>BSBN01001032.1:3610000-6110000 GCA_027924645.1 Cunninghamia lanceolata | reverse complement strand
TGAATTCGACAAGGAATTTGCAAAAACATAACAATATTATATTTTAAAAAAAATGAATGCATTTAATTTAATTTCCACACTTAAAGTTAATAAAGACATAAAATTCAAGCTTTGGCATTCTATGTAGCATGCATTAAAGTAGATCTCTAAAGAAGATGGATTTGATGAAATATTTTGGTTTTTTAATAAATTCACATAGGGTAATCCCAAAAATATTTGTCAGTAACAAAAAATGTCATAAAAACTTTGAAATATTAGAAAAATTACAATACCTTTCAAGCATCATTATTGTGGCTTAGGGAGTGGTCCCTATGGACTTACTCAAGGTTGAACCATCTATAACTCATAAAGAACAATTTCCTTGCACTCTGGTAATTTTTATTCATAACAAAACCCACCTAGCAAACTCCATGATAGTACCATATAATAGATATAGTCTTCCTATAGAATTCTTCCATGGCTACAAAGTTCCTTCTATCTATAGACAAGTGAGGACCTATGAAGCTCAATGTATATGACTTTAGGAAGCCTATTCTTAAGATCTTGTCAATGTTTCTAAATCCCTCAACATAGTTTTAGATATCTTGAGGTTGTGATAAATAATTGAAACTAATAGAAGGATTGTCAAGTTAATGTCTTTAGTCTTTAGATGGACCTCTCCCTTTGAGAAAGGGCCTACAATAGTTTGTTAAAAAAATGAAAAAAATAATATTACAATTTATGAAAAGACTATTGTAAGACATTGAAATTGAAAATTTGGAATTAAGGCAATGTGAACACAATGGGGAAAATGATGAAACTACACCAAGATTTTATTTACATCTCAATTGAAAATACTAGATGTGTCCCTTTTTAACCAAACCACTTTTTCAATTATGCATTATTTTGATGCTACCATGGTAGAATAATGTGCTTCTCTTGAAGGAAATACATACATTCATTCAAAATATAGCTTGTGATTGTAATTGATGCCACATCATTAGCACCAATTCTTCAGGCAACTCTTCTCATATCTTGAGCTTGCATTGTTATTGCCTTCTAATTTTTCATCTTTTATTTTCACCTTAATGTCTATTATAAATATATATAGTTGTCAAAAAAATTACTTGTAACCACAACAAAACTATGAAATATTCATGGTTAAAAGAATCATTATTTTTAGTGCATGTAATACCTCATATCATATTCTTTTGACCTAAGTAGATTCTAATTTTATTAAATCTAAATCCATGATCATACACCTTGTATATAAATAAAAGATGCCAAAGTTAGTACTCCTAGTTATAGTTATAACTTTTGACTTGTAATTGATATCATGGTCATTGAACTTGCATCATAACTCTTAATGTTTTGGATTGTCTTTGAATTTGCAATCAATGTTAAATTGTTAATTATTTGACATTAGTGAATAATGTGAGAATGGACTAGGTTATCTTATATATTAAAATTTAAAAACTTAACCTATAAATTTGAGAAAAAAAAATCCCATCTCAAAATCTTACAAATTTTTTTTACCACTCTATAAAAAATCTCGTTGCCATACTCATCCTCGAAACTTTGAAAAATGGTAGTCCACATGCAAGTTTTCAACCTAACTACCTAGTTTTGTTTTAAATGAATTAGAACTTGTCCAAGTTTATGAGGTGTTTCTTTCAAATGAATGAAAATTTGTGCATGGGGAGATCTTGGTAATTGTTTAATGGTGCACTTGTTTCTTGTGTGTGATCTAAAAATATTTTCCTACATACAAACAAGAGAACCGGGATTTTGATTGGAAAAATGCTCTTTTGGTTATCTATCACACCATATCATCAAAAGTATAGGTTGGTTCAAAAACTAGGAAAATATACTTGTTTTACACTACTATTACCAGTTTTGTTTGGCAATCTTGTTAAATACTAATAAATTCAATAATCTGAGATTGAATTAAGACCATGATTTTACCACAACAGAACTAGTGGAAATGGACTCACTTAGATTAGAGTGTCACAAATAAAATAAATAAGTAAATACTATGAGAGAATATATTGCGCATATAGGATTCTGCTATACATTATGGATTTGTGCATGGAAACAAAGAATAACTACACATTAATGCTGAACAAAGTAAGCATATAGTTGTAGACATATTTAAACTAAACATAGTAAGAATTTAACTTTGAATACCCAACATAACATCCAATATTATGGTGATTCTCTAATGCACCAGAAATACTATTTTAGAACATGAATGAACACCAAAAATAGTTTGTAGCTATAAAAGCATAAGAGATAGAGACCAAAATGTTTCCACAAGAGGAGGTTCATTAGCTACAAAGTAAAATATGTTTGACAATGATCAATGAATATTAAACCCACATCTCTGATTACATTCTTCATTGTGAGATATCTTTTGCAATATAAATTTATTAGCCTAACATAAGCACTTGTTCTCTCTGCCATTATACTAGTAGGATTAAGGTGTCATCAACCTTGTAAATCCTATATAATTTATTATTCCTATTACTATTTGTAAATCACCCATAAGAGATGAAAGGTTTCACCAAGTAGAGATCTTTTTTTAGCCGCATGTTTGATCGCGGTACCTAACGAATGTTGGTTATGGAGCATATTTCATTCCAAGGGGGTGCAGGAGGTACCCCACTATAGGGTTTGAGGGGATCATCTCCCCGACGAGGGGTTTAGGGGTCACGCGCTTTGGCAGGGTTTTGGAGGCAGTGCCCCCAGTAAATCTAGATCATTCATCATTAGGTCACAAATCTGACGATATAAATTATGTTGGCTTTTCTTTCCCTAGAAGGAAAGCTCTTTATGAGGATATTGTATTACAACTATGAAAGGTAGAGTAGAAGGTTGAGACTGAAAAAACAAGCGTTGTTGGATTGAAGATTGAAGAGGAGATTGATAGTGTTGTATTGTAAACTCTATTGAAGTTAATACAAACTGGTGCATCTTTTCTTATGTGGAGTTTGATCTTCTGATCTATTATTTCTTTGTATTGATTTCATACTATCTCCATTTTGGTTTTGCATAGCTAAATATCTATATTAGAGTTGAAATCATATTTTCATTGATAGTTGTTTACCTTCATTTCTAACATAAACATGTAGTCCAAGTCAATAAAAGTGACCTTTCAATTTGAAAGGATATGTTATTATATTAAAACAAGAATTTTATTATTTTCATTTTGAGTTAGTAAGAGTCGGGTTCTCATGCCCTAGTGTGCCCTAATGTTGATTGCAAGAAGAGTACATATTACGCAGACATGTTATCCCTACTAATACTAAATTTCTACTCGTGCATGACTACTTTCTTGACAATCATGGATTTTTTCGTGACTTGTAACATGTACCTTAAAAAGGTGACGTTGATATATATTTGAATAATCACTAAATGCTAAAATAATGCTATGATACATATTTGAATAATTTCACAAAGAGTTGGTTATAAAGAAATATGACTTTTTGTAATAGTTTTGGATTTCAATTTATTCCCTAATATTTGGCTCTATAAGCTAGCAATGCAATTAGTTTACATTTTGTAATGACTCCAAACAATCTATAACCATTCATTTAACAATAAAAAATAATAGATAGCCCAACCAACCTAAACATCATGCTTCAAGGATCAGATATAAAATAATTGCAAATAACTGACAAAGATGAGTAAAATTATAGTAGCTAGATCATACAATAGATTATAAATTCGATAAGGAATTTGAAAAAAACCTAACAATATTATATATTTAAAAAAAGTTATGAATGCATTTAATTTAACTTCCATGCTTAAAATTTAATGAAGACCTAAAATTCAAGCTTTGGCATTCTACTTTTATGTAGCAAGAATTAAAGTAGATCTCTATAGAAGATGGATTCAATGAAATATTTTATTTTTTTGATAAATTCATAAAGGGTAATCCCATAAATATTTGTCAGTAACCAAATCTATCATAAAAACTTTAAAATATTAGAAAATTTATAATACCTTTCAAGCATCATTATTGTGGCTTAGGGAGTGATCCCTAGGGACTTATTCAAGGTTGAACCATCTATAACTCATAAAGAACCAATTCCTTGCACTTGGCATTTTTTATTCACAACAAGACCCTCCTAACAAACTCCATGATAGTGTCATAAAGTAGATATAGACTTCCTATAGAATTCTTCCATGGCTACAAAGTTGCTTCTATTTGTAGACAAGTGAGGACGTATGAAGCTCAATGTATATGACTTTAGTAAGCCTTTTCTTAAGATCTTGTCAATGGTTCTTAATCCCTCAACATAGTTTTGGATATCTTGAGGTTATCAAAAATAATTGAAACTATTTAAAGGATTTTTTTAATGTTTTTAGTCTTTAGATGGACCTCTCCCTTTGAGCAAGGGCCTACAACTTGTAAAAAAAGAGAAAAAAAAAATATTACAATTTATGAAAACACTGTTGTAAGACATTGAAATTGAAAATTTGGCATTAAGGCAACATGAACACAATGATGGAAATAATGAAACTACACCAAGATTTTATTTACATCTAAAATGAAAATACTAGATGTGTGCCTTTTTCTACCAAACGACTTGTTCAATTATGCATTGGGTAGATGCACGAAGATGAGTACACATTTCACATAAGTTTTCTGCACAAGGAAAATGTTGATTGGAATGGGAACCTGTTTTGAAAATAACAAATGCATGTTTAGGAACGGGAGCCCAAGCCTAAATAGGTGCCTGTTAAGGAACGGGCTCCCATTTAGGATCGGGCACCCGTAAAAGGAATGAGTACCCATTTTGAAAAGTATTTATTTTTTTAGAAACAAGCCAATGGTTGTTAGGATTAAGGTGCCATCAACCTTGTAAATCCTATGTAATTAATCACTCCTAATATTGTTTGTAAATAACCCATAAGGGATGAAAGGTTTCACCAGCAACGATCTTTTTCCAACGGTATGTTTATATCTAGTACACGATGCTCATTCGTCTATGATGGGGGGTCACATGTGGGAAACTTGGGGGGATCATCCCCCTGGTAGGGGGTTTGGGGGTTGCGCGCCCCAGCGGGGGTTCGGGGGAAGCACCCCTAAAACCTCATTTTATTTATATTTTATCATTGTGAATCTAGATTGTTCATCATTAGGTCATAGATTTGACGGTTGATATTTTGTTGGTTATCTTGCCCTAGAAGGCAACCCCCTTTTATAAAGATATTTGTACTACATTTTTATCATATTGGAGAGTAACAGGCGGTGCTGGATTAAAGACTAAAGGAGAGAGGAAGTGCATGTATTATAATCTCATATTTGAAGATAATACAACTTGAAGCCTCTTTTCTTGGTGGAGTTTTTTACCCAAAAGGGTTTTCTCCATGTTACATAATGTGTTATGTGTTCAGTTCTTAATGCATGTTATTTCTATGTAATGGGTTTTGATTTCTATTGCAATCTCCATTGATTCTACATTATTTAGAGGATAATAAGGTTTGAATCAGATTTTTATTGTATGGTTTGCACCTTCATTTCTAACAATGGCTTCATTTTAACAACTACAGACCATGGAACATAATGAGAAAGGATGCCAAAAATGGGTACCCGCATTGCCTAACCCCACTACCTACCTCCAAGACCTCCAAACCTACTTCAGATCGTCTATCAACTGTGCCAGGTTGGTGCTATGTGCTTTTCTATTGTTTTTCATTATTTTTTGTCTTATTTTTGTTATGTTTTATTGTTGTCATTTGAAACCCTAAGTACATTTTAGACAGATATTTAGTAATTTTTCATGATCTTAAATTGTAAATGTTAAAACCTAAACCAAAAATACTAAGCCCTAATTCATAAACCATCAACCCTAAACTATAAACACTAAACCCTTGACCGTAAATAGTAAACCCAAAATCCTAAACACTAAACCCTAAAGTGTAAATAGTAAACCATAAACCCTAAACACTAAACTCTAAACCCTAAACACTAAACACTAAACCCTAAACCCTAAACACTAAACACTAAACCCCAACCCGTAAACCCTAAGTTCCCTAAACCATAAACCCTTGAACAAATCATCCATGAATTATTTTGTATTTAGGAGGTTTCCCCCTTAAAGACGCTAGTCATATATTGTAATGTGAATATGTCATTTCAATGCAATATTATTCTTGTGTTTCCATCTATAAAAAATATTTTCTATATTTCCATTATTTGGCTATCCTCTTGTAAGAAGAACCCTATCAAATCTCTATAACAAGTTGTTGGCCCTCTCTAATGCACTTGATTTTTTGGGAAACATGACAAGCATTCAAGGATTGAAAAAATATCTAGAAACCGTGTCCCCAATTTTGAGCCAGTGAAGATGAGCTTTGATTTGAGCCCCCTAGGATATGTGATTATCAAAAATTTACTTCATTTGTCAAAGTATCACCACTCTCAATTGTAGAGTAGGCAAAAATGGTTTCTCTTCTAGCTCGATGTAGGCATAATGGAGTTTTGAGGTGGTGGCTTCATATGAACAATGGTAGAAGAGAGCTAGTTGGTGCCCACACATTCACAAAAAGTGAGAAGTGTGCTTGATTCAAAATAATTCTCACATTGAATCCAGCCAATCCCATGATGAGGATGTGGCTCTAGCTTCCAAATATGTGCACAAGAGTTGGCTTATAACTCAATAGTGATGTGTTGAAAAAAATTATCTCTATTAAGTTGCTTAGAACCCTTTTAACTCCAAAGTGAAGATTTGTCCACATATACCAAGAAAAGTTTTTAATGACAATGTCTAATATTGTGATAAAAAAAAGCCATAATGTGTTACCCATGTAATACTTACTTCATGTTCATCCACTATCTAGCATATAGGGATGTTGTTGCACTTATCAAATGCTAGCTCAAGCATATTAAAATCACCACACACAATCCAAGAAGCAATTGGTAATGACTCCAAGGTCTAATTTAAATTTTTAGATCTTTTAATGACATCATTTGAAGCATAAATATTGATAACACCAAAAGAGTGGTTATTAATATTAAAGGGGGCCCATAAAGCACAAGTGGGGTCACAACCTTGATCAACTAAATTATGTGACAATTTAGGAGAAATGAAAATAGCAATTCACTATAATGACTTAGTTCATAAAAATAGCTAGCAAGCAATAGGACATGACATAACAAAAAGGTCAAAATATTGAAATATCTAATTCTTACAAACAAATAATATTGAGGTTGGGAAATCTTTGTTGAGTATTCCACATGATATACTTTCTTGTAAGATCTATTAAACCCCAAACATTCCATGAAAGAAAATTCATGGAAGATGGGAGACAAGTGACATGTTGTTATTTCAAGCTCATCAAGAACTTCCTAGCTATTCTTAAAAATTCTTTTGCTATAATTATTTTAGAAAACTTATAGCTTCTTGGAGAATCCAAAACAATATTTCAACCTGAAAAGGTAATCTTCTAATCCATGCAAGTAAGGTCAAACTCATCAAGAGCACTTTGCAAAATATTCATATTTATTTGTTGTCTCTTTTGAGAATTCCTAAATTTATGGCTAACAAGGTTGAAAAGATCCAAAGGAGATGTTGCAAGTATGGGCCTAACCGGTGTTTTCATTGATGTCAACATACTCATGCTGCATTAATGAGAAGGATTGGATGAGCATAGAGGAGCAATGGAGACAGTGAAGTGGAGATCCCAGCTAAGATGCAGATCAGAGGTTGCGGTTCAAAGGGTTTGTAGATATGAGTCTTGAGATGATCCAATCAAGTTTTCAGAGGTCCGCATGAAGATTTGAAGAAGTTATGGCTGCTCAAGTAGAACCGGCTCCGACAGGTGTTCAAAGGTGACAGAGTGACATAGATAGGTCCAGTGAGATCTGGTAATGCACTATCCCATTCTGTGGATTTGAGGGAGTGTTGAGGACGTCTGTGTGAAGTGTCAACTCGATTGCTTCATGGTTTGAAGGTCTGGAAGAACCTATTCCTTTGTGACAGTAATGACAGACTATGTTCTTAAAGCTCTAGATGAAGGAGAGGAGAATTCCAGCAAGAAGATGAAGTGTGGATGTTCTCAAGTGATTCGGGAAAGGTTGTGGCGTCCTTGGATTGTGTCCAATTCATGTTGGTGGTCCGCATTGAAGTTAGAGTGTGCATTTGAAGAATAACCACTGGATGATGGTGTTCTTCCTGAGACTGGCCAATCGGATGTATTACACGTCTTACGGATGTTCTTGTAGATGTTTTCTGACTTAGATGATTATTCCTAAGTTGATGCCTTGTATAAATAAGGGATTGTGAAGTCTTTCCAAAGTGTGTCTTGCGGTGATGAGTGTGTGGTAGCGAGGAGGAGTGCGAAAGGCAGAGCAGAAGTATTGGGCTTAAATGGAACTGATTCAAGCATGGTGAAGATGCTATTCTCCAATTCATGTAAGTGATACTTATTTCTTTGTAGACAGTGTGTCTTTTGTAGGCAGTGAGCCTCTTGTGAGCAGTGTGCTTGGGCAGTGAGCCCTAATTGGCATGTGTCATTTTGTTCTTTCTATTCTTCTAACAGAGAATACATTCTTGGGTTAATCACCCCGAGGTTTTTCCCTTAACCAGGTTTTTCACATCAAAATCTTGGTGTCTTATGTGTTAATGAGTTTCTGCTTTTGATTTGAATGCATTATGTTTCATGTTTAATATACTACTAATCACTAAGAAGATTTAAGTGTGTAAATTGGAGAAAGTTTTGCACAACTGATTCACCCCCCCTCTCAGTTGTGTGCCCTAAGTCTAACAATTGGTATCAGAGCTAAGTTCCTCTAAAAGGATCTTAACTGCTTGACGAGATCCAGGATGTCGTCTTACAAGAAGGATAGTCTGAAGTTTGATGGAACCAATTTTGCTCTTTGGAAAGGTCGCATGAAATGTCACTTGCAGTGTATGGGAATGGCGTATTGGTCCATGGTTACAAAATAGTATGTACCTCCACGGGGTGGTCCGACAACCCTAAATGAAATCACAGATGCTGAAAACAATATGCGGACCAAAGAAGCTCTTCTAAGCGCATTATCTGACTCAGAGCTCTCAAATGTTATTGACCTACCAACTACCTTTGAGATTTGGAATAAACTGAAACTTTTGCATGAAGGAGACCAGTATGTTAAATGTGCAAGGTTACAAAGTCTAAAAGGGAAATTTAAAAAATTGAAGATGAGAGATGATGAAAATATTACTACTTTTATGCCAAGAGTGAATGAGTTGGTTTGTGGAATTAGAAATGTTGGTGGAGTCTTGGATGAAAATGAGATTGTTGGTAAAATTCTCAGATCCCTTCCTGCTTCTTATAAAATCAAGGCTGTTGCCATTGAAGAATTCAGAGCCCATACAACTGTCACAGGAGATCAATTGGCTGGGAAATTGGCTGCTTTTGAAATGATAGAGTTTGGAGACGAACCCCCCAAGACTAAATCTGCATTCAAAGCCAGTGCCTCTGTTAAAGGTAAACAAAGGTTTGATCCGGGAGAGAATTCTTCAAGGAAATTGTCATGGTATGAAAAAGCAAGAAAAGATCTGGAAGAAGAAGAAGTAGAAACTGCTCAACTTGAAGCCCTTATTGCAAAGAGGCTACCAAGAGGATCCGGTAAGTATGAAGGAAAATTACCTTTTAAGTGTTTTAACTGCAATAAGATTGGTCATTTTGCCTCAAGGTGTCCAGAAAGATTTTCAAGGCAAAATCCTAACAAGCCAAGGTTCCAAAAGAACTGTTACTATGTACATGAAGATGATGATAATGAAGGAGTAACAGATGATGAATCAGAGATAGGAAACAAATCCGGAAATGAATGGGTGTTCATTTCCATCAAGGAAGAAGATCCAATGTCCTCTGTATCTGTCAATCTTAAGACTGTGGAAAGAGCTCTGGCTGCCCAAATTGAAGAGAAGGATGATTGGGTCATTGACAGTGGATGCTCTCACCATATGACAGGTGACAAAAATAAGTTTGTAGATTTGGAAAGGTATGAAGGAGGAGTGGTAAAGTTTGGTGACAATTCTGCTGGTAGAATCAGAGGAAGAGGAACTATTTCTTTTGATGGAAGAAACAAAACTGGTAATGTACTGTATGTTGAAGGTTTGAAGCACAATCTTCTCAGTGTTGGATAGTTGGTGGACAAAGGCTATGATCTCTGATTCAAGGATCGAAAAATGCAAAATCTTTGAAAGTTCCAGAACAGAGATTGCATCCGGTACTCAAACTAAAGGTAATATCTTCCACTTGGTTGGTACTAGTAAAAGCTATTTATTTGTTCAAGTTGATCAGAGTTGGTTATGGCATAGAAGGATGTGTCATATGAATTTTGATAATATCATCAAGATAAGCAATACTCAGGCTGTAAGAGATCTTCCAAAATTGGTGAAACCTACTAACAGCTTGTGCAAGGAATGTCAGTTAGGTAAGATGAGCAGAGTCACATTCAAAAGCAAGGAACTGTCTTCTACCAGATTATTGGACTTAGTTCACACTGATCTTTGTGGTCCGGCAAGAACCAGGAGTATTCAAGGTGATAGATACTTCATGATGCTAATTAATGACTATTCCCAGATGGTGTGGGTAACCTTTCTAAAGGAGAAATCAGAAGCTCTTGAGAAATTCAAAATATTCAAGGCTATGGTAGAGAATGAAACATGATTAAAGTTGAAATGTCTGAGGTCTAATAGAGGTGGAGAATTCACATCCAGTGAGTTCATAGAGTTATGTGAGAAACATGGGATTAAGTGGTGCAGAAGCACCTCGAAGACATTAAGAATCTGAGGATTCTATACATTTTATGTTATGTCCAAAATGTTATGTTGTAAGGCCTTAGGCCACTTTGAGTCTTAGTTAGCCGCATAATGACATGTATGTCAAGAAACAGCTTAAAAGCTTGTAACCGAACAAGGAGTGTAACTGATTGGCAGTGGTGGTTCGTTTTCCACCATGTGTAACTGTCAATTGAGAGTCTTTATATAGTTGGTCTCTGTTCGTGTAGAGGGAGAGAAGTGAACGAACAGAAGCAGAGGAAAGTGAACTTTTTGTATGTATAATCTCTGGAAGGAATAGAAAAGGTTTAGTTCCTGGTCTAATTATAGAACATCGATTTGGAGTCATTCCACTGGTGGGTTTCTTCGAAACCAGTGGAATGACCTCCATGTAGTTAGATTTATTTCTGTTCTGTATTTTCTGTAGTTTTCGTGTGTTCTGTTCGGTTACAATGTGCAAAGAAAGTTAGCAGCGTGAATTTTGGGTTGTATCACGAAATGTGCATTATATGTGTATACCACATTTGCATGTAGAAACATTATGTGTGTATCCAACAATTGCATTTCATGATTGTATGTATGAGCGAATGTACATTGTTAATGTACATTGGGGTAGATACAAATGTTGACCGGCAGTAGTGGTCGCAGTGGAAGGAAATACAAAGGAGTTACCGGTGGTAGGAGGTCATGTATTGTGTGGCTGAAGTCATCAGCGAAAGAATCATCATCGGAGGAACTGAAAGCGGCGGTGAAAGTCTCACCGATGATTGCCTTGACCTAAGGCATCAGGGTGAAAGGGAGTGTCGGTGGAAGAGTCTCGTTAGTGCATCGGCAAGAGTGACCACATTGGGAGACTCACTAAAAGTTAGGCCGACAGTATCGATCTAGCCGATGGTTCTAACCATCGGGGAGAGGAGACTTATCGGCGAAGGAATTTATGAAGTGGCCGATGATTTATGTCAAGCCGATCGGGGAGATCATTAGGGAAGTGTTGCCGATGGAGAAGTGGGAGTTAGACGCTCATCGGTGTGACCGATAGCATCGGTAGAAGATTCAAGGAACTCGCCGATAGGATAATATCATGCCGATAGGCACATAACCGAAGCCACTCATCGCTGAGAGATATGTATCGGCGAAGGACTCTTTCGTTTGACCGATGGTGTACAGTCTTGCCGATAGGCAAGCCTATGTATATTTCGGTGTGACTTCTACCTTATCTGGCCGATTCACACTATAATGGCTATTTTGTGGGCCTTCCAAGGATTCCACAACCTGTGTTAATGTTCAACTGGGAATCCCTCTGCATCAGATTGGTATCAGAGCTCAGAAGATTCTGAGCGTGTAGATAGAGCGCCGAAGGAGGCAATCTACACCAGGAGTTTGGGATGAGCATTGGTTTCTTTACTATCTGATTCTTGTTGGGAAGTTTTATGGTTGCAGGTGCAAGTTCACTCACTGCTGTAGGCCGACATGAAGGTCTGTCAAGAGGGCCAGAGAAGATGGTCCATTGGTTGTCGCCAATAGTCTTGGGGAGAGAGGCAAGAGAGGAACTCCCAGGTGAGGGACAGAAGGGTAGTTGTAACAGGGAGGAGTGGACTTCAGATAGAGTAGCACCTTGGAGGCAGCCAGTCAAACTCCATTAATAGGAGTCACAGTTAGAAGGTAAAGAGGACGCAGCAGAGGCATCCAGTTAGTATTGAAGACATCGAGAAAGCCAAAAGATATTGCAGGCTTTTCACTGAGCATTTCCATGGGACATGGAAAATTTTCAAGTCTGGGAGTATGGTGCAGAAGCACCTCGAAGACATTAAGAATCTGAGGATTCTATACATTTTATGTTATGTCCAAAATGTTATGTTGTAAGGCCTTAGGCCACTTTGAGTCTTAGTTAGCCGCATAATGACATGTATGTCAAGAAACAGCTTAAAAGCTTGTAACCGAACAAGGAGTGTAACTGATTGGCAGTGGTGGTTCGTTTTCCACCATGTGTAACTGTCAATTGAGAGTCTTTATATAGTTGGTCTCTGTTCGTGTAGAGGGAGAGAAGCAAACGAACAGAAGCAGAGGAAAGTGAACTTTTTGTATGTATAATCTCTGGAAGGAATAGAAAAGGTTTAGTTCCTGGTCTAATTACAGAACATCGATTTGGAGTCATTCCACTGGTGGGTTTCTTCGAAACCAGTGGAATGACCTCCATGTAGTTAGATTTATTTCTGTTCTGTAGTTTCTGTAGTTTTCATGTGTTCTATTCGGTTACAATGTGCAAAGAAAGTTAGCAGCGTGAATTTTGGGTTGTATCACGAAATGTGCATTATATGTGTATACCACATTTGCATGTAGAAACATTATGTGTGTATCCAACAATTGCATTTCATGATTGTATGTATGAGCGAATGTACATTGTTAATGTACATTGGGGTAGATACAAATGTTGACCGGCAGTAGTGGTCGCAGTGGAAGGAAATACAAAGGAGTTACCGGTGGTAGGAGGTAATGTATTGTGTGGCCGAAGTCATCGGCAAAAGAATCATCATCGGAGGAACTGAAAGCGGCTGGCCCGACGGTGAAAGTCTCACCGATGATTTCCTTGACCTAAGGCATCAGGGTGAAAGGGAGTGTCGGTGGAAGAGTCTCGTTAGTGCATTGGCAAGAGTGACCACATCGGGAGACTCACTAAAAGTTAGGCCGACAGTATCGGTCTAGCCGATGGTTCTAACCATCGGGGAGAGGAGACTTATCGGCGAAGGAATTTATGAAGTGGCCGATGATTTATGTCAAGCCGATCGGGGAGATCATTAGGGAAGTGTTGCCGATGGAGAAGTGGGAGTTAGACGCTCATCGGTGTGACCGATAGCATTGGCAAAAGATTCAAGGAACTCGCCGATAGGAAAATATCATGCCGATAGGCACATAACCGAAGCCACTCATCGCTGAGAGATATGTATCGGCGAAGGACTCTTTCGTTTGACCGATGGTGTACAGTCTTGCCGATAGGCAAGCCTATGTATATTTCAGTGTGACTTCTACCTTATCTGGCCGATTCACACTATAATGGCTATTTTGTGGGCCTTCCAAGGATTCCACAACCTGTGTTAATGTTCAATTGGGAATCCCTCTGCATCAGATTGGTATCAGAGCTCAGAAGATTCTGAGCGTGTAGATAGAGCGCCGAAGGAGGCAATCTACACCAGGAGTTCGGGATGAGCATTGGTTTTTTTACTATCTGATTCTTGTTGAGAAGTTTTATGGTTACAGGTGCAAGTTCACTCACTGCTGTAGGCAGACATGAAGGTCTGTCAAGAGGGCCAGAGAAGATGGTCCATTGGTTGTCGCCAACAGTCTTGGGGAGAGAGGCAAGAGAGGAACTCCCAGGTGAGGGACAGAAGGGTAGTTGTAACAGGGAGGAGTGGACTTCAGATAGAGTAGCACCTTGGAGGCAGCCAGTCAAACTCCATTAATAGGAGTCACAGTTAGAAGGTAAAGAGGACGCAGCAGAGGCATCCAGTTAGTATTGAAGACATCGAGAAAGCCAAAAGATATTGCAGGCTTTTCACTGAGCATTTCCATGGGACATGGAAAATTTTCAAGTCTGGGAGTATGGTGCAGAAGCACCTCAAAGACATTAAGAATCTGAGGATTCTATACATTTTATGTTATGTCCAAAATGTTATGTTGTAAGGCCTTAGGCCACTTTGAGTCTTAGTTAGCCGCATAATGACATGTATGTCAAGAAACAGCTTAAAAGCTTGTAACCGAACAAGGAGTGTAACTGATTGGCAGTGGTGGTTCGTTTTCCACCATGTGTAACTGTCAATTGAGAGTCTTTATATAGTTGGTCTCTGTTCGTGTAGAGGGAGAGAAGTGAACGAACAGAAGCAGAGGAAAGTGAACTTTTTGTATGTATAATCTCTGGAAAGAATAGAAAAGGTTTAGTTCCTGGTCTAATTACAGAACATCGATTTGGAGTCATTCCACTGGTGGGTTTCTTCGAAACCAGTGGAATGACCTCCATGTAGTTAGATTTATTTCTGTTCTGTAGTTTTTGTAGTTTTTGTGTGTTCTGTTCGGTTACAATGTGCAAAGAAAGTTAGCAGCGTGAATTTTGGGTTGTATCACGAAATGTGCATTATATGTGTATACCACATTTGCATGTAGAAACATTATGTGTGTATCCAACAATTGCATTTCATGATTGTATGTATGAGCGAATGTACATTGTTAATGTACATTGGGGTAGATACAAATGTTGACCGGCAGTCGTGGTCGCAGTGGAAGGAAATACAAAGGAGTTACCGGTGGTAGGAGGTCATGTATTGTGTGGCCGAAGTCATCGGCGAAAGAATCATCATCGGAGGAACTGAAAGCGGCGGTGAAAGTCTCACCGATGATTGCCTTGACCTAAGGCATCAGGGTGAAAGGGAGTGTCGGTGGAAGAGTCTCGTTAGTGCATCGGCAAGAGTGACCACATCGGGAGACTCACTAAAAGTTAGGCCGACAGTATCGGTCTAGCCGATGGTTCTAACCATCGGGGAGAGGAGACTTATCGGGGAAGGAATTTATGAAGTGGCTAATGATTTATGTCAAGCCGATCGGGGAGATCATTAGGGAAGTGTTGCCGATGGAGAAGTGGGAGTTAGACGCTCATCGGTGTGACCGATAGCATCGGCAGAAGATTCAAGGAACTCGCCGATAGGAAAATATCATGCCGATAGGCACATAACTGAAGCCACTCATCGCTGAGAGATATGTATCGGCGAAGGACTCTTTCGTTTGACCGATGGTGTACAGTCTTGTCGATAGGCAAGCCTATGTATATTTCGGTGTGACTTCTACCTTATCTGGCCGATTCACACTATAATGGCTATTTTGTGGGCCTTCCAAGGATTCCACAACCTGTGTTAATGTTCAACTGGGAATCCCTCTGTATTAATGACTATTCCCAGATGATGTGGGTAACCTTTCTAAAGGAGAAATCAGAAGCTCTTGAGAAATTCAAAATATTCAAGGCTATGGTAGAGAATGAAACATGATTAAAGTTGAAATGTCTGAGGTCTAATAGAGGTGGAGAATTCACATCCGGTGAGTTCATAGAGTTATGTGAGAAACATGGGATTAAGAGACAGTTGTCTGCTCCTAGGACTCCACAGCAGAATGGAGTAGTGGAGAGAAAGAACCAAACCATCCAGGAAGCATCTAGGACCATGATGATGGAAGCAAATGTTCCTTAGATCTATTGGAGAGAAGCTGTCAGCACTGCAGTCTATACTCTCAATCAAGTTCAAATCAGAAGCAATACCGGTAAGACCCATTATGAACTTTAGTTTGGCATTACTCCTACTGTAAGATATTTTAGAGTCTTTGGTAGCAAATGTTACAGCAAAAGAGATGAAGATCTAGGCAAGTTTGATGCTAGAAGTGATGAAGGAATATTCTTGGGTTACTCTACTCAAAGCAAAGCATACCGATGTTATAACAAGAGACTAAGAAAGATGATAGAAAGTACAAATGTGAAGGTTGATGAGGGAATAGAGAAACCCTCAATGTTTTATGAATATGATGAAGATGATCAGAATGGTGTTCTGGTTCAAGGAGTTCAATCCTCTTCTGAAAGTCAGATTCAAACTGATCTGGTAAATTAGGAAGAAGGGATAGGTCTGAATGAGCCTGATCAAGAAGCTGTAAGACTAAACCACTCTGAAGATTAGATCATAGGTGATAAAAGCAAAGGAGTGCAAACTAGAAGGAAAATTGCTCAAAATTTAGATGAATATTGTCTGATTTCAAAGATTAAACCTAAGACAATAAATGAAGCCTACAATGATGAAAACTGGACCAAAGCAATGGAGGAAGAGTTGATACAAATTGAGAAAAATCACACTTGGGATCTTGTTCCCAAGCCTAGAAATAAGAATGTGATTGGAACCAAATGGGTCTTCCAGAACAAACTAAATGAAGTTGGTGAAGTAATCAGAAATAAAGCCAGACTGGTCTGCAAGGGCTATTCTCAAATAGAAGGAGTTGATTTTGAAGAAACTTTTGCTCCGGTAGCAAGAATTGAAGCAGTCAGATTATTTCTTGCATTTGCTGCCTTCAAGGATTTCAAGGTGTATCAGATGGATGTCAAGTCTGCTTTCTTGAATGGTGACTTAGAAGAAGAAGTGTACATTAAACAACCGGATGGATTTCAATTATCTGAGCATGGTGATATGGTCTACAAGTTGAATAAGGCACTGTATGGACTAAAGCAAGCCCCAAGAGCCTGGTATGAAAGATTAGACAAACATCTTTTGAAGATTGGTTTCAACAAAGGTACTACTGACAATAACTTATATTTCAAAATTGATCATGAAAACATCTTGATTGTTGAAGTATTTGTTGATAATATCATCTTTGGAGGAAGAGATAGTATGTGTAAAACTTTTGCAAATCAAATGAAAAGTGAGTTTGAGATGTCTATGCTTGGTGAAATAAATTTCTTCTTGGGTCTGCAAATTACTCAAACAAAGAAAGGAATCTTTATTTCTCAGACCAAATATGTGAAAGAATTGTTGAGGAAATTTGGAGTGGAAGATTCAAAGCCAATGAATACTCCCATGGCAACCGGATGTAAGTTGAGCAAAGATGATGACTCTCCTAAGGTAGACTAGACAAAGTACAAATCAATGATTGGAGGATTGTTGTATCTCACTCAAACTAGACCAGATATAATACAGGTTGTTGGTCTTGTTGCGAGATTCCAAGCTAATCCCAGAGAATCTCATGTCATGGAAATCAAAAGGATTTTTAGATATCTAAAAAGAACAGTTGAGTATGGTTTGTGGTATCCTAGAGATCATGATTTCTCTCTTCATGCATATACAAATGCAGATTGGGCAGGAGATGTGGATGACCGGAAGAGTACCAGTGGTGGAGCATTCTTTTTGGGTAAGAGATTGGTTTCTTGGCTAAGCAAGAAACAAGAGGCAATATCCCTGTCTACAACTGAAGCAGAATACATTACAGCAGCAGGTAGTTGCACTCAAGTTTTATGGATGAAGCAGATGCTAAGAGATATTAAAGTAGAGTATAAGGAGCCTATCACAATCTTCTGTGATAATTCAAGTGTTATAAATATATCTAAGAATCTGGTGCTGCATTCTAAGACTAAGCATATATCTATCAAGTTTCACTTTTTGAGAGAGCAAGTGAACAAGAATGAAGTCAGATTGGAGTTTGTGCCCTCCAAGGATCAGATTGTAGATATCTTTACTAAACCTCTACCTAAGGACTCTTTTGAGTATCTCAGGGAGAAGTTAGGGGTTATTGCCCCTCCGGTGATGAACTAAGGTGCACTGAGGTGCATCAGTCTGGTGGATATCACAGTCATATCTTGTGATCCAGATTGATGGGAGCTGCTACTCAGGGGGAGCAGCAGGTATGATTCTATAGTGTTGGAATTGCAAGTATGAGCCCTTTGCCATTGATGTCAAAGGGGGAGAGAAGACATGTGAAAAACAAGTGGTTGATGATCAAAGGGGGAGCAGTAAAGGAAGAGAAGACATGTGAATGGTTGTTGCTGATAGGGGGAGTAGTAACAGTAAGGAGAAGTTCTTGTCTTGATGGTTTTTCACATCATATGTTGTCATCAATGACAAAGGGGGAGATTGTTGCAAGTATGGGCCTAACTGGTGTTGTCCTTGATGTCAACATACTCATGTTGCATTAATGAGAAGGATTGGATGAGAAGAGAGGAGCAATGGAGATAGTGAAGTGGAGATCCCAGCTAAGATGCAGATCAGAGGTTGCGGTTCAAAGGGTTTGTAGATATGAGTCTTGAGATGATCTAGTCAAGTTTTCAGAGGTCCGCATGAAGATTTGAAGAAGTTATGGCCGCTCAAGTAGAACCGGCTCCAGCAGGTGTTCAGAGGTGACAGAGTGACACAAATAGGTCCGGTGAGATCCGGTAATGCACTATCCCATTCTGCGGATTTGAGGGAGTGTTGAGGATGTCCGTGTGAAGTGTCAACTCGATTGGTTCATGGTTTGAAGGTCCAGAAGAACCTATTCCTTTGTGACAGTAATGACAGACTGTGTTCTTAAAGCTCTGGATGAAGGAGAGGAGAATTCCAGCAAGCAGATGAAGTGTGGATGTTCTCAAGTGATTCAAGAAAGGTTGTGGTGATCCTTGGATCGTGTCCAGTTCATGTTGGTGGTCCGCATTGAAGTTAGAGTGCGCATTTGAAGAATAACCACTGGATGATGGTGTTCTTCCTGAGACTGGCTGACTGGATGTATTACATGTCTTGCGGATGTTCTTGTAGATGTTTGCCAACTTAGATGATTATTCCTAAGTTGATGCCTTGTATAAATAAGGGATTGTGAAGTCTTTCCAAAGTGTGTCTTGCGGTGATGTGTGTGTGGTAGCGAGGAGGAGTGCGAAAGGCAGAGTAGAAGTATTGGGCTTAAATGGAACTAATTCAAGCATGGTGAAGATGCTATTCTCCAGTTCATGTAGGTGATACTTATTTCTTTGTAGACAGTGTGTCTCTTGTAGGCAGTGAGCCTCTTGTGAGCAGTGTGCTTGGGCAGTGAGCCCTAATTGGCATGTGCCATTTTGTTCTTTCTATTCTTCTAACAGAGAATACATTCTTGGATTAATCACCCTGAGGTTTTTCCCTTAACCAGGTTTTCCACATCAAAATCTTGGTGTCTTATGTGTTGATGAGTTTCTGCTTTTGATTTGAATGCATTATGTTTCATGTTTAATATACTGCTAATCACTAAGAAGATTTAAGTGTGTAAATTGGAGAAAGTTTTGCACAATTGATTCACCCCCCCTCTCAGTTGTGTGCCCTAAGTCTAACAGGAGATTCCTTTGGTCTAGGACTGAGGATAAATAAAGGGTGACCTTGGTATCTTGGGACCAAATTTATTATCCTAAATGGGCTAGAGGCTTGGGATTGAGAAGGATTAGAAAGATGAAAAAAACCCTTTTGGATAAAGTGGGTTGAAACCTGATAACAAACAATTTAGAATGGAGAAAAATCATGGAAGCCAAATATCTAAACAATTCTACTAGTTTGTCATTCATCAACAAAATTCACCTTCCCATTGGGTTTGCCATTTGGAATAACATCTTAAAATCTAAACAACTTCTTAAAAAGGGTTTAAGATGGGTAGTGAGAGTGGAATGACTGTCAAGTTTTGGGATGGCCCTCGGATGTTGAGTTCTCATATTAATACTAGTCATCCTTGTGCTAGGTTGGAATCTATTATAACTAAAAGGTATGGTAGTTTGGTTTTCAATTATTGGACTAATGGTAATGGTCATTGGGGATGGAAAAAGTGTAGTGAAGAGATTGATATTGCTAATAATAATGCTCTAATGGACCTTACCAACAAATTAAGTAGATATAAATTTAATCTATTCTCTAGGAAGGACTCCATCCTTTGGACTACTGAGCTCAATGTGGCTTACTCTATTAAGTTAAGGTTTAAACTATTATCTACTTATCTGCCTACTAATTTTGATTAAAAATTAGTTTGGAATCGACACTTGATTCCTAAAATCAATTTGTTTTGGTGGAATTGCTTCCAAGGAAAAATTCATACTTTGATAATATCAACAAGAGAGAATTTTTGTTTGTTAACACAAATGCATCCTTTGTAAAAGACTCGAGGAAACTATTGAACATAGCTTCATTGAATGACCCTTTGGTTGGTACTTGTAGCAAGTCATCCTAAACAAGTTTGAGATATAGTGGGTTTGGCCAGGAGACTTTTGCTCCATGGCTAGTAGTTTGTATCCTCAGTTCATTCACCTAGTGTTGGAGTTATGGTCCCAAGCCCTACCCCACCTCTATTGGGTAATTTGGAAGGAGAGGAACAACATGATTTTTAGGGAGAAAAGAAAACCTAGAAACATTGTTAGGGAAAGGTTAATCAACTCCATCATTGAATTTATGTAGAAGCCTCTCAAATCAATAAACCAAGGGTGTCCCATTCTAAAATGAAGAACATAATTGTTGCTAATTGGAACACCAAGATCCCCTAATGCAATGTGGACATGGATAAATTTGTTAGGATAAAAAAACTAAGTGGTTTTCACTTGAGCCTAGGTGGATCAAAATGAATTTTGATGGAAGTTCTAAAGGAAACTCCATAAAAGTTGGGGTTGGGGGAATTATAAGGGACAACAAAGGCACTCTATTGTTGGCTTATGCC
The DNA here is from genome assembly GCA_027924645.1 of Cunninghamia lanceolata. Classification (NCBI taxonomy): domain Eukaryota; kingdom Viridiplantae; phylum Streptophyta; class Pinopsida; order Cupressales; family Cupressaceae; genus Cunninghamia; species Cunninghamia lanceolata. Next base: position 6,089,040 of record BSBN01001032.1, on the reverse strand, counting down.
AATAATCTTAGAACCCAAACAAACAATATGGCGAAGGTTGTGGTTTCCTTGATTAGCCTCAATATTGCTAGAAGGCTTGGTTTTCCTAACATTTTTGTTAATGGGGACTCTAAGATTATTGTTGACATGTTGAATAGGAAAGCTTCACCCCATTGGTCAATTAGGTGTATTGTTCTAGATACTTTTGAGTTGATCAAAAATTTTAACAAAGTTATCATTTCCCATACCTATAGAGAACCTAGAATAAGATTGTGGATGTCCTTGCCAACCTGGGATGAACCTTAGTGGACTACATGCAATGGATTGATCTCCTAACCATGTCGCCACAAATCTAGGTGGGCATCAAAATAGAATAGAAGAATGATTAACTATCGATTTAGAGGGGAGTGGGAAGTACATCACAAGAGTGAGTTAATTGTTAAGGACTGAAGGAGTAATCATGACAAGGATTTCTGAATTAAAAGAGACAACTGGAATTACTCTATTAAGTGTGTTGCAAAAGATTGCCTCATCGACATTGAAAGAGACTACAGAGCAACTATTAAGAGCAATTCCAATTGCAAAGACTTGTCTACTATTGAGATTATGGATAGGGAGAGAGTTAGAGTTGAGCCCTTGTCCTATGATGAGGTGAAAAGGAATACTATGGTATAGAAAATCCTTTTTAGAGGCAAAATTTCCTATCTTCTTGAGACCATGAATGGGCATGACCCTATTTTATCCAAAGAATTTTCTAGATCTTGGAAGATCAAGGTTGTTTATGTTAGGGGCATTTCCTTCAATGTGATTGAAGAATTAGTTGTGGAGGTCACCAGGCTGAAGGTGGAAGGTCTTAGAATGTAGAATTAAAACAAAGTTGAAAATGTAAAGCACCTCGAAAAGTTCCTAAGGGGTAAGGAGAAAATCAAGTGCATTCAAAATGGCCTTTACAAGGAAGATTTACCTAGAACTAGGCATGAGGTAGTTGACATTCTGATTAGGTATGTTACTCTTGAAGGTAGATATAAGAGGGTCTACTTTTATCATTTCCCTATGTTAAATCAATTATGACATGGAATGAAGATGAACTTTCATTTTTTCTATTCCAATCACTTGAGAAGTCCATCCATGATGTTATTCTTGGAAAACATGAACTCCCTTTGCACCAAGGCTTAAGTTATTGCTTGTATAGACATCAAGTCACCAAAATCCTGGCTAGTATAGTCTGCCTTAGAATCATTAACTTGACAAATATCTACCCCAAACATAAATCAGACCTTGCTAGCTCTAAATCTCTATCCCCTACTTCCTCTGCTTCTAAGGACCCCCTTCCTCCCCTGAGAGAAATCCATTCCCCATCCCCTAGGATCTTGAGGTCCCCACTAGGTGTGCTAGGCCTAGTGTGATCAAAATCAAAATTCCTAATGCTAACCTTGATCCCCTTAAACCTTCATAAACCATTACCATTTCTAGGAATACTCCCATGGTGATCTTGGATAAGAATGTTTCTATTAAAGACAAAGGAAAAATTTTGAAGAGACCCCTCATGAAAGTAGGTCGTCTACCACTTGGGAGAGAACCCCATCTCCTATGAATGATAACATGTGTAGAGGATATCTTTTAGTAGAGTTTATAAGGTTGAGGAGGTTGTGAACTTACAAAACAAGGTTTTTTAAAGGAGCTTATGGCTCAATTGAATTCTATCACTAAAAAATCTAAGTGTTGGGAGATTTCCAAAAGAGTGAGCAAGGACAATGTTGCCAATGTGTTGGAGGACCTAGTGCTATCTCTCTTGGTATCTTTGATATCAGCAAGGGAGGGAAAAGCATACAGGAAAGATTGACTTCCATGGAAAAGAAGCAAGAGCAAATCTCCAAAAACTTACAACAGAGTCTCTTTTAGCAAGAATACAGTCAAAAACTTGGCTACTAGTTTATTCATTCTCCAAAATGAGTTTCAAAAAAGGAAACTGAAAAATGTTGAGGAAGGTCTCATATTGGTGAAGGCCCTGCTACGAGGACACATGCTAGAATTGTTGTGGTAAACAAGGCTAAGGCTAATGAAGTGGATGATGACACTATTGTGGATTCTTTTGAAGATCAGGTCAACTTTCTGCTAATGAGCACCCTCAATAATATCCCTACATTTATGTACTTGGTTATCATGATTTATACGATTGTTTAGAATTAATAGTTCTAATTTAACCACAAGATCAAAGAAATACACATATTTCAGTCTCAAATCTAGTGTCTGCACAAAAATCTACATATTAGGACACAAAGTACTCTTAAACCATAAATTCAACCAAGTGTTCCATGATTTCATAAATTTGTATGGTATATACATGAAAGACACACATAGGTCAATCCTTGGACAAGGGGATGGAATACTATTGGTGATTTTTCTTACCAAAATTCAAAATATTTTGTAGTCAAGAGTGAATTAAGTTTGAGAGATTTTTTTGCAATGTGTAAATAATCTATCCAAAGTTGATTTGTGTATGATAATAATTTTTAGAATTGATTTAATACCATAAGATTTGTTGCTAAATTTAGTCATAACATACGAATGTTTATCCACTTTTATCTCAAGGAATTTAAATATTCTTCTTTCCATGTGTATATTGGTTAGTGCTAGGAGTGATTTATCTCAAATCAAAGAGAGCTATAGCTAGGCCAAAGAAGAAGCATGTAGAGCAATGCAAGTAGGATGGTCATTTAGAAGATTACAAAATGCTTATCCACTTGACATGAATGAAAAAGAGATTCAGGTATGTGCAGGATCATCGTGGGCCAAACAATGGCAATAGAAAAAAAATCATTTTTTTACTTAGCCAAATTCGCAAGTTTTCCAACCTTGACTTTCATAGGCATGTTAAAAATACTTGTTTTGTGCAACCCAAAATGGATATCCGTATTGCAAAACATAAAAAGGGAAAAAGGAGGTCGTGTTTTCCAAACCCACAGCTTCCAAAACACCTACCTCTCCCAAAATGGATATCAAAGCAGTTCTGGAATGGATATCCGATCGAAAGAGGTAAGTTCTTGCATTTTTTTGGTTTGTTTTGTATGTTCAAGTGATTTTTTTGGGTTTTATATGCTAAATGGGTATGTTTATATTTTAAATAGGTAAAATGGATGAACAAGATGAAAACCCAAACCCTCCACCACCAAACCCTCCCCCTCCAACAATCGAAGAGAAAATTGAAAGAAACATTGATCAAATAAGTAGGATTGTAGAAATGTATCGCTGCCACCCTCGATTGTCTTCAATGACATTGAATTTAGAGGGAATTATTGGTCATGTTTGAACCCTCTCAAGCCAACATGAATCATTTAGGCAATGGAAAGAAACCAAGAAGGCGGAATATGCTGACAGTTTATATATGATCAAGTGAAACAGTTAGACATTACAAAAGGTATGTTAGCCCAATATTTTGTCAATCCTAAAACTAGATTGCATGTTGATATTCTTAAGCCTAAGTATTCAATCAAATAGTGTACACATGATGGTATTAGTCATAATTTTTGGGATCATTGCTAGATGGTTTTTGATAAACCACCCAACAACAATTTAGATGTACCTTTGTATTTCCTTCGTAAACTATATGTAGTGTTTGTAATGGGTCACCATGTGAATTATTTTGATTTTAGAGAGTTTCAATGAGTAGGTAAGGGAATGCCTCAAGATAGACCTAGGGCAATGAGACAAGTACAAGGTCCCTTTATTCACCCTCTTGCTATCCCTTCTTGTTGGGAATTAAGGTGTCTCAACCTTGGTAATTCCTTGTATTATTTTCATTCTATTTTTTTATTCATTGCCTATGTTGTAAATTAAATTATAAATTCATACTGTCATCTTATGGGATGTGGCACAATGATGTGTCATCCTACATGGAACATGACAACTTGTAATGTTGTCCTCACATGAGGAGACAGGCATCCCACTTTGTGGTAGGAGTATTTTGCCATGTGTTAGCATCTTGGATGTTGTGTAAGGGAATATCGACTAAAACAGTCATGATAGATTCATATGACAAAGTTATGACATGTAAGAGTCAGAAATAGGAGATTCTATGACAGGTGAAGACATGTGTCGAATAGCATCTTTGAAAAAGGCATCTTTGGTTGCTCCAAGGTGGACTATGATATGTTGTAAGAGAATATGCTATTTATAGCCTATGTATGATAGATTCTCTTACAACTGTAAGTTATGACAGCTATGACAGATTCTATGATGGTCGTAAGAGTCGTAAGAGCATCTGTCATAGCCCATTTTGGAAATAGGCAACCTCTTTGGGATGGGGTGTGTGGAAAAGTGTAAGAAGCATCTTACAATGTTGACCAAGTGTCCATAGGCATGTTTTTTGGACCATGAGGCCAAGTTGGATGCCCATTCCAAGATAGAGGCAATTTTGCCTTGTATTTTCTATATAAACAGATGCTTTGAGGAGTTGTATTATGTGATTGATAGGTACTATTATGCTAGTGGAATACCTCCAGATACGACTATCGAAGACTCCTAAGAGCTTGCATTGCAATTGTATTGTAAACAACATTTAGATTTGTTAATACATTATGCAAGTTTTGGAGTGTGGGGTTTTTTCTCCTGAAAGGATTTTCCCCACGTTAAATCTTGTCTCTCTCTTCTTCTGTGTCATTCTATGTGTATGTTGTTTGCTGCAATATCTATGTAATTGGGTTGATAACACTGTAACTATAAGGATTTAAAATAATTTGCACTCTACTTCCCTCATTAGATTAATATAGGAAGTGTGTTCCGCGTACCTTGCTTCCTTTCACTTCTCCACCCCCAATTCATCACCCAAACGTTGTTACAAATGCAACACAACAGGGCCTCAGTGTCATACACTCTTTGCTGAGAACTTGATTATACAAACTTCTAAGTTTGCACAACCACATGATGTTGGCGGTGATATTGGATCACTTGATTTTACTAGACCCTCCTCATCCACACATGTTTGTGTGCCCAATCATTGCATTTTTTGCAATTATTTGTGCTTAGGTCCTCTTATGGAGAGTTGTGAGCCACCCTTGAACACGTCAGAGTATGATGTCCCTTCACGAGATGAGGCAGTGGGGTCCATAACTCAAGCTGAGGGGTTGGGGAAAAGAGCAGAAGCACAAGCATCAGTGGACTGTAGAGAAGGAGAAGAGCATGGCCAATCTTTTATGTAGGTAAAATTTAAAATTAAATTTCATGGTGTATTCCATTTGAATAATATAAACAAATATTAGTACTAATGTATCTAAGGGGTATAATAGTTGATGACAGAGGAGGAGTTGACAAAAGTTCATCGTGGAACTTTGTTTGCCATCCAATTTGGCTTTGACTTGCCGGTATAATTTTTTCTACACATCAACTTATCTTATTGTATGCATTTATTTGTTTGTGAGTAATTATATATTAATTTATATCTTGATGTTAATTTAATTTTATAGTCAATCCAAAATGTGAATTATGTGGCATCTTTGCCTATGGTCTTTACTCAAACTCCTGATCGAGCCAAGGGACTATCATTCGTAGGATGGCTTTCTGAATGCCAACAAAGGGTGGAGGTAATTCAATTGAACTGTACTTTAATTGATAATTTAGAAAACCTAAATATTTGATTATAGTCATTTAGATAAATAATAAAATAGAGAATAGATAAATTGATCTATTAATATTTTTAAAATTATTATGATTATTTGTATACATAGAGTCTTACATTCTTTTCATTTTTGATATAGGAGATATTAGTTGGTTCATCCATGATGAGTCCTTCTCAATCGATGTAGGAGGCCTCGATGGTGGTATGTGCTTGTTTTCTAGTAGATAAGTTTTTGTGTAGTGCACTCTAGATTGTTTATGTGTAACACATCTAACCTTTTTTAATGTATGCATTTCCTTTTTTGTTTAATAATTATATATTAAATTATTTCAATGTTACTTTACTTTTATAGTCTCTTGAGAATGTGATTGATGTACCACCTTTTCCATCACACTTTAGTAAGACACCTGATCATCTTAAGAGAAATTCATTTGCAGAATGATTGTCCAAACGACAAAAAAGAGTCGAGGTAATTGAATTGAATTGAATTTTTCTAAATAATTGATAGTTTATAGAGGTCTTATAGTTGATTGTAGTGATTTAGAGTATGTTAATAAATGAAAGTTCTAAATTATAGTAGATAAGATTCTATTTACTAACTCTAACTTATTTGTATTTACCATTGAAGAGATTAATCAAATTTGTGGTTTGACTTGTTAATGCAGTCAACTTTGCCTCCATCAACTAGTAGATATCATGGTACGAAGAGGACACTTTTGAGGATCCATCACAGATTGAGGATCTATCATAGATTGATGATTCACCAAAGACATAGGGTCAAGTGAACCTTTAGTATTTGATTTAGCTATTTGGCATGTAGATTGTATATAGATTTTGAGACATGGCATATGCCACATTTTGTAAAAAATGTTTTGAGTTGGCATATTTGTCAAATTTTTGTATATCTCTACCATTATGGACTAGATTTTAATATATATACACCTTGATATACAATATAATTTAAATTCCTTATGTGCATATATTCCTACTTTGAAACTTAAAAGTTTGATGTATAATTAGTTTACAATGGTTGAGTTATGATCAATAACATGTAATAGATTGATTTCTTGTTATATATGATCTTGTTTTTCTTGGTAGAAAGATGATATATGTAGTTTCATACCTCAAGACATAACTTGATCTTAATTGCCACGTGAGTGTAGTTTTAGTTAGATATAGTATTTTCATGAAATGACAAATTTGAATGGTTCACATATGTGAAGAGCTATAGAAAACTTTTATCTCCTCCATATGTAGTTGCAGATCTTCATTTCTCAAGTACAAACATCAAAAAGCAGTTTTAGATAACTAATTTCACCATCAAAACTTCATTTCTAGCCTCCTTTCTTCATGTTTTCTCCATTTCCAGTCTTAATCAGGACATCTACAATCTAGAACAGCAATTTGGTACCTCATGGAAGGCTACAACAATCATATCTAAGGCTACAATTCTGGTACATGATTATAAAGTTCATTGTCATTCATCTCCAAGACCTTAATTCCTTCATCTTTGACCATTTCTAGCTATGATTGTGTAGGTACAATAGTGATATAGGTCTAAAAATCACGTTGTTTCATGGCCAATATAGCAAATTAGGAGTTTGAAATGTTGTCACAACAACACTTTGCAAAAAGGTTTTCAAAATTAGGTAAATGGGAAAATATTATTTCATTTCATCTCCTAGAGTTTGTCTTCAAACTCATTGACATCTTCTAGCTTTCATTTTATAGGTAGAAAAGAAAATCTTTCTATTTCATGAAGTTTCTACCATGTTTCTACCTTGTTTCTGGATATTTCCATAATGTTTCTAGCCTCACAAACCATGTTGTCAAATTTGTTGTTGTGGGAAACTTCACAAATTTATCATTTTTCGTTGGCCTCCTAGATCTACACCATTTATGCATGACCAATCTTAACTTGTATAGCCTACCCTTGACTATAAATGATTTCTCTTGAGCTATTACAATCATTCCTTCAACCTGTTGACAATCTTAACTTGTATAGCCTACCCCTACCATAGTGCAACAGACCTCCACAATCATGGATGCCCATCATTTATGACAACTCTTCATTGATATGACAATCATTCCTTCAATCATTTGACTATGTTAGGACTTCATACATTCACCTTCAAACCTTATGATAATGTCTTGTTATTATGACCAACTTTATAAGGCATAAGATGGGGATCCAAGGGTGTAGGTGACTTTCTCAAAGGATTGCAAGTAGCTTTATTGGTTGTGGTAGTAGGATAAAACTCTTTATGACTATATCCTATAAGGACACAAAATCATTGACAAGATCTAAACCCTTGCAAAGTGTTGCATACAATCTAAGGATTTGGTGTTCTATGATATGAGACAACAAAAACTATGTTTGGTGAGTGTATTGTGATGAGATATTAGGACAGTCAAAGACCATTTAGAGATCATATGATTATAAGAGTTTTATTTTTTAAATGAATTCTTTCTCTCTCAATACCTTGACAAAATTATTAATTCTTCTAAAAACTATCCCAAGACCCTATTGATTGCTAAATTCCATAACTAGGTGTGATACTAGCAGAGCAACATGGTGATAGTCCACTTTATCTCATTTACAAAAGTGCTCTTGCATAGAATAGTAGTGTATTAGACTCTTTAGTTGATCCTTGATAATAAGATATGATGGTAGTCTAATGTCCCCATTCTGGGAATGGTCAACATAGTAGAGTACATGGCAATGACAGAGCAGACCTGAGTGCAATCATTTGAGAAGGTATTCTTAAGTACTTTGATCCTAGAAGACCTAGGGTTTATTCCCTAACTCCAAACAATAGCATTAGAACCTTTCTCCTATCATTTTGTAAGGTCTAACTGCTTTGTAATTGACATTATATATTCAGACTTATAGTAGTAGATATTTGGTTTTCTTTTAGTCCATTATAGTTGCAAATTGAAATGGTTTTCCTTATATAATTCATTTTGGATTACAAATATATTGTTGGGAAGTGTAGGGGTGATGTTTTGTGATGTATTGAACATATTTTTTGAGCTAAGATAAGTGTATGTTTAGGTCTGATATAAAAATTAGAACTTCATAAAATTAGGGTTTGAGTAGAAAAATTAGAATTGTTGCATATATCCCATTTGGGATATTACAACAGTCTCCTCACTCCACCAAGACCTAAGGTTTATGACACAAGTTCCAATGCTTTAAACCCACCTAATCATGACTATACAATCCCTTTTGACTATAACAATCTTTTTCAAACAATGTTTACACGGTTTCTAAAGCACATAATTGAAATCTCCTTACATATTTAGTGTATTCATCCCAATGCAGAAACTTATGATGTATATGATACCCCCAATGATTTTAACTAAAGATGAATGTCATGACAACCTCATGTCTCCATGGCTGCACTATTTGAGATGGCAATTATATAATCATTGACAACATAATGACATGGATAGATTTTCAACTTACATAGTGTCTAATTATGTAAATATTGATTCAAGGAGATCCATGACTATTCTAGGGTTTAGGGAAAGATGATATGGTCATGGATCAAAGCATGACTATTCAAAATTGACCAAGACAACTTCCAAATTTCCTCATAGTCATATAATGGCAGTTAATAGTTTTGTGGCAGTTTTAGGGCTATTTTGGTATGATTATTTTTCTTGGTAGAAATATGTTATATGTAGTTTCATACCTCAATACATAAGTTGATCTTAATTGCCAATGATTGTAGTTTTAGTTAGATATAGGATTTTCTTAGAACATTTGACATGTGAGTTCTTTTCATTCAAGAACACTAGCTTTGACATGTTAGATTTTCTTAGAACACTACATTTGATATAGAAACTACTAGATTTGATATGATAATCATTGATAATTTCTCGTCTTACATGTTAAACATGCAAGATACATGTTAAAAATGATAAAACTTGTAATGTTTTTCATTCAATCCAAGATAGTTATTTTTGTATTAATGAGCAAAGACATGTTTGTGTGTTTACCCATTTATAATGTATCCTTGTTTCACCTTCTACATGTATAACATATCCTCATTTCACCTTATATATGTTTGACATTATTTTCTTAAGCTCACTTCACCTTCTATATGTTTAACATGATTTTCCTATCATCATTTCATCGTCTATAGGTCTAGTATACCCTCATTTCACCTTCCATATGGGTTATGGTAAGAGCAAAATGAGGTAGAGAGGAAGAGAGAGACATAGGGAGAGACATGTGCATTTGGCATGATTTGTAATCCTCATTTCAGCTTCTATATGGTCTACATAATTTGCATATCCTCATTTTCCTCGCATCTACATCAGTTATGGAAATACTAGAATGAGTTGTGCCCTCTATGACTTCCAATGTTTGTGGGGGAGTGAACATTTTGCCCTTGTAGATGATGAAGATGACTACATAAGGAGAGAGATACATTTGGCATGATTCATATTTGGATGAAGCAGTTCTTGTAATTCTTGCAAAATGCTTCAGTTTCATGCAATGGAAAAGTGCTAGGAGTGACATTTTACATTCCACAGCTTGTGGGGCCGAACGGACTATGCCAACACATCAAGGTGGGTGGGTAAATACTATGGGAGGTCTTGTTTCATACGCCAAGCATCCCAGTCATTTCTAGCAGCAGCCTACTAGCAAAGTCCCTTAAGATCCCTAAGACCAAAAAACTGTCAAACGTTGACGGAGCAGTTCTCAGAATTTGTGGTAGCTGGGAATGTTCTGTTTGAACCTATAGGTGTATGTGGGATTATTCCACAATAACCTCTCTCAATTTTGATCAACTCCAATCTGTTTGACCATGCTGAAATCAAATGTATTCTTGGAAAATACTTCAGTTTCATGCAGTGGAAAGGTGCTAGGAGTGACATTTTGCATTTCATAGCTCGTGTGGCCAAATGGACTATGCCAACATGGGTGGGCAGTTAAATTCTAGGGGAGGTCTCATTTCATGTGCCAAGAGTTCCAATCATTCGAGGCAGTAGGCAACCAGCAAAGTCACTTAAGATCCTAAGAGCCAAAAATACCAAACTTTGACGGAACAGTTCTTGGAATTCGTGGCAGATGAGAATGTTTCATTCAAACCTACAGGTGCATGTGGAGTCCATCCACAATAACCTCTCTCAGTTTTGTTCAACTCCAGTCTGTTTGACCATGCTGAAATCAAATGTATTCTTGCAAAATGCTTCAGTTTCATGCAATGAAAAAGTGCTAGGAGTGACATTTTGTGTTCCATAGCTCATGGGGTTGAACAAACTACACCAACACATTGGGGTGGGTGGTTAAATTCCAAGGGAGGTCTCATTTCATGTGCCAAGCGTACCAGTCGTTCCGAGCAGCAAGCTACCAACAAAGTCCCTTAAGATCCCCAAGACCAAAAAACTGCCAAACTTTGATGGAGCAATTCTCAGAATTTGTGGTAGATGGGAACATTTTGTTTGGACCTACAGGTATACATTAGGTCGGTCCACAAAAACCTCTCTCAGTTTTGGTCAACTCCAATCCATTTGATTGTGCCAAAATCAAATGCATTCTTGCAAAATGCTTTAGTTTCATGCAGTGGAAAGGTGCTAGGAGTGACATTTTTCATTTCATATCTCGTGGGGCCAAATGGACTGTGCCAATGCATCGGGGTGGGCATGTAAATGCCAGGGGAGGTCTCATTTCATGTGCCAAGGGTCCCAATCGTTAGAGGCAACAGGCTACTGACAAAGTCACTTAAGATTCTAAGAGCAAAAATTGCCAAACTTTGACAAAACAGTTCTCAAAATTCGTGGCAGATGAAAATGTTTCATTTATACCTACAAGTGTATGTGGGGTCTGTCCACAACAACCTCTCTTAGTTTTGGTCAACTCAAATCTATTTGACCGTGCCGAAATCAAATGCATTCTTGCAAAATGCATCAGTTTCATGCAGCACAACCTTGCCAGGTGGCATATCTTTTGTTCTGCTCATCATGGGGCTGAACGGACTACACCAATGTGTCGGGGTGGGGGGTAAATTCTAGGGGAGGTCCCATTTCATGCACCAAGCATCCCGGTCATTTCGAGCAGTAGGCTACTAGCAAAGTCACTTAAGATCCCTAAGACCAAAAAACTGCCAAACTTTGACGGAGTAGTTCTCAAAATTTGTGGTAGTTGGGAATGTTCCATTTAGGCATATAGGTGCACGTGGGGTCCATTCACAATAACCTCTCTCAGTTTTGGTCAACTCCACTCTGTTTGACCATGCCAAAATCAAATGCATTCTTGCAAAATGTTCCAATTTCATGCAATGGAAAAGTGCTATGAGTGACATTTTACATTCCACGGCTAGTGGGTCCGAACGGACTACACCAATGTGTTAGGTTGGGTGGGTAAATGCTAGGGGAGGTCTCATTTTATGTGCCAAGGGTCCCAGTCATTCCGGGCAGCAGGCTACCGGCAAAGTCCCTTAAAATCCCTAAGACCAAAAAACTACCAAAATTTGACAAAGCAATTCTCAGAGTTTGTGGTAGTTGGGAATGTTCTATTTGGACCTACAAGTGCATGTGGGGTCCATCCAAAATAACTTCTCTTAGTTTTGATCAACTCCACTCTGTTTGACCGTGTCGAAATCAAATGCATTCTTGCAAAATGCTTTAGTTTTATGCAACACAACTTTATCAGGTGCCATATTTTTTGTTCTACTCATCATGGGGCTGAACTGACTACACCAACACATCAGGGTGGGTAGGTAAATGCTAGGGGAGGTCTCATTTCATGTGCCAAGTATTCCAGTCATTCTGGGCTCTAAGCTACCAATAAAGTTGAAAGTTGCTAGGACTGAAATTTTGCATTCCACAGGTCGTGGGGCCGAACTGACTGTGCCAACACATCCAAGTGGGTGGGTGAATGCTAGGGGAGGTCTCGTTTTGTGTACCAAGCATCCCAATTGTTCCACAATGTAAGCCACTAATAAAGTGACTTTGTTAGTAGCTTACAGTCTGGAATGACTGGGACCCTTAGCACATGAAACGAGACATTCCTTGGCATTTATCTACCCACTCCGATGTGTTGGCGCAGTCCGTTCGGCCCCATGAGCTATGAAATGCAAAATGTCACTCCTAGCACCTTTCAACTTTAATTGTAGCTTGTAGCCCGGAGTGACTGAGACACTTGGCACATGAAATGAGACCTCCCCTAGCATTTACACACCCACCTGGATGTGTTGGCATAGTTGGTTTGACCCCATGACTTGTGGAATGCAAAATTTTAGTCCTAACAACTTTCAACTTTGTCGGTAGCTTACAGCCTGGAATGACTGGTGCGCTTGGTACATGAAACGAGACCTCCCCTAGCATTTACTCACCCACCCCAACATGTTGGCACAATTTGTTCAACCCCACGATGAGCAGAACAAAAAATATGGTGCCTAACAAGGTTGTGCTGCATGAAACTGAAGCATTTTGCAAGAATGCATTTGATTTAGGCATGGTCAAACAGAGTGGATTTGAGAAAAATTGAGAGAGGTTATTGTGGATGGACCCCACATGCACCTATAGGTCTAAATGGAATGTTTCTAGCTACCACAAATTCTAAGAACTGCTCCGTCAAAGTTTGGTATTTTTTTGTCTTAGGGATCTTAAGGGACTTTGGCAGTAGCCTACTGCCCAGAACGATTGAGACCCTTGGCATATGAAATGAGACCTCCCCTGGTATTTACCCACCCACCCTGATGCATTGGCATAGTCCGTTCAGCCCCACGAGCTATGGAACGCAAAATGTCACTCCTAGCACTTTTTCATTGCATGAAACTAGAGCATTTTGCAAGAATGCATTTGATTTCGGCACGGTCAAATGGGGTGGAGTTGACCAAAACTGAGAGAGGGTATTGTGAATGGATCACACATGAACCTATAGGTCCAAATAGAACATTCACATCTACCACAAATTCTGAGAACTACTCTGTCAAAGTTTGGTATTTTTTTGTCTTAGGGATCTTAAGTGACTTTCTCGGTAGCCTGCTGCCCAGAATGACTGGAATGCTTGGTGTACGAAGCCTGACCTCCCCTAGAATTTACTCTCCCACCCCAATGCATTGGCACAGTCCGTCCGGCCCCACGAGCTGTGGAACACAAAATGTCACTCCTAGCAATTTTCCATTGCATGAAATAGGAGCATTTTGCAAGAATGTATTTGATTTCAGCACGATCAAATGGAGTGGAGTTGACCAAAACTGAGAGAGGTTATTGTGGACAGACCCCATGTGCACCTGTAGGTCTAAACAAAATGTTCCTAGCTACCACATATTCTAAGAACTGCTCTGTCAAAATTTGGCATTTTTTTGGTCTTAGGGATCTTAAGGGACTTTGCCCGTAGCTTGCTGCCCGGAATGACTGGGACTATTGGCACATGAAACAAGACCTCCCTTGGCATTTATTCACCCACCCCAACCTATTGGCACGATCCATTCAACCCCACAAGATGTGGAATGCAAAATGTCACTCCTAGCACTTTTCCATTGCATGAAACTGGAGCATTTTGCAAGAATGCATTTGATTTCGGTATGGTCAAATGGAGTGGAGTTGCCCAAAACCGAGAGAGGTTATTGTGGATGGACCCCACATGCACTTGTAGGTCTAAATGGAACATTCCTAGCTACCACAAATTCTGATAATTACTCTATCAAAGTATGGCAATTTTTTGGTCTTAGGGATCTTAAGTGACTTTGTCGGTAGCATGCTGCCTGGAATGACTGGGATGCTTGGTGCATGAAATAAGACCTCCATTGCCATTTACCCACCCACCTTGATGCATTGGCATAGTCTATTTAGCCCCATGACAAGAAGAACAAAAGATATGCCACCTAGCAAGGTTTTTGCTCTTAAGATCTTAAGTGACTTTGCTCTTAGGGAACAATGTATCGGCAAAGACCCTAGTTTTCATAGGGGGAGACATGTGATTTTAAGAGGTTTTGGTTATTTTTTTAAGAGATTTTTGGGACTGTTTTTAAGAGGTTTTGGAGACTGATTTCAAGAGATATACTAGTTTATTGTTAAAATATTCATGACATCAAATCACTACATATATAACCATCAAATTTAGCATTAAACATAATGAAAAACACACCTTTAAGAGTGTACTACTAAAATCACCTAAAATGGTTATCAATTATTAGCACCAGATGTGAAGAAACTCTAGGAGGATATGTAAGATGGAAACATTATTATATTATGGTCATAATCTCCTCATAGGATATAAAAAATATACAAATATACAATTATACAATTATAAAAAATGTCTCCACGAAGGAAGCTAAATGCTTTAACCATTGATCTCAATCCCTTAGATACAATAGCTTTATAGTCGAAAACACCTGCATTTATAAGTTAAAAAATTGGTAAGCAAAGTAAACACCATCAAGTACAACTAACAATATTTTTTATAAGAAGTTTGATGAAAGATATCTTATGTGTCACCTTAGGAATTATATCAAATGTCTCCAAAATGAAAGCCAAATGCCTTAACCAGAATCTCATTCCCTTGAATGTATAATTGCTCTATTCTCCAAAACACCTACATTTGTATATTAAAATCTGTCAAGCAAAAAAAACTTAAAACACCTACATTTAGAACTCCCTTTGTATCATAGTAGACATGATACTTCCATAGTCCAAGATAATCAAATGTAAAGCTTCTAGATACACTGTGTTGCTTTTTTTGCATTGATGTTTCAGATCACACTCCATGATCCATCATCAGGAAAAAAAATGAGAAAGAGATACCCTCTTGTATCATCTTGTAGATACCCTCCTTCTTCTCCTTTGCATGGATTGTCTACTTCTGCTTTAAATTGTGAATGTTGACAATGTCCCGTTAGAAGATGGTAGTCATGAATGATGCTAATTTGATACCCTACGAAGACCACAACCTAAATCTATAACATAAAACAATTTGACAAGCCACATGAACTATTTGACAAAATAAATAAAAGAGATGTTGTTTGATGAAATGGTCAATTATAGGACTATTATAGGACTGTTATAGAGGATTGTTATAGGAATGTTATACTATGATTGAAAGATATGCACAAAATGGATTTATTTGTTTACAAAATTTTAAGAAAATGCAATTGGCGGGTGTAAAGAAAAGTGTGGAAACATAGACAAGTGTGTAATTTCATTTCATTTGTCATAAGAATAAGGAATTGTACCATGTTGACTATCATACCTACTTGCTTGAACATGGTCAAGGTGTCATTGAAACCATTTATCCAAAACCCAAGGAAAGTAGAAGGGACTAACATTTCATGGAGACAATTGTCACTATACTATTATACACCCAAAGATGGATTGCCAACAAAACTAAGTGTTGTCCTAAAAATGTCACTAGCAGTTTTGGGTCTCAGTTGTCTCACGGATGGAGGGTTTCAAATTCTTTCATTCTTTGAAAAGTTATCATGAGGGTATGAGGGTAGTGTTGTTTAAGTAAAATGATGTAAGCCAAAGTTTCAATCAATATAGAATTAGTGATTTTTAAAGCTACCCTTGAATGTGCATAAGCATTTTGTGGAAATTGTTTTCTATTATTTCTTCATCTAAAAATTAGATCAATGGGGCAACATGAGAGAAAGAGGATGTATCTAAAGAGTGTAACATATCCACAAAAGCATCTATGTATTATTATACACGAGAATCAATATAAAAACTATCCATAGAGTCTCCATCAACATATGAATGAACCATTGAAGGAGGATCATGTTCATGATGTGCATTGATATTGTTAGAACAACTAGGAAATAGATTAGTATAAATCTTTAAATTTTGATTAGGGGGGAGAAATTGAAGGACTACCCCCATCATTTACACCTACATGAATCATATTATTATCCATCAAATCTTGCACTTTATATTTCAAAGTAATAAATCCTTGAATATAATGTGTATTAACTCTGTGTAGTTATAAAATGTATTCTAATTATAATTCTTAGATAGCCATCTAGCTAGATTTAATGGATGGATAGATGGAAGAGTAATTAGATTAGAGCTTAACAAACTGTGAAGCACATTGTCCAAGGAATCTTGTAACTTAGTCATTTTCCAAAAGTAGATACTTCAAGGATGGCATATTGGAAATATTAACCACATGATGCATATTGTCCTTCTTTTCCATTAGAATCACACCCTTTAAAAAAATATTATACTTTTGAAACCTAGAAAGGCAAGATGTAAAAGAACCATACAAAATGAATTATACTTTAGCATGTTGAATGCACACAATTTCAATTCAATACTCTTCACATGAAAATACTGTTATCACTCAGTTTTGCACCCTTGCATATAGCCATGAAGCCTCTGCAAACTGGAGTAACATGGGACTGATCTCTAAGTGTGGGACTTTGCTAAGTGAGATCAGACCTCCGGAGAAGGCCAGCTTCCTTGTCTAGTTATCACCTAAAACTACTAAATTTTGGGGGGGAAAAGGGAGAGAGAATGCTTGTAATGAAAATGAATAAAAACTTGAAAACATAAAAGGTGATACACCAGATAGATTTAAGAAACTTCCACAAAACTGAAGGATGCACAATACCATCAAAATATGGCAAGTAGGCATACACAGGTTAGAAGACTCTAGCAAAGGTGAGAAGCAATATGATTGAGAGGAATAAAACATTCACAGACAAACCATATGCAGATTCACATAGAACTAGAAAATTCAGCAAAGGAGGTAAAATAACTTGCATATATCCGATGAAAAGGCAAGGTTACGGTATATGAAAACCCTGTTTCGAAACAGAAAAGCCTTAATGCCAAAAAAATTCCAACCTTATTTACAACATTCGAATGCATACTTATAGCATTCCAAAACTATCCTAAGTCGGTTACAAAAATTCGCTCAAAGAGCTATCATAGAAAAATATCTCAATCGATGACTGTCTAGCTACAACAGCTATGGCATCAAAATCTGGCACTGGGCAGATAGGAGATATTTCAAGTCTTTATTGCAGCTGCTTACTCATCGCCAATCTTCAGCCAATGCATTAGTGAGGAGATATTTTGATCATGAATGCGAGCAGCTTCCCTTACCTGCAGCAATGAATGCAAAAACTATCTATATCTCGTTCAAGAAGTCACTGAAACGTCCAGTCATCCAAAATATGCAACTCCAAATCTGAATTTGAAAAAGTGACAAAACTCCTAAAAACCCTGCCAAATGAAAGAGGAGGCAAAAACATGCACTTTTGCCTCTTGGAGCATGCTGAAATTCGCCAAAATGGAGGAGATACAGGCAGTCAAACTTTTGGTCAACTGCCTGTATATATCGTTTTTGCATCTATGTGTATATCGCTACATCTTGGCACCTAAATTGGCATTCAAAAACTCATCCTGCAACTCCTTCTGCACATACATGGCGCTTTGCATATCGGCCCCTGTACATGCCTTTGTATTTCGAAATTGTATATACATACAATTTCCCCTTGTATATGCGGCCCCCACCTTCTGAAATCGCCCATCATATATCTTTGTATCTGCTCCTTTGTATGTCAAAACATACAAGCCGTGGACCTCAAAACACCACTGAGTTGTGTTTCATTGTTCTGCCAGGTCCGGCTTGCATATTTTCTACTTGTACATTTCTTTGTATATGCAAATATACAAACACCTATTCATACAAAGTGGACTCCAAACTCTTATGTGTCAAAACTGATCCTTGATTCAAATCCGCCTTGTATATGCAATGCATCATTGACTTGTATATATCGCTATATACAAGCGCCATATACATACAAGTCGGACACCAAATGACCTTTAAGTATATTTGATTGCCCTGTCGGGTCCAGCTTGTATCACTTCCTTTTGTATATCTCTTTGTATATGCGCGATATACAAGCCACTGTTCACAAGATCCTTTGTATGTCGAAACATACAATCCTCCTTGTATATGCATGGGCCCCACCTTTTGTATGTCCTGCCAGCACTATAGCAAATGTGCATTTGCACCCTTGTATATGCAAATATACAAAATCCCTTACATACAAACAGGGAATCTTTATGGAATATGCCCGCAATGTATCTTTCAGGTTGTATGTATCCTTGCATGTGTGAAATATACAAACACCTATATATACAAGGCAGACCTGGAAGCTTTATAGAACCAATTGAAACCTATATTCAGGTCCGGATTGTATATCGGCTTTGTATATTGATTTGTATGTGCGAACATACAAGCCGATATACAAAGCACTATTATGTGATCATTTGTATCTCCACTCTTGGCACTGTAGCAAATGCACATTTGTTTGTATATGCGGATATACAAACACAATATACAAACTGTCTCACATACAAGCAGGGTATCTTTGATGGAATATACCCGCGATGCATATCCTCATTTGTATATAGCCAATTGTATGTGTGAACATACAAAGCAATATACAAGCATTTTTATGCATACAAGCGCGGAATATTCTAAGGAATCTTCAATGTATATTACCTTGTATATTTTCTCCCTTTGCATTTTTGGCGAATGTACATCCACTGTAGCACATGTATGTCTGCCGGCCTTGTATCTTTTCACTGCATATTCCTTTGTATCTCCATTTGTATATCTGAATATACAAGCCCCTATATACATGCAGACCCGATATACATTTAGCGAATATTTCGAGAATCTACGGAAGATTCCCTAAATGTATATGCATTTCCTTGGCCCAATATACATTTAGAAAATGTATATAACTCAAATTTTTTCATATTTTCTAAGGCCGATATAGATTTGCAAGCCTGCCAAATGTATATTTGAATTGTATGTTGACCAAAACTTTGACCATCAATAACTTCTTTATTTGGCCGAATTTCAGGGTGATGTAAAAAGCAAACCTACCTATTTTTTCAAGCTCTTTCCAATGGTAAGGTTTTTTTAGGCAATTTGGCACTTTTCATTTTTTAGGCAACATTTTCCAAAGGATTTTCAAGGAAATACTAGGTTAACCATTTGACTCTGGACAGAGAAAAATGGGATAGCAAATACATATGCCCATGAAAGAAGAAAATTTATTCAAGTATGCATTAGCTCTAAAGGGTGGCAACAATCCTTTAATACAAATAATTTACAACTCATTTCCATGGAGGTAATGGTGTAATTTACAACATAAGGATTGAAATCTAATGACATACCATATGAGATTGGCATGAGCTTTTGACAAGGTTATCATTAGCATGGTGAAGAGGTTTTTCTTAATGAATGTATGATGGAATTTCCTAGAGGATTGCCATAGTCCAAACAACCCAATGTCACAATCTACAACCTCAAAGTAGTCCAAATACCATATGGGAGCAGTTTAGATTTGAGAGTATGATATTGTATCTTAAGATAAGATATCTACCATAACACCTAGTGGCAACATATAGGTAATTAGCATCATTTAAAAGGGAGATTCATAACCTAAAACTTGTCATTTGTATGAAGTATTGTTGCATGGACAAGAACACAAAATGGAGGCAGAGGGCAAATGTTGTCCTGATTTTTAAAAAAAGTCATACTCTATCCTATGATAGTCATGAGGGTATTAGGGTAGTGTTGTGGAATGTAGTCCATGTGCCAAAAGGATTACTATCAATGATGTCACCTCCAAGTTTCATCAAAAGAATGACCTAGAAATGAGGTGAACCACCATTTAGAAGAAGGAAACATAAGGTTTCAAGGAGGATTTCAAATAAAAACAATTGTTGTTGATTATGGAGCATTGTCATGCCTTAGGAAAATCATAAAATATATGATTGCCATTATATTATGAAGGATGACCACGGAAAGGAGAAGCTAGGTGTTGTCTTAGGAAGTGTGAAGACCATCCAAGGGGCAATCAAGACTATCATGAGTATTGTCATAAAGGACAATGGGGTTGCCAAGAGACTGTTGCATGATCCTATAGCTAAGTGCAGATTTCCTAAGTGTCCATATTTTTATGCAATTGGTGGGTGTAAAGCCAAATTCCACAACCTTTGCCAACATCCTCCCTGCATGTACCAAAATGGGATCTTTGGAATGGGATATGGACATCCATCAAAGCATGAAGGATACGGGAAATCTGTCAAATGTTATAGTTACAACTACCCTAGGAGACATGTATGCAAAGTGAGAAAGCCTTGATTGCAGGATATGCACAAAATGAATTTACAAATTAGTATGTAGAAAAAGCTAGAAAGCAAAATATTAAGAAATATAAATGAACACTAAAAATCGTACCTTGGGTATAGTCAAAATAACCTACGATGCCATGCAAAATAATCTATGATGCCATGCAAAATAATCTACAATGCCATGCAAAATAACCTCATTCACAGTCATGTATAGTCAAAAGCATGCATTATAGTTACAGAAACAAGATTTTAATAAAACAATTCTAAAAAGTAGAAAAAACAAGAACAAGTTAAGATAAAAATTGTCATACCTATCCATCTGGAAGTTTAAATAGTAGTCAAGTGTACCTGAGGGGTCATCTCTTACCTTCAGAGTATCCAATATTGCTTCATGATCAGCATTACTAATTGTCCATAGTTGTTTTGTTTTTCATTTTGCATGATGTTTTAGTAACTTAACATTTGTTGTTACAACTAGGTACAAATACATCAATATGGTTTTATGCTTCTCAAAGTCTTCAAAGGCAGGAATGCCATTCTTTCTAATCATATATGTTCGCAACCAAGTCCGGCAATAACAACTGATCCTGTAGAATATGTGAACCCATCATCATCTATCATAGGTCGTGTTAGCTTTGGTTTTCCCTGTACACATTGTGCCAACCAATAGTCTGATCTCTCTTCATTTCCATGCAGTGCAACAACTACATAAACATGACCTAGTTGTACAAGGTCTGAAAGATGTTCATAGTCAGACGAGCTCTCCATGTCATTGACTAAAGATGATTGACCTTGAGATAAAGGGGTTAAATATCATGGAATCAATGCATCTATCCACTCACTTGACTCACAATTATCCCAATCACATTTAATACAACTCTGACAAAAACAAGCTAATTCTCATGTCTAAATAGTCCACGCACTTGCATCTGAGCTTCAAAATAAATGCATCTTTGACAATTCATTGATTCTCTAGCAATCCATTTTCTCTCTCGCTATCCCTTCATCAACCAACCAAAAGAACATGTGCACTTCTGAATCAAGAGCCACTCCTTGTGACAATGCATAGTTACACCACTTAACAATAGAATCTGCATCACTAAATGTAGCACCACCTCTAATCTTTAGTTGTTCTTTAAAATGATCTCTCTTCATGCATGCACCCACTCCATCATGTTCACCTTTTCCATGCACAGCTTCAAAACATTCCAAATATGAGGTATACCCTTCTCTACATGCATTCTACTCAACCAATAGAACATATGAGCATTCTTGAATTGACTGGTGTAATTATCTAACTAAATGAGATGGTGATCCATTGTAATATCTTTTTCTTGCAAGAACCCATAAAATTGTTGAAAACAATATTGCACATACTCTAATGAATGGGATCGATCATCACTCATGTAAAAATGGTATTCTCTGACAATCTTCATGTTCTCTTATGTACTATCGGGGGCATGTATGTATGTGATGTGAACAAAAATAGCAATCTGAATAGAATTATAGTATTGGGATTGCACTTCATTTTGGAATTGCAACGTGTAGTTTTCTGCAAAATCAACTATAGAGATAATAGTTCCAATCAGAAAAAAGTCTTTACACATCCTAAACTGTTGATCTAACCATCGAGACCTGTGGCTGTGTCTAGCATACTTGTAGAAAAGATTTTTCTTAAAATCATTAATAAAATCAGCAATACTTACCTCTTACAATCAACTTGCATCTAGAACCTTCACCTCCACTTTTCAAATTGTATTTCACTGTCTCATATCTCTTTTTCTCAACCATTATATTTCCAAAATCATACTCGCTGCCCTTATGAAAACATGATACAAACTTTGATAACCCACCATATTATAAACACTTTTCATTTAAATAATCATTCTTGAGAAAATGCAACCATCATCTCTAATACATAAAAATAAATCCAATAACTCCTGAAGACAAAGAAAATAAACAAGGTTAGAAACACAAACAAAATGCACAAAAACACTAAGTTATACCTTGCTATTTCTTCCTCCTTCGATAAGGTTGAAGAGCTTGCACCCAAGAGCTCCTAGCTTTACCCAAGTAGATGTTGTAGAATGTGGATTGCTCTTTGAGATTCAACACAATGTGATGGGGATTTGGCTATCGATTGATAGAAGATTGGATAGAGATTGGATATGAATAGATAGGCTAGAATAATTTTGGCATGGTAAGGGTATGATGAGAGAAGATGAGAGAAATTTTGGCATGGATTTGATGCAAGAAGAAGTGATGTAAATGGCTTCGGTGAGGGCTCTATTTATAGGCCATTTGAGGGGGATTTGATCCAAGGGTTGAGATTTGAAGTTGATATCAATGGATGAGGATGCATGTGAGGTGGAGGGCTTAGATTCAATCATCAAAAATGGAGGGGTGAGAATAAAGATGAATTTTTAATTCATCTTGCGAAGAGGAGAGGATTAAAAATAAATTTTTAATTCATTTTGGGAAGAGTGGTGATTAATGAAAGTGAGTGGTGTAAGAGGTCATTTATGGAGTTTATGACCAGTGTGTATAAAAATTGTTTTATGTGGCATAAAAATCAATTTTTTATTTAGAGGATGTGAGGAGGAGTGTTAAACAAGGTTTGACCATCTTAATTAAGTTTTTAACTTAATTAATATGGTTGGAGGAAATTAGTGAGTGGGCTAATGAGAGGTTAAAATTATTTAAATAAGGGTTTATTTAATTAATTTAGTTCTAGAGGATAGGTAGGCTAGGATAGCTAATTAAATATTTGCTATTTAATCAACTAGGCTAGGTTTAGGTTGATTAGTAGGGTAGATTAATCAAATAAGCATGATTTATCTAATTAATAAGGATTAGGGAGATAGACAAATTAACTAAATAAATATTAAAAATATTTATTTAATTAATGAGGGATGGTGGTGTAAGGTATAGTGATAAATTAAATCAATTAATTGATCACAAAGGATGGATTAAACGTTAAGGGTAGATGATTAGGGATAAATTAATTAAATAAAATAAATTTATTTAATTAATAGGAGGGATAATTGGTGGTGTAGAGATATGGGAAATTGGTTTGCGGAGCAAGTCAATTATAGGTTTCTACATTTGCCCCTCTTTGAAATGGTGTTGCGGCTAAGTAACATTATTTCAAAGAAGTTAAAATATAGAGTTGAATTGGATAGAAAAAGAATTTAGTTTGGAAGAATAGGGTAAGGTTTAGGGATGATTGGTAAGAGTGATGCCCCCTCAAGAGGACAGGCGGGTTACAAAACATAGGTGTGCTCTCGAAATGGATGGAATAGATTGGTAGAAGTGGTTGGAGGATAAGGAGTGAGATGAAAGATTGATGATATTGGGTAGATTGGTTGGCAGGTGGTCATTGTGTTGAAAATGATTTAAAGCAATCCTAGGTTTGTTATAGAAAAGTGGATACTTTCATCAAGGTATAGAAGACCAGGGTGATGATGTTTATCTAACATTTGCATGGACTAGACACGCAAACAAGAGGGTGATCCCATGCATTCCCAAGATAGTACAACCTTGTCTAGATGAGGGAAGGGGACTCATAGTATAATTCATTAATACACAAAAGGTATGATGAACCTTAGATGCACAAGGAGATTAATATGCTAGAACCAACCCTATGATCCACAATATATGAATACTAGCTTGGAGTAATGAGACTAACCCACAAGCACAGCATACAAAAGTAATGACTATGCTCCATTCTAGATGTTTTCGCCACATACCATGATATAGTGAGATCAAGGTAGTTTTGATGTGATCTTTGAATAGGACAAAAGATAAAAGTCAAAAACCAAAAGACCAACAAACCAAACAAATAGCCATTGTATCTCTTGCCAAGATGGATGATGATTGATGGATTCTTCCTATTGTAGGAATGATATATCCGTTAAGGCAGGAACTGTTGGATGATATTGATGGTTGATTTTGTTGGATTGGCGCAAGATATGATGGTTACAAGTTGTGGTTGATGTTGATTTGATAGTTGATGATTTTTGTTGAGGGATGATTCTTTGATAGGTGATGCAATGCTTGTGATATGGAGCTTGGATCTAGTGTAAGCTCATGGGATAGGGACCATCCAAGTAGGTTGGATAGGCACATCTTATGTACCTGAGTACTGGAAACTTCCTTTGTATTCCAGACTACCTGCATACCCTGTATCCACAGGATCAAGGCACATTAAGATGTGGGTGATGATGATATGTAGTTCTAATTTGTGATGATGATGATGTGGGATGATTGAGGATAGATGTGATGATGTTGGAAGATGATGTGTTGGATGATTTGTGTTATTGTGATGATGTTTTGGGATTGTTTTGGGGATTTTTTATTTTGAAGATTTTGGATGGGGTATAGTTTTATTAAGGGATGGTTATGTTGGATTGCATTTGGATAGCCTAAGTGCTAGATACCAATGACAAGGGAACACCAAGTCTAGAGGTGAATGTGGATAAAGTGATAGGATTGGATTGGATTGGTGATGAAAGGTTAATG
Source organism: Cunninghamia lanceolata (assembly GCA_027924645.1). Taxonomy (NCBI): domain Eukaryota; kingdom Viridiplantae; phylum Streptophyta; class Pinopsida; order Cupressales; family Cupressaceae; genus Cunninghamia; species Cunninghamia lanceolata. The sequence goes on along the minus strand of BSBN01001032.1, from coordinate 6,063,806 downwards.
GATAGGATATTTTTGATAGATATATGGATACATGAGGATAAGGGATAGGATGTGGGATAAAGTATCGGGTAGGGATGCATGATAAGTAGATGGAGGGATTGGCAATGGAAGGTGGTAGAGAGGAGATTCATGATAGATGGATTGGAAGATAGCGATAGGGATGCAAGATAGATGGTTGGGAAATGGAGATAAGGATTTTCTCCAAGGGATAGGTTGCAAGGAATCATATGCCCCATTCTAAGTATGATGCTTAGGATTTTGTATGATGGGTAAATGCTTGGAAGGGATGAGTTTTGTAGTAGATAGATGGAGGATATGCTTGGAAAGGGAGTATGTTGAGAGGTGTCCAAAGCATGTTGTTGATACTTTTCCCCTTATCTTTATCAAGATCTAAGGAGGAAGATATAGTGGATAGAATGGATGGGAAATGATAGGATAAATAGGGGATGGTGGATAGGAATATGATAGGATAAGGATAAGATAGTGGATAAGATGTGCAAAGGATATTATGGATGTGGATGAAGGGTATGATTTTGCCCCCAAGTGTAGGGATACAAAATGGATGGAGAAGTGATTGTGCATGACGCCCACAAGGAGTTTTCATCATGGTACTTGCCCAAGGCGCCAAAAGGAGTAGTTTTCACCATTGGACAAATTTTTCTCTTTACTATTTTTTTTTTTTTTTGCTTTTCTAATAGAATGGGGACTCTAGCGTCTATTTCCATAGCAAGGAGAAGATGGTCCCATGTTGGGTAGCATTATGGATGACACTTGCATGGATGTTGGTAGATAGAAGAAGATGGAATGGATGGTGGATAGTGAATTATGATGTGGATTATGTAAGGTTTATGCAAAAGCATGGACCATAGGGATGTGATGGGGGAGATATGTAGGATAGTGGATGAAAGATGGAGAGATGGAGGTATGTGGGAATGTCATGTGGTGGAGGGGAGCCAAGACCAATGGTTGCACACACTGTGATGTATTTTGAAGCTTATATTTTGGATGGGGGGTGGGTAGTAATGGGGATCAGTATACGGGATTTTTAGATGGCCGATTTGGGGTTTTAGGTACCCAAATGGACTTAGGAATTATGGGATTTGTAGACGAGGAGTGGGATGTTTGGAATTTTGGGGTAGATTGGGATGTGAATGCCTCATTACAGTTTGGTGTTTTTTGTTTAGGGACCCACACCATTTTTGCATTTGCTTTTTCTTTTGATGGTGTGGGATTTGATAGCCTTTTGGATTTTTGCTTTTGCTTGGAATGGATAGCATATTTAGGCTTTTGTGCTTTATGAGTTGAGGCATTCAAATTATTACTTTTGAATTCCATGGTGGAAGCTTCATGTTTGGATGATGTGTGCTTTTATTGGTCTTGATTTGGAATTTTAGGGGATTTATGGGTGGAGGGGTTAAAAGTGGATTTATGGGTAAATGGATAAGGAGAATTGAGGATAGGGATATTAGGAGTTGGGAGGATGGGAGAATAAGGGGATTTAATTTTAGGAGTTGGAAGGATGGGAGGATAAGGGGATTTAATTTTAGGAGTTGGAAGGATGGAAGGATAAGGGGATTTGAGGATGGGGATGTTAGGAGTTGGTAGACGTGGAGGTAAGTTAGATGGGGGGAGATATATGGTCACATGCTTTTGCTCATGATATGAAGATGGAGGAGGAATGGTGACATATGACTTGGAGGTATGATGAGGTGCATCGTGTTTGGGATTGGATGAATGGATTTTGGAAGATGGGTGGGTGTTACCAACATGTTTAGATTATTTGCCTTGGGATGTATAGCCAAGGCCATGCAAGGATGGATGGAATGTGGTGTGGATGGGCTCCAAGATACCTTGTTCGTGAAGGCCTAAGCCTTTTCCTTGATAGTTCATGTGTTGGAGCATGTGGCATGCAATGGGGCGTGTTGGTCTCCTACAATGATTTAACAACTAAGCCCATAAAGTTGTCACTCAGAGATTAGACATCTAACCTGAATAGATGTCTTAATCACTATGAAGATGCATTTAACTTGTCAACCCAGGGACGTGAACTTGAAATGGGTCAACACGGTATGTGCACTAGGAACTTCCAAAGTAGCCACATTCATTCTACAGCTAAGAAAGACATGATGCTAAAAATAAACTGCTTGGAAAGAAATAACATAAATGTTGAACATCAACCAATAACTATGCTAAGCTGAAGTACATGATAGAAAATGAAAATCTGGGCAAACAAACAAAAACCTACTCTATCCGCTTTGGCTGTAGGAACAAACACAGAATGGAATTCTAGTGGTTGCAGGAACATTCAATGCCAGATTTAACTAACTGCTTAACATAAAATAACAACTAAACTAAAGGATGGAATGCTCACCAAGTGGGCCCCCTTGGATGAGTATCCCTTAAGACAAATGTAAACTCAGAGATGCAAACTTATAACTTCACTTTATTCATTGGAAAACATGAGTACAACTGAACGACTTAGTTGTATTACTAAAAAACTTAATAATGCAAGTACAACCTCGGATTAATCAACCCCTCAGAAGGAGCATCTGAGTCTTATTTATAGAAGGAAAACTACAAAACCAACTACCTAGCAAGGTGGTCAACTCCAACAGGATAGGACGCCACTTTAGGGAAAGCATAGAAAGTGGAGAGGAGGTTATGCATGTGTGGAATCTGATCAAGCATGGTCACTTCAACGCAGATCTAGCACAACAGTAACTCCTATATTTTCTCAACAAGTAATTAAGACCAGTTACAAGGTGGTTATCTTCCCTCCATTTGACATTTAAACAACCAGCTTGTTTGACTTTGATGGCGAGTAACCAACTGGCAGAATCTTCCTCGACTTTATAGGCTGCTAATTATATCTACATAACAATAGTAGTACACACAATAATTGCATATCTGTAACTATCTTAGAGTAACATTCATTAACCACATGTAAAATTAACATAGATAGTTCATATAGCATGTCAATGTCATTAAAGATTATAGGAAATAACCTATGCCCAATATCTTATGGTTTTGAGGAAATGTCATGAAAAGATCAAGATCTAAGTACCAAAGTCCATGATAACTATAACAAATGGATAATAAAGTCTAACAAAATTGAGTCATAAACTAGACTCATCACTCTCTCCAACCTAAGACTTTGTTGGTCCTCCAGCAGAGGAAGGGTTATTCTTCTGTTTGGTCAATGCCATGAAATTAGCAACTGCCAGCTGTCCTATATTAGTTTCTGCAGTGCGTGAGTTAGGATCCCAATAGAACCCTTACTATCTATGCAACTTGTTCCATCTCTGTCTCTCTTTAGCAATATCATACTAGTAGTACATGTAATTTGGCACAAGCCACAATAGGATAGGTGGTTGGAAAATTAAGGGAAGCTAGAATTGCCCCTTTGTCCTCCCAATCTATATATATCTATCCACACTTCTACATGCTGCAACATAGTTCTGCAGAGAGTGAGGCTTTGCTTGTTTTAGTTCATCAGACAAATTGTTCCACCTTTGTGTGAAATGTCCCTTTACAGATTCTCCTATAGTGTTTGCAACCTTCTCATATTCTCTGTAAGCTACTTCTCTCTCGAGCAGGATTCTGTTGCCATAGCTTGGTCTATAAAGCATTCTATGCCAAATATTAAAAATGCTTCCTAGATTTCTAGATTCAGCTCTAATGGGCAGGGGAGTGCTGAATTATGTTTGCTTATAAGCCCTAAACTTTTGTCCCCAACTAATCTCATTTTGTATCCAAGACATAAATGCCCTTAATTGAACATCCCCAACATACAAGGGATTCCACTCATGATCTTGGGACACAGCATAATTATGTAAATAGAATTCACACAACAAATTCTTCATTTTAGGAGGAGCAATCCGATAAGCATTGCAAAGTTCAAGAGGAGACTCAATGGAAGGATTCAAACCTGAAACAATCCTTGCTATTTTAAAAGAAAGATACTCCTCCTTTAAATACAGAGCATAGACCCTTGGAGGAGTCCTACACTAATACCTGAGGCACTAAGGTTGCCATATTATCCACTCTCTCCTTTAAAGTCACAATTTTTGCATTCTTATCTTCAAGTTCTTCATCTTTCTTTTGAATTTCTTCCTTCAGCCTGTGTTTCTCCTTTTTCCATTCTTCTTCTCTCCTCTGCATTTCATTCCATAAATTCATAGCTACCATATGCATTGAAAAATCAAAGGGTCTGTGTATTCCTACCAATAGTTTTCCTGGCATTGATGGTTGCTCTTGATATAGCACTAACTGTATGGTTCCTGAATGTTCAACCAATTTAGGCTACAGGGCTTCTTGCTACAGGAACTCCTGATTATCTTCATGTCCCTGACTCTTAATTTGTTTAGCAGCAGCAGCAAGGTTTGCCAATGTTACATTTGTTGCTTCCTCAAATATATCCTTTTCTTCAACATTCTCATGCCCCATTGGAGCCTCAGTATCTTCTGGTGACATTCCTTCAACCCTAGGGCTTCTCTATGGAGGCACACCAAAGGCTGGCTCAATAGGTCTTGATTTTCTAGGAGGGCTCTCATGTTTTTCTTCGGCTGTAGGAAGAACAGTGTCAGCTTCCATTTCTTAGAACCTGGCACTCCCTTTCCTACAGTTTGCTTTTTATCTTTACCCTTTCTTATTTCTGCCTTTTTCTTTTGTGCCCTAGTTCAAATTAGGTTGCTCAGAGGAACATTATCATTAGAATCTGAAGAAGAACTCACTTTGTCTAAATGCTCTGCCTCAGAAGAACTAAACTCAATAGCTTGTTCAACTGCAGGAGGGTTTGCACTAGAAGTTGAAGTTCCCGAAGTAGCTTCAACAGAACTCACTCTTCTCCTAGTCCTACGAGGTTGAGGCACAACCGTAGGTCACAAATGCTTTGGTCTAATTTGATCAATATTTAAGAATTCTTCCCAAGTCATATCAGACACATCATGCAGAGACTTTTCAACTAACAATTTGATCAAACAATGGTGGGAAACAGAATTAGCCCTACCTTTTTGGGTCTCAGCTGCCATGATTGAGAGAAGGTGGTATAGCACATTTGGCACATTCATTCTTCTCCCATGCCTCATATGATTCAGTAGTTTGAAATGCACAGAATGAAGATTTGACTGACAACCTTCACAAGTAATGTACCTCACAACATGGAAAACTACTTTCTTCCATGGCTCAGGTAGAGAGGTTCTCTTGGCTCCATGTTTGTCTACAATTATTGGAGGGTCACTAGGTTCTATAAATTCGGCCCTAACTAACCTGGCATCTCTGGTAACAGGGTAATTCTCACCGTCAACAGGCAACCCTGTAACTTCTGCAATCCTTTCTTCAATAGCCAATACCTCTAACCCTTTTACCATGGCCTTACCTTCAGATAATGTCTGGGCAAATTCCAATGCAACATCTTCATTAAAACTATTCAGCTTCAAGAAATAATCTAACCACCCACAATTTCTAAACTTGGCATGGCTGGGTACATCCTGCAGTACTACGTCATGAACCATGGGTTGATTTCAAATTAATCCACCTCCCATTGTTTTAGCTATCTGAAAACAATCACTCTGCAAAGTTTTTGTTCCTGCAATTTTTTTTTAAAACTAAACTTCACCTTCCTGCAACATTGCTAAATTTTCAATCACCAATGTTGTCTGAATTTTCCTTATTTGGGAACTCAAGATTATGACAAGAGTAGTATAGGCAGTAAGGAGTAATCAATGAAGGCTATCACCTCACAATTGCGAGCCGTCATCTCACTCAGAATTCAAATCAACTCAATTTTAAACTTTGCTGGCATGCTGGCGTAAAGCACATGGACTGACATGTGGACATGTTATTCACACTCCCTCCCCAACCTAAATTTGAGCATGTGTCCTCACATGCAGAATGGTGATGCATGATTGGACGGGGCAAGGAATAATTACATGCTATGGAGAACATCGACATCAATTTACAATAATTAAATGAATGTACTAAAAGATAAGTAAGATATAACAAATTAAAGTGTGCGTACCTTGAGTGTGGAAGATTAGTTGCAAAAATCATGGAGAAATTACCGGTCACCTTTTAAGAATTTGATTGAGAAATGAATGAAAGTGGAGTGGAAGAAAGTGAGGTGGGATGAAGTGAGATCATGGCAACATAATGGAAGAGAGAATGATGGATATGGATGGGTGGATGGGTGAATGAATGAAGAAGTGGACCCCCACAAAAGTAGAAGTTTTCATTATGACAGGTGTCGTACCTTGGTTAGCCAGAAGGAGGGACACTAGGTCCACTGCCTTCGGCTGCAGGAAGTTCAAGAGTTACATGCTGATTGAATTGTTGTAGGAATTCTTCCTTCAAAGTTGGCTTGTGATACAACCTGAGGGGATGACCATTGACTAACAACTTAAATCTGACAGGGTCAATGGTGGTAAGTTGAATAGCACCATTGGAGAAAACTTTAGCAACCTCATATGGTCCTAGCCACCTTGTCTGCAATTTCCCTGCATTATCCTAATACCTTGAGTCATAGAGAAATGCCCAATCACCTGGCTGGAATTTCTTATCTTTGATGAATTTGTCATGCCACTTTATTCTCTGATTCTGCACCACCTCTATGTGATGCAAGGTTGTTTTCCTCATCTCATCCAAAGCATTGAGCTACATGATTCTGTCCTTTTGTGCCTTAGAGATATCCATCCCCAAGTCTATTGCAGTCCGAAGAGTCTTATGTTCAAATTCAATAGGCATCATAGTTGTTTCTCCATATAGTAACTCAAAAGGGGTGAAGCCTATGTTTGTTTTCCAGGTTGTCCTATAGGCCCAGACAGCTTTTGGCAGCCTGTTTGCCCAATCCTTCCTATGGACAGCCACAGTTTTGGTCAGAATGGATTCAATTTCCCTATTAGTCACCTCAACTTGGTCATTAGCCTGAGGGTGATAAGGAGTAGATTTCTTGTGCCTTATGTTGTAGTCATTGACTAGTGTTGCAACTAGGGTTGATGTGAATTGAGCTCCTTGATCAGTCACTAACTCTCTGGGGACTCCATACTGTGTGAAAATGTCCTCATAAAGAAATTCTACAACCTTGTTATCTCTTGCATGCTTCATGGCCTTAACTTCTACCCATTTGGTTACATAATCAGTGCATACTAAGATATAGGATTTACCATTGGATGGAGGATCAATGGGTCCTACAAAATCTAATCCCCACTTATCAAATGGAGTAATCACAAGATGAGGGTAAAGGGGCATCTCATCAGATTTGGTTGGTTGTCCCATCCTCTGGCATATGTCACATTTCTTTGTATATCTCCCTGCATCCTTGTGGAGTGTGGGCCAGTAATAACCTGTATTCAAAATCTTCATTGATGTCCTTTTTGCTGCAAAATGCCCTCCACATGTTTCATTGTGGCATGCATGCAAAATGTCATATGTTTCATCTTCTCTCACACATCTCCTCATGACATGGTTTGGTCCAGTGTAGAACAAACATCCAGCAATCCATGAAAAAGGAAAAGACTTTTCAATGAGCACCCTTCTCTCCTTTAGAGAGAAATGAGGAGGGACTCTCCCTATGACCAAATAATTGGTTGTGTTAGCATACCAGGGTGTTTGCACAGTGATTGAAAACAAATGTTTATCAAGGAAAAAGTCATTAATGACTTGGTTGTCCTCTGATGTAGTCAGTCTTGAAAGAAAGTCTGCAACAACATTGGCCTTCCCTGGCTTATCCACAATAGTGATGTCAAATTCTTGCATTAGCAACACCCATCTTGCTAATCTACCTGATATCAAAGGTTTGTTCATAAGATACCTAATGGTTACATGATCTGTGTGCACAAATATTTGATAGCCTATTATGTAGTGCCTGAATTTGTTGAGGGCATAGATTACTGCCAGCATTTCCTTTTCTGTCACTGTATAATTGAACTTAGTTCCCTACAAGTCTTTGCTAACAAAATAAATAGTATGTTCAATGGTTCCTTCTTTCTACCCTAAGACTACTCCTATGGCATAATCTGATGCATCAGTATGAATGTGGAAAGGGATCTCCCAATTGGGCCCTTTGAGTATAGGAGCATGAGTTAATGTTGCCTTTAAACCAGAAAAAGCCTTGTTGCAATCTTCATTCCTCTAAAATTCAGCATCTTTAGTGAGAAGAGTATACAATGGGGCTGCCATTTTGCTAAAATCTTTGATGAAATGTCTATTGTACCCTGCATGACCCAAGAAGCTTCGGACATCTTTTTGCTTTGTAGGAATGGGTAGATTGATTATGACTTCAATCTTTGTTGGGTCTACTTGAATTCCTTTTGGAGAGATATAGTGGCTAAGCACTACTCCTTCCTGCATCATCATGAAGCACTTTGCACTGTTTAGGGACAGATTGTGATCTTAACATCTCTCCAACACCTTCCCTAAGTTTTCCAATGCCTCTTCAAAAGTAGCACCATAAGTAGTGAAATCGTCCATATAGATTTCGATGCAATCATGTGAGATATCTCAAAATATGCTAATGACAGCCCTTTGGAAAGTTGCAGGTACATTGTATAAGCCAAATGGAAGCACTTGTAGGCATATGTCCCCCAAGGATAGGTAAATGTTGTTTTCTCTTGCTCCTTTGGTGCAATCTGTATCTGATTGTAACTGTTGAACCCATCCAAAAAGGAAAAGTACTGCTTTCCTGCAAGTAAGTCCAATACCTGGTCTATGAAAGGAAAATGATCCTTTTTGGTGGTAGAGTTTGATTCTCTATAATCAATACAGACTCTCCATTTCCCTCCCTTTTTGGAAATGAGAACTAAAGGAGACACCCACTGGCTATCTGAGATTGGGTAGATAAATCATGCATCTAATAGCTTTTGTAATTCTTCTTTGACAATTTCTCTTAATGCAGGTTTGATTCTCCTTAGAGGTAGTCTTACTGGTGTACAATATTCCTTTATGTAAATCCTATGGGTGCATAATGTGGGATCTAGTCCTTTCATGTCATGGTAATCCCATGCAAAGGCATTCTTGTGTTTCTTTAACAAGTTTGTCAAAGACAGCGATTGTTCTTGAGTCAATTTGTTGTTAATATTCAGATATCTTTCTTCTGAAATCTCCACTTGAGTTGTTAACTCTACCATAGTTGCTTCACTAATGCTTGGTACCTTAATTTCTTGTGGAAGCAATGTATGAGACATACCTGTTGCTGCAAGAAAAGTGGAAATAAGTGTCTTCACTGGATCAGCAAAATGAGAGGATGATGCTTCCTCTACTTCACAATGATTCTAATTTATGTTAGACAACACCTCATCTTCCTTTTGAAGCTGCATGAAAGAACTTCTGCCTAACATCATAAGTTGTTCCACAGAATTATCTTCCTCGGCCTCTTCACCAACATGTGGCCAAACGGGATTATCCATATCATGAGATGGCTATGCAGGTGGGTAAAGAATAAGTTTTTTAGTGCTTCTCCCATCAGAGATGGTCATGTCTCCTGACCGGCATCCAATATAAGAATCAGTTGTGGCTAACCACTACCTTTCCAGAATGATGGGGTACCCTCCCAATGTAGCTTTAGGAGAAAGTATCATGAAATCAGTTGGATATTCCCATGAGTCTAGGGATACCATAAGGTCCTCTATTATCCCATCAGGTTTAACAGTAGAACTATCAGCAAGCTGCAGGACAGTAGGAGTAGGTTTCATGTTTGCAACATTTAGTTGTTGCAGGATATCCTTGGTCATTACATTTATGGCTACTCCTAGATCAATCAGAGCATTTCAGATTTGGATCCCATTTATAACAACTCCTACCATAGGACTCCCTAGATCATTATATTTGGGAATAGTCACTTTTCCAAGCATGATGTTAGCCAACTGTCCCACCACATGAACCATAGTGGGGTCTTTCCTTTTTCTGCATGTTCCTTGATTGCTTTGCCATATATAGGAACATCTTTTATGGCCTGAAATAGAGGGATCTTGACACATACATGTTTCAGCTGCTCTAGAATGTCAAAAGTGAGTTCCTCTTTCTCCTCCTTTTGTTTCATAGTTTCCAACCTTTGTGGAAATGGTGGTTCTTGTGCAGTCTACTTGACTGGGACTAGTTCAAGATTTTTAGGTGCATTTGGTTAAATGGAGGCATTTAAAGGCCCCTCTTCCTCCTCAAGAAGCTCAGTAATGATGGGTCTGGAAGGACTTGCCAAGGTAATTCCTGAACGCAAGTGGATGTCACTTACATTCACAGCATATGCAGAGAATTGATTTGGATCAGCAGAGTATACTAGTTGCTGCTATGGTCTATTATTTGGGTTAGGTGAGGGCTGACCTGGTAACTGAGCAGGTTTAGGTGTATTTGAATTGGAACTAGCAGGAGGAGGCATTATAGTAGGCTACTGGGGCTGAGAAGGTGGCTGCATATAATTAGTTGTCTGGTTTGGCCATTGTTGTCCTCCCCTCCATTGAGATGTTTGCTGCCAGTTTCCTAGAGGTGACTGCCAATTCCCCTAAGGTTGTTGCCACTGGGGTGCATGGTTTTGGTAATTTTTCCAAGTGTTTGGGGGGTTGTTCCAAGGCTGAGGTGAATATCCTCCATAGTTAGATGGAGATGGTTGTTTCCATTGGTTACCAGATGCATAAGTATTAAAATATGGTCCAGCAAATGATAATGGATCTGGTGACATACCTTGTCTTGGAGCCCATGGCCTCCTTTGTGCAACATAGTAGACTTGATCTTCTTCAACTTGGATTGGCTTGAACTCAGGCAGAATCTGCTTACTATCAATATTAGCTACCATCTTGCATCTGTAGTCCCTCTTCTTTTGTCTGCAATGAGGGCAATATTCAACCAACATTGCCTCTGCCTCGTCTTGCTTCTTCTTTTCCTGAAGTGTGTCTCGCTGAGTGGCCATATTATTTACGATATCTTGCTTAAAATCAGACAGCAAGTGACTTATTTCCATCCTTGAAACTCCATTGGTAGGGGTTTTGCCCATAAGGGAATGGTAACATCTTCCTTTCTTCATGGCTGCTCCGGAATAGTTCTGGCACAACTTCTTAATATCCTCCCAAGGCACTTGGGTAATATCTCCTCCTCCCATTAAATCCAAGGCATATATACAATGCTCACTTATTCCTCTAAGGAAGAGCAGTTTCTGAGACTCCTCATTGAGTGTATGATGGGGAGAGTTTTGTAAACAAAATAGGAACCTTGAGATGTAATCCTCCAAACTTTCATCCTCTTTCTGCTGCATTCTAAAACTATCATTTCCTCTCATATCTCCACCCCTACAATAGTCTATACTTTTCAAGAAATTTCTCTTTCATCTCATCCCAAGTATTGACAATATCACTACCTAGACCCATAAACCACCTCAATGCAGCATCTTTCATGGTAGTAGGAAATAGCTTAAGCCTGTGAGTATCAGTGGTGTAGTCATAGCTTCTACAGAGGTTATCAAATTCAAACAAGAAGGTGTCTAGGTCCTCTGTTGAAAGTCCATAGAACTTAGGGAGAGCTAAAGCAGGGATGTTTTTGAGGTTATCCACTTCATTTTGATGAGAAATAGGAAATGGAAAGGTTGGTTGATTGGGTACATTTTGGGTAGCCATAGCTGCTTGACTGATTATCAAGGCAAATGGATTGTCAATCAAGTTTTGGGCAGCTTGTTCTTCAGAGGATGTTTCAGAACTATTCAAATCAGGGAATGCATCAAGAAAAGGATTCACTTCTACTTCTTATACTAGGTAATTTGGATCGTTAGGAAGGAATCTCCCTAAAGCATCTCTTCTTCTGCCTCTATGCATGCAATATACTCAGTATTAGCCAACTCACATAAAGAATGTTGTGAATGGATTGTGGATCATTACTTCCTAAATGAAGGATATACTAAGAGCACACTTTCAAAAATACTTCTGTAAGAAATAATACTAAAGATGACTCCAAAGATCTTCCTAGTTTGACACCATCCCCGGCAACGGCACCAAAAATGTTGGTCTCCTACAATAATTTAACAATTAAGCCCATAAAGTTGTCACTCAGAGATTGGACATCTAACCTGAATAGCTGTCTTAATCACTATGAAGATGCATTTAACTTGTCAACCTAGGGACGTGAACTTGAAATGGATCAGTACGGTATGTGCACTAGGAACTTCCAAAGTAGCCACATTTATTCTATAGCTAAGAAAGACATAATGCTGAAAATAAACTGCTTGGAAAGAAATAACATAAATGTTGAACATCAACCAACAACTATGCTAAGCTAAAGTGCATGACATAAAATGAAAATCTAGGCAAACAAACAGGAAACTACTCTATCTGCTTTGGCTGCAGGAACAGACACTGAATGGAATTCTAGTGGCTGCAGGAACATTCAATGCCAAATTTAACTAACTGCTTAACAGAAAATAACAACTAAATTAAAGGATGGATCACCAAGTGGGCCCCCTTGGATGAGTATCCCTTAAGACAAATGTAAACTCAAGATGTGAACTTATAACTTCATTTTATTCATTGGAAAACATGAGTACAACTGAATGACTTAATTGTATTGCTGAAAAACTTAATAATGCAAGTACAACCTCAGATTAATCAACCCCTCAGAAGGAGCATCTGAGTCTTATTTATAGAAAGAAAACTACAAAACCAACTACCTAGCAAGACGGTCAACTCCAACAGAATAGGAGGACGCCACTTTAGGGAAAGCATAGAAAGTGGAGAGGAGATAATGCATGTGTGGAATCTGGTCAAGCATGGTCGCTTCAACGCAGATCTAGCACAAAAGTAACTCCTATATTTGCTCAACAAGTAATTAAGACCAGTTACAAGGTAGTTATCTTCCCTCCATTTGACATTTGAACAACCAGCTTGTTTGACTTTGATGGCGAGTAACCAACTGGCAGAATCTTCCTTGACTTTATAGGCTACTAATTATATCTGCATAACAATAGTAGTACGCACAATAATTGCATATCTGTAACTATCTTAGAGTAACATTCATTAACCACATGTAAAATTAACATAGATAGTTCATATAGCATGTTAATGTCATTAAAGATTATAGGAAATAACCTATGCCTAATATCTTCTGGTTTTGAGGAAATGTCATGAAAAGATCAAGATCTAAGTACCAAAGTCCATGATAACTATAGCAAATGGATAATAAAGTCTAACAAAATTGAGTCATAAACTAGACTCATCAGGGTGTTTGGTGCTTTGGAAACAAGATGCGAGTCCATTATTTGTTGGAGAAGGATAGGTGGTGGATGGAAGTTGTTCACCTCCTATGAGGGAGCCACCATGAATGAAGGTGTTTTTTCCAAGTGAATAAGGGGATGGATTTGGGGTGGGATTGGTAGATGGTGTGGGATCAATAAGTTGATCACTAGATGGGAGGGGATCGGGGATGGGATTAGATGGGATGGTTAGATCTTGATTAGGATAGGGGGTTGATGTTTCAACATGCTTTGGATTTGACTCTTGACATAGCTCATGTGTTTGCATGGAAGTGGAAGTGATTTGGATAGATGTGGTGGGTGCTTGGATGGATGTGTTAGGTACTTGACTTATGGGTTCCTAAATATGGCTACATGATGGTTCTTGAATTATGATAGGAGATTGTTCAAGAGGTTTGGTGGGTGTTGGATTGCATGAGGGTGTTTGATTCCTTGATAATAGCCAATGGATGACATCCTTCATGAGTCTATGGGTTGAAGAACAATATAAAGGATGGATAGTAAGGGTGGATGGTGTAGGATTAGGATTGGGATTGGATAGGTGGGTGATGGGATTAGGTAGTGATGGTTCTTGGATGGGTTCAAGGATAGATGTTGGATTAGATGGTGGTGTTGGAGGTGTGGTGGATTTGGAGGACTCTCTAGCTTCTCTTTTTCTTCAAAGAAAATCCCTTAAGGATTCGTTGGGTGTTCTTGGCTTAAGATTTGGAAGGTTTGATGGTGGATTAGATGGTGGATTAGATGGTGAATGGGTGATAGGGATTTATGGATTAAGGTTGATAAGGTTGGACGGATATTGTGATGGAGTGATTGGAGAAATTAATGGATTGGAAGATAGGGGATTCGCATGGGTAAATGGTTGTTGATGTAAGCTTTGAATTTCGGCCATGAGGTGTGCTAGATTGGTGTTCCCTTGAGGTGGATTAGCATGACAAAGCTTGGGGGATGGATATGTTGGAGGTATTGATTAGTTGGGTAGATATGATGTTATAGATGTATAAGCGGATGAAGATTGATATGATAGTGAAGGTTGATATGATGACGGTTGATATGAGGTTGAAGGTTGATATGAGGTGGATGGGGTGGGAGCTTGGGATTCTCCAATGATGAGGTGTGCTAAGGGGATATCCTTAATGATGTTTTTGCATTTATCCTTAGTGATAGGACCGAAATCCTCATAGGCATATTTAACTCTTTGTAAATGTTGCATTGCCACATAAGGATCCATTTTGTTGGAGAGATATGGGATGATGGAGGATAATGGATGATTGTGATGTTTGGGGATCAAATTTCAAGACCTTAGGATGATTTGATTTGATTTGTTTTGATGGATAATTGATGATTCTCTATAGTTAAGATAGACTAATGATCTTAAGCAATAGAGTTAATTGGTTTGATTTGATTGGATGACTTACTTAAGATAGACTAATGATCTAAAGCAAGTTTAGATAAAGGTTGATAATGATCAACTAAGGTCTTAATTTTTTATAGGGTTGATTTGGATTTGGATTTTGATAATGATGTTGGGGGATTTTGATAATGATGTGGGATTTTGGATGAAAAGTTGATGGAGGATGGAGGAAACTAAGTCCTTAACTAAGGTTTGATTTGCAAAAGGATGATTATTGATTAAGGATTAGGGGTTGGAATGTTTGATTGGAATAGATAAAGGATGATGGAAGATTAATGTTGGATTTGATTTGGATGAAATTGATCAAATGGATAGAGGAGTGGGATTAAGATGATGAGGATGATTAGGATGGTTGAGATGAAAGAGGTATGATGGGATGAGTGATTAGGAGGATAATATGGGATTAAGCTCAAAGATTGGGATTAATTAAGCTCAAATGATGGGATTTGATAAATGGGGGGGTGGTTTAGTGGTGTTTGGAGGAAAATCGTAGCCCAATGTGAGGGGGGTAAAAAATGGGCTTATAAAAATGATGTTTTTAGTGGGAAATTTTGATTTTTGGACACAGATGAAGAAGGCGCTAAAACATATGGAAATGGCGCTAAAACAGAGGGAAATGGCACTAATATATAGATAGATGGAGCTAAAGGATGAAAATATGGTGCTAAAATAGTGGAAAATAGCGTTAATACAGGAGAAAATAGTGCCAAATAGAGAAGTTTTGGTGCCAAAGTGAGACAGTTGCTTGGATTTGGTCTAGGGTTTTGGTAAATTTTGACAAATTTTTTATTTTAATCTCAAATTTTTGGATTTTGGGGGTCAAATGATGGATTTGGAGATGTCAAATATTTCAATGGTTCAATGATCTAGATGGCTTCAAATAATGTCAATGATAGTTTCCTTGGCAAGCATACAAACAATCACACAAGAGAATACAATGGCCAAAGGTTTTTGTTGTGAAATGTGGTAATTTTGAATATTCATCAAGCACATGTACAACCTATGCTGAGAAAAAGACAATATTTGTTGGATTCCCACTACAGATAAATTCAAGCTACACTTATTTAGAGCGGATAGCTTAGAAGTTTGGTGGCACTGGCTCCCCCTTACACAGCACACACTTCTCGAGCACACCAAACTTTGAATTTCCAAAGACCCAAAAATCTCAAGGAATTTACTATCTCAACTTTGAACTGCGAGAACGTGGGACGGCTTCAAAGGTCTAACCTCCTGCACCAACAAATAGAAGGATTTTGGCCACTAAACAAAGGTTTCTAGTGGGAGAACATTCAGGGCATTAGCACATTATGAGCATCCAGTAAACCACTTAAGGTTTTAACTAGTTCTACTAGGAGTATCATATACACAAGGTATGACTTCCTTTTGAACTAGCACCGAATGGTAAGCACTAATACCGATTTGGACTTGGCTTTTGCCTTATCCTATTTTGTATGGCAGACCAAATGAAAGTACCACTTGGGGTCGCCAATGAGTTCTCCTTGTGGATATGTCTCAAGGGCAGGCCCCCTCTAAGAAAAAGAAAAAGAGAGTAGAACCATTTCTCTTCACCCAAGATCCTTTTGAAGGCGAGGGGAGAGGATACTTTAATTCTATCCCTTAGGTTTAACACAAGTGTGTAAGTGCACAAGACACGTCAAACAAAGCTATGTTCTTTTTAAGATCCAAAATAAAGTGTTCCTTTGATTGTTTGCAAACAAGGTTAATTTTAATGCACCAAATGTAAATGTTGTCTAAGCTACAAAAGCAAAGTTCATTTTAGTGCACCAAAAGATGTGTCTAAGCTATCAAAACCCTGCAAAAACTGTTAGTAGTTTTGATTTTGGTCTTGGACAAATGTTTTTGATACCTGCAAAGATAAGTTAGATTCCTACACAGATCCCAAGAAGTTATGAAAATAGTTCCAAAACAAAAGATGACGCCAAATATTTGGAAAATGGCACCAAAACAAAGAATGGTGCCACAGATTTGGAGAATGGTGCCAAAGCAAAGGATGGCACCAAACTGTGCAGAGATAGCGCCAAAGCGTGACAGTGTTTCAAAAACGTGCTAAAAAACACATTAGATTCAAAAATATCAACTCACAACAAGTTAGAAGCTCCTTCTCCCTGCCAAGCAACACTTAAAAGACTAGATTAGAGGTATGAAATTAGATTAAAATCAAGAAAAATGAGCTATAGTTAGATGAAAATGCATTAGATGTACCCCTAGACAAATTTTGACATAATAACCCCCTATTTATGTCTATTTCCTGTGAAAACTGAGAGTAACTTATCCAAAAACTCTTAAAATGTTCAAAGAAGGCCACAAAAAACTACACTACAAGACAAATGTTAGTGAAAATGTTGTGTGGAAAAGGTGTCATAACAGTTAGAAATGGCACCACTATAGGAAGAAACAGTGCCAAACAGAAAGCTTTTAGCACCAAACTTGCAAAAAACACGTCTTTCAAACATAAAACTCACACAAAATTTAGTTGTTAAGAACCATGGGGTCCCACCGGGCATGCCAAATGAGGACAAAGAAAATAAACAAGGTTAGAAACACAAACAAAATGCACAAAAACACTAAGTTATACCTTTCTATTTCTTCCTCCTTCAATAAGGTTAAGGAGCTTGCACCCAAGAGCTCCTAGCTTTACCCAAGTAGATGTTGTAGAATGTGGATTGCTCTTTGAGATTCAACATAATGTGATGGGTATTTGGCTATTGATTGATAGAAGATTGGATAGAGATTGGATATGGATAGATAGGCTAGAATAATTTTGGCATGGTATGGGTATGATGAGAGAAGATGAGAGAAATTTTGGCATGGATTTGATGCAAAAAGAAGTGATGTACATGGCTTGGGTGAGGGCTCTATTTATAGGCCATTTGAGGGGGATTTGATCCAAGGGTTGAGATTTGAAGTTGAGATCAATGGATGAGGATGCATGTGAGGTGGAAGGCTTAGATTCAATCATAAAAAATAGAGGGATGAGAATAAAGATGAATTTTAATTCATCTTGGGAAGATGAGAGGATTAAATGAGGGTAGATGAGGTGGATTAGATGTGAATTTTAAATTCACATGGGGAAGAGGTGAGGATTAAAAATGAATTTTTAATTCATTTTGGGAAGAGTGGTGATTAATGAAAGTGGGTGGTGTAAGAGGTCACTTTTAGAGTTTATGCCAAGTGTGTATAAAAAAATATTTTATGTGGCATAAAAATCAAATTTTTATTTAGAGGATGTGGGGAGAAGTGTTAAACAAGGTTTGACCATATTAATTAAGTTAATATGGCTGGAAGAAATTAGTGAGTGGGCTAATGAGAGGTTAAAATTAATTAAATAAGGGTTTATTTAATTAATTTAGGTCTAGGGGATAGGTAGGCTAGGGTAGTTAATTAAATAATTGTTATTTAATGAACTAGGCTAGGTTTAGGTTGATTAGTAGGGTAGATTAATCAAATAAGTATGATTTATCCAATTAATAAGGATTAGGGAGATGGACAAATTAACTAAATAAATATTGAAAATATTTATTTAATTAATGAGGGATGGTGTTGTAAGGTATAGTGATAAATTAAATAAATTAATTGATCACAAAGGATGGATAAATGGTTAAGGGTAGATGATTAGGAATAAAATAAATTTATTTAATTAATAGGAGGGATAATTGGTGGTGTAGAGATACAGGAAATTGGTTTGCGGAGCAAGTCAATTTTAGGTGTCTACAAACCGCTAAATGACTTTGGTAGTTGAATTGCACCACACTCATGTAACATTTTGTTAGTGTGCAAAGTAGAATGAATATTGCATAATAATTCATGATACATAGAAAGCTCTACATGGTATTTGCAACATGTATTACAAATTTTAAGAGGAACACAATAAAATGGCTTAAGAGATTCAAATGTTTTTTGTGAAATTGTCATACCTAGGTGTGTTTCACAATATTGTTTGTACAATGTTGTTTGGCTACATTCCAAGTAATGTTTAGGATGTGGTGTGCAGTCTTATCACCAATCCTTAACTTTAAAACATCTTTTGCATTCGGTGATACCCTAGAGTTAGTGTGCCAAAATCGTTCAATTTCTTCCTTTGTGCTATTGATTAGCTTCTTATCAACTCGTGGAAGCGTACCACTAAAATCCCAAGTATCATTTCCAAGAGGACTATTTAGTCTTGATCTTAATGCTAGTGCTTTTGACAATGTTTTACGGTTCAATATTAAGTCAACACAAGTTTGCCTCATTAATTGAGCCTTTCTTAATTGTTTGCTTACTATTGAGGTTGTTATTACTCTACGAGTAGCTCTTTTATCTTTCTCCTTTCTAGTCTTTCCAATAGAATTGAGTGCATTGAAAAGGCTTCTAATAATAATTTTATTCCGATCGTACACTTTGTTTAACCGAATCTTTAATTTCTTTAGTAAAGGTCTCATTTTGTACATCTTTAGTAATTGCACAAAAAGTTGGCATTGTTTAGTTAATGTTTTATTCCCAAAGTATTCATTGAAGAGTTTTGAAGCCCACAACCGAACCGTTCGTGACAACCTCTTGCCTTCAAGTTTTTTCTATTATGTTCTCATCAATTTCAAGTAACCATTTTGGGGTTCTTGGATGTTTTCCAATTTCATCATGCTTATTCTCCTCTTGACAAATGTCCTCTCTTCTTATGTAATTTTGAAATACATTGATTCATCCATGTTATCAACCTCATCAATTTTAACAACAAATGGATTATGGAGTGTAAATTCAACATCATGAGGTTCATATCCATCTTCAAGAAAACATCTTTGTTTTTCTTCTTCTTCTTTGTCCATGGTATTGCTCTTATCAATAGGTGTTTCATAACATTTTGCAACGTTTTCATTTGCAATATCATGGTTAATCTTATTCTTATCTAACATTTCATTAAAATTGACATTAACACCTTCAATTTGCATGTCATTAGATGGTAACGAAGAATATTCACCTTAATGAGCATCCACCAAACTCGGTCTTCCAATCCTCTTCCTTGCTCTATCATTTTCCCTAATTGCTTCAATTTCCTGCAATGTAACTTTCTTCCTTTTTTCTTTACGATGACTGTTGTTCCCCATTAGGGGAACAAAAATATCACCCTTATGATTGAAACAAGCAAATTGTGTGTCCAAAAATGCATAAAAGTGTTTTTTTTACTGTAACAGGCAAAGATCACAGGTTTTTTTTGACAGCAGAGGGTCTGTGGGCACGGTTGTCGGGCCCAACAACATTCCTTTGGTCTTTTTTTGGTTTTCACATAATGGATATCCATTTTCAAAATGGATATCCATTTCTAAAAATAGATATCCATTACCTAAAGCCCAATTCTTTGGGCAACGAATATCTAGCAATGGATATCCCTTCAATAAAATGGATATCTGTTTTGTTTTCCTCTCAAAGCATGAAACATATGTAATCTACGAAGTATACACATAAATACAAGTGAGACATGAAGCATATAAGTACACATGATACACGAAGTATGAAGGATACTCATAGATACACGTAATACACAGAACATGAAGCATACACATAATACACAAAGTATACTTGTAAATACACATAATACATGGAGCATGAAGCATACACATAATAGACCAAGTATACTCATCAGTACATGTAATACAAGAAGCATGAAGCATACACGTAATACACAAAGTATTCACATAAATACACGTAATACATGAAGCATACACATAATACACAAAGTATACGCATAAATACACGAAAGATACGAGGCATGAAGCATACACGTAAATACATGTAATATACACGAAGTATGCATATGGTTACACGTAAGTCACGAAGCTTACACATGAATATATGTAAGTCATGAAGTATACACATGAATACATGTACTTGTCATGAAGTATACACTTGAATACACATCAGTCATGAAGTATACACGTGAATACACTACAATTCATGAGGTATACACTTGAATACACATAAGACATGAAGCATATACATGAATGTACATAAGGCATGAAGCATACACATAAATACATGTAATATACATGAAGTATGCACATCTAGATACAAGTAATTCATGAAGCATACACATGAATATACGTAAATCACAAAGTATACACATGAATACACGTAGGTCATGAAGTATACACTTGAATACATGTCAATCATGAAGTATACACATGAATACACTACAAGTCATGAGGTATACACTTTCATTAAATTCCTATATTCTAGTTATTATTTTATATTACTAGGTACTTGCATTATGTCCACCCAAGTCCTTCATTTCCTATGTAAGTTTTATGATTTTTGGTACAAAGAACTACAAAACATTTGGATGTGAGCCTACTTGTGTTGCATCTATGAAGTGCACTACAATTTCTAAATGTATATGCTTTCTAAGACCTTCTCTAGATTCCAATGTCTTACTCTAGGTTTCTATTTCTATATCCACTTTCTAGATTTTATTACTATATTCTTAGTTTTTCTATTTTCTCTTAGTTGAAAAGCAAAAAACCATAGTACTTTGTCTAGGGAATGAGCATAGTTTTGATTAGGTGAAATACATTTAGTTACATTTAAATCACTATATTAGATTGTATATCAAAACTATAGTTTTATGTTTTAAGATCTCTATCTACAACAAATTAGAAGGTTGAAATAAATAAAATCAATTTCCCCCTATTACAATAGGAAGTGTGGATGATAGAGGAAAACAATCAAGGAGAAGGCAGCAAGTAGGTGTGGAGTAATAAGATGGTTGTAATGTCAATGTAGATTCCCCAAGGGGAAAAAGAGAGAAATGTCCCAAAGATATGATAGAGTGAAAAAGATAACGAAAATAAACTAATACAAAAAAAAAGATCCAAACAAGTAAGATTATGCCCTGAAAAGTATAATGGTCGGTGTGATGATAGAGTGGTAAATGGGATGAAAGAGAAGAAGGTGAAGTTTCAAATAAGTTGATAGAAGATAAAAGATCATAAAGTAAAAAGAGATAATGTGATTATAAGTGATTAGCGAAATGATGTAGAAGGATAGTGTGGAGAATAGGTTATAGGAAAATAAGGTATAAGGAGTCACACCATATTCAAGTGAATTTTATAATGCCATCCCAATCTTATACACCAAGATGGTAAGAAAATCTCTTTCAACTATAAAATAGAAGTACACCATGTACTTATGGAAAAGTGGAAGTGTATAGTATAAGTATGTGAAATGTAGGATATAGGAGATAATGTGAAAAGATAAGGGAGTAGCATAGAGATTTGCATGAATCATTCAATGGACTAGTCAATGTGTAATCTTGGGTTTTAGGAGAATGAGGAAAGGCAAGTGTATAAGGGGAATGTGGATGAAGGAAGTGAAGTGATATGATAAAGTAGGGATCCAATTTTAGGTCATGTAGATCATAAGAAAGGGAAAAGAAAACATCTGCAACTCAAGATTTCAATCCTAGTCTTAAATTTAAGGATAGCCTATAGGTTGATTGAATATGAAAAGAATTAGAGAAGTGGGACTACTTGATCAAGTGGAGTATTTTTATTTGACTTGGTATGCTTTGACTTTCTTTCATTTTTGAGATATGGATTTGAATTGCTTTGATTAGCATATGTGCTTTTTCTTTTTATTTTCATTTATTTTTCTATCTTTTTTGGAAGGGATGTCACCCCCATAGCCTAACCCCATGAAACTAGGAGGATGTTTTCATCACCAAAGGCTAGACCCAATGAGTATAGACATCATTTTATTGTGCATGCAAATAAAAGATTGATTTATTTGAGAACTCCAAAATTGATGAGCTAGAAGAAGGGTGATCAACCTATGTGCCTCTAGGAATAACTAGTGAGGTCATGTATTGGGAAGGTAGAAGGGGGAAACAAGAATACATGAACCTAATCATGGAAAGGCTAGATAGCATAAGTTAAGTGTAGATAAGCTAATAGTAAATGAAATAATGACATAGTGGAATGTGGATGGCTTGAAGATCTAGGTCTAGCATCACTACATCAAAGAACTTATCATGGAAAGAGAGAGATAGGGAGTGCATGGGATTCATGATAGGGAGGAGGTAAGTAGCATGATAGAGTTCAATACACGTAATACATGAAGCATATACATGAATGTACATAAGGCATGAACCATACACGTAAATACATGTAATATACACGAAGTATGCACATAGATACACGTAAGTCACGAAGCATACACATGAATATATGTAAGTCACGAAGTATACACATGAATAAATGTAAGTCATGAAGTATACATGTGAATACACTACAAGGACCATGAGGAATGAAGCATAAACACACATACCACAAGGTTTTGGGCAGCTAGAAACGGAAATGTAAAATGGATATTTGTTTTGCTTCAGTAAATGCAAAATGGATATCTGTTTTACATTTACCAAAGCAAAACGAATATCTGTTTTCCATTTACCGAAGCAAAACGGATATCTGTTTTACATTTACCAAAGCAAAACAAATATCTATTTTCCATTTACCGAAGCAAAACAGATATCCATTTTCATAGTTGACTTTCCCTAAATTCTAACAATTTTGCAGGTTTCACTCTCTTCTTCGAACTTCACCCTTCGTGCTGACAACTTTTTTTATGCAAAATTGATAAAACAAAAAGGTTTTATTGAAGAAATTGTCAGATTTCTAAAAATATAAGATTCGATTGGTTATCATTTTATTAAATAATTATTAATAATTTTCTATATAGTGTGTGTCTGAAATCCTGATGGACACACTGATTGAAAAACATCCATAACTTTCAAACTATTTCAGCTTTTTGAGATTTGAAAGTTGTGTCACACTCTATGCTTTTCTGGCTATAGGTTAAAAAAATTGAATTCCAATTTTTTTATCGAGTTAGGTTGGCTGGAAAATTACTTTTTAGTTTTTAAAAAAAGTCACAGTAAAAAAATCATAACTAATTACTTTATTGGAAAAAAATTTCAAAAAAATATGCGTCACACCCGGGCTTGAGTCCTCTACTTATTTTGAAATATTCAAAAAATATTTTTTTTTCCTCATAGTTAGGTTGGCTGGAATGACACCCAATTTTTATTTTTTTCTGAAAAATTTAATAGTTGTTCATTGAAATATTCATTTTTTACTAAGTAAATTTAATTTTAAAAAAATAGTAGCCCATAAACTAGATTCAATTCTCTACAAATTTTGTTCTTACATCTTTTTCAAATTGTGTAGATAATCCATTCAAATTTTCACATGAACTTGATTAAGTCTGATTTTTAGTATTTTCATTGTCACTTAGAGGTATAGTTTGGCCCATCATGATCTTGCACATACCCATTCACAAAACCTAAATGCATCTATAAGACTATCATCTCTAAACCCTAAGGTTGTAGGTGTGAATACCACAAAAAATGGGCTTTTCTTGGAGAATATGGACCACCTCAAGAGCCATGTAGATCTAAAAATGTAAATAAGAGGTCTACCAAGATAATCACCTCCTTGGAGGGAGACTAAAAGAATTCATATGATAAATTTTGTAAAATTTGATGAGGTTGCCCATGGCAACATCAAAATTTGATATTATGAGGGAAAAGAAAGAAATATGAAGATAGGCTAAGTAGTAAATGGTTGTTTGTATTCTTATGAATAATTTATCCATTCTATATGCTTAGGTGAATTGAATTGTAATTTAGTCTTATGGTTTGAAAATCTTTGTAGTCCTAAACATCATAGGTGAAGATCTTCTAGATATATACAAGGATGTTTGTAGGTTTAAGGCAATGATAATGCTTTGTATCTTTTAAAGACTAAAATGTTGTTGAATTAACTTGTTATAGATAAATGCTTTTGGACCAATAGGTTTCCTCGTTTAGAAGGATTTGATACTGCTTTTTGTTGTGGTTGTAGGACTACATGGTAATTAAAGATGACTACTTCCTTAAAGTTGCTACATGAGATCATGAAGGCTTGGTGTGGAATTGTCACTGCCAAGAATGAAATGGATTGTTGATTTGACATAAAAATCTTCTCCTATTGTCATAAAATTCCCTTCTTGACTAGCTACTTTGCCTCTGAAGTGAAGATTGAACTTGAAGAAGTCTATAAGGATGGTGTTGCCATGAGAGCTTTTGACAAGGTGATTGTCAATCTACACATCCATGAAGGAGATAACCTATATGAAAATAGGTTGACATAAGGAGTTGTTGCTACAATTCTTGCTTGTAGATAAAAGATTGAAAGAACTACAACTTATGCTTTGGTTATATGAAAAGAAGGCTTTATAGCCACTTTGGAAGGTTGTAGATCTATTCTAAACCATGCATTTTGGTTTCCTAATGGAGAGACTCTTTTGTCTATATGCCACCTAGGGTTGAGAAGGATTTATTTGGGGATCATTCAAGTTGTTTGACCCAAAAATCTTCATTTGAGCTAGACACATATGCTCTTGGGGGATTACTAAGATATGCCACATAAGTTAATTCTTGTAAATAAAGACTTTCTTTCTTGGAAGTTATTCTATAACTAACATTACATGAGGATGACCTTGCTATATGGAAACATATCCAAAAGGAGAATGAACACACTTGGGAACTTGTGCCACTTTATTTTAACATGTGAAAGTCTATTTAGAGATGGAGAGATAGCTTTTCATTGAAGGGAACTTATTGCTAGAAGAATTAAATGCATTTTTGTTTCCCAAGAACTAATATCTGTTTCCCAGGAACTGATATCCATTTCCCAGGAATGGATATCCGTTTCCCAAGAATGGATATCCATTTCTAGCTGCCCAAAATAGATATCCATTATGTTAATAACAGATATTCGTTAGTAACGGATATTCATTTTGCTTCGGTTTTGCCTTGTATTTAGGCTTGGGACTGTCATAGTTGACTTTCCCTGAATTCTAATGATTTTGCAGGTTTCACTCTCTTCTTCGAACTTCACCCTTCATGCTGATGACTTTTTTTATGCAAAATTGATAAAAACGAAAAGGGTTTATTGAAGAAATTGTCATCTTTCTAAAAATATAAGATTTGCTTGGTTATCATATTATTAAATAATTATTAATAATATTCTATATACTGTGTGCCTGAAATCCTGATGGACACACTAATTGAAAAGCATCCATAACTTTCAAACTGTTTCACCTTTTTGAGATCTGAAAGCTATGTCACACTCTATGCTTTTCTGGATATAGGTTAAAAAAAATTTGAATTCCAATTTTTTTATCAAGTTAGGTTGGCTGGAAAATTACTTTTTAGTTTTTTAAAAAAAGGCACAATAAAAAAATCATAACTAATTATTTTATTAGAAAAAAATTTCAAAAAAATATGTGTCACATCCAGGCATGAGTCCTTTACTTTATTTGAAAGATTCAAAAAAATATTTTTTTTTGTTCATAGTTAGGTTCGCTGGAATGACACCCACTTTTTTTTTTTTTTGAAAAATTTAATAGTTGTTCATTGAAATATTCATTTTTCACTAAGTAAATTTAGTTTTTTTTCCTAAATAGTAGCCCACAAACTAGATTCAATTCTCTACAAATTTTGTTCTTACATATTTTTCAAATTGTGTAGATAATCTATTCAAATTTTTACATGAAATTGATTAAGTCTGATTTTTAGTATTTTCATTGCCACTTAGAGGTATGGTTTGGCCCATTATGATCCTACACATACCGGTATGTTGGGGCATCCTATGGGGCAACACTTTGGTGCAACTTTTATATAGTAGTTACATTAAAAAATCTCTTGTTAGTATCATGAATAACCAACACAACTTGCTTTTCATATACTACTTTAACAACGAGAACTATACAACCAACATTGCTAGACATTGAACTTCTGATTTCACACTCTAATTCTTCCCTTAGTTGAGACAACAAAGCACGATTTTGGTTCTTGATACATTTGTTTGCAACAAATGGCTTGGTTTCGTTGCATAATAAACATATGCTAAAACTCATTGGGAGTGCCTATTGCAAGATGCAATGCAAAGAAACTAAGGGGAAGATCATGCACAAATATAGAGGATAAAGAAATCGATACAAAGGTTCTCTTATGTGTTGGGCAAAAAGTTATGTTTAATTTAATTTTTTGGATAAGAACATGTGTAGGGATACATAGGAAGCCATCATGAAGTTGCAGACTTCAGGGATCAACCCAGGGAATAAACAACCATCAAAGAATGCTCGAGCAAGAGTTTGCATAAAGAGAGAGATAAAAAGATTGAAGAAGATGCTTCAATTTATATGAAATTGATATATTACAAATGTACAATAGCATTTCTTATATAGGAAAGTGCGGGAGAAGGTAGGTAAAACTACCCAAACAGAAAAACTAAAACTACCTAAACTATTAAATAATAATTATTGGTTGCCTAAGTAAACTTAAGAAAACATAAGTAGGTAAAACCCTATGTACTCCAATAGCCTCCCTTAAGTGTAACTTAGGGAGAAGAATTATTATGCAAATGATGCAAGACTAATATGAAGAATGCAATATGGGTCCTAGCAACTAGGCCATGTTAGGTACCCATGCACAACTAATCATACAACTAATCTATTGCAAACAGAGAAAAGGAGAAAACCCTGTGGGATAAAACTCCTCTCCAAAAAGAGATAATGCAAATCATGTACAAGTGAATTCTAAAGTGATGTATGGAGATCTCAATAATACCCCCCCCAGAACTACATCCATTACGAGAATACAATACAATCACCCCTCCAATGAAGGGATAGTTAGAGACATCATTGCCCCCCATAACGAAGTATCCTCAAAACCACTGAAGTATGTTTGAAGCCAAAAGAGAATCCAATGACGACAAACAACATGTCTCCCCTTGGGAAGAAAGAAATCCACTGGTGCATGTAGAAGAAACTCCATATCCATGATGAAATGAGAAGGAAGAAGTCTTAGAAATGAAAGCTCGGAAGAAAATTCAAGTGCCTCCAAAAGTGTTTCATCAAGACTAGGAAGATCCTCAATCAAAGAAGAAACAATGGATGAAGAAGACTCAAGAACATCCTCCAATGTAAAATCTGCAAAGAGAAGTGATACCTCCTCAAGCATATCCTCTAGATCTGAAGTAGTAGAATGAGAATTCAAGTCGGATAGGCTTGAAATGAAACCATCCTAGAACCACAAATCTAAAGAACCAATAAAGTCCTACTATGTCAAAGTCTTGGAATCCATATCAACTGTCAACTTTGATGTAGCAGGTAATGGGGGAATCATGATTAGATCCACAAACCCATTTGATGGAACAAAATTACTCTGTAAACTAGATGGAGGAGTCAAAGGAACATAAAGATCATCATCAATGAAGTGATCAAATGTAAATACCTCAGACTGATGATTAGCTCTACCCACCGCAAACATCTCTCATGTAGCATGATGAATGAACATTGAATCTAAAGTAAACTCTATTATGTTTCTTGCCTGTGTAATCTGATATACTGAAAGTAAATTATAGGCAATCTCAAGAATGTAATGAAAATTATCCACCAAACCATCACCCAAATTCAATATTACCTATTGTAGCAACATAAATGACTTGATCATTTGCAATCAAGACTCTATCATAATATGGCTCTCTAAAAGTACCTAGAACCATAAGATTAGGTGAACAAGTAATATGAACTAAAGCTCCTGAATCAGTAATCCATCCGACATCCCTAGGTACATGAGTAGTAATCAATGCATGACCCTTTCCTATGTAACTAGGAGAAGTATCCTCATGTTTGGTAGAACGAGAAGAAGATGAACTAGATGAAGAAGGAATGGCAATATGATGTTCCTTCAGTAATCATTTCAACTCATGAATTTCCTTCTTGTAGCAATTTTGTTCACTATGCCCATCTTTATTACAAAAGGTACATTTGGGTCTCTCCTTAGGATTATCCTCTTTAGAAGAGGTGGTGGAAGTCTCACTAGATTCTGTCTTGGGTTTATTCTTTCTCTTCCCTTTCCCTTTGGGTGAAGTGGCAATCAATGCATGAGACTTAGTGACATCATTTTGACTAAGTTTTGATTGTTCTCTAGTCAACCTCTCACAAAATGTCTCAAAAGATGGCATAACAAATTTGTCACCCAACCCATCCATAGTGGAATAAAAGGAAGTGGCAAAATATGAAAAGACACCCATCAATTTAGACAAAATCAAGAATATGCATTCCTTATCAGTTTTATCTTTCCCACAACCAATCAACTGAGAATGTAAGACTTGAACTTAATCAAATAATCCTCAATAGAAGGAAATGTATCAATAGAAAGAGATGCAATTTTTGCTTCTAATTGTATAGCTCTAATATCACTAACTGAACCAAAGAGATCCTTAAGCTTATTCCATACCTCTCATGGTGTATTGTACCCCTTAATGTGGAAGAATAAGGAATCTAAAATATGTAGTGCAATCAATCCCATCACCTCATCACACTTAGTCTGATGTGTAAACTTCTCAAACTCCCTAGTGAGATTTGGTTATTCTTCATTCAAGGTAGACCATAATCCCTTGGACCAAAGTAATCGTTGCATTCTCACTTTCCATGTATGATAATTATGAGGAGTAAGAACCTCAAGTCCTAGTTCAGCCATGTGAACCACAACAGATTGAGAAAAAATAGCCAAAAACTGAAAGAAATTGATCTAAAACTCCCTACACCAAAAAAAATAGCCAATGGGGCCAAAAAAAATGAAGAAATCTAATTTGGTGCAAAAAATGTGGGGCCCACTGATTAGGCTAGGCAATAGCCTATGTGTTGGCAAACCAGCAACGCCAACCAACCTACAAGTCACCATAAATCACACCACAAGGCACCACACAACCTCAGCACATGTGCACGAGCGTGAGTCTCTTCAAGTGCTCACAATGTAAAGGATATGTGCACTGGTATATAGATACCAAAAAGGAGCTTCACACCAACAATATGGGACTAAAGTCCCAATTCCACGCCCAAAAAAGATGGTAGACGAGCCCACCATCAGCAATGCTCCTTTACTATGAACCCTAAAATGCAGTTGATACTTTGTAATGCTTATAAAGTATTTTCCAAATATATTTGAATCGGCCAATCAAAGGTTTCATAAATCTCTTCATGAATTTATCCTCAGGGTAGTATTTGCCACAATTGGAGCAGCAAATGAAGTTAACATGACCGTGGTGTATATGAACATGTGCCGCTGGGAAGTATAGACTATGTGGTCACTGGTTATAACAAAGGCTTGGGTAATCTTAGGCGAAATAGAAATTTGGATAAAATTTCAAATGCCAAAATATATCGTACCTTAGACCAAAATTTATGAAGGCATGGATCGATGCCTCTTTGATTGGATGTAGGCACAGATTAATGCCTGTGTGATAAATCTCTTCTCCAGCAACTCAATTCTCCAATACGGGCAGGAATCTCCTTGGTTCATGCTCTGATACCATGTAGGGATACATAGGAAGCCATCATGAAGCTGCAAACTTTAGGGATCAAATCAGGGAATAAACAACCACCAGAGAATGCTCGAGCAAGAGTTTGCATAAAGAGAGAGAGAGAGAGATAAAAAGATTGAAGAAGATGCTTCAATTTATATGAAATTGATATATTACAAATGTATAATAGCCTTGATTATATAGGCAAGTGCGGGAGAAGGTAGGTAAAACTACCTGAACAAAAAAACTAAAACTACCTAAACTATTAAATAATAATTATTGGTTGCCTAAGTAAACTTAA
This sequence comes from Cunninghamia lanceolata, assembly GCA_027924645.1. Lineage (NCBI taxonomy): Eukaryota > Viridiplantae > Streptophyta > Pinopsida > Cupressales > Cupressaceae > Cunninghamia > Cunninghamia lanceolata. Next base: position 6,033,474 of record BSBN01001032.1, on the reverse strand, counting down.
GAAAACATAAATACATAAAACCCTATTTAATCCAACAACATGCCTTGTTATTAGTGCACTGGGACAAGTTCAAACAATTGCATACATGAGTGAGAAAAACTACCGGATATTCCCCTCTTTGTTGTGGTAAAATTTAAACATTACATAGGAACAACTTGGGACCCCACCTAGCCAAAGTATATGCCAATCTTCTTGATAACACTAGGTGGGAAATGCTAGCTCCCTCAAGTAAAATGGAATGGGCCTTGACAATCATAAATTACAAGGGTTGACAATTAAAAGAGGAACAATCGACATCAAAAACATTCATTGCCAAGGGATCACATTCATAGTTGTATCAAGAGTACATTGTCTTATAGATCTTTGTATATGCTCTACCTTCACCTGATAAAGATATGCATGAACAAAGGATAGTGCATATGTTGCACTACAAATGCAAGAAGAGGGCCACTTACAAGCAATGTCAATTAGAAATGATTGAATAATCTAATTAGACTATCAACAAAATTATACACATCTTTATTTTAGGATGATTATGATTATGTTATATTGGATGTAACTATTACTATTAAGTGTGGCTATTCTTTTAAGTGAAAGATCTATAAGAAAATCTAGAATTATTTTCTATTTTAATGCAATTGCATTTAATAACATTTATTAAATTTGAGATGGGCTAACTATATTTAAAGAGAGCCAAAATTCTAAAGAAAATAATATGTCTTTCACCTAATTAATTTTTATTAAATAGACATTTGTCTATTGTTTGTTATATTGGCTACAATAATAGTTAAAATCACATAATTTAACCATAATTATTTAATTTTTAGGTTATCTCCTATGTAAATCAAAGTCTTTGGGCTTATAATTTATTTTTCTTAATATATTTCTTTAAGTTTTGATTTGATAGTGTTCCCATATCTCCCTTTACTCTATGTACAATAAGTCTTTGATTTAAAAACATTGAAAAATATTTTTTTTTTATATATTCATGTTTGTTCCTAGATCTTTACTTTTTTACATATCTCATATAGAAGAGATTAGCTTAGCACCCTATTTTATTAAATTAAACAAACAAGTTTCTTTTATTAAATAAGATACTCTTAAAGTTCCCACTTACACAATTTATTTTCAAGTTGAATATTTATTATATGAATATAAAAATAAAGAATAAAAATATGACTCTTGTATAAGAGTAAAGGAAAAAAGCAACCTTCCAAGAAAATAGAAGTTTGGGATATTATTGTCTTAAATAGAGGGTTTATTGTAATTTTATGAAATGCGAATTTCTCTCAATTTCATGATGAACAAAATAAGTCAATATTACTGTGTATTGGATGAATTATAAATTGAAGCATTTAATTGTATATTGAAAGAAGTACATCTTGTTACCAGCGTATTATCATATTCACTACTCATATTATCATTTTCACTACTCAAGGTGCACACACAGAGAAAATTCCAATGGACTTAAACTACTCTGATATAAATACAAAAACACAAGGGTTGAGAAATCAAGTTTAAGAGATTTGTGTACGTAAACATGTAAATCTTGATTTTATACGTTAACAGGGTAAAAGCATAGAACTGTGTCACACTTTTGGCTAACTTATCAGCACAAGTGAATTTAAACATTTCTAACTAAAAGTCATTTTTTTTCAAACATATGGCCTAGTGAGATTCATTCTAGCTAAGTTAGATATGGGCCACAACTTTTCCAACTAGAAGTGTCCACTAAATACATATGTAGCACCACTTGGAGGCCAATTTACCAAAAAAATACAAAATTTCAAAAAGGTTGACGTTTCAACAATTCCTACTCATGTAAATAATTTTTTTTTTAAAATCTAAAAATACCCTTTTGTAGATTTGTAAGTGTAGTTTTAAAAAATATGGTTTTTTTAATAGTCTAATTATTGTTAATATTTTATTTTTTATTTTTACGAAAAGTAGGTCATCAGCACCAAAATATAAGGTCGATTGTCTTATCAAGAAAAAATAGTAAAGTTTATTAAAAAAAATAAAAAAATATGATGCACTAGAGAAAATATTCCATGTCAAGATGATATAAATTTTTTTTCTTTTTTGGATAAATTGTCAAGACAAAAGCTGACGTCCCATCGAAATAATTATTTTTTAGTACACGCAACTTTTAATATTTATTTTAAAATATATATTTATCAAAATGCATAAAAATAAATCCATGCACTAAAGTTTCAAGTTATAAATACACACAAAAATTTTGAAGGAAAAATAAAATAAAATTTACTATAAAAAGAGCGATGTACCACTTAAATTCATTTTTAGCATTTTATCAGCAACTAAATTATAGTTTCAATTTTATAAAAAAATGTATTCAAATAATTTTTTAATTTTTATAAAAAATACAAACATAAAATACACTAAAAATATACATTTCATTAATTTACATCATTTCAAAATTCAAAATGTATATGTCACTTTTTAATGATTCAAGTTAAAAATTTATATCAGCATTGGTCGTTTCCTTTATAAAAGTGTGACACAACTTTGTGCTGTTACGCAACGGTACTTAAAATATATTGTATATGAGGCCATTCTATGATTCATACAAACTCATCTTAAAAAACAATTTTCAGTGATGTTGTATCAGTAGCTATTTGGTAAATCTACAATAGTGGTTGTAGAGATGCAAGATATGGAAAAAATTGTTGTTGATTCCCTCCTCCAGGACTAATCCCAAAAAGCTATTGAGTGGCTAGTAGTCGCAATAACTAGCCCCACAATTGCAAACATGCACTTAAGATGATTTTAATAAAATCAATAACAAACTAATTTATAAATACCTATCCAATACACTTTCTGATACAATTACTACCTTCCCTATGTGAGCAACACATGATGAATTATATAGATCAATGACCCAGATTAAAAGGACTACCATGAAAAGCATCTTGACCATTGATTTTTTCAAAGAATATCATAAATGATAAAAACCAAAAAAAGTTCACTTTACTTTTTTACTCTAACAATAAATTGTTATTTTAATTAACGGTTGTTGTAGCTGTCACCATAGGCAATTGTTGAATATTAAATTTATTGAGCAATCAGGAGTGTGAATGGGCCATATAATCAACCATTTATAACCCATCTCTATTTACAGTCAGACCACAACTTTTAGCAACGAAAATCCTGCTACAATTACACAGAAGTTTCCAAGAAACTGAGGGAATTGACAACAACAGTGAGAGGATCTAGAGAGCGGGGAAATCCTAGTGAGAAGCCAACACCACATACAACTCAAAACTAAAATTCAAAATCTGACGTCAGGGGCTAACTTCGCCATACTGCTTTTGTTAATTTTACCTTTGACTGATTGATGAGACTGTCACAGACTTAAATAGACGAGACTACTTTCACATAAAGACTACTTTCAAAAAAATGGATAATATGGGTAACACAGTCAGGCCATTTTCCTGTGATTGATTCTCAGCTCAATTCAAGCGGTTTTGAACTCCATAGGACCACAAATATAACAAACTGGCTAACCCTAAAAGTGATAAGCTCTGAGAAGACCCAGGAAAGAAGGGAAAAAAAAGTGTTTGGGCCCAATTGGATGTATACAACAGTTGTGATATTTGAAGGAGATTATAATCACGTTTTTTGCATTTTGACTGGGTTTTGTATTCTTGAAGGTGCATTTTTAATTTTTTATATGCAATGTTTTTTAATTGATGTTGATGGATATGATGGTTGACGGTGATGTTTATGCACAGTAGGTAGGTATTTTGATTTGATTCACCAAGCATATAAAAATAGAAATTCATGCTAGAAATTTTGTAAACTCGTCAGTTGTTCTCATGCTAGGAAAAAATCATGGCAAAAGAAGTCTCATGTCCTTTAAATGTCCCCTGTCGGATACTGCAATTTCTATTTTTTTTCAAAAGAAACGGAAAGGGAAAATGGTTGAAAGCAAATAATTCAAACAAGTTTCAGTCACCACTTTTTTTCGTTTTCATTTAATGGATATGTGAAATTATTTGATGAAAACTGTGCTAAATTGAGCTATTGTCTTTCTTTACACTCATCGCCAAACTGAAATTAAAAAACAGAGGCAATTTAGGCATGTCAAATTTTATGGCTTTTAATTGAACTCCTAAACCTGCACACGACCTAAATGGTAAGGTACCTTTCGCTTTAGTATTGTAAATTGGCTTCGCTTTTTAATAATTTTTATTAGGGTTTAGGATATTTTAAAGTAGGCATATAATGCTTGGTAATTAAATTGCTGAAATAACGTGCAAGATGAGTTGATTTTATTTGTTGGATGGAATACAACAAAAGTGTGGGTGGTAGGAGTTCTTGATTGTTTTTTTTTATTTGGTAAATTCCCTATTTCTTCGAGGTAGACTTCAGCTTAGTTGCCATGAATGGTGCCCTATCTTCTTTATGTCAAATTCACCCAACTTCTGCTCGGCGGTGTGTGTTAGTTTATCATATTTACTAGGCTTTGAACCTAGAGCTCTTTTATGGATGCTCCAATACTTTTACCATTTGAACTTATTCCTTTCAATGTAAGAGCTCTTAATTTCACTTGAGTACTATAGGGAACATAGAGTTTGATTTTACTATAAACTACTGATTTTTTCCAACTTAGCTCACTACATAGCATGTTTGTGAATGTTGCAATTCACCTTGATGGATATTTGTAAAATTTGATTTATGGCACTACATTCATGGGCAATGCAGAAGAAATGCAGAAGATTTGATACGTTTTTACAGCTCCAATATTTTATAAAGTAATGGTGATAGTGGGTCGTAGATAGATATTTAAATGTCTGTATAATTGTAGGTTGAACTTTGACTGTTGTTTTTATAGGGCTAATATATACCCAAATTTGTGGTTGGAGAAACATGTGAATTAATGTTTTTGAATCTTTAGTAGGTATGAAGTTGTGGGTCTTGTATGGATATATTTGTGTGTTATTGTTGGTTGAATTTTAGTAATGTGTTTGTAGGGTTAATCAGATCAATTTAAGTGTTAAAAGAGGACAACATTTAAATACACTTTCATTACAAATTTTAATAAAGAATACCGTAAAGTTGGGATCACATTTTTTTAAATGATCTATAGGGATAAGTGATCTCCCATAGCCAATGAATGTAAAGTACTTATAACTTAAAAAATATAAATATAATTTTACCCAACTATGTTTGTTCATTTCAATATGTAATGTAAAAAGAAATTTACTAATATAAGTGAAAGAAGACAATAGTTAATGTGATGAAATTTCAATAAGAATTGATAAAATAATTTAGTGGATTAAATAACTTATAAATTAATAAATAATAAAAAAATATCTAACAAATTCTATAATTTCTTCAGATAGTTTTCACCCTGCCCATTGAACCTATAGGTCCAATTGCTAGTATACAAGAAATTATGAGATAGACACTTTTAGTGGAAATTCCATTTTTATGATACTACTTGTTGGAGGGGAGTGGAGAAGTGCCTTCTTAGGCCCACAAGGCTATGTTATGGATAGACTTTACATCACTTATTTATATGTCATATATAAATTTTACAAAGAAACAACTAATTAGTGGCGAATATAGAGAGTGTTAAAAGCGACATAAGAAAGCAAAGGCAAGAAAAATAAACACCGGCGGCGAACGTGAAAACACAAGTAAATCGACGAGAAGAAGTCATGTCGAAATATTTTATTTCATTAAATTATTCAGGAAGAGACACTTTGTTTGACTCTTCACGGGTAAATACCATTTGCCAACAATTTAAAGCGTGCACCCATTTCTTCCGTGCAAACCAGTCTTTCCTGTGATTAAATGTTTTGAAGTCTCAAAGAGGATTATTAAACAGAATTAATATAAGAGACGGGTTCCATTTGGATTTTCCATATTCAAAATGGACGGCTACCTAGCATTTTGTTTTCTTGAAACTTTCATCGTCATATTCCATGGATGAATGATCATGGACAGTCTGATAGCAGCAGCCATTATTGTCTAAAAGAAAAGAAAATAGTTGGTGAGTTGTTTGTTATTTCAAAAAGTCAAAAGTAATTTTGATGAGTTATTGTTTTAACTTTTTTTCTTGTTCATTCTCATAGAAGATCTTCAGCTTATTGAATTATGTCACGGAATGAGAATGAAACAATCATCAATATCTAAAAGTAAATAACTGGTGAGTTGTTTGTTAATTTGAAAGGCAAAAGCAATTTTGACAAAGCTTATTCATTTAACTCTTTTTTGTCGACTCTTGCAGAAGATCTTTAGACTTATTTAAATCTGTCATGGAAGGATGATGCAACAGTCATCATTACCCAAAAATAATAAATAACCAGTGAGTTGTTTGTTTGTTTTGAAGCGCAAAAGCATTTTTGACAAAGCTTATTCATTTAACTTCTTTTTTTTGTCCACTCTCACAGAAGATCTTTAGACTTATTAAACTCTGTCACGGAAAGAAGAATGCAACAATCATCATTACCTAAAAGTAAATAATCAGTGAGTTGTTTGTTATTTTGAAAAGCAAAAACAATTTCGACAAAAACTCTTTTCTTATCCACACTCACAAAATATCTTGAGTTTATTGAATTCTACCATGAAAAAAAGTACTAATCTTTTTACTTTGAATAAACAATTGATGAATTGTTTGTTATTTTGAAAGTCAGAAGGCAATTTAGACAAAGCTTATTGATTTAAGCTTCTCTTCTTGTCCTCTCACAATATATCTTCAGACTTGTTCAACTTGTCAAGGAAGGAGGTCCACGGTTCGATTCTCATCATATCGATTTAAGCTCCTCTTCTTGTCCTCTCACAATATATCTTCAGGCTTGTCAAGAAAGGAGGTCCACGGTTCGAAACTCATCATATTGATTTAAGCTCCTCCTCTCACAATATATCTTCAGGCTTGTTTAACTTGTCACGGAAGGAGGTCCACGGTTCGATTCTCATCATGTCCAGTAGAATCGTTTACAGCCTGCTGGTCTGCGCTATACTTTCAGGCTTGACAGCTTACAAAGCTTACCGAGGTGAATGTTGATAACAATTGTTACGGATTTTGTTATTGTTTTTTTGTCTGATAGAGATTTAAAGACGTTTTGTTTGTTTGTTTTTTCGTTTTTTTGGGGTTTTGCAGAGACATTTGCGTGGTTCCAGCCAGAAAATACTTCGCTGCGTTTTCAGTATGCTGATGGACACAAATTATTTTTATACGGCGAAGAACAGCTTGAAAGACGGCCTTCCTCGATCGAGAGATTGCACATAGAGAATATTGTCCTCCTTCCAGAAAACCAGCTGCTGTTGTTGATGCATTTGCCCTATATGCTGTCTCCAAAATCCGGCCTTGAATGTGTTTTCTCCGGTGGAATTACTACACAAGTGATCGGAATCGATTACTTTAACGGACAAGCTGCAATCCGGTGTAAAATCCCTTCATCTTCTCCTTTTTCTTCTCTGGATGTTGTCCTGAAAGACAACAGAAATCTTGTGAGCCTGCAAAGGACGGTCTCCCGGCCCGTGAAATGGGAGCTCCTGGTTTACGAGAGCACGGTGACGGAAAAAGACGTGATCTTGTTCGCCAAAGGAATTAATCCAAAGCAGGGCGTGAACATTCCACCGGAAAATCTTCTCTGCGTCTTTAATGACGCCGTCCAAACCGCCGTAAAGGTGTCCGCTCAAGAGATTTTCAGATGCGCGCATCCGCCAGAGAATCTCCGCTCTGAACTTTCCAGCGCTCAAATCAGCCTCAAATCATCAGCCTTTCAGATGCCCTCGGTGGCGAATTATAACCCTAATCGCCTGGTGAAAAAAACAGGGGAAGGAAGAAATGCAAAGAAGTTCCTTTGCGCCTGCACAATGGTCTTCAATGCGGCGAAATTCATGAAAGAGTGGATTATTTATCATTCCTATCTAGGCGTCGAAGAATTCTTTATCTACGACAACAACAGCGAGGACAATTTGGAAGAAATCATAAATTCTTTGGTCGGATACAAAGTTCAACGGCGTCCATGGCCATGGGTGAAAACGCAAGAAGCCGGATTTGCACACTGTGCTTTGGAAGCCGCAGAGAAATGCAAATGGATGATGTTCACAGACGTCGATGAATTCGTCTTCTCGTACAGATGGTCAGATCATGAATCTCATAACGCTCTGCAACATTTGCTTGCCAATAAAACTTCTGAATCCAATTCAACCATAGGGCAAATTTCCGTCAATTGCCGGAACTTCGGTCCATCGAATCAGAAAGAGCACCCTGTTAAAGGAGTAACTCAGGGTTACACTTGCAGACAACGCGCAGAGCAGCGGCACAAATCAATTGTGCTTTTGGACGCCATGTCTGTCTCTTTGCTCAATGTCATCCATCATTTTGATCTCAAGCCCGGTTACAAAAGTATAGCTTTGAAATCCTCAGAGGCGGTGATTAACCATTATAAATACCAGGCGTGGAGTGAATTCAAGAAGAAGTTCAGGAGAAGGGTTTCTGCGTATGTTGCTGATTGGAAAGAAGGGAAGAATTTGGCGTCTCAAGACAGAGCTCCTGGTCTGGGTTATGAAGCCGTCCAGCCGCCATGGTGGGAGAAGAAATTCTGTGAAGTGAATGATACGGCATTGCTCCAGTTTACAGGAAAGCTGTTTTTGGTCAAAAATGGGTCGCATTCATTAATGCAGTGGCAGTTATAACAAGAACCCGCTCACGGTAAACAGCTGGTACGTTGTGTTTATGGTTTTTTCGACTTCTTTTCCTATTGACTTTTGCAGTCGATCTTCTCATTGCAACTCCTTCAACCTGTTCAGTCGATTAGATTGTCGATTGAATTACTGCGGCCTGTTCAGTCCTCATTGCAACTCCTTCTACCTGTTCAGTCGATTAGATTGTCGATTGAATTATTGCAACCTATTCAATCGGCAAGATTTTCGACCAACCAGCAATTTACAACGTGCCGGCTGATTAAGCTTTACGAAATAAATTAATGGATGAAATTCATACCTTTCTGTAAAATATGATGGGATTCAAAGCTTTCTAGAACGACATATCCAAAGCTTATGCTCCTGCCATCATTCTGCAAAATTTAATATACCTCTGCCTTGCATGGCGATACCTACTTGTAAGTAGACAGGCCTAAGATTGTCTTCTTGTTTTTTTCAATCTCTATGAACTCTCTCAAGAGTCAAGGGTATGTCACCATGAAGATGCATTAAGTTTTGAAATATTTTATTTCAATATTGAATAGTTTAATGGTCAAATATAGTAATTAAAATAAATATTTAGATTCTGTAAACAAAAATCATAAAATGTTGAAAGATTCAGATATTTAGATTCTGGTGTTCATTAATTTTCCATAGTCCATGATGTTGTTGAGAGATAATGCTTCTGAATTTGACTATGTAATTGTTTTTGCTGAAAGATTCAGATATTTAGATTATGTAAACAAAAATCATAAAATATTTAAATAAATAAATTCATGTAAATAAGAATTATTGGAAAAAAATTCTTGTCCAATTTATTTTTTGCTTCCATAGTTTTTGTGATTTTCTTATTTTCAATTTTTTTTTTGATTTTTAGTTTTTTTTTTTTTTTTCTAATTTCTTTGTTAGTTTTTAGATTTTATTTTTTCAATTTTTTTTTGTTTTTATTTTTTATTTTTTCCAATTTCTTTTTTTGGTTGATTTTCTTATTTTCAATTTCTTTTTTGGTTTTTATTTTTTATTTTTTCTAATTTCTTTTTTAGTTTTTATTTGTTCCAATTTCTTTTTTGGTTTTTATTTTTATTTTTTCCAATTTCTTTTTCAACTAAACTATGGAAAAGAGATATTCCTGGGCATGCTTTAGATATATTTTTTTAAATATAAATATACTAGTTTTATATCTCATTCACATTATATTTGACTATTGAATTGTTTGATGTTTAAGAGTAGTTGTATTGAAAAGGTCTTACAAAGACACCCACTTAACTAAAAATAAAACAACTATGGAAAGAGTTGACTTTTAAGTTTACCAATTTCTTTTTTGGTTCGATAGTTTTTGTGATTTCTTATTTTCAATTTCTTTTTTGGTTTTTATTTTTTATTTTTTCTAATTTCTTTTTTACTTTTTATTTTTTCCAATTTTTTTTTCAACTAAACTATGGAAAAGAGATATCCCTCGGCATGCTTTAGATATATTTTTTTAAATATAAATATACTAGTTTTATATCTCATTCACATTAAAAAAAAATGGTGAATAGTTTTCTTATTTTTATTAGCTAAAATTTATATTTGACTATTGAATTGTTTGATGTTTAAGAGTAGTTGTCTTGAAAAGGTCTTACAAAGACACGCACTTAACTAAAAATAAAACAACTATGGAAAGAGTTGACTTTTAAGTTTTTAATTACTCAATTAAACCTAATTTTAACAATTTTAGATCTTAGTTTAGATTAGTAAACATATTGGCTCTAAACAAAAGGAAAATAAGAGAGTTAACATGGACAAAGAAGGTGTATGTATTGTTAGCTTGACATTGAGATTCTATACTCTATCAAACATTTGTTAGGGACCACAACACAACCAATCTCCTATTTTCGTCTTGGTGTCTCTATGATGTGCTTACTAGGGCATAATGTTTATTAACAGGCCACATTTATTTTTAAATGGGCCTAATAACATTAAATATGACTCTATTTTAATATAAGGTTTATCTTTATTTTTTTAATGGTAAAATCAGAAATTTTTGTTCTCGTCTTGGTGTCTCTATATTCCGGTTCGACCATTTTCCTACTTTAACACATGTAGTCCAAACCAAACTTGCAAGCTCAATGACTGAGAGGGGATTTGAATTTTGGTGGTGTGATAGTAAGACCATACTTTTAACCAACACACCATGCTCTTATTCACATGTTTAGCTTTATTTAGTACAACATATAAATGCCATATGTGAATTTGGGTTTGATAATTAATTAATAGACTAATAAAATGTTATTTTATTAATTAAATATCATATGTTTTAATAGAAGGGTATAACCACTAAATTGTAATGGATGGTCGCATCCAACCTTATATTTAAAAGATTCTTATATGTGGGAAAATATATCATTTTTGATATATGTATATAAGAATTTGACATTATTACAAGAGATAGGTGTTGAGACATTGGAAGAAGGGGATGGGAGATTGTTGAAATCTAGGATCTTGAGTCTAGTTAATAGACAATGTAAGTTTAGTCAAATAAAGAATGGTGGTTTTGCATATCATAAAGTTTTCCCCACATAAATTTATGTGCACTATATTAATTTATTTCTATGTTTCTCTCATATTTAGTTATTTATATATTATTTCATTCAATATGATTAGATGATTATCATGACATAAATCAAGTATGATCCTAAATTTCTAACATAGCTTTAGAGCCTCTTTTAGATTGTGCTAATTCTATTTGTAGAAAAAAAGAAGCATAATTGCTAGGTATGTTTATAATTGTATATGGGTGTTATTAAAATTATTAATGAGCCATCAAATCCATTTTGGTGTTTAAACAAAGGAAACAACAACCAAACCAAATCTATAATAAAATTATTACATTCCTTTTTCGACTTGGATTATGCAACCTTATTATGACATTGTTCCAGTATATATCTATGTTTTTTTATATTTTCAATTAGTTGTACACATGCTTTAATTTATTATGTTGACTTAGTTTGAAACTAATGTATTATTTTTTCATCAGGTCAATATTAATCATTTCAAAAAAATTTACATCTCGCTCTTGGTATTGGGTGTGGGCCCCAAAAATTATAATCGTAGTTCCTTTTTTCTTGTTCGTAATACCCTAAGGTAATTTAATGTATTTTTTTTTTTTGTTTCTTGTTTAGAACAATGAATGAGACATTCAAATCCAACCACAACCCACTTAAAAATCTCCATGGACTCTACAAATCCATGACCTCTATATGGCTTGTGCCTATTTTAGAGATTCTCAAATAGTCTTGATGTAGGAACATCTAGGGTGAAAAGGGAATCTTGCATCAATGAAAAATATTTTCTTTAATGTGTGTTTATTTTGTAGGTACTTTAATATTTTTTTAGATATTATGCAATAGTGTCAGTCAAGTTTATGATAGTGCATCTCACTGCACTTATGCTTTCATAAGTTCAAAGCTTCATATATGTAACCATAGGCATAATCAAGCCATCAATGATGCCACAAGGCATTGTAGTTAATTTAATCATTGGTTGTAGTTAAGATAATAGATTAGATCACGTGTCTAGAATGTTCCATTCAATTTTTATGTGTTCTTGCTCCCACATGTATGTTTTCTATGTTTGTTGTATATTGAGTCATGGGCATCAAAATGACTTTTACACCATTCAACAATTTCATTTGCATTCCGTATGGTGCTACTTACAAGTTCATGTCAAGGTGACTATTTGAATTGGTACAAATTTACCTGCAAATTCATATTGGCCAAGTGCATGCTTCACACATGCTCCTGCTCCATCATGCTCTCCTTTTCCATGTCCACTCTAAAAAAAATCCACAAAAACTTTCTATCATGTCTAACATGTTGTTGCATTAACCAATTAAATGTTTTTGCAGACTTAAATTGTCCTATATTTAGCTATGTAAGCAACCATTTAAAAACCAAAAATTAGTTTAAAACTATATGTATATATAAGTAATTTATTCAAGTCTAAAAGTTATAAATTTAAAATTTAAAATTAAAAATTAAAAATAAAAATAAAATCAACACTTACTAGCGCATCCATTAGACCAAATCTAGTGTTGTAATGCACATATGCCATGTCATCTCAAATCTTTAAAAAATATTCCAAAACAATGTGCTACATAGCTTCTATCATGACCCGTATCATCACTGATATAAAAGTGAACCTCCTTGATGATCATTCGTTCAACTCCACTACTTTGTTCACCATTTACAAGTAACTCAGCATGTCTATAGCAAACTTGTACAAAGATTGTGACTTTCTATGAATGACAATATTGACTTTGAGTCTTAGTTTGTGGACTAAATGTATAGTTCTCATAAAAATCTACAATAAAGAGAATACAACCCAGTGGAAAATAATTCTTTGAGTCACAAAATTGTTTAGCCTACCATCTTGCATCATGACAATGTTGGATATGCGGATATATGATGTTACGAAATTTAGAGTCCATAAACTCATTGTAGGGCAATTCACTCTCTCAAAAAAAAAAATTGGACTCAGCTCCTGACTTAATCATTGAGTATTTCTCATATTCAAATCTCTTCCAAACAACTGGCATTGAATGATCAATATTCTCAAATGGTATTAAAAGTTTTCTCAAATTTCCACAATCTATACATGTATAAATTTTATACACTGTACATTGAACTCATCTGAATCTTCTAATTTTTCACATAAGATAGACTTCACAAATTGTGTTGTACTTCCAGGGATGTGATGCAGACAAGATAAGGGGGTTTTATCAAACTGCTCAATCTTGCAACCAAAGAATTAAAACCCACACTTTTGCACACAAATAAAAAAAACTCTTTATAATGAAAATCTAAAAACACATCTAATTTAAAACCCTCATATGTATTTACATTTAACAAATCCCTCAGGAATCAATTACATGCATTCCAAATTTAAATGAAAAATAAAATTCAGAAATTTCAAGGGTTTTCAGGCACTTCATGCCTTCAAATCTTCAAACCCTCATGCCTTCCCATTTTCTTGGCTTCATTCTTCTTTTCAAATTTGATTTTTCTCTTCATCCTATAGATCTCTTGGCTACCTTGAACACCTACAAATCTTTTCTTCTCTTCTTATTTCATTCCTCTCTTTCAGCAAGCTAATTTGTGCATCTCTTCATGCCATTGTCTTGAGCAACTTGCAATTTCCATTCCTCGACCTTGCTACTGTTGATTACTGCCCCATAACACCATTAATGGCTACATTTTATTCAATCAAAAACCCTCATGAAGCACCAAAATGTGGCACCCAAATTTGTTCTTTCATTTTCCCCAAAGTATCCTTTGAGATTCCTACAGAAAAATGAAGAAATCTTAATTTATCTTCCAAAATGTGGCATTCAAAGTTGTCACTCCCTCTTTAATGTTTTTATGTTGTAGATGCCTTTGAAAAATAAATAATATTAGAAATAAATCCATCCTTATCCACCCAAAATTGGAAATTGAAGAGTCATTAATTGTTTGTCCAAAAATCACTAACTTTTTCCTCCATTTTAGCCACTCAATGAATAAATGCAATATTAAATTGCAAGTGAGGGAATACCAACAATAGAATTTTTTTTTTCACACTTCCGAAGGTGTCCAAGTTGAGTAAATAAAATAAATTTATTTTATTTTTCTTCACAAGCCCTTTCTATCATGGTAAATGAACCCCTTCAACGCCTAGGATCTTGAATTTGTGAAATATAATAATTTTAAAAATCACATTGAATATATTGGTTGCCTTTGATATTTTAAATGAAAGCCAAGTCCTCACAAATGAATATTTTTATTCAACATTTCACAAGTTGCTTCTAAAGCTCAAACCTACACAAAAAAATGTTGAAATCTAAACATAAAAATAGAATATATTTTTGGTGATGTAGGATTCCCTGTGAGCCCGGATGCTCCTGCATCAAGATGACTACATTTAGATTAACTATTGTCATAAATTTTTTATATGACTATAGGTATAGATGAAATTCAACATGATTTCGACAGCAACAAGTTTCACGTACTTTATTTATACATACGAAACATGGGACTCCTAAACTCTCAAACATCCTTTGACAAATCTTCACCTATGGAAATTCTTGCTTGAATGATTCAAAAAGTTCACTTTGTGTTTAATCTATAAAATATTTTAGATGAGGAATTTTTGTACCATCTTCACCTTTTATTTGTATAGTGTTCCTTCTATTGGAAGAAACGTGGGAGTGGTTGGTCCATTATCCAATTACTTTTTGTTTTACATCTTCTAAAATTTTATCTTTTCGAGGGAGTCGACAAATCTTTACCTAATTATTTTCAATGTTTTCATCTAATCTGTTTCTTTTCTTGATATATCTTTGAACAATTCTCCTAGATACATTTACTAATTTGGCAATTGCTTATTTACTTGTCTTCTATGTGATAATCTTTTACTAGAAATTACAATCATCAATGATCTACTTGTAACACTTAAATTAGTAGCTCGACTCTTGGTTTTAATAGAATTCAATGCTTCTTGCAAGATTTCAATTATTTTCTGATTTAATAAATATGAAGATTTTTTCTTATTATCAACCCCTAACAACTCCAAAACAGGGCCCATTTCTTTTCACCTAAATAACTTTGCACATAATTGTGCTCTTCCAATTAGAGATTTATCTTTAAAAAATTCATCCCAAATTCTTTTGGAGTGAAATTTTAATGACCTTTCAGGTAACATATGTTCAAGTGAAATCTTCTTGAAAAGAGAATCCTCGTCCATTTCCATAAGATTTTTCATTCCATACAAAAAAATTCTATTACTAGTACCAATTTTTTCTTGTACTTATTCATTAACATACTCTTCAACTTGTTCATCAATAATTTCAATGGTTTGTTCTTGACTAGATGATCCTAAAGTCAAATTCCCCCTATTTAATTTTTTTCATCTCTTTTTTAGTCATACAACCTTGATCTAGTTCTTTTATTCCCTATCACAAATTGCTTGTTTTAATTCACCTACACACACACATGCATGTCCATCCAAATAAATAAGTCATAGAGTTCAATTTCTATATAGTTTTAATCTATCATTCAAGACCCATATATATGAACAATAAATACACTCATAAACTTTTAAAATTAATCAATGACAACTTAAGAATCATTGTACCTTAAAAGTTTGTAGTCTCTCTTGTCAAAAAAACTCATTTGCCAAAATAACTCCTTTTGTGTGCTTTCTCCAAAAAAGATAAAAAATAATGTGTAGCCTCTATTGCAAAAAAAAACTACTTGTATTTTCTCCTAATGCTTGAATTGAAAAAAAAAAGCAAAAATGAACCTATATTTATATGAAGTTGTTTGAATTTAAAAAAAAAATACGTCCGACCGAATTGGGGTGCTAATTTTGGAAAAGTATAGTTTCAGGTGAATCAAACTCACCCAGAACCATCTATGCGACATCCTACTTGGCAGCCACCTCCTCATTTTTCAAAAATTTCTAAAACTCTCAACTTGGACTAAATATTTCTTTAGTTAGAATGGATTATTTCAAAAAACTAAAAAAATTGTTTTTAGAGCTCCGAGTCTACAATCCAAGTATATATTTTTTGATATTTTGATTAGTTTTAATATGTTTTTGTTTTAAATTATTGTAAGTAGGTTATTATAATCAAAGATGGCACTGATTAGAAAAAATAAAAATAAAATATAAAACCACATCAATTTTTTTAAAAATTATATGGTCCACTGGAGGAAAGAGTCATCTCCAAAAGGGTATAATTGATTTTTTGAAAATGATAAAAAAAAAAATTATACAAAAGTTGACGTGGAATGAAAATATCAAATTCTAGTAAGTTTGACTGTAAAACATTATTACGAGGAAAATATGCATTGAAAACTTTTTTTTTTCCATGCACTAGATATTGAACTAATCTATTTGGGAAAAAAAATAGGGAAAAAAAAGATTGTTTATTTTTTTGTTTGTGACGTGGACTCGATGTCACTTTTTCCTAAAATTTTTAGCAATTCAAAATCTGCTCTTAAATTTATACAAAAATATCACAATAATTTTTTAAAATTTTTAAAAAATTACAAGCATAAAATTCATCATGAGTTATACATTTCATTAGTTTACATCATTTTAAAATTCAAATCATAAATGCCACTTTTATGAGGTTGAAGTTGAAAATTTTTATCTATGTTGGCTTATTCCTTTATAAAAGTGTAACACAGGTTTGTGCTTTTACCCTCCCAAGCTCTTGGTCCTTTTACAAGTACAACTCAAGTTTGTCTAATATTGCCCTGACCAAGTCCTACAATACACAAATTTTAGTATTATAAATCCTATTAAGAAAAACCAAAAATATAAAGCACGTTTAAATCCAAAATACTCATATTAATCCTTTCACAAAGCCATGTAATTAGATTAAATTCCCTAAAGGGATGGTAGATTTTTTATTCAAGGCTATAGCTTTGGGACTATGATTCCTAGGTGCAAAATTGGGTTTCGAGGTTCATTTGTAGTTTGGGCCTAAAATCAAGTTTCTGAGGTCCATTTGTAGTCTAGGATTGAAATCAAGGTTTTGAGATCCATTTATAGTTTGGGCCTGAAACCAAGGTTTTAAGGTGGGACTATAAGTGGACAAGATAGACAGGGTGAACAAGACTAGTTAGGCAGACAAGGCAAATAGGATGGGCTAGGATAGATAAGACAAGCTAGGATGTGTCACATGATGTACTAGGATGAATAGAATGAGCAAGATGGCAAGGTTTCAAGGTTTTGGTGTAGTCTAGTAGTAATTGCAAGGTAGACTAAAAACTCCAACCAAAAGGAAATAGAAAAATTATGAGGTTTTCATGCAATCATGCAGTGATTGTGAGATGCACCAAAAACTCAAACTAAAGCAATTGTTGACTTTTAGGGTTTTGGTGCAATACAATAATGGCTACAAAGAAGGTGAAAAACTCTATCAAAATGGACTAGGTGGATAGTATGGGCTAGGCTAGATAGGGCAGACATGATAGGCTAGGATGGATAGAACAAGCTAGGATGGCAGCGTTTCAAGGTTTTGGTGTAGTCTGACATATGTGCAAGGATGTTGAAAAACTCTACCCTTTAAAATATATGGGGTTTTGAGTTCAATTTGTAGCATTGGAGGGGTTTCGGGGGTTGAGTATAGCCTTGCATGTATGTAGGATGAGCTTGAAAGTTTGACAAAGAAGGTAATTGGAATGGGCTATATATTTTCAGAGGTTATGTGCAACATTGCAATGTTGCAAGTTAGAGTCAAAGGTATGACATTATAGAACCTATCAAGGTTTCAGAGGAAAAATGTAGCAATGCACCACTACAAAATTAACTCGAAAGTCTAATAGGAGGTTAAGACCCATGTTACAATATTTTGAAGGTCAAGATTACATGTTTAGATGGTAAATGATGTGGTTTCAAAAGAAAATTAGATAAGGTAAAATGACTAATTCAATCTTGCAAACAACAACCCTACATCCTCATCCTAGGGTTTGAAACAACTTCCAACTATCTAGGGCATGAAAAATTTACACACGCACACAACTAATTACATGAAATCCTAATTGAAGATCATGAAATAAAGATTAATAGAGTAGAATGAAATCTTGAATGGATACCTAAAATGAGGAAAACCACCTTATCCATGCAAAGAACACAAATAGTTTTAATCGGTCGATGGGAGGATTAAATTCACCAAGAGGATGACACGTGGATGAGAGGAAATGTCAAAATTATGAAATGAAGTGTTTGGGGAAGCTTAAGCATTGCAAAATAATAAGAGGAAAACAAATCATTTTGGGGATTTATAACCCCTTCACATGTGTGAACCATAAATGCTCATCAACTTTTGTGATTTCAGAGCTTTATTGCAACCCTTCATGTTTAAAATAATTGGTGGGAAATTGAGACTTGAGTGTAACCTTATAGGACTACAAGGTTGCAAGAAAATTTTGATTCTCCATCTAAAATTGATGAATAAATAATTTGGGAATTAGGTTTGGATACAAGTCAACAACACTATAATTCAATTGAAAAGTTCTGAAATTGCTATGTCAATCAAGGTTTTGAAACTTTTAAGTAGTTTCAAATGGACCAAAAAATTCTTCATGATGATTGATTAGGTAGGAAATTGAGGATTTTAAGCAACTTTACAAGGGCTTCAAGACTGTAATAGAAGTCTAATTTTCTACTCAAAAGGGACTAATCAAGGAATTAGAGGTTTTGAATAACTTTGTAACCTTGGGTTGTAGGATTGCGAGAAAAGTCTAATTCTCTATTGACAATTGACTAGTTAGAAAATTGGGTTTTTGAGAAATTTTACAAAAGTTGTAGGACTACAATGTTAGAAATGAAAGCAACACTACTTTAATGGAAATCTGATTCAAGATAAATTTCAGCAATCTTAAGTATGCATTAACAATGGAGATTGTAACAAAACATAAAACCCACTACAAAAAAGATGTCAAACATGAAGAACTCAACACAATGACACAATGTTTATGTGGAGAAAACCCTTGCGGGTAAAAAACTCTACCAGGAAAGAGGCACAAGTTTGTATTAATCTCAACAAGATTGTACAATACATCAACTACACAACTCTCCACAAGACTTCAATCCGATAACATTCCCGCAGCACCTAAGTACCTAGAATCTATATTGCAGCAACAAATACATGGCAAATACTTATAGAAACATTTTCCAAATCATCCTAGGCATTCACCTTCTCTCTCCTAAGATTCTCCAACCTGTAAACATTAATTACCATCTTACAAGCATCTTACACTTGTCCAAAAATAGTCATGCAAAGGTTGAGGGCCCAAGACTAAATCTAGCCTCTTATAGCATCTTATGACACGTCATAACCATCATAGATTCCACAAAAGAGTATCTTTCCAAGATAGGAACCTTGGGTTAAATATAGCAAATATACAACTAACATATCCGTCATATGCGTCATAGAATCTCAAAATCTTATGACAACTTGCAACTGTCATAGATTCACTTACCAAACATTATGACAGTTGTCATACATGCCAAAAATAGTATATTCTCTGAGGGAGCACGCCTACCCTTATTTACTTTGAGTTTTTACATTTGCCAATAGTAAAAGTCACTCCGTAATTACCTCCAATTACTCTGAAATTACCCCTGCCAGTGAAACTAGTACATCTCCTCATGGATAATTACAAATTACATATAATAAATGGAATAAATACAATATTGGGATTTACCTTGAGGTTAATGGCACCTTATCCCAACATACAAGAGTCTCAATCCTCGCCAAAGGCAAAGTTTGACTCCAGAGAATTTTTTTTAGCCTACTTAGAATTTGTGTCTCCTAATAAGTTCACAGATACCAAAACACTTCAATTTGATCATTTTGGAAATGACCTTCTTACACTTAGACCAAAATATGCAACCTTGACACTTATAGTATAAATAAATAGAATGACATTGGAATCCCCACTTGACCCCCTAAAGTGTGAAATATGCAAGACTTGAAGAGAAAATAAAAGAAAATTGAAAACGAGGGCCCCCAATTCTTAAAGAATAAGGGCATATTATGGATACCACAATAGGACAAAACAAAATTGATGTATTAAAAAAATGGGACCAAACACAACAAGATCCTAAATCACCTATGTACATGATAGGGGACAACCTACCTTCATTGCTTGGAAAGCTTAGGCAAACCCATTTTAGAGAAGTAGATACCTTTGTGGAATAGTGGTTTGAGTCTGTGAAGCTCTTGTGGACCAAATTATTTCCTTGTGTTCTTTTTTATTATTTTAGAGCTCTCAAGACATGTCAGCCTCGGGGACAATCTATCAGTACATGCTCTCCATTCTTTGTTGTTTGATTCAAAATCTTCTTGAATCTCTTTGACACTTTCATGCATGCTTATTATCGCTTTGTCTTGCATCATTTCATTTTTTCCCCTTCTAGTGTTTGAATATCTTCCTCATCATATGAACTTGAGAAAATAAATTTTTAAATTGATAAATATTGTGAAGGTCTTGAAGTGGGTGAGTTTCTATTTTCTTGGTTTACACATTTACTTCATGACCAACAAGCTCCATGATCATAGGATCATTTGGCTTATGATATAAAACTTCATCTTTCTTGGTTGTAATCACTTTAGAAAACGTTTCTTCCAAAGATTGAGAAGAAGATGAGGAAACTAGTATTGACTTTCTTGGGCTCATCATCAAAGAGGCCTTCTTCAAGGGTAAGCAAAGAAAGAGAAACATCACCTTCTTCACAAAGAAAAACTTCATCATATGCTTCAAGGAATTGAGTTGAAACAAAGACTTCATGGTGTTGAAAATTTTATGGGGCTTCTTAACAATTATTGTTTGCTTGTTGTATTCTAAGAATTTAAAGCTCCTCAAACTTCTTTTGCATAGCTTTAGCAAGACACATAATTTCATGGTTGAGATTAGGACTTTCTTGTCCATCAACCACCACTCATAGCTTCAACACATATTCTAACCATAGGGCTACTATATATTCATCTCCATATGTCATGAATGTTTCAATAGGGAGACAAAGAAAAGACAAAACGTTTAGTTTCTCATTGACCCAAGAGTCATCTAAAATCTCCATTTTTTCACAAAGAGAGTCTTCATCAGAAGCTTACATGAATCTACTTGGTATGAAAACTAAATGCTAAAACTCATTATAGAATTTTTCTTCCACATGTTTCTTATTCATAAAATCAACTCCAAAAGAGGTGAAAACTCCATTACATGATGGTTTTTTCTTAACTTGATGTTGCTTCTTTTGGACCCATAAGATATGCAATTTTTTGGAGGTCTTTCATAAGGAGCCTAGACATATGGTCTTCCAAATTATCTAGCATCATCTTTTCAACTTTCTATAATACTCTTATTGAACTATTTTCTTAAAGACTTGACCTCTTTATCATTAGATGCAAGAACTTCATCAATCATTGACATATTCTACTCTATGGGCATTTTCTTACTTTCTTGGTCCTTCAAGATATGTAATATTCTTTTAAGTTCTTTTAAGGATTCTAGACTTATGATCATGTAAAGTGTCTAGCATCATCTGTTAAACTTCTATGATACTCTCCCTAAGCTAGTATTTGACCTCATCATCATTAGATGCAAGAACTTCATCAATCATTGACATGGTCTACCTCATGGGCCTTTTCTTGATTTCTTGATCCTTTTTCCACAAACTCTTCTCAAGGTGGCCATATTATAAATTCAACTTATACTTTCTCATGCTACCAATGATTTTAGGTTTTATATTTGAATAGAGTCACCAACCTCCATTCCAGGGTAAGTTCCTTCAAATATCTATAAATCAAATGCACCAACACTTCAATCCCAACAAAGTCATCAAAAAACTATCAGTAAGTAAATAGTTCATTATGCTTTCTTAGTTTATTCTCTTCACTCATCCAATTTAGGAAGCAAAATAAGCTTCCAATAGTGAGAGAAAGCACCATGGGACTATTTGGATTAGGTGTGTTATTCACCTTGCATATCTGAAGGTCTAATGTAACTTAATTGTTAGTAGACAATTAATTTTTTATGCATCTCCAAAATTCATAGAGGGACAATGGGATATACATGTAAGGGTGGGGACATATGTAATTATTTTATTATTCTCTATGGACTTGGAAATATTGTTGTAATAAGGCATTTATGAGGGGGTTACATGGTGGACTTGTAAGAGCGTCTTCTATTATTAGTGGGTGTAAGTTGTAATTGGTGTTTCATGGCAAATGCTTGGGAGTTACATCACCAATTATGATGGTGGTGGTTAAAGGTGTTTTTGTGAGGAGTTATATTCTATTTTGAAGGCTGCTCGCTTATAGCGGGTCTTGAGAATTCTTACTATGGTACTTTGGGTCCATGTCTTGGGCCCATGGTATTGCCTTTTGGTGGTTTTTGGACATCCTCAAGTCTATATATTGAGGGCTTGAGATAAGGGCATAAAGCATTGTTTTGTGCAGGTTAATGTTGTTAGTTTTCCCCTAGGATTGAAGAGCATTGATTTCATTTGTTGGAATTAGGGCTGACAACTAAGAGGGGGGGTGAATCAGTTGTTACAAAACTTTAATGCTTGCTGCAGTTAATTTCTTCTTTACAACTTCTTAACAGATTAATGATATAATCATGAAAAACAAGAATCAATAACTCATGAGCAGAAACACAAATAACACACTTGACACCAAGATTTTTAACATGGAAACATGGTTAAGGGAAAAACCACGGTGGGGGTTAACCCACAAGGATTATACTATGTTAAAAGTATTACAAAAGGGGAAGGCACATGCCTTCGAGCCCACTGCCTAGAGCTCACTGCTTAAGAGAGACTCACTGCCTACAAGAATGATTACAAAAGGATTACAGATTGTTTGAACTAATGAATAGCATCTTCCAACGCAAGAATTCAGTTCCAGTTAAGTACAGAATACTGATCTTACACACTTCATCTTTATTCTGCCTTGATTACTGCTATGCCATAATTCGGACCTCAAATCTCTTCTCTTTCGCACCTTACTCTGCCTATTCGCACTTACTCCATCATTGCACACCATATTTTCTACCAATACACTCAAATCCATTGGCTATATATATCTACCTCAAGAAATTCAATCTCTTTTTTGTCAGCCTTATGAAGAACTTAATAATCAACACAAGTACTTTATTTTGTCGGTTGAATCCATACATCAATATTGATGCATACCAGGAATAACACTTGTAGGTCACCATACATGTCGGCCACTAACATTATATCCCATATGCAACTTACCAAAACACTTCTACTAGATCCGCACAAGGATCAAACACAAGTCGACCTATTCTTCACTGAACTGTTCTGTCATATTAGGACCTGGTACTCAGATGCTCATAACTTTTAATCTTGTTGTCACTGGAGGCTGAAATCTTAGATTTAGATTGTCCTGACATTCCTCTACACTCCCTCAAATTTGCAACACACAATAATTAACTAGAGAGATCCACCGACCAAAATACTGAACTTTGCCATATACCCTATTCCTGTCTATCCGAACTTGACAAATCTTGGAGCTGACTTTTGATATGATCTAATACTACACTGCGGATGTGTGGAATGGACTTAGTTGCCACCAATGACAACACATGGCATGCCTTGCAGCGTCTCTTGCCAATAATCTCCCCCTTTGGCATTGATGGCAACACTTAGTGAAAAATGACTAAGTGTCATGACTGACTTCCCCTACTGTGTACACTTATATATTCATCACTTGCTCCCCCTTTGATGGATTCTTCATTTTCTTTCATTTTTCACTGTCTCTCACTCCCCCTTTGACATCAATGGCAAAGGATGGAATCTGCACACCAAAATTCACCCAAAATTTATGTATACAATGCTGCATATGTACAACCAATCCTTAAGTTATATTTACATATACTTAAGTACATCTCCAAAAATATTCCTTAGCAGGGCCAACTCTGTATCCCAACTCTTCTTCATGCTATTCAAAGTTGTAATGTGGCCATTAAACAAAAATGTTTATGCTTCAGCCTTCCGAAGGTCAATGGGATCACTTGTTTGAGTAGCAGTTTGGGCTTCTGTTACAACATTGAACATTGCTTCTATCTTAGGGGAAATCAATCCCCGGAGCTCACCCATTCTTGCTTCAATGTTCTCCTTTTCTCTTGTCAATTTCTTTATTTCTTCCATCAGGCTGATTGCTTGACATTCCTTACTTGCCATTGATACTGTCAACGGAACAAAAGCTTGGGACATACTTGACAATTTCTGTTTGGAGTCCTTTATTTTATCTTCTATGACTTTAGGAGTAGATAAACAAAACTTATATATACTGCCTCCTTCTGAAAGAGCATTTTGAATATTCTTTATACTGTTATCTAGAACCAATCTATCTACCCCAATCATGCCTTTAAGTGCATCAAATCTTTTGCTATTAAATTCATTTTGAACTTTAACTTCTGCAGATTTTTCAAAGGACTCAAAGTGTGTACTTACAGAATTTACAAGGCTCTTTAGATTTCCAGAGGGAGAATCAAATGGATTCTTTTGGAACGTTGGCATTATCTTCTCCAATATACTCGATGCAAGGCCTAGCAGCTCATTGTCTTCTATGTGAGATTTCAATACCTTTTCTCTTGCCTTGGCTTGTGTGAAAGATGTTATCTTCATCATTTGGACCGGAGAGAGAGTATCCAAGTTGAGTGGTCCTTAAATCAGTTCAGGTTCATCAAAATCTAGCATCTCTTTACTAAAAAAACTCTTCACTGCATCTGCAGTGTCTCTTGCCACAATTTCTGGACCACCTTCCTTTCCTTGGGTTTTCTCAGTGATAGGACTATTTTGTTTGAGTGCATCAAAATTTGCACCATCTTCTTCTACTTTATCTTCCTTGCCTTTGACTTCTTCTTCTTTCTCTGCTTCACCTTTCTTTGTGTCATCTGCAGGGGGATTCTTTCCTTTGTCCTCACTATTTGAAATCTGTTCTGGAGGATCTTGTGTAGCTGCAATATTCTCATCATTGTCTTCTTTTTCTGGATTGATCAAGAAGAGTTAGAGTATCTCCTGCATCATCAATTTGATCCACCATCTCTATATCTTCCTTGTTTGTTTGCTCCACTTCCAGAGCAAAGGAGTCATCTATTCCATATTGTTGCTCATCCTTTTGCTGCTCTTCTTCATCCGGGACTAGTGTGTCATCAACAGGCTCATTTGACACAACAAAGAACTTGTTCTTGTCCAATGCTTTTCTCAAGATTTGTTCAGTTTCTTGAACTATTTCATCTATCTCTCCAATCATCAGTTTATTCATTCTCTTCTTGCTCCTGAATTCATTTTTGACCTCTTTGAAGATTTTGTCTACTTCTCTGCTGGAGATTACCGGACATAGAGTGGTCAGTACATGTTCTCTTAACTCCATATCTTTTGCCTTAGCAACTTCTTTCCTAATTTCCAATATATCCTGCAAACTTTTTGGAACTTCTAACAAAATTTCTACCAGTGCTCGATTGAACACATTCAAGTACTTGATAGTAGCTTCTTCCAAGAGTCTTTTGTCAACATTATTGCAAAGATCATAGAATTTAGTTAATGGTTTTAAGTTCCCATCAATAGTGATTGTCTTGACAATGTTTTTCACAGAGGGAATTTTCTTCTCAGCATCAGCTTCTAATTTTTGTCTCTTTATTGTCTTCTTGCTTCTGGAAGGCTTCTCTTCAGATACTTTAATGGCTTTAGCACCTATGGCCTTTAGCTCCTTAAGTTCATCATTTGTATCTGTCTTCTCTTCATCCCTTTCTTCTAAACTTTCATATGGCCTTTTTGCCATTACTTTTGTTCTTTTCTTTTCCTTACCAGATGATTTGTCTTCCAGTTTTGCAGGTTTAAGGGGAACAGAGGCATCAACAGAGCTTCTAGTAGTCCTTGAAGTGGAGGACGATTCCACCAAAGAATCTTCTTGTTTCTTATCACGTTTCTCCTTTTCAGCCTTTTCAATTATTTCTATGTTTTGCTTTACTGCTTCTTTGGTTAGGCCAATGCTTTCAGCATACTTTTCAACTTGTCTCTGAACTTTTCTCTTGATCTCTGGTTGCCTGAGCTCAACATGCAATTTTATACTTAGCTCCTTATACGTTCCAAACCTTTCAACAAAGTGTCTTTTGATTTGTTGAAGAGATGTTGAACATACATATCCAAGATCTTCTCATCAACCTCATAGCCCATAGGCATAATCCATACAGTTCTAGGTTCCACAGCCTCCATTAGGCACTAATATGTGTCTACCATAAAGTAGATTTCATCCTTGTACTTCTCAACTACTGACTTAGGGATTCTTTCCCTAGATTGCATCATATTTTGAAATTTTTTAAAGTAACCCCAAATTGCAGTCTTCTGTGCACTTGAGTCTCCAATGCTGAGTAGATGATCTCTTATTTTCCATGCAACTAGCCTGTCATTTGTCCATTGCACACCTTGTACTCCAGGCACTTCATTCATAAAATAGAAGAACAAACATATAACTAGGGAACCATATTTGAAGGTGTTTTTCTTATCCTTTTTTATTTTGCTCAAATTTTCAATCAGTTGGTTCTGTAACAGCTAACATAGGTCATAATCTACATTTTCTTTCAACATTTGATATGCTGCATATATGACAATTCCAGAGACAGAATTCTCCCTGCTGGAGTGGTAAATCTTGTAGCCAATCACCATAGAGGCAAACTTAACATATGGTTCTATAATATCATTGATGGTCATTGCCCTTTTGTCAAACTTGGCACTGGTAGCATCAGTCACTGTCTGGTTTTTCACGGCTTTCAGCATGGGTAATCCACCAGTTGAATTTAACCCAGTTATAATCTTGATAACATCCTTTGTAATCTTGAATGGTTTCAATAGCCATATGAACTCATCATGCATTCAGTCAAGATATATCGAACCCACTCATTCTCATCAAATGTCAGAAATTTGATGACTTGCAGAAAATATTTGCTTTCTAGGGCTTTGTATTCCGGTTTCAATTTATAGCTATCATCCCTTATGTAGTTGTTGAACAAATCCAAGAGTTTCAGGTTTCCAAATTCATCTATGCTACAGTGGATGTATGCCCTAATATCCTCAACATGCAGAACTCCGTATGGGACACCAGAAAATGCTCCTAAAGGTTTGATTTCAACTGATTTGTATGGATGCTTATTAAATTTTGGCCGGGGCCTTTCAGTAATATCAACAACAAGAGGAGTGGCCATTGCAAAAGATTACAAATTCAAGGCTTCGTAGATAAATACCTTTTTCTTCCACGGAGTTAGGGTTAGCGAACAACTTTTCTAGTTACACTTCAAATCCTTGAAATCTTAGCTCAGACACTCTTCTTCTTGCTATCTTCGAATGCAAAGTGATTCAATTGAGGAATGAATGACCCTTTTATGCTCCCCAAAACCTAATTTGCCTTTGTAATAAATGCTTTGCCCTAACACATCCAGTTACACTGTTTAGTCGATTTTCAATTGCTCTGCAAATCATTATATCCACTTTTTATCTTCCAAAAATCCTTTCAAATGATGTATAATAATCCAAATTATTTTCTCTCATTGTGCGAAATTCAGGCACCCACTTACTGGCTGGGGGAATTAGATTTTATTGCAGGATCCCCTGAGCCAGAGCTTCTTGTTTAATTACTAGAAGGATTATCAGCACCTGATTCTGGTGAAAACGCATCACCATTGTTCATTACACCTTTCTTTACCCAAATTTTGTTCATTTCACTCTGAGTCTCATTTGCATCCACTTTGCCCAGTTATTTGTCTTGTTTCTGATCTCTGTTTACCAGACCTTTTCCATTATTGTTTTCTACAAAATCTTGCAATATGACCAGACCTATTGCAATTAAAGCATACAACATTTCTTTGCTTATTTACTTGATTCACTCTTAATCTGCACTGATTGGCCATGTGTCCAAATCCATTGCAAGAAAAATAGTAGCCATTGAAGGAATTGCCATTTCCTCTATTGTTAGAGTTATTTATTATCATACTTCTGCGTTCATTGGATCTATGACCATACCTTTTACAATTGAAGCATTGACCAGAGAAGGATGGACTACTTTGATTTACTCTGCTTCTGCACTGAGTAGCTCTATGACAAAATTTATTGCAATTGAAACAATTTCCATTGAAAGATGGATATCTTTGAGCATTAGGCTGTCTTACTGGAGGTCTTCTAGGTCTGTTTCTCCCATTCTTTGGTTGAAATTTTCTTTGTCCGAATCTGAAGCTTTCACCTTTCTCATACCCAAGACCATGCTTATTACCAGCCTTCTTCTGACACTCAAGTATTGCTTCAAGTTTAGCTGAGCTTATCTTGAACTTCTCCTTGTATTCATTTGCAACTTCTAGGTCATGTCTAAGAATGACAATTTTCCTTTCAAGTTATCTCTCATTGTCTCTACTTTCTTGTAGATCAAACTTTAGATGGCCAACTATTCTATCCAATCTGCAGCATTCTTCAGTTCTTTCTTTTAGAGTTTGATTTAGGTCTTCTTCAATCTTCTTCCTTTGCTTAATTTCTTTGGTTAGCCTCATTACCCCAGATTCCATCTCATGTTTTAGAACAGAAACTTCTTTTGTCATCTTCTCACATTCCTTTGTCTTATCTTCCAAAGCCTCATTCATGTCATTTTCTTCAGTAAGATTAGTTAGCTGATGAAGTAGTTCCTTCCTCTTTTCCATTGATTTCTTTAGTTTATCTTTTAGCAAGTCAATGCAATCATCAGCATCCTTAAGGTTCGCTTTCAGATCATCTATTTCTGCTTTGGACTGATCAAGATCTTCTAAAGCCAATTGAAGTTGTTCTCTGAGTGAACCCATTGAAACTCTTTCCCAAATCTTCCTCAAGCTGTTAGGCTTCTTTCAAGGAACCTTGATCTGATACCAATTGTTGGAATTAGGGCTGACAACTGAGAGGGAGGGTGAATCAGTTGCTATAAAACTTTAATGTTTGCTACAGTTAATTTCTTCTTTACAACTTCTTAACAGATTAATGATATAATCATGAAAAACAAGAATCAATAACTCATGAGCAGAAACACAAATAACACACTTGACACCAAGATTTTTAACATGGAAACCCGGTTAAGGGAAAAACCACAGTGGGGGTTAACCCACAAGGATTATACTCTATTAAAAGTATTACAAAATGGGAAGGCACATGCCTTCATAATCACTGCCCAGAGCTCACTGCTCAAGAGAGGCTCACTACCTACAAGAATGATTACAAAAGGATTACAGATTGTTTGAACTGATGAATAGCATCTGCCAATGCAAGAATTCAGTTCTGGTTAAGCATAGAATACTGATCTTACACACTTCATCTTTATTATGCCCTGATTATTGCTCTACCATAATCTGGACCTCAAATCTCTTCTCTTCTGCACCTTACTCTACCTATTCACACTTACTCCATCATCGCACACCATATTTTCTACCAATACACTCGAATCCATCAGCTATATATATCTGCCTCAAGAAATTCAATTGCTTTTCTATTGGCCTTATGAAGAACTTAATAATCAACACATGTACTCTGTTTTGTCGGCTGAATCCATACATCAATATTGATGCGTACCAGGAATAACACTTGTAGGTCACCATACATGTCAGCCACTAACATTATATCCCATACGCAACTTACCAAAACACTTCTACTAGATCCGCACAAGGATCTAACACAAGTCGGCATGTTCTTCATTGAATTGTTCTGTCATATTAGGACCCGGTACTCAGATGCTCATAACTTTTAATCTCTTTGTCACTGGAGGCTGAAATCTTAGATTTAGATTGTTCTGACATTTCTCTACACTCCCTCAGATTCACAACACACAATAATTAATTGGAGAGATCCACCGACCAAAATACTGAATTCTGCCATATATCCTATTCCTGTCTATCTGGACTTGACAAATCTTGGAGCTGACTTCCGGTATGATCTGATACTACACTGGGGATGTGTGGAATGGACTTAGTTGCCATCAATGACAACACATGACATGCTTTGCAGTGTCTCTTGCCAACATCATTGAAGCATAATGGCTTTGTGGATGTATTATAACATTTTGTTTGAATAATACATTGGGTGTATGTGCTTTGGAGCCTATGTTTTTATTGAAAGGGTTTTCCCAAGGTATATTTGTGTCACTCTTATTTGTGGTTGTTATGTTCTTATTCTCTCATTCTTGTTCTTTTTATGTTGTTTTATATGCAAAAATGCTACTAAATTTCTCTTGGATCTAATTTATATAAATCTCTCATCATAAGGTTAATGTGGAAAATCTTTGCAATTAGTATTTAAGTTCAATTTTGAGTTTAGATGCTAATGGATTTGTGAGGATATTAAATCCTAACATTTGGAACTAGAGCCATGGTCTTGGTTGTAGGAGGGTTTATCTTCCTTGTGATTATAATCCTTGTATAATGGAGAAAGTGGAGGACCTTAGAGTTGGTCATGTGTTGTTGACCTAAAGCTCTTGTTTGGTAGTATAGGTTTCCCCTCTAGTCTCATGGTGTTTAAAGTGCTTATGATAGGTCCTTGTTTACATGATAAAGCATTAGATGATTAGCCCCTATGGTTGCATGGATGATTTATGTGTTTCATGTGGGTTGCATGTGTGTGCATGTTGCGGATATATGTTGTTTTGGACCTATATGAGTGGACTCATCAATTTCATGTCATCGTATGTTATGCATGTTGTAAATTCATGGAGATTTGGGTCTACATGTACATGCATGATGTGAATCTTTAATATTTCATTATTTGAATTGTTGATCTTAAGGTTTCAAATTTGTGGGTATTCTAGACATGTAATGGATTTAGGTTTGTATGGAGGTTGTGTGTGGCTTGTTGCTACATGAAAGACATTCAACTTTTGTGGATGTGGGTTTTGCAATTTTTCTATTCAAAATATGTGGTTTTCTAAACTTGTGACATTATATTATTTGAGACATGTCTATGCTTTCTAGGTGTTTCATTTGCATTAATAGATTTAAATTTATATGTATCATTTTGTAGGTTTTACATTTAATCAAAATCTATGTTTTATATGTTTGTGGAAGAATTTTGTTTAGATAATTCCTAAGGGTTGTTTGAATGTGAGACAAGCTGTATATGTGCATGCATGGTTAGCTAAGACTACTTGTAGTTTTCTCTATGGTTCCTATTGGGTTCCTTAATCGTAGTTGTCCCATGATGTGGATTTGTAGCATTTGGATTTGGGTTCTCTTTGGATCTAATTATTGTGTTGTGGAAGAATCTACATGTTGTCTTTGTTTTATTGTTACTAATATATAGTGGTGAATCTACTTGTTTTTGGGTCTACATTATTCATGTGTCCAAGTTGAATTATTTCAATATATGTGAGTTTTGAAGTTTTATTTAGTTACAATTGGAGAATTGGCCATGGTTTTCTTGTTACCTTTGGAGGTTGCATGTGTTATAGTTGTGGGTGTTATGTTTGTACCTATATGTTGCATAGAGAACTTGGGTGCAAATCTTCAAAGTATTGATGGTGTCATGTATGAAACAAAGTTTTTTTTGTATATTGTTTGGATGCCATGAATTTGTAGATTCTAATTTGTTGGCCTTTTAGCCATCATGGTGCATTAGTATGCTGAGTTGCAATGAGATAAGATGATGGGCATTAGTTCTTCATGAATTTGTAAAGGTTGACTATGTTGTCATGAGAGGCTCTAGATCATTCCTAAATGGGAGATCTGTACAAGAACATAGTTTATGGTGACAATATGTCTTCTCAATTTGAAGATAGTGGTTATACCTTTCCATTTGGAAGCTCTTAGTACTATAGTTGAGTTCTTTGATTGTGTTAAGGCCATGTGTGTTATTCATATTTTAGGATACATTTGTCACAATGTCATGGGTAGCTCTAGATCACTTTTAGTTGGAGCTTTGGCAATGATTTCGATCTATTAGTTTTGTGATGGATGGTCTTCTATGATGGATGTCAGTGTCACAAGAAGCTCTTGGTTCTTGTTGCATCTGAGCAGTGAGATCTTTTTTATAGTTCCTTATTCTACCAGTAGAGGATGGTTATCTTTATGTTATTTGAGGATGTGGACAACTTGTTGCCATGGAGAGCTTTGGTGCACTTGGAGTTCTTGATTGAGCTTTTGGTTACGATCTGTGAATTAGAGAAGATGATCTTCTTTTATGAAGCTACAAATCATGGAATTATAGGGAGTTCCTAGAGTCTACATGTTTCTCTATGTAGTCAGAACATTGGCTATGATTTGGAGGTAATATGCTAGTTAAGTGCTATGACCAATTTGTTTTAAGTCACTCTTGGATATTGCAATTTTGCAATTGGATTTTGGCATGAGATGATCAATTGTGCACCTATTGTTATTAGTCAAATTTGGGTGAGGATTGAAATCTCTAGCATATTGGAGATAA
Source organism: Cunninghamia lanceolata (assembly GCA_027924645.1). NCBI lineage: Eukaryota > Viridiplantae > Streptophyta > Pinopsida > Cupressales > Cupressaceae > Cunninghamia > Cunninghamia lanceolata. The sequence continues at coordinate 6,000,816 of BSBN01001032.1, read as the reverse complement.
AATGTTGGAATGGTGACTCTCTTGATGAAGTTTCAATAGAAAGACCAAGGAACCTACACCTAGAGCTAGATGTGAATTCAACATGGACCTGATGAGGAGATTGTTTGTATAGATAGTAAGTTTGACTTAAAGTTTCTTAGAAGGAACAATATATTACCCCCTCTTGGTCCACTTGATGAAGAATGATCTGGTAAGTACTGCCCATATGTTGTTTCAGATGCATTCCATTTTGTTCTTTGTCTTCTTGTGTGAATGAGTCTTGAGCTATGGATGTTAGCTCTGAGGATTAATTTGAGGAGTAAATGGGATGGTTAGTGAATTTGGGTATATTCTTGGGTTGTGAATGGTTGTTTGTTTGATCTTCCTTTAATTGAGAAGCTTACATATTTTTAGTTCGTTGATGTTGTTGTGTTTGACCTTGGGGTTGAATGGTTAGATGTTGTGTATACTTTTCTATTTGAGGATTTAGAAGATGTACTTATCACAACTATAGCACTTGGAAGTGTTGGTGGGTGGACATGGTATGGTTTATGGGTTCTCTCTTTATGGCATATATTTTATCCTAAAGGTTTGGTTCTTATGTTTAGAGTTGAGATTTGTTTGAAGTTCGTGATCATTTACTATTATTACACATCATTATTTTTTAGTAACAATATGGATGATTCAAACTCTTTAATCTTTATCCTCTATGTGATATGGAGAACCTAGGAGAGTTGAGTTTTTTGTTGCCATGGAGATTGGGGGAAAGAGGGTGCGAAAGATAATTTTGGAGGAAGTATGCTCTATTTTGCAATGGTTTAGTTGTAGGTTTGCAAATTAGTGTGTGCTCTTCAATATTGGATGGTTTAGAGGACATTAGATACATCCTTTTTATGTAAATGTTGTTGGTGGAATTTTGGAGGCTATGATTAGCATTAGACCAAACATTACCTAAATAATGAGAGTCTTAGGGAGGTATATGTGTTATTAGATTGTAGTATAGAGGTCTTTAGGTACTTTTGCATGTCTATGTGTTCATTATTGATAGAGAGGCTTTGTGCAAGACAATGGATATATAGGGATGTATGATTGCAAATTGGGTTGGATATGTGGATAGAAAGAGGTCTACTAGTGGGTATGTGTTTACCCTATTTCGTGGTGTAGTTAGTTGGATGTGTACACGATTGGCCGTGGACGTGTTCTAGCTACTTAAAAGAATACTTGGTAGTTACTTGGGCCTATTTGTTATAATTTAGCTTTGGAGTTTATGGTCAGATATTGGTTTATAGCAAGATATGGTCATGATCTATGTGGAAGTCAAAGTGTCACTAGCATGGTACAATTTAGTATTATTCATGTGTATTTGGTGCACAATGATGTTGAGTTTTGGTTGTTGCAGTTTCTTGGTGTAAACCATGAACATATAAAAGTTCAGATGATGTAGCTTGGCTATGGGCATTTTGCCTCTAGTGGGTAGTTCATTTTGTTGGAATCTATTATGCTTTTGCAATGTGAGTATCAAATGGGAGAATGTTAGGATAAGGTGTGTGCTATTCACCTTGCATATCATAAGGTCTAATATAACTTAATTATTCATAGATGTTTAATTATCTATGCATCTCCAAAATTCATGGAGTGCACAAATGGGATGCCCATGCCTATTCGAGGGTGGGGACATGTGTAATAATTATTTTATTATTCTCTAGGAACTTGAAAATATTGTCGAAGTGAAGCATTGATGAGGGGGTTACATAGTGGACTTACAAGAACATCTTTCATTATTAGCGGGTGTAAGGTGTAATTAGTGCTTCATGGGAAGTGTTTGGGAATTACATTTGCCAAGTATTATGATGGTGGTCAAAGATACTTGTGTGGGGAGTTACATTCTATTTTGGAGGCCACTCTTTTGTAGTGGGTCATAAGAATTATACCATGGTATTATTTTTTGGTGTTTTTTAGGCCTCCTTAATTCTATATATTGAGGGCTTGAGATGGGGGCATAAAGCATTGCTTTATGTAGGTTTGTAATGCTAGTTTTCCTCCAAGATTAAAGAGCGTTGATCTCATTAGTAAAATAGTTTTGTGAATGTATTGTAACATTGTCGTTGAATAATGCATTGGGTGTGTGTGCTTTTGAGGTTGTGTTTTTATCAAAAGGGTTTTCTCAGGGTATATATGTCACTCTTGTCTATGGTTGCTCTATTCTTCTTCCATCATTGTTGTTCTTTTCATATCATTTTATATGCTAAAATGCTCTTAGATCTAATATTTGTACAATTCTCTTCTCATAAGGTTAAAGTGGAAAAACTCTACATTTAGTATTTAAGTTCAATTTTGAGTTTAGATGCTAAGGGATTTGCATGGACATTTTCCTAATAAGGATAGGAGATTTTGCTTTACATTTGAGAGGGGAATCTCCCTCATATGACAAGGGTTTATGGGAGTTTTGAGTACTTTTAACCTAAAAGAATATGAAATAAATAAAATGAAAAAAGATGAAATAAACAAAATGAAAAAAGATCAAAAAGAGAAAAGGGAGAAACCTAGGATGGAATAAACATAGAGAACCATCCAAATTGCTCAAGAGTGAACAAGAATATAGGAAAAAACAGGGAAATAATGTATATATAATTAAATAGAAAGTTGAATTTAATCCACACAAAAACTATTAACATGCTTATAAAGATTTTGACTAGTTTGTATTTCTTAAAAAAAATACAAGAGTCGAAGAAAAGATTTCATGTTAGACTTAAAAATAACACAAAACGATAAAGAACAAACAAGTCACAAAGTCTTGCAGATAATTCTTCTTATTTCTCCAAAAATGAGCATAAAATCTCTACTTCCTTTTCCGTGTACAAAATTTCTTAAATAGGCATGTTATTTAGGGCTCAAAAATATATATACAACTTGTCTAGACATTACTCCCACAAACTAAACCCTTTGAAATCCCATCATAGTTAATGGTGTGAGCATAATGCCATTCAAAACAATGGCCATAAATATTCATATGTTCAAAATACACCCACCGCTATACGCATTGCCATAGCCAGTTGGAGAATGCCATGCACCTTGCCACTAGACTCCACTTGTCAAGATCTTCACTCATTACCACCATTGAGTTGGACCCCATCGAGAAGAATTAATAAAAAAATATCATGTGATGTTGCGTGTCCACATGTTTTAGCCAAAAACACTGCTCATAACATTTCCTTCTCCTTTCATGAGAATCGTTGATAGATTTACATCAAAGGGTCCTCAAAGTCTCTTCTTGATACAATGCAAAGTGATTCTCGAGAGCCATCCATCTCAAATGAGATGAATGGTCCTCAAATACTCATTTTGACACCTTATAAATTCCTCCTTAATTTTCTAAGGATCACACAATGAAACTTGATCATTGGTGCTTATGAGGTCACTCTAAGCTTTCACCATTGGCCGCCTAGAAATGACGTTTGATAAAATCCATGGGCTTATTATTAGAAAAAAGAGGATATAATCTAGTGGGCCTTAACCCTTCCGAGTCAACCCCTCTAACTAATCTCAAAGCTTTTCCTTGAGTGTTTTGCTATCACCAATGAGAGCTTATGAGAGTTGTTGGATTCCTTTTGCATGTGACTATCCTTGAAACCCATAAAAATTTGAGAACAGTAACACCTTTGGGATTTTTGAGGGGCGTTAGATCATGCCATACCACTTGATAAATCAACTACGCTTGAGCAACTACTCTATACATCAATGAACATCCTCATTGGTCTACTTGGTCAAATGGCATTGCCGCGAGCCCCACCAACCACTAAATGCATAGATGATGTAAGAATGATGTGCCACCAAACAATGAGTGTTTGCTTATGTGAGATTTGAAGGGAAATCATCATTGAGATTAGGTTGATTATATTGTTCTTGGGACTTTGGCCTACCACATTGTGAAATGCATTTTAAAGTTCTAACATCCTTACAATCAACCTTGAGACATTTGTTTATCCATTTAAACTATTTCAATGGCTAATAGATCATCCATGTCATCCAATGATCATGCAACCCATGAGGTTGATGATATGCTAAAAATTAGAGCTCATAGGACTGTCATGAGGCCTTATGTTTATGAGAATGTTTTACTAATGCGTTCCATACGTATACAAACAAACAAAAGAATTGGGACCCGTTGTTTGGTGAGTTGGCTACCAATCAACCAATCTCAAAGCTTTCCATTGAATGCTTTGCTATCACTTGCCAAAGCTTCTAAGGGTTGTTGGATCACCTCTTCATAGCATGGTTCTCAGAACCTAAAGATGTTGGGAGCTTTCGCACTTTTGAGGATTGTGACGGCCACACGATCAAAGATCATCGAGTAATTCTCAGAACCTCTACTACACAATAGCTTCACCATCTATATTATATGTAAGCTTTGTTGTTTATATTATATCTAGGCCCTTAGCTTATATCACATATATGAATGATCATTTCTTAGTTCCCTCTTGATTTTGTTCACACCTACCTTTATCCTTAGTTTCTTTGATGTCACATCCACTCCTTGTTCATACTGCCAACAAAGCCCTTACATTCCACAGGGGTGGCCATCTTCTGTTGATTTCTAAAACTAAAACACCTCATGCTCCTTTATATGTAGCACTTTTGTAGCCTCTAAAACCTTCTCATAAAATTTATAATTCTAACACATTATTTTGCAATTTTTAATAAAACCATAAAAAAGAGAATCAAATTTGTCACCTTGAAGAATCTTGGGAATAATACTCTATGCAATAACCATAACCAATGTGGGATAAAGGAGATATAGTACACATGTAATATAATTCTCCATCAAACAAGGAAAAATACAACCATGTACTAAATATAGTAAATTTAACGTATTTAAGTAGATACCTACTTAAGTAAGCTTATCATAGTTGCATAATATGCAATAAAGTAAATAACTAAATGTAAAAAAATAAAATAATGCACCAACAACTACCACAAACTTGATCTAACATGCGGTACTAATCTAGGATGTGCAAAAACGATTTTGTTTGATAGATATCTAAGAAGTCAAGGTGGTGTCTAGAGAAACCAGTGAGGATCTTGCAGATTTTAGAGGTGAATAGGTTTTCCTAGTTCAAACCCCTTGGTGGACCAAATTAATGACAATGAGACAGATTAAAGACAACATTCGTAGACATATAGATGGCCCATATGGTGATACTTATTCAATTCCTTTATTGCCCTTTAGAATTGAAGTCTGCTCTAATTATCATGCTCATTCCTTGCATATTTTTCTCATTCATTCTCTATCTATTTAAGTGCATAATGAATATCTTTAAATACAATGATATAGTAGCACATCACATAAACATATGCTAGGTCAACACATATTGGTTAGTTAAAGGGGACATGGAAGTTTAAATTTGAATTTTAAGTTATTTCCACACTCTTCGAGGTTAATCTAGATCAATCTTGTGCCACTCAAAAATGAATTGAAGAAATAAAATACTAATTTCGAAATGGGGAATGAATATCTAAAAATTAATAAATGGATTTTTATTTGTAAGCGACAATGTGCGAAGAAGGGCAGGATGAGAGGTTAGAAGTAGATGTGCGAGGATCAGAGGTCAGGAAGGGATTCAGAGACAGAGAAGAAGGGGAGATAGTTGGAGAGGATAAATTGGATGGGGAAGATGAGGCGAAGGCAATTGGGGATCTTCTGTTGGAGGTAGGTGTAGAGCTCAATAGGGAAGAAAGCAAAGGGAGGTGGATGTCGATCGGAAATGTAAATCTAAAAATTTCAGACAAAGTCCCAAAGGTTTGCATACCAGAAGAATTTCTTAATTCCAAGGTCGAAAAGCTCAAGAACATTGTAATCACAAAATTCATCAGGATATGGCCCTCAATGGATAGAATTAAGGCCTGGATAGGGCAAAAACGGTTAGGGTTGAATCCATAAGTCAATTTCTTGGTGCTAAGGTTTCTTCAAATTGTGTTTCAGTCAGAATTTGAAAGAGAAAATGTTCTAAAGGGGGGACCCTAGTTTATGGGAAACACAGGATGCTACATCAGGGCTTGGATGCCTCGATTCGAACCACATAAAGAATTAATCAGGAGGCTTCAATATGGGTTTGAATATACAAATTGTCACAGGAATTGTGGATAGAGGAGATTTTCAAACTGATAGGGTAGGCTTTGGGGGTTTATGTACACTACTCTACTGCTACGCAAGGTGGTAGATTGGCCTCATATGCAAGAATATGTGTTAAGATAGATATTAGCAAGGCAATTAGGCATTCAATTCGACTTCTTTCAATTATGGGGGAATGGATGCAAGAGTTAGAATATGAATGCCTTCCAATTAGATGCTTCAATTGTTGGAAGGTTGATCATTTAGCCATAAGATGCCATAGGAATGAAGAAGCAAGCAGACAAGGGGAAGTCTCGGAAAGAAGAATGAAGGAGCCCAACCCGAGAGCTGGCAGAGAAGAGATTTCTTTATCTCCTAGGATTAATGTGGTTTTGCTCAAGAATCTAGCGACTCAACCGCAAATTGAGGAGCAAATAGAGTTAGGGCTCATTATTGAGCAACTAGCAGATCTTTGCAAAGAGCTGAATATGGAGATGGGAAGTATTTCCCCTCCCAAGGATGAACAAGGGAACAGTGATAAGGGACAGGGGAAAGAAGGAGAATCAGCACAAATTGTGGAAAATTTTGGTAGTAAGGATAAGCCAGAGGAGGTTATCCAAACCCCTCATTTGGCAGTGGAAAATAGGAACTCCCCTTTGGAGCATCAAAGAAGGGGTAATCGGGATCAGGATAAGGGTTAGGAGACTATAAAGAGGTATGAAGAAGACTCTGAGAGAGATGGGGAAGATGAGGACAAGGAAAATTCATGGAGGAGGGTGACTAGGAGTGGAAAGCCAGCATTATTATGGATGCTAGGGTTACCAATTCTAAGGGGAGGAAGACCGAGGTGAGTAAAAAAAGCATAATGCATTAGTGGATATTGGGAAAGGCACGCAAGAGATAATGACAAAATATGTGCAAAAAGGAGATGAGCACCTCCAGGTGTCACAAAAGAAATGAAGATTGCTAATTGGAATATTCGAGGCCTTAATGGCCCAAAGAAACGCTACTTAGTTAAGCGGTTGATAGAGGTAGAGAGTCTAGATGTTCTTTTGCTTCAGGAGACTAAAGTTGATTCAAGTTATATGGTAGAGATGATTCCAAGGTAATGGCAGAATGGAGAATGGTTTGTTGAGGATGATGTTGGTACGGTAGGAGGTTTGGCTATTGTTTGGAATAAGTTTACATTCTCTAAAGAGATTTTGCATAACAAAGAAAACATCTTATCCATTAAACTCAAGGATAGTCAAGGGTGCAACAACATTGTGGTAACAAATATTCATGGGCCAAATTTAGAGAAGGATAGATTTAAATGTTGGGATTGCTTGAAAACTTTCAAGGAGTCAGTTTTGGAGGATAACTTGGTGATTGGGGGGATTTCAATTCTACATTATGCCTTGAGGAGAAAAAAGGAGGAAGACACATCGATAATTTAGGCTCTTTAGGCTTCAAAAATTCTTGTGAAGATATAGCCTTAGTTGACATTGTTCCTAAGTCAAGATGGTTCACTTGGAATAATAGAAGAGTTGGAGATGAAAACATTTTGTGCAAGTTGGATCGTTTCCTTGTCAATTCAAATTGGATGTTGTCTCATGTTTGTTTTATGTTGGATGTTTTGCAGTTTGGGTGTTTTGATCACTGGCCTATTCTCCTACACATCAATTCAAGTCAGAAACTGAGGGGGATACCATTTAAAATGGAAGCATTTTGATATGAACACCCATATTTTGAAAAGTCATTGGAAGGTTGGTGGAATATAGAGGTTAGGGGAAATAAAAGATTTATTGTTTTCAAGAAGCTGAGAGAAATAAAGAAGCTAACAAAGGCATGGAACAAGGAAGTGATAGGGAATTTATTTGAAAACAAAAGAATGGTGGAATATGAGCTGAATGATATAGAGAAAGAGATAGTGGTTAATGGGTTATCTTTGGAGCTTAGAGGAAAGGAAAAGGATAAGTTGGAGGAGCAAAGTCGTATCCTTAGAATGGAGGAAATATTTTGGCATCAAATGTCAAGAATAAAGTGGCTGGAAGAGGGGGACAGTAATACGAAGTTTTTCCATTTGGCTACTAATGTCAGAAGATAAATCAATAGAATTATAAAGATCCATCTTCCCAATAGAACTCATGTGGAAGACATTGGTGCAATCAAAAAAGAAAGTATAAGATATTTTAAAGAGCTATTGGGAGAAGAAGGAAATATTCAATTGCAGGCGCAGGAAGAATTGTTGAGCAATATCCCAACAGTGGTTGATGAAACTATGAATATAAGTTTGGTTGCCCCTTTCTTGAAGGAGGAAATTAGGACAATGATGTTCTCTCTTGGAGCTAAGAAGGCCCCAGGCTCAGACAACTTCTAGGCTGGCTTTTTCCAAAGACATTGGGATATTGTAGGAGAGGATGTATGGAAAGCGACAAAAGAATGCAGAAGTAGAAAGGTGATGATGAAAGCTTGGAATATGACCTTTTTGGTTCTTGTCCCCAAATGTAAGAATCCCAAATGCTCTGATGAGTTTAGACCGATAGCCTTATGCAACAATATATACAAAATAGTTACAAAAGCTATGGATTTTAGACTAAAGAAGTGTTTGGACAACACCATCTTTGAAGAGTAGAGTGGGTTTTTGAAAAGCAGACAAATCATTGATGGAATAGTGTTGGCTCATGAAAGCATCCACTCCATTAAGACTAGAAAAAAGGAAGGCATGATTTTGAAGTTGGATATGAATAAGGTGTATGATCGCATATCTTGGGACTTCTTGATCAAGATTATGAGGAGATTTGGATTCAACCAAGATTGGTGTAGCTGGGTGTATAGTTGTATATCCACTGCATCCTTTGTAGTTTTGATCAATGGGGTGGTGTTAGTAGATTACTTGACATAGAACATAGCCGACCGAAGGAGATTATACAATATGTGGAGGCCAAAAGCCAATAGAAGACTCATCCCTATGTAATAGATATAGTATATATAAGGGTAGGAGATAGTAGAATGTAAGTAAGCAAGCATGATATGAGAATAGGAGTATGTTCTAATGTAAGAAATGACATATAATTCATGTATGTAACTGTGCCGGAGGATGGACAATGGATGTATACATTTGATTGCTAATAATATATATATATATATAGATGAAAGTTTGTCGGTACTAGGTAATTATGTGTGTTATCTTATTTTGATGTATATGTGAAGCTCTTTTTGATTTTTCTTTATGTTTTTCTGTCAATCTCTAATACTTGATGGGTATAAACTAACTACATTGAAGACTTGACTGAGAACCAGATCTCCAGACCAATATTCCCTCTACATTTCTTACTAACATTTGGTTCCATTGCCAGGACCCTGGAAGAGGGTAGTTAAGGATTGAAAGGGAAAAACATTCGTAGAAGTAGCACAGAGTTCTGGAGAGGAGAAAAGGTGAGATTGGCGGGAAAATTTTCAAATTGCGGAGAAATTCAATTCTCCTAAAGTTTCTACCTTTGTGAGAGGGGGGCAAGCACTTAAGGGGATGGCAAGTGGGAAGGGGGTAGGGTTCACAAGGACCTTTCAAATGATGTGACTCTTCAAATAATGATTCCATGGGGTATAAAAGGACTAATGGAACACCAAATCTAGCAAACCCATGGTGAAAGGGGAGCAGTAGAAGAAAAATAGGATCAACAAAGAAATTAGAACTGGAATGGAGATAAGCGAAGAAGAGAGATTGAACCAAACTTGGGAGTGACAAGAACATTACCATAGAAGATTGGAAAGGGCACAAATGATGAAGGAAGGAGGGATAATGGAAAGTGCGGAAGAAAAGATAGAAGAATTTGAAGAGCGTGCCACTGTGGGTGCTACCAGAAGGAAGGAAGAGGAAAAGCGCATCATGATGTTGCTAAGTGCACCAAGGAGGGTGTTGCTAGAGAAAGGAGATCAAAAGGTGAAGATGTAGGTGTTATGGAGAATCTAGAGGAGCGCACCACTATGGGTGCTGTCGGAGAAGAATGTGGAAGGGAAAGAGAAGAAACAAGTGAATTAGGGTTTATGCTGCAGACTACCGGAACATATGAGTTAACACCAGAGATTTTGAAGGTGGATGAGGAATATATAGAGGAGTTAATTTGCTAAAGAATAAAAGAGATGAGAGAAGGAGGAGAAGTTGCAGTAAACATTGAGAGGAGTTTTGAGGGTTTTGGAAGATCATTTGAATCACCACTAGATGTCATTTATAAAGAAAAGATATTCCCCTAATTTGAAGAGACACTATGAAGAGACATAACCCCTAGACCATAAGCCACCCTGAGTGCCATATAAAGTTAAGAGAATTTTAGTTGAGAAGGAAGATATCCGCGCAAACAAAGAAGCAGAGAGAATAGCAGAGATCCGGAGCAATTTTGTAGAGGTTTTAGGAGAAGAGTACTTTGAGATCTGATTGCAGAGAGACAAGGGAAGAGAAGGAAAGCAAGTTGATAGAAGACAACTAAACCAAAAAAGTAGACCGAAGGAAATCTACCACAAAGTATCATAGAGTTGGAGGAAAGCAATCATGGATACCCCATTTAAGTTACCTGTATTTGAGACGGATACTACTGAAGCAGTAGAGCACATTTTTGTTTTGGAGTCTATTTGGAATTGGAAGGGAGTAACAAGGGATGAAATTAAGATGTTTGATTTCATAGGCACCTTGTGGAATGAAGCATTGAAGTGATATAGGAAGGCATGCCCAAACAGTGACAAGGAATGGGATGATATCAAGAAGCTATTTTTGGAGAACTATAGAGTTCTGGATGTTTTGACAGAAGGAGTAAGTAAGATGAGACATTTGATGCAATTGGAGAAAGAATCAATAAAAGAGTTTGATAAGAAATTCAAGGAGACAACTAGGAGATTGGAGGAACCATTGACTGAGAAGCAGAAGATAGAATAGTTTATTTCCGGAATAAGCCCTGAAATAAGATCAGCCCTAGATGGAAAGATTTTTGAAACATATGCAGAAGTAGTGACATTGACCTGTCGGATAAAGTCTCAATCCTGGCGCAGACAAGATAAGATGAAGGAAAACCTAGAATTAGAGAAGCTGAAGTTGGAATTGGAGTAGTTGAAGCTGAGGCAGGAGATATTAGCTAAGTAGGAGGAGAATACATAGAAGGAAAGACCTAATATTTGGTGTTCATAATGCACAAGAGAAGGCCGCTTGAGAAATGAATGCCCTAGGATGAAAGGTGAAAGACAAGCTACCATAATAAAAGTAGATACCAAAGCAACAATGAAAAATGTCAATTTAGTATACTGTGGATTATGCGGAGAATGGGATGACCATGAAACACCAGACTGTCCGTCACAGAACTTCCAGAGGAAAAGAGACTTTGCTGATGAAGAAGAGGAAGCATGGTATGGTGGAAACAATACAAACTCTGTGGAGAGCAATAATATGACATACATGAAAGAAATAAATTCATATGACCAAGACTACAAGCAACCAAGTTGGAGAAATCAGAGGAATGTTAATGCAATACAAAATTCAAATTTTGGCGGTCCATCATATGGAAATAGCTAAACAATGATGAATAATAATGATGACAAAGAATGGTTTGGAGGCTACAGAGGAGACAAAGGTCATGGAAGAAATCAAAGGAGGGAGGATGCAACATTCTTCAATTACGGTAAGTTATGACATTTTGCTAATGAATGTTGAGTTGAAAAGAAAACAAGTGTTCATTTTGTAATAGCATAGAGCATGACCTATTTTCTTGTGAGAGAGCACAACCATACTTTTGGAATGCACAACCACAATCTAAGAGTGATGAGTTATAAAACCTAAACAATCAAAAAGGAGCAAGGATCATAAGAAGAGCACCAAAAGACTAAGGAGAAAGAACTTGTCGGAAGAACAACAGAGAGGAGATAGAAATATCTTCAACTGAATCCATAGAAGAAGAAGAGTACTACTAGAGAAGTACACCAAAACATACTGGAAAGAGAGAAGGAAGAGGAAGGAGAAAGCTGCGGTAGTAACAAGACAAGGAACCAATATTGGAAGGCGTTATATCATTGAGACAGAGGAGGAAGATAATGAGGAGGATGAAAAATTTGTCCCTACTAAGAAGCAACATGAAGAAGTAGTGAAGGAAGCTAAACAAACTATAAGGAAGGAACAAGAAAAGGAAAGGCAATACAAGCAATTTTTCACTGAAAGAGAAGTGGATGCTCTCAAGCAGTTAGCCCAATTGACACAACAACATAGACTCATTAAGAAACTGAAGCAATTCTCTAAGTACTAGAATAAGGAACAAGGTCAAAGGAGTCAACTTTGGAGGATGGCAAGAACAGATAGAGAATGGAAGACAAAACCACTTATGGTGGATGTGTTAGATCTAGGGCACACAACTGAGAGGGGGGGTGAATCAGTTGTACAAAAACTTTGCTTCTACTTCAAATATTTGATTCTTCTTGTTAGTTATCAGCATATCAATTAATCATTCATGAAAGCACAAAGCATAAACACCAGAGCAGATAAACATCAACACATTTGACGTGGAAAACCCGGTTAAGGGAAAAACCACGGGGTGATTAACCCAAGAATTATTCTCTATTAGAAGAATAAGAAAAATGAATGGCACATGCCAATTAGGGTTCACTGCTCGAGCACACTGCTCACAAGGAGGCACACTGCCTACAAAGAGACACACTGTCTACAAGATCATAAGGATCACAACCTTGAACTGGAGAATGACATCTTTACCATGTCTGGATCAGTTCCATTTAAGCCCGAGTCACACCTGCCCTGCCTTTTGCTCTTTCACTATGCCACACTCATCCGCTTCACACCACGCTTTGAAATGAATTCTCAAACCTTTATTTATACAAGACATCGACTTAGGAATGATCATCTAAGTCAACACTCAACCATAGGAACATTTGCAAGATGAATAACACATCCGATCAGCCACCACAAGAACATTTGCAAGATGAACAACTCATCCGGTCGGCTAGTCTGAACAAGAACTTCATTTGGAAGAATATCTTCAATTCCGGGCTCTACCACCAATGTGGATCAACAACACAACCTCAACACGATCCAAGAACCTTCACAAGCTTGCCTGAATGACCAGGAACATCTGCACTTCCTTTGCTCACTGGAATCTCTTCTCTTCCTCATTCGAAACTTCAAGAACACAGTCTACCGCCACTGTCATACTGAAACACGTGCTTCCAGACCTCCAAATCATGAACAATTTGAGATGACACATCACAAGGACATCCCAAACACTCCATCCAATCCGCAAGATAGGATAATGCACTTCCGGATCTCACCGGACCTCTTTGTAGCGCTCTGTCACTCCGGAGCACCTCCTGGGACCGGTTCTACTTGATCAATTACAACTTCTTCAAATCTTCATGCGGACCTCTGAAAACTTAACTAGATCATCTCAAGACTCATATCTACAAACCCTTTAATCCGCATCCTCTGATTCTCAACCTATTGAGTACTTTTGCCTTCTTTTCATCACTATTCTTTACTGTTCCTTATTGAGACTAATTTTCTCAATATCCTCAGCACACAGCTCATCCAATCCTTTTTGTCAATGCAATATGAATATGTTGACATCAATGACAACACTGGCTAACCTCATACTTGCAACAATCTCCCCCTTTGTCATTGATGGCAACATATGATGTGAAAAACCATCAAGACAAGATCTTCTCCTTTCTGTCACAGCTCCCCTATCAGCAACAACTCTTCACATGTCTTCTCTTCTTTTGCTGCTCCCCCTTTGATCATCAACCACTTGTTTTTCACATGTCTTATCTCCCCCTTTGACATCAATGGCAAAGGGCTTATACTTGCATTTCTAACACATCATAGTCATACCAGCTGCTCCCCCTTAGTAGCAGCTCCCCTTCATCAATCCGGATCACAAGATATGACTGTGATATCCACCAGACTGATGCATATCAGTGCATCCTAGTTCAACACCGGAGGGGCCATGACCCCTAAGTTCTCCCGGAGATACTCAAAAGAGTCCTTGGGAAGAGGTTTAGTAAAGATATCTGCAATCTAATCCTTGGAGGGTACATATTCTAATCTGACTTCTTCCTTGTTCACTTGTTCTCTCAAAAAGTGAAACTTGATAGATATGTGCTTAGTCTTAGAGTGTAATACCGGGTTCTTAGAAATATTAATTGCACTTGAATTATCACAGAAAATTGTGATAGGCTCCTCATATTCAACTTTAATGTCTCTTAGCATCTGCTTCATCCATAAAATCTGAGTGCAACTACCTACTGCTGCAATGTATTCTGCTTTAGTTGTAGATAGAGATATTGCCTCTTGTTTCTTACTTAGCCAAGAAACCAATCTTTTTCCCAAAAAGAAAGCTCCTCCACTTGTACTCTTCCTATCATCCACATCTCCTACCCAATCTGCATCTGTGTATGCATGAAGAGAGAAATCCTGATCTCTAGGGTACCATAGACCATACTCAACTGTTCCTTTCAAGTACCTAAAAATTCTTTTGATTGCCATGACATGAGATTCTCTGGGATCAGCCTGAAATCTTGCCACAAGACCAACAACCTGCATTATATCTGGTCTAGTCTGAGTGAGATACAATAGTCCTCCAATCATTGATCTGTACTTGGTCTGATCTGTCTTAGGAGAGTCATCATCTTTGCTCAACTTACATTTGGTTGCCATAGGGGTGTTCATTGGATTTGAATCTTCCATTCCAAATTTTCTCAACAATTCTTTTGCATATTTGGTCTGACAGATAAAGATGTCTTTCTTTGTCTGAGTAATTTGCAGACCCAAGAAGAAATTCATTTCACCAAGCATTGACATTTCAAACTCACTTTTCATTTGATTTGCAAAAATTTTACACATACTATCTTTTCCTCCAAAGATGATATCATCAACAAATACTGCAACAATCAAGATGTTTTCCTTATCTATTTGGAAATATAGATTACTATCAGCAGTACCTTTGTTAAAACCAATCTGCACAAGATGTTTATCCAACCTTTCATACCATGCTCTTGGGGCTTGCTTCAAACCATACAGTGCTTTCTTCAACTTGCAGACCATATTATCATGATCAGACAATTGAAATCCATCTGGTTGTTCAATGTATACTTCTTCTTCCAAGTCACCATTTAGGAAAGCAGACTTGACATCCATCTGATATACCTTGAAGTCTTTGAAGGTAGCAAATGCAAGAAATAATCTGACTGCTTCAATTCTTGCCATCGGAGCAAAGGTCTCTTCAAAATCAATTCCTTCTATTTGAGAGTAGCCTTTGCAGACCAATCTAGCTTTGTTTCTGATTACTTCACCAACTTCATTCAGTTTGTTCTGGAAGACCCATTTGGTTCCAATCACATTCTTGTCTCTAGGTCTGGGAACAAGATCCCAAGTATGATTTTTCTCAATTTGCATCAACTCTTCCTCCATTGCTTTGGTCCAGTTTTCATCATTGCAAGCTTCATTAACTGTCTTAGGTTCAATCTTTGAAATCAAACAGTATTCATTTGAATCTTGAGCAATTCTTCTCCTTGTTTGTACCCCTTTACTTTTGTCACCTATGATCTGATCTTCAGAGTGATTTAGAGTTACATACCTTGGAACTTTGGGAGTTTCTTGCACTACTAATTCTTGATCAGGCTCATTCAGACAAACTTCTTCTTCCTGATTTATCGGATCAGTCTGGATCTGAATTTTAGAGGAGGATGGAGCTCCTTGCACCAGAGGATCATTCTGATCATCTTCATCACATTCATAGAATCTTGAGGGCTTCTCAATTCCTTCATCAACCTTCACATTTGTACTTTCTATCATCTTTCTCAATCTCTTATTGTAACACTGGTATGCTTTGCTTTGAGTGGAGTAACCCAAGAAAATTCTTTCATCACTTCTAGCATCAAACTTTCCTAAATCTTCATCTCTTTTGATGTAACACTTGCTACCAAATACTCTAAAATATCTCACAGTGGGAGTTATACCAAACCAAAGTTCATAAGGAGTCTTACCGGTGTTGCTTCTGATTTGAACTCGATTAAGAGTGTAGACTGCAGTGCTGACAGCTTCTTTCCAAAACATATGGGGAACATTTGCTTCCATCATCATTGTCCTGGATGCTTCCTGGATGGTTCGGTTCTTCCTCTCAACTACTCCATTTTGCTGTGGAGTCCTAGGAGCAGACAGCTATCTCTTTATACCATGCTTCTCACAAAAATCTATGAATTCACCGGATGTGAATTCACCACCTCTATCAGACCTTAGACATTTCAGTTTCAATCCGGTTTGATTCTCTACCATAGATTTGAAGATTTTGAACTTCTCAAGGGCTTCTGATTTCTCTTTTAGGAAGGTAACCCACATCATCCAGGAATGGTCATCAATTAGCAACATGAAATATCTATCACCTTGCATACTCTTGATTCTTGTCGGACCACAAAGATCAGTATGAACTAATTCCAACAATCTGGTAGTGGACTGATCCTTGCTTTTGAAAGAGACTCTACTCTGTTTACCTAGCTGACATTCTTTGCACAAACTATTTGTAGGTTTCACCAATTTAGGAAGATCTCTTACAGCCTGAATATTGCTTATCTTGATGATGTTATCAAAATTCACATGGCACATCCTTCTATGCCATAACCAACTCTGATCAACTTGAACAAACAGACAACTTTCATTAGAACCAACTAGATGGAAGATATTACCTTTTGTTTGAGTACCGGATGCAATTTCAGTTCCGGAGCTTGTAAAGATTCTGCATCTTCCATTCTTGAACTGAAGATCATAGCCTTTGTCCACTAAGTGACCAACACTGAGAAGATTGTGCTTCAATCCTTCAACATATAGTACATTACCGGTTTTGCTCTTTCCATCAAAAGAAATAGTTCCCCTACCTCTGATTCTGCCACAGAA
Organism: Cunninghamia lanceolata; assembly: GCA_027924645.1. NCBI lineage: Eukaryota > Viridiplantae > Streptophyta > Pinopsida > Cupressales > Cupressaceae > Cunninghamia > Cunninghamia lanceolata. Next base: position 5,983,816 of record BSBN01001032.1, on the reverse strand, counting down.
TTGTCACCAAACTTTACCATTCCTCCTTCATACTTTTCCAAATCTAAGAACTTGTTCTTGTCACCAGTCATATGGTGAGAGCATCCACTGTCAATAACCCAATCATCCTTTTCTTCAATTTGGGCAGCCAAAGCTCTTTCTACAACCTTATGATTGACAATTCAGAGGATATTGAATCTTCTTCCTTGATGGCAATAAACACCCATTCATTTCTGGATTTGCTTCCTATTTCTGATTCATCATCTGTTACTCCTTCATTATCATCTTCTTCATGAACATAATAGCAGTTCTTTTGAAACCTTGGTCTGTTAGTATTTGACCTTGCAGATCTTTCCGGACATCTTGAAGCAAAATGACCAATCTTATTGCAGTTGAAGCACTTGAAGGGTAGTTTTCCTTCATACTTACCGGATCCTCTTGGTAGTCTCTTTGTAATGAGGGCTTCAAGTTGAGCTGTTTCTGCTTCTTCCTCTTCCATGTCTTTCCTTGCTTGATCATACCATGATAGCTTCCTTGAAGAGTTCTCTCCCGGATCAAATCTTTGTTTGCCTTTCACATAGGCACTGGCTTTGAATGCAAATTCAGTCTTGGAGGGATCATCTCCAAACTCAGTCATTTCAAATGCAGCCAGTTTGCCAGCCAGTTGCTCTCTTGTGACAGTTGTATGGGCTCTGAATTCATCAATGGCAGCAACCTTGATTTTGTAGGCAGCAGGAAGGGATCTCAGAATTTTACAAATAATTTCATTTTCATCCAGAACTCCACCAGCATTCCTGATTCCACACACCAGCTCATTCACTTTTGGCATAAAGGTAGTGATATTTTCATCATCTCTCATCTTCAATCTTTCAAATTTTCCTTTCAGACTTTGCAACCTTGCACTCTTGACAAACTCATCTCCTTCATACAGAAGTTTTAGTTTAGTCCAGATCTCATATGCAGTTGGTAGGTCAATGACATTTGAAAGACCTGAGTCATTCAATGCACTTAGAAGAGCTTCCTTGGTCCACAGATTGTTTTCAACATCTGTGATTTCATTCAGAGTTGTCGGACCACCCTGTGGAGGTACATATGGTTTTGAGACCATGGTCAAGTATGCTTTTCCCATACACCCCAAGTGACATTTCATGCGACCTTTCCAGAGAGTGAAGTTGGTTCCATCGAACTTCGGACTATCCTTCTTGTATGACGACATCCTGGATCTCCTCAAGCAGTTAAGCTCCTTTCAGAGGAACTTGGCTCTGATACCAATTGTTAGATCTAGGGCACACAACTGAGAGGGGGGTGAATCAGTTGTACAAAAACTTTGCTTCTACTTCAAATATTTGATTCTTCTTGTTAGTTATTAGCATATCAATTAATCATTCATGAAAGCACAAAGCATAAACACCAGAGCAGATAAACATCAACACATTTGACACCAAGATTTTTGACGTGGAAAACCCAGTTAAGGGAAAAACCACGGGGTGATTAACCCAAGAATTATTCTCTATTAGAAGAATAAGAAAAATGAACGGCACATGCCAATTAGGGCTCACTGCCCGAGCACACTGCTCACAAGGAGGCACACTGCCTACAAAGAGACACACTATCTACAAGATCATAAGGATCACAACCTTGAACTAGAGAATGACATCTTTACCATGTCTGGATCAGTTCCATTTAAGCCCGAGTCACACCTACCCTACCTTTCGCTCTTTCGCTATGCCACACTCATCCGCTTCACACCACGCTTTGAAATGAATTCTCAAACCTTTATTTATACAAGACATCGACTTAGGAATGATCATCTAAGTCGGCACTCAACCATAAGAACATTCGCAAGATGAATAACACATCCGGTCGGCCACCACAAGAATGTTTGCAAGATGAACAACTCATTCGGTCGGCTAGTCTGAACAAGAACTTCATCCGGAAGAATATCTTCAATTCTGGGCTCTACCACCAATGCGGATCAACAACACAACCTAAACACGATCTAAGAACCTTCACAAGCTTGCCTAAATGACCAGGAACATCCGTACTTCCTCTGCTCACCAGAATCTCTTCTCTTCCTCATTCAGAACTTCAAGAACACAGTCTACCGCCACTGTCATACTGAAACATGTGCTTCCGGACCTCCAAATCATGAACAATTTGAGATGACACATCACAAGGACATCCCAAACACTCCATCCAATCCGCAAGATAGGATAATGCACTTCCAGATCTCACCGGATCTCTTTGTAGCGCTCTGTCACTCCGGAGCACCTCCTGGGACCGGTTCTACTTGATCAATTACAACTTCTTCAAATCTTCATGCGGACCTCTGAAAACTTAACTGGATCATCTCAAGACTCATATCTACAAACCCTTTAATCCGCATCCTCTGATTCTCAACCTATTAAGTACTTTTGCCTTCTTTTCATCACTGTTCCTTATTGAGACTAATTTTCTCAATATCCTCAGCACACAGCTCATCCAATCCTTCTTGTCAATGCAATATGAGTATGTTGACATCAATGACAACACTGGCTAACCTCATACTTGCAATAGGATGTTCACATCAATCACAAAAAGGTCTGGAATGTTGAATGATAGATTTGGGAGCAGATGTCAACATGATCATAAAGAAGTTGTGGGAGAAGTTAGGAAGACCTAAGCTGTCAGAAACCACTTACAACATAATCTTGGTGGATGGATCTCATATGCAAACAATGGGAACATGGAAGCAAGCAAAAGTTAATCTAATGGGGATCAAAACTATATTATATTTCATTGTGGGATCCATGAAGGATCAAAGAGAATATTTTAATGCACTCTTGGGATTGAGATGGTTTGTAGATGCAAATGGTGTCATAGACTCCCAAAAATAAGAGTTATCATTTACCAATGAGAACAAAATTATCAACATCCCTCTAGGATCATCAATGGAGGAAGCATATATAGAAGAAAAAAATTAGGAGGCATATAGTGATAAGGATGCAAAGAAACTCTATACAATTACAAGGTTGGATGTAGAGGAGACAACAAAAGAGCCTAATTCAGAGGGTGAAGTGAAGATAGAGGATGATCACTTTAGTATAGATAGTGAGGAGGTTTTGGAAGTTTGGATGAGAGAAGAACCAGAACTAAAAACAAGAAAAATGCTTGGTTACAAGAGCATATTCATGATCAGGAAGGACAAAGAAGAGACATCGCAATATTCTGCACTTCATCAAAACTCACTAGAGACTACCTGCAACACACTCAAGAAGGATAAGGAATATATGGAGCAAAGATCTCACTGGGTAAGTCACATTTTGAAAGGAATTTCACATATCAAGTTGCCTAGGTTTTTAGGTGTGCAGGACCTACATAAATATCTAGCAGAAATGGAGAATTTTTTTAGATGAAGAGATAAGATTACAAGTTGCATAACACACATTGGTATGCAATGCTACAAATTGGTGGAACACACACAAAGATACAATTGACTGGTGGCCAGCATTCAAGATATTCATCAAGACAAGATATTTGTCGGAGGAAGGAGAATATGACATAATACCTGAGTATTCAGGTCAGATCTCACCACAAGAACATTTGTCTATGTGTATAATATATGGAAAGGCAAAAATGAATATAATGAGGTACTATACACCCACTTCTTTATTGGACACTCTCACCAATTGCACAAACATGGTATATAAATCAAGAATGAAGGAAAGAAACTAGATATTGGGAAGAATTGCAAAAAGACTTCATTCATACTTTCTCATTTTTTGATCTAGACAAAAACATAAACACGACACTCATCAGAATCAGGGAGATCACTTTTCAACAAAATGTGAAAGAGGAAGAAGCCAAACTAGAACATAGCTCATTATCGGCAAAAATAGAAGGAATCTGGAAGGTCATAGAATGGATGAATAAAGAATCTTATCCGGAGAAACACAAATGCTACAAAACATCACAGCAGGAAGAAGAAGAGAATAAAGAACCTAAAATAAAAATAGAACAAGGTGAAAGAGAGCTGGCAGAATCAACAGACATCAAGGAAAATTACTATAGCAAGCCCATCCAACTAAGGGAAGAAAACATTGCCAAAGAAGGAGATCTGAAGCTAGCCAAGATAGGAGACTATTGGGATGAGAAGGAAGTGGCACAAGTAATAGAAATTATGTGTGAGTATGAGGATTTGTTCCCCAAAAAGTTCACAGAGATGAAGGGAATTAAGGAGGAAGTCAAAACAATGAGAATTCAACTGAAAGAAGGCTACAAACCAATCAAGAAAAGACCATACAGGATTAATCCAAACATGAATAAAAAGTCAAAATAGAACTTCACAAGATTCTAGAAGTAGGGATCATAAAGCCAGTGGAGGAAGCGGAGTGGATCAGTCAAATGGTAGTACAAAATAAGAAAATAGGAGAAATTAGGATCTGCGAAGACTATAGAGAATCAAATAAGGCTTGAATTCATGATCCTTTCCCTACACCATTTACACAGGAAATCCTGGAGTTAGTTGCCGGTAGGGAAATCTATTCTTTCACTAATGGATTCTTTAGATATCACTAGGTAAAAATTAGAGAGGAAGATCAACCCAAAACAACATTTGCATCTGAACTAGGATCTTTCATGTACACTATTATGCCTTTTGGATTGAAAAATGCACCTGCAGTATTCAGTAGAATCATGGTCAATGCATTCAAGGATTTTATACATGATTTTTTGGAAGTCTATTTAGATGACTGGACTATATTTGGACCGGTAAAAGATCACACACAAGTATTAAGATTGATGTTGAACAAGTGTAGGAGCTTGCAAATTTCCCTAAACTTGAAGAAATGCACTTTTGTGATACCATTTGAAACACTATTGGGTCATATAATATGTAAATAAAGACTGATGATTGATCCTCTAAAAGTTGCTATTATTCAAAACTTGCCGCCACCAAAAACTACATCTGATGTCAAAACATTCTTAGGGTATACAGGGTGCCATTGGAAATTCATCAAGGGATATGTAGCCATCTCCACACCTATAGAAGAACTACTAAAGAAGAAACATGGTAAAAGTATTATCTGGAATGAGTAGCACCATAAGGCATTTGACACTTTGAAGAAGAAGATAGTAGAAGCACCAATACTCATATTTATGAACTGGGAGAACACATTCCATGTTCATGTGGATGCATCAGGAATTGTAGTAGGAGCAATGTTGACCCAGCCAAAGGGTTCTAAGGATCACCCTATAGCATTTGCAAGAAGAAAGCTATCAAAAGTGGAGAATAATTATACCACAACTGAAAGAGAAACTCTAGCAATGGTATATGCATTACAGAAGTTTAGACATCACCTCTTGTCAACACCTTTTGTATTCTATATTGATCATGAACCATTGAAATGCCTACTCAACAAACCAATCATCCAAGGAAGAATTTGTCGATGGCTACTCTTGTTTCAAGAATTTGAATTCTCAATCATGGTGAAACCAGGGAAGCACAATTAGGGACCTGACTATTTGTCCAAAATTGAGACAGGAGAAGATTCGGAGGAGCAGGAAGAGGAACTATCAGGTGCAAATCTATTCAAACTAACTGTGGTACCGGAAGAACTAGAAGACATAGCATACCTATAGGCTACAGGGGAATTTCTAGTAGAAATGCCATCACAAGAGAAACAAAACCTAATGTGGAAGCCTTTTCCATACACATTAATTGAAGGAGAGCTACACATGTGAGGAAAAGATGACATCATCAGGAGGGTGGTGTATGAACATGAAAGAGAAGAAATTCTAAGGGAAGCTCATGAAGGGATAGCTGAAGGACATAATGCCAGAGACATGACAACAAGGAAAATCAAACTAGGCAGGTTATGGTGACCTACACTTTCCAAAGATGCAAAGAGATATGTAAAGAATTGAGATGTCTGTCAGAGAACATGAAGACCTACTGCAAGAGATGAAATGCCACTGAGACCAATTTCATCACAATTACCTTTTCAGAAATGGGCCATTGATTTCATTGGACCTATAGATCCACCGGCAAAGCAGTCTAAAGCTAAATTCATCATTACCGGAGTAGAATACCTAAGTAAGTGGGCTAAAGCACAACCAACAAGAGACTGCACAACAAAAACTACCTCCAAATTCATCTATGAAAATATATCACCAGATTTGGTTGTCCATTAAGCATAACAAGTGATCAAGGTAAACATTTTGTAAACAAGATGATCTCAAAGCTACTAGACAATTTCATGATAACACACAATAGGAGTTCACCATATCATCCACAAGCAAATGGAGCAAGTGAAGCCTTGAATAAGATCATTGGAGTAGCATTGACAAAGATGTGCAGTGGGAATAAAACATATTGGGATTTAAAAATACCCGCGGTACTATAGGCATATAGAACAACCTTCAAAAGAACCACTAAGTTCACCCCCTATGAAATGGTATATGGACTAGATGCTACAATACCGATACACTTCATATTGCCAAATTTTCAGACAGAAAGGACTCTCAAATTGGGTGAAGAAGAATCTCTCACACAGAGGATTGAAGAATTGGAAAAACTGGATGAGGACAGATTAATGGTAGCATATAATATGAGCTTGGAAAGAAATAGACATAAGGCCTGACATGATAGAAACTTGAGGAACAAGTAATTCAAGGAAGATGACTTAGTACTCCTATATGACAACAAGTTTAAGAAGCAAGGAAAATTGAAGACAAGGTGGCTAGGACCATACTACATTGAAGAATTTGCAGAGTCCAGAGCAGTCAGACTAACGTACATGGAGGGCAAACTATCAACCGGATATGTCAATGGTGCCAAACTCAAGAAATATTATCAGCATTTTGTGGGGGGGTGATGTTAGCAGATTACTTGATAGAGAATAGAGCTGACTGGAGGAGATTATACAACATGTGGAGGTCAGAAGTTGATAGAAGACACATCCTTATGTAATAAATATAGTTTATATAAGGATAGGAGATAGTAGAATGTAAGTAAGCAAGCATGATAGGAGAATATGAGTATGTTCTGATGTAAGCAATGGCATATAAGTCATGTATGTAACTGTGTCGGAGGATGGACAATGGATGTATACATTTGATTGCTGCTAATATATATATATATGGAAGTCTGTCGGTACTGGGTAATTATGTGTGTTATCTTATTTTGATGTATATGTGATGCTCTGTTTGGTTATTCTTTATGTTTTGTTGTCAATCTCTAGCTACCCGACTGAGGTATAAACTGACTACAAAGACTTGATCGAGGACCGGATCTTCAGACCAGTATTCCCTCTACATTTCTTGCTAACAGGTGGCAATAGATTCTTTAATGCCGGGAGGGGCCCGAGACAAGGTGACTCGCTCTCTCCCTTCCTTTTACTACTAGTGGCTGAGATATTGGGATGTACATTAAGGAAGGAGGTGGAGGATGGGCAGTTGAAAGGGTTGCATGTTTCAGGTGGGGTTCCTAACATGTCGCATGTTCAATTCTTAGATGACACTCTTTTGTTTGGAGAGGCTACAGCCAGGGAGGCAAGGATTTTTAAAAAGGTTTTACAAAGCTACGAACTCGCTGCAGGACAAAAGATAAATACAAGTAAGTCCCAAATTTTCTTTTTAAAGGATTTTTGTGCTGATTCCTTAGAGATTCAAAGAATTCTAGGGTCTGGGTGGATTTCCTTCCTAGCAACTATCTAGGGATGCCTTTGGTTGACAAGAGAACTTCAAAATCAGAATGGACTAAAGTTGTGGATAGGATTCAAACAAGCTGGCCTCCTGGAAAGGGAGATGGCTTACCCTTGCTAGCAGAATTACACTCATTAAAGCCTCCCTGGCTGTTGTCCCTCTTTACACAATGTTTGCTTTTCAAATCCCAAGTAAGGTTGCAAGAATGCTTGAGGATACTCAAATATTTTTTTGTGGAGAGGAATGGAGGAAAAATTCAAGTATAATCTAGTGAAGTGGGAGGAGGTGTGTCTACCTAAGAACCTAGGAGGAGTTGGATTCAAGAATATTAGAAAAATGAATAAGGCCTTGGGTGCAAAGTTAACATGGAGAATTTATGAGGATAAAGAGAGATTATGGAGTAAGGTGATGCATGGTAAATATTTACAGAATGATCTGGAGAATTTTTTCAATAGAACAATTGTGTTACCAATGGGGTCAAGTATCTAGAATTTTTTGAGAATTTGTAATGAGTCAAGATTAGATCTAATATCATATGGAGAGTTGGAAAAGGCGATAAGGTTAAGTTTTGGAGGAACACTTGGCTAGAGGAGCAACCCTTAAGGAATCTCCAACACTTGAGACCTTTGGCAAACGCTCTTGAAGCAAGTGTTGGCCATATGGTAAAAGATTACTTGGTGAACAAGTTAGGGAAGCTAGTCTGGTCTAATCTTGATATTCAAAGGGAGGAGTTGTAGGATGGATGGAAGGATATCTACGGTAAATTAGAAAAATGACCTATCTCCGATAAAGAAGACAAAATGATGCGGAGTGGCAATGGCGAAGACAAGGTTACTGTCAGTTCTGCTTATAAACATTTTTCTGCCATGGCTATGATCTTAGTGGAGAGGTTAACCGAAGAATTTGGAACAAAGGGGGGCTCCCTAAAGCTAGTGCATTTAGATGGATTGCTTAGAAGAGGCCGACATTGACATGGGATACATTGTTGAGGATGGGATGTATTGGACCATCAAAATGTATAATGTGCAAAGCTTGTTGTGAAGATAATGATCACCTCTTCCTTCATTGTGAGGTGGCTGGAGAATTATGGAGTATGATGTTGAAGTGGTGGAAGATGGAATGGGTTATTCCCCATAATATCTCTAGATTGTTGGAGGTTTGGAACCTCAAGATCTACAACCTAGGATTGAAATTTATTTGGGAAGTGGCCCCTTCAATCATTGTTTGGAATGTGCAGTTAGAACACAATAGAAGGACCTTTCAAGAATAGGAGAAGAATGTGGATAGACTATGGGATTTGATAGAAAATAGGATCTCGGAACTTGGGGAAGTCCATAAAAGGGAGAATTGGAAGGTTAAGGAGAATGCACAAGAATGGGCCAATGAATGGCCTAGATATAGATGGTTGGGAGGAAAGATTGGGAAGGGAGGAACTCAAATTTCCTTTGATAATCAAATTTTATGGGTTTACCCTTAGAAAGATTGGATCAAACTCAATTTCGATTGGGTGGCCAGGGGCAACCCTGGCATAGCTGGAGGAGGTGGTGTATTTAGGGATAATTTGGGTCAACCTCTTGGAATCTATGCATATGACTTTGGGGTTGATTCCAACAATATTGCTAAAGCTAGAGCCCTTTGGAAAGGTTTATTGATTGTTGGGAGTAAAGGTTGGGAGAATATTTGGGTTGAAGGAGACTCAAAAGTGGTGATTAGTATCATGAATGACAACTCTTCTTAGAATTGGAGGCTGGAGATGTTAATGGAAGATAATAAAAGATTGGCTCAGGGCTTCAAACACATCAAATTCACTCATGTTAAGAGGAATGCCAACAAAGTCGCAGACTAGGCTGCAAACCAAGGGATTAGTCTGTTAGTTAAAGGTGATAATACAAGATATTAGGGGTGGAAAGATTACCCTTATGAGGTAATTAAGTTGATGCAAGAAGATATTAAAGCTCACTCGCCTGATAAGGGGCCTGAACAGTAAGGAGAACACATAAATAGAAATGATTACTTGGGTGATCAGTGTGAACTGGTAAAGTGTTGGAAGAGTTAGGTTTATTCATTGTTTTGACGGTGGTTGGAGTACAAGAGAACTATATCTTGATGTTTGGGAATGGTGGCGTGTGTATTTGCTCTCCTCTCGACATAGAACAGTCAATTCTCATGGCTTTTAGTGGTGGCGAGAAGGGTTTGTAGGGTGATATCAAGAATTTGAAAGTGGTGAAGGGTAAATGAGTGGTGGATGATGTCCCAAAGAGGCAACTAAGGAGGAAGGGAGGATGCTCAACGGTGGGTGCTTGACTGGTGTAGGGTGAGAAGATGATACTAGATGCAGAGATCGAAAACCCTATCTTGCGTGAGTGGTTAGATCAGCTCTTGAAGGTAGCAAAAGAAGTGGACGGGAAAGAGGGGACAAATGTTTGCACGAACATGACACATTTGCTGTTGGATCTTGGTAGTTCCTGCGGGAGGTGGAATGTCTTCGACGCTGCACAGTCACTCATGGTAACAACTATGCTATCTATTGTTGCGGTGTCCATCTTGTTGCATGAGGATATGTTAGAGGTCACTAAGCAGAATGATCAAAATATGGAAAAGATGATGTGGCATATGCACGATGTGTTGGTAAGGGTTTTGGGATCTCGAAAGGTGGTGGATGACATAGTTGGTAAGATGGGGGTGGCAGTTCCCAAGCGTGGGCATCCATCATTTTCCTATGCCTATGATTCTAAGAACGACGTGGTGGACCTGATTGACAATGAATCTATTTAGGTACTCTATGGTTCCGTTTGTATAATTTTGGACAACATTTTGGGCTTGTGTAATTTGCCCTGGCTATGGATATATGAACTCTGGGGTTGGATATGGGGTTATAGTAGACTGTTTAGGGGTAGATATGATAGCAGTTGCTTATGTTTTATTTCGGGTTTAATGTTTCTGCAAGACTATGATACTCTTAGACTTAGCCTTTTTGATGGGTTTCTGTACCCAAAAACCAGGTATATATAATAAAAAAATATATCTAAAAATTAATGTAAATGAGGTGAAGAAGAAATAGGTGCATGATTGATTGTGAGCTAACTCCAATACAAAAGTATGCTATTTATTTGCATTAAGACATTCACAAGATTAAATTGGAGCATGGTATACTAATTATGTTGAAGGTGTTCCCTTTGTGAGAGAGAGGGCTAACTTCGAAAATCGACGGCTGAAGACTCTTGTTACGCAGTGCAAGACGATTGAAAAGATCACGGGCGTTCATTTTATTTCGCTATTTTTATTGGTTTTCCTCTATTTTTTTGCCATTCGGTTGATGTCTGCTCGGCGCTCGCAAGACAAGGAAGAAAAATTTTCTTTGGTTCGCACTTTTTATTTTTCCCAGATGCTAGAAAACATTCTAAACTCGTTGATTGTTCCCATGTCGGGAAAAAAAACATGTCAGAAAAAGTCTCATGTCATTTAAATGTCCCCTACCGGATACTTTGGGATTTTATTTTAGTGATAGTAAATGATCGTGGAGTCAACAAGTGGCAACTGCCGCCCATGCCGGTGGAGTTGTAATAATAATACCACATTTCATTCACTAGTGGCTAGTTTAATTCATTACTTTCAACACTAAATAGTGGTTGAACCACATGTTGACGTCATATATTAAGATAAAATAAAATAATAATAATAATAATCCTAAGTGTGTTCGTCACGCCCATCCACAAATCTTTTAGGGAAATCAAAGTGACTGGAATTTATTTGTTTGTTTTATGCAATAACTATTATTATTATAAATCCGCGTTGGCTATGGTTGTCTGATGGAACATATCGACCGCTAAACACATTTTCATTTCTAACAAATCTACCAATTTGGATAGAAGGGAAAGTTGTAAATAATATTTAGGTAGGGAAAATAAAGCAATTGATAATGTTAATAAAAAAAATATTTTATGTTGTTAATATTATTCAAATATTTTTAAAACAATATTATAAAAGAAAATTATATATATATATATTTATTATTGCATATTATATTTTATATAATATGAATTATAAAATATATTTTTAATATAATATTATATTGTATAATCCTAATATTAAAATATATTATATTTTTAATAATTTTACATATATATAAAATTTAATTATATATTTATTTAATATAAAAAGTATATATCGTAGTTATGTTTACTATTATATTTTATTTTATATAATATATATAGTTATTAAATATAAATAAAATTTACTACATAATTACTATAAATAATATATTTTTAAATATAACACTATTTAAATTAATTTATAAGAAATCTAACAACTCAATTGACTTTACATGGGTTGAAAGAGAGAGGGGTGTGCATGGGATAGGGAGAGAGAGGGCAGGGTATAGAGAGGGGGGTGGGGGTTTGTGGTTGTAATATATAGAGAGGGGGGCTTATATGTCATCTTATCTTCTCTATCTTCTTCACTTACTCTTCTATGTCTAATTAAGGTTACAAATTGCATGACTAATAACCCTAGGATTGTAATTGGCAACATCCAAGCTTGTAATTAGTCCCATGTTGATTGTGCAAAGAAATTTGCTCCATATAATCAAAATAATGTCCATGATTTTCAGTACTTGTCTTTACTAACCTTTACAATTTGGGGGAAATAAATCATTCATGGAGACTTTGCAACCAAACATATAAATGTTTTCCATGTAGTAGCGAGTCAACTAGCTTTCATAGATGTAAAAAAGGAAGAAGAGGAAAAATGTATCGCTATGATTTATTCATTATAGGATACCATATTTCTATTTTGAAGCCTATTTATCTAAAGGGGATCAATATCCTATCTTTGTTCTCTAGAATTGGGGTGCATAAGTTTCTTTGCATTATTTGGGTATACCACTCAATTATGTTGTATCTACAAAAAAATGTAAAGAAAACAAGCTTATCCTCAAAAGATGGGTGGGAAAAGCATATCAAAAGGGTAAATTGATTAAGGTGGAAGATGTGTAGAATTCATGGAGGAGAGAGAGAGGTCTTAAGATCATTCCTATATCATTTGCAAATTAATTTAATTTGAGGTTTTGATTTGATAATAGGTGGAATCCATGGCATGTGCACCATACATCTCTAGATCCAAAGTAACAAACATTGATGATGAAACTCCTTTTGACAAGGGACATCCAATGCAAGGAGATAGTCCTAATGAATGGCAAGTCTTGTTAGGACTATACCCAAGCCTACCATTACAACTAGACAGGCTCAACATGATTGGCTAACGCGGGATTGACAAAAACTATAATTGGGAAGAATCAAGATTCAATCCACTATTAGTAGTGTCTGCTATTGATTTGATTGATTCCAACCATCCAAAATTTCATGTCCTATATGTTATGAATTAGCCTACCCCAAAAAAGTTATTTATTGAGCAATAAAAAGCCTATGACATAATTATGTCACAATCTTCTACCATGGAATAATGAATTATAACCACCTTTGAAAATCATCATACAAGGAACTACAGGGACCGAAAAAGTCACACTTGATAACAAACATCAAGCACACCCTCATGTTAACATCCCTACATGGCCAGTTGCCATTGTTGCTACTCGCACCAACTGGAGTTGCATCTTACAACATACATGCATCAACCATTCATTTTTCTCTCTGAATACCAATAAAAAAAATAAGCCCCTTACAAGGGAAAAGACTAGCAACATTCCAGGAAGGCATGTATTTCATTTGATACATTCTACTAGTCGAAATGAGCTTCATTAGTTCAAAAATGTTCAAATGCATTGACATCAACTTGCATGAAGCACTCCCTACCATAATTAAATCCCTTTTGGATCCTATTTAATCATCCTCTTCATTGACCTATGCTAACTCCCACCAGTCATATGGGGAAATACTCTAGTCAAGCTTCTCTATAATGGTTACATTGAGCAAGATATTCCGTCAAATCGGTCAATACCTAAGAAAAAGTTGTTTTTTGTGCTCTTCTCTCAAAAATAAGAAATGTAGAGCCAAAAATTACCAATGTCATGCTCAAGTTCTTCATTTACCTCTACTGAGCAATCATCTTTTTTATCCTCTATATATTTATTTCCAACAAATTAGTTGGTATCACTACATAATAAATGCATGATCCAATCTTTGGTAGTGCCAATTGCCAGGTCCAATGTTGAGCAAATTAAGGGGACAAGTCATTCCCAACTCTAGAGGATGAAAAACTTCAAGCTAAGATCCTCTTTTTTATTGACCAAGAAGTTATCCTATGTTCTAATTTGTGGGTGCAGGCAAGCCTTGTGAATCATGCACTTGGCTAGGTTAAAGCAATTACATAGGTTCACTTTGGGATCACAACCAACCAAAAAATCTGCCCATTGTTCTGCTACTCTGTGGTGGGCATCACCAAATCCCCTAAAATGGCATGGGTCTTAACAATACACAAATCATAAGGTCTAACACTTGAAATGGAAACAATCAACATAGACAACATTGATTGTCAAGGGTTGACATTCATAGGTATATCAAGAGCGTGCAACCTAGCAAGTATTCACATATGCCCTAGCTTCACATTCCAAACATATACCCATATGCAACATATGTTGCTCTTAGGGAACAAGATGAGGACTGATTAAGGGCTCTATCACATGCAAATAGTTGACAAAAACGAAAAAAGAAAAATAAGTTTGTCATCTCCATACCTACTTTTACCCACCACTATTCAAAACTAACTTTATTATGAACCATGTCAACATATTTAATCTACTCCATTTCTTTTCCAATGCAGGACAACAAAACATATCTCTGCATTCTTGCAATCTTCAAATGGACAACAAGCATTTACCCTCGACAAAAGTGTATGCTCTCTTCTTGAGTATAATAAATCGTCCCATTGCATGCTAATCTATACCTAGTCCTACCATTACAACTAGATGGGCTCAACATGCTTAGCTAATTAGGTAGAAACAAGCTTCAATCCACTGTTAAAAGTGTTTGCTATTGATTTCATTGACTCCAACCATCCAACTTTTCATTTCCCACATGTTATGAATCAGCCTAGCCCAAACAAGTTATCTATTGAGAAACAAAAATCCTATGACATAATTGTGTCACAATCTTCTACAAGTCACCAGTGTTGCTGCTTGTACCAACTGGATTTGTAGCTTTCAACATACATGCACTAATCATTCATTATACTCTCTAAATACCAATAAAAGAAATAAGCCCCCTACAAGGGAAAACAATAGCAACATTCTTGGAAAACATGTATTTCATTTGATACATTCTATTAGCTAAAATGAGCTTCATCGGTCCAAAATTGTTCCAACACAATGATATCAACTTGTGTGAAGCACTCCCTACCATAATCAAATCCCTTTTGGAGCCTGTTCAATCATCCTCTTTGGTGACCTTTGCCAGCTCCCACCAATCAATGACATTTCCATGTATGATGCACCATCATATGGGGAAACACTCTGGTGAAGCTTCTCCATACTGGTAAATTATGCAAGATATTTCATCAAATTGGTCAAGACCTGAAACAAGTTACTTTTCGTGCTCTCCTCTCAAATATAAGAAATATAGAGCCAACAATTACAAATTGGAAGGTTCTATTATCACACTCAAGTTCTTCACCTACCTCTACTGAGCAATCATATTTTTTACCCTCTATACATTTATTTCCAACAAATCAGTTGGTACCACTACATAATAAATGTACACTCCAATCTTTGGCAATGCCAATTGCCATGTCTAATGTTGAGTAAATTAAGGGGACATCATGCCCAACACCAGAGGATGAACAACTTCAAGCTAAGATCCTCTTATGTATTGGTCATAAAGTTATGCTATGTTCTAATTTGTGGGTACAAACAAGCCTTGTGAATCTTACGATTGGCTAGGTTAAAGCAATTACATAGGCCTACTTTGGGATCACAACAAACCAAAAAATGTGCCCATTGTTCAACTAAGCCATGGTGGGCATCACCAAATCCCCCCTAAAAATGACATGGGCATAACAATACACAAATCACAAGGTCTAACACTTCAAAGGGAAACAATCGACATCAACAACATTGATTGTCAGGGGTTGACATTCATAGCTACATCAAGAGTGTGGAACCTTGCAAGTCAACGCATATGCCCTAGCTTCACATTCTAAAGATATGCACACATGAAACATAGCCCATATGTTGCTCTCATACTTACTTTTACCCATCACTATTCAAAACTAAATTTACTATGAATCATGTCGACATATTTAATCTACTACATTTATTTTCTAATGTAGGACAACAAAATACATTACCACATTCTTTCAATCTTCAAATGATGGATGGACAATAGGCATTCACCCTTGACAAAAGTGTAAGCTCTCTTCTAAAGTATAATAAATGATCATGTACTATACCACTAATTACTTCTTTTCATACGTTCTTCTCTAAAATTTTGAGAGTATTTTACTGCAAAAATACTTCGGCGATGCGGCCTTCAAATTTACTCTCGTAAAAATGGGACTGTCAAACTACGTATATAATGAAGCTCGGAAATAACTCAACCATTAAAAAAGTGGGAGAAGGATTGAAGAGCCGCTACTAAAAATATCTCAACCATCTTGAAATATTCACACGATTGGTTTTGCAGTACCCTGATATTACCAACTTATCCATACTACGCTTATGGTGTATTTAGAGTTACACTTTCGCCTTCCTTTCCAAACCAGTGGAGACGGACAAGAGCTTTTGTGCTTAAATAGCAGATGGACTTAAGCTAATTATGTCAAGTAAAATACCCAAGCGATGGGCTAAGTTTCAATTGAATTTACATGCATTGCACAGTCTATAATGGCTAAGCTTGCGGTAAGTGGTTCTGCAATGGCAATGGGCAGTTTGTATAATTCATTGCAGAGTGGGAAGTCTGAAATCCATGGCACCCATCTGCAGTTACCACTGAATTCGCGCAAGAGGCCCACATTTCAGAGATTAAATTGCAGTGCCTCGAGCAATACTCAGGATGACGAGGACCCTGGCAATGGCAGTAACGGTATTGGCAAAACTGCTTTTCAGAGGATTGCAGAAAAATTAAGGAGTTTGGAGCATGGTAATGAAATAAAGAAGGTGGGTTTTGAACTGTATCATGGTTCGTCTGGGAAAAAAAATGATTTCCTAAGCAGACCAAAGCATAGAATTGGGCCCAGCTTTGTAAGAAACAGGAGCAGCTCAAATCATATGAAGCCTATGTTTAAGCAGGGGGAGCTGAAAAACGAAGAGGAAGGAGAAGTAATATCTGAGAAAAAGAAGCCAGATTTTGTCCCCACATTAGCACAATTGTCAATACCTGAACAACAGCTAAAGAGGCTGAGAATTCTCGGGAAATACTCAGATAAGAAGGTTACAATTGGCAAAGATGGCATAACAGAGGCTGTGGTTAACTATATACATCGCCAATGGAGGAAATCCGAGGTTGTCAGGATCAAATGTGGTGGTATGTTTGTGAATATGAAGAAAAACCAGGACATTTTGGAGGTTAGTTTTTTTTTTTTTTAAGTTAAAATGGAAAATTTGAGTTTCTGTTGTTTCTCAATGATTATATAAAAGAATGAATTGAATCCTCTCATTGGTCTCAATTTAAAGAAACATATGGATTGGCAAGATCTAGTCTATACCCGAGCTAAGTCATGATGTCAAAACCCAGGGGTGCAACGACAATTTTTGAGTAGTATATAAGGTAAAGGGGAAGGATTCCCCTTGTGGGTTTCCGTACGGCGAGGTGGGGTCTCATTCGCCATCATCAAATTTGTATCTGACTTAGCCGTGACCTCAAAAAAAGAAACAGGCTTTTTACCTCTTTATGTACCAGTTCATTTGAGATAGATTAGTCTCTTAGTGAAATATTTGAGGTTGTATTGATTGTTTTTATTGTGTAAAAATCTTATTTGTGTGCTGGGCCGCTGGCAGGGAGATGCATGTATGGACTTTTTAAGCTTAGAGGTTTAGATTGTAGTACCTGCCCTGGTAAGATGGTAGTAATGTGTAAACAGAAATCTCAAGAATAAAAGGGAGGTGGGACTTGGGAATTTCAAACTATAAGTTGCAATCTTTAGAAGCCCATCAAGGCAAAAGTGTGTTAATATATTTTACTCCCTAACGCCCTTGTTTTTTTTTTAATAAATTGTGATAATGCAAAAGAGGCAGGAAGTCCGATTGTCTGGGCACATGAAGCTGTATCTGGGGCCTAAAATATCCCAGCTACTTCACCTTATGGTGTTTTTTACCCTTTTTGGGCGCATGAGACAGAGAGCACTTTTCACACATTGAACATCATTCTGTTGGGGGCTGTGCGAATTTTTGATAGTCTGCACCTAGGGCCTAGGCTGCATCAATGGCTGTTGATAGGTTCAATACAGATAGGGCACAATGAATATAGAAAAGTGCACTTCTGCTCCTCATGTGCAAAACCTATGATGAGGGTCACATAATGTACATTTTTTTTTTGGCTCTTTGGTTACCCTCCCACTACGTGAGTAAGGATTTTATAATAAAAACTTTTTTCCATTAGCGTCTGTCATATAGGAACTGATGTGAGCCTCTAAAGTTTCAAGCCCAATATAGTTTAATGATACAAATAAAAAAAAGCATGCCTTAACATTTCTGAAACAGCATATCTTTGTTATTTTGATTTCTGTCACAAGTAATTACCATGAAGTGCTATGCATGCCATTAAGATAGCTATTTGTTTTCATATAAAGAATTTGTAACACTGAAAGTTGATTTGCATGCTCCTGTGACAACTATACAATTACTGTGTTCCACAGGGATGCGTCCCCTGCCACAGACAATTACTGTGTATCCGGGACGTTCTGGGGATGCGGGTACATGTAGGAAACGTCCCCTACCTGTCCCCCTTCCCTGGGAATGTCCCTTAAAAAATGGGGATGCAGGGGATGGTTAGCCGTCCCCTGACCGTCCTGGGGACGACTAACCGTCCCTTGCGGCCCAACAAGAAGTTGGACACATTTTAAAAAAAACACATTTTCTTAAAAGAAAAAAAAGGATGGGGGGCCCACAAGGACCCCCACATCCCTTCAAACACAACCTAAACCTAAAACATGCATCATATCACCCAAAAAGAAAAAAAAAACACAGGTCATTTTCACATTTTGCATTGGTGAACAACAACAGTTTGAAAGGAGAAAGAGGAGCAACAACAGTTTGAAGAGGTTAACAACAGTCAAGAGAAGACATTAGGGCATCAAATCATTATCATTTGAGGTAAGATTAACATTCCTTATTTATTTGTTCACATTCCTTTGATTTTTTCTTAGTTTTTTTTAAAATTTCAAACACTTAGGGAGGGTTTTTTTGTTTATTTTTTGTTCTATGTTTGCTTGCAGCTGTGTTTTGTCATTTAAAAAAAAAAAAAAACAATGAGCAGCGGTGTGGGTAGTGAAAGTGAAGAGAATGAGATTGAAATTCAAGTTCAACCAAGAAGTAGAACTACTACTAGAGGTCGTAGAGATGTTGCAGCCATTGGGGGTTCTGCTAGTGGGAGTGGTACAGCCACAGGGAATGTGAGTTCATCTAATCCATTTGAATACCCTTCCACTCTACTTGCACAATATGCAAAAGACCCATTTAATCCTAAAAAACCTCTCTTACAATTTGCAACCCGCATAGACAAGGACAAGAAAAATAATTTTGGGGGTCTAGAATATGGCTTTGTGATATTTGCAAGGGAGACTATAGGGGCAGCTATACAAGAGTTTATTCTCACCTTTTGCATTTGGGTGGAGTAGGGGTAAAAGGTTGTAAAAAAATTACCCTAGCTGAGAAGGTTGAGGCAACTAAGTTGCACATGGAGGGGGAGGCAAGATCTAAGGGAATTCCAATGGAGAGTATGCCTAGTGTGTCATTGCCTACACAAAGTCAAACGGAAGAGGTTTCTAGTAAGGGAAAGAAAAGAACTACTGTTGCAGGATTGTTTAATGCACAAACATGAGAGGTGGCTGAGTCTTCCATTGCTAGATTTTTTATGTCCATGCCATACCATTTCATGTGGCATGCTCTCCCTATTTCAAACAAATGTTCAAAGATGAAACAACTGTTGGTCCTTCATTTGTCCCCCATGGAGAACATAAGCTACGCACCACTTTGATAAGGAATATTCTTAGGTGAGAATGTTGATGGAAGACATGAGACAAACTTGGATTAGGGATGGCTGCTCTATTGTCATGGATGGGTAGACCAACATCAAACATTGGCCACTCATCAATATCATTGTCACATGTTCAACTAGCTCTTATTTTCTTAGAGTTATTGATTGTATAGGGAAGAGGACGGATGCACACTTCCGATTTTAGATTTTGAAGGATGCCATAGAAGAGGTTGGGGCATCTAATGTTGTTCAAGTGGTAACAGATTCAACCTGTGTATGTAAGTCAGTTGGCTTGATGGTGGAGGGTGCTTATAAGCACATTTTCTGGACCCCATGTTGTGTTCATGCGTTGAACAACGCATTGAAAGACATTGGGAAGATTGCTTGGGTGAAGGAAGTGGTGGCAGAAGCTAGAGATATATAGATGTTCATTTGCAACCATCAAACTTCACTTGCATTGTTCAGGACTTTTTCGAAGAAGGAATTCCTCAAGCCTGTGGATACTAGATATGCCAGCTATTTCATTTTGTTAGAGAGGATGGTTGAAGTGAAGGAGCATCTACAATTAATGGTGGTTAATACAGAATGGAGTAGATGGCCAGAGTCAAACACAGCTGAAGGAAAAAGTGTGAGGCAAAAGGTCCTTGACAATGATTGGTGGTCCATAATCAGGTATGAAATTTCAAATTTGAAATTGCTGATTTTATTATCAATTTATTAAATTTTTAAATCTTATTCTTAAATTGTTGATTTTTGTAACTTGTTTGCACTTGCAGCTATGTTTGCTCCTTCACTGCACTTGTTGTGGAAGTCATAAGATATGCTGATACAGACTCTCCTAGCCTTGGAGAGATTTATGAGACATTTGATAACATGCTTGGGCAAATGAAACAAGCCATTTAGAACAAGGATCCTACTTTGGGATTTTATGAGGAGCATCGTAGGCCCATTGTGATGCGGAGGTGGGACACTATGAACACCCCACTTCATATGGCAGCCTATGCTCTAAATCCCAAATGGTATGTAGCTAGGCCTGGAAGAGTGCCTCCATCTCATGATGATGAGGTTAAACGAGGGTTCATGAAGGCCCTTACAAAAATGTATACTGAGGAGGAGGCTTCTATACTTCGCTCACAATGGATGGCCTTTGTCAATCTCCGTGGTCCAACCTTTTAGCAAACCAAAGGTGAGGATGGATAGAACTACATTAGCTCAAACCGATCCTATCGGATGGTGGATGTGGCATGGCATGGATGCACCAGAGTTGAGGACACTTGCCACTCGCCTCCTTTCACAGATTGCCAGTTCCTCTGCTGCAGAGAGGAATTGGTCCACATATAGCTATATTCAGTCAATGAAGAGGAACAACCTTACCTCTAGACGGTTAGAGAAGTTGGTGGCAGTGCATAGTGCCTTGTAGCTACGTGATCGACAGAGAGCTGAGTATCGTCAGACTCCCGCTACACGTTGGGATGTTGACCCTGAAGATGTTATGCAGACTGATGAGGAGGAGACACATGAGGGATTGGTTGGGGTTCCACTGGATGAGGCAGCCCCTCATGGTGGCAGTGATTCGGACTCATATTCCGATTTTGATGCAGTCTTATGAGAGGCTGATTAGGGACAGCCATATATTCTCTATGTTTTTGTCATTTTGTTGTTGAAACTTGTAGCCTTTGGCCATTTTGATATAATATATATGCAGATTGTCATTGAAAACAATTAAATTTTGTTAATTTGTTTTCCAATTCTCATGTGACAAGTTGAAAACTAAGTTCAAATGTAATGTTGTTATGTACTCATTTTTTAAGGTTCTATAATATCTATAATGAATGCCTTATCAATGTTATCATATAAGTATTTGAAATTTCCCTATATTTAAAAAAAAAATCTTACTTTTTTAGTAGCCGTCCCCTAAAAAATGGCCCCAAAAAATGCTGTCCCCGAAACTCGTCCCCCCGTCCCCGCCCGTGAAACTTGGGGGAGCATAGTACAATTATGATCAAGGATGTGTTACAATGAAACTGGTATCTATTCAGGTTAATTTTCATTAAACGATGGCCATGTAGGGATATAGCACAAATATGCTTCTTCTACGAGATGTTAGTGATTTGTCTGTCTCAAGATATAAGTTTCAAGTTCACAAGTTCTGGAACCATAAACAGTTCAACTTGATAAACTTGGAAGTACTGAGGTTACAGTCTCAATAACTTAGAGAAACGATAATTAACATGAAAAACACTGTTAAAGAACATATCATTACGAGTAAAGCCAGTGAAATTTGATGCATGAAAAGAGGATTTACACAGAGCCATGGTACGCATACACAGTATATGTAAGAACCATGTATTAAATAAAGGTGGCTATGCAGGAAAAAATAATCTCAAATTCCTCGTATTGGAAGAAAACAGCCAATGAAGGAGCATAGTTTCGAGAATTCTCAATTATCATTATTTTTGACATGCTTTCTCTAATAAACAGGGTAACTTGGGGCTGGAATGAATCTATTCAAGAGTCTAAAAGGAACATAATTTAGGTTTTGGACCAATCTGTAGTATAACATTGAGTCAAAACTTCGGTGACCTGCAATGGGCATGTGGGCAGCTTCATTGGAATAATGTACATGGTAAAATCTACCCTTCAAGTGAAGGATGCTGCTACTGCTACTGTTTTGTTGTTGTTATAGTTATTTCAGATTTCTGAGTTGTGATTCCTATAAGATTGGAACTTGCTGATACATAATTTTAGGTTCAAATTTTCCTATATCAGATTTGCATCATGCCAACCACTCAAGAATAAGGAATAAACTCTTGCTTGAAGAGACCTCTGTTGCGTCCTGTAGTACAGAGATTTAAAGAAGACGTAATGCTAGGGAGAATGGAGTGAAAAACAAGCAAGAAAGACCAAGCAGGAACTCCACTAACATGGTGAAGAAAAACCATATGAACAAGTGAAGAATGGCACTACTGTTCTGTTGTTATAGATATGTCAGATTTCTGAGTTGTGATTCCTATTAGATGGGGAACTTGCTTATGCGTGATTTTCGGTTCAAATTTTCCTATATGAAAATTGCCATATGCCATCCACTTAAGAATTATGAATAAGAGACCTTTTTTTTTGTGTCCTGTAGCACAAAAATCTAAAGAAGACCTAAAGCTCGGAAGAATGTGGTGAAAAACAAGCAAGAAAGACCAAGTAGGAACTTCCCTAACATGGTGAAGCAAAACTGTATTAAGGAGGGGCCATTAGTCAAAACTAGTTAATCTAACATTGATAGAAGATAGCCAAGCTAGGGTCTGGTTCAAGAAGAAACGGCTTATGTTTTAATAATTGAAGGATCCTTGGCCTCACAAAGCCATTGAGTCCCAACCAAAGAGATCATTTGTGTATAAAAGTAAAGGTGGAAGAAGTGCAGTCTACCTAGAGTACAAACTAACCTACCTCCTTTTCCTTTTCTTTTTGATCGGAAAAGTAAACAAGATAGAGTGAGAGTATGGCCCTATAACAATTTCTAAATTCAAATGATCACCGCCTACATTGCAAATTTCAAATTTTTAGGACTCTTAGGTGAGCAACATCTAAATGATTTAATGAACAAACCCCATGCCAACATAAATCTCAAAATGATTCCACTAAAAAAGACCCCCAAAAGTACTGTTGGGGTTCAGGCCACCTGCTTGAGTCTGGGATCCTGTGGATGAGTGACAAAACTAGGAAATAAGGTGCTACCATATGGAAACATGTCTAAAAATTCCTTGACAAACCCTATCCAATATTAGACGAGTGAACAGTTCTAAAGCAACAATGAAGGATTGTATAAAGGAAGATACAAGACTGTCAAAGTACCTCTGATGAGATGGAGAGCAGACTTGTAAGGCAGCCTTAATATCTTCAAACCGAGAGGTCAAAGAGTGGAGGCATAGTTTTCCTCCTCTTAACTAGAATCATAACATTTTGCTTATGCAGAAATAGAGCGTTTGAGAATAATAGATGGGAGTTGAATCTTGACAACAGTCTGGGCTTAACATCACTGTTGTTTGTAACTTGTTGTAAGAAACTAGTGACTTGTGAGGCAGAAGCTGATAATCCAAAAGCTATTTTTTTGGAGCATGAATTGTAATAATGTCAAGATAAAATTAAGGTTTATTATGCCAAGAGTGTAACCTTCATGGCAACAGGGCAGAGAAGCATCTCATGTTGCCACTGTGAAAGAATAGTTGAAAGAAAAACTATTTAATGCCGACATTTATTTTTTAAATATAAAGATCTTAACTTTAAAATAAATAAAATAACATATTAAATAAAATAGCTCTATGGTAAAATAAATTAACTCTAAAGTAAAACAAAGTAACGTTTAATATAGTTTAATGACATAACTCTTAATTTAAATAGCTCTGGTAAAATAAATTAACTCTATAGTAAAATAAATTAAAGATAAATAATAAAAAATAAAACGTATGGCTGAAATGATGTGACTTTTCAAAAAATAAAATAAAATGTTACATATAAATTTATATTTACTACCCTTTTTAAAACAAAAGAAAATATTACCAAAAAAGGAAATAACAGGAAAACAAAATAAGAAACAGTAGTAAAAGCAAAGGTAAGAGTGATTAAATATTTATTTTAATTTGTTTGATTTTTTATATTTATTTTTTATAGTTTTTAATTTGTATGTTGCTTTGATTGTGTAATGTTAAACATACATATTGTTAATGTTTGTTAGTGTTGTTACATGAGAACAAACTTATTAGTACCTACTACCTGCCATGGCAGGGAACTCTTGTATTCGATATGCAAAATTTTACATTAGTCTTCTCAATTGTCGACAAATCATTTTCATTTATTTTACTTATCACTATAGTTTGTAGTGTAGGCCAAAAATTCTGATTGGCTCTGAGACTTTACCTCTTATTCCCACGCTAATCTATGCAAGCAATAAATGCTTGAGTCAATATTAGCCATATGAAAATGAAATGAAATGAATATAACCCATATTGAAAATAAAATCAAATGGACTTTATTGTTCCAAAAGTCAATATTGAAATGAATGAGAGAAGACATTTGTGTGAGAAATCTTATGAAATCTTATCTAAAATAGTATGATTTCTCGTTTATTGTCTTTTTTATTTTGTTCATATGATGTACAACGACAGTGAGGATTGAATTCAACTCATCCTAGCCAACGCATTGGAAGAAACCTATTTGCAAACAAACCCTACAGTTTCTACAGTTCATTTGCTCAGATGGGTAGGCTACAGACCTTTCATGTTTGCCAAGAGCACCTTTATTAGTTGAGGCCACTTCGGATGGGTGAGTTCGATGCCTGCAATCTTATGAAACAGTTGTTGAAAATCAACCCTGCGTGTGTCTAGATTTCTAGAGACTTTTCGTTGTTTGCGATCTCATGAGACAGGGAGATTAAGAAGGCCAGAAGATTCTGATCTTGGAACTGTTTTAAGTTCTACTCAACAAGCTTTCCAATCTCATCATCTTGGATTCTCTCGGTGAATGGCCTTCAAAGTAGCTGTTGTCAAAAGCTATCATTTTTGTCAAATTTGTTGACAAATTTGATTAATTCCGATGCGTTGTGTAAATTTTAGGTGCTCTTTGTTCCTCTAGCCTCGTTGGAGAATTTTGGTCTGGGTTCGTGCCTTTGCTGAACTTTAGTCGAATATTTGCTTAAAAAACTGTGATTTTCTGTTCACTTTGTTGAAAGTTATGACTGACTTGGATAAATTTGAGGGTAATTTTGTACACTTTAAGCTTGTTTGGAAATTTTCATCTTATCTTGTTTCCGTGCTGAATTACTTAATGTGTTGTAGATTCTACTCTACGTCACTTTGTTTGAAATTTATGCGTGTTTTTTGGATATAGTGGAGACATTTTGCCGTTTTAAAAAATCTTTTTCGATGCTTTTGCAACTAATTTGACTTAAGTTGAGCTAAAGAATGAGGTTCAACACGTTTTAGGCGAGAGCTTGTAGGTTTTGATTGACATGTCATTTTTTGCATGTAACGGTGTCTTTGCTTGAGATATTTTTTTTGTGCTTTGATATTACTATGGAGATCTGTATGATATAGTTCTTCATTGAGATTTGTCTATTTACTCCGTCGTCTATATTTCCTGCTCTTACTATGCGTGACAATGTCTATAGCTATTTTCCTTCTCTAATCTCTAGCTTGTCTCACCTAACTGAGGACAACTCAATAATAGGTGTCATTGTCTAGGTGACTATTGCTCAAACCACAAAAAACATGCATCTTTTCTTTTGTATAGAACTTGTGTTTAATTAAATGAATGTTTCAAAGCTTTCCAAAGCATTGGTGTTTTGCTTTGTTCTTTATCTCTTACGCATGATGAGCAAAGAATAGTTCTTAGATGCAGGAATGATCCACATAAAAAATCAAAGCATGTTAATGATCCACTAAAAAGTATTGAAAATGATAAGAGAACATTTTAAATTGATAAACAAACATCAACAATGGTTCTGAGATACCCCTTATACCTCCAAAATGAGTGCCTCTATGAAAAATTTGACTATTCTACTAGAAAGTGATGATGTTTTCAAGTTCTTCGCTTCAACTAAGCTGATTTCAGCACAACCAATGCAAAATAAAAGTTTTGTTGTGATTTTCAAAATTTAAAATTTAGCTATTCCACAATCTCAAGTCCATCTTGTAGGTACTTGTTGGAAAATTGTCTAAATCTACTTCCCAAAAATGTCAACTTTATAGGAAAATGTGGTTTATGCAAAGGTTACACTAAAAGAGGTGAGTAGGTAGCTGTTTTTATGTTCATTGTAGTATCTTCATAGTTATTTTGATATTTGCTCTTTCTATTCCTCATCGTACTTATGCATTTGTAATTGAAATTTGCAATAGATGACATGATGGCAGACCTTCTTTACAAGGAAACTTTGTTGCGGAGCTTTGTCATTGTAATAACCGACCTATTCATATTCCTTGTAGCTATCTATTTCATTGATAATACTAGTCATTTTTATCAATTTTGCCATCTGCATCTTACTCATCTCGTTCTACTGCTCCACATTTTCATTAACTATGCATTGCATATCGTCTCTCCTCCCTTACTTGTTTCATTGCTCTTAAGATCGAGAGGAGAACATTCTAGAAGTCAAAGAAGAATTGAAAAGAGCTTTGTAGTTTGGCATAATCAAACAATTAAGTTCTTAGCTCTTGAATGATGGAGTCTATGTAGAAAAATAAACGGCTTTATTTTCTTGTTAAGAAACGGGAACACCTAGAGCATGGAAAATTTGACTTGGTGCTATTGGGAAAGTGTTTAAAATAGATTGCCAAGCAATGGAGGATGCTCTTCAAGTATTGACTGGACGCAAAATTCTTCAAGACTCCCCTAGGATGTTGTACTTCTTTGAGGTTGTTACTCTCTTTTTATCCAATGCCATGGATCTCTTGAAAGAGTCCACTCTCTTAAGAAAGCTTGATTTCAATTACATACAAGACTATCTGATATCTGAAGAAAGCCTAAATACTACTTTGACTAGTTATGACCTATTCAATGGGACAACCCTGGTTAGAGGGTTATTCACCCATAAGGATATTCAAAAATGTCCTGCTATTGTTTGTATCTTTAATTCCATAAAACATGGCCTCCAAAATGATTGTTCAATCACAGTGAGAAATTCTCTCTGTTCCCACTACTATGATCTTGGCCCTGAACTTGTCGATAAAATTATGACACTTACCATGCACTCTATCTTCTGCTCAATCATGTTCCACATCTACCGGACCTTGCAAACGATGCAACAATTCAGCCACATGCGAATGATGAAGAGGATGTCAACCAACCTATGTTTTTTGTTTTTGATGCTCATGTTAATGATGATGTTGCCTCTACAAAGTAGCTTTTGTCAAATGTTATAATCTTTTTGACAGACATTTCAATATATTTTTGGTGTAATTACTATACAGTTTCCTTATTTTTGTATCTGTTATTCACAATATCTATGTAATTGTAGTTATCTGCTATTCTAGATCATGATACTAAATGTTTTCTAAATGGGTAGAATGTCTGTTTTGCTTTCCTCCAGCTTGTAAAACTTTCTTATTATATTATAATAATATTTTCAGGTCTCTGCAACTTTTGCGAAAGTGCTAAGAAGGCTTATTTGTTGAAGCATATCTTTTGCAGGTTATCAAAATAATGAATGTATTGCTTATGCAGTAGCAATTGCATAGATTGATTACAACTAACAGTGACAAGAAAATTGGGTTATAAGATGATAGAGAAATTGCTAGAGCAACCGAAGTATCAAGACTATGGGAGAAATAATTGTAATGTCCCCTTCTTAGCCCATGCAGATAGATGGAGTGATTAGCCTATTCCAGGGTTCCTGTAGGCTAATGGATTTGATTAGGGAACCTCTTTGGATCATTTTTCTAGGACTTACTATTTATAGTAAGTCAGGCAGGAGGATCACGGGTGGTGTTGGCCCGACTTTCTATTTATAGCCACTGCCAGTTGGAGCACTTAGCACATTACAGTTGGTTTTGAGATGGCTAAGGAATAAATGGTCGAAATGTAAATTAAATTAAATATTTAATTTACACTAGTTAAATAGCCTAAGTCATTTGTGTTATAAAATTAAAAGTGACTTAACTTTATGGAGATATAAGTTATGACTTAAAGTTGTGTGCTAGGAAGTGGGCGCTTCATGAGGAGACTTGGGACTCAAATAAATAAAAGAAAATAATAAAATAATCCTCTTCTTGGGCGTTGGAGAGCAAGGAGTAAAAAGAAAAGATGAGAGCTCATTTGATCATTCAATCACTTTTACAAAAATTACATTGTTGTGAACTTGGAGCTTCTTGCTTTGGGGTTTGAAACAAGGGTTTTGTAGGGACAAGAACCTCTGTAAAATCACTCTCTTCGTGCTTGAGAGATAACATCAGGAGGGTTGACAGAAGTCTCATTCAGGGGCTTCACTTGTGCTTCGAATGATATAATTTTGAGGAGATTTCATCTTTGACAATATTTAGTTTGGTATGAGCAGCTGATAGAAGATAGTTTGGGGACAGATTTGAGCAGATTTTTGTGGTGTTTGTGGACTGCACTTAATTATCTCAATCGGCCGTACCACATTTGGAGGACAGATTTGCAAGTCTGAGTGTTATTTTCAGTCTAGACCTGGTTGCCATTCATGCGACAACAGCATACATAGTTCACAGTGATATTTCGAAGGATTTAACATTCATTGTATGCTGATATCTGCTACTAGCTGGGCCGTACAGTAGCAACCAAGGACGTGGTGTCTCAAGGGAGGAAAACACCTACTTGTTGGGTCTCATACCTCATTCAAAATGGCCACCTAGGGCCTTGTATCTCCATGCCATTCATTGTTTGTGGGAGAACTCTTGCTATTTGAAGATTGGATTACATTTCTAATGTCCTTATCGCTGGTTCACATACAACAGATGTATGAAGTTGAAGAACTCGAAATGGGTATGTCACTATAATTCATTTTGAGCAATATTATAATTTGGGTCTTTGTTATTTTGTGCATATCTATTATAGTTTTTTTGGGTTTCATTGCATGCTTCGTATTTCAATGTTATATTGCAAAACAATCACATGCAAAAACACATATAAACCCTAAACACAAACAACAGTCAAACCAGTACAGAAAACGGAAAAAAACTTTGGCATAAAACCCTACTAGGACAGTGGCTATTACAATAATTCAATTGTTGTAGATTGCACCATCAATCCTATGAACTTGAGAAATTCAAGAAAGGAAGGAAGATATATAGGTGTTAGAAAACGTGCAAATGGTCGTTATGGAGCAAAAATCTATGGCTCCAACTATAACCAACGTAAATGGCTAGGTACCTTTGATACAACAGAAGATGTTGCTTATGCTTATGATAAGGTAGCTATATCCATGAAAGGCATCAACCTGCCATGACCGATTTCTCATACAAAGATTTAGAGGCATCAAAGCTTGTTTCCAACCAACCTATTGTATCCCTATACCCTTTTCATTCTACCTCCAAATCCAAACATTCCATTAATGTACCTAAATATAGAGGTGTTAGGCAACGCCCGTGGGGTTGTTACGGTGTAGAAATCCTTGACCACAACTCTAAGCGACATTGATGGCTTGGAACATTTGATACAACAAAAGAGGTTGCATATGCTTATGATATTGCAGCCATATAAATGAGAGGCATTAGAGCAATTACAAATTTCATTCGCATGACTTCAAATCCAGGGAAGTTCATTTCTAATCAATTGATTGTTCCTTTCCCTACATTCATCTCTTGTTCCAAATTCAATACAAATTATACTGACCTTGTTAATATCTTGCAAGATGCTTGCTCTAATTATACACGCATGAATTTCAACATTGAACATTTTGCACTAGATGCTAAAATGTACAACTCTGGTGACCCGCTCACAAACAATTTCATGCAGTCTTCAACACGAATGATAGACAAGAATCAACAATTTCTTGGAGGTCATTCAAGCAACTTGCAACTATCCGTCTCTCTTCCTAGAGGTATTGCCAAAAGAAGTTGCCATTGAAACGCCTTCAAACAAGATACATCGACGAGTTCTAGTCATTATCCTGAATTGTCATCTCCATGTTCATGTAACCCTACTCCATCTCTATTGTCCAGCCTTCTTTTCAAAACAATGACAATTGCTTTTATAGATTCAGATTTGTTGGATTAGGTAATCCAAAAATTTCTTCCTTAATAACAACAGTTGCAACACAAGAAATATGCCATGCATGTTGCTCACCATGAATGCTGAAGTTCATTTGTTAACAAACTAGGCACTTCAAAATAATTATGTCACATCAAACAAGATTCACTTCTCATCTATTTCCATTTGGTTTATCAATAATTCTACCTTGGAAGAAAAAAATATGACATTTCGCACCATCATGTTTTAATAAAAATCAATACCTAATGTTTGTAAAATATATTCTATTACAATTCCTCATTCTAATACATTCATATCTGTCACTCTTACTACAATACAACACAAACCCAAACAAACGACATGTACTAGCCACTACGTGGCACTTGTTTAATAGTATTAACCTTTGTTTAAACAAAAATAGTTTGAAGGTAGATATTAAAAAAATTAAATAGCAAATAACTTGATGAATTGAATAAATAATGTGTTGATTATCAATACATGGTATTTATGTATATACAATATATTTGGGTTTGAAGGATGACCTTTCAATTAAATATAAAAACATAGCCATTTCAGAGTTAAAGCATTGTTAAGTTAAACTTTATTACTATTTCAAATGGTAAAAATTATATACCTTGCAGTTTTATATATATATGGGTTTGTTGAATGACTTTGTAATTGTTAAGGGCTGCAAAATAAAATAATTATTTAATTATATTATAAACATTAGCTTGAATATAAAACAATTATTTTGTATAATATATTGATGAGAAAACGCTATTATGTTACAACTTTATTGTACCATATATATATTTGGGTTTGTTGAATGGATTTGTAATTGTTAAGAGGTTGTAAAATTTAATAATATTCAATTATGTTATAAATAAATGATTAAAAATAAATAATCATTTCACATAATAAATTGAAGTTTACTATTTAAAATGGTAAAAATTATATACCTTGCAGTAATTTTAATAATGTATGTATATATACACAATATATTTGAGTTTGTTGAATGACTTTATAATTATTAAGGGGTTGTAAAACTTAATAATATTCAATTATCTTAAACATAAAAACATACTCATTTCACATAATAAGTTGAAATTAAAGCATTGTTAAGTTAAACATTATTACTATTTGAAATGGTAAAATGTAATGCCCCCATTTTTGGATTCTCTTGCAGTTCAGTCAGAGCTGACTTTCTAGGTTGGTGACAGCAACATCAGAGGAGTATTTCGATGTCACCAGGGTGTTCGGGTGATCCAGTGGAGCTGGTTGACACTCTCCGGAGAGATTTTGGAGCACTTGTCCGTACTTACTATTTATAGTAAGTGCTTGCATGTCGACAATCTTTTTGGGTTTGTTCTCTTTGGTCCTTGGAGAACATTGCTATTTTTAGTAAGTGTCAATTTGGCGTTGTTTCAGTGACCTGACAGTCAGCTGTTGAATCTTCCTGGCATTGCACTGAGCTTAGAGTTATCAGATGGTTTGTAGGTCTAGTTGGCACCCTCGATATGGGCTCAGTGGTTTATGGCTGTTACTATTTTTAGTAAGTTCGGGTTCGGTGTCGGATCGGGATTTTGAGACTGGGTTTGGATTCGTCTTGTCAAGACCTTTCCAACGAGCTATAGATCATTGGTTTCCGACATCATCTTGGCCTCCGTTTTAAAGTCCGTAAATTAAATATCATTATTTAATATTGGACCTTGGTGCCTAGGCACGACAACTTAGTGTTGTTTTAAAAGAGGGGACTTTAAGGGTGATGTTGAGAAAAGAATTAAAGAGAATTATAATATTTTAAAATGTATTTTCCCTCTCATGTTTTATCCCATATGCAAGAGGATTTTGGAGACTCCCAGTTGAAAAAATATAAAAGGAGGAAAAGGCTCTTCATTTGATATGCTTGATTTATTATTTTCTTCTCTCTTTTGAGATTTTCCCTACGAGGGTTTGGAGCTTGGCTCTAGGGTTTGAGGATTCGAACCAGAGGCTTGTGGAGACGGAAACCTCCATAGGTAACGACATTCTACAGGTATGAAATACCACCCAACAGTGCCTTTGATGGTGGATGCATTCAGTATTCACATTTGTGCCAAAATGGAGTTCTTGTAATGAGATTCGTGGATTCATTGTTCATATCATTTGCAGATTTTGTGAAGATTGTTGATGCAGATTTGGAAAGATTATTTCTTGGCTGTTTAAGAGCAGATTTCATTGGGGTTTTGAAGCTATCTATCTTCATTGCTGGCCGTACCTCCTTATGCTTGGCCGTACCATTTAATGGTGGAGTTTTGAGGTGTTTTGAGGTAGATTTGACATTCATATCTGGTCGCCTATCCTTGAGGGCATCATACAGTTCATTGTAGACTTATTTCAACGACCATACACCATTTTGTTTGTTGTTCATCACTTCTAGCATAGGTCGTACACCTCCAGGGGTGACGTGGGGGCATTTTGGCTTCATTTCTCTTTGTGGGTATTATGGATTCTGCATTGCTAGAGGCGTTTGGAGCCCTTTATATTGCTGATATCATTTGTAAGCTCAATCTTATATTCTCTGGAGTTTGGAGTGATTCTAGCTATACCCAGTTGCTGGTGCACTCTCAGCACATGTACCAAGTTGCATTTCTAAACATGGGTATGTCACAATAATTCATATTTGGCTATTCTGCTATCTGGGTTTTTGTTATTTTCTTCATATCTATTGTACTTTTTCTGGGTTTTGGTTATATGCTCTATATTGTATGCTTCGGCAACACACATCTGTAGGAAAACTAAAACCCCTTCTGCATCTTCTGTCTAGTCCAAAAGAACACAATAAAAATAATAAAAATAACACATAAAAAAATCATTTAAAAAATACAAACAGGTACGGCACATTACAGTGGTATCAGAGTAGTGTATCTTGCCATCCTGTGTGGTTATATATGACATGCAGAAGATGAAATGAGACATGCAGCCTACACATCAGTATTATCCTAGACGCAATAGATCGCAGCGAGACATTCAGGTTCCCCATATTTATCCCTTTGTAGGTATAGATACAGTAAGGGTAGAGGAAAGATGATGAAGATTGGGAAGGGCTCAGTATCCAAGAGATGCTGAATAATTGGTGTAGGAGACAGAAAGAGGATCTGAGAGTGTTACGACAAAATTCTAATCAGTTGATACAAAAGATAGACAGGTATTTCCTCAGGAATCTTGATAACATTGACATTTGTGAAGATAAGATTAAAGAAGATACTACCATGAATGAGGTGGTGCATGAAGAAAAGGTTAAAACAACAGCTGTGGATCCTAGTTCGGATTCAACTAGTGATGATTCTAATGACTTCCTTGATGATTCCTATGGGGCTGATGACTGTATTGAGTCCACTCATACATTTTTAGATGAAGGGCATGGAGAACACAAATTTGATGGTGACTTCAAAACAGTTTTTGATGATA
This sequence comes from Cunninghamia lanceolata, assembly GCA_027924645.1. NCBI lineage: Eukaryota > Viridiplantae > Streptophyta > Pinopsida > Cupressales > Cupressaceae > Cunninghamia > Cunninghamia lanceolata. The sequence goes on along the minus strand of BSBN01001032.1, from coordinate 5,949,869 downwards.
CTTTATCTTATTTTGGTAATGTTAATTCAGGTGGCCTTGGTTTTGACTTTCAAACCAAGTCTATGGAGAGAGATACTTACATTGATACCAGTGTTGGTGAGTTAGAGGTGGTTGTTCATAGGCCTTGTGAAGAGATGAGATCATTGGATGATATCCTTTTGCTAGCTAGAGATGATGGTTTCTTTTCTTAGTCCGGTGTTGATGACACAAGTGGTTGTTGGTTTGACTCTCAAACCCAGCCTATGTTGGGGAATGATTTATTCACAAAGGGCACCGGTCATGAGGAAAACAATGATCACATTTTCCCTGATCTGAGCAAACAACACTTTAGCACGTGGGATCCGGGTGTGATGGTCCCAACCATAGAAGCAGAAATCGAATAGAAATCACGATTTTTAGTAAAAATCGCGAATCAGCTCTTGAAGCGATTTTTATCCCTAAAAAAATTGAAAATCGTTGACTTTCTGGCACTCGATTTTCAACGATTTTAACAAGTTTAAATCGCGAAAAAATCGCATTTTTAACCCTCAGCCCGCGTGCAGTTTTCCCCACGCATTTTACCTGCGATTTCGCCTCTTTAATTCACACGCGATTCATCTGCAATGATTTTGGAGCCTGAATCGATTTCATTTGCTCGTGATTTCATCTGGACGCACATCTGGGTTTTTTGGAGGTATGTAAATACTACCTTGAGGCTTGAATAAATATATTGATACTGAATAAATATATTGAGGGTTTTTTTTGGAGGTATTTAAGCCGAATAAATCTTATGTGTTTGCGGGTCTTCTCTATTGGGAGTGTTTGTCGTTGATAAATTTTTTATTTTTTATTTTTTTATTTTTTACCGGTATATAGTTAATAGTTTTAATTTTTAAAAATGTATATTCACAGAAGATTTTATTAAGTGTAAAACCATTAACTATAATAACTATGTAGTTAAGAGTAACTATTATAGCTTCATTGTAATATTGCCTTGGCACTCTAGCCAGAATTTGCAAGCTCACGTCATAAGGCAATCTAGGAATCAGAGTCTCCTCCATCTTTGGCATTTCAACTATCTTACAACGGTTAAATTCCGAAATCCCAAGTGTCATTAATTCTTACAATGGTTAAATACAAGCATATGAAGGTATGATGGAAGTTAAAACAAGAAAAATAATTCTAGATCTTATCTTTATTAAGAAACTGCTATAGTAGATCGTATCTTTATGATGATTAGTCATATAGTTAAATACAAACACATGAAGCTATAATAGAATTCAGAAACAAGAAAATTAATTTAGATGTATGTGAAGCTGTGGTGGGTCCTAATGAAAAGGTCATGGAAAATGCTCATCAAGAACAGTTAGGCCTTCATTTTCAAATATTGATATTGTTCTACCAAATCCAACTACTCTAATCCGTATTATTTTTTGTGTCATGTAGGATTAATGCTTTCTTCCCACTCTACTTAAATATCATCCATTTCAATTTAAATATCATTCATTTCAATGATCAAACAGTCCATAACAACCTCTTCTTCCTTACAAATAGTGTTATTATCATTGAAAAATTCCATGACTTCAATGCCCAAAATGCCCATATCTACTTCAGATCATGTCAAAATAAGCATGTTCACTTCAAGTAGATGATATAGTTTCTAAACATGCAGTTATTGAATAGTTGGCATCCAAATTGAAGATGAAGCATTTAAATAATGTTCCCACATCATTGATTTGCACACAAGCACCGAGGAGGAATAAGAAATGTGGTTGTTGATAGAAAAGAGGCAAGCAGTGGACATCCATATGGCTACATCCAAGCAAGTAAAAATGAGTATGGATTCTTTGAGGATTAATGCTCCTGTTGTGCAAATTAATTCATATAGTAGATCGTATCTTTATCATGTGACAGACCTACAACTTCTTCTGCATTATTATATTGAAAAGGATGTCACAACACGTTACGTTTTATCTCAAGGCCTGTCAATCTCACAAGTTGCTTTGTCCACTGTTTTTAATTCTTTTCTCTTCACTTAGTCGGTTTGTCCACTCTTTTGAACTCTTTTTTTCTTTACTGAGTCGATTTGTCCACTCTTTTTAACTTTTTTTTCTTTACTTAATCGGTTTGTTCAATTTAAAATAGGTATTGAAATTTGTAAATTTTATAATTATTATGTTGAGAGCTGTAATTTACAGTTGTAAAAAGGTAAAGTGTAATGGCATGACCATGTCTATTATTATATTAACAAAGTGTAATTTACAGTTGTAAGAGGAGTTGTAAGAGGTGAAGTGTAATTAAAAACTCAAAAACTCCACACAATGTTAATTTAGATAGTAAATAACTATGTATTCCCTTCACTTGTCCACTCTTTTTAACTTTTTTTTCTTTACTTAATCGGTTTGTCCACTCTTTTTAACTCTTTTACCTTCACTTGTTCAATTTTAAAATAGGTATTGAAATTTGTAAATTTTATAATTATTATGTTGAGAGTTGTAATTTACAGTTGTAAAAAGGTAAAGTGTAATGGCATGACCATGTCTATTATTATATTAACAAAGTGTAATTTACAGTTGTAAGAGGAGTTGTAAGAGGTGGAATGTAATTAAAAACTCAAAAACTCCACACAATGTTAATTTAGATGATTGTAAAGTCATATTATATTTTCACTTGACTGTGATATTATATTTTTACAAGCTGCCAGTTTAGTTTTTGGTTTAGTTTTAATATATTATTGACTAATTACTTAATTCAAATTATTTATCATCAGAAACCTAGAGTTAGCACATCATTTTCGTGTAGAAAATTATTTATCATGAAAGACTGAATTCAAATGCTTTTATAGCTTTGATCATAATGCCACGTCCAAGAGACTTTGCGTGGACTCATTGCACATCAGTCTCGGGTACAACCAGGGTCAAATGCAATTGGTGTCAAGCTGAAATACCTGGTGGCATTTATCGCTTCAAATGGCATTTGGCAAAGGAGGTAGGACATGAGACTAGTATTTGCAAAGGTTGCCTTGCAGATGTCACATATCAGGGAAAACTAGCTCTTGAGGCGATTTCTGATAATAAGGCAAAAAGGGCAAGAACTGGGATAGAAATGGCATTAAATTCTACATATGCTAAGAGCAATCCTTCGAATGAGGCAAGTAGTGAACATATGTCTTTCAAGGAGTCTGTGTCAACGCCTTCTTCTACAACACATGGCCCAAACACAGGTGGAGGAAACATTAATTCTTTCTTCGCACCTCGTACTACACCAGGATCACAGACCACTTTGGAGAGTACAGGATGGAGAAAGAACGTCCATGAACATGCAAAGAAGGCAATTGCAAATTTCTGGTACTACTCTAGCTTGCCGTTCCATGTTGCCAGATCTCCATACTGGCAAGGTATGGTGGATGCGATTGCAGGTGCAGGTCTTGGGTTCAAAACCCCATCTTATGAGACATTGAGAGTTGGTATACTCAATGATGCAGTAGAGGATGTTAATGATGTTTCTGAACATCGACTAGCGTGGACAAAGACTGGTTGCACCATAATGTCAAATGGTTGGACAGATAGAAGGAACCGAACCCTCATCAACTTCCTTATCTCTTGTGATATTGGCACCATTTTTTTGAAATCTGTGGATGCATCAGATAGGATCAAATCTGCAGCTGAAATGTTTGAGTTGTTTGATGATGTGGTCAAGGATGTAGGGCCAGAATATGTGGTACAATTTATTACAGACAATGCTGCTGCTTGTGTCATTGTTGGGAAACTCCTGACGGAGAAGTATCCCTCTATGTTTTTTACTCCGTGCGCGGCACACTGCCTTGATCTAACCCCAGAGGATTTTGGAAAACTTGAATGGGTGATGGAGGTATTGCAACAGGTTCGCACAGTTACCAAGTTCATCTACAATCACACGAGGTTGTTGTGTCTAATGCGCTCCTTCACAGAGGGCAAGGAGCTAATTTGGCCAGGGGTGAGACGATTTGCTACGCACTTCCTTGCATTGCAAACTCTTTGGCAACAACAATTAAATTTGAAGTGAATGTTCCTTTCTCCTGAGTGGATAGAGTGGCTTCACAAGGCTAGTAGATGGCAAAAAGGTGGTACAGTACATTTATTCTACAAGTTTTTGGGATGCAATTGAACAAGTTGTACAATTTTCTGAGCCTCTAGTCAAAGTTTTGAGGCTAGTGGATGGGGATAAATCCCCCATGGGCTATTTGTATGAGGCCATGGATAGGGCTAAGGAGGTGATGAGGGGTAGGATGGAAAATGACAAGGACAGGTACATGCCATTGTGGGACATAATTGATAGGAGATGGGATCAACAGATGCACTCCCCTCTCCATGCTGCTGGGCATTATCTCAATCCATCCTTGTTCTATAGCTCCTCATTCAAAGATGATGATTCTGAAGTCACACGTGGCCTATTCATATGCATGGAGAAAATGTTCCCTACCCCAGAAAAGTTGCACGTAGTTATGGCAGAGTTGCCAATGTACAAGCAGGTGAGGGGTGTTTTCTCAAGTATGGCTACGGTGCAAGGCAGGAAGACCTACCAACCAGGTACACTCTATTAGCTTTGGACAATTTCTCTTTATTGTGGACATGTAGATTAAAGATGTTAAGATTTTAATATATCTTACATGAAATCATCATGGTAATAATTTGTGTTTTTCAGCACAATGGTGGGATTTTTTTGGTCAAGATACCAAAAATCTTAGATGGATGGCAAGGCGCATATTGAGCCAACCATGTAGTTCATCCGCTTGTGAGCATACTTGGAGTGTTTTTGAACACATACATTCCAAGAAACGTAACCGTCTAACACAAGAACGGATGAATAATTTGGTGTTCGTTCACCACAACCTCCGCTTGAAGCTAAAGAAAGCTCAAGGTTAGACTTCTAATATACTTGCAATCATAGTTATAATTGTATTCATTATGTTTTTCACTTTCTATTGCCACGACTAATTTATATATGGACAAAATCAGGTACTGCTGAGGATGACGCACCAATTGACCTTGATGAAATTGATCCAGAGTTTGAGTGGATTGCAACTGATGATGATGATGATGATGATGATTTTCTTGACACTGACGATCTTGATATCCTAATGGAGAGCAACATGAGTAGTGATTTGCTTGAACAAGTTAGGACAGGCTCTGACCTAGGAGCTTCATCATCAAGACCTACAACTCTCTAGTGTAGCTCTCTTTGTAGTAGCAAGACTCATTGGCTACGTCTAGTTTTTTGGAATTTTGTACTCAGTTTCTATATTGACATTGTATAAACTGGATTGTAATTGAAATTTTATCAACTTTCAACATTTAGTTATTAGTTATGCACTATGAAGTATGCTTTGTGCAATGCAATGTAATCAATGATTCAGCGATATGAATATAAACAACTACAATCTATATTTTACAAGTCATGGGCAAAACTCTCGATCTTATTTGCTCTCTATATCTCTATGTTATGGAAATGCCTTTAAATTTAAAAAACAAGAAGTTTTTGTCCCTTCTACATTTTTAATGGTTTTTTTGAAATCCGTTTTTTTTCTAATTTATTCCCATTTAAATCACGATTTTTTTTGAAAAAATCTTATACTTTTGGTTTGCCGATTTTTACCCCTACGATTTTTTCCCGATTTTATCACGATTTTTTGAAAAAATCTTAGACTTTTGGTTTGCCGATTTTATCTCTAAACGATTTTTGCTTCCTTGGTCCTAACATTTGATGTGGGTCCTCTTTGGGATGGATCTACTTTTGGTCATGCTGCAGTTCCTACTTCATTTACACAGTTGGGCTTAAGGGATGACATTGATGACCCTGATGTTGTTGATAACAACCTTGAAAACAAATCAGATTTGGTGTTGTATGGTGCTAATCATAAATCAGAAATTTTTTATGAAGTTAACTAGTCTCAGGGGTCCTATCTTTTGCTAGGACAACTAAAGGTAAGTGAAGACTTGATAGCTGAAAGAATTGAATCCGAGCCTCTGTATGATGAATACAAAATCACAAAACAGGAGGCATGCATTGCGGAGCTAGCTGATTTGGGGAAGACTACCACAAATTAATAAGGCTGAGCCTACTCTTGAGATAGCAACCATTCCATGTGAGTATGATAGATGTGTGGAGTTCCCGAATGTTGACACTCAAGATTTGAGTGTTAAAAACGAATTATGTGATGCGGATTCAAGACTCAGCAAGTCTGATTTTACAAATCAGACCTTAGAAGAGAGGAATGAGACAGAAGATTTACTTAATGGTGATGGGTTCCAGGATAGCTCTTTGGATGAGCATGCATCTACATTGGAGGTAGCGGTGAGCAATGATTATGTCCAATCAGCAGCTTCTATTATGTCATTGGAGCCATCCCGTGAGGTACATAACAACAATACCTCTGTTGAGGAAGTGTGCAGGGCTGATAGCACACATGGCTTACCAATCGGTGAGTGATGATGATTCGGCCTCTTTCCATAGTGCAGATTGCAAATCGAAGGAGTTGTGTGGAGATGATTTGTCACAGGGGTATCATCATTTGATTGGTCAACTGAAGGTTAATGACAACATGATTGCTACAACTTTGGAACATTTTGATGTTTCTAGACAGATGTTGGCAACCTATGGTTGGAGTACTCCTGAGATGGATGAACATGATGATAGAGGACTTTCCCTTGCTGAGTTTCAGGCACTTAGAGATGCAGTTGGGATAATGAAGAATAATTACCTACAGTTGTTATCAGATAGAGATCATCTTCTCAGGCTTGACGGTATTTATCATGAATCTCTAAGGGGAAAGGAAGAGGAGGTTGATGAGCTCACCTATGAGCTTGAGGTCGACGCGGACTCTTTGAAGAGTGCTCAAACAGCCCTTCAAGAGTCAAAGTTACGGATAGATGAGCTTACCGTGGAGTCGGGCTCGACGCAGTCTTCATCACCTATAGATACCATTCAGATATCTATGGCAGCATGTGGTGATGAGCATACATCCACAGATGGTGGTAATGAGTATGTGGAGGATGTGGCTACATCCATTTCATTTACTAGTGCAGATGACACAGATGGGACGATTGTTTTGGATGAGTGTAGCAGGGAACAATATGTTGCACTAGGTGTTCCTGAGGTTAGTCCCATTTCAGGTTATGCAGAACAGATAAGTGATGGCTCTTGTGGTGTTGTAGTGAATATTCCAGAGAATTGTGTGACGTATCACCACACTACTTCATCATTTTCATAGGAGATATGCAGGGCATCATCCAGTGGTGTGAGTGGTTCTCATGTTGATTTGTTTCCCTCTCCTGGAAGCAAATCAGAGTTTGCCTCCTATGCAGCGGATTGTGATAGACAACTTATTGAGCTGCAACGATGGAGAGATCAGCTGAAGGTTACCAAGGACAAGGTTGTTCAAACCCTAACTCGTATTGACAGTACCCACAAGTTTGTGGAGGGTCTTTTTTGGACGGCACAAATGGAGGAAAGACAGATGGGGGTAGTAGTGGGCACATCTATATCTAATTTGCGAACTATCCAGCATGCCATGGAGTGGATTAAATCATAATACCTCCAATTGCCTTCAGATCGGGACTTTGCTATTGGGTATGCAAAGAGGACTTGCGAAGTATCTACCCAATTAGCCATTTAGGATCAGAGACATGGGCCATCTTCTGATTCGTGTGATGCGAGTGATGAGGAGTGTGTTCATGATTATGACAATCAACCATTGACGCAGGTAGGTGCTTTTTACCTTGACTATATAGTGAGAAGTGCTCATCATTTCACCTTTAGTCCACACACAGATGACCTGATGATGCGCAAGTGTGGATTGGCTCGGAATTTCGACCATCCATTGTGGGATGAAGGGTTGCCATCTACAGAAGATGGAATGAGAGATTGCAGGTGGCTGACTCAGATACATTCAGAGGATCACTTGCAGGGTTAGAGATCAGAGTACCATCATGGTGATATGTATCAGATAGAGTTTGCAACTTCTTGGTCTCGAAGACTTCCTTTGGAGGCATAGCTTCAGAGAGGTTGCAGTATCAGTAGGCATGATGGCATGTTTAGTCTTTACAACGGTGAGGGAGGAGAGCTTATTCATTCCCTCGTGTCAAGAGAAGTAATTTCACATCTTCCAGCACCTTTGTTGGACAGACAGTACATCCATAGGAGCTTTGCAGGGGATGAAAGGGGATGTTGTGGTTCAGACACTCCGAGATTTACTTACCCCTTCATGATTGTTGGAGGTGAGGTTCTGATGTGTTGGGATCCAGGTGGTGACAGGTTTGGCATAACAGTTTGGTTGGATTTCGTTGTGTTGCTTCACCACTCTCTACATGGTGAAGATTATATCAGAGTTGCGCAGTGGAAGTCAATAGGTGATGTGTATGGCAGACTTCCATATTGGCTTTGGGACCCAGGGGTTCCTATGTATGGCAGATTGTTCTATACTGGGATAGCTACTTACATTGATGCCGAGCATGGTTTTACCTCTACCCAGCAGATGCAGTGGAGATGCTATTGGACATTCTTCAGAATGATTTGTGATCTTGGAGTTCAATCTGGGCATGCAGGTGCAAATTGCTTGAGGACAAGCAATCTTTGGGAAGGGTGGACTGTAATGTCCCCAATTTCGGATTCTCTTGCAGTTCAGTCAGAGCTGACTTTCTGGGTTGGTGACAGCAACATCAGAGGAGTATTTCGATGTCACCAGGGTGTTCGGGTGATCCAGTGGAGCTGGTTGACACTCTTCAGAGAGATTTTGGAGCACTTGTCGGTACTTACTATTTATAGTAAGTGCTTGCATGTCGACAATCTTTTTGGGTTTTTCTAGGTTTGTTCTCTTTGGTCCTCGGAGAACATTGCTATTTTTAGTGTCAGTTTGGCATTGTTTCGGTGACCCAACAATCAACTGTTGGCTCTTCCTGGCGTTGCACTGAGCTCAGAGTTATCACATGGTTTGTGGGTCCAGTTGGCACCCTCGATATGGGCTCAGTTGCTTATGGCCGTTACTATTTTTATTTAGTTCGGGTTCAGTGTCGAATCGGGATTTTGAGAGTGGGTTTGGATTCGTCTTGTCAAGACTTTTCCAACGAGCTATAGATCATTGGTTTTCGACATCATCTTGGCCTCCGTTTTAAAGTTTGTAAATTAAACATCATTATTTAATATTGGACCTTGGTGCCTAGGCACGACAACTTAATGTTGTTTTAAAAGAGGGGACTTTAAGGGTGATGTTGAGAAAAGAATTAAAGAGAATTATAATATTTTAAAATGTATTTTCCCTCATGTTTTATCCCATATGCAAGAGGATTTTAGAGACTCCCAGTTGAAAAAGTATAAAAGGAGGAAAAGGCTCTTCATTTGATATGCTTGATTTATTATTTTCTTCTCTCTTTTGAGATTTTCCCTACGAGGGTTTGGAGCTTGGCTCTAGGGTTTGAGGATTCGAACCAGAGGCTTGTGGAGATGGAAACCTCCATAGGTAACGGCATTCTACAGGTGTGAAAGACCACCCAACGGTGCCTTTGATGGTGGATGCATTCAATATTCACATTTGTACCGGAATGGAGTTCTTGTAATGAGATTCGTGGATTCATTGTTCATATCATTTGTAGATTTTGTGAAGATTGTTGATGCAGATTTGGAAAGATTATTTCTTGGCTGTTTAAGAGCAGATTTCATTGGGGTTTTGAAGCTGTGTCTATCTTCATTGTTGGCTGTACCTCCTTATGCTTGGCCGTACCATTTAGTGGTGGAGTTTTGAGGTGTTTTGAGGCAGATTTGGCATTCATATCTAGTTGCCTATCCTTGAGGGCAGCATACAGTTCATTGCAGACTTATTTCAGTGACCATACACCATTTTGTTTGCTGTTCATCACTTCTAGCATAGGTCGTACACCTCCAGGGCTGACATGGGGGCATTTTGGCTTCATTTCTTTTTGTGGGTATTGTGGATTCTGCATTGCTAGAGGCGTTTGGAGCCCTTTATATTGTTGATATCATTTGTAAGCTCAATCTTATATTCTCTGGAGTTTGAAGTGATTCTGGCTATACCCAGTTGCTGGTGCACTCTCAGCACATGTACCAAGTTGCATTTCTGAACATGGGTATGTCACAGTAATTCATATTTGGCTATTCTGCTATCTGGGTCTTTGTTATTTTCTTCATATCTATTGTACTTTTTTGGGTTTTGGTTATATGCTCTATATTGTATGCTCCGGCAACACGCATTTACAGGAAAACTAAAACCCCTTCTGTATCTTCTGTCTAGTCCGAAAGAACACAATAAAAATAATAAAAATAACACATAAAAAGATCATTTGAAAAATACAAACAGGTACGGCACATTACATAAAAATTATATACATTGCACTTTTCCTTTTTGTTTTGGACATATATTCATTAGGTTAGTCTTTATGTGATAACTAGCATATAAGTCACATGTTTTGCGAGTTGGTAAATTCCTTGAACTTAGCTTGATTTTTCTTCAACACGTTCTTAGATAAATCCACTTCTATCACAAATCGAGTAAAAAATAGGCGCTTGGAGAACAATATCTCTGGGCATCTTTTACATAGATTTATCTAAGATAGGTATGCTAGTTTTATAGCCATTTATAGAAAGAATTAGGGTTAAGAAAGGACAAGAATGATGTCATCCCTATCCAAAGAAGGAAAATATGCATTTGAGAATATGACTGTTGAGGCCCAAAAAGCATATGCTCCTTTTTCAAGGGGGCACAATTCTTTTAGGCCTAAAATAGAGGCACAAGGCCATTTGGGAAAACACATCTCAAGGTGTCATAAGATGAGTTAGAAGACCCAAATCACAACTTTAAAAGTGGTCAATGGCTGTAATAGACCTGGGATAGGTCGCAAAGTGATGTCAAGCCTTGTGAGGGTTGCAACTATGCAACCCAACATGCTAAGCAAGGTGTCAACTCAATTGGAAAGTAGGGAGAGACAGTGCTTCTAGGACCTTAGTGTGAAGTCGAAGACACAAGTGACTACACAACAAAGTTGCTAAATATTGTTGACTTGTTACAAGGTGTGGGTAAAACACAAAATTGCTGTGCTAATACAACACACAATTCTATATCTCTATTATGGTTCTCAGTATATCTTCACTCCATAGAGAAAAACAATAGGAGAATCAGAGGTGTCACATGAAAGGAGGATAACATCAAGTATTAATCATGGTGTCACTAAACCATCATCCCCCATTTACTCTGAAATTTCAAAACTTTTTAACTATAAACATGCATATTTTGTTTTCTAGCTTATGTGGTATTTCATACTAGCATTAAATGTGACCTAGGGCTGACTGACTGATCTGTGCCTTGTCAGTGAATTCAATTTCAATCAAACATCTGCAGTGTCATATACTCTTCCTAAATGCATCATTCTTGATTTTCTCTCTTATTTGCCTGCATTGATCTAAGAGGCAATGAGCAGATTTCCATGTGTGGTCCATAGAGCTGATGTCATTGTGAAGATCAGCAAGTCAGAACTGCTGTATTGACCCTACAAACATGTATTGACCCTCTGTCAAATCTGTTGTTTTGACCCAAAAAGACTGATGTTTGACTCTCTTGACCAAGAAATTCTGCTGGATTGATTGAGTCGCCTCTTATACGAGCTTTATTGGCTGTTGAACTGTAGAAATATGCTGTGTTGATTGGAATGTTCTGTTGGCTGGATCAAATAGTTGTTGACTAAGCATTTATTTAGGTATGTTGACTACTTCAGTTAGTTTTACTTTTAACTTTTATATATGAGCTTCTGGATGGTTGTGTTTAATACCTAGCCAAAACAGACTGGCTAGGACTTGAACCCAGGACTTCCCAAATACCAGTTTGGGTGATGTACCACTGAGATTTTAGTACTCAGTTGGCTTGAGATCTCAAGTTAAACCTTCTATAAGATTAACATTTTAAAACTTGTTATCTTCACACGACCAATAAATTTTATATATGAGCTTACAAACCAGCTAGTACTTGAACCTAGGACTCCTCAAATACTGGTTTGGATGATCTATCAATTTGAATTTTGCTATCAGTCATTTTTTGAGTTAAGAATTCAAGTTGACCATGCTTAATGTTTAACTTTTTAAAATTTGTAAGCTTCATGCTACCAATGAATTTTACACGAACTTCCAAATGGTTGCATTAAAGACCTAGCCAAACAGGGCTGGCAAGGATTCGAACCTAGAACCTCCCAAATACCAGTCTGAGTGATCAACCAAAGTCCTTTTTCGGTTTGAGAATTCAAGTTAAAATTTTCTGAATTTTAACATTTTTAAATTACGAAGCTTCACGCAACCAATGAATTTGATATATGAGCTTCAAGATAGTTACTCATGTTAATACATAGCCAAATGGACTGGCTAGGACTCGAATCCAAGATCTCCCAAACACCACTTGCACTCTACCACTGATCAAATAGTCCTTTGTTGGTTTGAGATTTCAAGTTCAACCCTCCATAAGGTTGGCATTTTTCAAGTCTGTCAACTTCACATTACCAATGAATTTTAGATATGAGCTTCTGGAAAGTTGACTTCATTAGATGTATTAATGAGCACCTTTTGTTCTACTGGCAAAAATGATAATGAAACAGTCTGTTATGAATTAAATGTCATTAATGCTGTTGTAATGGTCAGGAATGAATTGCTATTTATTTACTTAGCAATAAGATGATCCATCCACATTTCTAATGGTGGGTAGAGAAGTCACAACTAGAAACCCCCAGGCCTATAAATAGTCTACATATGCTATCCAAACCTGTTTACATTGCATGTAGAATTTTCATAACTATAATCAACACTATGTTCTTTTTGTCTCAAGGTAGGGAAAACATTGAAGTGGGCAGTATAGAATTAAGGTCCATGAAGATTTAATTGCTTTAACTTGTGATCCTATAAACAAAGAGGTAGAATAAAAAATATATACATTGCTTATTAGTGCATTCTCTGCCTAATAGTGCCTTTGTACTTGGGCTTCTATTTACAAAACTAGGATGTCTTTGTTAAGAGATTGTCATTGAAGTCTATGTGTTGGCAACATGAGCTTAATAGAGAGACTGATGGATATTGAAGAGCATGATGGTGTATGGTGTTGTCATTGATGGCAACCCATTATAGAGATGCAGTAGTGTTGGTCCGGAGAAGACCAAAGTACCAATTGTTCTGAAAATTTGTCTAAGTCCCGGAGTACTGTTTTCAGTGTTTAGTAAACCAGTTTTTGGGTCCGCATTGTTCTGCTATGAAGAATCTTGTCATGCAGTTCTAAGGTAATTTTGGTACATGTTGAAGGAGTCTAAATCCCAAGTTTCATTGCTTGAAGTCCTCCACAACTGAAGATAGATTTAACAGAGTACCGGACTCTGTAATGACAGTATAATGGTTGTATTAGTGGTATGTTGAAATGCTCCGCATTCCACTGCAGACGAATATTTTGCTATGCGGTTTTGAGGGTAAGTTCATAGATGTCTGAAATATGTTCTCTCCAAGTGGCAAGCATTTTGGTGGTCTGCATGTTGCGTTGTGAGTAAACAGTTGGCTCATTCTATTGTTACTTCACCAGTAGTGTCGACCCAAAGGTTTTGAGGTTGTGCGGAGTTGAATTATGTATGGAGCAGAATTATGGGAATAATTATAGGTTATGCCAACCTATCTTAATGTGTTACTGTTGATGAGGTTTTTGTGACTGCAACAACATTAGAATAAAACATAGAGTATTCTATCCTCTCTTGAATAAAGCTTCTCAGACGTTGAACTACGTGATCGAATGAGACTGCTCCAAGGTTCCTTGAATGTCAGGTCTTAATGTGCATAGGGATAGACTCAGTGGAATGATGTGATTTGCTGGTAATCACGAGGGGGACTTACATGGGATTACTCCTTCATGGACATGGAATTCACTCCTGGGACTCAGACTTGTGGGTGAATGGAACTCCTTCACAAATGGACAACTTGGAATTCCTAGGTTCCACTCTTGAAGAGGCGGATGATTTGGCAATGAGGCTCTGGAAAACTAAACCTAGCGAAAATCTAAAAGAAAAGATAAGTCCTTAGCCTAAAAATCCTAGAAACTAGATAGGCAGGGTCAAAAGCGCAGAATCCCTGACCTACTGAAATATGCGCTCTAGGACTGTTTTTTGTCCTTGGGCACAAAATCTTGCACCTGTGGAATTTTGCGCTCTTGGACAGGTTTCTCCAGTTCCTCCACAGATTGTTCCTGTCTAAAGCAGAATGTTAATCTTGCAGAATGACCCTCCTGACCCAGCCTAAAGATGTAACCGGACTCCAAGACTTGTAGGAAGGCATGCCAGATAGATTCCAATTCCTTTCGGAAGATTCAACTTGAGTGGATTCCTGTTCACAAAATGCAAAATTGCAACACTTCCATTTGAATGATGTTTCAAGGAGGCAACATTCCAAGACTTAGCCAAATTCCAACAAAAGGTCCACAATCACTCCAAGGGAGAAAATCTAGGACATCAATAAATCCCCGACAGGTGAAAGTCCCCGACATCAGGAAATCCCCGACATTGGAAAATCCTTGATAGGTGAAAATCCCCGACGACCTGGAAATTGCTCTCTGACCTAGAAATTCCTCCTGTCCATGCCTGGTAACCTTGGAATGAAGGAGAAGTTAGTCCAAGTGTGAAGGATACCAGAAAGTGAAGAAAATCCGTTGTTTATTCAGGAATTCATAATTTAATTTGATCAATTATGCAAGTTTAGTTCCTGTTTTATCTTTTGATTGCATTGCATTTAAGGACCTTGTTCATCATGACTACTCGAGGTTTCCCTTGTTTTGCAGGAATCCAGGACGAGGATGGGCTTCCATGAAGACGGAGCTCAAGGATGATCAAAGACTATCTCAGACATCATGGAGTTCCAATACCGAAGAGGACTACTTCCAAGTTTCCAACACCAGACGAGGAGATTACATGCGAATTCCACAAGAAGAAATGAAAGATTCAGACATCTCAATGATACAAGGAAGGCAACATCAAAGATTCCAGTTCAGCAACAGGGAGACTTCGCATAAAAGATGGGAACTCCTTTCAATACTTCAAGTTCCACGTCAAAGGATTCCAGTTCCGGACAAGAGGATCAATCCTTGGACAACCCGGAGGATGCACTTCAAGTTCACCATCCATCAGGAAGAACGGGAATCCACGCCAAGGATGAGGAATTCCAACCCAGGAATCCAGGACAGGGAATTCTATTCCACGACAGGGAATTCCAACTCAGGAAGGAATTCCATTCCAGGACCCTAAGGAAAATGCGCCCCTGCTCTAGGAAGGATTCCTCCACATAAAATCCTGTTCACCCTGGAATCTGCGCCCAGGAAGAAAATCATTCCTGGTCGCAAAATCCTGTTCCAAGTGGAATTTGCGACCAGGACAAGTGGATTCCAGGACACCATGGAATTAGCGACCAAGGAACAGACAGTTGACTGGTCTCACCTACCTACCAAGCAGCTTAGTCAGCCTGGCGTCTAGGACAGGTGGCAACTTTTCATCCAGAGCAGGTGGTGTCCAGGACAGGTGGCAGCATCCCATGGAGCCTATGACATGTTTATCCCTATCTCTTTAGGGTTTGCACGGATTTTTAGGAGATCAGATCTCCTCACCTCCTCTTTTGGGTTATGTTTGCCTATAAATAGGCTGAGGGGCCTCATTTGAAAGGGGCCTTCTTTCTTCTTTCATTTCTTAGGCTCTTAGAGCGAGTAGTTAGTTAGCTGTTCCTTTCTGTTGCACTTCATTTCTGGGGCAAAGGAACTTTGAAGAATCAGCAAGATTGTTGTAAGACATTCCCAAATCAATATATGGACATTGAAGATTGGTGTTCTTGATATTCTTTGGATTGTGGCATGGTTTTCTGACTTCTTTGAAGCAAATCATAAGCTCCAAGATCTAAGTTGTTTCATTTCTATTTTCTTTCAAAGCTTTTCATTAGTTAGAATGATGGAGATTATTACTGTTGAATGGTTGAATCTGTTTGTTCATACCATTGGTGATTTGTGGCTTGCAAATCACCGCGCATGGTTAGCTTGAACTAATTCCAAGTCTAACTTCGGCTGTTCTGCATGTTTCAGTTCCATGTCCCTTGTAGGACAGTCTGAAAATCCTTACTCCCCCCTCAGAACCATCCCTGCCTAGCTGTTGTCTCATGACGAAGCAGAGGACTGGTTCCAGTTTCCATCCTCAGCAGTAGTCCTCTTCCATCGATTAGTTAGACTCCTGAACCCTTACCTCATCTTTTGCATTTTCTTTTAGATTTTCGCTAGGTTTAGTTTTCCAGAGCCTCATTGCCAAATCATCCGCCTCTTCAAGAGTGGAACCTAGGAATTCCAAGTTGTCCATTTGTGAAAGAGTTCCATTCACCCACAAGTCCGAGTCCCAGGAGTGAATTCCATGTCCATGAAGGAGTAATCCCATGTAAGTCCCCCTCGTGATTACCAGCAAATCACATCATTCCACTGAGTCTATCCCTATGCATGTCAAGACCTGACATTCAAGGAACCTTGGAGCAGTCTCATTCGATCACGTAGTTCAGCGTCTGAGAAGCTTTATTCAAGAGAGGATAGAATACTCTGTGTTTTATTCTAATGTTGTTGCAGTCACAAAAACCTCATCAACAGTTACACACTTTGATTCTCTGCGCAAAGCGTATGGGATTGAGTTTCGTGCCAACAGGTCAAGGAGTCACACAGTACATCTATCATACCGACCTGTTTGATGTTTTGCTTGATTGTGGTATATAAATAAGATTGATTTCTTGTGTGAAGGGAGTGTGGATGCGAAAAACTAAGTGTGCGTGTGTGTGTGTGAAATTTGATGCAGAGAAGGGTAAGATAAGATTGTGGTGAAGATGAAGTGTGTTAAGTCAATATTCTGAGCTACAGTGGAATTGTATCTTCAGCATAAGTCAGATGCATTACTAACAGTTCATATTTGGCAGTAAGCCACCCCTTCTATGTCTTTCTATTCAGGACAATGTCCTTTGGTAGTGAGCCACCTGCAATGACCACTTCTCTTTTGGACAGTGAGTCCACCATGTGTATCAACTTGTAACCAGTTGCATTATAATATATTGTGAGCTGATCCTCACCGTGGTTTTTACCTTTTTGGGTTTTCCACGTAAAAATCTGGTGTTAATGTGTTATGTATTTTGATGTTTGCTTTCATGCTTTCCTTTCTTACTGCAAATTAAATATGCTATGTGGAATGAATGTTTAAATGCTTAAGTGGTTTCAGGGAATACTGATTCACTGCCCCTCTCAGCATTTCGGGTGTTCAACAGTCTTCACACAATACGCACAAAAGTGTTGGTTCACCAATATTCGATGTCCTTTTTGCAACCATGGCACTTTGTATGGATTAGGGCGACTTACCATTCTTAGCCCTAACTTTTGTATCATCTCAAAAGAAACTAAATTATCGTTGCTTCCACTATCAATTATGATGTAAACTGATTCCTTGGATCGATTCTTCAAAATCAGGAGGCACGACTAACTATATTTACTAGTTTTAGGAGTGGATGGTAATGGCTCAACCATTTAGGGAACAACCATTATGAGTATGGAAATTACAGGCTTTGATTCTTTGCGCAAAGTGTATGGGATTGAGTTTTGTGCCAACAGGTCAAGGAGTCACACAGTACATCTATCATACCGACTTGTTTGATGTTTTGCTTGATTGCGGTATATAAATAAGATTGATTTCTTGTGTGAAGGGAGTGTGGATGCGAAAAACTAAGTGTGAGTGTGTGTGTGCGAAATCTGATGCAAAGAAGGGTAAGCTAAGATTGTGGTGAAGATGAAGTGTGTTAAGTCAATATTCCGAGCTTTAGTGGAATTGTATCTTTAGCATAAGTCAGATGCATTACTAATAGTTCATATTTGGCAGTGAGCCACCCCTTCTTCTATGTCTTTCTATTCAGGACAGTGTCCTTTGGTAGTGAGCCACCTGCAGTGACCAATTCTCTTTTGGACAGTGAGTCCACCATGTGTATCAACTTGTAACTAGTTGCATTATAATATATTGTGAGCTGATCCTCACTGTGGTTTTTACCTTTTTGGGTTTTCCACGTAAAAATCTGGTGTTAATGTGTTATGTATTTTGATGTTTGCTTTCATGCTTTCCTTTCTTACTGCAAATTAAATATGTTATGTGGAATGAATGTTTAAATGCTTAAGTGGTTTCAGGGAATATTGATTCACCCCCCCTCAGTATTTCGGGTGTTCAACAGTCTTCACACGATACGCACAAAAGTGTTGGTTCACCAATATTCGATGTCCTTTTTGCAACCATGACACTTTGTATGGATTAGGGTGACTTACCATTCTTAGCCCTAACTTTTGTACCATCTCAAAAGAAACTAAATTATCGGTGCTTCCACTATCAATTATGATGTAAACTGATTCCTTGGATCAATTCTTCAAAATCAGGAGGCACGACTAACTGTATTTACTAGTTTTAGGAGTGGATGGTAATGGCTCAACCATTTAGGGAACAACCATTATGAGCATGGAAATTACAGGCTTTGATTCTCTGCGCAAAGCGTATGGGATTGAGTTTTGTGCCGACAGGTCAAGGAGTCACACAGTACATCTATCATACCGACCTGTTTGATGTTTTGCTTGATTGCGGTATATAAATAAGATTGATTTCTTGTGTGAAGGGAGTGTGGATGCGAAAAACTAAGTGTGAGTGTGTGTGTGCGAAATCTGATGCAAAGAAGGGTAAGATAAGATTGTGGTGAAGATGAAGTGTGTTAAGTCAATATTCTGAGCTTTAGTGGAATTGTATCTTCAGCATCAGTCAGATGCATTACCAACAGTTCATATTTGGCAGTGAGCCACCCCTTCTTCTATGTCTTTCTATTCAGGGCAGTGTCCTTTGGTAGTGAGCCACCTGCAGTGACCACTTCTCTTTTGGACAGTTAGTCCACCATGTGTATCAACTTGTAACCAGTTGCATTATAATATATTGTGAGCTGATCCTCACCATGGTTTTTACCTTTTTGGGTTTTCCACGTAAAAATCTGGTGTTAATGTGTTACGTATTTTGATGTTTGCTTTCATGCTTTCCTTTCTTACTGCAAATTAAATATGCTATGTGGAATGAATGTTTAAATGCTTAAGTGGTTTCAGGGAATACTGATTCACCCCCCCCCCCCCCTCAGTATTTCGGGTGTTCAACAGTCTTCACATGATACGCACAAAAGTGTTGGTTCACCAATATTCGATGTCCTTTTTGCAACCATGACACTTTGTATGGATTAGGGTGACTTACCATTCTTAGCCCTAACTTTTGTACCATCTCAAAAGAAACTAAATTATCGGTGCTTCCACTATCAATTATGATGTAAACTGATTCCTTGGATCGATTCTTCAAAATCAGGAGGCACGACTAGCTCTATTTACTAGTTTTAGGAGTGGATGGTAATGGCTCAACCATTTAGGGAACAACCATTATGAGCATGGAAATTTTGGAGAGTTAGACGAAAATTAGGAGACTTTGATTGACGGTGGAGTTGTCACACCAAGAAAAAGATATTAGTCTATAATGTAGGGAGCGCCAGAGGTTTTTTAGCAGCAGTGATAGTTATTTTCCTAGGAGTGTTCTTATGGTCTGCAGCTGATTTTCTTGGTCTTGGAGACCGATTGATGTAAAACCTTTTTATCTGCAAATATAAGCTGTTGTATTATATTCTCATGGATACTATATACTGTTTACTGTTTATCGGTTGGCTGCGTGCTTTATGATGAATATTGAATCTATCTATGTGAGTTGAGGCACTGCATCAGTTTGGTAGCAGAGCACCAAAAGAGACCTTGCTAAGTAACATTGGACTCCTATGCCAAATAGAAGCAAGACAAGGGTCTTGTAAAGAGAGGCGCTAAGCAGAAAAGTCCTTTGCAAAAATGTGGCGTTTGTATTGTTGGATGCATTGGGCGGGAACCTAGAAGTAGATCGCTCTTTTTTGGATTAAGAAATGTCTTTTTCTATGTCTATTTTACTTTCCTGTGACGGGCTCTTTTGATGTCCAAAGTTGCTGTAGGTTGCCAAGAGCGAGTATGATGAATCTGGTCAAGCCATCACCCACAATAAAGCTTCTCTCCAAGCGATAAGTTTTTCTTCCCTGTGGTGTAGAGTTGGAGAAGTCTAAGAGCAGCTAAAACAACTGGGGAAAGGGACCAAAAAAAAAGGTGTTTGGCTTGGGCCTTGCATAAGATTAAGGAAAGATAAAAGAGTGAGTTGGAAAAGCTCAAGAAGCAATTGGTTGACGCTGAGGCTACACTTGAGGCACGAAGGAAACCTCCTAAAGATGTTGCTCCACGGATTGTTGGTGAAGGGCTTGTCATAGATGAATGGAAAGAGCAAAGGGAAAGGTATCTGGCACAACAACTTGAAGGAGCTGATTCCATTTGACATTCCTAACTTTTTATGGTTTGATAGTCTTTGCTTTCAAATGTGTGCTTTAATTTTCTCAGATTTACAGAAATATTTGTCAATTTAGAAGATAAGTTTACTACTAATTGTCAGAGGCTGGAGCAGACAAGCTATTTGTGTGTATGTTTGCAAACTGTTCAAGAGAGATGATTTGGTAGATGCCAACTAGAGGATATTTACCTTAGCAGTTTATGTTTCAGACAATGATATTACTACAGAGACAATGTCCTTGTCAGTACTTTATTGTTTGCAGATGAAAAAATGTTGTTTTGTAGATGTTTCAAGCAGTTACTCATGGACACTTTTTGCTTGTGGTCTTGAATTGTATTTGTATCTAGGCTTGACATTTTTGAAGAATGTTGTTGAGCCCTTGTTCCCAATGTCATGAAAATAAACTAAAATACATGCCATCTGTGTTTTAACTCTATAAGGAAAGGCAACTGGCATATTATTAATCAATCATAGAAGTCTAAAACATGAATTATGTGGGAGCTGAAGTTAAATAGCTATGGTAAATAATGAGTTTCTTGTTGCTAGGAAAAGTGCTTTGAAAATTTAATGAATCCAAATATGGAGTTGTATCATGATGTGAAAAAGAGGATAACCAAGTTGGAAGAAAGATTATGGAAAATACCAGCAAAAGGAGTTGCAAAAAATAGAGTATGAGTTGGAGGAGTTATGGTGGATGTTGGAAGAGTACAAGACATGCAATAATAAGAAGGCAAAGAAAAATAAATCTACTTCAAAGGCATCGACGAGTTGTGAGAAGGTGAAAAAGAATGGTAAGGATAAATACTCACTTGTGAGCAATAGTTACATTTAGAGAGGAAGGTCATAGAGTCAAGGATTAGCCAGAGGGTAGAACTGTTAGAACAGGTAAAGCTTAAATCCCTTGATGAGTTAGCAATATTATTAGTGGATAGAAGACCCTTAAATGTGATTTTCCAAGAGTTTCAGAGAGAAGAGATAGATGAATGGGACAAAGATGAAGAGATAGATGAATGGGATGAAGATACAGAGGATGAGTGGGATGAAGTTGTTGTGTTACCCTGAAGAAGGCAAGGTATTGAAGATTACAATGCGAGAGGAGAAGAGTTCAAAGGCTGTAGAGTAGAGGAATGCAACCTATCACACAAGGAGGCCCAAAATGTTGTAGTAGTGGAAGCAGTGAGGAAGTTGTAGAAGAGATGGAGATCTTTGGGAGCCCTATATGTGATGAAGTTCTATTGGTTTTAGAGAACACAGGCAACCAGAAGAAGCTAGAGGAATGTCAGAAGCTAGAAGAATGTAAGCAGCTAGAGGAATGTCTAGAGAATCCCACTATTGATGAAAAGAGAGTAGAAGATCATCACTTTCTTGGAGAAGGAACGAGAGTGACTAAGGGAAGAAGTAGTAGCACATACATGTGTTGTGTAGAAAAGGACAATGTAAAAAAGGAGTTGTCTTGTGAACAATCAAAGCTTTATGGACCCCATGTAGACCTAGGAAACCAAGACCTCACAAAAGATGAAATGGAAAGCATGTCTAAATGGCATAATGCAGAGGAGGAAGCACTTGTGGGAAATTTTTGTTCCCTAACTTTATTTCTGTTTTTAAGGGTTTATGTGCATGTGCAATAGAAGGAGGTACAAGTGATGTGAGGAGTTATAATGTTTTCTTGTGGGGGAGGACCATTCAGCCTATAAGGAGTTGGGAAAAGAGAAAGAGCACAATTTGGCAAAGGAGGATGAACTCTAACCCAACAAGAGGCTGCAAGCAGAAGAAGAAAAAATGTGATGATTTGCATAGGTATCTAATTTGGTGGAAGGGAATGTTGTGGCTTGGTTCTTCAAATCAAGAGGATGGTTCTATCATTTAACCCAAACTCTTACTTGGATGCTTGATGCAATAGCATCTTGGGGTAAAAATAATCTTGCATCACCAAAAAAAAATGTAATAGTTGAGTCCTTAAGTTTCTTAGTGTGTTAACTTCTTTAAGTTTGTTTTCAAACAAATTAGCTTTGAACCAAGAGGTTCAAAATTTTAAAAAGAATGGGAGAATGTTGTAAACCAATTCCTTGGATTGATTCCTCAAAATCAGGAGGCACGACTAACTATATTTACTAGTTTTAGGAGTGGTTGGTAATGGCTCAGCCATTTAGGGAACAACCATTATGAGCATCATAATTTTGGAGAGTTAGAGGGAAATTAGGAGTCTTTGATTGGCGGTGGAGCTGTCACGCCAAGAAAAAGATATTAGTCTATAATGTAGGGAGTGTAATGTGCCGTACCTGTTTGTATTTTTTTAAAATCTTAATTGTGTGATTTTTATTAGACTTTTTGTGTGTTTTTTCAGATAGACAGAAGATGCAGAAAGGGGTTTTATGTTTTTCTGCAGATGTAGTGCCGGAGCACACAATATATAGCATAGAACCTAAACCCAGAAAATATACAATGAATCTGAAGAAACTAAAGACAACCCAAATAGTAAAATAGCCAGGAAACAATTACTATCACATACCCATATGAAAATATGCAACTTGGTACGGCCGCCGGAAATGGACTAGCAAGTGGGTATGGTTGGAAATGCATCAAATTTCCATAGAATGTCACAAATGTCTCATACAAAATATAAGAGCAACAACTGAAGCACTAAACACCTCCCAAAGACCATGAATGAGTAGTAGAAGCAAAGAGAAAAACTTCCCTACAATACTCCGAACTCCTCTTTATGCAGTACGGCCAAGCAATGGAAAGGTACAGCAGCAAGGAACTACTTCAAACACTTTGATTTCTACCTTCTATACCATCCATTATCAACTTATAACAGCAATAGAAAAAGATCTTTCACTCAGCACAAGAAACAACCTCAAATGTCTCCATTTCAGTACATATGTGAATGCCGAATACATCCACCGTCAATGGCACCGTTGGGTGGTCTTTCACACTTGTGGGATACCGTCACTAATGGAGGTTTCTATCTCCAATAGCCTGATGCAAATTCTCAAACTCCAGAAACCCTAGCAGAGCTCTCACAAGCAAATATCAAAACATAGCATAATCCCAAAGGAGCTCCAATTGACCCTTTTTATCTTCCTCCAAGATAGGCGTTGGGCATTTAGGAGGGAAAATAATATTTAATTTCACTTTATGCCTCCTAGGGATGAGCGCCCAAGGTCAAGACATAAGCTTATGTCTTTATTTCATTAACTTCACTTTTCTGGCAAAAATATAATAAAGTCCATATTAATATAAATTAATAAATCTTCGGATTTTAAAATAAGTATGAAGACGGTGTTGGAATTCACTGATCTTTAGCTCGCCGGAAAGGTCTCGACAAAACGCATCTGTTCCAACTTTGAAAATCCCGAACCGACACAGTACCCGAACTTACTAAAAATAGTAACGGCCAAGAGCCCATTGAACCAACCACGAGGATGCCAACTGGATCCACAAAATGCGAACCAAGACTCTGTCACTGCCAAGGACCTCTAGAGCCAAACTAACCACAATTCCCTAACCAAACTGCTAGCCCACGGGAACTCCATGATGGACTAACCATGTTCTAGAAGGGGACATTATAGTCCGCCCTCCCTAAGATTGCTTGCCTCAAGCAATCTCAGCTCAGGATGCTCCAGAATCCGCTCGTTCTCCCACGTAGCATCCTCAACCGGCAAGTTTTTCCATTTGACCAGGTAGTCTCTGATAATCCTCCTCAAATTGCGATCCCTGGTGTCAATGATTGCCTCGGGTACCAATATCAACTTCCCCTCATCATCAAGAGGAGGCAACTCAACTGAAGGTGTCACATTGTGCCCCAGTGCCTTCTTGAGGCGAGAAACATGAAACACATTATGTACGCTGCTCCCTGCTGGTAACTCCAACTCATAAGCCACTTCACCAATCCTCCTGGTGACCCTGAAGGGTCCATAATACTGTGGCTTCAACTTCTCCGCTCCACTCTTCTTGAGAGTAGATTGCCTATAAGGCTATAGCATGAGGTAAACCATGTCACCAACCTCAAATGATCGCTCAGTCCTCTGCTGATCTGCATACTGCTTCTGCTGATTCTGAGCTTTCGGTATGCTTTCCTTCAATGCCCTCATGATATCCTGACTCTCCTAAAGGAAGTCTTTGGCCTTCGGCACCCTACTATCACCAAACAGTAAATCAACAAAGCTCCGTGCCTCATAACCATACAATGCCATGAAGGGTGACATCTGGATGGACATGTGGTAAGTGGAATTGTAGCAATACTCTCCCATGTGAAGCCACCTAACCCATGCCTTTTGCTGCCCTGAAACATAGTTTCGGAGGTATCCTTCCACCCACTTGTTCACTATCTCCGTCTGACCATCAGTCTGGGGGTGATAACTCGTACTGGGTGTGAGCTCTGTCCCTGACAACCTGAAGAGCTCCTGCCAAAAATTACTGAGGAACCTGCTGTCCCTGTCGCTGACAATACTCCTAGGCAACCCATGAAGTCGAAATACCTTACGAAAGAACAACTCTGCAACTTGAGCTGTAGTGTGAGTGGTAGGAATAGCAAAGAAGTGTGCATACTTCGTCAATCTGTCCACCACCACATAAATGCAATCCCTGCCTTGGACTCTAGGTAACCCTGTGATAAAGTCCATAGAAATGCTGTCCCACTTCCTGTTAGGAATGGGTAAGGGCTGCAATAAACCTCTTGGAAGTGAGTGCTCTTGCTTGTTCTGCTGACATATTGGGCACTCTCTTACATACTGCATCACCTCGGTCTTGAGGCCCTTCCAGGTGAACCTCTCTCTGACCTGTCTATAAGTTTTGAAGTATCCTGGATGTCTTGCCATAGGCAAGTCATGAAATGCCCTCAAAACTTTTTGCTTCATCTGTGAACCCGACACCAAGAAGATCCTGTCCTTGTAAATGATCAAATCATTTACCACTGTGTACCTGTCATCTTTGATGGTGCCATCAATCACTCCAGTAGCCCACTCATCCTTGGCATACTTTGCTGAAATCAACTCTCTCCAATCATCAGCAATAGCACCTAGTGCACACAAATGAGGCCTCCTAGATAACGTGTCGGCAACAACATTCTTCTTTCCCTTGACATAAACAATGTCAAAGTCGTAGGCTTGTAACTTGCTGACCCACTTCTGTTGCCTCTCACTCAAATCCTTCTGCCCAAGGAAATGCTTTAGACTGTTGTGATCCGTCTTAACCGCAAATTTGCTGCCCACCAGGTACTGTCTGAACTTAGCCAATGCATGCATGATGGCTAACATCTCCTTATCATACATGCTGTAACTCCTCTCCACACCCCTCAACTTCCTACTCTCAAATGCAATGGGGTGCTTATCCTGCATGATTACCGCACCAATGCCTACACCCAAGGCATCACACTGTAGCTCGAAGGGCTTGCTGAAATCTGGAATAGCTAACACAGGGCAAGTACTCACGATCTGTTTGAACCTGTCAAAACACTCCTGTGCCTTATCTGACCAACTGAAAGCATCCTTACGAGTCAAATCAGTAAGGGGAGCAGCTGATTGAGAGAACCCCTTCACAAACCTGCGGTAATATCCACAGAGGCCAAGAAATCCCTTAAGATATGAGAGATTTTTTGGTGGTGGCCAATCCACAATTGCCCGAATCTTTTCCGGGTCTACCTTCACACTACCAGCACTGATGATATGACCCAAGTATAGCAACTCGGACATCCCAAACTCACACTTTGACATTTTGGCATACAACGACTCACTCTCTAAGATGCTCAACACAATGTCAATGTGTTTCAGATGCTCTTCCCATGTCCTACTGTAAATTAGTATATCATCAAAGAAAATCAGCACAAATCTCCTCAACTGCTCTCTGAACACCTTGTTCATACAGGACTGGAAGGTAGCTGGTGCATTGGTCAAACCGAATGGCATGACCAGGAACTCAAAGTGCCCATAATGACACCTGAATGCTGTCTTCTCCACATCCTCATCTCTGACCCGTATCTGATGGTAACCAGATCTCAAATCAATCTTGGAGAAGTAACAGGCCCCGTGCAACTCATCGATTAGCTCATCGATTCTGGGAATCGGGTACCTATGCTTGATTGTTTTCTTATTGAGTTCCCTGTAATCGATACACATTCTGAGAGTCCCATCCTTCTTCTTTACCAATACCACGGATGATGCAAATGGACTCTTACTAGGCCTGATGTGTCCCATCTCGAGAAGCTCTTTGATAGCCTTCTTGATCTCATCCTTATACCTCTTTGGGTGCCTGTAAGGTGTGGTGATTACTGGCTTAGCACCCTCCAACTCGATCACATGCTCAAAACCCCTATCAGGAGGTTTACCTGGTGGAATATCACTAAACACTTTGGTGTGTTTAGTAAGTATAGACTGTATGTCAGGAGGATAC
Organism: Cunninghamia lanceolata; assembly: GCA_027924645.1. Taxonomy (NCBI): domain Eukaryota; kingdom Viridiplantae; phylum Streptophyta; class Pinopsida; order Cupressales; family Cupressaceae; genus Cunninghamia; species Cunninghamia lanceolata. The sequence continues at coordinate 5,923,029 of BSBN01001032.1, read as the reverse complement.
ACATGCTTTTGCTGATCTACTGCAGGCATCACCATAACCTCAGCTGCCCACTCCACCTGATCATGACGAATCAATTGCTCCATCCGCTTGAGAGAAACAACTCTCAATCGCCCATCTGAAATGCCTCTGAGCACATGTCTAACTCCGTCCACCTCAAACTTCATTTCCATCGTACGCAAGTTCAGAGTGAACTCCTCAATATCATTCAACCACTTCATACCCAACACAACATCCATCTCACCCATACCGACAACATAAAATTCTGATTGGCAAGTGTATCTGTTCAGCTAGATTGATAGATTTGGTATCCTCCTAGTGCAGGTGAGTACAAAACCATCTGCAACCTTCACCTTAAAGCCCTCAAATTCCTCGGTTTTCAGCCCTCTCTTGGCGACCAAGCCCTCGTCTATGAAGTTATGAGTGGCACCTGTGTCAAGTAAAGCAATACATCGCTGCCTGCTCAGTACTCCTCGTATCCTAAATGACCCTTCCTTCTGGATACTCGTGATACGTGCTGTAGGTAGAGCTAGATCATCCTCTCTATCTGATGCTTCCCCTGAGCCCTCTGATTCTGCACCCTCGGCTTTTGAATTGTAATCTGAGTGGGGCTCCCCATCAATAGACTCGTTGGCTGAAAAGTACTCTAATTGTTTGGCTTTTCCTTGGGCAGCACACTTGTGCGAAGGATCCCAAGGCTCTCGACACTGAAAACAGAGCTTCTTCCTCAAGTCATTCAGCTGATCACTGCCCAATCTAGAAGAACCCTTATGCTGCTGTCTTGCATCTCTCTGAAACGGTCTCCTATCCCTCTCCTTATCTTTCCTTGGCGGAAATCCTTTGGATTGAAACTTATTCCTCCATACTGATGACTCCATGTCCCGGGCCTTCTTCATGGCCTTCTGAAGTGTAGTAGGGTCAAAACCCGTCACTGATCCGCGAAGTTGATCCGACAATCCGTCAATGAAAAGAACAACCAACCTGCGCTCAGTAATATCCAGAACCATAACAGATATATCCTGGAAATCAGCAATGTAGGAGTCTACTGATCCGCTCTGTCTCAACTGAGTCAACTCCTTGAACTGTAACTCTGGGTCCTTTTTATCAAACCTGTCGATCAGTCTAGCTGTAAACTCCACATATGAAGTGACCTGATCGTGACCCAATGTAACCTTCCCGTTACTCCACCATTTGTGAGTAGTGCCCTCCAAGTGTAGAGCTGCATAAGTAATAGCATCCTCCTTTGGCATGGGACTAATCTGCAAGTAGTTGTCCAATTTCTGGACCCAAGCTCTCGCGGTGGTCTTACCTGATCCATCGAAGTAAGGAAGTGTCATCTTACTTACTTTCCTTTGCAGTTCTTGGTTCTGTGATCTACCTCCCCTCCGAGGTCTACACCTAGTCCTCATTTCAGAATATTCAGCAAATGTCATCTCATTTCTGAAACCCTCACTGGATGCTCTCCAGTCCCTCGTAATCTCCTCCTGGAACTCTGCCTAAGTAGGAACCTGTTCAGGAACTTGATTCCTGGGAGCAAATATCGGAATACTAGGTCTATCTCCCGCAGTGAACTGCGAAGCCCTATGGTGATTTACCAAAGCCTCATCATCATCTCTATCTCTGCGCCTATCATCATGATACCTGTCCCCATTATTCCGTTCTTCCCGATTCCTATCACCGTTATGCCTGTCATTCCCATCATTCCTGTTCCTTTCTCCCCCATCATGTCTGTTTCTATCACCGTCCTGGTACCTGTTCCTGTCACCTCCGTTGTATCTGTTTTTGTCACCTCCATGGTACCTGTTCCTGTCACCTGCATTGTATCTGTTTCTGTCACGGTGATTGTCTAAGCATTACCCATCCGTTCGATGGCATTTGCTAACTCGGCCTGTGCCTCTACCATCTCACGTCGAGACTCTCTCATCTCTCGAGTAAGTGCGATCAAAATGTCACGCGCACTAAGTTCTGGTTCTTCCCTGTCACCCATCTCTCCTGTAGGACCTGTAACTGGTGGAAGCTCTCCAGAAAATGGGTCCGTCCGTGATACCTGAGAATCGTCCCCAGTGGCTACTACCACTATCTCAGTATCGGACTCAAAAGGATCTGTTACGGGTACTAGATTCTCTGGATTATTCAACTGCGAAGCCTGTGTTCCTTGTCTTGCCCTTGTACTTCTGAACGGATATCTATCAGCAGGTCGCATGTCTCATTTTACTTCTGCATGTCAAAACTGAACTCATAGGATGGCAAGATCTTTAGCTCTGATACCACTATAATGTGCCGTACTTGTTTGTATTTTTTTAAAATCTTAATTGTGTGATTTTTATTAGACTTTTTGTGTGTTCTTTCAGATAGACAGAAGATGCAGAAAGGGGTTTTATGTTTTCTTGCAGATGTAGTGCCGGAGCACACAATATATAGCATAGAACCTAAACCCAGAAAATATACAATGAATCTGAAGAAACTAAAGACAACCCAGATAGTAAAATAGCTAGGAAACAATTACTATCACATACCCATATGAAAATATGCAACTTGGTACGGCCGCCGGAAATGGACCAGCAAGTGGGTATGGCTGGAAATGCATCAAATTTCCATAGAATGTCACAAATGTCTCATACAAAATATAAGAGCAACAACTGAAGCACTAAACACCTCCCAAAGACCATGAATGAGTAGTAGAAGCAAAGAGAAAAGCTTCCCTACAATACTCCGAACTCCTCTTTATGCAGTACGGCCAAGCAATGGAAAGGTACAGCAGCAAGGAACTATTTCAAACACTTTGATTTCTGCCTTCTATACCATCCATTATCAACTTATAACAACAATAGAAAAAGATCTTTCACTCAGCACAAGAAACAACCTCAAATGTCTCCATTTCAGCACATATGTGAATGCCGAATACATCCAACGTCAATGGCACTGTTGGGTGGTCTTTCACACCTGTGGGATACCGTCACTAATGGAGGTTTCCATCTCCAATAGCTTGATGCAAATTTTCAAACTCCAGAAACCCTAACAGAGCTCTCACAAGCAAATATCAAAACATAGCATAATCCCAAATGAGCTCCAATTGACCCTTTTTATCTTCCTCCAAGATAGGCGTTGGGCATTTAGGAGGGAAAATAATATTTAATTTCACTTTATGCCCCCTAGGGATGAGCGCCCAAGGTCAAGACATAAGCTTATGTCTTTATTTCATTAACTTCACTTTTCCGGCAAAAATATAATAAAGTCCATATTAATATAAATTAATAAATCTTCGGACTTTAAAATAAGTATGAAGACGGTGTCGGAATTCACTGATCTTTAGCTCGCCGGAAAGGTCTTGACAAAACGCATCTGTTCCAATTTTGAAAATCCCGAACCGACACAGTACCCGAACTTACTAAAAATAGTAACGGCCAAGAGCCCACTGAACTAACCACGAGGATGCCAATTGGATCCACAAAATGCGAACCAAGACTCTGTCACTGCCAAGGACCTCCAGAGCCAAACTAACCACAGTTCCCTAACCAAACTGCTAGCCCACGGGAACTCCATGATGGACTAACCATGTGTCTAGAAGGGGACATTACAGGGAGCACCAGAGGTTTTTTAATAGCAGTGATAGTTATTTTCCTGGAAGGAGTGTTCTTATGGTTTGGAGTTGATTTTCCTGGTCTTGGAGACTGATTGATGTAAAACCTTTTTATCTGTAAATATAAGTTGTATTATATTCTCATAGATACTGTTATGCTGAGATACTGTTATACTATTTACTATTTATTTGCTGGCTGCGTGTTTGATGATGAATATTGAATCTATCTATGTGAGTTGAGGCGCTGCATCAAATTATAACCTTGCAACACTTACCTCTCACCTTGCACGTGGTCCTAAAAAGACAACTTCGCTGTATAGGTTCGTTCTCCTTTTATGTTGATTTAAGCAATTTTCTATTCATCATAAGGGCTTCTCCACATTCTAGTTCTTTCATGTACTCAAATGTGGCATTGCTCCTTTCAATTGCCCAAGTAACATGATTTTGGGCTCCACTTCTCCTATTGCTATACTACCTACTTCTTTGCACTTGAAGCATTCGCCCATGAATCCTCTATTTCGTTTCTGATTGAATGTACCTTCATCTTCTGCTAAGTAGGTTGACCCTGTTGTCTCATAACTATTTCTTTGACTATGTAAAGTGTTGGCCCCTTCATCTTTGTTGCGTTTTCTTTGCATTTATCCTTTGCTAAATCCACCTCTACCTTTTGTTGTTCCTTGCTGCCTTCTTGCTAGTTTTTCTTCAGCCTTCAAAGTGTACTGATATGCTTCTTTAATAGTTCACAGTTTTATCATGCTCAATTCATCTTGAATGTTCATCCTCAATCCATTAATATATCGAGCTACCTTTTCATGATCCAACTCGTTATGCCCTGACTTGATAGAAATTTTATAGAACTCTTCAATGTATCTTTTCACACTCATCTCCCTTTATCGCAAGTTCTGTAATTTCTTAAATAGCTCAAGTTGATAGTCACTTGATAGAAACTTAGCTTTCATCTTGTTCACCATCCTATCCCACCTGGTGATTTTCTCTCTACCCTTTCTTCTTCTTTCAGCCTGCACCTCCTTCCACCAAATTGCAGCATGCCCCTTTAATCGAGTTTGTCAACTTTCACTCTTCTTGGATCCTCTATCTCGTCAAACTCAAAATATTTCTCCTTTTCAGTTATCCAATCAATTAATTTGTTTGGTTCTAGGCTCCCTGAGAAGCATGATAGCTCTCTGCTCCTCTTCTGATTTTTGAAATAGCCTCAAGGAGTCTTCTTTCTTTTGCATTTATTTCATCACTTGCATTCTCATTTCTTTGTGCTGCTGTCTCAAGTTTGTCCTCATCTCACTATCATCTTTAGCTCTTTCATGAACTCAGTCTCTTCTTCGATTCCCCTCAAAGACTTCCACTCTGGCTTGCATTCCTCTTACAACTTCCAATACTTCTTCCATTCTACCCAAAGCTATTGTTGTATGTCATGTCCCCAATAGGCTGGAAAGATCCAAGATCAAAGATTATTACGTTGTCCTGTCATTCTACTATAATGGTACTTGTGTGGACCAACTTCCGGTGGCTGCATAACCCAATAGGCTTGCAAGATCCAAGCTTTGATACCACTGTAAGAACCCTGACTTGTCTTAACTGAATTTTTTTATTCGCTGCCCTAAATTTTCTTATTTGTTTCTTGAGAGTTTGGTTTAGAATTTTGATGTTTCGTTTTCACAAGTATGTTTGCAATATAGTAAAGATGGAAAGGTAGCAATATCATAGACAAATACTCACTAAAGATGATTTGACATGCAATTATATCAACTCATACATACATCAAAAAGCAATGCAAACATATAGGAACATACCTGGATGACAAGTGTGACTTCTTTATTGCAATAGATAATGATGATTACAAAGAAGATCTCTGCTTTTATATCAGACCAAAACTGATTATAAAATCAGTCCTCTAAAAGTGTACAAATATGCCCAAATATTGTATCAAACCCTGGCCAATTTGTATGAGACGTTGTCTTGCCAAAGTAGAACATTAAACCCAATGATGGATGACTGTAGCAGCGCCTGTAGGTGAACAAATAAGGTCTGATCTGACTGATACAAATGCTGATGATGCTGATGACAACCCAGATTTGATGTATGAAGCCAAACAATGCCAAAAAGTGACAAATAATGAAATCACCTAGCAATGGGAAGGTGGCGCTAGCATCCTAGATGCCTTATTTGTCTTTGAAATGCAAATCCATGCCATGAAACCCTCCGATCTGTAGCTGTTCAATGAAATTCAGAGGTCTGAAACTCAATCAGCAAACCCTAGGCTCAAATAACATCCAAATTCAACCTCAAATGCAAATTGTCTAAGCCTAAATGTGAAGCGATTTTGCCCAACTTGCCAAATATGATATTGAAATACCAAAATGCCTTCAAATCTGCAAATAAATGCCTTCAAAGTGCTCTCTACTTCAAACCCTAGCTGTTGATATGAAATCCAGTCCAAACCCTAGATGGAATGAAGCCAATTCTGCTTCAAAAATCTGCAAATATGCTCCATAGTGAATCCTAAGTGAATTCACCTCTCATGGTGGATTGGGTTTTCGTCCAATCACTCAAAATCCAAGGGTTTTTGTCCTTGAATCAGGCTGAAACTCTGTTACAGCCAAGAGAAAGCTCTCAAAATACAAAATTGCTAAATAATTAAGATATGAAAAATGATGCCAAATGATGTCCTTTTATTTTCCTCAAGATAGGCGACCCATTTAGCCATAAAATAATAATTTTTGCAGTCCACCTCCAATATCAAATATTGCATTTGATATTTATTAATATTTTTTTTATTATTTTCTCCTTGGGTGGCGGCGCTAGTGGAAAAATAATATTTTATTATTATTATTTTTTAAATTTTTTCCTCCTTCCTTTTGGCGTCGATTTTCCTTGGGCAAAATAAATAATAAAATATAATAAAAATATTATATTTTATTTGCTCCTCCAACTTTCTCAATTTCAATCTTTAAGTTGTCCAACTTTTTATCTTTCAATCCTCCAATTTGGCCTTGGCTGAATATTATATTATTTTTGGCTTTATAAAAATATTATAAAATAATATTAGCCAAAAATACAAGTGAAATGGAGTTAGTTGAGCCAACTTTCCATTCTCCAAGCCTCTAAGGTCCTAGCTCAACCACAAATCATTCCCTTACCACTAGAATTAGCCTACGGGAATGGTCAATAGGCTAACAAACTCCTCCAAGGTGATCATTTCAGAAATGGGGAGTGATCACAAATGAAGACCTAATGGGCCAATTTTCACACTCTAGCATTTTTGGAGGGCAATTTGAGTATAGGAGATGACTTGGCATATTTTTCTAATGATTTTGATGTAGTTGTTATGAATAAAATAAATTGCTTTCATGTGGATCGAACCACCTTGGAGGTGGTAAAGTGTGAAAAATGGTCAATAAAGAATAATGGGACGACAAGATGAATATTGATATTATTCCATATATTATTATGTGCGCCTTGGAGAAGGGAAAGTGGAAATTAATAAAACAATATTTGATTCATGTGAGCGCCCAAGAGGAGGACGACATAAGGAGGTTAAATTCAAATCTTTAATTTGAATTTTAGGTGCCCAAAATGTCAAGAAGTTGGTCGGCCACAAGTGAAGAAGACAATTTTAAAATTAAAATAATACCTTGCCTAGGTCGGCTAGAAGGCAGGAGTAAAATCATGTATAAATATAAGGACTTTTGATGGCATTTGGATATCTATCATTCATTTTTTCATATGAGTTTTTACTCTTGGCTGCAACGAAAGTTGGGCTTTGAATCCAAGGATGAAAACCCTTGCGATTCTTGGTGAGTTGGACGAAAACCTAGCTCATCTTGTGGAGGTTTCGTGACGGGAACCTAATTGTGCTTCATTGTTGATTGATTGAGGAGAAGAGCAGAATTACAAATCAGATTTGCAGATCAGACTTTTGGACAACATCATTTGGCGAGTTTGTGTTGATTTTGGAATAGGGTTTCACCCTAGGTTTGAGCGCCACATTCTAGGAGAAGGGTGATTTGCATTTGAGGGCGATTTGAGGGCGAATTTGGCATTTTGGGAGAGTTTTGTTGTATTTCTACATCAGATTTGGATCAGACCTGTTCGCCATCCTTGGAGCAGCAATTTTGGTGTTTGTTATCATCCTTGCTTTAGGGTTTCGCCTAAGAAGTGAAGCGCCAACATTTGGAGGAGATTGCTAGGTTGTTGTGGTGACGTTTTCACATCTTTTGGAGCAGAAACCCTTGCTGGTTTGGAGTAGTGTAATATCCCAAATGGGGATATTTTCTCCGAATTTGGATTTATGGGCTTTCCAAATGAATTTATTGAATTCTGCCCTAATTTTTGCACTTTAGTTTTCTGCTCTAACCCTAACTTCTGCTCCAAAAATCAGACTTAAACAATTGCATATAATCTCCATAAAATATGCCAAATCACCATAATATCATTGCCAACAACATTTCCAATATTATACTTGAATTCCACCACACAATATGCAATTAAATCACTTCAAATGACAATCATAAATGACTGAAATATGATTCAGAAGTCTGCTGCTATAAAAATCAGAACTGAACAAGTCTTTAATTTCATCCAAAAAGCATGGGCAACAAGACAAATAGCAGAGCTCAAATCTGCCCTAAACCCTAAGGTTGTACATACCAAAAATAATGCAAAATAATGATAGTAAAGTCCTCCAAAATGATCTTCAAATCTGATCTGCAATTCTGCTCCAAAACAATGAAGTGCAAGTGAACTCCTGTCACGGAATCCTCCACAAGAAGGGCTAGGTTTTCGTCCAACTCCTTCAAGATGCTTGAGGTTTTCATCCCAAGATCTTCTTCAAGAGATAAACTCCCAAAAGGTGAATGAATGAATGATTGATTGATGATGAAAATGCCTTGAAGTGATTTCATATTTATACATAACTTCTGCCCTCTCAATTAGGGCCGACCTAGGCACTTTTCCCATTATTTTTTATTGAATTTTCCTCTCAAAGAGGCCGACCATCCTCAAGATTCATGGGCACCATAATAAATCCAAATTAAAGATGTGAATTTATTATAATTTGTTCTCTTGTCATGTTATCTCCAAGCGCCAAGGTAAGATGCTAGCTATTATTCATTCCTCCATCACAAGTCGTCCCAAGTGCAAAGATAATCTCCTCAATGTTGGCGCACACATGCATAGGATCCATATCTCATCATCAATGTAGGATGACAAGTCTTCATACTTTAGCAATTCTCCATATTTGTGACTCCTCCAAGTGGCCACTCCAAGGAAGACAAATTATTTTATCCAAGATAAGTGCACCAAAGACATCAGAAAAATATGACAAGTCATCTCCAATACTCAAGATGTCTCCCAAAAATCCCAAAGTGTGGAGATTAGCCCAACCTCTCTCCAATGGCGACCATTCCAAAAACGGGAACATTACAAGTAGACCTGAGCGCATCATTTGGAGCAGCTATTTGGTGTGTTGGCAATCATTTGCATTAGGATTTCATACCCTAACCTAGGCGCCATACCATTGGAGGGCAATTCCACCTTTTGAAGGTCATTTTGTCATGTTATGATTTGTATAAGCCTTAGGGTTTAATTCTGATTTGTGGATAGCAGTTTTCTGGGCATGTTTGTCATGTGTTGGCCCATGATTTGATGTACTTTCAGACTTCCAATAACCTGATTTGTAACAACAGAGATTTGTCTCAGAAATTCAGTTTTGTGATTGCATTTATTGCTCCTACATTGTGTATTTCATCTATGATGTTGGGCGAATCATTTGGCATGATTATTTGATGTGTTTTTTGGCTGTTATAAGTGTTATATCAAGTCTGAAATTAAAATCAGAAATTCAGAAAATTAGGGTTTGGAGCAGAATTCAGAAAAATCAGAATTAGGGCAAAAAAATCAGACTTATAAAAATCAGAAAATTAGTGAATATCCTATGTGGGATATTACAGTTGTAGTCTCTACCATCCTTTCTCTTGGCAACATCTCGCTGTCCTTACTCATTGCAACTCTTCTAGCTGCAATCTTCTTTGCTATAGGGAGACACCCACACATAGCCTCTTTCTTTTTCGGCTTCGACCAACACCAAACCACAAACAATATACTTCTTCCCAGAGCTGTAGCCCACTTTGATACCATGTTGATGGCGCCACAGACCACCTGCAGCACCAAGATGATGCTAATCTCACCATACGCAGTCATTGGAAGCAGTTAAATTCTTGTAAATAGCTTGTTGCTCAACACCTAGACGTTGCTGCAGGTAATCAATTTTCAGTTGTTGTAGGTCACTCCAATCACCTTTCTCACTAATCCCTGTGGCTGCAGGTTAAAATAACATACACAAATATACTTCCACAACATATGAAATCAACAACATACACACACATACGCATCTATGACTCCCCAAGCATAATACAACTCACACACACTTATTAGTATATCACCTAGAATCACCTTATAGCATTAGATAGATTAGCAAGATGACATGAAATAAAAGACTCATGCCCACAAGCACACATCAACATTAATCACATGAACAAGGCTATAGTAAACTGGCATTTTCTATTTCCTTTATTAAAAAACAGAGATACATTCTTTTTATGAGTCATCAATACACTAGATACCTTGTTTCTCCTTTGCTGCAAACATCCCTACAACGGCTCAACATCACTTTTTGGGTCCGCACCCCACACAATGATGGTTGCAAATAACTTAGAACTTTGCCCTATTGCTATAGGTCAATAAACACACTCACAAACACACACACACACACACACACACACACACACATATATATATAAAGACAAAATAAACTTATGAGATGATGGTCTATGTTGTGACATTTTCACACATCACCCATTACAAATGGGGTCCCCCTCTTTTTGGGTCTGGTTCCAATTTTGCTTTGATCTTGCAATTTTTTGCTTGGATCCATTTGACTAGGAAGGAGTTTCAACTCACTTAGCCCACAAGGAATGTGAAGAATGCTTGAAATAGTGAAGTAAAAGATTGATTTTCCTAAGAATAAATGAAGCCCTAACTATCATTCCTCGAATAAATCTTGTCAATCTGTGGCAGAAGTCCATCATTCCATAGGAAAATGTAAGTCCTTCACTCTGAGCATAAGAATCCATGATGAATAGGCTATCCCTCTCCAAAGTCTGGAAGTCTCTGTCCAAAGTTCAAAGGGTAGATAAAGGTCTATCCAAAATCCTATTCCAAGGTCTAACCAAAGTCTAATCCTGAGTCCAATCTAGAGTCTTGAATGCACCAAAACTTGTCATTCCTTGTCAAAACTCATCATTCCATTGGAAATTCTAGATGCTTGACTCAAAGCATGGAAGATTCCAAGAACAACTTAAGGAATTCCTTAGCAAAATTTGGGAAAATCCTTGTCAAAAGCACGAAATCCTAACTCTGGAGTACAAATTCGTGGATGAAATCCCATCAAAATGGAGTCAGGGAATGTGCGCTCTTCCTAGAGAGAAAAATCCACCATCACAAGGAAAGGGTTCTTTGTCCAAGAGAAAATCCATGGAATTAGTGAAAATGCGCTCTGGCAACATGGATGAATCCAAGACAAGAATCTAAGGCTCCATAGGATTTGCGCCTTGGAAAATCCATGACATCATAAAACCCACGCCAAAGATGAAGGAATTCCAAACAGAGAAAATCCATGACATCATAAAACCCGCGCCAAAGATGAAGGAATTCCAAACAGAGAAAATCCATGGCATCACAAAATCCGTGACTATGCCAAACTTGTGCCAACAAAGGGAAGGAATTCCAAACAAGCGAAATCCTCAATAGAGATGAAGCTGCGCCATCCTTAAATCCGCGCTCCAACATCAATGAATCCACGACATGGTTCAAAATGTGCATTGGATGAAGGAAAATCCACAACCTCAATGAATCCACGAACTATCTAAAACCACGTCCATCCACACGGAAGAATCCATAACTTGCCAAAATCCGTGCCAACATAGAAAGTGCACTCTTGGACAAGGAAAATCCACGACTTAAGGATGAATCCAAACACATCAAAAATCCACGACTTAAGGCAAAATGCGCCCTTGGATAAGGATAGAAATCCAAAACATGACAAAATCCCCGACTTGAGGGTCTCTGAGGCGGTGGCCAACCCAAAAAACCACCGTTTGGAAATTTAAGTGAAAAAAAGCATCAACATTATTCAAGTCGGCCCTTTAGCATGGAGACTTTGAAAATTTCCATTATCCAAGTCGGCCTTTTAGGTGGAAATTCGGCTATATATATATATAGGCGCTGGGACTCACAATTCAAAAACAAATCCAAAACAATTTCAAAGCAGAATTCGCCATTTAAAAAGTAGATTTCCAGGGAAAGGCAGATTTCTCCATTTAGGAAGGGCAGAATTTTCCTTCTCCAAGGGCAAATTAAATCCAAAAGGCAGGGCGAACATCATAGAGAGCAGAATTTATCTTCAAAGAAGCAGATTCTTCATAAAAAGAGCAGAGCCTTCAATAAAAGAACAGATTTTATCAAGCAAGGACAGAATTCTCCATGTCCTAAAAGGCAAATTAAATCCAAAAGACTGGGCGAACTTCAGAAAAGAGCAGATTTCTTCAGGGTAGCAGCAAATTTATTAGGAGAAGGCAGAGTTTTTATATAAAAAGATCAGAAATCTATCAAAATAGAGCAGGATTCTTCATAAAAAGCAGAGTTTTCATTAAAAAGGGCAGAGTTTTCATTGGAAAAGAACGGATTTCTGTAGGAAGAGGCAAATTTTACACAAGTAAAGAACAAATTTCTGAAGTAATTGCTTGCAAATGCTAAATGTTTTTTAACCTTTCTTTACAAGTATATCCAAGATGGCATTGAAATTCATAAGTTTTATCCCACATGCATAAGTTGGCAAAAACTTCTTTACATTTGGAGTAAATCTTCTTTACCTGTGTGATAACTTCTTATTATTTACCTCTTTGCTCTTACTTGGATTCATTTTTGTTCTCCTAGGTAAATGGCAAGTGCCAAGGCTGGATCCACCTCACGACAAGCTCAAATGCGGGACGTCCTCAAAGGAGTGCTTCCCGAATCCAGGATTGCTTCAAAGTCGAAGAATGTGGGCGACACCAATATTGGGCTTATCAACATGGAGGAGATCAAGAAGTGAATGTACGGGACCGAAGGACACTCTCCATCAAAGATCGCAAGGAAGATGGTTCGCAATGGGATTGTGCAAGCCGCATGCTTCCCTCCTGTCATACCTTGTTCCGAGTTGATAGTGGAATGCACCAAGCACTATGATCCTGAGAAATGAAGGATTGTTTCTCCCGATGGCCAAGTGATGGCTTACCTCTCCAAGGAAATGATTGCCGAAGCCTTCAACATTCCTACCCACAATTCCACCCTCTACAAGAGCAAGGAGGTGGCATTCAAGATGTTTGAAGCTAGACCTGAGGCTTGCATGGAGATAATCAATGCTTCATGGATGGAAAAGAAAAGATCTCATCATTCTAAGTTGCCAAAGAAGCTCCTCAAATCCGACTTCAAGCAGGAATATGGAGACCTTGTCATCTTGCTAAACAAAATCATGGGATGCCCTCAAGCTTCAACTTTTGAACCTTGGATGTTCTACTTCATCGAGGAGATAACTAGCGAAATAAAGATGATCGATTGGGCCCAACTAATCAGTGACAACATTGATGAACAATTGAAGGATCTGGAGGAATCAAAGACTTTCTACATGAGTTCCTATGTGATTTACATGCTAGCGAGGAATTGCAGATACAAAGGATTGGCATGGAAAGGACACATTGGAAATGCCCAGGGACAAGTCAAAGTCTATGACTGTTACCCACAGTTGCACCTTCAAAACATAGTCCATTTCAAAAGGTTCAATGATGCATTCTCTATGCATATCACAAGAACCCTTCAAGGAGGGACTCATTGGAGACTGTCATTGGAAGCCATGCAGTTAGTCAAGAAGTACGGCTCTTGGTTCACCCAGTTTCTGAAATTCACTTATATCCGAGTACAAGGATTCTCATCCCATCCGTACAGATTGTCGAGGTATCCTACTACAAGATGATATTGCTTGAACTGACAAGGCAACTATCAACCTATGATAAAGTCCAGAAGAAGAAGAAGGCTGAACTATCTTTCCCGGTCTCAATTGGAGATTCCATTGAGGTATGTCCATCCATCCAGGTCGCAGAAAGATCCAATGAGGAGTTGCAGTTTTACAACCTAGTGACTCACAACTTGAGCAAACTTCGATCCTCTCAATATCACCCGGGTAGCTTGCGGAAGCAAATATAAGCACAAGGTACACCTTGAGGATCATTGGGCAAATGCAAAAGATGATTTCGAGGAGGATGTGCTCCAGACTATCCTTGGATATGATTAGAGCAACCCGACTGTTCTCCGTTCCGAATCAAGTCAAGGAAGATGGAACGCAAGTTCAACCTTTCTTTGAGAATGAAAAGGATAAACCTCTTCCGGCACTCAATTGGTCCAAGAAAGAGGTCACCAACTTGGATGAGTTGATGGCACCAGTTCTGCCCGGTACCAAAAGGTGGATAAGTCAGCAAATTGATAGGTTGAAGAAACAAAATGTCCACTCAACTTATGATTTGATGGGAGACTTGGAGTCACAATCTTCCGACGAGGAAATGACGGAGGAATCACATGAGAGGAAACAAGGAACGGGAAGGTATGAGGCAAAGAATAAGGCAGCTAATAGTCTGCCGACAAAGAGAGTTAAGGTTCTAAAGGAATCCACTAAGAAACCAATACAAGAAGAACAGAATACAAGTAGGCCCGACTCAGCTAGTACTTCTTCCATCTAAGAAGTCAATTTGCTTCCTGATGATAATATGCTGTCAACTACTAAGGATAAGGAGCACGTGGAAAAGGAAGTGATCCCAAGTGAACAGGATAGGAGTGAGAATGAATCCATGGAATCCACTCGGCAGGGGACTTCCAATCAGGTTGCAGGAACTCCTCCTAATCATCCCCCAAGGAATCCAGAGATAATCCATATTGGAGGCATATTCGAAGACCAAGACCTGGGATTCCTAGACGAAGAATTCAATGAATGTGGGATATCCATGCCACAAGGAGGTCATGAACATCAAGTGCCTCATGAGAATTATGATCCATCCACGAGACTCGAATGGTTGCAAGAGAAATTGAAGAAGTCCGTTGTGGAATATGATCCATCCGTCGAGCTAGATGACTTCCTAAGTAGGATAGGCAAGCCCGTGGAGAAGAAAAAGGCAAAGAAATATTCAAAGATCACTAAAGGAGAATCCGGCTCTCGCCAAGTACAAATTGCAGTTCCAAGGGTAGGCAAAGCAAAGGAAGACATTACTCCTGAGGAATATGATGTAGTAACGGTTGATTTAGGACCGACTACAAAGAAGCAGGAAGTGGAGGAGTTGGAGGATTCGGTGACAACCATCAAGGAACGGCTAAGAAAGGAAGAAGAGAAGAAGAATCAGCTGAAGAAAGAAAATGATGAATTGAAGCATTATATCCAACACCTGATGAATCCGCTGCAATCAGCCCAAGGGACAATTGCTCAGCCTGCAGGTATTTCTAGGGATTCACTAGCTGAGTTAGAGGAAATGAGGTTAATCAGTCATGTAGCAAAGGAGTGGATGGGAAATCTCTTAGAGAGAGCTCATAGATTTGTGAATGATCTCGTCCAAGTGTATGAGAGAGTTGTCACCCTCATGGATAGGATTCAAGTGATATTGGAGACATGTCAGGAATTCAACATCGTCAAGGAGGAGACCATTCCAAGACTAAAAACATTGATGAATACTCCAAGGTAGGTCTTGGTGGAGGGCAACATAATACAATCAAATTAGGCCTATGACTTCCTCAGTTGGCATTCCGCTCTAGTCATGAAGAGAGAAATTATTGAGAAGATGGAGAGTGATGCCACCCAAGCAAGCATGATGTTAAAAGAAATTCAGGATAAAATCCTCATTTCAATGGAGGCTTGGTTCACTTAGGAGATAGGGGATGATGGAGTAGTGGACGTGGAAAATTTGAGGAGTAAAATGTAAAGTATATATTTCAGAGTTGCCCCTCCTATCCAGGGAATACACTTTGAAGATGCTTCCACATTCTTGATTGTCATGAGTGAAATTCAGGAATTGGGACCAGATTGGGAGAATATCCTCACTACCTGTGATGCCAACCTATCAGTCATGGATTACAAGTTGGAGAATATGCCAAGCATTCCAATGGAGGAACTAGAAGTTGTCATAACCGGGTTCATTGAACTTGGGACAAAGGAACAGGATAAGGTGGTGCCTGACTAGATGATGCCTTGTTGGAGTCCTAGTCAGCATGGGCACCCTAATACATGTGTCAAATTTTTGTTGGCCAGAATGTTGGTGATCTCACCTACCTCCTCATTAGGGTTTCTGTTGACTTAATCTGGGTCGTTGATTCCTAGAATCAATCATAGCCCTCCATTGTACTCCTTGAGCCCTATATAAAGGCTTGGGCGCCTCATTTTTGGGGATTCCTTCATGATTCATTAGACACTAGTCATTTTAGAAGGAGAATAGAAGAGTAGTTGTAGCTGTTCATTACTGTTGTACTCCATTTTTGAGAGCAAGAAACTTTGAGGTATCAGCAAGATTGTTGCAAAACACATTTTCGAATCAATATATGAACATTGAAGATTGGTGTTTGTGGTATTCTTTGGAATGTTGGCATGGTTTTCTGATTTCCTTTAAGCAAATCATAAGCTCCATTTTCAGATCTGTTTCATTTCTAGTTTCTTTTAGTGTTCATTAAGTTAGAATGGTGGAAAATATTGTTGTTGATGCATGATTGAAACTCTTTATTCATACCATTTGTGATTTGTGGCTTGCAGATTACAATGTATGGTTAGCCTAAACTCATTTTTTAAGCTTAACTTCGATTGCTTTCTGCATATTTCATTCCCATGTTTTATGTTTAAGTAATCTGAAAAATCGTCATAAACACCTCAGAAGATTGCACCATTTCTGTGTAGTTGTCTCATGATGAAGCAGAGCATGGTTTCAGTTTCAATGAATCAACAGTAGTTTTTTGCATCAGTTAGATTCTTGAACCTTTCCCCTTCTTTTGCATTTTGTTTTAGATCTTCACTAGGAATAGTTCATAAGGAGCCTTACCGAGAAAATCATCTGCCCCTTTTCAGAAGTAGAACTTATAAAATCCAAGTCTTTTCTCTGGAAGAAACAATAAAATCCAGGTCTTTTCTTTGGAAGAAACAATAAAATCCAAGTCTTTTCCCTCTTTGTGAAGAAAACACTAAGTCTTGCATCAAACAATTGTGTAAGTCCCTTTGTGATTACCAGCATTATCACATCATTTCACTGAGTCTATCCCTATGCATGTCAAGACCTGACATTCAAGGAACCTTGGAGCAGTCTCACTCGATCACGAAGTTCAGCGTTTGAGACACTTTGTTCAAGAGAGGATAGAATACTCTTTGTTTTATTCTGAATGTTGCTGCTGTCATAAAACCAACATCAACAGTCTCCTCCTTTACCTATCAATGACACCTCACCGGTTGCCTAGCGTGTCCATACGCCCAACATGTACTCATTCGGTTTTTGGGCCCATCTCAAATCACACCTCCGTTGTTGTTCATCTGCAGCTTGTAGACTAAACTCCACATTCTCCTCAATAGAGTCTCCTTATAGTCCTAGAAATTTTGGGTCTCTAATACCCACATGCCCTTGCTGCTTGTCCTGCAACTTTGTTCTAATCTTTAGCTTCAAATGGAGAAGTTGTTTCACTTTCAACTTCCTCTACCTTCTTTCTATGCACTTGCTGTCCCCTCTAACTTCATCCACAACACTTTCCTCCCAAACTATTGTTGCACGCATCATGTTCTTCTCCACACCTCACACTCTTGTGGTTCCAAATTACTCCTTCACAACCTTCCTCCCTTTGTTTTTCCCCTCTCCGTTATTCTCTCTTTTTTTCACCCACTGGTCTCTTTTCTTCTATTTTTTTGTCTTTCCTACAGGCGGCTTCAAGAAACTTCTAGAAAAACCTCTCAAAATCCTGCCTAGTCTCTTCCACCCATCACACACTTAATCTCTTTCCAAAATCTTGCCCAATTCCTCTATGAGCACCAAAAATAGGTGCCTTAAATGTCCAAACGAGTGAATAATCTCCTCCTATCTTCCATTCCCACTCAAATCCTCAATTTGAGGAGCAAAACTAATCGTATTCCTTCCTAATAGTGGCCCAGCTAAGTTTGAATCGACCAAACCTTTGTACCTTGCTGGCTGGGTGTTAAATGCAGTTGGTGACAAGTCAAATGACTCTCCAAATTGGGTGGCAAAATTAAATTTAAATTGTGGATTGGAGACTTCAATATTGCTTGAAGGCCATTTACTTGATGCCCTTGCATCAGCCCAAGGTTTCATCTCCAACACACGATATTTCTCCACCCCTTGGTTCCTCGGGAGTTGAGGAAGTAGAGGCTCAAGGAGAAGTTCTTGCGTGTTTGCAAGAGGTAGTTGGGAAAAAGAGGAAGAAACCATCATACCAAATTGATTTTGGTACTCTCGATAAGGTAGTTGGAGAACCTGTGGCAAAAAAGCCTAAGTGCCAAACCAAGATGACTAAAACCGTGAAAGGAAATTTGATCATTGAGACAACTCTCTCTCCAAAAGATAAGTCAATCCAAGATGTGGAGCTTGTTGATTTTCAAATCACCAAGGCTGATTTGGGCCCTGGTACTCGACATGGAGACGTCAACATGTTGGAGGTCGTCATAGGGAGCATAAAGGAGAGGGTAATAAAAGATGGAGAGGACAAGGCAGCCTTGAAGGCTGAAGTGAAGTAGCTAAGAGAATATATCTCTCACCTTTTGTGTTCCACTTTGGAGCCTACCTTGTTTTTGCCTCGAGTCTTAGATTCTCCCAAAGAAAAAAAAACAGCTCGATCAGCTAGTTGTGTAGGGGAGAAACTTGAAGAATTGGCTCGAAGATTTATCTAACCAAGGCACAAAAATGTAGGGAAAATTATATCAGTTGGTGACAGATGCAAAAAGAGTTATCCAGGGAATCCAAGATATTGAGAAGTGCATGATGGAAATGCTGCCATCATACGAGGAAATCACTGAAAAGCTAAAAAAATAGAAGCATTAACATTGATTAAGGAGCAAAAGGATAAAATGTTTACATGGAGAGAGTAGTAAGTACTCTTTCCGCATAAAAGGTTTAGATGAGGTCTCATCTATTTTCATTGAGTGGAAAGGAAAATTGTTCTAAGTTGAGAAATTTGTTTTGGGGTTTGTGGAACAAATCCTATTTAAATATGTTGATGATGAAGGTGTTTTTTGTGATTTGGATAAGGTACAAGGTGAGTTTTAGCAGTTGGTGAAGGAGAAATTCAGCAGGGATCAGCAAGTTGACAAGATGTATGTTTTTGCAACAATCACAGTTCATTTTCAGAAGGCAGAGAAAGACTCAGAGGACTTCGAGGAAATGATTCCAGAAGTAGAGTTGGTTCTTCAAACTCAGATTGTACACTTGGTAGATGAGTTTCTTCAGAGTTTGCAGATTTCAAATTCAAGAAAATTCAGTGCAGAAGCTGGATAGCTATTTTTAGTCTATTCGGCTATTTCAAGAAATCTAGTTTGAGAACTATTTGTTCACAAAGCAAATTTATTTTTGGATTTTTTTTTTCATGCAATTAAAAAATTTGGGTAATGTTTATTTATTTATTTTTGTAATAAACTCAACTATGAGTTAAGCTGAGATGTTGCATGTTTTAGAAGTCTTTTTAGTAGTGAGGATAAATTCATGAATAAAGCTTGCATGCATGCAAAGCTATTCTTAGGATAGAAGTGGCAATTAAACTCTTTCATTTATTTTCATGCAAATCTTGTAAACAAATATAAATAAGTGTCTTTTTGCATTAGATGGTTAATGGTAATTGTCAAGCTTGCTCGTGCTGAAATTGTTGTTCACTGAGTTGTTATCTTTGCAATTGTTTGTGTTGTGAATTAAGTATTTTCATTAATTTTAATAAGCTTGTATTGTTAAGGTTATTGAAAACTTTATTGTGGCTTTGTACACAATCATTCATATTTAATTCATGAATTGTGCTTACGTGTTTGTTTCTTGCTATTAGATCTTCCCTTGTGTCAATTTGTAGTTTCCGATCTCTGAATTTAACTGAAAACCATAAATGTCATTAATTGTATTAGTTTATTTTCTACAGTAGATAGAGTAGAAATAATAAAAAACTTTTCATCTAGTGCAGATGTGCTAAAAATGTCTTGTGCTCTAGACTGAGAAAACAAAAAGACCTGTTTTGATTTAGTTTTTTTTTTTTTGAATACTTGAATAGTCTCTAAAAGGGAGCTTCCCCTTCCAATTTGAAGAACAATTTATTGTACAGGTTGTTCCGTTTTGTGTCGCATTGAAAGGTGTGAATTGAAACGCTAACAAGGTGGAAATCATTGAAACAAGCATTTATATTCAATGCTTGATTGTAGTGGAGGTCTATGAGAGAGAAGTGGATAAACACCTATATAAAATGCTAAATGCTAGATGACTATGATCGCCTAGAGATAATGAGTGATGAGAATTGACAATTTCTTGTATAAGGTAGTGGGGACATTTCCATTGTGAAGCAATCAACCTCCTTGGAAAGCAAATAAAATTGCTGCACTTGAGGAAATGTGAATTTATTTATGTTAAATATGCTATGGGATTGGCTGAGGATAATTAGACATCTAGGTTAAGTTAGTTAATCTTCAATTTTAGCAATATGTATGTCCAAAACATAGTCTTCCCAGTCCACCTCAGAGATTCAGAATTCATCTTCAATTCAATGATTTGATTTGTAAAATTGAAGTTTCTGAACAATGAAATCACTGAAAAGGGAATACATACAGATTTTGTGAAAAAATTATAAGAGGGAAAGTCTCCATACTTATCCAGCACATTCTGCATATAAACAACCACCTTAAGCATAAATGATAAAACCAATTTAATAAAACAACAATCCACTTTGACGAAAATAGTACAAAGTCCAAAAGATTGTATTCTTATAAATCAGGAAGTCTATCTTAATGGTTTTCATGCCGAACATTCTAAACTGTGACTGGAATAGAAATATTATCTATAAATAAAACTAGGCTTCAATGTTCAGTTGGACTATATTAATGAAATGTTAACTAATTATTTTCAATAATTTTTAATATATTTTCAATCCGGAGTGTTGATGTTTGTTTTTAGACAAGTCAACAATTAGAGTGAAATACAAAGTATCTGACTCCCTCTTGAGCAAAGCCTCTCGAATGCTGAACTATGTGATCAAACAAGATGACTCCAAGGTTCCTTTCTGATGATTTTGGTAAGAGACAGCTCAGTGACTAAGTATGATTTTGCTGTTAAAACACAAAGGGACTTACGCAATTGTTCAAGTAAACTTGTTGTTTCAATGATTACGGAAGCGGATACTGGAGAGTCTAAGTACTACAGTTGATGGCGTATGATTTAGCAATTGATGTTCTTGGTTCTAATTCTAACTAAACGGATAAAAAAGGACAAAAGATGTAAGGTTTAGAAACACTAATCTAATCCTAGATGTAAGGATGATTACTGCTCAAGGTGAAACCAAATCAGATCCTGCTTCGCCAATATAGACAACTACACAAGATTGATGCAATCCTCTAAGGTGTACAAGATGTTTAAATCACTTATGCTCATGAAAATTTCAACAAACATAAAGATCAAATTGATGTCCAATTTTATTCAGGCTAACCATGCGCTGCAATTTGCAAGCCACAAACTACAAATGGTATGAACTTATAGATTTCACCACAAAGCAATAAAGAAACCTTCCATTAACTAACATAAACTTAAAGAAAACTTGTAACTTAATGTTCGCTTGAAAATCTAAACCATGCAACACTCAGAAACACAAATAGAATCACCAAAGCAATGAATCTTTTATTATCTCAGAGGGCTCTTGCAACAATTTCAGAAATTTCAACCGTACAAATGAGAGCAACAAGAGCCCTTTTATAGACCTCAAAAGGAATGAAGGGTCAAGATCGATCGGCCAAGTCAGCGGACCAGATCAAGCCACATCACAAGTAGTTGTAACAAACTTCTTTTTATTAAATGAAAGAGGCCAGCTTTATTAAATGAAGGAGGTTATCTGTATTAAATGAAGGAGGCTATAAAGAAAAGAACAAAGGCACGCCTCGCAAGAAGATAAGAATGATATATCATTATCTTATGAAGAATCCCCATGTGATTATCCACCACTAGAAGCTTGGCATTCAATGAATTTGGACACTATTTGCTTGACTTCCTCCACAGGTACACTTGGCGCATTCTGAATGGTTCCTTCAGCTTCAAGTACATCAATTGAATAAAGGCCAAGTGTCCTTTCCCAATCAGTTATTCTTGCTTTGTTGTCGCCAAGGTGGACAGCAAGTGAAAATATACTATCAAGTCTCTCATCTGTAACATCATTTTCCTGAAAATAGAAAACTTGAACTTGTTCTTTCAAATTCTCCAGAGTCATTCCCCCAAATGGATTACAGATCTTCATTAAAGAGGCATGTATTCCATCCTGAATCCTTTGAAGCATACTTCTAACTCTCAACATATCTATTTCTATCTTATCCAGCAACTGTCCTTTGATGCGAAGGCTATAATACCAGGAAGAAAAGTTATATGTTTTACCTTCTTCAATCACTTCAGCATGTAACAACTCATCAACTGATGTTTCCATCAAGCTTTTCAAGTGTGACAGGTATTGATCCTTGAGGTCTTTGAATTCAACACAAGATGTCATAAGTGCAAGTACCCTCTCCTTAAGACTAGTAATCTCATCACTCACTTGCATAATGTCTCTCAGATGTCTAAATGTAGTCTCCTTTGATCTTTTCATCCAATCCTTCATTCTGTGAGATGAAGACTTCAACTCTTCTAGGTGTTCAACTGTTTCTGGAGGAAGGAGAGATGGAGGTGTAGCAATTCTTTCCTGCTGATGAATAGGATGCACTAAATGCTGAATGTATTGCTCCAAGGCTCGACATCTTTGCTCAGCTTTGATTCTGCCTTCTGTCTCTTGTCTTATGATAGCTCGAGCATTATCAATCGAATCCTGAAGCTCTTCTTCAACTTGCATTCTAGTCAAAGGACCTAGATTGATTGTATTGATGTCATAATCATCTGGTGTTACATCCTCTATATTCTTTTCAAGCCTAGGAACTGCTACATGTACTTTCCTTACACCTGTTTCATCTTTAGTGATCTTGGAAGGGATATTTGCCTTCTTCGGTTTCTCCTTTGACATGTCTAAGAGTAACTCATCAATTGGGAGGGGAGGACACTTCTCAAATTCACAATTCTCTCTGATCCTTTCCTGTAACCATTCTGGCAGTGATGAAAGATCTTGCTGCTGTTGTAATTGTCTTCCTTGTGCAGGCAATGATTTCTCTTCAGCCTCATCCTTATCCTCGGTATTTGCTTCATCGATGATCTCAGTATCACGTGGGCTAGAAGGCACTTCATCCATTGGAGCTTCTGGAACTACATTCTCAGCAGGAATCACTAAGTCTTGATTCAGTGGGATGTCACCTGGCTGTCTAGAAGAAGCAGTCTCAATACTTATCCTTTTCTTCTTTCTACTGGATTCTCCCTGAACAATCTCAAGCTGTTTTCTTTTCTTTCCCTGTCCTGAGTCTTTCTCACTTCCTTTACTTCGTGAATCCTTACTAGGTGCTTTATGTTGTTCTTGCTGATTCACTTCTTCCATCTTAGTATAGGTGAGTTTCTTACCTTCATCAAGCAAAGCTTGTACTTGTTTGTCTATTTGCTCTTCAGTGATAGCAATAACAGGCCTTATCAATCCTTCATCATCTATCTTTTCTCTATCTGCCCAGTTGACTTCATAAGGCAAATTGCGGATTTTATCATATTCATCACCAAGAAGAGCTCTTTCACCTTCTAACTGATCAGAAATTCTTAGTACTTTTGTAGCTCTTATCAGGTCCCATTTCAATCTTGAACACTTTTGCATCCTGATGTCATCATCATCTATAGCATTAGCCCAATGATCCTCCAGTTGTTCTTTATGTTTGTAAGAAGAATAAGACTGCTTGATAGCTCCATGTGGATCAAAGTTTTCTCTCCTCGAATCATGTGGATGCAGATGATAAGCCTGAAGCTCAACTTCTGAGTGCTCAGCTGCCTGTAATGACGGACAAGAATAGTACCTACCTAGCTAAAGAGGAAACTGAACTCCTGCTTTCTTCCTTGCTTTCTGCATCTTATGAAATTCTAACAGTTGTCTGGAAACCTCTAGCAACACCATCCTGTTTGAGGGGTATCTAGGCAGTCTATATGGGAATGATGTAAATCCTTGAATCCTGATATAGGTGAACTTATCATACTGGATGTAATACCTTCCATATTGCTTGATGAAGTTCCTGGCAGCACCTGTTAGTCTTCTATGCAGTTCACCTCTTAACTTTCTCACTATGAACATGGCGAAAGCATCATTGAATCTCTTGTAGTGATTGATGTTTTTTAGGTGGAACTGAGGATAACACTGATGCGAGAGAATCTGTCCCGGCTTTGTACCTACTTGCCCTTTAGCTGTTAGTCCTTTGTAGACTACATTTCTTGCCAAGATATACACAAGGTATGAAGTCATGAAGAAAGACTTTGTTTCATCAAAGTTTTCAAATTGTTCATCCAAGCAGTGGCTTATAAGGCCAGCCCAGTCAATCATCTTGTTCTTTGTAAACATATGATCAAAATAAGTATACATCCATCCTTCGAAAGTAGATGATTGTGGCCTACCTGTTACTCGATTCAGGAACATGATCAAGTAACTTATCTCTTGCTTGAAGTCAGCCTTGTGATACTTGGGATCTTCTGAGTTGTATATCTTCATCGACGAATCATTCATCCACTTCTTCCTGATTTCTTGCATGTAAACCTTTGAGTTGCCTTCGAACGTCATCTGAGCAGTTGTAGGATATATGAAGACTCCTTTTGCCTTCGGGATGTTGAAGATCTCCTGAATGGCTTCCCTTTGCAGGTAGGCGAGAACAGCTCCATCCTTTGCTATGATCTGTCTTTTCTCTTTGTCATAGTGCTGAACACACTCTAACACTAGCCTAACACTAGCTCGGCGCTTGGCAAGGCAGGTGGAAAGCAAGCCACTTGTACAATCCCGCTCTTTGCAATGGCTTTAATGTCTTCATTCCTGGTGATCGCAAGCAAGAAGTCTTTCACTTCCTCCAAGTTGACGTGTCCCATATTGGTGTCGCCGACATCCTTACACTGCGTTTCTAGCTTAGACTCCGGTATGTTGGACTTGGCATCCATCTTGATAAGGACTTGTCTCTCCTTGGCCGTCATTCCCATCTATCTGCAAGACTGGACTCGAATAAGTGGATTGAAATAATGGATTTATGAGTCTTCTATATCACTATTATCATGTTATCATGTTTTAATTCAATTTTTCAAGTACAAAGAGGTTTTATGAATGAAGAGCAACATATTCTAAGTCATTTTTCATTGAAGCATTATCTGATTTCTGAATATAAATTTGCAAAATTAAACAAATACAAGGTAATTTATAAAGTAGAAGTGATCAAGACGTACCTTGTGTCCAATTTCTGCCTTAAAAAATGCAAATTTCTGGAATTTAATGCAAAAATCAGTATAAAATGGCAGAATTTAGAAGCAAATTAGCCTTCTAAAACTCAGATCTGCCTAGCAATTCTGCCTTTTCTTCAAAAAAAAATTCACTCCACTAAAGAAAATGCTGCTCCTTATAAGGAATTCGCTGCCCCTCTTTGTAAATTTCGCTGCCTTCTTACTTGCAATTTGCAAAATGAATGAAGTAAATGAAGGGGCGCTCACCTTATATAGGGTTATTTGCCTTTATTAAATGAGGTCGGCTAAGGTCAGGTCGGCCTCATTTAGCATTAAATATTTACAACTTCGAAAACATAAGAAAAACCTTGGGCGCCAAAAGGGGTGGTTTAAGTCTTAGTGAGCGCCCAACCTAGAAAGTGCGCCTTCCTTCACAAATGGGGCACCTAGATGCCATCCTCTATCTTCAAAAGGTTCTTTCAACTAAGAGAAGCTAAGTGCAAGGGGGCGCAAGATTCCTCACATCAAAATTTTGATCAAGACACTCAAGGCGCACATACTTCTTTTGAGGTTGTTCACACTTATTCAAGGCACTAACATCTTCTGTTTCATACTTTTCAAGGCGCACATCCATCAGCCAAAACAAGGTGCAAAAGAGATCTTCATCATATCAAGGGCGCAATTCACTTCTGACCTCACTGTCAAGGTTCACTCAAACGCTCATATTCTCACTAAGGCATCATCTTCATCATGAGCGCTCACATGGTTCCTCTCTGGTTCAAGGCGCTATAACTGAATAGGTTTGTCTTCAAGGTCTTCATCCAAGAACCCTCTTCAAAGGCGCTAGAAGGCATCAAGGAGCAAATCCTCTGAACCCTTGGCTTCATCAATCTTCTCCTAAGGCGCTAAAAACCTCCTCAAGAACCCAAGGCGCAAAAGTGAAGATACATTCTAAGGCACTCAATGATCTCAAGGCGCAATTTACTTTTCAAGACTCTAAGGCGCCAATTCCTCTTAGGCCCTCACTTTAAACTCTTCCTCAAAGGCGCTCAATGATGATCGTTTGTTCTAGGCGCGCATTCAATACCTCTACTCTTCAACGCAGCAAGTCGCATCCTCTTCTGACATCACCATCAAGGCGCCAGATATTATGAATCTCATCCTTTATTCAAACTCTTCAACTCTCCTAGGCACCAAAACAAGGCCCCTCATCACACATATACATTCAATGATTAAGTATATCATCAATCCCTTGTCTTGTAAGATCATCAAGGAGTATTCAAGGACAAGTGCCTATGCAGAGAAAACACCGTTCCAGAAGATCACAACAAGCTCAAGGATTACCTCATCAACTTCTACATTGCAAGTTACCTTCAAGTTCAAAAGAATCTTCTACTCCATTAGCTTCATTAATTACTTATTCTGCAAGAAGGAGATCACTTATTCAACCAAGGCGCGCAAGTCTCATTCAAGGAGCATTTAGGAAATGAGTTAACATGCTTACTACCTCCAAGGCGCTTATTAAGTAGTCTCCAATCACTCTAGGCACAAATCTCCTCAAAGGCGCATTATTTCACTCAAAGGCGCCAATTCTTCTCCTAGGTGCCAACACCAACTAGGCGCCAAAACTGATCAAGCTCTTTACCCCTTAGATCACTTCCAGGCACCAGAAGTCTTAAATCTTGGCTTCCATTATCATCAAGGGCGCAAAAAGAGGTCTAGGCGCACATTCACTCCTTCTGAAGTGCAAAAAACATCATCCTAAGGCGGCCTTCTAGATGTGATTTTGAATTTACTTCTCCCTTAGGGCACTTACTATCTCACTTTCAAAGTCTTTAAGGCGCTCCAACTAGATATTGAAGCTCAAGGCGCATTCATACTTTTGAATGAATCTTCAAGGTGTTCATCTTCCTCTCCTCAAGGCGCAATCATCACTTGATGACTATTTGAAGGGCGCTCCAAACCATACCAAGGCGCTAAAACTTGTGAAGGCGCACTTTGATAACTCACACATGTAGAACTTAAGGCAACTTAAGGTGCTCTTTACTCCGGAGGCTGTTCAAGGCACAAAGATCTTCCTAGATCAAGGCACAAAACTTCCTTCAAGACACTTCAACACTTGTCCAAGGCGCCAATATGGTTGTCTCAAAGAACTCTCTCCTTCCCTAGGCACCAAAACTCCTACCTCCAACTCTAGGTGCCAAAATGAACTCTTAGCTTCCACTCTCACCAAGGCGCTAGTCCTAATGCAAATTTCCAACATGTCATTCTTTCAAGCATGCAAACTCTCCAAGGCGCATATCTTTCTCCAACAAGGCGCATTTACTCCTCCAACAAGGCGCATTTACTCCTCCAACAAGGCGCATTTATCTCTTAGGCGCAACTTCACCAACAACACAAGGCGCCAGAATCAACTAAGGCGCATGCTGGAGTTGGGTACCTTGTCTTCTAAGCGCCTATACTCTTTCAAACTTCTATGAGCAAAACTCCACTTTGGGCGCCAACTCTCTTCATCATTTCTACTAGGCGCACATTGCATACACTAGGGCGCTCTATCTTAGATCAAATCAAGGTATCTCCTCAACAAGGCGCTCATATGGTTCCTTTCTGATGGCGCACATATTGTTCTAGGCGCACATTTATCTCTGGAAGCTCAAGGCGCTCAAGGCGCACATACCCTTCTCTAAGCTAGTGTACACTTATTCAAGGCGCCTAAACTCCTCATTACTTCCGAGACTTCCTTCCAACTAGGCGCTCAAATGATTTCACTCTTCATGATGGCGCACTTCGAGGTTTGAGGTTTGATCAAGACCTTCAAGGTGACTTAGACTCCTAGCAAAGGCGCACTTTGATGGCCAAACTCAGTTCATTCATGCAAGGCACACATACTCCAGAGTTTCAAGGCGCATATTCACTCTAAGGCACACTCACTTAGTCAAGGCACAGGAGTCTTCAACTTGCTAAAGGGTAGAAGTCTAGGCGCATATCTGACTTGAAGCTCAAAACAATCAACCCCTCCCTAACGTCTTCACTGCTCCGGAATACCTTGGCCAAAACGACACATAACAACTCCTGTGCAAAGCATCTGAGCTCAAAAGAGGGGGGTCCCTAGTTCAGCGGGGTGATGTGTGATTTGGTCACAACACGGAGTTTGGGGTTATTTTAGATCCATTGCTTTGTTTTTGGTTCTTCAGTTTAATGTTTTAAACTGTTTCCATTTGGATCTTATATCTCATAAGACTTTGAGTAGACGAATTCTAAGAATTAGTAATTTTTGATGACATTCATTGCTAATAATCTCTCCATTATGCTAAAGGTTACTAAAAGGTGTAGATTTATGTCATAATAATACAAGTTTCCTAACATATGGGATGCCATATGCAAGCTTACAACGTTCTTTATAGTGATTATAAATTTTGGAATCTTGACATCTATGTCTAGAATTTAGAATCCAGAATTGGAAATCATTTTGCAGTTTAATGCATACCTGCTATTGGTGTGCCTGATGTCTTAACATGCATTCATCAATGATCTCATGTGCTTTGATATATCTTGCTTCCTCAAACTAAGATGCAAACAAATTGCATAATTGATAGCAAAGGAAAAAAAGAAATTTATAATTATCAGTACACTGATTTTAAGATTCATCTTCTCCTTATGCAATTTCTTCTTGGATTTATTTTTCCCAGATGGCATGCATCCTGAAGAGATTGCATGGTTTGGATTTTGCTTGTTTCACTTCTGTTGTGTGATTGTTATTGCATCCTTTGAGGGCCACCTTAAAGATTAGTAATTCAAGATACATAATATGACAGGTTTTTAACTTTTTAATGCATTTTGTTATCAGAAAGAAACTGGAGGACTGGTGGTTTGGAGGGCAGGAGATATTATAATTCTGTACAGAGGAGTCAATTACAAACATCCTTTTGCAGAACCTTCTCCAAGTATAGAAGTTAATTTGGAGTCTGTGGATAGTATACAATTTGCTTCTAATAGAAATTCATTAAACACATCAGTTGGTAGAATGAATGGAAACCTGCC
Organism: Cunninghamia lanceolata; assembly: GCA_027924645.1. Taxonomy (NCBI): domain Eukaryota; kingdom Viridiplantae; phylum Streptophyta; class Pinopsida; order Cupressales; family Cupressaceae; genus Cunninghamia; species Cunninghamia lanceolata. The sequence goes on along the minus strand of BSBN01001032.1, from coordinate 5,893,749 downwards.
TTTGGACACATCAAGTGAAGATAAGAAAACTGATATGGTAAATGACAATAAAGGAATAGATTCTCTTGTTAACTCTGACTTTGAAGTTAATCAGACAGATTACTTCTATCCTCCAAATGAACAACAATGTGAAAGAAAACGTGACAGTCCATTAGATGGGTTGATTACTCATTTTACTGACTGCTCGGCATATGGCCCTTCACAAGCAGATGCTGACTTGCTGCCAGCAATTGTTCCTCAATATGTGAAACCTGTCAGGATTCTTCCTTCTGGTATGAAAGACAAGTTAACTGAGACCAAGATGAGCAGTTTGAAAGAACTTGCAGAGTCACTACCTCCTAATTTTGTCCTTGGTAATCTTTAAGTTTGTTTTTTCGTGAATTTCTAACAAGTTTTTTTTTAATCATAAATCAGTTCCATTTTTTATGCTTTTTTTGTTTTGCATATCTCTAAACGATCTTTTATTTTGGGAAAGATATAAATTGTCAACCGCAGGAATTGGTTGCTGCCATTTTCGAACTGTGGGAACAAAGTGAAATTGCAAAGATTGCAGTGAAGCGTGGAGTTCAAAATAATATTAGTGAAAAAATGGTGGAAGAACTTACGGTATTTTTTCTCGTTGCCATGATGAAGATTCTAGAACCCTATAGCTTACTTTCTTTATTATCTTCAATAATCACACTTTCAGTATTCTGCCTTTACTATAGACAAAAATAAAATTACACACACACACACATATTATATATTAATATTATTGCAGAAAGAATATTACAAAATCTAGTCTTTATCAGTAGTAAATCAAACTCAAAATGCTGACATAACATAAAAATCCATTATAGGCTAAAGAAGAAAGATAGATGCAAAACTTCAAACATCATATCATAGTATAAACAATTGTAAATTCGAGATGGTAGAGTAAGATAAGTAAAATCGACAAGAGAAACGTCATTCAGCTCTTCTACTTTAAGTCCTACAATAAGAACATGATCCAGTTCCATTGTGTTCACTATCAAAAGAGAAGAGTTGAACTTCCTGTGCATCATTTAATTCACTAACCAAGCATTCTTAATGCATCTCATCATTAGACAACTGAACAAAAGAATCTCTTTTATTTTTATAAGAAAAAATATGTATTGTATTTAATAAAGAATAGAAATATATGAAATGGGGCTCCATTCATTCTGGAGCTTCACATCCAATCCACAGATCTCAAAAGCATAATGCAACATGTAATATAGCCAATACCTGGAAGTATAGGGGTATATGAGAGCACCAATGAGGGTCCTATACAATCTGGAACTGAATATATAATTCCCACACCCATCAATGATTCAATAGCAATCAAGACATAATACATAATAGTATATTACTAAGGGTCAAATTTCTGAGTTTTATTGACCTCTGAAAGCATCCAAACTAGACTATGGTCATCAGTTTGGATTCTGAAATCCAAAACCTATCATTGCATAGAACAGAAGTTAAAGGGTATTTGTGTGGGTCATCCAAGCATACAAAGTTGGAATCCAAGGTGCGGGCTTTTCAAGCACATAAGGACGTCTGAGCCAAAGATTCAAATGTCAAACCTTCCATCCTTGATGACATGGCATGCCACTGTCTGTCTGAATGGGACTTAGACATTTCTAAGTTTTGCTTTTCTCACAGTTAGCCTGCTCTGGTGGAGGTGGATTAGTTTGGCAAAAACTGGGTTTGAAGAGTTTGATTCAGAGTCCAGACTATGAAGATTTGGTTGCAGACAAAGAGAATTGACTGTTAGATACCACTTGGTAAGCCCAAGAAACCCAAGTTCTTCCATCTATAACTCTTACTGTTGTCCACAGTTCCAGATTTGAAGATTTAATGGGATATTCGGGGGAGATATTCTGAAGGATCAAGACATGGAGGGCAAAGAGGTGGCTGGAAGCAGTGAGCCAGCTAAGAAGCTCAAAGCAGATTCATGTTGAGGAAATTATCCTGTACATGCCACAAGGAGTTGTGGCTAGGCATTGGTGGCAAAACAACAATAATCACATATTGCAGATTCGTTGACCAGAGCTCATGTCCATCATGTGTTGATGAGGCACATGTTTGGTGCAAAAAAAATAAGCCCATCCTCATTGGTTTGTTCAAAACATAAGACTTAAAGAAACATCAGTCTTGATCATTGAGACTGGGGCAGTTACCATTTCATACAGGCTAGAAAAACTTAGGTGATGGAATTACCCTGACAGGGTAGAAATTGTAGTTGATAAATTTTACCATGGAGAACAAAGTTACAAATATAACTTCATTGAGGAACTGCGTGTTCCTTCCGCGTTGGACCATATGAAAGAAATATCAACCCAACATTTTAATAGTGGACTTAAGATTCAGTATGTACATACTCCAGAGATGCTAGGCATTTAAAAAGGTTTCATTTTCAGCAGGTTGACAGGTGAGTCTTGTGGGTTGGACTTACCTATCAGTTTGGTCCCATACTTGAAGGGCTAGCAGAATACCATATACAATTGTGTCTAGTATGTGTTGGTGAAAATCAAGAATTTCTTGAGTAGATTGTATAAAGGGTTTTATTTCTCTTTGCAACCTTGGCATTATGATGCCATTTCTGGGATAAGTGTGAAGGTTACAGATGACAGTGAGGTTACCCCATTGCCTTTCCTAGAAGGAAATCCTCTGATTTTCAGATTGGAACACTTGGGAGTGGATGTACCCCCACCTCCATTGTATGAATCACAGATGCCAAAGTAAATAACCACCATAGATTTGGATGATGAAGACAATTTTTGACCATAGAATAGGATACAAAATGAGACTAGTCTATGAGGAGGCTGAAAGTACTTAACAATTCAGAGAGGAAGGAGGAGATGATATGGAGAATGTACCTTCAGAGGATGATGCGGACATGTTAGGGGACAGCATATGTAATTGTCTGTACATAATTGGAGCTTCCATAGCGGAGTCTTAGAAATTTTAATTTTTGTGGGGATTTTCACTACATGAAGTATTTTAATAGTCAATTCATAAATTTTAGTAGTCTAGTAGATAGTTTTTGCTTTTGTATATGTTGGTAAGTATTTTTTTTCCTTCCATTTTTTCATATATTGAAAAGCTACAAACCCCTGGGTCCAAGATTTTTATCACCTCATGAGCTGTTCTCTAGAATTTTTTTTTATCAAAAACACATTCCACCACATGAATGCGGTTTGCTTTCTTACTACATGTTAAATGCAATCACTACAAGTGCCTACAAGAAGAAATTCTTCTCCAAGTAGGTGATTGTTGGCCAGACAAAATCTTTGCTTCCCATGATCATTCTTATTAAGTAGAGGATCATTCTGGTCATATTTTCTTTTTAGGATTTTGCCTTGTCCCCAACTGATATTAACCTCTCAAGTTTTCTAATGTCTTTTAACATCTATATGAAAGGTCCAAAAAATAGAGGGATCTTTGTTTTCAAAATGGCCACATAATTTGAAGCATTACTTGTACTACTCTGCACAATATTCCACCACAAATTCCAAGACAAATGCCTCTAAAAAGTCAAAAAGGAACTATGCACATTTAACTTAATTTGATTCATCAGTTAATTCAAGAAATGGAATTCCCTATGTAGAAGACAAGGAATGTCAAAATAGTTCTATTCTCCCATTGTGCTCAAGAGATGTCATGGTTATAAATTTATCTAGAGATATTTGCAACAAATTCATCCAACATTACCCTATCTGCTACAAGAAGTCAGGACCATGGAAGTATGGTATTGAAACTAAGACCAACCATTGATTGTCAATATGGAGATATGCAAAAGTCGAAGAAACATCTTAAAAATAAAATGTTCAATATGACTTTCCTTGTATGTTGGAATATCATCCATCTGTGATCTCAAAAGGAAGGTTAAACACCTAGAGTAGTATTGAAAGAAAAAAAAAAGCACAAAACCCTTAAGGACTAGTACTTGAGGACTGAATAAAAGTAGACTGTAGTAACACTAGCAGGGAAAAAGATTGTGTGAGTAATAGTATGAGGCTTTGGCTGTGGAGTAGAAGAAGTTGATTTTAGTGGATCCGGTAACAAAATTTATGTTGCTTGCCCCAACTCCAAGACAGGACATGTATGCTATTTTATTCTTCAATTTTCTCTTGTTTATTTGTTTTTCTCTACAATGCATAAATCCTCTTCCATTTTGTCGTAATATCAAGAGGATTTAATGGTATACTGTTAGCCTTCTCTTGGCAAGGTGATATTTCAACGAAAAGGAACCATTCTCTTGGTAAGGTGACATTTCAATGAATTAGCCTTCCTATTCATTTTTTTTCCACAGAAAGTGCTCTTTACTCATCCTCAAACCATGGAGAGCTCTATGAAACTATTCTGTACAAAATCTCTAACCTTTTCTTGCTCCATTTTTTGTGAGCCCATGTTTTTTTTTCTTTCCCTTAATGTATGGTTTTTGAAGGAAAAGGAACCAAGATATGGCTTACATTGATGAATAAATAACTTTAATGTGCAGCTGCAAGTGCAAAAGTAATTTTAGCTTTCTTTTCTCATGGTCTAAAAACCCCAAAAGATGCAGCTACAACTATGAAATTCCTTCTAATTCCTTAACAAGGTAAAAGTATCTCTGAAATCTGAGAGAAATTTGTATCAAACAAGTTAATTTCCCAGGTAGACGCTGGAAAACTCTCTGGGAAAAATTTGGGATCCCAAAAAAACAAAAATGACTTTTGTTTATAGGCTTTATAGAAATTCAACTGAGTCTCTCCCGTGATCTTCTTGAGTCTAAGAGAGGATATGGGGAGATTCTCTCTCCCCAAACTTGCCAAATCACTGTTGAGTCTTGGAGAATGAGCCAACTAAGCTTGCCTTTGTACCAACTCATTGCATACTCTCAATTCTCAAGTCTCAGCAAGTTTGACACAAGTCCTGTACAATGTATACAAATACTTCATTTCCATATCCATGCTGTTCAGTAGGATAGTTAATGACAAGTACAACCATACCAAAGAGCTTGAGTAACATTGCACCCCATGCTCATAATCTTGGTAGAGATCTCTTTTTTCCATGTGTGTATGCAGGTGTAGTAATGACAGTGTAACTATTTTTGTTCTCAAAATGCAAGCCATATTTGTATAACTAGGATCTTTTTAATTCTGAGTCAATATCTTTTGTTACATAACAAAAACTCTTATCAGATAAGGATCATAACTCATTTTGACATCAATGTAATCCTTTCTCAATTTAGTTTTACTGCACTTAACATTGTTCATGTCAATTCAAAGCAGATATTTGCAATGTGGGAGTTTCTAAACAATTATGAATCTGCATTATTATATGAAATTTTGGGACTATTTTATATCTTATGCTACCTTGCATTATGTTTTCTTTCAAATTTATTAAGTGTTAACTGTTACAGGGCCTTACAGGTGGCACTTTAGTTTCAAGAAATAATGAATTCATTGTTCTATATAGAGGAAAGGACTTTCTTTCCTTTGATGCAGCTTCTGTACTACCAGAGAGAAAAGTAACAAAGTTCCTTGAAGAGAAGGTAAGAAAGAAAAAAATGAAAAAATCCTCATCAGTCCATGCTGAAAGGGAATTACAGTTCAATGTATCTGGTACAGCAGCCCAATTTAAAGGACACAAAAAACAATGGAAAAGCAGGCTACACAGTGAAGATCAAAAGAAGATGCAAAAGGGAACATCCAAAGCTAAGCTAAGTCTTGATAGCAAGCTGAATTTTGTAAGCTTCTAGAAGTTATATCTTCTATTGTAAGAGCTAGGAAAACACAGGAATGAAAATTCTAAGCCATGAACATGTTAATGAAAGTGACATATTATCAAAATATGCGAGATTGATTGACAGTATTTTACATTTGACTTATATAAGCCATCCTCTCAACTATACAGCTCAACCACTTCAACCTTCCAACAACCACCTAAAAAGTAAAAACTAATCACTACCCAACATTTTCATTAATATATAACATTACTATTTATTTATACTAAGACACATACATTCTAACTCTCAAAACACAATGACTATTGGATTGTGAGGACCGCAAAAACCAACAAACCCCCCTTGATCCAAAAGGGAAAAGACAGATGGTCTGGAGCATATAGCTATTCTACAACTCTACAAATCTGGTCTTCTGCAACTAGTACGGGTCAACCTGTGCCTCTCACCTTGACACGATCATGTTGAAGTATCATCCCTTTTGCTTCCCATTCTTTTGTGAGCAACACCTGTCTGATCACCATGCATGACTGATCACCAAAAGAGACTGATCACCAAAAGCTTCAACCTCCCCATTATCAGTCGTGGGGGAAAAAGTGATAGCATTCACACCACCTTCGCTTCTCATGAAAGCTCAAAAAACTGAAAACCAAAATGAGAAAATACTGAACACTGGAGTTCCAAAACTGCAACACACACCAAACTGAAAATGGAAAGCCATCTACTCCTACCAAAACTGCCTCTCAATCTATATACCCAATCTCTGATTGAGAAGCTAACTGGAGATGGGAATGATTCTCCATCCTTTGAGTGGATTTTTCAACCTCCATTTTGGCCCCCCTAGATCCTGTCCACCAGAGTTAGGATTAAAACATTGAGAGCTCCAATAGCACAACCATGATGCAAATTTGATACATATATGATAATCATTATGCCCTTGTAAAATCAGAGGAAAAAAGGGGTGTCAGATTCCACTGATAATGCATCTATTATGAAATAGATTGAATCAATTACAATGTAGGCATATGAAGACCCCAAATGAAAAATAATTAAACCAACAGATTCAAAACATCATTCCCACGAAAATTGAGTGGTATTATGCCAATTTGACCACCAGATGAAAGCACTTTAAAACTTTATAATTTCCTAGGCAATTTAGACCCTGATTTGACTTCACTAATGCAAATTCAGCAATTTTTTCAAATGTTCAAGGTAAAATTTTTTAGTAACCTATCTTCCACCCAGTCGTTGAGAAGTAAAAACAACAATATCACTAGAAAACTCTTTTATATGCAAAAGTTATGCCATCAAAGATGATAAGGGGTTTGATTTGTTTTTGTTTTAGGCAAACAATAGGATTCAAATTTAAAAATGTACCGGCTTGAAACTCAAACGTAGGACCAATGGGTTTCTAATGAAAATGCTTATTCTAATGCATCTTCATGAGACTTGTAAGTTTGAATGTAAATCAACTGACTTTTAAGGACAACTTTGCTTTAACCAACAATTTAAAAAAAAAAAAATCTATGACCTAATGGGACCCTTCAATGCTGGCTGAAGTTTGCATTTACATGATGATACAGACATCTGTCACTATGCACTACACCATTGTTAATGCACTCATCTCCTCCTCCAGGCTTTGAATTGTACCTTGTGCATGAGAAAATCTGCAGAGTAAAGGTGGCGAACTGGCCTGTATATGTGCCATTGTCATCCATATGTCAAACGGTAATTTGAATGGCAGCATGGTTGAACATTTTATGGCAATGGTACTGTTAGGAATGCATTTTCCTTTTACAGGTGGTGCTTGCTTGTAATTACCTCAGCCAGAATAACTCTGCTCGGCCCCTCTGATATAGTGAACCAAAACAAAATCAAAAGCTATTACATTTAACTTATATAAGCCTTTCTCTCAATTATACATCTCAACCGCTTCAACCTCCTGACAACTACCTCAAAACTAATCACTACCCAACATTTTCATTAATATAACATTGCAATTTATTTATACTAACACACATTCATTCTAACACTCAAAACACAATGACTTTGGATCGTGAGGACTGTAAAAGCCAGCACCAATTAATTTATCTAATAGTTTAATCAGTCCACATTTGATTTGAGACATTTTAAAAATTTGAAGTAATACTAATATTTAATATTTGCATAGAGAATGTTTGCCGATTTCAGTAGCATCCTCGCTGACCAACTTAAATTGCACTCTTACAGGCTTAAGTTGATATATTATTTGCATCTAGGATCTCATTTTCATCACATTGGTCAAGGCAAACAGAATTTCTTTGTAGTATAGCTTGATTATAAATAAAGCATTTTCTTAGATGCTTGTCTTCTTAATGTACAGGCTTTATCAAAGAAAGTTGAACTGGAGAATGAATTACTTGTTATAGAAAGGGATTTAAAACGTGTTGAACCACCAGCTAATCGAGAGACAATCACCATAGAAGAGAGATTAGTGCTTCGCAAAATTGGTTTAAGAATGAATGCATTTATATTGCTGGGTAAGCACTATATTTTTCTAGACAAAATCAAGTAGAGGTTCTATTATGACTTATTTGAGAAGTACTGTTGGTATATCCATTGATGCTAACAACTTATCATTCATTACCTCTTCTTGTACCTGTTTCAGGAAAGCCGGGAATCTTTGATGATATCATTGAAAACATGCACTTGCATTGGAAGAATTGGAAATTAGTAAAAATCATTTCAAGAGAAAATAGTTTTGTACAGGTTAAAGACTTAGCCAGAATATTGGAATATGAAAGTGGGGGAATATTAGTGGCAGTAGACAGTGTGGAAAAGGGTTTTGCTATAACTTTGTACCGTGGAAAGACTTATCAGCGTCCAACTATGTTGAGGCCAGATAGTCTCTTGAACAAGAAAGTGGCATTAAGGCGTTGGAATAGAATCCAGCGGCGTGAGGTGCTTTCACTGAGGAGTTTAGCTGCATAGGGTCATTCTTTTTAAAATCATTACGAATCTTTTGAGACCTTTTTAAAAACATAACGAATTTCTTTAGACTATCTTTTTTTTCAATAAGATGTTCAATTTATCATCATGTTTCTGAAATCCTTGTTTCTCCATTTCAGTCACTAAGACTCGAGATTTTGCGAGTGGAAAGGGATATAGAACGGCTGAAATTTCACCTTGTATGTCTTGCCCCTATCAGTGAATGCAGAAATTGATAGACATTTTGTCAATGCATCCAATAGTTGTACTTGTAGCATAAATAAGGTTACTAGAATTTAATGACATTGAGTCCTTATACATCTACAATATCAAAATGGTATTGCTAAAATGAAAATCATATGCCATGGGTGTCTTCAAATTTTCAATATGTCACTATTGTACATTGCAAATGGAAGCAAACATGATGAACTCTGAATGTCTAAAATTCTAGGATGTTAGGGCTATTTGTTTACTATAATATGGATTTATATATTTTCTCACTGGCGTTCTGTTTCTTTAGAGTAAAGTACAAGATGTCAAGGAAGAAATCACTGGACAGTTGACTGAAGAGCTGAGATCTGCTTATCCTTCTCAAGATGGGGAAGAAAATACTATTCAGTTGATGAAAGAGTTAGATTCAGAATATGCAGCTGAAAATGCAGAGGTGGCAAACTAGATCTGAGTAGTCAACTTTGGGACATCCATTTTAGATTCAATTAAACAAGCTGAATATATTAAGCTTCACAACTTTTTATGTTTTATAATTGCTGCATTTGGTATAGTTTTGAATATTCTTGCTTGCTAAGGGCGCATTCATGTTTATCTTATGCAGGGCCAACATCTAGAGGCATACTTGGATCTATATGACAGCAGTAACAAAAATGAAGATGACCGTGCAGAGTTTCAGGTAGTAAAAAGTGCAACCAACTTGGGTAAAGCTAAGATCAGCACTGCAGAACATAATGATAAAAAGGAAAAGACATCTAATGAAGTATATAGAGCTGAACCTCTTTCAAATAAAGACAGACGCCTGTTACGGGAGCTAGCTAAGAAAATGCCGAAGCATCCACAATTCTGTGTTGGTAAATTCTTTATGCCTTAATGTTTCACCAAAGCATCCTTTTACGTCATAATTCATTGTATATTGAAAAGTAAAATATTTTGTACAGCTCACTCATGTAAATATTTGCTGAACTGCCCACAATAAGATAACACTGAAACTGTTAATGCTGTTCAATGCAGGGAAGAAAAATGTTGTGTCTGACCTTGCAAAGTCCATCCGCTCACATTTTAAAAAGCATTCACTTGTTAAAGTTGAGGTCAAGGATAGGGCCAAGGGCACTTCAGTTTCTGAAATTGCATTCCAGCTTGAGGTTGGTTTAAGGATTTATTTATAGACTAAAATTCACAATTTTACTTTACATTTTGATTTAACACTTTTTAAGTTTTAACTGTATCTTATAAGATATGTTTAATGGTGTTTCACAGGAAGCTACAGGATCGTTGTTAGTACATAAGGAGCCAGGCAAAGTTGTATTATATAGGGGCTGGCCAGATGGGCAAAAGAAACCCTCATATGATAAATGAAAAGGAGAAAGGTGTCAAAATATATGCTTTGAAAATTTATAAAAGCTATTTGGGAAGAGTGTACACTGAAATTAAACAAGTCCAGTTTGGTACTTGGACAAGCCTGCTAATCTGAACTTTCTGCATAAGGAGAAGGATGACAAAGAATGTGATCTTGGGATAAATGATTAGAAAGATATCAATCATGATTCATGACCATAGAATTGATGAAGCATAGACAGCTCATTCTGATGTTTTCATGCATGAGCTATTAGGATGGCTCCATTAAGAGTGAAAGAATGGAGGTACAAACTGTTCACAGTTTCTGATTTATTTACAGAAACATTCATTGGAAAGCCTGAAAGACATGACACAGAAATGGCTTCACCTGAACCTTACATTGATAAGATTGAGGAAAGGAAAGTTTACACATATATAAGGGTATCAGAGCAAAAGACAAGGTTGTGACTTAGGTCATGGCCAAGCCAAACGCGAATTTGGCATATGAGACCCCCCTTGTGGGCTTCTACATAGGGATGTAGTAAGTGTTAGTATGTGAAATTAGTTTCTTATTCTAGTATTGATTAAGCAGTTGACAACTAAATCCATGTGTGCTTCTATTTTCGGGAATCCTTTATCGAAAAGGATTTGATCATTTTGATGTTTTTTCGTGGGTTTTAGTTAGTCGAACCAAAGATAGAATGTATGGTGATTTTCTGTAACTGCGAATTTGTTCTTGAGATAATAAAGAAATTGAGAGACCTTTGCCCGTGGTTTTCTTTGGTACATAACCAGGTTTCCATGTAAATTCTGTGTGTTTCATTGTTTTTCACTGTGTAGTGCCCACCCATGTGCATCCCTTATTGTGTCATATTATTTCTATGGTTAGATTAAATGATATATTGAGTTGATTATTATATGATGTAATTGCAAGATCGATATGTGCCTTGCTAGATTATGCATCCTCATTGGTTATTATATGTTGCTTCGGCTATGATCTCCATTGTTGGATTTGATGCTTTGCCTTGAATGTGCAGGATATATTTTTACAGGTGCTTGACCAATGAGTGGGATGTGGAGAAGTTGACATAGGACGCTTAGTCATCTCTCCTTACCTAGCCCTAGTGGTCAAGTTGTTGACCCTATGTTTCTTGTGGCAGGTTGGTTGCTTAACCCATCCTATTCAGTTGTGAATTGAAGGATGTTTTTAGTGTCTATGCAGTTTGCCTCTCATCTGAATCTGTTGTGATTCTGGACCCTTGTCTTGTGATTAAACCCATAAAGTGTGAATGAGTTCTTTGTGTGTGTTTCTTCTAGCTTTTCACATTATATTTTAATTTATTTCGAAAAATGTGTTTTACGTGTTTTCGAAATATTTAAATAGTTAGAAACAAGAAAATGGATTATCTAATTTGAGTTAATAGTTTTAATTGTGGAATAGCAATTATATGTAATTATTGTGTGCCTCAGGGAAGGCTTTGTATTTTATTTATTTATGTTTCGGAAATTATACTTTCAAGTGAAATGCATTTTAATTTAATTTTTAGAGTTATTTTTCGTAAGTTAGAAATATTAAAATTGTGGAAAATGCATTATATTTCATCATTATGTGCTTGAGAAATAGATTAATTTCTATTTATAGAGTTTTGTCTTACCTAGAATCGTTTTATAAAGAAAAATAAATTTAATTATGTGAGTGTTTGGATTTTATGGAATGCGGTTAAATTATATTGCAATCACCTTGTAGAAATAATTGCATTAATTTAATTAGTTACTTTCCTATTATTTCAAATGTATTTTGGAATAGATATTTGGGAATGGGAAATAAAGAAAATAAAATAAAAAGGGTTTTGGGAGCATATAAGGAAAATAGAGTTCTATTTTCTTTTTATGTGTTTTATTATATTTTTCTCCCTCTCTCCTTCTTCTCCTTTGAAAGAAAAATTCATAGAGGTGGCTACAATTGGATTCTACTTGTGTGTGGGAGTGCATTGGAATAGTCTTGGGATTGCTTGTGTAGGAAGAAATTCATATTGGATTCATGCCTCACAAGAAGAGATTTTTCCATTTGAAAGCTTATTTGGAAGGAGGTATTTTTCTTTTGGTTTGATTATTTTTTTAATTTACATTTTGCATTTACCATGCCCACAATAGGTGGATGTTTATGGTCTCTTCATTGTAGCAATGAATAGAGCTCAATAATACAAATAAAAATTAGATTGAATTTGTTTATGGATTGCATTCAAATTTTATTTTGAAAATGCATGAAAAGAGGCCAAGTTATGGCAAAATTTTCCTAGAATGGGTTGTGAGTAAGAAATAATTTATGAGTTGAAAAGAATGTTGTTGTGCATGTTAGAACCAAAAGGGCACTTTCAGATTTTTGAAATTTTATGTGTTATGGAAGTTATAAATTTGGGTGTTCTTGAGGGAGGTCAAATGGTGAATTTGGGGGTTTTATAGTTTTTTTCCCTCTTATTGAAAAATGAAAATTATGTTTTAAACCTTAGTTTTTAGTATTATTTTGTGAGACGAAAAGTCTCATGAGGGAAATAGGATTCCCTACTTATTGGTGCTTTGACTTTTTGGTCAAAGTTGGCCTTTTTTATAGGCCTTATGTTTGAATTGTATACTTACGGCCACATGGATATGGCTGTTATGTGTTTTGACCTTATTTCCCTATGTTTTGACTTTTTTCATCACTGTGGACTTTTTTTGGTCAAAGTTGACCATTGTATAGGCCTTATGTTGGAATTGTATAATTTTGGCCATGTGGATATGAGTGTATGTGTTTTGATTTCATTTCTTCATGTTTTGACCTTTTCGGTCATAGTTGACATTTTGGTCAAAGTTGACTTTTTATAGGCCTTATGTTAGAATTGTATACTTCTGGTTATGTGGATATGAGTGTTATGTGTTTTGATCTCATTTCCCCATGTTTTAACTTTTTTGTCAAAGTTGACTTTCGGTCAAGGTTGACTTTTGAACTTAGGAATGGATACTTAGTCTTCTTATGGGTTGCCTGTAGAAGGCCATAATCCCCTTGCACCATTATTTGATCTTTATGATTGTATGTATGTTTATTGACGTGATGATGTCATACTTTCTTTTGCGTGCTATTTCCATTTTGAGAAAATGATGTTTTAGTATGCATTAATGGATGAATTGTATTATGGATTTGGGGTGTTCTCCCTTCTCTTCTCCATTGCATTGAAATGGTATGTTAGTGATGGTGTATTAAAGAAGGATGTGTATGAATTTAAAAGTATTGATGCTCTCGTGTTTAACTCTTTCCCTTCTGTTGCTTGGTTGGGTCATGAGTAACCCTATGGTGAATTATGCATTGGATCGTGATATGTTTGTATTCAATTGTGGGTGTGCATTTAATTCTACTAGTTATTTTATCCCCTTGGTGTTGTGTTGGGTGTGTGTGGAACCCATGTTCAACCTTGTGTGGATTACCTTGGAGTCTTGTTGAGACCCTTGTTTGTGTAAGATGACTTGATAGCAGTGTTGTCATGATCTTCTTCTTCGTAGCTTAGGGGTTGCCTAGAGTGGCATACACATCTATTGCGCTCGATGATGGAAATACGGTAGGGTGGTGGGTAACATTTCCCCATTGGTCCTACAGGAAGATCTATTGGGAGCTGGAAGAATTCCTTGTGTATTGTTTACTTTATGATCATGTATCTTGTGCCTGCTGGAGCACTTTGGAGGTGATTTATTAATGTTGTAATATTATTATTTATGTAATTTAATTATTGGAGTGTGATTCTTCCATGTTTGGGAAGTAGCCTCCGTCATGTAATTGCATTATGATTTCATTTGGTTAGAAAATGAACCTTGTTTAGAAAGGAATTTATCTTGCTCTAGCATAGTTTATTTTGATGGAAATGGTTACATCAGGATGTTGGAGTCCTCTGTTTATTGTTGTAATGGTATCTTATGCCATATTTATGATTTGGGTTGTAATTTTCCCACATTATGGTTGAGATTCCCATTATTGTTTTTAGCCCATCTCGATATTGGTGTTGAACGAGTGCAACATTTCGTGTGATATTTCTCATATTTGGCATGTATGTTAGAATGATTGGAAATTGTATGTTTACTTTTATTTGAATTGTTTTCATGCTTTGGGTGGGTTAGCATGTTGATTCATGTGGTTGGTAATTGGATGCTTTGTGTTGGAATCCATGTTGGGCATTTTGTCCTTGTGAGGCTTTGTGATCAATCCTCCTTTGGCTTGATGGTTTTTGTCGACATTGCTTGGCTTATTGGTCGTTTGTTGATGTCGGTTGTTCTTGTCAAGTAGATAAGTGTGTGTGTGTGTGTTATTGTTTCCACCACCTCCTTGTGCCTTAGTGTTGTCGTATGGTGGTTTTCATGCTTGAGTGTGCAATTGTGACATGTGAGTGTTATAATTGCATCGCGAAAAATTTGTTCGTCCTATTTGTGTTCGTTAATGTTCTAGTGTAAAAATTGGGGCATTACACATTGTGTTATCGTTATATTTCTAGATTGCATATTTTTCTACAGTTGGTATCAGAGTTTACAATTTTGTGTAGAAATTGTTTTTGGGTTTCATTTTTGTGAGAAGCAAAGAATGGCAGGAAGCACAGTTACCAGGTTTGAGGTTCAAAAATTTGATGGTTCCAATTTTGCTAATTAAAGTTTCAAGGCTTATTGGTGAAGGATTGATGCGCCTCGGCTCTCAAAGGGGTAATGTCAAAACCTGTAGCCATGAAGCAAGAGGAATGGGATGAAAAGGATAACATGGCTAGATCTACAATCCAATTATCTCTCGCTGATTCAGTACTCTTCAATGTTGCGAGGAGAAAAAGTCACATGACTTTTGGTGTAAGCTTGAAAAGTTGTATGAGACCAAGTCATTGGCAAAAAAAATTCTATTAAGCTGACAATTGTATAATTTGAGGATGCATGACAATTCATTAGTCACAAATCATCTCAACGATTTCAACACACTGATTAGCAAGTTGGCTTCAGTGGAGGTGAAAATTGAAAAAGAGGATAAGACGGCTATACTATTGTGCTATTTTCCTGAAACTTGGGATCAACTAGTTATGGCACTTAGTAACTCAACACCGAAGGGGGAACTTGTCTTTGAAGATATGGTAGCCACAATAATTTCTAAAGATTTAAGGTGAAACACATCTCAAGGGACTTCTTTCAATGAAGCCCTAGTTGCAAGGGGTAGAACTTTGGAAAGAGAGAAAACTGAGCGTGGACAAACCAAATCTAAATCCAAAGGGTGGAAAAGAGTCATGTTGGAACTATGGAAAAATAGGGCATGTCAAAAAGGATTGCAAACATAAAATCCTAGCTCTCAGCCATCTGAGGCAAATACAACAGAAGTTGAAGCACCATTGGAAGATGGAGAGGTATTGTCTGCTAATTTGAGAGTTTCATTTTGTCACGTTTGGCTTATTGATTCTGGAGCCTTGTTTCACATGACTCCTCATAGGGATTGGTTTTCTTCTTACCACTGGACCTCATGTGATGGAGGTATGGTTTACATGGGAAATGACAACCTGTGTGAAGCTATTGGTGGAGAAGTCATAATCAAGATGTTTGATGGAATAGTAAGAACTTTTCAACATGTACCATGAGTGAAGAAAAATATGTTGTCACTTGGTGTATTTTGTAATGTTCCTTATAGGAACAATACTAATTTTACCCTAAATTATCAATTTCCATGCAAACAAGCTAGAAAATACTTACAATAATATTTCTCACAGTCAAGTTAACATGATTAACAAACTCAAATAACATTATTAATCCAACTGAAATCTAACTATCGAAGAGACTCAACCATAAGAGAGTTGAGTATGACTTCGATGAGGTGTCTCGGATCCTCTACCCTAGGCCCAAGAGCAGATATACCATCCCCCTTGGCCTCATGTGGCCCATGCCATCCATATGAGGTGGTCTACCCAGTGAGGTATCGTTCCCGTTATCCCCTTATCTTATCATTTCCTTTCCCTTTCTTTATGATTGGTTCCTTTGAACTTAAATTTCTATGATAGGAGAATGAGATCACAAAAGGTGCCCTGGAAGCCATCTCTTCTAAGCCCAAGGGCGGTACCCTTTGTACCTGTTGTGACGTAATCACACATCACCCCATTGTAAATGGGGACCCCCTCTTTTTCTCGCTTTCTGTCATAGGTTTGCTTTAGGGTTTAGATTTCTTTGAGTTTGTAGGTTTGGAAGATAGATTTGCCCATGTCTCGTCGAGTTCTTGCTCAAGGGTCTCTGTGGAAATTGAACTCCTAAAATTGACTAAGTCTGATGTTTGGAGATCCAAAAAACTGACTAAGTCTGAAATCTGGTGGATCCTCAAAAATCTAGAATCTGCATGTTAAATATCATGGATCTAGGACCTATCTCAAACATCCTCGAAGTATATTTCAAAATATTTAAAGTAATATGTTACTTAAATATATTTTTAAATATACTTCCACCTAGGACACTTCCAAATCGGGTGGAAAAAATGAAGTCTCGGACCTTAAGCAGAAATTTCTCATGAGCAGTCAAAATGCGCCCAGGGAAAAAGGAGGAAAATTCCTTTGATCATTCAGTTTGCGCCCAGTTAGGGTTGATCATTGTGGGATCCAAACATGATGTCTCCTTAGTTGAAATTCATGAAAATACATTTGAAAACCTCGAGAAATTTGTCTAAGGACGCAAGAATTGAAGGTGAAAAAGTGGAAATTTCTTGACTCCATTCAGTATGCGCCTAAGGAGGAAATTTCTTGCATCCAAGAAATATGCGCCCAAGTTAGTGGATATATTCTCAACATTTTTGAGAAAATAAGTTAGAATCAAAATGCATTCAAGTTAAAATTCGTCTAAGGCAAGAGAACAGTTGAAAGTGAGAGCAAGGAACCTAAGTATCAAAGTTGCAAAAAGTGGAAATTTTTCATATACAAGAAAAATCTTCCCTAGATGAAAGAGGATCCACATAAGGAAATCACGTCCACTTTGAAGACTTGTAATCTTGAAACTTGATCCTAGAAAGTCATTTGGAAACTTAGTGAAAACCATTCAGAAAGACTTAGAAAAATTCAAAAAGATTTGTAAGTTCTAAAGTTGCAAAAGGGGAAACTAAAGACACCTATTACGTATGTGCCCAGAGAAAAGGAGGAAATTTCCTCTGAGCAGTCAGTATGTGCCTAGGAAAGGAAGGCAATTTAATTCATGAAAAGTGCAAAAATCATCAAATTGAAGGGAGATTCGCCAAAAGGAAGAACAAGTTTGAAGGTATTTGAAGAAATTAAAAATGTTCTAAGTAAAAATGAATAAATTTCTCATGAACATGCAAAATATGTCCTTGCTAGGACACATATTTCTCTTGTAGAGGGTAAAAGCAAGAAACTTGGTCCACATGTAGGGGAAGTCGCGCGGGCAAAAAAAAAGCCGCCAGGAATGGGTACCCGTTTTCAAAGAAACGAGTACCCGTTTAGGAATGGGCGCCCGAACCTAAATGGGTACCCATTTAGTAACGCGCACCCGAGCCTAAACGGGTACCCGTTTAGCTTCAGGTGCGCGTTACTAAACGGGTACCCGTTTACAAAAAAGTATATATTTTTTAAAAATAGCCCTGCGGGCTCATTTTCTTCCACTCCAGTCGACAGCGACAATGACAGCGAAGGGCTCAGAATGGGTACGCGTTGTTGAAGGTTAAACAAGCACAACCCCAGAGTTTTTTTTGCCCTCTCACCTCCTCCTGCCGCCTTGTCACCACTGAGCTCCTCTAGGTTGGTTCTCTGCTAATTTTTAGCTTGTTTTAGATTTTTTTTTTCTGATTGTAGGATTAAAATGAAAATTAGGGTTTTACTTGTTATTAGAGTTTTATGATTTTTTTGTGATTGTCTGTTACTGCAAACCCTAAAACTATGTTACTGCAAACCCTAAAACCATGTTATTGCAAACCCTAAAAAACCAAAACTATAAACCCTAAAACCATGTTGTACTGTAAACTCTAAAAAACCAAATTATAAACCCTAAAACCATGTTGTACTGCAAACTCTAAAAACCTAAACTATAAACCCTAAAAAACTAAATTATAAACTCTAAAACCATGTTGTACTGCAAACCCTAAAAACCTAAACTATAAACCCTAAAAAACCAAATTATAAAGATTTAATTTTGTGAGTATGATTTGAATGCATTCGACTTTTCAATGACTTCTAATGGGAACGTAATAGCATTCAAAAGAAGCTTTATGAATTGAATTGTTGTGGTCAAACAAAATTTTATATTGAATTGACTTGAAATTCCAAACAAGCCACTCTTCCATCCTCCTAAAAATGCAAACTACGAATAAAAATAACTTATAATTACTTTACTATATATATCTTCATCATCATTTACTAGTATTCCATTTATGACCCCTACAACTGTTATTGCTTTTGAGGATCCCATAGTTTCATTTGAATTCCATGCCATGCCCATTGACTACATAGTTCTCCATCTCTTAGATTATCTCTGCTTTAAGCATTCTTTTCCTCCTATTAATTCCATTGCAACCACTTTCATTATCCACATTTCTATTATCATTATTCTTACTAGCATGTTATTTGTATTTATTACCTTATGCTACATGTAGAATTCCATGATTTGTCCATGCTTGTATTTCTCATCTCACTTTCCTAATATCAAATCCCACTTTTGATTCCTATACCTGCTTGTAGGTGGATCTTTCATGTTTTCATTCATCAAGTGTTGAGTTCCAAAGAGTTAGCTTACCATGAGCCACATTGAAAAGAAATACATTCAAGTCAAAAGTTATTAACTCATCTGCATGCATACCCATCTATCATGTCATTACTAGCCTAGTCTAATCTTTAGTGATGAGCCCTTGCATATTACTCTAGTTGCATGGGGTTAGACCTAGGAGGTTGTTGGCCCATGCCCCAAAGTGCAAATTTTTATGTTTCTTATGTGCCTTATTGCTTTGGTAAACCCTACATTGACAAGTGATTGGAAATATTATAATAGAGAAATGGGAAGAGTACACTTGGCATGGCCTATCATGCACTTTTAAATTGTGATAAATAATGTGATAAATGATCAAAGGAAATAATCAATGATAGTTAAACAAACAAGACAATGGAAATAGAAATTCACACCAGATTAGGAAAAAGTGAACTATAAATACAAGGGTTTAGATGCACTTGTAGGAGATGGTTACCACTACAAATGGACTCAAAATAAACATTAACTAATAAATTTTTGGGTGTGTTTAGAATAGTTTACTAATAACTTCTCTATCTAGAAACCAATCAAGACAAAAAGTAGAAGATGGTGCAAAATAGTAAAATATGTCACAATTGAGCTTAACTAAGCTAGAAGTAGGATAATAGAGAAATGGGAAGAATACACTTGGCATGGGCTATCATGCACTTTTAAAGTGTGACAAATAATGTGATAAATGATCAAAGGAAACAATCAATGATAGTTAAACAAACAAGACAATGGAAATAGAAATTGACACCAGATTAGGAAAAAGTAAACTATAAATACAAGGGTTTAGATGCACTTGTAGGAGATGGTTACCACTACAAATGGACTCAAAATAAACATTAACTAATAAATTTTTGGGTGTGTTTAGAATAGTTTACTAATAACTTCTCTATCTAGAAACCAATCAAGACAAAAAGTAGAAGATGGTGCAAAATAGTAAAATATGTCACAATTGAGCTTAACTAAGCTAGAAGTAGGATAATAGAGAAATGGGAAGATACACTTGGCATGGGCTATCATGCACTTTTAAATTTGGACTATATAAGGTGTCAAAATGTTTCCATTATAATTTTGAGAAAAATGATGATAGGACAAGGTTGTTAGGCTAGAGTGACACTTTGGGTGTCACATGGCCCTCTCCTAGTACCTTGGTGTATGACTAGGACCTAGAAGGCAACCTTGTCCACTATGTGAAAATGATCTAAAAATTTAGACATAGCTTCATCTTGTGATTTTTTGCATAACTTCCTCTTGGTAATTTGTGAGATTTTTTCTAATTATTCCATATTTTATCTATAAATACCAATTCTATAGTTTAGAAACCCTCTAAAAAATGGTTAAAGAGGAATGAAGTAGGAAGGAGAATATAATATTTTAGGGAAATGTTGGATTAATTTAAGGAGACATTGGTATGAAAAACTAAAGCTAGGTTTAAACCAAGGTTTGAAGGAGAAAGAGGGAATTTAGGAGATGAAAAAATAAGACTCAATGAAAAAAAGTAAAGGGGAATAATATGGATATAGAGAGGACTAACATGGGAGAAGAAAATAAATAATATAAAAGATACTTGATGAAAAATAAAGTAGAAATGAGAATCTAAAATGAAATTGAGGAAAGAAAATGGTTTAGGAAGAGGTAAGTCCAGAAGGAATGTGGGTTTGAAAAGGGAAGATAAAATGTATAATAGATGAAGAATGGAGTTAAAACCAACAAATATAGTAAACACTAACATTCCTACACTTATTCAAGAAAGATGGCTCCAAAATAGCAATCAAGTGGAAACTTTACAATTTTTCTATGTTCAAATGGGGAGAGGGAGGCCTATTTTATATATTTTCATACAAAAATAGAAGTCCAAATAATGTGATAAATGATCAAAAGGTTAGATTTAATGTGATAAATGATCAAAGGAAATAATCAATGATAGTTAAACAAACAAGACAATGGAAATAGAAATTCATGCATCGGATTAGGAAATAGTAAACTATAAATACAAGGGTTTAGATGCACTTGTAGGAGATGGTTACCACTACAAATGGACTCAAATGGTTTAAATAGGGGTATACAAGATATATTTAGGGTTGAGGCATCATCATTTGATCATATTATATGATATTTACTTGTGCATGTTTAATTTTCAAGTATTACTTGCTCTCTAAATTCATGGATATTTTAAACTAAATTTCATTTATAGATCTATTAGATTAAGTTTAAATTTATAGATATTTGTTTGTAAGTTTTCGATATGTATATGTTTGTGAAATTATACATTTGTAAGTTTTTTATATGAATACATATTTGGAAATTTGTAGGAGACATCTAATGGATGACCAGAGTCTAGATGAATTTTTAATAGATGACATTTTTTATGAAAACCCCCCACCCCGTGATCCACCTCAAAACCCCCCATCCCCTCCACCTCAAAACCCCCCACCCCCTCCATTTGATGAGGCCCAATTGCGGCAAAACATTAATGAAAATATTAATACAATTGAGGAGAACATTAATTTGATTAATAATCAACCTCACTTGATGCCTCCTCATGTGGTTCGGTTTGCAAACCATTATTGATTCTGTTAGGTCTATCGATGCAGACCTAAATAGATTTCAGCTTTGGCGGGAGGAGAGGAGGCAATTCTATGCAGATGGTCTTTCATATAAAGACATCCATGACCTCCACATAACAAAACAAACATTAGCCCCATTTTTTCGTCACCCAAAAACTAATCAACCTATAACTGCAACAAAAAAAAGAATATTAATTAAGTGGTGTACGCATGAGGCGATTTTGAGACATTTTTTGGGATCGGTGGTGGATGGTGTTTGATCACCCACCACATGCTAATTGTGAGGTATCACTATGTTTTTTGAGAAAATTATGGGTGGAGCTTCATTTGGGTAAAAAACCCAATTATTTTGAAATGAGAGAATTTCAGGGTGTTGGTCGTGGCATGCCACAACACAGACTAGGGGCACGAGTTGACCTCAATCGACCCGTTCCTCCTGCTCCTATGGTTGCTTTTGTTTTGCCCACGATTCCTGCACCTATTTAGCAGCAGGCAATTTTGTCAACATTAGGAGCATTGAGTAGACTCTCGGGCAATCTCACTGAACAAGCTGCACACATGGCAGCTGAATTCAGTGGTTGAGAGGATCATGGAGGAGTCGATGCATCTCATCATAGAGTCTCAGGCATGTCAGGGGCACATTTGTGTACAAATTGCAATCAACTGTGTTATGGTCCTGCTCCTACATCCACATCAGATGCAGCTACAACAGAAGTGGAGTCATACTTGGATCTACTATATTTGGATGATAATCCTACACAGGTACATTGACCACATTTTATTGAATATTTCAAGTGCATAATTTGAATGTATCAAAATTTATATAAATAATTTAATGAATTAATATATAATTGTGAACTATTTGTTGTACAGATCTCAAGTCGCTCTAGGGCCACATCACGATTTGATACATTGAGTTTTGCATCGACTGCTGTAGAGATTGCCACACCTTACGGGGTAAACCAATATATCTTAACCCTAAAACTATATGTATCTAATTATAGTTTAAATTTTCTTCTTGAAACTTATCAATATTAAATTCTAAATTAACAAGTGTATAAATAAATAAATAACTATATGTACATGTATGTGAAACATTGTACTATTGCAGCGAGGCTCAGGTCATGTGGCAGTTCTCATGTCTGATTGACCACGTGGCTCAGGTGTTTCTTCCACTGATCCTCCATCGTCAGTTGTTATGCCTGAGTATTCCCTAGTGTGTGTTATAAAAAATTGTACTAAATTTGTACTAAGTTTCTTATTTGAGTTTAAATATAAATTTATATATGCACCCATATATATGTAAGTGCAGGATGATAGGAGTGAGACTATTGGTCAGGTTGCTAGTCAGGGACAAATTCATGAGCCATCTACACATTTTGATGTCCTAA
The DNA here is from genome assembly GCA_027924645.1 of Cunninghamia lanceolata. NCBI lineage: Eukaryota > Viridiplantae > Streptophyta > Pinopsida > Cupressales > Cupressaceae > Cunninghamia > Cunninghamia lanceolata. The sequence continues at coordinate 5,870,767 of BSBN01001032.1, read as the reverse complement.
ACTTTACTAAATTTTTTATGTGCAATTTCTAGGTCTTTATATGCTAAATAAATTATAACTTATTTCAAACTTGCTTTATTTGAAATTCTAGCAATTAGCAGGTCAAACTTTTGGTCAAGAAGATGAAACAACTATACCACCTGCACAACAAAATGTGGGAGTAGATGAGCATGATTGCACGGTAATTTAAATGCACACTTTAAAGCCTACATTTAAATATTTAATTTCATGTCATTTTAAAATTTTTAAATCTGATTGCAAGTTTCTTTCTCTTGTGTACAGCATGAGGTAGATCCATTTATTTCATGAGGAAGAAAGAGGCCTCTTTCAGATTTGAACTTGAGTGATGATCATACCTGACATAGATTTTTATTTCATAGATTGAACTGTATGATGTGCACATTATTTTTTATATATGCCGTGCCAGGACTTTGACTATATATGTCGAACTTGCTATTACATGTACTTCTAGATATATTTCAGTATTTCATGAACTGTGATTTGTATTTATTTATATGCTGATGATGAGTAGATGTTTAAGTACACATTTCATGGGTCCTACCTATATTTTATAGTATTTCATGGACTTATCTAGATAGATCTACATGTATATATTATTGAGTATATGCTAGAATGTATTTTAGTATGCTAGATAATATGTTATTTAGATAATACGTTGAATATGCTTCATTGTTCACTTCTAGATTATAAATTATTTAATTGAGACATGTTAGAAGATTTCTCTCTACTACATTTTTTAATTTAAGAAGTGATTATGCATTATGGTTCAATAGTTCTTTTTGAAATAGTGAACAATCTATTAACGGCCTCACAAACCTAAATTAAGTTAATTTACATAGTGGAATAGATAGGTTTGGTGTTACAATTATCTAATAGATAAGTTTAGTGTTACAATTATCTAATAGATAAATTTAGGGCACTTTATATAACAAGGTAATTTACCTAGGATAAACCTACAAAATCATGATAAAATGATTTAAGGATGTTAGACTTACTTTGATAGTGTCCAAACAAAATCTTCCTTAAAAGAACATTCAAAACATGATTCAAATGAAGCATTCAATTCTTGTAGAGAAACTAACTCTTCAGAAGAAACTAGAAGGAAATTCAAATCTTATCCACATAATATAAGCTACAAAAAAAATTTATCACAATCCATTTTCCAATTTTTCCTATTTTTGACAATCCATTTTCCGCATTATGGTTCAATAGTTCTTCTTGAAATAGTGAACAATCTATTAACTGCCAAAATTAATTAAATGTTTTCATTTATATTTATATTCAAAATTCAAAATTCTTTAATACATCACCTCACAAACCTAAATTAAGTTAATTTACATAGTGGAATAGATAGGTTTGGTGTTACAATTATATAATAGATAAGTATAGTGTTACAATTATCTAATAGATAAATTTAGGGCACTTTATAACAAGGTAATTTACCTAGGATAAACCTACAAAATCATGATAAAATGATAAGGATGTTCTAGACTCACTTTGATAGTGTCCAAACAAAATCTGAACCCTAAAAAAACATTCAAAACATGTGATTCAAATGAAGCATTCAATTCTTGTAGAGAAACTAACTCTTTAGAAGAAACTAGAAGGAAATTCAAATCTTATCCACACAATATATAAGCTATAATAGATAAGTTTGGTGTTACAATTATCTAATAGATAAATTTAAGGCACTTTATAACAAGGTAATTTACCTAGGATAAACCTACAAAATCATGATAAAATGATTTAAGGATGTTAGACTCACTTTGATAGTGTCCAAACAAAATCTTCCTTAAAAAAACATTCAAAACATGATTCAAATGAAGCATTCAATTCTTTTAGAGAAACTAACTCTTTAGAAGAAACTAGAAGGAAATTCAAATCTTATCCACACAATATAAGCTACAAAAAAATTTATCACATTTTGAAATTATTCAAGAAGTAGCATAATTTCTTGTGAGGGTTGTGGTGATCAGAAGTAGCACTTGCAATTAATACATCTTACAAAAATCCACTTTCAATTATGCTTTGATGAATTCCCATACGTACATGTGAATTTATCTAACGTGTAGATAATTTTTTTCCAATTTCTGAATAGATAGTATATAGGTCTTATCAAGGCCCCTTCATTTTTCCTATTTTTGACAATCCATTTTCTGCTCTTTCCAGAACTTCCAGTTTCATGTGTTTAGCTTTAGTAGCCTTCTCCAAGTGATCTCTTCTTTTATTTATATGTTCTCTTGAGATCTCTTTTATACCTTATTGGTTCACAATGTTGGTGCATTAATCGAGCGTATAATGATTACTCAGAATGTCTCTAGTGCTAGGGAATTATTTCATTTTTGAGATTCCTTTTGCTATGTAGATTCTTGTCTTGGTTTGATTGGCCATTCTCTTAGTAGTTCTATTGAGTGGGTATTAGGGATTATCTTCAAGTTCTTAATAACATCTTTGATTGGTCATGAAGGCAAGTGGCTATTAGGGATTGTTATGACAATCATATAGGTGTTTGGATGACCACTTATGCATTTTACAGTCCTCTCTTGTTTCATTAGGACAATCCTATAATTGGTTTGGTAGCCTCTTATGAATTTCATGAAGGCCACTTGTTGCCATAAATACATGGACCTATCTAACTAGCATATGACCATTTAGAATGATATAAGATCATCAATCACTGTGAAAACCTCTTGAATAAAATGATTGCTTTATTGTTTCATGAGTGTCCTATTTGTTTCATGACTATCCTATTTGTTTTATTATTGTCATATAGATTTTTGCAATGGACTTTAGATGATATAACCTCAGTATGACTGATTTTTAGATTTGAATTGCTCTTATGAGAACATCTCAATGATTTATGACAGTCTAGATTGGATATGGCAATAATCTTCATGCATGGCAATAATCTTCTATTTGCTATGACAATGAGTAACCTTTATGGTAGTCATTTAGTTTGAAATAATGACTATTTACTACCTTACCTATTCATGATAACCCTCATTATTACCTTAGCAGTCGTAAATAACTCTACAACACCAATGACTACACCTAGGTAATATGATAGCACAGTCCCATATTTATTAGTGATAGCATTAGACTATTCAAGATAATGATTGAAGGATATAGAGGAGGACCATGGCATTCATAGAGGTGATATTAAACCATGTTTCAAATATGCAAACTATCCTAGGACTATTTCCCTTTAACTATGATAGCACAGTCCCATATTTATTAGTGATAGCATTAGACTATTCAAGATAATGATTGAAGGATATAGAGGAGGACCATGGCATTCATAGAGGTGATATTAAACCATGTTTCAAATATGCAAACTATCCTAGGACTATTTCCCTTTAACTACTTTTCAACTTTTGTGCATTTAAATAATATAAAATAAATGCTAAATCAACAAATCTTAAAACATAGCTAAAGTGGGTACAAAAATGATAGGAAAAATACAAACTATATACTTATTGAACCTCTACATTAATATCATTTGTGGCAATCATAAAATAATATTCAATCCGTGAAAATTGAATACATAGATCATAAAAAGAGTCTCAAAACAAAAAATAGGCCCATTATTAAACATATGAGTATATCTATACAATTAACTTATAGGTCCATGTTATTAGTTTGACATGACTACAAAATTGATCTAGACCATTTACATTATGATGAAATCTTGTAGTGGCAATCATGGAAAAATCTACTTGTAGGATACCCCTGCAAGAAATAATGAATGTAAATGAAAATGAAAGAATATGTACCAAAAACACAAAATATTAATGCAATATGTAACTAAATAACACAAAAGAGGATGTAAGACAATGGCTTAAGGGGAGCTAAGAGGATGTCTTAAGGGGATACATAAGAGGATGGCTTTAGGGGATGTATAAGAGGATTAATTAAAAGGGGAGCTAGAAGAGGATGTCTTAAGGGGATACAAAAGAGGATAGCTTACTTGGAGAGATGTACACGAGTCAATTTACAAAGTATAAGATAAAACTTGATGGCTTTAGGGGATGTAAGAGGATGGCTTAAGGGGAGCTAAGATGATGAATTAAGGGGATGTACAAGCGGGTGTCTTTAGAGAATGGATGAGAAATATATGAGTATATATATATGTAATTACCTAATTTGCGTTCACTTTTAGTTGAAGACTACAAAATTGACCTCACATACTTGTATGGTGAAAACTTCTATTGACAATTATGCAAATTTGACTACTTGTCTAGGGTACACCTGCAAAAAGTAATGTTCAAATGTACAAGTAAATTAACTATATATTTACATGAGTCGATACAAAATTTAAGACAAGGGGAATAACATAGAAGCTGAAATGAGAATGAAGGAATTTATATACCAAAAACACAAAATATTGATGCATTATGTAGTTCTAGATAACATGTTGAATGTGAAAGCCATAATGTAAGTATATACAATTACCTAATTTGCGTTCACTTTTAGTTGAAGACTACAAAAATGACCTCACATACTTGTATGATGAAAACTTCTATTGACAATCATGCAAATTTGACTACTTGTCTAGGGTACACCTGCAAAAAGTAATGTTCAAATGTACAAGTAAATTAACTATATATTTACATGATTCGATACAAAATTTAAGACAAGGGGAATAATATAGAAGCTAAAATGAGAATGAAAGAATTTATATACCAAAAAGACAAAACATTGATGCATTACATGTAACTAGATAACATTATAGGATACATTTAAGAGGATGGATTTAGGGGATGTAAGAGTATGGTTTACATACCTAGAAATTTATTCTATTGTACCATCTGCATCCTCATTTTTTTGTAATGCATCTATAGTTGACTCATGTTCTTCCATCGAAAGTGTCCATAACTGTTTATTAGAAGGTTTGCCTTGATATCTGACTAGTTTTATATTTGTTTCCACAACCAAATGTGAGTAGTGTATGATCTTCTTATGTGTTTCATAATCTTCAAATGCAGGAAAACCATTCCTTCTTATTAGATATTTTCATAGCCAAGTGCCAACAACAACCACAGAACTTGTTGGATACTCCATGTTATCATCATCTACTCTAGGATGTAACAACTTTTGTTTTGTCTCAACACATCGAGCCAACCAATACTCGGTTTCCTCTTCATTGCCCTCAGGTGCAACAACAGCATACACATGTCCTACAAAAAAATTATGTAATTCAATAAAGTGTGACATGTATCTAAATCACATAAATTTGTGCATGCATACATATATAATTAACTATATATAGATGTACAAAAAAATGACAATAAAAAAATATTGAAAATAAAAGTACCTTCTTGTACAAGGTCTGAAACACGATCATAGTCATCTGATGCAAACATTTGATTATCATCTTCAATTGTTGTTTCAAGTTGATCTTGTGTTTCTGTAGGTGTCAAGGATCTTTGTTTCCATTCTTCAACCCATTCTGTATTTTCACATGCTCCCCAATCATCTGTAATACAAAATTGACAAAAACATGCAAGCTCCCTAGTCCATATAGTCCATGTGCTTGCATTTGAACTCTTAAATGAATGCCATTTTGTTGATCCAGTTATTGTCTCACAATCAAGTCGAGTAGGAATATTTTCTTCTTCAACTAACCAAAAGAATCATTGAATTGTAGAGTTCTGACTTGATCCCGTAGATAATTTTTTATTACACCAATCCACAATTACACGTGCATCTCTAAATTTGGTTGCATCCTCAAATTTTAGTTGCTCTCTAGCAAGAGCTCTTTTCACACATGCTCTAGCTCCATCATGTTCTCCTTTACCATGTCCAGCTTAAAAAAAACTCTACATATGTTGGATATTGATTTCTTTGTAAGCCCTACATAGCCAATAAAACATTCTTACATTTTTGAATTGCCCTGTACAATTATCTGACCATATGAAATGTTGTGCCATCTAGATTCCTCTTTCTTTTAAACTTTCATAAAATTTTGTGAAACAATATTGCACAAACTCTGAAGAGTGTAACCAGTTATCACTCAAATAGAAATGATACTCCCTCAAAAATTTTCTATTATCTTCTGTACTATCATTTGCATGTCTGTATACAATATGAACAAATATGGCCATTTGCACTAAATTATAATACTGAGATTGAATTTCCTCTTGTGGAGCAAGAGTATAGTTTTCTACAAAGTCAACCACTGATAGGATAGTTCCTATTGGAAAGGTGTTGTTACATGAACGGAATTGTCCATCAAGCCATCGAGCATATTGGGAGTGTTTGACATATTTGGATACAATATTATTCTTAAAATCTTTGATGAATGCATGCACACAAATTTTTTCAGTGACTAACTCACAACGCTTTCCAATTTTTCCATCCTTTAAAGAATATTCAACATTCTTGAATCTTTTCACATCCACTAATTGTTGTCCAAATTTAAGTGAAATATTTTCATGCATACATTCTCCTAACAATGAAAAGTTGCCACATCTATTGCATTGTCCAGAAATACATGCTTTTAAATAAAATAAGTATCCAGTAGATGTTTCACAAAACAAACTTGCTACAAACTCCTTAATTGTTTGAGGTGGCATATTAATACCACATTCCTACATAATTTCGTCAGTATGCAAAGTAGAACGTATATATCGAAAAACATCATAATAATAACGAAATTGCACATGAGTTTTACAACAACAAGAGATTCACTGTTTATTAATTTTCACATACCAAGGTTTACATTTCTCAAAAGATCTTTGGCTTATGGTAATATTAAATAGTTTTAACACTAAATCATCTAAATTTTTTTTATATAATTCAGTTTGAGTCATGTCTAATAGATGTTTTAGATGAGGATCATAAATTTTAGACTCCACTCATAATTTTAAAACATCTCTAACATTAGATGATACCCTTGTATTATCATGCCAATATTTTTCAATTAAAGATTTGATTTCACTATTTAATTTCATGTCATACCTTGGAAGTCTACCACTAAAACTCCAACATTGGTTAATTGGATCTTTTTCAATAGATTCTCTTCTCTTTGCTGCTCTTCTCAAAGTTTTAGGATTTATCTTTAGAATTTCACTTGTCTTACTTATCATTCTTTTATTAGAAGATGATTTATTGACTAAAGCAGTTGTTATAGCTCTTCGTGCGGCATTGCTATCTTTAGATCGACTCTTTTTACCAATAGAATCAATAGCATTAGCAACACTAGATAAAACTTGTTTGATTGACTCATCTTTTTTTTAGGTTTTACAAAGATGCCTAACTTTTTCATTACTTTTCGCGATTTCCACATCTTCATCAACTGCATCATAAGTTGACATTGAAATCTAAGACTTTTTCTATAATTTTTTTTTTATATAATCTATTTGCATGAGTTCTCATTTGCCTCCAAGAAATCTTACCAGGAAGATTATTTAAGACATTTCTTTCAATCTCAAATAAAATATTTTCATTTTCACTCCTAAAAGGGATATCATTCTCATTCATATCATCAATAGGTGGGTTTGAAGACATACCTAGATTTGTTTCTATAGTCGTGTTTTCCATATCATTGAAAGTTGGCTCCGAAGACACATTTGGATTTGTTTCTATAGTCATGTTTTCTATATCATTAAAAGTTGGCTCCAAAGACACACCTGAATTTGTTTCTATAGTCATGTTTTCCATATCATTGAAAGCTGGCTCTGAAGACATACCTGGATTTGTTTGTATAGTCACATTTTCCATATCTTCGAAAGTTGGGTTTGAAGACATACATGCATTTGTTTCTATAAACACATTTTCTTCCAAATTCACCATTTCCACATTTGCATCATCTACATTCATCCCATCATTTATAGTCTCTTGAATGTTTTTCTCTTCAATACTTATGGAACTAGATGCTTCAATATTTTTCATCTCTTGAATCCTTGCTCTTCTATCTCTTTGCCTTTTTGCTTCCTTCTTTCTATTTGCTTCAATTTCTTGAGGTGTCACTACCCTCCTTTGTTTTTTTCTTTGACGTTGATTTGATCCCATGATTACCAAACCCTCTTGATAAAATAACAATTGATACTTAATCTAATTTCATAATTGATGTCCTTATTTGAAATTTTGAAGTAGAATTAAATGTAGATCCTTTCTTCCATAGATTTTGAAGTAAAAGGTAGATGTAAAAACAAAAACCTTATTTCTTTATTCCTCTTGAAAATAGCTCATGCACTTGATTTCACTTCAAAATTGTTCATATGATTGACTCCTTTCAAAATCTGAATAGAATATGACCTGTCAAGAGATTCCACAAAACACTTGTAAGTAAAAAAATGTAGAAATTGTCGCTGTCGCACCGTACTGATCAGACTTGCAAGTTGCAAGGATATAGTAATAGTACGTTTTTCCCTAATATGGGAAATAACGGGTATAATAGAAACGGGTACCCATTATAAAATAGGTACCCGTTATTAAAAACATAACGGGTACCTATTATGTAACGCATACCCGTTTTATAATGGTTACCCGTTATTTGAAATTGGAAATCTCTGACCGCCTTTTCCCTTCCCTTTGCCTGGGTTTTAGGCTCGGAATAGGCATGGCTGGCCGACCTTGAGCCTTGGACCTGCAAATTTTTTTCTAAGTACAGAACAAGAAGAAACATTGAGTTTACCTATATGGCTGAGGACCTTTTTTTCTAAATTTTTTTAAGAAATAAAAACCCATTACAGATGACATTGTCTAGTTTTCAAATATGTATTTTTTTGTTTTTGGACATGTTCTTCTATTTATTGTTTAATTTATGAGAAAACTAGTCCAGAAACTTGAAATGACAGGTGTTTGTATTTTTTTAATAACTTTTAATTTTTAATTTTAAAAAAAAAATTATATGTCATCAATCTACACATCATTCTTTACACAATGAGAAAAAAAATTTATTTTATGATTTTTTTTGTTCAAATTATGTTGGCCGTACACGAAGGGTTTCCAAAAGTACCAATTAGGCCTAATAAAAAATTAATAAAAAAAAAATATTTAGAAAAAAATTATTAAAAAATATCCTCATCAAACTTCACTGTACTACACATCTTTTCACAAAAAGATTTTGAAAAATAATTTTATTTAGGTCAAATTATGTTGGCCGTACACGTGCATGGTATGGTTAAAAAAAAGTGACTTTTAAATAGTGGTTTTTAGAAATGCCTATTGAAAATTAATTTGTATCATCTGGGTATTAAAAAAATTACATATTTGGAAACTAGACTCCAAGTACTACATTTTATATTTAGTGACTTTTTTAAAGATTCCATCTCTAAGTGCTTCAAATTTTAATGTCAAATGTGACAAATTCTGAAAATCAGGGAAAACACTTCCACTTTTTGGCCAAAAAGTGGACCCAACTTCTTGCACTGACCCTAGAAGAAAAATCTACCCTACACATTCAATCCCTCCAAATAGTGAAAACCTCGCCTAAGATCAATGCAAGGTGTTTTCGTAATGAAATGTTGTTAATGATCATCATCTTTGCAAATGAAAATTGTCTCTTTTGTAGGTGATGGAGGATCCAAGGAGGTGAATGGCGAGAGCTCATACATGAGAAGTTTAGAGGATGGAGGAAAGTTGCTTGAGTTCATCATCATCACCAAACGGAGGAGTTCCTACATCAAGTTCATTTTACTTTGAAGACTTCATATGTCCGTAAGAGGGGCATCACTTCACCTCACATGAGAGGAAGTCATCATCCAGAGATTCATTCCACGTCTAAGCTTCTAAAATTATCATGTGCCAGAAAGAAGAAAGACAATCATCATGCAATCTACTCCAAGAATTTATGCACCAGATATCTTCTACTTCCTACACCATTTAGAGCTAGAATCATGCACAAGAATAAGAATTTCACAAGATGAGAATGAGCATGTACATCAAGCAAAGTCATGAATTACATTCAAAGTACTAAGGCATGAAAGACAACATGAAGAAATTCAAAATTCCCAAGTTTCAAGTTCAAGCAGCTAAGTTCCAAAGGTGAAAATCCAAGATTGAAGACTATTCCAAGAAAAAATGAAAAAAATTGGGAAATATTCTGAGTAGTGTGAACACAGAGAAGACCAAACCGGCTTGCTCAATGTTGAGGTGGCTTTGCACACCACTAGTCCAATCATATCTTTCCACATCATCCGTCCACATTCAATGAATATACAACAAGCAAGAGGCTAAAGAAGGCTCCTAGAAGATTCCAAAGATTCCATTTCAAGCTTATCACATTGGGAAACGTGCCTTCATTGCCTATGAGTTTTTATGTACATAAGTTGTGTCAACTTTTAATTTTGCTAAAAATAGCAAGTTGTTGTAACTAACTACCAATGTGGCAAGATCTCGGCCATTGATTCCAAAATCAATCTGGGCCCTTCATTGTACTTTGAGGACTATAAAAAGGCTCATTCGCCTCATTTAGAGAGAGATAATAGAGTTGTAGCATGTAGGAGAGTAGGATAACAAGTATAGTAGAGGAGACTCTTCGAAATCATTGAAGGGACATGCGAAATTGTTGTGAAAGACTTTCAAAATCAATACAAGTTCATTGTTGTTCTCGTGATGATTTGTGTGGTTGTGGAATATTAACATGGTTTCTAAATTCTTGAAATGGAGATGTGTTTCCAAGTAGCTTAGTTGATAGATTAGAAGTTCATTGATGTAATGGTTATATGTTAAGATATTCGATGAATTCCTTCTTAGTTCATACTTTTTGTGGATTGTCGAAGACAATCCACCTTGTAAAGTTAGCTTGAACCTTCATATGCTTTAGTTCAATTGTGAAGATTGTTCAAGTTGCACCAGCTGTGGGTGTTTGATGGATGTTTCACAATATGAAAATTATTGGATTACCTTAGGAGATTGCACCTACTTCGTGTAATTGTTGGTTCTCATGGTAAAGCAGAGTTTGGTTTCATGAGGAATTTGTCTATCTTGACATGATTTATTATTTCATTGACCTTAGAATAGATATCTCTTAACCCTCTCTCTTTTGCATTTTGTTTTAAGTTTGATTGAAGTTCCATTCATTCACATCGAAGGAGTAAGAAATTTCATCCATGTTCATGAAGAAGGAGGAATTTAGCGTAAGTCCCTTTGTGATTACCAGCAAGATCACATCAAATCACTGAGGCTAGCCATTGCAAATCACGCATAAGGAACCTTGGAGTGCTCTTGTTTGATCACATAGTTTAGCATTCGAGAGGTTTTGTTCAAGAGAGAATAGAGCACTTGGTGTCTTATTCTATTGTTGTTGTTGTTGTCACAAGAACATCATCAACAATACCCTTGTACCTTTTGTACCCCCTTGGCCCTAATGGGATTATTCAATCTCCTTATAGGGGTGGCGTACCTAGAAGAATGCCCCATCTCCGTTATCACTCTTGCACTACATTTCCTCCATCATAGAAACCATAACACTCATGCAAGAATCCACATTAATCAAACTCATAGTTGCAAACAATCATATCGAATGTGTTGTGAATATAATCTATATTTCATAGCAAGTTTCACAATGCTTATGACACTAATGATAACCTTTCAATTATATGCAGTTGTCATTATTTATCATATGGCATTTATCATAAGAAACATAGGGTTAGATACATCATACCAAGAGGATGATTCTGGCCTTGTATCCTTTAGAACTCTTTAAGGATTTTACTCCTATGCTATCTGCAGCCCAATATACTGCTATGTGTATATATATATTTTAGATTCTAAAATCTACTCAAATCTGTATTAAATCTACTTGTAAATTTGTATTGCCCCTTCTTATATATTTGATTTTAAATCCAATCATATTCAGATCTATAGTTGCATCACCATGTTCCTCTTTATTCTCCTAATCATGTAAATATGAATATTAATTTAGATATTATTTGTTTATTTCTCAATCTCTATATTCAATTCTAATATCCCCTCTCTCTACCTTCAATATGAATTTTTATCATATATCCCTTTCTTGAAGGGAGGCATTCCTATGAAGGGTGATGCCCCTTCATACCACCGCTATTCAATAGGGACGATTGTTTTGAAGGTAGTTATTTCTAACTATTTTAATACCTTTGAGTTATTCGTTGTTCCTTTTGATATGTTAATCGCTGCCTTAAATATGATCTATTCTATATGAATCGGCCACCATTAACTAAACGTTGACTTTAATCCATGGTTCGTTGCTTCTTTATATACTAATCACAGCCTTCAATATACGCGTTTCCCTTCATGATATATGAATTGACCTTTTAGTTTGCCTTATGTTATAATTTATATTTACATGAGATATATATATATATATATTATAATTATAATATATTATATTAATATTTAAATTAATAATATTTATATTTGTATTTATTATTTATAGGTACAATAAATATATTATATTTTAATTATAAAAATATTTATAAAATAATATTATTTAATATTATTATATATTAATAATATTATATGTGTTTATTAATATTATTATATACATGATTATCATCCAAATTGACGATGACAAACCATATTTGACAAAAGTGACTTCTCTGTCTTTATCATGATGTTTAAATCTTTAATTTAAACAATGCCTTAATATCGGGACATCACATATTTGATGAACAAGGTTACCAATTCAGTGGAAAAATAGTTGTCTCAAGGTAACAAAGGGAGAATTGGTGGTGCTAAAGGGAGAAAAGGTTGGCAATCTCTACAAGCTGGTTGGAGAAACTTGTAGTGGAGAGGCTATAGTGGTATCAGATGTAGAAATGAACTTAGTAACAACTTGGCATCAATGGCTAGGCCACATGAGTGAGCGTGGTCTCAAGGTACTATTAGATAGAAACCTTCTCCCAGGTGCTAAATCTAGAGATTTGACATTTGTGAGCATTGTTTATTTGGAAAATACAATAGATTGAGTTTTTCTAGATGCAGTACCAGAAGCAAAGAAGTTCTACAATTAATACATTCAGATACTTTGCAAGCACCTATTATATTTATTGGGGGTTCATGATATTTTGTTTCATTTATAGATGATTATTCTTGTAAGGTGTGGATTTATCTACTCAAGAAGAAATCTGATGTATTTTCTTGTTTTAAGAAGTTTAAAGCTTTGGTAGAGAACCAGAAGGATAAGAAAATAAAATGTCTTAGAGCAAACAATGGAGGGGAATTTTGTTCAGATGAGTTTAATCGGTTTTGCAGTGAGCATGGTATTGCAAGGCAGTTGATGGGTCCTAGAACACCACAACAAAATGGTGTTGTTAAAAGGATGAACCATACAATTATGGAGTGAGCTAGATGTATGCTGAGCACTACTAGATTGGAGCAGAAATTTTGGGATGAGGCTATTACTACAACCTATTTCTTGATTAATAGATCACCCACTATAGCTCTAGATCAAATACTGTTGTCTGGAAGATTATTATTAGATGAGATGTTTATTTTAATGAAAAAATAGTGCAAAGAAATAAAGAATAACAAAATATAGAAATTGTTCAAGTAGAAATGGAAAAGTATGATGCTAATATGAAGGTGCTAGATGAAAATTAGCAAGATAACAATTAGAATCAGTTATATAATGAGGATGAACATCAACCAAATGAGCCACAGTGTAACACATTACCCCTTCTGAGGAGATCCACTAGAGTATCCAAAACACCAGCAAGGTACTCTCTTAATTGTAATTTAGCTTATGCATTAGTTACTGATGTTGGTAAGCCTAACTCATATCAAGAGGCTTGCAAAGATGAAGATGCAAGCAAATAGAGAGAAGCCATGGAGGAGGAGATGAGAGCTCTACATAAAAATAAAACTTGGGAGCTTGTGCCATTGCCTAAGAGGCAAACAATTATACGGAATAAGTGGGCCTTCAAACTAAAAAGTGATATAAATGATAATGTGGAGCTGTATAAAGCTCGGATGTTAACCAAGAGGTATGCACAAAAATCTGGTATTGATTTTGATGAAATTTTCCCTTGTTGTATAGTTAAGTATAATTAGAGTTGTTTTGGCTCTTGTTGCTAGTCTTGATTTGGAGTTACAACAGTTAGATGTTAAAACAACTTTCTTGCATGGTGATTTTTTTGAGGAAATTTACATGCAGCAACCAAAAGGTTTTGAGAAAAAAGACAGAGAATCTAGTTTGCAGGTTGAACAAATCGTTGTATGGTTTGAAACAGGTGCCAAGGTGTTGATACAAGTGCTTTGATTCTTTCATGATGAGTTTGGGTTTTAGCAAATGTGAGACTGGCCATTGTGCCTACTTTCAAAGGTATGAAGATGGCAGTTTCATTATTTTGCTTTTATATGTTAATGATATGTTGGTAGCAAGTCCCAACTTGCATAGAATCGTCAGGTTAAAAGCTCAGCTTGCTAGGGAGTTTGAAATGAAAGACTTGGGAGATGCAAATTAGATTCTTGGAATGAGGATATACAAAGACAGAAAGAACAAGAAGATTTGGTTGTCATAGAAGACTTATCTGGAAAAGATTTTGTAGTGCTTCAATATGCAAAATGCACTAGTTAGTACTCCATTTCTTGTTCACATTAAATTGTCTTAAGAACAATGCCCTAACATAGAAGCGAAGAGGATACAGATGTCTCGTGTACCTTACTCATCAGCAGTTGATAGTCTTATGTTCACCATGGTGTGCACCAGACTAGACATTGCACAAGCAATGGGAGTAGTTAGTCATTACATGGCGAATGTGAGCATTGGATGGCTGTGAAGTAGATTCTCGGGCATTTGAGGGGCACTTTTGATGTTGCTATCTGTTACAGTGGGAGTAGTCTTTAGGTTAATGGGTATTTGGATGTGGATTTTGGTGGAGACAAAGATAAGAGAAAATCTACTACAACTGTGTCTCAAAGTTGTAGACAGTGGTGGCCTTGTCTACTACTGAAGCATAATATATGGCAGTGACATAGGCTAGCAAGGAGGCAATCTGGCTTCATAGACTTTTGGGTGAATTGTAGGTAAAGTAGGATAACATGGTGTTGCATTGTGACAACCAGAGTGCTTTACACTTAGCACAAAACTCAACTTATCATGCCAGAACAAAACATATTGATGTACAATATCACTTTGTACATGAGGTGTTGAAAGGACATATCTCTTCAGCCAAGATACACACTGATATAAACCCAACAGATATTTTGACGAAGCCCATTGGTAGAGAGAAGTTCATTTGGTGCAGAACTTCTCTAGGCTTGCACATTACTTGATGATAAGCAGCATTGGCATTGGTCTTTCAATAGGAGTTGTTCACAAGGTAGAAATTTGACTTCAAGTGAGAGATTGTTAGTATGTGAAGTCAGTTTCTTATTCCAGCATTGATTAAGCGGTTGACGACTAGTTCCAAGCGCACTTCTATTTTTGGAAATCCTTCATCCAAAAGGATTTGATCATTTTGATGTTTTCTCGTGGGTTTTAGTTAGTCAAACTTGAGATAGAATGTATGGTGATTTTCTGTAACTTTGAATTTGTTCCTGAGATAATAAATGAAATCCATAATGTGGGAAGAAGACAAGGCAATGTCAGTATTGAAAACAAACAATGCACTACTGAGCTTCACTGAATGAATTATCAGCGTTCAATATGATTCTTCATTGTTTCCTTTAGCCTTTTGGAATAATGCCTTCTTCTGGCAAGACCTATAATCATAAATAATTTGGGAAACTACAACTATTGTGTCTAATAAAAAAGAGAAAATCAACAATTGACTTTCAAAATGTTGTTTCCTTGGACCTGGTTTCTGCCCTCAAAAATGTTGGGACTATTTTGCTTGAGAACACCTAAATGAGGATGTTTGGTGCATGGGTATTGCTAGTTTTGGTGTCAAACACAGTTACTTGAAGCCTTGGTAAAGCAAGCAAGAGCTCAAACCATCCCCATCTCTTTTGCTAATGTTCTGATCTCATTGACCTCTCTTAACTTATGTGTCTTTCATCTTTCCTACACAAACCATGCTGATTTTAAAAAGTGTCATCTCAATTCTAGATCCTGCCTTTGAATCATGGCAACCAGGAGTGAGTTCTTTAAAGTGATATAAAGCCACTCACTAAGTAGGTTTCTTTATCAACATTATCTTTGATTGAATAGCATTCTGTGTGCGATGGGCCAAGTAACTCCGGACTCTCTCTGCCATGGCTTTCCACTTTGTGACCATAGCTTTATCAACATTATTGAACTGGTATGCACACAATTACTGCAGTTGCATAATTAACTTCTAACGAAGTATTCATAGTTTATGTTAAATTAAAAAAACTTATTTATATCTAATAACAATTTAATTACAAATAGTATGTAACTAGTTAAAATCTTATTTATAAAAATGTACAAGAAACAGTACATTGATGCATCTCAACCATAAAGGTTATGCATGTTGAGATTGGTTAACATATACTTGATACGAAAATGTTCAGATAAACACTCATTTTCAGTTGGTTGATAGATCAATCATGCTATGAGTGGATTTCTAAGCAGAGTTAGATGAATAAGAGGAAGATTTCATTGTTAGTGATGCTTTTGGCCTTGTACAAAAATGTCTGATTATATTGACCGGTGACAAATTTGCTATGATGGGAACAAAACGCAGCTAATACTTTCAGCAGGGGAGAAAATCGTCCCATGTACGATAAAACAACAGAACTAAAGACTCATATGGAGAGTTGAATCGTTCTCCGTCTGCTTCCACATATAGGAGACTTTCTATTTTTGGACACGTGTGCCTATCCTTTAAAGCGTAAGTATCTCCATTGAGGTATGTGCTGGACTAGGAAGGCAATGGAGGGATTGGAGAGAGAAGTTCACTTGAGACTTGCATTTATCATTCTCCTCTTAGAGTTATTGGTAATTAAAAAGTTAATTGTCATGTTTCTTGAGATTTGATGGTTTTATGTACCCATTGGAGGTCACTAGATTAGTTGCAAGCAGGAAAATGCCATGGTGGTGTTCTTAGCGACCCTTGTGAAGGTAGCACATTTGTATGACCAATTTTGATGATAGATGTTTACCAGAGTTTTTTTTAATGTTGGGTTTTTCTAAGGTAAATTTTGTGTTGGTGTTTTCATTTTCTTATAGATTAGTGATCATGTTCTATTTATTCTAATGAAAATATAATGTTTATGAATCAATCATAAAGCATAAGAACCCCATATTTTAAACCTTTAATGTTGTTCAACGAAAATATACAACTTGTGAGTGGTAGAGTAATAAATGTAGAATTCATGTTGGTGAGTAGTGAGCGTGTTAACAAAAATAAATAAATGGCCAACATATTAAAAATAAATATAATAATTATAAAACATTTAAAAAAATTTAGTCCACAAACTCAACATTAATAATGGAAACATATAATATAAATGTTTGATAACTCTCCAATATAAAAAACAATTGAATAAATTGAGGGTAGAACAAGAAAGAAGCCACAAGAAAATAAAAATCACAAACTATGGAAGGAAGGAGGAGAAAAAAAAAATTACAGGTATAAATTTCATTTTAAAAACAATTTTAAAATCTCTAAAATTTTAAATGGTGTATGCAAGAATCATTTTAGCTTTGTTGGAACATTAAAAATAAATAAAATTAAAATCAATAAAATCATTGGGGCTTTAATCTAACATTAAAAAAATTAAAATTAAAATCAATAAAAGTATTTCTACTAGAACATTTAAAAATTAAAAAATTAAAATTAGTAAAATAATTCATACTGGCTTTAATGGAACATTACAAAAATTAAAATTAAAATCAATATGGGGTCTGTTAGAAATAAAAATACATTCTAGCTCTCTTAGAACATTAAAAATAAATAAAATTGAAAATCATTAAAATCATTTTAGATACTTGAACATAAAAAAATTGAAACCAATAGAATTGAGAATTAATATCATTGTAACATATCTTATATATAAGTGATCTATATCGTATGTTAATTTTGAGTATAATTACTTAAAAGGAAAAGGGTGGCACACAAATTCTAGAGAGATATTACATTTTTAGAAATAAAGAGGGCTTGATAAATGACTTTTTCCATTCCAAAAATTTAAGTTTGAACTCATCTACAAATAAATATGCTTGGTATTTTACTTTTATTTTATTTTAAGACTTCAAATAAATTTATCATGGTATGCAATACATTTCAACTGGACTTGTATAGAGAAAATTGGACTTGTATAGAGAAAAGTGGACTGTAAATATGAAGTATAAAAGAATCTAATCCAATTCTATAATACCTTCAAGTCATAAGCTAATAACAATGAATCCAATGCAAATAACAAAAGACCTTACCACAAATGATTGTATTTATTCATTAGTTTATATATGAATTACTCAATTACTTTGTCATAACCTTCAATTGCAAAAAACATGAATGCAAGTGCTCAAGATAGTGGATGAATGTTCAAAGCGTGGTATGAATGTTAAAAGCTCAAAGATCGTGGAGGTATGAATGCTCAATTCTCAAAAATCATGGAGATATGAATGCCAAAAGCTCAAAGATCGTGGAGATATGAATGCCAAAAGCTCAAAGATTGTGGAGGGTTTGTCAGATAGAGGATGGACTTATTTATAGCTTTCACAAGATATTGATCAATGGTGAAGAAAAATAGATTGAATCAGTGGATGAGATAAATTGAGAGGACATAAAGAATTATATTATATGTAATATATTTTGGAAATATACAAATTATTAATTTTTTATTAGAAGATTAATATTTTGTAATGTTAGTTTAGAATATCTATAAGAAGAATCTATTGAAAAAAATAATATTAATACTTAGTTATTAGTCAATATTATCAATATTAATTGACATAATTTTAATTTATTCCTACTTTATTATTTTTTTCAATAGATTCATCTTATAGATATTCTAAACTAACATTACAAAATATTAATCTTCTAATAAAAAATTAATAATTTATATATTTCCAAAATATATTACATGAATTAAGTTTTTCAGCGACATGGGAGAAGCTCAGGATGCAAGCAAGCAGTGGAAAGGAGTGAGTCTGTGAGAGAAGAACGCAGATCAGAAGAAGGAAAAGATTAAGAGCAACGAAAGGTAGAATTTAGGTAAGGAAAATGCTGATGGTTGCGACCCTCCTGGAAGCCAAAAGGGAAAGGGGCAGGTTGCTGGGTAATCGGACCGACAAATATATGCGGATTGCAGAAACTGGTCAAACCCTTTCCACGAATGTGGAGTCTTTTGCAGGGAATAGATTATGGCTGCTTCAAATTCTTCTCCCAAATTGGTGGCATGTTCTTTGCTTGTGGATAGGGTTTAGAACTCTAGTTCCGAGTTGGATCCAAATCCTCCTCCTTTGGATTCAAGCACTTGTGCCTTGGGAGATACGGAGGTGGTTTTAACGGGAGACCCTGTTGATTTCCATATCCCAGATGACTGTGTTAATGTAGCATATGCAGATGTTGGGAATCGGTCCCTCATAGTCCAATTATTGAGAAAACAGTTACCTTTGGAGGGTTTGTTGGAATGGACAAAATCAACTTGGAGCAATATTGCCACTCCAGAAATTGAATTTATGGACTATGGTTTCTTTTGCCTTCGTTTTTAGTCCGAAGAAGATTGCAAATTTGTGAAGTAGAACAGCCCATGGTTCTTTGAACAATCTAGTATTTTCTTTACTTCCTAGAGCCCTTTTTTTGATCTTGTTGCCACAAGAATTTCATCTTTCCCATTTGGATAAGGTTGTGTAATCTCCCTCCGATTATGTGAAATCCAAATCTTATAAGGCAGATGGTGGATCAATTGGGTTCCTTTGTTACGCTAGACTCTGAATCATCAAGTAGATTCACCTGGGTGTGTGTCATGGTAGACATCTCCAAACCTTTCATTCTGTTAGAATTCATTCCTCGTAGGGAACTTGGAATCAATTTTTAAACTATGAAGGGTTACCTTTTAGGTGCTTTCGCTACAACATGGTGGGACACAAAATTGCGGGATGCACTGAAAAGAGACTGACTGGCTCGAAGTTCTTCAATCTCAAAAAATGGACAAAAAGGTCTGGCTCTCCTGATGTTGATTTTATTTGGCGCAATCATGGGAGGTTCTTGGAGCCTCAGGAGGACACTAGTCCAGATCTGGAGCCACCTGTGAAAGCATCCACGGAAATGATCTCTGTATCATTAATCAATCCTTGGATAGAATGGAAGATTGCTCTGAGGATGAGGGTACTTTCCCATTTTTGGATGATTTGGATGAAGATTTCCATGATTTTTTTGATCATGATGATATGATGGTTCCTTTCAAGGTGCGCACTATTGCTCAATCGGCAACCCGCATTTCAAAACCAAACATCGGTAAAATAGGAAAGAAAAAAGGTCAATAATTAGAAGTAGAGAAGCTCCGGTCAGAGGGAAGAGATGTTGTTGAGGAGGGCACCCAGTGGACCATGAATGCTCTCCTCACCAAGAGCAAAAATAAAAGTTTAGCTAATCAGTCTTAATGGTTGCTCCACTTGATGTGGGTGATTGGATTTTTCATGTTGGAGTTTCTTTGTGCTTATGGGAGAGTCATTTCTAATTTTCTTAACTTACGTCTCTTGTGGATTTCTTTAGTTCTAGAAGCTTCCTAAGTGATTTCTTGATCCTTTGAGCTCCTCTATTTTGGGTAGATGAAGCTTTTCTATCTTTTTTACTATATGTATTTATTATGGGAGTGTGCCCCAACCCCATTATTTACCAAAAAATATATATATTACATATAATATAATTCAATTCTTCATGTCCTCTCAATTTATCTCATCTGTCGATTCATTCTATTTTTCTTCACCGTTGATCAATATCTTGTGAAAGCTATAAATAAGTCCATCCTCTATCTCACAAACCCTCCACAATCTTTAAGCTTTTGGCATTCATATCTCCATGGTTTTTGAGAATTGAACATTCATACCTCCACGATCTTTGAGCTTTTAACATTCATACTGCGCTTTGAGTCTACTATCGTTGAGCACTCGCATTCACGCTTTTTGCAATTGAAGGTTATGCAAAGTAATTGAGCAATCCGCATATAAACCAAGGAATAAATACAATCATTTGTGGTAACGTCTTTTATTATTTGCATTGGATTCATTGTTATTAGCTTATGATCATTCCCTGAAGGTATTGTAGAATTGGATTAGATTCTTTTATGCTTCATATTTATAGTCCAATTTTCTCTATACTCATATACAATAATTTTATGTAATTCATACTGTGAATGGGAAATTCGAATTGATCAATAATGATAAATAAACCCAAACAATAATGAAATATGAAGGAAGAAGGATAAATAACCACGAAGAGATACTTACAACCTTTACCTTTCGACTTCCATTGCTTGCCTATTCTTTCTTGATCTTGAATGATGAAGATGGGCCCTCAGGGAGCTTGTTTCTTTGCTTCGATTCCTCAAGATGACAAGGAGAAATGGCTATGATACTTGTTGTGTTGAAGATGAGCTTCAAACACAATGATAATGGATGATATGAGAATGGCTAGAATGAGGAGATTTGAGAAGAAGAATGTGGGCATGATAAGGATGCCAGAATGAAGTTTCTAGAAGAAATTGGACATGGTAAGGATACCTGAAAGAAGTCCCCCCAATTGCTTAGAGAAGGGTCTTATTTATAGATTTTCTGAGTAAGGAATGGAGGGTGAGGATCAACAGATGAGATCAATGGCTAGGAATAAAAGTGAATCTTTTATTCATAGTGGATGAATTAAAAATTTATTTTTTGAGAAGAGTGGAGGATAGTGGATGAGTTAAAAATTTATTTTTGGGAAGAGTGGAGGATAGTGGGGAATAATTGAATTGGTGGAGGATAGTGGGGAACAATTGAATTAAGAATTCAATTGGTGGAGGATAGTGGGGAACATTGAATTAAATATTCAATTGGTGAAGGCTAGTGGGGAACATTGAATTAAATATTCAATTGGTGAAGGCTAGTGGGGAATATTGAATTAAATATTCAATTGGTGGAGGCTAGTGGGAGACAATTGAATTAAGAATTCAATTGGTGAAGGATAGTGGGGAATATTGAATTAAATATTCAATTAGTGAAGGCTAGTGGGGAACATTGAATTAAATATTCAATTTGGTGGAGGATAATTGATTTAAAGATTTATTTTGAAAAATGGAGGATATTAGCTAATTAAATATTAAGAATATTTAATTATATGTGCAACATGGTGAGGTGGATTGATGAGGTGGATTTTGGACTTTAGACATTAGAAGAATTTAGGGAATTTAATTGATGTGAGACATAAGAAGAATTTAGGGAATTTAATTAAATAAAATGACTTTATTTAATTATGGGATAATGAAACAATCAAATAAATTTTGAATATTTATTTAATTGACAGAAGAAAATAAGAATTAAGATAAATATTAAAATATTTACTTAATTCGACCCGAGCCAATTTTAAGTGTATACATTTTGCCCCTCTTTGAAGCAATGTGTTTTATCACGTTGTTTCAAAGAATAAATAGTCTGATAATGATACATGCCCTAGTTTGCCCCTGGTACAGGTTATGGTGATAGGATGCCCCTCGGGAGATTGGATGGGGAGAAGGTAGACGGCGTGAGACGGACAATCTCACGATGAGATAAGTTGACAGGAGATGAAATGGTTGGATGCAGAAAAAAGGGATGAATGATAGGGAATGCAAGATAAAATGATGACACACACAAGCAAGTAAGCAAGTATGCACAAATGATACAAGCACAAACAAGGTATTGCCCCTGTCGAGTGGTAAACCAACGATATAGGTCAATGATGTCTGGTTTCAGGAATGAGATATGTCGTATAAGACTCGGTCAGGTTTCGACAATATAACATCCTGTCTAAGACATTTGATATGATAACAATATACAACAATGTTGTCATGGCGAGGAGTGATGTATCCCTAGAGCAACACGAAGGATAGTTATGACTGATTGATATGGTTTACAACTGGACAAGGATCAAGACCATTGATTGTGATCAGATCATTTGACAAGATTGACTTGATTTGATTGGCATGGATTAAGGATAGACTTGCAATTGGATACGGTATAGATATGGAAATGGATATGAACTGCAATTGGATATGGTATAGATATGGATATTTGTCACCTTGATATAGCAAGTATTTTGAAGCGCTTTTATCATTGGGCTTTATTATGTTGTAAGAAAATACCAGCATCTAGGTATAATTAAACCGAGATGACCTAAGTATTACTTACATGGATTTTGATTTAGCAAGTTAATACAAGCATCTAGTCAAAGTTGAATCTAGATGACCTGAGTATTTCTTGCATTTTTCAACAGACAAGGATTGCCCCTTTTCATGTTTAGACCTCGGAGTCCTCGATGATTTTTTGCCGATCATGTTGTTAGACAAAAGTCGTCATATTACTAAAGTTTGATCCACAAGTAGCAGACAAATAAAATAATCATGCCCCCATCATAGCATCTCTAGCTTTTGGCATCCTCGAGTAGCATAGAAAGACATGATAGCATAAATCAAGACTCTTAATCTAACCAACACAAAACATTCTTGCATTTAGATGTGTCTTTTTGCCATAATTGATATGAGATTTAGCTTGAGTGTTTTGGTATGGTGCGTTGTTTTGCCTTGGACAGGTTGATGTTTTGCCTCAAGATTTTTTTTTTTGGTAGCTTGCTTTGCTGCTCTTGTTTGTCTAGCAAAAGGTATGACAATCCTTATTGGTGAGACGGACCCTAAGGGACTGACCTAGTGCCTCAGGGGCTCATTGCTAAATGGCCTTACCTACGTGACGATGTAGAGGCAATGTAGTTCGGGGTGAACCCTGATGGACCTAAGACCTAGGTGATGGTGGATTTGTAGAAGTGGTATGGACTTGGATAGAAAGACCAGATATGGGACTGACGGGACAGTGGAGCCTCGGGGGCGCATGGACAATGGCCTTGCCTACGTGATAGCTCAGAGGTGACGTAGTTCGGGAAGATTCAAAGGATTGGTTCAGTGTGATGGAGACAAGAGTCAATGAAGTCAGCATAGATGGAGGGAGTGGTTTGTCGCAGATAGCGCCTGTTTACCAGGTTTTCACCACTTACTTTTATTTGCACATGCAGCCAACAGTACACATGACGCATGTTTGCTAGGTTTTCATCATGGTACCTATCCTTTTGTTATTTTTCTATTTTTTTGATTTTTTTGTTCTATTTTTTATCACTTTTTTCAATTTTTTTTTCAATTTTTTTAGGACTCCCTGACATTGGGGTTTTCAAGTATAAAACTTGCGAAGATGCATGCTGTTGACAGGATCATCGAATAGTTCACCTTCAGATGTGGCCAATTGATATGCCCCCGATCCATAAGCCGTGATGACAACATAAGGACCTAACCAGTTGGGTTCAAACTTTCCTTTCTTTTCTCTATCTAGCTGATTTCTGGGGTTCTCTTTGAGGACGAGATCACCAACTTGGAAGACCTAGGGCTTTCCTTATGATTGTAGCTTCTGGACATTCTTTGCTAATATGCTTTCAGGTGATTAAAGGCCTGTTGCCTTCTTTCTTCCAACAGTTCTAACTCTTGCAGTCTAGAGACTCTGTATTCTTCATCTAATATGAGACCTTTCAACAACACCCTGAGAGATGGTAGTTCGACCTCAATGGGGAGGATAGCTTCTGAGCCATAGACAAGGGCGTATGGTGTAGCACCTGTGGGAGTGCATATACTGGTTCTGTAGGCCCATAGAGCGGGATTGAGTTGGATATGCCAACCACAGCCAGCATCGTTGATAGTCTTCTTGAGGATTTTCAAGATGGTCTTGTTGGATGCTTCAGCTTGACCGTTGCCTTGGGGGTAGTATGGTGTAGAGAAACGGTGTTGGATCTTGAATCGTTCACAGAGTTCTTGGACATCCTAGTTTTTGAATGGTCTTCCGTTATCCGTGATAATGGATGAAGGAATTTTGTATCTACAGATGAGGTAATTCAGGATGAATGAAGAGATTTGCTTACCTGTGATGGTGGTGAGGGGAACGGCTTCAATCCACTTTGTAAAATACTCCGTGGCAGTTATGATGAATTTATGGCCGTTGGATGAGGCGGATGGATCTTTCCCACAAGGTCGAGTCCCCATTGGCAAAAGGGCCAAGTTGTCGTTAAAGGTCTCAATTCTTGAGCTGGTGCATGTATTAGGTTCCCATGTATTTGGCACTGCCTGCACTTTTTGACAAACTGATGTGTCTTGTTCCATTGTTGGCCAATAGTAACCTATTCTGAGTATCTTCTTAGCAAGATTAGGACCGGTAGAATGTGCACCATAGACACCTTCGTGTATGTATCGTAAGGTAGCTTTAGCTTCTTTTGCGTTAAGACATCGTAAAAGGATACCATCGAGACTTCGGTGATATAGTGTATCACCCAGAATGGTGTAGCGGGAGGATCGACGGATAAAGGTTTTGCGTTGGGTGGAGGAAAGGTCAGAGGGAAAGGTATTGTGCTTAAGGTATTCATAAATATCTTTGTACCATGGGGAATTGGGACCAACAAGTTTGCAGATGATTTCAGTAACTGGAATGTCGACGGTTGGTATCAACAAATGCTTAATCAAGAATTCGCATTTTTGTGTATTTGCAGGCATGTCGATCATTGATCCTACAGATGCCATAGAATCTGCAGCTTTGTTATGCTCTCTTGGAATTTGCTCAAATGTGATGCTAGAGAAGTGTGGTTTGTAGGCATCCACTAGTTGCTTGTAGGGGACCAACTTTTCATCCTTTGTTTGGTACTCATCTGTGACTTGGCGAATGACTAGTTGCGAATCTCCTTACACTTGTAATTCTGTGATGTCCCATTGAACTGCTGTATTGAGACCTATGAGGAGTGCTTCATCTTTGTATAGCCACTGTAGGACATCTTTTTCATCACTTTCATCTTCTAGGCTTCCCCATTTCACAAATGGTCCTTTGGTTGGCCTCTCTGCTGTGGGTGTTTTTAAGATAGGTCTCCCATAGGATTGAGGAGATAGGGGCAGTTGTGCCAAGCAGAGGGACTGAGATATCGTGTACTCACCCAAACCTTTATCTTTGAGTTGGAGTTTAGGTGGAGGTGCCCCTGAAGAAGAAGCAAGTGCAGCTGGGTCAACACGAGATGACGAGGATGCAAAAGCACGGTTGTTAGGGATTATGACTTCTGGTTTGGGCTGAATGAAGTTGCAATATTGATAGGGGTTAGGGTCACCTGGGATGGTGGTCTCTTCACCTTCATGTGAGAATTTGATACATTGATGATATGTGGAAGGCACTGCTTTCAAAGCGTGTATCCAAAATGTGAATGGAAAAATTAGATTGATCAATAATGATAAATAAACCCAAACAACAATGAAATATGAAGGAAGAAGGATAAATAACCATGAAGAGATACTTACAACCTTTACCTTTCGACTTCCATTGCTCGCCTATTCTTTCTTGATCTTGAATGATGAAGATGGGCCCTCAGGGAGCTTGTTTCTTTGCTTTGATTCCTCAAGATGACAAGGAGAAATGGCTATAATACTTGTTGTGTTGAAGATGACCTTCAAACACAATGATAATGGATGATATGAGAATGGCTAGAATGAGGAGATTTGAGAAGAAGAATGTGGGCATGATAAGGATGCCAGAATGAAGTTTCTAAAAGAAATTGGACATGGTAAGGATACCTGAAAGAAGTCCCCCCAATTGCTTAGAGAAGGGTTTTATTTATAGATTTTCTGAGAAAGGAATGGAGGGTGAGGATCAACAGATGAGATCAATGGCTAGGAATAAAAATGAATCTTTTATTCATAGTGGATGAATTAAAAATTTATTTTTTGGGAAGAGTGGAGGATAGTGGATGAGTTAAAAATTTATTTTTGGGAAGAGTGGAGGATAGTGGGGAACAATTGAATTGGTGGAGGATAGTGGGGAACCAATTGAATTAATTCAATTGGTGGAGGATGGTGAACATTGAATTAAATATTCAATTGGTAAAGGCTAGTGGGGAACATTGAATTAAATATTCAATTGGTGAAGGCTAGTGGGGAATATTGAATTAAATATTCATTTGGTGGAGGATAGTGGGGGACAATTGAATTAAGAATTCAATTGGTGAAGGATAGTGGGGAACATTGAATTAAATATTCAATTGGTGAAGGCTAATGGAGAACATTGAATTAAATATTCAATTTGGTGGAGGATAATTGATTTAAAGATTTATTTTAAAAAATGGAGGATATTAGCTAATTAAATATTAAGAATATTTAATTATATGTGCAATATGGTGAGGTGGATTTTGAAATTTAGACATTAGAAGAATTTAGGGAATTTAATTGATGTGAGACATAAGAAGAATTTAGGGAATTTAATTAAATAAAATGACTTTATTTAATTATGGGATAATGAAACAATCAAATAAATTTTGAATATTTATTTAATTGACAGAAGAAAATAAGAATTAAGATAAATATTAAAATATTTACTTAATTCGACCTGAGCTAATTTTAGGTGTATACACATACATTTTGATTTCTATGAATAACAAAAGTTTAAATAGAAAGTTAATTTAAAATGCTAAATTAACATTTTACATCCCGCAATGCTAGTAGCATAGATATCTTAAATACATCTATCTAAAAGACGTCGAGAGATGAGTCTCGAGGCATCCATCTATTCTCAATAAGAATTTCAATATAGGCGTCTCGAGGCACCTATCTATTCTCAATAAGAATTTCAATATAGGCATCTCGAGATTGATATCTCTCGACGTCTTTTAGATAGATGTATTTAAGATATCTATGCTAGTTATAGATCATTGTTAGGGAAAGGACCCAATAGATAACCATGCCCCAATAGCCGCTATGGTGCCTCACACTAAGACACCCAATTAAATATATGAAAAGAATAGAAGTTGAGAAATAATAAACTAGTAAAAATTTAATAAGGAACCAATACATGTGCACATATACATGTGTAACAATACACTTCACATGTTACATCAAAGAAACAACCAATCATATGGTGACACATAAGGTGATTGGTAGTGTCTAACTTTTTTTTGGGTGTTTTTGGACAACTCAGCCAAGATGTAGTTGATTAGGCTACATTGTTGATACCTAGAACCCCAAACAATAGTTTGAAGTGTGCGAAGTTAGTGCCACTATTGGGTCCTCTCCCCTTGTACATTAAAATATGTAGTTGAAAATTTTAAATTTTTTTAATACTCTATATCGCTTTATGCTGTAATTTTTATTATAAAATATTTAGTGAAAGAAAAGAAAAGAACAAGCCGTATCCATTGTCTGTAACCTTTTCAATGTATAATGAAAACATTTGTTTAATATGAACCTCAACAAGAAACAAGTTTTAAAAGTTCTTTTGGGTCAAAATAAGTACATATTACATTTGATTATTCTACAGTACAAGAATAATTAGTATATATATTTTAAATAAGTATACATATTTTAGATAAGTCTATGTAAGATATGCAAGAGATATCGTTCTCAACTATTTTTTACTAGATTTGTAATATGAGTGGATTTATCTAAGAATGTATAGAGGAAAAATCAAGCTAAGTTAAGGAATTTACCTTGGTGTGACTTATATACTAATATACTAGTTACTACATAAAGATTAACCCAATCAATATAAATCCAAAACAAAAAGGAAAAGTGCAAAGTATATAATTTCTACTATTGCAAATATTAATAAAGTTTAACTTAACAATGCTTTAACTTCAACTTATTATGTGAGATGACTAGGTTTTTATGTTTAATAAACCCTAAATATATTGTATATACATACATACTGTGCATTCATCATCAACACATTATTTATTCAATTCATCAAATATTATTTAATTATTTTTTTAATATCTACTTTCAAACTATTTAAAAAAATATTTTTTTAATATCCACTTTCAAACTATTTAAAAAAACATAAGTAAATATTAAAAAAAAATAGTTTCTTGTTAATTGCACCAAGAGGTGGTACCAAGGTACACAACCAACAAAAAGAAATTAAAACTATAAAATTAAAACTATAGTTGACAATTAAATGTAAAAATAAAAGATAGAAATACAAAATAAAACAAAGATATTTTTATTTTATTTTTAAAATGGAGAGATCAAAATTTTAAAATATATATTAATGGCTACAAATGCAACTATTAAAAATAACATATAAGTATAATATTTAACCCTTTTCAAAGTAAAAACAAAATGAAACTATTAGAAATATAATATTTACTACCTTTTTCAAAGTAAAAAACAAAACAAAAGAATTATAAATAAGAGTGGCTTTTCCAAAATTAAACCAGTATAGATATCTTAATCTTTACTATTGCATTTAAGATATCCATACTAGTTTTACTTCTCCAAAAGCCATCATTCATTATTTCTTGGTAATTCTTTTATTTTCTTTTACTTTGAAAATGTAGTATATACTTATATATTGTTTTTTAGTTTTTATATTTAAAAAATAAATAGTAATTTTTTTACTAAATAAAAATCAATTAATTTATAATATGTATGTTGGTCCCTATTCTTGCAACCCTTAGTTCTAAATAATTTACCTAAATGTCTAGGTCCAAGGAACATAGCAGTCCAAATAGAGGAATGAAACCTATGATCAAACCAAGGACAAGAAAAGACCAATGAATAAGAGGCAAACATGTCACTTCTGCACTTTGAGCTCTGTTGGGCTCAGGGGGGTGGGGGGGTGTTACCCTATTGTTGGGATTAGGTGTGTCATACACCTTGCAAGTTCTAATATTTGAAATATTTATTTATTTGTATTTATTATGCATGCACATATTTTGGGCATCCCGCTTGGAGTGGCACTATGTGTCACTTGTAGTTTGTATTTTGGCAATTTGTTTTTATCACTTAGTGTCATGGAAATTGCTAAATGCAACTATGACAACTTGCAAGGAGTGTAAGAGTTGCTAATATGGAAAGAGCTTGAAAAAGGAAATTACAATTGGAAACTTGAAAAGCAAGATTTTAGGAGACTGCGAAATCATGATTTTACGAGCCAAAAATGGAGTGCCATATTTGGATAGTCAGTTATGATATGAGTAACTTTCTATATTATGGTGGATTTGATTCTCCATGACTAGGCATTGTAACTCATGGTTTTGAGTTTCCATTTTCGTGGTTTCTTGTATTGGAACTCCTATAATTGAAGGCTTGAGGAGAAGTTTGTATGAGGAGAGTTTTATGCAAGGTTATGCTATCAGTTTTTCATCCAAAGGAGCAAGATGTAAATCTCCGTATTAAGGCTTTGAGCCTGCAAGTGTATTGTAACATGTTTGTTGTTGCAGATTAATTCATTGGTTCAATGCTTTGGAGTGTGGGGTTTTTTACCCGAAAGGGTTTTCCCCACATATATTGGTGTTTCTTCTCTTTTTTCTATTTTCTTCTTCTTTCATGTTCTTAAAGTGTTAATTTACATATCGTTATGCTGCTGAAATTTTCTTAGATCTGTAAGCTACATTATCTTTCCTCTAAGGGTTAATGTGATGGGAAATCTACTGTCTGTTTCCGCTTTAAGGGCATAGTAGTATGTGCTTGCATCAAGTTATTGAATATTTGTTTAAGTAAAATATAGGATGTTGTAAAGTGCATGTTGGGTTCTATTTCCCTTTCAATTGGTATCAGAGCTAGGGTGGTTCCATGGTTGCATGAGATTGCATGTGTTGGTTCCATGGTGTTTAAGGTTCTGGATATTTCTTCTGTTATGATTTCTTAGCTTGACAAGCTTGAGGGAATCTGTAGGAAGGAATTGGTTGATTATTAATCCTTTTTTTGAGTGGAATTCTTGTAGTTGATCTTGTTTTCAAGTTACAACAGGCATTTGAAGGATGGAGAAGATGGAGTATTATGGAGTTGATCATGTGGTTAGATTTAATATGATATTGGTCTGGAGCTCCTATTTGATAGTATGTAATAACCCTCATGCATGGTGGTTATGTTCTTTCATTCTATGGTCATTTGCAACAAAGTATTCATGTTGGGTGTTTGTTCTTAGCTCCTTGATCACATGGAGAAACTTGGGTTTTCATGACTATGGTTTGATGTGCTTATGTTGGGTGCTTGGTTTTAGTCCCTGGCATTGGAAGGCATTATTTTGTTAACCTTGAATGCATGTAGGCTATGGGGTTGATCATTGGATGATTTGAAAGCTTCTGAAATAGCCTAGCTCCTCTGTATGCTTGTACATGGTGGTGGTTGTGGAGTTGGCCTACAAGTGGGCCTGGAGTTCCTAGATCTCTTATTCCTTTTGGTGGGTTGTACTTGCATGTCTCAATTTTATGTTGGTTGGATCTGAGGGTTTTGTAGATTTTCTGTTTAAAATCTATGGTTATGCTTATCTGTGTTATTCCATTATTCTGGTTTAACTATTTTGGTGGTTTTTAGACTTGTTGGTCTTCTAGATGATAAGTGGATATGGATTTGTATGTGTGTTAGTAACATGGTGGTTTTGTAGGTTTTACATGGTTAATCAAAACTTGTGGTTTTGTGGATCTGCGAATAAACTATTTTTAGATTATGAATCCTTGTGGGTGTTTCTAGATGTAAGATAGTTGCAGGTTTGCATGTATGCTTCATGGATGGTGTGAAAAAGTTTGTAGATTTCTCAGTGTGGAGATTTTGGTATGTGATTAGTCACTTATCATTTCTACAGTATTTGCTTGATGGGTTCCTTGACTATGGTTACTCATATGTGGACTTGTTTGGCAAATCAAATCTAGTGATGCTTTGGTGTTTGAGTCTTGTGGTCTACATGTTATCGTCTTGTTATCTTAGTTTGCAGGTTACTAATGTGATGATGAGTTTGTATGTTTCATGTTTGGGATCTACGAGTTATGTAGTTTTGTGCACTAATCACCTATTTGATTGCAATGGGATGACTCAGATGTGGATTGTCTATATCCACAAGATTGATTCAATATTTATGCAGACTTTGTTAGTTGGCCTTGTTTGTGGTCATTTGTGCATTGGTATGTTGCATTAGGATGAGAGGATGGATGAATAGAGTACCTAGATAGTTGGTTATTGGGACTTCTAGCATGTTTATGATGATGTCATGGATATCTTGGTTACATAGTTTAGTTTGAGATTTTGACAGTGATGGTTTTATCTTCTTGACTTGGAGATATTGGTTCTACTTTATTCTTTTGTACTGCTGGTATTGCACAGGTTGATTATTAGATTGTGTTAGAACCATGTATGATCTTCATTTAGAGGATGGTTATCATGATGCCTTGATAAGCTTAGTATCACAATTTTAGTGGGAGCTTTGGTAGTGATGTGGATCTATCACTTGGTGATGGATGATCTTCTACAGTGGTTGTAGGTGTCATGGTAAGGCTTTTGGATAATGATTCTTATATTCTGTGAAAATATTTTGACATCTTGAGTTTCATTGTTAGGAGATGGTTATCTTCATGTGATTGGAGATGGTATTGTGCCATGATGGACTCTTATTTCTAAGATTGGAGTTTTGGCATGATGGTGCCCCTTTGGCAAAATATGTTCATTGGAGCAGGAAGTTGTCTCCTAGGAGGAGATATTAGATCATGATGTCATGTGTGTTCCTAGATTTTTTGCAGACATGTAGTGGGAGCTTTGACAATGGTCTAGTGAAGTTCTCTTTGGTTTTGAGTATTAATCATTTGCTTTAAGCTTCATGATTTTGGAGGATGCATTTGAAGTTGGCATGAATTGGTTGATGGATGATCACAGATACTAGAGAGACTTGAGGTGAGGCTAGAGATCTCTTGTTGTGGGCATCATGTGTTAGAATGATGAAATTTCAACAGAAAGACCGAGGAGCCTTCACCTAAGTATGGACATGAGTTCATGTTTGGAGCTGAGAGGAGATTGTTCTTGGAGAGAGTCTATGAGGCTCGGTGTATCTCAGTGGATCATTCTCATTCCCCACTCTTAGTTCACTCGGTAGAAAATGATCTAATAGGTTTTGCCCATGTTATTTTAGATTCATTTTGTTGTATGCTTTGATTTCTTATGGATATGGATCTTGAGCTAAAGTTTCTAGTTTTGGAGGGTTCATTTGAGGATTACTTGGCATGGTTATCTCCTTAGGTATATGGTTTGATTTATGAGAAGTTTTGGAGATGTTATTGGGTTGAATTCCTATTTGTGGAATGAATCTTTTAAGTTTGATCTTCCTTGGTTAGACAAGCTTACATCCATTTTTGGTTATTTGAGATATATATGTTTTGTTTGATCTTTTGAGATTGGACGTTTGGGTGTTGGTAAGGCTTTTCAGTTGGGGTTTTGTGAAGGAGATCTTACTTGGCACAACTTAGCACTTGGTGGTGTTGGCAGAAGGACATGATATGGTTTGCAGTTTCTCTTTATGATCTCATATTTCTTCCTAGAGGTTCTTATTCATCTAGTATGATCACTGGGTTTGTGGTCATCTACTGTTGTACTTTATTATTTTTAGCAACAATATGTGTTCTTTTAATGTATATCATTTGAGATGTGGAGGGCTTGGGAGAAATGGAGGAAACCAAAGGTGAGAGAGTGAGCAGAAAACTGTTTGTGGAAGTATGCTCTTTTTTGTAGCAGGTTGGTTGCAGTTTGCAAATCATTGTGATTGTTCTTTGTAGTACATGATTTGATTATAAGCCACACTTTTATGTAAGTGTTGATTGGTAGACTTTGTGTTGCTTTGGTTGGCATTGCTCATGCAGTATGATTCCTAGGATGTATGTATGTCTTTGGTAGATTGTTTTTCATTGGACTGCAGTATCAAGGGTCTTTAGATTTTTTGCACATCAATAGTTTTGGTGTGTTTGTTATCATAGGAGATGGTAACATTGAGTAGGACAATGGATTATACAGGGATGAGAGATGCAGTATGGGCTGGATATGTCATGTGCAAAAGTTCTATCAATGGGGTTTTTTTAGTTGGATGTAAACAACTAGTTGTGGTTGTTGTTCTAACTATTTTGGAGCATTCGTGCTTGATCTTGTTTTGGAGGTGTTTGGACTTTAGAGTTGTGTTCTGGTAACAGGTTTGAAGTTGGATACATTGGTGTGTCTATGTGACATTTAATGTTTCATCATGTTTTTAGAATCCTAATATTTGGTCATGTTGGTGATCACTTGGAAGATGTTGCAGGTGCTTCTGTAAAGTTTGTGAGCACAATGGAGTTTAGTTGAGATAGTATGGTAACCTTGGTGTTTCACAAATTGGTTGTGTTTCCCTTTGGCTCTTGCAAGGTATACGACAAGTGGGAGAATGTTGGGATTAGGTGTGTCATACACCTTGCAAGTTCTAATATTTGAAATATTTATTTATTTGTATTTATTATGCATGCACATATTTTTGGCATCCCACTTGGAGTGGCACTATGTGTCACTTGTAGTTTGTATTTTGGCAATTTGTTTTTTATCACTTAGTGTCATGGAAGTTGCTAAATGCAACTATGACAACTTGTAAGGTGTGTAAGAGTTGCTAAAATGGAAAGAGCTTGAAAAGGGAAATTACAATTGGAAACTTGAAAAGCAAGATTTTAGGAGCCAAAAATGGAGTGCCATATTTGGAGAGTCAGTTATGATTTGAGTAACCTTCTGTATTATAGTGGATTTCATTCTCCATGACTAGGCGTTGTAACTCATGGTTTTGAGTTTCCATTTTGGTGGTTTCTTGTATTGGAACTCCTATAATTGAAGGCTTGAGGAGAAGTTTGTGTGAGGAGAGTTTTATGCAAAGTTATGCTGTCAGTTTTTCCTCCAGAGGAGCAAGATTTAAATCTCCATGTTAAGGATTTGAGCCTACAAGTGTATTGTAACATGTTTGTTGTTGCAGATTAATACATTGGTTCAATGCTTTGGAGTGTGGGGTTTTTTACCCAAAAAGGTTTTCCCCACGTATATCGGTGTTTCTTTTCTTTTATCTATTTTCTTCTTCTTTCATGTTCTTAAAGTGTTAATTTACATGTCATTATGCTGTTGAAATTTTTGTAGATTTGTAAGTTACATTATCTTTCCTCTAAGGGTTAATGTTATGGGAAATCAATATGTCTGTTTCTGCTTTAAGGGCATAGTAGCATGTGCTTGCATCAAATTATTGAATATTTGTTTAAGTAAAATATAGGATGTTGTAAGATGCATGTTGGGTTCTCTTTCCCTTTCACCTATGACTGCTCATTAAAATTCATATAGGGATAACTATTTTGGAATATTGTAGTGAGGAAATAGATTTATATGCATGAGACTTTGGGTAGGATCTATAACTCGAGGTAAATCTTAGTTCAATCCTAGTACCTTTAGGCTCAGTCATGGATATGTTAAATTATGAATAAATTAAACTTTGACAGATGTGCATTTTGAACATAAATGGGGTTTGGAGGGTTCTAGTAACTTATCGGTGCCCATTCCTGGGATCACAAAGTCCTTGAAATGAAGCTACTATAGTGTCCTAATAACACTAATTCTGATGGCTTGACATAAATAGCATTGCATTACAATGATAAAACCATGGATCATGGTTTACTTGAGCATATTTATTCTTAATTATCCTTTATTGCAATCACCATTCTAATCATCTACTCGTATAGATTTATCACATTCCTTAAATGTGCACTAAGATTGACAATATAGACAACAAATGTGAATGCTAAGATGAATTACCCTTAGTAATTTCTCTTTAAGAAAGATATTACAACAAAGGAGACAATATCACAAGAAAACATTGTCTCATTTATTGTAGACCAGAGAAAAAGTATTAACATAAAGTTGCAGACAACATGACATTTGCTTTTATTTATCAAGAATAGAGTTACATCAATTATAGAGTTCTTTGCTCATTTTCCTTACAATGAAGTTATAACCCCCTTTTTATAAGAAAACACAATGAGAATCAATACATTTGGAGAGTGACACTTGTCAACAAATTAACAAAACTAAACTACCTAACAATGATGTTCACATGAAGAGTTTCTAAACTCTCCAAGCCGACTCAAATGTGTTGCGAAAGACAACATGACATTTTCTCTCATAGCCCAAGATGAAGCGATTGTTGCTCATGGTGATGTAGGAAAAGGGGGTGGCAGCATGGAAGAAGATGTTAACAAACAAGTGACAACAAAGGTTAGATAACTTGAAGTCGAAAGAGACCTTTACCTCACATTGAGTCAGAATGTTGTTAGTCACCCCATCCTGTATTTATCTAGAGGCATTGGGAGAGACATAGAATGCCACTGTGGTTTGGGAGAGAACAGACTACCATTCTTCCTTAGTAGCTATAGAGACACCTCAAACTATGCAAGCTTGAACCCAATGGATCTTCCCATCTATCATACTCCATCACCTTATTGGATATTCCATTGTAACCACTAACCACCATGAATCAAAGATGATGAGGCATCTCCCAGACAACCTTAAAAACCTCTAAAAAGCAAAACAACATTGCTGAGACATAACAACCACTTATTGAATATTTTCCAACTTCAAAATTGAATGTCACTCATGAAGATGAAACCTGTTTAAATAGCCCAAAGATTGTCATTCACGTCTTTATTGTTTACTAGATTAAAACCTTAAAATAATCCACATGGATCTTCAAAGTCTTATCTATTCAAGAGCTATGTCAGGCCATACTTATCAAAATGACATCTCGAATCTCTAACTGGATATGACCAAAGTTTGTAAAGGACTAATTGTTCTAATAGACTTTCTAAGTAAGTAAAACACACTTCATGCTATATTATCCCGACTTCACCCTTAAGTGGAAAACCATTTCTCAAATTCTTCATCAGATGGCCAATAGTGCTCTAGTATCCTTTTCAATTTATTTTGATTGGTGACATATCTAGCATCGAGTGCTACCCTAACATCTTAGACAAGATTGTCTAAGCCAGACTCCAATTTCAACAACTTATCAATTTTGGCATTGCACAAGATTGGGTTGACTTTGTCATTAGGAAATAATGACTTGATAATTGTTGGTGTTATTTCTTGGAACTCTACACTCCATGTGTCCAAAGACTTGATGTTATTGTCATCATCCAGAATATGTGGTAGCCCTTGCTCCTCTAAGGCTCTAATTTTTTTTTTCTTTCAGGGACATTCCAAGCCTATTGCAGAATGATGATACCTCATTTAATAACTTTGCTACCTCATATGTATTGGCAATAGTAGTAGGGACACTTGGGCCATACTTAGCATTGCTATGGACATGCTTAATTTGCAATACCCTAGGTATCTATCTGTTTAATATTTGACTAACCACAAGGCTCTGTTGATCCT
Source organism: Cunninghamia lanceolata (assembly GCA_027924645.1). Taxonomy (NCBI): domain Eukaryota; kingdom Viridiplantae; phylum Streptophyta; class Pinopsida; order Cupressales; family Cupressaceae; genus Cunninghamia; species Cunninghamia lanceolata. Next base: position 5,833,492 of record BSBN01001032.1, on the reverse strand, counting down.
TTTGTTCCATATCATTAAGAAAGTTATTAAAACACTCCCATGCATCATCCACCTTGTTCATGATGCATTGAATTCTATGTTGGAATAGATAGCTCACCAATTCAGTCAGATTTTTTTCTTGATTCTATTCTTATCCTACTCTCGAACGCCTGAGCTCCTTTGAGCTCCTCTTTCCAATTGCTAACTCTCAACATTAGATTGTCCTTATCTTGATCAAGTATTTCCTCCTAAGGAGAGGTTGCTTGCATAGACTTTTCAATCATTCATGGAACATGTGCCATGTTAGACTTCATCTTATTGTATTCAAAGAGCAACTTGTTATGTTCACTCTACAATTTGACAAAATATGCCTACAACTTCTTTGCTACTTCCTCATTGAATATTGAGGTGTTAACTACCAAAAAATGCACTTGAGAGGCAACGGTGTCTTCCAATCTTCTGACAATCAAGTCACCACTCAACTCTCCAAGGTTTTGCACCACTTGAGGCATATGATACTCAGGGGTAATGGCCCAAATGGCTGATGTTTCATACTTTGGATTGAAACCAGACCCAAAGTAGAAATCATTTGCATGTTCTTCTCCTTCAAAGACTTCATAATTTGTATTGTCTCTCGTAATAGTATCTTGTGCCATGGTAGAGGAAATGTCCTAACTAGGTAGCAACAAACGACAACTGCCCTTCACCAATCTCCTCCCCTCCTCTAGGGTAATATTTGTAACATCAATATCCACTTGTTTTTTGATACTTTGAGCTGCATTCTCTTTATCTGACTCTACGCCATTCTACCCTTCATCCTCTCTCTTCTGTATGTTTTTTTGAATTCTCATTTTGAAGACTAGTATTTTGAACTCCTTAGTTTTGACAATCATAATCTGAGAGGAATTTCCCACATGCAAGAGTCCCAACATTCTGAATTGCATGGTCTCCTTCATTAATGTCCATCAGGGTCTAGCCTTGTGGTCTAATTGGAACCACCTCTCTTGTAGTCAAAGCCAACACTTGATTAACCCCATCCTCATTAGGACAATGTTCACTAGTTTCTTCAGTATTTGCATAGTTGACTAAGGTTTGTAAAACATTCAATGCTTGACTCCCTGTAGGTGTAGGCTCACGAAAGATTGATGCAAATGATTGGCCCTGAGTAGATGGAACAACAAACACCTCTATTTCTTCCAATATTGTTTCTTGTACTGCCATTTCTTGTTGCTCATCTATGGTTTGCATTGGGGCTACTTTTGGGGAATCCTTTGGAGGCATGATCCTCAATGTGTCTGCATGTTGCATCATCACTGTCATTCTCTCAATAGGGTCCTTGATCTCAATGAATGCTCCTTTGTAGTCTTTTTTATTCTTCTTTCTCTCTCTCTCAACCATACCCATTATTCTTTTTCTAGTGCCCTTTTCCTCCTTGGTGATGTAACTCCTGATTAAGTCTTTAAGTTCATCAAACTGATGTTCATAGTCAGATCTACCCACAAATCTTCCCACCAAGTCAATGAAGCATTCAGGTTCATATCTCTTGTTTGTGCAGAGTGCATCCTATATTCCAACATCTTTTCACCCCAAAGGTCTAGGCCTTCTTTAGCTGGAATTTAGATCTAAAAACTTGATTGTTATGGGAAAGAAGGATCCATTTTTGTGTTATCTCAAGTGAACCCTATCTAAATGATCCAAATGCCACATGGTTTCAAGAAAAGCTACCCTCTCAGATACCCAAAATGACAATATGTGTGGGGTCACTTCAACACCATAAACTCTGATAATAGTATGACTAGTGTGGTAGAACCAATCTCCTTAATTGTGGTCAATTTGAGCCAGTGGGTTTAATGCTTTTGAAAGCCTTCCCCTTTGATACCCTTAAAATTTCATAACTATTTCCACAAAGTAATCTTCAAAAACACAATAACTAGCATTTTTGTGCACAGTGGGAATCAAATAAGCAAGTCCACTATTGAATAGATATGGGTTCTCCCTATTTTATTGTGGTGACCAATCCAAGCATTGGATTCCAATAATCTCTACTATGAAAATATAGTAGGATATGATAGAGATGAGAGTACCCCCTGTTGATGCTCAAACATGTAGCTCCACAAATCCTAAAGACTCAACACCAGAACCTAAGGCTAGAGATATGTTGTGCTTAGGCAATGGGTAAGGCTTATGATCAAACAATGGCATGAATGGACTAATTGTTGTGAGTGGGTAAACTCAGCTTTGTCTTTAGGCTTTGCAAGGCCAAGGGGGGTACTCCCTGAGGTCTCAACAACATAAACAATTTAAATATTAGGTCTTCAAGAAACTATACCCAATGTGCTATGAACCCCTATAATTGTCACTAAGTTCATGTTAGCACTAGCTACATACAAACCTATCAAACCTCTGATAAATAGATAAAAAAATAATCTTACCCTGCACCCAAAGATGATAGTTATATTGTGTTTCCCCAATAGATGAATCCACTTAACATTGCATACATGGGGATAAGAGAGAAAAACACACATGCATGATTCTCTAACTATGTTCGTTTTAGAATTGCATAATGTATGACTGAATTTACAATGCTTAATCATGCAAGCATGGTGGAACCTAAACTTACTCCAACAACTAACCAGGGAGACATTTACAAATTTAAAGGCACTAGCCCTTCACCAATCAAACTGGTGCAAGAGGGAAATAAACACAGTTGTAGACCATAAATAAAATCATATGTGCATCGTCATACAATGCATATATCTTATCTCATGTAATGGACATACTCAGTAATCTAAATAGAACTGCCAAAGCCCACATGGAACAGAAAGAAAGAGCATTACAAAGTCTTTGCAATGAATTAAAATACTATCACACACTTCTCTAGCTTTTGTTACATTTATACCAGCAAATGTGGCAAGAGGATGAACAACTAGGTTCAAACACCCTCCTGAATAATTACAAACTACCCTAGAGACATACCATTACATGCATCTATCTTTGAATAACCTTCCTATGCTTTACAAGGTGCACTTTATCCCTTTACAAATCAGACTGCATCATTTGATGCCCTAGAACACTACTGAGACACTTGCAATCCAGAAATTGGTTCAATGACCAACCTTTTTTACATCTTAAGAACATGTATATACCATTACAATTCACTATTGCAGCTTGGATGTGGATCTAGAGTAGTCAACATGTTTGCAGGTCACCCATACATGGTACATCAGAACCGCAAGGGTTGTACGAGAAAAACTTGCAAATTTGGAGTGTTTGCCCATGCCTTGGTACAAAGATTTCATCATGGAGGAGTCTACAGTAGTCCTGAGGCATATGGAGCTCACTTACCATGCCATCGGGCCTCAAAAGGATCATTAGTAGTGGTCTTGAGAGTTGTTGGAGTGTCCTGCTGCGTCTTGAAAAAACACAAATTTTTTTAAGTATTTGGGCCAGAAATCAGAATCTTGGAAGAACCAGGGACACAGGGACATGTGACGCCCAATCTTGGGGAAATGGGAAACCCAAAAGAACCAAGGAGATAGGGATATTTTGAAATGCACTAGGGAAACTAGAAACTCAGAAGGATCAGTGACATAGGGACATGGAGCGCCCAACCTTGGGGAAATGGAAAACTCAGAATAACCAAAGACAGGGATTTTTTGAAATGCTCTAGGAAAAGTGGAAACTTGGAAGGATCAGGGACATAAGGATATTTGGGAAATGTTCCGATATCCATGAAATTTCCCAAAATCCCCATGGGGTCCCTCATGGGAAATGGGAAACCCAGAAGGATTAGGGACTTTTTGGAAAGGTTCTGATGTCCAGAAAAAATTAAAAAAAAACCCAAAGTGACCAAAACACCCAAACGAAGGTTCCACATGATGCAAAATGATGAACATAGCCTAAATCTTTGAGATCATCCCAAAATATTAAGTTTTGACCCTTCAAATTGGACACGAGGAAAAGGGGGGTCCGGAAAGATCATGGAAAACCCATAAATCCCATTATGAGCCAAACACCCAAACAAAAGGTCAAATAGATGCAAGGGGGCACCAATAATCATAGCCTTCAATTTTATACCAAGATTCCATGTTTTGACCCTCCAAATTGCACATGGGGAAATGGGGATCCAGAAGGACACAGGGAACAGGGATGTCCCAATGTCCATGAAAAAATTGAAATTCCCAAAGTAGCCAAAACACCTAAACAAAAGGTCCATTTGATGTTGGGTGAGACACATAGCCACCATCTCCAAGACCATTTGAAAATTCCAAGTTTTGACCCTCCAAATTGAGCGATGGGGAATGGGGATTTGGAAGGACATAGGGACTAGGGAGGTCTTGATGTCCACATAAAACCCAAAATTCTCAAAGTAGCCAAAACACCTAAATGAAAGGTCCCTCTGATGTTGGGTGACACACATAGCCACCACCTCAGAGATCATCTAAAAATTCCAAGTTTTGACCCTCCAAATTGAGCGAAGGGAATGGGGATCCAGGACACAAGGACCAGGGATGTCTCGATGTCCACGAAAAATCTAAAATTCCCAAAGTAGCCAAAATGCCTGAATGAAAAGTTCATTTGATGTTGGGTGACACACATAGCCACCATCTCCAAGATCATCTAAAAATTCCAAGTTTTGACCCTCCAAATTGAGCGAGCGGGAATGGGGATCCAAAAGGACACATGGACTAGTGATGTCTCGATGCCCATAGAAAACCTGAAATTCCCAAAGTAGCCAAAATGCCCAAATGAAAGGTCCATTTGATGTTGGGTGACACGCATAGCCACCATCTCTGAGGATATTGGAACCAGGAATGTCCCAAGTTCTAACAGGATTTGGAACTAGGGACATTCCAGGGTACAACAAGATTTGGAACTTGGAACTTTGCGCCCAAAAGCCAAGAAAAGACAAGGAAAGCACAAAACCTAGGAATTTTATGGGATTTTTGGAAACAATAATACATGGCACGGGGAAGGTAAAATAGTCACCACAACACAAAAAATACCAAACCTATTGAAGATTTCTTAGATCGGTTATGAGTAATGGGTGAAAAACTTCCTAGACAATAATAAGGCATATAACTTGGGACCCTTTTGAAAAAAATTCAGCAAGTGACAACACCACCTAAAATAGGGTATCTTATTATCTTCCTACATGCCAACAATTTCCTTGTGAATGCTATTAGCTAGGCAGGGGGCATAATCAAACAACCTGTTAACATGCCTATTCTAGATAGTTGTAGCTAACATCATTAATGTAATAGGCATTTGGACTTTGTAACCCATTCTAAATACTTGGCAAATGGCCTGGTAAGTCATTCTAAAGTAGTCCTTGAAGGTGTCTACATTGAGAGGCTCTACTTCGATTGTTGGGACAATTACCAATTTTCCTACTTCACCCTTAGGCTTGTGAGATGGAAACCACTTGAGCTTGTAATTGTATCTATCCCTGTTATTCTCCATACATAGTGCATCCAAGTCGATATTTTGGTTTGCCTTAGGATCTAGGTGGAAGATTATTTTGATCAAGTCTCTGTTCAGGGTGAAAACCAAATTTCCTAGACCATCCTTTAGTTTCCTAGTTTGCGGATCATGTTTAGCACATATTCCACACAAGATGTCAAGTCTAATGAAGAAATTTAGGACTACCAACTTACCCAGGTCAAATCTCTAGATGTTGCAAGGGGAATTGACTTGTCAGCATGGTGTTGGCAATAACGATATAAATCTCAACTTGTGGAGGGGAGGATTGCATGCCTAATATGCTCATTTATATCTTGTAGCTTGTCAGATACAACTCTAGTCCCTTGGGCATGCTTCAGCTTTTTGGAGGAACTAGGTAATTGATCTAAGATGTCTTGGTCCAAGGGTCTCTTAGACTAGGTGGATTAGGCACACATCTAACTCATATAAAAAATGCAAGGGTTTTTTAAGGAATTTTTACTTCTCTGCAGTCACAAGTTCAACAACAAATGGAACCTATACAATTTTTTCAATGGAAAATAACCTCTTAGAACAATTCAACAAGATTTACAGAAAGCAATATTAAAAACCCTAATAGATTGCAGGGTACAAAAAAGATTACATGTCTTTATAGATCTCACATGTTTGCTCTTCGTATCACTTTGCACAATTTAAGACTATGAAGCACTGGAGCGCACATAAAACTCTATCAAATCTTATCCTTATCGTGTTTTAGCACTTTACAACTTCATCTTAGAGAGAAAACTGTAAAATGATCTATAATCACCTTCGTAGAATGAATTTTCCTCTTTGCCAACTTTTTGTCATGAATGCCAACACGTAGTCTACACCATTTATGTCGTGGGCATTAATTCCTTCAATCTCATTTAAATCTAGGCTATCGATGTCATGCATGAAAAAGATCAATGGCTATACTTGGTATATCTCGCACACCTCTTAAAGTTGCGATATAAGAGGCACACACGATGAGAGATAAATTCACCACGTGTCCACCTATGAATTTTCTTCCCTTTTGAAAATGTTAAAATAAATCGTCACCCTTCTAACCAATAAGATTTGAGCATTTGTGTAGGTAACAATCACTCTACTTAAATATCATCCACTTTAATGGTCAAACAATAAATAGCAATTTTACACTTCATTCACAATAAAAAGTGTTAAATATTTGTCCTATTTTTATTGGCCGAAGCATGACATGGTGCTCATTGTACACATGACCTGATGGGTAGTTTTTAGAACCGAGATGTTGTCCATTGTTGGATCTTATCATCATAAAATCTATGGCCATCGCACATGCACAGTTGCAAGATAATGGCCCACCATCACAGTTGCGATGTATTAAGCACTCGTGATGTAATGAAAATTTTCCGCCTATGTAATGAAAATTTGGCACCCATCATGGCCTCACTTTGCTTGAGGTCGACGATGCCATCTTTAACCAAATTTTATATAATAGGGTGACTATTTGAGGGAGCTCTAATGATGAAGCCCTTCTTTGCACTCACTCAAAAACTTATGCCATCAATTTTTCACTACAAACTTTGTTTTCTTGCTTCCCCCTCACAACCCTCTGTCTCAAGAGGGTAACCCATGTAATGAACCTGTGAAGGCCATTGGCACTTCCATTAAATTAGCTCATGGTTACAAGGAGCTTATCCATGTCACACCCAAGATTGCGAATCTCAAATCCCTTATCAGATTGAGGCCTTATAAAGAAGAAACTGAATGAAAAATGGGGAATTTAGAGGGCCTATACCTATGGGAGGATCTCCTAGAAAATGTTCAAGCTAGTGAAGAGGAATTGAGGGAAGTTTTAAATCTCTGGTAGTTGTTAAATTGATCATTACCAGAGAATAGTGGATGATATATTCATGCATTGTCTCTTGGATAGACTTATTCTCAATTTTGTGGAGTATGGTTGGCCTCTCATTGTATTGAGAGCTAAGGTTGTTCTTCTTGTGCTTGAGCAAGATGGGTAATCCAATATTTTTACTCTGCAGTTCTTAAGGCGTTTAGGAATATAGCGGATTCCAATGATGGGTCTATAGAAAATGGAGGAGGGATTAAAGTTCGGGCTTTGAATGAGAAGCTTGTCTATTTGCACTATGCCAAATAACTTCTGGATTGGAAGTTAGACGATTTCATGTAAGTTTGGATGCAAAATTTGCCTTTTGAAATGCAAGCCCAAATGGAGATGCTAAAGGATGAAGCTCTAGTGGAGAGATTTGGTGTTGAGATGTGGGTTCGTCCATTTAGAGTTTCATCTCTACTCACAACTCTTGCAAAATGATTTGCTAGTTTTCTTGGAGAAAGGCCAAGGTGGGAATGGCAAGATTTTGAGCCCTACATCCAAGATTTGTGGGTGCTTAGTCTTTTTTGCTAAAGGTTTACTTATAAAGTATAAAAGAACTCAACCAACTACAAATGTGACTTCTATATTTAGTTCTAGATAAGTTGTTTAAACATGTCAAGACATTTGCCTAATGGTACACCTTGTAGTCACTCTCTACATTTATTAGGAAAATATAATTACATTCATAGCTAGCAATTAATATTTATTTCAAAGACATTGAATTTCATAGTTGGGATTGGTGATTAAAGTCAATAAGCAAGGTGATGCCCTCTTTTTGTAAGTTGGGTTTGTAGATTGACTTTAATGATAATAACACGAAAATGCAATGGGTGTTAAAAGGAATATTATATTAAATAGTTAGCCTGTGATTATGTAATAATGTTTTGTTAGTTTAATTGCTTGAGGTTGATAATTGCCACATCCTCATGGTATGTAGTATACCTTCTTCTTTATGTAGTAGTCCTTTATTTGGAGTGTTGCATTTTATAAAATCTTATATCATTGTTGATATAGGGACAATGCTAAGTGTGATGATAGTTTGTAGTTATGTTAAGAATTATTGTTGCTATGTATAAAGTAACAAAACTAAGATCTAGGATAAGGTAAAATTGAGTGGTAATAATGTTAGAGATGAAAGTTTGTACCCATTTTCCATACGTTGAACATGATCATTGTATTGATCTTTTTCTTAAGGAAACCTGTGGGGATATACAATGGTAATCTAGGAACTTTAAGATTTGTTATTAATTAATAAAAATCTATGGCGTGTGGCCTATTTTAGAAGGGGGAATTGGTAAATAGTAAATTGACACACTGGTTGGTCTTAAACCCTTCTATGGTTTTCCTTTGATAGTATTATTTCTATTTCACTTCAACAAGGGAAGTTACTTGAACGGTTGTGAAACTTTGGGTAATTGATTGCAAGGACAATTCAATTGGAATTTGAGTGTAAGAGTTGATATGGTTATATGTTGTTTCTATATGGAATCATTTACTACAAACCATTAAGGTCATACTTAGCATAAATGACGTGCGAATATTATCAAGTCTATGAATTGGACTAATATAAGAATATGTGGTTGTACCATAGGGTAAATGAAATCAGAAGGTTAAAAATATTATTACCAATATTATTGAGTGTATATCTTCATATGATGATCTACTAGATATAGTGTCACTATCATTCTTGAGTATTACTTGGGTATTAGTCATGCTTAAAACAAGATTATAATTACTATTGTATGTCCTTCAAAGTTTGGATGACTTTTATGTGGCCTGGTTGATGCAGGTGGTATTCCATTTAAGAAGGATGACATAATATAATATGACTCTAATGCTTGATATCATTTAATCATATTATAGTAGGATGTCACACAAAGCCATATTGGGACTTTGCCTATTTGTTGAATTGTGAAGATATTATGTCTATTAAGGTCATGTTCTCTTGTATGACTAGATTTACTTTATATTGATTAGGTTGTTATGCACATTTCTGTGTATGGATTTGATTATGGGAATATTAGTAAGTGTTGGCATGAAATTGGGATGACAATGAAACCTTGAAGGTAGGGACCTATGTGTACGTTCCTTGAGAGAATTTTGTGAGGAGAACTACATGGGACTTCGATCTCGTTTGGAAGTGAGTATGTAGGAAGTCGTTGGGCGAAGGATGCCCCTATGACTCAATTTTGTAGGAGAGGGGTCTAGGGAATTGCTCCAAGGTTTGGGGTGTTCCTAAACTTGATCAACCTTCCCTCTTTAGTGCGCTTTAGCTTGAGGTTGAAATTGCATCAAATGGTTGTGAACTCACCTTTTAATTAATATGTCCTCACTATATAGGCTGGAGTCGATAAAAGGCACACCGTTATCATCAAGCTTATCTACTATGAGGTTTGTGGAGTTTGGCTTCTACAATCTACTCTAATTTTGGATGAACTTTTAGAGTCACTTTCATCGTGGTTCATCTCTAAGGTGAAAGTATAAGAGCACCTTTGGACTTGTCTAACTATAATTCTTAGAGTTATGTGTGTTGAACACTATGACATTATGTTTGGGCTCGGTAATAAGTATAGGAAGGTGCATGTTATCCTCAAGACCCTAGAGAGGTTTATTCTTCTAATAAATAAGGGCATGGTAAACTTGGTCATGAATATGTTATGGAAACCTGCTAACCTTGCATTTAATGATGCTGAATTAAGCCATTATGTTATGATAGTGTCAACAACTCTTAATATGTGTCAATCATCTACTTGCTCTAAATATGTGCCTATATTTGGATTTAGTTAGGATGGAATTCTTTATATTGCCTTTTCCAAATGTGGGCCACTAACAATAAGTATTACAAATATGGTATGGTGTTTAGCTTTATATCTATTTGGTGGGTAATTGTATGTTAAGCTTTATGATTGGTAATATGTAAATGTATTATGTACTCAAAAGTAGAATGTTGTATGAGATTACTACCAGGGATTTGAATTTTTGTTTAATAAATATTGTGTTTTCAAGTAACAATGGAATGACGTGAATGGACTTTGAGTTTACTCTATGAGTTGTTTTGTTATGTACATATGACCCAGCTCCTATGGGTATAATGTGTTACTTGCATGTGGGTAATTTTGACCCCAAGACCTATAATGCCATGTGTATAGGTTTATGGATTCCCCTGTGGTAATGTAACTGGAATAGCTAGTCTAAGGTGTAAACCCTTAAGGAAAATATATTTTAAATCAATGTTATTATACCTTTTAAGTGTTAGAATGTTGAACTGAGATTGATATAGGAGCCAACTTCTTGACATCACAACTAGAGTTGAGTAAGGGACTCTATGAGGCCATAGGTAGAGAATAATTATTTCTCTTAACGTAGCTTGTCCTAGTCATCCTAAGGTGTTTACTAGAATTTATAAAATATATGACCCACTTACATGTAAGCTTATCGTTGCTCTAGCTTGACAAGAGTCAAGGAGCACGCTCTTCCTAAAGAAGTATTTAGCTATATCATAGGGTTAGCAGGATTTCACCAATAGCATGTAGGTGATAGATGCCAAGAGCTACCCAATTTCATAGGGTTAGCAGGCTTTTGTTGATGGCATGTATGTGATAGATTCCATGAGCTACTTGATTTTATAGGGTTTAGATAGGCTTTCACTAGTGGCATGTAGGTGTCAAATGCCAAGACTAGTTTGAGTTTTGCCAGTGGTATGTAAGCGATGGATTCCAGTATCTACCCATCTTGGGACTTCTATATTGGCATTGAGGTATCAGAATGATTGTGTGTGCTTCCTATTGTGTTCCTTCCTGAGGTATGGTTCTAAAGATTCTAGTTGTTAAATTAGTCCAAGTGAATAATAGTACAGGCTCTAATCATAGTTGAGGTAAAACCATAAGATACTGTGATTGTGTTATCCAATTATAAGATGACTCGACCACTTCGTGGGATATGGAAATATTATTAGTGGCCTTATGTGTTGTATGTTGTTACACTTACACCTTAGCTAGTGCTGACCACAAGTAGTAGGTGATGCTTGTTTGTCATCACGGTTGGCAGTGAATTGGGAAACAGATGGGACTCATGGTGTAGCATGAGATGCACTGACATTCCCTTTCTTGGATGAGAAGTACTCAAGGACTTCTGTGTTAGCGAACCAAGTAAAAGGGAAGATGCTTGCAATAATATTGCAACCATTTCCTTTTCTAGTTGGTCCCTATGTGTACTTGTGATGTGCATATGAACTAGTCATAGTACGTATATGGGATATATGTGTGAGTTAGTGATTCTATGTATATGTGATGCACACATGAGTTATTCACATTGTGTATATGTGATGAATGCTTGAGCCAATCACTATGTGTGAACATGTGATGTTTATATGGGTTGGTCCCTATGTAGTTTTGTGTGTGCTTGTACACTAATGTTGGTATGGATGGATTTAGAAGCATAAGATCAACTAATGGTTGTGATTTAAAAGTGAGATCAAAGATCCCATATCAAAGGAGGGGATGAAGCCTCTCTATTATTGGTGTATGAACTAGGAGCCTCTAGTTCCCATGAAGGGATACGTAGGAAGGGCCATTATGAATGAACCCTGGAGGTTAGGTCTGGGTCTAGGGATGCCCTAACATTGAGAGCCTACCATATAATAGTGCAGATATATGAGTTGTGGCACATAGTTGTTGCCACGATTTTGGTTGATAAGTTTATGAAGTTGGCACTTCTAAATTAGATGGAAGAGGCTTGGTTGATTAAGATGATATTCAATGTATATAAAAAAGTAGTAAGTAGGGTGGTTATTACAAGTAGATAGTAGGTTGTGCGGAGGTGTATAGTAAAGAAGAATTGGCATGACTTGGATTGCATGGATTGATGATGGGTAGTTGGAGCGATGTCCACATGGTACAAGTAAGTGGTGGTGGTTGGATAGTATGTTAGAATGGTTAGTGTTCATTTTCCAATCAACATTAATTACTAATTTTTTTGAACGACAGTAGATTTTTCTATTTTTAATGCATGTAGCTAAGTTGGTAAAATTGAATGTTGGTGTGGGCTGCATTAATGACAATTGGTGGGATTTGGCTACCAAAATCTTATTGAAAACTTGTATAAATTGTGATTCAATGTATATAGTTAGGGATTTTAAACTCTTGAGTTTGCATGTATTCATCTAACCTATAATTTTTGCCCTCTCTTCAATATAGGGATAATTGTTTCGATCATCTTTCTGTCTTTCTTCATTGTGAGTACTTTGTTTCCGTTGTGCCTCTATGTTACATGATAGGATCTTTCTTAATTGAAATCTCATGTCATGACTGCATCATGTCATAAATAAGCAAATAGGGTAAAGGTATATCAACCATTTGAATGGGGATATGTAAAAGATTTATAGGAATATATGTAATGGATAGGTAAGTGGCATAGGACAAGAGACTTGAGCTTGCACAAAATTACACAATTTATCAATATATCAATATATCATAAAACTTTCTTCAAAATAAATCCAAAACTAAATAGAAAATTACACAGATATACAAATTTTACCATTACAAATATATCTTTCTCAATACAAAAAATTATATAAAAAATTATCTTTAAATCCAACACTAAACTACCTTAAAGGTGTGTTAAACACATCAATCTTATTAATTTTTTTTTTCTAACTTTTAGAGATAATACCTTCCTAGACGACATTAGTAAAAGCCCTTTCAATAACTATGGTGTGCCTTCTTCAAGAACTTGCCCCTTTAAACAAGAATACAAGTAAGGAGCATCTGCTTCTTATCCTGTTCAAGGAAATGCCACCTTTTTAACCTTTTATACAAGGATACAATGAGAACTCTCTGACCAGTCAGTACTATAGACATCATTATTTTAGTTTCCCTTCTTTAATAACTACTAAATTTCTAATTCCAGCCCATTGAAAAAAACAAAAACAAATAGCTTCTTTCATTTAGCAAAACCAATAACAAATATTTTGATGTGACTATAATAGCAAACAAAACTGCCACTGACCAGAATACACTTGTATTAGATATATGTAGTTAGTTCTGTAACAATCCTTAACCAAGCATTTTAGGTTAATGGATGGGAAGGTTTTGGATTATCTTTTCATTTTCTAGAGGCTCGATTCAATACCCTTCTAGACAGGGTAGCAGACCTTACATAAACCATAAAAATGTGATGAACTCTGTTTACCAGCTTAAAGACACACATGTCATGTTTATGCAGCTCGTTGCTTACAACAAAACTTTCCAACCGCCTTGTAAAATCCGAGAACTTCCATTTTTTCTTCCATTTTTTCTAACCATAACCGGCCACAAGCCAGGATTCTTGTGATGTACAAGTATTATTCTGGTATTTCTCTTTGGTAGCCAGAGCTTGGCAAATTTTCCAGGAATAAACTGTAACACATCAAATCAACATGCATTATTTTAGCTCAAGATGCATAAACAACATAATCCTTTTTCTTTTGTCTATATGAGTAGTGAAACTTACGAGTCTATAAGTTTTACCAAAAACTGCACCCTGTTTTAAAATCACTGAAAACTGTGGCTCCATTGATACCACAGGGCTGAGAACTCCAGAGATCTCTGTTTGCATAGGAGATAATATATGTGAGATAAACTATGGTGCAAAAGAATGCATGTATAGATTTCAGTTTGGAGCATTTTCGTGTTCACTCTACTTAAACATCATTCACTTCAATGGTTAAACAGTCAATAGTAATTTTACACCTCATCCACACCAAAAAGTGGTAAATATTTGTTCTATTTTCATGCTTACCTGAAATGCTATCGGTATCTAAACAAGGTGTGACTTCAGTAGCTGAATTAAAACTTCTTGGATGTTTCCTAAATGGAGAAGATTGATTCCCAGAAAAGTCATTTTCTGGTTTGTGTGGCAGACATACCCATTCTTTGGAAGAACATGTTGCTGTCATACTACAATCTTCTTTATGTGTTGTCAAAATTTCTTCATTTGAACTGGGTTCAACAAGAAATATTTGAACATCAGCAGAGGCTTTTGTGGGAATTTTCCTGTGCTCACACCTCTTCTGATTGCAAACTTTTGAGGGGATTTCTTCTTTAAGACAACATGATGTATAACTCTGGAGAGCAGAGGCACTCTGTTTCTCACAATCATTTGGTCCAAAAACTTGCACAACAAAGTATGTGTCAATGACATATCTAAAAACAAGTATATCTTTGGCTGCTACACCGTTGTCAGAAACAAAACTCTGCCAGCCATCCGTGAAAGATGCAGAAGCATCACTACAACAGAAGTTTAAATGCCACAAATAACCACTTGGCCCCTGGAGAATTGCATCTTTACACGTCCTACACTTGATTCTCATCGCAAATTTGTCAGGGATTTCCTACAACCAATTACAACAAATTTAGTTCAACCTTAAACAGAGCACATTTTGAACTGATATTCAGCGAACAGAAACAAATTCATTAGGAATTCATCTTCTGCTACAATGATACTGATAAAATATCTGTAATTCTTTTATAGGAGCCCTCTTTTCCCCTTTTATTTTCCTTTAATTTGTAGAAGACACTATAAAGCCTCCCTTGTAATTCAATGTGTATATATACATAACACTTAAAACAGGTAATCACAAACCCTGATGATTGAAGCCACACTGGTAGGCTAGTAGCATGCATGCACATATCCACGATGCCTATTAAATGCAGTTGGATTTTTCCGCTGAAGGAGTGTGCAAACAAAAAATACCATTCAAAAAAGACAAAATTCATGTTTAGAAACTATGAAACTAAAATTGGATGAAAGTGGATTTTGAATGCCATTATTACAATCATTTGATTCCTTTAATACAATGTCAGAATCCATAAAACACCACAATTCTGTAGAAACAAAAATATATGATACTAATGTTAACATTCCTCAGTCAGGAAACAAAGGCTGTTACAGCTTCTGATATGGAAGTCTCATCTTGATTCACTCTAGACGTTGGTTGATCGTTATTAGTTACTTCCTTGTATGAAGACCCACCATATAAATCTAATTGCTAGAATGGAAAGTACCTTATACTATACAATGGTAACAAATGTATCTCCAATCCTACCTGTGACAGATAAAAGTAAATCACATATTGTAATATACTCAATCTTTTAAATATGGTAACCATCTAGAGAATATACTCAATTTTTAGCCTCAACATAATGAAAATGTAAATCACTATTCCATAAGCCAGCTTGAGAATATACTCCATCATTAGCCTTAGCATAACGAAAATATAAATCATATATTGTAATAGTTTATGTGACAAGCTTTACAAGAGAAGATGTAATGGAGAGAGATTCAGACATGGTACCAACCCGTGAGGCCACAAACCACGGTCCTCAAAAGGATTCGAACATATCAACATAGGTGTCCAAACTATTTCAATTCACTACGACACCACAATAACTATATCAATAATCTAATACACAAAATTTCAAGAACAAAAGTAAGAGAGAAAACAATACTTTCTAATGTACCTATGTTAACCTCATCATTCTTTTTTAGTTTATTTTATAAGTAAATACAAAAGAGGTCAGGGTGGTTAAGAAAGTCTTTATAAGGTACTACTAGAATTTGAGGAGAGGAAGCAAAATGATTAAAAATAAAGATTGAAATTTGAAAGCACAAGATATATTTGCTTGAACAGAGAGATATATCAAGTACCACTATCATGCAACATAACAGGCCAGGCAAGTGCTCTAGGATGGAAATATATTTTAGCAGGCTCGGTCACAAGCATATCATATATCATCTCCATTCTATTTTCCTATTTAAATATCCTTCCTAGAATTTTAGGGATAGCCTTTGGTGCCTGCTTTTTGCAGGCTTTCCACACCCTCATTGTCCTCTCCCTAGCCACCCCAAAAGAGGACTAAATGGAACACACTAGTGGGGTGAAGCCCAAGGTCCCCTTTTCCCTCAGCTAATATGTAGATTCACCATCTCATATAACATAGACCTTGTTTTGTTATAATGGAAAAACATCTTTCTAATTGCAGTTTGTAAATCAACTAGTGAAATAACCATGTTTGGAGGCATTGCAGAGGTCACTTAATAAACATGCAAAAAATAAAGAATTTGGGGAGAATCGCTAAACTAGGAAGATAGCATGTGCACATTATTTACCTTAATGGCATCAATGCTTACTACTCCAGTCTCTAGCCCATTTATAATAAACTAAAACATGGGAGAAAGAAAACCTAAACCCTACATTTGAAAAGATTCAGCAATGAATTTCATAATGCATGTTAACAGTGGGCAATAACTTTTCTAAAAACTTGGGCACCTTCAAGCTAGTATAATGGATGTTCTGTAATGCCTACTACCGATCATATTTTTCTTGGGTTTTTACTTCTGTTTATAAACCTTGAAGTTTAAAGAGAAGAAACAAAGCAACCAAACACTGTTCAGACTAAACAAACATTATCTCGCCCACCAGTGCAGATGAGAATTCTCCTTCCATGACTCTGAAAAACGATGTGCTTTCATTTGAGTTTGATAGATAACTAGACAAGCATTTGGAAGTGCAACGTCCGCATGCCATTCTTTTGCTTCTATTGTCATTACTTGCCAGTTGCCATTGCCATATTGTATCCCATATATTTTGAAACTCTGCAGTTATAAACAGACTGTCATACGTGTGTAATTATACTTTTTACTGGGAAAACAGTGGCAAGGACAATATGTATACTCTAGACGCAAGATAAAATATAAAATTTTGCCCTTATAATCTAATATACCTAAAATGTGGTCTTCCGTAAAGATTTTTCACATCAAACATTTGGGATTACATTTTGTAATTCATCATCAATAAAATCTTTTGCACAATTTTACCAAAAAAATTTATCTTAATATCAGTAGATTTCTCTTCTTCACCTAAAATTGATTACAAATCTACACATTATGACAGAGATCAACCCTCTACTCGATTTCTCTTCTTCATCTAAAATTGATTAGAAATCTACACATTATGAAAGAGATCAACCCTCTACTCTTGTAAGTATTCTTTGCGATTGCACTCATACACACCATGATTAAATTTTAAGCTTAAAGCTACTCTGGAATGTGCTTTTGGTTACCTGTATAATGAAGTGTATAGTTCTATGAAGGAAAATAAATCTTAAGATTAATCTAGGCTAATCCTATAAGATGCATACAAATAGGTACATAAATTAATTAGAGTAATAAATGACAGCTGTAGCACATGTTCGTGGAAACAATAAATATAAAAGTATGATAAAAGTACTTAGCTTTTGTGTTTGGAAGAGAAGATTAATTGACTACATGTAGTAAATGTATTAAATTATGGATGCCTCGTGATTAAAAATGGAATATGACAGTGTAGTTTGCCTCAGAATCTAGATAGTTGGTCTGCACCAAGTGGGGTTGAATCTATGGATCAAGGTTAGATCCATGCCCATGTAAATATCTTATGCTCGTGCAAATGATCTTTAGTTTGTACACTTCTACTTCTTGAATCACTTGATTTGCCTTTGTTTCTTGTCTTTTTCACCATATGAAGATTGGTGGTATTTAGTAATACCTTTGAAGGATTGCCATTATGCCACAAGGGGATATGTTCGCCTAGGTCAACCCTCGAAAATGTGTGTAAAATATTGAATACAACAAATCTCAACCTACAATAAAGAGATGGCGGAGAAAAGCAAGGGTTCACGATTTGAATCTGCGTAGGGCGGGAGTGTTCTGGACAATGAAGGGGGAGAATCAGATGATGAGGACGGCATAGAGTATGATCCAGATAGTGCAGGAGAAATTGGTGACTGGTTTGGTTCTTCCGGTGAGTGGGAGGATGTGCGTTTGCTCGACTTATGGCTTGAGGCCTGTCGGAGCATGGGTTCTGTTGCCTCCAAGAAGAACCAAGACACCTTTGTTGGGGGTTTTGGTGCTATGCGGGTTAAGGAGAAGGTGATCACTAGCGGCTCTGAGGGTCTCCGCAAAGGGTTTCTCCTTCCCTCTCATGCACGGGTGGCTAGTGTGCGTGAAGGGGCTTCTTGCCATGTGGCTAACATGGGTAATGGTTCTAGTAAGGGAGGGATTCTAAGTGATCCCTGTTTGAATGCAAGCGGCTTGGTTGAGCCCTATGAGACTGTGGGCTTGCTATCTTGCTCTAGCACGAATGTGCCTTCCCCTGTTATGGCGGAAGGATTTGGTACAGAGGCAGTTCTCCTCAATCCGACTAATGTTCTTACGAAGGAAGGTCTTGAAGGTGGAGGGAGTTTTTCTTCCCTACAGGGTCAGGGCTTGTCGTCTATGCTAGGTCCTTTGCCTGGGTCGGTGGATGCTTCTGGGGATCCCCATACCTATGTTCCTAACACTATTGTTGATAGATCTGCTGCTTGGCTCTAGAGTTCTTTGGTTGAGAGATTTTGTGGTAACTGTCCCAATATAGACGTGATCAAAAGGTGGGTGTTTCGGAAGTGGAAGGTTAAGGGACAAGTGGAGGTAATAGCTTTGCAAAATAACTTCTTCCTTTTCTCATTTTCAAACCCAGAAGATAGTTCTAGGATTCTTTTGAGAGGTCCCTGGTTCCTAGGACAGAATGGTCTATTTTTAAAAATTTGGTCCCTTGGCTTCAACCCAGAGGAAGATTCCACCATCAAGTTTCCGGTTTGGGTTCGGCTACCAGAACTCCCTTTAGAATATTGGGACAAGGAGGTTTTTATGGGCATTGCTAGTGCCTTTGGACAATACATTGTGGTAGATGTTGTTACTAAATTCAAGAGACGTCTGTTGTTTGCTAGATTTGGTGTTTTTGTGGTGTTGGGTAGGGTAATCCCTTCTCAGATTACTATATCCTCCAAGTTTGGTACAAGTGGGTTCAAAAGATTGAATTTGAAAACTCTTCTGTCATATGTGATCTTTGTCGCAAAGTGGGTCATGTTGTTGATGTTTGCCCGAGCAACTTAAACCATCCCGTGTGGAGGAAAAGGGCACAAACAACTGATAGTGCTTGCAAAGCTACTAAAGAGGTTGTGTCAAAGGAGACAAGTAGGGAGAAGGAGGAAGCTTTGATGAAGACTCCTTCGATGATGGTGCAGCAGTAGAAGGATTTCAGTTCTATGGAAAAGATGAAGGTGCGATGTGATAATGGGACCTCGAGTGGACCTTTGGATTTTCCTAGTTCTCCTAAGAAGATGAGATCTGTGAGCAAGTAATTCAAGTTCAAGATGCAAATCTCCTTGGAGCAATTTGGTTTTAAACCACCTTGACTTTCGGTCGGTTTTTTGCTTAGGGTGCTTGACCCTGTGTCTGGTTTTCTTGTTGTTCTACTCCTATTGTGTTGTTAGTTTGTTGATGATTCTGGGTAGTCTTGTTGGGCTTAATTGTTATATCTAATTTTTTGTACAAGGGTTTGGGCCCTTTCTAATTCCCTACTTACCATTATCAAAAACAAATCTGAACCTACAAATTCTCTAGAGTGGTATGATATAGAATTAGGTTTTTTTTAGTGCTCCAAATTGAAATGTTCCTAGCATGCTCCCTTTGTAAATGTTAATGATATTCAATGCTATCCAATGATGACAATGAGTGCATTTGAATGCCTTTAAATATAAGTACATAGCAAGACATTATGAAAATGTGTGTTTAGTTGGCCTTTGGTAGAAAAGGAATATGTGGGAATTGGGCAAACTTTGAAATTTGAAAATTTGAGGGTCTAGTTTGCTATGGTCATATCAAAGTGGATAATGGATGTATAGGGATAAGTGCATGAATAGGTGTAATTTATACAAAATTAGGGTGAATGTGTTGGAGTTTGTGCATGTATGGATGGGACATGGATAAATATATGGGAATATTTGTGTATGGGGAAATGTAATGGCTAGAGGACTGGACTTGACTTTGGACAAAATTATGACATTTGTTGATATGTAAATTTATTAGGGTGTTCTCCCAAAATGGATAGAAAACTAAATGATCTGAGATGGCATGGGTATATAAATTTCACCATTACATTTTGCCCCCACTTTGAGGTGCATGTGAATCCTAGAATGATCATGTATCTAAAAGTATGTAGTGTTAGGAAAGGTGTCTCAACCTTGCACCTAATGTTAAGATTACAAACAATGT
Organism: Cunninghamia lanceolata; assembly: GCA_027924645.1. Taxonomy (NCBI): domain Eukaryota; kingdom Viridiplantae; phylum Streptophyta; class Pinopsida; order Cupressales; family Cupressaceae; genus Cunninghamia; species Cunninghamia lanceolata. The sequence continues at coordinate 5,813,067 of BSBN01001032.1, read as the reverse complement.
GATTTTTAGGTTGAAAAATAGAAAAATACAGTTTATGGGCTATAGAGTTGGTTTTTGGCCAAAATAATTTTTTTGGATTGTTTGGCACTGGTTCCTTGGTTACTATCATGTGGACCTCTTCAAGTTATACAATTTTTTTAAAAAATGGGCCCAATCAACCCCCTGGATCAAAAGTTGTGGCCTTTTGCATTGGAAATGTAAAAATATCAACACATAAAAGAGTTGTAAAGGGGAGTTACATTTGCTGACCAACACATCATAAGACATATTTGGATGGGGATAATGGGGCCAAAATGGAATGCCCAATTTGGTGAGTGGATTATAACAAGGTTATGATAGACGGAAGGAATATGCTATTTTTAGCCTGTGGACTCATCTTAGAATTTGGGTGTTGGATTTCTAACTAAGGATTTGAGCACCACTATTTTGGGTCATTTTAGCTCATGGTTTTCTAATTGCCATTTGATGGTTTCATGTATCGTATCTCCTATTTATTAGGTGCCTGAGATGGAGGTTTGACATATTGTTATGCTGTTGAAATTCCTCTAGATCTTTGGTTGGTGATACTCCTATGAAGGCTTGTTTTTCAAGTGTATTGTAACTATGTTGTTCACTAAATAATACATTGAGCTGCTTTGGAGAGTGGGGTTTTTCTCCTAAAATGATTTTCCCCATGTATACTTGTGTTATGGTATATTATTTATTTTATGTTTATATGTGTTTCTACTTTCTGTAATTGATAAAAGATTGAAATTTACACATCACTCTTCTTAGAACTTTAGTGTAGGAAGCATTTCCATGTATCTTGCTTCCTTTCATTTGGTATTAGAGCTTAATCACCTCAAATTCTAGGTGTTGGGTAGAGAGTTTTTTGTATTAATCTTTGTTAGAGTGGGAGCTTGTGTAGAGAGGGTTTTGATCTTATTGTAAGAAGATATGACAAGCACATCAAGAATATATATGGAGAAGTTCTCAGGCACAAAATTTGAGCTGTGGAAGCTCAAGGTGGAGGATGTACTCGTAGACCGAGATTTATGGGCTATAGTATCTGGATCCAATCCTACAACCACATCACAAGAAGACTGGGACAAGATGGATAGAAAATTAAAGGGTATCATTAGGCTTAGTTTAGTTGATTCAATGTTGTTGAATGTGCATGAATAATTGGAGAAATTTATTAGGCTAAATCCTCGGTGAATAAGCTTTTCCTAAGAAAGAAGTTGTATGCCCTCATAATGGAGGATGGTGGGCCTATGACCAAACATCTAAATGCCTTTAATATGTTAGTTATCTAGATGCACTCAGTGAGAGTGAAGATGGAGGAGGAGGATCATTGTATGACTTTGCTTTGTTCTTTTCCAGATTCATAGGACCACCTAGTTATGGCCACTGGGATCACTACCACTAAGTTCAAGATGGATGAAGGGGTTGTATCTTTTCTTTTTGAAGAAATGACAAGGAAGACTTCTAAGTTAGCCAAGGAGGCCCTAGTAGTTCATGGAAGATCCAAAGAAAAGGGCAAGAAGAAGGACAAGAGGCAAAATAAGTCTAGATCCAAATCACATGGATCTTCTAGTTAAGTTCAAGGTGAAATGTTGGAATTGCAGCAAAGTTAGACACCTTAGAAGAGATTGTAAGGAGGAGCAGAAGAAGAAGAATTTTTTTGACTCTAATCATGAGTTTGAGAGATCCTCCCAAGATGATGGTGATGCTTTCGTCACTACCTTGGTTCATGCATCAAAGGGTGTGTGGTTGATAGACTTCAGTACCTCTTTCCACATGACATCACATCGGAGTTGGTTTACAAAATATGAAGAATATGATGGTAGGAAAGTGTACCTTGGAGATATTCTCATTTGAAGATTGTTGGTCGTGGAAGAGTCTTGATATGATTCCCTGATGGACGAGTGAAGAGATCAATGGTGTACTATATATCCTTGGTTTGGAATGAAACTTACTTTCTATAAGTTAACTTAATGATGTGGTCGTGTAGGTTGTTTTCTTGAGTGGAGGGTGTAAGATGGTTAGAGGAGCTATGGTTCTTTCTAAGGGTGTTTAGATTGGCACTCTATTTTAGCTAGATGCATGCATGGTTCAGTGCAATGGTTCTTCTATTCTTGTAGTGAAGAGATCTATAGAATCTTCACCTTCACCATTGGAACCATCATCAAAGAGGTGTGTTGCATCTGCTTTCGATGGTCATGCTTCCTGAGTACCTAAGGGTGCTCATTCTTTGGAGATAAAACTTCCAGTAGAGAAAATAATGTTATTGCACCAATAGATGGGTCACATAGGTGAGAAGGGTCCTCATACCATGAAAAATAAAAATCTTGTTGAGGGTTTGAATGATTGTAATCTTGAGTTTAATTTTGTGAACATTGTGTTTATGGAAAACAAAATCGTGTTTAATTTTACTCTAGTTCTCATAAATCTTCTAGGATATTAGACTTGATACATTATGATGTTTTTGGTCTTGTTAGTGTTCCTTCGATTTCAAAATTTGTTTATTATGTATCTTTCATTGATGATTATAGTAGAAGGACATGGATATATTTCCTTAGAAGTAAATCTAAATTCTTTAGTCAGTTTAAAGAGTTTAAGGCTCTTGTGGAAGACTTGACTGGTAAAAAGATTAAGTGTTTGAGGACTGACAATGGCGGTGAGTTTTGTTCGGTAGATTTTGATAGGTTATGTAAAGATCATGGAATAGAAAGGCATAAGATAACTTTTTATACCCCTCAACAGAATGGAGTTGTAGAAAGAATAAATAGGACGTTGATGGAGAGGGTTAGGAGTATGCTTACTGGGGCTGGTCTAGAACACAAGTTTTGGCTAGAAGCAATTGTCATAGCTTGTTTCCTGGTTGATAGGTATAAGACACCTATGGAGGTGTGGTTGAGAAAACATCTCTCATTGAGACATCTTCAAGTCTTTGGTTGCGAGGCATATTCATATGTGCCTAGGGAGAAGTGGTCAAAGCTAGAAAACAAGGGTGTAAAATGTATCTTCATTGGCTATGGTGTTGGTGTGAAAGGGTACAAGCTTTGGGATCCTATGGATGAGAGAATTTTGTATAGCAGAAGTGTTATCTTTAGATAAGTCAAGCCTTCTTCCATAGTATTACAACTAGAGAAGGATGGAAAGAAAGATGTGGTTCAACTAACCCAAAGACTAAGAAGGTTGAACTAGAAGCCCACAAAGGACCTAAAGAGGTGGAGAGCTTAGAAAGTTCAGAGAGTTCCAAAGAAGAGATAGAACCTCCACCTCAGTTATTGAGGAGGTCCACTCAGCAAAGACAGTAGCCAGAAAGGTATACTCCTCTTGACTGGAGATGTATTTATGTATTTATAGATCTCACATGTTTACTCTTCATATCACTTTGCACAATTTGAGATTATGAAGCACTGGTGAGCACATAAAACTCTATCAAATCTTATCCTTACCATGTTTTAGCACTTTACAACTCCATCTTAGAGAGAAGACTATTGAATGATCTCTAATCACCTTCGTAGAATGAATTTTCCTCTTTGCCAACTTTTTTTCATGAATGCCAACACGCAGTCTACACCATTTATGTTGAGGGCGTTAATTCCTTCAATCTCATTTAAATCTAGGCTATTGATGTCATTCATGAAAAAGATCAATGGCTATACTTGGTATATCTCGCACACCTCTTAAAGTTGCAATATGAAAGGCATCGATGATGAGAGATAAATTCACCACGTGTCCACCTATGAATTTTCTTCCCTTTTGAAAATGTTAAAATAAATCACCACCCTTCTAACCAATAAGATTTCAGCATTTGTGTAGGAAACAATATATGTGGAAGCATGACATGATGCTCATTGTACACATGTCCTGACAGATGGGTGGTTTTTAGAACCGAGATGTTGTCCATTGTTGGATCTTATCATCATAAAATCTATGGCCATCGCACATGCGTAGTTGCAAGATAATGGCCCACCATCAAAGTTGCGATGTATTAAACACTCACGATGTAATGAAAATTTTCCACCTGTAATGAAAATTTGGCACCCATCATGGCCTAACTTTGCTTGAGGTTGACAATGCAATCTTTAACCAAATTTTAGATAATAGGGTGACTATTTGAGGGATATCTAATGATAAAGCCCTTCTCTGCACTCACTTAAAAACTTATGCCATCAATGTTTTTCACTACAAACTTTTTTTCTTGGTTCCCCCTCACAACCTTCTGTCTCAAGAGGGTAACCCATGTAATGAGCTCATGAAGGCCATTGCCACTTCCATTAAACTAGCTCTTGGTTACAAGGAGCTTATCCATGTCACACCCAAGCTTGTGAATCTCAAATCCCTTATCAGATTGAGGCCTTATAAAGAAGAAACTGAATAAAAAATGGGGAATTTAGAGGGCCTATACCTATGGGAGGAACTGCTAGAAAATGTTCAAGCTAGTGAAGAGGAATTGAGGGAAGTTTGAAATCTCTGGTAGTGGTTGAAATTGATCATTATTGGAGAACAGTCGATGAGATATTCATGCATTGTCTCTTGAATGGACATATTCTTAATTTTATGGAGTATGATTGGCCTCTAAGGTTGTTCTTCTTGTGGTTGAGAAAGACAGGTAATCCAATATATTTACTTTGTAGTGCTGAAGGCATATAGGAATAGAGTGGATTCCAATGATGGGTCTGTAGAAAAAAGAGGAGGGCTTAAAGTTCGGGCTTTGAATGAGAAGCTTGTCTATTTGTACTATACCAAATAGCTTCTAGATTGGAAGTTAGATGATTTTATGCAATCTTGGATGCATAATTTGCCTTTTGGAATGCAAGCCTAGATGGAGATGCTGAAGGATGAAGCTCTGGTGGAGAGATTTGGTGTTAAGATGTGGGTTCATCCATTTAGTGTTTCATCTCTACTCACAACTCTTGCAAAATAATTTGCTAATTTTTGTGGAGAAAGGCCAAGGTGGGAATGGCAAGATTTTGAGCCCTACATTCAGGATTGGTGGATGCCTAGTCTTTTTGCTAAAGGTTTACTTACAAAGTATAAAAGAACTCAACCAACTACAAATGTGACTCCTATATTTAGTGCTAGATAAGTTGTTTAAACATGTCAAAACATTTTCCTAATGGTACACCTTGTAGTCACTCTCTACATTTATTAGGAAAATGTAATTACATTCGTAGCTAGCTATTGTCAATCAGGATTGCACCCTAGCTAAGATTTGACTCAACTATCTTGTTAAAACATGGAAACACTCTCAAGTTGTGAGTAACCTATGGAGAGAATGAATCTCCAGATAGGGCTAGTTCCCCTGGCAGATTACCTAATCTAAAAGACTTTTATGAGAAAAGGGTTTAGAAAGATAACTTGAAATGAAATCCTAAATCTAATGGCAATGCACCAGAATTCTAACTTATTTCAATAATTTCACTCACAAACAGTTTCTCAAAACATTAACTCTCACAATCTCATTTAAAACCTACAACTCAACAGTGATTTGCATGAAGGCTCGAACTGAACACATCACAGAACCTGAATCATATGAAATTCTTGCACATAGATTCACAACAATGAGACATAACAAAGGACCTAATTCTTATGATCACAATGAAACATCAAATCAATATTGCAAATATGAGACATAATATGAGATAGGAATGCTCTGCTGTTTTATTAAAATTGAAGGAGTATGCAAAAATAAAAATCTGAGTACAAATATAAGCTTACAAAGCTTTCAACAAGTGAGCAAGAAAGTAAGAAGCAAATCTGAACTAGCCAAAACTAAGTTTTTCTCCCATATATATAGCCAAAGACTTTCTAAAAACTTAACCAGTTGTCTATCCAAAAAAGAAACTGAAGTCTCATTTTCTAGCAAAGGGAAAAAGCCACAAAAGAGGGCCTAAAACTGACCCAAACTGAGTAAAAGTAGGTGGAAAGTTTCCCTAACAAGTGGACCCACCCAAAAGGATACTAAAATTATGTAGATATGACCAAAATAGAAAATTTAGTTGACTCTGCCTTTCTATTTTGCATAATGGAAACTCAGGTAAAAAAGACAAGTAAACTAAAATTGCCTTAATGAGTGTTTTGCACTTGCTATTTTTTCTGCATTTACTTGACATTTATTAAAGTAATTTATAAATCATTACTTTAATAGTGCCTTACATTTGTCTACAGTTTCAAATTTGTAAAATAGAAAGAGGGGCCCACCTTGGCTTTTACAACTTGCAAAATTCTAAATATATGCAAAGTTTACCAATATATGCAAAGGTATTTAAAATACCTTATACATATCGATGAGCATTTAAACAAAAGCCAAGGGATAAGAGTCTCTTTTTTAAAAAATTAAAGGCAAAAAAGAATGCCTTATGCCAGGTCAGTCATTCAGGGCAAAGGAAACCCTAATAGCAAAAAGCCACAACCTCTTTGTGTTTTGTTCTTTATTTGGCACTTAACATTTTTGACTCCAGTTTGGGCACCGCCATTGTGAAAATTCCTAGAAGTCTACAAACTGGGTTCGTGAGAAATTTAAAGGGTTTTTTCATTTTATTGCCTTCTAATTTCTGTCTAAAAATATCAAAAACTCAGATCGTGTTTTTTGAGATATGACTAAAACATGTAACTGCTGTTTTTATTTTGCTGTGTATTGTGCCTCTGACTGTTCCTTTTGAGTTTACATCTGCAGCTTTCATTTGGTTTGGATGCATCTCATGGTGTACTTCTACTGTTCCTCATCATGCCTTTTGATGGCTCTACACATGGTTTATGAATGGCTCTTCTTGCTTCTAATGGCAGCTAACTATCTTCTTTCTGTCAGTTTGGGCGCTGCCATTGCTAGGGTTTGTTCGAGCTTCAGACTTGTAAAAATTTCTCGAAAACTACAAACTGGGTTGATGAGAAATTTAAAGGGTTTTTTCATTTTATTGTCTTATGATTTATTTCCAAAAATCTCAAAAACTTAAATCGTATTTTTTGAGATATGACTAAAACACGTAATTGTTGTCCTTATTTTGGCAAGATAGTTAATGCTACAACCAATACATGATTGTCCACCTCTTACATGGCTGCTTTTATGCATCTTTGACTTGGATCATACCCCTCTTAAGACTTAGGGGCAACATGCTGGGCTCAAACCTTGTGGGAGCCCATTTTTTCTCCACATGCTATGATGAAAACAATCTAGTAATGGAAATTTCACCTATACCTGCACAGTGAACAAACATGTTAGATAAAAACAATAGTGAAGCTCGATGCTCTTATAATGTTTGATTTTTTAGGCTCTCTTGCATACATCTGATACTTGCTCAACTAATTTAATGCATCATAGGCATATGCTATATTTTTGTTGGCAGGACATATGATGAGATTTATATCCAGAGCTCTAACAAATCTTTTCAATTATCTACAGGTTCATATGAAGATCAGGAACCGAAATCAACCATTAAAGCAATGATGGATATACTTCCTTTCATGGGTTTTTCTACTACTTTTATCTTCAGATGCATTGTATATCCTTATGTTGCATTCGTTCATCTATTCCCATGGCTTGTGTGGGACACTTGAGCATTCTTTTCCTTTCGACGTATAAAACAACAACACTTATGCAGTCTTGTGTATATTTTCATTACAAAATGAATGAAGGCAATATCTTGGAATCTGTGTAGTTCCCTTTATGTTGCAAAACTGAATTCTCCTTTAAAAAAACATTACCTTTTCTCTTTGCAATGGTTAAGCATAGCATAAATTTGTTGGAATACCTTTTCACTTTTAAATGTAATCAACCGCTTCAGCTCTACCCAATTGAGCTGTAAGTGAAAAATGGGTAACACTAGAAATCAATATTTATTTTGAAGACACTAAATTTCATAGTTGGGATTGGTGATTAAGGTGAATAAGCAAGGTGATGCCCTCTTTTTGAAAGTTAGGTTTGTAGATTGACTTTAATGATAATATCACAGAAATGCAATGGGTGTCAAAAGGAACATTATATTAAATAGTTAGCTTGTGATTAAGTAATAATGTTTTGTTAGTTTTATAGCTTGAGGTTGATAATTTCCACATCCTCATGGTATGTACTATATACCTTATTCTTTACGTAGCAGTCCTTTATTTTGAGTGTTGCAATAAAATCTTATAGCATTGTTGATATAGGGACAAGGCTAAGTGTGATGATAGTTCGTAGTTATGTTAAGAATTATTGTTGCTATGTATAAAGTAACAGAACTAAGATTTAGGATAAGGTAAAATTGAGTGGTAATAATGTTAGAGATGTAAATTTGTACTCATTTTCCATGTGTTGAACATGATCACTGTATTGATCTTTTGCTTAAGGAAATCTATGGGGATATGCAATGGTAATCTAGGAACTTTAAGATTTGTTATTAATTAATAAAAATCTATAGGTTGTGGCCTATTTTAGAAGGGGAAATTGGTAAATAGTAAATTGACACACTGGTTGGTCTTAAACCCTTCTATGGTTTTCCTTTGATAGTATTATTTCTATTTCACTTCCACAAGGGAAGTTACTTGAAAGGTTCTGAAATTTTAGGTAATTGGTCTTGCAAGGTCAATTCAATTGGAATTTGAGTGTAAGAGTTGACATGGTTATATGTTGTTTCTATATGGAATCATTTACTATAAACCATTAAGGTCATACTTAGCATAAATGATGTGCAGATATTATTGCGTCTGTGAATTGGACTAATATAAGAATATGGGGTTGGACCATAGGGTAAATGAAATTAGAAGGTTAAAAGTATTAAATTACAAATATTATTGAGTGTATATCTTCATATGATGATCTACTAGTGTTATGTTGTAAATTGTGCTCCTGCTTAGGGTAGCACAATTTCACTAAGTTTAGCTCCTACCTTTTAGTGTCCCTTAACCCCTTTCATCATTGACTCTATCTAAACCCTGATCGATGTATATCTTATCAAAGAAATGTCGCATTTCAGAGTAATTACTGACAAAACCTGGAAAGAAACCATGGATTCCAGACATTTAGGGCACCCTTAAGCATAATCTAGAGTAAAATTTGGGGGCTAGACTTGGGTGTCCGTGCCCTAGTCCTGTCCTAAATCTAAGGGATTCCAAATTTTATTTTGGTGTCAGCTTATGTTGTGTGCTTCGGGATTCTGAATTCAAAATATCTTTCCTGCGTGATGTCAGCCTTTTATTTTGATTTATTTCATTTCTAAGGTTGGGTATTCAAAGAGAACTCAAAATCATTTTATCACACACAACTATTAAGCAAGCTTACTATGCCAAAATTCTGCTACAAGTGCTATTGAAGGTCTGCAAAGTGTTGAATCTCTTGAAGAATTGGATCTTTTCTATCTTGGAGATATGTTGTGAAGATTAGGAATCAAGATCTTGAGTCTATCTTGCTCTTCCTAGGGTTTTGTGAAGCCTTTTGTATGATCGAGAGAAGAGTTGAAGCCTCCAACTTGAATTTTGGAATCCTTCGTAGATATGGCTGCCTCACCTTCTTGTTCTATAAGTCTTCATTGATGTCATCTCCTTGAGGTGAAGTTGTTGTTTCCTTGAGTGAAACATTATGTGGATCTATTCCTTGATGCTTGAGTCATTTAGGATCTTGCATTTGTTTATGCTTACAAGTTTATGGTTTATGAGCACACACAAATGCATACTTTGACATTGGCTATCGTTGAGGTAGAAATACCAAAGATGGGGTTTAATTGAGGCAAACTCCTATATAGCCACAACATACCTTCTCCTTCTTTTGTTTGTGCAGGTCAGATTCTAGAAGATCTGACAGAAAGGAGCGAAGAGGAAACAAGTGTTACAGTCACAATTGCCACAGAAGTTACAAATTCATCTTCAAAAAACTCATAGGACAATTTTGAGGGCACCCAAGTCTTTCAGGACCTTAGATTTGGGATCTAGAATCTTCAACAGAGACTTAAACACCTGGTACAGACAGTTTTGTGACAGGAGAACTTGCAGGATGATTTTAGGGGCGCCCAAGTCTTCTAGACCCTCAAAATTTAGGTGCACATGCTCTGATATCTCTTGTCTGCATTTCTGTACTCATTTAGCTATTTTCTTCTTTCAGAATCAGTTTATCCAAACAAGTTGCATAATTAGGGTTTGCCTTGATTTAACTTGTTAGGGTTTGCAAAAAACTTAGTTCACAGATCTTTTCATATACATCAGCAGAGTAATAGGATACATGTAGTTTAATCCTTTCATAGTGATTGAGCTCGGTTCATATTCTGAATGTTAACGTATGAAAAGGGAGGTTTGACCTAGTTGAGCATGCTAATCATTCTTCTCCATTTTCACACTAAACAACTAGATATAGTGTCACTAACTATCTTGAGTATGACTTGGGTATTAGTCATGCTTAAAGAAAGATTATAATTACTATTGTATGTCCTTTGATGTTTGGATGACTTTTATGTGGCCTGGTTGATGCAGGTTATGTTCCATTTAAGAAGGATGCCATAATATAATGACTCTAATGCTTGATATCATTTAATCATACTATAGTAGGATGTTGAACACAAAGCCATATTGGGACTTTGCCTAATTGTTACATTGTGAATATATTATGTCTATTAAGATCATGTGATCTGCTATGACTCGATTTATTTTATATTGATTAGGTTGTTATGCATATTTCTGTGTATGGATTTGATTATGGGAATATTAGTAAGTGTTGGTATGAAATTGGGATGACAATGAAACCATGAAGGTAGGGACCTATGTGTATGTTCATTGAGAGAATTTTGTGAGGAGAACTACATGGGACTTCGATCCCATTTGGAAGTGAGTATGTAGGAAGTCCTTGGGCGAATGATGCTCCTGTGACCCAAGTTTGTAGGGGAGGGGTCTATGGAATTGCTCCAAGGCTTGGGGCATTCCTAAACTTGATCAACCTTCCCTCTTTAGTGCATTTTATCTTGTGGCTGATATTGCATCAGATTGTTGTGAACTCACCTTTTAATTAATATGTCCTCACTATATAGGCCTGAGTCGATAAAAGGCACTCCATCATCATCAAGCTTATCTACTATGAGGTTTGTGGAGTTTGGCTTCCACAATCTACTCTAATTTTGGATGAAATTTTAGAGTCACTTTCATCATGGTTCATCTCTAAGGTGAAAGTATAAGAGCACCTTTGGACTTGTCTAACTATAATTCTTGGAGTTGTGTGTGTTGAACATTATGACATTATGTTTTGGCTTAGTAATATGTATAGGAAGGTGTATGTTAGCCTCAAGACCCTAGAGAGGTCTATTCTTCTAAGAAATAAGGGCATGGTGAACTTGGTCATGACAGGGTTATGAATGTGTTATGGAAACCTGCTAACCTTGCAGTTAATGATGATGCTGAATTAATCCATTATGTTCTGATAGTGTGAACAACTCTTAATATGTGTCGATCATCCGCTTGCTCTAAATATGTGCCTATATTTGGGTTGAGTTAGGATGGAATTCTTTATATTGCCTTTTCCAAATGTGGGCCACCAACAATAAGTATTACAAATATGGTATGGTGTTTAGCTTCATATCTGTTTGGTGGGTAATTGTATGTTAAGCTTTATGATTTGTAATATGTAAATATATTATGTACTCAAAAGTAGAATGTTGTATGACATTACTACTAGGGGTTTGAACTTTTGTTTAATAAATGTAGTGTTTTCAAGTAATAATGGAATGATGTGAATGGCCTTTGGGTTTACTCTATGAGTTGTTTTGTTATGTACATGTGACCCGGCTCCTATGGGTATAATGTGTTACTTGTGCATGTGGGTAATTTTGACCCCAAGACCTATAATGCCATGTGTATAGGTTTATGGATCCCCGTGTGGTAATGTAACTGGGATAGCTAGTCTAAGGTGTAAACCCTTAAGGACAATATGTTTTAGATCAATGTTATTAAACCTTTTAAGTGTTAGAATGTTGAACTGAGATTGATATAGGAGACAACTTCTTGTCATCACAATTGGAGTTGAGTAAGGGACTCTACGAGGGCATAGGTAGAGAATAATTATTTCTCTTAATGTAGCTTGTAATAAATTATTTCTCCTAGCATAGCTTGTAATAACTTGTATAAATTGTGATTCAATGTATATAGTTAGGGCTTTTAAACTCTTGAGTTTGCATGTATTCATCTAACCTATAATATTTGCCCTTTCTTCAATATAGGGATAATGTTTCAATCATCTTTCTTTGTCTTTCTTCATTGTGAGTACTTTGTTTCCATTGTGCCTCTATGTTGCATGATAGGATCTTCCTTAATTGAAATCTCCTATCATGACTCCATTATTTCATAAATAAGCAGATAGGGTAAAGGTATAGGGATGTGCAAACATTTGAATGGGGATAAGTAAAAAAATTATAGGAATATATGTAATGGATAGGTAAGTGGCATAGGACAAGAGACTTGAGTTTACACAAAATTACACAATTTATCAAAATATCAATATATCAAAAAACTTTCTTCAAAATAAATCCATAATTAAATAGAAAATGACATAGAAATACAAATTTTACCATTACAAATATATCTTTCTCAATACAAAAAATTATATATAAAAAATTATCTTTAAATCAAGCACTAAACTACCTTAAAGGTATGTTAAACACATCAATCTTATTAAATTTATTTTTCAAACTTTTAGAGATAATACCTTCCTATACCACAGACAGAACTTGCCCTTTTAAACAAGAATACAAAGTAAGGAGCATCCGGTTCTTATCCTGTTCTCAAGGAAATGCCACCTTTTTAACCTTTTATACAAGGAGAACTCTCTGACCAGTCAGCACTATAGACATCATTATTTTAGTTCTCCATCTTTAATAACTACTAAATTTCTAATTCCAGCCCATTGAAAAAAACAAAAAACAAATAGCTTCTTTCATTTAGCAAAACCAATATCAAATATTTTTATGTGACTATAGCAAACAAAACTGCCACTGACCAGAATACTCTTGTATTAGATATATGGAGTTAGTTCTGTAACAATCCTTAACCAAGCCTTTATTCAATCTTTTCATTTTCAGAGGCTCGACTCAATACCCTTCTAGACAGGGTAGCAGACCTTACATAAACCATAAAAATGTGATGAACTCTGTTTACCAGCTTAAAGACACACAGGTCATGTTTTTGCAGCTCATTGCTAACAACAAAACTTTTCCAACCGCCTTGTAAAATCCGATAATTTCTATATTGTCTAACCATAACGGGCCACAAGCCAGAATTCTTGTGATGTACAAGTATTATTCTGGTATTTCTCTTTGGTAGCCAGAGCTTGGCAAATTTTCCAGGAATAAACTGTAACACATCAAATCAACATGCATTATTTTAGCTCAAGATGAATAAACAACATAATCCTTTTTCTGTTGTCTATATGAGTAGTGAAACTTACGAGTCTATAAGTTTTACCAAAAACTGCACCCTGTTTTAAAATCACTGAAAACTGTGGCTCCATTGATAACTGTGGCTCCATTGATACCACAGGACTGAGAACTCCAGAGATCTCTGTTTGCATAGGAGATAATATATGTGAGATAAACTATGGTGCAAAAGAATGCATGTATAGGTTTCAGTTTGGAGCATCTTCGTGCTCACTCTACTTAAACATCATCCACTTCAATGGTCAAACAGTCAATAGTAATTTTACGCCTCATCCATACCAAAATGTGGTAAATATTTGTTCTATTTTCGTGCTTACCTGAAATGCTATCAGTATCTAACCAAGGTGTGACTTCAGTAGCTGCATTAAAACTCCTTGGATGTTTCCTAAATAGAGAAGCTTGATTCCCAGAAAAGTCATTTTCTTGTTTGTGTGGCATACATACCCATTCTTTGGAAGAACATGTTGCTGTCATACTACAATCTTCTTTATGTGCTGTCAAAATTGTAACAACAATTTCTTCATTTGAACTGGGTTCAACACAAAATATGTGAACATCAGCAGAGGCTTTTGTGGGAATTTTCCTGTGCTCACACCTCTTCTGATTGCAAACTTTTGAGGGGATTTCTTCTTTAAGACAACATGATGTATAACTCTGAAGAGCAGAGGCACTCTGTTTCTCACAGTCATTTGGTCCAAAAACTTGCACAACAAAGTATGTGTCAATGACATAACTAAAAACAAGTATATCTTTGGCTGCTATACCGTTGTCAGAAACAAAACTCTGCCAGCCATCTGTGAAAGATGCAGAAGCATCAGTACAACAAAAGTTTACATGCCACAAATAACCACTTGGTCCCTGGAGAATTGCATCTTTACACGTCCTACACTTGATTCTCATCGCAAACTTGTCAGGGATTTCCTACGACCAATTACAAGGAATTTAGTTCAACCTTAAACAGAGCACATTTTGAACTGATATTCAGTGAAAATAAAACAAATCCAAAAGGAATTCATCTTCTGCTACAATGATATTGATAAAATATCTGTAATTCGTTTATAGGAGCCCTCTTTTCTCCATTTATTTTCCTTTAATTTTGTAGAAGACACCATAAAGCATCCCGTGTAATTCAATGTACATTGTATATACATACACAACACTTAAAACAGGTAATCACAGACCCTGATGATTGAAGCCACACTGGTAGGCTAGCAGCATGCATGCACATATCCACGATGCCTATTAAATGCAGTTGGATTTTTCAGCAAAAGGAGTGTGCAAACAAAAAATACCATTCAAAAAAGACAAAATTCATGTTTAGAAACTATGAAACTAAAATTGAATGAAAGTGGATTTTGAATGCCATTATTACAATCATTTGATTCCTTTAATACAATGTCCTAATAAAACACCACAGTTCTGTAGAAACAAAAATATATGATTCTAATTTTTAACATCCCTCAGTCAGGAAACAAAGGCTGTTACAGCTTCTGATATGGAAGTCTCATCTTGATTCACTCTAGACGTTGGTTGATTGTTATTAGTTACTTTCTTGTATGAAGATCGACCATATAAATCTAATTACTAGAATGGAAAGTACCTTTATATTATACAATGGTAAACAAATGTATTTCCAATCCTATCTTTGACAGATAAATGTCATTGCAACCATCTAGAGAATATACTAATCTTTAGCCTCAACATAATGAAAATGTAAATCACTATATTGGAATAGTTTATGTAGCAAGCATTAAGCCAGCTTGAGAATATACTCCATCAGAAAATTTAAATCATATATTGTAATAGTTTATGTGACAAGCTTTACAAGAGAAGATATAGTGCAGAGAGATTCAGACATGGTACCAACCCGTGAGGCCACAAACCCCTGTCCTCAAAAAGGATTCCAACATATCAACATAGGCGTCCAAACTATTTCAATTTACTAGGACACCAATAATAACTTTAATAATACACAAAATTTCAAGAACAAAAGTAAGAGAAAAAACAATACTTTCTAATGTACCTATGTAAGCCTCACCATTCTTTTTTAGGTTTTTAATAAGTGAATACAAAAAAGGTCAGGGTGGTTAAGAAAGTCTTTATAAGGTACTATTAGAATTTGAGGAGAGGAAGCAAAATGATTAAAAATAAAGATTGAAAGCACAAGATATATTTACTTGAACAGAGATATGTCAAGTACCGCTAACATGCAACATAACAGGCCAGACAAGTGCTCCAGGATGGAGATATATTTTAGCAGGCTCGGTCACAAGCATATCATATAATATGATTTCAATGTTGATGTCACTTTTAAAATTAAAATGATTTTGGTTAAAGTATAGCAGCTGCATATTCTGTCCAAAAACTCTTCTGGAAAGAAAATGTCATAATTTAAAAAAATGTCTTTCAACTAAGATTACTGTTTGTCAAATGATTTTGTTTTTGGTTCAAATGTAAAAGTTGCATATTCTATCCTAAAAACTCCTTTTGAACGAAGATTTAATAAATTAAAAAATAAAATAAAAGTCTCAACTAAGATTTTTTGTTTGGTCCTTTTGTTTGGATTTACATTTACAATATAATGATAATCAACATGTTCCACGGGACACATCCTAAACTCTTGTGCTCTCATCTCCATTCCATTTTCCTATTTAAATAACCTTCTAGAATTTTAGGGATAGCCTTTGGTATCTACTTTTTGCAGGCATTCCCCACCCTTACTGCACGGTGAGCCTTCCCAACCCAACCTAAAAGGAGACTCAATGGCATTACCCTCATTGTTCTCTCCCTAGCCACCCCAAAAGAGGACTAAATGGAACACATTAGTGGGGTGAGGCCCAAGGTCCCCTTTTCCCTCAGCTAATATGTAGATTCACCATCTCATATAACATAGACCTTGTTTTGTTATAATGGAAAAACATCTTTCTAATTTGGAGGCATTGCAGTGGTCAATTAATAAACATGAAAAAAAATAAAGAATTTGGGGAGAATCGCTAAACTAGGAAGATGGCATGTGCACATTATTTACCTTAATGGCATCAATGCTTACTACTCCACTCTCTAGCCCATTTTTAATAAACTAAAACAGGGGAGAACGAAAACCTAAACCCTACATTTGAAAAGATTCAGCAATGAAATTCATAGTGCATGTTAACAGTGGACAATAACTTTTCTAAAAACTTGAGCACCTTCAAGCTAGTATAATGGATGTTCTGTAATGCCTACTACCCATCATATTTGTCTTGGGTTTTTACTTCTGTTTTTAAACTTTGAAGTTTAAAGAGAAGAAACAAAGCAACCAAACACTGTTCAGAACAAACAAACATTATCTCGCCCACCAGTGCAGATGAGAATTCTCCTTCCATGACTCTGAAAAAGGATGTGCCTTCATTTGAATTTGATGAATAACTAGACAAGCATTTGGAAGTGCAACGTCCGCATGCCATTCTTTTGCTTCTATTCTCATTACTTGTCATTGCCATATTGTATCCCATATATTTTGAAACTGTACAGTTATAAACAGACTGTCATACGTGTGTAATTATACTTTTTACTGGAAAAACAGTGGCAAGGACAATATGTATACTCTAGATACAAGATAAAATATAAAATTTTGCCATTATAATACCTAAAATGTGGTCTTCTGTAAAAGATTTTCACATCAAACATTTGGGATTACATTTTGTAATTCATCATCAATAAAATCTTTTGCACAATTTTACCAAAACAGTTATCTTAATATCAGTAGATTTCTCTTCTTCACCTAAAATTGATTACAAATCTACGCATTATGAAAGAGATCAACCCTCTACTCTTGTAAGTATTCTTTGCGATTGCACTCGTACACATCATGATTAAATTTTAAGCTTAAAGCTACTCTGGAATGTGCTTTTGGTTACGTGTATAATGAAGTATATAGTTTTCTAAAGGAAAATAAATCCTAAGCTTAATCTAAGCTAATCCAATAAGTTGGATACAAATAGGTACATAAATTACTTAGAGTAATAAATGACAGCTGTCGGTACATGTTTGTTGAAAGTAAATATAAAAGTATGATAAAGGTATTTAGCTTTGTGTTTGGAAGAGAAGAATAATTCACTACATATATTAAATTATAGATGTCTCGTGATAAAAAATGGAATATGATAGTTTGTAGTTTGCCTTAGAATCTAACTAAGTGGGGTTGAATCTATGGATCATGGTTAGATCCATGCCTATGTAAATATCTTACACTCACGCAAATGATCTTTAGTTTGTACACTTTTACTTCTTGAGTCACTTGATTTGCTTTTGTTTCTTTTGTCTTTTCCACCATATGAAGACTCGTGGTATTTACTAATACCTTTGAAGGATTGCCATTATGTCACAAGGGGATATGTGCACCTAGGTCAACTCTTGGAAATGTGTGTAAAATATTGAATACAACAAATTTCAACCTACAAATGCTCTAGAGTGGTATGGTCTAGAATCAGGGTTTTTTAGTGCTCCAAATTTAAATGTTCCTAGCATGCTCCCTTTGTAAATGTTAATGATATTCAATGCTATCCAATGATGATAATGAGTGCAATTGAATGCCTTTAAATATAAGTACATAGCAATACATTATGCAAATGTGTGTTTAGTTGGCCTTTGGCAGAAATGGAATATGTGGGAATTGACCAAACTTTGAAATTTGAAATTTGAAATATTGAGGGTCTAGTTTGCTATGGTAAGATCAATGTGGATAATGGAGGTATAGGAATAAGTGCATGAATAGGTGTAATTTATGCACAATTAGGGTGAATGTGTTGAGTTTGTGCATGTATGGATGGGATGTGGATAAATGTATGAGAATATTTGTGCATGGGGGAAATGCAAAGGCTAGAGGATTGGACCTGACTTTGGACAAAATTATGACATTTGTTGATATGTAAATTTATTAGGGCGTTCTTCCAAAATGGACATAAAACTAAATGAGAGATGGCATATGTATACAAATTTCACCATTACATTTTGCCCCCACTTTGAGGTGCACGTGAATCCTAGAATGATCATGTATCTAAAAGTATGTAGTGTTAGGAAAGGTGTAAACCTTGCACCTAATGTTAAGATTACAAACAATATGATTTTTAGGTTGAAAAATATAAAAACTCAATTTTTGGGTTATAGAGTTGGTTTTTGGCCAAAATAAAAATTTCGGGTTGTTTGGCATCGGTTCCTTGGTTCCTATCATGTGAACCTCTTCAAGCTCTACAATTAAAAAAAATAGGCCTAATCAACCCCCTAGATCAAAAGTTGTGGTCTTTGGGAGTTGGGCTTTTTCATTGGAAATCTAAAAATATCAACACATAAAAGAGTTGTAAAGGGGAGTTACACTTGTTGACCAACACATCATAAGGCATCTTTGGATGGGGATAATGGAACCAAAATGAAATGTCCAATTTGGTGAGTGGATTATAACAACGTTATGACAGGTGGAAGAAATATGCTATTTTTAGCATGTCAACTCATCTTGGAATTTGGGTGTTGGATTTCTAACTAAGGATTTGGGCACCACTATTTTGGCTGGTTTTAGCTCATAGTTTTCTAATTACCTTTTGATGGTTTCATGTATTGTATCTCGTATTTAATAGGTGCTTGAGATGGAGGTTTGATAGTGAGTTTTGTAGGTATTGTTATGTTGTCAAAATTCCTCTAGATCTCTGGTTGGTGATACTCCTGTGAAGGCTTATTTTGCAAGTGTATTGTAACTATGTTGTTTACTGAATAATACATTGAATTGCTTTAGCATGTGGGGTTTTTCTCCTGAAATGATTTTCCCTATGTACACTTGTGTTATGGTATATTATTTATTTTATGTTTGTATGTGTTTCTACTTTCTATAATTGATAAAATATTGAAATTTACACAACACTCTCGTCAGAATTTTAGTGTATGAAGCAGTTCCACGTACCTTGCTTCCTTTCATTTGGTATCAAATCTTGATCACCTCAAATTCTAGGTGTTGGGTAGAGGGTTTTTTGTACTAATCTTTGTTTGAGTGGGAGCTTATGTAGAGAGGGTTTTGATCTTATTGAAAGAAGAGATGGTAAGCACATGAAGGATGGAGATGGAGAAGTTCTCATGCACAAAATTTGATTTGTGGAAGCTCAAGATGGAGGATGTGCTCGTAGACTGAGATCTATGGGCTATAGTATCTGGATCCAATCCTACAACCACATCACATGAAGGCTGGAAAAAGATAGATAGAAAATCAAAGGGTCTCATTAGACTTAGTTTAGTTGATTTAGTGTTGTTGAATGTGCATGAAGAGAGTACAACAATGAATCTTTGGAAGAAGCTTGGAGAAATTTATCAGGCTAAATCCCTAGTGAATAATCTTTTCTTAAGAAAGAAGCTTTATGCCCTCATAATGGAGGATGGTGAGCCTATGGCCAAACATCTAAATGCCTTTAATATGTTAGTTACCCAATTGCACTCAGTGGGAGTGAAGATGGAGGAGGAGAATCATTGTATGACTTTGCCTTGTTCTTTTCCATATTCATGGTGTTGGGAATTAAGGTGTCTCAACCTTTGCAATTTCCTAGCATTAATATTTATTTATTGGCCTAATTTTGTATTTACTTGCACATCTTGTTTTGTCATTTAGTTTGAGGTGGCATTGTGACATGTCATCCTACTTGTAATATGACTTGCATGGTCAAGTCAAACACATGAGAATCTAGGTGCCCCATTTGAGGTGGCACTAATATGCCATGTGTTGGCATCTTGTAATGTGTGTAAGGTCTTATTTTGCGTGACAGAATCTGACATGTAAGAGCCAAGTATAGAGATTCCTATGACAAGTGAAGACAAGTGTCGGAGAGCATCTTTGCATGTGAGGAAGGCATCTTTGGGCGCCCAAGTTGGGTTATGACATGTTGTAAGAGGAATATGCTATTTTTAGGCAGTTATGACAGATTCTCTTACAACTATAAGAGCTGTCATGTATGAGGGATTCTATGATAGTTGTAAGGTCTGTAAGAGCATCTGGCATAGTCTATCTTGGGATGGAGCACCCCATCTTGGGAAGTCAAATCTGCCATGTATGAGGGATTTAAGAGAGGTGTATACATGATGGACAAGTGTCCTTGGGTGTGAGAAATGGGCCATGTGGCCAAGATGGACGCCCACCTCAAGAGGCTTCTCATTTATGCTTTGTAACTCTATATAATCGGGTGCTTGGAGTAGTAGTATGCATAGTGTTTATATAGGTACTGTTATGCTGTCGAAATTACTCCAGACACGACATTTGAAGACCCCTGGAAGAACTTGCATTACAAGTGTATTGTAAACCATTTTAGTTTTGATAATACATTGTGCAGGTTTTGGAGTGTGGAGTTTTTTACTTAAAAAGGTTTTCCCCATGTACATCTTGTGTCACTTGCATTCTATGTGTTGTTGTTTGTTGTTTTATCTTTATGTTACATGCTTAACATAACTGTAATTGTAAGGATCTAAAAATTTGAACTACATTCCCCTCATTAGATTGGTGTTTGGAAGTGATGGCACAGTCTTGCCAGTCACTTCACAAATCTACTATAAAAAATTAACCCCAATGAATAATACAAAACAATGACAGGAAAACAAAATAGAAGCGACAAGAAATAATGTAAAAGAGATTTGTCTTTATTATTTAATATTTATGTGCATTACAAAACCATGTATCAGCTATATGGTCGACCTCTCCTATGTAAAAAATCAAAACAAACAAAATGCCAAAATCTAATCTCGATTCTCTAATTGTTAGCCCTCTCGCAATTTCAATCTACTTTCCTTCGAATCAGACCTGCACCTTGTCTATCAATAATCGGCCTGTCTCAGACTGTCGATCCCTCTTCTGCTCGTGTAGTCCCTCTTTCTATCTATTCCACCTCCTTTTATCTGCGAGTAGCCCCCCATTCCTCTAGTTTGTAGCAAATAAATACTTCTTATCGCCAAGGCAGAGAGACTAGGGAACACCACCATAACGTCCCATGTTCAACAGAGAATAAAGAATCAACCAGATGATGCAATTTGCCAACCTCTTTATTACATGACTGCCCACGATCTGAAACCGTCGTCGCCATAAGGAAAATGAAGTCACTAGAGGAAAATAGACCACCACAAATACAACATGACTACCAACACTTGAAAAGATTTTTAAAGAAGATTTAATGTTGTTTCTAAATCAGTCGATCCACCAAGAAGGAAGAAAAAAATTATATCTGCCAGCTGGTTCCACTCTTCATTTGGACAATTTGAGGCTTTAATCTTTTTAAAACTGGAGATGATTACAAGCCACAACCTCCATAAAAGCATAAATTAAATTGCCAAGAAATGGTCGATAAGAGAATAAAGAAAGCCAAGCAAAAGATATCCTGTCATGGGCGACATGAGCGATAGGAGCCTCACACCAAAATTGCAGTAAAGAACCCTGCTTTATTCACAAAGAAAAACCAACAAATAAAACCAAAATTGAGAGAGGCAAGATGCCCCAGCATCAAACTCCCGGGCAGAAAGAGATCATGAGCTCCGTCTCATGAGGTCTACAACTGAATGACCCAACTTATTGATCTCGTCCTCAGTAAGCCATGATGCATCTTCCAAGGGATGGTTGCACCATTTGACAATATACTTAAAATATTCCTTCTTACAGGTCTTCTTCAACACTTGCTTATCTAGAATGCATTCTATCTATTGTGGAACAGTGATTGTCCTAGCTTGTTCCTCTTGAGATGAATCAATTGCTTTAACTTCATCTATCTCGTTATCCCCCTTGTATGGATATAGATCTACAACATTAAAAATGGGAGATATATTCAGCTCTTCAGGCAGTGATATCTCATAAGCATTGGCTGAAAACTTCCTCAAGATTTTGCAAGGACCAATATTTTTCATCTGAAGTTTATTGTATGTCCCTGTAGGAAATCTCTCCTTTCGGAGATGTGCCAATGCAAGGTCTCCAACTTGAAATTGCAGCTCCATTTTCTTCTAATTAGTATGCCTTTTGTACTGTAGATTGTTGTCTTCAATGTTATGCTTCACCTTTTCTTGAATGTCATGAATGACTTGAGCAAATTCTTCCCCATCCGCACTCCTCTTTTCCATTCTAGCAAGATCACGAAGTTCAAACACACCTCTTGGATGCATTCCATACGCCACATAGAAGGGACCAAAACCTATGCTTTTGTTTGGGGAATCATTATATGTAAATTCAGTTTGTGCTAGCATAAGATCCCAACTTCCAGTTGAACTATCAACAAGGCATCTCAATAAATTTCCAAGGCTTCTATTGACAACCTCGGTCTACCCATCCGTTTGTGGATGATAAGTAGAGCTAAAATTCAGATTTATGCCCAGCTTCTTCCATAGAGTCCTCCAGAAATGACCCACAAATTTTGTATCCCTGTTAGAAATTATACTTCTTGGTATACCATGCAGCCTTACAACTTCTTTAAAGAAAAAAATTGCAATACGAGTGGCATCACTAGTCTTCTTACATGGTATAAAATGCACCATTTTTTAAAAATCTATCAACTACAACAAAGATTGAATCATTACCCCTTTGTGTACGAGGTAAACCCAAAATAAAGTCCATACTCACAAAATCCCAAGGTTTGGTTGGAACTGGCAATGGCTGATATAATCCAACATTTTAACTTCTTCCTTTAGCATGTTGACAAACTCTGCACCTCTCCACATATCTTCTCACATTTGCCTTCATCCTTGGCCAATACTAATGAGTGCTCAGTTGTTGAAAAGTCTTATCCTGTCCAAAGTGACCAGCAAGACTACCGCTATGTTTTTCCTTCAACAAGTTATCTCTCATGGAGCCTCTAGGAATACATAACTTATTTTCCTTAAACAACAAACCTTCTTGTATCATATAATCAATCCATGGTTCTTTATTCCGGCAAATAGGATCACTGCAAGCTGCAAATGCTTCTCCAAAATCTGCATCTTCTACATACAATTCTTTCAAACTTTCAAATCCCACACTGTTAGTCTTTATCTCACATAACAACAAATTCTTCCTACTTAAAGCATCAACAACTTTATTCATTTGACCACTTTTATGCTTCAAAACAAAATTAAAACTCTGAATAAACTCAACCCACTTAGCATGCCTTTGATTCAATTTGTGCTGGCTGTTGATGAACTACAAAGTATGATTATCTGTATACACAATGAATTCTTTGGGCAAAAGATAATGTCTCCATTTCTTGAGGGACTGAACAAATGCATAAAATTCCAAATCATAAGAAGAATATTTCCTTTTTGCATCATTTAATTTCTCACTAAAATAAGCAACTAGCTTTCCCTCTTGACTTAAAACTGCCCCAATAGCCAAACCACTAGCATCACATTCTCCTTGAAACACTTTATCAAAATCTGGCAAAGCAAGTATGGGTTGTTCACTCACCTTTTTCTTGAGAAATCTAAAATTTTCTTCAGCCTCTTTAGTCCACACAAATGGTCTTTTACTTCCCTTAATAGTCTCCAATATAGGTGCTACCACATGACTAAAACTTCTTATAAACTTTCTATAAAAACTAGAAAGACCATGAAAACTTCTTACCTCCATGTTACTCCTTGGTGATGGCCAATCAAGTATAGCCTAAACCTTCTCCTTGTCCATCTTCAATCCATCCTTTGACACCACAAAACCCAAGCAAACTAGTTCAGTCTACAAAAATACACATTTCTTCAAGTTAATCTGTAACTTTTCTTCCTGTAGTCTCTTCATAACTTGCCTCAGATGCTCAAGGTGCTCCTCTTTTGACCTTCTAAACACTAAAATGTCATCCAAATATACAACCACAAATTTCCAATAAATGGTTTCAGAACCTCATTCATTAACCGCATAAAAGTACTAGGAGCATTAGACAACTGAAAAGGCATAACCAACCACTCATACAACCCATCACTAGTTTTAAAAGCAGTTTTCCACTCATCCCTTGGTCTGATTCTAATTTGGTGATAACCACTTTTCAAATCTATCTTGGAAAAATACATTGAACCACTCAAACAATCCATTAGATCTTCAATCCTAGGTATGGGAAACCTATACCTTATGGTAATTTTATTTATTGCCCTTGAATTAGTACACATACGCCATTCTCCTCCTTTCTTTGGCACCAACACTGCAGGAACAACACAAGGGCTTAGAATTTCTCTTATCAAGCCTTTCTTCAAAAGTTCTGCCACTTGCTTCCTTATCTCTTCATTCTCCATAGGTGTTAATATGTATGCAACTTTATTTGTAAGGCTAGCACCTAGAATCAAATCCATATGATGACTTATGCTTCTAATAGGAGGTAATTCATTAGGCAAATTAGTTGCAACAATATCCATATTCTCATTCAACATGTCTTTTATCTCAATAGGCAAATCATCCAACTTTGTAGAAGTCATTACACATTGTGGTTTAGGAACCAAAGCAAAACCAATTTCTTCATTCTTCAAATCTTTCAAAAATTCTTTACCACTTACCATCATTACCTGATTGCTACTGCTGCTGTCCTCTTCTTTCTCCTTTATGGGCAGCAAGGTATGCTTCTCTCCATCCTTCATAATGGTATATGTATTCTCCTTTCCATCATGGATTGAATTTTTGTCAAATTGCCATGGTCTTCCAAGCAAAACATGGCACACATCCATGGGCATTATATCACACAAAACACAATCTTTATAACTACCAATATAAAAATCAACGTAGGCCTACTCACTAACCAATATTTGATGGCCTTTTTGTAACCAAGTTACCTTATATGGAGTTGGGTGCTTAATCCTTTTAAGATTCGGCTTCTCTACCATTTCAGTGGCAACAATATTGTCAGTACTACCACTATCTATAATGAGCTTACAAAATTTACCATGTGACTTACACTTTGTTCTGAAGAATGCTCTCCTTTGAACTGGCTCTTGACTTTCCTTCTGTGGCTTTAACAATGCTCTCTTAAGCATCAAAGACTCTCCTGATTCTGCTCCATCCTTGTGATGTACTGGAGATCCTACACTTTCTTGGTCAGCTTGAACAACTTGATTGCTTCTTTCAAATTTGGAGTGTCCTCCTTGTGATGACTTAGTACAGTCCCAACTCTTGTGTCCAAATTGATTGCACTTGTAACATTTTCCAGCAAATCTTCTTCCTCTACCTTGCGAACCACCTCTTCCATAAGATCTTCCTCCTCTATTTTGAAAACCACCTCTCTCATTGTTGACTGTTCCACTGGAACTTCCAGCCTCTTCACTTTGATGGTGGTGTTGTCCTCTACCAAATTGTATCCCCTTCCTCTAAAACCTCTTTCTCTCTTCTTTTCTTGTTGACTTTGCTTCCTTTGCAGCTTCTCTTCTGCCTTTAAGGCAAGTTGGTAAGCCTCTTCCAAGCTCTTTGGAGACAAAAGACTCATTTCATCTTGTAGACTGTATTTGAGACCATTCACATAATAGGCTATCTTCTCCACATCTTCTTCAGCATGCCCAGACCTAATTATAACCTTGTAAAACTCTTCTATATAATCTTTCATAGACATATCTTTTTGTTTCAAATTTTGTAATCTCTTAAAGAGATTTGCTTGATAGTCACTAGGCAAAAAATTAGCCTTCAACTTGGCCACCATCCTATCCCATGAGTTATTCTTTTCCTTGTTTCTCTTTCTTCTTTCAGTTTGGACAAAGTCCCACCACATGACAACATGATCTTTCAATCTCGTGCAGGAAAATTTTACTCTTTTCTCTTCTTCTACGCCCTCATATTCAAAATATTTATCCAAGTTGTTTATCCAGTCGATTAATTCTTCACCATTGAGGCTTCTAGCATAAGTTGGTACATTGATCTTGGGTTTGGATCTCAAATTCATGACTGACCTTATCAGTCTTTGACCAAATTCATCTCCTGGGTCTGCATGCCCTTCCTCATTTCCTTCTCTCTATGGTTCTTCTTCTTCATCACTTAAATCTTCAATATCAGGGTTTCCTCTCCTCTGTGCCCTCTCAAGAGCATCCAACCTTTCAATCAGATTCTGCATCAAATCAGGGTCACCATGGTCCCTTCAACCTCTGCCCATCCTCTCGAAGGCATTGACCACTTCTAATACCCAATCTTAACCTTTTCTCTGATACCAAACTGATGGCACAGTCTTGCCAGGCACTTCACAAATCTACTATCAGAAATCAACCCCAATGAATAATACAAAACAATGAAAGGAAAACAAAACAGAAACAATAGGAAATAATGTAAAAGAGATTTGTCTTTATTATTTAATATTGCTATGCGTTACAAAACCATGTATTGGCCATATGGTCAGCCTCACCTATGTAGAAAATTAAAACAAACAAAATGCCCAAATCTAATCTTGATTCTCCAATTGTCAGCCCTCTCACAATTTCAATCTACTTTCCTTCGAATCAGACCTACACCTTGTCTATGAATAATCGACCTATCTCAGATGGTCGATCCCTCTTCTGCTCGTGTAGTCCCTCTTTCTATCTATTCCCCCTCCTTTTATCTGCGAGTAGCCCCCCCATTCCTCCAGTCTGTAGCAAATAAACACTTCTTATCGCCAAGGCAGAGAGACTAGGGAACACTACCATAACGTCCCACGTTCAACAGAGAATAAAGAATCGACTAGATGATGCAATCTGCCAACCTCTTTATTACATGACTGTGCATGATCTGAAACCATCATCACCATAAGGAAAATGGAGTCGCCAGAGGAAAATAGACCACCATGAATACAACACAACTACCAATACTTGCAAAGATTTTTAAAGAAGATTTAATGTTGTTTCTAAATCAGTCGATCCACCAAGAAGGAAGAAAAAAATCATATCTGCTAGTTGGTTCCACTCTTCATTTGCACGATTTGAGGATTTAATCTTTTTAATACTAGAGATGACTGCAAGCCACGACCTCCATAAAAGCATAAATTAAATTGCCAAGAAATGGCCGACAAGAGAATAAAGAAAGCCAAGAAAAAGATATCCTATCACACAGGTAACAAGAGCGATAGTAGCCTCACACCAAAATTGCAGTAAAGAACCTTGCTTTATTCACAAAGAAAAACCAACAAATAAAACCAAAATTGAGAGAGGCAAGATGCCCTAGCATCAAGAAGTGTTTCTGCATACCTTGCTTCCTTTCACATGGGACCACATGGTTATGGCCATTGGGAGCATTACCACCAAGTTCAAGATTGATGAAGGGGTTGTATCTTTGCTTTCTAAAGAAATGAGAAGGAAGACTTCTAAGTCATCCAAGGAGGCCCTAGTAGTTTGTGGAAGATCTAAGGAAAAAGGAAGGAAGAAGGACAAGAGGCAAGATAAGTCTTGATCTAAATCCCATGGATATTCTAGTAAGTTCAATGTGAAATGTTGGAACTATAGAAAAGATGTACACCTTAGAAGAGATTGTAAGGAGGATAAGAAGAACAAGAAAAATATTTACTATGATCATGAGTTTGAGAGATCCTCCTAGTATGATGGTGATGCTTTGCTACTACCTTGGTTCATGCATCGAAGGTGTATGGTTGATAGACTCTGGTGCCTCTTTCTACATGACCTCACATCATGGTTGGTTTACAAGATATGAAGAATACGATGGTAGGAAAATTTACCTTGTAGATGATTCTCATCTGAAGATTGTTGGCTGTGGAAGAGTCTTGATCCAATTCCCTAATGGATGAGTAAAGGAGATCAATAGTGTACTACATATCCTTAGTTTGGCACGGAGCCTACTTTCTGTAAGTAAACTTAATGATGTGGGTGTACATATTGTTTTCTTGAGTGGAGGGTGTAAGGTAGTTAGAGGAGCTATGGTGCTTACTAAGGGTGTTTGGATTGACACTCTATTTTAGCTGGATGCATGCATGGTTTAGTGCAGTAGTTCTTCTAATCCTATAGTGAAGAGATCTATAGAATATTCACCTTTGCCATTGGAACCATCATCAAAGAGGTGTGTTGCATCTACTTTTGATGGTCATGCTTTCTGGGTACCTAAGGGTGCTCATTCTTTGAAGATAAAACTTGAATTAGAGAAAATAATGTTATGGCACTAATGGATGAGTCACATAGGTGAGAAGGGTCTTTGGACCATGAAAAATAAAAACATGGTTGAGGGGTTGAATGATTGTAATCTCGAGTTCAATTTTTGTGAACATTGTGTTTATGGAAAACAAAATCACATTTAATTTTACTCTAGTTCTCATAAATCTTTTGGGATATTGGACTTGATACATTTTGATGTTTTTGGTCATGTTATTATTCCTTCAATTTCAAAATCTATTTATTATGTATCTTTCATTGATGACTATAGTAGAAGGACATGGATATATCCCCTTAGAAGTAAATCTAAAGTCTTTAGTCAGTTTAAAGAGTTCAAGGCTCTTGTGGAAAATCAGACTGGTAAAAACATTAAGTGTTTGAGGACTGGCAATGGTGGTGAGTTTTGTTTGGTAGATTTTGATAGGTTATGTAATCATCATGGTATATAAAGGCACAAGTCGACTCCATATACCCCTCAATAGAATGGAGTTGTAGAAAGAATAAATAGGACATTGATGGAGAGGTCTAGGAGTATATTTAGAGGGGCTGGCCTAGAATAAAAGTTTTGGGTAGAAACAATTACCATAGCTTGCTACTTGGTTAATAGGTCTCCTAATGGGAAACAAGCCCTCATTAAGACATCTTCAATTCTTTGGTTGCAAGGCATATGCATATGTGCCTAGGGGGAAGTGGTCAAAGTTGGAGAACAAGGCTATAAAATGTATCTTCATTGGCTATGGTGTTGGTATGAAAGGGTACAAGCTTTGGGATCCTATGGATGAGAGAGTTTTGGATAGTAGAAGTGTTATCTTTAAAGAAATCAAGCCTTCTTCCATATTATTGCAACTAGAGAAGGATGGAAAGAAAGATGTGGTTCAACTAATCTCAAAGAGCAAGAAGGTTGAATTAGAAGCCCACAAAGGACATGAAGAGGAGGAGAACTCAAAAAGTTTAGAGAGTTTCAAAGAAGAGATAGGACCTCCACATCAGTTATTGAGGAGGTCCACTCAGCAAATACAACCAAAAAGGTATACTCCTCTTGACTAGAGATGTATTCTTTCTTTGATTACTAACACCGACAAGCCTAAGAATATAAAGGAGGCTATGGCTATGAATAATGTAGATTCTTGAAAAGTGGCCATCGAAGAAGAGATGGCTACATTAAAGAAAAATGATACATGGGATCTAGTACCTTTCCTTGATGGATGTAAACTAGTTGGATGCAAACGGGTGTTTAAGAAGAAAATTAGTTCAAATGGTAGTGTTGAGAAGTACAAGGTGAGATTGGTTGCAAAGGCTTATCCTAGGTTGAGGGAATTGATTATAGGGAGATTTTCTCTCCAGTTGCTAAGTTGACATCCATTCAGTTTCTATTATCACTTGTTACAACATATGATCTTGGGTTTGGGCAAATGGATGTGAAAACAAATTTCCTTCATGGTGATTTGGAGGAAGAGATTTATATGGCACAACTGGAGCACTACATTGAAAAGGTAAATAACATTTGGTTTGTAAGTTGAAGAAATATTTGTATGGTCTTAAGAAATCTCACAGGATGTGGTACCAAAAGCTTGATTCTTTTGTGTTAAGTTTGGGATTTCTGAGATCCAAATTGGATTATTGCACCTACTATAAGATGGATGGTGATTGTATTCTCATCATTGCATTATATGTTGATGATATGTTATTTTTTTGGTAATGGGAAGGGTTTGATTTATGAATTGAAGTCTCAAATTTTGGCATAGTTTGAGATAAAAGATTTAGGGGTAGCCAAGTACATCTTGGGGATGGAGATCAAAAGAGATAGAGTGAATAGAAAATTTTGGTTGGGCTAGAAAGTATGTGAACTCGGTGTTTGAGAGGTTCAAAATTCATCTTGCAAGTCATTGTGTGTTCCTATTACAATGGGAACAAAGTTATCAATTGAGGAATGTTCAAAGTCTCATAGTGAGATGAAGAATATGAGTAGAGTACCTTATTCTAGTGTTGTTGGAAGTTTGATGTATTCCATGGTATGTACAAGACCAGATATTGTCCAAGTAGCGGGAGTCCTTAGTCATTTTATGTCTAATATTGGATGGGTACATTGGGATGTAGTGAGGAGGGTCTTCAGTTATTTGTGAGGTAATTTCAAGTATTCTGTTTGTTATCATGGTTATTCTACAAGGACCTGACATTCAATGTGTATCTGTGGATATGTGGATTTTGATTGGGTTGGTGATATTGATAGTAGGAGATCCACCAATGGATATGTTTTCACTATGTTTGGTGGTTAAATCATTTGAATGAGTAAGTGATAGGCCATGGTCACTTTATCCACTATAGAAGAAGAGTACATGGAATCTACTCATGCTTGTAAGGAAGCCATCTAACTTAAGAGATTATGTTCAAATGTTGGGCTAGATGTAGGAGCCATTATGGTTTATTGTGATAGTCTAAGTGCCATATGTTTGGAAAAGAACTCAACCTTTCAAGCAAGGATGAAGCACATTGATGTCTAGTACCATTTTGTTCATGATATGGTAGAGTATGGAAGGGTGATGTAGGAGAAGGTTTATAATTTGATGAATGTTGTAGATTTATTGATGAACCCAGTGAGCACAAACAAGTTCAGGAGGTGCAATGAGTCTATGGGTCTCTTGGCCCCTAGTAATTTGTTTTTAGTGTTGGTAAGTTTCCCCTTTGCTCTTGCAAGGTGTTCAACAAGTGGGAAAATGTTAGGAAATGTGTCTCAACATTGCACCTAATGTTATTACAAATAATACAATTTTTAGGTTGAAAAATA
Source organism: Cunninghamia lanceolata (assembly GCA_027924645.1). Lineage (NCBI taxonomy): Eukaryota > Viridiplantae > Streptophyta > Pinopsida > Cupressales > Cupressaceae > Cunninghamia > Cunninghamia lanceolata. The sequence goes on along the minus strand of BSBN01001032.1, from coordinate 5,781,864 downwards.
GAATAACTCAATTTCTAGGCTATAGAGTTGGTTTTTCGCCAAAATAATTTTTTTTGGTTTTTTGACACTAATTCCTTGATGCCTATCACATGGACCTCTTTGATCTCTACAATTTAAAAAATAAGTCACTAAAAGTGATGGCTTTCGAAAGTTAGGCCTCCTACATTGGAAATGTAAAAATATCAACACATAAAAGAGTTGTAAAGGGGAGTTACACTTATTGACCAATCCATCATAAGACATATTTGGATGAGGATAATGGAGCTAAAATGAAATTCCCAATTTGGTGAGTGGATTTTAATAAGGTTATGATAGGTTGAAGGAATATGTTTTTTTTAGCTCATGGACTCATCTTGGGATTTGGGTGTTGGATTTCTAACTAAGGATTTGGGCACCACTATTTTGGGTGGTTTTAGCTTATGGTTTTGTAATTACCATTTGATGGTTTCATGTATTGTATCTCCTATTTATTGGGTGCCTGAGATGGAAGTTTGATAGAAAATTTTGTAGGTATTGTTATGCTATCGAGATTCCTCTAGATGTTAGGTTGGTGATACTATTGTGAAGGTTTTCTTTTCAAGTTTATTGTAACTATTTTTTTTTTACTAAATAATACATTGAGCTGATTTGGAGTTTGGGGCTCTTCTCTTGAAATGGTTTTCCCCACATACACATGTGTTATGGTATATTGTTTATTTTATGTTTATATATGTTTCTACTCCTCATACGTTTAGTGTAGGAAGCATTTCCATATACCTTTCTTCCTTTCATGTTGCACTTATAAACATGAATGCAAAGTAAATATTCAAACATAAAAGGCTATCATGGGGGTATATATAAAGTAATGGACCATATGTTGAATGTAATCATGTAGGTTCATCATTTAGAATGCACTCTCCATGGGAAGTTACAAAACATAGGAAAAATATGCCATGAGTATTTTCTATAATGCAAGTAGAAATAAGAACAATTACAATTTGATTCTTACTAATAATGTGTGTGTGAGTGAGAGAGAGAGAGTTATATATGGTTATAGTGATTCTACTTGTATGGAAAGTGATGATGCTCTACCTTGCTTGATGATCAATAGGTGATAGGGTGCATTGGTTGTTGGCATGTCACAAGCTAAATATTTAAGTTTTTGTAGGCACCTATAATTATTTGCAAAAGTCATAATGAGAGTGTTAGCAATAGAATATGCCCCTACAATCGGTTGCTTTTGTATGATACAAGGAATTGTAGGAAAAGGAAAAGCAATGTACCTAAAATATAAATATAAGCTAGGCATGTAGTCATGTAAAGTAATAGTTGTAAATGAATGCATCATGTAGCAAACATATAAAATGTAATGAATGATAATCATTGTAAGTAGAATTTGGAGACATCATTAAGGAAAAAGGTTGCCCTAGTAGGGCAAGTAAAAGTGGTGATGTGGCCCTCAATAGATATAAGCACCTACGAAAGTGTATAGGGCACTAGGAAAGGCATATGCCCCTAATGTAGCAACATGAGCAACAAAAGGAAGGTGATAGGTTCCTAGTGGTAATGAAAATCTTGATACATGGCATAACATATAGTCGATAGTGTGTAGGGAAGGTTCATATTGTATCTAATGTGATAAGGATCTCGATAGATGGGGATCATAACATGTAGTTGATAATCATGGAGGAGTAAAGTTAGGGTGTCTAATAGAGAAGGGAAAGTGAGATCAAGTCCCTAAATGAAGAGAATAAACATATATGGTGATATAATGCTTCCATGGACAAAGTGATCCCTATTGACCTATTTTTTCCTCTGGTCAGAGTTAAATATTTCACCTTGTGTTTTCTTGAAGATCCTTGTGAAAGCAGCATCATTTAGTATGCACATGCCTAATGTAAGCTATATTTGAGATCCTGAAGTTTGGACCCAAATCTCATTGCCTGAAACTTCCCTGAAGAAGTTTACCATGTGAAAGAACATGAAAAAATAGGCAAGTTTGCTGTTTACATCATCCTAAAATTCGCTAAAATAAGGAAGTTATGTATGGTCATGATCTGGTCAAAGCCTGATCTTCCACATCGGGTGATATTTTGAAAATCAGGTGATATTTTGAACATCGGGTGATATTTTGAACATTGGGTGATATTCCAAATATCACCCCCTCATCCAAATATCACCCTGATATTCCAAATATCACACCCTCTTCCAAATATCACCCCCTCGTCCAAATATCACCCCGATATTTCAAATATCACCCCCTCTTCCAAATATCACCCCCTCTTCTAAATATCACCCCCTCGTCCAAATATCACCCTGATATTTGAAATATCACCCCCTCTTCCAAATATCACCCTGATATGACCATGACGCCATCCTTTCACGTTTCAATAAGGCCTGTCTATGGTGGTGACGTCACCATCATATCCCTCATAAGGAAAGGATGCAAGGTCGAAGAAGATGCAGCTTTTCAACGATGCTTTTCAGGGTCAGCCTAGCGATCGATCAGGTGATGCTCCAAGTGGAGGTGCATGCATGGTGCTTTGCACATACAAAGACATTTCAGGGGTTGATCCAGATAGCGATATATACATAGATGCGACGTGATATATACAGGTGGTTGACCGAAGCTTTGACCACTTGTATCTCCTCCGTCTTGGTAAATTTGACATGATGCAAGAGGCAAAAATGCATGTTTTTGCCTCCTCCTTCATATAGTAGGCTTTTTAGAGGAATTTTCTCACTTTTCAATTTTAGATCCGGATTTGCATATTTTGATCTTCGAAGGGACATTTTAGCGACCATTTTGGGGTAGTTGTAGATATTTCTTGCATTTATTACTGCACAAGGATGAAGCAACTCACATTCATGATTAGAAATATCTTTCCACCACCTTGTTTCAGATATTTTCATATATGTGTTGCTGAGGATCGATGAGTAAGCTGCTTGCATTAAAGACTCTAAATATCTCCCCACCTACCCCTGTTCCAGATCTTTTGCGCCATTACTCCTGGCAGCTAGAAGGTCCTTTCAAAGATATTTTTGGTGGCAGCTCTCTGAGCGATCCTATAACCGACTTAGGGCATTTTTTGAAATGCTATATAAGCTGAGGCTTATGATGTAAATAAGGTTGGAAATTTTTTGGCATAAAAGCTTTTCTGTTTCCAAACAGAACTTTTTCTACCACTATAACCTTGCCTTCCTACTGAATATATGCAAGTTATCATACCTCTTTGACTGATTTTCTAGTTCTGTGTGAATCTAGATATGGTTGCCTGTGAATGCCTTTGTTCCTCTCAATCATATTGCTTCTTGCCTCTGTTAGAATCATCTAATCTGTGTATACATACTTGCCGTATCTAGTTATGTTGTGCACTTTTTCAGTTTTGAGAAAGTTTCTTTAAATCTGTCTGGTGCATCACCCTTTTGTATTTCAAGTTTTGTTGTTTTATCTTTCACTTTAAAGCATTCCTTCTCCCCTTTCCCCTCAAAATTCAGTAGTTTTAGGTGATAATTAGGCAAGGAAGCTGACCTTCTCCAGAGGTCTGATCTCTTTGAGAAAGGTCCCACACTTCGAGATCATTCCCATTGTGTCATTGGAATGCTTGGAATCCTTCCAAGCAGGGTGCAATTTCATGTGACAACAGTTTTTGGCACGCCTAGTGGGACACTAAGATTTAGAGCAACAATTAGGTAAACTGTTATTATTGCTGGTTTTGATGTGCAGCCAGTGATCTTCAGACCTGTAAGAGGTTAAACTTGCATATCTGGTGACTCACATTAAGGAAGAACAAGAAGATCAGTTCTGCTGATACATTTTATGAGAAAGATTCAAACCAGGAGTTCAAACTCATTCGATTATTTGCAGCTGTCTCCACCTAGAAGACAGGGGAGAGCTATACTAAGGACTCCAGTTTCCAAAAGGATATAGTCAACTCCACCAAATTTCAGACCGGTTGCCTCTGTAGTCCCTGTAGCAACTCAAGTAAACCTACCTTTAGTTGTTCAGATGGCAAGAAATCAGCCATTTGCAGCTTTTGATGGGGGCAGCCCTTTGAATTTAACAGTACATGATGTTATACCCATGGCATCTATGAAGAGTCTACCCTATTTCACAGGGGAGAATCAAACTACCCCTATTGAGCACATTAGAGATGTAGCTTCTCTATGCAGAGTGCATCATATAACCCAAGAAAACGTAGCCATCAGGCTGCTGGCGGCCTCTTTCAAGAGTCAAGCATTACAATGGTTTAGGATTGTACCAGTGCAAACCATAACAACCTAGGATGATCTAGGGGATAAGTTAAATAAGCAATTTCAAGATAAATTAGACAACTTGTCATTGGTTGAATAGATGACTACAATAAGGAGAGCTCCTTAGGAGCAAATGATGGATTTCAACTTCAGATTCTAGAAGACATGGGACAGAATCCCTGCCATGGTAAGACCTCCAGCTGAATATGCATTCTTGTATTTTTTGAAAGCCCTGAATAGTGATATCTCAATAATGATTCAATCATTAGGAGGTACTAGTTTACCTGGTGCTTATGAAATAGCCATTAGGGTAGAGAATAATCTGATTCAGGCTAGAAAAATAGCACCTAGACCACCAATGCCCATCTTTCCTGAGATTAAAGCTTCCATACCCTTACCAATCCCATATTCTGCCCCTTTACCTACTACAGCAGCATTACCTAGTACTACCAATTCTAAAAATGCTGCCTCTAGCTCATCACAAGAGTTAAAAGAGATCAAAAATAGTCAACAAAAGATAGAGAGCATCCTTCAAACTTTTGGTAATGAGCTGGTGAGCATAAAGAAGCAGCAATCCCAGAGCAGGCAGCCTTATCAACAACCCAGTCAAGGGTAGAATCAACCATATCAAGGGCAAAATTAGCCTTACCAAGCCAACAGGCCTCCATATCAAACCAACTACCAAGGTGCTAGGCAGAATGTGAATCAAAGGCCTTTTCGGCCTTATAATCCAGCACCTATTAATGCAGTAAGGGACCTTGTCCCTGCTCAGAACAACCTTGCAGCTGAGTATGAATGGTGCTATCCATGCAATCAGCCACACAGTCAGGCAGCTTGTTCAAATGGAGTGATAAATCAGGCTTTAATGGTGTAGAATGTTGCAGCCACACAACCAAATACACCTCATGATGGGGCTGTGCAACAACAAGAGCAACCTCAGAATGATTCTGCCTTCATAAACTGGCAAGAAGGTGAATTCTGTGTTGTAAACAACAATAACACCTTAGTTGTAGCAAATACAAGAGCCAAGAAGAGGGGTTATGAGATTGAGCAAGCAACAAATAAAGAGAAAGGACATGCTGGTGCTTCTGCATCCCATGTTCCCCACATTTTACAAAGAAACACTTCAGCAACAGCAAGGGAAATGCCTCATTTATAGGCTGATATTGTTGCTACAAAATCAAATCAGAAGGTAAGTGCCATTCCACCCTTCAATATTATTGAAAATATGAAGAAGATGAATGTGACAATGTCCATGTGGGATTCCCTAGCTATCCTTGGCCAAAAGAAGATGTTGTAGTCTGCCTTATCTAATTTGAAAGTATCCAATGATACAACTATTGACCTAAATAGGGTTGTCCTTACCAATTCATCCCTGGATAACAGCAAATAGCCCAACAAAAGTGCTAAACCACTCCCATTTTATGTATCATTGATAATTGGAGACAATTAGTACATAATTGTATGGTGGATAGTGGAGCAAGCAGTTCTGTGATGCATAAGCATATTGCAGACCAATTAGGGCTCAAGTACCAGCCCCTTGAGAAGGGTGTACTCCAATTAGATGGCACAACTGTTAATACTGTGGGTGTAATAAAAGACCTAGGTCTCACTCTGCATACCTATCCCAATGTTTCCATTTTCTAGGAGGTATTCATCATAGATTTGCCTCCCTATTTTGCCATGTGCTTATCAAGAGAATTTACAGCCAAGATAGGAGGATATTTGTCTTCAGACTGGTCCCACATGTTTTTCAGGACCAAATATGGCACCAAAGTAACTTTAAAATATGAGTTACTTTCAAATCATCACATAGAGCCTTACACACCAAGTGTTGTTAATGCAAATTGCATTATTTCTGATGACCTTGAATTAGTTGCTGCTCAAGAACTACAAGCTAAAAGCATACCAGAGGTACTCTTAAGGGAGTGGGCCTTAGAAAATAGTGTGGATGATCCTGAAGGACACATCCAAGAAACTGGTATGGGGGTTTACATACTGCATGAGCATGAAACAGCAATACCAAATCTTGTGAAGGATACAGAACAACAGACAGAGCAACAAAATGGGGTGTGGAAAATATATTTTGATGGCTCTAGGAACAAGAATGGATCTGGTGGTGGAGCAATGCTGGTGTCACCACAAAGTGAAAAATATTATTCTTCTTTCCATTTTGCCTTTGCATGTACAAATAACACTGCTGAATATGAAGGATTAATTCAAGGTTTGCAGTGGGCAAGAAAGACGAAAATATGATGTTTGCAAGTCTATGGTGACAGTGAACTCATTGTGAATCAGGTAAGAGGGTTGCATCTTACAAAAAGTGATGTTTTGAAGTGGTATAAACACAGGGTGTGGGACATGATTGAAGAATTTGATGCTTTCAATCTGATCTCTATTCCAAGGAATCAGAACTATCATGCTGGTAGGTTGGCTGCAATTGGGGCTCAGTTTGACATCCCCAGTGATATTCAAAGGGAGAAGGTACAACCTCATGTAAAAATAGTTGATAGACCCTCTATCCCTGACAACAGCATTCATTGGCAAGTTTTTGAAAGTGATGAGCAGATCCTTCGTTTCCTGTTGGAGGAGGATGAGTTTTCCATGATGAATCAGGATAAGATTAAACAACAATATGGCAATGATCAAATTGTTCAGTTGAGAACAAACAAGCTACCCAAGGGATTGGTAACCTTGGAATCTATTTTTGGCATAGATGATCAGCTTAAGAAAAGCAAGACTAGCATGCATGTTAAAGAAGAGCATTATGAGGAGCTAGAAATTTTCAAAGATAAGCTTCTCAAAATCGGTAAATCTACTCAGCTGAGGACAGAAGAGATTTTATTTCTCTCTGTCAAGAGTTTGAAGATGTGTTTTCTTAGGATTATTCAGACCTGAAGGGATTTGACCTTCAGATTGCCCAACACACTATAGAGTGAGAACCGGGTATTAAACCTGTGAGGCAGAAACAAAGACCTCTAAACCCAAAGCTAGAGCCCATGATGATTAAAGAACTGACTAAACTAATTGAGGGGAAAATTATTTTTCCAATCAAGCATACTTCTTGAGTCTCCAACCTTGTCCCTGTGATGAAGAAGAATGGAGAGATCAGGCTGTGTGTTGACTTCAGGGACCTTAATAGAGCCTCCCTAAAAGATCACTACCCATTGCCTTACATGGAGTAAATTCTACAGGTAGTGGCTGGCTCAGAAAGGTTTTCTTTGCTTGATGGATTTTCTGGTTATAATCAGGTGTTAGTCAAGGAGGAAGATCAATTCAAAACTGCTTTCACCACTAAATGGGGCACCATGGCCTACAGGAGAATGCCTTTTGGTCTCTCAAATGCTGGCTCTACTTTTCAAAGAGCCATGGATATGGATTTTAAGGGTTTGCTATATAAGCTGGTGTTGGTGTACCTAGATGACATAACAGTCTTTTCCAAGAATGCATCTGAGCATTTATCCCACTTGAGGTAAGTTTTTGAGAGATGCAAAGAATTTGGGATATCCCTTAATCTAAGCAAATGCATTTTTGTTGTGCATGAAGGCAAACTATTAGGGCACGTTGTGTCAAAGGAGGGCATTACCATTGATGCTGAAAGAGTAAGGGCTATTTTGGAGCTGCCCTTACCCAGTCATCAGAAGGGACTTCAAAGCTTTATTGGTAGAATTAATTTTCTGCAAAGATTCATCCCTGATATTGCTAATCTTCTGAAGCCTTTGACATCCATGTTAAAGAAGAATATAATTTTTAGTTGGATGAAAGAGGCCAAACTCAGCTTTGAGTCTATAAAGGAAGCATTGTCAGCTACGCCAACTCTGGTGAATCCTGACTTTTCCAAAGATTTTATTCTGTATGCTTATGGCGGTCTAGATACAATCTCTGCGATCCTGGTACAATAGCAGAGTGGCGGCATTGAACAGCCAATCACTTTCTTTAGTCAAGGGCTGGAGGAGTATGAGCAGAGGTATAGCTTTGTTGAGAAACACGTCCTTGCAGTGATAAGGAGCCTCAAGAAATTTTGGCATCTTGTTTCTAATAACAAGATATATTTGATGGTGGCTCACCCTAGCGTGAAGGAGTTCTTGTTAAGCAAAGATGTTAATGAGAAAAGGGCTGGTTGGATCACCAAAGTCATGGAATACGACGTGGAGATCAAGATAACCAAGTTGGTTAGAGGCAAGGGACTCAGTGAACAACTTGCTACCAGTTCTGAGAATGAAATAGAGAAGCAAGATGAGGTGCTCCTAACCATTGAGGATACACCTCAAGATAATGTAGCAGTAGTCAGCACTAGTTGGGTTAATAACATGACTCAATTTTTGCAAACTGGTAAATGTCCAGTAGGTCTAGATAGAACCAAAAGAAGATATTATAGACTGTAGTCCATTCCATATGTTTTAATAAATGGCATCCTTTTCAGAAAAGACTTTAATGGTGTATTGTTGAGGTGCATTGATAAAGGTTAGACCGACAAGGTGCTTCATGAATTTCATGATGGAACAGCGGGGGGTCATTTTGCCCCAAGGACTACTACTTGGAAAATAATGAGAGCTGGCTATTACTGGCCCATCTTATTTAAGGATGCCCATGCATGGGCTAGAAAATGTGTAAAGTGTGCCATTTTGGCAGGCAAGGAAAGGCTGCCAGCTTTACCTCTGTAGCCAATTCAGGTAGAGAAACCCTTTATGAGATGGGGCATTGATTTTGTAGGCCCTATTAACCCACCATCAAGTACAAGCCACAGGTGGATTCTTACAGCTACATACTATTTCACAAGGTGGACTGAAGCAGTGGCTCTGAAGGAATCCAATGAAAATGTTGTTATAAATTTTTATCATGATTTGGTTTCTAGGTTTGGAGTGCCTGAGTCTATTATCTCAAACAATGCTTTGGCCTTTGTAGGATTGAAAATAATTGACTGGGCTGTTAAGAATGGGATCTATTTGAATACTTCATCAAATTATTATCCACAAGGTAATGGTTTGGCTGAATCTACAAACAAAAATCTCATAAGGATTATTAAAAGATCAATGGAGGATAACCAAATGACCTGGCACACTAATCTAAAGTATGCATTGTGGGCAGATAGAATAACTCCTAAAAGGTCTATTGGGAATTCCCCATATCTACTAGTGTATGGAAAAGAAGCAAGATTGCCTATATCTATGGAGCTGCTAGCCCTAGACATTATGAATCAACTGGAAATGTTTGAAGAAAAAGACCCCATGGCTGTCAGATATGCTCAACTGATGGAGCTTGAAGAAGCCAGAGACAAGGCTATGAAAACTATGGAGTATCATCAGCTTTAGACCAAAAGAAACTTTGATCAGAAGGCCATGCCCAGAATCTTTAAGGAGGGTGATATGGTGCTCAAATGGGATGAATTAAAAAGCAGACCAGGAAAACACTCCAAGTTTGACAACATGTGGAGTGGCCCATTTCTCATTACTGAATACAAAGAGCACAATGCATTTCAGTTATCAAGTATGAATGGACAAAATTTGCCTATCCCAGTAAATGGGATACACTTGAGGAGGTGTTTTGAGGTATGAGTGCTTTGTAAATCAGTAGATTAGGTCTCTATGTTTTCAATAAGTGCCACTGCACCTTAGTTTAGATCCCTTTTTCTTTCCCTAGATGCTATCTAGCACAAGTAGAGGGGGGGTTGCTTTTAACACTTCTGTCTTGGGTTGGTCTTCCATGTTCTTCACTACTATACTAAGTTGCTAAAGTCTGAAATATCTATATATTTCTAGTCTATGTATGACTCCATGCCCAATGGATGCTCAAGGCCACTGATCTAATTGTTTAGCAGACAAACATCCCATAGAGGTCACCAAATTGTTGACCTATTTTTTCCTCTGGTCAGAGTTAAATATTTCACCTTGTGTTTTCTTGAAGATCCTTGTGAAAGTAGCATCATTCAGTATGCACATGCCTAATGTAAGCTATATTTGAGATCTTGAAGTCTGAACCCAAATCTCATTGCTTGAAACTTGCCTGAAGAAGCTTACCATGTGAAAGAGCTTGAAAAAATAGGCAAGTTTGCTATTTACATCACCCTGAAATTTGCTAAAATAAGGAAGTTATGTATGGTCATGATTTGGTCAAAGCCTGATCTTCCACATCGGGTGATATTTTGAAAATCAGGTGATATTTTGAACATCGGGTGATATTTTGAACACTGGGTGATATTTTGAACATCGGGTGATATTCCAAATATCACCCCCTCATCCAAATATCACCCCCTCTTCCAAATATCACCCTGATATTTGAAATATCACCCCCTCTTCCAAATATCATCCCTCGTCCAAATATCACCCCGATATTTGAAATATCACCCCCTCTTCCAAATATCACCCCCTCGTCCAAATATCACCCCCTCTTCCAAATATCACCCCAATATGACCATGACGCCATCCTTTCATGTTTCAATAAGGCCCATCTATGGTGGTGACGTCACCATCATATCCCTCATAAGGAAAGGATGCAAGGCCGAAGAAGATGCAGCTTTTTAGCGATGCTTTTCAGGGTTAGTCCAGTGACTGATCAGGTGATGCTCCAAGCGGAGGTACATGCATGGTGGAATTTTTACGTTTTTATTTTCTAATTCCATATATTATTTTTAAATCCGATCTTCCATTTTCATCCTTGTGCTTCATTGATACATTCTCACTTTGGGGTTTAATATGCTTATTCACATATCATAAATTTTACTCGCCCTTGCATTCACTTTAGGGTTTACATTTTACATCTATTTTAGATCTAATTTAGGATTGATTTTCTAGTCTATAATAGATTGAACCTTATTTCTATATCCTTTGATTACTCATGTTAGGGTTTTAAATCTTTTGCATACTCTTGTGAACCCTACACTTCTTATCCTTGGATATTACTTTTCTTTTACATCATGGATTCTCATGACCTTCTATCCTTGGCATCTATTCATGCTTCCCTTACTAATCTTGACACATTTATACACTTTGTGACATGTGATTCAATTGTCCTTTACTCACTTTCATACAAATGAGATTATTGTCACATGAAATTGCACCCTGCTTGGAAGGATTCCAAGCATTCCAATGACACAATGGGAATGATCTTGAAGTGTGGGACCTTGCTCAAAGAGATCAGACCTCCGGAGAAGGCCGGCTTCCTTTCCTTATTATCACCTAAAACTACTAAATTTTGAGGGGAAAAGGGAGTGTTGGTTTTTCTTCTGAATCAGCATTAGGGTTTGCCACTTCTAATGCACAGGCAGATTCAGCCAACTAAATACAGGAGGTTGCGTGAGCTGCCTCCCCTTCACTTCTGGTTCTGCTGCACCAAGGGGGGTATCCCTATAACTCAAGATGTAACCTTGACTGGCTCAAAGATAGAAAGATCTAACTTGACAACAACAGGCAGAATACTCTCGTGTATGGACCAAGATCTGTATGATAGATCACAAGGCTGGCAACATTCTTGGACATGATGTCTGGTTGGGTATGAGAGCATGCAGGGGGTTCCTAATCCTACTCCTACAACTAACAGGTGGAAGTATGAAATGGTTTAGTTTGAATTTTGGATGCAAAGCTGGACATGGTGTATAACCTCAACACAGAGCTAGATTGGTGCCTATCCAGGGCTTAGAGTCAGTAGACATACACCTGTGAATGATCAGCATGAATAGCTAAAACTGGATTTCAGGGGGATACACATGATATCTGCCTTACAGATATCTCCCAATACAGAGTGTTAAGTTATCTCTACTTATGGCATCCCTACTGCAGTATACCCTTCCCAATGTTCAACCTGAAAACAGTTTAATCTACCCCTTGAGCAGAAGTTAAAGATCAGACATTCAACATAGGAATTCTATGCTCTAGAATCTAAACATTACCCAAATATCCAGATTCAGAAGAAGAATACATGCAATACTGGAGACAGAATTAACACAACACATGCTAAGATAGCATTACTCATATAAGATTAACCATGAAATCAGTGGATTCATGCCAAATCGTACAACAGGAGATACATAAACTCACAAGTTAAGCTGTATAGAGCAACCAGATCAGTTTGTTTTGAATTACAGAGCCAAAAATCTTCAACTTTCAACAACCAAAAATGAGTAACACTTCCTGCTTATAACAGCCAGGTAGTGTACCACAGCAATTAATTACATGGTTGACCAAAAATCCTGCCAGATACATAGTATCAGCAAAATGGCGCTCAACGCATTACCAGATTGGCGCCCAAACATGAATGCAGCAGGTAGGGGAGGAGACAGGAAGAAACCTTGAGCCCTGCGCCATTGTCCGCTGATGTACACCTTCAATCGGGTACCAGATCCGCCCATACCTCTGCAACCTTCGCCATTAATGGCGCACCAACCCGTGGCCTCGGGAAAACGTCAATTCTGCATCGCAACCATTTCCCGCCGAGATTCATCATCATGATATTTCGAAAATGCAGGATATCAATTATCCCACATGCACCCCGCAGCAACCTCTTTAACACTTTATAGACTAGGTCATGAGCATATATGATGTCGGTGCTTTTGCTCCTGACGACACTAGTATAAGACTTCATCATCATCATCCTCCAGCAGCATGATATCCTGTCGTTTGAAATATCACCCTGACGTCAGCATCATATCGCAATATAACCTGCATGATAATCGCCTTCATCGGCACAACCTGATCCATCGGAGGAACATCCTCCTGCTGAGCCTATACCAAAAGTCTGGCCGATGAACATCCTGATGACGTCACCGTCATATCCTACTGACGTCATCGTCATATCTGCCTACTGCGCACCTCCTCATATCCGGATGACGTCATCATCATATTTGCAAAAATCAGGGGATCTCCACAAGATGATCAGTGTTAGAAATATGACCCCCCGGACATTGATGATGTCATCATCATATCGACATCAGGATGATATTCGGAAGATAACCGAATATTTGGAAATATCATCCTGATGCACAAATATCATGTTGCACTGTAACTCCACTATAAGATCGGGGCAATAGATGAATATGATGATGCTTGAAAAGATCACCCCCCTCTAGATAATGCACGAAGCCGGCAGGAGGATATCTCCTTGATATCAGCATCATCATGACGCTGGAACAAACATACATCCGGGTGATATTCAAAAATGAAAATATCACCCCCTCCTTCGAAAATATCATGATGCAGATAGATAGAGAAATAGATATCACCCTGACATAAGAATGACGTCAGCATCATCAGGATGATAAAACAACGAACATGAAGTGATACAACAACATCAGGATGATATTGACTAAGATCATCCTGACGTTCAAAATATGATGACCCCAGTGAATATCGGGTCATACTTAGAACTCTTCAACAACATCATCAGGATGATCATAACCAAGATCACCCGATGATAAAAATATCACCCCGGCGAAATATCATGCAGGCAGAAAATATGATGACCTTCGCAAGCAACACGGCGATAACTGGAAACATGATCATGATGATGACGACCCTTCAGAAAAAACAAGTCAGGTCGAACAACTCAGAGAATAACCCCTTCAGAAGATCGGGGTGACATCATCATCATAAAAGGGCAAGGAGATAATTGGAAAATCACCGGATACTTGAAAAATCACCTCCGCAAGCAAATCAGGGCACATTGTAGCTCATCAGCAGGATCAGGATGATATCCAGACATCATCCGATATTGAAATATGATGATCCTGATGAGCAACCGGTCGACAGAGAACATGATGATGCTGATCACCATCGAAGAAAATATGATGATGATGACCTCCTCCTCAGGAAAATATGATGCTGCAGCTGAAAAATGCTGAGGAGGTCCAACACTTAGAACATTTTTTGGATACTTAGGGAAAGTGCCTGCATGAAAATTCCTCAAAAATTGTCAGTCAATTCAGGCACTAACAGGGAGAAGGAATGCTTTAAAGTGAAAGATGAAACAACAAAACTTGAAATACAAAAGGGTGATGCACCAGACAGATTTAAAGAAACTTTCTCAGAACTAAAAAAGTGCACAACATAACTAGATACAACAAGTATGTATACACAGATTAGATGATTCTAGCAGAGGCAAGAAGCAATATGATTGAGAGGAACAAAGGCATTCACAGGCAACCATATCCAGATTCACACAGAACTAGAAAATCAGTCAAAGAGGTATGATAACTTGCATATATTCAGTAGGAAGGCAAGGTTACAGTGGTAGAAAAAGCTCTGTTTGGAAACAGAAAAGCTTTTATGCTAAAAAATTTCCAACCTTATTTAAATCATAAGCCTCAGCTTATATAGCATTTCAAAAAATGCCCTAAGTCGGTTACAGGATCGCTCAGAGAGCTGCCACCGAAAATATCTCTGAAAGGACCTCCCAGCTGCCAGGAGTAATGGTGCAAAAAGATTTGGAACAGGGGCAGGTGGGGAGATATTTAGAGTCTTTAATGCAAGCAGCTTACTCATCGATCCTTAGCAACACATATATAAAAATATCTGAAACAAGGTGGTGGAAAGATATTTCTAATCATGAATGCGAGTTGCTTCATCCTTGTGCAGTAATAAATGCAAGAAATATCTACAACTGCCCCAAAATGGTCGCTAAAATGTCCCTTCGAAGATCAAAATATGCAAATCCGGATCTGAAATTGAAAAGTGAGAAAATTCCTCTAAAAAGCCTACTATATGAAGGAGGAGGCAAAAACATGCATTTTTGCCTCTTGCATCATGTTTTTGCCTCCTCCATATGGCAGGCTTTTCAGAGGAATTTTCTCACTTTTCAATTTCGGATCTGGATTGGCATATTTTGATCTCTGAAGGGACGTTTTAGCAACCATTTTGGGGCAGTTGCAGATATTTCTTGCATTTATTACTGCACAAGGACGAAGTAGCTCGCATTCATGATTAGAAATATCTATCCACCACCTTGTTTTAGATATTTTTATATATGTGTTGCTGAGGATCGATGAGTAAGCTGTTTGCATTAAAGACTCTAAATATCTCCCCACCTGCCCCTGTTCCAGATCTTTTTGCACCATTACTCCTGGCAGCTGGGAGGTCCTTTCAGAGATATTTTCGGTGGCAGCTCTCTAAGCGATCCTGTAACCGACTTAGGGCATTTTTTGAAATGCTATATAAGCTGAGGCTTATGATTTAAATAAGGTTGGAAATTTTTTAACATAAAAGCTTTTCTGTTTCCAAACAGAGCTTTTTCTACCACTGTAACCTTGCCTTCCTACTGAATATATGCAAGTTATCATACCTCTTTGACTGATTTTCTAGTTCTGTGTGAATCTGGATATGGTTGCCTGTGAATGCCTTTGTTCCTCTCAATCATATTGCTTCTTACCTCTGCTAGAATCATCTAATCTGTGTATACATACTTGTTGTATCTAGTTATGTTGTGCACTTTTTTAGTTTTGAGAAAGTTTCTTTAAATCTGTCTGGTGCATCACCCTTTTGTATTTCAAGTTTTGTTGTTTCATCTTTCACTTTAAAGCATTCCTTCTCCCTTTTCCCCTCAAAATTTAGTAGTTTTAGGTGATAATAAGGAAAGGAAGCCGGCCTTCTCCGGAGGTCTGATCTCTTTGAGCAAGGTCCCACACTTCGAGATCATTCCCATTGTGTCATTGGAATGCTTGGAATCCTTCCAAGCAGGGTGCAATTTCATGTGACAATAATCCCATTTGTATGAAAGTGAGTAAAGGACAATTGAATCACATGTCACAAAGTGTATAAATGTGTCAAGATTAGTAAGGGAAGCATGAATAGATGCCAAGGATAGAAGGTCATGAGAATCCATGATGTAAAAGAAAAGTAATATCCAAGGATAAGAAGTGTAGGGTTCACAAGAGTATGCAAAAGATTTAAAACCCTAACATGAGTAATCAAAGGATATAGAAATAAGGTTCAATCTATTATAGACTAGAAAATCAATCCTAAATTAGATCTAAAATAGATGTAAAATGTAAACCCTAAAATGAATGCAAGGGCGAGTAAAATTTATGATATGTGAATAAGCATATTAAACCCCAAAGTGAGAATGTATCAATGAAGCACAAGGATGAAAATGGAAGATCGGATTTAAAAATAATATATGGAATTAGAAAATAAAAACGTAAAAATTCCAAGAGGAAAACCAAGTTGTATAGGATTAGACAATTTCACCAAAAATGTAAAGGAAAAGAAACTTTTCCTAAGCTTAATCTAGACTAAACTAATAAGATGTATAAAAATAAGCATAGGTTAACTTGTAGGCACCTAAGATTCACCACCACATCTTAACTAAATTCCTATCATTAATCCCCTATCCATTCTCGCACTAATTAATTAATTAAATTATATAATTAAGTGGGTAAAATTTCCAATTTGTCACACTTTTGGCTAACTTATCAACATAAATGAATTTAAGTATTTCCAACTAAAAGTCAATTTTGGTAAAACATATGTTCTATCTGGGTTCATTCTAGCTAAATTAGATCTAGGCCACAACTTTTCCAATTGAAACTATCCACTAAAAACATATGTAGTATCATTTTGGGGCTAATTTACCAAAAAAAAGAAATTATTTGAAAAACATGATGTTCTAACAACTCTTACTTTTGCAAATAATCATTTTAAAAGAATCTAAAAATACCCTTTTGTAGATTTGTAAGTCTACTTTGTAAGAATATGTATTTTTAACATTTCAATTAGTGTTTATATTTTATTTTTTTATTTTACTAAAAGTAGGTCATCAACACCAAAATATGATATTGATCGTCATCTCAAGAAAAGTAGTTAAATTTATAAAAAAAATTGAAAAATATATGGTGCACTAGAGGAGAGTTTCCATATCAAGATATAATCTTTTTCCTATTTTGGTAAAATAGTTAAGACAAGAGTTGACGTCCCATGAAAATAGTTCTGTTTTCATTACATGCAACTTCTAAGAGATATATATATATATATATATATATATATATATATATATATATATATATATATATATATATATATATATATATATATCAAAATAGGGAAAAAAATAATCCATGCACTAAAGTTTCAAGTTATGAATACACAAAAAAATAGAAGGAAAATAAATGAAATTTGCTATATAAAGTGCAACGTCCCATTCAACCTTATTTTTGAGCATTTTATCAACAACTAAATTATAGTGTCAATTTTATAACATACTACATTTAAATAAATTTTTAAATTTTTTTAAAAAATACAAACATAAAATACACTAAGAAATCTACATTTTATTAGTTTACATCATTTTAAAATTCAAAACATATACATCACTTTGTAGTTATTTAAGTTAAAGAGTTAGATCAGTGTTGGTCATTTCCTTTATAAAAGTGTGACACAACTTTGAACTTTAGAATAATTAGATTATCACTTGCCCATCAACTAATTAAATAAATTTTATTTAATTAGTCTATTTTTTTAAAATTGATGATCTATTACTAATAAAAAATAAACTAGGTTACAATATAGATAAATTCCCACCAAGATAAATCCCTTACAATCATAACAAAACCATGGTGTGAACCATTATCAAAGTCAAAGGAGTATCACCACAATTACAACAGTATCAGAGTGCAAATCAAATAACAGGAGTTTACAATATGCATCTTAAAAACAATCAAAACTGCCTTCACATAATCTGACTTAAATTACCCCTGTTCTACCAGATTAGGCTCCAGATCAAAAATATCCAAAGTAACTTTGCTACATCCTTATCTTTGTTGTTATATTCCTTGTTATTTCTTTCTTTGAATGAATCCAACCCTTTGAAGGTTCGAAATGGAGGGGAAATCTTGTATCCACTACCACTCTTATTAGAATTCTGATACATGACTTCCAATTCCCTAATCGCTTCATCTCTCAAAAGTTCATATTTATGATGCTTACAATATTGATTCTGGAAGTCAAGATACTCCTTGTGAAAATTTTCATCAACCTTTCTCAAGTCATGTGGACAAAACTCAACATACTTGATATCTGACCTGAAGATGGTGGTTTACCCTTCATCAATGATCTTTATAAATCTTTCAGTGGGGATTTCAAGAGTCATAATAATCTATTGAATAGTTTTCAAGATGGTGAGTCTACTAAGAGACTCTGTAAGGCACCTTCTCTTGTCCTAATATAAGTCCTCATTCCTCCTCTTCCATAAAAACCATAAAGCTTTAGTATATAAAGCAATCCAAAAAACATTAGACTTGACACTAAGACCTTTCACATACATACACAAAATTTCATGCCAAGTCACATGATCCCTTATATGCCATCCAAGAATATTTCCCATGAAAATAGACTAGAAGGACTTAACATATAAACAATAAAAGAAAATGTGTTCAAAGTCTTCAACACTGTTGAACACATAAAACACTGGTAAAAGAAGGGAACACCAACAACAATTTTATTTAATAAAAGCATCTATCTAAAGAAACACTTCTTGGACTCAATAAATCTAAACCAACAAGATTTAAGGGATTCAGACCACTCCTGTTATCTAGATGAAGACTCCAGACAAGATTAACATGAATAAGGACCTCTTGGGAATTTGTCAACATTCTATATAACTTCTAAGAATCAAATTTGAAAAATTAGTACCATCACTCCATTTAAGATTTTCCATGCACTCAGAATTAAATCTCAACTTGATAGGAAACTACATCTGAGATAGGGATTTTCTCATCATAGAGAATGTTCTTTTTTGTGAATTAGGTAGATCGAATTTAGAGCTAAGTTGAGGCCAGTTTTAAAGCTCACTGTTCTAATGCATGCTTTTTATTGTCCCTAGCCTAAATCCTAACCTTATCCCTCCCCCTAACCGTGGAAAACTTGTCTAGGTTGCAAACACCTTGTTCATGGGGGTCCCCTACCCTATGCACCCCATCTTTGCTAAAACCACTGCTCAACCTTGGGTCCTCTACTTTCCTCCTAGATCTATTGTCCCCTCATCACATCCTCACCTTTGCATCTCCTCTGTTCCATTTTCTCTTTTCCTTGTGTGTTGCTTCTCATGTGTGCATCTCTACTCAGCCTCACAACACTGCTTCACCTAACTTCCATGTAGCTCCACCTACCTCCTAGCCACCTGCACTCAACTGCCCCTCTATCCACTTGGCCCTATTTGGCCTCCTAGTTTCAAACCTTGTCCACCCTATTCACTCACTCCTGTACACAGATTGCTTGTCCTGGTCCCCCTATCATGTATGACCAATGAACATCCTATCATCTCGGTAGACACCTTGTCCCCCTTCCTAGTCCATCTTTTGCCCAAATAGGCCTTTTTATAAATGAGAATAATTTTCACCCAACATAGTCTTTTTTTTTAATTTTATAGGTGATGGAAAGCTGACTCCGTTGACTTCATTATGGGCTAGGTCATATTCCCCCTCTCACCATATGTAATAATCAAACTCATTTGAATTATGATTTCATATTTTTATCATCATTTGTGCCACTAATACCTTGCTTGTAGCACTTTCTGTATGATGAAGACATTTTGATCAAACTACTAACTTATTTGTGGGTGTAGCTTTTCTTGGAAAAATCTTTAATTTTCATACTAATATAGTCACACACTTTGCATGCTTAATGGAAAATGAATATTTTTGTGATTTTCTTATGTGAGCATTGAGGTGTGTATGCTCTCCCCTCGCATCAAAAGGTGATCTTGGGAATTAAAAAGACCTCCTTGTTCACTTTTTCATTTTAATCACAAGAACCCAAGTTGTGTACGCTCTTCCCTTGTGATGCAATAAAATCTTGGGAATTAAAAGAACTTGGGCTTCTTTCCTCATAGAAAGCTTGCCCTTGGATTTCATCACCTTGGGGGATGACTCAAACCATGTGATGTAGTGGTCTATACAAAGGGGGGAGAGTGAAAGATATACCTTAAAGGAGGACCATTGTGTTTGGCTCAGCCTTGTCATCCCTTTTCATAAGGATACAAGGTAAATTGGAATTGGACTTGTCCATGAACACATGCTTGTAGATGCACTCCCATTCGTGTGATGTTATGCCTCACATACCTTTGGGTATTTGGAAGATATCCCTAGAAACCTTGTACAACCTAGTTTAAGATCATCAACTATATGTATATGTGGTGCATTGGTTAGAAATTAGCATTAAGAGGTAACTCAACCTATGTCCCTAGAATCAGATGTGTATGTCATGTATGCTCTCCCCTTGCACCTTGTGAATGATCTTGGGTGATCAAAAGCAGTTAGCTCCTCATCATGAGACTTACACATTACAACTAGACAAGGCATTAATGGTAGGCCAACACACATATACACTCCCACTTGAATAATCTAGGGTGTTCATGTGCTTGGTGTGTGTTAATTTGTGTGAAACCCATACATTATCCTTCAAAATCCATAATCTAAATCTTGCAACATCCAAAAATCCTCTCAAATCAAAGATAAAATCCATCAATCCAAATCCTGAATCAAATCCTTCCATCTTCCATCCACCTATTCAAACATCAAAATCCCCTCAAATCCTAACTCAAGCCAATCCAATCTCCATCAGATCATCCCACTCAAATCCCCATTTGGCTAAATTTATCCCACATCCCAAATTTAAATCATTATCCTAATTCCATCCAATCCTTAATCCTAATCTAATCCAAAATCAAAATCACCACCCCATCAAAGAAAACCCCATCCAAATCAAATCAAAATCAAAATCCCACCCTAAATCAAATCATCTCAAATCCTCATCTCCCACATCAAACTTATCCATATCCATCCCTACTCAACCCCAATCATTCAATATCAATTAATCATCATCACCAAAGTGTCCCACCTCCATCCCATCAACTAATCCATCATCAAGTTCCTAAGGTTGTAGACCTTCCATCTAAAATTAACCTTAAATCAAATCCACATCAAAATCACCCCCCATCCCAATCCCACCAACCCAATCCCACCAACCAACATTAAATCAAGCCATATTTTACTTAAACCCTAATCCACCAATACTTCCAAATCCAACCTCAAACCCCAATCTAATCCATCATCCAAATCAAAACCAATCAACCCTAATCCAATTTCATTCCAACTCCAATAATCTCACAATCAAATCACCCAATCAACCAGCCATCATCTAAACAAAACAAGGTCTTACACCTTAAATCTAATTTCCAAAATAACACCCTTATCCATGGTCTTGAATCTTAATCTGAACCACATCAATCATCATTTGACAGTCTTTGCACCTAGTCCAAGTGATAAGAGAAATGGTTAGTTCATAGATACCTACTTGTGACATAGTTGAAATGTAAGTTCAACTCCTGATATACCCATAACTATTCCCCTTCTTACACATTTATCATGTGAAACACCTAAAATTCCCTTTCAAACCATGTCTATTGTTGATGATATAAAAATTGTATCTAAACTATAATTTCAATGATATATATGGTGAAAATAGCCACTTTGGAACTCCTATACTTATCTTATTTTAGTATGATGGAAGGAGTAATGATAAATTATAAATTTGGAATCATAAGAACTATTGAAAGAAAACTAGCCCTTTGAGTGAAGTGATATTCACCATTACATTTCAAGGAATCTTCACAAATGAGGAATTAGAGCTACTCACAGATCTAAAATATACTCTAGCAAACTATGAAGGTGATGATACTCTCAAGGTTCTATTTAACAAAGAGTATGAGTGGGAAGAGACATCTATTGGCACATTTAAGTGATTCTAGAAAAACAAATAGGGACCCAGTAAGCCATGTAACAAGATTTGTACCTAAGAAATGCATTCTCAGCCCTATAACAATCACGACAAGACTTTGAATAAGGATGATAGTCAGCTCATAATGTACGTTAAGATAATAACTAGCATAGTAATCAAGGTAAACCCCATCAACACATTTACCAATGACCTTACTATGAACTCTAATGACAATTTGAAATGAGTGAGATCCTTCAAAACTATGACTATCCTTTGATCTCTATGTTGTACCTTGACTATCATAAGATTACAGTCCTTGTGGATACTAATAAACTTATGCATGACAGTGTTTGGTAACAACTTTTATTGCATTCTAGACTAGTCTCAATTGCCTCACCCATTATGATTCTATTATGATAACATTTATGGTTCAAAAATATCATTAATAGTCCCCATTGTGTATAGCTAGGTTTGATAGATTATAGTCTTTATAGTCCTATTGATTGTGATAGTATTTATACATCCTTTGGATATATTATCTTAACAGTCACCTAGGGTAGTAGTAGCTCTTATTTTTCATAATAATTTTATTTTGTTTTGGTAAATTTCCTCTCATTTTCATCTAGCAGATAATAATTGTAAGGAAGCTAAGGTAGAAAAATAAATTCCTACACTAATCTTGAGGGGAGGGATATGCAGAATTTTTTTGATCTTCACAATAGTTACAGAAATAAACACAAATAGCAATCATACCACAACATAGTAATTACGTGGGAAAACCCTTTCAAGAGAAAAATCCCACACTCCAAAGCCACCCAATATATTATTCAGGAATTGAGAAGATTACAATATACTTGTAGAGCAAGCTTTCATAGGAGTATATCCAACCAGAGATCCAGAGGCAACTCAACATCTATAAGATTCTTACACACAATCTCCATCTCAAGCTCCTGATATATAGGAGATACAATACAGTAAACCGTCAATGCTAATTATAAAACCATGAGCCAAAACCACCCAAAAGTGACACCCAGATTATCTCCCATAAAAGATGCCCTGTGATGTGCCAAATCACACACCAACATGTGTATCTCTCCCCTTTACAACTCTTTTAAGTGTCCAACACGTTTTCACATTTCTCAAAATAGGAGGTCTAACTTTTAGAGGCAATAACTTTTGATCTGGGTATCTTATTGATGAATCGTTTGATGCGTTGGAAATATAGTGAAGAGATATATCAAGCTATAACCTAGTTTTTTAGTTACAACAACTTTTAGGCTATTTAGGGACCTCTAAGTGCCTCAAATTTGAGTTCAAAACTTTTCTGGGAGATTAAAAAATGAAAACTTTAATATCTTGCAATTTAGGTATGATCTTGAGTCAAAACTCACCCAAGATGTTTACTTGGTAGTTATGCACCTTTTGGAAAAATTTTGGGTCCATCCATGCTCAAATGTAGAGTTACTAAAAATAGTAAGCCCTGCCATTTTTATCCCTTTTTGGAAACTTTGAAAGTTCTAAACCATTCATCAAGATAAAGGGTATTCGAAAAGACCAAAATTGAGAAGAATAGAAACCTTTTGTAGTTGCAAGGTTGAGACACCTTTCCTAACAATAACCCTAAGGGTTGCAAGCATCATGCATAGTTTCATTGGTTTGGTAATGATTGTTCTAGCCCATTTGTAGTCCAATGATGGACTGTTATTATGCTAATGCAATCTAGAGACAACCTTGAAATTAGGCTTGATCAATCCTAAAGATTTTGTAACAATTCTAGTGGTCTTAAAGTTGAGTAGTAAGATGAACAAACCCTAGGACTTGATGGACTCAAATATACCACTCATGTCAACAAAAGTTGCAAGACAATTTAAGCCATATTTTTCTTCTGCACCTCATGGGACTAAATCGATAGTGCCAACACATTAGGGTAGGTGGGTGAATGCTAGTGGAGGCATCATTTTTTTCCTCAGGTCTTCCAATCCTTCTAGGCTACATTGGACTGAGAGAGTCTCTTAAGAGCCCTAAGAGAAAAACGTTATCAATGTTTGACGTAGTGGTTCTCAAAATTAGTGGCACCTAGAAATGTTTTATTTACACCTACATGTGGAGGTTAAGAATATCTACAATAGTCTATCTCAATTTTTGTCAACTCCAGACTATTTGATTGTGATGACAATGAATGCATCCTTACAAAATGCCTCATTTGAGAGCAGTGTAAAGGTTGCCAATAGCCATATTTTTTCTTCTGCACCTAATGGGACTGAACCAATAGCACCAATAGTTAGGGTGGGTGGGTGAATTCTAGTGGAGGCCTCATTTTATTCCCTAGGTATACTAATCCTTCCAAGCTATATTGGATTGAGAGTCTCTTAAGAGCCCTAAGAGCAAAAAGTTGTCAAAGTTTGACACAATGATTCTCAAAATCAGTAGCACCTAAGAATATTTTTTTCACACCTACAGGTGAATATTGAGACTGTCTACAATATCCTATCTTAGTATTTGTCAACTCCAAACCATTTGGTTGTGTCAACAATGAATACATTCTTATAAAATGCCTCATTTAAGAGTAATGTAAATGTTCCAATAGCCATATTTTTTATTTTACACCTTGTGGGACCAAACTAATAGTGCCAACACATTAGGGTGGGTAAGTGAATGCTAGTGGAGGCCTCATTTTTCTCCCCAAGTCTCTCGATCCTTCTAGGCTACATTGGATTGAAAGAGTCTCTTAAGAGCCCTAAGGGCAAAAAGTTGTCAAAGTTTGATGCAATGGTTCTCAAAATTTGTGGAATTTCAAAAAATTTTATTTGTACCTATAGGTGGATGTCATGATCATCTATAATAGCTTATCTTATTTTTTGTCAACTCCAGACCATTTGACCATGCTAACAATGAATGCATTCTTGCAAAATGCCTTATTTGAGAGTAGTGTAAAGGTGCCAATAGCCATATTTTTCTTTTGCATCTCATGGAACTAAATTGATAGTGCCAACACATCAAGGTGGGTAGGTAAATGCTAGTGGAGGCCTTGTTTCATTCCCTAGGTCTCCCGATCCTTTTGGGATACATTGGGCTGAGAGAGTCTCTTAAGAGCCCTAAGAGAAAAAGGTTGTCAAATTTTGATGCAATAGTTCTTGGAATCTGTAGAACCTAGGAATGTTTCATTTGTACCTACAAGTGGTGACAGGACCATCTACAATAGGCTATCTCATTTTTATCAACTCCAGGCCATTTGACCATGCCAACAATGAATGTATTCTTACAAAATGCCTCGTTTGAGAGTAGTGTAAAGGTGCCAATAGCCATATTTTTCTGCATCTCATATGATTGAACCTACAATGATAACACATCAAGGTGGGTGGGTGAATGCTATTGGAGGCCTCATTTCATTCCCTAGATCTATTGATCTTTCTAGGCTAGATTGGACTAAGAGAGTCTCTTAAGAGCCTTAAGAGAAAAAAATTGTCAAGATTCGACATAGCGGTTCTCAGAATTCATGGTACCTAGGAATGTTTTGTTTGCACCTATAGGTGGATGTCAAGATCATCTAAAATAGCCTATCTTATTTTTTTCAACTCTAGACTACTTGATTGTGCTGGAAATGAATACATTCTTGAAAAATGCCTCATTTGAGAGCAGTGTAAAGGTGCCAATAGCCATATTTTTCTTCCACACATTGTGGGACTGAACTGATAGTGTCAACATGTGGAGGCCTTGTTTCATTCCGAAGGTCTTTGATCTTTTCGGTCTACATTGGACCAAGAGAGTCTCTTAAGAGCCATAAGAGAAAAAAGTTGTCAAACTTTGATGCAATAGTTCTTAAAATCTGTGGCACATAAGAATGTTTCATTTGCACCTATAGGTGGATGTTTAGATTGTCTACAATAGCCTATCTTAGTTTTTGTCAACTCCAGATTGTTTGACTGTGTCGATAATGAATGCATTCTTGCAAAATGCCTCATTTGAGAGTAGTGTAAAGGTGCCAATAGCCATATTTTTTATTCCACACCTCATGGGACCAAACCAACAATGCTAACATGTTAGGGTGAGTGGATGAATGCTAGTGGAGGCCTCATTTTATTCTTGAGGCCTCCTAATCCTTCATTTTAATGTTATTGCAACTATGATAGCAAGTGGACTATCAAATGTCTTTTATAGAGAGATTCTACTTTGAGGTTGTTTTCCATGTTTAGTCTTCAAGATCATTATAGAAACTCTAAATAAATGTTCTCAGGGACTGTCACAATGCTAGCAAAAACATTGTCATGCCATACACCTAAAAATAGTCATGAAGGGTATAATAGGTTATGTATTTGGTGCCACCATTTGGGATAAGAGGTTTGAAAGATGTAATGTTTCATGAGAGATCTAATGCTTCGATTTTTTGGTGTAGGTAATAATCAAGAAAAGATTGAGCCAACTCATTAAAGTAGGCAATTTCTGACTCTATAATACAATGTTTTACAAATCACTAACATATTTTTTCCTTGAGTGAAATGTATGAACTACAAATAAATGTATCTACATTATTCAAAACTCAACAATATATGATAATACCTTCTCACCCTTACATGTTCAAACATGAAATAATCCTTTTTAACTATCTCTATTTAACCTTTTTTTTTAAAAAAATCTTAAATGTAATAAATATACAAAAGGCCCTCAAAATGTAGATTCAATAGATGTTTTTAAATTGTATCTAAATTATATTGAAAGTCTCGACAATGAAAGCTAAATGCTTTAACCACTTGATATCAATCCCTTGAATACAATAGATTTATTCTCCAAGACACTTGCATTTATAGTTAAAATAATTATAATCAAAATAAACAACATCAACTACAACTAACTTAACATTTGTTGTAAAAAAATTGATGGAAGATTAAGAATCACTACTTAGAATTATATCTTAGATGTCACTTTAGAAATTATATCAAAAGTCTCCACAATGAAAGCTCAATAATTTAACCACTTGATCTCAATCCATTGAATACAATAGATTTATTATCCAAAACACTTGCATTTATATTAAAAAAGTGTTAAGCAAAATAAACAACATCAACTACAACTAACTTTAACATTTTTTGTAAAAAAATTAATGGAAGATTAAGAATCACTAGTTAGAACTCTATCGTATATGTCACCTTAGAAATTATATCAAAAGTCTCCACAATGAAAGCTCAATGCTTTAACCACTTGATCTCAATCCCTTGAATATAATAGATTTATTCTCCAAAACACCTGCATTTATATTAAAAAAATTGTTAAGCAAAATAAACATCAACTACAATTAACTTAACATTTGTTGTTAAAAAATTGATGGAAGATTAAGAATCATTACTTAGAATTATATCTTATATGTCACCTTAGAAATTATATTTAAAGTCTGCATGATGAGATTTCAATGCTTTAACCACTTGATCTTAATCCCTTGAATACAATAGTTTTACTCTTCAAAATACCTACATTTATATTAAAAAATTGCTAAGCAAAATAAACTTTAACCTACTTTTAACTAAGAAATGGTGGATGTATTGCCATCATAACCTCATCATACTCATAAGATAGTCATGGTCTAGGTAGAATACACAAAATTCTATTTCCAACCTCATAAGAAGATCTAAGTACTCCAACCTTGTGTGAAATACACAAAACGTTGTTTCCAAGACCATTGTATATTCATGACAATCATAACATAGTTGCTCATATGGTTATAGCAGTCATAACCATCCTCAATGTTGTAAGGATTGTTATGCATGGTATATTATAGTCTTTATCTCAAGTCAAATGCATAACAGGGGTTGTTTAGTCTTATTGAAGTGTTGCTAAGGGCATAAATAAGGACAAAATGATGAATAAGTAGTCATAAAATTGTTATAATAGCATAGATGATAGTCATAAATGCAAGGGACTAGATTGTTAAGGGGTAAAGTCATCCATCACCTCATAATAGTCATACACTTGGGAATGGTTTTTATTATTGAAAATGACACCATCTTTCATAGGGTAGTCATATTCTTTGTTGTCATACACATTTAATACTTTAGCTAAGAAACACTAGCCATATCCCACCAAAGAAAGCTTCTTCTCTATTCATAGAATCTTATTTTTATGTTTTCATATACACCTTTATGCCTTTCAACCAAAATCCTACACCTTTTTCTTCTTTCCCCCCTCTTTCTTCTCCATGTTCAACCTCTTCTCTTATCTTCCTTATTCCACCATAAAGAAATCTAGGCATGGCGGTGCTGCAAAAAAGGTGTAGGAATCTAGACCAAAATTTCACTCAACTAAAAACCTTCAACAAAAGAGAAACAACTATCAAACTAAAATTATAATAAAGAAAAACAATAATGGTAACATTAAAACAACAAATGCCTCAACAAACTTTAAGGGGATAAATGACCAATCTAGAAAAACACATCTTTGGATGTCCAAAACATAGTCCAAGCCTTTGGTTTGGAATCCCAAGGCAAATCCAATCTCACAATCCTTTAATGCTCACAATCCTTGGACTATTCTTGCCTTCTCTAAAGCCTCTCTCTAACATGGCATGGGTTTTTATTAAACATTTAAATTCAAAACATATGAAAATAATATTGGGATGCTTTAGGTCACATAATATAGAAATAGGTTCACAATGAAAGTTAGGTCCCACTAACAATACTAAACACTATGACCATATGACATATGAGTCAACATGAAATAGAAAACACAAGCAACCCCATGAGACAACAACATTCAACTTATGTCCACCACTATTTTTCCCTTTGATAGAGTATTGTTGCAAATATTAGTTGTTTATACCAAGTTACACCCTAATTGAGTGTAGGATAATAATTGTTAACCCCACATCAATCAACATAGAGTGTATCTACACATGCTAATTAGAAACGAAATCCAACAACATTGAATACATCAATAACCTTTACTAGAATATAATCAAATGTAGAATTATACATTACATATTAAATTTAATGTGATGTAGCCTCCATGGCTAGACCTACCAAGTTAGTACTAGAAAACACACCAAATAATTTGATAATATGATATTAAGTTGGAATATGAAAAGCATTACCATTTCAAAACTTACTACATGAAAATGGGGTTATGAGATTATATCCCAAGTATATGAATCCCATTAATTTAGCCTACTGCATATGCAATCTAAATTTCCATAATACATAATCCACCTAAAGTTTGGCACTCAAATGTTCCTTTAAGATCTAGCACACATTTATAGTACATGATTATGCATGGTGTTAGGATATCTAATAAACATAGTTCCTTGTGGATGAATCAAGTAGGGATTCACTTATGGTTTGGCACAAGTCATAGAACTATTTATTCTAGATATATTGGAAATGCTAAAACTACAATAAGATAATGTAGAAGTTAAGTTGTGTTTGAATAAATTGAAACATGAGATAGAACGATTTGTTGCCATAGGCTTATGCCTTGATCACATGGGTAACTAAGTCTGACTTTATATTTCAAATATTAACACATTTGTAAGTCCCTATATGGAGAATTGGGTATGCATTTGGAATCTTAGAAGTGTGGTTGCATAATCACTCTTTGAATATAATCCCAAATACTAGAAACATTCATAACTAAGCATTTGTAAATAATCCATAATTGAATGATAAAATCCCATATGACGCATTAAAAAGATTATTCAAATACACTTTGAAATAGTTTTACAAATTGCTGCAAGGACTAACTAATTAAAAGCAACAATAAAAAGTCATAATCAACCCAAAGGTTAGTTACATGTCTATCAAAGCACTAGACAATGCATTCATAAATGGTTTAGTTGGAAACAAAAAACTGCCACATACAAAACACTATCAAATCACCCTTAACTGTTATGATACACATTAGGGTAAAAGCAAGAAGATGAGTCCACTTCTCATGGAAGTTTCGGACTTAGCCAAAAACATGAAATTGGGAAAAGTGAAACGGGATCCTGTTTCGCTTCGGGATCCCAAGCAAAAAATGAGATCCCATTTCTTAAAATTTTAATTTTCGGCTTAGTTTTTGCTATGGGTTTTAGGTCAGAAAAAAGGCTTGGGGAGCCGACCCCTAGCTTTGGACCTGCTTTAACCTGCAACTTGAAGGTCATGTCAGTCTCACTAGAAAAGAGTGACTTTAGACATATGTTTGAAGACGTTTTTTTACAGAATTTTGTGACAAAATTAAAACCCATTATAGATGAGACAGTGTAGATTCCAAATATGTAATTTTTTTTACAATTGGATTATTTTTTCTATTTTTCAATTAATTCATGATGAAATAGGTCCATAAACTTGAATTATCAGGGTTTGTTAGTATTTGAATAACTTTTTATTAAAATAGTTTTTAAAAACAAACTGTACGAAAGCGTACTTCATACAATTCTTTTCAATTTGAAAAAAAATTCAAAAAATGATAAGTTTAGGTCATCTTATGTGTGACGTACATGACGATTTTTTAAAACACCAAATATGGCCAATAAAAAATTAGCAAAAAAAATATTCAATAAAAAATTACAAAAAAATTTGGAAAGCGTGCTTTAGTGAGTTAAATTTTTTTTCCCAAAACGATTTATAAAAATATGATTATTGAGGTCAAAATATGGATGACATACACATGCATGGTATAGTAAAAAAAGTGACTTTTAAACAGTGGTTTTTAGAAATGCCTATTGAAAATCAATTTGTATCATTTGGGTATGAACAAATAAATTACATATTTGGAAACTAGACTCTGAGTACTACATTTTATGATTAGTGACTTCTTTTAAAATTCCATCTCTAAGTGCTTCAAACTTTAAGGTCAAATGTGACAAATTCTGAAAATCGGGGAAAACACTTCCACTTTTTGGCCAAAAAGTGGACTCAACTTCTTGCTAGCACCCATTATTGAGGACTGTCATGCATAAGGTCATTAGTAATTTAGCCATAGTAGGTTTAAAAGTAACCCTAGCAACAATAAATTGTTGTCAAAGAGCATCTAGGACATATTAGGTATGTGTTCAAACTATTATACCAACACATGTTATGCTAAATAATATCATTACAAGGTCATTATGACACATGATTGGTAGGTCATCATAACAATTATGAATTGGCCAAATTCCCATCAAGAGGCCATAAGATGGACATAACAGTCTATGAGGGTGGTGTTAGGGACTCTTTAAAACTAAAATGATTCTTAAACCTGCTCTTTGGTCTCAAAGTAAAAAAGAAATTCTCTTTAAAATATAAATTAGTACACAAAATGTTAAAGCAAAATATTAACAAAATGTGAACATCAAAATATTTTTAAAGACTATTGCACACTAAAAATTGTACCTGGCATTTGGGATGCTATGGCAGATAACCTCATTCATAGACTTGAACAATCAAATGCATGCATTATAATTAAAGAAATAAGATTTTCAATAAAACAATTCAAAAAAAATAGAAAAACAAAAATCTCACTAAGATGAAGATTGTCATACCTATTCCATATAGAATTTTATATTCAAGTGAACTTGAGGGGTCATCTCTTACCTTTAGAGTATCCAATATTGTTTCATGATCACTATTACTAATTATCCATAGTTTTTTATTTTTGGTTTTGCATGATTCTTTAGTAACTTAACATTCATTTCTACAATTAGGTGTGAATACATGAGTATAGTTTTGTGCTTCTCAAAGCCTTCAAATGCAGGTATGTCATTCTTTTGAATCATATATGTTTGCAACCAAGTGAGCAATAACAACTGATCTTGTAGAATATGTGAATCCATCATCATCTATCATAGCTTGTGTTAACTTCTATTTTCCTTGTACACATCATGCCAACCAATATCTTGATCTCTCTTCATTCCCATGTGGTGCAACAACAACATAAACATGACCTAGTTGTACAAGGTTTGAAATATGTTCATAGTCAAATGAGTTCTCCATGTCATTGAGTAGAGATAAATGAGCTTGAAATAAAGGTGTTAGATACCATGGAATCCATGTATCTACCCACTTACTTCACTCACAATGATCCCAGGGTAAGTGCAAGAAGATGGGGGGCCAAAAAGGGGTCTTAAGTGGCCACTTTTTTTCTAAAATCAGGAAATCCTAGCCTTGGATGAGAAATTGAGCATAGTTACACTCAAAATTTGGAGATGCAACCAAAACAATGTTCGTAGTGCTCTGAGTCTACTTTCTAAACTACTAATTTTTTTTGAAAATGGTATAGATTAAGGGGTTCAAAAGAGGGAGCCACATAAATTGGTGTTTTTTCTGTCAAAAAAACATAACATAGCATGTTTTGTGGCTCCCTCAAAAGGTTAACTTTTTTTTGGTATTTTTAAAATCGCTTTAGTGAGAAATTAGCTAACAACATGTAGTTTATGCCCAATTTTTCTAATAATTTTTTGATGAATATTTAATTTTTTACTAATTTTCAAAGTGGACACATCCTAAAAAATAGAATTTTGGCCGTGCCACCCCTATAAATTTTGAAAACTAATTGAAAATCATTTTTTCTTTTTTTAATATGCGTAGAATGGAGTCTAGTTTCTAAATATGTAATTTTTTTGAAATTTCAATGAATGGTTAATTTACAATGAAAAAAAGACCAAACAGTGGTTTTTGCCCAAAACCGGACACAAACAAAAGAAATTAAAGATGAAAGGCTTAAGATTCTCAAAATGTGAAAAAAATTACATCGTTAAATAGATAAGAGAAAGCCTAACATTACCCAGGTGTTTGATTTGTTTGACCTTGAAACACGTGCAAATCTGAGGGTTAGCATGAACAAAATTATGTGAAATCTTGTAGAATCTGCAAAAACATGTTTGTGGATGTTGAAAAGGCACTCTAAGCCTTTGGGTTGGAAATCCAAAGCAAATCCCAAGACCAAGGCTTGGGATTCCCAAAGCACAACATAAGGCGAGCGCGTTATGTTGTGCTTTTTTTGCTTTTTTGCATGTTTGCCGGTGTTTTCCCAATTCAACATAACGCGAGCATGTTATGTCTTCCTTTGAATGAGATATGTTCAAATTTCATAAGTATGTTTCATGGATGTTTATATCTATTCTTGTAGGTATGTATGCATGTACATGTATGCATGCTTGTATGTATGCATCTTTGTATGTATGTATGTTTGTATGTATGCATGTATGTATGTAAGTGTTTTGGGTTTAGTGTATATAAGGACCTAAGCCTGTATAGTTTTGAGGGTTGAGGATTGAGGGATTAGGGCTTAAGTAATAGGTAGAGGGTAGAGGGTTGAGGGTTACAGTTGAGGGTTAATATTTAGGTTGTTGAGTGTATAAGATTAAGTGTGTAAGGCGCGGGGATTAGGGTTTAGGGTTTACAATATGGATTGAGGGTATATAAGGCATGTGGTGACTTGGGTTGAGAGCATATATGGTTTAGGTTTAATTTAAGTATAGGGTTGAGGCACAATATTCAAGCTTTAGGATATAAGGGTGAGGCTATATGGTCTAGGGATGAGGGTTTGAGGGTGTAGGCTTCAGGTTTAAGGTATAGGGTTGATGATTGAGGTATTAGGGCTTAAGTATATTGTTGAGGGTATAGGGTTGAGAGTTTAGGGTTAGTTTTTAGGGTTTAAGGTTTAAGGGTTAAGGGTTGAGGGATTGGGTTTAAGGTTTAGGGGTAAGGGATTAGGGTTTAAGGTATAGTGTCTTGGGTTGAGGGTTTAGGAATAGGGATAGCATTTAGGGTTTAGGGATGAGGGATTAGGGTTGAGGGTTAAAGGTTCAGGGCTTAAGGTTTAAGGTATAACTTGTTGAGGGTTGAGTGGTTAAGGATAGGGTTTAGGGTTTAGGGTTGAGGGATTAGGGTTTAAAGAATAGTGTTGAGGGTTGAGGGTTTAGGGATAGGGTTGAGGGATTATGGTTTAGGGTTGATGGATTAGGGTTTAAGGAATATTGTTGAGGGTTGAGGGTTTAGGATTAGAGTTTAGGGTTGATAGATTAGGGTTTAGGGTTCACGGATTAGGATTTAATATTGAGAGTTGAGGGTTGAGGGTTTAGGGATAGGGTTGATGGTCAAGGGATTAGGGTTAAAGTAGGGTGTTGAGGGTAGAGGGATTAGGGATAGGGTTTAGGGTTGAAGGTTTAACGATTGAGGGTTGAGGCTTTAGGGCTGAGGGTTAAGGGATTGGGGTTTAGTGTTGAGGGTTTATGGATAGGTTTTAGGGTTTAAGTTTTAAGGGTTAAGTGTTGAGGGATAGGGTTTAGGGTTTGGGGATAAGGGATTAGGGTTTAAGGTATAGTGTCCAGGGTTGAGGATTTAGGAATAGGGATAGCGTTTAGGGTTTAGGGATGAGGGATTAGGGTTGAGGGTTGAGGGATGAGGAATTAGGTTTTAGGGTTGAGGGATTAGGTTTTAGGGTTGATGGATTAGGGTTTAAGGTATAGTGTTGAGGGTTGAGGGTTTAGGGATAGGGTTTAGGGTTGACAAATTAGCATTTAATGTCGAGGTTAGGGTTAGAGTGTCGAGGGTAGAGGGATTAGGGATAGGGTTTAGGGTTGAAGGTTTAAGGATTGAGGGTTGAGGCTTTAGGGATGAGGGTTTAAGGCTTAAGATATAGTGTCAAGTGTTGAGGGTGTAGGGATAGGGTTTAAGTTTTAAGGATTAAGGGTTGAGGGATAGGGATTAGGGTTTAAGGTATAGTGTTGAGGGTTGATGGTTTAGGGATAGGGTTTAGGTTTGAGGGATTAGGGTTTAAGGTTGATGAATTAGGGTTTAATGTTGAGAGTAGAGGGTTAAGGGTTGAGGGTTGAGGGTTTAGGAATAGGGTTGATGGTCAAGGGATTAGTGTTAAAGTAGAGTGTTGAGGGTAGAGGGATTAGGGATAGGGTTTAGGGTTGAAGGTTTAAGGATTTAGGGTTGAGGCTTTAGGGATGAGGGTTAAGGGATTAGGGTTTAAGATATAGTGTCGAGTGTCAAGGGTGTACGGATAGGTTCTAGGGTTCAAGTTTTAAGGGTTAAGGGTTGAGGGATAGTATTGAGCCCGTTGAGGGTTTAGGAATAGGGATAGTGTTTAGGGTTTAGGGATGAGGGATTAGGGTTGATGGATTAGGGTTGAGGGTTGATGGATTAGGGCTTAGGGATAGGGTTTAGGGTTGAGGGATTAGGGTTTAAGGTATAGTGTTGAGGGTTTAGGGATAGGGTTTAGGGTTGAGGGATTAGATTTAAGGGTTGAGGGATTAGGGTTTGACGTTGAGTGTTGAGAGTTGAGGTTTTAGGGTTGAGGGTTTAGGGATAGGGTTGAGGGTCGAGGGATCAGAGTTAAGGGTTGAGGGATTAGGGTTTGACGTTGAGGGTTGAGTACATTGAGGTTTGAGGGTTGAGAGTTTAGGGATAGGGTTGAGGGTCAAGGGATTAGGGTTAAAGTATAGTGTTGAGGGTATAAGGATTAGGGATAGGGTTGGAGGGTTTAGGGATAAGGGATTAGGGTTTAAGGTATAGTATCGAGCCCGTTGAGGGTTTAGGAATAGGGATAGCATTTAGGGTTTAGGGATGAGGGATTAGAGTTGAGGGTTGAGGGATAAGGTTTAAGGTTAATGGTTGAGGGATTAGGGTTTAAGGTATAGTGTTGAGGGTTTAGGGTTGAGGGATTAGAGTGAAGGGTTGAGGGATTAGGATTTGATGTTGAGGGTTGAGGGTTGAGGCTTTAGGGTTTAGGGTTTAGGGATAGGGTTGAGGGTCAACAGATTAGAGTTAAGGGTTGAGGGATTAGGGTTTGACTTTGAGGGTTGAGGGTTGAGGGTTGAGGTTTGAGGGTCGAGGGTTTAGGGATAGGGTTGAGGGTCGAGGGATTAGGGTTAAAGTAGAGTGTTGAGGGTATAAGGATTAGGGATAGGGTTGGAGGGTTTAGGGATAAGGGATTAGGGTTTAAGGTATAGTATCAAACCTATTGAGGGTTTAGGAATAGGTATAGTGTTTAGGGTTTAGGGATGAGGGATTAGGGTTGAGGGTTGATGGATTAGGGTTGAGGGTTGACGGATTAGGGCTTAGGGATGGGGTTTAGGGTTTAGGGTTGAGAGTTAGGGTTTAAGCTATAGTGTTGAGGGTATAGGGATAGGGTTTAGGGTTGAGGGATTAGAGTTAAGGGTTGAGGGATTAGGGTTTGACGTTGAGATTTTATAGTTGAGGGTTTAGGGATAGGGTTGAGGGTCGAGGGATCAGAGTTAAGGGTTGAGGGATTAGGGTTTGACATTGAGGGTCGAGTACATTAAGGTTCGAGGGTTGAGGGTTTAGGGATAGGGTTGAGGGTCAAGGGATTAGGGTTAAAGTAGAGTGTCAAGGGTATAAGGATTAGGGATAGGGTTGGAGGGTTTAGGGATAAGGGATTAGGGTTTAAGGTATAGTATCGAGCCCATTGAGGGTTTAGGGATGAAAGAGTAGAGTTGAGGGTTGAGGGATTAGGGTTGAGGGATTAGGGTTGAGGGTTGAGAGATTAGGGTTTAGGGATAAGGTTTAGGGTTGAGGGTTGAGGGATTAGGTTTTACGGTATAGTGTTGAGGCTTTAGGGATAGGGTTTAGGGTTGAGGGATTAGAGTGAAGGGTTGACAGATTAGGATTTGACATTGAGGGTTGAGGCTTTAGGGTTTAGGGTTTAGGGATAGGGTTGAGGGTCGAGGGATTAGAGTTAAGGGTTGAGGGATTAGGGTTTGACGTTGAGGGTTGAGGGTTGAGGTTCGAGGGTCGAGCATTTAGGGATAGGGTTGAGGGTTGAGGGATTAGGGTTAAAGTAGAGTGTCATGGGTATAAAGATTAGGGATAGGGTTGGAGGGTTTAGGGATAAGGGATTAGGGTTTAAGGTATTATCGAGCCTGTTGAGGGTTTAGGAATAGGGATAGTGTTTAGGGTTGAGGGTTAATGGATTAGGGTTGAGGGTTGACGGATTAGGGCTCAGGAATGGGGTTTAGGGTTTAGGGTTGAGGGATTAGGGTTTAAGGTATGGTGTTGAGGGTTTAGGGATAGGGTTTAGGGTTGAGGGATTAGAGTTAAGGGATGAGGGATTAGGGTTTGACATTGAGTGTTGAGGGTTGAGGTTTTAGGGTTGACGGTTTAGGGATAAGGTTGAGGGTCGAGGGATCAAAGTTAAGGGTTGAGGGATTAGGGTTTGACTTTAAGGGTTGAGTACATTGAGGTTCGAGGGTTGAGGGTTTAGGGATAGGGTTGAGGGTCAAGGGATTAGGGTTAAAGTAGAGTGGCGAGGGTATAAGGGTTAGGGATAGGGTTGGAGGGTTTAGGGATAAGGGATTAGGGTTTAAAAATATAGTATCAAGCCCGTTGAGGGTTTAGGAATAGGGATAGCATTTAAGGTTTAGGGATGAGGGATTAGAGTTGAGGGTTGAGGGATTAGGGTTTAGGGATAAGGTTTAGGGTTGAGGGTTGAGGGATTAGGGTTTAAGGTATAGTGTTGAGGGTTTAGGGTTGAGGGATTAGAGTGAAGGGTTGAGGGATTAGGATTTGACATTGAGGGTTGAGGGTTGAGGCTTTAGGGTTTAGGGTTTAGGGATAGGGTTGAGGGTCGAGGGATTAGAGTTAAGGGTTGAGGGATTAGGGTTTGACATTGAGGGTTGAGGGTTGAGGGTTGAGGTTCGAGGGTCAAGGGTTTAGGGATAGGGTTGAGGGTCGAAGGATTAGGTTTAAAGTAGAGTGTCGAGGGTATAAGGATTAGGGATAGGGTTGGAGGGTTTAGGGCTAAGGGATTAGGATTTAAGGTATAATATCAAGCCTATTGAGGGTTTAGGAATAGGGATAGTGTTTAGGGTTGAGGGTTGATGGATTAGGGCTGAGGGTTGAAGGATTAGGGCTTAGGGATGGGGTTTAGGGTTGAGGGTTGAGGGATTAGGGTCTAAGGTATAGTGTTGAGGGTTTAGGGATAGGGTTGAGGGTTGAGGGATTATAGTTAAGGGTTGAGGGATTAGGGTTTGACGTTGAGTTTTGAGGGTTAAGGTTTTAGGGTTGAGGGTTTAGGGATAAGGTTGAGTGTCGAGGGATCAGAGTTAAGGGTTGAGGGATTAGGGTTTGACTTTGAGGGTTGAGTACATTGAGGTTCGAGGGTTGAGGGTTTAGGGATAGGGTTGAGGGTCGAGGGATTAGGGTTAAAGTAGAGTGTCGAGGGTATAAGGATTAGGGATAGGGTTGGAGGGTTTAGGGATAAGGGATTAGGGTTTAAGGTATAGTATCGAGCCCATTGAGGGTTTAGGGATGAGGGATCAGAGTTGAGGGTTGAGGTATTAGGGTTTAGGGATAAGGTTTAGGGTTGAGGGTTGAGGGATTAGGGATTAAGGTATAGTGTTGAGGGTTTAGGGATAGGGTTTAGGGTTGAGGGATTAGAGTGTGTTGGTTTTTTCCCAGACTGGATGCTTATTCCCAGATTTCCCTACAAGGTAGCCATCAGTGATCAACAGGATCTCTGGGCCAGGGGCCAACAGTGTAGGAGATAGACTCTATATTTTATCTCCTCTTCTTCTTCAGGCTCTGCAAGACCTAGGGGGGTATTCCCTACTCAACATCCATGAGGATATGCATACAAGGCTGGGATGCTGACAGAAAGTAGATAAGTCCTCCTGTAAGTAGACCAAAACTGAAAGATAAGAGCAAAGGGGCTAGCTTTGGGCCTATTTGCAGTTGTAGACAGAGGACTGAGGTTCCTAAAACTAACTCTAATGTCCTAATGGTTGTTTTAGATTTTGATTTGGAGTTTAAGTTTGGATGCAAAGCTGGACATGGTTGTAACACAAACACAAAGCAAGATTGGTGCCTATCCAGGGCCTGGAGTCAGTAGACATACACCTGTGAATGATCAGCATGAACAGCTAAAACTGGATTTCAGGAGGATATATGTGATACCTGCCTTACAGATATCTCCCAATAAAGAGTGTTAAGTTATCTCTACTTATGACATCCCTACTGCAGTATACCCTTCCCAATGTTCAACCTGAAAACAGTTTAATCTACCCCTTGAGCAGAAGTTAAAAGATCAGACATTCAACATAGGAATTCTATGCTCTAGAATCTAAACATTACCCAAACATCCAGATTCAGAAGAAGAAAACAAGCAATACTGGAGACAGAATTAACAAAACACATGCTATGATAGTATTTCTCATATAAGATCAATCATGAAATCAGTGGGTTCATGCCAAAAACATGCAACAAGAGATACATAAACTCACAGGTTTAGCTGTACAGAACAACCAGATCAGCTTGTTTTGAGTTACAGAGCCAAAAATCTTCAACTTTCAACAACCAAAAATGAGTCACACTTCCTGCTTATAACAGCCAAGTAGTGTACCACAGCAATTAATCACATGGTTGACCAAAAATCCCGCCAGATACACAGTATCAGGAAAATGGCGCTCAACGCATTACCAGATTGGCGCCCAAACATGAATGCAGCAGGTAGGGGAGGAGACAGGAAGATATCTCGAGCCCTGCGCCACTGTCCGCTGATGTACACCTTCAATCGGGTACCAGATCCGCCCATACCTCTGCAACCTTCGCCATTAATGGCGCACCAACCCGCGGCCTTGGGAAAAACATCTAACAGTCGATCGCAACCGTTTCCCGCCGAGATTCATCATCATGATATTTGAAAATATGCAGGATACAATTATCCCACATGCACCCCGCGATGACCTCCTTAACACTTTATATACTAGGTCATGAGCATATATGATGTCGGTGCTTTTGCTTCTGACGACACTAGTATAAGACTTCATCATCATCATCATCCTCCAGCAGCATGATATCCTGTTGCTTGAAATATCACCCTGACGTCAGCATCATATCGCAATATAACCTGCATGATAATTGCCTTCATCCGCACAACCTGATCCATCGGAGGAACATCCTCCTGCTGAGCTTATACCAAAAGTCTGGCCGATGATCATCCTGATGACATCATCATCATATCCTGCTGACGTCATCATCATATCTGCCTACTGGGCACCTCCTCATATCCGGATGACGTCATCATCATGTTTGCAAATATCGGGGGATCTCCACAAGATGATCTGTGTTAGAAATATGACCCCCCCGGACCTTGATGACGTCATCATCATATTAACATCAGGATGATATTCGGAAGACAACCAGATATTTGGAAATATCATCCTGATGTACAAATATCAGGTTGCACTGTAGCTCCACTATAAGATCAGGGCGATAGATGAATATGATGATGCTTGAAAAGATCACCCCCACTAGATAATGCACGAAGCCGGCAGGCAGATATCTCCTTGATATCAGCATCATCATGACGCTGGAACAAACATACACCCGAGTGATATGAAAATATCACCCCCTCCTTCGGAAATATCATGATGCAGATAGGTAGAGAAATAGATATCACCCTGTCATAAGAATGACGTCAGCATCATCAGGATGACAAAACAACGAACAAGAAGTGATACAACATCATCAGGATGATATTGACTAAGATCATCCTGACGTTCAAAATATGATGACCCTAGTGAACATCGGGTCGCACTTAGAACTCTTCAACAACATCATCAGGATGATCATAACCAAGATCACCCGATGATAAAGGTATCACCCCGGCGAAATATCATGAAGGCAGAAAATATGATGACCCCCGCAAGCAGCACAGTGATAACTGGAAATATGATGATGATGATGACGACCCTTAAGAAAAAACAAGTTAGGTCGAACAACTCGAAGAATAACCCCTTCAGACTATCGGGGCAACATCATCATCATGTTTGGGCAAGGTGATAAATGGAAGATCACCGGATACTTGAAAAATCACCCCCGCAAGCAAATCAGGGCGCACTGTGGCTCATCAGCAGGATCAGGATGATATCCAAACATCACCCGATATTGAAATATGATGATCCTGATGAAAAACAAGTCGACAGAAAACATGATAATGCAGACCATCATCGAAGACAAGATGATGATGATGATCTCCTCCTCAAAGAAAATATGATGCTGCAGCTGAAAAATGCTGAGGAGGTCCAACACTTAGAAAAATGGGCAAGAAAATAAAGGGTTCAAAAGAGGAAACCCCCTGATCATGAAAAATCAACCCCAGGTCAAAATGAGTGCTAACAGTGGCTTCGAATGGGGACGTGCAGGTGAAAACCTGCAGCGAGAACCAGATCTCCGGGCAGACCAGACAAAAAGCCAAAAAACGTGAGCTGTACAAGGCATTTACACTACATACATATTTTTTACAAATGTGCACAGCAACCAGCTATTCATGCAAAATAGAACTTAAGGAATTGGCCATGCACAGGCAATTCCAGAACTTCACCATCTAGGGCCTGGAGGAAATAAGAATCCTCCCCATGAGTATTGCAAACCTGATATGGGCCCATCCATAAGGGTTCAAATTTACCATGTTTACCCTTTTCCTGACCTTTAGCATTCCAAATGAGCACCAGATCATTGACTTGAAACTTCCTTTTTGTAGTTCTCCTGTCAAACTGATATTTCACATCTTGTTGTCTTTTGAGATTGATCTGGTGGGCTTTCCTTCTGTTTTCATCCAATGCAACCAGCTGATTCACTCTTTCCGTCATGGAATCTTCAATCTCCTCATCATTTTCCTGAATGAATCTGTAAACTGGTAGGATATTATTTAGGGGCAATCTAGCTGATGCACCATATACTAGCTCAAAAGGTGACTTCCCAATAGCCCTTTTCACTGTCACTCTGTCAGCCCATATTGCTAAGTTCAACTTTGAGTCCCAAGCTCTCTTGTTCTTGTCCAGTATCCTCTTGATAATTTTCATGATGCTCTTATTGCTTGATTCTGCTTGACCATTTCCTTGTGGGTGATATGGTGATGTATATGACAGATTTATCCCATACCTGTT
This sequence comes from Cunninghamia lanceolata, assembly GCA_027924645.1. Lineage (NCBI taxonomy): Eukaryota > Viridiplantae > Streptophyta > Pinopsida > Cupressales > Cupressaceae > Cunninghamia > Cunninghamia lanceolata. Next base: position 5,740,077 of record BSBN01001032.1, on the reverse strand, counting down.
GCAAAAATCAACAAATTCACCTGATCTGAAGCACATAGCATTATCAGTGACTATCTTAAATGGTACTCCAAACCTGATGATGATGTTTTCTAGTATGAAATCTGTCACCACCTTGCTTGTAGCTCTCTTAGTTGGAATGGCCTCAATCCATTTGGTAAAATAATCAGTTGCCACCAAAATCCAACTGTGTCCCCCACTTGATTTGTCTGCAATTTCCCCTATGAAGTCAATTCCCCATTGCTGGAATGGAGCATCCACAGTTACAGTTCTGAGGGGTAAAGCACCATCATATTTTAGCTTTCCTGAAAATCTTTGGCAAGGGTCACACTTTCTCACTAACCTTTGTGCATCTGAAAAGAGAGTGGGCCACCAATATCCTGCCCTGAGAATTTTATGAGCTGTTGTTTGGGTAGTATAATGTCCACCACACAATCCTTTATGCAGATCAATCAAAACATTGTTAGCCATATCCTCACCCACACATCTCAGCAGCACACCATCAGGGTTTTTCCAGTATAGCTCACCTTGAACAATAACATACCTGATTGCATGTAACTTTAAAGTCCTCTTTTGACTGTCACTGAAATGGGAAGGACAATTCAGATTTTGCAAGTAGTAGATAATATCCTTGTACCATTCAGATCCTGATACATTTACACTCTCATCTTGGACTGCATTAACTTGGCATGCTTCCAAGTTTGACTGTGCCATCATCTTGGCTAATCCTTGTCCTCTTATCAACTTAGTAACTTGTATGTCTATGTTGAACTCTTGCAGTTTGTTTATCCATCTGCACCTTCTTCCAGTCACCTCCTGCTGAGTGAATATGTCTTTGACTGTTGCATGAGGTACATATGCAATTATATATGATCCTACCAAGTATGGTCTGAAACTTTTGATGGCTCTGACTAGTGCATATGCCTGTTTTTCCATAATATCATACTTCAACTTAGAGGCCTGCAAGGACATACTGAAGAAAGCGATGGGCTGTTCAAAACCATCTTCGTTTTTCTGTAGCAAACATGCTGCAACAGTATGAAAGGAAGCAAATGAAAATACTTGGAATGGCTTAGAAAAATCAGGAGATTTAAGAACATGGGCCATCTTGATTGCCTCTTTGATACTCTGAAATGATTCTATTGCTTCCCTTTCCCAGTTGACAGTTGCATCCTTCTTCATCATCTTGGAAATGTTCCTTGTGGTTTCTGCAAAGTTGGGAACAAATCTCCTAACAAAATTTATCTGTCCAAAGAAGGACTGAACTCCTTTCACAGTTTTTGGCATTTGAATCCTGTCAATAGCAGCCACTCTCTCTGGATCTATCCTGACTCCATCCTTGGAAACAATATGTCCCAGAAGCTTTCCTTCAACTACTCCAAAGGCACACTTCCTTGGATTTAAAGAAATACCATACTCTAGTGCTCTTATGAAAATCTGCTCTAGATGCAAACAATGCTGCTCTTCTTTCTTTGAGTAAGCAGTCAGGTCATCCTGATATACAGCCAGGATTGAATCAATCAGCCCTGCAAAAGCAACATCCATTGCTCTTTGAAATGTAGCACCTGCATTTGTTAGTCCAAATGGCATTCTAACATACACATAAGTTCCCCATGGAGTGGTAAAGGCGGTCTTATACTATTCTGATTCCTTTACCTTCACCTGATTATATCCTGAAAATCCATCCATCATGGATAGGAGTTCACAACCAGTCACTCTCTGCAACATAGCTTCCATATTAGGCAGTGGATAGTTATCCTTTAAAGAGGATACATTCAAGTTCCTGAAATCAACACAAAGCCTAATATCACCATTCTTTTTTCTAGCTGGGACAAGGTTAGACACCCAAGTTGAATGTCTGATTGGCACAATTATTCCAGCTTCCCTGAGCCTTTTGAGTTCTTCTTGCATCTTGGGAGCTAAGGTAGGATTAATAGGTCTTTGCTTTTGTCTAAATGGCTTAGCTCCAGGCTTCAATGGGATCTCATGCTGGAATAAATCTTCCCTATAGGCTTTTAGGTCCTCATATGACCAAGCAAAAACATGTTTATACTTTTTTAGTAATGCAATCAGCATACTCCTAATGTGTGGTTTTAGCTGTTTACCAATGTATACCTTCTGAGGGGCCTGAGATGTCCCCAGATTTATCTCCTCTAAATCTTCCTTATTTGTGGGAGATGTCCTTGTGACCATTTTATCTCTACTGTCAAAAGCTCTTTCCAAAGCTACCAACCCTCTAGGGATTTTATTAGTCTTCAATTGAATTATCTCTTTTCCCATAAGAGTTTCTTTCCCATTTACAGTCTCTACAAAAGCTTGGAAATCAATTTCCTGATTCTCATATTCATCTATGCAGTGCAAAAATTTCAACAAATCCCTATCATCATTAAACACTTGCCAACTGCATATATTTTCTGGTACTGCAGGCCTAATTTTAATTTCTACATTTGTAACACCTGACAGAGTGATGTCATCTGGCCTTATTGCAACATTAGCTAAGAAATCAGCCATAACATTTTTTGACCTCTCTACCCAGCCTATTGAAAATGCATCAAATAATTCAATGGTATCCCAAACAGCATGCTTGTATTGTTTCAATCTTTTATTTTTTGCAGCATACTTATTTCTGATTTGGGATACAATCAGCTCAGAATCCCCAAATACTCTTGACATCTTAATTCCATGTTTGAGAGCAATATTTAGGCCTAAGAGTAAAGCCTCATATTCTGCAATGTTGTTTGTGCAATCAAACCTCAGCAAGAAAGAGAATTTGAGGAGCTTACCAGTTGGAGACAGGAAAACAACTCCAGCTCCAGAGCCTTCTTTTGCACAAGCTCCATCAAAAAACATGGTCCATAAGCCTTGCTGATCCAGCTCTCCAATGCATACATTTTTTTCTTTATCTTCAGTATCATCTGAGACAACCTTGAAGTTATCACAGTCAGTGTCTACAAAGCATACCTGTTCATTTGCTTCTTGGTCTTCCACTGTCTCTGATGATCTTTGCTCTCTGATTAGCTTGACATCCCTGCCATTCATTGGAATCATGGCATATGACAGGTCCAGCTGCATACTTCCACCAATCAGTGCTGCCCATCTTCTTGACAACAACATACCGTACTGTGGCTTGATGTCAACCACTGTTATATTCATTTTATATTTCTTTTCAGGAAATGCTGCCAGTTTGAAATCTACATCCTTCATGATTCCAATAACTGGTACCTTCCTGGCATCCATTGCATAACATTTTCCACATGCCTTGTCAATTTTCAATCCAGTTTGTTGCATGATGGCCAAAGGCATGACATTTGTAGATGCTCCAGAGTCAAGCATACAATTTCTAATTATTTTTCCATTTATAACCAGGGAAACATAAAATGGTTCCACTTGTGAAGGACACTTTGTCATAGTCACTCCTAAATAGACTTCAGGAGTCTCATCTTCTTCATTACACATGATATGTTTCTCACCCTGGGTCTGAACATTTTGTTTAGCTTGAAAAGGTACCCCTGAGATTAGGGATATTGTCCTATTCTTGATCTCTTCCACTTTCATGAGTTCCATAAGTGGAACAGAGACTTTTACCTGAGAGAGGACCTGAGCTATATCAAATGGAGCATAGTTTTGTACAACAGTTGTAGCTTGCTCCACAATCTTGTTTTTATCCTGAGCTGATTTAGCTTTCATTTTCATAGTTCCCTGATCATCATTCTTGTCTTGGGAACCTTTACTTTGATCTTCAGCCTGAGGGATTTTGATTTCTGGTCCTTGAGATTCATGACCTGTTCTGTGTCTAAAGTTCTGTTTATTATTTACCCACTGCCTTTTTTGTGGTTCAATTCCTTTATGACCATGCACTAGCTGACCTGCAGAAATATCTTCTGGCTGATGTGGGCTGCCTACTTGATTTTTACCTCTGAGATTGTAGTTGCTTTTGACTTGAGCAACTGCTGCAGCTGTGAAGGCTCTAATTTCCTCATCAGAAGGCCGTTGTAAGTTACTCAGAAAATTGTGTGAGTTCTAAGCATACACATAGTTATCTTCATTATCTTCATCATATGGGAACTGTTGGCAGGCCTGAACTTGATGATCTGTATTCTCATCAGCATCATAAAGAGTGTATCCATTGCCTATGGACATCATATTAACATCATCATCCTGCACATGATGTGGCTCATTGCATTCATTACAAGATGTAGCATTATCATACAAGGATTGAGCAATCATACACTGTGACTGTGAATGTGGCATCTGACAAATTATACACCACGGAGCATCATCAGCAATATTTATAGCTTTCTTTAGAGGATCAGGAGTTTCTTTGACATGTTGAGCCCTCTGATTTGTGTTGTTACGTGGGAATACAGGCTTACCATCATGCCAATTGGTGTTATAAGGCATATCATGTAATGATGGCCTCTTTTCCTGCCTTTGATAGACTTGCCTATCAGGACCCATCCCTTTCTCACTTCTAGCTAATCTATAGCTTAGGTCCTTAACAACATTTGCCAATTTGTCTATCTTATCTTCAGGAGCAGATGTACTACCTTGAGTGTTCTGAGGCTTGTTTGGATTCTGCAGAATTTTTATATCATCCCTTCTATTTGTCTTGCCCGATGCTTTCCTATTGTTTTCAATATTCACTGCAATTCTGAAAGCATCCCTGAGAGTAGCAGGACCTTTATCTCTTAATCCATATGCAGTCTTTGCATCAAAGGCATTGATATACAGAATTATGCACATTGGTTCATTTGGCCTCATGTGATGTGGCAATTTGTTCAACACTTTAGTAAATCTTGCATTAAAGTCTGCAACCTGCTCATTTGACCCTTTAGTGATACTGGTGAACTCATTTACAAAAAAGCTAGGGTCAGTTTTATCACCATATTGCTCCTTGAACATCCTTTTAAAATCATCCCATGATGAAATACTCCGGTCAGGCAAATTCCTGTACCATTCTCTTGCCTCATCTATTAAGGATTGCATGAATGACTTCATGAAAACATCCTCATGCTCAACCTCAAAATTATCCATGACATTTTGAAAGGCCTTTAGATGATCTTCTCCTGACACTGTGTTGTTTCCTGAAAATTTAGGCACTTGCAGCCTCAGATGCTTGTCAATGGGGTTAGGATACCCAGGAATACCATCAAACACCAGCTGCCTGAATCTATCTAACTGCATGGGCTGTCTGTTTAACTGATTAACATTAACATTTCTATTTGCATTCTGGTTTCCTGCATTGTTCAGTGGTATCCTAGCATCATTCACATTTTGTCTCTCATCATGATGCTGATGTTGCACTTCATATCTTTGCTGATGTCTTTGCACATTTGCATTCTCTAGGGTAGGAACTGAATCGTTTTGGGCAGTTCTTAAGGCCTGCACTTTCTGCTTCATATCATCTCTGATTTTCATGGCTTGTAGGTATTCTAGTTCTGCTCTTAGACTTCTGATTTCTTCAGCTAACTGTTCATCCTTAGGTCTGGAGGTAGATGGTCTCATATCATTCTGGTCATCATCTTCATCATCCCTCAGAGACTCTGCCTCTTCAAACCTTTCACTTGGGTCTAGAAAAGGGCGTTCTTGGAACACCTCTGACCTCATTCTCATGCTACCACCCTGTTGCCTCTCATATGCACCTTGAATATCAGCTTCTGCATTTGAAAAATAAGGCGCATGCTGTCCTGATGGCCTAGGGTTATCTTGTATATCATCACCTTTTCTGGGGGAACTCTCATGACTAACTGAGACAGCTCCCTTTCTCCTGTACATCATTCTTTTTGTTACTGGTAACTCTTCAAATAAAGGATTTTGTTGGGATCTTCTCCCCTGCATATAAATTTTACTTTGACCGGTTGGGAGATTACTTCGGAGTTGCCACCTATTACTAGGAACTGTTTTCTTCTGAAAACCAGGGTTCTTTCACAAGGTTCCCCAGCTGAGTCGCCAATTTCTGTTGGTTTTTTCCCAAACTGGATGCTTATTCCCAGATTTCCCTACAAGGTAGCCATCAGTGATCAACAAGATCTCTGGGCCAGGGGCCAACAGTGTAGGAGATAGACTCTATATTTTATCTCCTCTTCTTCTTCAGGCTCTGCAAGACCTAGGGGGGTATTCCCTACTCAACATCCATGAGGATATGCATACAAGGCTGGGATGCTGACAGAAAGCAGATAAGTCCTCCTATAAGTAGACCAAAACTGAAAGATAAGAGCAAAGGGGCTAGCTTTGGGCCTATTTGCAGTTGTAGACAGAGGACTGAGGTTCCTAAAACTAACTCTAATGTCCTAATGGTTGTTTTAGATTTTGATTTGGAGTTTAAGTTTGGATGCAAAGCTGGACATGGTTGTAACACAAACACAAAGCAAGATTGGTGCCTATCCAGGGCCTGGAGTCAGTAGACATACACCTGTGAATGATCAACATGAACAGCTAAAACTGGATTTCAGGAGGATATATGTGATACCTGCCTTACAGATATCTCCCAATAAAGAGTGTTAAGTTATCTCTACTTATGACATCCCTACTGCAGTATACCCTTCCCAATGTTCAACCTGAAAACAGTTTAATCTACCCCTTGAGCAGAAGTTAAAAGATCAGACATTCAACATAGGAATTCTATGCTCTAGAATCTAAACATTACCCAAACATCCAGATTCAGAAGAAAAAAACAAGCAATACTGGAGACAGAATTAACAAAACACATGCTATGATAGCATTTCTCATATAAGATCAATCATGAAATCAGTGGGTTCATGCCAAAAACATGCAACAAGAGATACATAAACTCACAGGTTTAGCTGTACAGAACAACCAGATCAGCTTGTTTTGAGTTACAGAGCCAAAAATCTTCAACTTTCAACAACCAAAAATGAGTCACACTTCCTGCTTATAACAGCCAGGTAGTGTACCACAGCAATTAATCACATGGTTGACCAAAAATCCCGCCAGATACACAGTATCAGGAAAATGGCGCTCAACGCATTACCAGATTGGCGCCCAAACATGAATGCAGCAGGTAGGGGAGGAGACAGGAAGATATCTCGAGCCCTGCGCCACTGTCCGCTGATGTACACCTTCAATCAGGTACCAGATCCGCCCATACCTCTGCAACCTTCGCCATTAATGGCGCACCAACCCGCGGCCTTGGGAAAAACATCTAACAGTCGATCGCAACCGTTTCCCGCCGAGATTCATCATCATGATATTTGAAAATATGCAGGATACAATTATCCCACATGCACCCCGCGATGACCTCCTTAACACTTTATATACTAGGTCATGAGCATATATGATGTCGGTGCTTTTGCTCCTGACGACACTAGTATAAGACTTCATCATCATCATCATCCTCCAGCAGCATGATATCCTGTTGCTTGAAATATCACCCTGACGTCAGCATCATATCGCAATATAACCTGCATGATAATTGCCTTCATCCGCACAACCTGATCCATCGGAGGAACATCCTCCTGCTGAGCTTATACCAAAAGTCTGGCCGATGATCATCCTGATGACATCATCATCATATCCTGCTGACGTCATCATCATATCCGCCTACTGCGCACCTCCTCATATCCGGATGACGTCATCATCATGTTTGCAAATATCGGGGGATCTCCACAAGATGATCTATGTTAGAAATATGACCCCCCCGGACCTTGATGACGTCATCATCATATTAACATCAGGATGATATTCGGAAGACAACCGGATATTTGGAAATATCATCCTGATGTACAAATATCAGGTTGCACTGTAGCTCCACTATAAGATCAGGGCGATAGATGAATATGATGATGCTTGAAAAGATCACCCCCACTAGATAATGCACGAAGCCGGCAGGCAGATATCTCCTTGATATCAGCATCATCATGACGCTGGAACAAACATACACCCGAGTGATATGAAAATATCACCCCCTCCTTCAGAAATATCATGATGTAGATAGGCAGAGAAATAGATATCACCCTGTCATAAGAATGACGTCAGCATCATCAGGATGACAAAACAACGAACAAGAAGTGATACAACATCATCAGGATGATATTGACTAAGATCATCCTGACGTTCAAAATATGATGACCCTAGTGAACATCGGGTCGCACTTAGAACTCTTCAACAACATCATCAGGATGATCATAACCAAGATCACCCGATGATAAAGGTATCACCCCGGCGAAATATCATGAAGGCAGAAAATATGATGACCCCCGCAAGCAGCACAGTGATAACTGGAAATATGATGATGATGATGACGACCCTTAAGAAAAAACAAGTCAGGTCGAACAACTCGAAGAATAACCCCTTCAGACTATCGGGGCAACATCATCATCATGTTTGGGCAAGGTGATAAATGGAAGATCACCGAATACTTGAAAAATCACCCCCGCAAGCAAATCAGGGCGCACTGTAGCTCATCAGCAGGATCAGGATGATATCCAAACATCACCCGATATTGAAATATGATGATCCTGATGAAAAACAAGTCGACAGAAAACATGATAATGCAGACCATCATCGAAGACACGATGATGATGATGATCTCCTCCTCAAAGAAAATATGATGCTGCAGCTGAAAAATGCTGAGGAGGTCCAACACTTAGAAAAATGGGCAAGAAAATAAAGGGTTCAAAAGAGGAAACCCCCTGATCATGAAAAATCAACCCCAGGTCAAAATGAGTGCTAACAGAGTGAAGGGTTGAGGGATTAGGATTTGACGTTGAGGGTTGAGGGTTGAGGCTTTAGGGTTGAGGGTTTATGGATAGGGTTGAGGATCGAGGGATTAGAGTTAAGGGTTGAGGGATTAGGGTTTGACGTTGAGGGTTGAATTTTGTGGGTCGAGGGTTTAGTGATAGGGTTGAGGGTCAAGGGATTAGGGTTAAAGTAGAGTGTCGAGGGTATAAGGATTAGGGATAGGGTTGGAGGGTTTAGGCATAAGGGATTAGGGTTTAAGGTATAATATCATGCCTATTGAGGGTTTAGGAATAGGGATAGCGTTTAGGGTTTAGGGATGAGGGATTAGGGTTAAGGGTTGATGGATTAGGGTTTAGGGGTAACATATTAGGGCTTAGGGATGGGGTTTAGGGTTGAGGGATTAGGGTTTAAGGTATAGTGTTGAGGCTTTAGGGATAGGGTTTAGGGTTGAGGGATTAGAGTTAAGGGTTGAGGGTTGAGGTTTTAGGGTTGAGGGTTTAGGGATAGGGTTGAGGGTCGAGGGATCAGAGTTAAGGGTTGAGGGATTAGGGTTTGACGTTGAGGGTTGAGTGTTGAGGTTTGAGGGTTGAGGGTTTAGGGATAGGGTTGAGGGTTGAGGGATTAGGGTTAAAGTAGAGTGTCGAGGGTATAAGGATTAAGGATAGGGTTGGAGGGTTTAGGGATAAGGGATTAGGGTTTAAGGTATAGTATTGAGCCCATTGAGGGTTTAGGAATAGGGATAGCATTTAGGGTTTAGGGATGAGGGTTTAGAGTTGAGGGTTTAGGGATTAGGGTTGAGGGTTGAGGGATTAGGGTTTAGGGATAAGGTTTAGGGTTGAGGGTTAAGGGATTAGGGTTTAAGGTATACTGTTGAGGGTTTAGGGTTGAGGGATTAGAGTGAAGGGTTGAGGGATTAAGATTTGGCGTTGAGGGTTGATGGTTGAGGCTTTAGGGTTTAGGGTTTAGGGATAGGGTTGAGGGTTGAGGGATTAGAGTTAAGGGTTGAGGTTCAAGGGTTTAGGGATAGGGTTGAGGGTCAAGGGATTAGGGTTAAAGTAGAGTGTCGAGTGTATAAGGATTAGGGATAGGGTTGGAGGGTTTAGGGATGAAGGATTAGGGTTTAAGGTATAGTATTTATCTCATTGAGGGTTTAGGAATAGGGATAGTGTTTAGGGTTTAGGGATGAGGGATTAGGGTTGAGGGTTGATGGATTAGGGCTTAGGGATGGGGTTTAGGGTTTAGGGTTGAGGGATTATGGTTTAAGGTATAGTGTTGAGGGTTTAGGGTTGAGGGATTAGAGTTAAGGGTTGAGGGATTAGGGTTTGACATTGAGGGTTGAGGGTTGACATTTTAGGGTTGAGGGTTTAGGGATAGGGTTGAGGGTCGAGGGATTAAAGTTAAGGGTTGAGGGATTAGGGTTTGACATTGAGGGTTGAGTGTTGAGGTTTGAGGGTTGAGGGTTTAGGGTTGAGGGATTAGGGTTAAAGTAGAGTGTTGAAGGTATAAGGATTAGAGATAGGGTTGGAGGGTTTAGGGATAAGGGATTAGGATTTAAGGTATAGTATCAAGCCCGTTGAGGGTTTAGGAATAGGGATAGCATTTAGGGTTTAGAGATGAGGGATTAGAGTTGAGGGTTGAGGGATTAGGGTTGAGGGTTGAGGGATTAGGGTTTAAGTTATAGTGTTGAGGGTTTAGGGTTAAGGGATTAGAGTGGAGGGTTGAGGGATTAGGATTTGGCGTTGAGGGTTGAGGTTTTAGGGTTTAGGGTTTAGGGATAGGGTTGAGGGTCGAGGGTTTAGAGTTAAGGGTTGAGGGATTAGGGTTTAACGTTGAGGGTTGAGGGTTGAGGGTTGAGGTTTGAGGGTTTAGGGATAGGGTTGAAGGTCAAGGGATTAGGGTTAAAGTAGAGTGTCGAGGGTATAAGGATTAGGGATAGGGTTGGAGGGTTTAGGGATAAGGGATTAGGGTTTAAGGTATAGTGTCAAGCCTGTTAAGGGTTTAGGAATAGGGATAGCATTTAGGGTTTAGGGATGAGGGATTAGAGTTGAGGTTTGAGGGATTAGGGTTGAGGGTTGAGGGATTAGGGTTTAGGGATAAGGTTTAGGGTTTAGGGTTTAGGGTTGAGGTAGACAAGGAGTGACTGAGAGACATAGAGAGGGGAGAGGTAGAGAGGTGAGGGGGAGAGATAAGTGAGATATAGAACATGAGCTAATGGAACTAGAGGTGAGATATTGTAAAGGTGCTATCGAAGGTGAGATAGGCACAAATATTTATGGATCAATCTATAGCAAGACAAAACGCGAGTGCGTTAGGGTCAACACTTTTTTACCGTTTCTATAGCAGGACAAAACACAAGTGTGTTATAATGCGCTCGCATTTTGTCCTGCTATAGAAACGGTAAAAAAATGTTGACCCCCGTGATCCAGGCCCACATGTTCTATTTTCATGTTGATTATGCGTGTGTTCTGACAAAAAAGAAGTGCTTTCATACTGTTTGGAAGTTCACATGCACATTTTACACATTCTACCACATTTGCATGATCTTTCCACCACCTTTTCTGCTTTGCCAACTTGAGGAGGAAATAACATAGTTTTCACACCAACTTTGATATATATCTATTCAAGTTTTAATTTTTGTAGTGTTGCAATGTTAATTGTGATTCAATTTTAGGAATTTAACATTATAGATTGGTTAATAGTATTGTTGTTACTAATTATATTTGAGTGTTATTCAATTTAACATTGAAAAGGAAGCAAGTGGTGAAAAACTCAAATTGTTGAGGAGTTTGATGCAAGAAGTAAAAAACACTACATAATTGGGTACTCTCTCCATTCAAATCTCTATTTTTTAGGTATGTCAAGTCTTTACATGCATGTTCTTTACATTTTCCTTAATTCTATTTGAATTACTTTATCATGCTTTATCATACATGTTTAAAATAGATACATTCCCAATCAAGAAAGCAACCTACAATCTCACGTGATGCCATGTCTATTTTCTACACTTGGGCTCTTTAATAATTATGTGTAATAAATAGACCTTAACATACCATGATGTCAAACTATACAAGAATAAATCCTTACAACATAATAAAAATACAATCCCACTATTATCTTGTCATATTAACAAGTTAAAATATAAATGAATAGGTGCCCAAGATCATACAAGTATGCACATGACATGATAATTTGTATGCACATATCTTGGGCTAGGACATTCCTTATGCACATATTCATGATGATTTGTACATGCACATGACACAACAATATTTCAAAATTTCATAATTGTCCTTTGTTAGCACATGATGGTGGTTACCTTGATCAACTATATACCATTCAATACCCTAAATTACAGAGATTAGTCTAATGATTTTTATGATAATCCTAGGTATGTGATGTAGAGGTAGGGTTCAACTCAATCCAAAGGGATCATACCAATAGTTTCTTCAAATTTCATAAGCTTTCCTCTCAAGCAATCTCCCTATACAAAGGCACAAAGAGGGTCTTCAATACTTCAAAACCTAACAAGGCTACTAGAGGTCTTCTTACCCCTCAGGAACTTAGACACAACAATTCTAAACCCTTACTGAAGTCTACACTCTTCAATTGTTGTCTATTCCTTCACAAGCCACCTGAATCCTAGTGTCCCCAGTACCAACAAAACACCTTCTCAATTCCAAATCCTAGTAGCCCTAGTAACAACAAACATGTCAAATTGGGTCTACCTCAACTTTTTCAAGCATGAAGTCCCATGTACTCTTTTCATGGCTGCAATAATTTGCTTTGTATGCTTTGTACCTATTTTGGTTGAGTGACATTTACTCTTTTACATGATGATTGTATGTACATTTACTATGAAGCGTTGAGTGACATATATTTTAGTTATTTGTATGGATTCATTTCTTAGGAACTAATATTGGTCTCTTTATCATGCTATAGATAAATTCTTCGTCATGCCAAGGAAATGATCAAGAATTAAACCAACATAGGAAGAGATAGAAGCTAAGAATGCAAATAAAGCAGTGGCTATGAGGGAACTTTGTGAGAAGAGGAAATTGGACATGATAAATGAAGACATGCCAATTGAAGAGGAACCACAACCATCACAAAGAGATATGGTATTGGCGGCACAAAGAGAACGAATGCAAAAACTTCGTGCTATGAGAGATTTGAATACCATAGTTGGAGACATGTCCTCTACCGCAAGTCAACATGTAGGGACACCATCTACCACATCTCAAGTTGAGAGTACATAATCACTCACATATGATGAAGGAGGTATGCCATCATTCCCACCTCAACCTCAAGGTATATCATCTATTCCATCTTTGATCGAAGGTATGCCATCTAGCCCATCTCATTTAAATATTGATGAAATTCCTAATGTTGAGATGAATTTACCTAACTTAACACCACCTAGAATTTTGCATAGAAAGCCAAAGTATTTGATTGATATTGATGAGAATAGTTTGTAGCCAATGGAAGGTAAGATTCCAAAACGCACTTGTAGAAGATATGCTCATAAGATTTGGAGATTGTTCTTTGAAAAGTTAAATGAGACTGCAAGATGTCAACTATTCATTGAAATGATGCGAAGTATAAAGTATAGGTCCATCATGAAGATTCTTGGGTTGAGAACATCAGAGGCTTCAAGAGAAAAATCTATTGTCAAGAATCTAATGAGTGCGTATGAGAGCATGGGTAACACCTCACACACAAAAGATAGTAATGCAACACGACATGTGATTACATCGACTATAGTAAGTAGTCAAATGAGGAAAACTCATCTCATTAGAAAGACGAGTCAAGAATTGAGAATTAATAGGAAAACTTTATCAAGAGCCATTGGAAGACGCCAAAGAATTGAGGACACTAATGCCAATGAATTATGGGCGTTCTTGGGGAGACAATCATGAAAAGATAAACCAATTGTTGAAGCATTGAGATCACTAATTGAAGACCTACACAAGGCTATCTTCGAATCAAAGGGATGTGGTAAGGAGAATCGATAGTCAGAACTGTGAGCCACATCTAAAGCATTTTTTGGATGAAACTCAAACACAGTTTTAAGGTAAATTTCTAAATAAGTATCCTCAAATTAAAATTTTTCAAAGATATTTTGAAATGCTAAAACCTTTCTATATCAAGATAAATCACACACGCACTACTTGTTGTTGTAGATTACATATTGAATTTTCTAACCATTTTAATGTTTATAGGTCTATATGTTTAGATTTGCATGCTAACAATGTTTTACAGGGTTGTGTCATACATGCCCCACCAACATCTTCAAGAGACTTCATATCAAGAATTTTATGTGAAAGAGAGGAAGGTCAAATATTCTACAAGAAATTATGCTTGGATGGCACATGTCATTGTTGCGGTGGCTTGCAACATTTGCCAATATGTGAACATATGGAAAGAACACGTGCAGTTGGAAATGAACTAGTAGAGTTTGGCAATTATAAAATAGTGGCATACAATACAAAAGATGGTAAAGAAGCAAAGAGGTGTGAATTGGTTATTGAAAAGATTCCAGTGTATCAATTTATGCCTATATTTCGTGACATCATAGTGTTTGAGTATGCAAGACATGCCCATAGAGCTCGATGGTTGGACTTGCAATTCAAGTTATGTAAGGACACATTTCCGGTTGGTAACATTGTTTCAATCGTTGAATTTGTAAAGAACTACAGTCTATAGCCACAACGTGAGGTGCAATCACAATATTACAACTCCACACAGGTTTCTATATTTGTGCACATCGTATTCATTCATGCGAATGATAGTATAGAGGATAACAGAAAGATCATAAGGGAGTATAATTTCTATATCAGTGATGATCACACACATTCTACGGAGTTCGTGTAAGGTTGCTTTCAGGTGTTCTACAATGATTTGGCTAGAAGGGGCATATCGTTCAGTCAGCATATCATATGGTCGGATAACTGTGCATCACAATTCAAGAACTCATGGAATTTCTATTGGCTGAGTAGGAGGTATAATTTTACAGGTATTCAGCATATGTGGAACTTTTGTGAGGTCGGGCATGGAAAGGGGGAGCATGATGGTGCAAGAGCATGTATCAAAAGAGCCATAACACGAGAAGAGTTAAAGTATAAAGACAATGCAAAGTTGACAGATGCAAAATTGATTGTCGAGTGGTGTAATGCTTCCATGGGTCCAGGTAATGAAGGCAAGTCTTCATTTTGTAGATTTTTTTGGTTGATAGATGATACTAACATTGCACCATATGAGGACTGTTCTACACTGACAGGATCAAGTGAGATGCACTCTTTCAGAAGCTCAATTGCAGGTTCATGGAGTATCCATACGCGAAAGATGTCATGCTTTTGTTCTTCCTGTACAATTCAAGCCTGGGATGAGTGTGAGTCAAAGGAGTGGGTTGACGAATGACAGTTAAGTTATCTTAGCCCACTTGACACGTATCAAGCCCCGATGACACTGGAACTAACACAGATGGAATCATCAGTTGAATTTGACCACATATCAGATCTAGCTCAACTAGGTAATATATCTATTTGCATAGTTTTTAAAATTCCTAATGTCATCTTACTTTGTAGTGTTTTTGTAATGTTGACTAATTTCATCTAATTTGCTACACATATCAATGTAGGGCACGTATATACAGTTATTGCAGATGAAGATAATGAAGAGGGAATAGATTATTACTTATGTCGTTGTGTTGAGGCCAAAAAGAAATTGGAGGCCCCAGTTACAGATGGACAAAACATTGAATACCCTACAGGCTCAGTGGTTATTACTGGAACATGGCTTAGAAGGTACCCACATAAGAGTGTTAATGTTTGGCTGTTTCAGGACTTTGACATGAATCAAAAGATTCTTCATTACTCGAACCTTGTCGTGGCATCCAATGTTCATTTGATACAGTATCAGGGTAGACCTTTGAACAAGACCTTGTGGAAGGTGCGTGAGTCTGACCATGAAGCAATACTTGACACAATAAAGAGTAAGAAAGACTTGGATGGTTCATTGGATTAATTTGTAAGTATTCACATTGATTTTGTAAAGTCATGTTACATTCAGTTGTAAGTATGCACATTAATTTGTAAGGTTTGTCTTTTTTATTTGCTGCTACATTTTTACACATATACACATTTTTACATCATCATGTTATGCTTCATGGGGTTAGACCTAAGTGATGGATGAAGTTGATCCTGAGAATAATGTATAAAATCTAGGTAATGTATAAAATATAGGCGTCTGTAGGTGTCTTGGTTTCTAACTAGATAATAGGTGTCTCTAATTATGTCTTAGGTATATATGATATGTCAACTAGGTAGAGAGAGACTAGAAAATAGGTGTCTTAGATGTCCTGCGTCTACTAGACTACATGTGTCTTAGGTCTTAGGTGAGGCCACATGAGATTCCACCTTCATGTGGTTGGCCTTGTCAGTATAGAATATTTATATTTCTTGAAGCTAAGGGAAGCTCTTTTTCTTAATAGGAAAACTTTATTGACTTCAGTTGCACTAATGGTGCAGGGGCACCTAGGTTGTCATGCCTCCAAGAGGGGTCAAAAAATGAAATTTTGTTTTCATTGAGTCAATTGTATGTAATAAGGTCTTATAAGACTATTTCATTTATTTTTAAGTCACTTTGAGTCATTTGGGGTCAGTTTGAGTCTTTGAGTCATGTTGCAAAAAAGTGTCAATGTTGTCAAGTTGCACAAAGCAACTTTTGTATTTTTGGTGTCCTGCTCCTAATGCGACCAAACTGACAGTTCTAACACATCCGGATGGGTATGTTTAGGCTAGGCATGGTTCTATTTTTCACCCAAACATGTCGAAACAGTCCGAGCTACATTGTATCGACGATATCCCTGAAGAGTCCAAAGTGCAAAAAGGAAGCAATCTTTGATGAGATGTTACTCGAAAATCGTGTCACTTAGAAACATTCTGTCTGAGGCAATATGATCATGTAGAGTGCCTCTACAATAAAATCTCTCAGTTTTTTATATCTCTAAGGCATTTACCCGTGGTGAAAAGTTTTCTGCTGCCCCAAAAATCGTCAGAAGGAGGCAGTGTAAAGTTGCAAAGGGGTGTAACTTTCATCCTACTCCTGATGCGACCAAACTGACTATTCCAACACGTCTATATGGGTACATTTATGCTAGGCATGGTCCTTTTTTTCACCCAAACATGTCGAAACAGTTTGAGCTACATTGTATCGATGATATCCCTGAAGAATCCAAAGTGCAAAAAGGCAGCAATCTTTTATGAGATGTTACTCAAAAACTATGTCACTTAGAAACATTCTGTCTAAGGCAACGCGATCATGTAGGGTTCCTCTACAATAACCTCTCTCGGTTTATTATATCTTTGAGGCGTTTGCCCATGGTGAAAGGTTTTTTGCTACCCCAAAAATCGTCAGAAGGAGGTAGTGTAAAGTTGCAAAGGGGTGTAACTTTCGTCCTACTCCTGATGCGACCAAACTGACTATTCCAACATGTTTGGATGGGTACATTTATGCTAGGTATGGTCTTTTTTTTCACCCAAACATGCTGAAACAGTCCGAGCTACATTGTACCGACGATATTCCTGAAGAGTCCAAAGTGCAAAAATACAACAATCTTTGACGAGATGTTACTCAAAAATCATGTCCCTTAGAAACATTTTGTCTAAGGCAACATGATCACATAGAGTCCCTCTACAATAACCTCTCTCAATTTTTTATATCTCTAAAGCGTTTGCCCGTGGTGAAAGGTTTTCTGCTGCCCCAAAAATCATCAAGAGGTAGTGTAAAGTTGTAAAGGGGTGTAACTTTCATCCTACTCCTGATGGGACCAAACTAACTATTCTAACACATCTGGATGGGTACATTTACGTTAGGCATGGTCCTATTTTTCACTCAAACATGTCGAAACAGTCTGAGCTACATTGTACCGACGATATCCCTGAAGAGTCCAAAGTGTAAAAAGGCAACAATCTTTGACAAGATGTTACTCAAAAACCGTGTCACTTAGAAACATTTTATTTAAGGCAATGCGATCATGTAGAGTCCCTCTACAATAAACTCTTTCAGTTTTTTATATCTCTGAGGCATTTGCCTGTGGTGAAAGGTTTTCTACTGCCCCAAAATCGTCAAAAAGAGGTAGTGTAAAGTTGCAAAGGGGTGTAACTTTCGTTCTGCTCCTGATGCAACCAAACTGACTATTCCAACATGTCTGGATGGGTACATTTACACTAGGCATGGTCCTATTTTTCACTCAAACATGCCGAAACAGTCCGAGCTACATTGTATCGACGATATCCTTGAAGAGTCCAAAGTGTAAAAAGGTAGCAATCTTTGACGAGATGTTACTCAAAAATTGTATCACTTAGAAACATTTTGTCTAAGGTAACGTGATCATGTAGAGTCCCTCTACAATAACCTCTCTTAGTTTTTTATATCTCTGAGGTGTTTGCCCATGGTGAAAAATTTTCTGCTGCCCCAAAAATCGTCAGGAGGTAGTGTAAAGTTGCAAAGGGGTGTAACTTTCATCCTGCTCTTGATGCGACCAAACTGACTATTCCAACGCATTTGGATGGGTACATTTATGCTAGGTATGGTCCTATTTTTCACTCAAACATGTCGAAATAGTCTGAGCTACATTGTACCGACGATATCCCTGAAGAGTCCAAAGTGCAAAAATGTAGCAATCTTTGACGAGATGTTATTCGAAAACCGTGTCACTTAGAAACATTTTGTCTAAGGCAACACGATCATGTAGAGTCCCTCTACAATAAATTCTTTCGGTTTTTTATATCTTTGAGGCATTTGTCCATGATGAAAGGTTTTTGCTGCCCTAAAAATCGTCACGAGGCAGTGTAAAGTTGCAAAGGGGTGTAACTTTCGTCTTGCTCTTGTTGTGACCAAACTAACAGTTCCAACGCATTGGGATGGGTAGGTTTAGGCTAGGAACGGTCCTTTTTTGCACCCAAACATGACAAAACAGTCCGAGCTACATTGTACCAGTGATATCCCTGAAGAGTCCAAAGTGCAAAAAGGCAACAATCTTTGATGAGTTGTTACTCAGAAATCGTGTCACTTAGATACATTCTGTTTGAGGCAACACGATCACGTAGGGTCCCTCTATAATAATCTCTCTCAATTTTTTATATCTCTAAGGCGTTTGGCCATGGTGAAAGGTTTTCTGCTACCCCAAAAATCATCAGAAGGAGGTAGTGTAAAGTTGCAAAGGGGTGTAACTTTTGTTCTCGTGTGGCCAAACTAACAGTTCTGACACATCTGGATGGGTACGTTTAGGCTAGGCATGGTCCTATTTTGCACCCAAACATGCCAAAACAGTCCGAGCTACATTGTACCGACGATATCCCTGAAGAGTCCAAAGTGCAAAAAGGCAGCAATCTTTGATGAGCTATTATTCAGAAACCGTGTCACTTAGATACATTCTGTCTAAAGAAAAATGATTACGTAGGGTCCCTCTACAATAACCTCTCTCAGTTTTTTATATCTCTATGACGTTTTCCTGTGGTGAAAGATTTTCTGCTGCCCCAAAAATTGTTAGGAGGCAGTGTAAAGTTGTAAAGGGGTGTAACTTTTGTTCTTCTCCTGGTGTGGCCAAACTGACAGTTTCAACGCATCTAGATGGGTATGTTTAGGCTAGGAATGGTCCTGTTTTGTACCCAAACATGCCGAAACAATTCGAGCTACATTGTACTAGTGATATCCGCAAAGAGTCCAAAGTGCAAAAAGGTAGCAATATTTGACGAGCTGTTATTCAGAAACTGTGTCACTTAGATACATTTTGTCTAAGGAAAAGTAATCACATAGGGTCCCTCTACAATAACCTCTCTTAGTTTTTTATATCTCTAAGGCGTTTGCTCGTGGTGAAAGGTTTTCTGCTGCCCCAAAAATCGTCAGAAGGAGGCAGTATAAAGTTGCATAGGGGTGTAACTTTTGTCCTTCTCCTCATGTGGCCAAACTGACTATTCCAACGCATTTGGATGGGTACGTTTAGGCTAGGCATGGTCCTTTTTTGTACCCAAACATGCCGAAACAGTCCGAGCTACATTGTACTAGCGATATCCCTGAAGAGTCCAAAGTGCAAAAAGGCAGCAATCTTTGATGAGTTGTTACTCAAAAATTATGTTACTTAGATACATTCCATCTAAGGCAACGCGATCATGTAGGGTCCCTCTATAATAACCTCTCTCAATTTTTTATATCTTTGAGGCATTTGCCCATGGTGAAAGTTTTTTTGCTGCCCCAAAAATCGTCAAAAGGAGGTAGTGTAAAGTTGCAAAGGGGTGTAACTTTTGTTCTTCTCCTCGTGCGGCCAAACCGACAATGCCAACGCATCTAGATGGGTACGTTTAGGCTAGGCATGGTCTTGTTTCACAACCAAAAATGCCGAAACAGTCTGAGCTACAAACACTAACTAGTCTTCAATCTTCAAACACTACAAATACCATGATATCCTACATAAAGTTATCTTTTAGCCTTTTATAAAGGCATGCCCATTAAATTCAACTGCATAGAGATGATTGTTTGTATTCTAAATTCCTTTTAAATACTGACCTTCCAATCTTTTTTCCTACCCTCATATCAATTGAATATGACCTTCGATTATGATATGGTGCTCCAGCTTATGAGAGTTTACCAGAGATGCCGGTTGAGTTAGGTTGAAGGGCTGGTGAACTAATGACTTAAAGACCCTTTAGTAGGTTGATTTAAGTGATAGTAACTTCTGATTATAAGTCAATATTAAATTAAAACAAAAGTGCACTTTACACACGACATGCAATTGAGGGTTTTAAAGTCTTAAGAAAAGTAGATTCTTTTAGGGTTTAATGCCCAATATGCAAACCCTAACTATCAATAAGATTATGATTATGAAAGATTGTGTCTTCTCTAACTTCTTATTGCAAGAACAAAACCACATCCACCATGAATATGAACCTTGCATCATATCAACCTTTCACGATAGACCTTATCATGAAAACCATATTCACAAAAAAACCTTGCATGAACAAAACCACATCCACCATGAACATGAACCTTGCATCATATGAACCATGTTTGTCTTGTGCAGCATCAACATGAATTGAGAGACCTTATCATGAAAACCATATTCACATCATGCACCTCATGACCATCACCTACCTTGAATCACTATATCACCTTATCAACATCATGGCATCAACCTTGACATCAATGACAAACAAACTTGACCCTTTGACTTCAATGACAACCTTGAACCTTGATTGTTGATGACTTATGGAAGCCTATAGCCCCAATGTTATGTTGCATACTAAAATTAGGTAAGACTCAATGTAATCTCATAACCTCGCCTTATATGCAAGAGAAATTACATTTAATAACCACAATGGTCATTAGGTGCTCATAAGCATATGATTTTGACTATCTTATTCAAAAAAACAAACATAATCTTTGCATCCCAATATGGTATAATAACAAGAAATTAAGAAATATTTTCAATTGACCAACTCATAAAGAATATGGATCAGCATACTCATTTGAATATTTTCAATTGAGCAACTCATAAAGAATATGAATATTTTCTGTTCAACATGATGATTCATTTTTATTTTAAATACAACTTTTATCTTTTAGTTCCAAAATGAGGTTTAGGTGATACTTGAATAACAATAGCTGGCTTATTGGATCAACAAACATCCTATGTAATACAATTGGACTTTAAATATTTGAAGTAGCCATCTACAAATATCCATTCAAATGTGGATTTATAATGCAAGTATGGATGCCATCAATAAAAAAGATTTGTATTAACCAAATATCCATATAGGCATACATCAATATCTGTCGATATAAGTATAACATATATACAAAATAGCCATATAGGCTTACAAGAATGCCATATAGGCATACAATGTCAACTATACGTAATACAAAATATATGTCCACAAATGCCATATAGGCATACAACAAAGAGCACAATAAAAAGTCATTCCCCTCTGGCTGGTGAAGAGAATAGATCATGGGCAGCCTTTGATCTTCTAGGGGATGGAGACACGTATGTGGGTGGTCTACTATGAACCTGACGGCTACTCCTATTTAGTTCTTCCTGCATCTTTAACTGTTACAATAAAAAGTATAGACATTAATATATAGAAATTACATGTTATAAAAAATGAAACATTTAACAAAATAATCACTTACCGCTACCATATAATCTGTCTCCTCACTTGCCTTAGTAGAAGGATTAGGTTGTGGTGATGTCATGTCCTATGGAAACCATCCAGATAGAAATTAAACTTCAAATCAATAATCTTTTGATTTTTTAAAAATAAACAACTATAACAATGAATGTAAATTAAAATTTATTAATCTGCCTCATACCCCTATCAATGGCATGGAGCTATGAATCGCAGACGTCATACCATGCTCCATTGCCCTATGAACATCGAGAGGTGTCTCCGCAGCCTGCATCATCTAGAAATAAAACAACATTATTTAATTCCGAAAACTATAATAGTGATGCAAATCATGGCTCCTAACATACACACACATTCACTTAAACATGGAAGTACACACAATAAAGCACACAAGTCACATACAAAAATTTAGTAAGTACAATTCATTCATTAAACTATTTATTTTATTACCTCCGTGAAGCTTTGAAGTCCACCACCGCTAGCAGGTGTTGCCGTGAAATCTCCAATATTGACCTATTCAACATCCAAAATCAGATATTATAATACCATTCATATAACGATGCTATTCACATGTAATATTTATAATTGTTTACTAGTTACATACCCCGACAATAGATGATGTAGTGTAATATGTAGGTGGAGAACCACTGAAAACTGCATCAACACTATGACCTTGAAATTTCTTTAAAATCATCAAATTAAATTAGTTAATCTTGCATTTCAAAAATGAAATTTAATAAATTAAATTCAATGAACTTGCTAATATTTACCTGAGTATCAAGGCCGAAAGTCTCACTCAGGAGGGTATCTGTCATCACCATCTGCTCAGCTGCAGATGTAGCCTGTGCACCTACGTCCTGACTATCCATGGGGTCATAACCACAGGCTGACCCGCAAGTCTGACAAGTATGGGGTGGGACCCTACTCCTCGCACTATCTCCCAACCCACGATGTGCTACAGGACTGGCATGCTCTATGATGCTTTGGGTCAAGGCACTAATGGACTGAAGTGTATCGACCTCAACAATCTCCTTCACAATGGAAGGGATAGACACATGCTCATGGGCTGGTTTGTTGATTACTCATCTCACTGGTTGCTATGGGTCAACACGTGCCCATGGTTTATCTTGTGCTGACCCCCCACCTCTACCCTGGAAGTCCCGCATATCAAAATAGTTTGGCACTTTATTGAGGACAAACTCGCAGTAGAGTTTCCTGAAAAAGTATTGCGAGACCTCATTATTATTGCATGGAGGATGGTCAAAAACCATCCACCACCTCTGCCCAAAATTGTCCCTTATTGCTTGGTTGTTGCACCAATGGATAGGGAACCTCTTGCATGTAATGGGTGGAGGTTGATTTGTTTGTGGGTTTGTGAAAATGGAACACAAGTCCAATTTTGTAATTTGTAACTTTTTCACATCTGCATATGATATCTTGTCTGCATAATACTCTCTAAACTCTCTCCTCTTATCCAACCAACTAGATATTTGCTTGCTAATTGAATCTACATTTGATAACATAGATACAAGAGATTGAGCAAGCGTGGACCTATCCAAGGTTAAAGTTGAAGGATCTTTCAACCTTGCAATTATGTCTTCAATTTCTTTTTTATTGTTTTCAATTTGCCCCATTAGATTTTCTTGTGTTCCAGGGGCATGTCGAAGAATGGATGGAGGAGTTTGTTGTTCGGGTTGTTCTTTGGCAGGTATTTCCTCTTCAAGATTTTGTGGATTTTGAGGAGGAGGAGGAAGAGGTGCATTAACATTTCCTGACAATTAAGAAAATTTACATCAAAAATCAACTCAAACCTACCTATTTATAAACAAATTCAAACAAAAAAACAAATAAAACTCACTCCTTTGGCCTACTCGACGTCATGGTGGCATTTTGGCGATGAATCGGTAAGATTTTGGTGTCGAATTGGGTCTTCAAAAACACGAGTGCGCTCCTTAGGGTTTGTAGGCTGTGGGTGTAGAGGAAAATAAAGAAATGAAATGAGCATAAATGCTCTTTTTTACATATATATAATTAAACATAACGCGCTCGCGTTATGATTTGGTTTTGCCGAGCCTTAGGCTCATCATTACCAAACCATAACGCGAGCGCATTATAACGCGCTCATGTTATGTATTAATTTTTTTTGAAAAAATTTTGGCCACTTTTTGCACTTACCCCTCAATCACAATTCATACAACTCTAACAAAAATAAGATAATTCTCATGTGCAAATAGTCTGTGTACTTGCATCTAAGCTTCGAAATGAATACATATTTGATGATTTGTTGATTCTTTGACAATCCAATTTCTCTCCCACTGTCCCCTCATCAACCAACCAAAAGAATCTACATACTTCTAAATCAAGTGCCACTCCTTGTGATAATGCATATTTGCACCACTTAATAATAGAATATGCATCATTGAATGTAGCACCACCTTGAATCTTTAGTTTTTCTTTGAATAGATCTCTCTTCACACATGCACCCACTCCATCATGCTCTCCTTTTCCATGTGTAGCTTCAAAAAACTCCAAATATGAAGTATACCATTCTTTGTATGCAATATTCTTAACCAATAGAATATATGAGAATTCTTGAATTGATCGGTGTAGTTATTTGACCAAATAAAATGTTGAACCATTCTAGTATAGATTTTTCTTGCATGAACTCATAAAATTGTTAAAAACAATACTACACTAGCTTTGATGAATGAGATCGATTATCACTCATGTAAAATGGTACTCCGACTATACTCCTAGTCTCTTTTGTGCTCTTAGGGGCATGTCTATTTATGATGTGAACAAAAATAACAATCTAAATAGAATTATAGTAATGGGATTGTACTTTATTTTGTGGATACAACATACATAGCTTTCTACAAAATCGATTACAGAGACAATAGTTCCAATTGGGAAAAATATTTACACATCCTGAACTATTGATCTAACATTGAGACTTGTGGCTATGTCTGACATACTTGTAAAAAATATTTTTCCTAAAATAAAAAATAAAATCAGCAACATTTACTTCTCTTGTAACCAACTCACATCTGGAACCTTCAACCCCACTCTTCAAAGTGTATTTCATTATCTCATATCTCTTTTTCTCAACCATTTTCTTTATAAAATCATGTTTTTTGTCCTCATGAATACATGATATAAACTTTGATAACCCATCACATTGTATTTACACTTTTCATTAAATAAACAATCATTTTTATAGAAAATGCAATCATCTCTAATAGATAAAAATAAATATAATAAGTCCTTGGATAAGTTTGGTAGTGTACAAAGTAGAACAAATATTACATAATGGTTCATACATAAAAAACTCCACATGGTATTTGCAACATGTAGTACGGATTTTAAGAGACACAATAAAAGGGCTTATAAGATTCAAATGCTCTTTGTGAGATTGCCAAACCTAGATGTGCTTCACAAAATTGTTTGTATAATGTTGTTTGGCTACGTTCCAAGTAATGTTTAGGATGTTGTGTGTGGTCTTGATCACCAATTCTTAATTTTAAAACATTTTTACATTGGGTGATACTCTAGAGTTAAGAGTGTCAAAATCATTCAATTTCATCATTTGTGCTATTAATTAGCTTCTTATCAACTCGTGGAAGCCTACAAATGAAAGCCCCAGTATCATTTTCAAGAGGACTATCTAGTCTTGATCTTAATGCTAATGCTTTTGACAATGTTTAATTATTTAGGCTTAAATCAAGACAAGTTTTCCTCATTAATCGAGCCTTTCCTAATTGCTTATTTACTATTGAGGTTGTTATTACTCTATGAGCAACTCTTTTATCTTTATCCTTACTAGTCTTTCTAATAGAATTGAGTGCATTAAATACTTTTAGCAATAATTTTATTATGATTGGAAACTTTGTTTACTCAAGTCTTTAATTTATTTTGTAAAGGTCTCATTTTGTACTTTTTAGTAATTGTATAAAAAGTTGTCATTGTTTGGTTAATGTTTTATTTGCAAAGTATTCATTGAAAAGTTTTGAAGCCCACAACCGAACAATTTGTGATAGCCTCTTGCATTTAAGTCTTTCCATTATGTTCTCATTAATTTCAAGTAACTATTTTGGGGTTCTTGGGTGTTTTACAATTTTATCAATCTTAATAGAATATGATGGATGTGGGATTTCATTTTCTTCTTGATAAAGGTCCTATCTTCTTATGTAATTTAGAGATACATTAATTTTCATTGTTTCATGTGTGTTACCAATTTGATCAATGTTATGAACAATTGAATTATGGAGTGCATTATCAATATCATGTGGTTCATATCCACAATCTTCAAGTAGATGTCTACATTATTCTTCTTCTTTGTCTATGATATTACTCTTATAAATAGGTGTTTCATGACATTTTGCAACATTTTCATTTTCATTCTCACTTTCATGTTCAATCTTTTCATTTTCAATAGCATGGTCCATCTCATTTTTATCAAACATTTCATTATATTGAACAACTTCATTGGTGATTGAACATTAAAAACTTCAATTTGCATGTCATTTGAGGGTAAATAAGAACCTTCACTTTCATGAGTATCCACTAAACCTTCTCTTCCAATCCTCTTCCTTGCTCTATCTTTTTCCCTAATTGCTTCAATTTCCTCTAGCTGAAGTTTCCTCCTTTTTCTCTTTATGATGACTACCACTGTCTATTATTAAAAAAAACTACTATCTTAATGATTGATAGAATCAAATTTTGTATCCATGAGTGTAGAAAAGTATAATTTTGTCTATAATGTGTAGAGATCATGTTTTTCTTGAGCAGAGAGCATTTGTGGGGATTGTTATTAGGCCCAACAAAACTTTTTAGGCCTTTTTAGGTTTCTAGGTAATAGATATCCATTTTACCATAACAAATATCCATTTCTAAAATAGATATGCGTCATGGTAAAATGGATATATGTTACCTACAAGTTACCTAGACCACAATAAATTTTCTAGCACTTGTAACTAATGGATATTCGTTATTATAAAATAGATAGGTTCCATTTATAAAAAATATCTATTCATGATGGATATCTATTTTTATGCCTAAAACCTATTCCCTCCTTTTTTGCCTTGGGAATGCATTGAGTTTAGGATTGAGAATGTCAAGCCTATGTTTTCCATTTTTCCAACACGTTTAGAGGTTTCATACTCTTTTCACAACTTCACCCTTCATGTTGACGAGCTTTTTTTATTCAAATTTGATGAAATGAAAAGGGTATATTTAAGAAACTATCAATGTTCTAAAAATATAATAAATGCTTGATTATAAATTTAATAGGCATTATTAATAATTTTCTTAATACAATATGTTTGAAATCCTGATTGACACGTTGATTGAAAAACATATATAAATTTCAAACTATTTCAAATTTGAAAGATGTGCCACACTCTATGCTTCACTGGCTATAGGTCTAAAAAAAATTAAATTTCATATTCTTTTGACCAAGTTAGGTTGGCCAGAAAATTACTTTCTAATATTTTTAAAAATTCATAGTAAAAAATTCATAACTAATTTTTTACTCAAAAAATAATTTACAAAAATATGCATCACATTTGGGCATGTGTCCTTTACTTATATCTAAAGATTCAAAAGAAATATTTTTTTCTCATACTTAGGTTGGCCAGAACAACAACTCGTTTTTATTTTTAAAAAATTTTTGGTAGTGCCTCACTGAATATCCAATTTTCACCAAATAAATTTATTTTAAAAAAAAAATAGTAGCCCATAAACTACATTCAATTTTCTACAATTTTCATTCCTACACATTCTTCAAATTGTGTAGATAACCCATTAAAATTTTCATGTGAAGTTGCTTAAGTTTATTTTTTTAACATTTTCATGTTGCCACTTAGAGGTTTTTTTTTGGCCCATAATGATCTCACATTCACCCAAAATAGCCCTACCTTTCCATTCAAGCTTAGGTCCATATTTATGCTTTTTGGAGGAAGGAAATGGTGAAGTTGCAGCAACATCCTTTTCAAGGCCAGCATCACTAAGTTCATGTAGCGTCTACCGGGTGGAAGAGGCAAAAATTGGATCTACAGGTTGAGAATGCTCCCAAAATACAACAACAACTTCATCATTTATGACTTCCTAGCTAAGAAGGATTTGAAATAGAACATGTAAAGCTTATTGTTCTCTCATATAATCATTCTTGGAGGCTTAGACCTCATCTCTCCTATAGCTGGATATGCATTAAAAGACAACATGCAACCATGAAGAAACTCATTCATTTCCTTCTCATGAGTTTGCTTGTGATAATCATTATTTTGCAAATTGCATGTTGTAAAGGGTTGTTAAAATACAACCCCCAACTCGAGCTATAGCTTCTCCTCTCATAAACAATTTTTAGAGAAACTGAAACACCCTAATGGACTTGTATTTCTAGTAGAGGAAGGAGTAGAGAGGACCTAGATAGAAAATATTAAGACATGTATAAAACTAAAAATTCTTCCCAGACCCTCCCTTCCCATAGCTAAGCAAAGAAAAAAAGAACTTCATGTCTACAACAAACTGAATGATGAGAAGAACAACCGTTCCTTCCTTAAATAGAGAAAAACATGGCAAATGCCAACTTGGAAAATTATAGAACAAGAAAAGAAACTTGTGCAATATAAGCGCAAACTTTGAGCTAGATCTCAAATCATAGCATAAAAAGGCAAAACACACATGTTAAGGAGAATACACCATCTCTTTCTTGTAACATCAAGTCTTGCCTTTAATGTGAAGCACGTAACAACACACTCCACAATATGCTAGCACAAGGAGTCATAGTTATGAAGGGATGACAAATGTCTTAGATATCCTTTGAGCCTATCTCCTTATCAATCTATCAAGATTCCAATTAGGTGGCCACATGTAATTTTCAAGGGACTCTTGATTTTATCAATGCGATTTCTATACCTAGTGTTTAATCACAATTCCACTTATTCTGGATTCCAAAATTTTGTTAGGGTTTGTTACATGTAGGAATTTTCAAGTAGTAATGGAGGTAACACAAACTCTCAAAAAAACCTCACAACACAATGTAACAAGCCTTTTTAGAGCACTATCTTGCCCTAGAGAATCTTAGCACAATTCTAGAAACACAAAAGAATTGCAAATTTTAGATTAAGCTTACCAATTATTAGTTGTTGAAACTACTTATAATTATCACACTACTAGTGACTACAAGTACACCACCAATTTTAACTTATCCCTTTCTTCAAGATTTACAGCTCCCTCGGCTCTAGTTCAATAGACTGGAATGCTACTACTTGCTTGGAAGGAATGAGTTAGTTTTGCCTTGCCAATTCCTAGTGAATGAACATAAAAACCTATGCAACTAATGCCACCTAGTTAAACCTTTCAATTCTATTTGAATCTCGATTGTTGATGTTGATCGTGAAAAGTATTAATGACTATCTATGTTGCCACCTAGGATATCAAAATTCCTTTAAAACTATGATGTGATGTAGGCTCAACATGTGTCCATTTTATTTCTCCGCCTCCGTTTGAAACTAGTAGAACCTGCCACCCTTCTAACCAATGAGAAAGTAGGATTTAGATGAGCTAGGACACATGTGGCATCATGGCTAGGGGACTTCATGACACACACCTTGACATCTAGGACCTTTTTGGCAGAGAGAAGATCATCACCATTGGATCTCACTTACCCCAATCAATGGTCATCGTGCATCACATTTTCCATACCAGGGCCCACTTTCAAAGCCACAATGCAAAGAACACTCACGATGCAATAACAACTTGCCAATTGTTTATCTCATGACATCAATTTACACTTCCACTGCCACCTCACAACCTGCCACTTAGTCAACTAATAAGACCATAGTACCTGGGTATAGAGGACACATAGATGGCACCACATCATATTCCTTTTGGATGGGTGACATAACACCTGACTTGTTCTTAACATCTAGTGAATGCAGTGTTGTTAGATCTGACATGATGAAATCGGTGACCATCAAACATCATGAGGAAGGAGGCAAGCCGACCACTTAAAACTATGATGTAAAGGGCCATTGTGATGCAATAAGACTTTGCTACCTATTTAGATTTTTTCCAACCTCTACAAATAGTGATACCAGTAGACAATGCGAGTCAAATAAGGATGTGATAGCTGGATACCAAGACCCACATTATTTTGACACTTGTAGAAGGGATCCTCTGATAAGGATACATGTGGCACAAAATCACAAGCTTGCAACTTCGAGGCCAGGACCCCACATGATTGTTGTAATATGGAGACAACTCATAATAAAAAATGGATAACACGTATGCAACACATGGCAAGCAAAAGCACCCAAACTTAATGTGACCATGACCCAGACCAACTTAAGCATGCAATAGGAAAGGTGCAATAAATAGAGCTAGGGGCCAATTACAAGATGGGACTTGAAGAGATCAAGCGGTGACTTCTTAATTAAGCTATGAGGATAACCCGCCAACTTCAAAATATAACAATTTGGAGCAAAAGACCAAATAAAAAGAACATTGCCAACATTCAAATGTTTAAACCTAGGATTTTAATAGTTCACAATGAGGCTTAAACCCTAGAGACCTAAGAAACCAACACCAGATAGAAAGATGTATCGATAATTTCTCCAACACCATGCAAGGTCTTGCACAAAGTTGGGGAAAATGTCTTTGAGGTAGAGTTGCTAGAAGAGATCGACGTATTACTAATCTTCAATGTCACAAATTTATATCCTTATGTTGAGGGACAACTTGATAATGCAAGTGAAGGTGCTAATGAGAGGGATGTAGATTGAAGGTAGGAGTTGCTAAAGAAAACACTTGAGGACATAGAACATGTTATTGGAGACTAGAGTCAAGACAACATGTAGAAAGGGGTATAAAGAGTACTTGGTCTAGTGGAAAGGCCAAGGAGTTGAGGATGTGACATGGTTGAGCATGTCAGAATTTGCCAAATATGATAAGGCAACAATAGATTAGCTAGATCGTGCATAAGTAGGAGCTCATCATCCATTCTTTTCTACCTAGTGTGTTTGATGTAGGAACATCTCAGCATAGAAGCAAACCTTGCAAGTTTTGGAAGTCTTTTGCACAAGTTTGAGCAGATTAGATATTAGGTTGTGTGGAGGTGTGCAGTAGTCAATAGGCTTGCAAATGTGCACATGTAGCAGCAAAGAAGAATTGGCATGACTTGGATTGCATAATTTGATAGTGGGTAGTTAGAATGACATCCACATGGTGAAAGTAAGTGGTGGTAGTTGGTGGTTGGACTCATGTATGGGAGTGGATTATCCAATTAACATTAACTACTAGATTTTCTTGGATCAATAATGGATCTTTCTATCTTGAATGCATGCAACTTAGTTGGTAAAATCAAATGTTGGCATAGGCTACTTTAATGATAGCTAGTGGAATTTGGCCGCCAAAACCTCATTGTAAAATTATATAAATAGTGGTTTGATGTATATAGTTGAGGCTTTAAACTCCTAAGTTTGCATGTATTCATAATGTGTAATTTTTGCATTCAATATGAGGACAATTGTTTCTGCCATCTTTCCATGTGTTTCCTTGGTGTGGGTACATTGTCTTCATTGTGCCTTTATGTTGTGTGATAAGATCTTTCTTAACTGAAATCTTTTGTTGTGATTGTATCATGTAAAAATTAAGCGGATAAGGTGAATGCATAGGGACATGCAAACATACATATGAGGATAAGTGGTAATTATACATGAATACGTGTAATGGATAAGAGTGACATAGGGTAAGGAACCCACCTTTACACAAAATTATGTTATTTGTCAATATATTAATATATCAAAATACTCTCCTTAAAATAAAATCAAAAACTAAATAAAAATAACATGAATATACAGATCTCACCATTACAAAAATATCCTTCTTGATAGAAAAAAATGATCTATAAAAATTTATCTTTAGATTAACGTTCCACTTACTTTACAGGCACCTCAGACACATCAGATCTTAATAATTTTATTTATTTTTTACATCTTTTCCAGATGTTCCTTCTTCAAGAACTTGACCTTTTAAATCAGAATACAAAATAGAAAGTACAGAGCATCTAGTTCTTATCCTGTTCCAGGTAATGCCAACTTTTTATACAAGGCTATTGTTATCTTCAAATTTAGCTACGCTCAATTTGTGGAATGACCCCTATGAAACTTGCCTGTTCTGTAGCCCACACACTCTAAGCACAAATAACGAGGCAAATCAATTTGCCCTCGTGTGTGATCTCCTATCCTCGGAATGTCCTTTCGAGTGTCAACCTATGTCGGTTTCTTGAAATTTGTGAAACAGGTCTAATTGCAAATTTCACCTTTTTGGGGAGTTAGAAATTTTTTATTTTATGCAATGTCGGCGTTTTTTGCCACCACTGCATCTTAATAAATTTTTATATGCAGTGTTGGCATTTTTTTTCCACCAATGCATCTTAGTAAGTTTTTATATGCAGTGCTGGCGTTTTTTGCCACCACTGCATCTTAGTAAATTTTTATATGCAGTGTCGGCGTTTTTTGTCACCACTGCATCTTAGTAAATTTTTATATGCAGTGTTGGCGTTTTTTGTCATCACTACATCTTAGTAAATTTTTATATGCAATGTTGGCATTTTTTGCCATCACTGCATCTTAATAAATTTTTATATGCAATGTCGGCGTTTTTGCCACCACTACATCTTAGTAAGTTTTTATATGTAGTGTCGGCATTTTTTGCCACCACTGCATCTTAGTAAATTTTTATATGCAGTGTCGACATTTTTTGCCACCACTGCATCTTTGTAAATTTTTTAATGTAAGGTCGGCGAAATTCGCCGACCTTACATATTTTCCCTCTAGGTGGATAACCTTAAAGTGTTCTTAGGAAGGCATGAGAAAGCTGGTACCACTGTGAAAGATTCAATAACAAGGGCCCTTGCCATTTCTAAGCATACTTTTGGACCAAATACTACTGAAATGCAATCAACAATGAAGAAGTATGAAGAGTTCATGGAGAAAGACGCTAAAGAAAGTTGATCATGCCTTAGTTTATTTCTCATATATTTTTCATGCTTTATGTTATTAGTTTTGGACATATTTACATGTATTTTTCAAATATGTAATTACATGTAAAAACAGAGAAAGTCCTAAACCAATTTGGATTTCTATGTTGAATAAGTCAAATTAGTTTTATTTTTCCTAGATTAACTCTTAACTCTCCTCTATAAATATGAGGGAGTTCTTTTGTATAAAGAACCTTTTTAATTTTTGAAGCAAAGCTCTGTAAATTTTTTGAAGCATATTTGAAACTTTGTGTTGAAAGTGCGAATCAAGAACTTATCAATAAAAGAAGTGAATTTATCTTCAACCTTTGTTTCGGAAATATCTTTGTTATATGAAAGAGTGTTCTTACATCTCTCTTATCGTATTATCTTGAAGTTGATTTGTGAGTAATCTAGTATTTCATTGTTGGAAGGAAATCAGATTTAATATTGGTAAACTTTGTGTTATCGTATTATCTTTGGAGATACATGTTTTGTATATGAGTGTGGTTGAGAGATTGCAGACTTTGTGCCGTAAGTATCATCTATATTCTTGTGAATTTGTGGTGTTGCAAGTTAATAGTCTTTGAGCTATAATTTGTTGCACGGATTATTTAAGTGAAATCATCGTGGAAAGTGGCAAAAGACTTTGTGCTCATGTGGATTTTCTAGTTACTTTTATGTGCTGGTATCTTTCCTGTTATTCTTTCGTCTAACGGAATTGTATATTGGTTATTATTGCTACAATTGTTATTATTTAGTTCCTTAGCCATTGTACTCATCAAGGTCTTTATTGTAATTTGTTTCTCTTATTCTGAAGAAAGATAATATGTTAATGGAAACGCCCTGATAGATAATTGTAGCGTAAATAAGCATAGTTTAATCATTAGTTGATTTAGATAGCAATAAGAAGAGAGCCTCCCCTTTTTAGAGGAGAGATTTAATCTCACTGTAATGTGGTTGATATAACCATTTTTTCCTCAGTTAGTCTAGAACAAAATATTCACCCAACAGATACAATGAGAACTCTCTGACAACTCAGCACTATAGACAGCATTATTTTGGACCAGTTTTCTATTTTTAATAACTACTAAATTTCTAGTTCCAGCCCATTGGAAAAAACATCAAACAACAGTAGAAAGCATCTTTAATTTAGCAAAACTCATAACATATATTATGTGGCTGTAACCCTGTAACAAACAAAACTGCCACTGACCAGAATACTTTTGTATCAGATATATGTAGTTCTGAAACAATCCTTAACCAAGCCTTTTGGGTTAATGGATGGGAAGGTCTGGGATTATCTATTCATTTTCTAGAAGCATAGGCTTTACATAAACAATAAAAATGTGATGAACTCTGTTTACCAGCTTAAAGACACATATGTCATGTTTATGCAGCTCGTTACTAACAACAAAACTTTTCCAGCCGCCTACTAATACCCAACTATTTCTATAATGTCTAACCATAACTGGCGACCTGCCGAGATTCTTGTGATGTACAAGTATTATTTGGGTACTTCCCTTTGGTAGCCAGAGCTTGGCAAAATTTCCAGGAATTGTCTGTAACACATTAAATCAACATGCATTATTTCAGCTCAATCTGCATAAATAACATGATCTTTTTTCTGTTGTCTATATGGGAAGTGAAACTTACGAGTCTACAAGGATTACCAAAAACTGCACACCCTTGTAAAATAACTGAAAACTGTGGCTCCATTGATACCACAGGGCTGAGAACTCCAGAGATCTCTGTTTGCATAGGAGATAACATATGTGAGATAAACAATGGTGCAAAAGAATGTATGTATAGATTTCAGTTTGGAGCATCTTTGAGCTTACCTGAAAGGCTATCAGTATCTAAACAAGGTGTGACTTCAGTAGCTGCATCAGAACTTCTTGGATGTTTCCTAAATAGAGAAGTTTGATTCCCAGAAATGTTATTTTCTGGTTTGTGTGGCATACATACCCATTCTTTGAAAGAACATGTTGCTGTCATACTACAATCTTCTTTATGCGTTGTCAAAATTGAAACAACAGTTTCTTCATTTGAACTGGGTTCAACAAAAAATATGTGAACATCAGCAGAGGCTTTTGTGGGAATTTTCCTGTGCTCACACCTCTTCTGATTGCAAACTTTTGATAGGATTTCTTCTTTAAGACAACATGATGTATAACTCTGAAGAGCAGAGGCACTCTGTTTCTCACAATCATTTGGTCCAAAAACTTGCACAACAAAGTATGTGTCAATGACATATCTAAAAACAAGTATATCTTTGGCTGCTACACCGTTGTCAGAAACAAAACTCTGCCAGCCATCCGTGAAAGATGCAGAAGCATCAGTACAACAG
Organism: Cunninghamia lanceolata; assembly: GCA_027924645.1. Classification (NCBI taxonomy): domain Eukaryota; kingdom Viridiplantae; phylum Streptophyta; class Pinopsida; order Cupressales; family Cupressaceae; genus Cunninghamia; species Cunninghamia lanceolata. The sequence continues at coordinate 5,704,826 of BSBN01001032.1, read as the reverse complement.
AAGTTTAGATGCCACAAATAACCACTTGGTCCTTGGAGAATTGCATCTTTACACGTCCTACACTTGATTCTCCTCGCAAATTTGTCAGGGATTTCCTACGACCAATTACAAGGAATTTAGTTCAACCTTAAACAGAACACATTTTGTACTGGTATTCAGCGAAAAGTAAACAAATCCAAAAGGAATTCATCTTTTGCTACAATGATTCTGATAAAATATCTGTAATTCTTTAATAGGAGCCCTCTTTTCCACATTTATTTTCCTTTAATTTGTAGAAGACATAATAGGTGTTTTTACACACTTTTCAACTTTAGATGAAATACTGGAATACTGGGTATCCCTCAGGAAACAAAAATATATGATACTAATGTTTAACATTCCTCAGGAAACAAAGGCTGCAACAGCTTCTGATATGGAAGTCTCATCTTGATTCACTCTAGACACTGGTTGATTGTTATTAGTTACTTTCTTGTATGAAGACCAACCATATAAATCTAATTACTAGAATGGAAAGTACCTTTATACCATACAATGGTAACAAATGTATCTCCAATCCTACCTGTGACAGAAATATAATTGCAACCAGCTAGAGAATATATTGAATCTTTAGCCTCAACATAACTAAAATGTAAATCACTATATTGGAATAGTTTATGTGGCGAGCTTTAAACCAGCTTGAGAGCATCAGCATAGTGAAAATGTAAATCATATATAGTAATAGTTTATGTGACAAGCTTTATAAGAAAAGATATAGTGGAGAGAGATTCAGACATGGTACCAACCCGGGAGGCCACAAGCCCCTGTTTAAAAGGATTCCCACATATCAACATAGGTGTCCAAACTATTTCAATTTACTATGACACCACAATACCTATATCAATAATAACTTCAATACACAAAATTTCCAAACAAAAGTAATAGAAAAATAAATACTTTTAATGTACCTATGTACACCTCCCCATTCTTTTTTAGTTTCTTTTAATAAGTAATTAAAATAATTAAAAAAACAGGTTATTAGAATTTGAGGAGAGGAAGCAAAATGATTAAAAATAAAGATTGAAAGCAGAAGATATATTTACTTGAACAGAGAGATATGTCAAGTACCACTAACATGCAACATAACAGGCCAGGAAAATGCTTTAGGGTGGAGATATATGTTAGCAGTCTCGGTCATAAGCATATGATATAACATGGTTCCAATGTCGATGTCACTTTTAAGATATTCCTTAAAAGTGAAATAAATCTTCAAATGTAAAAAGCTTTCCTCACCAAAGCACATTTACAATTAAAATGATTTTGGTTAGTGTAACAGCTGCATATTCTCCCAAAAACTCTTCTTGAAAGAGAATGCCTTAATTTTTTAAAAATGTCTTTCAATTAAGACTTCTGTTTGTCAAATGATTTTGTTCAAATTTAATAACAGCTACATATTCTGCCCTAAAAACTCCTCTTGAAAGAGGGTTTAATAAATTTTAAAAAATAAAGGCTCAACTAAAACTATTTGCTTGGTCATTTTGTTTGGATTTACATTTACAAATATAATGATTATCAGTATATTCCAAGGGACACATCCTAAACACTTCTGCTCCCATCCCCATGCCATTTTCCTATTTAAATATTCTTCCTAGAATTTTAGGGATAGCCTTAGGTGCCTGCTTTTTGCAGGCATTCCCCATCCTCATTGTATGGTGAGCCTTCCCAAACCAACCGAGGAAGAGACACAATGGCATTCCACATCCTCATGGTGCTCTCCCAAGCCACCCTAAAAGAGGACTACATGAAACACATTAGTGGGGTGAGGCCCAAGGTCCCCCTTTCCCTCAGCTAATATGTAGATTCACCATCTCATATAACATTGACCTTGTTTTGTTATATTGAAAAAAAACATCTTTCTAATTGCAGTTTGTAATCAACTAATGAAATAACCATGTTTGAAGGCACTGCAGAGGTCAATTAATAAACATGCCAAAAATTAAGAATTTGGGGAGAATTGCTAAACTTAGAAGATAGCATGTCCACGTTATTAACCTTAATGGCATCAATGCTTACTACTCCAGTAGATGTAGCCCATTTATAATAAACTAAAACAGGGGAGAAAGAAAACCTAAACCCTACATTTGAAAAGATCCAGCAATGAATTTCATAATGAATGTTAACAATGGGCAATAACTTTTCTAAAAACTTGAGCACCTTCAAGCTAGTATAATGGATGTTTTGTAATGCCTACTACCGACCATATTTGTCTAGGGTTTTTACTTTGTTTCTAAACTTTGAAGTTTAAAGAGAAGAAACAAAGCAACCAAACAGTGTTCAGACTAAACAAACATTATCTCGCCCACCAGTGCAGATGAGAAGTCTCCTTCCATGACTCTGAAAAACGATGTGCGTCCATTTGAGTTTGATGAATAACTAGACAAGCATTTGGAAGTGCAACGTCGGCATGCCATTCTTTTGCTTCTATTCTCATTACTTGCCATTGCCATATTGTATCCCATATTTTGAAACTGTATAGTTATAAACAAACTATCATACGTGTTTAATTATACTTTTTACTGGAAAAACGCCATTCTGCAAGACAGTGGCAAGGACAATCCATGTACACTCTAGATACTGTTGGCAAGAGACACTATATGGATTCATGGTTGTTGTCATTGATGGCAACAAAGGTCATCCCACATATCCGCAAGTCATAATGTGTCTCTACCGGAAGTCAGAATAAAGAATGTTGTGGTCCGGTGAACAAGAACAGAGCATGTGGCAAGGTCCGACAGATTGGTCCGGATCTCTCAGAGGAAGTGTCTTGGTGCAGTGCGGATTTGGGGAAGTCAAGAGGACTACCTTGAGTGGTATATTCCAAGGATTTAGCCTCCGGTGATGGACAAGGAAAAAGATATGAACAGTTGAAGTACCGGATTCCTGAGAAACAATGAAAACAGAGGAAGAACTGACTGACAGAGTATCAGACTACTTTCCGGATGTGTTATTGTTGATGATAGAGGTTGTGAAGGCATGAATCATGTTTGGCCGACATGATTAATGATATCTACAAGTATATGCTTGATCCGCATTGCTTGGTGAGGAAGGATTCAGCCGACAGAACAAAAGTTTGTAAGAAACTAGACTGTTCCGGATGCCGACTAGAAAGGTGATGAAATTACTTGTGCGGATATATATAGAGGATGGATTTAGTTGTGAAGGGTGTGATGATGTGAAGATATATGCGAATAAGTCCAGAACAGAGCAGAGGTAGCAAAAAGGATCCGGTATGTGAAAGATAGCAGAATAAAGAACAGAGAAAAGATGAAGTGCAGCAGATCAGTGTACTGAGCCTAACCGGAACTGAACTCCAGCATATGCAGATGCTTCCAATCAGTTCAAGACTGTGATTCTTATCACTTTGTAGACAGTGTGTCTTCTTGTAGGCAGTGGGCCTCTTGTGAGCAGTGTGCTCGGGCAGTGAGCCCTAATTGGCAAGTGCCATTTTGTAATTTCCTATTCTTCTAACAGAGAATAATTTTGGGTTAATCACCCCATGGTTTTCTCCCTTAACAGGGTTTCCACGTCAAAAATACTGTGTCATGTGTCTCTTATTTCATGATTAATGTTTTTGTGTTTGATTCTATGCTGCATCAATTAAAAAGAAAGTTCAATAAGGGAAATAATTAGGATAACTGATTCACCCCCCCCTCTCAGTTATCAACAATTGGTATCAGAGCTAAGTTCCTCCTAATAGAGCCTAACAGCTTGAGGAAGATCTGGGATTTCAAATGGATGCATATGGTTTAAGGGAGCAACTCAAGATTGCTCTTGAGGATCTTGAACAGTCAAATTCTGAAGTCAGTGAATTAAAGGAAAGACTCAAACAGGCTGATGAATTCATGAGAGAATTAAAAGACAAATTAAGTCTCTCTATGAAAAAGAGAAAGGAGCTACTCCAACAGTTGGCAAGACAAAGTGAAGAAAGCAATACAAATGAAGAATTGACTGAGCAAACCAAGTTATGTGAAAAGTTATCAAAAGAAGTCATTATGTTAAGACATGAAATGGAATCAGGGACTATAAAGTTTACTCAAGAGATTGAAGAAAAAAAGAAAGGCTGAAGACAATCTAAGACAATCTCTTAAAGAAAAATCAGAAGAATGCCACCAGATGGACAGGATTATCAGACATCTTGAATCTGATCTTGAAGATGCCAAAGATAATGAAGAAAAACTTCAGGATCAAATTGCCTCTCTCAAAAGAGACCTTCAAACAACAAATGAATATAAAGAGAAATTCAAAATAAGTTCTGCTCAATTTGAAGTTCTTCTTGGAAGTCAAAAGAGGACAGATGACAAGTATGGTTTGGGATATGAGAAAGGAGAAAGCTCCGGATCTGGTCAGAAGAATCATGGATCAGAAAATCCAAGGAGCAGGCCTAGAAGACCTCCGGTAAGACAGCCAAATGCTCAAAGATATCCATCCTTCAATGGATACTGCCACAGCTGCAACCACTTTGGTCACAAAGCTAATCAGTGCAGAGTGAGAATGAATCAGATTAATTCATCCTTCTCCGGACAGTGCTTCAACTGCAAAAGGTATGGACACAAATCCCATGAATGCAGAATTATGCAAGTAAACAAATCATTCAAAGGTAGATGCTTCACATGCAATAGAGTAGGTCATATGGCTAATTAATGCAGATCAAGAGGATATCAGTCAAATATGCAAAGAAATGTTATTTGCCAAATCTGCAATAGGTCCGGTCATAATGCTAAAGTCTGCAGAAACAAGTATCAGGACAAAAGAGGTCCGGTGTATAATCAGAATCAAGACAAGGGTAAACAAAAGATGAATGCGGATGAAGTTAGGAATCAGATGAGCAAGATTTGGGTGAAGAAAAGTTCAGAGAATGTAGAGGTTGGATCCGCACCAGACTCTGGTGCTGATATTTCTTCCGGAAATTAAAAAGTGAGCTCAGGCTCAGGGGGAGACTCAAAGAAAATCCTGTTCCCCCAGCCAAACAAGTGGTGCCGGATGTGGCACAAGATGCGGATTAAAGGGTTTGCAGATATGAGTCTTGAGATGCTTCAGTCAAGTTTTCAGAGGTCCGCATGGAGTTATGAAGAAGCTGTGATCGATCAAGTAAGACCTGTTCAGGGAGATGCTCCGGTATGATAAAGGATTACAAAAAGGTCCGGAGAGATCCGGAAGTGCACTATCTTGTTCTGCGGATTGGACAGAGTGTTTGGGATATTCTTGTAATATGTTACTTCGATTTATTCATGATTGAAAGATCCGGATGATATCCACAGATCAGGACTAATCCGGGATACTCCAAGCTATCCAGACAAGGCAAACCGGAATGATGTAGGTGAAGCATTTATTGCAGACAGATATTAGGGTTCACGGAGCAATTTAAGGGATTTCTCAAAAGTCATTTGCTCATTCTGCACTCAAGAAGAAGCGAAAAGTGGAGCTCTGCAACAAGGTTCATCAAGCACACCAAGGATCTCCTGCCGAAGTTATTGCATAAAGAAATCAATCCAACCACTCCGTGCAAACCGAAGGCGCATAAGGTATTCTCCGTTTTTTCATTACCTCACTGTAAATCTTTGAAGAATGGCTACTCCAAACATAGTTAAGATCTCTGATAGACCTCGCCCCTCATTCAAGAAACATCCCTACAAATCATTGGAGGTAGATCCACTAGGAGCCTTCTCTAGTGTTCCTCACGGAGTTTTACATACCGAAGACATTAGGGTTTACATACATGCAAGCATTGAGGAATTTGGGGAATTCAAATTAAGAGACCTCTATCACAAGCAACTGATAGACAATGCTTTTGAGCTTAAACCAGAGTATAAGGATATCCAGAAGAAACAATTTGAGCAATTTATTCATTTCCCCTGCTTTGAAGAAGATGAATGGGTCCGGTATGTACTGAGCAGGATGCATGAGAACTTTCTATGGCTGGATAGACCCTGCAAGATCACAAAAGAAGCAATTAGAGCAGTAACTGGCCTATACTCTTCCGGAGGGATACCTATCCTCAAATCTGTCAAGAACAACATTGTAACTGAGGCCACCGGATCAAAATTTGATAAGAGGGCAATGACCATTGAAGATATTTCAGATCCGGATATCAAATATGCATCCATGATAATAGGATACAAGATCTATCACTCCAGCAGGGAGAATTCTGTATCCGGAACTGCAATATACACTGCCTATGAAATGCTAAGAAAGAATGCAGAATATGATCTCTGCGAACTACTGCTAAGCCAATTAATGGAAAATATATAGAAAATCAAGAAGGATAAGAAGAATTCCTTTAAGTATGGTACTCTTATTGTATGTCTATTCTTCTACTTCATGAATGAGCTACCCGGATCAAGTGGATGGGTATGGCAGAATGACAAACCTGTTGCAGTCCAGATAAGAGACTATTTGCATGGACTTGGGGATGCAAAAGCGAGAAATACAGCTCTATGGGGATACTTCAAAAACTTTCAGAGCATGATGCAAGCAAGAGAGAGAATTCCCCAGTCTCTTGTTGAAAAATACAAAGACTCAGTGTGCTTTATGGTTGACACTGATCAGTGCCTAATGGAGGCAGTGGAGCCAAGAACTGTCTGGATCATGCCCATGGGGTATGAAGTGGATGAACAGATAGTGGAACTGCATGTTCAACACATGCTAAGTCAGCCTAAAGATCCTAAGGCAGAAAGGTTTGGAACCTTTGAGGAGCTGAGTGTAAAAATACATGTAGAACTCAGGGAACCTGAGATTAAAAGAAAGGTGAGAAAAGAAGTAGAGCACATTGCTCAAGGCCTAGGCATCTCAAAAGAGGCACTTGATGCCAGCCGGGATAAGAGGAGGAAGGCTGAGGAAGAAGAGAAAAGTAAAGAAAGTGCTCCGGTTGAAGCTCCCACCCGGACCAGATCATCAAAGAGATCTGCACCTCCCACAACCAAAAGTTCTAAACCGGAAGTCTAGGCATCCGGTAAGAGATCCAAGACAAAAGCCACAAGGGCTTATGGAAGCCAAAAGGATGAAGAGGAAACAGAGTCAGATGAGGGAGTAAGAGAAATAAAGAAACAGAAGAAGAAAGGATCCGGTAAACCCTCCACAGGCCAAGACAAGGATGAAATGGCGGAGGTATCTGTTGAAAAGCCCACTCTGTCTCTAGAGAATGTAATCAAGTCGGTCACGGTGGATGGAAACCTTCAACCAATGACTGAATCTTATGATGACTTCAGTGAGGCTGACCAAAAGACTCTGCAGGAAGCCACAGTCAAATATCTTAACATATATAATAAGGCTTTCATTGAGATCATATCTCTTATTCTTAAAAGCCTAGAAAAGGAATTGGAAGTAAGAAAGAATAATGCTCATGCTAAAGATCTTGAGATCCGGGAGCAGATAGCTATTCAGCTATATCCTCAAATTGATCCCAAGACAATGAACATTATCTTCAAGGACTGCAAAGATGAGTTCAGAAGTAAAGCCAGGATGAATCAACTCATGCTTGGTGAGACTGACAGAGTGGCCCAAGAGACAGAAGAGATCCTCCGGAAGGCCTTCAAAAGGTTCAATCTTCCTGTTGTAGAGGACTTAGGTGCAGAAACAGCTGCTGATTTAGAATCATCTGTTCCGGAAGAAGTGAGCCCTGAACAGACAAACATCTCTCCCCCGGTTTCCCCTACAGTCTCTGGATCCAAAGAAGAAGAGCAATTACAGGAGAAGGAAGCAGTGGTGAAAGACAAAGAGGTTGACAGTTCCAAGACTGCAGAAGAAAAGAAACATCTGTCTCCGGCAAGAGACACTGCACAAACTGTTCAACAATTTTTGAGCAAAGAAACTTTAGAGATTGATGAACCGGAGCTTCTAAAAGGCCCATTCAACTTTGACTCTCTCTCTCCGGTACAAACAATGAAGATAGCTTCATTTGCAAATGCCAAGGCAAATGAAAAGCTCCTGAAGTCTCATATGGAAGACTGTGAGTTGATAGAGGCTGCTTCCAGAGTACTTGTAAAGATTATGCCATCAATCCAGATAGATCCAACAGCCTCCACTTCCGGTAATCTAAAAACCTTAGTCAGCAGTGTTGATACACATTTTGAGTCTCTAGAAAAATCAGCTGAAGAAAAGGTCCGGAAGGAATTTTTGGATAAGAGATTTTCAGAAATATTAGAATTAATCTCTAAAGATAGGAAGATTGTGAGCATTGGAATAAAGAGCTTAGAGAATGCTCTTAAGGATGGCGGTGACATCTACAAATTTTGCATATCCTGGCCAAAGGCAACAGCAGCAATTGATAAGAAAATAAAAGAGGAACAGGACAAGCTACAAAGCTTATCTCAAAGTTTTGATCCTCTCTCTTCCTCCATAATAAATCAAGAATGTCAGACTATTGCAGTCTTGAATGAAATAAAGAATCTTGAGAAGGAAAGGAAGAACATCACCAACCGGATGGGAGAACTTAGAAGGATTATAATCCCTAAGTTGGAAACTATGCATGAGGCCATCAGTGATGCTCAGACCACCGCCCAAACAAAAGATCCGACAGATCTCAAGCGGGCAGAAGCGTTTGCATTTTTGTTGAGTGGTCACATTTCAATTTTGGACAGAATGAAGCAAAGTTGGGCTACAGAAATGATCCAATTGCAGACATCCTTTGCAGACATTCTTCAGTATATGTGAGTATGTAAATATGCGGCTATGTATAGAAAATTTTTGAAAATTTTGATATGCGGACCCTACCCTTTGCCATTGATGTCAAAGGGGGAGTGAGGAGCAGTGAAAAATGAGGAATCCAATTAAGGGGGAGTTCCGGAAATTGTATATAAAGACAGAGCATCAGCAAAGGGGGAGCATAGTGAAAACACTTAGTCATTTTTCACTAAGTGTTGCCATCAATGCCAAAGGGGGAGATTGTTGGCAAGAGACACTATATGGATTCATGGTTGTTGTCATTGATGGCAACAAAGGTCATCCCACATATCCGCAAGTCATAATGTGTCTCTACCGGAAGTCAGAATAAAGAATGTTGTGGTCCGGTGAACAAGAACAGAGCATGTGGCAAGGTCCGACAGATTGGTCCGGATCTCTCAGAGGAAGTGTCTTGGTGCAGTGCGGATTTGGGGAAGTCAAGAGGACTACCTTGAGTGGTATATTCCAAGGATTTAGCCTCCGGCGATGGACAAGGAAAAAGATATGAACAGTTGAAGTACCAGATTCCTGAGAAACAATGAAAACAGAGGAAGAACTGACTGACAGAGTATCAGACTACTTTCCGGATGTGTTACTGTTGATGATAGAGGTTGTGAAGGCATGAATCATGTTTGGCCGACATGATTAATGATATCTACAAGTATATGCTTGATCCGCATTGCTTGGTGAGGAAGGATTCAGCCGACAGAACAAAAGTTTGTAAGAAACTAGACTGTTCCGGATGCCGACTAGAAAGGTGATGAAATTACTTGTGCGGATATATATAGAGGATGGATTTAGTTGTGAAGGGTGTGATGATGTGAAGATATATGCGAATAAGTCCAGAACAGAGCAGAGGTAGCAAAAAGGATCCGGTATGTGAAAGATAGCAGAATAAAGAACAGAGAAAAGATGAAGTGCAGCAAATCAGTGTACTGAGCCTAACCGGAACTGAACTCCAGCATATGCAGATGCTTCCAATCAGTTCAAGACTGTGATTCTTATCACTTTGTAGACAGTGTGTCTTCTTGTAGGCAGTGGGCCTCTTGTGAGCAGTGTGCTCGGGCAGTGAGCCCTAATTGGCAAGTGCCATTTTGTAATTTCCTATTCTTCTAACAGAGAATAATTTTGGGTTAATCACCCCGTGGTTTTCTCCCTTAACAGGGTTTCCACGTCAAAAATACTGTGTCATGTGTCTCTTATTTCATGATTAATGTTTTTGTGTTTGATTCTATGCTGCATCAATTAAAAAGAAAGTTCAATAAGGGAAATAATTAGGATAACTGATTCACCCCCCCCTCTCAGTTATCAACAGATACAAGATACAATATAAAATTTTGCCCTTATAATCTAAAATACCTAAAATGTACTCTTCTGCAAAAGATTTTCACATTAAACATTTGGGATTACGCTTTGTAATTCATCATCAATAAAATCTTTCGTACAATTTTACCAAAAACATTTATCTTAATATCAGTAGATTTCTCTTTATCTTAGTATCAGTAGATTTCTCTTCTTCACCTAAAATTGATTACGAATATACGCATTATGAAAGAGACCAACCCTCTAGTGTATAATTTCCGAATGCAGTCATACACATCATGATTAAATGCCAAGCTTAAAACTACTCTAGAATATGCTTTTGGTTACGTGTATAATGAAGTGTAGAGTTCTCTAAAGGAAAATAAACTTTTCCTAAGCTTAATCTAGGCTAAACCAATAAGATGCATACAAATACTAAATACTATATAAATTAGTGTAGATTAATAAATGACACTTGTAGGTATATATGCTGAAACAGTAAATATAAAAGTATGGAAAGTAAAAGTGATAAAATAAAGGTCTTTAGTTTTATGTTTGGAGGAGAAGAATAATTCACTCAATACATTAAATTTAGGATGTCTTGTGATAAAAAATGGAATATGATAGTTTTGTAGTTCACCTTGAAATCTAGAGAGTTGATTTGCACTAAGTGGGGTTGAATTTATGGATCAAGGTTAGATTCATGCCCATGGAAATGTCCTACATTCATGGAAATGATATTTTAGTTTGTACACTTCTACTTGTTCAATTGCTTGATTTGCCTCTATTTCTTCCATCTTTTCTGCTATTTGCAGACTGGTGCTAATTAGTGATACCTTTGAAGGATTGTCATTATGTCACGAGGGGACATGTTCACTTAGGTCAACCCCCATAAATCTATGTAAAATATTGAAGATAACAAATCTTAGCTTGTAAGTGCTCCGGAGTGGTGTGATGTAGAACTAAGTTCTTCTTAGTGCTCCAAATCAAAATGCTCCTAGCATGCCCCCTTTATAAATGCAAATGATATTGAATGCGTTTGAATACAAGTACATAGAGATAAAGCACAAACATGTGTTTAGTTAGCCCTTGGTGGGAAAGGAATATGCAAGAGTCGACAAAATTTGAATTTGAATTTTGAAAATTTGATACCGCTCAACTATGCAACCCTAGGGTTGACCTCATGTCTTTGGAAAATACTAATGGCATGCAAATGATCAAATCCAAGTGGATATGAATGCATAGGGATAAGTGCATGAACATGTGTAATTAATGCATAATTACCTAGGTGAATATGTTGGAGTGTGTGCATGTATGGATATGACATGGATAAATGTATGGGAAAATATGTATGGGGATACATAAATGCTAAAGGAATAAACTTGACTTAAGAATTATGTCATTTGTTGATATCTAAATTTATCAGGGAATTGTCGTAAAATGGGCACAAAAATAAATGAGAAATGACATGGTATGCAAATTTCACCATTATATTTGGCCCCCACTTTGAGGTGTATGTGAATCCTAGAATGATCATATCAAAGTAGTACACTCATAAACATGCATGTAATGTAAATACAGACATAAAAGGATACCATGGGGTTTGTATAAAGAAAAAAACCCTACTAAATGTGATCATATAGGTTTATCCTTTGGTACATGTGCTCTCTAGGGAACCTACAAAACAAAGGAAAAATATGCCATGAGTAGCTTCTATAATACAATTAGAAATAAGAATAATTACAATCTATATCTCACTATCAATGATCAAGAGAGAGAGAGGAGGAGGAGGAGGAGAAGGAACTAGTGTTAGAGAGATTCTACCTACATGGAAAGTGATGATGCTTTGCCTTGCTTGGTGATCATTGGTTGATAGGGTGCATGGGGTGTTGTCATGTCACGTGCTAATGATAAGTCTCTATAGGCACCTATATAATTGTTTGCAAAAGTCAATGTGAGAGTGTTAACAATAGAATATGCCCCCTACAATTGGTTTCTTCCATAAGATATAAAAAATTATAGGAGAGGGAAAAACAATACATATAAGGTAAATGTAAGCTAGTCATGTAAATCATGTAAAGTAATAGTTGTAAATGAATGTATCATGTAAAGTGTATTGAATAATAATCATCATAAGAACATGAGATGGAGATATCATCAAGGAATAAGGTTGCCCCCAACATGGACAAGTAAAAGTGGTGATGTGGCCCTCAATGGCCAGAAACACTTGTGTAACCATATAGGACACTAGGAAAGGCATATGCCCCAAATATAGTAGCATAAGAAACAAAAGGAAGGCAATAGATCCCTAGTGGTAATGGGGATCTCGATATATGGAAAAACATGTAGTTGATAGTGTAGCAGAGGCTTGCAATGCCCCTAATGTGATAAGGATCTTTCTCAATGGGATAACATGTAATCAATAATCATGGAGGAGTGAAGTGAGAGTATCTAATAGAGAAGGGAAAGTGAGATCAAATCACTAAATGAAGAGAATGAACATATGCGGTGATATAATGCTTCCATGGATAAAGTGATCCCATTTGTGTGATAAAATGTCATAATTGAATCAATGACACATGGATTGCGTGTAAACATGTCAAAATTAGTAAGGGAAGCATGGATAGAATCTCAAGATAGAGGACCATGAGAATCCATGATGTGAAATCAATGTTCAATCCAAGGTTAAGAAGTGTATGGTTCACGAGAGGATGCAAAAGATTTAAAACCCTAACAAGAGTAATCAAATGATATAGAAATGAGGTACAATTTGTTATATATTGGTCTAGATGAAGAATAGTTTCTTGACTCATGGATTGACAATTGAAATGGATCTTGTATGTGTTTTATTCCTTTTGGCCTCTTATTTTAACCCTAGTTGTTGTCTTCCTATGCCTAGTCCTTGTTCCCCTTTTTCATCCTAAACCATTGCCTATGTGTTTTATTTTAATTTAATGTTTGCCCCACTTTATTTTCCTTTTCTTAGGTGTTTTCCCCTTTTCAACTATCCTCCTTATCCCTTCCTTGTAATCGCCCTTTGACCTTTTACCCAAACAATTAATTAGATCCTATCTCCTAAGTCTAGTATAAAATCACCTCTTTTTGGATTTTGAAACATGTATCCTAAAGTTGATCTTGAGTTGTGACCACCACCTTTATACGGTGCCCTTTAACCTTTATTTCCATTAAAAAAACCTTCTTCAACTCAATAACTAGTCCTTAGTGGTAGGTGAAAACTCGTTAGTTTGGTATTTATCTCCAATCAAGCTCAATTTTTGATAGCAGGGTCAAGGAGTGCTATGTTCCCCCTGAAAGTTTGATAAAACAAGCTTCCTTTCCCTTATTTTTCAATAGCATATACTAAATTTTCACTTATGAGCCTTTATTGAGCAATATTTTCTGAAAGTGCAAGTCGATGTTAATGTTTACTATATTTCTATAGCAAGTTAGCATTCACATTAGGTTTTGAGAATTATTTTATGAAAGAACAAGACTATGTTAGTCTTTACTATATTTCTATAGTGATTTAGCTTTCACATTAGGTTTTGCAATAGTTTTTTGGAGCTTCACAATAAATTCTACAATAGATCTCTTCATTTTGGTATAGCTTTTTCATGGTTCTTGCACTAGCTTAGAGTAGTTTCTACTTGGTTTTACTAGAAAATCCTCTCCACTTTCCCTATAATCTATCTATACTATTTAGACATTAGTCTCCATTTATTTTCCCACCATCTCCATTTCTCTTTGGTTGCCATTTTCATTTTCCATCCCCCTTTTGCCCCTTTACAAGCCCTAGGACACCCTAGCTTAGGTTTTCCCTCCATTCCTTTGTTAGATCTCTTCATTATTGGCCCACATTAATGGTTTCCACCCCCAATTTTTGTTTTATTTATATCTTCATTAGTTTTGTTGTCTTTGGTTTACTCTAATTTATATGCATTTCCTCTAGTGTGCATGTGTCAGAACATTAGGTTTACTCTAATTTATATGCTTTTATCTCATTTGTAGTACATTTTAGCTTAACATCAACCTATTTTACTCATCTCTAGTAATTTTCCTGACATGTTGCCATATAGACATTTTCTTAGGAGGTTCCTTCCAAGCATCCCTAAAAATTGTTAGAAGTTTTTGAGGGATAGGACCAAGTTGTTGTCTCCACTACAAATCCTAACATAGATGTCCTAAACTCATAATTTTAAAAAAATTGGTTTGACAGCTCCTTGAGATGTCATGATTCTAGATTGAAGATTCTAATGATAACACTTAGCTATAAGTCCAAATCTTCCAAATCATTTTCCCTCTTCTTCACTAGTTTATATTTTGTGTTCATGTAACTTCTAGTTTGCAATATGTTTTTTGTTTTTAATTTGTTGCCATGTTGTTAGTCCTAACTCAAATGATTGTTAATTTGTGTTAGGCTAGCATGAAACAGTCTTAGGTAACATTAATTTGAATTACTTTGCTCCCACAATCACACCTTTAAAGAACACAATAAAGTTCATATTTTTGGTTCTTTCATTTTGGTGAACCCAACATTTTTAAACTTCCTCCTCACTCTCCTTAGGCTCCTTTAGCCTTAGTTATCCCATAATGGGTTCTAATAATCTCTATTCAATACATGAGAGGTTCTTAGATCCCCATTATTTCTCCACTTTCTTAGCAACCTATCCACATATCCTTAAACATATCTTGGATTTCCTTATTTTCCCATCTTCCTCTTCTCTTTCCTCTTCAACCATTCATGATCATTTTACCCATTTCCTAAAATTTGTTGTTTTATTTACCTCTCATCCCTTTGATCTTGAACACCTATCCTCCTTTATTCCTCCTACTCTTGACCTTCTTGATGCCCTTGATCTTGAGATTTCTAATTTGCCTCTCTCTTCTCTTCATACTTCTCTTAATCCACCACTTACTTTCCTTTAATTTTCCCATCCTTCTTCTAGAGAGTCAACCCTTTATTTCCCACACCTTCCTTTTAATCCACACTTTTCATATAATCATAGTCCCTCATCTTCCCCTATGCCCATTCTATCCTTATCTAGTTTTTCTTGTTTACCTCACCCAACCTACTCACCTTTACCAATTCTATCCAATTCCCTTCTTTCTTTCCCACTCAACTTTTCATCATTGCCTAGCTTTGACTTTTTATCCTATTTTCCTTTATCCATATCCTCTAACTCTCTTCCCCACTCACCACTTTTATCTATTTCTTATTCTCCTCTTTCCCCACCTTATACTCACCTCTCTACCCCTCAAATCTCATCACCAGCTTATTCGCCTCTTTCCCTTGAAGTTAACCTTATTTCATCTTCAATACCACCTTCTTGTCTATCTCTCCATTCTCCATTCAATCCTATATCTCTTTATTAATCTCTGCTTTCCATACTGACCTAGTGACTCTAATCCTATACCACAACCATTTATACTACAAGCCTCCCCACCTCCACCTTCTCCACAATCATCAATGAGTTCCACTCAATTGATTTATGATTTGGATAACATAATACATGATGAAAAATATGCACTTAGTTCAAATAATTCTTAGGGATATTATGATGGTAATGGTAATCCTAGAGAATATTTGGACTTGTTTTTGTTGAATACCAATCATTTAGAGCAAAAAGAGTTAAGTTTAATTACTCTTTTTTAAAAAACATTTTAAAATGTTATTCTAGTACTTGGTTTAATGTTCACGGAGTAGATTATATATCTTTTAAACAATTAGCATTTGTTCTCAATTTCTTTGTTTCTATTATGACTAATTTTGATAACATTTATTGTTTGTCCACTAAGTCATGTATTATTACACAAGTTATAGATAAACTAAATATTATACACCTAGACTTATCCAAGTCAACCCCCACATTTTCCCCAACTGTGATATTCACTCCAACATTAATTCAAATGTTGCTCATCCTATATTATGCATTAACGTTAGGGGTCTCTCAAAACCCTATTCCAATTCAAGTGTGGGGAGCTCTCCCTTTAACAATAAACTTTTGTATAATAGGTCACCCTTATGACACTCATCACAGTCACAAAAAACTACTAACCCAACATCCCTTCCTTCCACTACCATCAATCGCCTTGCCCACCATGTGTTCCCACTAGAGCTTATACAGTTTTTTTTTTATTGAAGATCTGACACAATTATATTAATCAAAATAAGTTTACATCATAGAGTGATCAAGGTGACCACCATACATCAGTCAACACATCGAACTACAATCGAAAAAGGAACCTATTATAAGATTAAGCTTTAATAATAGGTTCAAAGAGTAATAAAAAATAGGATGTAATGTTTACAAATATAAAGTGTTGATTACATTAGAGCTACTATAGTAGGCCTTTGAAACTATACTATTGATTTCATAAAAACTTTACTAGTTATCTTTACTGTTCCATTGCTTCTTTATCAAACCCATCTACGTTAAGCTCTTCACCTTCAATTGCATTTTGTTTAGCACATTCTCCTTCATTTTCTCTGAAGTTCACATAAGTCCCTGCATGTCTGTCCTGCTGCATACTGGCTGTCTGCTGGTCATCTTTATCAAAGGTTTCATCCAACTCTGTGCCATCATACTCAAGATTGGTTTTAATCATCCTTTTCTTCACTTTGTACTGATTATCATCTGCCATATTATCCTATCCCCTTCTACAGTCCCTATTGTCACTAATTTTGAAAGATTCCACACCTTTGGCAGTCCCAGGTGGCTGAGACACCTCAAGCAACCTGTTGTTCACATTGAAATTCTGAAAAGTAATCTCCATATACCTCTAGTTCTGATTCTTTATCCATTCTACTTGGTGAAGTCTACAATATTCATTTTGGAAGTCTGTATACTCCCTTTGAAAACTATCATTTATCTTTCTCCATTTCTGTGGCCCAAAGTTTGCATTTTGGATGTCTTCTTTATATAGCATTGCTCCTCCATCCATTATCTCCATGTATTTGTCCACTGGTATCTCCACAGTCATCATAACTTGTTCCATCAATTTCAAATTTGCGAGTTTATAAGATAACTCAATGAGTGACCTCTCCTTGCCTTGGAACCTCTCTTTATTTTTCATCTTCCATAAAAACCATAGGATCTATGTAGACAAAGTTAACCAAATTTTATTATGTTTCCTATTTGACCCATTAACAAATCCACATAGTATTTCTTTCCAACTGGTAACATTTCTAGGATCCCAGTTTCCCACATTTCCCATAAAGATAGACTAGGTGGTTTTAGCATAGACACAATCAAAGAAAACATGTTGACAGTTTTCACTGACATTACACAAAGAGAAGACACAGTTATCCAAGCCTAAAGCCAACTTTTTAAGTAAGAGAAGCCATCTAATACTTCCTTTTTTAGGTTCTATACTTCTAGACCAAAAACATTCAAATGCTTTGGACAATGTCTTTTAGAACTTTTAGAACAATTATATGAAACACAAGCAAAAATATCACTATGGGACTTATTAAAACTTCTCCTACTTAGAGAAATCCATAAATAAGCCTTACAATTTTTTTGTACAACCATTCATGAGATTCAAGTAGAAATTACCTCTATAGGACCTTAAGTCCATGCAAGACATCATTTTTAAAGAAGAAACCCCACCCATTTTAGTTCATACAAGTCTCATATATATTAGATATGCCATAAGATATCAGTAGTTAAACCAACCAAAATTTATGAGGGGTCACATCAAAAGTATTAACACAACCAAATAAAACCTCATACCAAGAAAATCCATTTTTATTGTTCCAACCCAAGCTATCGCCTAAAAAAGAAGACCATACATTTCTAGCATAGGGATAGTAAAACAAAAAGGTGTTCATAGGTCACAATAATATTACATAAACTAAAAAAATAAGGAGAGAGACTAGAATTATAAAGTACAACTCCAACAACAACCATATAAAGAAAGACTTTTTTGGTTCAAGATAGTTTGACTAACATGTATTAAGAATAGAAGACCACTACTTAGTTTCAATAGTCACATTCCATTTTCTATTGAAACTAGAAAGAATATCCTAGGTGTGTGTTAGCATGTTATACAATTTCTTTCCACTAATATTGGAGAAAGTTGAACCATCCAACTAATAGTTTTTCCATAACTTCAGTGTTAAATTTAAGATTAACAAGAAATTTAACACTAAATAATGATTTATTCAACATAGAGAAGGTTATTTTATGTGAAGTTGGTAAAGAGAAGGATTATGAGAAGCTCTCCCATGTTCACAACTAACCTATATCAAAATTGTCTTTGAAATCATGAACACCCTTATATGCCTAAAATTTATCGGAACAACCCTGCAAAGAGTGCCAACAGTTTGTTATTCCAATAAAAATTCCACCAAATGTATCTAAAACTATAAAAAGAACCATTAGATCTAGAGAACACATTGTGGCCTCTAATAAGATGTTTAACTACCTCCCAAGACCTCCAAATATTACAAAAGACATTAAAATCATAAGGTTTCATAGTACAATTGCCAAACAATATATCATGTGGATGGAGTCCTTTCCATTGTTTAGATTTTTTTGGAACAACAAGACTAATATTGTTCCTTACCAAAATTTTCAAAGGTTCATTTCCATTGAATGCCTAATGATCCATTTCATAGGAAGGGAAATGGCTTGCATTTTAAGATCCTTTAGGCCTAGTCCTCCTTTTGATTTATCAATGCAATACCATTCCCATCTAACAAGTCTCTTCTTAGAACCCTTGCCATTTGACCAGAGAAATCTTCTCAACATTTTTTTGATTTTATCCACTTGATGGTTGTCAAAGAGCCAAGTAGATGAGTAAAATATATAGTATGAAGAGAGAAATTTTTGACAAACTTGTATTCTATGAACTAAAGAAAGACATTGAATTACCATTTAAGATTTTTCTTTTAAATCTTACTAAACATCAATTCCCATAGTATTTCAATAAAGGATACACAAAAAAGGGGATGCCTAAATACTTGACAAATTTTGTGGGACTACCCCCCTCCCAGTTAAACTTACCAAACCAGATAGGAGGAGCATCTTTCCAACTTAATACAATAGACTTACTTTTAGATATCTTGGCACAAGATGCCTTATACTATATGTTAAGCTTATTAATCATATTGTTAAATTTAGATTCATCCAATTTAGATAATAAAGCAATATCATCAACAAATTGGATGTTGGTCAAAGAATCATTATTAAGAAGGAAAGTACATTTCATGGGACTTCCAAATAAATTGGATCTTAATATATAGTGTAAATCATATAAAGCTATGAAACAAAGTGTAGGGGCTAGTGGATATCCTTTCCTTATCAACCTTTGGAAATAAAAATGCTCAGAAAGAGAACCATTCACATTAATCTAGGTATGTAATGTGACGTACCTATTGGTTCTTTTTAAAGATAGATTAATAGTGTTATTTTAATTTTTAGTGTGTTCTTTCAGACTAGAGAGAAGATGCAGAAGGGGTTTTAGTTTTCTTGAGATGTGTGTTGTCGAAACAATACAATAGATAGCATATATTAAAAACCTAGAAAAAGCACAATGAATATGAACAAAATAACAACAACCCAGGTCATCAAATCACCAAATATTGATTATCATTACATACACATGTCAAGATTTGAACTTTGATTTTTATGTTGTAGCCAGACTAGCAAGGGGTATAGTCAGAAATCACTCCAAGACTCCAGGGAATACAAGAGTTTAGCATACAAATGATATCAACAATAGAAGTGACCCTAGACACCTCAAAATGAATAGATTCTTCTGCTGTAAGCACAAAAGACTGCTCTCCAACAGACCCACGTCCCCTCTGGCAATGTGTACGACCTAGCTAGAGTATAAATCTGCTCACACACTGTTGGAAATGCCCTATGAAGGGTCTGTACTGATATGAATGCTATCAAGGAAGACACCCAAGATTGAGTGGATATCTACCCTACAAGAGCCTCAAAGTGGCCCCCAAAATGAAGTATGACTAGGCTGGAGTGGTACGGCCAGCCAAGGGAAAATATGCAGCAACAAACTCTCCACAAACTCTTTGAAAATCTGCTTCCACCTCACTGTTATTAGCTGAGCATGAACTATCTTCAAAAGATGTCACAATAAGTCCCAGAAAACCTATCAAACAAACTCCATTAAAGCACAACTGTGAACACTAGTTGTATCCACCTCCATTAGCACCTTTGGATGGTATTGCACATCTATAGAATGTTGTTACTAGAGGGAGTTTTGGTTCCCAATAGCCTTTGGTTTGAATCCATTCAAACCCTCACACCAAAACCCTAGCAGAGCTAAAATAACAAGCAATATCAAATTCTCAAGCATAAACAAAATGACTTGCTTTTTTCCTCCTTTATTTCCTTTCCATGAGGCGTTGGCTTTTTGGGGGGAATTTTAATGTTTTTAAATTACTTTTTATCCCCCTAGGGATGGGCTCCCATGTCCTCTTAGTGAACCTTTTAAAATATTTCTTTTTATAAGTCACTTCACTTAACATTTATAAAGTCCCATTAAATAAACATAATATAACTTCAGACTTTAAAATAAATGTCAAGACGATGTCAGAATGCCATGATCTTTAGCTTGCCAGAAAGATCTCGACGAGATGAATATAACCCCACTCTAAAAATCCCAAAATGATGCCAAACCTAAACTTACTATAAATGGCAAGTATGGTCCATAAGCCATTGAAGCTAACTCTAAAAGTGCCAACTAGAACCACCGAACTCAAACCACATCTACACCACTGAATAGCCCATCCAAGGCCAATCCAACCATGGTTCCCTAGCCAAATTGTCAGTCTACAGGAACCCAATGATAGACTAACACTATAGCTAGAAAGGGGACATTACAGTCAGCCCTCCTTAAGATTGCTTGTCTCAAACAATCTCAGATCAGGATGCTCCAATATCTACTCATTTTCCCAAGTAGCATCCTCCACTGGCAGGTTCTTCCATTTAACCAGTTATTCTCTAATAGTCGTCCTCCTCAAAGTGTGTTTCCTGGTATCAATTATAGGCTCAGGTACCAAAATCAATTTCCCCTCTTCATCAAGAGGAGGTAACTCTGCTTATGGTGTCACATTATGCCCCAATACCTTCTTGAGGCATGATACATGAAACACATTGTGTACCCTGCTACCTGCTGGCAACTCCAACTCATATGCCACCTCTCCAATTTTCTTGGAGATCCTGAAAGGTCCATAGTAGCATGGCTTACTTGCTTCTTTGCTCCACTCTTCTTGAGAGTGGACTGCCTGTAGGGCCGCAGCATCAAATACACCATGTCACCTACCTTGAATGATCGCTTAGTCCTCTACTGATATGCATACTACTTCTGTTGATTCTGAGCTTTTTGTATATTCTCCTTCAAAGACCTCATGATATCTTGACTCTCCTATAGAAGGTCTTTGGCCTTAGGCACTCTTCTATCACTAAACAGTAAATCTACAAAGCTCCGTGCCTCATACCTATATAAAGCCATGAAGGTTGACATCTGGATAGACATGTGATAAGTGGAATTATAGCAATACTTGCCCATGTGAAACCACTTAATCCATGCCTTTTGCTGCCCTGCTACATAATTTCTGAGGTATCCTTCCACCCATTTATTGACGATCTCCGTCTAGCCATCTATCTGTGGGTGGTAGCTCATACTAGGGGTGAGCTTTGTCCCTATCAACCTGAAGAGCTCCTGCCAAAAATTACTTAGGAACAGTTGTCCCTATCACTCACAATACTCCGTGGCAACCCATGAAGATGGAATACCTCTCTGAAAAATAACTCTGTTACCTGAGCTGCAGTGTAGGTGGTAGGAATGGCAAAGAAGTGTGCATACTTCATCAATTTGTCCACTACCACAAAAATACAATCCTGAACCTAGACTTTAGGTAACCCTGTGATAAAGTCCATAGAAATACTATCCCACTTCCACTCAGGAATGGGCAGGGGCTGCAATAGTCCACCTAGAAAAGAGTGCTCCTACTTATTCTGCTAGTAAGTCAGGCACTCTCTCACATATCTCAACACTTCAGTTTTGAGGCCTTTCCAAGTGAAACACTCTCTAACCTGCCTATAAGTTTTGAAGTAACTAGGATGTCCAGCCATAGGCAAGTCATGGAATGCTCTCAAAACCCTCTGCTTCATCTTTGAACTTGGTACTAAGTAGATCTTGTCCTTGTAAATGATCAAGTCATTTACCACTATGTATCTATCGTTCCTGATAGTGCCATCTATAATCCCAGTAGCCCATTTGTCCTTAGCATATTATGCAGATATCAACTCTCTCTAATCATCTAAAATAGCACCTAGTGCACACAAATGGGGTCTCCTGGACAAAGCATCAGCAACTATGTTTTTCTTGCCTTTGACATAATCAATGTCAAAGTTGTAGGCCTGAAGTTTGATGACCCACTTTTGCTGCCTCTCGTTCAAGTCCTTCTGTCCAAGGAAATGTTTCAGATTGTTGTGATCGGTTTTCACCACAAACTCACTCCCAACTAGATATTGTCTGAACTTAGCCAATGCATGCATGATGGCTAACATCTCCTTGTCATATATACTGTAACTCTGCTCCACACCCCTCAACTTCCTGCTCTCAAATGCTATGGGGTGTTTATCCTATATTATTACTACACCAATGCCTTCCCCTAAGGCATCACACTGTAACTCAAAAGGTTTTCTAAAGTTTGGAATAGCCAGCATAGGACAAGTACTCATATTCTCCTTAAATTTATCAAAACACTCGTGTACCTCCTGTCTAATTGAAAGCATCCTTCTGAGTCAAGTCTATGAGAGGGGCAACTGACTGTGAAAACCCCTTTACAAATATGTGGTAATACCCACAAAGACTAAGGAATCCCTTAAGCTAAGAGAGATTCTTTGGTGGAGGCTAGTCAATGATTGTCTGAATCTCCTCCGAGTCCACCTTCACACTACTAGCATTGATGATATGACCCAAGTATAACAACTTGGTCATCCCAAACTCACACTTTGACATTTTTGCATATAATGACTCCCGCTCTAAAATGCTCAAGACAATGTCAATGTGTTTCAGATGCTCCTCCCAAGTCCTTTTGTATATCGATATGTCTCAAAAAATATCAATACGAATCTCCTCAACTGTTCTCTAAACACCCTGTTCATATAGGATTGGAAGGTGGCCGGTGCATTGGTCAAACCAAATGGCATGACCTAAAACTCAAAGTGCCCATAATGGCACCTAAAAGTTGTCTTCTCCACATCTTCATCCCTGACCCGTATCTGATGATATCAAGATCTCAAATCTATTTTGGAGAAGTAACATGCCTTGTGCAACTCATCAATCAGCTCATCAATGTGGGGTATAGGGTACATGTTTTTAATGGTCTTCTTATTGAGCTCCCTGTAGTTAATGCACATTCTGAGAGTCCCATCCTTTTTCTTCACTAAGACCATTGATGAAGCGAATGGGCTTTTTCTTGGCCTTATGTGCCCCATCTTGAGAAGCTCTTTGATAGCCTTCTCAATCTCATCCTTATATCTCTTCGAGTACCTATAAGGTGTGGTAATCACAGGTTTAGCACACTCTTCCAACTCAGTAGTGTGCTTAATACCCTGATCTGGGGGTCTACCTGGTGGTATATCACTAAACACTTTGGTGTGTTTAGTCAAGAGAGCATGTATATGTTAGAAACAAGGTAGATAATTGAGAGGGGGGTGAATCAGTTATCTCAAATATCTTAACTTTCTTTTCTCCTTTAATAATTAGTCCAACATCAAAACATATAAGCATACATGATCATAAGAACATAAATAAAATCATCACACATAACACAAGGATTTTTACATGGAAAATCCTGTTAAGGGAAAAACCATGGGGTGACTAACCCAAGATTATATTCTCTATTAAAAGAATAAGAAGTACAAAATGGCACTTGCCAATTAGGGCTCACTGCCTGAGCACACTACTCACAAGAGGCACACTGCCTACAAGAGACTCACTATCTACAAAGTTTATAGAAGGTAACCGGGTGTTTGAACTAATGAGAGGCATCCACAAATGCTGAAGTTTAGTTTCAGTTAGGCTCAATATACTGATCTAATGCACTTCATTCTTCCTCTACTCTAGTGTTGTTGCTCTGTCACATACCGGACTTGTATTGCTACTTCCACACTTATCTCTGCCTTTCCTCGCACCTTATTTCATCACATCTATACACACACACACCTTCATACTAGAATCCATCTGATATATATATTCATACCAAGGATTTCAACATCTTTCTAGTCAGCAACCAGAATACTCAAGATATTTACAAATTACTAATCTGTCGGCTGAATCCATGCTTGATTTGTGGTGCGTATCAAAAACATAGGCATTGAGGTCATCAATCATGTCGGCCAACAATGTATGATCCCTCAATTAGCTTGATCAACATCAATTACTCATCCGGATTGAAGTCTGATGCTCTGCCTGTTTGGAACACAACACTCAGATGCTCATATCTTTTCCATGTTTCATCACTAGAGGCTCAATCTCTAGAATATAGTAGTCATGATACTTCTCTTGACTTGTCCAAGTCCACAACTTGCTGAGTTACACCATCTGAGAGATCTGGACCTGTTTGTCGGACCTTGCTACATGTTCTGTTCTTGTTCACCGGACCAAAACAATCTTCAATCTGACTTCCGGTATAGGCATACTATGTGTTGCGGATGTGTGGGATATACTTTGTTGCCATTAATGACAACACTCATGAAGCCACATAGTGTCTCTTGCCAACAATCTCCCCCTTTGGCATTGATGGCAGCACTTAGTGAAAAATGACTAAGTGTCGCAGCAAACTCCCCTTTGGCTGATGCTCTATCTTATGCACTATTTTACCAGAGCTCCCCCTTAGCTGTATTCCACATTTTTCACTACTCCTTACTCCCCCTTTGACATCAATGGCAAAGGGCGGAATCTGCACACCAAAATTTGCAAAAATTAACTTATATATAGCCACATAATTATGTATATACATGTTACACTCACATATACTTGAGTATATCCGCAAAAGTGGCCTTTAA
Source organism: Cunninghamia lanceolata (assembly GCA_027924645.1). Classification (NCBI taxonomy): domain Eukaryota; kingdom Viridiplantae; phylum Streptophyta; class Pinopsida; order Cupressales; family Cupressaceae; genus Cunninghamia; species Cunninghamia lanceolata. Next base: position 5,679,783 of record BSBN01001032.1, on the reverse strand, counting down.
TTGTACATACTCTGTGGCTCAGCTCTGCTTCATCCTATCCAAAATGGAGATGTGACCACTAAATAGAAATGCATATGCTTCTGCCCTTCTTAAGTCTGCCGGATCACTGGTCCGGGCTATGGTCTGAGCATCTGTTAAGGCCTCATGCATTGCCTCTAACTTAGGGATAATTAGCCCTCTGAGTTCACTCATCCTGTTTATTATATTCTTCCTTTCTTTCTCTAGCCTCTTTATTTCATTTATAATGACAATAGCCTGGCATTCTTGACTCATTATGGATGTAGTGAGGGGATCAAAATTCTGAGATAAACTTGACAATTTACCTTCTTGTTCTTTCACCTTCTTTTCAATATCCTCTATCACTTTAGACCAAGATAGACAAAATTTGTACATGTCTCCACCATCTTTAAGAGTATTTTCAAGGCTCTTTATCCCAATATCTAGGGTCCTCCTATCATTAGCTATGAGTCCCTGTACTTTAGTGAATCTCTTTCCCAAAAACTCTTTCCGAACCTTTTCTTCCGCCGATTTCTCTAAAGAATCAAAATGAGTGCTAACAAAGTTTACTAGAGATTTCAAGTTACCAGATGGAGAGGCCGAAGGATCCTTTTGAAAAGATGGCATGATCTTCTCCAGCATACCAGATGCAATCTCTAACAGCTTGCAATCTTCCATGTGAGACTTCATAAGTTTTTCTTTTGCCTTGGCTTGAGCAAAAGATGCTATTTTCATTGTCTGGATCAGAGAGAGGGAATCAAAATTTAGTGGTCCTTGGAATAGTTCCAGTTCATCTATCTCCATCATCTCTTTGTTCAAGAAATTCTTCATTGCCTCTGCAGTGTCTCTTGCCAGAGACTGAGTCTTCTTTCCTTTTGGAATCTCAGAACTGTCATCAGAGATCTTCTCTGTTTGTTCTTCTTCTCTTCCCTTTACCTCATCTTCTTGACTCAATTTCTCCTCTTTTCTTCCTTCTCCTTCAGTTCCTGGATATGGAGTGTCTGCAGTGGGATCTGAAGGAGAGATGTTGACTGCTTCATGAACTTCCTCTTCCGAAATAGAGGAATCCAAGTCCTTAGACTTCTCTTTATCTACCTCTTTTGACCCTTCTACATTTTTGTCAGTAGATTCTTCATTTGATGCATTTAATCCTTCAACATCCATGGTAAAAGGTTCTTCATCTATTCCCTCTATAATAGGAAGATTGAATCTTTTGAAGGCATTCTAGAGGATGTCTTCTATTTCCCTTGCTACTTGATCAATTTCTCCAAGCATAAGTTTGTTCATTCTTTCTTTGCTCTGGAATTCATCCTTACAGTCCTTAAAGATCATGTCCATTTTCTTTGGAGTAATGGAAGGATAGAGCTGAATTGCAATCTATTCTTGGATCTCTGAGTCTTTTTCCTTTGCATTCTCTTTTCTGAGTTCAAGTACCTTCTCTCGACTTTTGGGAATTAATGAAATGATTTCAATGAATGCTTTATTGTAAATATTTAGGTACTTGACTGTGGCTTCTTCCAAGATCCTTTTGCCAGTATCACTATATTCATCATAGAATTCTGTTACCGGTTGCAGATTCCCATCCACAGTGACTACCTTGATGATATCATCAATGGAAAGAGTGGGATTTTCAACAAATTCTTCTGCCTTTTCTTCTTTGTTTTTACCGACAGAGGATTCCCCAGATGTTTTCTTCCTCTTCTTCATTTTCTTAACTTCCTCATTAGACTATGTTTCTTCATCATCCTTTTGATTTGTGTAAGACCTTGTGGCTTTTGTTTTCATTCTCTTTTCTCCCTTTCTGGATGTCTTGACTTCCGGTTTGGTGGCTCTTGAGCTCTTAGGAGTGGCAAGTGTAGAGCTCCTAGAGGATCTAGTTTGGGAGGAGGCTTGAACCAAAACACTTCCTTTTTCTGCTTCTTGTTTCTCTTTCTCAGCTCTTTCTATTTTCTCCCTGTTTGCATTAACTGCCTCTTTTGATATGTCATATCTTTTGGCAATTTCCTCTACTTCCCTTCTAACTTTCCTTTTTATTTCCGGTTGTCTTAGCTCAACATGTATTTTTACACTCAGTTCTTGAAAGGTTCCAAACCTTTCTGCCTCAAGGTCCTTAGGCTGACTTAGCAAGTGTTGGATATGCAGCTCCAAGATTTTCTCATCGAACTCATATCCCATTGGCATAATCCAAACTGTTCTGGGCTCAACTACCTCCATTAGGCATTGATCAATATCTACCATAAAACACATTGTATCCTTGTATTTTTCTACTATGGATTGAGGTATCCTTTCTCTAGCTTGCATCATACTTTGGAAGTTCTTAAAGTATTCCCAGAGTGCTGTGCTTTGAGCCTTAGCATCACCAAGTCCATACATATAGTCTCTAATATGTATTGCAACTGGTTTGTCATTTTGCCAAACCCAACCACTTGATCTGGGCAGCTCATTCATGTAGTAGAAGAATAGACACAATATTAAACATGCCTACTTGAATGAGTTCTTCTTATCCTTCTTGATCTTTTGCAGGTTTTCTAACTGTTGGTTTAAAAGATCACATAGGTCATAATCTGCATTTTCTCTTAACATCTGATATGTTGTATATATTGCAGTCCCAGACACAGAATTCTCCCTGCTGGAATGATAGATCTTATATCCAATTATCATAGAGGCAAATTATACTTAGTTTTTCTTTTAGCTCATTTATGAAATCATCAGCTTATTTGAGTCTTTCTCTCAAGTTATTGACTTCAGAGTGAGATTGCTCAAGATCATCTAGGGCAGACTGAAGTTGTTCCTTCATACCATATATATCCATTGAGATTCCCAGATCTTCCTCAAGCTATTAGGCTCTGTTTAGAGGAACTTGGCTCTGATACCAATTGTTGGAAACAAGGCAGATGACTGAGAGGGGGGGGTGAATCAGTTCTCTCAAATATCTTAACTTTCTTTTCTCCTTTAATAATTAGTGCAACATCAAAACATATAAGCATACATGATCATAAGAACATAAATAAAATCATCACACATAACACAACAATTTTTACATGGAAAACCTTGTTAAGGGAAAAACCATGGGGTGACTAACCCAAGATTGTATTCTCTATTAAAAGAATAAGAAGTACAAAATGGCACTTGCCAATTAGGGTTCACTGCCCAAGCACATTGCTCACAAGAGGCACACTGCCTACAAGAGACTCGCTGTCTACAAAGTTTATAGAAGGTAACCAGGTGTTTGAACTGATGAGAGGCATCCACAAATGCTAAAGTTCAGTTCTGGTTAGGCTCAATATACTAATCTAATGCACTTCATTCTTCCTCTGCTCTAGTGCTGCTGCTCTGTCACATACTAGACTTGTATTGTTGCTTCCACACTTATCTTTACCTTTCCTCGCATTTCATCACATCTATACACACATGCACACCTTCATACTGGAATCCATCTGATATATATATCCGCACCAAGGATTTCAACATCTTTCTAGTCGGCAACTGAAATACTCAAGATATTTATAAATTACTGATCTGTTGGCTGAATCCATGCTTGATTTGTGGTGCGTATAAAAAAAAAGCATTGAGGTCATCAATCATGTCGGCCAACAATATATGATCCCTCAATTAGCTTGATCAACATCAATTACTCATCCGGATTGAAGTCTGATGCTCTGTCAGTCAGTTCTTCCTCAGTCTGCTCTGCTTGTCTGGAACCCAACACTCAGATGCTCATATCTTTTCCATGTTTCATCACCGGAGGCTCAATCTCTGGAATATAGTAGTCATGATACTCCTCTTAACTTGTCCAAGTCCGCAACTTGTTGAGTTACACCATCTGAGAGATCCAGACCTGTTTGTCAAACCTTGCTACATGCTTTGTTCTTGTTCACCAGACCAAAACAATCTTCAATCTGACTTCCGGTATATGCATACTATGTGCTGCGGATGTGTGGGATAGACTTTTTTGCCATCAATGACAACACTCATGAAGCCACATAGTATCTCTTGCCAACAGTATATCAGGTGGATACTCACGTTTCTGCTGTTCTGATACTGCAGGCATCACCATCACCTCTGCCACCCACTACACTTGATCATGTCAAATCAATCTCTCCATCCTCTTGAGTGAAACCACTCTCAACCCACCATTTTAAATACCTCTGAGCACATGTCATATCCCGTTCACCTCAAATTTCATCTCCATAGTTCTCAAGTTGAGTGTGAACTCACCAATGTCATGCAACCAACGCATGCTTAATACCACATCCATCTCACCCATGCTAACTACATATAAATCTAACTAGAAAGTATAATTGTTCAACAATATGGTGAGATCAGGTATCCTCTAAGTGCAAGTGAGTACAAATCCATCTGCTACCCTCACCTTAAACCCCTCAAATTCTTTAGTCTTAAGCCTTCTCTTTGCAACCAAGCCCTCATCTATGAAATTATGAGTAGCACCTGTGTCAAGTAATGTAATCACCCTCTATCCACCAAGTACTCCTCTCATCCAGAATGATCCTTCTCTCTGAATGCTTGAGAGATGTGTTGTAGGTAGGGCTGTCTCTTCCTCCTTATCTAACGCTTTAGATGCACCTTTAGTCCTTGAGTCATTATCTTCTGTTTGTTTCTCTAAATGTGACTCTAATTCTACGGACTCATTTGCTGAAAAATATTTTATTTGTTTTTCCTTTCCTTGGGTAGCACACTTGTGCTTAGGATCCCATGGCTCTCGGTAGTGAAAACATAGCTTCTTCCTCCTGAGGTCATTCAACTGGTCATTATCCAATTTGGAAGAACTCTTATGCTGCTGTCTTGAATCTCTATGAAAGTGTCTTATGTCCTTCTCCTTATCTCTCCTATGCTGAAAACTCTTAGTCTGAAGCTTACTCCTCCAAACAAAAGACTCCATATCACAAGCCTTTTTCATGGCCTCCTGTAATGATGAAGGCTCCAATCCATTAACCCAACCACGTAGAGGATCTGTCAACCCATCAATGAAGAGCATGATCAATCTACGCTCTGAAATATCTGAGACCATCACTGAAAGGTCCTAGAACTCTGATATGTAAGAATCCATTAAGCCCACCTGTTTCAATTGAGCCAACTCCTTGAATTGCATTTCAGGATCCTTCTTATCAAATCTGTTTATGAGTCTGGCTGTGAACTCAACATAGGAAGTAATCTGATCATGTCCCAAGGTAACCTTTCCATTGCTTCACCACTTATGTGCACTTCCCTCTAAGTGTAAGGTTGCATATGTAATGGCATCAGTCTCTGACATGGGGCTGATCTAGAGATAACTATCCAAGTTTTGGACCTAAGCTCTAGCAGAGGTTTTGCCTGACCTGTCAAAGTAAGGCAAAGTCATTTTGCTCACTTTTTTCTGTAGTTCTTGGTTTTTATGTCTGTTTCCTCTATGGGGTCTATGTTTCATTCTCATATCTGAATAGTCCCTGAATGTCATTTCATTCCTGAAATCCTCACTGGATGCTCTCCAATCTCTTTGAATCTCCTCCTGAAAATCCAACTGTGTGGCCTCCTATTTAGGAACATTGTTCCTCGGTGCAAATACAGGAAAGCTAGGTCTATCACTAGTTGTCAACTAGATAGCCCTCCTATTAGTGACTGAAGCTTCACCCTCATCTTCTCTATCTCCATTGTGCTGGTCACCATTCTACCTGTCACCATGTGGCCTATCTCCATTATTCCTATCACCCATATGCCTGTCACTTCCAACATTTGCCCTATCTTTGTCCCCAAGGTTATTCTTGTTTCTCCCATGGTTGTTGTTATTATTGTTGTCCCCATTATTTCATCCATCATGGGGTATCAACTGGGCAAGGATGTGAGTCAATTCTACTTGTGACTCTCGCATTGTTCTCTCTATGGCAAGTTGTCCTCTAGCCAAGGAGTTCAGAATCTCTCACATGCTAGGTTCTTCATTCTCTCTATCACCCATCTCCTCAACCTATACTTGGATCTCACTTGAAAAGGGATTTATCCATGGTACTTCTAGATCTTCTTCACTGTAAAATACCACTGGTTGTTCCTCAGCGGCTACTACCTCTGTATCTATATTAGAAGGATCTCTCTAGGGAACCTGTAAATATGTTCTAGCCATGTTCCATTTGAGATATTATCTACTAGTACTTGGCTGCATGTCTCATGTTTTCATCTGCATGTCTAAATCTAACCTCATAGGATGGCAAGAAGAACTTGGCTTTGATACCACTGTAATGTGTCATACCTGTTGGTTCTTTTTAAAGATCTTAATAGTGTTATTTTAATTTTTAGAGTGCTCTTTCAGACTAGAGAGAAGATACAAAAGGGGTTTTAGTTTTCTCGAGATGTGTGTTGTTGGAACAATACAATAGATAGCATATATTGAAAACCCAGAAAAAGTACAATGAATATGAACAAACTAACAACAACCCAGTTCATCAAATCACCAAATATTAATTATCATTACATACCCATGTCAAGATTTGCACTTTGATGTTTATGTTGTAGCTGGACCAACAAGGGGTATAGCCAGAAATCACTCCAAGTCTCTAGAGAATACAAGAGTTTAGCATACAAATGATATTAATAATAAAATTGACTCTAGATGCCTCAAAATGAATAGATTCTTCTGCTGTAAGCACACAAGACTGCTCTCCAACAGACCCACGTCACCTCTGGCAATGTGTATGACCCAGCTGGAGTATAAATCTGCTCACACACTACTGGAAACACCCTATGAAGGGTTTGCACTGATCTGAATTCTATCAAGGAAGGAAGACACCCAAGATTAAGTGGATATTTGCCCTACAAGCGCCTCAAAATGGCCCCCAAAATGAAATACGGCTAGGATGGAGTGGTACAGCCAGCTAAGGGAAAATATGCAGCAACAAACTCTCCACAAACTCTTTGAAAATATGCTCCCACCTCACTATTATTAGCTGAGCATGAACTATCTTCGAAAGATGTCATAATAAGTCCCAGAAAACCTATCAAACGAACTCCATTAAAGAACAACTTTGAACACTAGTTGTATCCACCTCCATTAGCACCTTTGGATGGTATTGCACATCTATAGAATGGTGTTACTAGAGGGAGTTTTCATTCCCAATAGCCTTTGGTTCGAATCCCTTCAAATCCTCACACCAAAACCCTAGCAGAGCCAAAATAACAAGCAATATCAAATTCTCAAGCATAAACAAAATGACTTGCTTTTTTCCTCCTTTATTTCCTTTCCATGAGGTGTTGGCTTTTTGGGGGGAATTTTAATGTTTTTAAATTAATTTTTATCCCCCTAGGGATGGGCGCCCATGTCCTCTTAGTGACCCTTTTAAAATATTTCTTTTTATAAGTCACTTCACTTAACATTTATAAAGTCCCATTAAATAAACATAATCTAACTTCAAACTTTAAAATAAATGTCAACATGATGTCAGAATGTCATGATCTTTAGCTCGCTAGAAAGGTCTCGATGAGACGAATATAACCCCACTCTGAAAATCTTGAAATGATGCCAACCTTGAACTTACTATAAATAGCAAGTATGGTCCAAAGACATCGAAGCCAACTCTGAGAGTGCCAACTCAAACCACATCTACACCACTGAATAGCCCATCCAAGGCCAATCCAACCATGGTTCCCTAACCAAGTTGTCAGTCTATCGGAACCCAATGATAGACTAACATTGTAGCTAGAAAGGGGACATTACAATGTATGCACCTCCTTAAAAATAATTTTAATAATATGACAAAATTAGATTGTTGAAAGCTAAAATATTCTAAAATAAGAACAATAAAGGACCATTCAACTATATCATATGCCTTCTCAAAGCATAAAAAAATCATGCATACCTCTTGATTGGACTTATTGGCCATTCTAAAGTTTCCCAACTGGTAATAAGGTTCTTAAGTATGTACCTTCCTTTAATAAATCCAATTTGTGTATCATTAATGATCTTAGCCAAAATGTCAGATAGTCTTAGATCCAACATATTTTCTAAAATTTTATTAGAGAAATCTAAAAGAGTGATAGGTCTCCAATTCTTGATATGAGTTTTATCCCCTTAATTAGGAAGAAGTTTGATGATACCTTTTTTAATATTACCCCCAAGAGATACATTTTCAATGGCTTCATTATACATTTTTAGTAGATCATTAATAATCCATTCAAAATTGGCTTTATAAAATTTAATTGGTAACCCATCTAGTCCTAGGGATTTATCAGTATCAAAAGAGTTTATAGATTTTATTATCTCTTCTTTGGAATATCCTTTTTTAACTCCTCAATTTCCTCTTCACTAATCCTTGTAGGAAGAATTTTTTAACATAACTCTCTAACTTCTTTGCTCTACCTATTCTTATCCTCTACAATGAACAAACTACAATAGAAGTCTCTAAATGCATTTTTCATATCCTCTAAATCATCAACTAAGTGGACCCATTAATCCAAATAGGGACAATAGACTCTTTTACATTTTTGGATTTTAGGATATTAAAAAAAAAATACTTGGTTTGTTTATCACCATCTTTCAACCAATTCATCTTATCTCTAATTTTAACTCCCTAGGCTTTGTGTCTTTGAACACATCTTAATTTATGTTTAGTATTAGAAAGACTAGTTTGCAAAAACTCATTATTGGGATCATTGTGAAGATGTCTTTCCAAAAAAGAGAGATTTTCCTCTAAGATATTTTTATTTTTCCTTCTATCTAGGGCCTTCCTCTTACCAATGTTCTACATAAGTTTCTCCACCCATTCACTAAATTGTTCCAAAACTCAATAGAAAATAATGAATGGAATAAGGACTTATTGATGTTTCTAATAGTGACAACACCACCAATGTAATCAGGATATTTAAGCAAGCTCACATTCAAATTAATATGATTAGATTTCCTACACTGCACATAGGAGCCTTCACATTTCACAATGATATTAGTTTCAATAGGGTAATGATCAGACATAATGAAAGGAATAACTTGAGCATAGTTATTATTATCCACTATATCGAAATTCAAGAAGTTATTTGGGCATAGAATTTGTCCAATCTTGACTAGATTCTTTTACCATAATTTTGACTATTACACCATATATAAACCATATACTTTTCTTAGATAAGTCTTCTTGTGTTCAAGAGGATCAACCAAATTTAGGATTCTTTTAGTTTTAGCCCAAAATAATGTTCATTACCCTTCTAGGACATAGGAATACATCTTATTTTATCCTCTTTCTACTCAATCATGATAAAATTTCCTCAAATGACCCAAGGAACATTAAGAAGAGAAGAAGCCAACCATATCCACATTTCAATTCTATCTCTATAGTCATTAGGTACATAAAATGAGTGAATACCAAACTTAGCATCGTATTTTTCAATGATAATCCATACAACCCTATTACAAGAAGAACAACCAAATATATTGATGAAAGGACTCCACCTCAAGGAAACAAGAATGGTAGCACCAAATTTACTTCTCTCATTATTAGAAGAGTAAAAAATAAATTTTCTCCACACAAACTTTAGATCATTCTCAAGTTGAAAGCTAACAACTTTAGTTTCTTGAAGTAACAAGAAATCGAATTTAGATCTATTGTTACAAAAGACCGTAATATATATTTCCTATCAAGGGTTTCAAGGCCCCTAATATTCCTGCTTATGTATTTAAGCTTCATTTATGAGGGTAAGAGATGAAGAAATACTTTGGTTCTTATATAGTCTATCAAAACATTTGGGTATTTTTTTCTCGCCTTTTTTTCTAGCTTTTTGATTAGAGTCAACATAATTTCTATTATGTTTTCTTTTTTTTCCATCATATTTAACGTCCTCCCCTATTTCCATGTTACTATTATAAATTTGTGTCTTCTTGAAATAGGGGACTGATATAATCAATAATGACTTTCTATCTTTTTCAATGACTCATAAACATTGCTTGTGCAACTTCACTTGAACCCTCTATGTTTGTGTTTATATAAAACTAGGAGGTAATGGGAGATCTAGTTAATCTTTCAACTTGAATCCTTTCTTTTATTTTTTCTAGAACCAACTCTTGAGAATTTTTCCCTTTTGGACAACATCTTTGGGGGCCAACACATTTCTAGACTCATCAACAATAGAAGGCTATTTAGTAGGAATGATAATATTTTCTTCATTCACTTACATATTATCCACATTGTGAGGAATTTCATGTTTATTATCATCCTCACTAATCATATCAACGTCATTGTCATGAAGCACATTATTTGTGTAGGTTACTAACTATATTACATTTTCCTTAATGCAATTATTAGGAGCTTCATTAAAAGATGGAGTTTTTAAGAAAACAAGCCTATTAATAGTGTTGTTTATTTTGGGACATTATTTTTTTATGTACTTCCAATTTGCATAATAACGTGCATTCAAACCCCCTAGTAATTCAAGCTCACATTGAATTTAAGAAGACCCCAATTCAAAATAAATATAGTCAAGAAATTACATAGTGGATTTTAATGAGAAAAGAACCTTAGCATTAAGATGAGGCAAAGTTGTTTCTTCCACTTACAGTACATATCCAATTGGTTTGAGAATTTAGGGGATAAAAGCCCACATTGGTGGAGGTAGACTTTTAATAACAATCCACCTAGGAGTAGAATTGGAAAGAACTTCATTAGGTGACACTTTGGGGGACCATGAAATTACCTTAAAGATAGATTTTCCACTATTAGATAATACTATTTTTAAGAACCCTTGTTTGCATGTTATGTTTTTTGAAAAACTATAAATAATCCTTTTTGAATCATTCTACAAAATAAAACAAATAGTTCCATTTTTTTCCCCTAAAAATTTAAAATCCATTTGTCAAAGAATTTCCTTGAAGGAAGAAAGTCTTTCTCTAAGCATGCAAAGAAAATAGCCACGTTTTTTGAGTCTAGACTATTCTTTCTTAACTGCATCTACCATTTTAGGATTACGATTAATATGCAGTATGCAAGGACAAGGAGGAACCTTATTATTTTCTCCTATTCCAAGTTATTTATTGGTGATGTAGTTGTTAGAATTAGTCCGGACAACTGAGAGGGGGGGTGAATCAGTTGTCACACAATTTAAACTTTTCTAGGTCTTTAATTTTCTTTTACAACTTATAGTCAAATAAATAATAAAGCATGAATCAATTACACATGAGCATAAGTAACACACTTGACACAATATTTTAGCATGGAAACCCGGTTAAGGGAAAAACCATAGTGGGGGTTAACCCACAAAAAATTAATACCCTGTTAAAAGTATTTTTACAAATGAGAATACACATGCATTCAGGCTCACTGCCTAGAGCTCACTGCTCCAAAGAGGCTCACTACCTACAAATGTTTATGAGAGAATAACAGATATTTTGAATTGATGAGAAGCATCTACTAATGCATAGATTCAGTTCTGATTAAGTACAAAATATTGATCTTACACATTTCATCTTAACTCTGCCTTGTTTACTGCTCTGCCTTCATTTGAATCTTAGATCTCTGCTTTTTCACCTTTACTCCATATTCGCAACACACACACACACACCAAAATCATCCAATTCCATTAGATATATATATCCGTAACATGATCTACAATCATTTTACTGGTCGGCTTCAAGAACATTTAGAACTTTGTCAAGTACTCTGCTCTGTCGGCTAGATCCATACATAATATGAGATGTGGACCAAAAATTGCACTCAAAAATCACCAATCATGTCGGCTACCATCACTTATAATCACCAATTGCCCAATAAACAACTTCTATACATTTGGAATTAAGATCATTCACAAGGTTGGCCTGTTCTTCTTCTGTCTATTCTGTCAAACTAAAACCCGATACTCAGAAGCTAATATCTTTTGAGTCCTTCATCACCAGAGGACAAAACTTTGAATTTAGAGTGTTTTGACAATGCTTACAACTACCTTAGATCTGCAGTAAACCTTGCCTTTCCACCGAAGAGATCTAGACCAAGATATTGGACCTTGTCACCTGCTCTGTTCCTAACTGCCTGGACTTAGACAAATTTTGATTCTGACTTCCGGTGTGAACAAATTATGTTATGTGGATGATTGGGATGATCTTAGTTGCCATCAATGACAACACCTATCAATGTAAAGCAGTGTCTCTTGCCAACAATCTCCCCCTTTGGCATTGATGACAACACTTAGTGAAAAATGACTAAGTGTCTAATGTAGCTCCCCCTTTGCTTGTGCTCCATACTGTTGTTCACACTGCTTTCTAGTGCTCCCCCTTTGCTAGATTCTTCATTTTTCACTGATCTTCACTCCCTCTTTGACATCAATGGCAAGGGGTCAGATTCGCAAGCCAAAACTCTCCAAAAAAAATTATGTGTATAGTGCCGCATATGTACAACTAATCATTAAGTTCTATTCACATGAACTTGAGAATGTCTGCAAAACTATTTTTTAATTGTACAAGTTCAGAGGCCCAAGCTCCCTTGATTACATCAAAAATTGAGATGTGTCCACTCAACAAAAATGCATGTGCTTCTGCCTTTGTTAGATCCAAAGGATTACTTGTTTGAAGTGCAGTTTGAACTTCTGATAAGGCATTAAATATGGTTTCTAACTTAGGGGCAATCAATTCCCAGAGCTCACACATTCTCTTCATAATGTTACTTTTTTCTTTACTAAGCCTCTTTATCTCATCTATCAAGCTAATTACTTGACATTCCTGACTTATAGGCAAAACTGTTAGAGGATCAAAAATTTGAGAGAGATGTGACAATTTCTGTTCTTGCTCCTTTATCTTCTTCTCAATATCCTCACTAACTTTGGGCCATGATAGACATAATTTGTACATATCTCTTCCATCATTTAGAGCATTCTGAATACTCCTTATGCTAATGTCGAGTATCATTCTATCATTTCCTATTAGATTATGTACTTCACTAAACTTCTTAGCCAAAAACTCTTTCTGGACCTTTGCCTCTGTAGATTTTTCAAAGGACTCAAAATGAGTATTTACAGAACTTACAAGATTTTTTAGATGTCCGGATGGGGAATCAGATGGACTCTTTTGGTAGGAAGGCATTAACTTCTCCAAAATCCCAATTGCAATCCCCAGTAGCTCATTGTCCTCCATGTGGGACTTTAACAACTTTTCTCTAGCCTTTACTTGGGTGAATAATGCTATTTTCATCAATTGAATTGGAGAGAGAGCATCTAGATTGGTTAGACATTGGGGTAGTTTAGGCTCATCAAGCTCAACTACTTCTTTTTAAAGAAGACTTTTCACTACATCTGCAATGTCTCTTGCAACATTTTCTGAATTATCCTTTTGTTCATCAGATTTCTCAGCATCTATTTTAGGTGCTTCAACATTTGTACCATCTTCTTCTACTTTGTCTGAACTTGGTTTTCTTCCTTCTCCTCTTCTGCTTTATCATTTCTTGTATTACTTGTAGGTGAAATCTTTTCTCTATCTTCACCAGTCACTACCTGATCCGGAGGGCTCTGTATAGTAGCAATATCCTCTTCTTTTTCAGAAAGATCAAGTGGAGGAGTTTCTTCTGCATCAACTATTTTATCTATCATTTGTATGTCCTCCTGATTGACTTGTTCCTCTTCCGGAACAGAGGCTTCACCAAACTCAAATTGCTGCTTAATGATGTTCTTTTCTTGAACTTCTCCAACATTCAAATTTGATGAATCAAATCCAACATTAGTCTCCTCATAGGTTAACTCTGGAGGATCTAGAGTATTACCTTGGTCATCCTTTCCTTTTTCAACCTCTTTTTCTGGAGCTTCTTTTTCCAGAACTGAAGGATTGACTTCCTCAACTTGTTCCTCTAAAACAATATAGTATTTATCTTTGTCTAAAGCCTTTCCCAAAATTTCTTCTGTTTCTTTTGCAATTTCTTCAGTTTCACCAAGCATTAGCTTGTTCATTCGGACCTTACTTCTGAATTTTTCTTTAACTTCTCTGAGGATTTTATCTGCTTCTCTTCTGTCATTATAGGACACAGAGTAGAAAGGACATACTCTCTGAGTTCCAGATCTTTAGCCTTGGTTGCTTCTTTCCTCATTTCCAGTACTTTCCTTAAACCTTTAGGAAGTTCTTGTAAAATTTCCAAAAGGGCTCTATTGAATTTATTCAAAAATATGATAATGGCATCTTCTGAAATTTTCTTATTTGCTTGATCAAAATTATCATAGTAAACTCTAATAGGCTTTAAATTTCCATGAACAATGATTTTTTTTACAATTTCATCAATAGTCATAGCAACCTTACCAGTTACTTGCTTTTTACCGGTCTTATTGCTTCCAAAAGGCTGGTCTTCAGAAGTCTTCGAAGTTCTGGCTTTCTTGGATCTTATTTCTTTGACTTCTTCATCTGTTTCTGTCTCCTCATCATCTTTTGTGCCCACATTCATTCTTGTGGCTTTTGTTTTCTTTCTCTTACTTGCTTCATCGGATGGTCTGTCTTCTAGTTTTACAGGTTTAAGAGGAATAGAAGCAGCAGTAGAGCTTCTAGTAGTCCTTGAAGTGGAGGATGGTTCCACTGGAGCATCTTCTTGTTTCTTGTCCTGTTTTTCTTTTTCAGCCTTCTCAATTCTTTCTATGTTCTGTTTCACTGCTTCCTTGGTTAGGCCAATGCTCTCAGCATACTTTTCAACTTGCCTCTGCACTTTCCTCTTGGTCTCTGGCTGTCTGAGTTCCACATGCAATTTTAGACTCAATTCCTTGTAAGTTCCAAACCTTTCCACAGAGGTATATTTAGGTGTGCTCAAAAGATACTGAGCATACATATCTAAAACTCTTCCATCCACCTCATAACCCATAGGCATTATCCAAACTGTCCTTGGTTCTACAGCTTCCATCAAGCACTGATCTATGTCAACCATGAAACATATGTCATTTTCATACTTCACAATTATTTTAGGGATTCTCTCCCTTGCTTGCATTAAACTTTGGAAGTTTTTGAAGTAGCCCCAAATGATAATCTTTTGGGCTTGGGAGTCACCAAGGCTGAGAAGGTGATCTCTTATTTGCCATGCTACTAGCATGTCAGTTGTCCAATGCACACCTTGAATTCCAGATACTTCATTCATAAAATAGAAGAACAAACATATAATCAAGGAACCATATTTGAAGGTATTCTTCTTATCTTTCTTTATTTTTCTCAGATTCTCAATCAACTGATTCTGTAGTAGTTCACAAAGATCATAATCAACATTCTCTTTTAATATTTGATAGGTTGCATATATTGCAGTTCCAGAGAGAATTTTCCCTGCTGGAGTGGTAAATCTTGTACCCAATCACCATGGAGGCAAATTTAACATTGGGTTCTATGATATCATTGATGGTCATTGCCCTTTTGTCAAACATGGCACTGGTAGCATCAATCATTGTCTGGTTTTTCACAGCTTTCAGCATGGGTAATCCGTTGAAGGAATTTAACCCAATTACAGTCTTGATAACATCCTTTGAAATCTTAAATGGTTTCAATAGCCATATAAACTCATTATGTATTCAGCTCAAGACATATTGAACCCATTCATTTTCATCAAATATCAAAAACCTAACGACTTGTAGAAAATGTTTACTTTCTAGGGCTTTGTATTTTAGTTTTAATTTATGGCTATCATCCATTAAGTAGTTGTTAAGCAAATCCAAGAGTTTCAAGTTTCTAAATTCATCCATGTTATAGTGAATGTATGCCCTAATATCTTCAACATGTAAAACCCCATATAGAACACTCGAAAAAGCACCTAGCGGATTGACTTCAACAGATTTGTAAGGATGCTTCTTAAATTTAGGACGGGGCCTTTCAGTGACATCAACAACTAAAGGTGTAGCCATTTGTAGAGATTGAGAATTCAAGAGGTTTCACAGAAAATAGAAATACCTTGTTCCGCAGATTAGGGTTTTACTTCAGGATCCTCTTCGCGCTTCAATTCTTGAGAATTCTCAGCTCAGAGCTCATTCACTCCTTCTCTTCTTGCTTTCTTCTAATGCAAAGTGATCTATCTGGGGAATGAATGACCCTTTTATGCTCCACAGTGCCTAATTTGCCTTTGTAATAAATGCTCTGCCCTAATACATTCGGTTACTCTGTTTGTTGAACAGTTTCTCATGAATTACTCCTCAATTTGCCATATCGACCTTTTTTCTTCTAGAAATCCTTCCAAATGATCTAAAACAATCCA
This sequence comes from Cunninghamia lanceolata, assembly GCA_027924645.1. Lineage (NCBI taxonomy): Eukaryota > Viridiplantae > Streptophyta > Pinopsida > Cupressales > Cupressaceae > Cunninghamia > Cunninghamia lanceolata. The sequence continues at coordinate 5,663,632 of BSBN01001032.1, read as the reverse complement.
AGATCTCTTTTCTCACTATACCAGATTCAGGCACTTACTAGTTGGGGGATTTAGATTTTTAATGCAGCTCCCCCTGAGCCAGAGTTCCTAATTTAATTCCCTAAAGAATTATCTGCACCGGATTCCGGTGCGGACCCATTATTATGGTTCACAATTGTTTTCTTGACCCATGTCTCACTTATTTCATTCTAGATCTCATTCTCTTCAATTTTTTTTTTTCCTTTGTCTTGTCTCTACTCATCCGGTTTTTTGTTTACTGAACCTCTTCTTTCATTAATCCTACTTCTGTAGAATCTTGCAAAATGACCAGATCGGTTACAATGGAAGCACACAACATTTCTTTGCCCATTTGATTGATTTTCTCTTGATCTGCACTGAATGGCCATATGTCCAAATCTATTGCATGCAAAGAATTTTCCATTGAAATAATTCCCATTTCCTCTATTTGATGAGTTGTTCATTATCATACTTCTACATTCATTGGATTTATGATCATACCTCTTGCAATTGAAGCATTGTCCGGAGAAGGATGTATTATTTTGATTTATTCTGCTTCTACATTGAGTGGCTCTATGACCAAATTTATTGCACTTAAAATAATTTCCATTGAAAGATGGATACCTTTGAGCGTTAGGCTATCTTACCGGAGGTCTTCTAGACTTGTTTCTCTCATTCCTTGGTTGAGAGTTTCTTTGTCCAGATCCAGAGCTTTCACCTTTCTCATATCCAAGACCATGCTTGTCATCAGCCTTTTTTTGACCCTCAAGTGTTGCTTCAAGTTTGGCTGAGCTTATTTTGAACTTCTCCTTGTATTCATTTGCAACTTCCAGGTCATTTCTGAGTATGATAATTTGTCTTTCAAGATCTCTTTCATTGTCTCTACTTTCTTGTAGACCAGATTTTAGATGGCCAACAATATTGTCTAATCTATAGCATTCATCAGTTCTTTCTTTTAGTTTTTGATTCAAGTCTACTTCAATCTTCGTCCTTTGCTTAATTTCTTTGGTTAGCCTTATTGCCCCAGATTCCATCTCAATTTTCAAAACAACAACTTCTTTTGACAGCTTCTCACATTCCTTTGTCTTTTCTTCCAAAGCTTCATTCATGCCATTTTCTTCAGTTAAACTGGATAACTACAGAAGTAGCTCCTTTTTCCTTTCCATAGATTTCTTTAATTTATCTTTTAACATTTCAATGGTATCATCAGCATCTTTAATTTCACCTCTCAGATTACCAATTTCTGATTTAGACTGAACAAGATCTTCTAGGGCCAACTGAAGTTGATCTTTAAGTGAACCCATTAAAATTCCTTCCAAGATCTTTCCTTAAGCTATTAGGCTTTTCAAAGGAACCTTGCTCTGATACCAATTGTTAGAATTAGTTTGGACAACTGAGAGGGGGGGTGAATCAGTTGTCACACAATTTAAACTTTTCTACCTTTAATTTTCTTTTACAACTTATAGTCAAATAAATAATAAAGCATGAATCAATTACACATGAGTAGAAGCATAAGTAACACACTTGACACAAGATTTTAGCGTGGAAACCCAGTTAAGGGAAAAACCACGGTGGGGGTTAACCCACAAAAATTTAATACCCTATTAAAAGTATTTTTACAAATGAGAATGCACATGCATCTGGGCTCACTGCTCAAAAGAGGCTCACTACCTACAAATGTTTATAAGAGAATAACAGAGATTTTGAACTAATGAGAAGCATCTACTAATGCATAGATTTAGTTTTGGTTAAGTACAAAATACTGATCTTACACATTTCATCTTAACTATGCCTTGTTTATTGCTCTGCCTTCATCTGAATCTTAGATCTCTGCGTTTTCTCCTTTGCTCCATATTCGCAACACACACACACACACCAAAATCATCCAATTGCATCAGATATATATATCTGCAACATGATCTATAATCATTTTACCAGTCGGCTTCAAGAACATTTAGAACTTTGTCGAGTACTTTGCTTTGTCAGCTAGATCCATACATAATATGAGATGCGGACCAAAACTTGCACTCACAAATCATCAATCATGTCGGCTACCATCACTTATCATCACCAATTACCCAATAAACAACTTCTATACATCCAGAATTAAGATCATTCACAAGGTTAGCTTGTTCTTCTTTTGTCTATTCTGTTAAACTGAAACCTGATACTCATAAGCTAATATCTTTTGAGTCCTTCATCACCGGAGGACAAAACTCTGGATTTAGAGTGTTTTGACAATGCTTACAACTACCTTAGATCTGTAGTAAACCATGCCTTTCCATCGGAGAGATCTGGACCAAGATATCGGACCTTGTCACCTGCTCTGTTCCTAACTACCCGGACTTAGACAAATTCTGATTCTGACTTCTGGTGTGAACAAATTGTGTTATGTGGATGATTGAGATGATCTTAGTTGCCATCAATGACAACACCTATCAATCCAAAGTAGTGTCTCTTGCCAACAGTAGTAATGCCCTCCAAATCCATTTGCAAGATTAGCTTCAAACTCTATTATGTTTGGGACCCTCTCCATTTCTTCTACCACTCAAAGCATCTCTATATGATCATTTACCAACCTGAATACTACTATCCCCTAGTTCATTAGGTTTTTCACCAACATTATCCATAATTAATGTCAGCTTAAATGATATTCCATATTATTGCTAACCATACCACCCAGGAGTACAACAAAATCGACACAACATCAAAAAATTAACCAAATCTACCCACTTCACCCATGATAGGAATAATAATAATAAATATGGAGGGAAAACAAACCAAGATACATTCAAATTTTAAAAGAATACAATAACAAGTGACCAAAACAACACAAATCAATCTCATGGCATATTGAAAAAGGAGAAATATTCGACAAAGCGTAACCAAACATGGCGAAGAGCACTAATCAGATTCAATCTTAGTAGAAAGGGAGCATCCAAGGTCAATAATAGAGGATGATTGTTTGTCTTCCTCACTAGGCCTTAGAGGTCCTCCTCCACCTTTCTCCAATCAAACAATAGGTAATTAATAAATCACAATTCAGAATATCATTTCTAATAGATTTTAATATTTCTACTTAAGTTATTTAAGTTCAACATGTTTGAAATAATAAGCTTTGTCCAATTCGTGAAAGGGGTTGGGCTTAATGGCAAGGCCATAAGGTTCTCAAGATGGAGATCCAAGTTCAAATCCCCCAAGTAACACCTATAGTTGGAACTTCAAGATGTGGCTCTTGGACTTCTGTGGTGGTTCTATTGGTGGTTTATAGTGTGGTTCTATGTGGTGAATCTTGGTCTTCATGTGGCTCTTAAGTGGATTCGTGGCTCTTGGACTTTCGTGGTGGCTCCGTTGGTGGTTTCTATTGTAGTTCTATGTGGTGACTCTTGGTCTTCCAGTGGCTCTTAAGTGTATCTGAAAGTCTGTGTGGCTCTTAAGTGGATCCTATGCTCTAATGTGGATGGGGAGGAGGTCCCCCTTGTGACCTCTGCTGGAGTGGGCTAGCCTAAATATCCTTACATTACCAATAAATTAGAAAAAACTTTGTTAGCCTAAATATCCTTACATTACCAATAAATTAGAAAAAGCTTTGTTTAATTCATTTCTAATAGATCTAGTTTACTTGGAATGAGTAAATTTAGTTTCAAATGCTTTATAGATTTCTATAAGTAGTTAAAGTCCACTTTATTTGAAATAATAGTATTTGTCTAGTTTATTTTAAAAAGGTTCATTTTATTTGGAATAAATTCTAATTTATTCTAAATAGCTTTTGAAAACCCATACTAGTTATAAGTCCAGATTATTCAAAATCATCTAGTTTATTTATGCAATATGTCAAGTTTAGTTGCAACGACTTAATTTAAATTCATAGTTTTTATATCAGTATAACTAGTTTATGTATAGTTTATATGAATAAGTCTAGTTTATTGGAATGAAGTCCAATTTATTTGGAATTAAGTTCAATTTATTTTTAATGGAATTAGAAATCTAGACTTTTACAAGTCTAGATTTTATTGAAATTATTCATCCATTATTGCTTAAACTTCTCTTTCTTTTATTTCTCATTACCTTAATGTATTGAAATGTTAGAATATATTAATTGCTTCCCTTTTTAATGGGGTAATCATTAAAAATGCTATTCAAAAGTTTGGATTTTGGTCAAAACCTCCTGAGGGATTTCTTAAACTCAATTTTGAGGGAGCTTCAAGGGGTAACCTTGGTCTAGAAAGTCATGGTGTGGTGTTAAAGGATTCTAAGGGTCACTTTGTGAAAGATATTGTTATTGAACTTGTTTTGGCATATTTAGCTAATTATAAGCATTTAGTAGTTGAGGGAGAAGTTTCTTGAATATAATTCATAGTTTGAAGAAAGGCTCTTTCTTGATTTGAAAAAATTGCCAGTATATTGAGAAAGCTCTAGGACTTTTGTCATCCTTCTCTATTGTCAACTTAGTCATTGCTACAAGGAATAGAATAATGTGCTTGAGTTTTGAGTGAATGTAGAAGTGACCAATTTCCAATTTTGGTCCTCTATAGTGTTTTTTATTATGGGTAAACACTTTTGATCGGAACTATGAACCGAAAAGAGGGGTTTTGAAAGGGCCCCACACTTTTACAAAGATTAGACAAGAATCATTAAAGATGCTCAAACAACACCATGGACCAACAACATAAAACAAACCAAGCAAAGACACCAAGACAACAACAAACCAACAGTCCCCAAACAATAAGGGTAAGATTGTTAGAAATGAAGGTGCAAACCACACAATGGAAATCTAATTCAAACCTTATTTATGTGCTTTAAACAATGTAGAATCAATGGAGATTGTGACAGAAATTAAAACCCATTACACATAAATAATATGCATTAAGAACTAAACACATAACACAATATGTAACGTGGAGAAAACCCTTTCAGGTAAAAAACTCCACCAAGAAAAGAGGCTCCAAGTTGTATTATCTTCGAATATGAGATTACAATACATGCACTTCCTCTGTTTCTTTAGTATTCAATCCAGCAATGCCTGTTACTCTCCAATCTTATTAAAATGTAGTGCAAATATCCTTATAAAAGGGGGTTGCCTTCTAGGGCAAGATAACTGACAAAATATTGACCATCAGATCTATGACCTAATGACAAATGATCCAGATTCACAATGATAAAATATAAATAAAATGAGGTTTCAGGGGTGCTGCCCCTGAACCCCTGTTGAGGTGCGCAGGCCCCAAAGCCCCCACTGGGGGATGATCCCCCCAGACCCCTCGCAGGGGGGAAACCCCCTTGCAACCCCCTATCACAGACGAATGAGCGTCGTGTACCGGATATAAACATACGGCTGAAACAAGATCACTGCTGGTGAAACCTTTCATCCCTTATGGGTGATTTACAAACAATATTAGGAGTAATTAATCACATAGGATTTACAAGGTTGATGGAAACTTAATCCTAACAAAGATGACACAAACAAGTCAAGGTGGCTTAAAGACAAATTGTTTTAGGGAACTTTGACCTTACCCACCCCCTTGATGTTGGAAACCATCTTAATATGCTTCTTGACCTTAACCATCCTCTTGTTTTCCTTATTCAAGGAGGGTGAAGACCCAAGAGCTTTGAGGGATTAAGGATCCTTAACCAGATCCTCCCTAATAGATTCCTTCTCCTTATGAATCTCCTTTGAATGACAATCCTCAAGTAGAGAATCACTCTCCAAGGGTCCATCCAAGTTAGACTTGTCTGTAAAGGTTCACACACCTCCCCTATACATTCTATAGGGGAATTTTCTTCCACTTGAGTGATAGAAGGTTCCTTCTAAACCTTTTCTTCATGTTTCTTTGTTGCCCTCTGGAAGTCCTGCACTAATTCAAAGCATGGACCAACATGTGATAGTGGTGACAAAACACTGAGGATAAGGTAACTGGCAAGGGGAGTACCTTGTTGACATCAACCATAACACAAAACCTTACAAATACTAAGCATTTTCTAGATTTGGTTATCTGGTTGACCACAACAAGATAGATAGAATAACTAGTAATTTCAGACCAAACTTCCTCCTCCCAAAATTCCAATAGAAGGCTAGGAAGTCTAACCCAACTAGGAACACTTTTGATACTTTCCTTTTCTAGATCAAGGCATGGAGTCCACCTTTTGAGAGAAAGACCATAGCTATTGAAAAACGATGGGACAACAAGGGTTTAGACACAGTCTTCACAAATACAAAAAGAAATCATAAAGAAACCTTTCAACAACACTGAAATCTCTAAAGAACCACGAATCTTCCATTTACACTTAGCCCAAGATTTGAAAGAGTCCACATTCATCATATCCCTAATAAATTTACCAATGACAACATTCCTCAATTTGGAGGTCGATCGATCAACTATGAAATTAGGGACCTATAGCACCCAATCCTTACCCTTCTCCAAGATAATGACAACCTCTATAGTTGAAGGCCCAACATTACCTCCAAACTTAGAACCCATAGCAGTCGATGAGACACAATATTGGATAGTCTAGACCCAACCCCACTAGTCATACCCAGTGAAGACAAGAGATAAACCCACCAACATAGCATCCTTGAAGGAGCTTGTAGAGTTGTCAACCTACCATTTGATCATCTCCTAACCATAGAGTACCCCCTCTTGTATGCCAATGCTTCGAATGACTCCCCCACTTGGAGAGCATATAGGAGACCTCACCAATGGTGCATCATCCAACATCTCCAATGCTCCTTGAGCTTTAAAACTATTAGGGCATAACACAAAAGGGAGGGATTCCACTATTGAAGGACATATAGTGTGAGAGGGACCTAAAGAGAGAAGAAATATGTGATACAAAGTATAGTCACCTTTATCTTTACCTTTGGAACCCTTCATGGCAGAGGGCTTGCCAGCCTGCATAAGAGAAACCTCCATCAAAGGATCAATAGAAGCATTAGAGGAATCCATCGATGGAAGTTGGGGCATCATAGAGCATGTGCTAGAAGCATTGCGACAAGCCTTCAACCAAATATCTACAAGACTCTCCTCTTCTTCCTCATCCCCTGAGCCACTCCATTCATCCACATCCTCCTCCTTTGTAAGAAAGCGCTCATCACCGTTCTCATCATCATTCTCTCCCTCCACTAGGTTGTTCCCACTCCTAGCTATTTAAAAATGGCTCTTCCCTCTACTCTCTCTCTATAGTTTTAGTTTGGACTCTTGTCTTAGAATTAATCAAGATTTCAGTTTTATGCCTTTGTAAAGTAAGTTTGTAGATTTTTGCAATCCCCAAAAAGTTTTTAGGCTTTTAGTAAGGTAAGGATTGCTTTTCCATTCTACTCATTATGGTTGCATATTGGGGGTATGAAGTGGTGACCCATTTTAAATCATGGATCTCACTACAGTGATGAATTGGCTATATTTCTCCCTTGTGTTAGCACACGTGTTTTACTAACTTCTCCCCATTGTTGCCTTAAATTTATGACTTGGGTTTGTATGCTTCATTTCAATTGGATTTCTTCAACTCTTCTCTCCTAAGCTACATCCTTTGCACAACTTGTTAAAGGGTGTCCAAGCTTGTGGGTTGCAAATGCCAACTTCTATGACTAATATCAATATTTTGTTTAAGGAAATCACCATGATCTTGCACACAACAGGAGAGCCTTGAGTAAGGATTTAAGGATAGAGGTGAGAAATTTGATGGTAACACATTCAAGGGGCAAGTTAATTTTTTAAATACATTATCTATAATACTAAAGATCAAAATATTTGTGAAAACTTATAGTTATTGTAGTCTTTTACTATGAATTTAAGAACTTATTTCCATCATTGTTATGCTCTACATTTATTAAAGATTTTCATATTTATTAATTTTTATATAGTATAATTTTTTTATTGGTTAACTTTGATATAATTAATTGTTATGTATATCTATGTATAGTCTTAAAACTCTTAAGAAGATTATATTAATTGTATAAATTTATAATGTAATTATATAACTTGTCTTATATTTTTTTTTTAAGTTGGAAATTTATAAAACAAAACATAATTATCTTGTTTCACTTTTGATAATGATTAGTGTTGAATTCTTTTTTAAAAATTATTTCTAAATAAATAAAGCAATTAATTATATATTATTTATTATATTCTAAAATTTATTGAATATAATAAATAAACAGATTTGTTTTGTATTGAAGAAAGTTGGAATTTCAAATACAATAAAATATTGCTAGATTAGACAATCACATCTCCAATAAAATCAAACACCAAACTAAAAATTATATCACCACCTAATTTTTTCAATTATCAAAATACAGTATAGATATAAATTTAATCATTTGTTAATTTTAAAATAATAAGATAAATTAAAATGATAAAACACAATACTTTTAAAAAAAATCTAAATAGATATAAAAAAATATATCAAAACATTAAAATTTAAAAAATACCACATTAAACTCATAAGCCACCTTATAAATAAGCCCAAATCTATAATAATTAAGCAAGTTCCCATTTACCAAACTAAAAATATATCTTTCTCAATAAAAAAGATTAAATATAATTTAGCTTTAAATCTAGAATGACAGCCACCTTAAAAGTATATTAGAAACATCAGATTAACAAGCCACCTTACATATAAGCCCAAATCTATAATAATTAAGTTCGCTCCCATTTACCAAATCTAAAAATATATCTTTCTCAATAAAAAAAGATCAAATATAATTTAGCTTTAGATCTGGCATGAAAGCCACCTTAAAAGTATCTTAAGATCCATCAGATTTTATAGGAGAGTTTTTTCCTGCTTTTTTAACAAAGTACCTATACAATGACATTCATAAAAGCCCTTGAAAAACTATGGTGTGCCTTCTTCAAAAACTTGCCCTTCTAAACAATACTATAAAGTAGAGAGCATCTGGTTCTTATCCTGTTCAAGGAAATGCCAACATTCTTTACTTTTTATACAAGGATGCAATGGGAACTCTCTGACCAGTCAGCACTACAAACAGCATTCTTGCAGACTTCAGTTCTCCATCTTTAATAACTACTAAATAGTTCTTTGTTCCATCCCATTGAAAAATAACTTCTTTCACCGAACAAAACCCATAAATTTTTATATCGTTCTATAACAAACCAAAACTTCCACTGATGAGAATACTTTTTTATCAGATATATGTAGTTCTGTAACAATCCTTAACTAAGCCTTTTGGGCTAATGGAAGGGAAGGTCTGGGATTATCTATTCTTTTTCTAGAGGCTTGATACAATACCCTTCTAGACAGGCTTGCAGACGTTACATAAACCATGAAAATGTGATGAACACTGTTTACCAGCTTAAAGACACATATGTCATGTTTATGCAGGTCATTGTTAACAACAAAACTTTTCCAGCCAGATGATAAGAACCGACAATTTCTATATTGTCTAAGCATAACCGGCCAAGTGCCAAGATTCTTGTGATTTACAAGAATTATTTGGAGATTTCCCTTTGGTAGCCAGACCTTAGCAAATTCTCTAGGAATCGTCTGTAAAACATCAAAGCACCAAGCATTAGTTTTAGGTCAAGCAGCATACATACCATAATTCTTTTTGTGTTGTCTATATGGGGAGTGACACTTACGAGTCTATAACGTCTGCCTGTAACTGCAGACTTTTGTAGTAGCACTGAAAACTGTGGCTCCATTGGTACAACAGGGTTGAGAACTCCAGAGATATCTATTTGCATAGGAAATAACATATGTGAGATGAACAATGGTGCAAAAGAATGTATTTAGAGCTTTCAGTTTGGAGCTTCTTTGTGCTTACCTGAATCAGTATTGTTATCTACATAGGGTGTAAGTTCAGTAGCTGCACTTAAACTATTTGGGTGTTTCCTTATCAGAGAAGCTTGATTCCCAGAATTGTCATTTTCTAGTTTGACAGGCATGTATACCCATTCTTTGGAAGAACCTGTAGCTGTCACATTACAATCTTCTTCATGTGTTGTCAAATTTGGAATCTCAATTTCTTCATTTGAACTGGCTTCAACAAAAAAGAAGTGAAAAGCAGCAGAGATTTTAGTGGGAATTTGCCTGTGCTCACATCTCTTCTGATTGCAAACATTTAATGGGATTTCTTCTTTAAGACAACATGATGTATAACTCTGAAGAGCAAAGGTACCCTGTTTCTCACAATGATTTGGACCAAAAACTTGCACAACAAAGTGTGTGTCAATAACATAACTAAAAACAAGTATATCTTTGACTGCTACACCGTTGTCAGAAACAAAACTCTGCCAGCCATCTCTGAAAGATGCAGACGCATCCGTACAACAAAAGTTTACATGCCATAAATAACCACTTGGGCCCTGGAGAATTGCATCTTTACATGTCCTACACCTGAGTCTCATTGCAACTTTGGCAGGGATCTCCTACAACGAATTACAAGGAATTTAGTTCAAATTTCAACCTTAAACAGAGCATATTTTGAACTGATATTAAGTGAAAAGAAAACAAATCCAAAAGAAATTCAGCTTATGCAACAGTGATTTTAATAAAATATCTGTATTTTAATTTCTTTTATAGGAGCTCTCTCTTCCCCATTTATTTTCCTTTAATTTGTCAAAACCCTCCTCACAAAAGACACCATAAAGCCTCTCTTGTAATTCAATGTATATAGATAAACAAATCTTGAAACAAGTAATCACAAACCATGACGATTGAAGTCACACTGGTAGGTTAGTAGCATGCATGCACATACCCATTAATATACCAACATGCCAATAAGAATTCCAGGATGCCAATTAAATGCAGTAAGCTTTTTCAGTAAAAGGAATGCGCAAACTAAAAATGCCATTAAAAAAGAGACAAGACTCTGTGATTAGAAACTATGAAACTAAAATTGAACGCAAGTGGAATTTTGAATTCCATTATTACAATTTTATTTGATTCCATTAGTGAAGGGTCTCTTTTGTTTTTAACTTGAGTCAAAATAGTACAAACTTTAGATTTTAGAAACCAGACTAAATATATCAGAAATTAAAAGAACAGAACTCCAATATTGTTTGAAATCCATGACATGTTTCCTGTTTAAAAACTATTGTATATCAGAATCTGTAGAACACCACAGTTCAATAGAAACGCAATCAAAAGCTGAGAAGATAATAAAACAAGGACGAATCAACGAAACTTAGGCTGTTACAGATTCTGTTTTTTAACAAAAAAAAATAGTGTATAAACTGGTGACAGAGAGGGTCTAAAAAAGTTTGAATTTCCATTGTAAGGTTTTGGATGAAAATATATGGAATTCTGATGAATGGATCAAAGGAACCGCCCTTTAAATCATCCGGAAATGAAAGAGCAAACTTCAAAAGAGTTTTAAGGTGAAGGGGCAAGGTTTGGGTTACTCCTGAGCTTGGTAAAAAGATTTGAAGTCTAGGGATTAATCTTTTTAACAATATATAAGGTGAATGCAAAGACATTTCCTTGTGGGATTCCACAAGGAAAGTTTAACAGCCAAAGTTGGCTGCTGGTTTGGACATGGCTTAAAAAAGCAACCTTTACCTTTTAATTTTGTCTTTATTGATGGGATGCAAGGCTTCCAACAAGGGCCTAAATTTGACAGTCCAATCCTGTCTGTCAAGCAAATTTTTAGTAACAGTCATTTATTTGAAGTAGTCCTTCAAATATTAAAGCCTATCTTATTTTAGGGAAAACATATACAGAATAAGAATAAAAATATATAAAAGAATAATTACATAGAAATTTTGACAGTTTATCTAAATCTTCCCTTTCAATTGATAGTCTTTCTAAAATTTTAATTGTATTTTACAGCTAAAATGACTAAATATGGCCAAATGGCCATCAAATTTAGACGCGTTGACCATGTTTATTGGTTATAATTAGAAAATATATGAGGTAGAATGGGATAATTCTTATCCTGATTCACTCTAGACTCTGGTTGATTGTTATTAGTTATTTTATTGTATGAAGACGTACCATATAAATTTAAATACTATAACGGAAATCACATTTATACTATACAATTTGGTAACAAATGTATCTTCAATCCTACTAGTGACAAATAGGTAAATGTCATTGCAAGCAGCTTGAGAATATACTCGATCCTTAGTCTCGGCATAATGAAAATGTAAATCACTAAATTGGAATAATTTATCTGACAAGCTTTATAGCAAAGATATAACGAAGAGATACATAGACATGGTACCACATTAAACTTTTACAGTGTAACAAGTGCCATTCTAACAATACTTTACCCCTTGTAGAAAGCACAGCTTAGTGAATAGTTTAAGAAATTAAGAAAGCTTGAGTAACTACTGAAAGTTTCAACATAATCCATCCAATGTCTAATAATAAGCGGGTAATATTATACAGATATTATTGAATAGAGCTAATCTCTTAGCTTAAGATATTTAAAAGGAGGCAGAAAGAGTTGAAACACAACTCTATCAATAATAACCGTAGTGCACAAAATTTAATAAATAAAAATAAGAGAAGAAACAATCCTTTTTAATGTACTTTTACACCTTTCCATTCCTCTGTAGGTATTTTCTGAAATGCAAATATAGATCAGGGTGGCCAAGAAAATCATTATAAGGTAATATTAACATTTGAGGAGAGGAAGCAAAATTGCGTAAAAATAAAGATTGAAAGCACAAGATATATTTACTTGAATATGCAAGATATGTCAACCACATCTAGCATGTAACAGGTGCTTAGGATGGAGATATATGTTGGCAGGCTCGGTCACAAGCATATAATATAATATGGTTCCATTGCTGATCTCACTTGATAGATTTCCCTTATAAATGAAATTAAAGTTCAAATGTAAAAAGCTTTTCTCACCGAAGTACATTTACAATTATAATGATTTTGGTCAAAGTGCAACAGCTGCATATTCTGCCCAATAAACTCCTCTTGAAAGAGGATGTAATAATTAAACCCACTTTTTTTTTGTCGGGGGGGAAGGGGGGTGTTCTCAACTGAGACTTCTGCTTGTAAAATGATTTTGGTTCAACTGTAACAGCTGCATATTCTACCCTATAAACTTTTCTTGAAACAGGATAGTATAAATTAAAAAAGAAATGTCTCAACTAAAACCCTTTGCTTGGTCATTTTGTTTGGATTTACATTTGCAAGTATCTCGTCTATGATGGATTAGATGGTGGCATCCATTCTCCATTCTATTCTATAGGACTGATACGAACCACTTACTCGTACCAGGTGATTAGTCATCAGTTGTATCACACGTGATGTACTAGATGGGATGGTAGTATCACTATCTATAATCTGGAATGGTATCAACCATTCATATTCTCCATAGTAAGGGGCACTTCACTGACTTGAGGGCCTGTCCTAAACCCTTGGGCTCCCATCCCCTGCCATTTTCCTATTCAAATATCTTTCCTAGGATTTTAGGGGTAATCTCAATTGTAGGCTCTTTGTTGGCACTCCCACCATTGTTTGGTGTGCCCTCCCAACCTAAACCAACCCTTCCTAGGATTTTAGAGGTAATCTCAATTGTAGGCTCTTTGTAGGCACTCCCCACCATTGCTTGGCATACCCTCCCAACCTAAACCAACCCTTACTAGGATTTTAGGGGTAATCTCATTTGTAGGCTCTTTGTAGGCACTCCCCACCATTGCTTGGTATGCCCTCCCAACCTAAACCAACCCTTCCTAAGAATTTAGGGGTAATCTCAATTGTAAGCTCTTTGCAGGCACCCCACCATTGCTTGGTATGCCCTCCCAACCTAAACCAACCCTTCCTAGGAATTTAAGGGTAATCTCAATTGTAGGCTCTTTGTAGGCACTCCTCACCATTGCTTGGTATACCCTCCCAACCTAAACCAACCCTTCCTAGAAATTTAAAAGTAATCTCAATTGTAGGCTCTTTGCAGGCACTCCCCACCATTGCTTGGCATGTCCTCCCAACCTAAACCAACCCAACCCCAAAGCCCACTCTCATTGTGCCCTCCTAGGCCACGTCTAAAGAGTACTAGATGCATTACATTAGTGGGGTGAGGCCCTAGGTCCCCTTTTCCCTCAGCTAATATGTACATTCTCCACCTGATCTAACACTAACCTTGTTTTTTTATAATGAAAAAACATCATTTTAATTGCAGTTTGTAATCAACCAGTGAAATAACCATGTTTGCAGGCATTGCAGAGCTCAATTAATAAACATGCCATTAATTAAGAATTTGGGGGAGAATTGCTAAACTCAGAAGATAGATGTGCACGTTGTTTACCTTAATGGCATTAATGCCTGCTACTCTAGCTCATTTATAATAAACTAAAACAGGAGATAAAGAAAACCTAGACCCTACATTTGAAAAAATTCAACAATCAATTTCATAATGTATGTTAACAGGGGGCAATAACTTTTCTAAAACCTTGAGCATCTTCGAGCTTGTATAATGGATGTTCTGTAATGCCTACTAACGACTATATTTGTCTTGGGTTTTTACTTCTGTTTTTAAACTTTAATGTTAAAAGAGAAGAAACAAAGCAACTAAACACTGTTCAGACTAAACAAACATTATCTCGCCCACCAGTGCAGATGAGAAGTCTCCTTCCATGACTCTGAAAAACGATCTGCATTCATTTAAGTTTGATGAATAACTATACAAACACTTGGAAGTGCAACGTCCGCATGCCATTCTTTTCTCTCTTCTAGTTACTTACCACTGCAATATAGTATCCCATATTTCGAAACTATACTGTTATAAACAAACTATCATACGTGGGTAATTATACTTTCTACTGGAATAACGCCATTCTGCAAGATGGTGGCAAGGACAATCCATGTATACTCTAGATACAAGATACAATATAAAATTTTGATCTTATAATCTGAAATATCTAAAATGTGGTCTTCTGTACATGATTTTCACATCTAGGATTTGGGATTACATTTTATAATTCATCAATACTAAAATCTTCGACACAATTTTACCAAAAGCATTTATCTTAACATCAGTAGATTTCCCTTGATCTTAATATCAGTAGATTTCTCTGCTTCACCTAAAATTGATTACAAATCTGTGCATTATGAAAGAGACCAACCTTCTCCTTTGTTAAGTATTCTTTGCAATTGCACTCACGCACATTATGACTAAATGCTAAGCTTAAAAATTCTCTGGAATGTGCTTTTGGGCTTAGGTGTATTATGAATTGTATGGTTCATAGTTGATTGTTTTGACATACAGTGAAATTTGCCCTTTAGAACTACCAATCTTAAGACTACTCCAAACATTTCTCCCCAGCAGAATTTAGTTTTAAGAGGAACACTAAAAGTACCTTTTTATCACTGTAAGGAAACCTCTCGGTGATAATACAAATAAAAATACTTCTTCCAATATGATTACAGTTTATGATTAGGAAAACATGAGGAGCTAGTTAAGAAACTAGTTATTCATGTCAGTTCAGGTAGACCATTAAGAAAATGGATTATAACTACTCGTTACTTTTGAATATGAATGAATTATGAGCCCATGTAAAGATATAATTTACATATATATATAGATTCAAGTTAAACTAGCATAACATTTAGCATTTGTGTGATGTATTATAATTTTTATGTACTTGTATTATTATTATGATTATTTGAGAAAGGAGAAATGTACAAAAAAAAAAAAAAAAAAAAAACCATTAAATACTTCTTTAATAATGATTTCTTTCAATGTAACAAAAATTTAAGATGTACAAATTTCATCTTAGATTAGGATTTTATAAACATTTTTACAACCTAATGATAATATTGCAAGTGAAGGAAATGATCAGGATAATTTATTATATAAAATGTAAAAAGAAGCTATAATTTTACTATGTTCATACCATAGAATTATAAATAATTTTTTAATGTCACTTTGATTATTATACCAAAGAGTAGTGGGCATGTCCTATGAAAACCCAAACTCTAATTGAATGGTTCACATGTGTATTGTGTTATTGCTTGTAACATTAATTATACCTATGTACTCAATTTCTATGAATGAAACATAAATCACAATTTATTTATTTCTTGACCAAGCTACCAAACAAAAAGAGTGTAGGTAAATCTAACTATAGATTTTCTATGATCAATATCATCTACCTAATTAGCTACTATTTATTATCTATAGTGAAAATTGAGCCCTCTAAATTGTATTGTATACTAAATTTATTTGTACCTTTTATGCACCAAAGGATCGTTTGTTTTGTCGCATGTTGCAAGAGACAAGGACAATACCAAATGCAATGTTTGGGCAACTATGGGTGATGAGGTACAAGATAGGATCATTCTTAGAGATATAACACTTGTAGTAAATTTGACATTGGTGTTAAGGCGAGTTTAAAATCTTCCAAGTGAAAATGTTTGAGAATATTAAGAGCATACTTGGGTACTAAAAGAGATATTACCTCCTTTATTTGGGATGTACTTTGAGATCGAGGAAATAATGTCGGCCTAAGTCATTCATCTAAAACTAAAACCCATACAGCATTAATTCACATGTTACGATTAAGATGCATGGCTACTCCCTATGATAGTGAGGTCTCGTGCATGTAACACCAAAAGGAGTTCAACACAATATCGTTTGATGTACATGGCATAGTCTTGATAACACATCAAGCATCCTATATATCAAGAAGGAAATGGTCTATCTTCTCATACTAAGATTCTAGTACATTTGTGGGACTTTACAAAGACTTCTTGAGTTGGTATGTACGCAAAGGGGAGTAATTCTACACGTATATTATATTTAGGTTTCTTATTAGAATTATTCATGGAAGAAAGTGGATTTCACATAAATTTGGTGTATCCATGAGTTTAGTGATGCAATTAAGGATATAACTGCATAAATATTCTTCATGTTGGAGATAAGAGAAAAAGGTTTTGATAGTTGAATCTATATTTTCAATTTGAGAAATTTTCTTTGAAAGTCAAGTATGCCTTGAACTTTTCTACATGTTGATTTGATAAAAATGTGCTTGTGTACAAACATTTACACTAAAAAAATTCCATCCTTTTGGAAGAGGGACTAATTTTCATGTAGTTCTCTTCATCAATGAGTGACACTCTTCTCATTTAGCAATCCTATGGAGAGTTGATCAACATGTTCATTGTAAGGTTGAGGATCTTAATTTTATAGAACTTGTGCCAAGTTCTCTTGTTAATGATTTGAGTAAGGCTTGTGTGTATCATGTATATGGATAATAAAATCACTAGTAGATCCTAGTGTTTCAACAATCCATTAGGGTAGACATGGAAATCATCTTAAATGGTAGATTCTTCAATAGGAAAATAAGCCTCACCAGCTTAGGATGATTAACAACTTTTTAACCATCACTCTCATCATCCATAGAAATGATAAATCACTCCAAAATGATGCAATGAATCAATTTATTTAGAAGAAGAAGAATAGGTTAATTGGAATAAGAAGATTCAATCAAAGGTAACAATGTGCCTACTCCAACATTCACAACTAAATATACTTTTATACAAGGACATACATGTGTAATAAGAATGTAGGTGTAATAAGAATACATTAACCTCCATTTTATTAACTATCACAAATTACATCTTCAATATGTAAGTGGTTTTGTATTTTTCCCTTAATCTTGGATTCTTTCCTTTTATAAATATTTATCCATCAACTTATTCTTAGCTAGAGCTGATGCTTGCAATTATATCATGATAATACCTTAGCCTATGCATTTAGCTTAATACTCTTTCCACTTATCTTGCACTTGAAAACAAACCTATCTTGTCTTTTGAAGTTTTAAATTAACTAGTTCTTGGCTCTCTTGGTTACCCCGTCACAACACTAAATGGGTTCCATAGAAAAAAAAAGTATAGGTTTTATAAATATGAACTTCTAACTAATATGATTGTTATATATGCCAAGTTTCCTTATCTTTATATGTTTCCTATTCTACCCTCTCAACAATTACACCAATTCTCTATTCTCTACTTCGGTTTGGACATTTGGTTGAGAATTGAAATTAAATGGATTTTCCAATCTTATAGTTTATCCTTCCCACTAAATGGTGGAAATGTTTCCTAAGAACTAAGCATCCTTGTTTGAAAATAATGGACTTATACATGAAAGGAAGCAAGGTACACGGAACACACTTCCTACACCAATCTAATGAGGGGAAATGTATGCAAATTCATTTTAATCCTTACAATTGCAACAATGTTAAACATATAACATAAAGATTACAACAACAATACAACACATAAAGAATGAGACACAAGATATATAGTGGGGAAAACCTTTTTAGGTAAAAAACCCCACACTCTAAAACCTGCACAATGTATTATCTGAAACAATTACAATTTACAATACACTTGCAATGCAAGTTCTTCCAAGAGTCTTCAAATGTTGATTTTGGAGTTATTCCGGTAGCATAACAATACTTGTAAAAACACTATGCAACTAGAACTCCAAACTATGCAATATATAGAGATTACAAGGCAAATATTGGAAGCTTCTTGGGATAGGTGTCCACCTTGGCCACATGGCCATTATCCCGCATCAAAGGACACTTGTCCTTGTTGCAAATACATCCCTTACATCTGTCATACATGGCAGATTTGACTTTCCAAGATTGGAGTGCTCCATGCTAAAAACAGACTATGATGGATGCTCTTATGCATCTTACAACTATCATAGATTTTCCCAACATAACAACCTTAAATGTTGTAAGAGAATCCGTCATACAAGACTAACAATAGTAAATTCCTCTTACAACATGTCATAGCCCAACTTGGGTGTCCAAAGATGCCTTTCCCTCATGCAAAGATACTCATCGACACTTGTCCTCACTTGTCATAGGAATCTCCAAACTTGGCTCTTACATGCCATAGATTCTGTCATATGGAATATCCTCTTCCACATACCATAAGATGCCGACACATGGCATATTAGTGCCACCTCAAATGGGATGCCCAAATACATGTAGGTTTGACTTGACCATCCAAGTCACATTCCAAGTAAGATGACATGTCACCGTGCCACCTCAACTAAGTGACCAAACTAAATGTGCAAGTAAATACAATATTAGGTAATGAATAAATATACAATTAAATGAATAATGCTAGGAATTTGCAAAGGTTGAGACACCTTAATTCCCAACATTCTCCTACTTGTCGAACACCTTGCAAGAGCCAAAAGAAATGACAAGATTTAACTGCTAGGGGCTAAGAGGCCCATAGACTCCGAACACCATCTAAACTTCTCTATGCCCATTAGTTTCGTCAATGCATCTGCAACAATCTTCAAAGTGTCTACCTTCTCCAATATCACCTTCCCATCTTCTACCATATTTCGAACAAAATGAAACTGAATATTAATATGCTTTGTTCTGGCATGGAAAGTAGGATTCTTTTCTAGGCAAATCACACTCTGATTGTCACAATAGATAGTAATCTGTCCTGCATCAACACCAATATCTTAACACAACCTCTTAAGCCAAATGGCTTCCTTACAAGCACGAGTTGCTGCCATGTACTCTGCTTCTGTCGTGGATAAAGCAACCACAGATTGTCACTTACTCATCCAACTAATTGCACCACTGAACATGGTAAACACATAAGCATTGGTGGATCTCCTACTGTCAATGTCACCTGCCCAATCAGAATCCATAAATCCACGAATCCTCACAGAATGTAGAGGTCCAGTAGGATAACCATGATAACATAAGGAATACTCAGAAGTACCCCTCAAATATCTAAACACTCTCTTCACTACATCCCAATGTACCCATCCAAGATTAGCCATAAACTGGCTAAGGACTCCCACTGCTTGGGCAATGTTTGGTCTTGTATAGACCATAGCATACATCAAGCTGCCAACTGTACTAGCATAAGGTACTCTGCTCATATCCTTTATCTCAGAAGGAGACTTTGGACAATCATTCACAGATAACTTTGTCCCCATCATAACAGGAATAGTCAACGGTCTACAATCCACCATACTGAATCTCTCCAACATAGTGTTAACATACTTACTTTGGCCTAACCAAAGTTTTCTGTTTGCTCTGTCTCTTCAGATCTCCATCCCTAGAATGTACCTAGATGGCCCTAAGTTTTTCATTTCAAACTATGTTGACAACTGAGACTTCAAATCAGAAATCATATTCTTACCATTCCTAATTAGCAACATATCATCAACATATAGTGCATTAATGAGAATATGATCATTGTTAAACTTGTAATACACACAATGATCTAATTTCGATCTCAGAAATCTAATAGACAACACAAAGGCATCAAACTTCAAGTACCACATCTTAGGAGATTGTTTCAATTCATACAAAGACTTCTTTAACTTGCAAACCAAATTTTCTTTACCTTTCACTATGTAGTGCTCTGACTGTGACATGTAGATTTCTTCCTCCAAGTCACCATGAAGGAAAGTTTTCTTCACATCCATTTGTTCCACTTCTAAATCATAAGTTGCTGCAAGAGATAATAGGAACTGAATAGATGTCAGCTTTGCAACGAGAGAGAAAATTTCACCATAATCAATTCCCTCCACTTGTGAATACCCCTTCACAACCAATCTAGCCTTGTACTTCTCAACATTGCCATCTGCTCCAAATTTCTTCTTGAACACCCATTTGCATCCAACGGGTTTCTGTCCATCAGGCTAAGGCACCAAGTCCTAGGTTTTATTCTTTTCCAAAGAAGCCATCTCATCTCCCATGGCCTCCTTCCAGGAACCTACATCTTTCATGCCCATAGCCTCTGTCACAGTTCTAGGTTCATCAGTGTTAGTAAGCAAAGCAAAAGCACAACTAGAATCAAACAATGTATAACCAAACCTCTCATATTGCTTCATGTTTCGTGTGGACCTCCTCAATGGTTGAGGTGGAGGTTCTACTTCTTCTAAAATTTCAAAGCTACTAGAGCTCTCCCTATCATCAGGTCCAATAGGGTCTTTTGGTTTAGTCTTCTTAGGGGTAGAAGGAAGTTGAACCGCATCCTCTTTCTTTTCTTTTTCTTCTAGCTATAGAACAACAGGAGAAGGTGTTAACTCTCTGAAGATAACGCTTCTTCTATACAAGACTTTTTCAGCCATAGGATCCCAAAGCTTGTACCCTTTCACACTGACACCATAGCCAATGAAGATACATTTAACTACCTTGTTCTCCAATTTTGACCTCTTCTCCTTAGGCACATGTGCATATGCCTCACAACCAAAAACATGAAGATGTCTCAATGAGGGATTCTTACTAGACCACACCTCCATGGGTGTCTTATCAATGAGCATTGAGGTAGGAGACTTGTTAACCAGGTAGCAAGTAGTGGCTACAACTTCAACCCAAAACTTTTGTTCGAGGCTAGCATCACTAAGCATACTCCTAGCCCTCTCCATCAATGTTCTATTCATCCTCTTTGCAACTCCATTTTGCTGTGGGGTATAAGGAGTTGTCTTATGTCTTTCAATCCTATGTTCTTTACAAAACTTATCGAAATCTGCGAAACAAAACTCACCACCATTATGAGTTCTCAAACACTTAATCTTTTTATCAGTCTGATTCTCTACAAAAGCTTTAAACTCTTTAAACCAACTAAAGACTTCAGATTTGCTTCTAAGAAAATAAACCCACGTCCTTCTACTATAATCATCAATGAATGATACAAAATAAACAGATTTAGAGATCGAAGGAGTATTCACAAGACCAAACACATCAGAATGAATGAGATCCAAAACACCAGAAGACTTGTGAGAACTAGAGTAAAATTAAACATGTTTTATTTTCCATATTTACAATGTTTGCAAAAGTCAAACTTGAGATTACAATCATTTAACCCCTCAACGAGGTTTTTATATTTTAGGGCTCTAAGACCCTTCTCACCAATGTGACCAAGTCTCTTATGCCACAACATTATCTTTTTAGTAGGAAGTTTCATTTACAAAGCATGAGCACCCTTAGGTACCTAGAAAGCATTACCATCAGAAGTAGAAGCAACAGTCTTTTTCGTTGTGGGTTCCAATGGTGAGGATGAAGAATCTAAAGCTCTTTTCTTTGAAATAGAAGAACTATTACACTGAGTAGTGCATGCATCTGGCTGAAACAGAGTACCTCTCCGAGTACCCTTAGCAAGCACCATAGATCCTCTTGTCATCTCGCATCCTCCACCTGACAAGACAACCTGCACACTTGCATCATTCAATTTACTTACAGAGAGCAGGTTTCATGCTAAATCGGGGATGTGCATAACCCCATTGATCCCCTTCACTCGTCCATCAGGGAATCAGATCAAGACTCTTCCACACCCAACTATCTTCAGGTGAGAGTCATCACCCAAGTACACCTTCCCACCATCGTATTCTTCATACTTTGAGAACCAACCTCGATGAGAGGTCATGTGGAAAGAAGCACCAGAGTCAATCAGCCACACATCTTCAAATGCATGGGTGGCCAAGGCTACAACAAAAGCATGACCATCATCTTGTGACTTGTTAGAATCAGAATCAGAGTTCTTCTTTTTCTTCTTCTCCTCTTTGCACTCCTTTTGGAAGTGCCCAGTTTTTCCACAGTTCCAACACACTGCCTTGGACTTTCCAAGAGATTTGGATCTCCCACGGGATTTGGATTTTCTCTTTTCAGCTTTCTTGTCTTTCTTTTTCCCTTTTTCTTTGGGTCTTCCATGAATCGCAAGAGCCTCTTTGGCTGATTCAGATGATTTTCTCTGCATCTCTTCAGATAACAACAAAGACACCACTTCATCCATTTTGAAAGTGGATGTGGTACTCTTGATGGCCATAACAAGATGATCCCATGAGTTTGGCAAAGAACAAAGCAAGGTCATGCAACAATCCTCCTCCTCCATTTTCACACCAACGGATGTCAACTATGCAACTAGCATGTTAAAAGCATTCAAATGGTCTACAATGGATCCTCCATCCTCCATCCTCCATCCTTAGAGAATACAATTCTTCCTCAAGAATAACTTGTTCACCAAGGATTTGGCCTGATAAACATCTCCAAGCTTCTTCCATAGGTCTTTCGTGGTCTTCTCCTCATGGACATTTAACAAGACAGAGTCAGCCAAATAGAGTCTCACAAGACCCTTAGCTTTCTGATCCTTGAGATCCCAATCATCTTGCGACATTGTCGCTGGTTTTACACCAGAAATTACTTTCCATAGATCTTTGTCAACAAGCATGTCTGCCATTTTGAGTTTCCACAACTTGAAATTGCTGCCATTGAACTTTTCCAATTCTATTCTACTAGATGTGCTTGCCATCTTCTCGTTGCAACAAGATCACAGAATACTTTGCATAGACTCCCACTCAATCGAAGATTAGCTCAAAAAACCCCTACCCAACAACTAGGATCACAGGTGATCAAGCTCTGATACCAACTGAAAGGAAGCAAGGTACATGGAACACACTTCCTACACCAATCTAATGAGGGGAAATGTATGCAAATTCATTTTAATCCTTACAATTGCAGCAATGTTAAACATATAACTTAAAGATTACAATAGCAACACAATACATAAAGAATGAGACACAAGATATATCATAGGGAAAACCTTTTCAGGTAAAAAACCCCACACTCTAAAACCTGCACAATGTATTATCTGAAACAATTACAGTTTATAATACACTTGCAATGCAAGTTATTCCAAGACTCTTCAAATGTTGATTCTAGAGTTATTCCGGTAGCATAACAGTACCTGTAAAAACACTATGCAACTACAACTCCAAACTATGCAATATATAGAGATTACAAGGGAAATATTGGAAGCTTCTTGGGATAGGTGTCCACCTTGGCCACATGGCCATTATCTAGCATCAAAGGACACTTGTCCTTGCTACAAATACATCCCTTACATCTATCATACATGGTAGATTTGACTTTCCAAGATTGGAGTGCTCCATGCTAAAAATAGACTATGACAGATGCTCTTACACATCTTACAACTATCTTAGATTTTCCCAATATAACAACCTTAAATGTTGTAAGAGAATCCATCATACAAGACTAAATATAGTAAATTCCTCTTAAAACATGTCATAGCCCAACTTGGGTGCCCAAATATGCCTTTTCCTCATGCAAAGATACTCACCTACACTTGTCCTCACTTGTCATAGGAATCTCCAAACTTGGCTCTTACACATCATAGATTCTGTCATATGGAATATCCTTTTTCACATACCACAAGATGCCGACACATGGCATATTAGTGCCACCTCAAATGGGATGCCTAAATCCATGTAGGTTTGACTTGACCATCCAAGTCACATTCCAAGTAAGATGACATGTCACCATGCCACCTCAACTAAGTGACCAAATTGAATGTGCAAGTAAATACAATATTAGGCAATGAATAAATATATAATTAAATGAATAATTCTAGGAATTTGAAAAGTTTGAGACACCTTAATTCCCAACAATACAAGCTAAAGTTAAACTAGATGTTAATAAAAAATAATTGTTGGCTTAGTCTAAATGCATTTTTCAAGGGCCAAAGTGCCACATAGGATTGAGGATATGGAAACCCTTGGAATCAATAATACAGGGTTGGTAATGAGGGTGGAACCTACAAGACAATCTTTGATTGAAGGTGTTGGGACACAAAATGACTGTAGCAAAAAACTCTAAAACATTTCTAAATCACCTAGGCCAGGGGTTGTCGTCAGGGTGATAGAAAGAGTTTTATCAAGAAGTTAGGGGTGATTTTGGCCAACTAACAAGAGTGGGTAGTCTCCTCTGCACTTTGAGCTCAGCTTAAACTCTGGAGGGATATTCCAAGGGGTATAGCTGAATAGGTATTGAGTTCAAACTAGATGAACAACTAAATATGCTAATAACCACACCCAAATCACTCTCTCAACCCCAAATTTATCACTAAACTAAGAATAGTTGGTTATTATAAGACCCCTATATAGCTGATATCAATTGTGCGAATGTCCATGCACATGAAAGATGGTTTTTTCCCCAAACCACAAGTGAATGATTTGTTTGATTTAAAATAATAATTGATCCCTCTCCAATATGGACCAGTGCCTACTCCAATGGGCAATTGAGTCATAAGTAGTAAAGAGGGAAGAAAAGGACTAAACCAGCATCAACAAAAAACTAAAATGTATTCACATACATTTCTCAGATTATACTTCATACATGGGACATACTTAATTATCCAGAACCAAACTACAATGACCCATTTGCAACAAAGAGATGACTCAAACAAAGCTTTTATTGACTTGAATGCTATCACACATTATCAAATCTCTATTACAATTGCACCAGCAAATGTGGTGAAGGCAAAATACAAAGTTACAACTATGCATTCCCCCGAATCACTACAAATAGTTATGGAGACATACAATTGCATGAAATATGCATTACAATTGATTCCTATGCTACATCAAACACATTACTCCATTCAATGCTCTGATTGACTTAATTTGAAGCTGGAAAAGGAAGAAGATAGGACTGCTTGACCTTGAAATACTTAGACAAATGAAGAGCACCGGGGGTTGGGCCTCGGGCCTTCTTTGTTTCACTTGCTTGGAAGAAGAGATAACATCATAACTTCAATCCCCGAAGTCCGCTTTACTTAGAAAAAAATTCAAACCTTAGGTAGACTTTAGCTACAGGGCCTTCTTGTTGCCACTTGTTCTGAGGAAGACGGAAAGCCGCAAGGTCAACTTCTGACCTCCGATACACTTAGTCAAATAATGAGAACACTGAGGGTCGGCCCCTGGGCTATCCATCTACCATCTTCCCTAAAGAGAGGAAGAACCAACCTCCACCATCTTCCGCCCACTGCATACTTAGAAGAATTTGAAACAAGTATATCCCATCAGACTTCGACCCTCAGGGCCTCTCCCTGACACCTATCTTGAAGAAGACTGAAGGTGAAACACTTGAACTCTAACCTCTGACAAACTTAGAAGAATTTTCAAGAACTTAACACTTAGGTAAATTTTAGCCTTGGAGGGCTTCAGAGCCAACAAGGAAAGCACGATGGAAGGAGGAAGCCTGAAACTCTGACCTCCAACAAAGGTGAAAAATACAAGGCAACACTTAAAATGATTTGGAATTAGTCATTTTTTGGTCTTTTCCCTTGTACTTAAAAGGAAAACACATGAAAACCTATGGAAGATACCTCAGATCGGTTATAAACTATAGGTCCAATATTGAAGGCATAAAGTGGGCTTTTCACTAAATTTTTTGAGGCAAAACAACACATTTTGAGGACTGGTTTTTCAAGTCCCAATAGAAGGGTCAACTCCCTATCTATCATAATGCTAAGCCTAAAGTTGTCTTATTGGGGGGTGAAAAAGGATAGAGGTTACAAAAATAGAATTAAAGAAAAATAAATACTCAGGTTGGATAAATATAGCTCTTACTACTATAACAGAGATTAATAACTTATGATGTAATAATCAATAGAAACGTGTACATATAATGGTTGAAGGTGAACAAAGACAAGATAGAGAATCACAATAGATTACTTCTTAAATTCACTAATCAATCAACTATTACATAAAATTTATCTAGAAACATACATAAAGGTTCCCTTGTTAGTAGCAAAGAGAAATGAGAATCAACTTAGCACATTAGGCTCAATAGCTTAACTATACAAAGTGTCATCTAGTTTGAATGGGTGCATAGGCAGGTATTTATAGATTACATTACCCAACTCATAATGATTTTCCCACCCAAATTGCATTTAAAATTTTAAATCCATAAAGGAAAATGCATCTTGTGAATTTCAATTACTTAATTGTTCCTATTGGTGGTTGGGCACAACTGTGTGATCTTTGATATCTTGTTCATGAAGTCCATCACCTAGTACTACACTTTTATGGTGTTGGTAGGTGAACCTTCCGTATTTGGGTAATGTACAATTGTTGACCATGAATTCTTAGCCATACCTTTCTAGAAAATTTGAATTTTGGTTGTGACCAACCCTACCTCTACTACTCTAGTGTTGTAGACCTCCTTAGGATGATGTAGGGAAATGAAAAATGTCAAAATTATATTGCCAGGATGCAAGGTGAAGCAGTTCTATATTTCAATGGCTATGCATCTCATGGGTCATCAAATGAACTTAATGGTGATAAATCAGATGGTTTGTGCTAACTTTGGAGAAGTTGGCCCTTTTCCTTTCTAGGAATCCCCAAGAGCACACCACATGGCCTTAGTTAATTCATAACATAACTTAAACCAAGAAAGGTAGTGAGACTCACCAATACTTATGTAGAGGCCCCTTTAACTTTATTTTATGTTTGCACTACCATGTGTCAAAACACTAGGTCTTTTTAATGTAAGCCTTCTCTACCCCTTGTAAAAGTCTTGCAAGATGTCAAATTGGATCTAAATTGTAGCATTGTACAATGCATGTTCATTGAGACTTATAAATTTACTAGGACTACATAAGAATAATCAAAACATAAAATTGGATGAAAATAGGATGGCCCACAGATGTTGTTGGGCATCTTTATTGATCAAACAACAAAGTGGGATATATCTACTACATGTAGAGAAGGATTCACTATAGTCTTGGTGACTCTTAGGGATTATTTCTCTTGTTGAAGAAGAGGAATCCAAATCTTTCTATTAGGCACTATGAGTCACCAACAAAATATCAAAACCTCAAAATTTCAAGATGAAAGAAGATTCTTTCCCCTTAAAGGTGGCTAAAAGAAGCCATGAGCTTCCCCCAATCTTCTTCCTTGGGAAAGTTGATCTTCAATAGAAATTTGTACCTGTGGTCTATCTCTAGTGTATGTGAGCATATGAAATTTGTTGAGCCTACAAGATGTTATCCTAAACAAGTGTCCCAAGTTAATGGTTGGCTTAATTATAACCAACATCTCCTCCATTGTTGATGTTAGGGACAACCCATCGAGCTTAGATTTATCTAAGCCCTTATTTTTGATCCTCTCTTTAAATACACTTGGAGAGATAACCTTGCTATTTGAGTCCATGGGAGATGGGAGGTTATGCTTTATGATGATGTGCATATGGGCTTAGATATTTGCAATTGACTACCACAATTCCCAACTATCTTGCATTCATGTAGCATCCTATCCTTGTCTAGGACATCATTTATCTGTTGGGTGGTCACATACCTACTTTAAATTCCTATGGAAACCAACTTCAAGGAGTTGATGTTGTATAGTTGTGCAATAGAAAATAAGCATCATTGAGTACAAGAGTGAGGGTAGGCTCCACAATGTTAACTTTATTTTGTAGTAATGATTGAAGAGCCTAGGCATATTCAATAAAGTTTAGCGCCAATGTGAAGGCAGTGACAACCCTCAATTTCCTTCTAGTATGCTTAGTGGAGGGTATAAATGAGATGAAAGGATCCCATAGACAATTTGAGCTCCTTAATTTTGGTCTGGAGCTACTTAATTTCTTCTTTTATTACATATAGCCTTTACTCCAAGTCATCGCTCTTCTTAGTTAACCCCTTGATTGTCTACTTCTAGGTTTCTCTTTTCTTGTGGAGTACAAAGAGTTAATTATATTGGCCTCTCATATTTTATTTTATTGCTCCTAGTTGGCTTGTTGAAACAATGGAGACCTCTTGTTCTTGATCTATCTATGCCTCTAGGTCCTCCACCTATTTTCTTAGGAAGTCAATGGTGGCTTATTTTGTGATACTTTCTCCTTTTGCCGTAGTGGTCCAACCTAGCCTTAGCCAACTCCATATATTCCTTCATCATGTGCTTCTTCACATCTTGAACTTGGATATCTTCTACCTCACTAGACTTATTAGACAATGTGGAGACCTGGCCCTCTAGTTCTTTTATTTTGACTATTGAGGCCTCAATGGTTTTCCTTGTCTACTTCAACTCTTCCTCCTTCTTGAATTTCCTTTCCAAATAAATGAGGGAGGAACCCATAGGCTTTGTGTCTTCTTCAAGGAAATCAACTCTATCTTGTGCTTTATCATCCCTGATGCTTACACTTATTGAATCTACCTAGTAGTCTATAGGCTACATCTAGCCTTCTAGCTTATCTACTAGGGGAGTTAAGTGGGAAAAGTGCAAGGCATCCTTAAGGGTCTTTATTTTTAGTCTTTGGCATTTTTTGAGGGTTTAAGACATGTTTTCACTATGTCTTCTTATGGTCAGTTTCCCACCTCAGGACATAAACTAAACCAATAGTCCTTTTTTGGACTCTTGTAAGAACTCTATATCTACACATTTCTTTGTAAACACACTAAAATAAAATTCCAAACTTGATTTTTTGCTTTATTGGGATTCTTGTACATCATATTGTGCTTTTTTGTACTCACAGTATATTTATAAAGTGTCATGGGGATTCTTGTGTGTACCTTGTTTTTCAAACACAATACTTCATAATCCTCGTATGTGTGTACCTTATTTGCTACACAACCATGTTTAGGAGTTAGTTTCTCATATGTCATATTGGACATGATGCTACATTTGCTTGCCTTTGTACACCTTTGTGCCACCTTTTAGTGGATCTTGCAATACCTCTCCCTTGTCAGCATTATGGGGGTATCACATGGTTATGCTAATGCTTCCTTGGTTTTAGTGAAATTATGGAAATACCTCTCTTATTTCAGTGGATTAGTATTCTTGAGACTCTGATACCTTTGTAGAGCACCATTTTTATACATAGTAGTGTTTTTGTGGTCACTCATATAGGTACATGCACATATAGTAGTGTCATTGGGGGTCACTCGTGTAATATTTGGCATCTCTCTAATCATAGTACCATATGTATTTTCAACTATTGGATTGTTTCCTTGTTGGAGTATTTGGTGTGATCAACCATCTGAGCATATATGGTCTACCGATTATTGCCTTCTTGTAATATTTGGTGTGATACATCATTTGAACATATATGGTTGAGTAGCGTCATTGGGGTTACTTGGTGCAGGAGCACCCCTACAAGACAGGATATAGGTTCATTGTCCGCATGACAGGACATTAGTCTATTTTTAGCATGTTTGACTTCATAATGTAATAAGGTCCATTGGACCAATGCATATGTATTAGATCAGCCTAGGAGAGTGTGCAGGTAGTTAGAGTTCGTTATCAGGTTGTCGGAGCTGTCTTCTCCCAGCCACTTGGAAGCTCCCAGCCGCTGGGAATCGAGTTGGTAGTACTCGTAGGATATTGCTATAAATAACTCAGATCAGTTAGGGTTTGAGAACACAGAGAGAGAGAGTAGTAGTTATGTTATGTTGTACTGGTGATTGAGTGAGATCCAGAGATCAGTCCAGACATTGTGAAACATTGTTGTTCGATAGTATTGTAGAAACAGGACATTTGTGTTTCATCTAAATAAGATCTCATCAATTGCATTATCTGGTTTATCAGCTGTTTATGTTTTGATTTATGTTCTGATTATAGGTTAATGGATTCTTTCAACCCTTCCACCGGTTGATCCTGTGAATCGGTGGAATGGTCATGCATGTTAGTTTAGGTTGTATTTTAGTTTTTTGTTTATGCATTTCATTGTGTGGGAGATCGATTGGTAGCATGCTGTGAATCAACCTAGCATCCTCATGTGCTAGGATTTAGGAAGATAAACTGTTAAGTTTTGATCTGAAGGTGACCCGGCCCGACCATCATGTTTTCTTTGTAAAATTGTGCTGTTTTGTGAGTGTGCATGCAGTTGACGGATATACAGGGATCTGCATGTGCTTTTCCAGACGGAGTGAATCGTATCGTCATCTACGAGTATATCGCTATCAGGATCAGGTTCTGAAGTTGGCAAAAATTGCATGTTTCAAGTGCATCAGGATGATATAGGTTGGATATTTACTCAGTGTATATATCATCGTCAGGATCATCTTTCGTGTGTATCCATCGTCTGCATATCACTATCGCATGCAGAAGTGAAAGTTCACTTTTTGGCTAAGGACCGGAAAGGTCATCATCAGGATATTGAAAAGATCACCAGATATTCATTATCATGTTGCGGAGGATATAAGTGTCTTATATCCTGTTGACATCATCATCAGGTGCATTGACATCATCATCGGGTGCAAGTGACGTCATCGTCATCAGGATATTGCGAATATCACCCTATGCAAGTTTATCCTGCTGTCGCTAAGTGTTTTGGCATCGGCGTAAGTCATCGGCATAAAGTTTGGTTAACATCATCAGGATGTTTCAATATGACCTGATAAGTCATATCCTGATGCTGTTTGTTTAAAGAAGGGCGATATCAGGGTGACGTAAGCATCAGGTGCATAAGGAATAACGTCATCAGGATATATGAGAGGAACCGGATATTTCATATCCTACCGACGAAGGGTGAAGATGATGCTAAACATCATGATGATGAAGATAGAGTTTGGCGGTAAGATGAACAGTGAACATCAGGAGGATAATTGTGTTCGTCGAATATGATGATGCTGCTGACAGGCGAAAGGCGAAAGGCAATAAGGAAGTGAACAGTAGTTAGCAGGAGGATAATTCATGCCTCTTCAAAATATGATGATGCTGTCTGTGTTAGCAAGAAATATGATGATGATGATAAGCCGATAGGTATTACATACTGCATGTCCAGGATTTTAACATGCTGGTTGTGTTAATGACTCCTCCTTCCCATTTGTAAGCTTCTGTTGCGTTTCCTCTGCATCATAGTGGTATCAGAGCAAAGGAAGGATCTTCTGGAAAAGATTAGGATATAGCAGGATGTCAGATGAAGAAGGAACATCTGAGATTCCAGCAAGGATGACCAACGTTGAGTTGGCAGTTTTGGTGAAGAAACAGATTGCAGAGAGCAAGGCCGTGAAGGCTCAGAATCAGGAATTGAAGGATGAGTTAGAGAAGTTGAGGAACAGAGTAGGTTCTGGTAGAGAAGAAGATAGGGAAGAAGAAGAGATCCCTAGTTGGAATGAGGAGGTCGTTCCTGCAGACCAGAGATCACTGTTGAACGCCCTCAAGGCCATGGAGAGGAGAACCATGGATGTGAAATTGGATTTGCCAGTGTTTACAGGAAAGATGGAACCTGATTCAGTGATGGAGTGGATAGACTCCTTGAACAATTTCTTTGAAACGGAGGAGATACCAGAACCACAGAGGGTGAAAATAGCCCAGTCAAAAATGAAAGAAGATGCCTTGACATGGTGGAATTTCGTCCAAGATGATAGAGTACAGGAAGGAAAGTGTAGAGTCACTACATGGAAGAAAATGATGGCATTAGTAAAGGAAGCTTATGTCCCATTGGATTACAGTATCCAATTACACAAGAGGAAGCAAAACCTGAAGCAGAAGGAGCTAGATGTCAGCTCATATACAGAAGAATTCATGAAACTTTGTATGAAAACAAAGGTAAAGGAAAGTGAAGAAGAGAAGGTAGCCAGATACCTTAATGGATTGAGGTTCAACATTCAGGAAGATTTAAGTCTGCATAATCCAGATACAGTTTAGAAATGCTTTCAGTTGGCATTGAAAGTGGAAGAGAAGTTAAAGAGAAAACAAGAACAACACAATAGAGGAAGAGGAAGACAACAAAGGGGTGGAAGAGGTCCTTTTAGAGGTAGAGGACATGGACATGGATATCAAGGAGAATCTAGTCATGACAATAGTAAGGGAAACAATAGTCAGAACCAGGGGGAAAATTATAGTCAGCAAGGAAACTTCAGAGGTAGAAGACCTTTCAGAGGAAGATCCCAGGGCAGAGGATCCATCAGATGTTATAACTGTAACAAAGAAGGCCATATAGCCAGCAGATGTCCAGAAAAGGCCACAAGCTCAACAGGAGAAAGGAGAACAAATCTGATCAAAGAACCTAATAATCAAAGTATGACAGGCTCTAATTCTTTTCAGAGTGTGAATGCTCCTGATAATTATGGATACCCAGAAAATGGAGAGTCTCTAATGATGAGAAGAACAGTGACTACCATGAAGGTACTTGACAAAGAATCCCCTCAAAGAAAGTCTCTTTTCAGGACTATTTGCAAAGCAGGAGGTAAGGCATGTAAAGTTTTGATTGATTCTGGTTCTACTGAAAATTTTGTGTCTGAAGAAATGGTGACAAAGCTTAAGCTTAGGAGATTGCCTCACCCATCCCCATACAAAGTCTCATGGCTTACCCAAGGTCAGCAGACAATTGTAGAAGAGCAGGCTTGGGTAGAATTTCAGGTTGGAGCATATAAGGATAAGTTGTTGTTTGACATTACCACGATGGATGCTTACAATCTTTTATTTGGTAGACCATGGCAGTATGATTTGAAGGCACAACATGATGGTGTTAGAAACACCTATACAATCACTAAAGATGGTAAGGTTATAAAGTTACTACCATTGACGGAGAAGGAGGAGAAATCTAAAGGAAAAGAGGTGAAGGTAATGCTGATGGAAGGTAAACAGTTCATGAAAGAAGTAGCAGCAGAAGGTGCAGTTGCATATGCCCTAATCCCATGTATGAGGGTGAATAAAGAATAGCAGCAAGAAGTCAAGGAAGAGAAGAAGCAAAGGTTCATAGACCCAGCTATCCAAGAGCTATTGGATAAGTACAAAGGTATCATCTCAGAGGGAATGCCAAGATCCCTACCACCTGTCAGGGATATTAGTCACTGCATAGACTTAATTCCAGGGTCAACACTTCCAAACAAAGCAGCCTATAAGCTAACTCCAGAACAGAATGCAGAAGTAGCCAGACAAATTGAAGAATTATTGGATTCAGGTCTGATTGGGAAAAGTTTAAGTCCATGTGCAGTACCAGCTGTACTAGCACCAAAGAAGGAAGGTACTTGGAGGCTTTGCACAGATTCCAGAGCTATTAACAAGATCACAATCAGGTATAGGTTTCCAATCCATAGGATAGAGGATTTACTTGACTGTTTGGGAGGTGCTAAGTATTTTACAAAAATAGATCTAAAGAGTGGATATCATCAGATCAGGATTAGGCCAAGAGATGAATGGAAAACAGCATTCAAAACTAATGAAGGGTTATATGAGTGGAAGGTTATGCCTTTTGGTTTATCTAATGCACCTAGTACTTTTATGAGGTTGATGAATGAGGTTTTGAAAGAGTTCATTGGTAAGTTTGTCATAGTATATCTAGATGACATTATGATTTTCAGCAACACAAAAGAAGAACATCTCAGACACATAGATTTGGTTCTTAAGAGGTTACATGAAGAGCAGCTGATGATAAATTTAGACAAGTGTTTGTTCATGCAAGAGGAGATCACATATTTGGGTTTTGTCATTTCACAAGGAAAGTTACAAATGGATAAGGAGAAGGTAAGTGCCATATTGTCTTGGCCAACCCCAAAGACTATGAATGATGTCAGAAGTTTCCATGGGTTAGCAACCTTCTACAGGAAGTTTATAAGAGGGTTTAGTCATATTTGTGCACCCATGCTTGATACCATCAAAGGAGGACAGAAGTGCAGATTTGTTTGGACTCAAAGAGCAGATGATTCTTTTGAAACATTGAAGAAGAAGGTGGCACAGCAGCCAGTCCTTGCACTTCCAGACTTTAACAAAATCTTTCAGGTGGAATGTGATGCCAGTCACATGGCCATTGGAGCAGTACTCAGCCAAGAAGGTAGACCTATTGCATTTTTCAGTGAGAAGCTCAATGATGCTAAAAAGAGGTATTCCTCATATGATTTGGAAATGTATGCTTTAGTCCAGTCACTCAAGAAATGGAGGCATTACTTGATGCCAAAGGAATTCATAGTATTCACAGATAACCAGGCTCTGAGTTTCATAAACAGCCAGGAAAAGCTGAACCACAGACACATGAAATGGGTAGAAACCTTACAAGCTTTTACTTTTACATTGAAGCATAAGAAAGGAGTCAAGAATAAAGTTGCAGATGCTTTGAGCAGGAGAGTTCTAACAGTCAACCAGATTCAGTTAGAAAGTGTTAGCATTGATTCACTAAAGACCATGTCTGAGACTGATGAAGATTTTGGGGAGATAGATCATGTATGTACTTCTTTTGGAGAGAAATATCATGCTGAATTCTCTGAATTTTTGATTCAGGATGGATTGTTGTTCAAAGGTGGACAGTTATGTATTCCAAGGTGTTCTATGAGGTTAAACATCATTAAGGAGAAACATTGTGGAGCTATGGCAGGTCATTTTGGTCTAGATAAGACTCTTGATCTTGTCCGAAGACATTACTTTTGGCCTAAGTTACAATCAGATGTCAGAAAGTTTGTAGAGACATGTGTGATATGTCAGAAAGCTAAAGGCAGGTCGACTAATGCAGGTTTATATCAGCCCTTACCCATTCCTTCCAGACCATGGGAAAGCATAAGTATGGATTTTGTCTTGGGTTTACCAAGGACAAGGAAAGGGTTTGTCAGTGTTTTTGTTGTAGTGGATAGGTTCAACAAAATGGCACATTTATTGCCATGCAAAACCACTGCTGATGCTTCATACATTGCAGATTTGTTTTTCAGGATCCATGATAACATTCCCAAGCATGATCCTCCACAGTTGCAGAAGGTTTTGGACACCAGAGTGGTCAAGCAGACCCGGAACAAACAGTACTTGGAGTATCTAGTCTCTTGGAAGGGAAAACCTAATTCTGAAGCAGTCTGGATGACTGAAGAGCAGATCCAGAAACATGGTGCCAATCTTCATACTCTCATCTCAAGTGGACTTGAGATTTCTTCTTCTGGGGAGTATGGTGTAGGAGCACCCCTACAAGACAGGATATAGGTTCATTGTCCGCATGACAGGACATTAGTCTATTTTTAGCATGTTTGACTTCATAATGTAATAAGGTCCATTGGACCAATGCATATGTATTAGATCAGCCTAGGAGAGTGTGCAGGTAGTTAGAGTTCGTTATTAGGTTGTCTGAGCTGTCTTCTCCCAGCCGCTTGGAAGTTCCCAGCCGTTGGGAATCGAGTTGGTAGTACTCGTAGGATATTGCTATAAATAACTCAGATCAGTTAGGGTTTGAGAACACAGAGAGAGAGAGTAGTAGTTATGTTATGTTGTACTGGTGATTGAGTGAGATCCAGAGATCAGTCCAGACATTGTGAAACATTGTTGTTCGATAGTATTGTAGAAACAGGACATTTGTGTTTCATCTAAATAAGATCTCATCAATTGCATTATCTGGTTTATCAGCTGTTTATGTTTTGATTTCTGTTCTGATTACAGGTTAATGGATTCTTTCAACCCTTCCACCGGTTGATCCTGTGAATCGGTGGAATGGTCATGCATGTTAGTTTAGGTTGTATTTTAGTTTTCTGTTTATGCATTTCATTGTGTGGGAGATCGATTGGTAGCATGCTGTGAATCAACCTAGCATCCTCATGTGCTAGGATTTAGGAAGATAAACTGTTAAGTTTTGATCTGAAGGTGACCCGGCCTAACCATCATGTTTTCTTTGTAAAATTGTGCGGTTCTATGAGTTTGCATGCAGCTGACGGATATACAGGGATCTGCATGTGCTTTTCCAGACGGAGTGAATCGTATCATCATCTACAAGTATATCGCTATCAGGATCAGGTTCTGAAGTTGGCAAAAATTGCATGTTTCAAGTGCATCAGGATGATATAGGTTGGATATATACTCAGTGTATATATCATCGTCAGGATCATCTTTCGTGTGTATCCATCGTCCGCATATCACTATCGCATGCAGAAGTGAAAGTTCACTTTTTGGCTAAGGACCGGAAAGGTCATCATCAGGATATTGAAAAGATCACCGGATATTCATTATCATGTTGCGGAGGATATAAGTGTCTTATATCCTGTTGACATCATCATCAGGTGCATTGACATCATCATCGGGTGCAAGTGACGTCATCGTCATCAGGATATTGCGAATATCACCCTATGCAAGTTTATCCTGCTGTCGCTAAGTGTTTTGGCATCGGCGTAAGTCATCGGCATAAAGTTTGGTTAACATCATCAAGATGTTTCAATATGACCTGATAAGTCATATCCTGATGCTGTTTGTTTAAAGAAGGGCGATATTAGGGTGACGTAAGCATCAGGTGCATAAGGAATAACGTCATCAGGATATATGAGAGGAACCGGATATTTCATATCCTACCGACGAAGGGTGAAGATGATGCTAAACATCATGATGATGAAGATAGAGTTTGGCGGTAAGATGAACAGTGAACATCAGGAGGATAATTGTGTTCGTCGAATATGATGATGCTACTGACAGGCGAAAGGCGAAAGGCGATAAGGAAGTGAACAGTAGTTAGCAGGAGGCTAATTCATGCCTCTTCGAAATATGATGATGCTGTCTGTGTTAGCAAGAAATATGATGATGATGATAAGCCGATAGGTATTACATACTGCATGTCCAGGATTTTAACATGCTGGTTGTGTTAATGACTCCTCCTTCCCATTTGTAAGCTTCTGTTGCATTTCCTCTGCATCATTACTCATGCCATGTTTTGTGTCTCTCTTATCCTAATCTACATTCATTGGAGGGTTCTTTGATTTCAATAGAAACTTGATGTTCTTCAATGGATTTTATAGCTTCTACATGCTTTAGGAGTTCTTCATGTTCCTCATCTTTTAGGGACATCTTTTGAGGATGTTTATTTGTCCTTCTCATTCTCTCTTTTGGATAGGAGTTTTTTACCACAAGGTTTCTCCTTTTCTCTATTTGTGAGATAATTTATTATACATGGGTACCTTATTAGGCCTTGTTGTTAGGACCCATTTTTTTAGTGTTTAGCTTTCTCCCTAAGTATCACTTAAGGGAAGGTGTTAGTATGAAAATTGTTATTACTTAACTAGTTAATCTCCTAACTAGTTAGTCCTATTCACACTAGTCACTTAGCTCACTTAGAGACTTTTACCTTTTAGTCTCACCTCATGAGTGCACTACTGTAATGTAGGAAAAGAGGGTTGATGGGATTGATGGATAGTATAGCTAGAACCTCCTTTCACCACTTACATTCAAGGACATTTAACCAAGTTGAATCACAACTTATGCAAGAAGGCTCAACTACAAGTTGGTTGTCACTTGGAATGATAGGGAAATTTGGAATTGATTGATTAATGTATTAATTTTAGTCTGATTTAGCTTAAAACCCTAATTATACAAAATCATAAACAAACAGACAAAACCTGATAAATCCTCACACAGAGATAGACTAAACACATATTAGATACATACCAGATTTCAAGTTCTAGAGTACGAAAATGTCAGGGGCTAAAGAGCGGGTGCCCAAGCCCAAGGTACTACTTTTTCTGAGGACTTCAAGATCTTTTCCACTACTGAATACAACCATTTTAGAGATTCTCTGTAAGACAAAATTGAGGGGCAAAAGAGTGAGTACCCAAGCCCTTCCTGAGCTATTTCCTGCTTTTTTCTTCAAATCTTGATTCCTTACACTCTACAACAGTCCTCTGTAACTCCACTCTTTGAGATCCAACACTTGTCACCTGCAATCACGAGAAGAGGGGTTGGGGGTTGTGGTGTTTAGGAGCTTGCTTCGGTCAAGCCTCAGAATGGCATTCAAGCCTTCCAACACTGTTGTTAGATAAATAGTGCATGTCCTTGCAAGACAAAGGCAAAAACAAATTGATAAATGATTGATTAAAGCACAAATAGATATCACCTCAAAGGTGTAGCTCTCAAGTAGGTGAAGATCTTTCACAACATGAGAAGATGAAGCCAAATCTCCAATAACAAACATAACAACAACACTAGTCTTCTCTACAACACAATGAATGCCTTGGATGCTCTAAAATCATAAGTTTGTCAAAATCTCATAATCATCTTCTAGTTTGCAAATGAAGTCATAAACATGCTTATATATGTATTCCTGCTTTAATTTCGTAATTCAAACTTAAGATGTCGACAAGGAACACCTTTAATGGTAACTTTACCGACATTGAAATTTGGGACCCTGCCAAAATAGGGCAGGGCAAGGGTGTGGAAGCCCTTGTCCTGGGACCTATTTTGGGATAGGATTAAGCTCTACAATGTCCCCTATGTCCCATTTATCATGGGTTTCAGGGCATTTTGTCTCGAGATTCATTTCTAACATGCATGATGAAACATAAGGGACCCAGGAGCTAAACTTAGGAGGTAAAAGTCCTAGGAGGACATTTTATGACATAACAACTACATGTGTCCTCACACTTATCCCAAGTGTGTCCACATGTGTCACCACATTGTAGGGGTAGTCAGTCTTTCAATCCTACCTTCTCTACTCCTTGTTCTACATATACAACTTGGATCCTATTGTACTTTACAAGATTCACTTTGTTGATTCACTTGTATGATAGTTTTTCCATTCTTACCATGCATATTCATTTGCCAAAGCATTTGAGATTGTAAGATTGATTTGTCTTCTCCAACAAAAATTGACATGCCCAACTATTGCAGGTCAAGGATTTCATTTATCTAGTGCTCTTTGAAATGCTTTAAAAGATACCCCACATGAAATCTTTTCAAAAATATCTACCAAGTGATCATCACA
The DNA here is from genome assembly GCA_027924645.1 of Cunninghamia lanceolata. Lineage (NCBI taxonomy): Eukaryota > Viridiplantae > Streptophyta > Pinopsida > Cupressales > Cupressaceae > Cunninghamia > Cunninghamia lanceolata. Next base: position 5,624,276 of record BSBN01001032.1, on the reverse strand, counting down.
AGGTAAAGGACATTTTTTGCTCCTCCTATTGCTACCAAGTGGAAGTAAAACCCCACAAAAGAAAAATAGCAAAGTGACCTTTGAGATTGCTCCCATATGGCTACATCCTAAAACATCTATCCAAGGCTATCAACCAAGCCTCTATCTTTGCTCCCTCTATTGAACCCTTAAATGTTGATAGATGCAAGAAAATAAGATCCCTCATGTACTCTGTTGACTCTCTAGAAACTTTAGTGGCATGTCTAACCTCATAATGAGGCTACTCTTGCCTAAGTTACTCCACTCTAGAAATGGAAGGGCTCATAGAGTGCTTTCAATCATCATAATGTCTATCCTCCTATTACAAGGGTTATGAACTAGCTTCATGTGTATCCTCCTACCTAGGAATAAACTTCTCCAAGAGCTACTACAAAATACCCACTATCTGTAGTCTAAATCCACCCACATCGTTTAGCTAAACTCATCTCATAATAGGATATCTCTCACTTTGAATCTCTAAAGGATTCCTTCCAAGGTCAACAACTAGACTGATAGGTCTATGAATAATAAGATTAGGGTTGTGTTTTCCCTTCACAAATAAGAAGCAGGTCAACACACACACACACACACTAGTCTAGTATAGCATACACTCAAACACACACAACCTAGAGCTATTGTGTTACAACCTAGGGTTGTGATAACAAATTTAATGCCTAAACTTTACTAAGGACATTGATGGCTAAAATGTTTCTCAAATTAATAATTGTAACATAACCTTGTCATAATGCACACATTACACATCAAGGTTGTTGTCAAGTATGACAAGACTTTGCAAATGCCCAAGTATAATTATTCAATCCATCTTGAGACAATTGATCATGAGGTACAATAGAGTATATAGGGTATCACCCTATACTAGTGATAAGGTACTAATTACCTATAACCTAGATACACAAAAGCAAGGACTAAAGTAAAAAAAGATGCAATTCACTTATAAAGGAAATATATATGAATAATTGTGTCCTTCAATTCACCCAAATTATAAAAACATACCTCATAGTTGAAAAACATTACATCTAACATAACATTCACATTCTCTTTCTCAAGTGAATGTTCACTAGGGAGGTTCATTAGCTCACCCAATTCTCACAAGAGATTGATCAATCCAACTCACGAATATAGATTTGACTCAAAACATGTTAATTAACTTAAGGGAACATAATTATAAATTTCAAGATGGAGGGGAAAAAGCAAGTTCTGTAGGTCATTTTTCACTTTATAAAACATTATGGAAAATGTTGTTTTCAACTCCCTAGTCATGTTTTCCACTTAAAAGCCATGTTCAACCCTTTTTCTAGTAATAAGTTTTTCCCTAGGGTGAGCACTATTTGTCCCCCTAGTAAAATAGGTGATGCAATAGTTTGAAGGCAAAAAGATAGCAATTTTCCCACTTTGCTCCCATAAAAGAGGAGATAATATTCTATAGTATGTCTATATCTTCAAGACCAAAACATTATGAGAGAGAGTTTTAGGTTTTAGGTTAGAAAACTCTCTCTCAAGCCCCAATTTCTTCCAAAAAAGAAGAATTACAACACTACAAGAAAGAGGGGTAAAAATCACAATTGCACACATAAAGTTCTTTTAATTATCAAAATCTAGGAATAACTACAATATGCTAATGAATTCTAAATTTCCACATCATGTATCCAATACATAAAAGTTGGAAATTATCACTTTTTAAATATCATATAAAATTACATTCTTTTCACCAGGATGAAGATTCTCATTTCCCCAAACATTTTTTTTTATCAAAGTCCATAATACAAATAAGATTAAAATAACATATCCACATCTATAATACATGGATGGATATGTTTGTAGATCATCTACATGCTCAAAAGTAGCATTCACAATAATTTACATACTTTCTCATCAAAAAATGCATAATTGAAAATAATGAAACTATAAACTTCCTAAATCATTGAAATATATTTATTTATATCTCCTTCCACAACAAATAGTGTTGAGTCTACCACCTGACTATGCCAATCCAAAAGGACTAACTTATTTAACTATAGCTTTATGAGCTCACAGGTTTTCAAGCACACACATCAATCATACAAGATTGAAAACATGCAAGATCACACTCAAATAAGGTTTTCTCAATCACAATTTGGACATACACTAGATCCAATTTACAAAAGGAAGAGGGCACACTAAGGAAAGGAGGGTCAATATCTTAGCTATTCAAAGCATGAGATGGAATCAAAGGAGACATAGTAAGTCTCATAGTAAGCACTCATCCTTTATGGTTGCATCTAATTAAACATTTGCATCAAACACTAGACACAATACTCTATAGTTTGGGAAATCATGTTCATCTAATAGTTTTCTATCTTACAATATAACACTAAATATAATCCTATATAGTTTGGGAAATAATGTTGCATGTAATCCTTTTCTTATTTACTTTAAATTTTTGATCATTCAAGTGAGGGATGAGGGTCCCCTCCCTTTGTATTCAATCAAGAAAAAGATTTTTGAATATATCAAAATCCCATAGGATACAACTATTCATGACCTAGAAATAGATAGATGAAAGATATGAATGGAATGAAGGCCAAAAAAGACTACATTATTCTTGATCCTTTGATATCCATTTTCACATGGGAACAAAGAAGCATATTATTTAGTTCTAGATATTTTTTGGTTGGAACATTTTTCCTCTTCTGCACTAAAGTCCATGATTTATCAATGTTTTCTTCATCATGAGATAGAGAGGATGGTTGAGAAACATCCATTGTTAGATGGACCCTTTTTTTCTTGATTCACCTTCTACGATGAGGATATAGGTTTTTACTTGACCATGGAAAGGGCTACCTCCAAAGGATTTCTTGAACTAGTCATTACACCATTCAAACCCTATGTTGGTTTAGATAAAGAGATAGATATCACATGTGAATCTTTCAAAGTAAGATGATAAGAAAGGTCTTCTTACCACCATGAGGGTTGGTTGTCTAATTTTCTTCTAGATTTGGGACAATATATGATCATGTGACTAGTTTTGTAGCACCCACAACAACAAAATGTCAACCACTCATAGTCTAGGAGATGGATCGAAGAATGATTATCTACTTTTAGAATGATATCTTTTGGAAGATCTTTTGAAATGTCTAAATCAACTAGAATTTGCATAAAATCTATGTGAGTGAAGTACATGTGACTAAATATATCATTAGCAAGCATCCCAAAGAGTTTTTGATTGCTTCAAAACATGATTTGATCCAAAACTAAAGTGGAAGATTTGGATGTAAAACCCAAATAGACATGACATTGAATGATTTAGTGATAATATTGAAAGTAGGATTCCAGGGTTTGAGCATGAACAAAGGTTTCCCTATATTTTAATATGATCATAGAGGATAGCATCCCAATCTTTCATAGAGTAAAAAATTATGATAGAAACTTCTAAGAACAGGGATATATTTCCAAATTATTTTTCAAAGTAGATCCCTAGTTCTTAAAAATCAATTTGTGAAGATCAAAAATGCTAGGCCAAAGGAGATTGAAGTAGAAAATTAGTCCATGTTTAGCAAAATATTCCTCTCCTTCAATCACTTTGTCACCTAATTCTAAAAAAAGGGAAGTTTTGGTGTAAGGGGATAAATATTCCCCATAGGTGATGATTGCAAGCCATTTTTTCCAGAGTAATCTTGTTATTAGGATTAATAACACATTAATTTATCATAATCTCTAAAGATTTGTAGGATTGCATACTACTAGTGCTATCAAGGGCAACTTTCTCTCTAGAGGGACATGTATTGTCAAATTGCAGTGCCAAAGGAATATTACCATTCATTGGAGAATTAATGTTGTTGTTTAGAGACTTGGATCTAGGATTAGATGCCCTATGGTGGGACTATTTGGTTACCAAAGCCCTAGTATTTCCCATGTATGAAGAACCAAATTACATGATGACCCTTCCAAAGTAGCTTTTATCTTTGATGATGGTGGAATTGCCATATGATTTTCTTTTAAGGCATCCCATTGGTGAGGGAAGGCATACACTATTCATAATAGAGGAGGAAGGATTTAGGGTTTTCAACTTGCACAATGGAGATTCGGGAGTAATGAAGCCATTTTTCAAGTTTTTCCCTTCTTATTTATTTAATGAACCCATTTTCAAATTTATTTAGTCAATCCATTTCTTTCCTCACACACCAGGTAGAATCCAATAGAGTTTGGACAAGAATGGCCACTCCAAGCCTTCTACTTTCTTCTCAATTCTTGTAGTAATGTAAGAATGAAAATTATACAAAATGACTCTTAAAAAGGATAAAAGGGTTGCAAACAAATAGCAAGAAAACCCTATACCTAATTTTTTCCTTTACCATTCCATTTTAGAAATACCCATAAAATGAAAGCCTTCAAATACTTTAATAAATCAAAATATAACTTTTAAAGTTTCTATTGAAAGTTCTCAAATACATAGAACCCCATTAATGGAGCCTTCAAGATTTTTCACATAAATAATGGAAAGATATATGAACAATCATTTTGTGCAAACTAGAATCGCAATAATATTTCATTATTCTAAAGCACTTAAATCATAAAAAGAAGAAAACCTCAATCTTGCACAAACTAGGAATCCTAAAGTTGATGAATCTTCAAATATAAGAACACACCAAACCTCTCCAAAGAATCCAAACCTTCTCCTGAGCACAAGTCTCTTTCAAAATCTTCAAGATCATACTCTAGATTTTGAGAATAAATTATCTATGCTCTCTCTCAAACTCAAATATTGCATAACCCTCAACATGAATCTCATTTCCAATATGTAGTAAAACCTATTCTCAAAAATAATTTTCTTTCCATACACCAAGCTTTAAAATGATATATATTTTCTAAATCATAGCTTTTATGACCTTATAATTACTCTATAAGTTGTCATTTCACCTTGTTAACATGTTACAAAAACTCTTAATATATAGTATACATAATAGTTTTCTATGTGTGTAAGAATTATTTAGGAGCTTTTAAAAATGATATAACTCATTTATAAAATAAAGATGTTAGTTAGATTTAAATTAGTAAAAATTACAAGTGTTGAAAAAGGATATATATCTACATGTATATGTATATGTATATCTATATTATACATATACATATACATATATACACACATATACATGTACATCTACATATACATTTATCACCTTTTTGACATGTTTCAAACATTCTTTATATATAATATTCATAATAGTTTATTATGTGGGTTGGAATTATTTAGGAACTTTTAAAAATGATATATTTGATTTTGAAAATAAAAGGGTTGAATAGATTTAAATCAGTAAATTTAAAAGTGTATATATGGTGCAGTCACGGTCAGAGGGTTCACAGAATAAATTGTCCAAACCATGCAACTAGAGTAAACACAATGGAAACAACACAATCATAGAATGCAATGGAAGATTCAAATGATCAATATATCAAATAATCATAATACTTATATGCCAGCACATGCAGGCTACATTCAAAGGACTCATATGCCTGCTTTCCAGGTTACAACAGATATGCAAGATATGACATTGAAGTGCCTCCCGAAAAGAAAATCAAACTTGAAATCACATACTAAAACTACTAACTGAGAGTTGACTTCATAATGCATCTAATAGATCTATATATATATCATCTTCAAGCTCATGAAATCCTCCACGTCGGCCACAAGAAGGTTACAAACTCCAAAGAAGGATGTAATGTCTAGAAACAAGAAGGTTGGCCTTAAATAGATGGTAATGCTCTGCAAATGCATGAAACTTGGTTTGGATGTAGTGCCCCTCTGTTTTCACTTTTGTTGTGTAGGTAGTCTGGCTAAGGAACCTGAAGATGAAGATGAAACATAAGCTTCTGTTAGTACTTTCATGGGTATGATGCATATTGTTATTATGCAGAGATTTATTTGGATAGTCAAGTGATGCAGTAGTATGTCGTTAGGATAGGTGGAAAGGGTGACATCGTACCATTGAATGTATGAGGGACATACAGGAATGAGATATGAATGTTAGAGTCTGTTCCCTAGTGCTTCGGCTATTATGCATATGTGCTCTAACTTGTATGTTGAGTGAATAGGTACCAAGCATCGACTCCATCTAAATTGGCAGGTTTGAGCATACCTTGAACCCAATGGAATTAGTTGACTAGAGATAGCACTTAGTCCCCTACCCTAGCCATCATCCTCGAAGAGGATGAGTACCCAGTTTGATACCTTGTCAGTACAGTCGGTGGTTAATCAGTGTTGCTTGAAGTTTTGCTTTTTGACCCTGGTTAGTGGTCAAGTAATTGTTTTGGTTTTTGGTTTAATTTTGTCTAGTAATATGCCTTGGTTATCTTATGCATTAAAAGATAGATAATTGTTTCTTGTTTTACTGTGAGTTTTGTGGTCTCTTCCATTTTGTATAATAGATATGGAGTATTTCATGGTGATGTTGTCTTGATTCTAAAATCTGATCACCTATTATTCTCTTCAAGTTCCTTGTTTGCATATTGGAGAATAGTACAATGAAAATTTATCTAATTTTGTTGCCAATCAATCCACATGATTTTCCTGTGTTCCTCTTTATGTTTGCATGCAAGTCGATTAGTGATTTACTTTCTTTCTGATTAAATTGCATTTTACTTTGACACTCCTATTTAATGATAGGCCGATGCTGGCATAGGTTGTGGTTCTAATTTCTCTTACCATATATTTCTTGGTTTTAACTATAGATTGAAAGAATGATATTTGTAGTTAATGAAGACATAGTTAAATAATATGATAATTGCTCATGATGTTTTAAATTCCAATTTCGTGGTACTTTATAGAATTCCAACTCTTTAATCTTTATGTCATGAAACAGTTGTTAGACCACTCCTCCCTCTCTTTTGCCTCAACCTATGCATGTTTGTCTTCTGATGATGAGGTTAAATATGTCTATTGTTAGTCGATGGGGGAAGAAGAAGAATTTGTAAACTTGGTGGAGGATGAATAACTCAGGAAAACTACTCAAGAGGCTCTATGGTGTTCAAAGGATCTCTTTGTTTCCTGCCTATAGTTTGTCAAGGAACGCCCTTTTTCGAACACCACAGAAAGATACTCTACCAAATGTAGTGGCAGTAAAAGTTGTGAATAATACAACTAGCACAATAAGCCAAATTAGCACAGTCTTGTTGGGGAAAGGAGGATTGAATTTCAATCAAAGGGGAATCACTGGGTTTCACTCAAGAGGGCTCGTTTGTGAAGATAATCTTTATGCCAGAGACAGGTATGTGCTAACCCCATAATGTGATGAATTCTTTAAGTATTAAAATATCTAATGGTTTCCATTTTACCATTCTTTCCAGAGTTGTGGTAAATACTAATACCAAGAGTTAGCTTACAACTTCTAGTTTCTTGCTGCATAGTTTTTATATCTTGTTTTTTTTTTCTCATCATAACCTGCAATTGGGATATTCCAAGAGACCATGCTTCTTTGGAGATGTGAAATAGATTTCTTCCTACACTCTTCACTCATTAGGGAGCTCGCTTAAGATTATGCCTTGTTGGATGTCCATAACCTATTGTAAAGTGCCCATCTTAGCATATGCACAGAGGGTGCTGGTAAAGGTTATAGAAATCAAATTTTACACTTGCTAGTAATATATTCTTGAAAGTTCCTAAAGTCTTTTCAACAAATCCATTTTGTATATAAACATGCACTCCTTGTAGTCTATGGGACCTCTTCTCTTGAGGCATTTTGTCAAACAGTGCATGTTTTTTTATTTCATGCCTTCTCATTGTGTACAGGTTAGCTAGAGTAGAACATTTACAACATCTGATGAAAATTCTCTATCCTTTATGTCTTGACAGATGTATAACCTTATTCCAGAACTCCCTTAGTGCATCATGCATGGAAGAAACGAGAATGGTTAAGAAATTTGGATTTGCACCTACTAATTACATTTGTTTGTAAAGTCCTAAATCCTTCTCTACACATTCATTTGTGATTTCCTTGCAATCATTACATTCCTTGAGTCAAACCTTCTAACCCACGCTAGTTGGTGTAGTGCTTCTTTCCCATGGTATGTTTTATGTAGTATATAGCTTATAACAATTGTTAATAGCACCATCCTTGACACCATTGCATGCACCTGATTCCAAAAGCTCCATGAGCAAATTTAAGACACTTTTACATCTGTTTTCACTATGGAAAATTGTGCTGATAGGGCACCGTTTCTAGATCTTTCTACCACTCCTTTCACATAAGAATTCCTTTAGGGATTGATTCTTGAACATTAGAATCTTCTCCTTTTGAAATCTATCTAATCCTAGGGCCGCTCCTCTTCTCATGCCATGCCTTTCGCTGAAACTATTTTAATTTAGAAATATTCTATTTTTGACTAGTGTGCCAGCATGGCGCCTTGTTTTCTATTTGATTCATAAATTTTTTAAAAGACATTGCTTCGTGTTCTTGGGCAATTCATTAGGGTGTTTTCCCTTCTTAAATGAAAAATTTATGATCTCTATCTCTAGCGCAAGAGAAACACTTACTCTAATTACTCAGTCATTTTTGTTTGCTCTTTCTAATCCTATTTTGGATTCAAATCAACTCATCAAACTTCAAATTAAGGACTATCCTTCCTTTGGATTCTATATGGCTTTTCTTTGAATAGATAGGCATCCCTAATGCCACCAAATGTGGCCTTTGTCCGTCGTATAATGTGATACCCTTAATGAAATTTGTAGATGACTTTCTCCACATGATTTGCATAAGGTTGCATTTTTTATCAACAAATCTTATGTCTTGGTGCATAACCAACAATCTTTCCTTAAAGATTGTATGAGGTATGTGTTTATCCTATGATTGAGGCCCTCTGAGGGCACTTTCCTTGTAGTTTTCTTATTTCTACAATGGTTTCATAAGATTTGTTTGTGCCTTTTCATGATGGACGCCACCAAAGTTGTGAAACTCTTCCAATCTTCTTATTATGAGTAATGAATGACTTTAGGAATTATTTCTTAGGTCAACTACATTTTAGGTAGTACATCATTTTTTGTAGTCCCTTAACTTTGGAATAACTACTTTGGGGTGTGTAGGTTTAAGTAATAATATGTGTATTAGTCAACCCTTATAGTAGTATTTTCTTATGATTGTTCCATATTACTTGCTATTTTTTTTAATATAATAAAGGTAATTGATAACATTTCAAGTAATTATATATATATTTTTATAATAGCAGATTAGCGTTACAATTATTGGCAATATACTTGCATCTGAATCTTGAGTTAGAAACAAATTGCCATTAGTTGGGTTAGAGTGTTATTATAACTAAATTAATTAAGGCTTCATTTATCCCACAATCATGTTCTGAGACTGAACAAAGACTTTAATCACTTTGTGTTGTGTCTCTTTATAATGTTAACTTCCTAGTGTGTCAACAATATGAAGATTTAGAATTTATATCTATGATTGTTAAGGCTCCTCATTAAGGATTTTCTTAGTGGCGAATATTCACCAATTAGTGAATATCACCGATCGGCCAAGTCAGAATTGGCGAATAAATCACATCCAATAGGGTGGTCAAATCACCCAGTTTTTATGTATTATCAGTCAAATCCATATCCATTTGCCATCAATTTATTTTATGAGAATCAATGAAATAAGATTTTCACCATAATAAACTATGCGTTTCAAATGGACAGACTAATATTTTTGCTTGGAATTTTAGAAGCAAGTACTAAATCACCTATATATTCGCTAATACTATTAAAACAACATTGTGTATCAGGACACGTTTCACCAACTCCATTAAATGGACACTGCACGTGAGGACCCATTTCACCAACCCTATTACATGGTCACTGCGTGTGAGGGCCCATTTCGCCAATTAAAATTTACAAGTAGTTGATTATGAGGGGCCATTTCACCAATTTGCATGACACCTCTGTGCTAATCTTAGGGGCATATTCACCTTGGAAATTTCAATGTATGTAGTCTGTTGAGGTTTGATTCACTGACACTTAAATATATTCCTTATATAATCATGCGGGATTCACCAAATATTTTTGATATACCATATAGAATTCCCGCAGAATTCGCCAAATATGGAATGATATAAATACAATCAAAACTTTGATTTATTCTTACACATTTTGTTCAGTTCTAAACTTGTGACTTGTAAGATCTCGATTCAGATTTTGGAAGTTGGAGTTGGCACCTTGAAGTTGATCGTAGGCAAAGTTACAAAATTACAACATAGGCATTCCTGCATTAGCGAATAGCAAGTTAGTGAAAACCTAAACTTAAAGGTGAGTGATCATTTCTTCATAGTATTAGTGTTTTAAGATTTCTTTATGGATTTATCCCTCTTCCATTCTTGATTCAATCTTAAAGAAGATATTTAGTAGGGAATGGGATCTATATTCTATGAGTATGTCCTTAAACAAGAAGACATTTTTTCTAGCTTTTATTTGAAGTCAGAGATCAAGATGTCGAGCCACAAGTACGACAAGGGTAAGACTCCTCAGGGGGTGAAGGGACTGGGAGGCCAACAAAACATAGAAAAGGTGGAGTTAGTATATAGTCTTACTTTGGAACTGGCAATGTTTTTGATCCATCAAATCAAGATGGAGCTACACAATCAACTCTTACACCAAATAATAATGAATAAGCCATTCGCAATACCTCACCACCACCAGAAAGTGGGATTGCCATTGAGTTAAATGAGGATGAGAATACCATAGAAGAGACTCCAAGGGATACGCTGGTTAGCCAGAATGAGGATGGAAATACTGTAGAAGATGTTCCAAGGGATACCTTGGTTAGCCAGAATGAGGATGGCAATACCGCATAAGATGTTCCAAGGGATACCCTGGTTAGCCAGAATGATGATGGCAATACCACAGAAGATGTTCCAAGGGATATCTGTTGCAAGTATGAGGTTAATCAGTGTTGTCATTGATGTCAACATACTCATATTGCATTAACAAGAAGGATTGGATGAGCTGTGTGCTAAGGATATTGAGAAAATTAGTCTCAATCAGGAACAATGAAGAATAGTGATGAGAAGAAGGCAAAAGTACTCAATAGGTTAAGGATTAGAAGATACGGATTAAAGGGTTTGTAGATATGACTCTTGAGATGATCCAGTTAAGTTTTCAGAGGTCCGCATGAAGATTTGAAGAAGTTGTGATTGATCAAGTAGAACCGGTTCCGGGAGATGCTCCGAAGTGACAGAGTGCTACAAAGAGGTCCGGTGAGATTTGGAAGTGCATTATCCTATCTTGCGGATTGGACAGAGTGTTTGGGATGTCCTTGTGATGTGTCATCTCTATTGGTACATGGTTTGGAGATCCAGAAGCACCTCTTGCAGTATGACAGTGGCAATAAACTGTGTTCTTGAAGTTCTGGATAAGGAAGAGAAGAGATTCCAGTGAGTAGAGGAAGTGCGGATGTACCTGGTCATTCAGACAAGCTAGTGAAGGTTATTGGATCATGTTGAGGTTGTTTTGTTGGTCCGCATTGGTGGTAGAGCCCAAAATTGAAGATATTCTTCTGGATGAAGTTCTTGTTCAGACTAGCCGACCGGATGAGTTGTTCATCTTGCAAATGTTCTTTGTGGTGGCCGACCGGATGTGTTATTCATCTTGCGAATGTTCTTATGGTTGATTGCCGGCTTAGATGATTGTTCCTAAGTCGATGTCTTGTATAAATAAAGGTTTGTGAATTCATTTCAAAGTGTGTTGTGGAGCGGATGAGTGTGGAATAGTGAAAGAATGAAAGGCAGAGCAGGTGTGTCTCGAGCTTAAATGGAACTGATCCAGACATGGTGAAGATGTCATTCTCCAGTTCAAGGTTGTGATACTTATGATCTTGTAGACAGTGTGTCTCTTGTAGGTAGTGTGCCTCCTTGTGAGCAGTGTGCTTGGGCAGTGAGCCCTATTTGGCATGTGCCATTCATTTTTCTTATTCTTCTAACAGAGAACAATCCTTGGGTTAATCACCTCGTGGTTTTTCCCTTAACCTGGTTTTCCACGTCAAAAATCTTGGTGTCAAATGTGTTGATGATTATCTGCTCCAGTGTTTATGCTTTGTGCTTTCATGAATGATTAATTGATATGTTGTTAACTAACAAGAAGAATCAAGTGTTTGAAGTAGAAGCAAAGTTTTTATACAACTGATTCACCCCCCTCTCAGTTGTGTACCCTAGATCTAACAATTGGTATTAGAGCCAAGTTCCTCTGAAAGGAGCTTAACCGCTTGAGGAGATCCAGGATGTTGTCAGACAAGAAGGATAGTCCGAAGTTCGATGGAACCAATTTCTCACTCTGGAAAGGACGCATGAGATGTCACTTGGAGTGTATGGGAAAAGCATACTTGTCCATGATCAAAAATGATTATGTACCTCCACAGGGTGGTTCGACAACTCTGAATGAAATCACAGATGCTGAAAACAATTTGCAGACCAAGGAAGCTCTTCTAAGCACATTGAATGATTCAAAGCTCTCAAATGTTATTGACCTACCAACTGCATATGAGATCTAGGTCAAACTGGAACTTCAACATGAAGGAGATGAGTTTGTTAAGAGTGCAAGGTTGCAAAGTCTGAAAGGGAAATTTGAAAGATTGAAGATGAGAGATGATGAAAACATCACTACCTTTATGCCAAGAGTGAATGAGCTGGTATGTGGAATCAGGTATGCTGGTGGAGTTTTGGATGAAAATGAAATTGTTTGCAAAATCCTCAGATCCCTTCCTACTGCCTACAAAATCAAGGTTGCTGCCATTGATGAATTCAGAGCCCATATAACTATCACAAGAGAGCAATTGGCTGGCAAACTGGCTGCATTTGAAATGACTGAGTTTGGAGATGATCCCCCCAAGACTGAATCTGCATTCAAAGCCAGTGCCTATGTGAAAGGCAAGCAAAGATTTGATCCGGGAGAAAACTCTTCAAGGAAGCTGTCATGGTATGATCAAGCAAGAAAACACATGGAAGAGGAAGAAGCAGAAACAGCTCATCTCGAAGCCCCCATTGCAAAAAGACTACCAAGAGGATCCGGTAAGTATGAAGGAAAATTACCCTTTAATTGCTTCAATTGCAATAAGATTGGTCATTTTGCTTCAAGATGTCCAGAAAGATCTGCAAGGTCAAATGCTAACAGACAAAGGTTCCAAAAGAACTGTTATTATGTTCATGAAGAAGATGATAATGAAGGAGTAACAGATGATGAATCAAAAATGGGAAGCAAATATGGAAATGAATGGGTGTTTATTGCCATCAAGGAAGAAGACTCAATATCCTCTGAATCTGTCAATCATAAGGTTGTGGAAAGAGCTTTGGCTGCCCAAGTTGAAGAAAAAGATGATTGGGTTATTGACAGTGGATGTTCTCACCACATGACAGGTGACAAGAACAAGTTCTTAGTTTTGGAAAGATATGAAGGGGGAATGGTAAAGTTTGGTGACAATTCTGCTGGCAGAATCAGAGGTAGGGGAACTATTTCTTTTGATGGAAAAAGAAAAACCGGTAATGTACTATATGTTGAAGGATTGAAGCACAATCTTCTCAGTGTTGGTTAGTTGGTGGACAAAGGCTATGATCTCCGGTTCAAGAATGGAAGGTGCAGGATCTTTGGAAGCTTTGAAACTGAGATTGCATCCGATACTCAAACAAAAGGTAATATCTTCCATCTGGTCAGTTTTGACAAAGGTTGTTTGTTTGTTCAAGTAGATCAAAGTTGGTTATGGCATAGAAGGATGTGTCATGTGAATTTTGATAACATTATAAAGATAAGCAACACTCAGGGTGTAAGAGATCTTCCTAAATTGGTGAAACCTATAAATAGTTTGTGCAAAGAATGTCAGCTAGGTAAACAGAGCAGAGTCTCTTTTAAAAGCAAGGATCAGTCCACTACCGGATTACTAGAATTAGTCCATATTGATCTATGTGGTCTGACAAGAATCAAGAGTATGCAAGGTGATAGATATTTTATGTTACTGATTGATGATCATTCCTGGATGATGTGGGTTACCTTCCTAAAAGAGAAATCAGAAGCCGTTGAGAAGTTCAAAATCTTCAAAGCTATGGTAGAGAATCAAATTGGATTAAAACTGAAATGTCTAAGATCTGATAGAGGTGGTGAATGCACATCCGGTGAATTCATAGATTTCTGTGAGAAGCATGGTATAAAGAGACAGTTGTCTGCTCCTAGGACTCCACAGCAGAATAGAGTAGTTGAGAGAAAGAACCAGACCATCTAGGAAGCAGCTAGCACAATGATGATGGAAGCAAATGTTCCTCAGATGTTTTGGAGAGAAGCTGTCAGCACTGCAATCTACACTCTTAATCAAGTTCAAATTAGAAGCAATACCGGTAAGACTCCTTATGAACTTTGGTTTGGTATAACTCCCATTGTGAGATATTTCAGAGTATTTGGTAGCAAGTGTTACATCAAAAGAGATGAAGATCTAGGAAAGTTTGATGCTAGAAGTGATGAAGGAATTTTCTTGGGTTACTCCACTCAAAGCAAAGCATACCAGTGTTACAATAAGAGATTGAAAAAGATGATAGAAAGTACAAATGTGAAGGTTGATGAAGGAATTGAGAAGCCCTCAAGATTCTATGAATGTGATGAAGATGATCAGAATGATTCTCTGGTGCAAGGAGCTCAATCCTCCTCTGAAATTCAAACTCAAACTGATCTGGTAATTTAGGAAGAAGAAGTTTGTTTGAATGACCCTAATCAAGAAATAGTAGTACAAAAAACCCCCAAAGTTCCAAGGTATGTAACTCTAAATCATTCTGAAGATCAGATCATAGGTGACAAAAGTAAAGGGGTACAAACAAGGAGAAGAATTGCTCAAGACTCAAATGAATACTGTCTGATTTCAAAGATTGAACCTAAGACAATTAATGAAGCTTGCAATGATGAAAACTGGACCAAAGCAATGGAGGAAGAATTGATGCAAATTGAGAAAAATCATACTTGGGATCTTGTTCCCAGACCTAGAAACAAGAATGTGATTGGAACCAAATGGGTCTTCCAGAACAAACTAAATGAAGTTGGTGAAGTAATCAGAAACAAAGCTAGATTGGTCTGCAAAGGCTACTCTCAAATAGAAGGAATGAATTTTGAAGAGACCTTTGCTCTGGTGGCAAGAATTGAAGCAGTCAGATTATTTCTTGTATTTGCTGCCTTCAAAGACTTCAAGGTATATCAGATGGATGTCAAATCTGCCTTCCTAAATGATGATTTGGAAGAAGAAGTGTACATTGAACAACTGGATGGATTTCAATTGTCTGATCATGATGATATGGTCTGCAAGTTGAAGAAAGCACTGTATGGTTTGAAGCAAGCCCCAAGAGCATGGTATGAAAGGTTGGATAAGCATCTTGTATAGATTGGTTTCAACAAAGGTACTGCTGATAGTAACCTATACTTCCAAATAGATAAGGAAAACATCTTGATTGTTGAAATATTTGTTGATGATATCATCTTTGGAGGGAAAGACAGTATGTGTAAAACTTTTACAAATCAAATGAAAAGTGAATTTGAAATGTCAATGCTTGGTGAAATGAATTTCTTCTTGGGTCTGCAAATTACTTAGACAAAGAAAGGCATCTTTATCTATCAGACCAAATACGCAAAAGAATTGTTGAGGAAATTCAGAATGGAAGATTCAAAGCCAATGAACACTCTTATGGCAACCAGATGTAAGTTGAGCAAGGATGATGACTCTCCTAAAACAGATTAGACCAAGTACAGATCAATGATTAGAGGACTATTGTATCTCACTTAGACTAGACCAGATATAATGTAGGCTGTTGGTCTTGTGGCAAGATTTCAGGCTGATCCTAGAGAATCTCATGTCATGGCAATCAAAAGAATTTTTAGGTACTTGAAAGGAATAGTTGAGTATGGTCTATGGTATCCTAGAGATCAGGATTTCTCTTTTCATGCATACACAGATGCAGATTGGGCAGGAGATGTGGATGACCGGAAGAGTACAAGTGGAGGAGCATTCTTTTTGGGAAAAAGGTTGGTTTCTTGGCTAAGCAAGAAGCAAGAGGCAATATCTTTGTCTACAACTGAAGCAGAATACATTGCAGCAGCAAGTAGTTGCACACAGATCTTATGGATGAAGCAGATGTTAAAAGACATTAAAGTAGAATATGAGGAGCCTATCACAATTTTCTGTGATAATTCAAGTGCAATAAATATTTCTAAGAATCTGGTGTTGCATTCTAAGACCAAGCACATATCTATCAAGTTTCACTTTCTGAGAGAGCAAGTGAACAAGGGTGAAGTCAGTTTGGAGCATGTACCCTCCAAGGATCAGATTGCAGATATCTTTACTAAACCTCTTCCCAAGGACTCTTTTGAGTATCTTTGGGAGAAGTTAGGGGTCATGGCCCCTCTGGTGATGAACTAGGATGCATTGATGTGCATCAGTCTGGTGGATATCACAGTCATATCTTGTGATCCAGATTGATGATGGGGAGTTGCTACTAAGGGGGAGCAGCTGGTATGATTCTGATGTATTAGAATTGCAAGTATGAGCCCTTTGGCATTGATGTCAAAGGGGGAGAGAAGACATGTGAAAAACAAGTGGTTGATGATCAAAGGGGGAGCAGTAAAAGAAGAGAAGACATGTGAAGAGTTGTTGCTAATAGGGGGAGCTATGACAGAAAGGAGAAGATCTTGTCTTGATGGTTTTTCACATCATATGTTGCCATCAATGACAAAGGGGGAGATTGTTGCAAGTATGAGGTTAATCAGTGTTGTCATTGATGTCAACATACTCATATTGCATTAACAAGAAGGATTGGATGAGCTGTGTGCTGAGGATATTGAGAAAATTAGTCTCAATCAGGAATAGTGAAGAATGGTGATGAGAAGAAGGCAAAAGTACTCAATAGGTTGAGGATTAGAAGATGCGGATTAAAGGGTTTGTAGATATGACTCTTGAGATGATCCAGCTAAGTTTTTAGAGGTCCGCATGAAGATTTGAAGAAGTTGTGATTGATCAAGTAGAATCGGTTCCGGGAGATGCTCCGAAGTGACAGAGTGCTACAAAGAGGTCCGGTGAGATCCGGAAGTGCATTATCCTATCTTGTGGATTGGACAGAATGTTTGGGATGTCCTTGTGATGTGTCATCTCTATTGGTACATGGTTTGGAGGTTCAGAAGCACCTCTTGCAGTATGACAGTGGCGATAAACTGTGTTCTTGAAGTTTCGGATAAGGAAGAGAAGAGATTCCAGTGAGTAGAGGAAGTGCAGATGTTCCTGGTCATTCAGACAAGCTAGTGAAGGTTCTTGGATCATGTTGAGGTTGTTTTGTTGGTCTGCATTAGTGGTAGAGCCCAGAATTGAAGATATTCTTCCGGATGAAGTTCTTGTTCAGACTAGCCGACTGGATGAGTTGTTCATATTACAAATGTTCTTTGTGGTGGCCGACCGGATGTGTTATTCATCTTGCGAATGTTCTTATGGTTGATTGCCGACTTAGATGATTGTTCCTAAGTTGATGTCTTGTATAAATAAAGGTTTGTGAATTCATTTCAAAGTGTGTTGTGGAGTGGATGAGTGTGGAATAGTGAAAGAGTGAAAGGCAGAGCAGGTGTGTCTCGAGCTTAAATGGAACTGATCCAGACATGGTGAAGATGTCATTCTCTAGTTCAAGGTTGTGATACTTATGATCTTGTAGACAGTGTGTCTCTTGTAGGCAGTGTGCCTCCTTGTGAGCAGTGTGCTTGGGCAGTGAGCCCTATTTGGCATGTGCCATTCATTTTTCTTATTCTTCTAACAGAGAATAATCCTTGGGTTAATCACCCCATGGTTTTTCCCTTAACTAGGTTTTCTATGTCAAAAATCTTGGTGTCAAATGTGTTGATGATTATCTGCTCCAGTGTTTATGCTTTGTGCTTTCATGAATGATTAATTGATATGCTATTAACTAACAAGAAGAATCAAGTGTTTGAAGTAGAAGCAAAGTTTTTATACAACTGATTCACCACCCCTCTCAGTTGTGTACCCTAGATCTAACAATACCCTAGTTAGCCAGAATGAGGATGTTAATACCGCAGAAGATATTCCAAGGGATACCTTGGTTAGCTAGATTGAGATAATTGACTTGGATGAAAAATAAAATGCTGGTGATATAGATGATGTTGGAAAGAAGAAAAGAAAAGGCAAATCAAAAGATTCAAAACTGAGGTGCGAGTGGGAAATGTCAAGGAATTTTTAGCTTGATTGGGTGTCAAAGTACCCATTCGTTGAACCAGTCAAGAAAGCAAACAAAGATGAACAACCAACATAATGCAAGTGTGTGATTTATAGTTGGAAATGTAAAAGAGATAAGAAATTGCAGCTAAAGCTTGACACTATAGAAAAGTATATAGGTAAAGTTTATGAAAAACAAATCATAGATGGAAAGGAAACATCAGTAGTAAGATGGAAATCAAAGGAAGAATGTCTTCATGTGAAGTATGTCATGGAATATGATGAGCATAAGAAAAGAATGATGAAGCTTGCTACAAGTGGAGGTACAATCAAGGCTCAATTTGGAAAAGCAATGGAAGGAGCACAACTGGCAAAAACTGTTCAGATGAGTGTTGTTTTTCATATTTTGTCTAGAAAGTATCCTATGACAGACTACCTAGAGTATAGTAATTTATTATCTTTTTTGAGTGTTCCTCACTATCCTAGCACACATTGGTCAATAAACGCTGGATGGGAATGGGCAAACTGTCTCACTGCGGTGGAAAAACAAGATTTAAAGGAGAATGTAAAAGAGTCAAACTTCATTGCATTATCTTTAGATGAAGTTACTGCGGTAGATAATACTTCTTGGGTCTGTATGCATGTGTAGACTGTAAAAGAACATGTATGCCGAGCTCATCTACTCTGTGTTCATAAAATGAAGGACACTTCAACATCACAACATATATTTGAACTAGTTAAGAAGTCCTTGAATCAAATTGTAGGTATGGATGACTTGACAATTGCCAAAAAGTTGGTGTGTGTAGGAGTTGATAGAGCTGCAGTAATGCAAGGTCATAGGACTAGTCTTTGCACAAAATTACAAACTACTTGTGCACCATACATGCTTTCCATTCACTGCATGGCCCACAGAATGAATTTAGCATTTAAAATTGTAAGCAAATTTCCTGCAGTATCAAAAGTTGAAAATCTAGTCCGCGAGCTCCACGCATACTTTTTCCGAAGTCCCAAACGCTTTGCAAAATTTTAAAATTTTGTTGAGGGAATAATAGCAGGAAACAGGCTTCTTCAGGATGTTGATACCAGATGGATCTCCTTGCATGGACCAACTCAATGAGTTCTTTCAGAATATCCGTCCTTGATTGGAACAATGTACGAGCATCGCAACATAGTAGACAAAGCTCCTGACCTATTACATAGGTTAAGTGATATAGAGACACTCTTAACATTAGCTAGTCTTCTCCCCATGCTGGATGAAATGAACAATGTTGTGAAGAAAGCCCAAGATAGAACTATGTATATCTATGAGTATAGAAAACTACATAGAATGACATGCACGACCCTCGATAATCTATATCTAGATCTAACTTCTCAAAGCCCAAATTTTCATAGTTGGCAGATAATTACAGATTTGACTCATCATGAAAATTATTTACAGTTTAATGCAAGCGGGGAGTTATGTGTCTTTGTACGTGGATTTGAGATACCAATGCACCATTGTAAGACAGTCAGGTGCTCTATCAGAGAAGTACCTGTTAGAAAGGATGATTTTGATGGCATTATTAAATATGTTAGTAGTAATTTGAAGGAAATTGCAAGCAATCTTTCAACAGAGATTTATAATCGATTCCCTCGAGATGAAATACTTGATGCCATGTCTATTGTGTATCTTCAATTTTGGGTTCAAGGTCACCGAGATAGCCCAAGCTTTTTTCATCAAAACTGTTGGGTGAATACTTTGTCTTCAACTAACTGAAGGCAAAATGGTTATATCAACCATAGTGTAATGAGATAAATCTCTCCTCTCAGCAAGGGGAGGTTCCCTATCAATTATCATAAACTTGTTTAAACTAAATACTAACTTGAGGGTGAGACCATATCATCCATTTCTCTTTTTTTAGAAATGATGTTTACAAAATGAAAGAGCACTTTCTCAATACAAATTGAAATAACCAAGAAACCCACGAGAGCACAAAGTCTATCATTGCTTCTTTTGCTAATTTATAACATAAAACCAAATAGAATGAGGTGCAGCTCAAAGTCTTCACCGAAAACTACGACAATATATATGATCACAAAAGATAATAGTAGTTCAAAGCCTTTCCAATATCTTTCATTTCAGAACATAAAATCACAAACTAAAGATAATTGTTGTAGTGCAAAGTCTCCACAATCAACTTTAGAACATCTCCCAGATTATTCACACTCACACTACTATTCGATCAAACAGATAAGATAATATTAGGAAAAGGACATAAGAACAATTTCCAATACAGCACAAGTTATTTCAACATAAAGATTGAATGATCACTTGCTTTCTTATTTACTTGATAAAATTTGATTTACAATTTGAACACAAAGTCTCAAAATGCTCTTCAATTTGGCAGAGTTTTGCTATAATAACTAAAAGATACTAAATACAATAGAGGCCCTCTTTATTTATAGGGAGGAGCCTGGAGCAAAAATAGAAAATTTACAACTACTTTGACTTATTCAACAAAAGAGTCCTATTTGACTTGGGACTTCCTTTGTTTCACATGTAATTACATTTTGGAAAATTACATATGGATATGTCCACAAAAAAATTCAAATGACATGTACAAGAAAAATAAACTAAGGCACTAGCTTCCTCCATCATTCTTCTTTAGAAAATCCTGGTACCTAGCCTGTATGGCTGCCATCTCGCATGCATTTGGTTTCACTATATTTTCTTATTTCATCAATATTTGACTACACTGCCATCACCAGAAAGACACCTTGGTACTTGTACTTCATGATTTTGGATTTGGATGGAGATGGCTCTGACATCAGCTCTGGAGAGAACTCTGAGATAAATGTCTACCAAGAACACTTGTTGAGAACTGCAAAAGGCCATGATCTCACAGTTAGGGGAAAAATGGATAATCTGGGATAACCACAATTCGATGATCATGGATAGGAAAGCATGCATTGAAGGGCTTGAGTGTGCGCAAATCGAGGTGAAGGGCAAAAGCAAGTTCACAGGCCTTGAAAGGTGAAATTTCCTAGTGTTAGAAAAAATTTAGGAAAATGTGCACGAGCAGTCAAAATGACTGCTCCTACATGAGGAATTACTTGCACATGTAAAGTCAGATGTTTTGACCACTTGTACATGTGTTTGGGAAAAATTTATCACTCACGCAAATTCAATGAAAAATATCGACATTACATGTGTTTTATGAAGAAATGGAAGTTTGACCTGTAGGGGCGGTCAAAACGACCACGCTTACATGTATGCTGAGTTGATTTGATGTATAGTGGGTGGTTTTGACTGCTACTACATCAAATTTCTTTATAATCTCCCGAATGTGTAAAGGTGGTGGTTTCAACCGCCCTTACATATTAGAAAGTGCATGGGTTAAGTTTCTTCGTGTAAGGGTGGCGGTTTCAACCGCCCTTACCTATTGGAAAGTGCATTGGTTAAGTTTCTTTGTGTAAGGGCAGTGGTTTCAACCGCCCTTACATTGTGTTTGGGAAAACTCTCAAAGGATAGAGGACGGTGAAAAGGACCACTACCACAGGCCTCAAAGTTGAGAATAGGTAATGGTTGATGTATGAGCGGTTAGAAACACTGCCTATGCATGTAGAGGTATACTCAACTTAGCAACGGTGAAGCAGGGCATGACAAAACCGCCGCCGGTCAGATAAAGAAATGGCAAAAATATACAAAGCCGACATAGGGTTTCAAAAATGAAGAGAAAATGTTTGAATAAAACTCATTAGAAAAAACAAGAAAACAAAAAGATGACTTACCTTGAAAGGCTGATGTGAAACCCTAACTAATGCACAATTAGAGAAATCCAGTCGAATCCGCTAATGCCTCAGTCAAACGATTTCCAGGAGGATTAACAGTTGAATGAGAGGTTTGATAACAAGTAATAAACAAACAAAAAGATTTAAAACAATTTTAAAAAGGTGTAAATCGAGTGCATAAATGCCAACACGAGTGGCATTAATGCCACTGATTCGAAAAGATATGCTTGGTGGTGGGAATGACCGACCATGCATGTGTTAAGAGAAAGGTTGAACATATGTGCAAGTGGTGAAAAAGACCAACCATGCATGTTAGGAGTTAAAAGGGTCATGCACGAGCGGGGGTTCAGACCACTATTGCATGTCAAAAGAAAAACCTAGTAAGATATGTGAAAGAAGCAGAAATAATCAACTATGCACATAAAAGAACCAAAATACATGTAAGAGTGGTTATTTGGGCCGCCATTGCATGTAGTAACAAAACTTTTCTAACACCCCAAAATGTCCAATAATTGATATTTTGGCGAGTTTATGATCACAATAAGCTTCGCGATTTTTGAGAAATCATGGCAAGGGAAAGTTGTAAACTCTTCTAGGATGTCAGATGAATTTACTCGAGATCAAGAGTACTTGTCTCATTTTGCAAACTTAGAGTGTAGGCTATGAAACATACAAGTTCTGTAGGGGTTGTCTACAAAATGAGCGTAGCTGATTCTGAGAACAACAACTGGCTCTAACTGGGGAAATTCCATCGATTGAACTTTGAAATGATCGAAGGAAGGAGAATCCAATCTCTAAATGCCTTCATCCATGCCATTGGGCTATAGAGTATAGCTACCAAAAAGAAAAAGACACAAAAGGCTAAACAAAAACACAAAAATAAAAACACAAAACTATACAAATGTACAAATGAACTTATCTGATACTTCAAGGATTGAAGTGTTTCAGATGTTGCCCACTGTGAGGCAGCAAGAATGGTGTTCCATCTAGATACTCCAGTAAAAAGCTATTTTCACCACAAAATTGATGAATGGTGAATGGGCCTCTCCACAAGGAATCAAACTTCCCATGCATTCCTTTTGGTTCTCTCCTCTTGTCCCATAACAAGACTTGATCTCCAATTTGAAACTCACGAGCCCTTGCTTTTTTGTCAAAGAGTTTCTTCACTTGACTGATGTTCAGTGATACGATCTACCACCATTGCTCGCTGCTCCTCAAGTTCAGTTAGGTACATGATCCTTTAATTAATAGAACTTCCAAAAGTTCTATCTTCCACTGCCTTTACCAACTTTAGTGCCGACAACTCCAAGGTAATTGGTATCTCCGCATTTAGACCATACAGAAGCTGAAATGGTGACATACCTATTGCCCTTTTAGAGGTAATCATGTTTGCCCATAAAGCATCAAACAATGCTTTATGCCAAGTTCTCTGATTATCTTCCACCAGTTTCCTGATAATAATAACCATATTTTTGTTACTTGATTCTGCCTGACCATTCCCTTGTGGATAATAGTCTGAAGAGTGGGAAAGAATGATCCCATATTCATAGCAAAAGCCAGTAATCTCATGGGAAGAGAAACAAGTAGCATTATCTGTTACAATCTTGTTTGGAACTCCAAATTGGGAAATAATGTTTTCCTTGAGGAAATTACATACCACTTCAGAAGTATCATGCTTAACTGGGATGGCTTCCACCCACTTGGTAAAATAATCTGTCACAGTGAGAACATAGTTGTGTCCTGCACTTGATGGTGGGTTCACAGTGCCAATGAAGTCGATGCCCCATTGCTGAAAAAGATCTTCAATCACCACTGGTTTAAGAGGTAATGCGGCCAACTTAGGTTTCTCCACAAACTGTTGACATGAGTCACACCTACGTACCCAATTGTACGCATCTTGAAACAGTGTGGGCCAATAGTATCTAGCCTGCAGAATCTTATGAGTTGTCATAGGTGCAGAAAAATGTCCTCCATAGGCCAAATTGTGGAAAGACTCCAGAAGTCTACTTTGTTGTGCTTTATCCACGCAATGGAGAAATACCCCATCAAGGCTTCTTTTGTACAAACCATTGTCCCATAGGACATAGTTGGTAGCCTTCAACTTAACAATTCTTTTCTCCTTATAAGACAGATGTGAAGGACACTCACCATAGGTAAGAAAATGAGTGATATTTGAATACCACTCATCAGTAGTAGTGACAAAAAGAACAGTTGGCATATCCTCAACTTCTTCTTCATCCCTTGTCTCCTTTGGTACATTATCAGCAATCAATTGACACAAACCTCTACCACGCACAAGCTTGGTAGGTTTGATATCAAGATTAAACTCTTGGATCTTAGCAATCTAATTGCTTCTTTTGGTTCCGAACTCTTGTTGAGTCAGAATCAACTTTACTGTTGTATCAGGCACTAAAACAATGGTGTGTGAATTCAGAATATAGAACCGGAATGCTTTACCGTCTTGACCACGACATAAGCGTGTTTCTCCATATTCAAATATTTCAATTCATGAACTTTGAGAGGACAACTCATAAATGATATGGGGGATTCCACACCTTCTTCATTCTGGTAAACAAGAATGGATGAAAGTGTATGTTTAGAAGCGTAGCTGTACACTACGAAATATTTGGTATAGTAAGGACAAACAAGGATTGGAGCATGAGCAACAGCCATCTTGATATCCTCAAATGCTAATTTTCCTTCCGCACTCCAATGGAAAGTAGCCTTACCCTTCATCATGTTGACGATGTGATGGGTTTTCTCTGTGAATTTTGGAATGAACCTCCGCAAAAAATTCACCTTTCCGAAGGAAGAATGAACTGCAGTCTTACTAGTAGGCAAAGTAAGACTTTGAATGGATTTGACTCTTTCTGAGTTAGTTTTAGTGCCTTCTCGGGATACAATGTGACTGAGAAGTTTACCTTTTGTAACCCTGAAAACTGATTTCTTAGGGTTGAGAGAGATACCATTTTGCCAAAATCTTTCCAGCACTTGTCGCAAATGATGTGCATGATCATGACGTTGTTTGGAGAAAACAGTCAAGTCATCAAGATACACCATGATGAACTTCACCATCTCATCTCTAAAAGTAAGATCCATCGCTCTTTGGAACGTGGCGCCAGCATTGATCAAACCAAAAGGCGTCCTGTGATAAGCAAACGTGCCCCAAGGTGTTGTGAAAGCAGTCTTGTATTGATATGCTTCACTGACCTCTACTTGATTATACCCCAAAAAACCATCTAACATAGACAACATTTTTGAACCAATTACTGTTTGCAACACTTGGTCCATGATGGGTAAGGGGTAGTTATCCTTTAGAGAGCATTGGTTGAGATTCTTGAAGTCAACACAGATATGGATTTCTCCATTCTTCTTCCTTACAGGAACTATGTTCGCGATCCAGGTGGAATGATAGATTGGAAAGATTATCCTTGCATTCAACATCTTCTGAATCTTAGAAAGGATAGTACCTGATATTCTGGGGTTGTATTGCCTTTGTTTCTGCTTGTGAGGCAATGACCCAACTTTGAGGGGAATTTCATGCTAAATTTCCTTAGGCTTGAAAGACTTTAGGTCATCATAGGAATATGCCAAGATATCAATGTAATGGCGAAGGAGTGTAATGAATTTGAACTTCTCATCGGCAGTACAACATTTCCCAATGTTGACCATTTTGGGATCTGCCTCTGAACTCAAATTTACTTGCTCAAATTCCATAGAGGAACTTGAATCTAGTTGTTGTTACTGCTTGATATATCTGTCATGCTTATCAAATAGCTTTTCAAGGGAAACCAAACCTTTTGGAATCTTATTCCCTTTCAGTTGAAGAAACTCTTCACTAGTTTGTGAATCTATTTCAGAAACATATTCCCGTGGTGGAGATTCACTACCTTCGAAATAGAGTTCATCAAAGCTGTTCGTCTTTTCCAAGAAAGCTATGATTTAGTTATCACCATTCAACACCTGCCAATGGTCAGCATTATCAGGTACACTTGGTCGGAAGATCAGCTCAATTGTGTACTTGTTTCCTTTGAAATCCTTATGGGGAACCATAAGGGTTGCAGAGACAGCTAATGAATCTGCACGATCATTAAACTCTCTTGGCATCGTAGAAATGTGGAAAACATCAAAACCTTCAATGCAATCCCACACACGATTGCGATAATGTCTCAATCTTTCATTTTTGGTTTGATACAAATTTCTCACTTGACAAACCACTAATTTGGCATCTCCTTGAGCATGAAGATTTTTAACATGTCTAACATGAGCAGCCTCTAATCCAAGCAATAATGACTCGTATTCAATGGTGTTGTTGGTATTGTCGAATTGCAACTTATATGAGAGAGAGAAGATATCACCTTATGGAGATATCAAAACAACTTCAGCTATAGAACCGGTAGAGGAACAACTGCCATCAAATTCTAAAACCCAGACCTCATTAGAATTTGATTTTTTGGAATTTCTTTGACTAGAAGATTCTTCTTCATCAGTGAGGGAAGAATCTAGCATTACTATACCTTCACCTAAACTTTCATCTAAATACTCTTCTGATTCTCTATCTGAATTGTCTGAGCTCTCACCTGATGATCTCTCATCTGATAAACTAGGACTATCTTCAGTAGACAGGAAATAATTACCCATTCCTGAAGATTCAAACAAAATTTGAGCTTTGGGATTTTCCGTTTGGGTAACAATGTATTTTGCCTCTTTCTCTAGAAGCAACTTTTGCATGATGCTTTTAACAAGTATCCTTGCTTTAGATAGATCCATGTTCAATTCCCCACCTACATCTTTACAAAAATTACATCCAAGCAAGATGCCATAAGAAGCTGGAACATCAGCTACTAGAACGGTCATCTTAATCCTCTTGTCTGGAAAGGCTGCAAATGCGAATTGGGCATCCTTGATTTGACCCAACAATGGTACTTTCTTATTTTCCATGGAGAGACATCTCCCAAAGGTCTTAGTTAAGGTGAGGCCAAGGGTGTCTACTACTTTGGTGGGCATAGCATTATCAGAGGCTCCAAAATCTATTATGCAATTGCTCAACTTATGACCATTTACCAATAAAGAAACATAGAAAGGTTCTATTTTTCCAGAGGTGACAAAGGGAGTAGTGACAAGATTATTTTGAGTGGATTTGTTCTTTGAGGAATCATGGGAAACTTTTG
This sequence comes from Cunninghamia lanceolata, assembly GCA_027924645.1. Lineage (NCBI taxonomy): Eukaryota > Viridiplantae > Streptophyta > Pinopsida > Cupressales > Cupressaceae > Cunninghamia > Cunninghamia lanceolata. The sequence goes on along the minus strand of BSBN01001032.1, from coordinate 5,597,113 downwards.
GAAAATCTTGTCTTGTAGGGACGGTCTTGTTTTTGACATATTTAGCTAACCTATCAAACTATTCAGGATTAGCCTTTAAATACTCAACCTCAGACATTTGGATTTTGGTCTTCCTAGCATGATCTATTATATCAAATTGATGAAATGAATTAGGAATAGAGGAAAGAAATCCATCATTCTGAGTTTTATTAGGGGTAGTACTGGTCTGAGGGACATAAGTAGAAGATACAAGATTGTTAGATGTACTTACTTGTTTATTTCCCATTGGGTCCTTTGGTTGAAAAGGCAATAGAGTTCCCTGTTTAGCAATCGAGATCACTGGTTGAGGTTCTTCTCTTGCTTTTCATTTATCATCTTGTTGAGTTGACTAATTTGTTAGACTTAGGGCACACAACTGAGAGGGGGGTGAATCAGTTGTGCAAAACTTACTTTCTATTAAACACTTAATTCCACTTTGTAATTCAGTAGCTTAACAATAAATCAATCATGGAAACATAATGCAACAAATCAAGAGTAGAAACACATCAACGCATGAGACACCAAGATTTTGACGTGGAAAACCTGGTTAAGGGAAAAACCACGGGGTGATTAACCCAAGAATGTATTCTCTATTAGAAGAATAGAAAGAACAAAATGACACATGACAATTAGGGCTCACTGCCCGAGCACACTACTCACAAGAGGCTCACTGCCTACAAGAGACACACTATCTACAAAGAAATAAGTATCACCTACTTGAACTAGAAAATAGCATCTTCACCATGCTTGAATCAGTTTCATTAAGCTCAATACTTCTACTCTGCCTTTCGCTCTCCTCCTCACTACCACACCCTCATCTCCACAAGGACAACTTCAAAATGACTTCGCAATCCCTTATATATACAAGGCATCAACTTAGGAATGATCATCTAAGTCAGAAAACATCCACAATAACATTCGCAAGATGTATAACTCATCCAGAATTTGTTCTTCAAAAGCGAACTCCAACTTCAATGCGAACCACCAACATGAACTGGACACAATCCAAAGACCACCACAAGCTTGCCTGAATCACTAAGAACATCCATACTTCATCTGCTTACTTGAATCCTTCTCTCCTTCATCCGAAACCTCAAGAACACAGTCTGTCATCACTGTCACAAAGGAATAGATGCTTGTGGACCTTCAAACCACAAACCAATCTAGTTGACACTCCACAAAGACTTCCTCAGCACTCCCTCAAATCTGTAAAACATTATAATGCAATTCTGGATCTCATCGGACCTATCTGTCTCACTCTGTCAACACTGAACACCTACTGGAATTGGTTTTACTTGAATAGCCACAACTTCTTTAGATCTTCACGCGGACCTTTGAAATCTCAACTAGACTACCTTAAGACACATATCTACAAACCCTTTAAACCGCATCCTCTGATCCTCATCCTATCGTGGACTTTTACCTTACTGTCTTCCCTGTTCTTCTCTATTCCTGATTGAGACTAATTTTCTCAATATCCTCAGCACACAGCTCATCCAATCCTTATTATTAATGCAACAGGAGTATGTTGACATCAATGACAACACCGATTAGGACCATACTTGCAACAATCTCTCCCTTTGTCATTGATGGCAACATATGATGTGAAAAACTATTTTAACCATCAAGACAAGAACTTCTCCTTACTGTCATAACCCCCCTATCAGCAACAACCATTCACATGTCTTCTCTCCCTTAACTGCTCCCCCTTTGATCAACAACCACTTGTTTTTCACATGTCTTCTCTCCCCCTTTGACATCAATGGCAAAGGGCACATACTTGCAATTCTAACACTTCAGAATCATACCTGTTGCTCCCCCTAAGTAGCAACTCCCCATCATCAGTCTGGATCACAAGATATGATTGTGATAACCACCAGACTCATGCACCTCAGTGCACCTTAGTTCATCACCAGAGGGGTAATGACCCCAAGCTTCTCCTTGAGATACTCAAAAGAGTCCTTAGGTAGAGGTTTAGTAAAGATGTCTACAATCTGATCCTTGGAAGGCACAAACTCCAATCTGACTTCATTCTTGTTCACTTGCTCTCTCAAAAAGTGAAACTTGATGGATATATGCTTAGTCTTTGAATGCAACACCAGATTCTTAGATATATTTATTGCACTTGAATTATCACAGAAGATTGTGATAGGTTCCTCATACTGTACTTTGATATCTTTAGCATCTGCTTCATCCACAAAACTTGAGTGCAACTACCTACTGCTGCAATATATTCTGCTTCAGTTGTATACAGAGATATTGCCTCTTGTTTCTTGCTTAGCCAAGAAACCAATCTCTTCCCCAAAAAGAATGCTCCACCACTGGTACTCTTCCGGTCATCCACATCTCCTGCCCAATCTACATCTGTATATGTATGAAGAGAGAAATCATGACCTCTAGGATACCACAAACATACTCAACTATCCCTTTTAGATATCTAAAAATCCTCTTGATTGCCATGACATGAGATTCTCGATGATTAGCCTAGAATCTAGCAACAAGACCAACAACCTGCATAATGTCTAGTCTAGTTTGAGTGAGATACAATAGTCCTCCAATCATTGACCTATACTTTGTCTGATCAGCCTTAGGAGAATCATCATCTTTGCTTAATTTACATCTGGTTGCCATGGGAGTATTCATTGGTTTTGAGTCTTCCATCCCAAATTTCTTCAACAATTCTTTCACATATTTGGTCTGAGAAATGAAGATTCCTTTCTTTGTTTGTGTGATTTGGAGACCCAAGAAGAAATTCATTTCACCAAGCATGGACATCTCAAACTCACTTTTCATTTGATTTGCAAAGGTTTTACACATACTATCTCTTCCTCCAAAAATGATATCATCAACAAACACTTCAACAATCAAGATATTTTCATGATCAATTTTGAAATACAAATTACTGTTAGCAGTACCTTTGTTGAAAACAATCTTTAAAAGATGCTTATCCAATCTTTCATACCAGGCTCTTGGGGCTTGCTTTAATCCATATAGTGCCTTCTTCAACTTGTAGACCATATCACCATGATCAGACAATTGAAATCCATCCGGTTGCTCTATATACACTTCTTCTTCCAAGTCACCATTTAGAAAGGTAGACTTGACATCCATCTGATATACCTTGAAATCCTTGAAGGTAGCAAAGGCAATAAATAATTTGACTGCTTCAATTCTTGCCACTAGAGCAAAAGTTTCTTCAAAATCAATTCCTTCTATTTGAGAGTAGCCCTTGCAGACCAATCTGGCTTTATTTCTGATTACTTCACCAACTTCATTTAGTTTGTTCCGAAAGACCCATTTGGTTCCAATCACATTCTTGTTTCTAGGTCTGGGAACAAGATCCCAAGTGTGATTTTTCTCTATTTGTACCAGCTCTTCCTCCATTGCTTTAGTCCAGTTTTCATCATTGCAAGCTTCATTAACTGTCTTAGGTTCAATCTTTGAAATCAAACAATACTCTTCTGAATCTTGAGCAATTCTCCTTCTTGTTAGTACTCCTTTGCTTTTATCACCTATGATCTAATCTTCAGAGTGGTTCAGTCTTACATACCTGGGAACTTTAGGAATTTCTTGCACTTTTGATTCTTGATTAGGCTCATTGAAACTCATTTCTTCTTCCTGGTTTACCGAATTAGCTTGAATCTGACTAACAGATGAGGCTTGTTTTCCTTGAGTCAGAACACCATTCTGATCGTCTTCATCATATTCATAAAACATTGAGGGTTTCTTAATTCCCTCATTAACCTTCACATTTGTTCTTTCTATCATCTTTCTCAGTCTTTTGTTGTAACACCAGTATGCTTTGCTTTGAGTAGAGTAACCCAAGAATATTCCTTCATCACTTCTAGCATCAAAATTTCCTAGATCTTCATCTCTTTTAATGTAACATTTGCTACCAAAAACTCTGAAATACATGACAGTAGGAGTGATGCCAAACCAAAGTTCATAAGGAGTCTTACCAGTATTGCTTCTAATTTGAACTCGATTGAGAGTATAGACTATAGTGCTAATAGCTTCTCTCCAATAGATGTGAGGAACATTTGCTTCTATCATCATGGTCCTAGATGCTTCTTTTATGGTTCGGTTCTTTATTTCCACTACTCCATTCTGTTGTGGAGTCCTAGGAGTAGACAACTATCTCTTTATTCCATGTTTCTCACAGAACTCTATAAACTCACCGGATGTGAATTCTCCACCTCTATCAGACCTCAGACATTTTAATTTCAATCTGGTTTCATTCTTTACCATAGCCTTGAATATTTTGAATTTCTCAAAGGCTTTTATTTTCTCTTTCAAAAAAGTCACCCACATCATCTAGGAGTAGTCATAAATTAGTAACATGAAGTATCTGTCACCTTGCATACTCCTGATTCTTGTCGGACCACAAAGATTAGTATGAACTAAGTCCAATAATCTGGTAGAAGATAGTTCCTTACTCTTGAATGTGACTCTGCTCAGCTTACCCAACTGACATTCTTTGTACAAGCTATTAGTAGGTTTCACCAATTTTGGAAGATCTCTTACAGCTTGAGTATTGCTTATCTTGATGATATTATCAAAATTTAGATGACACATTCTCCTATGCCATAACCAACTCTGATCAACTTGAACAAATAAATATTTTTTACTAGTACCAACCAAGTGGAAGATATTACCTTTAGTTTGGGTACCGGATGCAATCTCTGTTTCAGAGCTTTCAAAGATCTTGCATTTTCCATCTTTGAACTAGAGATCATAGCCTTTGTCCACCAACTATCCAACACTGAGAAGATTGTGCTTCAATCCTTCAACATATAGTACATTACTGGTTTTGTTTCTTCCATCAAAAGAAATAGTTCCTCTACCTCTGATTCTACCAGCAGAATTATCACCAAACTTTACTACTCCTCCTTCATACCTTTCCAAATCTACAAACTTATTTTTGTCACCTGTCATATGGTGAGAGCATCCACTGTCAATGACCCAATCATCCTTTTCTTCAACTTGGGCAGCCAGATCTCTTTCTACAACTTTATGATTGACAGATTCAGAGGATATTGGTTCTTCTTCCTTGATGGCAATAAACACCTATTCATTTCTGGATTTGTTTCTTGTCTCTGATTCATCATCTGTTACTCCTTCATTGCCATCTTCTTCATGAACATAGTAACAATTCTTTTGGAACCTTGATCTGTTAGGATTTGGCCTTGAAAATCTTATCAGACATCTTGAGGCAAAATGACCAATCTTATTGCAGTTAAAACACTTAAAAGGCAATTTCCCTTCATACTTACTGGATCCTCTTGGTAGTCTCTTTGCAATAAGGGCTTCAAGTTGAGTAGTTTCTACTTCTTCTTCTTCCACATCTTTTCTTGCTTTTTCATACCATGATAGTTTCCTTGAAGAGTTCTCTTCCGGATCAAACCTTTGTTTACCTTTTATAGAGGCACTGGCTTTGAATGCAGATTCAGTCTTGGGGGGTTCATCTCCAAACTCGGTCATTTCAAATGCAGCCAATTTGCTAGCCAATTGATCTCTAGTGACAGTTGTATGGGCTCTGAATTCATCAATGGCAGCAACCTTGATTTTGTAAGAGGCAAGAAGGGATCTGAAAATTTTGCCAACAATCTCATTTTCATCCAAGACTCCACCTACATTCCTAATTTCACAAACAAGCTCATTTACTCTTGGCATAAAGGTAGTAATATTTTCATCATCTCTCATCTTCAGGTTTTCAAATTTCCCTTTCAGACTCTGTAACCTTGCACATTTAACATACTAGTCTCCTTCATGCAAATGTTCTAGTTTTATCCAAATCTCATAAGCAGTTGGTAGGTCAATAACATTTGAGAGCTTTGAATCAAATAAAGCACTTAGAAGAGCTTCTATAGTCCGCAGATTGTTTTCAACATCTGTGATTTCATTTGGAGCTTTTGGACCACCCTGTGGAGGTGTATACTGTGTTGTAGCCATGGTCCAGTACACCTTTCCCATACATTGCAAGTGATATTTCATCTGACCTTTCCACAGACTAAAATTGGTTCCATCAAACTTTGGACTATCCTTCTTGTAGGATGACATCCTGGATCTCCTCAAGTGGTTAAGCTCCTTTTAGAGGAACTTAGCTCTGATACCAATTTTTAGACTTAGGGCACACAACTAAGAGGGGGGGTGAATCAGTTGTGCAAAACTTACTTTCTATTAAACACTTAATTCCACTTTGTAATTCAACAGCTTAACAATAAATCAATCATGGAAAGATAATGCAACAAATCAAGAGCAACAACACATCAATGCATGAGACACCAAGATTTTGACGTGGAAAACCTGGTTAAGGGAAAAACCATGGGGTGATTAACCCAAGAATGTATTCTCTATTAGAAGAATAGAAAGAACAAAATGACACATGCCAAATAGGGCTCACTGCCCAAGCACATTGCTCACAAGAGGCTCATTACCTACAAGAGACACATTGTCTACAAAGAAATAAGTATCACCTACTTGAACTGGAAAATAGTATCTTTACCATGCTTGAATCAGTTCCATTAAGCTCAATACTTCTACTTTGCCTTTCGCTCTCCTCCTCGCTACCACACCCTCATCTCCACAAGGACAACTTCAAAATGACTTCGCAATCCCTTATATATACAAGGCATTAACTTAGGAATGATCATCTAAGTCGGCAAACATGCACAATAACATTCGCAAGATGTATAACTCATCTGGTCGGCCTGTTTTAGGAAGAACACCATCATCCAGAAGTTGTTCTTCAAAAGCAAACTCCAACTTCAATGCGAACCACCAACATGAACTGGACAGGATCCAAAGACCACCACAAGCTTGAATCACTAAGAACATCCATACTTCATCTGCTTACTTGAATCCTTCTCTCCTTCATCCAGAACCTCAAGAACACAGGCTGTCATCACTTTCACAAAGGAATAGATGCTTGCGGACCTTCAAACCATGAACCAATCTAGTTGACACTCCACAAAGACTTCCTTAGCACTCCCTCAAATCCGTAGAACATTATAATGCAATTCTGGATCTCACCGGACCTATCTGTCACCACTGAACACCCGCCGAAACTGGTTTTACTTGAATAGCCACAACTTCTTCAAATCTTCATGCAAACCTTTGAAATCTCTAATGGACTACCTTAAGACACATATCTACAAACCCTTTAAACCGCATCCTCTGATCCTCATCCTATCATGGACTTTTACCTTACTGTCTTCCCTATTCTTCTCTGTTCCTGATTGAGACTAATTTTCTCAATATCCTCAGTACACAGCTCATCCAATCCTTATTATTAATGCAACAGGAGTATGTTGACATCAATGACAACACCGGTTAGGCCCATACTTGCAACATAATTTTGGGACCTAGTGAAAATAGCATATGCTCCCTCATACACTTCTTCTTTTTTAGCTTCATCTTGGTAATTCAGAAAGCCAATGGTAGAGTCGCCAACTAATTCTTCTTCTCCCTCTATAAAAAGATTAGAATCATTCTCCTAGTCCAACTCAGGTTGGAAAGAATGATCATGTTCTACTTCATAATAGCCAACTGCTGAATTGACCAGCGTTGCTTCAATGGTGAGCTTCCCCTGTGTGGGTGGAAGATGATTGTGTTGCCCTTGATTTTTAGCAGCATTGCCTTGATATGAATTATTGGGAAATGTTCTCCTTGGTATGTCCCAATAAGAAGGAGGGGCAGTCATACCTTGAGACATTTGCCTTTTCAGAGCTAGCAATTCATTTGCTAACTTTTGCACCATAGGCTCCATGGTGCTTGTGGAAGAATTATCAGCAGAAGAGGGACCTTTATTTTAGTTAGAATCTCTTCTTATCTTACTCACAAGGATAAGATCATCTTCAACTTCAGTAGCCAAAATTTGTGCCGCAGGAAGATCTGCGGGACCAGCCCGTCTCAACAGAAAACTTACCTCAGGAAGCTAAGTATTGATAAAGAAACACTTAAGATTTTTCGCTGTTGGTTGAGCGGTTGCAAGAATCCTATTTCTCAACTTATTGAACTTAGTGATGAAGTATCGCATGGGTTCATGAGACTCTTTCTTCATTTGTGTGAGCTGAGCCAATAAGGCATGTGCATCTTCTATAGGTTTGAACCTAAGCGCAATCTTGGTCTTGAGAGTGTTCCAATTAGTTATAGTCTGAGCTTGAAGATGGTAAAACCAATCTGTAGCAGCACCTTGTAGTGTTTCCACAAAAAGTCTTACTGCTACATCTTCATGCTCAACACCTATTACACCACAAGCTATGCAGAAAGCTACAATGTGTTCATCTGGGTGAACTTTTCCATCACCATAGAACTTAGGAAAATTCTTCCTCGAACTACGAGGTAGTTCGTGCAAAGGTGGAGTTAAATTCAAAGGACCAAAAGTATTACTCGAAGGGCCTTGAGCTACCATGGTGCGCTGATTAAAGGGTGGGATAACAAACCTTTATGGAATATGGACAGGTAAAACTCTTCTAGCACTAGAACTAGAAGCTTCACTTGGTATTGGAGACCTGGCGTTGGTGGGAGGAAAACTCCTAGTTCACTAAAGGAGAAGTCGTTGAGGCAAAAGACCAAAGTTATTTTGCTGCATCAACTCAAATACAGGATCAATAATGCCTTGAGCTCTCTTGCTTCTTGTATACCATGAATCTGCAAGAATATAGTATACTCAACAAAATTTTGAAAAATCTTGAAACAATGGAAAAGAACTGAAATGCTTCAACTCAGAGCATGAGGCTTCAAGTTGCATGTTCCTTCTCCAGCAGAGTCACTAAAAACTGTTGGGTGAATATTGTGTCTTCAACTAACTGAAGGCAAAATGGTTATATCGACCACAGTGTAATGAGATAAATCTCTCCTCTCAGCAAGGGGACATTCCTTATCAATTATCACAAACTTGTTTAAACTAAATACTAACTTGAGGGTGAGACCATATCATCCATTTCTCTTTTTTCAGAAATGATGTTTACAAAATGACAGAGCACTTTCTCGATACAAATTGAAATAACCAAGAAACCCATGAGAGCACAAAGTCTATCATTGCTTCTTTTGCTGATTTATAACATAAAACCAAGTAGAATGAGGTGCAGCCCAAAGTCTTCACCGAAAACTATGACAATATATATGATCACAAAAGATAATAGTAGTTCAAAGCCTTTCCAATATCTTTCACTTCAGAACATAAAATCACAAACTAAAGATAATTGTTGTAGTGTAAAGTCTCCACAATCAACTTTAGAACATCTCCTAGATTATTCACACTCACACTACTATTTGATCAAATAGATAAGATAATATGAGGAAAAGGACATAAGAACAATTTCCAATACATCACAAGTTATTTCAACACAAAGATTGAATGATCACTTGCTTTCTTATTCACTTGATAAAATTTGATTTACAATTTGAACACAAAGTCTCAAAATGCTCTTCAATTTGCCAGAGTTTCGCTGTAATAACTAAAAGATACTAAATACAATAGAGGCCCTCTTTATTTATATGGAGGAGCCTGGAGCAAAAATATGAAATTTACAACTACTTTGGCTTATTCAACAAAAGAGTCCTATTTGACTTGGGACTTCCTTTGTTTCACATGTAATTACATTTTGGAAAATTACATATGGATATGTCCACAAAAAAATTCAAATGACATGTACAAGAAAAATAAACTAAGGCACTAGCTTCCTCCATCATTCTTCTTTAGAAAATCCTGGTACATGGCTTGTATGGCTGCCATCTCGCATGCATCTGGTTTAGCTGTATTTTCTAATTTCATCAATATTTAACTGCACTGTCATCACCGAAAAGACACCTTGGTACTTGTACTTCATGGTTTTGGCTTTGGATGGAGATGGATCTGACATCAGCTCTGGAGAGAACTTTGAGATAAATGTCTACCACAAACACTTGTTGAGAACTGCAAAAGGCCATGACCTCACAGTTAGGGGAAAAATGGATAAACTGGGATAACCATGATTTGATGATCATGGACAAGAAAACATGTGTTGAAGGGCGAAAGCGGGTTCACAGGCCTTGAAAGGTGAATTTTCCCAGTGTTAGAAAAAATTCAGGAAAATGTGCACGAGCGGTCAAAATGACCACTCCTGCATGAGGAATTACTTGCACATGTAAAGTCAGATGTTTTGACCGCTTGTACATGTGTTTGGGAAAAAATTATCACTTATGCAAAGTCGGTGAAAAATACCGACATTACATGTGTTTTCTGAGGAAATGGAAGTTTGACATGTAGGGGCGGTCAAAATGACCTCCCTTACATGTATGCTGAGTTGATTTGATGTATAGTGGGTGGTTTTGACTGCTACTACATCAAATTTCTTTATAATCTCCTGAATGTGTAAAGGTGGTGGTTTCAACCACCCTTACATATTGGAAATTGCATGGGTTAAGTTTCTACATGTAAGGGCGGTGGTTTCAACCACCCTTACATATTGGAAAGTGCATGGGTTAAGTTTCTTTGTGTAAGGGCGGCGGTTTCAACCGCCCTTACATTGTGTTTTGAAAAACTCTCAAAGGATAGAGGACGGTGAAAAGGACTGCTGCCACAGGCCTCAAAGTTGAGAATAGGTAATGGTTGATGTATGAGCGGTTAGAAACACCACCTATGCATGTAGAGGTATACTTAACTTAGCAATGGTGAAGCAAGGCATGACAAAACTGCCGCCAATCAGACAACGAAATGGATAAAATATACAAAGCCGACATAGGGTTTCAAAAATGAAGAGAAAACATTTGAATAAAACTCATTAGAAAAAACAAGAAAATGAAAAGATGACTCACCTGGAAAGGCCGACGCGAAACCCTAACTTATGCACAATCAGAGAAATCCACTCGAATCTGCTAATGCCTCAGTCAAATGATTTCTAGAAGGATTAAAAGTTGAATGAGAGGTTTGATAACAAGGAATAAACAAACAAAAAGATTTTAAATGGTTTTAAAAAGGCATAAATCGAGTGCATAAATGCCAACACGAGTGGCATTAATGCCACTGATTCGAAAAGATATGCTTGGGTGGCGGGAATGACCGACCATGCATGTGTTAAGAGAAAGGTTGAACATATGTGCAAGCGGTTAAAAAGACCAACCATGCATGTTAGGAGTTAAAAGGGTCATGCATGAGTGGGGGTTCAGACCACTATTGCATGTCAAAACAAAAACCTAGTAAGATATGTGAAAGTGGCAGAAATAACCGACTATGCAGATAAAAGAACCAAAATACATGTAAGAGCAGTTGTTTGGGCTGCCATTGCATGTAGTAACAAAACTTTTCTAACACCCCAAAATGTCCAATAATTGATATTTTGGCAAATAAGCTTCGTGATTTTTGAGAAATCATGGCGAGGGAAAGTCACAAGCTCTTCTAGGATGTCAGATGACTTCACTTGTGATCAAGAGTACTTGTCTCATTTTACGAACTTAGAGTGTAGGTTACGAAACATACAAGTTCTGTAGGGGTTGTCTACAAAATGAGCGTAGCTGCTTTTGAGAACAATAAAAATGTAACTACGTTGACCACACACTTTTCGAAAAGTGTAGAATGCAATGGACAACAAATAGAAGGAACTATAGATGGAAATAAGCTTAAAGGACAATGTAGTCAGTTTGCAAGAAGTATGATAGACCAGTTTAATGCCATGGAGAATCCCTTTGAAACATGATCAATAACAAAGGCCTGGAAAAACTTGGGTCAGAGTGAAATATTGCATGATTCGATATTAGAATATTTCAAACTTGCTGATTTATGTCAAATAATAATATTGGGTTCAGTGGAAGATGAGAGAGTTTTCAGTGCATTGGGATTTTTGAAATCAAAGATAAGAAACAAACTAGACAAGAATTTGGAAAATTGCTTGAGGGTGTTAGGAAGTGCGTATAATGTCAAAAATTTTCCTTATGAAAGGGCACTTACAATCTGGAAGTCCATATGTGAAAGAAGAGGATTGTGCAACTCTTCAAGTTCAAACGTTGGTAGTGGTGGGACAAATGACAGTGACACAATGACGGATGAATTTGACTTTGGGACTCAGACTCAAGATGAAGAAAATGAAAACCAGACTCAGAATCAAGACGACTCTTTTTCTTTTTCTAAACGTCAGTTTGAGGACCCTGACTCGATTTGGGAAATGGAAGTGAATTAGCAGTTTTTAGGTATTTATTCTGCATTTTATGAATTATATTCCAAAACTGTAGTTGATGATATATTAAATTTGTATTCCTTGAAATTGTGAGTCAAATTGAATACATTAACATATTATTAATTATTTCATATTTTAATTGTGTCATACTGATAAGTTTTACATGTACTCAGTGATTCATCATTCAACTCAATGCTTAATATTTCCTTGCTAAAGTTTATTTGTGCATAAAACATAAAATTTGTAGTAAAGTAGAATTTTGGTTTTTGATTTGATATGGTAAATAAAATTAATTTAACATATTAACAATAGTAGGATATAGAATAACGAACATCAGCAATCGTTGAATGTGTATTTAGTAGTTGAAACCAGAGTTCATTTTCAATTGATAAATTAAATAATATAGATAATTGAACATCAACACATTACTGAATTTGAATTTTCTATTGATTTTTAAATGAAAGATTACATAGAGGCAATGAAAAATCTTGCTCAAGAGTTAAAGACAACTTTGCATAGAGCTGAGTTGGAACTCAGAAAGTTGAAACTCATAACATCAATATCAAATCATTCTAACAATTTTTTTTAGCAAATTCCACTGTTCAGGTGGTGGAATTGTCATTTCTTCTAGCTGATGTTGTCTGACTTGAATCTTTGTTAACAATGTGTGATCAAATTTCAATTTGGATCCTTGGTCTGACTTGAATGTTTCAGCCAAATATACATTCAAGAGTATCAGTTGTTTGATGAAATCCAAAATGTTCGTCTCATCTAGGTTCCCAAGAAATTGGTCCAAATCAATCTTCCTTGCATCCTCCATCTTCTTTATGAAATTATCCTTTCCAATGAATCGGTCATTTGTGCCAAAAACCTGTGGCAAACCAAGCTTTGTCAAGTTCCTTACTTTTTCATCCTCATTCTTAATCTTTGTTTTAGCCTCAATTATAAATTCTGTTGTTTCACACATTCTTGAACACTGTTTAATGATAGATGTCACCTTCATTGCGGCTTCAATCTGATTAGTAATGCCTTTTGAAATCAATTCATTGTCACTGGCTTTGTAGACTATTTCTAGAACTTGATTTGCATATTTCTCTTCTACCTGTAGTTGCAGATTTGTGTTGTCCATTAAATATTTGCTCAGCTTATCAAAATGTAGTCTCATGGCATCAATGACTTGAAAGAATTCACACAATTGATCAAACCTCTACATTATTTCTTCCCAAATCTTTTGTTTCATGTGCCTGATTATTTGTCTACAAAATTCAGTTAACTTTTTTTGACAAGATTTTATTTCATTTTTTGCTTCCATAAGCTGTGCGGCCAATGTTCCATTTTTTTTTCTCTCTTTCTCCAATTTTTGTTCCCACTGTTCATTTGCTTTCTCAATGCTTTGTCTTAATTTTTCTGAAGTTATTTCTTTTTGATCTCATCTAACTCTTTCTTCAGTCCATTCAATTCCACCTTTGTTTGTTTATCCTCTTTGCTTGTTGATGTAGAGGCAGATTTTTTAATTCTTTTTTCTAATTCATTGGTCTTCTTATCTGCTGCTTTCCTCTTTGCTTTCTCATTTGCTAAATCTATCTGTAATTTTTCTATTTGATTCTGCAACTTTTTTTCTCTCTATCATGCTTTAGCAATGATGTATACACCAATTCATTGTTCTTCTTTGATATATTAATAATGTCAGTATTTTTTAATCTAGAAAAATCAAATTGCAAACTGCTCACCTAAAATTCAGATTAATCCATCTAATTTTCTAGTTTATTTTGAACTGTGGGAACAACAAATGTGTACTCCATGATTTTTGTATTTGTGTCAAATGTGGGTAATATCATGGTTGTTGCAGGATCTGAAGTTAAAGCAGACACACTCTCCATCAGTTGCGTCTTATCCTTTTTATACAATTCTAATTTCTTTTTAAACTCTTGAATGTAATCAAAACTTGGGGACACAATAAGGGAATGCTTGAATGGTGAAGGAATAGGAGTGCTTGCAATTTCTGTTATAGCCACACTAACTAGGGGAGTTCCTGGAAATAATTCGTTTGTAGTGGAACTGGTAGTTGGACTTGGACCTACCATAATCCTTTGTCTCTTCTGTGTCCCTTGATCACTGAGTGTTTGTGTGGTATCTTGTATTGGTGTCCTCTTGTGTGTAACTTGTTGTTGGACCTGTTGCTGTAGCACATGTTGACTAAGTTCTCCACCAGTGGCAGTGCCAGTTGCACTAGGCTCTCCACCATGGGCATGTCCAAGTTGTGATTGCATTTGACCATGAGGATTAGGATTTGAATCTGTAATAAATTCAATTCTTCCAGTTCTACTTGTATGACCTTGGTGTATTTTATCAGCTGATTCAGCTCCAAGGCCTCTTTTATCAAATGGTTTTCTGGCAGTGGTGACTACATCTATTGGATTCCAAATGCCTTGTCCTTGGGACCCCAAACCACCACCTTGATAAGCCAACTTTTCTACTATGACTGCTCCTGAAGTATATGATTTTTTTGTGTTTTGACTTAAACCAGGTTTGTAAATGCTTTGTTCATCCCTATGATCATTAGGTTCATCATCTCTATCACTTTCAGTTTCTTCAACTTCACATTCATTGGGATGTTCTATATTCCACAATTTGCTAAACTCTTCATCTTCATCGATTTCTCCATAGTCTTCATCAGTTCTCGGTTCACCTAGATCCTTCCTCATAGACCAAAATGCAGCAATTTTGACCTTGTCCAAGATTTTTTGTAACAGAATCATCTAGATAATCTGGCATTTTTTCTCTAATAGATGGTTTATCACTTTTTCTATAAAAATTGTTGTACCTCTTGATTTCATTCTCTGTTGGTGCTCCTGTAATTTGGACCTGGTGTAATGCCATAATTTTTGCTAATAACTATTCAAAAGAAATACCTTTCTCAACAGTAGTTTTCTCTATTGCAATTTTGACCTCATCCCAGGAATTCTTGTTTCTCAAGTTTTCAAGCAAGGGTTTACATTGATGTTGAATTCTACTTGCAACATTCCTATTGGCCACAATCATTGTTTTAATGGTGTCACATGGATCATACTGCTAGTGATAGACAACATCAAAATTAAAAAATTTCAAAAGATCTTGTGCCACCTTAAATGCTTTTCTCTCAAATGTGAACCCTCCACATGAAAAAGGTAAAGAAGGAAATAAGGTCTTCTTTTGCTAACCGACAAAGTGTAGTTCATCAGTACTTTGCATCTGCCTTACATATTCCAATGTAAAAACCCTTTATGTCACATGTATTGGAAGTTTGTATGGCTCTACTCCTGATCCATAAAATCTTAACACAATATATTCTTCCAATAAATACCAATTAGCCAATTGTATTTCTTTTCCTAGTTGAATGAAATCTCTACATGATATAGGCAATCTAGGCATTGGACTATTTTTAATTGCTTGATGCAATGGAGCCAAAAAGTAGTCTACAAAATGATTGTAGTTCCTTCGAGAATCATGCATCCTTATCTTAGTGGTCCAATCATATACTGGAGCCATTTTATTTTCCTCAGCATTGCTATAGGGTTGAATCTGAAGCTTGTTGTTCTGAAACATTCCACTAAATTTAAATTAAAAAAAATAGCACAAGTATGTTGTGAACCTAAATATCTTGGTGGAACCTCCTTTAATCATTAAAAAATGTTTATGCATGGATTCTATAATGTGCTCAATAAATTTATATTTGACATGTACACCATTACCATAATGGATATTATATACCATTTCAAGGAGGCTTGCATCCACTTCTCAATTGCTATCCAGTCCGGGGCAAAATGCTAGCATGGAAATAGTATCCTGAGCCCATGATTTAAAAATTTTCAAAGGATAAGGAGGCTTATGGTTATCTTCAAGATGTTTTTTTCTTCAACTATGTTATGTAGGAAAGAATTCTTGCTCCTTTCATCTGCTGCTTCATAATCACTAGCAATCTTTTCTAGGTCAATGTGGACGTCTCCAAATTCTTGGGTTGTAAACCCTAACACTTTTCCAAATTCTTCTGCATTAATGGATAAAATTTCTTCTTTGGTATCCTTATTTACAATTGCTCTTTTGTTACCATCATAATTGTGGGCACAAACCATGATAAATTTTGGGCAAGGGAAAACCTCATGTAACATCATGCGCCCTAATCCAGTTACCCATGGTGCATTGATACTATCAACTTTCTTTTTATTGGCAGCCTTATTCTCACATGAAAATCTAAGTTCTGAGGTAAATCTACCATACATGTTAGGATCATAAATATCATGGTATTCATCAGTCAAACCTGAGGTTTTAAGCAATTCAGAATAATCTATTTTTTTATCTGTACTTGCTCTCCCTTTCCCAAAAAATTTGTCTGGTTTGCTAGTGGTGGTAGACATGTTTATATAGTGTGAAATTTTTCTTAAGTCTCTCAACCCTAAATGCAAAGTTCAACAAAATAAGATTTTAAGAAAAAAGTTTGACAAAATAAGATTTTAAGACATGATAAAATGTAACCTACGGTTTCTATGTTTTGTCTTACCGGATTTGTTGGAAGTGGCACTGCAATGAGCAATCTGAAATCTCCTTGGTGCACTGCAATGAGCAATATGAAATCTCCCCAACGCCCTATGTGCTGACCCTCTTGGCTCTCACTTAAAAATAAAATCACTTAGCAGTAAAAAATAGAAACTAAAAAGTTTTCTTTTTTCTATGAAGTGACTTTTTTAGTGAATGAAATGTCAAGTCAAGTTTCAATGTGTCGCTATTAGTATATGTCTGACAGCTGTCCTGCATTGACAACTCACATCAATCTCTAAACCATTGATCTTTGTAAATCTAAGGGTTTAGGGTGATTTTGGAGATTTAAGTTCACAAGCCTAGCGTTCTATGCATTTCATTCTAGAATGCAACTAGAACCATCCATCAAATGTTCATCGAACGACGAGTATTTTATGATATAAACAATAAACATAATCTACATTTCTTCATTCATTTAATTACAGTCACACTTTTCATTTAATTACATTCTATTTAATATTAATAAAAAAATTATACATAGTTTTTTGGTCTCATGGATGTCAACTTTCATTCATTTATTCATTGATATTAATTCAAAGAAATTGTTATAGCTGGGGGATAGCTATGCACCTACTCCCCTGGCATATCAGTATGTTACAAAAAATTCCCATGCATATTCTTTCCCATGATAATATATTATAATACATCAAAATTAAACATTCAACACAGAGAGCCCATGTTCCAGAATCCTGAATAACCTTGAGCTATTTAGATTCAGAAGAAAAACACAAACAACTTGGAGAAGATAAGCATATACATGCAACAAAGCATTAATCATTTAAAAACAACATGAAACTACTAAATTTATGCCACCCAACAAGACTGTATCTTATTATTCCATCAAAATTTGCCAAGTCTAAAACAACCAACCCTATGAAATGACTCAATGAGCAAGACAGTTCCTTTATAGATCAGGAATGTGCTATCAGCATTGAATACATTGTACTTCAAATTGTTATAGATACAGAGAACAAAATCTTGTCAATCCTCAGTTCCATATTTGTCATTCCACTCATCGTATGTCTCCTCTATCAACCAAGGGAATGAAAGTATTTCTTCAATCTGGCCATTATGGCTGACATACCTGGCATCCAGCATACTTTTTACGTGGTTAGAGAATGTAGAAAGATTCTTTTCAAGAGTGTACAGATTGTCCAACGCTAAGCTCAGTACTTGCATACTCATAGTTGGATCACTTGCAATTGCATCACAACAAGTGGGAATTAATCGAAAAAAATTGTCGACAATCTCCTTTCTCTAGTTGTCCAACTCTTTTGTTTTGCCAACACCATCCAAGATGGGAGGTAACCACTTAGTGTCCAACCCTTCAAAACCCTTCAACTTCTCTTTCACAACTGAATTGAATTTCAACTAGAAACTGGTCACATCCTGAAAACACTTCAAAATGTTAAGCACCTTCAGTATGTCAGCAGGTGCATTGGAATCATACCTGGCACACCTCTAAAATTCTTTGACTTTTTTAGTTCTATGTAACCATTTTTTTAAGCTCAGTAGTCTCTATTTGTCAGACTCATGCTTTTCATAGGCTGGTCTTAATTGTAAGTAGGATTTCCAAGCCTCATCAATTTTGGTCAAAATGTTTGTCACCTTGTTCTTGATCAAGTTGGTGACCATCTCTTTAACATTGTTATCCTTTTCCTCCTTTAATCTCCTATTATTCTCCTTCAACTCTCTAATCTCTACAAGGAGAGGCTCCATATCCACTGGAATAGATTCTACAATTGGGATCATTGGAGGAGGGGCTGAAGTACTGGCTACCAATGACAGTTGCTGCTTCAACATGCTTATCTCTGCAACTACCTTAGAATAATCAAGTTGTAGCTGATTGTAATCCTTTTGCAATTTGTTAGCAGTTGCTTCTACAAATTGTGCGGTCTGTACATTTAGGCTTGTAGCTTGAGGAGCAGGGGTATCAGATACTCTTTTTATTATTACATCCCCTATTAGCTCTCCTAATTGAATCCTAGGCTTTTTGTTGTTTGGGGCTAGAGCCCACATTGCCAATGTTTCAAATTTAGGGTTGAAGGTTGTACCAGAGAGAGCCCTTTCAATCTCTTCCCCTATCACATCTAAATCATCTTTGGTGATAGTATCAAATACAATGGCATCTGATAGAGTCTAGTGAGGTAGAAGCAGAATATTACTTTTTGCCACCAGTCTCTCCCTTCCTCTGGAGTCATTTTACTTATAGACTATTGTACTTCTTTTAGGACCCTCTGAGTAATAACATCATACTCCTTTGGGTCTACTCCAGCCTTGGCATCTTTAATTTTCTTCTGAAATTCCTCACTCTTCACTTTCAAAACATAGCTCCTAAATTTAGGAGTGTTGACAAATTCATCATCGTCCATAAACTTGTCACAAGCCATCACCCTAACATCTTCAATATCAAAAGTAGGGTTTCTCATTACTTTCGTTGACCTATTCTCTAGGGATGAATAAGGTCTCAGTCTATTGGGTGAATGAGGGCCAGTTTTTTGTGCATGTTCCTCCTTCCCCTCTAGGTCAACTACCTCTATCTGCTCTAGGTTCTCCAAATCAATAATCTTGGCCCTTTTGGTAGGGGAGGGGCCAACTGATTCCCTCTTTACATCATACTCTCCACTTGAGTTGCTAGGCTCATAAGCATATCTATGTTCTCCTGTAGGGGCAAAGGCAATCAACTTTTCTGCATTATCCAGTATTTTCTCAAATTCTCTCGATTGGGTCTTGCACTTCTACAAATGCACCCGGATATGCAGGATTCATGTTTCTCTTCATATTCTCACTGGCCATGATAGTATCCCATTTGATCCTCAAGTGGTGGACTTCATTCATAGTAAAACAATTCCTGGCAATGTCCTCATCGTAATCCCCCTGATGAAAGTACTGGACCTTTCCCTTGTAGGTGTAGACTCTATGTTGGGTTTGGTTGATGAATCCCTCAAGGTCAAAAGACCTTGGTTGTTCCAAATACATTCCAAAACATTACATAACTGAATAAATTTGGTCCAACCCACTCTTATCGGGGATCACAAAATCAAAAAATCTGATGGAGGAAGGGAATAATGAGCCTTTCTTGCAGCTCCTAAAGTGCTTTTTGTCAGAATCATTTAACTGCCTTATAACTTCTAAAAATGCCACCCTCTTTGGTACATATTTAGGCAGTATGTGAGGTGCAGTCAAGCATCCATAGACCCTTATGCAAGTAGTATGCTCATGATATAACCAATCACCCCAATTGTGATCAATTCCAAGGTAGGGAGTCCTGTCCAGAGGTCATAAGAAATCCATTACATCAAGATGCAACCTTTCACCCTCTGGCTCCAAAAATCCAAGGATTCTCCTCACAAAATATTCTTCAAAGATGACATAATCTACTTTGACATAGTGCATATCCAGCATACATGTCCATACTTGCACTGGCAGCTTGTTCCCTTGAGCATCTGAATCCTTGACATGCAAATTGGGGTGCCACATACTTGATAAAGCAAATAAGTACATATGGCATAACAAGGAGTAGTGTATGAATTCAACTTGGACATTCGGTTTAGACAAATTATTTTTGATCTTTGTCATCTGATCATGCATATGGTCAGGTATGAAAGTGGCATAATCATATGGTTCCTTGACATCTGGTCTCTAAATATCAACAACCATCATCATCAAAGAAATAGACATTCTTTCTAAAGCATCTCTACCTAATACTTGACATAGACTGTGATAGGTTCTAACAAAATATTCATTAAACATATTGCAATGTAAAGGCTCCACCTCATCATCTGAAATCTTTACCAATTTCCCACCAACACCCCTTGGCTTGTGCTTTCGTACGTAATATTCCCTGTACTGTCATTTCACAATGTCAGTCTGGTATTTTTTCTTGAAAGCCCTGAGGTCAATTTGTTTGCTGGCTGTAGGGTCCAAGTTGAATACAGTGGCAATGTTGAAACATTTCCATCTATTACTGTCCTAGTGGTTGGATTATACCTTGATGTTGTTGACCTAATTAAGTCAGGGTTGGGGAAACCATTAGAACAAATGAGCTTGGCTAAATCATATTTCTAGGCATGACAGATAGGGGCCTTATAGTTCATCCTCTTATTCCAATGCTCAAAGAGGATCCAACCTGGGACAAGTAATTTGGCGTCCTGACAATTATAGCAGTAGTCAAGAAATCTATCCTTGTCTCCGCCTGGGCCATGCATTTTCAAAATTGTTTTAGTGGAACCAGGGAGTTGGATCATAAGATCCTCATCCAAGCTTTGTTTTGAAGTGGAAGACTGGCCTGACTGACTCATTTTTCTTTTATGAAGGTAGCTTAGGCTTTTTATGGTTGACAACAGCCCTAAAAGCTTCAGAATTAACCTACAATTGGAAAAACCAGGCATAGAGGAGGAACATTTACTTACTGCTTTTCCGTGCTTGTAGAATCTTGAGATTACTTTTTTCCTGCTCATTTTGATGATTTCTTTTAAATGCAGTTGCGCTCTCGAGAATACCTTAATCCTTGAATTCCTGCACAATTTTCTATATTAATGAACTTTGTGCGACAATAATACCTGCACAATTCTTTGTATTAATGCACTTTGTGTTGTAAGCACTTCGAAATCTTACTCTTTTGAAACTTTGAATTTGGGCCATTGATCTTTTCCTTACATTTTGAAATCCACAATCCTGATTGGCTGACTAGATTTGACAATCTTCGTCACCATTCTGAAAATGTATGAGTCAGATACATGGTAGCACCTCGCAACGTAACAGCCTGTGATGGCCCACCTCTTACCTACCTTGTGCCAGCATGCCTCACTTCTCAAAAAAGTGAAATGCCATGTGTCATGATTTCGTGACTGCGTAGCGCATATTCCAACCAAAGAGATTCTCCTTGCAATGATGCGCAACCGTTGGATCAAGTCTTTTACTAGCTTAGATTTTTTGACATGTGTAATTCTGTTGTAGCCATGTAGCGAATATTCTCTCCTGACAAATTCCTCATGCACCCTTGCACGACCATTAGATTTTGCCCTTCCTGCAACCATTAGATCAAATCTTTTAGTGGGATAGGATGCCAACTTTGATTTTTTGACATGTGTCATTCTGTTGCAGCCGCACAACAAATATTCCCTTCTGACAGATTCCTCATGCGCCCTTGCGCCCATTAGATTTATCCCTTCCTACAACTATTGGATCAAGTCTTTAGTGGGATAGGATAGATTTGATTTTTTGACATGTGTTTCTGTCGCAGCCACGCAGTGAATATTCTCTCTTGACAGATTCCTCATGCGCCCTTGTGTGACCATTAGATTTCACCCTTCCTGTAACTGACGATAGCGGGTAACCTCTAAACTGTTAGATTAAGGGGTCAGTCAACTTACGAATATTAGGACATGAAGTCATGACTTCACTGACCAACAACTTGCTCACATATTAACTTCTTAAACAATTAAAAAGTGGACCTTGCTAGCTTGCTAGGTTAACCTGTTCCCCACCAAGCCATGACCAACAAGATTAGGTATAAGGGGCCAGTAAACAACACAGTTTTGATGGCTCAGGTTTCAACTTAGACAGCTGGCAACTGGAGGTAGCAAGTCAGCATAAGATTATGCAGAGGGTTTGTCATATGAAATGTCAACCATTGATATTTGGAAATCTAACAGTTCAAGTGTCAAAACCTAATTATGCAAATATTTCAAGCATCATGCATGTAGATGAACTACACTATCAATAGAAAGTGTAATTTTACTTGTGCATATAAAATTTCGTGATTAATTCTATCTAAAAACAACCAAATTGAAATCAAATTAAATCCAAAAAGATTGAGAGTTCACATATATTATAGCTCTCTTAGATGTACCTATCTCAAGAGTCATAAAGCAAACAAATGCCAAGCAACATTAGAAACCTCTAACCATAACAAAGAGTCAGAGACCATCACCAAATCCATGTCAACATATATAAATTAAAGCAAACATATAAGAAGCAACATTAGAAACCTCTAAGTTCTAACCATAATAGAGACCAAATTATATTAATACAAAAAGTAGAAATTATATTAATACAAAAAAGATTTACACTTGGGTAATTATATTAATACAAAAAAATTTACACTTGGGTAATTATATTATTACAAAAAGATTTACACTCAGGAAATTATATCAATACAAAAACCACTCCAGCGGCCAGCCCAGGTTCCAAAAAACACACATCACCATAATACCATTTAAATCCCTAGCCCGTTGACTGAGCAACTCCTTGAAAACTTGCCACCCTACCACCCCAGCACAGAAATCACCAAAAAAGTAGCCCTGAGAGCCCGACCACTCCTACGGCCACTGCGAGTAGAATCCCCCCATATTCACAATGGCTATGAAGTATTGAAACAATACCGGAGTATCGTCTATGTCCATTCTAATTGCCCGTCAAAGAAAGTGTCTCCCACGAGCCGCCCAAAGCCCATGCCTTCTGAGTTGTTGCTCATTCATGTTTAGGAGGAATGGCTGCCTAGCTATGCCCTCCTATCCCTCCTGCAGCTTCTCTAGGTTTCTCGGCCACGGGATACTGACCCCTAATTCTGCATCAATCACCACATCTAAGTCAACCAAAAGAATATCTAGAGTGAATACCTCTCGTAGAATGATTAGTGCATCCACCTTTGCCTCTCCTAGGTCCAACAAAGAATCCAGAAAGCGTGAGCAAATATTTGAATTTACCCTATATCTATCCTCAGAGACCAAGAAGTCTTTACCGAGGACCATCTTCACTGCCTCAAGGAATAATAGGTTTTGTTGGTTACAAATGTTCATTAGTCTACCATCTTTGATACGGCCCAGAAAGGCAACCTGGTACTTATTGTAGCTGAGCCTTATGGGAGTCTCCATGCTATATTTTGAGCAAGCCAGTCAAGTGCCATTTTGCTGGAGACCTCCAGGATTTAAAGGAAGATTGTTAATGAACACACGCTTCAACTAACATGCATTTATTCATTTATTCGTTGTCTAGATTTTTTGTAGCGTCAATCTTCGGCTCATGTAAGGATCGACCATTACCAAAAGCTATTTAATAACTTGTCACATCTACTTAATAAATTAAAAATCAATGCTTGCGAAAAGTATTTTTTAGGCCACCAAATGAAATCGATATCAATGATTCAATATATAAATTTATAATAATATCATATTGTTTATAATATAATATATAATTTTATATTGAAATTTTCATTCTTTGAAACATCTAAGATCTGTATACATTGCAATTTCAAACCATAATTACTTCTATATTATTTAGTAAAATTTAACATCACCTTTCAAAAAGATTGGGGAATTACATCAAACATGAACCTCTAACTAACCTCAGTTCTAAACAAAACTCCTATCCTTCGACCTTCAAACCTTGCTTTGATCCTCCAAAATCTTTTTGGTTCCTCTATTCGACGTGTAATGAATATTTCACTGTAGTCCATAAGTATCCTATTAACAGGCAATGGATCTGTTACAAATTTAATTGTGTGCTCATTCACAATGTCAGAGAATGATTCACTATAGAACCTTGCATTATATGTACACGAAACCACTAGGCATGGGTAACAATAAGGCCAGTAAAGGAGAATTAAATTGATTTTCTTCAGGTCAATGGCAATTGAGTTGTAATACCAATTCCATGCGTCAATTTGAATTTCTAGTTTCTCATACATGCATGCACGTGTGGGAGATTCAACCCACCACCCAGAATAGAATGCATCATTTGCAAATGTTAAAAGTGTCGATTCTTGATACGATCTATTCCACTTGACGAATGCTTGTATTTCTTCATTCCGAGACATGCAAAGCAATAACAACCTACATAGCCACACATAAACAAAATTTTCTATCATCTTAGGTTCTTATTACTATTCTACATCTGTGAACTGAGAACTCTATCACATAGTTAAAATCAAAATCATGAATGATCATAAAATAAATACTTGGTAACTTACTTTCTTCACACAACTGCTGTAATGAAAGCCATTACTTTGAACTTTTACAGTCTATTGATTCTTGACCTATCTGAAACTTAGTAATGCAATATAATTTTGAAACACTAAAGATTAGCATATATACATTACATGTATGTCCGTGACAAATGGGTAATAAATAACAAGCAACTCCATTTAATTCATATTGGCTAATTTGTGTGGTTTGTCACGACTCAGTACTCACTTGCCATTAATGAACTTAATTGAGCATTGGCTAATCTATGTGGTTAAGTGTGTTCAATCAAATCAATCATATCACCACTATGTACCCTAGAACGAAAGATGAACGGTTGTAGTTCAATTCTGGAAGGTAGATCTCCAACACCACACATTGCTAACAAAATCCTCGGGAATCAACTAGTAGCCATTAGATATTATTAGATCAACGGTTGACATATATATAAAATATATAATATATTTTATTGATTATTGTGCAAAGGTGGCAGCGCGGCAGAGCCAAGTCCTTGGTTGTAGAACTACAAATTTGGGAAATTGGGTGACAGGTGTGTTACTACTTATGCCGTTGATTTGCGATGATCTGACAACTAAAATCTATTAGAAAATTTTCCATTTAATGACATCCACGCTTGAAGTGACCTATGTCCTTTCGTAATAAATAAGGAATGTCATGAAAAGCACAATTGCACATATTTGGGAAGGTAATTTATGCGGCTCAATTAAATAATTATCAATTAATTTTTGTTAATCAGAATCGTTGTTACTTGACACTTGTCTTTATTCCAGAGAGTTTATGTAGAAAGATGGGTGTGTCAGAATTACAGCCCAGAATGGAACTTCAACTAAAGTTTGATGCCATTCACACAGTATGACTTTTTATTGCAATAACAATTTATTTTGCCAATTAATTTTTTATTGGTTTGAAACTATATTTAAAATCGCCAATAATTTTTTTATTGCTTTGAAAATTGGTTTAATTCGCAAATGTAAATATATTTTCTAGTTTGAAATTAGATTTTAATCGCCAGCAAAAATATTTTCTTATTTTGAAAATAGGTTTAATTCGCCAATGCAAATATATTTTCTAGTTTAAAATTAGATTTTAATCGCCAGCAAAAATATTTTCTTATTTTGAAAATAGGTTTTAATTTGCCAACGAAAATATTTAATTGGTTTGAAAATAGGTTTTAATCGCCAATGAAAATATTTTACTAGTTTTAAAAAAATTACAATTCGCTAGGATTTTCCATAGACCTCTAGCGATTAAAAATGATTCGCCAAATAAGATTTTTTTTTCCCAGAAAAATGAAAAAATTTGCTAATAAAATTAATATTTTTCTCGGGAAGTATACATGATTCGCTAGGTTTATACACCTTCTCTGAGGGGGGGGTTCTTAAAGTTATCCCTGCTCCTCATCATTTTTTAAACCAAATGTGTCAATAACAACTGTCATGTTATAGAAATACATTTTTTTAGATCCAGGTGCCACGTAGAGCATAAATAGGAATTATCTTTCTTGAACTTTTCTTTCACGTATGATTAGCTCGTAATATGCAACATCTGGTTATAGGAATGAACTCATCTTGTAATGGTGCATAAGTATTGCATGGAAGGTTGATAATATATCTAATTAGTACAAGCTAGACATGCTCCTAATTATGCTTTTGAAGGCACTCTCTGGTTTTATCTTTCCTTCTATAGAGAAAGTTGTATCATTTGGCTTATAATTTCTTTTTGTATTAGAACTAAATATTCTAAGATATTGATTATATTATAGCCAAATTTTATTTACTAATTGTATTTTATAGTTTTTATCACTACACATATGATAGTTTCTTGTTGGAAACTTTGCAAATTTTATTTTGGAAATAGGTTTTATGAATTTCCTTCAAGTGTATTCTTGTTGTCCAATTGGTTTTACTTTAAAAGTAGAAGTGCTTTAAATCCATTGATTTTGTTCCCTTGCTGACATTCATGTGTAAAGGAGGTATCTCCTGTAACAGATTCCAAATCATGCTCTTGCTCGAGGAGACAACAATTATGTTCATGTTCTAGTCTTGTGTATCAATTGATTCATGTGTTGTTATCTTGATGTATGTGCTACAATGTAATCAGGAAAATGATATTGTAAACAATGTAATGGTGGTCTCTCTTGTAAAGGAAATTATATATGTACTTGTAATCCTTTATGCAGGATCTTGATGATTACTTATCTGATGATATAATATGGATATGTATGTGTTTATTCATTTGATGCAATCAAATTTAAAATAAACTATGGTTGTTAGTTAATTCATGATGTATGTTAGATCTTGATGTTAGTTCTAGTAGTAATGCAGCTATGGAACCTTAGAGGACATCATGTTAGCTTAGTGATATGTGTAGATATGAGTTACGTTACTTGTTATTTCTTTTATAAAAAAAATATTTCTATTTTTGGTTAGCATAGTTGAGTTGTTCTCTAAGGTTTCTTAGCGGGGGCATTACATCTGGTATCAGAGCCAGGTTTACAACATTGGGATCTCTGGTTAATGTTGTTGCCCATGTCTAGTTATAAATGTACTTATGAATGTAAATGTAATCTTCCCCTGTAAATGTGAGAAACCAATAACTATGCATTGGTTGAGTGTTGTGAATACCCTGTACTTGCTTTGTGTGCCCATGGGATGGTGATATTAGGTACCCATCCATGGGGAATATGTGTATTTTAGGTGTGGGATTAACCATACCATTATGTGTGCTTGTATGTTTGTTACCTGATTGAGGGCCAACCCACATGTGGTTGAAAATTATATATAAGAGTAGCCAAAAGTTAGTTTCATAGATTCTCTTCTTTTGGTTCTCTAGTCCCTCAGTTCGTGAAGGGGCAGTAGCAGCTACAAAGTTCCTTGGTCGGAGTGTGCAGTGTATGCATATGACGACGCAGAGCAGTCCCCCATTCAACTGAACTTGAGGAAAAGTACTCACTACTTCCCCTTATGATGGATCAGGATACTTGATCCATATGTGCTAGCCTAATCCCCATAGTTGTTGAGCATATTGATGGTATTTCTTAGATGATCATCTACCTTGTCTTCATGAAAGGTATGGTGTGCCACATGAGTTTTTAGTTGGGGGCCGGGGTCTAGGGTGAGAGGGACTTGCATGGACAACCCAACTAGAACTATGTGATGACATGTGTCACTACTTGGGGGGCGGGGTCTAGGATGAGAGGGATCTGCATGGATAACCCAAGTAAGACCATGTGCCCCATGTATATTTTGAGGTCCAACATGTGGAGGGAGGTTTGCTACCGATGCTGAGATAGATTCTATATCTGCACATGTTCCGACATGATGCAATAGGTATGATGCCACACCCCACTGATGTTCCAACACAGTGCTGGTGATGATGCCGTGTTGCTGATGGTAGTGAGTTGGGCTTGAGGACACGATGCCACGTGCATAGACACATGAAGGTGTACCATGAGATTGTGTTATGATAGCCTACTTGTGTGATGAGTGTAATGGGGCCTCGCATACTTGTAGAGGGATACTCATGTTTTCTTTCTACAGTGTTTGGGTTAGTTAGCATATGGGTATGTCCTAGCCATGTATACCTCTGGCTACAACAAGTACCTGTGTGTGCCTTTTCCACGAGGTGTCGCTATGCAGGGTGTGTTCTGCGCATGCCTACTTATGCGAAGCCACAAACACACTACCATGTGACAAATGACAAGTACGTGCCTTCTCTAGCTGGCATATGACCATGCCACACTAAGACACGATGTGGGATGTGGCTGAGGTGCACATTCCATGCAAGCAGCCAAGGAGTGCGTGGGCCACTTGGCTAGTCCATGCTACGTGACGACACAATGTAGGGTGTAGCCAAGGAGTACACTCTGAGCTATATGGATGGTGTGCTCAGTCCGCACCACATGAGGGCTACTGCTATAGCTTGATGTTGTTCCCTCCTTTCATATTTGGTGGCTAGTATCTAGTCACACAGTGTTGTACATTGTAATTTCAAAGATTGTGGATCTTATTTATGGTTATTGATGATTTTCTATTGATTGTGAAGGCTGACACTTTGTTTATATTTGATTTTGATGGTTTCGCCACACCTTGTGATCTCATTTGCTTATAGCCCTCATGGTTACATTTGATTTAGTGTTGAAATTGTGTGCATTTCTTGTTTTATTGCCAAAATTGAATTTTTATTTAATCTTCCTTTATGACTTTGGTGGCTAAACTAGTTTATCCTTATTATTTTCGATGTTGACCATGTGTCATATTGTGATTCCTCTCCAAGGATGTATGAGGTAGACTTGATGAGTGTTTACGAGGAAGCTGACGCAGGGAACCTTGAGGATGGGGGTATGTGAGGCTGTTATACAGCTAGGACCCACTACCCACCTATGTGTGATGACTATCTCTTGGAGGCTAACTACCTTATACGACGAGAGAGAGGTCATTGTGGGTTTGTTTGGATGGACTCACCCTGTGTGTGTGGCCTAACACCAACAAGCTAATGAGTGTGAGGTATGGATTATGTGAGATGGATTTTGGCTCTTGGCTCATGGATTATGTATCATGGATGAGTATGCTGCTTTCTGGTGTCCGGATGGACCCTTGTGTAGCCTTTAGATGTGATTCCTGGTGATACAAATTGGTGTGTATGTGAAGAATGTATGTTAAATCATGAATATAGTATTTATGAAATAATAAATTATGTATCCATGCTTTAAAAAGGGTGCAAAATCATGATCTTTTGTTGATTATGTTAGGAGATTTAGTGTTGTAAATAATTAAAGAGGAATGTCTTATTTTTAAATGATGGATATTTAATGAAAATGTGTGTTTTATGTGTATAAATATGTTGATATTATGTGAAAATATAACATTCTGACATATTGATTGCTTAACAGAGTATTGGAAAAAGAATTGTAACTTAGGGGTAAAGAAAAAAATATGGTAGTGCATTGAAATTGAATACTTTATATGTTTATGGTATGAGAATTTTTACTAATAGGGTGCAATGCTTTCTTTGACCTGAAAGATACTGATGGATGTCAATGCTAATATGTAAGGATTTTGAGTGGCTTATGTACTATGGAATCATTTTTGAAATGCAAGTTTTGATTATGCTACTAATGTGACATTGAAAACTAGAAAGGTAGATTATGTTGAAATGGAGTATATAGGTTTATATGTTATAAATCCTTTCCATAGGCAAACTAGTGTATATTATTTTTATGAAATAAACCAACTTTGATATTGGTACTAACGTGTTATGTTTCCACCCTAGTTTGCAGCTTCTAGGAGTAAGTTAAGTTTTAGGGGGGAGGATGAAGTGCCCCTCCATTTTCACTTTGGTTGTACAGGTAGTCTAGCTAAGGAACCTAAAGATGAAGATGGAACATAAGCTTCTGTTAGTACTTTCATGGGTATGATGCATATTGTTATTATGTAGAGATTTATTTGGATAGTCAGGTGATGCAGTAGTATGTCGTTAGGATAGGTGGAAAGGAAGACATCGTACCATTGAACGTATGAGGGACATATGGGAATGAGATACAAATGTTAGAGTCCCTTCCCTAGTGCTTCGGCTATTATGCACATGTGCTCTAACTTGTATGTTGAGTGAACAGGTACCAGGCATCGACTCCACCTGAATTGGCAGGTTTGAGCGTGCCTTGAACCCAATGGAATTAGTTGACCAGAGATAGCACTTGGTCCCCTACCCTAACCATCATCCTTAAAGAGGATGAGTACTCGGTTTGATACCTTGTCAGTATAGTCGGTGGTCAGTCAGTGTTGCTTGAAGTAACTTTCCTTTTTGACCTTGGTTAGTGGTCAGGTAATTGTTTTGGTTTTTGGTTTAATTTTGTCTGGTAATATGCCTTGGTTATCTTATGCATTAAAAGATAGATAATTGTTTCCTATTTTACTGTGAGTTTTGTGGTCTCTTCCATTTCATATAATGGATATGGAGTATTTCATGGTGATGTTGTCTTGATTCTAAATTCTAATCACCTATTATTCTCTTCAAGTTCCTTGTTTGCATATTGGAGAACAGTACAATGAAAATTTATCTAATTTTGTTGCCAATCAATCCGCATGATTTTCCTGTGTTCCTCTTTATTTTTGCATGCAAGTCGATTGGCGATTTGCTTTCTTTCTGATTAAACTGCATTTTACTTTGACACTCCTATTTAAGGATAGGCTGATGATGGCATAGGTTGTGGTTCTAATTTCTCTTACCATATCTTTGTTGGTTTTAACTATAGATTGAAAAAATGATATTTGTAGTTAATGAAGACATAGTTAAATAATATGATAATTGTTCATGATGTTTTAAATTCCAATTTCATGGTACTTTATAGAATTCCTACTCTTTAATCTTTATGTCATGAAACGGTTGTCAGACCACTCCTCCCTCTCTTATGCCTCAACCTATGCATGTTTGTCTTTTGATGATGAGGTTAAATATGTCTATTGTTAGTCGATGGGGGAAGAAGAAGAATTTGTAAACTTGGTGGAGGGTGAATAACTCAGGAAAAATGCTCAAGAGGCTCTATGGCGTTCAAAGGATCTCTTCATTTCTTGCCTACAGTTTATCAAGGAATGCCCTTTTTCGAACACCACAAAAAGATACTCTACCAAATGTAGTGGTAGTAAAAGTTGCGAATAATACAACTAGCATAATAAGTCAAATTAGTGCAGTCATGTTGGGGGAAGGAGGATAGAGGGCTCATTTGTGAAGATAATCTATATGCCAGAGACAGGTATGTGATAACCCCATAATGTGATGAATTCTTTAAGTATTAAAATATCTAATGGTTTCCATTTTACCATTCTTTCTTGAGTTATGGTAAATACTAATACCGAGAGTCAGCTTACAACTTCTAGTTTCTTGTTGTATAGTTTTTATATCTTGTTATTTTTTTCTCATCATACCCTGCAATCGGGCTATTCCGAGAGACCATGCTTCTTTGGAGATGTGAAATAGATTTATTCCTGCGCTCTTCACTCACTAGGGAACTTGCTTAAGATTATGCCTTGCTGGATGTCCATAACCTATTGTAAAGTGCCCATCTTAGCACAGGCACAGAAGATGCTGGTAAAGGTTATGGAATTTGAATTTTACACCTGCCAATAATATTTTCTTGAAAGTTCCTAAAGTCTTTTCAACAAATCCATTTTGTATATAAACATGCACTCCCTGCAGTCTATGAGACCCCTTCTCTTAAGGCATTTTGTCAAACAATTCATGTTTTTTTTTTATTTCATGCCTTCGCATTGTGTACAAGTCTACTAGAGCAGAACATTTACAACATCTAACAAAAATTCTCTATCCTTTATGTTTTGACAGATGTATAACCTTATTCCAGAACTCCCTTAGTGCATCACATAGAGAGGATGCAAGAATGGTTAAGAAATTTGGATTTGCACCTGCCAATTACATTTGTTTGTAAAGTTCTATATTCTTCTCTACACATTCATTTGTGATTTCCTTGCAATCATTGCATTCCTTGAGTCAAACCTTCTAACCCATGCTAGTTGGTGTAGCGCTTCTTTCCCATGGCATGTTTTATGTAGTATATACCTTATAACTATTGTTAATAACGCCATCCTTGACACCATTCCATGCACCTATTTCCAAAAGCTCCATGAGTAGATTTGAGACACTTTTACATCTATTTTCCCTCTAGAAAATTGCACTGGCAGGGCACCGTTTCTAGATCTTTCTACTACTCCTTTCACAGAATAATTCCTTCAGGGATTGATTGTTGAACATTAGAATCTTCTCCTTTTGAAATCTATCTAATCCTAGGGCCGCTCCTCTTCTCATGCCATGCCTTTCACTGAAACTATTTTAATTTAGAAATCTTCTATTTTTGACTAGTGTGCCAGCATGGGTCCTTCTTTTCTATTTGATTCATAAAAGTTTTAAAAGACTTTCCGTGTTCTTGGGCAATTCATTAGGGTGTTTTCCCTTCTTAAATGAAATATTTATGATCTCTATCTTTGGCACAAGAGAAACACTTACTCTAATTACTCAATCATTTTTGTTTGCTCTTTCTAATCCTATTTTAGATTCAAATCAACTCATCAAACCTCAAATTAAGGACTATCCTTCCTTTGGATTCTATATGGCTTTCCTTTGAATAGATAGGCATCCCTAATGCCGCCAAATGTGGCCTTTGTCTCATGTATAATGTGATACCCTTAATGAAATTTGTAGATGACTTTCTCCACACGATTTCCATGAGGTTGCATTTTTTATGGACAAATATTATGTCTTGGTGCATAACCAACAAACTTTGCTTAAAGATTGTATGAGGTATGTGTTTATCCTACGACTGAGGCCCTCTGAGGGCACTTTCCTTATAGTTTTCTTATTTCAGAAATGGTTTCATAAGATTTGTTTGTGCCTTTTCATGATGGATGCCACCAAAGTTGTGAAGCTCTTCCGATCTCCTTATTATGAGTAATGAATGACTTTAGGAATTATTTCTTGGGTCAACTATATTTTAGGTAGTACATCATTTGTTGTAGTCCCTTAACTTCGGAATAACTATTTTGGGTTGCATAGGTTTAAGTAGTAATATGTGTATTAGTCGACCCTTATAGTAGTATTTGCTTATGATTGTTCAATATTACTCATTGTTTTTTTTAATATAATAAAGGTAATTGATAACATTTCAAGTAATTATATATATTTTTTATAATAGTTGATTAGCGTTACAATTATTGGCAATATACTTGCATCTGAACCTTAAGTTAGAAACAAATGGCCATTAGTTGGGTTAGAGTGTTATTATAAGTAAATTAATTAAGGCTTTGTTTATCCCACAATCATGTTCTAAGAATGAACAAAGACTTTAATCACTTTGTGTTGTGTCTCTTTATAATGTTAACTTCCTAGTGTGTCAACAATATGAAGATTTAGTGTTTATATCTATGATTGTTAAGGCTCCTCATCATTTTTTAAACCAAATGTGTCAATAACGACTATCATGTTATAGAAATGCATATATTTAGATCCAGGTGCCACTTAGAGCATAAATAGGAATTATCCTTCTTGAACTTTTCTTTCACATATGATCAGCTAGTAATATGCAACATCTGGTAATAGGAATTGTAATGAACTCATCTTGTAATGGTGCATAAGTATTGCATCGAAGGTCGATAATATATCTGATTAGTATAAGCTAGACATGCTCCTAATTATGCTTTTGAAGGCACTCTCTGGTTTTATCTTTCCTTTTATAAAGCAAGTTGTATCATT
Organism: Cunninghamia lanceolata; assembly: GCA_027924645.1. Classification (NCBI taxonomy): domain Eukaryota; kingdom Viridiplantae; phylum Streptophyta; class Pinopsida; order Cupressales; family Cupressaceae; genus Cunninghamia; species Cunninghamia lanceolata. The sequence goes on along the minus strand of BSBN01001032.1, from coordinate 5,563,122 downwards.
TGGCTTATAATTTCTTTTTGTATTAGAACTAAATATTCTAAGATATTGATTATATTATAACTGAATTTTATTTACTAATTGTATTTTATAGTTTTATTTTGCAAATTTTATTTTGGAAATAGGTTTTACGACTTACCTTCTAGTGTATTCTTGTTTTCAGATTGGTTTTACTTTAAAATTGGAAGTGCTTTAAATCCATTGGTTTTGTTCCCTTGCTGACATTCATGTGCAAAGGAAGTATCTCCTGTAACAGATTCTAGATCATGCTCTTGCTCGAGGAGACAGTAATTATGTGCATGTTCTAGTCTTGTGTATCAATTGATTCATGTGTTGTTATCTTGATGTATGTGCTACAATGTAATCAAGAAAATGATATTGTAAACAATGTAATGATGGTCTCTCTTGTAAAGGAAATTATATATGTACTTGTAATCCTTTATGCAGGATCTTGATGATTACTTATTTGATGATATAATATGGATATGTATGTGTTTATTCATTTGATGCAATCAGATTTAAAATAAACTATGGTTGTTAGTTAATTCATGATGTATGTTAGATCTTGATGTTAGTTCTATTAGTAATGCAGCTGTGGAACCTTAGAGGACATCATGTTAGCTTAGTGATATGTGTAGATATGAGTTACGTTACTTGTTATTTCTTTTATAAAAAAATATATTTCCCTTTTTGGTTAGCATAGTTGAGCTGTTCTCTAGGGTTTCTTGGCGGGGGCATTACATCAGACCTCAAGGAAGGTCTATCTGATCAATATGTGTTGTGTATGATGTTTCATTTAGCTCTGCAAGTCACAAAAATGCTCTGCAAATCTCCTCCTTTAGCTGATTGTTTGAATGCTCTGTTCTATAAAAACTAATGATCTTTTGATAGTGATAACTTTTAGGAGACAAGTCCAAATGACCTAAAATTTGGATATGATGTAGATGATGATGTGTAGATGCTAAGTCATTCTCCACACACTCTGATACGAAGTGGTGAAATGCGGTACAAAATGCTAAAAACTACACTAACTGAACTAAACTAAAAATGAAAACAAAAGAAATAATGCAAATCTTTTTGGTTGATGCAAGATTTCTCTACAACCTAGGATGCTCCTACATCAATATATGTACACACATATTCTTGGTGCAATCACGATCAGAGGGTTCATAGAATGAACTGTTCAAACCATGCAGCTAGAGTAAACATAATGAAAACAACACAATCATAGAATGCAATGGAAGATTCAAATGCTCAATATACCAGACAATCAAAATACTTATATGCCAGCAACATGTTAGCTACAATCAAAGGGCTCATAGGCATGTTTTCTAGGTTACAATGGATATGCAAGATATGACATTGAAGTGCTTTCTAGAAAGAAAATCAAACTCTAAATCACATACTAAAACTAATAATTGAGAGCTGACTTCCTAATGCATCTAAGAGTTCTATATATATCATCTTCAAGCTCATGAAATCCTCTGCGTTAGCCACAAGAAGGTTTCAAGCTCCAAAGAAGGATGTAACATGTAGAAACAAGTAGGTCAACCTTAAACAATTGGTAATGCTCCACAAATGCATGAAACTTGGTGTGGACCTCATGGAATTCTATGTGATCAATATGTGCTATGTATGATGTTTCATTTTGCTCTGCAAGTCATGGAAGTGCTCCACACATCTCCTCCTTTAGTTGAATATCTAAATTATCTGCTCTGTGAAAAATGATGGTCTTCTAATAGTGATAACCTTTAGCAGACAAGTCCAAATGACCTAAAATTTGGCTATGATGTTGATGATGATGTGTAGATGCTAAGTCCTACTCTGCATGCTCTGATATGAAGATGCGGTGAAATGCGGTAAAAAATGCTGAAAACTGCACTAACTAAACTGAACTAAAAATGGAAAGAAAAGAAAGAATGCAAATGTTTTTGGTTGATGCAAGATTGCTTTGCAACCTAGGATGCTCCTACATCAAACACTCAGGATTGTTGAAAAAGTAAGTCCGTCACTTTGCTAGGGCTAGAGGAAAACCATGGCAGTCTACCTTAGCTTGAGAAATCCATGTTGAGTCTTCTTTCAGTCTTCCTTTCTACTTGACTAGGTATTCTTTGTACTACTTGCCTCTGGTACTGTGTCCAACTCTGCTATCCAAGATGCTCTCTATTTGCTCTAGTTGTTACTATGGTAACTAATCCTTCAATCCTTCTTCAATGCTGTCATTTGATTCTCCTTCATGATATTGGTATAGGTCTGTAATGTGTAATATGGGTGATATACCCAATGTCTTTGGTAGATCCACTTCATATGCATTTATTGAATCAAACTTCCTAAGAATCCTACATGGTCCAAACTTCTTCATCTTCAGCTTGTTGTATGTCCCCACTGGAAATCTCTCTTTTCTTAGATATACCATTACTTCATCTCCAACTAAAAATTCTTTGTCTCCTCTTCTCATCTGCTTGATCCTTATACTTAGTATTCATCTCCTCCAAATGCTTTCTGACATGATTATGTACTGTCTCCATGTATCCTGTGAATTCTTCTGCTTCTGCACTTCTATTATTCTCCAAATTGATGTCTCTTAATTCTGCAACTCCTCTAGGTTTCATTCTTCTCATAATCTCAAATGGTGTCTTCCTTGTACTCCTATTCATTGAATTATTGTATGCAAATTCTACTTGCAAGAGAATTAGATCCCAATTTCCTATCTTATCTCCTACTAAACATCTCAACAAGTTACCCAAACTCCTATTTACTACTTTTGTTTGTCCATCTGTCTGTGGATGAAATGCTGAATTGAAATTTAGGTATGTCTTCATCTTCTTCCACAATCTCCTCCAAAAGTATCCAATGAATCTTGGATCTTTGTCTGAAATTATGCTCTTAGGTAATCCATGCAATCTCATAATCTCCTTGAAAAATAGGTCAGCAACATGCACTGCATCATTTGTCTTCTTACAAGGAATGAAATGTGACATCTTTGAAAATCTATCCACCACTACAAATATAGAATCATGTCCCCTTTGTGTTCTTGGCAATCCTAGTACGAAATCCATGCTTATATCCTCCCAAAGTCTCTTTGGTACTATCAAAGATTTGTACAATCCAGTATTCTGACTACTCCCTTTTGCAACTTGACATACTCTGCAACTTTGTACAATCTTCCTTACATCCTTATATATCTCAGGCCAAAAGTAATGTTCACTTACCAAAGCTACTGTCTTGTCAATTCCAAAATGTCCTGCTAATCTCCCACTATGTTTCTCCTTCATCAAGTTGTCTCTCATTGAATGAGCCTAGGTATACACAATTGATTTCCTTTGAACAACATACCCTCCTGAATGAAATAATCCAACCACTTACTCCTATTTGTCACAACAGGTTCCTTATATGCTTTCCATGGTTCTGCAAAATCAAGATCTTCTTCATACATGTGCTTCAGTTCCTCAAAACCTAATACTTCTATTCTCATCTTTGTTAACAAATTCCTTCTTCTGCTCAATGCATCTGCAACTTTACTTGACTTTCCACTTCTATGCTTCAATACAAATGTGTAACTCTACATGAACTCTACCCATCTCATGTGTCTCTGATTCAATTTTCCTTGACTGTTCAAATATTGTAAAGCTTGATGATCAGTGTACAACACAAATTCCTTAGGCAACAAATAATGTCTCCACTTCTTCAAAGCTTGAATTATGGCATAAAACTCTTGATCATAAACTAAATATCTTCTCCTGGTATCATTCAACTTCTTACTGAAATATACTACTGGTCTCCCTTCTTAACTTAACACTGCTCCTATTGCATTTCCATTGGCATCACAATCTACTTGAAATACTTTGTTGAAGTTTAGTAATGCTAACACTGGTTGCTCTGTCACTTTCTGCTTCAATAACTCAAATTTTATTTTCTCCTGACGTCCACTTAAAGTCCTTTCTATCACCTCTCATTGTCTCAATCATTGGTGTGCATATTGAATTGGAATTTCTAATGAACTTTTGGTAGAAACTTGCTAGTCCATAAAATGATCTTACCTCTCCAATGCTCTCCGGTGTTGGCCACTCAACAATTTCTCTAACTTTCTCAACGTCCATCTTCAATCCTTCCATAGAGATCACAAATCTCAAATATACCAATTCTTCCTTCATGAAACTACATTTATTGATGTTTATCCGCAACTTTTCTTCTCTCAACCTCTGCAATACTTGTCTAATATGCCACAAATGCTCTTCTGTTATCTTACTAAAAATTGGAATATCATCCAAGTATACAATAACAAACTTACCCAAGAATTTCTTCAAAGCTTCATTCATCAACCTCATGAAAGTACTTGGTGCATTAGTCAATCCAAATGGCATCACTAACCATTCATACAATCCTTCATTTGTCTTAAATGCAGTCTTGCATTCATCTCCTTTGATCTTGATCTGATGGTATCCACTCTTCAAGTCTATCTTTGTAAAATACTTTGCTCCACTCAAACAGTCCATGATGTCATCCATCCTTGGCAATGGAAATATATACTTAACCATGATCTTATTGATTGATCTAGAGTCTATACACATTCTCCATTCTCCATCTTTCTTTGGTGCTAACACTGTAGGTACCGCACATAGGTTCAAACTTTCTATGATCAATCCTTTCCTCAACAATTCTTGTATCTGTCTATTTATCTCCACATTCTCTATTGGTGTCATCTAGTGTGTTGCTTTGTTAGGCAAACTAGCTCCAAGTATAAGGTCCATATGATGACTGATACTCCAGATTGGTGGCAATCCTTCACATACATTATCTGATATGATATCTTCATACTCTGTCAACAATTTAGTTATCTCTTTTGGCTGTGACTCTTCTCCTTGTCCGGTAACAATCTCTGTACTTAGGGTTCTGTACTTCTTAGGAATCAAGGAAAAATACATATTCTCATGTCTCAATCCATCCAGAAATTTCCTTCCATCAACCAAATAGATTCTAGCATTTCCACATACTTCACTTTTAGGTTCATCTTCCAAAGGGGTCAAGATATGTTTCTTCTCATTTGATGTTATAGTATAGGTATTCTTTCTCCCATGATGTATAGATTTTCTATCATATTGCCATGGTCTACCCAACAATATATAACATACATCCATTGGCATAATATCACACAATACTTCATCATTATAAGATCCTATATGAAATTTCACCAAGCATTGTTCACTCACTAGTACCTTGTGTTCATTTTGAATCCATGCTATCTTGTAGGGCTTAGGGTGTTTCAATCTCTCCAGGTTCATCTTAGTCACCATCTCTTCTGAAACCAAATTATTAGTACTACCACTATCAATGATTACCTTACAACATTTACCTCCTGATTTGAATTTGGTTTGGAACAAACTTTTCCTCTGCGGTGGTTCCTTAATTGTCTCTAGTTGAAATAATGCTCTCCTCATGACTAATGATTCTCCTTTCTTTGGTTTTCCAACTGAACTAGGTGATCCAACAGGTTCTTCCTTCGCATAAGCTGTTGTTGCATTGTTCTCTGTTATCTTGCTTGTACTTCCTTGATGATATTCAAATTCTCTATGTCCTTCACCTCCACACTTAAAACAAGTTCCTCTAAATGTTCTCTTATCAATTCCTCTTTCATCTCTATTGTATCCTTCATTGTGGTAAGAATTATGGTGTCCTTTGTAGTAGAAATTTCTATCATCTCTCCTGTATGAATTGTTGTCTCTATCTTCCTTCTTGTATGGACTACTTTCTTTGTTTTGCTCTGCATACAATATTTCTTCTCTAGAATATGTTCTTCCCCTTTGAAATTTACCTCCTCTACCTCTCCAGCTTTGCTCGTGCTTCTTATTCAACTTGTCTTCAACTTTCAATGCAAACTGATATGTTTCTTCTATTGTTGTCATCCTTACCAGACTTAGTTCTTAAATATTCATCCTCAATCCATTTATGTATCTTGCCACTTTCTCCTTGCTTTCTTCACTATGTCTAGTCCTTATGATCATCTTATGAAATTCTTCAGTATATTCCTTCGCATATTTCTCCTTTTGTCTCAAGTTCTACAATCTCTTCAGCAATTTCAACTCATAGTTAGCAGGTATGAATTGATTCTTCAACTTTGTCACCATCCTATCCAACTTTATGGTATTTTCTTTTCCTCTCCTATTTCTATGCAATTGAACTTCTTTCCACAAAACAACATGTCCTTTCAACTTAGTTTTTGCAAATCTTACTTTCTTCGAGTCTTCAATTTCCTCATATTCAAAGTATTCCTCCAAGTCATTTATCCAATCAATCATTTCCTCTGAATTCAAATTTCCAATATGATTTGGTACATCCACTCTAGGTCTCTTACCAATCTTAGAAATAGCTTTCAACATCTTTGCCTGATCTAATCATTCTTCTTCTTCTAGGGTTTCTTAATTTTGATTTGCAAATTAAAATTCTTCATCATCACTTTCAGCATCATTTCTAGGGTTTAGTCCTCTTCTTCTATCTTCTTCTACAACATCTAGTCTAACTTTCATTGTCTGCATCATCTCCATCATTTCTTCCATTCTTCCAGCAACATTGCCCATAGTAGGCATCCTCCTTGGCGGCATCTCTTCCTAGGATCCAGTGCAACTACCTCAATTTGGCGATTTAACTACAAGGTAGCAACTACCTCACAATCTGTGCTCTGTTGACAAACATAAGTAGACTACCTCAGGTTGGAGATCTACTCACCACAAGATCTTACATAATGCCTTCACTTTCCAAAGGATTCAAAACTTCACTTTGATACCACTTGGTGCAGTCACAGTCGGAGGTTCACAAAATGAACTGTCCAAACCATGCAGCTAGAGTAAACACAACAGAAACAACACAATTATAGAATGCAATGGAAGATTCAAATGTTCAATATATCAAATAATCAAAATACTTATATGCCGGCAACATGCAGACTACAATCAAAGGGCTCATAGGCCTACTTTTCGAGTTACAATAGATATGCAAGATATGACATTGAAGTGCCTTTTGGAAAGAAAGCCAAACTCTAAATCACATACTAAAACTACTAATTGAGAGCTGACTTCCTAATGCCTCTAAGATATCTATATATATCATCTTCAAGCTCATAAAATCTTTTGCATCAGCCACAAGAAGGTTACAAACTCCAAAGAAGGATGTAACATGTAGAAACAAGTAGGTTGGCCTTGAACAACTGGTAATGTTCCGCAAATGTATGAAACTTGGCGCAGACCTCAAGGAAGGTCTATCTGATCAATATGTACCATGTATGATGTTTCATTTAGCTCTACAAGTCATGGAAGTGCTCCACAAACCTCCTCCTTTAGCTGACTATTTGAATGCTCTGTTATGTGAAAACTGATGATCTTTTGATAGCGATAACTTTTAGTAGACAAGTCCAAATGACCTGAAATTTGGATATGATGTAGATGATGATGTGTAGATGCTAAGTCCTGCTCTGCACGCTCTAATATGAAGATGTGGTGAAATGCGGTACAAAATGCTAAAAATTGCACTAACTAAACTGAACTAAAAATGAATAGAAAAGAAAGAATGCAAATGTTTTTAGTTGATGCAAGATTGCTCTATAACCTGGGATGCTCTTACATCAATATATGTACACTCATATTCTTGGTGCAGTCATGGTCAGAGGGTTCATAGAATGAACTATCCAAACCATGCAGCTAGAGTAAACACAACAAAAACAACATAATCATAGAATGCAATGGAAGATTCAAATGCTCAACATATCAGATAATCAAAATACTTTTTTGCAGACAACATGCGGGCTACAATCAAAGGGCTCACATGCCTGCTTTCCAGGTTACAACAGATATGCAAGATATTGCATTGAAGTACCTTCTGGAAACAAAATTGAACTCTAAATCACACACTAAAACTACTAACTAAGAGTTGACTTCCTAATGCATCTAAGAGATCTATATATATCATCTTCAAGCTCATGAAATCCTCTGCGTCGGCCACAAGAAGGTTACAAACTCTAAAGAAGGATGTAACGTGTAGAAAAAAGTAGGTCAGCTTTAAACAACTGGTAATGCTCTGCAAATGCATGAAACTTGTTGCAGACCTCAAGGAAGGTCTATTTGATCAATATGTGCCATGTATGATGTTTCATTTAGCTCCGCAAGTCACGAAAGTGCTATGCTAACCTCCTCCTTTAGCTGACTGTCTAAATGCTCTGTTCTATGAAAATTGATGATCTTATGATAGCGATAACTTTTAGCAAACAAGTCCAAATGACTTGAAATTTGGATATGATGTAGATGATGATGTGTAGATACTAAGTCTTTCTCCACATGCTCTGATACGAAGATGCAGTGAAATGCAATACAAAATACTAAAAACTGCACTAACTGAACTGAACTAAAAATGAAAAGAAAAGAAAGAATGCAAATGTTTTTGGTTGATGCAAGATTGCTCTGTAACCTGAGATGCTCATGCATCAATATATGTACACACATATTTGTAATTATAATATTTAAAAGTAACCTTTTTTCTCAACACTTGTAATTTTATTAGAGTGATTACATTACAAAGGTTAATGGGGAGGAGTGATGAGTGGGAAGGCAAGTTTTGAATGAAGGGTGAGTGGGAAAGTTTCAAAAGATGTAGGGTATGCAAATGAAGATGATGATTATCGTGGTGGTGGTTATTTAGCTGATGATGATCTTAGGGAGGAGTGGAATCTTTCATTTTCTAATGAAGAGGATGAGAAACTTCTCAACCTATGGCTAGAATCTTAGAGCTGCACTTCTATGAGCTGCAAGATAGCTTTATTAGGCAGGTTAGATCTAAAAAAGGAGAAAAGTCCCTACCTCATGCTTGTTCCTTCATCTAGGAAGAATGGCTCCCAAAATGGTTTGTAACATGGGTTTCTCCTCCCTGCAATGGACAAGGTGAGTGATTCTTAGGAGGAATGTTTGATGATAAGGCACCCCTTGCATTTCTAATCATTATTTCTCCATCTCCCATCTATGTTTTGGTCTTTGTGGCTACTTTGATGGATGAAAATGTGAGAGGAACTTGCATCCTGGAGGCTTTGGTACTAGGTGGTGACTTCTTTGGGACTAATGAGGAGTGCCAAGTTTCTTCTATGGCTATGCCTATTGCAGCTATGGTGGATACAAATGTGATCAACCTAAATCATGGTTTGAGGTTATTTCTAGTTTTTAGAACCCCTCAACCCCTTTTCCCATTGAAGAAGATAGGGGCTTCTTGAATATGATTCTAGATTTAGTTGTTGACTAGGATACCTTTAGACCTGCAAACTCCCTCATTGGGAAATTTCTAGGGGTGAGGCCTAATATTGATGACTTCAAAAAATGGGCCATCAAAAAATGGAGGTTTTGCCATCATTTTGAGATCAAGGCTATGGATAAAGGTTTTTTTATCTCCTTCTCAAACCATAGATATTATGTCAAAAATCTCTTGGATGGCCCTTGGTTTATGGGCAAGACCATTCTCTTCCTCAAGAATTGGACTATGGGCTTCAATCTTGAGGAATGCACCAACAAAGCTCCTATGCGGGTCAAGATTTTGAGCTTGCCTTTGGAATACTGGGAGGTGGAGGTCCTAAAAAGCATTGCTTCAACTATTAGTCAGTTCATTTTCTTTGATCTAGTGACTATTTCTATGAAACCTCTTTTATTTGCTAGATTTTGTGTGTCAGCTGATGTGGGTAAGAAGTTGCCTTCTATAATCACCTTGTCCTCAAATCTAGGTGATTGGGTGCAACATATTATTTATGAGGACTCCTTAGTTATGTGTCTTAAATGTGAGATGGTTGGCCACTCTTCTTTTGGATGCTTAGACAATAAGAGGTTGGAAAATCTAATGGGAAGAAAAAAGATCAAGAGTCATCTCCTCACCAAGATGCCGGATGTCACTACTGTACTTATGTTGAACTTGCTATGCATGGCTTAGTTGAGGTTATTAGGGATTAGCTCCTAGTTAGCATGTCCTTGGTGTCTCACAAAGTTGGTTGTTGCCTTTCTAGTCTCCATCCTAATCCCATAGAGACTTCTATGAGCAGAAACATGCATTTGGAAAAGGTTAGGAGTTAGCCTAGTTCTCTTATGCTCCATTTTGTGGAGGGTTTGATCTCCCTACAAAATATTGTTCAATCAAGAATAGTTGTTCTTCTAAAGGAAATTATGGAAGACCAGCCAAGAAGGATAATCACTTCAAGGACCTATTCCAGTCAGGGCTCTTCAATGTTCCCTCTATGAGTTGCTCTTGTGTTTTTGTGTTTATGGGTTGTATATGCTACTTGTGTTGTTCTGCTATTGTTTTGTTTGTTGTCATTGTAATGATTGTAGCTGGGATGTAGTTCTGCTAGTTGAAATTATGTGGTAATTTTACCATTGTAAAAGATTTTTGGTCTTGTTAAAACCAACCTAGGTTTATGGTCCCTTCAAAACTAACTTATTGTAATCAAAACATTTGTAATTTTACCAATTAAAAATATATCTAACCCATTTATTTTCCAAGGGAATTATATCATCTCTTAAAGCTCCTAAATAATTTTCACATACATAGAAAAACATTATGCATGCTAGGAAATAATTTAAAGCACGTAGAACAAACATCCTTTATTGGTCTAATCATGGAAGGGTTCCTAAGTCACAAGCAATTAGGATAGATGGATTTCATTGGTGTAAAATATCACATGCCTCACTACCCTCATGAAGCTAGATGGATAAACAGACTCAAACAAACCTATATGCACATCTTTGATATTAACCACTATTGGTTTACCCTGTGTGTTGCACACTCAAGTACACACAAAGCATATCCAATATAATGATAACAAAAACATAGTGAAATAAATAACCAATGCATGCATACACTCATGCAAGGCACATTCATCTCACAAATCACATCATATAAATCATATCAATAATTATCATCTAATTATAACATATTCATGATAATACAAAGATGAATAATTAAACCACATATGATCATTAATCAAATAAAAAATATTAAACAATCAAAATATCAACTAACATCTCATAAATATAATAAAACTGGTGAAGTTAAAAAGATCATAATTGTTCAATCATAAAATAGTAACATGTCTTACGTATAAACATGTTGATCTATCGAATATGATCACAAAACAACATAGGTATACACCAATAAAAAACTTAGTAAGAGTAAAAGCACAACACTTGTAGGCCTTACACATTAAACTTGTGGAGTTACATATTAAGCCCATATTGTCATATTTGATGTAGAGTAGGGGCCAGGAATATCTAGACAACACCAATCAACCATTTACCAAAACCCTAGACCTTTATCCATAGGGCTTTCCTTCATAATTGACCCCTTTCCCTTGTAGCCTTTCAAAAAGGCATGTTTTGACATAACTCATGTTTGTAGACCTGACTTTCAAAAAGTATGAACCTTTTTAGATACCCTTTTGGGCCTTACAACACATACTAATAAATGGGGTGGGGTTGTTTTGTACAATCTACCTCAAAAATTGATTGTCCCCTGTACAATTAGGCCTAATTAGGCCTCCTAGGTTTGTTCCACTCTAGTTCACTATAACACCAATACAAAAATGGATACCATGGACTTCAAAACAAGACTAAAGACATTCATTGCACTCCAACCAATGTATTTTGAAGGGTTTTTGTACTTGTTCAAGGTAGAAGACTTCAACTTGGACTAAACTCAACCTTGTCTAACTTTGTCTAACCCTACCAAGACAGGATAGTCAACAAAAAGGAATACAAATCTTCCAAATTTGACCCAAATCTGACTAGTGTGTTGTCTTAGGACTCTTGACACATTCCCCAAGCACCTTCAATCATGAAAGAGTCTGAAACCAACATCCAAGTATACGAATTCTCGTCTTTGTTAACCTTGTCAGCCTGATACATGATAATATCAGACCTACATGACTCCATAGCACATGCCAACTTGTACCTTTGCTCATGCAAGTCTTGAAAAATCAAAGTTTATGCTACTAACAGCCATTCCACAAGGTATCATCATCATCCACCTATGGAAGGCATTTATTTTGCATTTTATTTGTCCACTGTTTACCCTAACTAGGGTTTTTGACAGTTTAAAATAGTTTTCAGAAAAATCCTTATAACTTTCTTAGTATGTAGTGAAATTGAATGTAATAAAAAGATGAAATGTAGTAAACTCCAATTACTTTCATGTCCAACTAAGTTTAGGACAAGACACATCCGTACAGTACTGTACCACGCATCATAATAATAGGAAAACATTAGAAAATGCAAAAAAAATAGTAGTTTGTTTGTTCTCCTTCGAAAAACTTATCAACCAACCTTGGATCCATACAAATCAAGGTTATTTAATGCATCCACAAATATATGGTATGGTTCAACCACCCAACTACCATTTTTTTGTTTTACAACTTTTGCAAAATTGCTCACAAGTCTATTTTTGTGTTTTCACCTTCTAGGAGCACTTTAACAAGTTGCTGACCAATGGTTACATTGATGGACCCAAGTGATCAGAAGGACAAAAATAGTCTAATAATGGCCTTATTACATGCCAAGACACAAAGAAAAACAAAAATTCATCCTTGAACAAGTTGACCAAGGTGTGCTCTAAGGGTGCTCCTGCACCATACTCCCCAGAGGAGAAAAAGAACTCAAGTCCCCCTTGAGTTAAGACATTCAATAGTAAACCCATGCCTGATAATGGTATCCTCAAACATCCAAGTAGCATCATCATTAGGCAGACCCATCCATTGGACTAGAAACTTAAAATAGACCTTGTTCCTTGTCTTCTTGAGTTCTTTGAAAATTTGGAAAAGTATCTCAGCTGCAACCATACACTTGTCATCATATGTGTGGATCAAATATTGCCACTTCATCTCATCCTTGTCTATTGCAATACTTAAAGTCCTTACATCAACTATAAACTAATTACAATATTTTTTCTTTACCTTATTCATGCCATGTGTTAAGAACCTCACATTCTCTTTGTACATATGAGAACAATGCATACCTTGGCTCATAAGAGTCTCTTCATCAATACCTGCTGCTATGCCACATAAATGATTATCTTCACCTTGCCTATCTCTTCTACTTGCCCTTGTGTCTTTTCTCTGACCTCTACCTGTTGCAAATACAATCCCTCTTGCATGCCCTCATGAGAGCATTCTTGTATCATCACCGTCTCACTTTATTTTGTCTCCATACTGACATGAAGATAATCCTTTTATGCTGCCACATCCTTACCAAACAACTCCTCAACTACTGCTGCAACATTACTTTCTTGTTCTACTTCTTCACCTAGCTTCTCTTTCACATTAGCACATAGGACTGAAACACACTTTGTTTGTTGCTTTTCATTCTTCACCTTTGCTAGACCTGTACATTGAATAAACACATTAAGGGAATCATGAGACCCCACTGTAGACACCTAAAAATGTCTTTATCATCAAACCGACTCCCGACATCCCTAAACATACCAATTTCCCTTCTAATCAATTAATTAAATTTTTATTTAATTAATTATCCCTTCATCACCTAATTTTTCATCATTTTATCCCCAACAATTGAATTAATTCTATTAATTCAATAGTTCAAACTTTAGCCCATTGATTAAATAAATATGCAATATTTATTTGGTTAATTTCTCCCTGCTCAATAAACCTAATTAATTAGCTAAATCTTGTTTAACTAATTAATTCAACCTATTAAATGACCTATCCCTACCCTAGGTAATTAAATAGTCATTATTTAATTGCCTACTCTAGCATATCCCATCCTAGCCTTAGGATTAATTAAATAAAACCTTATTTAATTAATCTTAACCTCTCATTTAAGTGGTCAAACCTAGCTTAACAGCCTTCCCCACATCCTCCAAATAAAAAATTAGAATATATCCACATAAGTCAATTTTTTTTATTAAAATATGTCCAACATCACATTTAATATCTCTTACACCCCTTACCCATGCCATGCCTCATTTATATCCACTCATCCCCAAATGAATTTTTAATTCACACATATTCCATCTCACCCATACTCATTTAACTCACCCTTTTCCCAAAAATGAATATAAGATTCATATTTATTCCTAGCCCTCCACATTATCTTCATCCTCCACCATTGATCTTTCAAATCAATCTCAACCCTTGGATCAAAACCTCTCCCAAAATGCCTATAAAGATAGCATCCTCCAACCCATTTATCAATCCAATTTTCATGTAATGTTACCATGCCAAAATATCTATTGAGCTAGCTTGTGAGTTGCAATTAGGATAGAGCATTTCACATTTGATTCATTATCTAGGGTATATCTTAGAGGCTTTTGGGTGCAAGCTTCTTCCCCTTTGATGAGATTGGGTCTTCATATCAAGGTATAACTTCTTGTTTTTGTATGCATTTGGTTTGTGTTTCACCTTCGATTTGGATTTCCTAATCACATTGGCACACTCGGTGGAACCTACAAGGTCTATCTCTAATTATCTTTTTGTGAGTTTTTGTTTTGGAGACGTGCTTTTGCAGGTGTGACACTATCTACCTACGCAGTGGCCCTATCTTTGGTGCATTTCAGCGCTATCTTATGTTTTAGCACTATTTTGCAAAGCACTTTCTCTCTTAAATCTCACTCACATATCTATTGGATCTTTGTTCTTCCTATTGTTTTTCTAGTTTACCTGCTCTCTGTTTTTGCAGGTATCTTAAACGAAGAGGGGGAGGTTATGCTAAAATTTTCTTAAAGAAACAAATACATATTTTGTCTTTCATCTTGTCTTGCTTTCCATTCCTTAGGCTAACAAGACTAAACAAGACCTCTTTTCTTTGCAATCTAACCCTCTTTTTTGGTTAGGAAGACCTTTGTTTTACAGGATTGACAAGTTCAAGCTCATATTGGCGCTATCGGCACACAGAGTGGTGCTATTTTCAACTGTTGACTAGACCATTTAACTGCACGCGCAGTGGTGCCTTATTATATTCATATTAGCGCTATTGTCTATTTTAGCACTTTTTGTATCTTATTTTAGCACTATCGACTATTTCAACACCTTCTGTATATTATTTTAGCGCTATCATCTGTTATGGCGCATTCTGTATCCTGTTTTAGCACTATTTTGTAAATCAGCACCATCTATATGTATATCAGCACTATTTTCTAGGGTGTCAAATTTTTAGGTCAGGTTCTGTCAGTAGCGCCATTACAGTCTGCATGTTAGGAATTAAGGTGTCTCAACCTTTGCAAATTCCTAATGTTGTATTTATTTATCTTATGTTGAGTTAGCATAGTCAGCACCTTGTGTATATGCAGTAGGGTAAATTTTGGTGACTTTGGTAGCTGCGGTTTCCCCCTTGAATAATTAATGGGGGTTTGGGGGCAGCGCCCCCAAGACAGGGTTAAGGGACGTAGCCCCTTGTGGGGTCTAGGGGTAGTGCCCTTGGTGCACTCCTTGTCGTGGTACAGGGCGAGGTCAAGGGGCAGCGCCCTCGTGGGGGCTCAGGGGCAACGCCCCCGAAACCTCAAACGATTTTTAAATTAATGACAAGTGTCAATGAGTATCTCTACACGAGAGAAAGGCATCTTTGGGTGGTCAAGGGAGGTTATGACATGTAAGAGGAATATGATATTTTTAGTTAGTGTATAATGGATTCTATGATAACTGTAAGGTGCGTAAGAGCATCTGTCATAACCTATCTTGGGACCAGGCGCCCAATTCAGGATGGGATGTTGGACAAGTGTCCTTAGGCATGGGTTTTGGGGCATGAGTCCAAGATGGACGCCCATCTCTAGAAGGTTCCATATTTGCCTTGTAAACTCTATATAAACAGGTGCTTGGATGGGAGATAGATAACTTTGGTACAAGTACTATTATGTTGTCAGAATATCTCCATATTCAACATTCGAAGACTCTTGAAAGAGCATTGGCTCTGAAACTGTACTGTAATCTGTTATTGTTTACTGTAATACATTTGAGCTATGTTTTGGAGTGTGGGGTTTTTCACCCGTAAGGGTTTTCCCCATGTATATCTTGTCTCTCTCTCTCTCTTCTGTCTTCTTTCTGGTTCTTGTGTTTTGCTGCAATATCTCATGTTAATAGTTTAATATTGCTGTAATAGTTAGGATAAAGTTGAATTTGCATAGCCCTCTCCTCATTAGATTAGTGTAGGAAGCATTTTCTGCACACCTAGCTTCCTTTCACTACAGTGGCGCCATTTGGTATCTGTTTTAGCGCTATATTTGCAGGCTAACTTTGGGTTCTGTGCAGGGACTGATAAGCTGTTTGTAAAACATCACCATCATTCTACAACCACTAACAAGTTCTTGCAAGGTTTTTTATCTTTAGTTTAAGATGAACACTTCAATTGGTGCTTAAAAAGAACCCTTGTATGCTAGCTTAGAAACAACATTTCAATTTGGTGCACTAAACTTGAACAACCAACAAACAAATCTTTGTGTGCCTTAGATTAAACAACATTTGAATTTGGTGCTCTAAAATTAACAAGTGTTTGCCAACAACTCTACAAACATTTCAATTTTAAGCTTAAAAAGAATCACAAAGTGCATCATAACTCATTGGATTAAAAAGAACAACTATCTACATTTTTCACTCATCTAAACAAGAAAACAAATCAAATTGTGTGAAGTGTTTTGTGATGATGTTTGTGTGGTGAAAAGTGTATGCTCTTCCCTCACACCATTGGTGACCTTGGGAATCAAAATCTTCTCACAACACTTGCATAAATCACCCCCAACA
The DNA here is from genome assembly GCA_027924645.1 of Cunninghamia lanceolata. NCBI lineage: Eukaryota > Viridiplantae > Streptophyta > Pinopsida > Cupressales > Cupressaceae > Cunninghamia > Cunninghamia lanceolata. The sequence goes on along the minus strand of BSBN01001032.1, from coordinate 5,546,369 downwards.
TAATCCAAAGAACTAAAATGAACCTTGTTTGGTGTGACATAAGCACAAAATATACATATGCTCTCCCCTCACATCTTTTGTATGAACTTGGGGATCAAAAGTATTTTTGTGGTTGTGTTGCTTTTGTTAATCCTTTAGAGAGCCTACCACCTCGCTTTGAAAGGTGGGAACGACCCAAGCGGCGACAAGCTAAAGCCAAGCTCTTTCGAGCCGCTATATAAAATAATGTGTTTGTGACGAAAGTCACAAGCAACAGGTGTTGTTGTGTCATACTGATAGCCAACCTCCCCCAAAACCCTCCAAGGTGTAACCCTTGGAGGCTAGGAGACTCCATAATGGAGAGTAGCACTGCTGCACATATGGCCACCTGAACGAATGCACTCACTACGAACCTTTGTTTTAGTAAGCCAAAAACCTTCTATTTGTTGACGCAAAAGGGAAACCTTTGAAGCGGCCCTGATTCATAAGGTTCTTAGTCGAGGTAGCAGGGACAATCCTAAGGTTTGGTGAGGGACAAGCCTTCGTGGAAACCTGGATCTTGGTATGCGTGAGAAGTGAGTGCACTGTAAGGGGGAGCTAGTGCTACCAAGATCCTAGAGCTACCCGCTTTGAATAGGCATAGCTAGGGGATTCAACAAATACTGTCCTATCTTCACCTTAGGTTGTGCAAAGTGTTTGTTTAAGAAAATCACATGTCTTTTAACAAAACAAAATCTTGGTTATTGTGTGTTATTGTGCTTAAATTGTTTTCAAGAAAACTTGCCAAGAGACAATAAAAATCATTTGATCAAACTTCATATCAAAACAAATCCAAATTTGACATCAAAATCTACCTTTTTCAGAGTCTCGACCAACACTGACCTGTTTCAATGCCATCTCTGTCTGCTTTTGGCACCATTTCACCTATGGATTGGCGCTATTTGTAGATTGACTTGCCTGAAACTAGAGAAAATTCCATTGTGATTCTTAGGACTTGCTTTTCCATAATCCATAATCACCTTCCAAAAATCTGTCAATACCCCACTCATTTTATCCAAATTTTCCCAACCATACCTTCATTTTGACCTTAGAGAATCAATCATTATCATTATTGGACCCTTTCCTATATCATAATCCACTCAAATTCATATCCATTCATCCTCATTAATATTTGCATACCTTTTGGACCAAACAAACATCCTTGTGACAAGAAATCATTCTAAAATCTTTTTGCTTCTCTCACCAAAAACATATCCAAAATCTTCCAAATCCAAACACCCATCAAACAAATCATCAACCAAAAACTCGTCATCCCTTTGAGTTAAAGCTAGATCTAAATTTCATCATTCACATCATAGTTTGCTTGAAAAGTTATAAGTCTACCTTTCAAGTAATCATCCTTCTTTGTGTAAGGTCATTAGTCTACCCCAAACAAAGAGAAATATCTATTTGTGCGACACAAACCTAGATCTTACTTGAGCTCAACTATTGACCCTCAAAATCCTTTTCAAAAATATCATCCTAATCTCTCATACCAAACATCAAAATCAACATCAAAATCCCTTCCATCAAATTATTCTCAAGCAAACATCATCTATCATCTACCTTTTGGTCCAAATTTGTACAAAAAAGTCAATACCGTCCACTCTTATCATCCTTAGATTAACACTTTTGTGAAGACTTATCATCTTTCATCACACTACAATCACCCCTTCATCCTTTTCTCTACTCCATCTCACTACCACATCCATCTTTGGGTCCAACAAATCAATCCGGATTCTCTAAGGTCTCCATCCCCATTTCACTCCACCTCTAAATCAAATCCATAATTTGCATGCCCATAACTAGATCACAACACAAGAAGAATCAAGAAATGGCAAACTCTAGACAATACATGGGCATAGGAATGCCTAATACCAACAACAACAACCTACCAATCAACCAAACACACAATCTACCTTCGGTCTTTCAAATCCCAACATACAATCCCAATGAAAACCCCTTCCATTTCTTGCAACCACCACCACCACCACAACCACCCACCCTTAGCCAAGATGACCTAGATGTCTTGAACTTTACACAAGACGCCGATAACATGGACTTGATTGACAAAATCCTACAGTCAGATCCAAATAGATATCTTGACTATCTCCTCAAAATTGGTGCCCAACCACCCCACAACATGACATCGTCTCAACCATCCACCTCTAACATCAATCCTACCACATCCTCCCAACCATCTTCATCAAACACCCAACCTATCATCTCTCAAACATCAACACCCACCATATCTAGCACCCCCACAAGCTCTAATGCTACCACATCTACGATTCCCACAAGTGTCTCTAATCCGACCACCTCCCAACCTGTCACCACATCCACTATCACAACTAACGTAACCTCTTTCGTTCCGCAAATCACCTTAGGCATCCAAGGGAACCTCACACATACAAGCATCTCCACGAGTGTACCTCCACTTAACCCTCAAACCATAGCCTACATGAGACAATTCTTTTCACAACCACCCTACAACAACCAACCCATCCAACGTCAATCCATCTCATGTCAACCCATCCAACGTCAACCCATCTAATGTCAATCTGTCTAACCTCACGTATCTTCAAAACCCCATAGCATCATCAACACAACATAATCCCAATCCTCAAATACCTCCACATCGTCTCCAACAAATCTATGCTTATCAACAATATCTCACACAACGCAACCAAAACACCACCCCACAGTACCAAAACATGACCTCCCAAAACCTCCAACATCAAATGCCACCCAATCTCGAACATCTCATCAATCAGCAAGCCTACACACCACAACTACCACCAACCCCATATCTAACAAGCATTGTACAAACCTTGATTCAAAAAGTAGACGATATACAAACTGGGGGCAAATGCCAGCATTATTCCTTTGAGGATATTTGTCTCTATCCATTTGATCAGACACTGTACATGCCCCCTTTCCCCAAAAATTTTGAAACGCCCAAATTTGACAAATACAAGGGAAAGGGAGACCCTAGGGATCATCTTAAGGAGTTCTACCTCGCTTTCTTAGAAGTCTCAAACAATGATACATATCTAATGAGACTATTTCCAAAAAGCCTCTGTGGTCAAGCTGCTGAATGGTTCGCACATCTTCCCTCGGGCATTAGGTCTTTCCTTGAGCTCACGGAAAAATTTGTCAATCACTTCTCCTATAATTTTGAACATGAAATATCTATGACAGGCCTTTGCAATACAAAACAAAAGAGTGGAGAATCCTTCACTTCCTTCTTGCAGAGGTGGAGAAGCTTAGCAAGCAAACTCCCTTGGCTAATCCCTGAGAAACAACTAGTCACCATGTTTGTGACTAACCTAAATCAAGAAATAGGGTTCCATCTACAGATCCTTTGTGCATCTACCTTTGAAGAAGTAATTGATAAAGGTACTACCATAGAAAGGGCCCTCATCACCAAGGGCTCCATCAAATTATATGACAACAAGTCCAACAACAACAACAACAACAACAACAACAAACTACATATCAATGTCCCCAATACAAACAAAAACACCAACACGCAATCAAATGACAAGGTGTGCTAGATTGGTGTTCCCTTGATCAAAGTTAGCATGACAAAGGTTGGGGGATGGATAAGTTGGAGAGATTGGTTGATTGGATAAGTATGATGGCATGGATGTGTAAGGGGATGGGGAAAGATATGAGGGTAAAGATGGATATGATGAAGGTTGATATGATGGAAGTTGGTATGAGGTTAAAGGTTGATAGGAGGATGATGGAGGTTGATATGAGGATGATGGAGGTTGGTATGAAGGTTGAAAAAATGACAATTGATATGATGTGGATGGGGATGAGGTGTAGGGTGTTTGTTGATATGATGAAGGTTGGATAGAGGATTGGGATTCTCCAATGATGAGGTGTGCTAAGGGCATATCTTTAATGTCATTTTTGAATTGTTCCTTAGCATTAGGATCCATGTTCTCATAGACTTTTCTAATTCTTTGTACGTGTTGTATTGATTCATAAAGATCCATTTTGTTGGAGATGGTATGGGATGATGGGGGATAATGGATGATTGTGATGTTGGGGATCAAATTTCAAGACCTTAGGATGATTTGATTTGATGTTGATTTGATGGATGGTTCTCTATGCTTAAGATAGACTAATGATCTTAAGCAAGAGGGTTGATTTGGGTTGATTTGATTAGGTGATCAATTAAGGTCTTGATTTTTGATTGGGTTGATTCAGATTTGGAGTTTGAGAATGATGTTGGGGGACTTGGACGTTGATTGGGATCGATGTTGATCTTGGATTGGACTTGGAATATGGTTTGGAAGATTATGGATTGATGTTGGTTGGATTTTGGATTTGATTTGGAAGAGATGGGATTAGAATGATGTGGATGAATTGGATTAAGGATGATGAGGGTGATGAGAAGAAGATTGGATTGAATGACATGGATGATGATGTGGATAAGATAGGTGGTTATGATGATTAGGCAAGATGGGTGATTGGATTAAGATGAAGTGGATAAGAATGATTAGGATGATGAAGATAGATTATGACAAGCTCAATTGATGGGATTTGATAAATGGGGGGGGGGGTGGTTTAGTGATGTTGGGAGGAAAACCGGGCCCGACGTGAAGGGGGGTGTGGGGGGACAGACGCGACCCCCTGCTGACAGAGGTTCGGGGGCGTAGCCTCCCGAATGGATTTTTTTTGAAAATGGGCTTATAAAATTGATGTTTTTGATGGGAAAATTTGATTTTTGAACATAGATGAAGAAGGTGCTAAAACAGATGGAAAATGGCACTAAAATAGAAGAAATGGCGCTAAAAGATGTGAATAGTTGGATTGATGGATGAATTCAATTTTTCTTGGCAAGTAGACAAACAATCAAGCAAGAAAACACAATGGTTAAAGGTTTGATTTATGAAAAAATGTGATAATCAAGCATGTACAACCTAAGGCAAGGTAATGACAATACTTGTGGGACAAGTAGAGGGATTTGGGCCACTAAAACAAAGGTTCGTAGTGGGGGAACATCCGAGGGATCGGCACCTTACAAGCATCCGATAAACCACTTAAGGTTTTGACTAGCTCTACTAGGAGTTTAATATACCTCAAGGGTACTACTTCCTTTCAAGCTAGCACCGAATGGTAAGCACTCATACCGATTAGACTTGGCTTTCACCTTATCCTCAATTTACATATAGCGGACTGGATGAAAGTACCGCTTGGGGTCGCCAATGAGTTCTCTGAATGGATGTGTCTCAAGGGCAGGCCCACGTCCTAAAAAGAAAAATAGAATAGAACCATTTCTCTTCACCCAAGATCCTTTTGAAGGAAAGGGGAGAGGATACTTTGATTCTACCGTATGGGATAACACAAATGTGCAAGTGCACAAGACACGACAAACAAGAGCTAATGTTTGTTTTAAGCCCAAATTGAAAATGTGCCTAAAGTTGTTTGTTGCAAGAAATGATTAATTTTAGTTGCACCAAAATCAAATGTTCTTTACACTAAGGCACACAAGGATTCCTTTTAGGTGCACCAAAATAAAATGTTTGATTGTAGATTGTTTGGAAGCAAGATTCATTTTAGGTGCACCAAAGATAAATATTTTCTAGGCTAAGAAAATAAAGGTTCTTTTAGTGCACCAAAAGAAGATGTGTCTTAACCTACTAAATCCCTGCAAAAGATGTTAGTAGTTTCGAGATTGTGCCCTGAGATGATTTGAAATATGTTGCAAAATAGAGACCAAACCCTACATAGACCCCTAAGCTAGTACAAAAAAATAGCACTAAAACAGAGGCAAGATAGTGCTAATACAGAAAATAGTGCCAATATAGATGTAAGATAGCACTAATACAGAAAATAGTGCCAATATAGATGTAAGATAGTGCTAATATAGAAAATAGTGCCAATACAGATGCCAGATAGTGATAAAACAGAAGATAGTGCTAATATAGACGCAAGATAGTGCTAATACAGAAGATAGCGCTAATACAGATGCAATATAGCGTTAATACAGACAATAGCACCAATACAGAAGCAAGATAGTGCTAAATTGTGTTTTTGTCTTAGTTTTCAGTCTGCCGTGAGGAAGATAGCGCTGATACAACACAGAGTTTGGTCAATGGATGATTTTAGAAAATTTTTGCCATAGTTTCCCCTTGTTCATTCAAGATTCCTGCAAAAACAGAGAGTAAAGAGACACAAAAATAGCGGGAAGATTGTTAAGAAGAGACATGTGAGACGTGTGAGTAGAAGTTAGAATAGAAAATGCTTCGTAGAAATGGCGCTAAAATAGTAGATAGCACTAAAACTCGCCAAGGATAGCGCCACTGCATGGGGTGGATGGCGCTGCACCTGCAAAAACACATCCTAAGCACAAAAACTCACACAAATAGATTAGATTTGGACCTTGTGGGTCCCACCGGGCATGCCAATGTAATCAATGAGATCAAAATGAAGATTAACCATGAATCAAATGCAAAATAACACGATTATACCTTCATAACAAACTCACGGATCCATGCGGGAAGGAGATGCACCTGATTAAGTCTCCTCAGATTTTACCCATGATAACTGAAATGTATGTGGATTGCTCAAATGCTCAACACAATGTAGGATGAATGATTAGGGATTAGATGATAGATTTGAGAGACTAGATGGAAATGAGAGATGATTTAGAGTGATTTGGACATTATGGTGGCATGATAAGGGGATTGTGAAATGATTTTGGGTAGAGGTTTGATGCATGAAGAGGTCTCTCTAATGGCTTAGAGAGGGGTCCAATTTATAGAATTTTGGAGATGAGGATGGAGGGTGAGGATTCAGTTGATGAGATCAAGGGCTAGGAATAAAAGTGAATCTTTTATTCCTAGTGGATGAATTAATAATTCTCATTTTGGGAAGAGTGGAGGATAATGGGGGACAACTGAATTTTAAATTCAGTGAGTGGAGGATAGTGGGAGACAACTGAATTTTAAATTCAGTGATTGGAGGATTGTGGGGGACAACTAAATTTTAAATTCAATTTAGTGGAGGATAGTGGGAGACAACTGAATTTTAAATTCAGTGAGTGGATGATGAGGTAAGCAGGGTTAATTAAGTGTTTATCTTAATTAACTTAAGCCTAGGTTAATCAGACAATCATGATTCATCTAATTAACAGGGATTAGGGAAATGGATAAATCATCTAAATAAATATTAGCAATATTCATTTAATTGATAGGATAGGGTTGTAAGATTAAATGGATTAATTAGGTGAATTAATTGATCACCAGGGATATGCAGATGGGGAGAGTGGTTAGTGTAGAGGTACGGGAAATTGGTTTACAGAGCAATCCAATTTTAGGTGTCTACATAAACACCTCCTTGATCAAGACGTGCTCAAAGACATATCATCCTGGCTATATAAAGATGAAGAAACTGAGCAAGAAGCTCCTACAATACTAACAGAGATCTATGGAAAAGGATCAGAGATTGTCAAAAACATGGGCTACAAAGGACAAGGCGGTATCGGCCTTCATGAACAAGGGATCGTGGAACTAGTCCAAGAAACAAGAAATCCTTATACCCAAGGGTTAGGATATGGTCAACGATAAAGTATCCTCACTACCAATGAATGTATCCTAGTCGAGGTCACTATGGTCTCCCTTGAAGTCGATAATGTCAACAAAATGGGCCATCAAGATTCCTTTAGTGACTTCGCCAAATTATTTGACTCATCCATATGTACCATATGCATAGTTACCACCCTAACCATCTTCATCCAATGACTTACCCCTTGTATACCTGGACCTTGTAGACTGGGACCAATAAGGACCTCTTGTCTTCGATGTAGCACCGAATGATGAAGCAATCGCTGAAATGATGGGGGTTAGAGATCACTTCCCCCTAGGAGATCATAGAGCAGGATACATCATGGAACTCGATACAGTTGCCTATTTCAGGGAGACAACCCCTACTTCTAGTCACAAAAATATAAAAATCAAACATGGATATGATGGTGAAAACTGTTCCACGACAGTATCAGATCCCAAAAAATTAAAAATAAAAGACATATCTCTTGGTGAAAACCTCCATGAGGTGCCAGGAGATGGAAGCATGGGCCTTCCCGAGATAGAAAAAGTATATCCTGACAAATCACCCGTCCTAGTCGAGCCAGCTCAAGAGATGAATCTTGGGACAGAAGAAGAGCTGAAAATCACCTTTAGGGCATAATCTCTCAGTGTAAAAGAGCAGGAAAATTTCTTGGCCTTCTTCAAACGCAAAAATCACAATTTTTCGTGGACTTATGCAAACATGCCAGGGCTTGATCCTGCTTTGGTCATCCATCATCTTGTAGTACGCCCTGATGCAAAACTAGTAAAATAGAAGCTGGGGAAAATGAACCCTCAGGTGGCCCTCCTAGTCAGAGCAAAATTGAAGAAATTACTAGACATCGGGTTCATGCAACCAATTGATTATCCTGAATGGGTTTCCAACCTATTACTAGTAGCCAAACCAGATGGCCGAATCCATTGCTGTACCGACTTCTGAGATCTTAACAAAGCCTGCCCAAAAGATGACTTCTCGTTACCAAACATTGATATGATAGTGGATCTTATGGCAGGACATGAGATGTTATCCATCATGGATGGTTGCTCAGGGTATAATCAAATTAGGATCATAGAAGATGACCAACATAAGACAACCTTTATATGTCCACGGGGGATGTACTGTTGGGTGGTAATGTTGTTTGGCCTAAAGAATACTAGAGCCACATATCAACGAGCCATAACTATCATCTTCTATGATCTTTTCCACCACATCATGGAAGACTATGTGGACGAATTGCTAGGAAAATCAAAGACACGAGAGGAACACCTGGATGTATTAGCAAAGATCTTTGATTGATTAGAGCAATACAATGTTCGCTTGAATCCAAAAAAATGTGTCTTCGGAGTCACTTCTGGAAAGCTTCTGGGATAAAGTCTCCAGAAGAGGAATTGAGGTAGACTCTGCAAAAGCCAAGGCCATCACTGAAATGCCTCCTCTGAAAACACTAAAACATCTAAGAAGTCTGCAAGCGAAACTCCAATCCATTTGTCAGTTTATTGCTCAACTTGTCGATAAATGCCAACTGTTCCAACATCTACTCAGAAAGGATATAGCTTTTGTATGGAACACTCAGTGTCAGGCTTCCTTCAACCAACTAAAAGATTATCTAGCCAATCCCCCTGTCCTAACTCCTCCACGACAAGGAGAACCTCTCCTATTATACATCTTAGCAATATAAATAGCCATTGGAGCCTTATTAGCATAGCACGATGAACAAGGGAAGGAAAGAGCCATATATTACATCAGCTGCACCTTGATATCCTATGAGCTAAACTATACACCAATTGAACAAGCATGTCTAGCCCTAGTCTTTACTTCACAAAAACTAAGACACTACATGCTCAATCATAAAACCAAGCTCATTGCCAAGATCGATCCACTAAAGTATCTACTAAATAGAGTTTCTCTTACTGGGAGAATGGCAAAATGGGTCATGATCCTCATTGAATTTGACATTGAATATACTGAGAGAAAAGCCATCAAAGGACAGGTTATTGCTGATCAGCTGGCTGAAGCACCCATTCCTACAAAACATCCTACACTGGTAGAGTTCCTTGACAAAGCCATCTTGACAATAGCACAAGCAATAGAAACATGGAAAATGTACTTCGATGGATCATACACACACAGAGGCTCAGGGGCAGGCATCCTATTTGTTACCCCTCAAGGTGACACAATCCCCAAGTCTTTCAAAATCACATTCCCATGTACCAACAATGTGGTAGAGTATGAGGCCCTTATCATAGGTCTCCGAATGGCAATCAAATGGAGAATTAAGAAGTTGATAGTGTATGGAGACTCTCAACTAGTCATCCGGTAGGTAAACAATGAATACAAGACTAAGGATGATAAACTCCTGCCTTATAAAAAGATGGTCGATGACTTTAAAGACTATTTCGATGACATCCACTTCGAACAAATCCCAAGGCTAAACAACAAAGCTGTAAATGCCATGGTCACCATCAGATCCCTGGTTGACATGAAGAAAGACAACAAGAAGTGTGAATTCTTGAGAGAAGAACTCCCTATTCTAGCATATGATGTTCCCCAATCAGAGCTAGTGTACGAAGTCATTGGTCCACTATCCCCATGGTATCAAGAAACCTATCTATATCTCCATGATAACATCATCCCTCCTAACCTATCTACCTCACAATAAAAATCTTTCATCCGCCGAGCCTCCCGCTTCACCCTTGTAGGAGATACCCTATACAAAAGGAGTCTTGATGGCACACTTTTACGATGTTTAGACTCTAGGGAAGCTGAAGTGGCCTTGCAAGAGGTACATGCAGGCATCTATGGGGCACACTCAAGTGGACCCACTCTTGCTAAAAATATCCCAAGGACCGGATACTATTGGCCAACCATGGAACAAGATGCCTATCGGTTTATCAAAAAATGCCTACCATGTCAATAGCATGGAGATCTCATTCACTCACCAGCACAAGAATTGCAACCAATCACGACGTCGTGGCCTTTTTCACAATGGGGACTCGACCTCGTAGGAAAAATACATCCACCTTCATCCAATGGCCATAGGTTCATCATCATAGCTACCGAATACTTCACTAAGTGGGTGGAAGCAATACCACTCACCTTCACCACTGGAACCCAGATATCCAAGGTCATCCTCCATTATATCATATGTCATTATGGTATCCCTCATTCCATCATCACCGACAATGGAAAATCATTCGAGAACCAGGAAGTCTACACTTTGTGTGAAAAATTTGAAATCGAACACCACTTCTCCACCCCATATTACCCTCAAGGAAACAGTCAAGCAGAAGCTTCAAATAAAACCATCCTCCGCATTCTAAAGAAAATGGTTAATGAAGCTGGCCATGATTGGAACCTCTAGCTCAACCCTACCCTATGGGCCTATCGCACTAGCATTTGCACCCCCATAGGAGCCACTCCATATTCCCTTGTATTCAGATCTGAAGCCATTTTACCTATTGAGGTCGAGCTCCCATCCCTAAGAGTATCCCTGCAAAACATAATCACTGATGAGGAGTATTGAGTCGCAAGGTTGCATTAGCTAGAATTACTAGATGAGAAACGTCTAGATGCATTGAACCACTTGTAGGCCTATCAAAATCGCCTTAGAAGAAGCTATCACAAGAGAATCAGAAACTAAAAATTTGAAGTAGGTGAACTTGTTCTCATGGAAAACTAGAAAAACTTGCAAGAGTGCCCTAAGAAAGGAAAGTTTGAACCCAATTGGCTAGGGCCTTATGTTATCACAGCCAGCTATGGATCAGGAGCATACCAGCTTGCAACTCCTGAGGGGGAGCCTCTGGATGAGCCTATAAACATTCTACACCTAAAGAAATTCTACGCATAACCCATCGAGTACCCCAACCAAAAAAATAAAAAAAATAGAAAAAAATAAAAAAATCAAGAAAAACCTAAGTGCAATAAAGACTTCCAATGGTGAAAATCACTTTGGTGATGCTTTGGATAAGTACCATGGTGAAAACTTGTTTTAGGCACCGTGTAGTGGCCAGTTCTACCATCTAATAAGTCCTCTTTTCGTCACAACACTCCATATCACACACATCCCATGGCTTGGAATTCTAAAACATCAAGTCCTATCACCCAGCCCACAGTATCCCACCAAAGGTTAACTCATGGAATGAGGATCCTTGTAAGCTTCCTTCTGTACAGCAGAAAATAAAAAAATCCAAAAATAGTTCACTGTAAATCACCCATACATTGATCTCGCTGTAACTCGCAACCGTCAACATCAATCAACTCTCAGCATCATGCCCATCTTAAATCATTCCCACATCATCAAGTCATACCAGAACTACATATTCATCTCGCTCGCATCTTAAAAGTACCTTGATCCCGTGGACACAGGGTATGTAGGTAGTCTGGAATACGAAGGATGTATCTAGTACTCAGGTACATAAGATGCACCCATCCAACCCATTTGGATGGTCCCCATTCACTGAGCTTGCTGGACCCAATAAATGATACACACGCTAAGTATACACTTGAAGCATGGTCCCTAACGCAAAAAATCATCAATCAACATACCAACTATAATCCTACACATGGCTTGACTATCCTTTTGCCCACCTTTCAAAAATTATCCAACCAAATCTAACTGATTCACGTCCTAGGATATATCGTTCCCACAATGGACAAGAATTTGTCATTCTATCATCATGTATCTTAGCAAGAGCACACAAAGGATATTTGTATCTTTTCATTGGTCTTTTTGATTATTGATTTTTATCTTTTTTCACTCTAGGTCACTTCCGAAGCTACCTTGATCTCATTATATCATGGTCAGTGGTAGACAACACCTGGAGTAGACACGGTCATTGTTTCTATATGCTATGCTTGTGGGTTGGTTTCATTACTCCAAGAATAGTATTCATATCTTGAAGCTTGGGTCGGTTCTAGCATGATGTGCCCCATTTGCATATACAGGCATCAAAACCTTATATGTACTATTAGCACTCATCGCTATAAGTCCCCTTCCTAGGCTAGGCAAGGTTATACTACCTTGGGCACACATTAAATCACCCTATTGTTTGTGAGTCTAGTCCATGCAATCATGGGATATATATCATCACCTAGGTCATTCCATACCTTTGTGAACTGTATCCTACATTGCTATAGTAAACTAAGAAATGCTCTCAATTAATGTTATGCAACTACTATTACTAGCTCAAATTATCATCCTAATCATTTATTCAACTATACCATTTGGGCCGAGATTTCATAATCACCTACCCTACCCCCCCCTCACCCTATCAAATCCCCTCACTACCCCCACTCATCCAACTTATTCTCACTCAACACATCCTGAACCAAAGTAAATCCCCCCTCAATGATGTGGTGTTTCATGAGCTAGCAACTCCCTCATTAACCATCCCACTCCCCCCTATCAACATGACCACATCCAATCATATCCGTCCATCCTTCTCCCACTCCCCCCTATTCCCCTATCACACAGCCCCACCACCTAGGGTCCAACAAAGAACATCATGTGTATAAAGACTTAATCATCTCACATATCACCTAGTTTGCATCTCTTAAATCACTTAGTTTCAATCCCACATACCATTTAGCTTACATATTATTTAATTTGCATTTCATTAGGTGCATTTTAGAGACATTTAGTTTCTATATCATAATCATTTAGTTTGCATGTCATTTAGGTGCATTTTAGAATCCTTTAATTTGCATTTCATTAGGTGCATTTTAGAGGCATTTATTTTTCATATCATAATCATTTAATTTGCATGTCATTTAGGTGCATTTTAGAATCCTTTAATTTGCATGTCATTTAGGTGCATTTTAGAATCTGTTAATTTGCATGTCATTTAGGTGCATTTTAGAGTCATTTAGTTTCCATATCATAATCATTTAATTTGCATTTCATTTAGGTGCATGTTAGAATCATTTAGTTGCACATTATATATCATTTAACATTGCATATCATAATCCTTTAAGTTTGGAATTCATTTAGGTGCATTTTAGAATCCTTTAATTGCATATCATAATCATTTAGTTTGTCATCACGTAGGTGCATTTTAAAATCATAAATCATTACATTCCATAATTATTACATTGCATCCCATATATCATTTCATAATCATTTAGTTACATTGCATAATCACAATCATAATCATTTAGCTGCATTTTATAATCATCTAGTTGCATATCCATATTTTCCATACATAACATGTGTTTATTTAGATAAACATACATTTCCATTGCATTACATTTTACATCCATAATAAATGTTTATTAATCTGAACATTTATTTGCATTATACATCATAGTCCATAGAACACAAACATATATCAAAACAACTAAACCATCATTACATCCATCAGGTTACATCCATACCATCAATGTAATAAATTGCATAAACACAACACATCCATAACATATAATCCATAAAGCATACTACATCCATCAACATAAGCATCATCATAATCATATAAGAGCATCATAAATAAATAAGTAGGCCATCAAACAACATCATATCATATATCATCATCGCAAAAATGTACATCGCTCATGAATATACATCAAAAAAATATATAATGTCATGATACAATGCCTATAAGGGCTAAAATGATACACTGTCACATAGACAACCCTCTCTCTGATGCAGTGGGGGATCCTAGCCCTGGTTGTGGCTGTGGTTCTGTCTGTGGCTATGGCTGCGGCTGCGGCCGAACCTGAACCTGTGGAACCTGCTAGGGCACATGTGATGGAGGACCCATCACCTGTTGGACAGATTGAACTGAATTAGATCTATGTGACCTAGATGACCTGGCCCCACTAAGCTCACTATAGCTCGGTGCACGCTGCTCTACTGGTATTGCTGCATGATAGAGAACCTAATAATAATCTGCCTGTTGATTGACCTTTGACAACTGTCCCTGTACCTGAGACAACTATGTCTGCATCAATGTCAAAACTGGGGCCATACCGGCACCTGAGGCCTGTAAACTGCTCACTATGGCCTCTGCCTGCCAGGCTCTTGCAAGTGCTGCATCCCTCTCTCTAGTCAAAACCACTATATCACCTTGAGCCTAGGCTAACTATGCCTGCAACGTAGCCACTTGTCCATTTGAACCATGTAATAATGCTACTGTCCCCCACAACTGCACCAACTCTGCCTCATGGCTCTCTAAAGCCTCCTACAGGCTGGCTACCTGTGCCCGCAGAGTCTCAACCTCCTCTCCACTCTGAGGCCACCGACGGAGATGTAGGCCCTTGAAGATCTGCCTCCCCACTTGCCCTTGATGGGCCTGCCTCTACCTGCTGTCCTACTATAATAGCCTGCTGCTATTGTGATACTTGTGGTGGGGGTAGAACACCCCTTTCCACCCTCGGCTATCCCCCGCGCCGTCAAGGACCTCCATGCCATCACACCACTCCAATCTGAACCTGCTCAATAGGCACCTGCTATATAGGTACTTGCTATACAGGTACCTATTGTCTCACCTGCTGCTAGGGCACCTGTCTAGCTGTTGCTGCTGCTAGTACATCCATCGGCTGCCCATCCCTCCCAACCTCCCTCTCCTCTCCATCTCCCCCAACCTCCACGATGTATTCTGCAATGATCTCCTCACCCTCCTCCAGGAAATCATCTCCATCAGAATCATCATCCCTATCCTCCTCAGAATCCTCATCCCCTAATCCCGTTGCCTCCTCTGCAGGGATTACCTCATCTGATGGGTTAGTGAACTGAGTCAGTTGCCACATCTGCCACCATGTCTCATATGCAAGAGTGGTGCCTGCATCCCTGACAGTACTCCGCCAATCCCACCGCAACGACTGTAAAGCCACAAAATCCTCCAGGGCAACCCACAGCTGTATGGCTACAGGCTAATAATGGACATCCTGATAGGTCCGTGCAAAAATAGCCATCTGCTATGGGGTATCCTACCGCAACCCAAACTATCACATAACTCGTGATAGTAGATACTGTTGGCGCCTGAATTGACTGTCAGTTCTTGAGCAATTTTTATGCAGGCACCATCCCAAAAAATCCAAAAAATTTTCCAGTTTTGGCACCCCTTCAATGTTTTGTAACATCCACATCATCTTTCTTGAAGGAGGTGGTCTTCTTGTTTTCTCCATCGGCATGAGTTTGCATGTGTCTTGGCGATCTTTTTGGTACCAATGGCGTGTTAACTTCTATCGCTGAGACTTTACCTATCGGCGAACGTGTTTTGTGGCTTGCTGACGGACTGGGTCTCACCGACGAGGGTTTTGGGGTGCTATCACCAAGACTTTGGCTATCGGGTGAACGGGCAGATTGTTGGCCGATGGCGCAGGTCTGGCCGATGGAGTTGCCATCGGCGAGTGTGGAGAGTTGGGCCGACAGGGGTACTCTGGCCGATGGAGCTGTATCGGCGTAACATGTGATGTCGGCGAGGGAGTTTTTGATTGAGCCGATGGCATGGGTCTGGCCGATAGGCGGTAATTAGCCTATGGGCATCGGCGTGACTTTTGGAGTCGGCGTAGGTTTGAGGTGTTGCTCCGACGGTGTAAGTCACACCGACGGAGGTGGGAGGCCTGGGTGTTATCGGTAAGACTCTTGAGGTCGGCAAAGAAGTGTTCAGTTGCTCCGATAGTGTTGATCTCGCCGATGGGAGCGAGGAGTTTGGCCGACAGGGGATTACGATAGGCATCGGCGAGACCGCTGTGATCGGCAGGAGATTTTTGAGGAAGGCCGATGGTATATGTCATGGCGATGGGCTGTGGGCGAAGGGTCGTGTGTCGAGCGCGGCAAAATGCTCGACACTTAGTATCCATGCGGCCATGTTTTTAAAATGATAAAATGGTCTTTGCAAGACGAATGTGGGATATTGATTTATGCAGATGTGAAGGTCTTCCCGATGGTCTTGGTCACGCCGATGGCATGATATGCAAGGCAAAACATGCATTTTCAGGGTGCCTACGTGGCACATTTTCGTAGGATAGTGACTTTTCAACGTGGATTTGGTGCCATCGATTTTCAAGCGATGGAAGGGTCGACAGCCATGTTTTAAAGATGGAGTATGAGTTTCCTTTGTGGCTTCAGGCACGTTTTGAGCGGGAAATTTCCATTTAAGTTGTGCGACTGTTTCCAGGAGAAGATATGGGTGGTTGAGCCATCAATGGTGATTTGCAGAGGCATGGGCGAATGGTTGAACGGCCATGTATCTAATTTATGGCAAGAAAATTCTCTGACAGTGGCACAAGGCTCGAGCTCATCTGCCCCTTGTCCTTTTCCTGCTTCTCCATGTTTTGTCCCCTGCTGCGCTTATTCTTTGCAGGCCATTTTCCTTAGAGTGAATGTATCTAGCGAATTTTTGACTTCTGGCCATGTAATTAATTGCTGAATGTACACGATTCTGTATAAATGGTCTGGCTGTGTTACATTTTGGGGAGGGATGTTTTTGGGCTTTCTGCTCTGACTCTGAACATAAGGTGTTCACATTTTGAAAGGCATTTTTTGCTACAGACTCGGTCCTTAGTCTGGTGTACTAATCTATCTTGGATTGTAAATGATGATTTTCTCTGTGATGACCTTCTATGCAGATTGATTCTAAATGAAAAACACCTGTGTGTGTATTGTTTCTGATTGTCTCCTGTATGTCATTTGTTTTCCTTTCAAACAAGGTTGTCAAAGGCTTCCAAGTTTTTCAGTATATGTATACTGTGTGTTTGATTTATTGCGTCTGCTCAAGGAGTGGTTAAATAGGCTTTTGATCAGATACAAAGGAAAATAGATTGCATCATAGGATCTGTTAAGTATGATCATTAATGATACTCTTTCTTGGACATGTTGCTGTTAGGCAGTAGCATTATTCTTAGGTCCTCTGGATATGAATTTATGTTGTCATGGGGAGACATTTACAGTCTTAGATATGACTCTGCTGCCCAGATAAGGCACTGGTTTGGGAATCTGTCTGTTCAATGGGTCTAGGAAAGTCCCATCCCTCCAAGCACCATTTCAAACCATTTCATCCTTCCACCTGTTAGTTGTAGGAGTAGGATTAGGATCCCTGCATGCTCTCATACCCAACCAGACATTATGTCCAAGAATGTTGCCAACCTTGTGATTTGTTATACAAATCTTGGTCCTTACATGAGGGTATTCTGCCTGTTGCTGTCAAGTTAAATCTTTCTGTCATTGAGCTAGTCAAGGTTATACTTTTATCAAGTAGGGAAACCCCCCTTGGTGCGGCAGAACCAGAAGTGAAGGGGAGGAGCTCACGTAACCTCCTGTATTCAGTTGGCTGAATCTGCCTGTGCATTAGAACTGGCAAACCCTAATGCTGATTCAGAAGAAAAACCAACAAAATGGTGACTCTGCTGGGGATGTTGATGTAAAGTGATATCCTGCAGTCTCTGGTGAAGTTTTGCTCTACTGGTGGAATGAACTCAGAAACATATTTGATGAGCTTTCAGCTGCTGTAAATTTTGTCCTCTTTGGAGAGGTGGCGACTCTGCAAAAAATTCAAGTGCACATGAAAAGTTGATGTGTGTGTTGTGACAGAAAATGTGCTGTTTAGACTTCAGCATCTGTATAAGAAAGGTACCTTGTTCCTTCCCCTTTATATTTGCTATTTTGCTGCATAGGTTAGATGCCAGGGGAGGTTACAGGTCTTAGGAATGCAAGGGATGTCTGAAAATAGAAATTTCATGAATCCAAGTATGAATTATCCCATACTCAGCGGTGAAATGTTGGATAAAAGAATAGAAGAGATAAGAAATAGGTTGATATTCTTAGAGGCTGAGCAGGCCCAGTTAAAAAGCAGTAACCCTGTTGTGTCTGCTAGTCAGAAGGCTAAACCTCTTCTTAGCCCTTTTGATCCTTTGTATGACCAACTGGATTTGTCATGGGTGGATTATAAAGTAGAAACTTTGCCTGCTAGGATATACTGTCAGATGCCTAGATTTAGTGGTCATAATGTATGTGATGGGAATGCACATATCCAAAATTTTCACAGTTTTATGGAAAAACATTCATTCAGAGATGAGGCTATGTGGATGAGGTTTTTTGTTAGGTCCTTTGATGCAAAAGCAAAAGACTGGTATTTGAGCCTTCCAAAGAGATTTTTTGCCTGTTGGGATGAGCTTGCTGACTGTTTCAAAGAAGAATTTGCAAGAGAACCTGCTGATCTTGTTGCAGAATTGATGAACATCAGAAAACAAGATGAAGAGCCATGTGTTAATTTCAGTCATAGGTTTGCAGTAGCCCTTTCACAGATCCCAGAAGTCTTCAGACCTGATATTTCAGCCTTTGTTGGCATATTCTTTGAGGCTTTTGAGGAGGGCTCTAGTGCAATACTGAGGGATTTCAAGGTAACAGGTATGCAGATGGCATACAAATTTGCTGAAAATATAGAAAATTTTAGAAATGGGCGCCTGTTGATATCCCTGTCCCCAGGCCTTGGTGTGAGAACGGGTTGTGAAGCTGCAAATGACCAAATGATTATGGCATCATGTGCAGATAAAAATGAAAATGAAAGCATAGAGGTTGAGACTGCTGTATTTGAACATAATGCTAACAATACTGCTCAACTGGATTGTTCACCAGTTGAGGATGCCAATGAAAGGACTAGTGAGGATTCCCATTGCAATGATGAGGCATATGACCATGAAAACAATAACGAGGTTGTGGACAGCAATGAGCAATTTTTGGAATGGACCTGTGGAGACAGTTGTGAGTATTGTACTCAAGACAGAGAAGATATAAGCAAACAGAGAAGCAGTCCTATGTGTGACCCATTGCCTACCTTTCAAACACATGGAGATCATGAAGAGCAATCAGGGATTGAAACAAGTGCTAGTTCAGAGCATGATTGTTTTTCATTTGATGGTTGTTTTGCTTATGACACACCAGCTGATACTCCTCCACAGAGTGAATCCATTGGTGATGAAGATGTGTGCTCTGCTGCCCATGAACAAATGGCATATTATGATCAAGCTTATGTACCTGGGTCACCCATCTTTGACACATATGGTGATGAGGATCTATTTGAGTATGGTGAGGATCTAGACATTGTTTTTGGTTTGGATTCTGTTTCTCATCCTGATGAAAGAGGAAACAACATACATCAGGTAATCGACTATGAAAATGTCCCTGATTTGAAAGAGGTGCTAGAGCCTGATCTTTTCCAGTTTGAGGCTGTTGTTGGTTGTGTGCATAATGTATACAATTGTGAATTTGAAAGCTTTTCTTTTGAGAGGCCAGCATATGAGATGAGCTCTGATCTTCCTAGCTGCATGGTGGACTTTGAGTGTTTTCAGTTTTCAGTCCAGCTAGGAGATCATTTTGCAATGCATAATGCTGATACAAATGATAACCTGTGTTCTATGCCATGTGAGTATGCATTGCCTGATACATTCTGCATCCACTTGTTGCCGGATGCTAAAGGTTATCTGCACAGGGATGACAGTGACAAGCTAAATCAGAAGGTTGAATGTGTAGATGACCAGGTTTGTTTATGGTCAGATCATGGTAGCACTCTCAGGCTTGACCCAGTGTATGCAGATGAGAATAAGGTGTTTGATAAGGGGAAATATTGGTTCTCCTTTTCTTGGTGGCCTTAGGCCATCAAGTTTGATTGGTGATGCAGATCATTGTAACTTCATGACTCTGTGCCCAACGGATAAGGCACTGGTCTGCATCCCAGAGATCTGGGGTTCTCGCTGCAGTCTTGCACCTGCACGTCCCCAATCAGAGCCACTGTTGGTGCCTAAATTGACTGTCAGTTCTTGAGCAATTTTTATGCAGGCACCATCCCAAAAAATCCAAAAAATTTTCCAGTTTTGGCACCCCTTCAGTGTTTTGTAACATCCACATCATCTTTCTTGAAGGAGGTGGTCTTCTTGTTTTCTCCATCAACATGAGTTTGCATGTGTCTTGGCGATTCTTTTGGTACCAATGGCGTGTTATCTTCTATCGCTAAGACTTTACCTATCGGCGAAGGTGTTTTGTGGCTTGCTGACGGACTAGGTCTCGCCGACGAGGGTTTTGGGGTGCTATCGCCAAGACTTTGGCTATCGGGTGAACGGGCAGATTGTTGGCCGATGGCGCAGGTCTGGCCGATGGAGTTGCCATCGGCGAGTGTGGAGAGTTGGGCCGACAGGGGTACTCTGGCCGATGGAGCTGTATCGGCGTAACATGTGATGTCGGCGAGGGAGTTTTTGATTGAGCTGATGGCATGGGTCTGGCTGATAGGCGGTAATTAGCCTATGGGCGTCGGCGTGACTTTTGGAGTCGGCGTAGGTTTGAGGTGTTGCTCCGACGGTGTAAGTCACACCGACAGAGGTGGGAGGCCTGGGTGTTATCGGTAAGACTCTTGAGGTCGGCAAAGAAGTGTTCAGTTGCTCCGATAGTGTTGATCTCGCCGATGGGAGCGAGGAGTCTAGTCGACAGGGGATTACGATAGGCATCGGCGAGACCGCTGTGATCGGTAGGAGATTTTTGAGGAAGGCCGATGGTATATGTCATGGCGATGGGCTGTGGGCAAAGGGTCGTGTGTCGAGCGCGGCAAAACGCTCGACACTTAGTATCCATGTGGCCATGTTTTTAAAATGATAAAATGGTCTCTGCAGGACGAATGTGGGATATTGATTTATGCAGATGTGAAGGTCTTCCCGATGGTCTTGGTCACGCCGATGGCATGATATGCAAGGCAAAACATGCATTTTCAGGGTGCCTACATGGCACATTTTCGTAGGATAGTGACTTTTCAACGTGGATTTGGTGCCATCGATTTTCAAGCGATGGAAGGGTCGACGGCCATGTTTTAAAGATGGAGTATGAGTTTCCTTTGTGGCTTCAGGCACGTTTTGAGCGGGAAATTTCCATTTAAGTTGTGCGACTGTTTCCAGGAGAAGATATGGGTGGTTGAGCCATCAATGGTGATTTGCAGAGGCATGGGCGAATGGTTGAACGGCCATGTATCTAATTTATGGCAAGAAAATTCTCCGACAGTGGCACAAGGCTCGAGCTCATCTGCCCCTTGTCCTTTTCCTGCTTCTCCATGTTTTGTCCCCTGCTGCGCTTATTCTTTGCAGGCCATTTTCCTCAGAGTGAATGTATCTGGCGAATTTTTGACTTCTGGCCATGTAATTAATTGCTGAATGTACACGATTCTGTATAAATGGTCTGGCTGTGTTACATTTTGGGGAGGGATGTTTTTGGGCTTTCTGCTCTGACTCTGAACATAAGGTGTTCACATTTTGAAAGGCATTTTTTGCTACAGACTCGGTCCTTAGTCTAGTGTACTAATCTATCTTGGATTGTAAATGATGATTTTCTCTGTGATGACCTTCTATGCAGATTGATTCTAAATGAAAAACACCTGTGTGTGTATTGTTTCTGATTGTCTCCTGTATGTCATTTGTTTTCCTTTCAAACAAGGTTGTCAAAGGCTTCCAAGTTTTTCAGTATATGTATACTGTGTGTTTGATTTATTGCATCTGCTCAAGGAGTGGTTAAATAGGCTTTTGATCAGATAAAAAGGAAAATAGATTGCATCATAGGATCTGTTAAGTATGATCATTAATGATACTCTTTCTTGGACATGTTGCTGTTAGGCAGTAGCATTATTCTTAGGTCCTCTGGATATGAATTTATGTTGTCATGGGGAGACATTTACAGTCTTAGATACGACTCTGCTACCCAGATAAGGCACTGGTTTGGGAATCTGTCTGTTCAATGGGTCTAGGAAAGTCCCATCCCTCCAAGCACCATTTCAAACCATTTCATCCTTCCACCTGTTAGTTGTAGGAGTAGGATTAGGATCCCTGCATGCTCTCATACCCAACCAGACATTATGTCCAAGAATGTTGCCAACCTTGTGATTTGTTATACAAATCTTGGTCCTTACATGAGGGTATTCTGCCTGTTGCTGTCAAGTTAAATCTTTCTGTCATTGAGCTAGTCAAGGTTATACTTTTATCAAGTAGGGAAACCCCCCTTGGTGTGATAGAACTAGAAGTGAAGGGGAGGAGCTCACGCAACCTCCTGTATTCAGTTGGCTGAATCTGCCTGTGCATTAGAACTGGCAAACCCTAATGCTGATTCAAAAGAAAAACCAACAGATACATCTCAATCATATGGTCTCTTCGACCTATTAGGTAGCGCTACTGGAAAGTGAAGGGCATGTGCACATCATCATCTGGCCATGACTCTACTTTGACATAAGGTCGCTAGGTCACCCAAATGACATCATCCAGCACCCGTCTCCAATACTGAACCTGTCTAGTATATGTGTACTCATCATCCTGATACAGGAACAAAAAGGCCTCAAACAAACGATGATAATACCCACATATCAGCTGAGTAACCACAATATGCTCCCAGATCCACACATGCAGCAAAGTAACCTTGGCTGATAAAGCTGAATCATAGTGATAGACAACTATATGCATCTCATGATAGAGCTGAGCCAACATCGCCGGTCCCTAGGTGTACACGGTCTCATGTTTGACCATCCCCTTGATTATCTCTCCCCAGCCAACTGGAAATCCCCTGCCCCTCCTATCGGGCATCACTACACCACCAATTAATGTGCACAGGAATAAGGCAAAGTGGTCTGCACCTACTACTAGTGTCCCCTCATAGCTCATCTCACTCTCATCTACTGACAAAGCCATGTGATCCTGGGCAAACAATCTGATCAGGGCCCTCTGTCCCCTCCTCATGTCGTATCTCACATGACGACCATGAATAGGTAGCTTGAGGATGTGATAAACATCCTCAAGAATGATAGTAATCTCGCCAGTTGGAAGCAAAAATGTACAAGTCTCTGGCTGATATAGCTCTACAACCGCGGTAATTAGAGCTCTATGAGCTCATAACACTGGCATCGACGCAGCTGTCAAGAGCCCCAACCTAGCCAGTCGGGCCCAGGTGGCATCAATAAACTAATCAAATAGTGCCATCACAGATGGCACGCATTGCTCCCACGAGGACACTATAAATGACCTCGTCTCCTATACCCACAACTTTCTGGTCAAAAAAAAAATCTACCTATCTTTTTCTGAATCAACCCTTTCTTCTAAAGTTGAAAGTCAAAAACACTTTAGTGCCACAACAGACCATGTTTCATGCCATTTTTAACAATAGCACTACCCCATCTCCTCAAGGTGCTAATACAGATAATAGCGCCACTGTGCAAGCCACTTTGTGCCATTTTCACAAATGGCGCCACCCTACCACTTGGCACTAATCTAAAGAATAGCGCCAGTTCTCCCAATAGTGCACATATCAAATATGGCATTGATCCTCTACATTGCGCTAAACCTAAATATAGCGCCACTACCTAAAATAGTGCTAGTCGAGAACATAGCGCTACCCTAACACCCATTTGGTGCTAAAACGCCAAAACCCTAACTCTTTCACACATTGCACCACTATAGAAGATAGCGCCAAAACACTAAACACATTGTGACAATCTGCCTCTATTGTACCCTAGTGTATAGTGCTAATATAGAGGATTGCGCTAATCTGCTTATTTTTCGCGTTGTGCGATCTTGCGATAGCGCCACAATCCCAAAACCCAATTCCTGAACACAAAAAAAATGTTACAAAATCAAAACTCACAAAGCCAGGGTTAGGTCCTACCTAGGGTCTAGCCTCCGGTGCCCGACCATACGATTGGAAATGCTCAGAAATGTGTGTGAGTTGCGGGAATTGGGGATTGCGCTCTGCCATCTCTCCTTTGCTCCTCCTTTTTACGAGTTCAATGTGTGCAAATGTGGCATCCTTAGGGCCCACTAGTCCTAATATAGTAAGCCATGTCATCCTTCCGCCCACTCTTTTTCCCCTCTAGGGTGTAGATCACAACCTTTTTCCTTTGTCTTTCTTCCTATCATCTTCTTTTTCCATCCTCTATCTAATTTTCACTCCCGTCGTGTCCTTTCGAGAGGTTGCCCTAATTCTTTTTTTTTCCCACCGACCTCTCGAGGGGGCATCGCTCACCCATCTTATTCATTCCTGGCAGCTAGGGCATATTTTTCTTTGACTTGATGCCATTTCCCTCCTAGGTCCTGACACCACGTCAAAGGGGCAAATGTAGACACCTAAAAATATCTTTCTCATCAAACCAACTCCTAACATCCTTAAACATACCAATTTCCCTTCTAATCAATTAATTAAATTTTTATTTAATTAATTATCCCTTCATCACCTAATTTTTCATCATTTTATCCCCAACAATTGAATTAATTCTATTAATTCAATAGTTCAAACTTTAGCTCGTTGATTAAATAAATATGCAATATTTATTTGGTCAATTTCTCCCTCCTCAATAAACCTAATTAATTAGCTAAATTCCGTTTAACTAATTAATTTAGCCTATTAAATGACCTATCCCTACCCTAGGCAATTAAATAGTCATTATTTAATTGCCTACTCTAGCCTATCCCATCCTAGCCTTATGATTAATTAAATAAAACCTTATTTAATTAATCTTAACCTCTCATTTAAGTGGTCAAACCTAGCTTAACACCCTTCCCCACATCCTCCAAATAAAAAATTGGAATATATCCACATAAGTCAATTTTTTATTAAAATATGTCCAACATCACATTTAATATCTCTTACACCCCTTACCCATGCCATGCCTCATTTATATCCACTCATCCCCAAATGAATTTTTAATTCACACATATTCCATCTCACCTATACTCATTTAGTTCACCCTTTTCCCAAAAATGAATATAAGATTCATATTTATTCCTAACCCTCCATTCCTCCAAGATGAAATCTGGGCCCTCCACATCATCTTCATCCTCCACCATTGATCTCCCAAATCAATCTCAACCTTTGGATCAAAACCTCTCCCAAAATACCTATAAATGTAGCATCCTCTAACCCATTTATCAATCCAATTTTCATGTAATGTTATCATGCCAAAATATCTATTGAGCTAGCTTGTGAGTTACAATTAGGATAGAGCATTTCACATTTGATTCATTATCTAGGGTATATCTTAGAGGCTTTTGGGTGCAAGCTTCTGCCCCTTTGATGAGATTGGGTCTTCATATCAAGGTATAACTTCTTGTTTTTGTATGCATTTGGTTTGTGTTTCACCTTCGATTTGGATTTCCTAATCACACCCACAAATGCCTTCTCTTGTTCTTTATCAGTCCTCACAAACATGTTGTTCCAATCTGCTTTATTGCTTTCATTGATGGCACAACTTGTACTTAGATAATGGACACCAAAAGGCCCATTTCCAATTACCTCCATTGCTGGTTTATCCTCATTCTTCTTTGACAAATCTTGGTTCTCCAAAGGCAGTGCATTCACTGTAAGTGCTGTCATAATAGTCCTACATATTTCTGCCTCTCCCATAGTTTGAATCAACTCTTTCTGACCTACCATCATCACATTAGACCCCACTTGTTGTTCTTGGCCTTCATCTTTCAATGGTGTGAGAGTAAATGAGACCCTATCCTTCTCTATGAAATAGATGTTCTTTCTCCCATCATATTTTGCATTACTATCATATTGCTATGGCTTCACAAGAAGCATATGGCAAACATCCGTAGGGATGATGTCACATAGGACCTTATCCTTATAACCCCCTATGTGAAACTCTACCCAACTTTGTTCATTTACTAAGACTTGTTGCCCCTTATTCAACCAATAGACCTTGTAAGGAGTTGTATGTGGTATTCTTTTCAGTTTGAACTTCTCTACCATTTCAAGAGAAACTAAATTATCCATACTACCAGAATCAATAACAACTTTGCAACATTTAACTTGACACTTCCATGCAGTTCTGAAGAGTGATTTCCTTTGTGAGGGTTCCTTTTCCATTGGCACTTTAATCAAAGTTCTTCTTACCATAAGAGATTCTCTAACTTCTAGTACTGCATTTTGTGATGGGGAATTCACACTTTCAACATCATCTTCACCTTGTGCAAACTGATTTCTCCTCTCTCCTCTGAAAGAGGTGGATGACTACTCCTTAGGGCATTGCCATGCTTGATGGCTTGCAAACTTATTACACTTGTAGCATTTTCTGGTGAATTCACTTGATCCTCCTCTTTGGCCTCCAAATCTACCCCTAAAATTTGATCTCCTGCCTCTAAAATCACCTCTTGAATCTGCAACTTGTTCTTGGGTATGACTTATCTCTCCTTGACTCCCATGTGGCTGTCTTGAACCAGTAAATCTCTCTCAACCTCTAAAGTTTGTCCTTCCCCTACCTCTACCTTGCTTCTCTTGCTTCATTTGCAACTTTGTTTCAGCCTTCAAGGCTAGTTGATAACATTATTCTAATATCCTTGGGCTTGTGAGACTAAGTTGATCTTGGAGGCTATACTTTAGCCCATTAAGGTATCTTGCAACCTTATCAACTTCATCCTCCAGATGACCTAATCTAATACTCAATTTGTAGAACTCCTCTGTATATGCCTTTACATCCATATATTTTTGTCTCAAATTTTGTAATTGCCTATGCAATTGAGTGGCATAATCACTAGGTAGAAATTTACCTTTCAACTTTGCAACCATTCTATTCCAAGAGGTGGTTTTGGATTTGCCCCGCTTCCTTCTCTCATCTTGCGCATAGTCCCACTAAATGGATGCATGACCCTTCAACTTTGTTCTTGCCACCTTCACTTGTTCTTTAGGCACATTTTCAAATTCAGAGTATTTGTCTAGTTCACCTATCCAATCAAGAAGCTCTTCATTGTTTAGACTTCCTCCATACACTGGTAGTTCCATCTTTATTTTGGAACCATCTCCTTTGACTGCCTTCAGTAACTTTGAAAATTTCAAATCTTTAGGATCCAACTCTTCCTGGGACCCTTCTTGTGGATTCTCTTCCACCAAATCTTCTTCTTCCTCTTCTTGATCACTTAGATCTCCTCTGATCACTCCCCTTTTCTGATTTCTTTCTAGTGCAGCAAGTCTAGATTCAAAGGTTTCTCTCAACTCCCTCATCTCTCTAGCATATTTCTCCTTCAACTTACTCACTTCTCTAGCAATTATATTTGTTTTTGGAGGCATCTTGACCACAATATCACTTCAACTTTTCCCTCTTCTGACCAACCTATGCTTTGATACCAATCTGATGTAGAGTAGGGGAAAGGAATATCTAGACAACACCAATCAACCATTTACCAAAACCCTAGACCTCTATCCATAGGGCTTTCCTTCATAACTGACCCCTTTCCCTTATAGCCTTTCAAAAAGACATTTTTTGACATAACTCTTGTTGTAGACTTGAATTTCAAAAAGTATGAACCTTTTCAGATACCCTTTTGGGCCTTACAACACATACTAAGAAATGGGGTGGGGTTGTTTTGTATAGTCTGCCTCAAAAATTGATTGTTTGCTGTACAATTAGGCCTAATTAGGCCTCCTAGGCTTGTTCCACTCTAGTTCACTATGACACCAATACAAAAATCGATACCATGGACTTCAAAACAAGACTAAAGACATTCATGGCACTCTAACCAATGTATTTTGAAGCATTTTTGTATTTGTTCAAGGTAGAAGACTTCAACTTGGACTAAACTCAACCTTGTCTAACTTTGTCTAACCCTGCCAAGACAGGATAGTCAGCAAAAAGGAATACAAATCTTCCACATTTGACCCAACTCTAACTAGTGTGTTGTCTTAGGAATCTTGACACATTCCCAAGCACCTCTAATCATGAAAGAGTCTGAAACCAACATCCAAGTATACAAATTCTCATTTTTGTTAACCCTCTCAGCCTAATACATGATAATATCAGACCTACATGACTCCATAGCATGTACCAACTTGTACCTCTGCTCCTGCAAGTCTTGAAAAATAAAATTTTATGCTACTAATAGCCATTCCACAAGGTTTTAGCATCATCTACCTATGGAAGGCCTTTATTTTGCATTTTGTTTGTCCATTGTTTACCCTAACTAGGGTTTTTGACAGTTTAAAATAGTTTTCAGAAAAATCCTTATAACTTTCTTATTATGCAGTGAAACTGAATGCAATCAAAAAATGAAATGTAGTAAACTCCAAGTACTTTCATGCCCAGCCAGTTTTAGGACAGGACACGTCTGTACAGTACCGTACCACACATCAGAACAATAATAAAATGTTAGAAAATGCAGAAAAAATAATAGTTTGTTTGTTCTCCTTCACAAAAACTTATCAACCAACCTTGGATCCATACAAATCAAGGTTATTTAATGCCTCCAAAAATAGATGGTATGGTTCAACCACCCAAACTACCATTTTTTTGTTTTACAACTTTTGCAAAATTGCTCACAAGTCTATTTTTGTGTTTTCACCTTCTAGGAGCACTTTAACAAGTTGTTGACCAATGGTTACATTGATGGACCCAAGTGATCAAAAGGACAAAAATGGCCTAATAATGGCCTTATTACATGCCAAGACACAAATAAAAACAAAAAGTCATCCTTGAACAAGTTGACCAAGGTGTGCTCTAAGTGTGCTCCTGGACCAATATCATACTTTTAAAGTTATCATACCATAATAGGGGCATCATGCCTTCACCCTTTGTGTCATTTATGCCATTTCCATACCCTTACATTGGGGGAATTCTACTTTCCCAACCTTTTGCATTCCTCTTGCTATATATTTGGTATTAATACTCACATTGGGGGCATCATGCCTTCACCCTTTCATACTAACATTTCCATAACTTTATGTTGGGGACATCATGTCTTCTCCTCCCTGACACTCCATACGTACATCATCCTTATTATCAAATCTATCATGTCTTCCACATTTCACATTGTTCCTATCTAGATTCGTCTTACCACAAGAGACCTATTGCCTTACCTATACCATTGTGTGCCCATGCTATATCAATCATGGCATATGCCTTTTCTATGGCCTTATATTCTTACATGGGTGTTCCTATCTGTCAAGGGCTAGACTGTCATCTACTATTTTACCATTCTAGGGGCCATCCTTCTACCTAGGGATTTATCTATAGCCTACATGTCCTTACTATGCTCCATCATTTTACATGTTACACTTTATTATTACATGACATACTCATAGAGTTATTACTTTACATCATTCATAGGCTCACATGCTTATCTTTAGATTACATTCTCTCTTTCAATTACTTGCCTCCTATAGATGCAATCAATTGAAGGGGGGAATATATTGTCACTAATATTCCTATGTTGATCTTTAGGTAGTGATAGATGTTATACAGAGACTCATCACTTTGACTAAACAAATCATTTTTTAAATGGCATGTATTGCCCTATGTACCTTGTCATCCTATGGCCACTGAGCCAAACACAATATTATTATTTTTTGAATAGGTGGAATTCCCTAACTTTCCTCATTTATTATTTTTGTATTTCCAAGATAGTTAAGCAAGCTCCTATTTCGTACCTAATTCTCATTTGCAAGACATAAACTACTTGTTGCATATTTTTCCTTTGTTTTGTAGGTTCCCACAAAGAGCGCATGCCAAAGGACGAACCTATAAGATCACATTCATTGGTGTCCATTAATTTACATGGAACCTTGTGATATTTGTTTGTGTGTGGATATTTACTTTACATGCATATTTGTGAGTGCTACATACTTTGAGATAGATGACAATTTAAGGATCCACATGCACCTCACAGTGGGGGCAAAATGTAATGGTGAAATTAACATGCCCATGCCATTTCTCATTTACTTTTGTGCCCTTTTCGGGAGAATCTCTTAATTAATTAACATATCAACAAATGGTGTAATCCTATGTCAAGTTGGGATCATTTCCCTAGCTTTTATCCATCTCTATATACACACATATTCCCTCACATTTATCCTCCACCTTATTCATACTCGTACATACTTTGATACATTCAAATAGATTACGCATTAACTAAAACCTATTTCAATTTATCTATTATCTACTTGAATTTGATTGCTTGAGATGGCAAGAATCATTTTTGTAGTTGTGAGGTCAACCTCATGGTCACAAACTTGACCCCTACCTTTTCAAAATTCAAATTATGCATTAATTTAAACCTATTTCAATTTATCTATTATCTACTTGAATTTGATTGCTTGAGATGGCAAGAATCATTTTTGCAGTTGTGAGGTCAACCTCATGGTCACAAACTTGACCCCTACCTTTTCAAAATTCAAATTACACATTAATTAAAACCTATTTCAATTTATCTATATTCCACCTGAATTTGATCATTCGAGATGGCAAGGATCATTTTTACAATTGTGGGGTCAACCTCATGGTTGCAAACTTGACCCCTAACTTTTCAAAATTCAAATTCAAAATGTTGTTGATTGCCACTCATTATTTTCCCATCCTGAACTAACTAGTACACATTTTAGATGATTTGGTATTATGTGCTTGTATTGAAAGACATTTATTTGCATCCATTTCATATCTTGAAGCATCTCTCCTCTAACATATATCCCCTTACATCCTAAAAACATTTAAGAAGCAATTTATAATGAAACACTTAAATTTGGTACACTTAAAAATAACAATCTGCATACATCATTTCAAGATGCTTGCCTGCTATTTTCAATCTTAAACACATACTTTCCAAGGTTGACATGGGTGAATATTGTGGCCAATAAAAATAGGACAAATATTTACCACTTTTTATTGCGAATAAGGTGTAAATTTGCTATTGATTATTTAACCATTGAAATGGATGATATTTAAATAGAGTGGGTGAATATGTCTCATTGTAATATAACAAAGATATCCTTCCAAGGTAATCGTAAATACCGTCAGGCCCAGATATCCTTCCAAGGTATAACTTGTAAATACCGTCAGGTCCATTAAATATTTCATTTCATATGTGAATAGGCCGGCCTCTTCTCTGGAATTATGTTTGGTTTTACATAGGAATGAAAAGCTAAATGGCCGGTGAAGTTGGCGATTAAACCCAGACAATGCTGAGAATGAATTGGAAAATCCAGATGTTATTTAATGATGTTGCAGGAAAGATATTCAACAGAAATGAGCCATCTTGTGTGATTTGTTTTCGACCAAAGCAGAAGAGGAAGAGGAAGGGAAAATGGCAATGAAATTGGGTAGCGCAGAGTTGCTGAGGAAGGTTGTTATATTGTTAATGGCAATAATAATGGTGAGTATGAGCGGGGGTTCAGCACAAAGATCATGCTCTCAATTTCAATACCAGTGCAACAACGATGCCGGTTGTTCAGGAGTCCCTGGCACTGTTACCTGCTGCCACATTGGCAGGTGGGAATGGAATTGGATTTTGCAATGCGAGTTGTTCAGTATCTTTTTCTATTATGTCATCTATCACTCTACTTAAACATCATCTACTTCATTGATCAAACAGTCAAAGGTATTTGACTGTTGAAGTGGATGATGTTTAAGAATAGCTGCCATCTATAGTTTTAGAAAATAAATCGAATTATCAACTTAAGGATGGATGGCATAGGGGAGAGGACCCAGTAGTGGTGCACTCTAACTTCACGCCTCTCAAAATCATACGTGGCAATTTCGAATCCCTCCAAAAATTTTACAGTAGCTTACTTGGCAACGCCCCTGCTTATAACTAAGGTTTCAGGGCCACATCATCAAATATGATGCCACATCAGCATGCTTTTTGTTGAGGTGTCAAATAGTTCCCCCAAAAAAAGTGTGGACCAATAGGTGTGCATTAAGACCTCCTTTGATGGTGCGCTGATGTGGCATCACATGATTGGTTGCTTTTTAAATCTAAAGGGCACATTTCATTCAATTATTAGTACCTATAATAACACTAACAACCTTAAACTCACAACTACTAGTACTAAACTTTAAAAATATTGGGCCTTAAATATACATATACTAGTACTAATCTTAAAAAATATTGGGCCTTAAATGCACATATACTATCTCAGCCATTGGAACTATCCCAGCTATTGGGTCTTTTCCCCTATAAAGCTTTCTCAATCTGAAATATTAATCTCAATTTGTACATTCAAGAAACAAACATGTATTTTTTTTTGGGTCATTTAGTAGCGTTTTCTAATATTAGGAGGAGGTTGATTTCACGAAGGTTTTGGCAAAATCAATTTTCTTTTCTTTTTCTCATTCTAACTAGTGTTTTTGGGGATTAAATGAGGCATTAGTTCACATTATAGTTTAGTTATTATTGATATGTATTCCTGTCTATTTCAGCGGCCTTTCTTACCAATTAGTTCAACAGTAATAAGTCCCAAAAAAAATTGATTATGGGCAAATGTTTTTGATTGGAGATATGAATTGGATAGAGGGGTTTTGAAAGGGTCCAAATCCTTGTACACAAATTATCACAAACGGCTTGCTGTATGACCAGTACTACCTGGCTTCCTTCTTGCCGCATCCTTCCAGCACTCTGCCTATAAACCACATGTGTGAAACAAGCACTAAGATATTCATCCAGCATGCAATTCAATGTTAAGGTGTCTTTGAAGGAATTTGAACTGTGAACTCCATTATACGAACCAAATGACCTAACTGCTTGACCACACCCCACTTAACAATAATAAATAAATTTTTTATAAAAATTAAATAAATTATTTATCACTGTTATATCTAAATGAAATACCCCACTTAACAATAATAAATAATTTTTTTATAAAAATTAAATAAATTATTTATCACAGTTATATCTAAATGAGATAAAAGGTGGAATAATAAACAGTTTTACCAGCAGGTCCTGGGTTCAAAATCTTTAACACTTTAACAGTTAAAGATGGAACCTTTTATATCTTTTAAATACAATTATTGTTAGTCTAATTAGGTAGGAATTGTGGACTCGTTCTTCCTCTTCCACACTAGATATGAAAAGCAATGGTGAATCAATGTTTGTTTCTTCTCCCCTGGCCTTGCTTGTTTGCCTTTTAATGTTGAATAAAAACGGTACCTCGGTGTCCAATCAATGTTGGATGGTTGAAATGGGAAAATTTTTGTCTAACTAGTTTTGGTAGAGACATTTAGGGGAGAGGACCTATTAGTTGAGCACCCTAACTTCACACTTCTCAAAATTATATGTGGCAATTTGAATCATTCCAAAAATTTTACAGCAGCTTAGTTGGCAAGGTCCCTGTGTATAACTAAGGTTTCAGGTCCATATCATCAAATATGATGCCACATCAGCATGCTTTTTGTTGAGGTGTCCAAAAAGACCCCCAAAAAAGAGTAGACCAATAGTTGTGCATTAAGTCATGTTTTGTTGGTGCATTGACGTGACATCATATGATTTGTTGCTTTTTAGATTTAAAGAACACATTTTATTCAATTATAAATACTTGTAGTCAACCCTAACAACCATAAAGTCACAATTACTAATGCTAAACTTTTAAAAAATTTGGGCCTTAAATCCACAAAAACTATCATAACTATTGAAACATGCTCAACTCTTAAATCCTCTCCCCTAAATAGTTTCTTTATCAAATAAAAATTGAAAAATTTCCTTTCCTCTTTTTACTTTTAAAAACCCATTAGAGTTTGGAGAGTTATTGTTTTCTTCCCAATTCTTTTCCCTCTAGTTTCTATCCAAATTTGGGAAATTTAGTTGGAAAAGAGTTCAAGAAAAACCAAAGGAAAACTACAGGTTTGCTTTGTGGTGTGTTCAGTTACAAAATAATAATGAATTTTAAATGAAAAGAAGAAATCTGTTTGGGGAAAAAGGAAAATATCTCTAATCTCTAGAGAATGTCCATGAGTACTTTATCATGCTTGGCTGAAGAGTTGAATCTATTCGAAAGCAATATTGCACAAAATTTTCCAACAGATGCATATAAACATTATATATGCCAGTGCTTCCACAGAACATAAGCATACCACATTTAGTTTTATTCAATGATAATTCGGTTTCATCTAAATATTCAAAAATCTTCATAGCCTATTTTTTTGTTTTCCACTGTGTTACATTACAATACCATGAATCCGAGCATCAGAGAAACAACCTATAGTCTTTAGCATTAAGCTAGCTTTTTCTGAAGTTGGATCGGCATGCCATCTTGGCAGAGAATATTAAATATTTTTTTGCATGGCCAAAAATTGGTGTAAAATAGTACACAAGTCAATTAAAAAAAAAAAAATTCCCAGGCGTAATCAACTCTTATGTTGTAGATAAGGGTATTCAAAATACAATGCAATCAGACTGTTTGAAAGTTCGTACAGAAGACACAAAATGAATTAGAATGAAGTCTATGGTTTGTAAATTTTGAAAACAAAATGAATCAGAGTGAAGTCTGTGATTCGTAGATTTTCAGAAGAGATAAGTGCAAGCTAAAATTTTAGGATGGCACAGTGTTTTCCTATTCAAACATTCATTTTCAATGAATATTAGAGTGGGAACTTGTAGAGCAACAAAAACTGAAGAGTAATATTACAGAGTTACATTGCAAATAATAAGAAAGATAAAGAGAAATTTTATTATAATCTTTAGTGTGATTTTACATTCAATATATTGGCTTATAAAGCTTTATTTTTCCCATTTATAAACTGCCTACCATAATAACTTCCCACCCAACTAACTACCTAACAATTAATCTATTATATGTAAACCTTATTTCCTAACAATTCCCTTTAAGGTTTACATTACAAAAGAGAAAACAAAAGAAATATTGTATCAGCATCAACCTAAACTCTTCTTGTCTAGGTAAATATCTGATTAACCAACTCTGCATTAGCCCAAACTCTTCTGTCTAGGCAAATGTCCAAGTCTACATCAGTCCAAACTCCGCTATCTAGACAAATGTCCAACTCTGCATCAACATCAACCCAAACTCCTCATGTCTAGGCAAATATTCTGATTATCCAACGTTTACCTGTTAATCTACTCCATTATCCATAGGAAAATCACCAACCAACACTCAACTATCCATAGCTAGTTTGTGGATTCAACTATCCACAAACAAAAAAACCACTGCATGCCCCCTCTTGCTCCTGAAGGGACTAGCGATGAGACAAATGCTTCTCATGCAAGACATCATATATGAGCGAGAAGCTAGCTCGAGATGATGAAGATCATTCTGCCTCTGATGCCTCCAACCTCTGATTCAATGTGCTTACACTTTATCTATTTGATATTACATGTGAGGCTTTGAAAGTCCTATTAGGTGTAGTATGAATGGCCTCAAGAACATAACCAATATTTGATACATGTGTGGTCATAATTTGAGTGTCAGATTCAACCGATAATGCACCCATTACATTAAACACCTTGTACCTCCCAATTACAATAGTTTCAAAACTCATATGTTTCCCGAATCATAGTGTGTCTACAACAAACAAGGTTTTGAATCATAATACGTAACAGTTGTATGTTACTCTGCAACTTTCCTGTTCGAACTCCATTTGAACTTGCTTAGGTCATAGTGGTCGTTAGCCCTGAGGGGGCCTCTGTCCCTCCGCAGGGCCCTTTGGTGGAACCTGCCGCTATTAGTACTGCCTCAGGTAGTACTTCAGAGTGCAAATCTCTAGCCTCAGGTCTGAATCCCAAGGCTTGGGAAAAGGTCCTGACCGATGAAGAAGTCAGGGTTGAAGAAGACTCTGCTACCTGTTGGGATAAGGTACCATTAACCTTGTAAATCCCAATATTGTATTTATTCCATTTATTATATGTGATTTGTAATAATCCATAAGGAGATGTACTAGTTTCATCGACAGGGGTAATTTTAGAGTAACTGTGTCATGCCCACATTTCCCATGTGGTCACGACACACAACACACGTGTCATGTCCACATTTGCCATGTGGTCATGACACGAACTATGAAAAACTTTTCTACCTATTCCTAGGAACCCCCTCGCATGCGTCTACGTGCTCGGTGGCAATACGCCTAAGGCGTAAATATGTCAACATAAATGCTATGGTGAAGGCCGTCTAGGGGGTATGCGACACGTAGGGTGTCGCTTCAAGGGTTAGACTGAATTTAAATCTGAACCCTAAGTCTCCTAGATGAAGATGATCTCGCCAGCATCGAACCCTAACTTAACTCAGAAAGTGCTTAAGTAAAACAATGGCAAGATGGCGCACGATTAAAGTGGAATGATGGATTAAAATAAATAAAACACCGCATAAAATAAACCCTAGGAATCTAGCAAAATTCCGGCAACATAATGCATTTTTATTACGCAGAATAAAATTTAAAATAGAATTGTCAATAAGGAAATAATTAAAATTAAGAATAAAAGTTAAATTAAAACTAAAGAACCAAATTTAAAAATATTTAAGAATAAAATAATAAAATAAAATTTAAAGGCAAGATGTCAGATAAAATCAAAAAGAAAAGTTGAGTCCATTATTAAATATAATTATATTTAATAACTAACTCGAATATCTAATTTAGAAGGGGGAAGAGTTTAAATAACTCTTCCCATAAAATAATAACAAGATTAGATAATTAAATAGAATGATCAAAATCCCGCTAGGGAACAATAAAAATTAATATTTCAACTAAGATGAAATTAAATCAAGGGAATCAAAATTCCTCCCAATTAGAATAAAATTTACTCCTAAGGTAAGAGAAATTATAAAAATAAATTTATGACACAAATGAATGAACTAAATAAGTAAATCCCCTATTTGAAGAAAAACCCAAATTGTAGAGCACAAGATAAAAAAATATAAAGACAAAATAGAATAGAGGATTTAAAATAAAATGAAACCCAATATCCTGACACCACTCCTCTCAAAAATAAATTCATATTGCTTTCAAAAATAAAATAACCCTAATCACATTTTATAATTGTTAACTAATTACAAGATGCCCTAATTTCATTTTAGAATGGGTTATCTCTAAAAGAATCCTAATTTCTCTATCTTATTATTTTCCTCATTGCCCTAATCCATTTCTCTTTCTTTCATTTCCCTCTTGTTTTTGTTTTGTCTCTATTTTTTTTTGTTCATGTTTGTTTTCTGGTTAGGGTTTGATTGGTGGGGAAGCCATGGAAGAAGCTTCCATTTCCTCCCACGGAGGTAAATACCAAAGAGTTGAATATGAAAGTTTTAGGTGAATATATATATATATATATTTCATTGAAAGACTGAGAGATTTGTGTCATGTTGACAGGGGTTAAAGGTGTGAAAGGGGATGAGCGGCGAAGTGGAGAACGGCGGTGGCAGGCGACGGGCGGTCGGGGTGTCAGCCAGCGGTGGCGCTGTTAAAAGGGGTCGCGAGGGTATGAAGGCTGCAGAGGGCGGTGGAAGTCTTGGTCTATTGTGGAGGGAGTGGTGTTAAATAAGGGGGGAAACGTGTGGGGAGGGATCGCGGGGTTTGTGATGGGTGCTGCCCACCACAACCCCAAACATATATATATTTTTTAACAGTTTCCATGTAAGTTTAAAGATATATTTATTTATGTATATATATACTTGTATATATATGTGTGTATATATATATACACATATATATACTCAATTTTCAAACAACAGTCTGTCCTTAAATTCTCAATAAAATTACATTTTCTACAGTTGTATATATCTAATTTTTATTTAATAGTATACACCTATAAATATACAAATTTATATATATTATATATAAATAAGTATATTTATATAATGTAATCTATTCAGCAAAATAATAATTTCTATATCTTTTCTTTCTGTGTGAAGCATTTATACAGTAAGGTTATAAAATAAAGAGCAGCAAACCATTCCTTAAAATGATATGACAACACAATATTTTTTTTGTATAGACTCATTGCACTTATTTCCTCAACAATGATTTAAACAGAATACTAAATTGTAAATTATAACATAAATAACCAATAGCTCTTTTTTTTTTGCAAGCATAAGTCTATAAACAGAAAGTATTATATTCCTTTGATGCCAAAATAAAATAAAAAACAACAATTTCCCTACGAATTCATTACAACTCTTTTATTTTCTTTTCCAATAGCTATTTCTATAACTGTCAAAATAATAACCAAAAAGCTAATTAAATCTGCCTCTTTCTTTTTGTATGCAATAACATTTACTTAATAACACACATGTATTTTTTTTTTGAAGGGGAAACATAACAGCATCCAAGAGGTATTTTCTCAAGAATTTCACAAATTATAACTCACACTTAGAGAATAACCAGTATTTTTATAATAAAAGGAATATTTCTCTTATAACATTTAATACAGCCAATCCCATGGAAAGGATGTTAAAACAAACTTTACATTAAGACCACAATGGCCATGGCCCAAATAGTCAAATGAAATACTACTAAGGCCACACAAAAATGAGTTCCACAACAACTCCTTTTCTTCACTCAAAACCTACAAATAAATACAACAAAAAGAAGAACAACCCAGCCACTTTGAAATGCCCTCCTCCCTATTGTAGACCCGCAAGTGGGTCACCCCTGAGCTAGGGAGGTAGGGATTCACACAGGTGCAACACTCCACAACAAAATCAAACACAACAACACAAAAATAGCCCCAAGATTTAACACATAACTCAACTCATGAAAATGAGTTTGATGAGGGTAGGGAATGGACACCTCTACTTTAAAGGCCACCCAAACATTAGAAATACCAATCTCATGGCCTCAAGCCAAAATATCCAAAAAAAACTACAACTCTCCAATATCACAAATAAACTCCATGGCACTCTTGCCATTTTATAATATTCTCCACAACAATGAGAAGCCCTCAAGACAAAAATATCACAATATGGGAGTGACCTCAAGGAGGTTTCTTTCCCCTATCCAAACAAGTTGAGCATTACCTCCAATGGAGGTGCTCTCACCATACTCCCATCCCACACAAAAACAATGCAAACAACAAAACAACCAAAAACTACAACACAACACATTAAATAAGCAAGGGTGAAGAAACAAAGTTAAAGAGGCTTACCTTCAAAGCCTTATAACGGAAGCACGTTTGGTGAAGAGCTTCAAGCTTTCCCAAACCTTCCAATCTTTCAAGAATTCCTCTAACTCTCCCAAACTCCTCCAAAATAGCAAGCAAAATTAAAATTGCAAGAACCCCACACTCCTCAACAAGAGGAGATAATATAGGCCATCAATTTGGCCTTGAGGAATGAGAAGGTGACACTTGTCACCTTCTCCTTCCTCCTCCAATGCCACTTGCAAGGGAGAGGAAGTGTGAGGGTGACAAGTGTCACCCTCCAATTCCATCTCAATCCTCACCTTATCCACTTGTGCTCTCACACATGTGTGAGAGGACAAGTGGTGAGGTGGCATTCCCACTCAAACCTCCAAGAGGATAAGGGATGCCGTATGGCATCCTCTTATTCTCTCAAAGAGCCATCTCCCTTGAAGATGCTCTCACACGTGTGTGAGAGTCTTGGAGGCTCCCACACACTTGGGAGTCTTGGAGACCTCCCAAGTCTTCCTTGAGAAAGGATTCCCAAACTTTGGGAAGGGAGATGAGTCTTTCCCAAGGCATGACTCATCTCCCACCTTCCCAAATTTTAAATTTCGTCACTTTGACTAAACCATAGTTTAGAGTGACCAAATTTGGGTTAATCCAAGGGTTAGTTAGTCCAACTTGACCCTAACCCCATGGGTAACCACCTAGGGTAACTTTTGGGACACTAAGGTTCACAAAGGGGTCATAAATCCACTTTAAATGACCTCAAAAATAAAATAAATACCAAGTGGTGCATCAAGTAAAATTTATACAACACTTATCATTGATTAATTTAAATAAAAGGGTACTAGGCCAAAAGATTAAAATTTGAATCAAGCACTTAAATCACAATCAATTTCAAACGTGATCCTTATCCCTCTTGGGAATGGATCGATTTCATAGGGGATAACATTGGTGTGAATTCTACCTTCAATTTCCCATGGCTAGGGAATGTAAAACCTACACATCTCGATCAAGTGTCAATCATATCATGAATAATCATAGTTGAAGCAACTGGAATTAAATTCACGAAATCGACTACAACAATAATTATCAATA
Source organism: Cunninghamia lanceolata (assembly GCA_027924645.1). Lineage (NCBI taxonomy): Eukaryota > Viridiplantae > Streptophyta > Pinopsida > Cupressales > Cupressaceae > Cunninghamia > Cunninghamia lanceolata. The sequence goes on along the minus strand of BSBN01001032.1, from coordinate 5,505,902 downwards.
CATAATTCTAAATTAAACTGCATTTTTCAATCACATGTCAAATAGCCCACATCACATAAATAACTAGAATCTCATCGCAAACATCATCTAATATATCTCATATGTCGAATCACAAAATATCATCAAATCTGATCAAATCGAATCACATATGTCTAATCAATGTCCTATCATAAATCAAGAGATGAATCAAGTTTGCATAATGAAACCATAGTCACTAAAAGTCTGATAATGTCATCAACTGAAATGTATAACGATCAAAATAAGGAAGGTAAAATAATCGGCCTCACAAACCGGAGGTAATTACAGAGTGACATTTACTGTTGGCAAATGTAAAAACTCAAAGTAAATGAGGGTAGGCTTGCTCCCTTGAGGAATCTACTATATTTGGCATGTATGACAACTATCATAATATTTGGTAAGTGAATCTATGACAATTGCAAGTTGTCATAAGATTATGTGATTCTATGACGCATATGACAGATATGTTAGTTGTATATTTGCTACATTTAGCCCAAGGTTCTTATCTTGGGAAAATACTCTTTTGTGGAATCTATGACAGTTATGATGCATCATAAGATGTTGTAAGAGGCTAGATTTAGTCTTGGGACCCTAACCTTTGCATGGCTATTTTTGGACAAGTGTAAGATGCTTGTAAGATGGTAATTAATGAACTTATAGGTTGGAGAATCTTAGGAGAGAGAAGGTGAACACCTAGAATGGAGTGGAAAATATTTCTATAAGTTTTTGCCATGTATTTGTTGCTGCAATACAGATTTTAGGGACTTAGGTACTGCCGGAATGCTGTTGGAGTGAAGACTTGTGGAGAGAGTTGTGTAGTTGATGTATTGTATGTAATCTTGTTGAGATTAATACAAACTTGTGCCTCTTTCTTGGTGGAGTTTTTTACCCGCAAGGGTTTTCTCCACATAAACACTGTGTCATTGTGTTGAGTTCATCATGTTTGACATCTTTTATGTAGTGGGTTTTATGTTTTGTTACAATCTCCATTGTTAATGCACACTTAAGATTGCTGAAATTTATCTTCAATCAGATTTCCATTGAAGTAGTGTTGCTTTCATTTCTAACATTTGGTATCAAATCTTGGCCATCTTTAACTCTTGGGTGGTAGTGTGGAAGTTGTAGCTACAGTGGGAGATTTGGTTGTGTTTTGTTTTACAAATCTTGTGTTGTTATTATGGTTGGAACCACCATTGCATCAACCTCTCGATTGGACATTGAGAAGTTCAACGGAACGGGGTATGAGTTGTGGAAGCTGAAAATGGAAGATTTGTTGGAAGAAAGAAACCAATGGTTGGCTGTTCAAAAAGAGAAGAAACTCAATGATGTATCTCTGGATGAGTGGGAAAAACTTGATAAGAAGGCATGGGGAACCATCTGTTTGTGTCTATTAGATTCCGTCCTGTTGAATGTTGCAAAGGAAGAGATTGCACATAAGTTGTGAAAATGGTTGAGTGAGATCTATCAAGCCAAGAGTATGGTAAATAAACTTTACTTAAAAAGAAAATTGTTTTCCTTGAAATGAAAGAGGGTGAGTCAATTGCAGAGCATTTAAATTCATTTAATTTGTTGATGAGTCAGCTTGCTTCAATAGATGTTGAGGTTGATGAGGAAGTTAAATGTATTTTGCTTCTTTGTTCTTTACCCGAGTCTTGGGAGAATGTTATCCTTGCTATCACTGCTAACCTCATAGATCTGAAGTTGGATGCCCTTGTTGCAGTTTTACTATCATAGGAATTGAGGAAGAAGAGTTTGGATAGTTCAGAGGATGCTCTCCATGTTAGGGGAAGGTCTAAGGAAAGGGGGCCTAAAGGAGATCAGAAAGGAGCTAAGGACAAGTCCAAGGGCTGGTCTAAGACTCCTGGTAAAAAGAACAGAGTTAAGTGTTGGAACTGCAGTAAATGGGGACATGTGAAGGAGTGCAGAAACCCTAAGAAATAGTGGGAGAGTGATTCAGATAAGTCCTCAAATGCAGGTGAAGATGTTTTACTTTTTTCATGTAATGTTGTTTCTAATGAAAACTAGTTGGTTGACTCAGGATGCTCATTTCATATGACCCCGCATAAGAAATGGTTCTCCATATATGAAGAATAAGATGGAGGTAATATCTACCTTGGTGACAATTCTTCATATCCGATTGTCGGGAAATGAAAGGTATTGTGTTTTAGTGATGGTAGGATTAAAACCCTTCCTGGTGTTTTGCATGCTCCTAGATTAGCTAGAAATCTGATTTCAGTTTCAAAGTTGAATGATTTGGGAATGCATGTGACATTTGACAAGCATGGTTGTAGATTGGTGAGAGGGAACTTGGTGGTAGTGAAAGTGAAGAGATTTAGGAACTTGTTTAAGCTTGAAGCCACTACAATTTGTAATGCCTCCTATGTATCTGAGGCCACTACTGAAAATACATGTATGTTGTGGCACCATATATTGGGCCACACAAGTAATAATGTATTAAAAACTATTAAGAATAAAAATTTGTTGGATGGTTTCTCCTATTCTAATTAGCATTTTGATTTCTATGAGCATTGTGTGTTTGGTAAACAAAACAGAAAATTATTTCCTTCAGGAATCAATAGAGCAAAAGAGAAATTAGAGATTATTCATAAGGATGTGTTTGGACCTGTGGATAATGAATCTATTGGAAAATCTCATTATTTTGTCACCTTTATTGATGATGTATCCAAATATACATGGATTTATTTTATGAAATATAAATATGAAGTTTTCACTAAGTTTAAGGAATTCAAAGTCTTAGTAGAGAACCAATCAGGTTTAAAGATAAAAATATTAAGATCTGACAATGGAGGGGAATATTGTTCTAAGGAATTTAATGAGTTTTGCAAGCATGTACGTATAATCAGACAAAAGACAACTCCATATACACCACAACAGAATGATGTTGCAAAAAGGATGAATCGAACAATTATGGAAAGGGCCAGAAGTATGCTTAGTGATGTACGGTTGGATAAATGCTTTTAGGCAGAGGCTATGTGTACTTCTTGCTACTTGATAAATAGATCTCCTTGTAAGGCTCTTGATTTGACACCTTATGAAGTGTGGATAGGTAAGAAACCTTATGTTTCACATTTAATAGTTTTTGGCTATGAGGCTTTTGTTCATGTGCCTAAGGAAAAGTGATCTAAGTTGGATCCAAAGGCTGAAAAGTGTACATTCATTAGATATGATTATAATGTCAAAGGTTATAAGCTTTGGAATCCACTAGCCTGCATGATTATCTTTTCTAGAGATGTTATTTTTAGGGAACTTAGAGCTATTTATGAACCTGAGCAGCCAAAAGAAAAATAAGAAAAGGTAAAGAAGGTGCACTTTGATTTAGAGCAGCAAGATGCACCTCAGGAAGAACAAAATGATGGATTGGGGGGTGAAGAAGAAGAGGAAGATTCGAGTAGTTCTGATGAAGATGAGTCTGTTGTTATAAAAGAAGTTGGTGCAGATGATCATGCAAAAGAATAAGTAGAGTCTCTTACTCCACCCTTGAGGAGATCCACAAGACAATGGAATCTAGTTGATAGGTATAGCCTACCAGATTTCTATTGTGTATATGCTTTATTGAGTACTAACGATGAACCTAGATCCTACAGGGAAGCTATTTCTGTAGATGATAGTGAGTCTTGGCAGTTAGCCATGCAAGAGGAGATGATAGCTTTAGACTCTTGTAACACCTTGGATCTTGTTCATTTGCCCAAAGGAAGAAAGGCTATAGGTTGTAAGTGGTTCTTCAAGAAGAAATTTGGAGCAGACAGGTCATTGGAAAAGCACCAGGCTAGATTGGTAGCTAGGGGCTACTCCCAGAGAGAGGGAGTTGTTTTTGGTGAGATATTCTCTCTTATTGTTAAATTGACTTCTATTAGATTTCTCTTATCTATTGTTGCAGCTTATGATTGGGAGATTGAGCAAATGGATGTTAAGACTGTGTTCTTGCATGGAGATCTTGAAGAAGAAATTTATATGCAACAACATACAAGTTTTGAGATAAAAAGAAAAGAACATTGGGTTTGCATGTTAAAGAGATCTCTTTATGGTATGAAATAGTCCCCCAGAATGTGGTACCAAAAGTTTGATTCATTTGTTTTGAAATTAAGTTTTGTTAGAAGCGAGGAGGATTACTATGTTTACATTTATTGTGTTGATGATTCTATATTGGTTATTGCTTTGTATGTTGATGACATGTTGTTTTTCAACAATACTAAGGGTATGATCAGTGAACTTAAAGCCCAACTTTTAGGTACATTTGAGATGAAGGATCTTGGTGATGCAAGGTATATTTTGGGAATGGAGATCAGGAGGGATAGAGTTAACAAAAATTTTTGGTTGTCACAGAGTAAGTATGTGAATACTATTTTACGAATAGGGTGTTTAAATATCTTGCGTGTACTCCTAATCATTGTTTGGTTTTTTCTGGTACTAATAGTGCTGATAAAGTTTTGGACATATAGGGTTTTGTTGATATAGATTAGGCAGGTGACTTGGATAGTCAAAGGTCCACTAGTGGCTATGTGTTTACTCTGTTTGGAGGAACAGTGAGTTGGATGAGTAAGAGGTAGCCCACAGTTGCTTTGTCCACCACAGAAGCAGAGTATATGGCTACTACTCATGTCTCTAAGGAGACAGTTTGATTGAGGAGACCATGTTCAAGTATTAGTTTTGATTGTAGGATCATTCAAATTGGTTGTGATAGCCAGAGTACTATCTGTTTGGCCAAGATTCCCATGTATCATGCTCAGACTAAGAATGTTGATGTTCAGTATCACTTTGTTCAAGAGTTGGTTGCAAATGGAGAGATTGAGCTGAAGAAGATAGACACTCAGGAGAATGTTACAGATTCATTGACCAAGCCTGTGAGCACAAAGAAGTTCGTATGTTGTACAGAGGCCACGGGCCTTGTTTCTAGTGCCTGATTATTTTCATTTGATTTCCTATGGATTGATTTACAATGCATAATGTCAAGTGGGAGAATGTTGGGATAAGGTGCCATTAACATTGTAAATCCCAATATTGTATTTATTCCATTTAATATATGTAATTTGTAATAATTTATAAGGAGATATACTAGTTTCACTGACCGGGGTAATTTAAGAGTAACCAGAGGTAATTATGGAGTGACTTTTACTATTGGAAAATATAAAAATTCAAAGTAAATGAGGGTAGGTGTGCTCCCTTGAGAAATCTACTATATTTGGCATGTATGACAACTGTCATAATGTTTGGTAAGTGAATCTATGATAGCTGCAAGTTGTCATAAGATTCTTGTGATTCTATGACGCATATGACGGATATGTAAGTTGTATATTTGCTATATTTAGCCCAAGGTTCCTATCTTGGGAAGATAATCTTTTGTGGAATCTATGATGGTTATGATGCATCATAAGATGTTGTAAGAGGCTAGATTTAGTCTTGGGCCCCTAACCTTTGCATGGCTATTGTTGGAAAAGTGTAAGATGCTTGTAAGATGGTAATTAATGTTTACAGGTTGGAGATTCTTAGGAGAGAGAAGGTGAACACCTAGAATGGAGTGGAAAATATTTCTATAAGTTTTTTCCATGTATTTGTTGCTAAAATACAAATTTTAGGTACTCAAGTGCTGCCAGAATGCTGTCGGATTCAAGACTTGTGGAGAGAGTTGTGTAGTTGATGTATTGTACAATCTTGTTGAGATTAATACAAAATTGTGCCTCTTTCTTGGTAGAGTTTTTTAACCACAAGGGTTTTCTTCTCGTAAACACTATGTTATTGTGTTGATTTGTTCATGTTTGACATCTTTTATGTAGTGGGTTTTGTGTTTTGTTACAATCTCCATTGTTAATGCACACTTAAGATTGCTAAAATTTATCTTCAATCAGATTTCTATTGAAGTAGTGTTGCTTTCATTTCTAACACTACCCTTGTGCTATCAGAGAGAGATAGTGGAATGGATTTCCTAATCCCAGACTTGATGATGGATAAAATAATACCATCCATGGAACTATCTCTAGTGGGTAAGTTCCAAACCCTAAGACCTAACATTGACATGGTGAGGATATGGGTGGCCTCAAGATGGCATATGAAGGGAAGTGTTGTTACCAGCACCATGGTGGGTGGCCTCATCCTATTTAAGTTTACGACCAAAGAGGACCTGGTGGCGATCTTGGCAGGAGGACCCTAGCTTTATGGCAAACATAACCTCTGTTTGGGGTGTTGGAAACCTAGGTTTGATGCGGCCATGGAACTGAGTAGGTCAGCCTCGGTTTGGGTTAGGTTACCTGGGCTCCCTCTAGAATTTTGGGATGAGGAGATCTTCTCCTGGATCATAAATTGTTTTGGAAGATTCATTGCACTAGACAATACCACTAAGCACAAAACAAGGTTAGTTTTTGCTCGCTTCTATGTTAGCATAGACATTAACAAAACTCTACCTAATACAATTAATATAAAGTCCAAGTATGGTAGCTAGGAGCAACATTTGGTATGTGAGAATGCTACCACATTCTGCCAAAACTGCTCCAAGAAATGCCACTTGATCAATGAATGCAAATTCCTTATGAAACAGAAAGATAAAGAAGATCCTGAGGAGGAAAATGTTGCAGAGGATTACCCATTTAAAGAGGACTTGCTGAACATTATAGAATCCCCATTGAAGCAACAAGAAAGTCAACTAGAGCAGGTCATGCCTAGAGCTAAACTTCCACTGACGGTCCACCTGAAAGGTAGTAAGACTCTTCTTGGCTCAAAGGAGGTGGAAGAAGGGAAGATTAAGAGCTAGACCCCTAAATAAAAGACTAATCCCACGTTGCAGTAGGTTGATACAGGTGTTCAAGTGCTTGAAGGTAGACAATCTATTGAATTAGCAGATTCAGAGATGAAGATGGTGCTTTCCCCACCTAGAGTGCTATCTCTTGGTGTTGGTCCTAGTTCCATGTGGACTAACCAGGATGGATGGGTGACATGCAAAAAGAAGGGCAAAGGCCAGCAAAAGAAGTCCTCAGATGTGAGGACTAAGGGTAAGTCTAGCAAACTTTCTCAAAGAGAAACCAGACACAGAGAAGCAACCAAGGAAATAACCATTGGGAGACAAAACACTCTGGAGGCTCTCTCCAGATGACCATGCAAATGAAGGTCCTCTTTTGGAATGTAAGGGGACTCAACAATCCTCAAAAGTAATTCTCAAAAGAAGGTCATGGTGAAGAATTGTATCTTTGTAAACAAGGTGGATATTATCCTTCTCCAGGAAGTTAAGATGTCTAAAGAAAATTTTAAAAGTATAGCTAACAACATCTGGCCCTCGACTGACTACCTTATCAGCCCCTTTGTGGGGGCTTCGGGAGGGCTTGTCACTATGTGGAACATGCACATAGTCTCTAGTTGCTATTACTCACATAGTAAAAGAAATCTTGAGGTGAAATTCAATCTAAACAAGAAAGTTTGGAAACTTATAAATATATATGATCCCAACACTAGGAGCACTAGAAAGGAACTGTGGGAAAGCCTAGTTCCTAGACTGAATGCTGAGAAAAGAACTAATTGGATGCTGGCAGGAGATTTTAACTCTCTGCTTTTCCCTTTGGAAAAGGTTGATGGAGTCAGGTTGTCATTGATGTCAAAAGGTATTGAGGGTGTTGAGTTGTCTATCATTGATGGTCTATGAGTTGTTGCTTCATGATATGAGTTCACAAAGGTTGAAATGTAATCATAGTGTTTTATGTTGATTGTCATGGTCTCAATCAACATGACTTAATCATGCATTGTCTTTACATGTGTTGAAGTTTCTCATGGCTCAAAGTGGTCTGCATTGTCTTCATCCCATCAAGGTTGCCTTGTATTTGATAATTAGGTATAGGAAGGTTCAAGGTATAGAACAGGGTTCATAATGTCTTCTTGATTACTTCAAGGGTTGACATGCATGATGCATGATCATGTTCAAGCAAGGATGATATTGCAAGTTATGGTTAAAAACATAAGGTCATTGGTTGAGGTTATTGGTTACATAATGTGCTCATAGATTTATACTATGGTTTGGCTTCACTATGTGTATGTTGTTGGTGTGTTGATGATCAAGTGAAGTGGAATACACACATGCAAGTTCAAGACATATCATTATGTTTGGTGCTTCTCAGGACGCTTTCAAGATAAGTGAGTAAGATGTTTAGTGAGATATGACTTGGTGTTGTCATAAGAGTTAGTCATCTTCTTGTTCAAGTATGCTTACATGATGATTTCAATGTTGGGATGGCATAATAGTTGTGTGATAGGAGAAAAATTGCAGAATCTTTATTCACCATGCTTCATGAGTTGTTTGCTACAAAATTGATGTTGATTGTGTTCTCATAAGATCTTTATGACAATGTTCACATGCTTTGGCATTCATACATTAAGGGACTTTCATGAGTTAGAGTTATATTGTGACAGTTTAGTATGAGTTTTCATGCTGTGATAGAGTAATATCATTTCAAAGGCATTATTTTTCCACTGCCCTTCACTGCTCATATTGCATACTGGTTCTATGCCTTCACTTCTTATATTGCATAAAATGCACCATTTGTTTTATTTTTCCATTGACCTGTGATAGAAGGTCATTTCACTTAACATGATCTGCAGGAGGGGTCTTACAACATGTGTGACCGGCCCTCTTGTCTAGCATCCTGATACCACTGGTCTCTTCCATATGTGTTGAGTAACAAAAAGTGTTTAAATTTGATGGGAATTCGAATAAGCTATGTTAATAGCTTTTTTTTTTTATTCTCTTTATGTCATATCCTTATGACTTAAATGAAGGGGAGCTCGATGCATCATGTTTTATAAAGATTCGAAGGTTGCTCAAAAAGGAGTTTAAATAAGTTATATTAATAGCTCTGCCCTAAATGTTATATCCTTGACATTTAAAAAAAAGTCATTTTTATTTATGCATTGAGCAAAAGGTGGGCACAAATTTGGTAAGTGGATTTTATAAGATTTTAAGGAGTTTTTTTAAGAGATTTATTTCTTATTTTAAATCCATCTCGTGTTTTGAGAAAAAAAAGAGGAAGTTCTTTTGAAGAGTTGATTCATTTTTATGAGTGAAGATAGGCTTTTTATGCCTTTCTTTTTCTATCCTCATAAGAGAAGAGTTGTGGGTTTGAATATTTTTTATGCAGATGAATAGATTGGAGATTGGAGAGGCAAGATATGATTATTTTAATTAGATTTGTGAAGACTTAATTGGAGAGTTTTTTTATGAAGTTTTTTTCTCCATTCACAATATTGTTTTAGATGAATTGTTTGTGTACAGAAGGTGAAAGGTTTAGAGATTGTTGAAGAAGATTTTTTGAAGAAGAATATGAAGAGCATTTGAATTTGAATGGGGTTTTATTTTTTATGTTCTAATTTTTGTTTGGAGATGGTTTTTGCAAAGATGAAGAAGTTGAAGAGTTTTGAGATGAAGATAATGAAAAACAAAAATAAAGGAGATGAATTTGTTATCAGATGGAAGAGGAATATGAAGGATTTTGAAGAAGATTTATATGATTTATTTTTATAGGTTCTAGATTGAGGTGTGTGTGTCATTGTGTATGTGAGATCATGTTTTGACAAAGAGAAGAAGATGAATAGAGAGATGAAGAGTTTGCAAATATAATCAGATGATCAAATGATTGGAGATGTGATTACAGAGATGGTGCACGAATTATCATAGAGAGAATTTGTTTTTATGATTTGTTTCTTTTGCACAGATTGAAGAATATAATTTTGTAGTGAATTTGTTGTGAAAGATAAAGGGGAGGTACAAGGTTTTGTACTTGATTGAAACAGGGTAATCCCCTGATAAGATTTGTATGTGGACCCAAAGTGTTTGTAAAAATGTCAGTGAGACTTTCAGTATGCCAGTGAGGCTTGTATGTTAGTGAGACCTTACATTTGTCATTGAGACAAATATTGTAGCCAGTGAGGCTTTCCTGGTTAGTGAGACCTTCATGTAACCAGTGAGGTTTTGAATAAGCTAGTGAGGTAGTTTAAGAGTGGTTTTTATTCCCCTTGAGGGTTTTCCACTCATCATATCTTGTGTTATATTTCTTATGTGTCTTCATGATCTGTGTTTAATGTCCTGATTCATGCCTTCAATATTATAATTATACATCTATGAGTTAATAAATAACTTTGTCTTTCTCTCTCTTTATCTTGTAAGTCAAAAGGATTAAAATTGTAAAATTTATACAACACTGATTCAGCCCCCCCAGTGTTGTCCTAGCCTCCAACAAGTGGTATCAGAGCATAGGTTCCCTTTTGAAGCTTAATTAGCTTGGGTAGGTCTTGTGTGTGGAGTTCAATGAGTAAGTGCAAAAGAAATAAAAACATGAGAAATGTCAAGTCTCGTTTTGATCAAAAGGTGCAGTCTCTATCACATTTAGATGTTGATCAATATGTTTAATTTGAATTAGGTATTAAAATAGAAAAGGATTTTTCTGGAGTTCCTCTCTTTGATGGTTTAGAATTTTCTATTTGGTATGTTAGAATGCAGATTTATTTATCTCGTTTAGGATATGGTGTTTTGATGTCAGTTGAAAATGGGTATTGTGTTATTGAAAATGACAAAGAAGCTCTTGTAGGAATACACACAACACTGAGAGGGGGGGGTGAATCAGTGTTGTTAACAATTTTAACACTTTTTACCCCTTTTTGATTAATTTAATTTCACAATTTAGAATTCTTCAGAAGAAACAAAGTAAATATGCAGAGTATCAACACAAAGATTTGACACAAGAAATTTCCCGAGTGGAAAACCCTCCTGGGGTATAAAAACCACTCAATTGCCTCACTGGCTTAACACAAAATTCAGATTACAATTGTCTCACTGACATTACAATTCTGCCTCACTGGCATATTGTATCTCTTTGCATGTCTCACTGACATTACAACATCTAAAATTCAATGAACAGTACAACACAGGGGGTTTCCCTGTTTCAATAAGATCAATACCTTATTTCTCCTTTTCAAAAAAAAAACAATCAAATGTATATTTTCTGTAATCAACCTTCAACTGTTATCATATCATCTTTACAACAATCAATCAAATTTGATCTTTAAGATATTTCATACCTCTATCTCTGCAAATCAATCTCAAAACAAATCAATTCATACTTTTCAAATTCATAGATTCTTTCACTGCAATATTGAAAAACTTTTGACCTTCTCCAAAATCATTTTTCAAAGCTTTATCCTTCTCTGAGAAAATATTGTTCAATTCTGATAAAAAATCTCCATCCTTGATTTCACAATCACACCTCCAAAACTGAGCAAATTTCACTATCAAAAATGTCTCTTCATGTCAAAAAAATATCTCTGCAAAAAGATTATCTTGCTACTAATAATACCATTCTTCTTCACACCAAACTTTCTCACACTTCAATAATATCTTATCACTCATCCTTTCAAACATATCTGCACACTCAAAAAGATCATTAACATTCATCTTCCCATTTACTTGTAACCGGTTCAGCTTCAACATCATCTTTTTTATCTCAAACATATCATGATCTCTTCAAAGCAAATCAAACACCAAAAAAAAACAAAACAATAAAATCCTACGAAGAACTCTGCCTTTTCATATTCTTCCCAATTAGAAATATTCCCAATTGCACTCTTTCCTTTACATAACTTTCTATCTTCAAAATCACTTGAACTTCGGTGAAGGATGTACTAAAAAGGCAAGTTTTAGTTCTAAAGGAGCAAATCAACCATCAAATTTACACAATATAACCGACCGTTGGAGGCAACTTATAGTTTAAACCTTATCCCTCCAATTTGCGCGGCCCGCCACATGCAGTTTAAACAAGGAACGTTGATCTGCCTTTTCCCGCGGAGCACAATGAAGAACTAACCTGTAACCAGGCATCCTAACCAACGGGGCCGGTAAACACAACGACCCGACACCCTTTACATTGTCACTTAAGTGACATTAACTCCTTCAGCCGGTCACTGATCGATTAGAAGAAAAGTGCACTGACGCTTAACATAGGTTTTTAAGGAAGTTTAATTTAGGTTTTGAGACATCAATGAAGAACAACATAAACCACTATATGTAAGATAATACCAAACAATGAACTTTTACAACCTGAATACTGCAATGAACTTTTACAACCTGAATACTTGAATACTGTGATTACAATAGGCAGGCCACAATTAAGAGTGTACCATAATTGCATGATAACTAATCATAATGCCAACCTTTGCCTCTTTCACTAAAAGATCAAACTGAGAAGATCATGTCACTATACACTGAAAGATCAAACTGAGAAGATCATGTCACTGAACTGAAAACCATATCACTGATGTAGACCATATCACTGAACTAAAAACCATATCACTGAAATCATTGCCATTGATGAAGACCATGTCACTGATGAAGACCACTTTGGCATCAATGAGAACTACCATCATTTTGTCATCAATGAAAAGACAATATACTCAACTGTGAAATGTGCTACAAAACTCCCCCTTTGTCTTTGACATTGATGGCAAAACCATAACTGATTTCTCCCCCTTTTTGACATAAAAATGTCAAAGGCAAAAAATAACACCACAACCAATAGATTCCTGTTCTTGTAAATACAATCCTCTGAAAAAATTTGTCAAAACCAACACTTTACTTCATACTGATCAAATGTAAAATACTGTAACACTGCCAACCACAAAAATATGTACAAAAACTATATACAGGCTATGTACAAATGAGATTCAGGACATTAAAATAATCTAGAAAACAACTCCCCCTGAATCTAATATCTCTGTAACTTACTGAAGAGAGACAAGAGACAGAACTCCTAATCTCTGTCTCAGAGTTTCAAATGTCTCCTTTGGCAAAGGCTTTGTGAAGATATCAGCTAATTGATCACTAGTATGCACATATTCCAAAGCAACTTCATTTTCAATTACCTTTTCCCTTAGAAAATGATATCTGATAGCAATGTGCTTAGTTCTTGAATGCATTATAGGATTCTTTGACATATTGATTGAACTTGTGTTATCACAAAGAATAGACACAGGCTTTTTAACCTCAACCTTAATATCAAGAAGTGATTGTACCATCCAAAGTACCTGTGTACAACATGATGAAGCAGCAATGTACTCAGCTTTAGCTGTAGATAGAGAAACACAATCTTGTTTCTTACTATGCCATGCAACCAATCTGCCACCTAGAAAGAAAGTTGCCCCACTTGTGCTTTTTCTGTCATCAGGACACCCTGCCCAATCTGCATCTGTATAGGCAAGAAGTGTAAAATCATTGTGTCTAGGATACCATAAACCAAAATCAAGTGTACCCTTAATATATCTAAAGATTCTCTTAACAACATTCAAATGTGATTGTTTAGGACAAGCTTGAAATCTTGCAACCAAACAAACAGCCTGCATAATATCAGGCCTAGAAGCAGTGAGATATAAAAGACTTCCAATCATAGATCTATACAGAGACTGTTCTACTTCAGGTGATTCATCATTTTTACTTAGCTTATGCCCTGTCTCCATAGGAGTACCCAAAGGTTTGCAATCATCCATTTGAAATCTCTTTAACATCTCTCTGGCATATTTATTTTGTGAGATAAATATTCCCTTTTCAAGCTGAGATACCTGAAGACCAAGAAAGAAAGACAATTCTCCCAACATAGACATTTCAAATTCTGATTTCATAATGTTAGGAAATGAATGACTCATATCATCATTGTTACTACCAAAAATGATATCATCAACATAGATTTCAACAACCAAAATATCCTTACCTTTGATTAAATAGTACAAATTACTATCCACACCTCCTTTTGTGAATCCCTGTTCCTGCAGAAACTTATCCAGTCTATAATACCAAGCCCTTGGAGCTTGTTTTAAACCATATAAAGCCTTTTTCAACCTGTAAACATGATCTGAATTATCTTTATTCACAAAACCTTCTGGTTGTTCCATGTAGACTTCTTCTTCAAGATCTCCATTTAGAAATGCTGATTTTACATCCATTTGGTAAACTTTGAAATTTTTATAAACTGAAAAAAGCTAAAAACATTCTTATAGCTTCTAATCTAGCAACAGGAGCAAATGTTTCTTCAAAGTCAATACTTTCAATTTGTGAATACCCTTTGCAAACTAATCTGGCTTTGTTTCTAACAACTTTACCTTTATCATCAAGCTTATTCCTAAACACCCACTTTGATCCAATGACATTCTTACCTTCTGGTCTTGGAACAAGTTCCCATGTTTTGTTCTTTTCTATTTGACTTAACTCCTCTTCCATGGCTTTAATCCAGGCTTCATCTTTGCTGGCCTCAACATAACTTTTAGGTTCCATTTCAGATATCAAACACACATGTGCTTGATTATGTGCAGCATCAAGCTTTCCTCTTCTTGTTAACACACCACTGTCCTTATCCCCAATGATCAACTCATGAGGATGATCTCTCTGAAATGCTTTTGAAAGAGTCTTTGTCTTAACATCAACAGATTTTTCAGGATCTTCTTCCTCTTCCTGAATTTCTTCTTCCTTTTGTGAATGATGATCAACTTCAATGTCATGAATCAACTGCATACAGGGCTGCAAATCCTCATCCACCTTAACATTAGTACTTTCAATTATTCTTTTGAGCCTATTGTTAAAACACTTATATGCCTTGCTATGTGTAGAATAACCAAGAAAAATGCCTTCATCACATCTAGACTCAAAACCACATAAGCTATCATTATCTTTCTTGATGTAACACTTACTTCCAAAAATTTTGAAATACCCAACATTAGCTGACTTACCATACCACAGTTCATAAGGAGTATAATTTGACTTTACCCTTAATTGAACTCTGTTCAGAGTATATACAGCTGTATGAACAGCTTCTCTCCAATAGACATTAGGCAGATTTGCATCATGTATTAAGGTTCTTGCCATTTCTTTTACAGTCCTATTTTTCCTTTCAGCTACTCCATTTTGCTGTGGAGTTCTAGGAGTGGAGAATTGCCTTCTTATCCCATGTTTTTCACAATACTCCTCAAATTCCTTTGAAGTGTACTCTCCTCCATTGTCTGACCTTAGACATTTTAGCTTGAAATCAGATTCCTTTTCAACCATCTTCTTGAAGATTTTGAATCTATCAAATGCCTCTGATTTATGCCTTAAGAATGTTACCCATGTCATTCTTGAAAAGTCATCAATGAAAAGCATAAAATACTTTTCTCCTCCCAGAGCTTTAGTCCTTGTAGGACCACACAAATCTGAATGTACCAGCTGCAGAGGTTTTGAAGTAAAATACTCCTTAGGCTTGAAACTAACTTTGGTTTGCTTACCTAGCTGACACTCTTTGCATATAGTATTACTTGGTTTTGAAATATGAGGCATATTTCTGACATTGTGATTCTTGCTAATTCTCACAAGATTGTCAAAATTCACATGACCAAGTCTTCTGTGCCATAACCAGCTTTCCTCAATTTGACCCATGAAACAGATATGACTATCAACACTTTTAGTTTCTGAGTTATGAAGATTGTAGATGTTACCACTAGTCCTTAGACCTGCTGCAATAACTTTACCTGATTTCTTTTTAATCTCACATCCATGTGCATCAAAAACCACATTAAAACCATTGTCACATATTTGACTGACACTTAACAAGTTGTGCTTCAGTCCTTCTACAAAATACACATCATGTAGTGGTGTTTCTTCATCAAGAAGAATTGTACCTTTACCTTTGATCATAATGCAATCATTATTTCCAAACATAACAGAACCTTCATTAATGTCTTCAAACTTAACAAATTTTTCTTTGTCTCCTGTCATGTGATTTGAACAGCCACTGTCAATCACCCACTGTTCCTTCTTTCTGGCATGAAAAGCAGCTTGTGCAATCATAACATTAATGCTCTTATTGATTACCTTAGGTTTCCAAACAAGCAACTTCTTTTCAGAACTTAAAGAAGACAAACCTGTAACAGTATTCCTTATAGTTTGCTGCATTTGCAAAGAAGGTCTACAAAATTTGGCAATATGCCCAAAATTTTTACAATTGTGACACTTCAAACTTCTTAAAAACATGAATGGATTCCTTGGAAATAAATGCATTTCTCTTCTGACTCCAAATCTGCATTCACTGGCTTTATGTCCAAACCTGTTGCAACAAAAACAATATCCAGTAAAGTGAGCATTATACCTGAAAGTATCACTTCTGTTGTAGTTTGTTGTCCTTATGATTGATTTACCATTTGTACTAGCCTTTTGTGAACATTGTCCCTCTTCAAATCCAAGACCTGATTTATCCTTGAATCCTTTTTGTTTATCAAGAAGATCATCTAGTTTATCACTGCTTCTGCACATATCAAGTCTTCTTCTCAGATCAACAATTTCAGCTTCAAGTGTATGACATTCCTTGTCCTTGTTATTCAACTCTTTGTCTTTATCATCAATAATTCTCTTACTTTCTTCAAGAGAAAGAATTAGATCAGTAATCTGTTTCTCATAACAAGTTAACTCATTATTCATGATATCATTTTCTTTTTGAAACTGACTTCTTTGTGCAATGATTTCCTTTTTAAGTTTCTTGACTTGACTTAATGCACACATCAATTCTCCTTCAAAGTCAATAACAGCTTCACAACTGTTTGATTGTTCCTCACATTTTTCATTTTGAACTTCATTTAGAATAGCCATAAACAAAGTCTGTGCATTTTCATCAAGAAAATCATCTGAATCACTTTCAGTCATATCAACATTTTTGATGAACAAACTTCTTTTCTTTCTGAAATTATTTTTCCTTCTAGAAACAAACTGTTTCTTTTTGAATTGCTTCTTGTTTTCATCTTCATCACTATCTAGATCTTTGTAAGGACACTGAGCTGCATAGTGTCCAATCTTTCCACACTCAAAGCATTTGAATGGAAGCTTACCTTTGTACTTACCAACAGATCCCTTCTTCAACTTGCTTGCCAGAGATATTTCTTGATCATCATCCAATTCTTCTGAATCAGAAATCTCCTTTTCTTTTCTGACTGATTTGAAAGCAGCTTCTTTGCTTGAAGGTATGTCATTACTAATTCTCATCTCATAAGCTGTGAAAGTGCCATGAAGTTCATCAAAGGTAACTTTGCTTAAGTCTCTTTCTTCAACTGCAGACACTTTGGATTCATATTTTGGATTTAAGGTCCTTAAGATTTTTGTAACAACTGTCTTCTCTTCCAGTGTATCACCAAGTCCTCTGATAGAATTTACAATTTCTTGGACCCTTAGAAGATATTCTGCCACTTTCTCATCATCACTCATTCTGAGACTTTCAAATTTTGCTCTGTAGGATTGCAGTTTTGCTTCTTTGATTTTATCATCTCCTTGATAGATATTAGACAGTTTGTCCCATATTTCCTTGGCTGTTTTACACTCCATGATTTTGACAAGTATGTCATTGGTAAGACCACAACATAATGCATTTTTAGCCTTAGCATTATTTTCATATGTCCTTTTTTCATCAGCTGTGCTAGGAGGATTTGTAGCAGTATATGCAGTAACAATGGCAGCATACACATCATACCCCAGAGATGACAAATATGACTCCATCCTGAATTTCCAAAAAGCATAGTTAGAGCCATCAAACATAGGTGCCTTATAATTTGAGTAACCTTCTTGACTTGCCATGATAAGTATTCCAGAAATATGATCTACCCAAGCTGATTAAGCTTTGACAGGGTACCAGGCTCTGATACCAATTGTAGGAATACACACAACACTGAGAGGGGGGGGTGAATCAGTGTTGTTAACAATTTTAACACTTTTTACCCCTTTTTGATTAATTTAATTTCACAATTTAGAATTCTTCAGAAGAAACAAAGTAAATATGCAGAGTATCAACACAAAGATTTGACACAAGAAATTTCCCGAGTGGAAAACCCTCCTGGGGTATAAAAACCACTCAACTGCCTCACTGGCTTAACACAAAATTCAGATTACAATTGTCTCACTAACATTACAATTCTGCCTCACTGGCATATTGTATCTCTCTGCATGTCTCACTGACATTACAACATCTAAAATTCAATGAACAGTACAACACAGGGGGTTTCCCTGTTTCAATAAGATCAATACCTTATTTCTCCTTTTCAAAAAAAAAACAATCAAATGTATATTTTCTGTAATCAACCTTCAACTGTTATCATATCATCTTTACAACAATCAATCAAATTTGATCTTTAAGATATTTCATACCTCTATCTCTGCAAATCAATCTCAAAACAAATCAATCTCAAAACAAATCAATTCATACTTTTCAAATTCATAGATTCTTTCACTGCACTATTGAAAAACTTTTGACCTTCTCCAAAATCATTTTTCAAAGCTTTATCCTTCTCTAAGAAAATATTGTTCAATTCTGATAAAAAATCTCCATCCTTGATTTCACAATCACACCTCCAAAACTGAGCAAATTTCACTATCAAAAATGTCTCTTCATGTCAAAAAAATATCTCTGCAAAAAGATTATCTTGCTACTAATAATACCATTCTTCTTCACACCAAACTTTCTCACACTTCAATAATATCTTATCACTCATCCTTTCAAACATATCTACACACTCAAAAAGATCATTAACATTCATCTTCCCATTTACTTGTAACCGGTTCAGCTTCAACATCATCTTTTTTATCTCAAACATATCATGATCTCTTCAAAGCAAATCAAACACCAAAAAAAAACAAAACAATAAAATCCTACGAAGAACTCTACCTTTTCATATTATTCCCAATTAGAAATATTCCCAATTGCACTCTTTCCTTTACATAACTTTTTATCTTCAAAATCACTTGAACTTCGGTGAAGGATGTACTAAAAAGGCAAGTTTTAGTTCTAAAGGAGCAAATCAACCGTCAAATTTACACAATATAACCGACTGTTGGAGGCAACTTATAGTTTAAACCTTATCCCTCTGATTTGCGCGGCCCGCCACATGCAGTTTAAACAAGGAACGTTGATCTGCCTTTTCCCGCGGAGCACAATGAAGAACTAATCGGTAACCGGGCATCCTAACCAACGGGGCCGATAAACACAACGACCCAACACCCTTTACATTGTCACTTAAGTGACATTAACTCCTTCAGCCAGTCACTGATCGATTAGAAGAAAAGTGCACTGACGCTTAACATAGGTTCTTAAGGAAGTTTAAGTTAGGTTTTGAGACATCAATGAAGAACAACATAAACCACTATATGTAAGATAATACCAAACAATGAACTTTTACAACCTGAATACTACAATGAACTTTTACAACCTGAATACTTGAATACTGTGATTACAACAGGCAGGCCACAATTAAGAGTTTACCATAATTGCATGAAAACTAATCATAATGCCAACCTTTTCCTCTTTCACTAAAAGATCAAACTGAGAAGATCATGTCACTATACACTGAAAGATCAAACTAAGAAGATCATGTCACTGAACTGAAAACCATATCACTGATGTAGACCATATCACTGAACTGAAAACCATATCACTGAAATCATTGCCATTGATGAAGACCATGTCACTGATGAAGACCACTTTGGCATCAATGAGAACTACCATCATTTTGTCATCAATGAAAAGACAATATACTCAACTGTGAAATGTGCTATAGCTCTTGAATGTAATCATATTGCAAAGAAGGCCATATTATCTGCTCTATCTAATGATATTTCTTGTAAAGTTGTATAGTGTGAAACAACTCAAGATATGTGGAAGAAATTGATAAGAATCTATCAAGATGATGATGTAGAAGAGGACAATTTAGAGTCTAAAGAAAGTGACAATCAAAAAGATAATCACATGAAGAAGTTGAGACTCAATCAGATTTAGAAGAAGACTATCATCAAGAATATGATGAACAAGAATTTGAAATTGATGTAGAAGGAGAACTTCTGTGTGCTTTGGGTGAAGTTAATAAATACAAAAAAAGAGAACCAAATATTAATGTGGCAATTGCAACAAGAAACAGACTTAAAAGATAAAGCTCTTACAGACCTTGAAGATGCTAGAAACTTGATTATAGATTTGAGGAATCAAGCAGGTGAATCAGATAAATTAATCACCAGTTTGAAAATAGAGGTTGAGGAAGCTAAGAGAATAGCTAATGTAAAAAAGTTAGAGTTAGAAGCTAAATCACTTGAATGTCAAAAACTTGAAGGAGAAATAGTTTCTTTGAGAAAAGGTCTTGAGGATGTTAAGAAGCAATTAGAAGAGAATTTGAAATTAGAAGAGAATCTGAAATTTGAAGAGAGCACAAGCAAGTTAAATGAGATGTTGGAAAAACAAAAACAACATGGGGATAATTTTAGACTTGGTTATGAAAAAGGAGAGTCTTCTAAAGCTAGAGATACTCCTAGAAGAAAAATTGATCTTCATTGTGTTGCTCCAGAAAGAAAAATGTACAATCAAAGGAGAAGAACGACTCTAGTAAGGTAAGCATATATGTACTAGTATAATTATTCATTTTTTGGTTATTGTTATACCTGTAATCACTTTGGACACAAAGTAGTTAATTGCAGAAGAAATCAATTGGCTTCAATAAGGAATACTAATATTGTGTATTTCAAGTGCAATTCTCCTAGTCACAAAGCATATAGTTGCAGAATGTATGAAAGAATAGCATCACCTAGTTTGAAAGATTGGAAAAATAAAAAGATTGAAAAGGTTTGGGTGAAGAAATTTGGATAGAAGAAAGAATCTCTGAAATCTTGGAAGCATAAACAAGATCAAGAGAAAATAAATTTGAAACTTGTACATCTTGTACAAGTCACTTCATTAGTTGCATAACACATGGCATGAAGTTAGGGGGAGTTGTTCATGTCTTATCAATTATCCTCAAATAAGTCTTAGGAAGTTGAAAATGGAAGAAGTTAATTCATTGCACATGTCTCTGCATTTCGTTTTGCAAAAGTATTGATAATGGTTATGTATATATCAGGGTATCTTGTGCAAGAACATGAGGATGGTCTTCATCAAGATAATCTTCATCTCTTCAGATGGTTTGCATTCTTTATCATGTCAAGATGTGTGTACAAAAGTAAATTGGTTATAGGTTGATTGTCAATCTTGGAAGGCTTGTTAATGTCATCTCTAGAGTGGTCATCATGAGTTGTGAATATTATGATGAATTGTCTTCATCATCATAATGTTTCTTGGTTAGCCTACATTATTGTTCATCATAAGTGTTGATGTGTTTTTGATATCTTTGCATGGAGGTCAGTTCATATAAGTCTTTTCAAAGAAGTCAATTTTATGCCTTCATTGGTTGGGAGATTTTTGGAGATTTGTCAAAAAGGGGTTGATAATTGTGAAAGAATTGTTTGGCATAAAAATTTGTTTTGCAAACAATTGATGTCATCAGGAGTTTGTCAAAAGACATGTTCATAAGATTTCATTGATATCAGTTTTCATCTTCATATTCATGTTGTGACAAGAAGTGGTATTGTTCTAAGAGTTTGGTATAGTCTATGGGTAGTTTATAAAGAGGTTTGATTCTTAGTTTGATCTATCTCACATGGTATTTCTCTCAGGTTTTGTGTTTCAAGATGTATGCTTTTAGATGATTTGTTGTTCTCAGGGGGAGACGGAGAAAGAGAAATTACATCATGAAGTTTTGCCATCCATGACAAAGGGGGAGATTGATGGATTCAGGTTGTCATTGATGTCAAAAAGGTATTGAGGGTGTTGAGTTGTCTATCATTGATGGTCTGTGAGTTGTTGCTTCATGATATGAGTTCACAAAGGTTGAAATGTAATCATAATGTTTTATGTTGATTGTCATGGTCTCAATTAGCATGACTTAATAATGCATTGTCTTTACATGTGTTGAAGTTTCTCATGGCTCAAAGTGGTCTGCATTGTCTTCATCCCATCAAGGTTGCCTTGTATTTGATAATCAAGTATAGACAGGTTCAAGGTATAGAACATCGTTCATAATGTCTTCTTGATTACTTCAAGGGTTGACATGCATGATGCATGTTCATGTTCAAGTAAGGATGATATTGCAAGTTATGGTTAAAAACATAAGGTCATTGGTTGAGGTTACTGGTTACATAATGTGCTTATAGATTTATACTATGGTTTGGCTTCACTATGTGCATGTTGTCATTGGTGTGGTGATGATCAGGTGAAGTGGAATCCACACATGCATGTTCAAGACATATCATTATATTTGGTGCTTCTCAGAATGTTTTCAAGATAAGTGAGCAAGATGTTTAGTGATATATGACTTGGTGCTGTCATAAGAGTTAGTCATCTTCTTGTTCAAGTATGATTACATGATGATTTCAATGTTGGGATGGCATAATGGTTGTGTGACAAGAGTAAAATTGTAGAATCTTTATTCACCATGCTTCATGAGTTGTTTGCTACAAAAGTGATGTTGATTGTGTTCTCATAAGATCTTTATGACAATGTTCACATGCTTTGGCATTCATACATTAAGGGACTTTCATGGGTCAGAGTTATACTGTGATAGATTAGTATAGTTTTCATGCTGTGACAGAGTAATATCATTTCAAAGGCATTATTTTTCCACTATCCTTCACTGCTCATATTGCATATTGGCTCTATGCCTTCACTAATCATATTGTATAAAATTCACCTTTTGTTTTATTTTTCCATTGACCTATGATAAAAGGTCATTTCACTTAACATGACCTGCAAGAGGGGTCTTACAACATGTGTGAACAACCCTCTTGTCTAGCATCTTGATACCACTGGTCTCTTCCATATGTGTTGAGCAGCAAAAAGTGTTTAAATTTGATGGGAATTTGAATAAGCTATGTTAATAGCTTTGTTTAAGAAACTTTGTTTTTTTTTTCGATTCTCTTTATGTCATATCCTTATGACATAAATGAAGGGGAGCTCAATGCATCATGTTTTATAAAGATTCAAAGGTTGCTCAAAAAGGAGTTTAAATAAGTTATATTAGTAGCTCTGCCCTAAATGTTATATCCTTATGACATTTAAGAAAGGTAATTTTTATTTATGCATTAAGCAAAAGGTGGGCACGAATTTGGTAAGTGCATTTTATAAGATTTTAAGGATTTTTTTAAGAGATTTATTTCTTATTTTAAATCCATCTCATGCTTTGAGAAAAAAAAAGAGGAAGTTCTTTTAAAGAGTTGATCTATTTTTATGAGTGAAGATAGGCTTTTTATACCTTTCTTTTTCTATCCTCATAAGAGAAGAGTTGTGGGTTTGAATATTTTTTATGTAGATGAACAAATTGGAGATTGAAGAGGCAAGATATGATTGTTTTAATTAGATTTGTGAAGATTTAATTGGAGAGTTTTTTTATGAAGTTTTTTTATCCATTCACAATATTATTTTAGATGAATTGTTTGTGCACAGAAGGTGAAAGGTTTGGAGATTGTCGAAGAAGATTTTTTGAAGAAGAATATGAAGAGCATTTGAATTTGAATGGGGTTTTATTTTTTTATGTTCTAATTTTTGTTTGGAGATGGTTTTTGTAGAGATGAAGAAGTTGAAGAGTTTTGAGATGAAGATAATGAAAAACAAAAATAAAGGAGATGAATTTGTTATCAGATGGAAGAGGAATATGAAGGATTTTGAAGAAGATTTATATGATTTATTTTTGCAGGTTCCAGATTGAGGTGTGTGTGTCATTGTGTATGTGAGATCATGTTTTGACAAAGAGAAGAAGATGAGCAAAGAGATGAAGAGTTTGCAAATATAATCAGATGATCAGATGATTGGAGATGTGATTACAGAGATGGTGCATGAATTATCACAGAGAGAATTTTTTTTTTATGATTTGTTTCTTTTGCACAGATTGAAGAATATAGTTTTGTAGTGAATTTGTTGTGAAAGATAAAGGGGAGGTATAAGGTTTTGCACTTGATTGAAACAGGGTAATCCCATGATAAGATTTGTATGTGGACCTAAAGTGTTTGTAAAAATGTCAGTGAGACTTTCTGTATGCCATTGAGGCTTGTAGGTTAGTGAGACCTTACATTTGTTAGTGAGATAGATATTGTAGCCAGTGAAGCTTCTTTGTAGCTAGTGAGGCTTGCCTGGTTAGTGAGACCTTCATGTAACCAGTGAGGTTTTGAATAAGCCAGTGAGGCAGTTTTAGAGTGGTTTTTATTCCCCTTGAGGGTTTTCCACTCATCATATCTTGTGTTATATTTCTTATGTGTCTTCATGATCTATGTTTAATGTCCTGATTCATGCCTTCAATATTATAATTGTACATCTGTGAGTTAATAAATAACTTTGTCTTTCTCTCTCTTTATCCTATAAGTCAAAAGGATTAAAATTGTAAAATTTATACAACACTGATTCACCCCCTTCTCAGTGTTGTCTTGGACTCCAACAAAGGCTGGGGGTATCACTGACTACTCAAACAACATGATGGATTTGGCTGACTTCCTCAACCAGACGGTGCTAATGGACATTGAGGTCAATAGTCAACTCTTCTCTTGGACCAACAAAAGAAGGGGAAACCAACTCATATAGGTTAAACTAGACAGATTTTTGGTCTTTTCCAACTAGGACATTGTGCAACATTCTACTCTGGCTACACTGCCCCTACCATTTCTAACCACAATGCCCTCTTATTCTCCTTGAGAGGAGTCCCTAAAGGTCCATTCCCATTCAAATATGAAATCATGTTGGCCTCCCACCCTGATTTCAGAGATTGCATTGCTGACTGGTGGAGTATCTCAGTTCATGGATCCCCTATGTTTAGGCTCACTCAAAAACTTATTCATGTCAAGAAGAAAGTTAAAGGCTAGAACAAGTTCTACTTTGGAAATGTCATGCACCATAAGAAACACATTTCTGATAGTCTTTTAGAAATTCAAGACAATATGGCCAAGGGAGACAAGAGTGAGGCTAACTTCAATAAGGAAGAGACCCTTCTCATGGATCTTAAGGATATTATGAAAAAAGAAGAAATCTTTTGGAAACAAAAGTCTAGAGTCCAATAGATGACTGAAGGTGATAGAAACACTACTTTCTTCCATCAATCAGCCATGAAACATAGGAAAAGGAATAGAATCTCTAAACTTCTGGATGAAAACAATAGGGAGGTCAACTCTGAGGCAAAGCTAGGGCAACTTGCAACTAACTACTTCATGAACTTTCTATCTGAGCACAGGAGTTCTACTCACCACCTCAGGTTGGAAGAGTTGTTGGAAATAATTACCTCAATTCTCTCGGATGATGACAACTGTAGGATTTTGAATCTTATTACCATGGAGGAAGTCTGGATGGTTGTGTTTTCTATGGGGGCTTTCAAAGCCCCAGGCCCAGATGGGTTCCCTTTGGCCTTTTTCCAAGACTTCTGGGACATGGTTTTGATGTTACTACAGCTGTTAGAGACTTCTTCAGGAAAACCAAGATCCTTAAGAAGATTAACACCACTTTCATATATCTTATCCCCAAGAAGAACATCTTCGAGACTATGGCTAATTTCCACCCTATTAGTCTTTGCAATGCCATATATAAGATTTTCATGAAGACTTTGGTCCTTAGACTCCAACCTTAGCTGGACAACCTTATTTCATATTGCCAGAAAGGTTTTGTCCTTGTAGATAGATTGTGGACGTAACCATCTCCACGCATGAGATAATCCACTTGATGGACAGAAATAATACTCCCAGCATGCCTCTTAAGCTAGATATCTCTAAGGCCTATGATAGAATTTCTTGGGATTTCCTCTTCAAGGTTCTTAGAAAGTTTGATTTTCAAGACAAAATGATAAGTTTGATATGGGAATGTGTCACTACTATCAAGTACTTGGTGTTGGTCAATGGCTCACCCCAAGGGTTCTTCAATGTGGGAAAAGGTATGTTGAAATACATAGGACAACTGAGAGAGGGGGTGGATCAGTTGTTACAAAAACTTAACTTCATAAACCATCAACTACTTAATTACTGATAATCAGATTTATCCTTGAAAGAATGAAACTATACACTTAGTCACAATCACATATTCAACATAGTAGACACTAGATTTTTATGTGGAAAACCCTAAAAGGGAAAAAACCATGATGGGTGTTAGCCCATAGAAAATATATGAGTTATAACAATACCAAAAAATAGAGGCTCATTGCCTACATGGCTCATTGCCCAAATTGCTCACTACAAAGAACGACTCACTACCAAAGGGTAGTTCACTGCCAAGGGGTGGCTCACTGCCAAAATGGTGAACTGATTAAGTAGCATCTACTTCATGCTTGGGTTCAGTTCCATTAAAGCACAAGATGACATCTTTGCTCTGCTCTTTTACACCTTCACACTTATCTCTTCATATTTTTTCAACACACTTTTTTGCAACTCTATTACATGCTTTTATACAATTCATCAACCTTGGAATGTACATCAAGGTCAGCATTACATTCATCAACCATTGGAACATTCTCTAAGCTTGGCATTAAAAAATATACATAGAAATAGGTCTAGACCTATTACAAAATTTAGCTAAGGAAAGATGTAGAGAAGTATGATGAACACGCCATGCCTTAGCTAGGACTCAAATGCAATCCTCTAGGCCACAACATGCTTCTACAATCTTCAATACATCTTCGCAAACTAGTGAAAACAATGAAGTCAGCCAAGACTGGAGTTAACATGAGGTCTTCTAAGAACATTCTTCTTTCACGATAAAAACTTATATTTGTGGACCAATCCAATAGTAAAAACATGATCAAGAGACATCCACAAGCACATTGTAATCACCAAGAATAACTGCACGATCTCTAACCACTTTGTTAAGAAGATTCTTCAAATTGAAGCACATAACCAACACTGCCAGCCATTGTCATACTGAAAAGATCGCTTGCACACCACCAACTCATGAACCATGGGAGTTGAAGGCACATAACATCATCTTAGACTTAACTCTAGAACCACAAACAAAAATAATTTAATGCGGAGGAATGCGGAGCATAATACTTTCTCCCTGTCATTGCCAAACATACAAAAGAGTTGTTTTGAGTTTGGTGAACATAACTCAATCAATTATTTATACCAGAGGCTCATACTTGGAACATAACACCTTCAAATATGCCTCTAAATAACTTCAAATCTGCAAAGAAAGATATTTATCTTTTAGGAAATACAGAGCAATCTACTGGATCGATCTTCTATAATACACAAGAAACTTTGCAACACACTGTTTCCTCCAGAGGAGCAAATTCTCTTAATATCCTCAATATCCAGATCTCCAATACTTACATAGGCAAATAAAAAGCATCTAACTCATTACAATCAAGCATTAAAACAAGAGCATAGTTGACACTAATGACAACACTGATATGTTGACATCAATGACAACACCGATTAGGCACATACTTGCAACAATCTCCCCCTTTGTCATTGATGTCAACATATGATGTGAAAAACTAAAAAGACCATCAAGACAAGATTCTCTCCCTTTTTCTTTACACTTCTGCATTCTTTCTTCTCCTAGGTTTTTCACATGATTTTTCTCCCCCTTTGACATCAATGGTAAAGGGTACATACTTGCATTCTGTTGCTTTGATCCAATTGAATTGTTACCAACACATCTAGCTACTCCCCCTGAGAGGTAGCTCCCAAAACATAAATCCAGATCAAACAATGAGACTTTGAGCACCACTGGATTGATGCATTCTCATGCATCTTAGTTTAGGGTAGGAGGGGTAATGACCCCTAACTTTTCTTTGAGATACTCAAAAGTATCCTTAGGTAGAGGCTTGGTGAAGATATCTGCAATCTGATTCTTTGCGGACACATATTTCAACTTTACTTCATTCTCTATCACCTTTTCTCTCAAAAAGTGATACCTGATAGATATATGCTTTGTTCTTGAGTGCATCACTGGATTCTTGGAAATATTTATGGCACTTGTATTGTCACACAAGAGTGTAATTGGATCTTCATATATAACTCTTATATCCTTCAAAGTTTGCTTCATCCATAACACTTGAGTACAACAACATGCTACTGCAATATACTCTACTTCTACAGTTGACAAAGAGATTGAATCTTGTTTCTTTCTCATCCATGAAACCAATCTATTTCCCAAGAAGAAGGCACCTCCACTTGTACTTTTCTTGTCATCAACATCTCTGGCCCAATCAGCATCTGTATAAGCATTAAGAGTAAAATCATTATCCTCTGGATACCATAAGCCATGATTTGGAGTGCCTTTTAAATACCTCAAGATTCTCTTTACTATCATCACATGTGATTCTCTTGGATTGGCTTGAAATCTTGCAACAAGACAAACTGCATGCATAATATCAGGCCTAGTTTGAGTTAGATAAAGTAATCTTCCAATCACAGATTTGTACTTTTTCTGATTTGTCTTGGGTGATTCATCAGTTTTGCTCAATTTGTAGCCAGTCACCATGGGAGTACATACCAGTTTAGAGTCTTTCATCCCAAAATTCTTTAACAACTCTTTCACATACTTAGACTAAGATATGAAGATTCCTTTATTTGATTGATTGATTTGCAAACCCAGAAAGAAATTCATCTTACCAAACATAGACATCTCAAACTCTTTCTACATTTCACTAGCAAATTTCATACACATACCTTCATTTCCACCAAAGATGATATCATCAACAAAGACTTCAACAATCAAAATTTGATCACCATAAATCTTTAAATAAAGATTAATGTCAGCAATGCCTTTACTAAATCCTAATTGCAACAAGTACTTATCCAACCTTGCATACCATGCCCTAGGATTTTGCTTGAGTCCATATAATACTTTCTTCAATCTACACACCATATCACTTTGATTTGATAGTTGGAATCTTTCTGGTTTCTCAATGTATACTTCCTCTTCTAACTCACCATTCAGGAATGCAGTATTCACATCCATCTGATACACTTTGAAATCTTTGTGAGCTCCAAATGCCAGAAACATTTGATTGCTTCAATCCGAGCTACTAGAGAAAAATTCTCTTCAAAATCTATTCCTTCAATTTGAGAATATCCTTTACACACAAGTATTTCTTTATTCCTTACAACTTCTCCATTTTCATTTAGCTTATTCCTGAAGACCCATTTGGTTCCAATAATATTTTTATTAGCCGGTCTAGAAACTAATTCCCAAGTTTCATTCTTCTCTATCTGTATTATTTCTTCTTTCATTGCCTCAACCCAAATTTCATCATTGTAGGCTTCATTCACAGTTTTTGGTTCAACTGTAGAGAGAAGATAGTAATTCACTTTTTCTTCATCACTTTGATTGTCTTCTTGTTCAACTTTTTCTTCATAAGTTATTTCAGCAGGTTCATCTAACTCATAGCCAATCTGACATGATGTTTTTCCTTTGCCTTCATCCACCTTCACATTTGCACTCTCCATAATCTTTTTCAACCTTTTTTTGTAGAACTGGTAGGCCTTACTCTTGGTAGAGTATCCAAGGAAGATTCCTTCATCACATCTTACATCAAATTTTCCTAGGTCTTCATCTCTTTGATATAGAAATTGCCTCCAAAGATTTTGAAGTATCTTACTATTGGAATTCTTCCATACCACAATTCATAGGGAGTTTTAGTGTCATTGCCTTTCACTTGAACTTTGTTTTGAATGTAGGTAACATTATGTATAGCTTCTTTCCAGAAAACTTCCGGTAGGTCTCCTTCCTTCATCATTGTTCTAGTAGCTTCTTGAACTGTCTTGTTCTTCCTTTCCACAATTCCATTTTGTTGAGGAGTCCTAGGTGCAGACAACTGTCTCTTTATTCCTTGCTCTTCACAGAAATTTTTGAATTCATTTGATGTGAACTCACCTCCCTTATCAGACCTCAAGCATTTTATTTTTAGTTCTATTTCATTTTCAATCATTTCCTTGAAGGATTTGAACTTCTCTAAGGCTTCAGATTTGTCTCTTAGAAAAGTAACCCAAGTCATTCTAGAATAATCATCAATAAGCAACATGAAGCACTTGTCACCTTATAGATTTCTTATCCTGTAGGACCATATAGATCTGTATGAACTAGATCCAATAAACTGGTAGAAAATTGCTCTTTACTCTTAAAACTTGTTCTTGTTTGCTTCCCCAACTGACATTCTTTGCAAATAGTATTGGTAGGTTTCACAAGTTTTGGTAAGTCTCTCATGGTCTGATTTGAACTTATTTTTACTAGATTATTAAAATTTATATGACACAATCTTCTATATCACAACCAACTCTCATATGTTTGGGCTAATAAATAGTAATCATTAGTTCCTCTCAATTGATAGATGTTACCTCTGGTCTTCTTACTAGTAACAATCACAGTTCTGGAGCTTTCCATGAACTTGCATCCATTGTCTTTGAATCTCAGATCATAACCTTTGCCACACATTTGACCAACACTCAAAAGATTATGCTTCAAGACTTTCACATATAGGACATTGTCAGTATTATGCTTTCCATCAAATGAAATAGATCCTTTTCCACAAATCTTACCAACTGCATTGTCTCCAAACGTAACCAGTCCTCCATCATATTTTCCAAACTTACAAACTTACTTTTGTCACCAGTCATGTGATGTGAACATCCACTATTAATAATCCATTCATCCTTGTCTTTCTTAACTTAAACAACCAAATCACTTTCTTCCACTAGTTTTTCTTCCTTCACACATCTAGCAGGATTAGTAGAAATAGGTTCTTCTTTAATAGCAATAAACATGCATTCATTTGCACTAGTACTAGCATCATCAGATTCATCATCAGTCAAACCTTCATCATCAAAATCTCTAACACAGTAGCATTTCTTTGGATCTCTAGGTCTATTCTTAAATCTTTTTCTATTCCTTTCAATTATTTTAGGACATCTCGAAGCATAATAACTTACTTTACCACATGAGAAACATTTAAAAGGTAATTTTCCTTTGAACTTACCAAAACATCTTCGTAGTCTATCAACAAAGTTGGCTTCAATTTCATCAAGCTCATCATCAGGTTCCACCTTGTACTTTTCTGCTTTAGAGATCTTCTTTGAAGTACTTTATTTGAAAGTAGTTTATACTTTTGGCAGAGCATCACCAAACTCTTTAATTTCAAAAGCAATAATCTTACCATGCAACTGATCCTTATTAATCTTTTTTCATAGTCATTATTTCTTCAATTGTAGCTACCTTGTGAGCGTAGGATTTAGGTAATGACCTAAGAATTTTCATCACAAATTTAGTTTCATCAATAGTTCCTCCCATACCTTTGATTCTAGTAACAAGTTCATCAACCTTTTGCATGAAGGATGTTATGTTTTTATCTTCTCCCATCTTAAGACCTTCATATTTGGCTTTCAGTCCCTGCAATTTGGCACTCTTTATAGATTTGTCTCCTTCATACATATTACTCAACTTATCCCAAACTTCTTTAGCATACTCATAATCCATGACCTTTATTAAATTAGATTTAGTCAATGCACTCAATAGAGCATCTCTAGCTTTTATATTTACCTCATATTC
Organism: Cunninghamia lanceolata; assembly: GCA_027924645.1. Taxonomy (NCBI): domain Eukaryota; kingdom Viridiplantae; phylum Streptophyta; class Pinopsida; order Cupressales; family Cupressaceae; genus Cunninghamia; species Cunninghamia lanceolata. The sequence goes on along the minus strand of BSBN01001032.1, from coordinate 5,474,475 downwards.
TTTGATTTCATCTTCAGTTGTCAGACCATTCTCCGGCATGGTATATTCAATCTATGTTGATTTCCATACTTTATAACCAATACAAAGTAGATGGATTTTCATGCAAATCTTCCAAGTTGCATAATTCATCCCATCAAACTACAGATCCTTCTTCTTGTAAGACATCCTAGATCTAGCTCAAGCTGTTAAGCTTACCACTGAGGAACTTAGCTCTGATACCAATTGTTGAAATACACAAGACAACTAAGGGGGGGTGGATTAGTTGTCGCACAAAACTTAACTTCATAAACCATCAACTACTTCATTACTAATAATTAGATTGATCCTTGAAAGCATGAAACCATAGACTTAATCACAATCACACATTCAACATAGTAGACACCAGATTTTTACATGGAAAACCCTAAAAGGGAAAAACCACGGTGGGTGTTAGCCCACAAAAAATATATGAGTTATAACAATACTAAAACATAGAGGCCCACTACCCAAATTGTTCACTGCAAAGAATGGCTCACTACAAAAGGGTGGCTCAATACCAAGAGGTGGCTCACTGCCAAGGGGTGGCTCACTGCCAAAATGGTGAACTGATTAAGTAGCATCTACTTCATGCCTGGGTTTAGTTCCATTAAAGAACAAGATAACATATCTGCTATGCTCTTTACACCTTCGCACTTATTCTTCATCTTTTTTCAACACACACTCTTTTGCAACTCTATTACATGCTTTTATACAATTCATCAACCTTGGAATGTACACAAGGTCAGCATTACATTAATCAACCATTGGAACATTCTCCAAGGTTGGCATTAAAAAACATATACAGAAATAGGTCTAGACCTATTACAAAATTTAGCTAAGGAAAGATGTAGAGAAGTATGATGAACGCACCATGCCTTAACTGGGACTCAAATGCAATCCTCCACACCACAACATGCTTCTACAATCTTTAATGCATCTCCACAAGTAGTGAAAACAACCAAGTTAGCCAAGACTGGAGTTAACACTAGGTCTTCTAAGAACATTCTTCTTTCATGATCCAAACTTCTCTTTGTGGACCAATCCAATAGTAGGAAGATGATCAAGAAACATCCACAAGCACATTGTAATCACCAGGAATAATCGCACGATCTCTAACCACTCTGTCAAGAAGATTCTTCAAACTAGAGTACATAACCAACACTGCCAGCTATTGTCATACTAAAAAGATCACTTCTGGACCACCAAATCACGAACCTTGGGAGTTGAAGGCACATAACATCATCTCATACTTAACTCTAAAACTGCAAACAAAAATAATTTAATGCGGAGGAATGCGCAGCATAATACTTTCTCCCTATCATTGCCAAACATACAAAAAAGTTGTTTTCACTTTGGTGAACATAACTCACTCATTTCTTCATATCGGAGGCTCAAAATCTGAACATATCATCTTCAAATGTGCCTCTAAATAACTTCCAATCTATAGACAAAGATATTCATCTTTCAGGAAATGCAGAGAAATCTATTGGACTGTTCTTCTACAATACACAAGAAACTCTGCAACACACTATTTGTATCGAAGGAGCAAATTATCTCAATATCCTTATAACGTTGGAAAATGTCCCCTTGGGGGCTTTTCCCTCTTTAGGTTTAGCTCTCAGGTCTCCTAGGTGCATTTAGGACATTTTACATCATATTTCAATATCTCGATGAGAAAACCCTAAATGTCTTAACAAATAGGACCTAAGGGGACTACTTAAGATGACCCTTGTCCAAAATAGGGGGGAGGACTTGGGCACCCATGCCCTAGTCTTGCCCTATTTTGGGGTAGTCCCATGTTTTGGGTGTCGGCTTGTGACCGTTATATGGGTCCTATGCCAACATGGTAAGTTTGAATTATGAAATTCTTGGAGGGAGTGTTTGTAGTGTCATATAAAAGCATGTTTAGGCATTCATTTAAAAACTAGATTACAACTAGCTATCAACTTGTATGTGCATTGGTGATTCAAGGCTTTCATTGTGTTGCAAGAGCAAATTGGTGTTGTCAATGTGTTTGTGTTTGTAGATTTGAGCATCCATTTCCTCATGGAATGAAGAGCATCTTCCTCCCATGAAATCTTCACTATAAGGTGACATTTATTGTGTTTGTGATCATTTATTCTTTTGGATTTTGCCCCTGCCTCACAAGGGCACACACTCTCTATCTGACAAAGGTGTTTGGAAGACTTAAGTGTCCTTTCAGGTCTTGACTGAGGCAAGCTCCTAAACACTACAACCCCCTCCCAAAGTTTCCATGGTTGTAGGTTACAGGTTGATGATGTAGACAAATTAAAGTTATAGGAAGGCATGTTGGAGTGTCAGAATTCTAGAACAACAGACCAAGTTTTCCAGGTTAAAATTATGGTGTTGTGTGTTCTTGTTATTTCTGCTCATATGTTGATTTATGCTTAATTGTTTACATCATTAATCTAGTTGTAAATTAAGAAAGAATATTTGAAAGTTTAGAAAAAGTGTAAAGATTTAGGGACAACTGATTCACCCCCCCCTCTTAGTTATTCAAACTAATTCCAACACTTAGAGGTATTTCAAATGGAACACTACTATTGGTCACAACTAAAAGAATGGATAGGACTTTTTGTAAGGAACAAGTTGCATGGGAAGCAAGTTGTTTGGTGATGCCTACAAATTCATCCATGTGTAAGAAATTGATGCAAGGGCATCATATTAAATCTCCAAATGCACACACCATTCCCCTACCCATGACTTTTTTGTATTTTGAATTTAAAAACATACCTATCATTGGATTTGGGGAAAGTTTTTGAGCTACTCCTAGTTGTATTTAATGTATCACACCCCATTTTTGGTATTTGTTTTAACATTAATATGTAGAATTAATATTATTATTCTAGTTTTTAATTACACTATATTGGGACAAATGATACTTCATTATCTTGATGGAATAATTCATGATATGGAAATTGATTTTTATGTAGTTGATATTTAAATTGTGATTATGACTTATTTATTTAATGGACTAACTACTATGTAGATGAATACAAGTTGGATGTAGGATAAAACTTTCCATACCCATGTGGCAAGGGAGAGTATCATCCAAGAGAGGATGATAGATGGAAATGGAACCAAAATATTTGAGAACCACACACACTCACACAAGTTGCTAATATGACTAAATGTGATGCTTGATAAATGTTTGGAACCATGTTAGGTGTTTTTTATTAGTGTAAGTGGGAAACTAGGGTCCTGAACCTTTACAAAGCAACCCAAAGGCAAGTCAAAACAAGCTCATCAAGGCCAGAAACAACACATTAACAACACACACATGATTAAAAAATGACCGACACATAGGACACTAAGGTGACAACTTCCCTAGTCATTAGTGAGGAATTTGTACATATCTTCATAATGATCTCTATTGGTACTACTAGTCCCCTACCTTTTCTTCTCCCTCTCTTGTAGCTAGAGCAGAGTGGAAGTAGACCTATGCATGATTTTGGTGGTAAACCTAGTCAAAGTGTTCAAGTTTTTCTCCATCTCCTTGATCTTATCTTTCATATTTTCCATATGTTTTATAGTCTAGGTGTAAAGGACACAATTATTTTGATTGCCCTTTTCCATACCAACCTTCTGGGGGAGTCATCTGAGTTATATGTCTCATTCATCTCATCAAAAAAGCTAGTGCCCTCAAATTTTAGAGGGGGGTAATCTTAGTCTTACCTTCCTCTTTATCATGTTTGGTACTCTTATCATGTTGAATCTCGATAGAGTCACTAGAGATGTCAATATCCTTCATGTCCACAAGGGGGTCCCAGCTAGTCTAGTCAAAAGTCTCACAGTTTTACTAGTGCACACTTGTTTAACGGGGGTATCCTTGCACCAAACTTTATTATTTTTCATTGGGGAAGGCTTAAGCTCAGACTCCCAAACAAATTGGTTAATACTTTCATGGACCTAACCATTCATCCATAATTTCCTCTTCTCAGTCATTTTTTGAAAGTGGCATGTTTGGTAATAGGGCTATTTTTAAGGGTAATCAAACCAACAACAAATTCATCCCTGGAGATGGCAAGTTTTTCCTTAGCCCTAGAGGTTGGGAGCTTGGTGGTTTTTAATTGTTTGGGGGTTTTCTTCAGGGGAACAAGGGATTGGTTCTTATAACTCACCTTTTTAAGAGGTGAGGAAGAATCACAAGGCTCAGACACAATAGGATTTTTACCTTTCTCCATAGAATATCTAGCTAGCTGAACCAAACTGGCAGAGCTGGGTTTCACCAGACAAAGCATAAGGTGAAAATGGTATAAACGGTGGATAAGACCCTAATGGAGGGGAATAGGTAATTTTTCAAGATCATTGGAAAAATTTTCCTTGAATTCCTCAACAAAATTCTCCAGGGAAGTTAACAGGAAGAATAAGAAATTGATTAAAATCTTGTGCCTCAAATAATTTAACAAGGGAAAATTTAAGGTGTAATAAAATTTATAATGACCTTCTAAGGTGAAGTAATTAAGAAAAACCCAACACACCTTAGCCCAAGGCTTGGGGAGATCTTCCCTGTAGTAGTCGTTTTGGAATTTGATAGCTTCCTCACCTTTGTTAAAGAATGTCTTCATGATCTAGATGTCTTGGACCTTACTCTGTCATCTCACCTTCATACTGTGGCATTTGAGGCTTGTAGTAGCACATAACACCTCCTCATTGACCTCACACCTGATACCACCAACCTACACCTTCCTTTTATTCCACGACTAGGTGAATTGAATGGAAAGATTTTCATCAAAGCCATTAAGACTTTTAAGATAAGGAGCAATGTTGGCTTCTTTGCATATGTACCAGAGGGTGGTAACTCTCTTAACCTCTATGCAAGAGACTAGTTCAGTCTGAACAAGGTCATCACCTCCCATGTCGATAAGAAGAACACAATTTGATTACAGTTGTCTAAGATTGTGGGAAATGGTAGCCATTATATTCATATGCCAAGTCTTGAACCCACTAGAAGACTTGGTACTATCATTATCCAAAGTCTCACAATGCCAAACATAATTACTAGTACCAGTCCATGTACTTGCCAACTCCTATCTCAAAAGGAAATGATTATGAAAATACCCTTCCATCCTCATCTTGCAAACTAGAGTGCGAGTTCTACAAAAGATGTGATTGTTGAGAAAAGCACCTTGAGGGAGATAATTAGTGAAATGTGATATGTGAGTAATCCTTTTATTGCAATTATTATTTAATAATTCCACATAGGGATGGGGATCCTACATAATATGATCTTTCCACCTATGATAATGCCATGCCATCATTAAAATCCACCTATTCCATTTAACCCAAATTAGCCAATTCTAAGTAGCCCAGTAACCATGACTACTAACCTTGTGACACATTAGATTGATGCAGGAGCATTCCAGGTTGAAAGGCAATCTTGCATCAACCAAAAACACTTCTTTTCTTGTATTTTAGTTAGTTTTTGTTATAGTAGATTTCACCACATGACCACTTCACATCTAGTGGCACAGGATCAAGATTCTATAATGTATCATCTACATCATATCCATATTTCAAGATATTTGCAATTGTCTACAGTAAGTTATCATTGCTAGAAGCTTCATCAGGATTCACTGTTCAGAGCATTCAACATACCAAGTTTGTGGCACCTTCTTGTGACTTGTTACACTTAATGGAACACCTCATAGGGCATTATGGGACCAGAGGCACCTTCAATCCGAACCATGACATGATTCATCAACATGGGAGGCTTCACCTTTGGAATTAGGTTGACCTACACATTTCATCAAGAATTAGGATTTGGAACCTCTTGCAGCTGATATGGATCACTCCAAGAGCTTGGAAAGGATTATAAACATCTCCTAGATTCATTTGGAAGTAGTTCTCATAGAGAGGATAGTTTTTAGAATCTCTGAAAGTTGTATGTACCCAATTGTGATATCTTTCACATAACTGTTTGTAAGGAAGATTGTAATGCCCATGTGGCAGAACTGTGAGCCCTATTGTAATCATTTGTGAAGTTGAATCAAATAGAATTATGTTTTGGTTGTTTTATTCATTGTGTTTATTCTGTTGTGTTTACTCTAAGGTTGCCCAATTGGACATTCCTTTCCCTAGACCCTCCATCTATGATTGCACCAAGTGGTATCAAAGCAAGTTTCTAAACCCTTTGGGAGAGAAGGCATTTTGATAGGTCCTAGGGTGAGTAGATCACCGACCTGAGGTAGCTTGTAAGTGTTTGTCGATAGAGCACCGATTGTGAGGTAGTTGCAACCTTATAGCTAGACCACTAAGTTGATGTAGTTGCACCAAATCTGAGGAAAAGATGCCACCAAGGAGGATGCCTAGTATGGCCAATATTATTGGAAGGATGGAATAAATTGTAGAAATGATGAGAACAATGAAAGTTCAATTAGATGTTGTAGAAGAGGATAGGAAGAGAGGTCTAAACCCTAGACATGAGGATGAGAGTGATGATGATGAATTACGAGTTCAAGTGAAAGATCAAAATAAAGATACCATAGTGGAAGAAGAGTCAAATTAGGTGAAGATGTTGAAAACTATTTCTAAGATTAGTAAGAGACCTAGAAATGAGATTTCAAACTATTTAGGTAATTTTAACCCTAAGGAGTTGATTGACTGGATAAATGACATGCAAGAATACTTTGAGTATGAAGAATTTGAAGATCCAGAAAGAGTGAGATTTGAAGAAACTATGTTGAAAGGACATGCTACTATTTGGTGGAAATAAGTTTAGTTAGATAGAAATAGGAGAGAAAATTAAAGAATCACAAAGTGGGATAGAATGGTGACAAAATTGAAGAATCGATTCATAACTACTAATTGTGAACTAGAATTGTTGAAGAGATTGCAAAACCTAAGGCAAAAGGAGTATACTGAAGAATTTCATAGAATGATCATTAGGACTGGACATAGTGAATCAAGCAAGGAGAAAGTGGTGTGATACATTAATGGAAAGAGAAAAACATCTAAGAAGAACCAAGCTTGGTAAGGATGACAATAGTGGCAGACACATATCAGTTTGCGCTAAATGTTGAAAAAAATTTGAACAAGAGATTTGAGAATAGACAAAAAGGTAGAAGAAGATTCCAAAGAGGTAGAACACAATGTAGTGAAGGAAGGTCATATTTAGACCATAATAATGAAAGTAGCCCATACCACAAAGAAGAAAGAGATAACAATTTATATCACCAAGGGAGAGATGACAGGAGTTTCTATTGCAATAACAAAGGAAGTCATAATTCTTACCACAATGAAGGATACTAAAGGGATGAAAGAGGATTTGACAAGAGATAGTTCAAAGTAACCTATTTCAAGTGTCGAGATGAAGGACACTGAGAGCTTGAATGCCATCAAGAGAGTAATAACAAAAAGATAGAGAATAGTGAAAGGACAACATATGTGGAGGAAGAACCAGTTGGATCATCAAATTCAATAAGGAAACTAGAAAATGGTGAATCATTGGTTATGAGGAGAGATTTGTTGCAAGCACAAACAATTGAGGAGTCATCGCAAAGGAAAAGTTTGTTTAGGACAAGATGCAAATCAAGAGGTAAGTGTTGTAAAGTTATCATTGACAGTGGTAGTACTAAAAACTTGGTTTGAGAAGTGATGGTAAGGAAGCTAGATCTAAAGAGGTTGGAATATCCAAAACCCTACAAGATAGCATGAATTTAGGATGAACACAAGATATTGGTGAGTAAGCAATGTTTGGTGAAATTTTATATAGGATCTTATAATGATGAAGTATTGTGTGATATTATGCCAATGGATTTATGTCATATATTGTTGGGAAGACCATGGAAGTATGATAGATAGGAAATACATGATGGGAGGAAGAATACCTATACTGTGATATCAAATGGGAAAAGACATCTCTTGATACCTTTGGAAGAAGAGAACAAGAGTGAAGTATGCGACAATGTTAGAATCTGTTTAGTAGATGGAAGGAAATTTTTGGATGGATTGAGACATGAGAACATGTGTTTTGCATTGATTCCAAAGAAGTGTGGTACCCAAAGTGCAAAAAACACCACCACAAATGGACAAGAACCACTACATAGAGAAATAGTAGAATTGTTGACAGAATACCAAGATATCGTATAAGAGAATGTGCCAGAAGGATTACCACCAGTCTAGAGTAACATTCATCATATGGATCTCATACCTAGATCCAATTTACCAAACAAAGTGGCACATAGGATGAAACTAGTAGAAAATGTAGAGCTAAAAAGATAGATACAAGAGTTGTTGAGAATAGGATTGATAAGAGAAAGTTTAAGCCCATGTGTGGTACCAACATTATTAGCACCAAAGAAAGATGGAGAATGGAGGATGTGTACAAATTCAAGAAAAATCAATAAGATCATAGTCAAGTATAGATTTCCATTGCCAAGGATGGATGACAGTATGGATTGCTTGAGTGGAGAAAAATATCCCACAAAGATAGACCTAAAGAGTGGATAACATCAAATTGGGATCAAAGAAGGAGATGAATGGAAGACTGTATTCAATACAAATGAAGGATTGTATGAGTGGTTAGTCATGCATTTTGGATTAACTAATGCACCAAGTACATTCATGAGATTGATGAATGATGTATTGAAGAAATTCTTGGGTAAGCTTGTTATTGTCTATTTGGATGATATTTTGATTTTCAGTAGAACCAAGGAAGAACATTTGTGGAATATTGGAAAAGTATTTCAAAGGCTAAGAGAAGAGAAAATGCTGATAAACATTAAGAAATGTAGTTTCATGAAGTCAGAATTTGTATATTTAGGATTTGTGTTTTTTGTAGAAGGATTGAAGATGGATCTAGAAAAAGTAAGAGCAATTGTGGAATGGCCAACACCTGTGAATATTAGAGAGGTAAGATCTTTTCATGGATTGAAATTTTTCTATAGGAAGTTCATCAGAAATTTTAGCACCATATGCTTACCAATGACAGAGACAATGAGAGGGGACTGGAAATATTTTAAGTGGACATCAGAACCACATAGGAGTTTTGAATTATTGAAGGAAAAGGTGATAGAGCATCCAGTGTTAGCATTACCAGATTTTGACAAAGTATTTCAGGTTGATTGTGATACTAGTGGAAATGTAATAGGAGCAATGTTAAGCCAAGAAGGGAGACTAGTAGCATAGTTTAGTGAGAAGTTGGATGATGCAAGGAGGAGATATTCAGTATATGATAAGGAATTCTATGCCATAATTCAACCCTTGAAGAAGTGGAGACATTATTTTTTGCCAAAAGAATTTGTGTTGTACACTGACCATCAAGCTTTGCAGTATTTGAATAGTCAAGGTAAGTTGAATCAAAGACACATGATATGGGTAGAGTTCATGCAGAGTTATACATTTGTGTTGAAACACTAGAGAGGAAAGTTAAACAAAGTTACAAATGCATTGAGAAGAAGGATATTTTTAATAGAAATGAGGGTAGAAGTATTAGGTTTTGAAGAACTCAAGCACATGTATGAGAATGATCTTGATTTTGTGGAAGCATGGAAAACATGTAGAGAACTAGTTGTGACAGAAAGGAGCAAGTGATTAGATCACTTCATTCAAGATGATATGTTGTTTAAAGGGAATCAATTGTGTATTCCGCAGAGCTCAATGAGAGAGAATTTGATCAAGAAGAAACATAGTGGTGGATTAGCAAGGCCATTTTGGTATTCATATAATAGTAGCTTTGGTAAATGAACATTATTTTTGGCCTCAGGTTGTTAAAGGGAACAGTCAGAATATTGGATTGTATAAACCTTTGATAGTACCAAAAAGACCTTGGGAAGATATAAGCATGGATTTCATAGTAGGGTTACCAAGAACATAAAGGGGACATGATTCTATATTTGCAGTAGTGGAGAGATTTTTAAAAATGGTGCATTTCATTCCTTGTAAGAAGACAAATGATGATGTACATGTTATTGACCTATTTTTCAGAGAGATTGTGAGATTGCATGGATTACCGAAGAGTACAGTTTCAGATAGGGATACAAAGTTCATAGGATATTTTGGAGGACATTGTGGAAGAAGATGAAGACAAATCTAAAGTTTAGTTCAACATTTCACCCATAGACAGATGGACAAATAGAAGTTTGGGAAACTTTTTGAGATGTTTTGTAGGAGATAAGGTAGGAAATTGGAATATAATTCTACTACAAGTAGAGTTCGCATACAATAATTTAGTGAGCAGAAGTACAGGGAAGACACCATTTGAATTTGTGATTGGAATATAACCTTGAGGAGTCACCAAACTCAGAGACATGAGTATGGAGAACAAAAGGAGTATGGAAGCAAAAAAAATTATGGTATACATGGAAACATTACACACTCATGTTTGGAAGCATTCAGAAGAGATGAACATCAAGTATAAGGGACAAGAATATGAGGAGAGGAGACACAAGGAATTTTATGTTGGCAATGAAGTCATGATATATCTCATAAAGGAAAGATTTCTAGTAGGGACATACAACAAGCTAAAGATGAGAAAGTTTGGACCATGTGAGATTCTCAAGAAGTTTGACTCAGGAAATGCATATGAAGTGGAGTTATTAGAAGCATTTGGCATATCACCCATATCCAATATTGTAGATCTATATTAATATCATGAAGGAGATTTGAGTGACAACACCATAGAAGTTTTCTTGAAAGATCAGATACTGCACCAACAATAGGAACATATAGAGCAAATTTTGGACAGTAGAGTTGGGAACAACACCATAAACAAGCAGTATAAGGAGTACTTGTTTAAGTGGAAAGGAAGGTTGGAAGAAGATTCATCATGGATTTCTCAAGCCAAGGTAGACCGCATTGGTTTTCCTCTAGCCCTAGGAAAGTGAGGGACTCACTTTTCAAACAACCTCGGGTGTCTAATGTAGGAGCATCCTAGGTTGAAAGGAAATCTTGCATCAACCAAAAACACTTCTTTTCTTGTATTTCAGTTAGTTGTTTTAGTAGATTGCACTGCATTTTACCACATGATCACTCCATAGCTCGTGATACAAGATCAAGATTCTATAATGGCTCATCTACATCATATCCATATTTCAAGAGATTTCTAATTGTCTACAGTAAGTTATCATTGTTAGAGCATTCAGAATTTAGTTCAGCATACCAAGTTTACGGTACCTTCCAGTGACTTGCAGAACCTAATGGAATACCTCAGAAGGCATTATGGGACTAGAGACACCTTCAACCAAAACTGCAACATGATTCATCAACATGGGTGGCTTCACCATTGCAATTAGGCTGACCTACACATATCATCAATCATTAGGATTTGGAACCTCTTGTGGCTAACATGGATCACTCCAAGAGATTAGAAAGGATATATAAATATCTCCTAGAATCAGTTGGAAGTAATTCTCATAGAGAGGATAGTTTTTAGAATCTCTGAAAGGCGTATGTGCCCAATTGTCATATCTTTAGCATAATTATTTGTAAGGAGGATTGTAATGCCCACGTAGTAGGCTTGTGAGCCCTATTGTAATCATTTATGAAATTGAATCAAATAGAATTCTATTTTGGTTGTTTAATTCATTATGTTTATTCTATTGTGTTTACTCTATGGCTGCATGGTTGGACTATCCTTTCCCTAGACCCTCCATCTATGATTGCACCATAGATTGTTGAAGAACCTAATGTTTGGCCTTTCTAAAACATTGAATGGAATCATTATAGATGAGGAGAGATATGTTGCTGGGGAGATTATTGACTCTTTTCCAACAATGCCAAGGTGTCAAATTAATTCCAAGGTTCGCCAAGGTGTCTGCAACCTTATTTCCTTCATGATAAATGTGAAGGGCTTCATAATTCACCAAGTTATTGATAAGACCTTGTATATCTCTGATTATATTAGCAAAGTTTCATCCTAGAGTGATCTTTCTAGTAATGGCATCTATGACAATTTTGGAGTTGCCTTCAATTTGAAGATATTGGATACACAAGGAGAGGGCCAGTTTAATACCCTATATTGCTACTAGAACTTCAACTTTGTTGTTAGTTTTAACTCCCACACTACCAACATAAGCTTCCATAAGCTTTCGCTCATGAGACCTTATGACTCCCCCTCCTCTCATAAGACTAGGATTTCATTTAGAGACTCCATCAAAGTTGAGATTAGCCTAACCATTAGGGGGAGAATTCCAATGCGTATTAGCACAAGCCAGCTATCTCAAATTTTCCACAATATTCAAATCTTTGGTCCTAAAGTCTAGATATTTGAATTTCAGTAAGGTGAGGAGGAATTTCAAGTTTTTTAATATTGGAATTCAAAACATTTTCCAAGAGGAGTTTAGATAAAGAGGCAAAATTCTCCTCAACACACCTTCCTTTATCATGAAAAATACAATTATTTATTTCTTTCCAAACACTCCACACAAGGTGAGGGGGAAGTTTCTCCCACAACTCCTTAATGATGGGGTGGGAAAAGAGGGAGACCTAGATTTCCATAAAAGTGGATATATTGTTGTTCATCACCCACCCTATACCAATCGATTGTATAGCATTTCCCAAATGGAACTTGAGTAGTCACAGTAGAAAAATAGGTGGGAAACAATCTCCTCCTCTCTCTGGCACAACACACATCTATTCAAAAGCTAGAATCCTCTTTTATGCAAGTTGTCTTGAGTAAGGATTTTGTTGTGGGCAGCAGTCCACCAAAAGAAGTTGATCTTAGGAAGCAATCTGTGATTCCATATCTTCTTCTAATGGAAATCTTTGTTAGTCTAGTCCAACAACAGATTATAAGTAGAATTGATAGAGAATATACCCTTTCTATCTTCAACCAGGAAAATAGGGATTCTATAATACAATAGTCTCTTTTGAAGTTCACTAGAAATAGGTAATAACTCATTCTAACAAAGGCAGTTGTCTTTTATGGTCTTCCACTAATTGAGTAATCTGTTTATTTGAAAGTAGTCCTTTACCAAATGGCCAAAGAAGGTTCTAGTAGTATTATATAGATGCTTGAAGGAGTTATGTTCTATTAGGAGTTTCTCTTCCAACCATTTATCCTCCCAAATTCTTAGAAGTCTGCCATTTCTAAGCTTCCATTTGATTCATTTTTAAAAAATCCCTCTACATTTGAGCACATTATTCTAGATGATTGAGCCCCTATAATATTTGCACTCTAAGAGAAAATTATCTTCCCGCTCTACAATGAGATATTTATGTTTCATAATCATGCACTAGCTCTTGTTCTCTTTCATGAAGTCCCAACCCACCTTGGCAAGTAAGGTCTCTTTACTCAAGTGATTTTTTCTTATACCCAATCCTCTATGAGATTTAGGAGTATAGACCCTATCCCTTCAAACAAGGGCCAATCTTTTTTATCCTCAACTCCAGTCCAAAGAAACATGCTCTGTATTTGCTCAAATTTGAAACCTCCTCTATATTTGCTCAAAATTTTCAGCAATAACCTTTGGAATCTTGAATAAGGACATAAAATATATAGGGATTCCTTGAAGAGATGCTTTAAGTAACTACAACTTTCCCACTTGACTCAAAAGTTTCCCTTTCTACCCTACAAGTTTTTTCTAAATTATTTCAAGCACACCATTCTAAAAATTTAGATCCACTTTCTTGACCGTTAGAGGTAGCCCAAGATACATGGCTGGGAGTTGGGCTCCATTACACCCTAATATAGCTCTTATTTTTTGCTAGAGGTCAGCCTTAGTATTGAAGAAATAAACCTAGCTTTTCTCAAAATTTATACTCTGACCAGAAATAGCCTCATAGTCTTCCAAGACTTTCTTCTAGCATTTAGCTTCAACCACAGAGACCAACCTAAAAATAATAGTGTCATCAACAAATTGATGTGTAGAAGAAGGTTGAAGAGAGGTTGTTTCTTTGACTCCCTTTAAGGCCTCAAAATTGACCATACTAGAGATTTTTCTTCTCGATACTTCAACCACCAAAATAAAGAGATACAAGGATAAAGGGTCACCTTGTCTCAATCCTCTACTAGATTTGAAGAACCTCTAAGAGTACCATTGACCAACATAGAGAACTTAGGTGTAGTAACACATTCTTTGATCAAGTTAAAAGCTTTATTTTGAAATCCAAACTTTCTGAGTATTTAAAATAAAAAAAATCCTAGGAGACTCTATCATAGGCTTTGGATATATCAAGTTTCAAGACCATACCTTGCTTGTGGTTCTTATCCATAGAATGGTTAATCTTGTTTGTAGCTATATTCACATCCAATATTTGTCTTCTCGAGACAAAACCTTTTTGGTTAATAGAGATCAAATTTTCCAGCAAAGGTTGAATTCTAAACACTAAAATTTTAGAAAAACACCTTATAAATAGTGTTGCATAGGCTAAAAAGTCTATAATAAGCCATAGTGACTAGATCCTTCTTCATAGGAATGACAACAATAAAATTATTGTTTAATTGTTTTAGTATTTTACCTATCCTAAAAAATTCTTGAGCGGCTGCTGCAACATCTTTGCCAGTGATTTCCCAAAAATCTTGAAAGAAAGTAGGATGGAAGCCATCTAGCCTAGGTGCCTTGGAAGGTCCAAAGGAGAAGACATCATCTTTAACTTCCTCCTCAATAACTAGTTTGGAGATGAGAGAGTTATATTTCTCCAAAAGAAAGGAGGGGATTTTATCCAACAAATGATGAACAAGAGAGTTATTGAAACATTGAGGCTATTCCTCAAGAAGAGACTAAAAATAACTTGTAGCCAAAATGCCTAGCTGCTCATCAATGTTGACTTCAGACCTTGTTTCATCAATGAGTATAGTGATCATGTTTATCTTTCTATGTTGAAGGGTATATTGATGGAAAATTGAAGTATTCCTATCGCCCTCTTTCAGCCATTGAATCCTAGACTTTTGCTTCCAATAAATATCTTCCCTTTGCATTAGTTCTTTCCATTTGAGAATGAGAGAGTTCTCTTTCTTTAGGGTCTCCTCCTATGCATTTCCTTCAACCATCTCCTTTTGGATTTCCAGTAATTTGATAGAGACTGCCTTTTTCTTTTCAAAAAGATTCCCAAATGAAAATTTGTTCCATCTCGACTTTAAACTTAATCTTACTTAATTTTTGAGTTAACCTATACATGGTAGATCCTTGCATCAAAAGTAGACACCATGAAGCAATGCAATCTCAAAAATTAGGATGGGTGGCCCACATATTTTCATATATAAAAGGATAGGGTCCTTTATGAACTCTATCCACCTAGTTAAGTAACAAGGAATTATGGTCAGATCCAACTCTAGGTAATGCAAATAGTTTGATGTTTCCTATAATATCCCAATTAGAGGAGATGAGAAGTCAATCAAGTCTTACCTAAATAAAATGATCTCCCATACGCTTGTTAGACCAAGTGAATCTATGCCCAATTAAGTTAACATCCATCAGTCCTACAACACCTAAGAATTCATCAAGATCTCCCATGCTATTAGAGTAATCCATGATTCCTCCCAATTATTTAAAGGAGTAGAGGGGGGTATTAAAATCACCTACCCCCATCCAATGTTTGTCTCTATGAGAGTTAAACAGTCTCCCAAACTTCCTTTCTAGTAGGTCTGCCATTAGGAGCATAGATGTTGGAAAGAATCCACTCATTAATGGAGGTTTAGAGCTTCACCTCTAAGCTATTTCTAGAATAGTTTATGAAATTTCCACTGAGATTATTCTTATTCCACATAGTGATGATTCCACGCAAGGTACCTTGTGCTTCACTGATACAATAATCAACATTGGACCAAATCCTATTAGCTATAGCTTTGAAGCTAGACTCAGACATTTTCACTTCCTGGAGAAGAAGGATGCCAATTTTATTTTTCTTAATGCACATTTTGACTAAAAGCTACTTGTGAAGATTGTTGAGTCCTCTAATATTCCAAGAAAGGATTCTCATTTTCAAACCTTCATGGAAGAAACCTCCAAGGTTCTATGTCTCCCATTATCTATTTCATGAGCCACTTCTCTTTATCTTGTTTCTTTTTTACTAGGTCTCCCAGCCTTGTTATCCACTCCCACATCACCAAATTTTTTTGAAGGATCTTTTCCTTTTTTTTTGAGGAGTTGACCATTCTTTCTAATAATAAGGTATGGGTTGTCTACTATTGAAGTTGTTTCTTCCATTTAACAATGTGGGGGGGGGGTGGTATTTCAAATTTGAATTAGCCAAGTCCTCCCATTGGGAATAGGATCCCCTCCTCTCAATCTTTTCCTCTTTATCCTTTTTAAAGGTAATATAGGGTTTGAGTTGTTGAATAGCTGCCACACCTTATCCCAGATGCTTTGGGTTTCTTTAAAGGAGGGGTCATCCATCCTTCTTTTCTATCACCTGATTCACATTAATCTTACCTATGTCTTCATCTTCACCTTATGAGATAACTTCTCCCTCCTCCATTTCTTCCAAGGTCTTTATACCAGAGAAGATATATTTCGTCAAAGGGATGCTAGGCTACTATTCTATGTAACAATCAACACATCGTTAGACTGTTGCTCCTGTAGAATTTCAAGAAAACTCCCACCAACTATCCCCATTCCACTCTTGATATTAACTATATCTTTCCTCAATGGCTTGCCAGGCTGTTATTCATGTGTATTAGTCAACATGTTGTTAGACTACTATTCCTATGGAATTTCAAGAATAATCCCACCAATTGTCCCCACTCCAAGAATGATATTGAGAGTATTCTCATCCTCTATTCCCTTATATATTCCTTTCGACCTTCCTTGAGGTGTTAGTAATGGTGGATCCTTCAACTTCCCTTGAGGGGAAGAAATGATGTTCAAGAGCTCTTCTCTAAAGGGATATCCATCTGAGATGTCACACAACTCATCGTGCTTCTCCTCTAGTTCCTTCATCTTGGGTTCTTGCACTACTTTCTTAGTAGTAGTGCACTGATTAATAAGGTGACTAGATTTGGAGTAGTTCTCACAATAGACTTTAGATTTTTCATAGAAAATGGGTAGGGTCCATTTTCCATATTTAGATTGTAGGGTAATGAAATTAGGTAGTACTTTATACACATCAATGTTAACACAAAATCTAGCAAAAACAAACCTAGATTTTTCTTGCGTGATTTTATCCATAGTAACAAAATGTCTAAAAGAGTTCACTATCTAGGCAAAAACTTCTTTGTCCCAGTACTCAAGGGGTAGTCCTGGTAGTCTAATCCAGATTGGGGCTGCCTTTGTCAAATCTACTTTTGGGTCAAAGCTTAGTTTCCATCTACATATAGAAAGGGTACTTTTACCATAGACCCATGGCCTTCCAGCTAGGGTATGTAGCAAGTTTTCTTGTAGAGTGAATCTAAAGAGGAACAACCCTCCTGACATGGCACTCACAGTAATAATCCCCTTAGGTTTCCATTTATCACTAACTCATCTCCTAACTAGGTCAATATTAGGGTGGAAAGAGAAAAACCTACCTACCAATGTGTTATCCATGGAGGTAATAATCTTGCTGACCATAGAATTAGGTAGTTTAATAGTTGTTCCTTTGACTTGAACAACACAAGGACAACATTGCTAGGCACATGTGTCTTTTGATCATTACCCAACATGGCCTCCTTCCAAAACTTGGGACCCCTCACCAAAGGAGAACTCGAGACAATAGAGGTACTGTCCGAGGTAGTATCTACAGTATGCTAAGGAAGAGGGGACATAGAGGACCCCCCCAAATTATCATTCCCCATTCCTTCCTGAAGAAGTTCAAAAATAGGGTCAAATCATGCTATAGTAATAGTGGTTAGCAGAGATATCAGAGTTACAAAGCTCTGGAAGTATATTAGGTGTTATTGAAAAGAGTCTCAATGGTTTATCCTTGTAGACATTGAAAATTGTCTAGGTCTTGTTTACACATGACCTTGTATGTCTTTGCCCTAGGTTCTAGTTACACAATACATTGTCAACATGAACTCATATATGTCCCCTAGGTCCTAGTTCATCCTAGTTCATCTAATCTCATCCCACTTAATCCCATTTATCCCTAGGACTTAGTTCATCCCATCTTAATCATCTTTCTGATTAATTAAATAAACCCACTTTATTTAATTAATCCCACTTGATCACATTCAAATTAATTAAATAAATCCCATTTGTTTAGTTAATAATACCCCTTCACATGTCTCACATAATTCAAATTAAAAATTTGAATTATTCCCTCACCTCTCATCACATTGTGACACATGTCGCATGTCTCCAACTTCCACTTAATATGCCTTCACATTTCAATCTAATTCAAATATTTTGAATTAGATTCCCCTTTATTCTCCATCGCACACTTTTCATGTGACTACAATCCCTCTTTGAGTGGAAAACCCTAATCCAACCCTAGTCAAACTAGACTATCCATATCTTTCAACATAACTCTCAATCACAACTGTGCATTCGAATTTTCCTTTTTCTATAAAGGTAGCCTCTCTTGAGCCATTGCAAAATGAATCTTCTTCTAGCATCCTTACTCTACCAAATTTTCCTCTCAATCTCTCATCCATCTATCTTGCATTCATCCAATCTTCCATCTACCAATCCCTATCCTACTGTTATGCTACATAATCGAACAATCAACATTCATCTCTTTGGGTAAAGCTAGAATGTTCATGGGTACAGCATTCTCAACCCTATCAATGGATAGTGAGTCGATATGAGTTTATGGGGTGAGTTATTGAAGGTTACATCCTAGGAAAGAACTGACTGCACCATTGTGATCAGAAGCCCTAAGAAATGAAAATTGACATAAAATTCGACTAGTTTCACTCACTGTGAATTTTTTTGTTTTTGGCCAAAAATATTTTAGTACGGCAGTCCGTACTGTATGGATCCATACCATATGGACACACCATACCATTCCTGTGTAGGGATCTTGAGTCAAAAAGAAAAAAAATTACTATTTTTATTTTCTAGTTTTCGGATCTGATAATTTCATTATCGTAGGACTAATTTCTAGGTAACAGTGTTTGTATTTGTGGGTTTGTGGTCTTTGTTTGCAGGTTGCAGTTTTCATGCAATTTGTGTGTTTTAGATGTATCATTGTTAAGTTTTTATTTACAGCATTTTAAATCGCATGGTCTAAATACTTTCTACCCCAGCCGCTATCTAAAACCCTAAGCTAAGTTTCTGCTGTCGCTGCCATCAGTGACAACCCAAACCTGGTCACCACCGCCAAGACTCCCTGTCACCACCTGCTTCAAGCATAGTCACCATCACTAAAGCATCTATCACCACCACTTAGCGCCACCTCCCCTTACCTCTTACTAGGTGCCATAGCTATTTCTCTGCAGTCGACACCCCTCTCTTTACATAGTCGACATTCTGGTGAAGATCCTCCGTCGCCGCTGCAGTTTTAGGTCGTCACCTTGAATGGATCTGTCGCCACCCCTCCAACTCTTCATCGCCACCTTGTAAACCCTAGCATCCATTGTTTAGGGTTTCCCACCGCTTGTTTTCTTTTGGTCACCACATTTGGTGGCAACTTTCCCTGTTGCAACCCCTTTTAAACCACCGCTCCACCACTGGGTTTTGCCTATCCATTTTGTGGATGCTCTCTTGCAAACAATGATAACATGAGGTTTTGATCTAGATATTAGGTTCTGATCTAGTGTTTAAGTTGTCACTTAGCATATGACATTAATTTTTTTGGGGGTTTTGATCTTAGACTCTAGGGTGTCTTAGCCGTGCGAATCGTGGGTCTCATTTCTTATTTGGCATTTCCTAACCATGGGCCAGGCTAGCCCTAGCTACTCAGACACAAAAATGCCAAGCTTGTCTTAAGCCCATGGTTCTCTAAGTGATCAGAGGTTTGGGGCTATCAAAAGCCCCCTCTATATCTATATTTTTTTTGTAGAACTTTGATCTCCTGGTAATATCAAAGACCAGGGACCTATTTCGCCCCAAACTGCCAGGTTAATCATAACCGCCAGGACACTAGCCGCCAGCATGTGACCACATTTCTTCAAACTGTCAACAGTCAAGTTAATTGTTAGGTTACCTCTTGTGCTCTCTACATGCCTAAATAGGCATTTTTTTTCAAACTCACACAACTTTCGCATACAAGGGCAAAATTTCATAAACAAATAGTCATTGGAAAGAGGACTCTGAGCACTTCGTAACTGTGAAGGATTTTTTAAGTAACTATACATTTTTCCATCTTTTTTTGTAGTCAAAGTCAAAGGTGCATGAAAACTTCATTTGAGCATAACTTGAGCATTTTTTTATCCTTTTTTTTGCAAAAAAAATTTAACAGTGCATAGAATTTCCTAAAGAATCTGTTTATGCACTTTTTTTTTCTGTATCAGCTTATTTTCATCAGATTTTTATCAAATTCTTGATTTTCACATAACAGTCTTCTTGGCCAGTCTACTTGCTTCTTTCTTGATTTTGTGGCTTGCAGGTGACCTTACGAGGATGGAACAATATCAGGATCAGCATCTACAGTAGCTTGGGATAGTGAAACAATGAGGTGTATTCATTTCATCATTCATCTCTTTCATTTGAACAATCAATCTTGTTCGCATCACACATTTTGATTTGTGCTTAAAACAAATATTGCTTTAGCAATCACATCGATAAACTTGGGCATAAAATCAACAAGTGTCTTCATCGCACATTTGGACTTGGGCTATAAAAAGAACCAGTGCTTGAATTGTTTGGTGAATTTGCATGAGATTAGGGGTGTGTATGCTCTTCTCATGTGCTTCATGCGATCTTGAGAATCAAAAACACCTCTTATCATATTCACACCTCAGATTTCAATTTCTTAAGGGCAATTTCCAAGTGCAAGTGTGAATCAAGTGTACATGTGTATGCTCTCTCCTCGTACTTCAAGGTGATCTTGGAGATCAAAAACACCTCACTTGATTTTCTTTTGTTTACCCTTTCCTAGGAGGTCTGCTAGGGGATTTCCTCACCCCTAGGGACGACCTCATTCGAGGCTAAATCGAAAGACACCCTCATTTGGAAGCTTGGAATCTTGTCACTCTTGGCTAAGGCCCAAAGAACTTTATACCTTTGGGAAGTGAAGGTGAAGGATGGGTTACCCCTTTCTCCCGACTGTGTGGAAGGATTTCACTTTCAAATTCCTAGTCAACCTTGTGTCAACACAGCCTCAATCCTAATTGGCCATACCCCACTCAAACTAGACATTAGGGCTTGTTGATGTGTCTTCCATATGTGCTTGTTTAATCATCATTACATTCATTCAAAGTCAAATTCAAAATTGCTTAGGTGTCTTGCGTGAGTGATTCATGACTATACATGTGTGATCATTTGATTGAACATTGCCAAATCAAGCTAAACACCAAACACATAAAGACAAGTCATTCAACTCATTCTTCCGACATATTCAAATCCAATCACATTCATCCTAATCACTCATTTTTATCCATTTCATCCCTAATCATATCCAAGTCATCATCCCAACAAATCAACATCATCCTAATCATCATATTCATCATCCTAGTCATCACACATCATCCAATCATTCCAAGCCAAATCACATCCCAACTACTTTCATCCCAATCCAAATCCAAATCAATCCAATCAGAAATCAAGACCTTAGTTGATCATCATCAAATGTTATTCAAACTTGCTTGAGATCATTAGTCTATCTTAAGTAAGTCACCCAATTAAATCAATCCAATCAACCCTCTATTACTTAAGTGACATTAGTATACCTTAAGTATAGAGAATCAATCCAATCAACCCTCTTACTTGAGATCATTACTCTATCTCAAGCATAGAGAGCCATCCATCAAAAGAAAACAAATCAAGTCATCCTAAGGTCTTGAAAATTTGATCCCATTCACTCCACATCATCACGTACATTTCTCATTTAAACCACTTTCATCCCAATTCATTCATCCTAATCACCTCAATCCAAGTCATCCCACCTTGTTTTCCCACATCACCCTTACTATTATCCTAAATCATCCTAGTCACCTAACCTAATAATTCCACCATCATTCATCCTAATTCCTTCAAGTTATCCAATCTCATCATCTTAGTCATCTTTGACATCCTAATCATCATCACCATAGTTCTCATCATCCAAGTAAAACCCTAATCATTTTTGGCCATTACACATTATCAAATCTTCATCCAATCAATTCTCCACATCTATCACTTGTAAACATGGACATGGAATTTCTAAACAAAACCTATGAGAATGATCCTTATGCCACCAAATGAATGCTTAACCAACTTAGGCAACTTAGTTGGTTATATAGAAAGGAAGAAGATCCTGTGTCACCACAACATCAACTCCTAGGCCAATATCAACGATCACACCTTACATCACAAGCCCAACAAACACATAATCCAAACACTAATGCTGCCACATCCATACCACAAATCACCCTCACTATTCCTAGCAACACCCCAAATGCAAGTACTACCATAAGCCTACCATCCAATGATCCTAACTCCATTACCATCATATCCCAGTTACTTTCTCAACAAGCCTTTAACATCAACCAATGGCCACAACAATAAGTTTGAGAGTGTGGCATTTAAGTGTGCATTCTCTTCCTTCTTGGGTTTGTGGTCTTTATTTTGTAATAGAAAAAAACTCTTAGAATGACATAACAATTTGTGTAGCTTTAGGGGATTTTGATGTAGAAGTGTGCATTTTTGTTAAATCTATGTGGTTGAGAGGAGGTCAAGGGTGGTGAGAGGAGCTAACATCTCATAGGAAAGAACCCACAAGTTTGAACACTTATTCACTCGGCTCTATAGTAATACTTTTCCATTATAAACTATTAGATGATAGTCATATAGCTAATTTTATTGCCTTGTTAGTGGTTTCTTGTATTTGATTGTATAAATGATAAAATCTTAGTCGTGTTACCTCTAGTGTATAGATGTTATTCTCTTTGTAGAATTATATTGTTTTTGTAAAGGCTATGGATTGGATATTATGATTGAGTTGTTATATTTCTATACGTGGTATTATCTTTAACAATAACCATGCATTTTACAATAGAGTTGATATACCATAAAATGGTACTGCCATAGGGCCATAAGCTCATGGTGATTCATATGTATATGTTGGAATCTAATGACAAGCTTAGAATCTATGGAGAGAATCTTGTAATCCTCATCCATGTTGTTATGTAAATATGTGATGCATTCAATGCCAACTGTGGCATAGAGGTTGCAAGAAACCAAACAGTTCTTGACCCATAACAGTTTCTTAATTCTATCTCTATATCTTGAGTATTGTTGCAACTATTCTGATCTCAATTATGCCCATGATGATTGTAATGTATCTATTGTTAAGAGATATTAAACTAAGGGATTGTCACTATGTGGGTATTAGTCTAGCATGTCATCTATACTATTTATGTCCTAGACCATAGTTGGGGTTGTAAAATGGTTAGAATACTTGTGTCAAAATGTATTGATTTTGTTTGGGGTCAAATACCTCTATTGCTTAGTAAATTTGAATGAAGATTGTTTGTATACCTATGGTTGTAAGTGTAGTCCAAGCATTTAAGTGATTATATGAGTGTCGTTAGGATAGACTTATCCCAATTTGGCTAAGCCACAATCTATATTAAGTTAAATATTAACACCAAGGGTTGTCTATGAGCCTCTTAGTAGAGACTAGTCGAACCTATGGTATGGGGGTTTACTGCAATTAATATGATATGTAATACTACCTTATTGTAAGGATATGAAAATGCTTAGGGATTATTGATATGTCATTGATATTGTAGTTATCATCAAGGGTTACAAGGAACCTGATAATGGCATGTATCTTTCCTATAAATGGCTTATGGCCAAGTTAGCATTTATTTACAAGTATCTATGTATCATTTTTAGTGTTGATGTTATTATGTGTGTGTAGATCCCTAATTATATACTAAAGTTATTCTTGTATTACTATAAACTTCTCAAGGGTAGTGGTATAGTAGGAGAATGGAAATTATTATTATTATTGTAGTTATTAAACCATCTTGAGGTAAGAGTATACCAAGAGAATGGAACCTAACTATTCCTATGCTTATGTTATTTTATTCTTTTAATCATCTCAAGGGTAGGATAAACCAAGAGATTAGAAAATAGTAAACATGATGTCACTAATCAACTTATCAAATCCTAGATTTTGAGACCATCTCAAAGTAGGAGTATACTGGGAGATTGGAGCTCAATAGTCATATACTAATCTAAGACCATATTCCATAGAAAAAGGCTAGTAGGAC
Organism: Cunninghamia lanceolata; assembly: GCA_027924645.1. Classification (NCBI taxonomy): domain Eukaryota; kingdom Viridiplantae; phylum Streptophyta; class Pinopsida; order Cupressales; family Cupressaceae; genus Cunninghamia; species Cunninghamia lanceolata. The sequence goes on along the minus strand of BSBN01001032.1, from coordinate 5,450,276 downwards.
CATCTTAAGGTAGGGAATATTGGGTGATTAAAGATAGAAGAATATTATGCATGTCATCCTATACTTCCATTTTGTCAGTCATTAGTCATTAGAGAGTTAAGTAAAAGATAGTAGTGCATGAACAAATGACCTACATTTATGTGACAAAATCTTGAAAGCTTTAGCCAAAGTGATTCAATAGTTGTAAGTATCATCAGTTCACTATATTTATAGACTCATTTTAGTCATAATCATGGTGGCTAGAGGGTATCTACGGACTACCTGATTGATTGCATGTGATGGGTATTCACATTTACACTTAGTTCTCAAATTTGGTTCTACTACAAACATTCCCATATATCACCCTCATCGAAGGATAAGACCTCGTCCAGTAGGAATATGTGTGGTGGATCACCAGGTCTATGATTGGAGGTAAATCACTTGGATGATGTGCTTCCTCCTACAGCTAATAAACCATGTTGATTGTGTTGAAAGGCACAAGACAATTGAGAGGGGGGTGAATCAGTTGTATCAAAAAATTTAACTTCTTTAAACAAAATCACTTTCACATTCACTTACTTTAACTCCTTATTCTATCATAAAAATTGAACATGAATAGAAGAACCAAAACATAAACACATCAACACCATACACACATGAACACTAGATTTTTACATGGAAAACCCTAAAAAGGGAAAAACCACGGTGAGTGTTACCTCACAATATAATGTAGTTGTATATGCCTAAAAATGACACGATTCGCATTCTTCTAAGTTAATTAAATATCAAAATATTTAATTATCTCTTTTAAAGTCAAAATTAAATAAAATCCTTTATTTAATTAAATTCTTCCAAACAATTAAATCATTCTTAATTATTTAATTAAATCGAATTCATTCTTCCAAATTTGAATAAATCAAATCAAATTTGTTTAAATCCTCTCAATCCCTAAAATTAAAATATAATCAAATATTTTATTTATTCTTCCAATTCATGCACAACAATTAAATAAATTTATTTATTTAATTTACTTTCTTATCTTTCAAATCTTCTAAAAATAAATCTTCTTCTTCATGCACACAAACTTAAATAATTTATTATTTAATTTCTCTCAAATCATGCAAAAGCAAATCTTAAGTTGAATTATCTATTCAATCAACCTTGTTTTTATCAATATCTCTTAAATTAAAAAAAAGCTTTCTAATTTATGAAAAGCATGTCTTATCTTTAGAAAAGAAAGTGATTAACTCAAATAAAACAGCTTTTGTGTGAAACTTGTCTTCTTCTTATTCGTTGCACGTTCCTCAACCATCCTCAACGGTTGATCTTCTCATTCTTTCTATACCATTGATCTCTTTTCTCCCAAGTCTATAAAAGAAACCTCATTCTTCCATTCTATTCATCCAAGCTTTAAGTATTGTTACTCTACAGGAATTACAGCGCACCTTTAGCACCAATTCCTTCATTGCTTGTGATCACACTTTTGTAAGTACGCACTACTACCTTCGTTGTGAAGCTTCTCTTCATTATGACATTACCATAGCCATTCTCAATCGACATTCTTGACAAAGCAAAGAAGTGCACTCATTGAAGGCCTTTTTCATACACACAAGGACGATTCTGATAGGCAACCAATGGAAGTTTTAGTCTAAGGAAGGTTTGCTTTGTTGATTCATTGCTTATTTGATTTAATCCTCTTAGTTCACTATTCTATTAAGTTTTGGGTATTTGATATTTTTTATCATTGCATATTCATTGTTTAATCCAAATTTCCATTAACATCAAATTTAATCCAAAACTAAGTTTTTTATGTTTTAGAAGGTCGTACACAAGACAAAACAACGCATACACTCTCTGTTCTGGCGCATTTGTCACCTATCACGACGCAGTCATTCCCACAGTGCATACGATCTCTATTTCGGTGCTTCTATCACCTATTCTAGTGCATTCATTTCCGCAGCGCATATACACTCTTTTGCAGTGCTTTTGTCATATGAAACGGTGCATCTGATATTCTGGCGCATATACTCTTTATTCCAGCGCTTATAAGCTCTATTCCAGTGCATACGTATAACGATGCTTTTGTTGATTATTTCTGCGCATTCGGTCTCTAAAGCGGCGCATCTATTGTAGGCAGAGATTTTAGGGTTTTTTAGGAGATTTTTTGCTAACGTTGACATCTTTGTAGGAATTCTCTTATCAGTTTTGTAGGCTAGGCACTAGTTTAGATTCATATAGTTGCATTTGCTAGATCACACTTTGATTTCTAAAACGGGAAAGTAAAACGAATGTTCATGCAAAGTCTCACATAGTCTAACTAGGAAAGTGGTAACGGAACCTTTGCTATCTTGCATTGCAACATTGCTATCTTTTCAAAGTTATTGCTATCTAGATTAAAACTGAACTCACTATTGCTATTTGGGTTAAAATTGAACCACTACTATCTCAATTGACCAAAATTTCAAAGTTAACAAATTCGTGCTATCGTGGATTAAAATTGAACTCACTATTGCTATCTGGGTTAAAATTGAACTATTGCTATCTCGATTAACCAAAATTTCAAAGTTAACAATTTGTGCTACGTGGATTAAAAACTGAACTCACCATTGCTATCTTGGTTAAAACTGGACCATTGCTATCTTGCTAATCACTTCAAAGTTCTGTGCTTGCCCAAGTAGATAGCTCATCTAGTTTTTTCTATTTTTAAATAGGGAAAAAAGAACCACTGTATACTGTGTTTTGGGGAATGATACTAGGCCTATGCTCTCCCCTATCTTGGGTGACCAAAATGCCAGAAGTATCATTTTCACATGTGTTTTTTCTTTAGAGGGGCCTACTCTTGTATACCGCTTATCCAAGTAGGAACAACCCTAAGTGGTAACAGGCTAGACGCCAAGCCCTTCCAAGCCACTATAAATAAATTGTGTTTGGAGTGAAAGCTTCAAATGACAAGTGCAGTTGTGTTACACCGACAACCAACCTCCACCAAAACCCTCCAAGGTGTAACCCTTGCAATTTGGGAGACTCCATAACGGAGAGTAGTGCTACCGCATGTGTAACCACTCGAATGGTTTCCCTCATTAAACACCTTTTGTTCTAGTGGCTAAAAACCCTTATAATCTATTTTGAGCCTAGAATTTTGTACTTGTTTTATCCCTTTTAGTCCAAATAGAGTTGGAAAAATCATAAAAAAATAAAAAACCATAAAAAGTTTTTTGTGTTTGTTGTGTTTTCTTGCCATAAATTCAGAAAATCAGGTCAGAAGAACATTCTTGCAACCAAAGTACCAAAAACACCCAAAAATTCAAAAAATTTGCAAAAAAATTTGAGAAAAGCTAGAGCGGCGCATACATCCTCTGTTCTTGTGCATCTGTACAAACTTTTGGCACATTTGTAGTGACTTTCAGCTCTTTTACATACTGTTCCTGCGCATTTGCATTTTACCAGTTCAACGCATCTATTGTGACTCATGGCGCATATACCAAATCCTGTAGCACATCTATATCGGTGCATGCATGACAATGAGCATTTCCACATCTTTTCAGAGAATTTTTTTAGGTTTTCTAGGTACCCATTTCAATCTTGTGTCAGTTTCTGAGGAGATGGCAACTGAATTAGAAGAACTTGCTCAAGAACTCCAATATCTACGAGAGCAATTAGACTTCTATATCTCACCCCAAGACCATATAGCAATTGCTCAAGAACTCGAAGTGATACAACAAGAAATAACAATCTTACAATATGAACGTGTCAGTACTAGCTATGCCTCGCCACATACTCGTACATCCATTTCCTGTCTTAATGATGCTCATGACAAGGCAAGCACCACCTCAAGTTGGAATTTGTATACCACTATGTCTACTAGTCCTCCTTCGCCATCTTCTAAGACACATATCCCAAAGCATACAAATCCTACACCACCATCGAGTTCCCTGAGCTCTAAATGGACAACAAAAAAGCCTCAGATAATTTTTGGGAAAAATGTTTTCCAGATTTACATAGTAAAAGAAAAGCTAGGGAGAACTCTAAATCCACTCCTCTATTGCCTCACTCCTCTACCCATATACCTACACAGGATGTGATCCAAGGGCTACTAGCAAAGAGTCAACCATGTCCCCAAATTCCAGTCCTTGACCTTATCAAAGAGTCTCCAAACATGTCAAATCCTACAACTCCTTGAGCATATTGAAAAACCTCCTACCATGAACCAAAGTCAAGCTTCGTCATACTTTCATGTTGTTGAACAAGAGCCTATCCAAGAGACCTCTACCTCTACTTCAATTCAAGAACACCAAGCGCTATGTCAAGAGCACACTTTAGAGCATGTGGAAACATCAACCCCTTGTCTAAATCAGGATCAAAGCACTCCCATCCGACTCCTACGTAACCTCTATCTTTTTAATGATCCTATACCTATACACGAGCAAGAAATCCAATTTCAAACCATTCATAACCTATATCTCTTTTATGATCAAGATACTACCTTTGATGAAGAAGCTATCCATGAGAAACTTGATCCTATACATGAACAAGAGATCAAATTCCAACCTCTCCATGGCCTGTATCCTTTCCATGATCAAGATATTATCATTGGTGAAGAACATATACAAGAGCACCTTAATTCCATCATGCTAAATCCTATCTATGATCAAGATCCCACCTACGATCAAGAGCCTATCTATGATCAAGCAGACCATGATGATCCTCTTAGCCCACTTTATGCATTCCATGGTCCCAAGCTTATAATCCCATCTAGTTCCATCCAAGATCCAACAACTTCCTCTTCCTTTGATGAGACACTTCCCTCCCAAGAAAGCATATAAGATCAAACCAAAAATAATCCTCCGCCATCCATTATCAACCATGCTACAAATCTCCCACCATATATCCTTGGTCTTACTGCCTTCATTCATGAGTGTTCCTCCTTAGAACACTAGCCACCATTATCCTCTATCCCACCTTCTTCATCCAATAAGGAACTTGTGTCTAGTGTTCCACCTACACATAATCCCACTGTCCACCGCATACTCCAACATATGAACTATCAAGGTAAAGGTTTGGGCCTTCGTGAACAAGGTATTTTGGAGCCCGTCCATGTCAATGTTCCTCCTCCGTCATATGGCCTTGGATACACACCCCAAGGTGAACAATCTCGAGATGTTGGTACTTCCTCCACTCCTAAATCCCCCACTTTTCATTGCAAACCCTATCATATCCCCAAAACATATGTTGCCATTCCTCCTCCATCATCCTACAATCATCAAAAGCATGTGACCATACACCTTCCACCATCCAATCTACCTCCGCTACTTCCAACTCCTAATATCCCTCCATACATTTTACCACCACTTCTCCCAACACCTTATCCACCCATCTATGAATCTTCTAACAATCCCAATCATGGCCAACAAATGCACATGTTGTCTAAATAAAGAGCTTCCACCCACTACACTTCCACCATCTCAAGAGAATTCAACCATAAAAATCTGGATGTCTCTACCTATCAAGTCAAAAATCTTAAGAGTCCTCATGACCTAGGATACAAAATCCAATAATCAAAGAAGCCTCCTTCTCAAGAGCTACATACACCCACACACCTATATGCCAAGCTAAAAAAGGTGTGGGTCCGCATCCAATAAATGATTACTCCAAAAGCTGCACAAAAGCTGTATACACCCAAACCCATACCTTCACAGGTACTATCTAAAAATAAAATGGTTTGGGTACCTAAAAAAAAAAGCACCCAAGTTACATGAGGCATCTACCTCTCAAGAATCTCAACCATCCACTTTCTCCCATTCCATCCAAAAGTCTCAAATTCTTCCATCCTACATGACAAGGAAAACTCAGCAAAATACTCAGTCTATGTGGATCCCTACATGTCTAAGTCATTCATCCACAAGCAAAAGTCTCTGTTGCTTCCTACACTACTTTCGCATCACCAGCTTCAATGTTTATCATGGTATGTGCAACCATTGGTAATGATTCCCTTCCATTCCGCAACATTTTCATATACCTCCATCTCCCCTTCCTTCCACTATTATCCTACATATCTTCCTCATCCTATTCCTATGGTCCATGCTTTTTCATAGACTTTTCATCCATCCTTGCATAAATCCTTCATATTCCATATCATCATCCACTATCACACCCTTCATAATCCAATATCTACCTTCTCCATCTCACTTTCATGGAATCCCCTACCAACATCTATAAGAACACTCGACATGGTCCATGTGACGACATCTTTTGGGACTATTACCTTTCGTGGAACTAGACACTCGAGTCCCTCCTATCCACTTTCTTCTATCCAAAAGAAAAAGAGAAAAGAAAAATCCCTTTGTCCAATGGTGAAAATCTAGCAAACAGGCACCTTGGATAAGTACCATGATGAAAACTTGACAAACAGGCATTGTGTGTAAGTTGATCTTCTATGTCACCCACACTTGGGGGCACCATGTCTCATTGGCATATCACTTTCTCCTACCAGTTTCCTTCTGTACCATTTCCTATGCTATTCCTTTATCTATTACATACCTAGACTATCCAGTCCATCCATCCTAATCTTCCATTCCTCTATTTTTCTTGATCTTGATAAAGATTGGGGGCACAATGTTGAAAAATGTTTTAAATATCTCTTGACATACCTTATCCCTCCCAAACCAAGCAAATCCTTCATCATCCTCTTATCCTCCTATCGTCATAAGTATTGTCATGAAAAATCCTAAGTATTCTACCTACAATGGGGCACGTTATTCTTATGCGACATAGTCCTTGGAGATCACATCCTTGATTCCTTCTACCTATTCTTTATCACCCATACATCTACCTATCCATGGTGTTTCCTTGTCATCAGTATCATCTATTCCATATCTGATCCATATCTATTCCATATCGTGTCTTGTCTAATCCATATTGTGTCTTGTCTGATCCATATCTATTCCATATAGTGTCTTGTCTGATCCATAGCTATTCCATCTCATGTCTTATCCGATCCATATCTTAAGTCCATTAGGGTTTACCTTGAACTACGTTACCTCTATGTAGTCATGTAGGCAAGGCCATTTAGCAATGCACCCCTGAGGCACTAGGTCGGTCCCTTAGGGTCCGTCTCACCAATTAAGACTGTGGAATCTTCTCACCAAACAAGCAAGCGCAAATGAAACCCACTCTTTTCAAGGAAAAATCTTGACGTAGGACATTAACCTATCCAAGGCAAAGCAAACACACTCCTAAGGCCTTCTAAATGATTTTACCCAAATTATGGCAAGAAACCAACACATCTAAATGCAAAAATCATTTAGAGATGCTAGGATGGGGGCATGATTATTTTCTTTGTTTATTGTTTGCAGATTAAACTTTAGTAATGTGACACCTTGTCTAAAGACATGATCGGCAAAAGATCATCGAGGACATCAGAGGTCTAACATGAACGGGGGCAATCCTTGTTTGTTGATACGCAATAAATACTCAGGTCATCTCGGTTCAATTACAACTCGATGCTTGTATTAACTTGCTAAATCAAAATCCATGTAAGTGATGCTAAGGTCATCTCGGTTCAATTATACCTAGATGCTTACATTAACTTACAACATTTTAGAAAAAGTACCAAAAAAAAAATTGCCCAATGATGAAATAAGCACTTCAAAATACTTGCACCATCAAGATGTCAAAAGAAAAGCATCCACAAGCATCCATATCCCATGCAATAAAAATTTCCAAAGCATCCATATCCCATGCAATAAAAGATCCAAATCATAGAGTATCAATGTTTACAAACAAAAGCTTGTGATTCCTTCTATCGAGTCATTCCTCTATCAATTAGTATTCTATCTATCGTTGTGGTCCATTCTTCTCAATTCGGTCAACCCGAGCAGTGATCAAAATGCAAGTCTATCCTTAATCCATACCAATCAAGTCAAGTCAATCTTGTCAAATTATCCAAGTGCCCTCAGTGGTCTTGATCCTTGTCTGGTTGTAAACCAACTCAATCTGTTAATCAATCAATTGTCTTATATAGGATGTGGCATTGTCAAAATTAGACCAACACACACGTCTTACACGACATGCTTCATTTCCTGAAACTAGACATTATCCTTCATGTTTTCTCTAGGGATCTATCATTCCCTGCCATGACAACATGCCTGCCATGTTGGTCTAGGGATATATCATTCCCCACCATGACAACACTGTCGTATATCGTTGGTTTACTACTCGATAGGGGCAATACCTTTCTTATTCTTGTATCATTTGTGCAGACTTGCTTACTTGCTTGTGTGTGTTATCATTCTATCTTACATCATGTATCATTCAGCTCTTTCTTCAACCTAACCTATTTTTCAACTTCTTCTTCGTGAGATTGTCCATCTCATGCCTTCTACCTTCTTCCCGTCTAATCTCCCGAGGGGGCATCCTATCGTCATAACCTGTACTAGGGGCAAACTGGGGCGTGTATCATTATCAGATTATATATTCTTTGAAACAACGTGATAAAACACATTGCATCAAAGAGGGACAAAATGTATACGCCTAAAAATGACGCGATTTGCATTCTTCTAAGTTAATTAAATATCGAAATATTTAATTATCGCTTCTAAAGTCAAAATTAAATAAAATCCTTTATTTAATTAAATCAAATTCGTTCTTCCAAATTTGAATAAATCAAATCAAATTTATTTAAATCCTCTGAATCCCTAAAATTAAAATATAATCAAATATTTTATTTATTCTTCCAATTCATGCACAACAATTAAATAAATTTATTTATTTAATTTGCTTTCTTATGTTTCAAATCTTCTAAAAATAAGTCTTCTTCTTCATGCACACAAAATTAAATAATTTATTATTTAATTTCTCTCAAATCATGCAAAAGAAATATTAAGTTGAGTTATCTATTCAATCAACCTTATTTTTATCAATATCTCTTAAATTAGAAAAAAAGATTTCTAATTTATGAAAAGCATGTCTTATCTTTAGAAAAGAAAGTGATTAACTCAAATAAAACAACTTTTTTGTGACACTTGTCTTCTTCTTATTCGTTGCATGTTCCTCAACCGTTCTCAACCATTGATCTTCTCTTTCTTTCTATACCGTTGATCTCTTTTCTCCCAAGTCTATAAAAGAAACCTCATTCTTCCATTCTATTCATCCAAGCTTTAAGTATTGTTACTCTGCAGGAATTACAACACGCCTTTGGCACCAATTCCTTCATTGCTTGTGATCACACTTTTGTTACTACGCACTACACACTACTGCCTTCGTTGTGAAGCTTCTCTTTATTACAACATTACCATAACCATTCTCAATTGACATTCTTGACAAAGCAAAGAAGTGCACTCACTGAGGGCCCTTTTCATACACACAAGGACAATTCTGATAGGCAACCAATGGAAGTTTCGGTCTAAGGAAGGTTTGCTTTGTTGATTCATTTCTTATTTGATTTAATCTTCTTAGTTCACTATTCTATTGAGTTTTGGGTATTTGATATTGTTTATCATTGCATATTCATTGTTTAATCCAAATTTCCCTTAACAGTAGTAACAATACCAAATAACAAAAGAGGCTCACTGCCCAAATGAAAGGGTCATTGCCAAAGGGTAGCTCACTGTCGGGGTTGGCTCACTATCAGGGTTGGCTCACTACTAAGGGTGGATCACTACCAAGGGTGGGTCACTTCCATGAACTGATATAGTGGGATCTACAACATGACTGAGTTTAGTTCCGTTGAAGTGCAATAAATTAACTTTGCTTTGCTATTCTTTTTCATTAATTCACACTTTATCTTCGCATCTTCGCACCGTCTCACCTCACTCAAAAATTCATTGCATACATTTATACCAATCACCAACTTTAGAATGTACATCAAGGTCGACATTATATTCTACAACCATTAGAACTATCTCCAAGGTCGGCATAGATACATAAATCAAATCAGGACTAGACCTAAACAAACTTGTGGAGCAAATGAATGAAGGATGAACACTTCATGGCTTAGCTCAGATCCAAAATACATCTTCACACACTACAACATTCTTCCACAATCCACAAATCACCTCCGCAACAAGTGTGACAAACTAGGTCAGCCAGAACTAGTGAAAACATCAAGAATATTTAAATATATGCTTCCAAGAACTTCATTATAGCCTGCAGATCAAGCACATACCTTCAATACATTCTAGAGACATCTGTAAACAACATAGGATCACTTGGGAGCTGATAAATCCAACTGCAACAGATCTCACTTGAAGACAACAAATATAACTTGAAGATACATCACAAACTATTTCTCAACAGACACTGTCAAACTCTATTAATCAATAACTTGCTTTTCAAAACACCATATAACAAATCCTTTGGAATGAAGATAGTTGAGGAATTTATAAGATTAAATCCAGAATTGCAAGACCAAAATCTAATTTGTGAAGAAATGCAGAGAAAAATGCTATCTCCCTATCACTCCGTAAACATTGCCAGGCACAGTCTTTAAACTACTAAATAGAACTTTTTCTGAACAATGATCTAGACCACCAAATTCTATATTTAGTATCTTCAAACACTTCTCCAAAACATATCCAAATCTCATACTCTGGTCTTCAACATAGATAAAATGCAAAGCAAAATACCCAAACAGTGTTCTTAACATGACAACTCAATCAATCAAGAAACAACAATATCAGAAGACACAGTTGGCACCAATGACAACACAAACATGTTGACATCAATGACAACACCAATTAGCACATACTTGAAACAATATCCCCCTTTGTCATTGATGGCAACATATGATGTTAAAAACTGAATAACATGTTCCTCCATCAAGACACAATTCTACATTAGGACTCCCCCTTTCTTTTTGCACATCTGAACTCTTTCTCCCCCTGAGTTTTTCACATGATCTCTCTCCCCCTTTGACATCAATGGAAAAGGTCATTACATCTCTCCTACTACACATACTTGCATACTACTATTTTGATCAGTCTGAAATCCTTTTGTACTCCCCCTGAATGCAACAATCATTTCAAACTACTACCTACTCCCCCTGAGATGTAGCCTCCAACATTAGTCCAAATGGAGAAATGTACTTTGAAGCACATTGGACTAATGCATCTTCTTATGCATCTAGATCAAGGAAGGAGGGGAAATAACCCCTAATTTTTCCCAGAGATACTCAAATGTTTCTTTTGGAAGAGCCTTATTGAATATATCAGCAACTTGATCTTTTGTAGGCACGTACTCAAGCTTCACCTCATTCTTTGTAACTTTCTCTCTTAAAAAGTGATACTTAATTGAAATGTGCTTTGTCTTTGAATGCATCATTGGATTATTTTAAATATTTATGGCACTTGTATTATCAAAAAGAATAGGAATTGGCTCATCATACTCAACTTTGATATCTTTCAAGGTCTGTTTCATCCATAGCACCTAAGTGCAGCATGATACTACAACAATATATTCTACCTTTGTAGAAGACAAGGAGACTAATTCATGTTTCTGTCTATGCTAGGATATTGCCCTACCTCTAAGGAAGAATGCACCTCCACTTGCATTTTTCCTGTCATCAGCACATCTAGTCCTATCTACATCTGTATGGGCACTTAAAGAAAAATCATTGTTCTTAGGATACCACAAGCCATGATCAAGAGTGTCCTTCAAATACCTAAATATCCTCTTTACTACCATCACATGTGATTCTCTAGGATCTTATTGAAATCTGGCTACAAGACAAACTGCATGCATGATATCTAGTCTGATAGCAATCAGGTAAAGCAGTCCTCCAACCATTGATTTGTACTTGCTTTGATCAGCCTTAGGAGATTCATCATTCTTGCTTAGTTTACAACTAGTAACCATATGAGTTCATACCAGTTTAGAGTTCTCCATTCCAAACTTCTTTAATAATTCCCTAACATACTTTGATTGAGAAATGAAAATGCCTTTATCAGTTTGATTGATTTGCAGTCCAAGAAATAAGTTCATCTCACCATACATAGACATCCCAAATTGATTTTGCATTTCATCTGCAAAATTCTTACACATTTCTTCATTTCCACCAAATACAGTATCATTCACATAGACCTCAATAATTAGGATTTGATCTTTGCTTGCCTTGATATACAAGTTACCATCTGTGGACCCTTTACCGAAACCCTGCTACAACAAATACTTATCTAGTCTTGCATACCAAGCTCTAGGAGCTTGCTTCAACCCATACAAAGCCTTCTTCAACTTGCATACCATGTCTAGTTTGTCTGATAACTGGAAGCCATCTAGTTGCTCTATGTAGACCTCTTCTTCTAGCTCACCATTCAGGAAGGTAGATTTCACATCCATCTGATATACCTTGAATTTTTTATGTGCTACAAATGTCAAAAAATAGTCTGATGCTTCCATTCTTGCCACCAAAGCATATGTCTATTCATAGTCAATTCCTCCCATTTGTGAGTAATCTTTACACACAAGTCTTTCCTTGTTTCTCACAACTTCTCCAACTTCATTCAGTTTGTTTTGGAATGTTATGTCAGAAAATGTCCCCTTGGGGGCTTTTCCCTCTTAAGGTTTAGCTCTCAAGTCCTTAGAATGCATTTAGAGCATTTTGCTTATTAATTTTGAATCCCGATGAGAAAACCCTGAACTCTTGTGGCAAATAGGACCTAGGGGTTTCTATTGAGATGACTCTTTCCTAAAATAGGGGGGAGGACTTGGGTGCTCACACCCTAGTCCTACCCTATTTTGGGTCAGACCCTAATTTGAAGTGTCAGTTATATGACCGTTGTTAGGTCCTATGCTGACACCTTAAGTTTGAATTATGAAATTCTTAGCATGAATGTGTGTTGCTGCATATATAAGCATGTTTAGGTTTTCATTTGCAAACTAGAAGATGATTGCAAACTTTAGGCATACTGGTGATTTTAGAGAATCCATGATATTCATTATTGTAGAGCAAACATTTGTTATTGTGTTTGTGATTACAGATTTGACTTCATCTTCTCATTTTATTGAAGATCCTTCATTTATGTTAGATCTACACTTCAAGGTGACACTTATTTGTGTTTCAATCATTTATCATTTGGATTTTTCCTCTATCCCGCAAGGATACACACTCTTATTTAACAATGGTGTTTGGAAGACTTAAATGCCTCTCTAGGGCTTGACTAAGGCAAGCCTCTAAACACCACAAGCTCCAACCACACTCCTTTATGACTATAGGTTACAGGTATCAAGTTTCATAGAGTGGAGTTGCAGAGGAAGGTTGCAGATGACAAGCATTCATGATCTAAAAGAAAGAAGCAAAATAGAGCATTTTAAAGACATGGGCACCTAGGGTAATGTCCTCCAAAGTTACAAAGATAGGAATTAGATTTATAGGGACAATCTACATCTGAAGTAGCTTCTACATCCCAAGAATCATCCTGCCTTGGATTAGGGCTTCCGGGGCAGTGTCCTCTACATTTTGAGTGATGAAAATAGACGGAACAGTGATTATCAGTGTCGGAAGGAGTTCTGTATTCTACAAAGAAAATAATGCCTTGGACTTGGGCACTTGGGGCATTGTCCTCGAATCTTCTGAATTCCAAACTTTGAAAAATGGTCAATTATTAATCTTTGTCCTTTTCCTTAATTTGTAAACATTTATCAGAATTTACCAGTTTATTCATTGTTTTGCATAATTAGGGTTTCTTGCACTTTTGAGGATTACATTAAGGCATTAATTAGCAATTTATGAGTTTCCACATCATTCCAAGTGATAGCCCAACTTGTTAGGTGAATTCTCTCACTTATTAGAGATTCAACTCGGTTGATATATCCTTGAATGTTTGTTGTGAAAGGAGGATCTAAACCAATCAAACCAAACCAAAACAAATCAACCCCATCCCTCTTTTCACATTCCAAAACATTTTTGTGAACCTGTGTTTTTGAATTTTTGCACCTTGTTGAGTGTTGTGTGATAGATTTGCATTCATTCATCTTATTGTATTTGAAAAATTACAAAAAAATTGAAAAATTGAAAAAATTGGCATTTTAGGCTTGTATTTTCAAATAATTTAAATTAATTTGCATTTAATTTCTATTATTTTTCATTATATTTGATTTAAATTACATAAATTCATGATTAATTATTTATTTGCATTGCATTTTCATGCTTAAATTGTTAAACATTGCTTGAAATTGTGCATTTTTCATATAACCTAGTTTTGCATTAGCTACGGTTTGTAGTTAAAATCTTGTTTCAGAATTTACTACCCTTTTAAAACACTCATTTAGGTCTGATTTCTAACTGTAGTGTTTCACCATAGTGTTTTTCTTGCAAAATTTCATGTCCAGGGTTTCAAAATATTGTATTTTCACTAGATTTTGGCTTATTTTGCATATAGAATTTCATCATAGGTGTGTTGTGAATGATACTATTGCATTATTGCATTGATATTAGGCTTATTATTTGCTTCCCCTCTTGAAATTATTCACAACACCTCTTCTTTCTATGATTTGCATTGGAAAATTGTGAAAAAGGTGAAAAATCAAGCATTTTGGATCCTACACATATCTTGCTCCTTGGGTTTGCTCTATTAGTTTGTGCATTGAGTGCTGCATGCTTTTGTATGAGTATTATAACTCACTTCCCTAATAGAAATATTCATTTCATAAGAAGTAGAAGACTCATGGGATCTAGTTCTCTCGAAGAAAATAATATACCTACCTCTGAAAATCCATTGAATACCTTCTTTACAAAAGGAGAACACAAATTTTGCAAGATATCATATCTCCTACAACCACTATGGAAGATCAAATATTTCATGATGTTTATGACACTATTGAGGTGCTCACACATGTACCTAATGAGAAAATAAACAAACTTGATAAAGAGCTAGCCGATTTTCAAGCATTTGTAGAAAATGAAATGATAGCGGAAGAAGCTATACATGTGATTCATAACATAAGAGAGTTGATAAAAGAAGGACAATATGATGTTAATGTACTTCAAGGATTAGTGCATATTGTACAAAATAATGTTTTGTTAGTGATTGAATGTGGAAAAATCATTAATAACATGTCATAATTGACTCATACTCAAGTATTGGCACCTATACCGACTACAGGAATGTCTACATTTACATCAACAATTTTAACTACTAATGCAAATGCTTGTAGTAATTCTACCACTGGTATTAGAGTATCTAATGGCACTAATTCAGAAAAATTCAAAGTTGTGGGATATAACTATCAAAACTTGGCACCTAAAATGACCTCTTTTATGAATACTTACTCTCAACCACCTCTCCATCCCACTTATTCTCAACCACCTTTCACATATAACTATTCACAACCACCTTCCACCTATAATTTCTCTCAACCACCTTTCATTTCCACTCACAACCAATCTCCTCAAAATGTCATACATACATCTTCTAATTCTCAAACCACATCTCCTAATGATGTTGTTTAAACCAACTTTTGCAAGGCATGACTTCTTTACAACAAAAGGTGACAAGCTTGGCAAATTCTTCACAACCTAATATACCAACTTATCATGCTTGCAATCCCATATCTTATGCAATCTTGAGAACTCCTATGCTTGAGAGGTTTGAAACTCCCCACATTCAAAAATATGGTGGAAAAGGTGATCCTAATACTCATGTGGTAGCATTCACAACTATGTGTAGTGATTTTTACTTTGAAGAGGATTTGTTAGCAAAACTTTTCCCATGATCTCTCATGGATACTATTTTAGAATGGTTTTTCTCTCTACCTCTGAATTCAATACACTCTTTTTGGTAGTTAGTTGATCAATTTTTACAACATTTTCAAGCAAATATTAGACCTCAAGTCTCTTTGATTGATCTAGTTCATTGCAAGCAAGGTTTGAAAGAGAAGTTAACTGAGTTTATTAGTTGATATCAAGCTCTCTATGCACAAATTCAATATCAGATGAAGGATGAGGATGTTTAGAAGGTGTTTATTACAATTCTACAACCTAACATCTGTGATAAGATTCTCTTGATGAAGTACAACTCTTTTCAACATTTATGTACCGTCCTTCGCAATTATCAAATTTTGTCTAGTCAGTATGAAAACCAACACTCATTGGCTCAAGTTGGTCAATCCACAAGTGGACCTTCACAAAACAACTTTAAGAGGAATAATAAGACTTTCATCAAGGTTAATGGAAATAATTCAAACAATTTCTCACAAGTGTCTTCTATCACTAATTTGAAGAGGACACCATTTGAACAAAGAAAGTTTACTCCAATATCTGAATCCTATCATTCTATCATGAATCAAGCTATGAGTAATAATCTCCTGAAGCTTCCTCTGATTAAACCATTGGATCTTAGTAGAATACAAGGACCTTATTTCTATGCTAATGCTTTTTGTCATTATCATTGACAACAAGGATATGATACTGAATGATGTATGTGTCTTAAACATGAAATACAAGACCTCATCGACTAGAATGTTATACAGGTATCTGGTGTGAATGATAATAGAAATAAGTTGGTTGCTCCTCTGAATCAGAATTTACAACTCTTTACTAATCCTTTCCCTAAGCATATCAATAACAACATGATGGAATAAAACCTGGTTGAAGCAGAACAAGACTATTTAAATTGCGATGATATAATTGCCACAATAGAGGTGGATAAGAAAAATAATGAAGTATTACCTCGTCCATGAAGGAATGGTATTTATGTTGAGGTTCCTCCTCCGTTATCCCTCCAAGGATTAGGAGATAATAAAAATGTATTGGAAAAACAAATTAGAACAACAAAAGCAAGAGATCATGACAAAATAAAAGATTGAAATAGTACAAAATAGTCCTTTTCACTACGATAGAAAGAATCAACAAAATAAGAGAACTAAAAATTGGAAAAGAGTAAGAAGATTATCATCAGTTGGAAATAATAGTGGTTCTCCTCCTCATAAGCGACAAAAGATTTCACATACATGAGGATTTGAGAAACAAGCATCACATGGACTTCTTGACAACAAAGAACACTCTAATAAGAACCACCCAAGCTTCATACAAAACTTGATGGAGCATCTCTCCAAGATGCTCACAAGTTGCAAATTTTAGTACGGTTGTACTAGCAGGTAAGTATTTCTAACCCTTGACCTCCATTTTATGTTTCCCCAATGATGTGTTATGTGTTGTTTAGGCCTCCTAGGATGACCCTTGATTCTCTTATAAGCTCAAGTATATCAGGAGACCTCTGTTGTGACCCTTCTTCTATTTGTATCATCATTCTTCTATATTCCCTCTCCTCTATTTTCATTGTTGTGTGTTGTGTCCTAGGGGCATAGCATTGTGGTTGGTCGCTTGGGGGCACCTTCCTATGTGATGACCCTAGGACACTTGTTTCTCCTCTCTTGATTTATTGTTTACCTTCCTCTAGTGGTTCTATCTAGCTGGCGAATGACAAAAAACATATAATACTAATACGGACCTAGTGTCCCTTCAGCAAGAAACCAAAAAATGGACCTAGTCCATACATTAAGATGGGGCTGATATATATTATCCAACGCTTGGCTAGTAGAATCACTCTGTGTGATATTTTGATGTTGTCTTATCACACTTACAAAACATAATAATACTACTACTCCGTGCACTTTGTTTGTCTTGGATCTTGCATTGCTTGGCTATTTATGTGAATGGTTACATTATATGGTTGCTAACACCTTTTCTTGTAGGAAATTGTGTATTTGTGGGAACATTTGGTGATCGTAAAGTGCATGTCACCTCTGGGGGCATGGGTTTTGTGAGAGTTCATGTTCCCTTGTGTGTTTTCTCTCTACCTTAATGTGCTTGATATCAATACATGATATCAACCACCTTAAGGAGGGAGCATATATAAGGTAAGTTGTTAATGATTTTGGTACTAACAAAGCATGTTTGTAAGCCCTCTATGGAGGTAGGATGTTGTATCTCTGAGCGAGTGCACATCTTTATTTTATAATGCAATCATTAAGCTCTCTGCAGAGCTAGGATGTCATTCATATCCTTTTTATTTTAAGCCCTCTGCGAAGCCAAGGATGGTGTATTTCTTGAGGAGATTTTACATCCTATCATTTTCTAAAAGTCTTCCAAGTAAGTAGGGTTGGTGTATCCTCCTTTAAGTGTGTCTTTGGAAAATGTTGTGCCAAAGCCTAATCATCAATGCATGCCAATAATGTGCCTGTGATGGTAGCAAACCTTGTAATAGGTTTCTTCCATCGCTTGTTTTCCATCTTTTCTCCGTGTCTTACATGTGTGTGTGTATGGCATGTTTGTTCCCAAGCATAGTCTCAAGATTGGTGGTGATGAGATCCTCCTATGCTTTGGGATTTATATGGCGTGTTTGTTCTCAAGTGTAGTTTCAAGACTGGTGGCGATGAGCTCCTCCTACATTTTGGGTTGTGTGTTTACTTTCCATGTACTTGCATTTTACATTTCATATATATGAGAAAATAAAAAAGAAATAATTACTACATTCACTATATTCACTATGTTTTGTGTGTCTTCAATGTTGTATTCTCTATGTTTTGTGTGCCTCTTACTGTCTTCAATGTGTTTGGTGTGTCTTCACCATGCTTGGCGTGTTTGTTGTGTTTGTTGACCATACTTTAATGCATGTATGGGCCTTGCATTTATACATACGTTAATGTGGGAGCTAAATGTTATGTTAGCAAATGTCCCCTTGGGGGCTTTTCCCTCTTAAGATTTAGCTCCTAGGTCCTTAGAATGCATTTAGAGCATCTTGCTTGTTAATTTTAAATCCCGATGATAAAACCTTGAAGTCTTGTGGCAAATAGGACCTAGGGGGTACTATTGAGATGACTCATACCTAAAATGGGGGGGAGGACTTGGGCACTCGCGCCCTAGTCCTGCCCTATTTTAGGTCAGGCCCTAATTTGAAGTGTCAGTTATATGACCGTTGTTAGGTCCTATGCTGACACCTTAAGTTTGAATTATGAAATTCTTAGCGAGAATGTGTGTTGTTGCATATATAAGTACATTTAGGTTTTCATTTGCAAACTAGAAGATGATTGCAAACTTTAGGCATACTTGTGATTTTAGAGCATCCATGATATTCATTATTGTAGAGCAGAGCATTGTTATTATGTTTGTGATTGCAGATTTGACTTCATCTTCTCATGTGATTGAAGAGCCTTCATTTATGTGAGATATACACTTCAAGGTGACATTTATTTGTGTTTGAATCATTTATCATTTGGATTTTGCCTCTATCCCACAGGGATACGCACTCTTATCTAACAATGGTGTTCGAAAGACTTGAATGTCTCTATGGGGATTGACTGAGGAAAGCCTCTAAAAACCACAACCACCAACCACACTCTTTTATTATTGCATGTTACAAGTACCAAGTTTCATGGAGTGGAGTTGTAGAGGAAGGTTGCAGACGACAAGGATTCAGGATTTGAAAGAAAGAAGCGAAACAGAGCATTTTTCAAACATGGGCACCTACGGCAATGTACTCTGGAGTTATAGAGATAGGAATCAGAGTTACAAGAACAATCTACATCTAAAGGAGCTTCTACATCCTAAGAATTAGCCTGCCTTAGACTAGGGCACCCGGGGTAGTGTCCTCCACATTTTGAGTGACAAAAATAGACAGAATAATGATTATCAGTGTTGAAAGGAGTTATGAATTCCACGAAGAAAACTATGCCTTGGAATTGGGCACCTGGGGCATTGTCCTTAAATATTCTAAATTCTAAACTTCAAAAAATGGTTAGTTATTAATCTCTATCCTTTTCCTTAATCTATAAACCTTTATCAGAATTTACCAGTTTATTCATTGTTTTGCATAATTAGGGTTTCTTACACTTTTGAGGATTATATAAAGGCATTAATTAGCAATTTTTGTGTTTCCACATCATTCCAAGTGATAGCCCAACTTGTTAGGTGAATGCTCTCTCTTAGTAGAGATTTAACTCGGTTGATATGTCCTTGAATGTTTGTTATGAAAGGAGGATCTAAACCCATCAAACCAAACCAAAACAAATCAACCCCATCCCTCTTTTCACTCCAAAACATGGAAAACCCACTATGTTCCAATCACATTCTTATTTGCAGGTCTAGGGACAAGTTCCCACATCTTGTTCTTCTCAATCTACATTAATTATTCTTCCATTTCCTTAACCTAATGCTCATCATTGCATGCTTCATTTACCATTTTAGGTTCCACCTTTGAAAGTAGATAGAGATTTACTTGTTCTTCTATGGTCCTACTTCTTTTCATCACACCTTTCCTTTTGTCACCAATAATCTGATCTTCAGAATGATCTCTTTACACATACTTGGGAGTTTTAGGAATTATTTCTAGAGCTTCAGTTTGAACTTCTTCTTCTTCCGGAGCAGCATGCATTTTTGTCTGAACTTCCTTTTCTTTATCTTTTTTAGGCTTTTCTGTATCAGTAGATCCATCTGGTTGAATATCTTCATCTACCTTCACATTTGTACTTTCAATGATCTTTCTCAGTCTCTTGTTATAGGACCAGTAAGCTTTGCTCTTAGTAGAGTACCCAAGGAATATGCCTTCATCACATCTAGCATCAAACTTTCCTAATTCATCTCTTCTGATGTAGCATTTGCTTCCAAAAACTTTCAAGTATTTGACAGTAGGAATTATACCATACCACAACTCATAAGGTGTCTTTATTTCTTCTGCTCTAATTTGTACTCTGTTCTGAATGTAGATAGTAGTGTGTATTGCATCTTTCCAATATACTTCTGGTAGGTCTACTTCCTTGATCATTGTTCTGGCAACTTCTTGAATAGTTCTATTCTTCCTTTCAACCACTCCATTTTGTTGAGGAGTTCCGGGGGGGCAGACAACTGGCTCTTTATTCCATGTTCTTCACAAAAAACATTTAACTCACTTGAAGTAAACTCACCACCTCTATCAGACCTTAAGCACTTGATTCTCAAATCCAACTCATTTTCAACCATAGCTTTAAATGCCTTGAACTTATCTAGTGCTTCGACTTTTTCTCTAAGGAAAGTAACCCAAGTCATTCTTGAAAAATCATCAATAAGAAGCATGAAATACCTTTCACCTTGCAGACTTCTTGTTCTTGTAGGACCACATAGGTCTGTATGCACCAACTCCTGCAAATCGGTAGAGGATTGTTCTTTGCTCTTGAAAGTAGTCTTTGTCATCTTCCCAAACTGACATTCTTTGCATATAACATTGGCAGGCTTCACAATCTTAAGCAAGTCTCTTACAGCTTGAAAATTACTTATTCTCACCAGATTATTAAAGTTAATGTGACACATTCTCCTATGCCATAGCCAAATTTTATCTGTCTTAGCCAACAAACAAAAAATTTTAGTACCTTTCAAATGATAGACATTACCATCAGTCTTCTTACCAGCAACAATTAAGGTTCTAGAGATTTTCCTTATCTCACACCCATTGTCCTTGAACATAAGATTATACCCTTTGTCACACATTTGTCCAACACTTACGATGTAAAGCTTTAGTAGTAGTTGATGAAATTCACACAATGAATCTAGAGTCCAAAGCTTCCTTCTAGAGTTTTATAAGGTAATGTGATATAAGCCTACACAAGGCTACTCAGGAGATTGACCTAGCCTAGGACCACACCCTAGTGTCCACCACATAGGCTACTCAACACTCACTTTGGGGAGTCACTGCTCAACCCAACCTATAGGCACAATACACCTTCAAAAGCTCACAACCTACCACCAACTGCTCTACAAATTAGGATCTTCATACTACTACCAGCATGCACCTATCAAAGACTTGACTAACATGAGTTCTTTGACCCAAAGTCTAAGTTCTATACGTACAAAGACAGAGGACAGCAAACTGTGGTTTGACTGTCCTAAAAAAATAGTGTTTAAGGAAGGCTTAAACCTTGTAGCCCAAGAGAATGATTAAACCAACACTAACTACTCAGAACCCCAAATGACCATCACATCTAAATACACATCCAAATACCCATTATGAACATGTACTCCTCCACAAACATGTAGACCCATACTGTACTGTTGGCGTACAAAATAGCAGACTGTCTTTTTTCAATGAAAAGGCCTAATTTGGAGGCTATATGAAGTAAGTGCATCAAATATGCATGCACATGATCCACCAAGCACCTGCATTGGTCAGTTTCCACCTTCAAACACAAATTCCACCATGCATTTGGTAAAACAATTGACTTGTCTTTGCATTCATGCTGCTGTCCACCATTAATTTCTCAACTAGTCACTATGAAGACTAGCTAGATTCATGACAAGAGGCCTAGAGAATGGAATGCAAACCTAATCAACAATAGAAACTTGAAATAAAATCTTTCTCCTTCCATCCTACTAAAGAATGATGGTGTCTTTCAAAGGACAGAGGAGAAACTATGCATTTTTCCTCAAACCCTAGCTTTTGGAGGGTTTAGAACAGTTTTTACAAATCAGTTTTGTTCTCCCTCCACAAAAGGTGTAAAGAGGGGTAAATAGACTCAAAGGAAAGGTATTTCAATGCATTAACCTATTTCACAATTTGCAAACCATGCCCTGTCCGTACCACGCTGTACAACTTGACTGTCTTTAGCAGAAAATGCAGAATTCACTATTTTTCATGCCAAAAAGCTACTCTTTTCATTATTTTTGGCATGTTCATACAATACTTAGTTTATAGAAGGTTTTAGAAACCTTTCCTCTTCTCTTCCAACTATACAACTGCCCACCAAAGGCAGTGAAACATTGGAAATTTCCTTTTCACTAGAAACACTATGTTTCAAAAAGGAAAATACCTTGAAAATAGGCCTTAACTAACACTATAATGGACTAGTCAATCAAAATGAACTAAGTCCTTATTACAAAACATGAGAATGGCTTTCAAAGCCTTAGAGGAAATCAAAAATAACAAGACCACAAAACATGACATAGCCAAAAAATGACTAAAACTGGGAGCTCCTGCACCATACTCCCCCTGTAGGAAGAACTCATGTCCCTTGAGTTGCCAATTGTTGAAGTGTCATGCCATGCTTCAAGATATCTACTTCAGTCATCCAGGTGGCCTCTAAATCAGGAAGATCCTTCCATTTCACCAAGTAGTCTTTATAGACACCTCTCCTAGTCTTCTTGATAACTTTGGAATCCAGAATGCACTCCAACTGTAAAGGTTTGATTGGAGGCAAATCCTTGATCCAATTAGCATCTTCAATCACCACATCTGATCACTTTCACCAGGTAATGGAGGTCTGAAAGGAAAAAGATCACAAACATTGAAAATTGGAGAGATACCAAGGTCGAATGGTAACTCAATCTCATATGCATTTGGACTGAACTTGTGCACAATTTGCATGGCCCAATCTTCTTCATCAGGAGTTTAGTTGGCTAACCTTTTGGTAGCCTTTCTTTCCTCAGATATGCCATAACCAAGTCACCAACTTTGAATTGCACTTCTCTTTTCTTCAAATCTGCCTTTTCTTTGTACTTTGTGACTATTTTTTCTAATTGCAACTTGACTTGATCATGGACTATTTTCATGGAGGCACCAAACTCTTCATCAAGTGCACTCCTTCTATCCCATCCTTGGAGATCCTTCAGTTCAAGTGGCCCTCTTGGATGAAAGCCATAAACTACCTCAAAAGGACTTTTACCAGTGCTCCTATTCCTTGAATCATCGTAGGCATATTCAGCCTGACTGATAACCAAGTCCCATGCCAAACCATGCTATTTTGTAAGGCATCTTAGAAGGTTTCCAAGTGA
This sequence comes from Cunninghamia lanceolata, assembly GCA_027924645.1. NCBI lineage: Eukaryota > Viridiplantae > Streptophyta > Pinopsida > Cupressales > Cupressaceae > Cunninghamia > Cunninghamia lanceolata. The sequence goes on along the minus strand of BSBN01001032.1, from coordinate 5,426,569 downwards.
TCTATTAACCACCTCAGTCTAACCATCAGTTTGTGGATGGTTGGCTGATGAAAAGGACAATTGTGTGCCCAACTTCTTCCACAAGGTCCTCCAGAAGTGACCTACAAACTTAGAATCTCTGTTAGTTACAATGGACAATGGCAAACCATGAATTCTTACTACCTATCTGATAAATAGACCTGGAACATGAGATGCATCATTTGTGCATTTACATGGCACAAAATGAGCCATCTTGCTAAACCTATCAACAATAACAAACACACTATCCACCCCTCTAGCTGTCCTGGGTAACTCAAGCACAAAATCCATGCTGATACTTTCCCAAGGTCTGTTGGGAATGGGAAGGGGCTAGTATAGACCTGCATTTGAAGACACACCCTTGGCCCTTTGACAGATTGCACAACTAGCTACATACTTCCTCACATCTGATTGCACCTTTGGCCAAAAATAGAACCTTGTGACTTGTTCTAGTGTCTTGTCTAAGCCAAAATGTCCTCCTAAAGAACCATTATGCTTCTCCTTGATGATGTTGTCCCTCATGGAACACTTAGGGATACACAACAAATTGCCCTTAAACAAGAGGCCTTCCTGCAAAACAAAATCTGCATACTCTCCATGGAATGTGTTAGCCAAGTTCACACAAACATCATAAGCCTCTTTGAAATCTGAATCTTCTTTATACAACTCCTTTAAATTATCAATGCCCATGCTTTCTGACTAAATTTAATGAACAATAAGCAGCCTCCTACTTAATGCATCAACCACCTTGTTAGAAACACCTCTTTTGTACTTAATTGTGAAAGTATAAACTTGTAACTGTTCCATCCATTTAACATGTCTATGGTTCAATTTTTCTTGACTGTTTAGAAAGCTTAAAGCATGATTATCAGTAAACACAATAAACTCTTTGGGCAGAAAATAATGTCTCCATTTCTTAAGAGCTTGCACCATTGCATAGAGTTCTAAGTCATAGGTAGAATACCTTTGCTTGGCTTCATTCAACTTTTTTGAAAAGAATGCCACCAGATGTCCTTCTTGGCTAAGAACAACACCAATAGCTTGTTGACTTGCATCACACTCAACAACAAACACCTTATCAAAATCAGGGAGTACTAAGGTAGGCAACTCAGCCACCTTTGTTTTCAACAACTGAAAACTATCATCAACTTTCTTTGTCCACTAGAATCTACATTTGACTCCACCCTTGATGGTGTTGAGGATGGGAGCACTAATGTGACTGAAACCTCTGATAAACTTCCTATAGAAAGTCGCCAATCCTTGGAAACTTCTCACATCTCCCACTATTTTTGGGGTAGGCCAACTGAGAATAGCCTCAACCTTAGAGGGATCCATCTTCAAACAACCATTTGAAATGACAAATCCAAGGTATACAAGTTTAGTTTTCATGAACTCACATTTGTCTAAGTTGATCATCAACTTGTGCTCATGTAGCTTCTCCAACACTTGACCAACATGCTTCACATGCTCTTCTCTTGTCCTGTTGAAGATTAGTATGTCATCAAGATAAACAATAACAAATTTACCAATGAATTCAACTAATACCTCATTCATCAAGCATATAAATGTACTTGGAGCATTGCTAAGACCAAATGGCATAACAAGCCATTCATAAAGACCCTCATTGGTCTTGAAAGCAGTCTTCCATTCATCTCCCTGTCTAATCCAGATTTGATGATAACCAGATTTCAAATCAATCTTTGAATAATAGCATGATCCTCCAAGATAATCCAGAAGATCTTCAATCCTTGGCATTGGGAACCTGTACCTTATGGTGATCTTGTTGATGGCCCTGGAATCCATACATAGCCTCCACTTTCCATCCTTCTTAGGAGCAAGTACACTTGGGACTGTACAAGGACTTAAACTCTTCCTAATCAGCCATTTCTCCAAGAGATCTTGAATTTGCCTTGCCACCTCTTCATTTTGCTATGATGTCAGCTTATAGGCAGCCTTATTAGGCAATGTAGCACCAGGTATTAAGTCAATTTGATGACTTATGTCTCTCATAGGTGGTAAGGAGTTAGGAACTTCCTCTACCACAAGATCTTGATACTTGTCTAGAAGTTGCTGCACTTCCAATGGAATCTCCTTTATGTTTTTGATCTTGCTGATCTGATCCACTCTTGGGCTTCATGACCAAGGCATACCCCTGGGTATCCTTCTCCTTCAAGAGGTTTAAAAACTCTTTGCCATTCACCACCATGACACTGCTGTCATTTTTCTTCCCCCCGGGCTGCTCCATCATAGGATCCATCTTGAATGGTCTTCCATTCTTGGTGATGACATAAGTGTTCTTCTCACCATCATGTTGAGCTTTAACATCATATTGCCATGGGCAGCCAAGAAGCAGATGACATGCATCCATAGGGATGATTTCACATAGCACTTTGTCCTTGTAGTCACCAATTGCAAATTCAACCCAAGTTTGTTCTTCCACCATGAAACTTTGGTTCTTGTTCAACCAAGAGATCTTGTGACGACTGATATGAGGCAGCCTCTTCAACTTGCACTTCTCCACCATCTCAGTGGATACCACATTCTCCATAGATCCTGAATCTACTATGATCTTGCAAAGCTTCCCATAGGCTAGGCCTTGGGTTCTAAAAAGATTCTTTCTCTGAGGTGGCTCTTGTTTCAATGGCATCTTCAACATGGACCTTTTGATCATCATACTCTCTCCATCTAGAATAGGTGCAGCACTTCCCATTGGTGAATTTACACTCTCACAATCATCATCCTTTACCAACTAATTTATGTTTCCACTGTCATGAGAGTTGCTGGCTTTCCTTGGGCATTTGTTCATTGTATGGCCAACTTGGTTGCAGCCATAACACCTTCCAGTGAAGACTCCTGGTCCTCTACCTCCTCCACCATTTCTGCCCCTACCATTAGGACTTCTCCAACCTCTGAAGCCTCCTCTATGCTCTATTTTTGATTGTGTTTCTTGCTGACTGTTATTTTTAGTTTTGTTGGACTATCCACGGCCAAAACTACCTCTTCCTCTTTGGTTTCTGCCACCTCTTCCTCTGGCACTTTGTTCACCCTTCCTTCTCAACTTTTCCTCTACTCTGGAGGCCAATAAGAAGCATTCATCCATTGTTTTTGGTATCACTAAACTGATCTCATCTTGTAGATTGTATTTCAGACCATTTAGGTACCTAGCCACCATCCCTTTTTCATCTTCATTATGATTGGCCCTCATACTGAGTCTATGAAATTCTTCTGTGTAGGCAGCCACATCCATGTCTTCTTGTCTCAAATTCTGAAATCTCCTTATGATTTGAATCTCATAGTCAAGTGGCATGAACTTGCTTCTGAGCATAGCCACCATTCTACTCCATTTAGTGATGGGACTCTTCCCAATCTTCTCCCTCTCACTTTGCATGTAGTTCCACCATACAAGTGCAGAACCTCTTAGCCTTGTTTTGGCAAACTTAACCTTTTTGCTGTCATTGAACTCCTTGTAATCAAAATAGTTGCACATAGCTTCTATCCAATCGGTTAGAGCATCTCCATCCAACTTGCCATGAAAGGTAGGCACATCCATCTTGGGATCACCATTGTCTCCATGAGCACCCTTAAGTGCATTCAAGAAAGATTTCTATTCTACAGATATGTCCTACTCTTGAGAACTCTCTTTTGTCTCCACTTCTTCATTTGTGTCAGAAGAACTTCCCTCTTCTTTGGTCTTTCCCTTAGACTTCTTTTCTTCTTGCAATCTTGCCTCTTGCAACCTTGCTTCAACCATCTCTTCCACCAACTTCTTGATGGCATCTTGACTCATTGTCTTGGGTGGCATTGTACTAGCCTCTGTTTCAATCTCCTTGTCTGATATACATTGCTTCCAATCAGATATTGGCTCTGATACCAATATGATGTAGAGCTTTAGTAGTAGTTGATGAAATTCACACAATGAATCTAGATTCCAAAGCTTCCTTCTAGAGTTTTATAAGGTAATGTGATATAAGCCTACACAAGGCTACTTAGGAGATTGACCTAACCTAGAACCACACCCTAGTGTCCACCACATAGGCTACTCAACACTGACTTTGGGGAGTCACTGCTCAACCCAACCTATATGCACAATACACCTTCAAAAGCTCACAACCTACCACCAACTTCTCTACAAATCAAGATCTTCATACTACTACTAGCATGCACCTGTCAAAGACTTGACTAACATGAGGTCTCTGACCCAAAGTCTAAGTACCTACAAAGACAAAGGACAACAAACTGTGGTTTGACTTTCCTAAAAAAATAGTATTTAAGGAAGGCTTAAACCTTGTAGCCCAAGAGAATGATTAAACCAACACTAACTACTTAGAACCCCAAATGACCATCACATCTTAATACACATCCAAATATCCATTATGAACATGTACTCCTCCACAAACATGTAGACCCATACTATACTGTTGGCGTATAAAACAGCAGACTGTCTTTTTTCAATGAAAATGCCTAATTTGGAGGCTATATGAAGTAAGTGCATCAAATCTGCATGCACATGATCCACCAAGCACCTACATTGGCCAGTTTCCACCTGCAAACACAAATTCCACCATGCATTTGGTAAAACAATTGACTGTCTTTGCATTCATGTTGCTGTCCACCATTAATTTCTCAACTAGTCACTATAAAGACTAGCTAGATTCATGCCAAGAGGCCTGGAGAATGGAATGCAAACCTAATCAACAACAAAAACCTGAAATAAAAGCTTTCTCCTTCCATCCTACTAAAGAATGATGGTGTCTTTCAGAGGACAGAGGAGAAACTATGCATTTTTCCTCAAACCCTAGCTTTTGGAGGGTTTAGAACAGTTTTTACAAATCGGTTTTGTTCCCCCTCCACTAAATGTGTCAAGAGGGCTAAATAGATTCAAAGGAAAGGTATTTCAATGCATTAACCTATTTCACAATTTGTAGACCCTGCCCTATCCCTACCATGCCGTACAACTTGACTGTCTTTAGCAGAAAATGTAGAATTCACTATTTTTCATTCCAAAAAGCTACTCTTTTAATTATTTTTGGCATGTTCATACAATACTTAGTTTATAGAAGGTTTTAGAAACCTTTCCTCTTCTCTTCCAACTGTACAACTGCCCACCAAAGGCAGTGAAACATTGGAAATTTACTTTTCACTAGAAACACTATGTTTCAAAAAGGAAAATACCTTGAAAATAGGCCTTAACTAAAACTATAATGGACTAGTCAATCAAAATGAACTAAGTCCTTATTACAAAACATTAGAATGGATTTCAAAGCCTTATAGGAAATCAAAAATAACAAGACCACAAAACATGACATAGCCAAAAAAAGACTAAAATTGGGAGCTCTTGCACCAACTTAGAAGATTGTGCTTCAAGCCCTTAACATAAAGAACAACATCTGTATTATGCTTTCCATCAAAGGTAATTGATCCTTTTACACAAATCTTACTAGTTGCATCATCACCAAACCTAACTAGTCCTCCATCATATTTTTTAAACTTAACAAACTTACTCTTGTCTCCTATCATATGATTTGAACATCTGTTGTCAATGATCCATTCATCTTCCTTTTCAACATGAAATGCAGACAACTCTCCTAGACTTCCTTCCTTCACACAACTTTAGGTTCTTCTCTAAGTGCAATAAACAAGCATTCACTACTATTACCATCATCAGAATTAGGTTCATCATTTGTTACACCATCATCATCTCTAAAGAGTAACTCTTAATTACCATTTTTCCTTTACTTTCATTGATTTTCAAAGCTCTGTTAGGACATCTTGAAGCATAGTGACCAATTTTACCACAATTGAAACATTTGAAAGGCAACTTGCCTTTGAACTTTCCTCTATTGCCTCTTTTTATTTTGCTTGCAAATTTTGCCTCAAGCTCTACAAAATCTTCTTCATCTGATTCCACAACATATTTATCTGATCTAGCAGTCTTTTTTTTCCTTTGCCTTGAAAGTAGTTTTAGTTTTCATAGGGCCATCAGTAGTACCAAACTCTCTCATCTCAAAAGCAATCAGTTTACCAAGCAATTGATCTTTTGAAAGGTTGCCCATATCAAACAATTCTTCAATGGCAAATACCTTGTGACAATAAGATTTGGGAAGAGTTATGAGTATCTTATCTACAACATCATCATCCTTTAATTTTCCACCAAGACCCCTGATGCTACTGACAACTTCATCAATCTTCTATATGTAACTTGTTATGTTCTCATCTTCAGCCATTCGGATGGTTTCATATGTGGTCTTCAAGTTCTGCAACTTAGCCTTCTTGACAAATTCATAACCTTCATAGATTTTCTTCAATTTGTCCTAAATCTAATGAGCAGTTTCAAAATCCACAACTTTTGCCATTTCAGTGTTAGACAGGGTATTTAATAGAGCATTTTTAGCTTTATGATGAGTCTCAAAAATTTTAATCTCTTCATCAGACTATGAACCACATTTAGGTACTTGTTGATGATGATTGTTAGTCATAACAACATGCATAAAAATTTGCACAACAAACCTTTATTATCTCGTAAAGTACGATCAGCTTAGGATAAGTTGATGACTCCAAGTCTCCGTTGATCAGGTCATGATCATATAATGTTACTCAGAGGTTGATATGATATGTTGTTTTCCATTTCAAGGGGTCTTACATTTGTCTAGATGACCAGTATTGCTCTATTTCCTATAAATTTACTCTACAGAGGTTATTTCTACTCTATTTCCAAAGATAGCTGATACATTTGCAAGTTTGATCAATTATTCTGATAATTAATCATCATGAACTTGTTCTTTCTTTTACACTATATATTTATTCAAATGATGTGTCTATATGTGGATATTTGCATGTATTCCATGGATATTTGTATGAATTTGCATGATATTTGTCAACTTAACATGCTTTTACTCTAAATATACATTGTATTTCCAATTATCTACAGGATATCAACATATTTTATGTTATTTTCTTTTGATTCTCCATTATTTACAATTATTGTGATGATCTGCTATGAAATTGAAAGAAATTTAAAAGAATGCTTCTAATTTTAGTGAATCTTTAGCCATTGAACCACATACATACAAGATACATTCATGAGGAGAAGGAATTAAACCATATGTCACCAGGATATTCCATAGCTAGATATGGATGATGCTAACTTCAAAGGATAAGGAATGAAAACAACACATGCAAACTGACAAGCACTCCAAGGGACACAACTGATCAATGCATGTATCCATATTTCAAACATAGATTACTCAAGATTTATGATGATTTGTAATCAAATATGCTTCTCTTTCATTTAGTATGCATAACATGTACATTTACAACAACATTGAAATGAGTCCTGATATTTCAACAATCAAATTTCAATTAAGTTTCCAAATGTTAAAAATATTGCACCCCTGCACCTTTTATAGAATAAGGTGAGGAGGCAGTTACAAAATGACCTATGATTAAGATTTGTCAATTAAGATCAATGGTTGATAATTACTATTTGACTCAGTCAACTCTTCCTCGTGGCACATGTTGCCAGCTGGCAATCATCTGGATGACTCATTATCTTATGAGTGCCTTATGAATATGTCTTCTTGGTGATGCATCTTCATTCATTCTTTGGGTTCCTCCTGTTCATTTTCTTCTTCATCATCATGGACATCATCTTCATTACTTTCAGTATCACTGTCACCCTGATGTACATCTTCCTGTATGTGGACCTTCATCGCTGTCCTGATGTGCTCATATGTCTACATTATTTTATCTACCTCTCCTCCATCTTGGATTTTGGATTTTGTTAGGGCATGTATATGAGACTAGAATTTAGCTTTGAGCACTTCTAGCTTACCTTTTCTGTTGTTTAAAGTCTCATTATAAGTTTCCACCCTGACCTTTATTCTCATGATCTTATTCATCACTTCTTCCATTAGGTGGGTGAGGGGGTCATCCCCACTGGCTGGAAATTATCATGCAAAGATTTGATAGCAAAGTCAGCATCTTAATTTTCAATCTTTCCCTCCACTTTTCCTTCTAAAGCCTCAAGGATTTTTGCTTCATAAGCCATCATGTTGTGCAACTTTATACTTATATCCCTGAGCTTGCCACTGCATTTCTTCAGGATATCACATTCAAACTTAATAACCTCATACCATATGTCTATCAGTAGGGCAGTGTTATTATTCAACACTTGATTATTTATTAGGATTTGAGGATCAATCCTCTTCATCTCACTTAAAGCAGTCAGGTCCTTTTCCAATTGGAATGACCATTTCCTTGTTTCATTTTGCATTTTGTATACCTTTCTCTTTAAATTGTTTAAAGAATTCCACCTCTGTAAGGAGGTTCTTAAAACATCCTCAACTTTAGTGAGGGCTGACAGCATCCATTTCTCCATGATCATGGCCTCATGCTTCATGACGTCCAACTTGGTGACCTCCTCATGGGATATGACAGTCAATGGGACTACCGGATCAACTGGTGTATTGTTAGGGTTAATTAACCCTTTTATGTATGAATGCAGCTAAGCAATGTGCTTCTTATGCTTTTTATTTTGCTCTTTCTACTTCTTTACCCTTTGGGTCAAAGAATCAATGATGTCTTTCCCTTCTTGACCTTCTTGGTACTCATTAGCAAAACCCAAATCAACAGTTGTGATTTGGAACTCTTCCACGCTGATCTTGCCCTTCTACTTTTCTATCATGGGAAGTGCTACCTGTGCAGTCCTTCTACCTGTAGAAGGATCTCTCTTAATAGCCAATGTCAACCTAGCTTTCCTCTTTAGCTTCATTATTGTCTCTGCAAACAAGGTGGAAACATCAAATTCTTGAATTTCAAAGCCTTGTTCCATACCTATTTCTTTCTCCAACCATTGAGGCACATCATCTCCAAATCCCTAATGTTCTTTGTCATCATCATGTCTGCCCTATTCTCTAGCATCTGCTTCTATTCTCAGTGGAGAAGGTGATTTCTTAGTTTCTTCCTCATGGAGTTCCTCATGAGGGGAATCTTGTTGCATTTCTTCTTACTGAGGGGCCTCCTTCTATAGAGGAGGATCCTGTGGCTTGTCCACATTATGATGCTACACTTGATCAAGTACTCCATCCCTTTGCCTTTCGTCCACTTTATTGCTTTCCTCGTCTTCAGGCATGTCAACATCTACAGATGTCTGAGTATTTTGGCCTTGTGCATCACCCTGATCTTGGGTCACTTCTTGATCTGTACCTGATGCACTGATGTCCTATGTCTTAAGGTCCTCATGACCTAATTTATCATTAGTTCCTGTGGCATCCTTTGGATCTCCCTGAGTCTGGAAAGTAGCATTACCTAATGTATCTTTATCATCTCTATCTTTTTGTTGGACTTCTACTATTTTTGGTTTGTCAGGTATCTCATGTTGTTGCTGACGCATATCAAGACCAATGCTTTCTTTCTCTATTTGCTTCACCAATTCAATATTTTCTATCACATTAGCTGCACCAGCTTTGTCCTTGGGGCTTACATCACCCCTGTATGTTAAATCTACGAAGGCAGAGCTAGTCACCTGATCAACCAACTTATCAAGCCCTATCTATTGGGCTGCCCTCTCTAGGCTACTTTCTTTTACTTCCTTTGTTTGCTTCACCTCCTCTAATATGACCATCTGTGCTAATGGGGTCCCATGTGGAGTCATGTAGGTACTAGAGGTGAGAGTCCCCATCCTTTGAGAGGCTACATTCTCAACTACCTCATCATCTGATAAAACTACATTGTCCTCCAAAGAGAAAGGACCACCCTGACCTGCTTTGACAGCTTCTTTTGTCTATTCCTCTATCTTCTCAGTCTTGAACTTTATTATGGTGGGAAGTGACACATCATGTTGTAGCTCCTTACTAAATGCTTCGCCACTGGCTCCTCTTAATACAATAGAGTCGGCCCTGATATCACACCGCATGGATGTTCTTTTTTTCTTGAGCGGTGACGTTAGCAGCATCACCCTCCTCTTCCTACTGACCATCATCAGGTCATCACCTGTAGGTTCCTTGTTTACTCACACTTCCTCAAATAGGATGTCTTCTTCCACTTCATGCTATGAGGCCTGACCCTCCTCCTATACTCCTACAGTCTCTATAGCTAACCTCAAAATCCTCTTTGTCTTCAGCTTGTCAATCAGAGTTTATGCAGATGATGCAGATTCTTGACCTAATGTTGATGCACCTGAAGCTAGTGTGGCAATCCTTTCAATTATCACCCCCTTAGGTTCATCTTTAGTTTTCTTTCCTCTAGGTGGACCTTTTCTCTATTTCCATGTGGGTAACCTCTCCCCATTGGACTTTCTTTTCTCACTGAGGAAGTCATCATACTCCTCATAAGCTAGTTCTTGCCTTTTCTTCTTAGCATCAACTGTAAGGGCTACACCCCTTTTCTTTAATCTATTTATTTCTTCATCCACCCAAGATTGGGTTAATCATAGCACTCCACCTATAATATAATCCATGGAAATATCCTCTGGCTATGTAAGATCAGGGGCTGATATGGTGTCATTGTACACCTTCTTATCTTCATATTCATTAGACATAATCTTTCCATCATCCTTTCTCAGCTATACTGGCACTGGGATGCTGTCAAATGTCTTTATCTAGTTCAAGGTGAGCCTTTGATATTTTCTTCTCCTCCCCTACGCTTCATCCTCACAATTAGTCTAGAAATCTTCTAAACGCTTCTAATGAATAGGTTTTCCCACTATTTTTTGCATCCTACCAGAGGGGTCATAGATCTAGCCAAGGGAAATGGCTACAGATACATCAGTTTTAGACCTCCCATGACATGCTTTATGCTCTATGAGTCTAAGCACATATACCAGCCCATAGACATTGGAAATAATACTAGAGGTATCTTCTTTTGTTCCTTGTATGCTGTAACTATGGTAGAAACTTGCCTGAGAAACTCCATCAGGACAACCCCATCAGTAGGGTATCTTGGTAGCATAAGGGGTTGTCCTTAAAATCCCTCTATTCTTATGTATGAAAAGGTGGCAAACTAGATGAACTAGGTACCGTGTCTATAAACAACTTCTTGAGCCTCCATGCTCAGTCTCTTGGTTCTATCTTCCTCCATGGTTCTGACTAGATGCATAGAGAATGCATCATTTACCAATTTGTAATCCAAGAGGTAGTTCTTTCTCTGTAACTAAGGATAGTGATCCCATATGTGGGCATCATCTACATCACCATCAGCTTTACCCACTATAGTGAAGGCATCAAATGTTCCCTTATAAGCACATGAGTACACAACATATGAGGTCATATGAAACATGCATGCCTGGCTTCCCAAGTTCCACATCCCTTCATCTAGTGCATCACTGATGATCTTTGTCCACAATGGCTTGGTATCTATATATAGGACCATCTAGATGATTCCAAACATCTAATTCTCAAAATTTCTTGCATGAAGCTTACCTGTCATCCTGCTTAGCAAGGCAATCATGTACTGGTACTCATCATCAAAATTAAATTTGTATAAGTGTATAGGCAATTTAGCTGAGGTAGTGTAGGTGCTGCTCTTTGACCTCCACTGATACATCCTCTTCCTTGCACTCTTCCTATTGTTGTTGTATTCTATGTCCAACTTACGTAGATCTACACTGACCACCTTCTTTCCAACTAGTAGATTAAACGTAGAGGTGATGCCCTTAATTGAAAAGTTAGCATATACTCTTCCATGCTTCTCCACCCGTCTAGTCTCAGAGTTATAGTTCCTAGCACATTCCACTACCAATTCTGGGGTGTCCATGGCATATGGAAATTAGGCTGCATGCCACATACCTAAAACATATATTGCATCCAGAAGGGTATTACCCTTGTCATGATATATTCTTCTTGACCATGCCGCCAGGTCCGTATCCCCCTGGTGAGTATCACCAATGATCCCATACTTAAACTATACCCCCTCAGGTTGAACAAACATAGGCTTAAGAAACTCTAAATCAGACCTATTCCATCTAAGATCCGCCATGGACTCCTACAACAAACATGATTTGTCTTACATTACAATGTCCATATGCCTTCGTACAACATTATATACTTCTACAACATCATGCATACTTGAATCTATTACTCTTTACTTCATCATGATATGCATATCTACAGACTCAAACCACAAGAAAGCATATGTACTCTACCTAATCATGCAGAAAATGACAACAGGAGGGTTTTCAATTACTTACTTGATAATGCTTTCCTCCTGGTTTAGATGGGTGATTACGGAAAAGGGCTGCAAATGCTGAAGATCACCCATTCCATTATGTTGAAAGATCTAGTCTATTAACAGGTAGCTGTATGAGGGTTTGACTTATCTGCTCTGTAATTTCTTATTTTTTCGTAAGGTAAATGAAAATAACCTTGGAAAGTTACCTTTAAATGCATCTACAAGGTAAATTAGGGTAAAACTATGTTGGGATGGCTAAATTCGTTGATCCTCTGCAGAGAATCCATGGATGATGCCAAGTGTTTGAATTGTATTCGCAATTGGCAGGAATCTAGCTACAACATTTAAGTGCATTTAATGTTAGGAAATAGGGGGGTGATCTTCAAAAAATTAGGTGATATTCAAAATATGACCCCCTCTAGATAAAATGGCCCCCTGCCTTTGAGCGGCAAAATTAATGCAAAAGAATTGGGTGATGTGGTCAACATTGACCACATGTATATCGGGTCATGAATTTAGGATCAGGGGATGTTCAAAATATGACCCCCGTAAATAAAATGACTCCCTTGGGAAAAGATCAGGATGACATCACCATGTCGATGACTTTGTTTAAGCATTGTGTTGTAATGACATCACTGTCACATTATTGAATATGGTGGGCATCAGATATATACCTCCGCGAGGTAAAATAAAATGACAACATCATCATTAGGGTGACTTCCTTCATTCGTTGGATTTAGATAACATCACTGTCATATTGGCATAGGATGATATTTTGCGAAGAGGGTGATATTCGTAAGATGATGGATATTAAAAAATATGACCCCCTGCAAGATATATGAAGTCGTTGATAGGTAGATATCGGCTACTACGTAAACTTGATGTCCGCACTTCACGGATCAAGTGATTATCAGGTGATAATGCAATATTGGGGTGATCTTATATAATATGACTAATGTTTGAAATATGACCCCCCCTTAGAATATCAGGTTTGACCAAAACTTTGACTTAATATAACTTTCTTCCCTTAAATAATTAAGGGTGATCGAAAAGGCAAACCTGCTTGGAATTTCATGCACTTTCCAACCATGAGGTTAATAATGTGAAATATTGAATTTGACAGTTGACCTCATCACGAGGACAAATCTACCCCCTATAGGGTGTTCATGCATGACTAATTTTACCAAACTGCCCAAAGAAGAAAAACAAGTCAAAGCAGCAAGAAAAAGTTGGGTCCCTATTTTGTCCAGGCAAAATGGGGCGTGTTGTGTAACCACACAACTTGCCACCAGAGAACATAACTAAATTCCAATGATTCAAGTGATGGGATCACATTCTAACATAGTATTTTAACTCCTTCTAAGTATAAGTATTGTAATCTTTCTGAATGATAAGGGTTTCATCATGGCAACAATGCTAATAAAGGATCAGGTGTGCAGATGATTAATTATCCTCATCATGAAAGTAAGTTGAAAACATGAGTAATTGATGTTAAGCTACATAGTTTGGGAGCATCCTTCATAGCCAACCTGGATAGAACCTTGTTGCCAGTAGACATCTATAGCCTCGGCAAGGTTATCTATACAATCCCCCCAAGTAGAGCCCCACTGCCAGCAAGCATCTATAGGCCCGGTAGAGTTACTTAGATGGCCTAATCTTTATTTCTTTTGGATTTTCAATATTTATTCTCTCTATTCACATGATGTCATCATGTAAGCTTAATGTGCAAGGCATGGTCACTTGCTCATTTAGTTTGGAGATTGCATTGGTAGCATGGGAGTCCCTTTAGATTTTTCACTTAACACCTATACTAATGTGTTCCATAAACCCAAGGCCATTAGGTGAGTCATTGTGAAAAAATCACTTTGGTCAAGAAAAGGCACCTTGATGAAAATATACCACAGACCTGATCACCAACACTTCTCAAAATGAGTCATAACCTATATATGAATTTGTTCTCATCACTTGAATCTTAACAATTTAGTCATTTTCTTAGGGTGATGAGTTGCATCATCTTGTCTAACCAAAACTAAACTCAATAAGCAAACAAACAAAACAAAACAAAACTATACAAACAACTATACAAATATGCACACTATGATACACATGACTTACATGACACTATTTCAGGCTTTTAAGTAATGCTTGAGAAACTGTCCATTAATTGGTAATGGAACATCCTCACCAGTTAAAGTCTTTAGCCTCTAGTGTTGTCTCCTAAGATTTCTAAAACTTGAAAGGGACCTATCCAAAGTTTATCAAATTTACCATGATCTCCTTTCCTTTCATGTGCTTTGTCCCACATAAGGACTAAGTCTAAAATTCTAAAAGCCTTAACTTTGGCTCTTTTGTCAAACCAATGCTTGACAATAGCCTAATGTTTAGCGAATTGATCAATTGCTTTATTCCTTTTTTCTTCTAGGTGCATCAACTGAAGCAACCTGACTTCTTGTTTGTTATCTATGCCTAGATATTCTTGTGCAAACTGCAATGTGGGGATCTTTAGGTTAATAGGGAGGATGGGATCCACCCCATATACTAGGTGAAAAGGAGAATTTCCTAATGCAACCTTCATCCTGGTTCTATCTACCCACAAAGCATACTTTAATAGGGTGTTCCACTCCCTTGGGTTCTTTTCTATCAATTTCTTTACGATGTTCAATAAATTCTTGTTTGTAGATTCTACTAATCCATTCCCTTGAGGATAGTAATTTGAGGAAAATTTTAAGATGATTCCATGGTCAAAAGCCCAACTTGATAATCTTATTGAAGAAAAGAAGACCCATTATCACATACTAAAGCATAAGGAATTCCATACCTGGCTACTATGTTGCTTTCCAAAAATTCGATTACATCCTCAGCATTGCATGTCTTACTATTGACAGCTTCAGTCCACTTGGTACAATAATCAGTAATAGTTGAAACATACTTGTGGCCTGAAGATGATGGAGGGATGATAGGCCCTATGAAATCCATCTCCCATTGAGAAAATGGGTGCATCTCCATCACTGGCTGCAAGGGTTGAGTAGCATATCTTTCTCTATTTGTAGCAACTTGACACATATGACAACATTTGATGTGTTCAACAGTATCTTTAAAAATAGTGGGCTAGTAATACCCTACTCTGAGGATAGCATGAGTGGTAGCTAAGGATGATCCATGTGCAGTTCCAAACTTGTCATGTAATTTTGCTAGCACTTTGTCTGCTTCTTGCCTTTCTAGGCATCTAAGGTATATTCCCTCATAGTTTTTCTTGAAAAGGACTCCTCCTTTTATCATGTACTTTTGTGATCTTATTTTTAAGGCTCTCCTCTGTGAGGCCTGCAATCATGAAGGGCATCTTCCAGTAATCAAGATGTGCCTGATGTATGGATACCATTCTCCATTTTCCCTTGCATTTATGACATACTGCTGACTCATGATGTTAGGATCAATTTCAGATATCATCTAACTCAATGCTTGTCCTCTCACTAATTTCATGGGTGTTATGTCCATATCATACTCTTGGAGGATAGTTATCCATTTGGCTCTCTTTTCACCTGGTTCACTTTGCATTAAAAGCATTTTTACTGCTACATCTGGTACTACAACAATCACCTTACTTCTTAAGATGTAATGTCTAAACTTCTTGACTCCTTGAACCAGAGCAAGTGCTTGTCTTTCAACATCCATGTATTTGAGTTCTACATCCCTAAAAGGATAACTCATGAAGGCTATGGGCTTTTCTTCTTTAGCCTCATTTCTCTATGTTAATACTGCTGCAGAAGTATGCTCTGAAGCAAATGAGTAAATATAAAATTATTTGGTATAATCTGGACTAATTAGAACTAGAGCATTAGATATGGCTTTCTTGATACCTTCAAAAGCTACTCTAGCTTCAGGTGTCCACTCAATCTTGGCATCCTTCTTGAGAATTGCATTCAATGGTCTAACAATTTCTGCAAAGCTAGTAATAAACATTCTAATGAAATTAATCTTATCAAAGAAAGATTTGAGCTTCTTCTTACTTCCAGGAAGTTGTATCTTCATGATTGATTCTACTCTCTCAGGATCAATGATGATCCCATTCTCTATTATCAGGAGACCTAATAACTTCATGTGGTTACCTCGAATATGCATTTCTTAGGGTTTAAGGATATTCTATAATGTTCATGTTTCTTTAGTACCTTCTTGAGGTCTTCTACATGATTCCCTCTCTTTAGAGAAAAATGTCAAGTCATCCATGTATATTACTATACATTTACCAATTAGCCCTTTGAAGGCTATATCCATTGCTCGTTGAAATGTTGCTTCGACATTTATCAATCCAAAAGGCATGCGCCTATAGGTGCATATTCCTCACTTAGTGGTGAATGTAGTCTTTAATCTATCTATCTTATCTATCATCACTTGGTTGTAACCTGAAAAACCATCCAAAAATGACATCATCTTTGCACCATTTACAATCTGCAAGACCTCATCTAGAGAAGGCAAAGGATAGTTATCATTTTTAGAAGCTCTTTTTAAATTTATGAAGTCTACACACAACCTAATGTCACCATTCTTCTTCCTTACTGGGACCAAATTTGCCACCCATGTAGAATATCTCACAGGAAATATGATCCTGGCATTAAGCAATTTCTTAACTTCTTCCAAAATGACAGGCTCCAGCAATGCATTAATCAGTCTTTGTTTTTGTCTAAAGGGCTTGACATCTAGCTTTAAAGGTATAGTATGAGTGATGATTGATGTATCATAAGTTTTTAACTCATCATATGTCTAGGCAATAACATGGATATAATCTTTAAGTGCTTCGGTTATCCCTTCCATTTCTTCTTCTGTGCACACTTTTCCAATTAGGACATTCCTTTTTTCATCATCATGTCCAATGTTAACTTGTGAATACTCCCCTCCGTCTGCTTTAGGGAGATCTTTTTGTTTCAGCATGTTATCTAAATCAAATGCTCTTTCCAATTCTATCATTCCTTTAGGAATCTTGTTATTGGGTAACTCTAGGATTTCTTCTTCTTCCCAGATATGATCTTCCACATTTCTTTCATCTATGATCTGTGCATCAAAGACATCCCTATTGGATATGAAGTCTAAAATGTATTGGTCATCATCAAACACTTGAAGGTTAACTACATTGTCTGGCAAAGAGGGTACTGACACTAATTCAACTAAAAATCTCTTCAAACTAGATATGGACAATGGTTCCAGAATACTTACAGCTTGGGCCAAGGCACCTGCCCTGTGATTTTGTTCTCTGGGTACATGGGTGATGTTAAATGCATCAAAATCTTCTATCAGATCACATACCCTATGTTTGTAATTAGACAGCTTCTTGTAATTGCAAGAATATATAACTCTTACTTGTCTTACTACCAAATTTGAGTCTCCATAGACATGCAAAATCTTTACTTTCTTTCTAAGTGCAAACAATGTCCCATGAATCAGGGCTTCATACTCTGTCACATTATATGTGCATGGGAATTGCAATCTATATGCTACTAAGTAGGATTTACCAGCTAGATCAATAAGATCTATCCCTACTTCAGGCCCTTGTTTTGATTTGGATCCATCAAACTTGAGGATCCATGGCTTATCTTCAGTTAAAGGCTTGTTTGGGCCTTCTCTTTTCTTTTTATCTCTAGTAGTTGCACCATTTGATATCCATTTCAATTTCAGTGTTTCAATTTTCTCAAACTTCACCTTGTCTGGCTGATGTGAAGCTAATATTCCTTCTTTTTCTTTACCATCAGAAGGAAAATCCTTTAAACTAGGCAACCTATGCCTCTTCAGAATATGCAAACATAATGAACAAGTAGTTTATGAATGTGGTGCTTCATGTAACCTGCACCATCCCTCAATTAGGACATCTTGCGGAGATCTTTGTTGTTGTATCATCTTTTGAATCTGCTTTGATAAAAATTCTTCAAACTTGGACAAATTACTACCTCTATCTTCATCAGATAGTTCATAATCTGACTCTACCAAGCAATCACTTCCTAGGGGGATTTTCTTGTTACTCTTAGCATTACTCTTGCTACACACCAAAATCTCTTCTATCCTCTGAATATGACTTTCATCATGATATGTGATTTCTTCTGTTCTTGTAGATGACAAACAAAAATCAGTATCACTATCATTATCTGTAAAACTTACCCCAGACGATGATGATGGTGCCTCACTGCATGCTTGTTCTAGTTCCATCATGTCTAAGCAAGCATCACAAGTCTTTTCAGAATTCGCCTCATCATGTAACCTGCACCATCCTTCAATTAGGGCATCATGAACAGGCACTTTTAACAATTGGCAATGTTGCACTTCTTTGGAAAAGTGCATCTCAAAATTCTTGAAGTGATCTACTTATATCTTATTTTCAAAGCTACAATCAGATTCTAAAGTTATTCTATCATCCTGAAGATTATCATCATGAACATGAACATCATACATGAGGATCTCTTCTATTCTAATGGTCTGGGGTTTGATGGAGTACACTCCAGGTTCAACATCTACATACTTGATCTCATTGGTTTTATTATATTCAGTGATCATATGTTTCATGCGAGGCTCAACATCTATCCTTATTTGATTAGGTATTCCTATCCAAGGTAACCACATGTGACTAAAATTAGTGGACATGTATCCATTGAGGGTTTTTGACCAATCTCTGCTGAGCAACATCACATAGGTATTAGGTATATCCACTACTTGAATATCAATATAGTATTGGATTCTTGGATCTGATGCTAACTTCATATGGATGTGAGTTAGTTCTCCTACTACACTCACCTTTGTTTTATCTAACTATGTTACTTTCTTCAGTGACTTAGCAGGATGCAATCCTAAGGCATTGCATATGTACAGGGGCATTACATTGGTAGATTCTCTTGAATCTACTAAGCAATTATGCAAATTCTTACTAAACATCCTTATGGTAAGGAGAAAAGGAGGTGACTTAGTTTTATCTCTGTAAAGAGTCATGTGTGAAGTCGCTATAGCTTGAACAGTGGCTAAAGCTTTGTGTTTAACATTAATATCCTTAACAACATTATCTTTATTCCCAGTCTGACCTGAGGTATGACTATCCTCTTTTGGAGCAGGATCATCTAAGGATTTCATGAAGTCTTTTTTGATAGCTGGGGTTTTGAGTAGTTCTGACAATCACAGGCTGATTTTGATCTTTTTCATTTAATGTGCTAAGTATGTGACCAACTTATCAAACTCGGGAGGTAGATTACCATTCTTTGGTACTATATTTCATGGTGCTAAGTACTAAGCATTAACTTTGGGAAATCTAGGGTTATTACTTGCCTTAGGATCAAGAGGAGTGTTGAAATTATTTGGAGGCAAGGATGTAGTCAAAGGACCAACATGTCCATTGGAATTATTCCTTAGATTGTAATTACGCGTACCTTGATACTACTGTTGATAAGTATGTACTTCTTCATGTTCAATTGATAGCTCATTTTCATCTTCAAATGGAAAAACATAATTGGTCTCAAAAGACATGGTTGACTCTTCACATGCTAAGGTGTAATTCTGATGAGGTGACATTGTCTGCTGATGAGGATGATTGATGAAACTTTCTAGCACTAGAGCAGAATCATATCCATAGGGGACAATTTCATTTCCTTCAACACAAGATGGGTTACCTGAAGTATTAGATACTTTAGTTTGGAATATACTGGAAGCAATTCTAAACTAAGGACAATCCAGCTTTGCATGAGCATTGGTATTATGTATCCTACACCAGTTTCTAAGGGTTGCCTCTACCAGGTTTACTTTAGTGGTCTGCTTAGGTTCACCAGGAGACTGATTATCTAGGGGTGATGGCAAAGAACCATTGTTCGGCCTAGTGTTCCACAGTCTAGACTGTCTAGGGGGATTATTGTTACCATTGTTGTTATTGTTATTGTTATTGTTATTGTTATTGTATTCCCTATCAAGATAATTAGATCTATCATTGGCATATCCTCTATTCTAATTCGGTTGAGAATAGAAATTTGGACTCCTCAAATGAGTGATCTCAGTAGTGAGTTTCCTCAACTGTGCTGATATTTCTTTAATTTCTTCCTTTCTTCCTAAACTTTGGCTACTAAATTCGTTGTTTGAGCTTTGAAGAAGGAAGATCCATTGTTATTGTTATTAGACTGTTCCACAACTTGAGGTACCTATGTATGTCCTGGATGTTGTAACATTTGACCATTTCCATTTGGAGGTGGCATGATACTGAGTGGAGGTATCTGTAAAGGACTTGGCATTACAACTGGAGGTATCATGACTCCATTGGTCTGTTACTGAGCAAGATATGTAGGATAAGCAGGGAGTGTAGGAAATGCAATATTAGGTGTTGGGGCATGGATCAACTGCTGATTGACTTTGATGGCTTCTTTAAAAGCTCCTATCAAGGTTGTAACACTAGGATGTGCTCTCTTGATAAACATAGAAGTCAAGGGATCTAAGGCTGAGCAGTATATGTTCCTGGCAGCTTCATCTGCCATAGTATAGGGAGCAACTAACTTTGAGAGCATCTTTTGGAATCTTGCATTAAAATTGGCAATAGGTTCTCCTTCAAATCTCTTCATTGTGGAAAACAGATGATAATTCATTGAAGGATCTATAGGGATTTTGAATCTATCCTTAAAGGCTTTCTCCAAGGTAGCCCATGAACTGACTGAACCTTGACAAAGATTGATATACCAGTTATATACCTCTTCCCCTAAGGAAAATAGAAATAACCTACATACCACATCCTGATGTTCAATTCTATCCCTACAACAAGCTTCCTTGAATGTTCTAATGTGATCATCAGCATCCTGATATGGATGATATTTAGGACAAATCTTATCAGGATTTTTAGGTAAAGGATGATATGCAGTAAAAGTCAGAGGTGACTCTGCAGTAAAGAATGACATTGTGACTGGTGGAGGTTCGACCTGAGGTGTGATAGGTGGTCCTATAGGTGTTTACAACTTGATAGGAGTTACAGGAGCATGTTCTGGTGAAGCTCCTGATGCACTAGAACTAGGAGAATGATGAATATCTACTATTCTAGGTCTAAATCCCTAGATAAGCAATTCTTTAAAGAGTTTGCTAGATTTCGACTTGGTATTTAGCGTAAGAGCCAAGATTTCTTGAATTTAAGGAAAATTTGGCTTGTTTACTATAAAGATCAGTTAAAACACCATGGCAAAGGTTGTATTTATGATCAAAAACTAAAATTGACTAGATATTTACACAATATTTGCAGAAATAATGCAAATATGAGGTGATATGAGGCTTTAGAACACAAGTAACTGGATATCAGGTCTCTTAAGCAAATTACCTCAAAGCTTTAGCAAAAGACTTGAAATATAACTTATCTTTGAAATATCATGGTGATCAATCACAAAGCTTGAAATATTTATGCTCAATTTTGAAAACTTAGAAACAAACAAACATGCATGGACTTAAAACAACAAATCTTTGCATATGACTTGAAAGACAGAGCTGCATGAGTACTACCTTTTTCTCTGTGTCATTAAATCAGACAAATCTACTGATGAAGCCCTTCCTTCTAGCGCCAATTTATGTTGATGATGATTGTTACTCATAACAACATGCATAAATATTTGCACAACAAACCTTTATTATCTTGTAAAGTACGATCAGCTTAGGATAAGTTGATGACTCCAAGTTTCCATTGATCAGGTCATCATCATCTGACGCTACTCAAAGGTTGATGTGACATATTGTTTTCCATTTCAAGGGGTCTTAAATTTGTCTAGATGACCATTATTTCTCTGTTTCCTATAAATTTACTGCATAGAGACGTTATTTCTACTCTATTTCCAAAGATACCTGATACATTTGCAAGTTTGATAAATTCTTCTGATCATTAATCATCATGAACTTGTTCTTTCTTTTACACTATATATTTCTTCAAATGATGTGTCTATATGTGGATATATGCATGTATTTCTTGGATATTTGTATGAATTTGCATGATATTTGTCAATTTAACATGCTTTTACTCTAAATATACTCTGTATTTCCAATTATCTATGGGATATCAGCATATTTTATATTATTTTCTTTTGATTCTCTATTATTTACAATAATGGTGATGATCTGCTATGAAATTGAAAGAAATTTAAAAGAATGCTTCTAATTTTAGTGAATCTTTAGCCATTGAACCACATACATACAATATACATTCATGAGGAGAAGGAATCAAACCATATGTCACCAAGATGTTCCACAACTAGATATGGATGATGCTAACTTCAAAGGATGAGGAATGAAAACAACACATGCAGATAGACAAGAACTCTAAGGGACGTAGCTGATCAATGCATGTACCTAGATTTCAAACACAAATCACTCAAGATTTATGATGATTTGTAATCAAATATGCTTCTCTTTCATTTAGTATGCATAACATGTACATTTACAACAACTTTGAGATGAGTCCTGATATTTCAACAATCAAATTTCAATTAAGCTTCAAAATGTTCAAAATATTGCACCCCTACACCTTTTATAGAATAAGGTGAGGGGGTAGTTACAAAATGACCTACGGTCAGGATTTGTCAATTAAGATCAATGGTTGATAATTACTCTTTGACTCAGTCAACTCTTCCTCATGGCACAGGTTGCCAGCTGGCAACCATCTAGATGACTCATTATCTTATGAGTGCCTTATGCATATGTCTTCTTGGTGATGCATCTTCATTCATTCTTTGGGTTCCTCCTCTTCATTTTCTTCTTCTTCATCATGGTCATCATCTTCATTACTTTCGGTATCGCTATCACCCTAGTGTACATCTTCCTGTATGTGGACCTTCATCACTATCCTGATGTGTTCATATGCCTGCACTATTTTATCCACCTCTCCTACATCTTGGATTTTGGATTTTGTTACGGCATGCTTATGAGACTAGAATTTATCTTTGAGTACTTCCAGCTTACCTTTTCTATTGTTTAAAGTCTCATTATAAGTTTCCACCCTAACCTTTATTCTCATGATCTTATTCATCACTTCTTCCGTTAGGTGGGTGAGGGGGTCATCCACCACTGGCAGGAAATTATCATGCAGAGCTTTGATAGAAAAGTCTGCATCTTGATTTTCAATCTTTCCCTCCACTTTTCCTTCTAAAGAGTAAAGGATCTCTACTTCATAAGCCATCATGCTGTGCAACTTTATACTTATATCCCTAAGCTTGCCATTGCATTTCTTTAGGATATCACATTTGAAACTGATATCCTCATACCATATGTCTATCAGCAGGGCAGTGTTATTATTCAACACTTGATTATTTATTAAGATTTGAGGATCAATCCTCTTCATTTCACTTAAAGCAGTCAGGTCCTTTTCCAATTGGAATGACCATTTCCCTGTTTCATTTTGCATTTTGTCTACCTTTATCTTTAAATTGCTTAAAGAATTCCACCTCTGTAAGGAGGTTCTTAAAACATCCTCAACTCCAGTGAGGGCTAACAACATCTATTTCTCCATGATCATGGCCTCATGCTTCATGAGGTCCAACTTGGTGACCTCCTCCTGGGATATGATAGTTAATGGGACTACTGGATCAACGGTGTATTGTTAGGGTTAATTAACCCTTTTATGTTTGAATACAGTTGAGAAATGTGCTCCTTATGCTTTTTATTTTTCTCTTTCTCCTTCTTTACCCTTTGGGTCAAGAATCAATTATATCTTTCCCTTCTTGACCTTCTTGGTCGTCATTAGCAAAACCCAAATCAACAGTTGTGATTTGGAACTCTTCCAGGGTGATCTTACCCTTCTCCTTCTCTACCATGTGAAGTGCTACCTGTGCAGTCCTTTTCCCTGTAGCAGGATCTCTCTTAATAGCTGATGTCAATATGGCTTTCCTATTTGGCTTGATTATTGTCTCTGCAAATAAGGTGGAAACATCAAATTCTTGAATTTCAGAGCCTTGTTCCATGCCTATTTCTTTCTCCAGCCATTGAGGTGCGTCATCTCCAGATCCTTGATGTTATTTGTCATCATCATGTCTACCCTGTTCTCCAGTATCTACTTCTATTCTCGATGGAGAAGGTGGTGCAAGAGCACCTAGATGTTTAAGTTATGGTTAATGTTCAAGTTATCTTGTTTTGTTCAATAAGGTCTTGGAGACCATTTATATGTTGTCATAAGGCTTGAAAGCCATATTTGTAATGGACTTTGTCCAATTTTTGAAAAGAATCTTTTACTATGTTATAAGTCCTAGTTAGGACAGTCATAGGTAGCTTGCAAGAATCATTTAAGTTTTGATAGGTTAGTCATTTATGTTTTAATGTTTGTATGAGGAGTCAATTAAATTCTCATGTTTATAAGCCTTTTAAGGCATGTCTTGGGTTAGGAAGAATGACTACACCTTGTCATAGGTTCTCCACATGTTAAAAAGCTTCTAAACTTAAAACAGTCAGTTTCTAAAACAGTTTCAAGAAGACAGTTTCTATTTTAAAGCTGCAGTTAGAAATCAAGAAGGGAAATCGATGGTTTTGGGCAGTTTGGATCGACCCCTACCATTCCATGCATTGTAAGAGGCTTGTATTA
Organism: Cunninghamia lanceolata; assembly: GCA_027924645.1. NCBI lineage: Eukaryota > Viridiplantae > Streptophyta > Pinopsida > Cupressales > Cupressaceae > Cunninghamia > Cunninghamia lanceolata. The sequence continues at coordinate 5,401,839 of BSBN01001032.1, read as the reverse complement.
AGCCAAGGAAAGTTGTATTGTGGAGTACATTCAATAGATTTAGAAAAAAGAACCAAAGGAGACCTCTATTTTACTATTTTTCTATTTTCTGACTTTTCTATGCTTTTCTTAGGCCATACCCATGCCTGTATGGAAATGTTATGGCATATGTATGAATTGGACGGTTAAATCTTTGAAACACCTTTGATTTGAGACTAATTTGGGATCTTGACATTAAACTTAATTTGGGATCTTGACATTCTACAACTGGCCTAAAAATTCTCTTTGTCTTCAACTTGTCAATCAGAGGCTATACAGATGATGCAGATGCTTGACTTGATGTTGATGCACCTACAGCTAGTGTGGCAATCCTTTCAATTATCACCCCCTTAGGTTCATCTTTAGTTTTCTTTCCTCTAGGGGAAATTTCCTCTATTTTTGTGTGGGTAACCTCTCCCCATTGGACTTTCTTTTCTCACTGAGGAAGTCATCATACTCCTCATCAGCTAGTTCTTGTCTTTTCTTCTTGGCATCAACTATAAGGGCTACACCCCTTTTCTTCAATCTATTTATTTCTTCATCCACCCAAGCTTGGGTTATTCATACAACTCCACCTGTAAACTAATTCAGGGAAATATCCTCTGGCTGTGTAAGATCAGGGGTTGATATGGTGTCATTGTACACCTTCTTGTATTCATATTCATTAGACATAAACTTTCCATCATCCTTTCTTAGTTGTGCTGGCACTAGGATGCAGTCAAATGTCTTTATTTGGTTGAAGGTGAGCCTTTGATATTTTCTTCTCCTCACCTCAGCTTCATCCTCACAATTAGTCTAGAAATCTTCCAGATGCTTCTGATGAATAGGTTTTCCCATTATTTTCTACATCCTGCCATAGGGGTCATAAGATGTAGACAAGGGAAATGGCTACAAATACATCAGTTTCAAACCTCCCATGACATGCTTTATGATTTCTAAGTCTGAGCACATATACCAACCCATAGACACTGGAAATAATACTAGAGGTATCTTCTTTTGTTCCTTGTATGCTACAACTATGGAAGACACTTGCCTAAGAAACTCCATCAGGACAACCCCATCAATAGGGTATCTTGGTAGCATAAGGGGTTGTCCTTAAAATCCCTCTATTCTTATGTATGAAAATGTGGAAAACTAAATGAACCAGGTGCCATGTCTGTAAACAACTTCTTGAGCCTCCATGCTCAGTCTCTTGGTTCTGTCTTCCTCCATGGTTCTGACTAGATGCATAGAGAATGCATCATTTACCAATTTGTAATCCAGGTGGTAGTTCTTTCTCTGTAATTGAGGATAGTGATCCCATATGTGGGCATCATCTACATCACCACCAACTTTACCCACTATAGTGAAGGCATCAAAGTTTCCCTTATAAGCACATGAGTACACAACATATGAGGTCATATGAAACATGCATGCCTGGCTTCCCAGGTTCCGCATCCCTTCATCTAGTGCATCACTGATGATCTTTGTCCACAATGGCTTGGTATCTATATATAGGACCATCTGGATGATTCCAAACATCCAATTCTCAAAATTTCCTGCATGAAGCTTACCTGTCATCCTGCTTAGCAAGGCAATCATGTACTGGTACTCATCATCAAAATCAAATTTGTATAAGTGTACAGGCAATTTAGCTGAGGCAATGTAGGTGTTGCTCTTTGACCTCCACTAATACATCCTCTTCCTTGCACTCTTCCTATTGTTGTTGTATTCTGTGTCCAACTTACATAGATCTACATTGATCACCTTCTTTCCAACTAGTAGATTAAATGTAGAGGTGATGCCCTTAATTGAAAAGTCAGCATATACTCTTCCATGCTTCTCCACCTGCCTAGTCTCAGGGTTATAGTTCCTAGTACATTCCACTACCAATTCTGGGATGTCCATGGCATATGGAAATCTGGCTACATGTCACATTCCTGAAACATATATTGCATCCGGAAGGGTATTATCCTTGTCATGATCTATTCTTGCTGACCATGCCGCTAAGTCTGTATCCCCCTAGTGAGTATCACCAATGATGCCATACTTAAACTGTACCCCCTCAAGATGAACAAACATAGGCTTAAGAAACTCTGAATCAGACCTATTCCTTCTATGTTCTGCCATGGACTCCTACAACAAACACGATTTGTCTTACCTTACAATGTCCATATTCCTTCGTACAACATTATATACTTCTACAGCATCATGCATACTTGAATCTATTACTCTTTACTTCATCATGATATTCATATTTGCAGACTCAAACCACAAGAAAGCATATGTACTCTACCTAAACATGTAGAAAATGATAATAGGAGGGTTTTCAATTACTTACTTGATAATGCTTTCCTCCTGGGTTAGATGGGTGATTACGAAAAAGGGCTGCAAATGCTAAAGATCACCCGTTCCATTATGCTGAAAGATCTAGTCTGTTAACAGGTAGTTGTATGAGGGTTTGACTTCTCTACTCTGTAGTTTCTTATTTTTTCGCAAGGTAAATGAAAATAACCTTGGAAAGTTACCTTTAAACGCATCCATAAGGCAAATTAGGGTAAAACTACGTTGAGATGGCTAAATCCATCGATCCTCTGCAGAGAACCCATGGATGATGGCAAGTGTTTTAATTGTATTCACGATTGGCGGGAATCTAGCTACAACATTTAACTGCATTTAATGTCAAGAAACAGGGGGATTGATCTTTGAAAGATCGGGTGATATTCAAAATATGACCCCCTCTAGATAAAATGGCCCCCTTCTTTTGAGCAGCAAAATTAATGCAAAAGAATCAGGTGATGTGGTCAACGTTGACCATGTGTATATCGGGTCATGAATTTAGGATCAGGGGATGTTCAAAAAATGACCCCCGTAAATAAAATAACCCCCTTGGGAAAAGATCGAGATGATGTCACCATGTTGATGACTTTGTTTAAGCATTCTGTTGTAATGACGTCACCGTCACATTATTGAATATGGTGGGCATCAGATATATACCTCCATGAGGTAAAATAAAATGATGACGTCATCATCAAGGTGACTTCCTTCATTCATTGGATTTAGATGACGTCACCATCATATTAGCATAGGGTGATATTTTGTGAAGAGGGTGATATTCATAAGATGATGGATATTAAAAAATATGAACCCCCCGCAAGATATATGAAGTTGTTGATGGGTAGATATTGGCTACTATATAAACTTGACGTCTACACTTTGCAGATCAAGTGATTATCAGGTGATAACGCAATATCGGGGTGATCTTATATAATATGAATGATGTTTGAAATATGACCCCCCCTCAGAATATCAGGTTTGACTGAAACTTTGACTTAACATAACTTTCTTCCCTTAAACAATTTGAGGGTGATCTAAAAGGCAAACCTTCTTGGAATTTCATGCACTTTCCAACCATGAGGTTAATAATGTGAAATATTGACTTTGACAACTGACCTCATCATGGGGACAAATCCACCCCTGTAGGGTGTTCATGTATGACTAATTTTACCAGACTGTCCAAAGAAGAAAAACAACAAGCCAAAGTAGCAAGAAAAAGTTGGGTCCCTATTTTGTTCAGGAAAAATGGGACGTGTTGTGTAACCACACAACAGTACTATGTATTTGTCTTTGACCATCTTCCAAACATTATAACTAATAGAAATAAGATAAATTTGCATTCACACCTTCTAGTCGGCATAGTCAAATCCATCAAACTGAGGAATGTCTTTCTTGTGTGTTATCCTGGATCTACCTTAAGCTATTAGGCTTTCTTCCAAGGAACCTTGCTCTGATACCAATTGTTGAAAGGTACGAGACAATTGGGAGGGGGATGAATCAATTGTATCAAAAACTTTAACTTCTTTAAACAAAATCACTTTCACATTCACTTACTTTAACTCCTTATTCTCTCATGAAAATTAAACATGAATAGCAGAATCAAAACATAAACACATCAACACCATACACACATGAATACCAAATTTTTATGTGGAAAACCCAAAAAATTGAAAAACTATGATGAGTGTTATCTCACAATATAATGTAGTAACAATACCGAATAACAAAAGAGGCTCACTACCAAAATGAAGCTCACTACCAAAGGGTGACTCACTGTTGGGGTTGGTTCACTGTCGAGGGTGGCTCACTGCTAGGGGTGGCTCACTTCCATGAACTAATATAGTGGCATCTACAACATGCATGAGTTTAGTTCCATTGAAGCATAATAAATCTCCTTTGCTCTGCTTCGCTCTTTCAATTCACACTTTATCTTTGCACCATCTCACCTCACTCACAAATTCATTACATACATCTATACCAATCACCAACCTTAGAATGTACATCAAGGTCGGCATACATACATAAACCAAATTAGGACTAGACCTAAACAAAATTGTGGAGAAAATGAATGAAGGATGAACACTTCATAGATCTAAATACATCTTCACATGCTACAACATGCTTCCACAATCCACAAATCACCTCTGCAACAAGTGTGACAAACTGGGTCAGCCAGAACTAGTGCTAACATCAAGAATACTTAAATATATGCTTCCAAGAACTTCATTATACATTGTGGATCAAGCACACACCTTCAATACATTATGGAGATATCCACAAACAACATAGAATCACTTAGGAGCTAACAAATCTAACCGCAATAGATCTCACTTGAAGACAACATATATAACTTGAAGATACATCACAGACTGCTTCTTAACAAACACTATCAAACTTTATTAATCAATAACTTCCTTTATGGAGCACCAAATAACAAATCCTTTGGAATAAATATAGCTAAGGACTTTATAAGCTTAAATCCATAACCTCAAGACCAAAATCCAATTTGTGGAGAAATGCAGAGCAAAATGCTACCTCCCTGTCACTCTACAAACATTGCCAGGCACAGTCTTCAAACTAGTGAATAGAACTTTTTCTGAATAGCGATTTGGACCACCAAATTCTAGATTTAGCATCTTCAAACACTTCTCTAAAACATATCCAAATCTCATACTCTACTCTTCAACACAAAAAATGCAGAGAAAAATATCTAGATAATGTTCTTAACATGACAACTCAATCAATCAACAAACAACAATATCAGAAGATACATTTGGCACCAATGACAACACAAACATGTTGACATCAATGACAACACCATTTAGCACATACTTGTAATATATTTCACTTAGATGAGATTACTATGACTAATGGTCAACTAAATTTGTAATAGAAAGTCAACCATGTATATTGATGTAAATAAATGGATTGGAAGGACAATTGCCCTAATCTAAGATTGTATTATATTATTCTTTCATTGTGAAATTATATCATGAAAATCTATGTATTGATAAATGATGGCATCTTAATTGAAATAAAGAATATATTTATGTTTTTAAGAAAAAAAAAATCTTCAAATTGTAGCATTTATTTAATTTCTTGATTTTTTTCATTAAATGTTATTGTTAAATTGGGTGGCTCCTTACATGTGGTATCAGAGCCTAAGTTCAAACACTAGTGCCTATGAGCCTACTATGTCTAATAAAAAAAATTGACACCAAGAAAACCTAGGATAATTTAAAGTGTTTTTCTTTCTCTGAGTGTAGAGATAAGAAGATCTAGATGAAGGAAACAATCTAAAAAGAAGAGAAAGAGTCAAACCCAGTTAAAGGGAAAGTCCACCCAACCACCTCTCAAGGAAGAGGAGATATGGTTATCTAATATTAAGACTTTAGCATCATCTATGGGTCATATAAAGGTGAACAAGGAAAATGAATTTAAACCTGAGGTTGAGATTAAGCCTAAACTAAAGAAACCATAAGCGGCATGTGACATGCCTTTCAGCTATGGATGCTACACTCCTTTTGTAAGCAAGGAGGTATTAGAGGAATACCTACATGTACATCCTACCTCTAGAAGTGTGGAAATAAGCTCATAGGATGAAGATACTAAGGAGTGTGAAATGCCTAAATAACATTTTAGAAAAATTGTAAGAGACCTTATTATAAATAAGGATAATGCAATTTCTAGTTTCTATCAATAAATTCTTTCTCTTTCTTTTGCAAATTTATATGATGGCCCTTTGTCTTGAACACCAAGTTTAATAAAGTGAGATACTTGTTCTAATGTGTAATGACTTGCTTGTACCAAGTTAATATGATATGAACTAGGAAAAATTTGAGAAGTGACCCTGATAATTCAAACAAAGCTACAAATGGTCCAACAAACAAACTAGACCAAATTCTTGTTGCCCTAAATGAAACTAGTGAAAGAATAGTCCCTTTGGAACATCAAGTTAGAGAACCTAGGGATCAAGAAGATGAAGTGGATCGATAACAATACCCTAGTATCAATGAAATACAAGGTGAACCTAGACCCAACTAAGAGGAAATTGAAATACAAGAGGGGGTAAGAGACCATATAGCAAATGAGTTGGCTTGAGATATGAAAAAGGTCAACCCATCTAAATTTGATGGTATAGTTATAGGAGATGGAGAAGAAGCATGGATTAGTGAAATGAAAAAAATACTTTGAAATCAACAATTATTCTAAGATAATGAAATCATTTTGGGGAGTCTATTACCTCTCAAGAGAGGCCTCTACTTGGTGAGATAATAAGAAATCAGGATGGGAATTGACTCCACCAATTTCACTTGGGATAAATTTGTGATCCTATTTAAGCAAAGATGGTTTCCCCAACCATAATTTGATTAGAAACCAACTTCCAAAACCTAAGGCAAGGAGACAAGATAATAACTAAATATTGGGAGAAATTCACATGGCTCCTTAAGTCTGTTCCTCAATACCAATGAGATGAGTGGTTCAAAATATGGAAATTTATCATGGGACTGAACAGCTAAATTGGAGGAGAAGTAGATGTTCATAGATCCTCATCCATGTATTAGGTATTTGAAAAGGCCATAAAGCAAGAATAGAAGATTAATTCCATTGTTACATCATAGGATAACTATTGCAAAGGATTTGGAAGTTCAAAATCTTTAACCTTTAAAAAGAAAAAAGTGGGATAGGAATAATAATTCCAAACATAAGTCAAATGGTGCAAAGAATAACAATGATTTTGGATTTAAATGAAAGAATAATGAGTTTAAGGGAAGGAATGGAAATAAGGAGGAAAGAAGGCATGACAAGAAAGGACCACTTGGAGGATGTTTTTCTTGTGGAGTATATCTTAATGCTAGCAATTGCCCAAGCAAGAATCAGAGAAACTACTTTAGAAATCACTTGTCATCACAATAGATAGCATTTTAGAAAAGAATCCATGTAGTAGTTGATAACCACCAAAAAGAGCTCCAAATTTCTCTAATTGAAACCTTAGGTACACTTTTTGGTTGTCCCATTCCTATATTGTTCGATACTAGAGCTATTGAGTGTTTTGTGGCATCTAGATTACTTAATAAGATTCTTAGGAAAGCAAGATTTATGGAAAATTTATAGTCTATGCTATATCCAAACCAATCTAAGGAAAGAGTAGATAAATTCCCACATTCTCCACTAAAGTGAACCTTTATGTGCCCCCCTTAGGATCTTATAATATTATCTTAGGGATGAATTGGCTCTGGCACCATAGGGCAAGAGTAGATTGTTTTGCAAAAAATAGTTGAATGTTTAGATCACTTGGTAAACCATGTTCAAATCCAATGGGTTAAGAGAGAAGTCAAAATAAGGTATATTTTAGCTATGCAACTTAAAAGAGCTAGAAGGAAGGGGTGTGAAATGTATGCCATTAGTGTAGATGAGTTGGAAGAAATCAAGGAACCTCCATCGAAAGATTACCCTTTTCTTCAAGAGTTTCAAGACATTTTTCCCAATGAGCTAATTGGACTACCTCCTTAGAGGGAATTTAATTTTTTCAAGCGACATAATTCCATGATCAGAGCCTTAGTTCAAGGCTCCATATAGAATGACTATAACATAATTTATGGAAATCAAGGCTAAATTGTAGGAACTACTTTCTAAAGGATTGATCTGACCTATTGTGTCTCCTGGGGTGCACTAATATTTTTTATCAAAAATAAGGATAGAAACTTACACCTTTATATATATTATCAAATGCTTAATAAGGAAATGGTAAAAAATAGATACCCCTTGCTATGCATTGATAATCTCTTTGATCAAATGCATGGTGTGATTGTGGTTCTCCAAGATTGACCTGAGAATTGAGTATCATCAATTGAGAATAAAAGAGGAAGATATTCATAAGATTGTATTCAAGATAAGGTATGATTCTAGTAGTGGTAGAAAATCTCACTATGGTTTCTCACTTTATTCCTGAAAACTTGACTAATGACATACCAGTCCTCACAAGAAGATTTTGTTCAAGAATCCTTTAGACTCCATAGAGTTTCAAAAAAGATAATCTCAGATAGAGATGTGTAGATGACTTCAATGTTTTAGAAAACCTTGTTTTCAACATTGGGAACTTAGATAAACTTTAGTTTAGCTTATCACCCAGAGACCTATGGATAAACTAAAAGGTTAAACCAAGTATCAGAGTATTTACTATGAATGTATTGCATGGACCAGGAATATAAGTGGGAGGAGTACCTACAATTAGTTGAGTTTTATTATAATAAATCCTATCACTCTACATTTGAAGCACTGTATGGTAGAAAATGTAGAACACACATCATTTGGTATAGAATGGAAGATAGGGGTGTGTATTAGGCTGGAGATGCTAGCAGAAATGGAAGAGAGAGTTAGATTGATAAGTAAGCGATTGTTTAAAGCCTATGATAGGAAAAAAAGTTATGTGGACCTCAAGAAAATAATAAGACAATATGACATAGGAGACAAAGTTCTTCTTAGAGTCAAACCACATAAAAGTTTAATTAAGTTTAGAAAAATCAGCTAAATTGGTACCTAGATATGTGGGTCCTATTGAAGTCTTGGAAGTCATTAACCTAGTTGCATATATATTACCATTGCCACCTGATCTTTGCCCAAATACATAAGTTTTTTCATGTGTCCTATTTGAAAAAGCATGTTGCATATTTTTCTCATGTCCTTGATTGGAACTCCCCCATCAATGGTAATGATAGCACCTCTCAGATTGCTTGAGGTTCACAAGCTCCACTTGTGTAATAGAGAAGTGACTTAGTGCAAGGTCTAGTGGGACCAATATTCAGAGGATAGTGCAACATGGGAGGACTACAAATATTTTTATAAGAATTATCATCTTTTTGCATAATGAATTTAGACATTTTAATGTTTCAAAATAAACTTTTTTTTTTCATGATTGATTGAGCCATCGGGATGATGACTTTTTCTAGTGGAGAAGGATGTCACACCACATTTTTGGTATTCATTAAAATATATTGTTGCATATTGTTGTGTGGTTACACAACACGCCCCATTTTGCATTATCAAAACAGGGACCCAACTTTTTGCTTGGCTTGTGTTGTCTGTTTTCTGGCGGTTTGGTAAAAATGAGTCAGGTGCATCATCATCATGATATTCGATGAGGTTGGTCATCATCATGAGGTCAGTTTGTCAAAGTTCATATTTTGTTTCTATAACCTCATATTTAGAAAGAGCTTGAAATTCCATGTAGGTTTGCCTTTTACATCACCTGAAAATTCGTCCATATGAGGAAGTTATGCACAGTCAAAGTTTTGGTCAAACCTGATATTCGCAAGAGGATCATCATATTTTTATATCCTCAGTCATGTTGTTAAGGTCATCCTGATCTTGGTCTATCACCTGATAAAATCATGCAGTCGAAATATCTGGACGTCAATCTTAGGTGATAGTGCCCTTTACCCGTCAAATGACCTTATGCGCATCGTGAGCATAATGTTTTGAGTGTAACCCGATATTTCATAACAACGAGCATCATGATATTATAACATCACCTGATATTATAATATCATGCTGATCTTATAATATCACCCTGCTTAGAAAATCCACTATCTGCATATTTGCATGTGCATGTCAAAATCCTATCGGAGGGTCATCATCCTGATCTTTCAAGGGAGGGTCATATTTGCTGATATTCGCTATATGATGATGACGTCATCATATCCTCCTGATCTCCTTTTGCATGATCATGATGATCACCCTATCTTTTAAGGGAGGGTGATATTCCATTCCTTAGCATGATCATATTTTAAATATCACCCTAGCGCTAACCTGATGATGACCTCAACTCATCCTCATGCTTCGAAGACGGAATATGATGGCTACGTCATCATGATATTCAATGAGGAGGGTCATCATATTTTTATCCTGTCATGTTGTCAAGATCATCATGATCTTGTTTGTCTACCCGATATTGCGTAATGTCCTCCTGCCGAGAAATATGACCTTTTGCTAATATCCTTATGACGTCATCCCAATCTGATAAACGAATAAGCAAATATTAGGAGGACATCATCATCACATTTCCCTTCGGCAGGATATTTTCCAAAACATGATCCGGTTCGCGAATATGACGATGACGTCATGTTCTCAGTTTAACAAAAGTCCCAGATATCCTGATGATCATCATCATCCTGATCTTTCGAGAGGGTTACCTTGGCCGCAAAGGGGTCATATTACATTCACCACCTGATCATCTTCCTTAGGTGACCCGATATTACATTTATCCCCTGATCTTAACTAAACATGACGGTGACGTCATCTTTTGCATTTTAATGAAGCCTGGATATGACGATGACTTCACCATCATATTCCTTTCCTCAGCAGCAGGATCATATTTCATATCCTCCTATTTTCCTTCGACATGATGATGATGATGATGTCATTCTTTTCCCCAATATACAGAAGCGAAACATGACGGTGACGTCATCTGGACATTCGAAAGGGGGAGCATCATATTTCCAAAATATCATGCAGACGAAAGTTTTAAGTCTTGCTGTCGGCCTTATCTTGAGTTATCATGCCGATAGAACATGTCTTCCTGATGGAAGGACATCATCATGATTTTTGGCGTCAGTATAAGTTTAACCGTCGGCCTAATGTAAAATTGTCATTCCGACAGTGTGTAGTCACGCCGATACATACATGATCATATTTGGAGCCCGATATACAAGGAAATGGGCGGGAAAATGAAACGATGGTTGACCCAAGTGTTTTTTTAACGCTGTTTATGCATTTAGTGCATATTTTCCACTGATTTGAAGCCCGATTGCCTGTAGCTGCACATTTTGAGGCCTGTTTAATGTGAATTTTAACTTCCTGTTGTTTATCCACATGATGATGAACTTAATGTTTGTCTGTTTATTTGCAGGAAGTCATGATGCTGTTAGAGCTGTTGCTGAGCATTGTATGGTTGCACATGGAGGCAACATGAACCAGAAATGAGGAGGATATTGTCAAATATGCTGTTTGCCAGCTGGAGACCGAATCAAATCAAAGATGCTGGAATATTCTGTGCCAGCTGTACATTTGCCAACTGGCGAAGCATGTGCTTTTCATCTGGACCGTTGATTATTATGAGAGGATCCTGATCCTTGGATCATTGTAACTGTTTTCTGGCATTTGTTCTATATAAGAGCCAGATCCTGAGCTGTAGAAAAAAGGGGGGAGATAGATAGATATATCTGGCAATAAGGCTAATAGAGAAGAGGGATATACATTGGAACATTTGGCAATAAGGCCAATTACTGTAGAAAAAAGGGGGAGATAGATAGATATATCTGGCAATAAGGCTAAATACATTAGAGAGAGAGAAAGAGATACATTAGACACATCTAGTACATTAAGGCCAATTACTGTAGAATCAATTAGGAGATCAGATTACTGAGACTAATGAGGATAGAATTGTTGAAATGTCAAGGTTCTTTCTTCAGATCACTGTAAATGTACCTGTTCTTGAGCATACTGAATGGATATGAAGTTTCAGATTACATCCTGATTGTAAATTTTACTTAATCTTCCTGTTGATTTCTGGATATGTACTGGTGAATGCTGTGTTCAACTGGAAGCGCTTTCATTTCATTACATGTTGTTATCAACTTTTCCTTTGAAGATTTGCACTAGATCATGCGGATTTGTGGAATGTCCTGGTGAAGTATGATTCTAGTTTCCTTCTTTTCATTGCATGTATGGGAGCTTGTATGTGGATCAGTGATCTCAGTCAAGTAGTTTTGGGAATCTCACTCTTTAACCCTTTTCCTTTTTTTAATTTCATAAATTCATCACCATAACTGCAAGTCATGACAAATAATAAGCAGAAATAGAGAAATATGCTGAAATCCCGTAGGTAACTAAAAATCATTAGCATATTTGAGTTAAATGCATGCAGTATTGAAAATATCATGCAAGGAATCATAAATAATGGTAGAAATCATGCAAATATCAGCCTGTAGGCACATTATTTGACTAAATTCACAGTGCAGAGGTAGAATTATTGGAGATTTATGCAGAGCAGACATACAGAGCAGGATATTTGGAGGAATAATGATGAACTTTGTAGAAATACGTAAGGCCCCTGAATGGAAAATAGCAACACACATCAACCACTGAGTAACGTCAGTAGATTAAGACCTAATCAACGGAGACTTGGGATCATGAATTCTCTGAATTCATCGTATCTTTCAAGATGAGTAAAGGTTGTTGTGTAACTTTTATTCTATGTTTGTGAATGACCAACATCATCATCAACACATATGTTGTGATTGATGTCAAAAGAGTTGTGATGTGGAAGGCATATTGTTGTATATATTGTCAAAGGAGTGATTATCAGAGGAGCAATGATGATGAAAGACATAAGGGGTCAGTATCATTTGTACATAGTTGTACCTTATCTTTTGAAGTTCATGGATAGGTATAAGTTGTCAAAGTGCTTGAAGTGTTGTCTTTAATGTGTTGTTTTGGTTGCATATGTTGTCTTTTGATGATATTGGGTCATGATGGTTGGCACTTGATGAAGAAAGTTGCAAAACGTTTGAAGAAAATTATCTAAGTAAACTTCCAGTTATGAAGCGTGTCATAAGTTTAGGAAAATGTACTGCATACCTCTGAAAATGAAGACATGAACATGCAGATTGGAGGTTAACTAGAAATAGCTTTAAGTTATGTATGGTTCAGATTTGAGAGCATAAGGACTACCACAAAGCTTTCTAGAGTTAGCAAAGTGGAGACAATGGTGATAGAATGTTGTTGAGGTACAGAAGAATGCTCCACATTTCTCCGCACTTGAAGATATGGCCTTGTGGCTTGGAGGACAACTAGAGATAGATAAGAGGTATGCATGATCCAAGTTTTAGAGCATAAATGTTACCACATAGTTTTCCAGAGTTAGTTGAGTAAGAACAAGTCATATTGTTGTATAAGGTTATCAGAGGTAGAATAGAAAGCCACCACATTTCACCACACTTTGATGTTTGGCTTTGTTGTTTGAAAGATAAGCTCAAATGATCAATGTGTATGCTTAGTTTAGGTTTCAAGTGTTTTTTATCATCACAAGTATGTTTTTCAATATTCTATGTCAAGATAGGGTGACTAGATTGTGTAAGGGATATCGACATCAATGTTTGATTGCTTGTGCTAGCAAGGAGAAGCATAAATTAGAAAGAAGAGTATATGAGAAGGCTTTATAGGTCATCTAGTGTTAATGGATTGATGGACACATGGTGATATCTCTCTTCTCTGGTACTACATAGGGTCTGGAGCTAAGGTATGAAAGGATAAGTGTTTGTGGAGCCAACATGGTGTGTTTGAGTGATTGTGTTGTGTGTGTGGAAGTGTGCTCCAACAAGAAAGATTGGGAGAGAGTAAAAATGGGTCTAGTTGATCACTTGGTATGAACCGCACAATGGGATTTAACTCTTACATTACCATAGATGATTTGTGAGCCGGCAAGTTAGGTTGGTTACACATTTCATCAAGGCCAATAAAAGTGAAGTTTAGAAGGCTTGCAAAGCATATAAATAAAAGTTCAAGACTGTTGCAAGAAAGTAACCAAGTGTTGAATATGTTAACAATGATAATGTGTGAATAAAATCATTTCAAAGATCATATGATTATGAAGTGTAGAAAAGATCAATTTAGTTAAGGTTAATTCATAAGTGATGTTGGTGCGGAGGTAATTGAGGAAGTTGTGATGTTGTGATAGAGGAAAGGTACTTAAAGGAATTATGATACTGCAGAGATTGGTATAGTGATTGTGCAGAAGTAAATGGCCAAGAAGATAGAAGTATAGAGTTTGTAGATATCAATAGAAGATTGAGGTTGAAGTAGTTGTATAAATTTGAGAAGAATCATTTGAATCAATAAAGTGTTTTGGTACAGAGGTTGATGCCTCATCTTGTAAGAGTTGTAAGTGTTATAGCACTTCAGGGAGTTGTTACTTCCTTTGAGTTGGAGCCTATAAAACTTTGTATCAGGGATTTGGAGCTTCCTTTGGTTTGGAGCCCATAAAATTCATTGTAAATCTCTTTTATTTGTGAGACTGGATTTGGATAGTAGATCCAAGTATCTTGCTCACCGTGGTTTTTCCCATCATGGGTTTCCATGTAAATCTAATGTTATGTGCTTTTGTGTTAGATGTTGTCTCTCATGGTTTCAATGTTTACATATATTGAGTGCAATAGAAAAGTAAAAAAATTAGTATCTACTAATTCAGCGCCCCCTTAGTATATCTATGTGTTCAACAATTGGTATCAGAGCCAAGTTCCTTAATACAGTCTAACAACTGAGGTAGATCTTGGATTGGAAAACATGGAAAATGAAGTTTTGGATAATGATAAGAACCTTGTAGAGGATGATGAAGATATGATAGTCATTGATGAATAAGAATGTGAAGTTGAACTTGAAGGAGAACTCATTTATGCTCTAGAAGATCTAGAAGAAGCAAGGAAAGAAAATGGAGAATATAAGGCTAAGATTAAAGAATTAGAAGAAGCAATTGATAACATGAAAGTTTGAATTGAAGAAGGTAAAAGAGTTGTGGATTTCTTAAATGCTAATCTCAATTCCAAATCAGACAAATGCTCCAAACTTGAAGAAAAAATTATCCTTCTGAGGGAGGAACTAGGGAAAGCAAAGGATCAAATAGACAAGAGTCTAAAACTTAAGAAAAACACAAACATCCTTGATGAGATAATCAACAGTCAAAGACCACTTAAGAATAAGGGTGGTCTTGGATTTGAGAAAGGTTAGAATTCAAAAATAGATATACCTGAAGGCATGTATGAAATGAAAAAGGAAGAACCCTACACTAAAGTCTCTAAAAAGACTAAAAATGATGAGTAGGAGTCAAGGATGAAGCCTTCATAAAGGTCAGTGATCTAAAGAAGGGGTTCAGGGGTCCTCCTCCTAGACAAACTGTGACTTTCAGGTTCTCTCAACCCTTTTATGGTTACTATTACATGAGCAAGAATTCATTTTTGTCTCCAAAGTATGATGCTATGATCTCTCATTCCTTTTATGGTTATTGTTATTCATGCAATAAGTTTGGTCATAGGTCTATTGGTTGTAGAACTAAAAAAAGGAGAAATGGTTATATGAGTGTAAACTCATTTTTGCCTCCAGAATATAATGTTGGTTTCTACAAGTGCAACAATTTTGGGCATAAAGCAAGATTTTGCAAAAGTAGTTTTGTGGAACCACCTACTCAGCATAGGAAGATGGAGGAAACCCTGATCAAGCAAAAGAAGGAAATGACAAAGATATGGAGAAGGAAACCAGAAAAAGATAATGAGAAGAAGGAAGAATTTGTATTTTTGCCTTATGTAGAAGACTTCATAGTTGATTAAGAAAAGGCATGGAATCAAGGGCAGCTAATCATTGCATAATTTTTTCAAAACCCCCTAAATGATTGTTGCTTCTACAAATGGAAGCAAGACATACAAATGATCCGACATGAAGTGGACAGAAGAGGATGTTGATAAAGCAATGCAGTTTCAATACTTCCAATCTCCAGAATGAAAACATGAAATGCAGAGGAATTTTGGATGGAAATAGGTCTCTATGAACCTATAAAGCTCACCAGCAGTTGAAAACCTAACAGGAAAAAGGTTCAATAAATGCAAAAAGTTAAGGAAAAAATAAAGTTACTTAAGTCTCAATCATTCTATTCCTCCTCATTTGTATTCAGAGAAATTAGCAATCTTGAGCAGAGAAGAGTACAAGGCAAAACCCTAGCATTTAGAATGTTTAGAGAAATTGAGAGAAAAGGAGAAGGTGAAACCCTAGCTACAAAGTATGCATGTATTCTCAGAACTATTATTTCATAAAACCCTAGTTACAAAATATAGAGGAGATAAGTATGGTGACACCATGGTTGATGTTTTTGAGAAGCCAAGGCCAAAGTACAAGAAATATCTGTACAAGGCTACGAAAGTGGACAAGGATAGGGCATTTTCTAGCATTCCTATAGATGTCGTGTATACTAATGATGTAAGGATATACATCCACTCTCCACTTATTGAAATTGATCACATGAAGTTTGAGGAGTTGAGAGATACAATCTTGGATGATGATGGATACAAACTAGAGTACACAAATGTTGTAGCTAAAAGAATGGATATTTGGAACAATTACCTAGATTTCTGTGATGCACATGAATGGGTAAGGATTCTCTTAATTAGAATTCACAATGAATTTTTGTACCTTGAAAAACCCTTCAGGATTACCAAAGATGCAATTAGAGTTGTTACCAGTTTAAGATGAACTGGATTGGTATCGGTTATGAAGGCAATCAAGAATGAGAGAGTTACAGAGTTGATTGGGGCAAAATTTGATAAGAGAAATCTAAGTGTAAATGATATAATTGATCTAGGGGTCTGGTATGCCACAATGGGCATTACCTACAAGGTTTATTATGCAAATAGAGAAGGGTCTACCACTGGTACTGTCATTCACATTGCATGCTAGATGGTAAAGGAGGGAAAAGACTTTGACCTTTGTGAGGTCATGAGAGAGCAATTGATGGAGAATCTGAAGACGACAAAAAACTCCAACCACAATTTTAGGTACGACACTCTTATTATCTGCCTAGTATTTTATTTCTTAAATGAGTTGCCTGGATTCAAGGGAAAAGTTTGGCAACAACACATCTCTATTGCTGCACAAATCAAAAATCACATGAGGGGTTTCAGTGATTCCAAGAACTATAGTACTATGTAATGGGGGTTTTTCAAAACCCTACAAGAAGACATGCAAGCCAGAGAGAGAATTCCATACAACATATTAAGGCAATATAAAGAACAAATCACCTTTTTGGTTGATAAAGACTACACATACATTGAAGCAGTAGAACCGAGGATATCTTGGATACCCAAATTGCCTTATGAGGTCTCTACAAAGGAAATAAAGACTTATGTTGATATTCTTAATAAACCTAAGGACACTATAGCAGAAAGGTTTGTATGAAGAAATAATGGACAAGATGAATAAGAAGAGTGTGGAAGAGTATCTTGAGAAAAATATAGAACAACTACATGAGAAATGGGGTAACCGCCAAAGCCTAAATCCTCATCACAAACCCCTGTGGAGGATCCTCAATCTATCCCCACTAATCCACTAGTTGCCCAAGTGCCAAGAAGGACTAGTGGATCTAGTTCTACTACTGTAAGTGCTCCACAACCCTCTGAATAAAAAAAATAGCTTCCACTTGAAGTAAGGTTGCCTCAAAAACTCTAGCACAAATGAAAATAGAAGAAAAGAAGCATCCAAGGCCAAAGATGCAAGCCAAAATAAAGAAAGTTCAAATAGAGGAATTTGAAGAGAAAGAAGAAGGAGAGGAAGGAAAATCTAAGCTACAGAAGAAGAAGAAAACAAAGAAAACTCCTCCAGAGGCCCCTCCATAAGATTCTTTTCAGTTAGAGACCATCTTTAATGGGATTGTGCATCATGGACTACTGATGGAGACTGTAGAATTACATCTAGAGGTATCTCCTATTGATCAAAGTGTCATAGAGAAGGTTGTGATCATGTATATGATCAAATACAATAATCCTATGAATGAAATCATTGAAAAGGTTCTAGATAGTCTAGCTCAGGCCTTAAGATAGAGAAGAGGAAAAGCTCTAGAATTGGATGAAGAGATGAGATAGAAAGCTTTAAATAGAACTGGCGCTACAATCTCTTAGGAGGAAAAGGATTAGTTGTCACAAATGTAGACTCAAGAGTTGAGAACCAAACACAGGGTACATACCCTAATGAGTATGGAATAGGATAATAGACACAAAATTCAAAAGGAAACTAAGGAAGTTACAAAGAAAATATTTGAAGGAGTGAAAGAAGGTGAAAATGTGGAGCAACAACAAAAATTTTCCTCCACACAACATTGAGTCTCCTTCACACAATACAGATCAGTGGGATTAACAAAAGAAGCAAGAGGAGAAAGTCACACTAGATTAAGGTAAATAATTTCCTTCTCATAATACTAAGCAAGGGAACCATCCTCTAGATAACATAGTGAAATAGGTTAAACTAGATCATCAAGAAGAGCATGTCACACTTGATGCAAGGGAGAGTTCTGAAGTAAATTAGGAGGCATCTTCTTCTACCTCTCCCATTCACTATATCAAACAATTTTTAGTGCAGCAAAAGCAAATACAACATTTGGTAACTCCCCAATTGCTACAATTACCTATTTCTAATGGACAAGTGGATTTGTTTGGTATTTCTATAATTCACAAATTGCAATTGGGTGACATCTTTAACTCCTTTGCAAGAGAGGAGATTTTATAGAAGCAGGTTGAAGGCACAAAGCTTCTAGAAGAAGCAATCAATATTATACAAAATGAAATCCTGGAAGCTAAAAGGGATTCATCTCTGTCTCCAACACAACAATTGAAGCAGTTAATAGAATCCTTTAAAGAAAATTCCTCTTTCTTGGAGAAGCAAGAAAAAAAGAAGATATCTAAAAAAGTGTACAACAAAAGCATGGGTGATGCTTCAGGCAAATGTGCAAAGGCACATATCAAAGTTCAAGAAAGCATAAAGAACATTCAAAATTGCATTGAGGAAGAAAGAGTGTTGTAACAATTTTGTTTCAAATGACCTACAACTACCAAAAATATAAACGATCAAATTGATGCTATTGAGTTGCAAATCACACATGTGGCCAATAGATATGATTCAGTTAAGGGTAAGTGCAAAAAGATGGGGGACCAAAAGGGGATCTTAAGATGCCACTTTTTTTTAAATTAGGAAAGACTGATGTTGGATGAGAAATTGAAGATAGTTACACTCAAAATTTGAAGATGTATCAAAAACAAGAGTCATAGTGCTCTAAATCTAGTTTCTAAACTACTATGTTTTTTCAAAAATGGTTGAGATTAAGGGGTTCAAAAAGGGGGACCACATAAATTGGTCCTATTTTTTTAAAACATAACATAGCATTTGGTGTGGCCCCCCTAAAATTTTAACTTTTTTTTAGTATTTCAAAAATCACTTTAGTGAGAAATTAGCTAACACCATGTAGTTTATCCCTGATTTTTCTGATAATTTTTTCTTGAATAATTGATTTTTTACTAATTTTCAAAGTGGACGCATCTTGAAAAATAGAAAATTGAGCATGCTCCCCCCTAAAATATTTGAAAACTAATTGAAAATCCAAATGTTTTTTGAATATGTGTAGAATGGAATCTAGTTTCTAAAAATGTAATTTATTTGAAATTTTGATGAACGGATAAAAAAAGTCAAAAATACCACATTGATTTTTGGAAAAAAAAATGGATACACTAACAAAAGAAATTAAAGATGAAAACCTTAACATACTCAAAATGTGAAAAAATTATATGGTTAGAAATCTAAGAGAGAGCTTAAGATTATCATGGTATTTTTTTGACTTGTCATTGAAACAAGTACAAATCTGATGGGGAGCACACTCTAGATTATGTAATTTTTTTACAATCTGCAAAAACACATCTTTGGATGTTCAAAACTCAGTCCAAGCCTTTGGGTTGGAAGCACAAGGCAAATCCAAGCCGAAGGCTTGGAAATTACCAAAACAAACAATAACGTGAGCATGTTATAATGCACTCACATTATTATGAAATAAAATCATCTCTCTCTCTCTCTCTCTCTCTCTCTCTCTCTCTCTCTCTCTCTCTCTCTCTCTCTCTACCTACTACCCTCTCTCTCTCTCTCACCTATCTACCTCCTAGCTTTCCTAATTTTCCTTTTCCTTTCCAATTTCCCTTTAGATCCCACCAATTTTTCCCTATTTTACTATTTTCCACCTCTCCTCTCATCATTCTTCCCATCCAATTAACTTTCATTTTATCTTGTTTCCATTTCATCCTCCCAATTTATATCCTCATCCCTCTTTGCATGTCCTAGTTTTCTTGTTTCCATTTTCTTTGTTGATAAGGGAGAGGGAGAGGGAGGAAGAGGGAGAGAAGAGGGATATGGAGGGAGGAGAGAGGGGAAAGAGAGACTATTTTTGACATGTAACCCTAAACCCCTAAACCTGAGAAACCCTAAATAATGTCCATAAACCCTAAACCTGAGAAACCCTAAATAATTCCCCTAAACCCTAAACCCAAGAAACCCTAAACCTCTATCTCCCTATCACTATTGTCCCTCTACCTCTCAATATTTCTCCCTCTGTCTCTGGTCATGTTCCTCACTCTTTATCTCCCTATCTCTCCCTTTGGTCTCTTCTATATCTCCTATTGGTCCTCTGTCTCTCTAAACCCTAAACCCTAAACCTCTAAACCTTAACCCCTAACCCCTAAACCATAAACCATAAATAATGCCCCTAAACCTTAACCCCTAACCCCTAACCCCTAAACCCTAAACCCCAATCCCCTAAATCCTAAACCCTAAACCCAAGAAACCCTAAACCTCTATCTCCCTAAACCCTAAACCTCTATCTCCCTATCTCTCCCCTATCTCTATCATCGCTCTACCTCTACATCTCTCTCCTTATGTCTTTGGTCATGCCCCTCTCTATCTCCCTATCTCTCCCCTCAGTCTCCTCTACATCTCCTTAGTGGCCCTCTCTCTCTAAACCCTAAACCCTAAATCTTAACCCCTAACCCCTAAACCATAAACCCTAAACCCGAACAACCCTAAACCCCTAAACCATAAACCCTAAACCCTTAAACCATAAACCCCAAACCCCTAAACCATAAGCCATAAAACGAAGCAATCTATCTCCTTATCTCTCCTTATCTCTCCTTATCTCTATCATCACTCTACCTCTCAATCTCTCTCCCTATGTCTCTAGACATGTCCCTCACTCTCTATCTCCCTATCTCTCCCCTCTATCTCATTAATCTCTCCCAATCTCTATTAGTCCCATCTCTATCTCTCTCTCTAAACCCTAAACCCGTAAACCCTAACCCCTAACCCCTAAACCTTAAACCCATAAACCCTAAACCTGAGCAACCCTAAACTCATAAACCCCAAATAATGCCCCTAAACCCTAAACCCTAAAATTTAGCAACCCTAAACCTCTATCTTTCTATCTCTCCCCTATCTCCCTATCTCTATCATCCCTATACCTCTCAATATCTCTCCCTATGTCTCTAGACATGTCTCCCTCACTCTCTATCTCTATATCTATCCCTTCTCTCTCTCTATCTCTCCCTCTCCCTTATCGAAAAAGGATTGTCACTTGAGCATACTCACTTGCAAGAACTATCATATTAGCCTAAAGACTATTATACTACAATAGCTATCATGCAACCCTAGGAATAGTTATGACCTCTCACCCGTGGGTAGGATAGCAACCGATACACAATGCGACAATAAAGACTAAATGACAAGTCAATTAATCTAAAATCCATACAAAAAGGTATCCATGATACTATATAAATATATAGGTGGTTTTGAAAGGATATTCATATGGTAGGGAAGATTGTCATGGACACTAGATGGCCAAATAGGTCAAATAAAAGATAACCATACATGTCATTGGCATAGATATTAGGACAATTATAATCACAATGATGTTGTCTTGAATAGATAGTGATTTGTCAAGGAGTTATTAGATTTATGATAAAAGAAGGAATACTACATGATTTGAAGAGCCTTATAGAACAATTATGCTTGTCAACTAAAGTTGCTACCTTAGAAATTCCATTCCCAATTCACCTAGGTGAAGGAGACAAGCGTGTTTGAGAAGATATGTTAAGAAAATGTGAAATTAACCTAGAGGTTGTGCCTACCACCATTTGTAAATTTTGACCATATCCTAAGAGACCCTTATTCCAATGATGGAGAACTCTTGTAGCCAAAATAAAATGAGTTTGACTTGAGATCATAGGACTAAATCTAAGCTTTAGGATCAAATTAATCTTGGCCGTTGATGTAATGCTAAAAACTTACTATGGAAAAGTTGATTTCTATATATAGAGAGAGCTAAAAGACAGGAAAAGTTCCTTTGTATTGCTATGATATACTCTTAAATATCATATGAATGATGAATGTTAGTTACTCTATGAACTTCAAGAATGGTATGATATATCATCTTGACTTGTAATTCTCAAATGTTATCCTAGCTTAATGGTGTTTAACATATGTGGAATTTATGTGAGGTCGGGCATGGAAAGGGGGAGCATGATGGTGCAAGAGCATGTATCAAAAGAGCATTAGCATGAGAAGAGTTGAAGTACAAAGACACAAAGTTGATAGATGTGAGATCTATTTTCAAATGGTGTAATGCTACAATGGGTCTAGGTAATGAAGGTAAGTCTACAGTTCATAGATATTTTTGGTTGGTTGATGATACTAACATTGCAAAATATGAGGATTGTTGTGCATTGATAGGATCAAGTGAGATACACTCTTTTATAAGCTCTAATGCATGTTCATGGAGTATTCATACGCAGTAGATAGTACTCTTTTGTTCTTCATGTGCAGATAAAGCTTGGTATAATTGTGAGTCAAAGGAGTGGGTCGATGAATGGTGTACGAGAAGCCTGAGCCTAATTAACACATATCAACCCCTGATAGCACTACAACTCACAGAGATTGAATCATCAATTGACTTTGACCATGTTTCAGATCTAGTTCAACTAGGTATTACCAGCATTCAAATTTAATAAAATTTAATATTCCATCTTATTTTGTAGTTTTTGTTGTATTGTTGACTATATTCATCGAACTAAATGTGCATATCAATGCAGGGCATGTTTATGCAGTATTGTAGCCAAAGACAATGAAGAAATTACAAATTATTATTTGTGTCATTGTGTTCAAGAAAAAAAGAAATTAGATGCCCCTATTATAGATGGAGAAAACATCGAGTACCCTAAGGATTAGTGGTTGTTACTGGGACATGGCTTAGAAGCTGCCCAGTGAAGAAGTCTGATGTGTGGTTGTTTGAGGACTTTGACACACATAGGAAGATTGTTCATTATTCTAACCTTGTTGTGGCATCAAATATTCATTTGATCAAATATGGGGGTAGACCATTGAACATGACCTTGTGGAAGGTTCATGAGTCTGACTACAAGGCAATACTCAACACAATAAAGAGTAGAGCATACCCGAATGGTTCATTAGATTGAATTAGTGGAATTACATAAAGGTATGTTATTTTTATTTTCTATCCTCATTTCACCTTCTATATTTTTGACACCTACCTTACCTTCTTATATGTGCTCCTTGGTCTTGGTTGATTAGCTTTGTTTCATTATAGAGTTCATTGGTGTACTCATTTTAGCTAAAAAGCGCAATTGTGTTTGCATGCAGGATTTGACTATGATGGAGGTAGGTATAATCCTTATGAAGTTGTTTTTGGAAGGAAAGTAAGATAGGTTTTCATGATTATTTCATGATGATATTTCCTTTAATGATATTTCATAATGAGTTTTAATGATGTTACTATGAGTTTTAATGACAAACCCTCATTTTTTTCTTCACATTTGGTGCTAACAATTGATAGCAGTGGTAAGGGAAGCCTTAATTAATGCCCAACAACACATTGGATCAAGTGAGAACATCTTTATAGTACTAAATTTTCATATACTAGTAAGGTATTAGCACTTAATTTTTAAATTTGACGTCTCTTGGGGCTAAACAGATGGCACCAACACATCCGAGTGGGCAGGTAAATGCTAGGGGAGATGTCATTTTGGTGGTGAAGCCTCCTGGTCATTCTCGGCTACATTAGACAAAAACAGTCTCTTAAGAGCCCTAAGACAAAAAAGGTGTCAAACATTGGACCGGCTCTTCTATCAAATCGTGACACCTAGGAACATCTTCTTTGCATGTATAGGTGGACGTCTGGTCCACCTACAAATACCTACCTTAGTTTTTTTTAATTAATTTTGTTTGCCTATGGCAGCAAGGAACGCATTGTTCCAAAATGTTTTAGTTTCATGTAGTGGAAACATGCAAGGAGTGAAATTTTGTGTTCCACAACTCATGGGCCCGAACTGACTACGCCAATGTATTTGGGTGGGTAGGTATTTGCTAAGGGAGGTATCATTTCATGCGCCAAGTGTTGCAGTCATTCTGAGTTGTAGGCTACCGGCAAAGTCACTTAAGATCCTTAAGAGCAAAACACTGCCAAACTTTGATGGAGTAGTTTTCAAAATTTGTGGTAGCTAAGAATGTTTTGTTTAGACCTATAGTTACATGTGGGTTCTATCCACAATAACCTCTCCCAGTTTAGTTCAACTCTAATTTATTTGAATGTGCCCAAATCAAATGCATTCTTGCAAAATGCTTTAGTTTCATGTAGTGGAAAGGTGCTAGAAGTGAAATTTTGCATTACACAGCCCGTGGGGCTAAACCGACTATGCTAATGCATCGGGGTGGGTGGCTAAATGATATGGGAGGTCTCATTTTGTGCACCAAGTGTCGCAGTCATTCCAGGTTGCAGACTACTGACAAAGTCAATTAAGATCCCTAAGAACAAAAAACTACCAAACTTTGATGGAGTAGTTCTCAGAATTCATGGTAGCTATGAATGTTTTGTTCATACCTACATGTGTATGTGGGGTCCATTGACAATAACCTCTCCCAATTTTGGTCAACTCCAATATGTTTGACTATGCTAAAATTAAATGCATTCTTGCAAAATGCTTTAGTTTCATGTAGTAGAAAGGTGCTAGGAGTGAAATTTTGCATTCCATGGCTTCTGGGGCCAAACCAATTGCACCAACATCTTGGGGTGGGTAAGTAAATGCTGGGGGAGGTCTCATTTCATGGGCTAAGTGTCCCAGTCGTTCCAGGCTACAAGCTACTGGCAAAGTCACTTAAGATCCCTGAGAGCAAAAAACAACCAAACTTTGATGGATCAGTTCTTAAAATTCATGGTAGCTGAGAATGTTCAGTTTAGACCTACAGGTGCATGTGGGGTCCATCCATAATAACCTCTCTCAATTTTGGAAAACTCCAATCCATTTGATCCTGCTGAAATTAAATGCATTCTTGCAAAATGCTTTAGTTTCATGTAGTGGATAGGTGCTAGGAGTGAAATTTTGCATCCCACAGCTTGTGAGGCCAATCTGACTATGCCAACACATCGGGGTGGATGGGTAAATGCTAGGAGAGGTCTCATTTCATACGCCAAGTGTCCCAGTCATTCCAAGCTACAGGCTACCCAAAACAACTGGGACACTTAGTACATGAAACAAGACCTCCCTTAGTACTTACCCACCCACCCCAAAGTGTTGGTGTATTTGGTTCAGCCCCACAATGAGAAGAACAAAAAATATGGCTCTTGTAAAGGTTGCGTTGCATGCCACTAATGCATTTTGCAAGAATGCATTTAATTTTTGCACAATCAAATAGATTGGAGTTGACCAAAACCAAGAGAGGTTTTTGTGGACAGACCCCATGTGCACCTGTAGATTTGAATGGAACATTCCCATCTACCACAAATTCTAAGAACTGCTTCATCAAAGTTTGGTAGTTTTTTGCTCTTAGGGATCTTAAGTGACTTTGCAGGTAGCCTACAGCCGAAAATAACTACGACACTTGGCATACAAAATGAAACCTCCCCTAGCTTTACCCACCCACCCCAACACATTGGCATAGTCATTTTGGCCACACAATGAGTGGAATGAAAAATATGGCTACTAGCAGGGTTGTGCTGCATGAAACTGAAGCATTTTGTAAGAATGCATTTAATTTCAACACGGTCAAATGGATTGGATTTGACCAAAACTAGGAGAGGTTATTGTGGATGGACCCCACATGCACCTATAGGTCCTAATAGAACATTCCCATCTACCACAAATTCTAAGAATTGCTTCGTCAAAGTTTGGCAGTTCTT
Source organism: Cunninghamia lanceolata (assembly GCA_027924645.1). NCBI lineage: Eukaryota > Viridiplantae > Streptophyta > Pinopsida > Cupressales > Cupressaceae > Cunninghamia > Cunninghamia lanceolata. The sequence continues at coordinate 5,375,693 of BSBN01001032.1, read as the reverse complement.
TGCTCTTAAGGATTTTAAATGACTTTGTCAGTAGCTTGCAGCTTAGAATGAATGGGACACTTGGCCCATGAAATGAGACCTACCCTAGCATTTATATGCCCTCCCAAACATGTTGGTGCAGTCAGTTCAGCCCCACGAGCTATGGAATGCAAAATTTCACTAATAGCACCTTTCCATTGCATGAAATTAAAGCATTTTGCAAGAATGCATTTAATTTTGGCATAGTAAAATAGATTGGAGTTGAATTAAACTAGGAAATGTTATTGTGAATGGACCCCACATGCACCTATAGGTCTAAATGGAACATTCCCAGCTACCACAAATTTGTAGAACTACTCTGTCAATGTTTGGTAGTTTTTTTTCTCTTAGGGATCTTAAGTGACTTTGTCAGTAGCCTGTTGCCCTAAATGACTAGGACACTTAGCATATGAAATGAGACCTCCCCTAGCATTTACCTACCCACTCCGATGCATTGGCATAGTCAATTTGGGCCCACGAGCTGTGGAATGCAATACTTCACTCCTAGCACCTTTCCACTGCATGAAACTGAAGCATTTTGGAACAATGTGTTCCTTGCCACCATAGGCAAATGAAATTGATTTTAAAAAATAAGGTAGGTATTTGTAGGTAGACCTAACATCCACCTATACATGCAAACAAGATGTTCCTAGGTGTCACAATTTGATAGAATAATTGGTCCAAAGTTTGACACTTTTTTTGTCTTAGGGCTCTTAAGAGACTGTCTCCATCTAATGTAGTCGAGAATGACCAGGAAGCTTCACCACTAAAAAGACATCTCCCCTAGCATTTACCCAGCCACATGGATGTGTTGGTATAGTTAATTCAAACCCACAAGGTATGGAATGCAAAATTTCACTCCTAGCACCTTTCTAGTAGATGAAACTAAACTAAAAGTTATGTTGTAATCTTCATTTTTAGGTCTTTTCTCTACTCTCCTTAGGTTGATATGGTGTTCTCACTTGATCTAATGTGTTCTAATTACATCCATAAAAACATAAAGGATATGGGAATTTTGTCAGATGTTGTAGTTGCAATTGCCCTGATAGACATGTATGCAAAGTGGCATGTGTAAAGCAAATGTACAAAGGTGAAATGAGGATATGCAAAGAATAGAAACCATATAGAATGTGAAATGAGGATATGCAAATCATGCCAAATCTCTCTCTCTCTCTCTTATTTTGCAAGATAAAGACAAATGGACAGTCAACATAGGTAATAAGAAATTTGCATAAGATCTATAAGAGAGTTGTTATCACATATATTTACATAATTTCTTTTGTGAATTGTAGCTAAATTCACTCACTGACTGGTGAGTGTGAGGAAACAAGTCTACTTGAAGGTAATGAAGGACAAGAAGATAAAGTTTATGAGGTAATGTAACTTCAGCCCTCACATTTCTTGAAAATTGTACAAAGAACACATCCATTATCATTGATAGAAAACATGTACACATCCATTATCCATTATAAGATGAAAACATAGTTTATCCATTTGTATGAGAAAGCAAGGGATATATATAAACTTTCAAGCAAATGTAATTGGTACATGTAAACCAAATTCCATAACCTTTGCAAGCATCCTCCCTACCTTTACCAAATTAGGATCTTTGGGACAGGGTATGGACAACCATGAAAGAATAAAGGATAAAGGAATTTTGACATATGTTATAGTTGCAACTGCCCTTGGAGACATGTATGCAAAGTGTAAAAGCATAGACAAGGCACATGAACTATTTGACATGATGCCTCAAAGAAATGTTATCTCATGGAATGCAATGATTGCAACATAAATGCACAAAATGGATTTTTTCAAAAAAGATTTAGAAACTTTCAAGAAAATGCAATTGGCGAGTGTAAAGCCAAATTCCACAATCATAGCCAGCATCCTCCTTGTCTATGCCCATATGGGATCTTCATAACAAGGTATAGACATCCATCAAAGCATAAAGGATATGGGAATATCATCAGATGTTGTAGTTGCAACTGCCCTATGAGACAAGCATGCAAAGTGATGAAGCATAGACAAGGCAGGTGAACTATTTGACATGATGACTCAAAGAAATGTTCTCATGGAATGCAATGATTGCAGGATATGTACAAAATGGTTTTTTTGATAAAGCTTTAGAAACTTTCAAGAAAATGCAATTGGCAGGTGTAAAGCCAAATTTCACAACATTAGCCAGCATCTTCCTTGTCTATGCCCAAATGGGATCTTCAGAACAAGGTATGGACATCCATCAAAGCATAAAGGATATGGGAATTTAGACAGATGTTGTAGTTGAAACTTCCCTAGGAGCTAGGAGACATGTATGCAAAGTGTGGAAGCATAGACAAGGCACATGAACTATTTGACATGATGACTCAAAGAAATGTTGTCTCATGGAATGCAATGATTGCAAGATATGCACAAAATGGATTGTTTCAAATAAGCTTTAGAAACTTTCAATCAAATGCACAAAACAAATTTTCAAGAAAAAGGGTTACTTGTGATCATGGATTGGAAGGAGGTTTGTAGAGCCTCGATTCTTGCATAAACGCTGACGTGGTCAAAGATTTTGTAGGAGTTGTTAATCATGTGCATGAGGACGGGTGCATGTAGGATGTAGCCATTGGTGTAGGAGTCGACCTGCCTGAGGATGTTGCAGGTGTTGTTAGGAAGGAGTTAGAAGTGGCTTTGGAGGTTAACACATAGGCTAAGGAGATTGCAGATCTCTCTCAAATACCTAATGTTGTTGCTTCTCAGGGATAGGCTTTGGTGGATGATCACTAAATCATCATCTCTAATTCACTCATTGAAAGGGTAGCTTGGTTTCTCTGTAACTCACTTGTTGGGGGATTTTACGAAAATTGCCCCAATATCAATGTGGTTAGAAGGTGGATGCTTCGAAAATTGAAGCTAAGGGGGCGGGTTGAGGTGGTTTCTTTCTTGAATAACTTCTTCTTGTTCTCCTTTTCAAACTTAGAAGTTTGCTCAAGGATCCTTATTGGCCCTTGGTTTCTTGGGCAAAATGATCTTTGCCTTCAAAATTGGTCACTATGCTTCAACCCTTTAGTGGATTACAGTAAAAAGTTTCTAGTCTGGGTTAGGTTGCCAGGTCTCCCACTGGAATACTAGGATGAGGAGATATTCATGGGTATTGTCAATTCCTTTGGGCAATTTGTTGGTACAGAGATTAGCTCTTTTGAAGAAGAGCATGCAGACAAAGAAAATTCTTTAGATTCTGACAATGAGGATATTCCTCTTAGCAGTTTAATTCAAACTAGGGCATAGAGGAGAAGGGCAAAAATAAAGAAGGGCAAAACCAAAAAGCAAACCTTAGAAAGGAAGGAGTTGTGCTCTAAGAAATGAAAAGTTGACACTATTCTTCCTACAACTAAAGAGCAACATGAAAGCCCTTCTAGTAATTCAAGACCTGCTGAGCTTACCTCTGGTGCATCTATGCAGACAAGCCCTAGGGTTGAGGAAATGGCAGCTGAGGATACAAAGGCCCCAATGGGGCATGTGAATGATGTAGAAAAAGACATAATTGAAGAAGCAACAGATGTAACTCTGGTAGACCTTGTCGCCGCTATTGAGCATATTGAGAAACAAGAACACGAAGATAAACAAGAGTTATTGTAGCAAGACATCCTGCAGCCAAAATTGGCTGAGCAATCAGAAACCCTGCAGCCTATGCTACAAGAAGATCAACCATCTATGCCAAGAAAGCCTTTGGTAGGCATACACAGACCTCCTAATTTTTCAATGCACATGGTAGCCATGAATTTGTGGAATGAAATGCAGAGGAGAGAAGAAGAATGGAAGAAGGAGAAACATAGATTAAAAGATGAAATTCAAAAGAGGGATGAAGAAATTAAAGAAAAAAATGTAGAAATTGCAACTTTAAAAGAGAGAGTGGATAATATGGTAGCTTTCATGCCTCAGGTATTCGAATGCAAGACTCCCCCAAGAGTCTATGTGCTGCATTTAAAGTAAAGGTACCTCTCTTTTAAGTTAGCAAGGATTGTTTATAGTTTAAACCCTTCCATTGAATCTCCTCTTGAATTTTTCAATGCTTATAGAATTGCTCCTCCAGAAATAAAGAATTTGTTGTGTGAATTTTATTTACATAATTTTGCTGTGTCCCAAGACCATGAGTGGAACCCCTTATTGTATGTTGGGGATGTTTAGTTGAGGGCATTTATGTCCTGGATGCAAAATGAGGTTAGTTGGGGACAACAATTTAGGGCTTATAAGCAATTAGAATTCAACACTCCATTGCCTGTTAGAGCTAAATCTGGAAATCCAGGAAGCATTTTCAATGATTGGCATAGGATGCTTTATAGGCCAAGTTATGGTAACATAATCTTGCCTGAAAGAGAAGCATCTTACAGAGAATATGAGAAGATGGCACACACTACTGGAGAATCTGTGAAAGGACATTTGACACAAAGGTGGAATAGTTTATCTTATGAGTTAAAACAATCAGAGCCTCACTCTCTGTAGAATTATGTTGTAGCATGTAAAAGAGTGGATAGATATATACAGATTGGGAGGACAAAGGGACAATTCTAGCTTCCCTTAATTTTTCAACCACCTATCCTATTGTGGCATGTGCCAAATTATAGATTTTACCAGTATGATATTGTTGAAGAGTGACAAAGATGGAGCAGGTTGGATAGGCTACAAGGGTTCTATTGGGATCCTACCTCACACACCAAAGAAATTGACATAGGATAATTGGCAGTTGCTAACTTCAGAGCATTAACCAAGCAAAAGAACAACCCTTCCTCTGCTGGAGGACCAACAAAGTCTTAGGTTGGGGAGAGTGATGAGTCTAGTTTATGACTCAATTTTGTTAAACTTTACTATCCACTTGTTGTAGTTATCTTGGACTTTGGTAATTTAATCCTGATCTTTCTATGTCATTACCCCAAAGCTATAACTTGTTGAGCATAGGTCATTTCTTATATCCTTTTATGACAAAGACATGCTATTTGAACGATCTATGTTAATTTTACATATGGTTAATGAATATTACTCCAAGGTAGTTACAAATGTGCAATTATTATGTGTACTAATACTGTTATATAGATATAATCAACATCCATAAAGTGAGGAAGATTTTGCTAGTTGGTCGCTTACTATAAAAGTCAAAACATGGTGATCATTCAAATGTCAAATGGAGGGAAGGCAACTATTTTGTAACTAATCTTAAATACCTATTGAGCAAATTTAGGAGTTATTATTATGCTAAATCTATGTTTAAGCAAATCACTTGACTAGATTCCCCTGCATGCGTAACCTCCTTTCCACTTTCTATGTTTTCCATAATGTGGCATCCTCCTATTATGTTGGAGTTGACCACCCTGCTCAATAGTTAGTTTTGTAGTTTTCCTTCTATAAATAAGACTCTGATACCCCTTCTGAGGGGTTTTTGATTATTCAAATATTGTACTCACATTATCCAATTTTTGGTAATATAGTTATAATGTTCAGTTGTACTCATCTTTTCGAATGAATAAAATAAAATTGTAAGTTCGCATTTCTGAGTTTACATTTGTCTTAGGGAATACTCATCCAAGGGGGCCCACTTGGTGAGAATTCCACCCTTTAGTTTAGTTACATTTTATGTTAAGCATTTAGTTAAATCTGGCATTGAATGTTCCTACAACCACTAGAATTCTATTCTGTGTATGTTCCTGCAGCCAAAGCAGATAGAGTAGTTTCCTATTTGTTTTTCCAGACTTTTACTTTCTGTCATGTACTTGATCTTAGAATAGTTGTTGGTTAATGTTCAGCTTTCCTATTATTTGCTTTCTAGCAGTTATCTTCAACATTATGTCTTTCTTAGATATATAATGAACGTGACTACTTTGGAAGTTCTTAGTGCACATACTGTGCTGACCCATTTCAAGTTCACGTCCCTGGGTTGACAAGTGAAATGCATCTCCATAGTGATTAAGACTACTTAGTTCAGATGTCTAATCTCTGAGTTACAGTTTTAAGATCTCAGTTGTTAAATCATTGTATGAGACCAACAGCCCCCTCAAGAGGTAAGCTAGGCTAACTAGGAAGGGCTAGGTTGGCTCGTGATAAAAGGAAAAGCTAGAAAATCAAGTGGACATGAAGAAAAAAGGGGTTGGGGGGAAACATGGGATGATGCAGAAGAAAATAGGCTTTGGCATAGAAGAATTAGGGTTTGGATAGGGGCTATAAGTAGGTCCTTCAAGGGCAAATAGGCTCATTTGTGCTCAGTTGTGTTCATTTGCTTATAGAGATCTAGAGCTCTTGAGAGTTGGTGTGCAACAAGAGTTGGAGAGCTATTAGGATGGTGATTCCATGTAGAGATCATCATGCCAAGTGAGTGAGGACACATGGATGACTAGAGGGAGTAGGCATACCGGTATGTATCAAAATTTTTACTAAAAGCATGATTTTGATAGGCTAAAAGCGTCATAAATGCACACACATCACCAAAAGTGATGAGGTGACTGCATTGGGTACAAATGGGGCTACGATGTATTTGGCCACACAATTGACATAGGTACAGGCAGAGCTATGGATAGTATAGGGTGAGGTAGAGTATTATAAAGGCTTGTACTATGGGGTTGTGCCAGCAAAGTAGAGGCAGCCTAGCTTTAGGAGCAAATCAAGAGCTTCAGGTTCGTGGAGGACAGGTGGATCTTGATCTATAGAATCAGTGATGGGGCCATAGAGAGATAGGGGGATAGGTGCAGGACCTAGTGGTGGCGGTCAGGGTGAGGGAGATGCCAGTAGTCATTAGGGCTACCTTGTTCATGTATATTATGTTGTATCATGATGAGGCCTAGAGCTGATTGTACATACATTCTTTATGGCTCAGCTTGTATATGTAGACACTTGTATATTGACACATGTATATATATATATATATGATGGCATGTTGGTTATCTACATGATGTTGTAATGGATGTGTATACGTCTAAAAATGACACGATTCATTCTAAATAAATATTCTAAATATTTATTCCATTCTTCTACCAATTAAATAAATATTCCAAATTTATTTAATCGATTCACTGTTCCATAATTAAATAAATTTAATTTATTTAATTAAAATTCTTCTAAATGTCCTACATAATTAAATAATCATAAATTATTTAATTAATCCAAATTACTCTATCCTAAGTTCTAAATTCAAAAATCCACCTCACCTTGTCCACCTCATCAGGTTGCACATGTAATTAAATATATTTAATATTTAATTATCTTATTTTCCCTCACCCACATGGCCTATTTCTTCTTAAGTCAGAGGTTAGTTAACTAATCAATCAAAAGTGTTAACTAACCTGTCAATTGAGTCAATTCCTCAATCAATTCAATCAGTTCCATAATCCACTCTTCTAACTGATCAATCAAGTCTGTTAACTGTTCAGTCAATGGAGTTAACTCTCCAATCAATTTTGTCACATCCCCTCTTTCATGATGGAGCTGAGACACTTATCACATTTCTATTGGCTGCACATTCCTCAACCATCCTCAGCTGTCGATCTTCATATCTCCTCTCAACTGTTGATTCCCATTCTTCCAAGTCTATAAATGAAGTTTCATCCCTCCATTCTAATCATCCAGGCTTTTGACATCGTTACTCTGCAGAAATATCACCAGCGCGCCTTTGGCACCCTTTTACCATCCACAAGCTTGAGATCACATACTTGCATTGGAGCTCATCTTCATTGCATATCACAACAGCCATTTACCATCGACTTCTTCGAACACAGCTTAAAAGAGTGCACTCTTTGAGGGCTCCCTTCATCCGCAAAAGGACGATCGTAATAGGCAAACAACAGAAGCATCGATTTTAGGGAAGGTTTGCTTTGTGTTATTCATTGTTATTTTCGTTTAATCTTCTTTGTTATCTCCAATTCTGTTGATGTTTGGGTCATACATTATTCATTTGATTGATTCATGTTTTACCCTTACATTTTTGGCGCCCACCGTGGGGCCTTTGCCCCTTTATCTCATCAAAATCTGAGTTTTTTTCAAAGGCAGGTTCCATACAGGTCATGCAAAGTCACGCACAGGTTACTTCGGTGCATTTAAACATTCCCACGACGCATATAAAGACTGTTACGGTGCTTTTATCCTTTCTGCGCATCTGTGTATTTTCGCTGCACTTTTGCGCACTGTTACGGTGCTTTTGACTTTATTGTGCATATGTTCCTTTTTACTGCGCTTTTGAAGACTGTTGCTGTGCATCCATTATTACTACGCATTTATTCCTTTTAACTGCGCATACATTCAATATTACGGCGCATTCATTATTGCGGCACTTCTATTGATTATTTCTACGCATCTGATCACTGAAGCTGTGCATTTATAACAGGCTATGATTTTAGTACTTTCTTAGGGGAATTTGCTAATGCTAACCTTTTCGCAGGTGTTTGCTGGAGCTGTTTTGCAGGATAGGATCTGGTTTAGTTCCATGTAGTCGCATCTAATTAGTTCACATTTCATTTTCTGAGGGAAAGTAAAATTGATGTTCATTCAAATCTTCATCTAGTTCTAATTAGGGAGAAAGTAACTGGATTATTTCTTGCTTGCATTGCAAACACCTTCCAAGTTATTGCTATCTAAGATTAAAATTGAACTCATCAATGATCTTTAAGTTAAAATGAACCATTGCTATATCGTGAGACCAGAATTTCAAAGTTAACAATATCGTGCTACGCGGTTTAAAATTGAACTCATCAATGATCTTGAAGTTAAAATGAACCATTGCTATATCGTGAGACCAGAATTTCAAAGTTAACAATCTCATGCTACGCGGTTTAAAATTGAACTCACTACTGCTTTCTGGGGTTTAAAACTGAACCACTGCTATATTGCTAAACTCACTTCAAAGTTCTGTGTTTGAGTAGATTAGCCCATTTAGTTTTTTCACTTTTAACTAGGGTGGATTAATCAGTGTATTCTATGCTTGAGAATGACAATAGGTTTATGCTCTCCCCTCTTCTGGGTGATCAGAGTGCCAGACTTGTCATTCTATTTGTTTAACCTTTAGGAGGGGCCTGCCCTTGGATGCACGCTTGTCCAAGTGGGAACGACCCTGAGTGGTAACAGGCTAACGCCAAGCCCTACCAAGCCACTTAAAATAAATTGTGCTTGAGGTGAAAACTTCCTGCAACAAGTGCTGTTATGTTACACCGAGGGCCAACCTCCCCCAAAACCCTCTCAGGCGTAACCCTTTGAGGCTGGGAGACTCCATAACGGAGAGTAGTGCCGCCGCACGTGTAACCACTTGAACGGTTGCCTGCATTAAATACCTCTTGTTCTAGTGGCCCAAATCCCTTATAATCCATTTCTTGCCTAGGATTTTGTGCTTGCTTTTGTCCAAAGTAGAGTCAAAAAAACTACAAAAAAACAATGAAAAACTACAAAATATTCTTTGTGCTTTCTGTGTTTTCTTGCTGTTAATTCATAATATCAGATCAGGAAGACCTTTTCCAGCCAAAAAATACCAAAAATAGAAGAAAAATCCAAAAATTTTGCAAAAAATATCAGAGCTGCGCATATACTCTTTTCTGTTGCGCATATACTACGACTTGTTGCACTTTTGTAACGACTTGCTGCGCATATACACATTGTTGCTACGCATTTGTACTTAACCAGAGCTGCGCATATACTGCGACTTACGGTGCATTTGTTCATTCCTGCTGCGCATCTGTTTCTGCGCATATGCGACAGTGAGCACTTGCCCTATTTTTGAGAGAATATTTTCACTTGATTGGAGCACCCATTTCAGCCTAGTTTCACTTTCTGAGGTCAGATTCCACCTTGTAGTCAGTCTTCATCCATTTCACCCAAGTCTCTCTCTTTCGTCACTCGTCCCATTCAGTTTCTATCCAAACGCCTCTTGTCCCGAAGTCAGTTTGTCCCATACCAATTTGACATAGGTCCCTTTTTCATGTCATTAGTGAATTCACGTAAGCCTAGTAGGTCACCGTACCTCTGCTAGTAGCCTTGTTGAACGACTAAGCCCTACACAGTAAGACTGGTATCGACTACCCTTACTAGCGGCCAACGTCTTGTGTCAACCATCTTACTTGAAGTCATTGAGCGAGAGAATCTTTTGTCCAAATCTTGTCCTAGGTATCCCATTCACAACAGTCTCAGTCGGCACCTCACCCAAATTTCTAATCTTGGTCCACTTCATCCCACCCCACCTTGCATGGTTCTTACTCGATCCCAATACAACAAGCTGATTGAAATGACCGACACATCTGATCACATCGCCCCACCACGTGGTGGTGACGAAGAAATTTCTCATGAAGAATTAGTAGCACACATCCAAGATAGCAAATTCCAATGCCTGGTAGAGAGGGTGCTCCTTGAAGACCCCAATAAATACTTCCACCATCTTGCTAATCTCGGAGTCAAACTCCCCGCAGACTTTGACATAAGCTCCATCATGGAAAATGTAGACAATGATCATGAGCGGAGACGTGATGATCATGAGAGAGGCATGAATGACACAGTCCTAAATGCAAATGATAGAGGCAAGAAACCCATAGATCAAAATGCTCCTATGGATGATGTGAGACAACAAATCGAAAGTCTAAAACAAGAAATATCCAACCTTAAGACCGATACAAGTTCCAAGCAATACTCTTTGGAAGATATAGCTCTGTATCCTTTTGACAAAAGTTTGGTCATGAAACCCTTCCCCTTTTAGTTCGGAGTCCCAAAGTTTGACAAATACAAAGGGAAGGGGGACCCTAGAGATCATATTCAGGAATTCAATGCCACATGTTTAGAAGTAGCTCACAACGAGACCTACTTGATGAGACTATTCCCAAGATCTTTAGGTGGTCAAGCTATGGAGTGGTTCTCGCGCCTCCCACCAGGGATCAAAACTTTTGATGAACTTGTCAATAAATTCATAACGCACTTCTCCTACAACATAGAACACGAGGTATCTATGCTAGATCTATGCAATACTAAACAAAAGAGTGGTGAGTCATTCGCCACCTTCTTACAACGATGGAGACAGCTAGCTAGTAAGTGTTCTTATGATATATCTGAGAAGCAGCTATTGGAAATGTTTGTCCACAACCTAAACACGGATCTTAGCTATCAGATTCAGATACAATGCCCTACATCATTCTCCAAAGTCATTGAAATGGGCCTATTCATTGAAAAAGCTATGATCACTAAAGGAACTCTCAAGCTCTACAAGGACACACCTAATTCCAATTACACAACAGATAAATCAAAGTTTTGGACCAAGAACAAGAATGTGGTCAACGATGGGGTAGTTGATGCCAAGGCAGCAACTCCTAAACAACAACCCATATTCACTCTTAAGGGGGACACAAACAATGGTGCAATCAACAAACCACCCTCTCGGGAGCCTAGATCTTGGTACAATTCAAACCCAAGGAGAAAATTCACACCATTAGGCGAGTCTCAAGAATCTGCGCTACGAAAGTTGTTGGCTAACAATGAAATTTCTCTACCACCAACAAGTGATTACGAGCCTATAGTCAAACCTCCCTACTGGAAGGACACAGACTATTGTGAATATCACCGAGGAAGGGGGCATACAACTAACAACTACATTCGCCTCAAAAATGTCATACAGGATATACTGGATTAGAATCAGGGAGGGACACAACAGCATACCTCCAATGAAACTCATGTGGCCTACAGGGATCCACTTCTGAATCATAACAGGCCATATATCAACAATGGCCACAACAATAAGGGCAACAACAGCAATGACAACAACAATAATCACAACCGACCAAATCAGAACAGCGGGACGAGTAATGCTAACTATGCAAGTGTTCCATTTGACTACACCATAAACTACATTTCTGAACATATTCCATAGGTCAATGTCATTTCACCCAACCAACAACCAGGACCTAACCGCACTGGTTGTAGTATAATTACCTGCAGTGGTAAAGTCACACTCAACACCGTTCCTCTAAGGTCATCACCATCTCCATCCAACCCCCGTCAATACAATGTCCTCGACCAGTTATAGAAAACCCCAGCTCACATTTCTATATTGGAGCTCTTGCGTCTATCTCCTTCTCATAAGGAGATTCTTGAGAAAGCCTTAGTGAAAACCACTGTCCCCACTAACCTGGCCCAAGAGAAGTTTCAGACCATGGTAGGCAATTTGACATCCTCCAATTCCATATCGTTCACTGAGCAAGATGATCTTTCTGTATCTCAACCCCACAACACCCCTCTGCACATTGTCGCATTCATACACAAGCTCCGCATCAAGAGGGTTCTCATTGATCCAAGGAGGAAAATTACCATTAAGGCATATGACGAGGAAGAAAGAACCACAAAAGGAACGGTTGTGCTACCCATTCAAGTGGGACCGGTCATTAAAGATGTGGTGTGCCAAGTCCTTGATCGGGAGCTTGCTTATAATATTCTATTAGGGAGACCATGGATCCATGCCATGAAGGCTGTCCCCTCAACCTATCATCAATGCATTAAGTTCCCACACAATGGCAAGCAGGTCACCATTCAAGGTGACCCCGACCCGTACCAGCACTACAATTCTTTCCGTGCAAAACCTGAATGTGTCATACCCAACAATAGAGCCTACATTTCCCCTACCCCGCAACAGGACCATACCACTGAAGCTTCCTCCTCAAGACCCAAATCACTGAAACTTACCATAAAAGAAAATGGCATGGGGGAATACTCCATTGAGCACAGCCTCAACCTTGCCAAGCTACCTTTGTCTCCTCACTCTTTTGGCCAACCCAAACATCCACCCAAACATTTTCCAAAGCCATCTGCTCCTCTTGCAGCTCCCGCAAATCCCTTTGTAAAATGGGGGACCTTGTTTGATGAAACAGAGGAGCGAGATCTCCTGCAATGGCTCTATGCTAAAGAAGAAAACATACTCCAAGAACTGCCTAAACTCCCTACAGAACTCTATGGGCGGGGTGAGACTATTTTGCACAGGATGGGGTATGAAGGACAAGGCCCCATAGGCCTCAGAAAAGAAGGAATCATTGAACCTATACAACCTTCTTCATCCTCTTCGGCTAGAAACACAACTGGCCTAGGGTACAAAGGCAAAGGTAAAGCCAAGGAAAATGTCTGCCTTATGGAGACAACCCAAATGCTCCAAGTGGATAGTGACACAGATTCAGATGATTCAAATGAGTATGAGTGGGACGAGCTAACAGAGCACTCCTACGATGACAAAGAGGTTGACACCATCCAAACTCTTAGCCCCTACCATGAGGGACAAATGCAACGGGACAGACCACTAGAGTCTAATTTGCCCACCCGTGAGATTATGGCTTTCGAGGAAAGTTTCGATTCCATTACGATAAACAACTTGGAGGAAAGTACCACCCAGAACACTACCCCTGCCAATGCCCACAACATTTCCATTCACACCATCATTGAATCAGGTCTCTCATCTGACTCCCTTGCCCTCTTACACCCTGAGCTTATTGACTGGGATCTGCAAGGAACCCCCCAATTAGATATGTTCCAGAATGATGATGCTTACATTGATTACATGGAACTTAGGGACCACTTGCCAAAAGGAGATCATAAAGCTGGTTTTTCTATAGAATTGAATACCGTGACTTACTTCGGGGAGGGTGCCAAGCCTTCCAGTCGCAAAAACATCAAGATCGAAAATGGATCTGACAGTGAAAACTACCTTGCGGCAGTGTCAGATCATAAAATAGTAAAAAGAAAGGATGCATCTGACGGTGAAAACCCAACTGTGGCACCTGACGATGGAATGCTTGACACTCTCCCTAGTGATATGTACCAGGAAAGGTCATAGATTGTGGTAGAGCTGACAGAGCCTGTGAATATTGGAACCGAAGAGCAACCCAAGATTATCCACTTTGCCAAATCTCTCACACCACTGGAGAAAACCAGATTTGTACCATTCTTTAAGAAGAAGAGAGGCAGCTTTGCTTGGTCATATGCAGACATGCCAGGTTTGGACCCAAACCTGATTCTACATCATTTGCCATTGGATCCAGGGGTGAAACCTGTAAAGCAGAAGCTGAGAAAAATGCATCCTCATATAGCCCTTTTGGTCAAAGAAGAACTCAAGAAATTGCTAGATGTGGGCTTCATTAGAGCCATAGATTACCTAGAATGGATATCTAATATTGTGCTAGTGTCTAAACCAAATGGCCGGGTTCGACTATGCAATGATTTTTGAGACTTAAACAAAGCATGCTGCAAGGATGACTTTCCACTGCCAAACATCGATATCATAGTCGACCTCACTGCAAGACATACAATGCTATCACTCATGGACAGATTCTCAGGGTACAATCAAATCAAAATAGCACCAGAGGATCAACACAAAATAGCTTTCACTTGCCCATGGGGTACCTTTTGCTGGAATGTCATGCCTTTTGGGCTGAAAAATGCAGGGGCTACATATCAGCGAGCCATGACAACTATATTCCATGACATGATGCATGTAACTATGGAGGACTATGTTGACGATATCTTAGCAAAATCTCTCACAAGGGACTCACACCTGGATGTCCTAGAAAAAGTCTTTCAATGGTTGGACCAATTCCAAGTCAAACTAAACCCGAAGAAATGTGTGTTTGGGGTAACTTCAGGCAAGCTACTAGGCTTCATCGTGTCGGCAAACAGAATAGAGGTAGACCCAGCCAAGGTCAAAGCCATAATGGACATGCCACCACCCAAGACTCTAACACAGTTGAGATCCTTACAGGGCAAGCTGCAGGCCATCCGCAGGTTCATCTCACAGCTGGCAGACAAGTGCCAACCTTTCAGCCATCTCCTACATAAGAACATTCCATTTAAATGGGATGAGCGGTGCGAAGAAGCATTCAACAAGCTAAAGGAGTACCTTATGAATCCTCCTATACTCATGCCTCCGATCCAAGGAAAACCTTTAATTCTCTACATCTCTGCTACACCCACTGCTCTTGGAGCTCTTCTAGCACAGCAAGATTACGAGAACAAGGAGAGAGCTGTATACTACATCAGTCGAACCTTAGTGGGCTACGAGTTGCAATACTCACAAGTAGAAAGGTCATGCCTTACAGTAGTTTTTGCTTCACAAAAACTCTGACATTACATGTTGGCACATCCTATCAAACTCATTGCCAAGATCAACCCATTGAAATATCTTCTCAGCAAAGCAGCTCTCACAGGTTGACTAGCAAAGTGGGTTACGCTTCTTAGTGAATATGATATAGAATATGTGGACAGAAAAGCCATTAAAGGACAAATCATCGCTGACTAACTGGCCGAGGCACCATTACAAGACACTTCACCAATGCAGTTTGAGTTTCCCGATGAGTCTTTATTCACTCTGTCAACATCTCCTTGGAAACTCTACTTTGACGGATCTTACACCAACCATGGATCGAGGGCAGGTATCCTGTTTATCACTCCCCAAGGTGACACAATTCTGAAATCCTACAGGTTGTTATTTCCATGCACTAATAACATAGCAGAGTATGAAGCCTTGGTAATTGGTCTCAAGATGGCCACTAAGTGGAAAATCCAAGCACTGTGTCTACGGTGATTCTTAGCTTATCATAAATCAGGTCAACGATGAGTATCAAACCAAAGATGAGAAGCTCATCCCATACAAACAGATGGTCGATGACCTCAAAGAACACTTTGGGACCATCTCCTTCGAGCAAATACCCAGGATAGAGAACAAAGCAGCAGATGCAATGGTTACCATAGCCTCTCTTCTAGAAATTCCTGAATATGAGTCATGATATGAGTTCTTAGTGGAAACCATTCGGCAACCGGTTTATGATCTCCTTGAAACCCATTCCATTTGCCTCCTAGTCGGATCTGATTCACCTTGGTATGGTAAGACTTACACTTACCTCAAGGATAATATTCTCCCACCGGACCTCTCTTCCAACTAAAAACAAACTTTCATCCGACAGGCCTCTCATTACACCATCATAGCCGATACCCTTTACCGACGTGGTCTGGATGGTACTCTACTTCGTTGTTTGGAACAAGAAGAATCCATAACTGCCTTGCGAGACGTACACGAAGGGATATGTGGAACACACTCCAATGGCCCTTCCTTAGCCAAGAAACTCATGCGTTTGGGTTATTACTAGCCAAATATGGAAATGGATTCATATCAGTTCGTCAAAAAGTGCAAACAGTGCCAAATACACGGGAACCTGATCCATGCACCTGCTCAAGAGTTGAGGCCTTTAACGACACCCTGGCCCTTTTGTCAATGGGGACTTGACCTTGTGGGAAAAATTCATCCACCCTCTTCCAACGGCCACAAATTCATCATAACCGCCACTGAGTATTTCACAAAGTGGATTGAAGCCGTTCCCCTAACCACCGTCACAATAAAACAAATTTTCTCTTTCATTCTGAATTACATTATCTGCAGATATGGCATTCCTTCATCCATCATAACGGATAATGGAAGACCATTCAAAAATCAGGATGTCCAGGAACTCTGTGAGCGTTTCAAGATCCAACATCGTTTCTCCACTCCATACTACCCCCAGGATAACGGCCAACCTGATGCATCAAATAAAACCATTCTAAAAATCCTAAAGAAGACTGTTAATGAGGCTGGCCGTGATTGGCATGTCCAACTCAATCCCACTCTGTGGGCCTACAGAACTAGTATACGCACTCCCACAGGTGCTACACCCTATGCCCTTGTCTATGGTTCAGAAGCCATCCCCCCCATTGAGGTCGAACTACCATCCCTCAAGGTGTCGTTGAAAGGTCTCATATCAGACAAAGAATACAGAGTCTCCAGGTTGCAAGAACTAGAGCTGCTAGAAGAAAGGCGCCAGAAAGCCTTCAATCATCTTAAAGCCTATCAATAGATGATGTCATGAAGCTACAACCACAAGGTTTGCCCATGATGTTTCAAGGTTGGGGACCTAGTTCTAAAAGAGAACCCTTGAAATCAACAAGACAGAAAAAAGAAAGGTAAGTTCGAGCCTAACTGGCTTGGGCCCTATGTGATTGTAGCTGCTTACGGATCAGGGGCATATCAGTTGGCCACTTCAGAGGGTGAGTTGCTAGATGATCCAATCAACAACATTTACCTTCGCCGGTTCTATACCTAGGAGAACCCCAATGCAAGAGGGCACAATAAAATCAAAAATAAAAAAAAAATCAAAAAAATTGAAAAGAGAAAATACAAAAAAATCAGACAAAAATAGAAAGCATACAAAAAAATCATCCTTTGGTGAAAACC
Organism: Cunninghamia lanceolata; assembly: GCA_027924645.1. Classification (NCBI taxonomy): domain Eukaryota; kingdom Viridiplantae; phylum Streptophyta; class Pinopsida; order Cupressales; family Cupressaceae; genus Cunninghamia; species Cunninghamia lanceolata. The sequence goes on along the minus strand of BSBN01001032.1, from coordinate 5,358,445 downwards.
TGGCAAACAGGCGCCTTGGATAGGTATCGTGATGAAAACCTGGCAAACAGGCGTCATGTTTACTCTCTAGCTTCTCGTGCAAATAAAAGCAAGTGGTGAAAACCTGGTAAACAGGTGTTACTTGTGATAAACCGCCTTCTCCATCTTTGGGAATCCAATCACCTTGAGTCCATTCTTTCACCATTTGCCCCATTCGACCCATATCTATCCCACAAATAAACACTTGACAGTTACCTATCGTGGCTTGATACTCTCCTTGTGGCCTTGTCAACCAATGTTTTGTCCCATACCGTCTCCTCAATATGAGCCTAGCATAGGGTCTCTTGTCAGTGTCCATGGTCCAAGTCCGTGAACTACGTTGCCTCTGTGCCATCACGTAGGCAAGGCCATTATTCTAATGCGTCCTCGAGGCTTCCATTTCTTCTATGGTCCCATTCATCCTCCTTCTTGTCTTCATTCTTGTCGTCTTTCTTCTAGTCCATCCATGGTCCATTAGGGTTTACCCTGAACTATGTTGCCTCTGCGTCGTCACATAGGCAAGGCCATTTAGCAATGAGCCCCCGAGGCACTGGGTCAGTCCCTTAGGGTCCGTCTCCCCAATAAGGATTGTGCAATCTTCTCACCAAGCAAGAAAACGCAAGCAAAACCCGTGCCTCAAGCAGAAATCTTGACTGTGAGCATCTTAACCTATCCAATGCAAAGCAAATACCCAAGGTCTTCTAAATGATTTTATTCAATCTACAGCAAGAAATAAACATATCTAATGGCAAGAATATTTTGTGGATTTGGAACTAGGGTTAAGTTACAGAGTCTTGATTTTTTGCTATCATACCTTCCTATGCTACTCAAGGATGCCAAAAGCTAGAGATGCTATGATGGGGGCATGATTACTTTCTTTGTTTGCTCTTTGTGGATTAAACTTTAGTAATGTGAAGCCTTGTCTAAGGACATGATCGGGAAAAGATCATCAAGGACATCAAAGGTATAACATGAATGGGGGCAATCCTTGTTTGTTGAAACGCAAGAAGTACTCAGGTCATCTAGATTCAATTTTGACTAGATGCTTGTATTAACTTGCTAAACCACAATCCATGTAAGCAGTACTCAGGTCATCTCAGTTCAATTATACCTAGATGCTTGTATTCACTTACAACATCTCAAAAAATGTACCAAAAACAAAATGCCCAATGATGAAATAAAGCACTCTAAAAGTAAAACATCCATCCTATATCCATATACACATCCATACATCCATATCCCATACAATCCTCATTACCCAAACTATGCAGAGTAACAATATCAAATGCAGTTTCTAAGTCATTCTATCATATCCATTCTTCTATCTATCATGTCATTCTTGTGTTGATAGAGTACATTTGGACTTCACAAAAACAAAGCATATAGGAGCATATCATATCACATGTAGAGTTAGTCATGAACATGGTTAAGTCAGTAGCATACCTGACACAATGCATTAAGTCATCCATACATCAGCATCATATCGCATCTTAAAACACAGAAAATCACAAAAACATAGCTAAGTGCATCACATACAAAGCTGCATCATCACATAGCAATCATATTGCATTTGCATTCATTTGAAACATTAGATCATATGGACATCCCATAACATCATACACAAAAGCTGCATCATCACATAAGAAATCATGTTACATAAGCATACATTTGAAACATTCAATCATATAGACATCATAAGCATACATTCGAAGCATTAAATCATATAGATATCATATAGCATCACATCAAAAAAATGCATCTCATATAGCCTCAGATAGACCGTCTAAGTCTACACATACATCACATCATCTAATAGAAGTAAATCATCATCTCATAACACATGCAATAGATACACAAAGTTGCATCATCATATATACTATCATGTAAGAGGTCCAAATGTACAATATCACCATCTCTCTCCAAAATCAAAGTGTCATATACAATATACATCCAACTGGATGGTGATACATGTCCCAAAAGTACAACATCTCATCTGTGTCTATCCCTGCGGCAGTGGGCCACCACTGCTAGCTCTTGACTACTGAGGACCCATCACGGAAGCCCCTGACTGTGATGGACTTGCTCTATGAGTCACCCCAGACTGACTCCTGAAGCTCCCCGCCCTCTAGCTCGACACCATGGCCCCATGGTATAAACCTCGGTAGTACTGAGCCTGTGACTGTGCTCTAGCGAGCTCTGTCTGTACCTGTGCCAACTACGTCTACAACTAGCCTACCTGTGCCTGTGCCTGCTGCACCTGCCCCACCAAAAATGAGCTCGATGCATCTGTCCCCATGGCAACCACAGCAGTGTCCTGCTCTATACGGACAATACGTAACCGTGCGTCTGCCCTGTCTCTCTCGCTAGTTAGCCCAGCGATAACTGCTGCATCTGTCTCTCGCCTGCCATCGGCCCTCCTCAGCTGTGCCTGCAGCTCTCATACCTGTCCCCTCAGGCTGGCTATAGTCCTCTCATGCACATCTCCCTATACTAGCCCCTGTGCTGCCTCTGCCTGTCCTGGCCCCTGCGGCTGGGGCACCTGCTGCTGTGGTACCTGCTATGGTGGTGGCATATGCGCCTGCTAAGGTATCTGCTGCTGTGCCACCTGTCCTGGCACTGCCTGCTCGGCCTCTCTCTGCCTCTACCACCTCATCCTCATCCTCCTCTAGCTCCCCTCTTCCCTGGGCCAACTTGTCCCTCCTCTGAGTCCGCCTCATCAATACGAGGCACCAACATGCCACGTCCTGAATATCTCGGGAAAGGATGTGCAGTCATCCAATCCTCGTAATCCTATGTAACCCCTGCATCCGCTATCTCTCTCCTCATATCCCAGGCCACATAAAGAGTCTGCTTGAACTCTGCTAGGGCCTCCTCGTACGAAGCCATCGGCCCCCATCAGACCCTCTCTGCATGTGTCTGTGCGAATAGTGCCTGTCCCTGTGGCATACCCTGTCTCCTCCCAAACTGTCTCAGCACCCTACCCACCATCTGTCTCTCTAGGATATGTCGTGTCCGACCTATCAGCCACCTGGTCTGAAAGCAGTACGGCATCTCGTCTCCCTCATCGTCCCAGGGCTCACAGTCCATATATGGTCGCCAGACGACCACATCTACCCCATCCAAAGTGTGCCGCCAATACTCCAGCTTCCCCAGCCTATGCTGGGAAATCACTCCTGCATAGCCATAACTGTATGGCTCTCCTCTCTGCCTCGTGAACACACATATCGGCCTAGTCACCGCTATGTGCTCCCACAGCCAAAACTGTAGCAATAGTACACCAACTGATAGACTCGTGCTGCGGTGGTACACCACCTGATGCATATCGTGGTATAAATGGGCTAGTACGCAGACTCCCCATGCATATCGAGTGCCCTCAGTCAGCATTCGCTCCATAATCCTGCCCCATCCGATGGGGAACCCATGCAATCTCCTGTCCGGGCATAAACGCCCCTGATCAGTCCAGCCACAATCCCTGGGAAGTAGTCATAGCAATCATATATATCCTGCCACGGGATGACCTGTCCAACCAGCTCGAGATCATCGAACACTTGCTGGCACTCAGCGAGTCCTGCATCCTGCTGTGCGTCATACTCCACTAACTCACCCACCACGGGTAGGTGCAGTATCCGGTAAACATCTTCTAAAGTCACCGTCATCTCTCCAGTTAGAAAGTGGAAGGTCCCATCCTCACTGTGGAATCTCTCCACAGCAGCCGTTAGCAGTCCCCAGTTCGCCCGCACCTCGGGCATGAAGCATACATAGTCTAAACCCATAGCACCAAGCGCCACTCTGTCAGTCTCTGTCAACATATATCTCTATAATAGGGGCATGGGAAATGTCTCCCTCGACTGCAGTGTGTCTCGAATATCCTCCTGCAAGTAAGCAAGACAACGCGTCAGTCTCAAACGGCATATACCATACTCAACATACCTACTGAACTATATCAACTAAACTTAGCATTTCAAATTGATCAAAACAGCACACTACATCTCTTGACTAGATTCCTGCAATCTCGGAGATAGCTCATCAATTACCGCGTTAAACAGGACGCTAATCGAATCAATTTGGCTAAGTAATTTGCTATACAAAGCAAATGCGCCACTACAGGTGGTAAATGCGCCGTTTCTTTATAATAGCGTCGTTTCTTGATGCATGCGCCGCCAAAATTGGCATATGCACCGCTTAAATGCAGATGCACTGCTACAGTGCACATATGCGTGGTTCCCGTACATGCGCCACAGAACTCAGCATATGCGCCGCCCAATTATGAAAGCACCGCTTGATTCAACATATGCGTGGCTTTCACAGATGCGCCACTACATTGAACAGATGCGCTACCTAATCACATATGCGCAGCCTAATTACAGAAGCGCAGCTACAATGCACAGATGCACCATTTTCATGCATGCGCCACCGAAACCGGCATATGCACAGCGAAACGAGAAAAGTGCTGCTTCGCGGGGCATATGCGCCATTCTGCACTTCGGCGCATCTGTTTGACCTATTTTCTACATGCATTTATGACACCTAAAGTCGACCCTAGGAGTAATTTTTTGAATCACATACCAGGGGTCTTGCCTCTGCTAGCCGCCCGAATCGACGGACTCACTCGAATCGATGCTCCTCGCGTGGAATGTCTGCTGCTCTGGCTTCCATGCTGCTCCAAGTTTCTCTAGGCTCTCTCTATCCAATCCAGATCAAACAAGTGTGCAAATGACTATTCTTGTGGACCCAGCTCCTATTTATAGCCTCCGAACCCTAATTCTGGCTAGGTGGTGACTGTGACTACTTCCCGTGCCCGTTTTTTCTCCAATTTTCTTCCTGTTTCCCTGAAACACGTCCTTTTTCCTCTTGCCTATCCTAACCCCTTCGTCTTCATGAGATTGTCTGTCTCTGATTCTTTCACACTTTTCCTATCCAATCTCCTGAGGGGGCATCCTATCATCAGCAAGCCTGTACTAGGGGCAAACTAGGGCATATGTCACTGTCAGACTATTTATTCTTTGAAGCAATGCTGTAAACAGCATTGCATCAAAGAGGGGCAAAATGTATACGTCTAAAAATGACACGATTCATTCTAAATAAATATTCTAAATATTTATTCTGTTCTTCTACCAATTAAATAAATATTCCAAATTTATTTAATCAATTCACTGTTCCATAATTAAATAAATTTAATTTATTTAATTAAAATTCTTCTAAATGTCCTACATAATTAAATAATCATAAATTATTTAATTAATCCAAATTCCTCTATCCTAAGTTCTAAATTCAAAAATCCACCTCACCTTGTCCACCTCATCAGGTTGCACATGTAATTAAATATATTTAATATTTAATTATCTTATTTTCCCTCACCCACATGGCCTATTTCTTCTCAAATCAGAGGTTAGTTAACTAATCAATCAAAAGTGTTAACTAACCTGTCAATTGAGTCAATTCCTCAATCAATTCAGTCAGTTCCATAATCCACTCTTCTAACTGATCAATCAAGTCTGTTAACTGTTCAGTCAATGGAGTTAACTCTCCAATCAATTTTGTCACATCCCCTCTTTCATGATGGAGTTGGGACACTTGTCACATTTCTACTGGTTGCACATTCCTCAACCATCCTCAGCCGTTGATCTTCATATCTCCTCTCAACCATTGATTCCCATTCTTCCAAGTCTATAAATGAAGCTTCATCCCTCCATTCTAATCATCCAGGCTTTTGACATCGTTACTCTGCAGAAATATCACCAGTGTGCCTTTGGCACCCTTTTACCATCCACAAGCTTGAGATCACATACTTGCATTGGAGCTCATCTTCATTGCATATCACAACAGCCATTTACCATCAACTTCTTCGAACACAGCTTAAAAGAGTGCACTCTCTGAGGGCTCCCTTCATCTGCAAAAGGACGATCGTAATAGGCAAACAACAGAAGCATCGATTTCAGGGAAGGTTTGCTTTGTGTTATTCATTGCTATTTTCGTTTAATCTTCTTTGTTATCTCCAATTCTATTGATGTTTGGGTCATACATTATTCATTTGATTGATTCACGTTTTACCCTTACAGGATGTACTGTTGGTATTATGATGGTTATGCATGTTGTATTTTGTATTTTTCATGGATTATGTATGTAAGTTTATGCAAATGATATGAATGGAAATGTATGATAATGCAAATATGGAAATGGTAATTATTGGTGTGAACACATAATTCACACATGTTAAATTGACTTAGTGAGTCTTCTAGATGTCTAGGTGTTTCTAGTTGTGTGTTGAGTTGTTGATAGTTGGAGTGAGTTGTCTTATCCTCCACATGTACAATTAGTTATCATCCTCTAATTGACACATGTTGTAGGAATATCTCCACCTTTCACTCCACCCTTCTAGTTCTCACCTTGCCTTTATAAGCTAGGCTCACTCATTATATTTCATATAGTTTCATATGATCTTTGTATAGATTCTTGCTCCAATGTTTTAGCATCTTCTCTTGTCATCTTTGTGTGGAAGGTTGTCTTGATTGCAAGTGATCTTGGCTTGCTGAGTCACTTTGACTCTTACATGGTATCAGAGCCTAATCTACAATTCCCTTCCCTCATTAGAGAGATCTTGAGTGCAATTCATGGTGGATCTTGATAGTTGAGTATGCTCTTCTCTTGCATCGAATGATGACCTAGAGAATCAAAAAAACTTGATAGAGATACCAATTTTGTGAGGGTTTTCCCTTCTTGTCCTTGTATTACAAGTGCATTTCGGTGCATGTTGCTATAGATCAGACTTCACCATTGCGTCTGGAGTAGCCGAAATAGTCAAGATCACCTTTTGTTTCATCCAAATCAGACATTAGAGGCAAAATTGATGATGGTTTCAATTTGGGGCTCTTTGATGTGATCCAAGAGTACCAGCAATTGCATCCGGAGCAGCCAAAGTAGTAAGGATCACCTATCCAAATGCTGAAATCTGTTACTGTCACAAAAGGCAAAAAAACTTTTGCCCCACAGCCAGCCATACGGAATCTTTGCAGAGTATATCCCTGCAGAATCTTAGATGCAGTCACTGTGTAAGTGAATCAAGGCATACCATCCATTGATTTGTTATACAGCGAATATAGTTTTTATTTGTCAGGTAAAAAAAACTCCTCTGGTTTGTTCTTTTGTCTACAAATATATTGCATAGGGTACATCATACCCTGTTGCATCTGCTGCAGGGTACTGCAACCTCTGGCGGGTGCCACCTAACTCAGGCCCCACCCAAGCCTTACAACCCGCAGTTAATATAATTTACCAGCGATTGTATAATCTTTAGTAGCAGATATTTGTAGCATCCTGCAGACATTGTAAAGCACGAAGGCGGCAGTGTTTAACACATCTCAGCGGGTGGATCTGAACACTTAAGGGCATCTACCAACTTACACCATGCAGTTAGAGTTTCTCATCGGTAATCAAATCACAATCCCTTCACCGGCGGTCATTGAAGGCAAATATCTTCAGCGGCCACAACGGATCGGTGGAATCTTCAATTCCTTGATGGCATTTTTCTTGAACTACCACCCCCTCACAATCTCTAAACACACCAGTAAGTGGCGGTCATTGGTTCCAAAGCCTGGTGGTTTGAAATCTGGTCAAATCAATAGTCAATCGGCACTCTACAGTGGCATTTACCAGCTTCTGATGACCACATAAACAACTTCTTCGTCTGTGTTTAGAGAAGTCAGTGGTGGAAAAACCTCCACTGAAGGAAGAGAGGCCAATCAGGTATGGAATCCTGCTAGCCAGTCATGCGGTGATCATACCCAGTGGATGTATTAGATCTCTCAGTGGCAATTAAACAAATAGCAGTAGTCCACATACGTTGCATCGTCTGGTTTTATCTACAGTCAAAGTTTTATAAGCCTACATACCGGTTGGAATCTTTGCATTACGTTTTCTACAGGTTATTTTGCTCATTGGTCAGCAATCTTAGCAACATTGGCATTCATTAAAGATCTTATGGTCGGCAGGTATGTAATAGAGGCTTTGGCCTTCTAATAATCGCTTGGTCTTCACATTGATCCAGTAGTCCAAGTTTCAAAGACTTCTGCAGTGTAAATTAGAGATTGGCATTTTCGTTGTTACACCGGAATAACAAGCTCATGCCAGAATATTTTCTTTGCTCATTTGTTGTTCCTTACCAATGTTTATAACAATCAACAAACTTATCTATTGTTTGCATTGGTTTTTATCTCAGTCTAGCGGGAGCCTTAAGCTTGGGGCCCGTTGGCCAACATGGAGGCTAAAGTTCCACAAACCAAAGTTTATTCCGAGTGAACAGTTTATAACATCCACATCCACACTCAAACCAAGTATTTTTTTCCTGTATCAGGGTGTTTTTTTCACTCATCGGCGGTATTTTCCTCCCGACAGTGGTTTTCCGGTAACAGAGAGCATATTTCGGCCAAGACTAAATATTTCATCGACAAGGGGCCCTGTTTTGCCCTCAAAGTCCTAAAGTAGGGTTTTCTTCTTTTTTGTACAACTTTTGCCCATGGTGCCAAAATCAGGCAAATTATATATCAACGGAAAGCTAACAGAGAGCACTTCGCAGTTGTTTAGTCCTTTTTGCAGATTTTGTTGTTTGATAGTATTTATTGTAGGTAGAAGACAAATCATTTCATTTGGCTCCCAAGCTCATAACTTTTTACCACGAACTCTGATTTTCACGATTCTTGTGGCATCGGAAAGGTATTTAGGAGCTCTACACATCCATCAATGCACTTTTCTCAATTTTTTCTCTAGGATCATTTTATTTCATTTATCAATTTTTTGGCATTTGCGTGATAACTTGAACAATTTGATACTTGAGAGGGTGAAATTTGTTTTGAGAGGATTTGTTTGTTGTAATACATCATTGTGAATGATTGTAATCTTACTTGAATCTATTTTTAAAGAGATTTTGTTATTTTCCCCTTTTTGGTCCATTGAGGACAATTTTAAATCGCACTAAGTATAAAGTGCCACAACAAATTGGGGGGACTCTCTTACATAGTAAAGGGGTGTTGTTGTGTTGTTGTCTCTCTTTTTCATCATGGATGTGCCTAAATTTCAACTTTTAACTCCATATAATTATCTTGAATGGAAGAAAAACATGGAGTTTGTGTTGTATAAACAAAAGTTACATAGAATAACTTTAGGCACAGATCCTAAACCCACAAGTGCTACTGAGAGAAGAAAATGGTTAGACAGAAGAGATGAGACTTTTAGCACACTTTGTCTTTCTATTTCTCAAGATTTGATATTTCATGTTGAGTCTTGTACTACACCAAATGAGATATGGACAACACTGGACAATCTATTTGGCAAGCAAGATAAAATAAGAAGGTTCAAATTGGAAAATGAGCTAATTGCACTTAATCCTCAAGACTTTGATCAAATTGAAGACTTCTTCACCAAATTTAAGTCTCTCAGGTTGCAACTCAAACAAAGTGGTATTGAGAAAGAAGATGAACAATTGATTCCATCTATTCTTGCAAAATTGGGTCCTGCATATTCAGTTTATGTTTCTACCTTTTATGCTACAATGGATGCCTTTGGTACTAAGTTTACCATGCCTTCACTTGAGGAGTTTTTTGCACAACTCACAAGAGAACAAGCCAAGCTACTACACATGGGCACATTGAAGTCACCTAGAAAATAGGCTCTAGTTGCAACACAAAGCACAAAAGATCTTAAGGCTTCACATAATAAGGGAAAGAAATAGAAGGATTCAAAGTCTAATGAGCAAGAGAAAGAATCAAAGAAAACCCCCAACTCTTCTTCCAAAGAGGAGTCCAATAAGAAGAAGAAGCCAAAGTGTTCTTATTGTAAGAAATTGGGTCATGATGAGACTAAATGTTATGAGCAAAAGTTTGAAGAGATGTCTCAGCTTCTTCAAAAACATAGCATTGAGTATTCTCCATCAACAACAGTTTTACCCAAGTCTTCTTCTTCGCCACAATCATCATCTACATCTACAAGAACAACCAGATTTGCTAATTGGTCAGACAAAGGAAAAGGACAAGCACTCCTTGCTTCAACAAGTGTACAGTCAGAGAGATGGCTTCTTGATTCTAGAGCTTCTCATCATATGGCATCTTCATAGGATGTTCTCTTCATTTCAGTCATGTACTTCACCACCTATTTTGATGGGTAACAATACATACATGCATGCAAGTGGTAAAGGAATAATTGATGTTGGTGACTCATGTACATTCAACAATGTGTTGTGTGTACCTTCCTTGACAACCAATCTCCTTTCCATCTACCAGATTACTCATTGTGGTGCAGGGAAGACAATTGAGTTCACTCCTGATTCTGTGATTATACAGGACTTGGAGAGTAGAGATATCATTGCTGTTGGGATGGCTGATCATGCATCTCACTTGTATACTTTCTCCCATTTTGTTTCTGATGATGATGTAGATCCATTGATTGATATTCACACTTATGCATCAAGTGTGAATCATGTTTCTAAGGAGAAGTTTGGTCACTTGAACCTTGGTGTTCTTGCATCTACTTTGGTTCCTGAGACCAGTTTTGATCTTCCTCCTTTTGCTTCTACTGAGATTGGCATTGACATAGTTTCATCCATTTTAGTTGAGTAGGATATTCCTTGTCTTCTAGATACATGTTTTTGGGATGAGTACTTGACAGGTATTTAAGACTTGTTTTGTGAGTCCTATCTTGATGACTTGGAGGACATCATCAATGACATTCATCTCCTCTTTGAAGGAGATGAATCTTCTACTTTGGATGACCAAGAACCTTCTCTTCACTTGTCCCAGTTTGGCACTGAGTTGGAGTATCTTGAGCATCATTCAGAGGATTCTTCATCTTTACAGATTGATGATCTTGAGTTTTCATCTTGTCCTGGATTGTCACATTTTTTAATTGGGCATGCAGCACCTGCTTATGTGGCATCTTTTGGTTGTGACATGTGGACACTTGACCAATTTTTTAGAGACATCATACATCATGAGGCTTTTTCCCTCATACCTTGAGATGGAGTTTCTTCGACATCAGCCTTTGGACTTGTTTCTTTTGAAGGGGAGGAATGTTGTTTGCAGGCTTTGGATTCTCTTTAGCATTCTTCTTCAAGCATTCACCATCGGCACATGAGCTACTTCATTGTGGGGGGGACCTATAGTCTCACATTTGCTCTCCTATGGGGGGGTACTTGATTGTATATATGTGTTGGATGTAGTTCTTGGGGGGTCTTGAGTCCTTCCAATGCATCTTTCATTTGTTTTTTGCATTCTCACTTTTGGAGAGGAGTTTTGTCCCATGTGGTTTTCTCCTTTTCTCCACTTGAGATTTGTTGTACATGGGTACCTAACATGGCCTAGTAGCCAGGACCAATCCATCATTGCATCTTTGTTTTAGTCAACTACTCCCTAAGTTGCACTTAAGGAGGAGTGTTGGTGTGAACACATAATTCACACATGTTAAGTTGACTTAGTGAGTCTTCTAGATGTCTAGGTGTTTCTAGTTGTGTGTTGAGTTGTTGATAGTTGGAGTGAGTTGTCTTATGCTCCACATGTGCAATTAGTTATCATCCTCTAATTGACACATGTTGTAGGAATATATCCACCTTTCACTCCACCCTTCTAGTTCTCACCTTGCCTTTATAAGCAAGGCTCACTCATTGTATTTCATATAGTTTCATATGATCTTTGTATAGATTCTTGCTCCATTGTTTTAGCATCTTCTCTTGTCATCTTTGTGTGGAAGGTTGTCTTGATTGTAGGTGATCCTGGCTTGCTTGATATGATATGTGAATCATGTGTATAGATAAATGATAATGATATGATATGTGATGGACCTCTATATGCCTAACACACATTATTTTTCAAGATAAGAGATGTGGAAGAAGGATGATGGAAATGATTGATCTTGGCTGAGGACTATATAAATGAATAATGAGATGAATAGATGGTACGATGGGCAACTTTAAAAGTAATTGCTCAAAAATGAAAAGAAATGCAATCCTTATATTTGATATAGCATGTGGATGTTATGTACTAGGGTATAGAAGACCAAGGTGTCAAGATATCCAATGCAAAACTAACATGCTACAGTCTTGTCTAAATGCATGAGGTCAAGATGTTGAGCCAACATACACAAGATATGAATAGCAGCTAGTGTTTTGAGATGGACTTTGATGCTACAAGCAATGGTTTGAGCTTATCTCCACTATGCATAGTTTTACCTTGTTGGTTATATGTATGGAGCTAGCTCTTAACATAGAATAGTCTCATGTGCATAAGAGACTATTTAGCTTCTCAGATGCTAGAGATATTGATATGTAAGATGCTAATCCCAACACGTACAAGATACCAATATGCTTATGAAGAGAATAAGATCATCCCACAAACACAATATACAAAAGCAATATGACCATGCCCCATTCCTTCATCGCAACATACCAAGATATGGTAGATCAAGGAAGTCTTGATTAGGCATAGAAAAGGGACAAAAGATAAATCAAAAGATAAAACAAAAGATATTGTCATCATGTTCTCTTGCTAAATTTTGGTGCTCTTGGATGGATTTAAGAGGAAAGTTGCATCATGTTGAAGGCTAAAGATGTTGATAAAATGCTATAGCAAATGTTGGCTTAAGGCATGCGGACAAATAGCTTCTAGCTTATTCTTGATTGGTTAAGTGCTTGAGCTTTTAGTATACACATAGTCTACTTCCTGCTTGATCTAATCAAAGAGAAGAAAATGGAAGATGAGAGGAGATAAAGAAGATGGGGTGGATCACCTGTGCTTGAGTACTGGAAACTTCCTTCATATTCTAGACTGCCTACATACCCTATGTCCATGGGATCAAAGCACATTTACGATGAAGATGTGACATGATGAATATGTAGTTTTGGGTTTTATTGATGATGTGTGTGATGAAAAATAGAAGAATGTGAGATGAAAGATTGGAGGATGAGTAGAAGAAAGATGGAAGATGGGTGATGAGAAGAGAGGCTATCATCTTAGCCTGAATTAGAGTGCTTCCTTCACATCTCAGATTGCCTACATACCATGTATCCATGGGATCAAGGCTTTAAGAATAGAGCTGGGATGTAGTTCTTGCTTATTACACTGGTGAGAAATGTTGAAAGAATCAACTTATTTCTCAGGTGCTTGCGTTGGCGATGTTTTTGATGCTTTTGGGATGTCGGTTGAGCTTGAATTGATTGCAAAAATATGAGTCCTTGATGCAAATGTGTGCCATGTTTGACATTGGATGAATGCTATGGTTGAAGTTGGAAGTTTACTGTGTTGTGAGATAAGGTGTTTGGTGTGTTATTTGCTAGAGATGGCGGTATCCACATCCAAATAAGGCTCAACAAGTGCCCCCAGTGCAGGATAAGGTTTATTGTGGAGAAGCGACAATGGATAGCGTGTGCGGACAAGATGCTAAGGTGCTAAAAAGATATAGTTATCGCAACAATGTCTCAAGTATGATAGCTAGCATTGACAAAGGCGAAGATGGAAAAATTGTTTATTATGATGAAATGCATATTATGATATGGATTATGTAGGATAGGATGGTGAAGTATGATAGGAAGAGTGGTGATCAAACAAACTAAGTAGATAATGGAAGTTGGTCACTATGCATAGCACCTGTTTGCCAAGTTTTCACTATGGTGCTTATCCAAGGCGCATGTTTACCAGGTTTTCACCAAAGGATGAATTATTTATCTTATAATATTATTTTTTTGTTATTGAAAGCACCACAAAAATGGTTTTCATAATTGGATGGATTTTTTCTTATTATTATTACACATGGCACTTATTTACCAAGTTTTCACCATGGTAATGAATAGGAGGGACTCAAGTGTCTAGTTTTGTGGATGTTGGTAGTCCTGTTAGAGATGGATGTCATCGCATGGACCATGTTGTTATGCTTCAAGATGTTGGTAAGGGATTGCATGGATGGAAGATGGATTAGGTAGAAAGTGGATTAGGATGAAAGGTTTATGTAAGGATGGGGGATAGATGGATTATGATGAAAATGCTAATGGATTGTGATGTGGATTATGGAGAGCTTATACAAAAGAATGGATTGTAGGAAGGTGATTGGGAAGATATATATAAGATAACAGATAAAGGATAGTAGACGACGGATGGGGGAGATGGAGGTATGTGGAAATATGGGATGGAAGGGAACCATGACCAACAGTTGCACACACCATGATAAACATTGAATCTTTAGATGGGAAGGTGGCGTAGGAAACAAGAGTGATATGTGCTTATGAGATGAATGATGGAAGGATTTATGGACCCACATAGACTTAGTATTTTTATGATTTTTTCTTTGCTTGTGGGATTGTTGGATGGAATAAAAGTTTTTGGATGGAAGTAGGCTTTGATTGGGATTTTTCATTTATGATAAGGATGCCTCATTCAGTTGGCTTACTTGTTTGCTTAGGAACCCAAACCATTTTGAGTGTCGGCTCCTCTTGTGGAGTTATAGGCTCAGCTAGCTTTGTAGATGTATTAGGCTGTGATTCTTTGCTTTGATGCCCTAAGGCATGAGAATCTTTAGGATTCTTGGTAGTTTTTTTGGTTTTATAAATAGAGGTATCCACATTTTTATTTTTGAATCCCATGGATTTGATAGAAGAGGGGTTGGCGGAATGAATGGAAGCTTTATGCTTAGACGATATGTGCATTTGTTGGTCATGATTAGGAATGTAATGGTGCTGATGGATAAAGGGATAATTACGCATTGGTAACAATGGAGGTGAGAAAAATGGAGGGATATTAGGGGTTGGAAGTAGTGGAGGTAAATTGGATGATGGAAGATGTACGGTTACATGCTTTTGGAGGTTATAGGATGGTGGAAGTGGAGGATTTGGAAATAAAGTGGATGGTGGGAGTTTAGGAGTTGGAAGAAGCAGAGGTAGATTAGATGGTGGAAGATGGATAGTCACATGCTTATGGGGTTTAGAATGGGGTTTTTGACAGGAAATGGTGGACTTAGGATGGATGGAGGAATTCCAACATATTTATATTGGGGAGGCCTATGTTTGACACTAGGACTAGGAGTGCTTGTAGAACTAGACTTGAGTTCATCATTAGATGGGGATGAAGGGGTTGCAGAAAGCATAAAGATGGAGGATCCCAGAAAAAGGTCAGTGATATGAAAGGAGGAGTCATTGATGGTATCGGAGTTAGAAGTCTCTCTTACCAAAGAAGATCTAGCTTCTATATCAGAAATGGATATGGATGAAGATTCTTGCAATGTGTATTCACCAGGACCATGCTCGGTGTACTTGATACGGAGATTGGAAGTGGCTTTGCTAGATGATGGATTGCGTAGGTTGGATGGATCTACATATGATGAAGATGGATATGCCTCGGTGTTGATAGGAATGCGGTTTGGACTCTGATATTTAGCTTGAAAGGAACAACAAAATTCAAATGGATTGGGATCAGCATGGATAGTAATCTCAACACTGTTATGTGGAAATTTAAGACATTGATGGTATGTAGAAGGAACTTCCTTGAGGGCATGTATCCATGGATGACCAAGGATGATGTTATAAGGAAGCTCAATATCAAGAACTTGACAATGAGTTTTAGTAGTGATCGGCCCAACTTGGATAGGCAAGTAAATAATCCCTTCAGTATCTCTCTTGGCATCATCATATGCTATGATAGTAATGACCTTGGAGGTGTCAACATCTTTCTTAGAATATCCCAATTGTTTTATTAATTTCAAGGAACATATATTAAGACTAGCTCCACCATCCACTAAGATTCGTTTGATATGGTGTTGTTTGACAAACACTTCAATGTGAAGGGCTTTGTTGTGTGAAGGATGAATGGAGGGCTGAATATCTTTGTCATAAAAGGTTATATGACAAGGGGCTGCAATGCTAGTGACCATAGATTGAAATTGTCTGATATCAATATCGTTAGCCACCAAAGATTCTTGTAAGGCTTTGTCAAGGATAGCTTTGTGAGCAAGGGATATGTGAAGCAACTCAAGAATGGAAATATGCGTAGGTGTTTTTCCAAGGTGATCAAGGATATTATAGTTAGAGAATGGTCAAGAAGGATGGACAGGTGCTCCTTGAATGGTAACGCGACCTCTTCGAGTAGTTACAGTGCAGTCAAGTGCTTTGCCTTGGATAGTATTGGTAGAAATGTGAGCATGGTCAATGCGTCCAATAGTAGATGATTCATAGTTGTACTAAATGGCATTCCTAGCATGAGGGTTACTTGGTTTATCATGAGATGGAAGTGGATTCTTGAAAGCATCTAGATCATAGTTCGATGTTGGTTGCTGTGCAGGTTGAGTAGTTGAAGGTGTAATTTTGATTAAACCTTGATTGATGCAATCTTGGATAACATGCTTTAAGTTCATACAACCATTTGTTTTGTGTCCTTTAACTCTATGGTAATCACAATACTCATTTTATTTATACCAAGGAGCTTTGAAGAGTGGTTCACCGTTGGGTGGTGCATCCGGTAACATAATATTGCTCGCTTGGAGAAGTTTTCAAAAGAGAACTTCCATAGGTTCTGCTAATGGTGTAAATTGTCGGTGAGGATTTGAAGTTTGTCTTTGTCGAGTTCATTGAAAAGGTTGTGTTGTTGTAGAAGCTACTTGAATGTTAATGGAAGCTTTCATAGTTTGTATGTTCTTTGCATCCACAACACCATCATTAACAACATTCTTGTTTTTGTTCCAAAAGCAAGACTTATCATTGGAGTTTTGAGGATAGTCTTTGTTATCGCAAAAAATCTTGATAGTGCCTTTAGAAATTAAACCTCATTCAATGATGGTTCCTTTGGAAACAAGTTCATCAAAGGTGCTAGCACTTTGCAATTGTAGTTGGAATGACAGATCGAGATGGAGATTTTGAACAAAGATATTGAGTTGTTGTTTTTAACGTATTTCCCATGATAGCTTGCTAGCCATATTACGCCATTGTTAAGTAAATGAAGAAAAGGCTTCACCATTGCATTGTTTATTGTTGACAAGGTCATTCATGTTTACCTCATGTTTAATGTTAAAAGCAAAGTGGGATCGAAACTTATTGTCTAACTCCACAAAAGACTTAATTCCCAGAGGTAAATGAGAGAACTAAGTTTGTCCTGCTAAGCTTCTAGGAAATAGTCTTAAAAGATATGTATCGTCATGAGCAACATCGAGACATGCCACAAACAATGCTCTAAGATGGTCTTTCAGATTTCCTTTTCCTTTGTACTTGTCAAATTGTGGAATTTCAAAGTGTGGCAGAAAAGGTGTCATATGAAGTGACTTGTCAAATAGATAAGCGCATATGTTTCCTAAGGAAAATGTCTTCATGCTTTGTCCTACCACTTGGTTAATCATTTGTTGAACATCTGCTGGAGATAATTGTTGTTGTTGCAAAGGGGGTGAAACATGGTATGATGTGTATTGAGGTTGTTGTTGTGGGATATATGAAGCCATGACTATTTGTTGAGGTTGCATACTCACAATGTATGTCAAAGGATTGGTATACGACCCATATTTGGTTGAAGATTGTTGTCCTTGAGACACAAGTGGTGGTTGGGTATATTGTGACGAACTAGCACCAAGATTTTGCATCACATGAGAAGTGGAAGATGGATTGGCATCAGTTAATGGTTGTGAATTTGGATTTGGGTTTGTGACATGGTAAGTGATAAAAAGATTGGTAGATGAGAAAGAAGGATGGACACCTGGGTTTGTATTTTGGACAACATGAGGATTGGTATATGTCATGTGTTGGGTGACAATAGAAAAACCTTGGGTAGCATAAGATGGATTGATGGTTTGTGAAAGATTGTAAGAAGATGATGGAATGAATGTAAGTTGATCAACATAACTGACTATAGTGCTAGGATTGGCTTAAGAAACAATAGGCGGGTCACTCATGTCAATAAGACTAACATTGTGATTGTATGATGTATTGGATGGATTAGTCGAGATACAGGAGATCATATTAGCAGCAGTAGGGATATGAGATGTGGTGTCCACATGTGATGTAGTGGATTGCGATGGTTGTGAAGTGTTGACCATTGGTGTTGTTTGGATAGTTTGGGAAGCTTGCGGACTATGGGATATGGGGATAGCTTGTGATGTTTGGGGAGTTTGCACTTGGGCCACATGGATAGCTCATGTTACTTGAGGTATGGAAACGGTCATGGTGGGAGAAGGAGTATGTTGGGGAACATGGAAAGGTCGAATGTTTAGATTTTGTGAAATGAAAGGGAGTACATTAGTTGGAGTTATCAAAGGTTCTTAAGTGTACTCCGAGTGTGGTGGATCAAATGAAGTAACAATATGCAATGAAAGAGATGGGTTGGAAGATCTTCTTTGTGGCCACAACACCATCATTAACAACATTCTTATTTTTGTTCCAAAAGCGAGACTTATCATTGGAGTTTTGAGGATAGTCTTTGTTATCGCAAAAAATCTTGATAGTTCCTTTAGCAATTAAAGTTCATTCAATGATGGTTCCTTTGGAAACAAGTTCATCAAAGGTGCTAGCACTTTGCAATTATAATTGGAATGACAGCTTAGGATGGAGATTTTGAACAAAGATATTGAGCTATTGTTTTTTAGGTATTTCCCTAGATAACTTGCTAGCCATATTACACCATCATTGAGTAAATGAAGAAAAGGCTTCACCATTGTTTTGTTTATTATTGACAAGGTCATTCATGTTTACCTCATGTTCAATGTTAAAAGCAAAGTGTGATCGAAACTTATTTGCTAACTCCGCAAAAGACTTAATTCCCGGAGGTAAATAAGAGAACCATTCAAGAGCTTGTCCTGCTAAGCTTCTAAGAAATAGTCTCAAAAGATATGTATCATCATGAGCAACATCGAGACATGCCACAAAGAATTCTCTAAGATGGTCTTCTGGATTTCCTTTTCCTTTGTACTTGTCAAATTGTAGAATTTTAAAGTGTGGTGGAAAAGGTGTCATATGAAGTGACTTGTCAAATGGATAAGAGCATATGTTTTCTAAGGAAAATATCTTCTTGTTTTGTCCTACTGCTTGGTTAATCATTTGTTGAACATCCGCTGGAGATAATTGTTGTTGTTGCAAAGGGGGTGAAACATGGTATGATGTATATTGAGGTTGCTATTGTGGGATATATGAATCCATGACCATTTGTTGAGGTTGCGTACTCACAATGTATGTCAAAGGATTGGTATGTGACCCATATGTGGTTAAAGATTGTTGTCCTTGAGACACAAGCGATGGTTGAGTATATTGTGACAAATTAGCACCAAGATTTTGCATCACATGAGAAGTGGAAGATTGATTGGCATTAGTTAATGGTTGTGAATTTGGAGTTGGATTTGTGACATGGTAATTGATGGAAGGATTGGTGGATGCGAAAGAAGGATAGACACTTGGGTTTGTATTTTGGACAACATCAGGATTGGTATATGTCATGTGTTGGGTGACAATAGGCAAACCTTGGGTAGTATAAGATGGATTAATGGTTTGTGAAGGATTGTAAGAAGATGATGGAATGGATGTAAGTTGATCAACATAAGTGACTATAGTGCTAGGATTGACTTCAGAAATAATGGGTGGGTCACTCATGTCAATAAGACTAACATTAAGATTGTATGATGTATTGGATGGATTAGTGGAGATAGTGGAGATCATATTAGCAGTGGTACGAATATGAGATGTGGTGTCCACGTGTGATGTAGCAAATTGTGATGGTTGTGAAGCTTGGACCATTGCTGTTGTTTGGATAGTTTGGGAAGCTTGTGGACTATGGGATATGGGGATAGCTTGTGATGTTTGGGGAGTTTGCACTTGGGCCACATGGACAACTTGTGTTACTTGAGGCATGGAAACAATCATGGTGGGAGGAGTATGTTGGGGAACATGGAAAGGTGGAATGTTTAGATTTTGCAAAATGAAAGGGAGTACATTGGTTGGAGTTATCAAAGGTTCTAAAGTGTACTCTGAGCATGGTGGATCAAATGAAGTAATAATAGGCAATGAAAGACATGGGTTGGAAGATGGATTTTGTAATATGGTATGGGATGGTGTGACTATAGTAGATGGTCCCTTTGCAATAATAGTAGGAGTGTTTGGATTGTGCTTTCTAATACCGGATATGTCAAATCTCTTGATAATTTATCTCCCATGTGGCCAAGTTGCAATAAGTAGTGATTAGGACCAAATAAAACAAGTCTCTCAAATTGATCCCATACATGTGTATCTCAAAATTCTTATAAGTCTTCTTGGGATTGTTCTTCATAAGTCTCAAAAAATGTTTGAGGTTGAACTTGTTGTGAAGATGACTCTCCAATGGTGTACCCATGGGGCACAAACATATGAGGAGGCATACCGGTCATAAATTGAGACGCGTCTCTAAGAGGTGTTGATCTAGATTGTTGCATCTTAGCTTCCATCTCAGCTTGCAATTTGGCTTCCATTTCAGCTCACAATTTGGCTTCCATTTTATATTGACTCCTAGTTTGAGGCATGATGAATGAAGTTGAAAACTAAACTTTAGCTTGTCAAGGTTTTGAGACCCAAAAAGATGATGGTTTGCTGATTGTTTGGTTGCTAGTTATTGGTTGTTAGTTTGCTATTTGCTTTGTTGTTGGGTTGCTTGGTTGGATGTTTACTTTATTGTTGGGTTGCTTGGTTGTTTTTTTGGTTGGACTTCCCTAGAGAATAGCTCACACACTCAAGGGAAAAGTTGTTTGCTAAGGTTGCTATTTTGCTGATGTTGCTAAAGCTAAAGCCAAGAGATTATGTTTTGTTGATTGATCAGGTTGATTGATTTGATGTTTGGTTTTTTGGTTTGGGATCTCAAAAATATGAAAAGCTCACAAAGTTCAATTAGTTGGTAAACTCAAAGTAGGAGAGAAAGTCCAGGTATCTGCTAATGATCAGAGACAGGTCTAAAAGCTAATGCTAAGGCTAAGCAAGTTGGAAGTGTAGATGATTCAGCTGAGTCACTAAGATTTGCTGGTAATTGACCACAAGTGATAGGTAATAGCTCATATGCAACTCAAAAAAGGCCAAAAGCGATTGGTAATAACTCAAATGTGATTTGGTTTTGGTTTGGATAACAAGCTACAGTTTTAACCAGAGGTGAGCCAATTTGCTACATGCGATTAGTATTGACTCATAAGCAATTTATTGTTGATCAAAGGTGATACAGTTTAGACCAGAGGCAGCTGACTGTTGTTTAAAAGCGATCTAGTTTAGGCAAAAGTGACTGACTGTTGTTTAAAGGTGATCCAGTTTAGGTTAAAAGTGACTGACTATTGTTTAAAGGTGATCTAGTTGTCTATATGTGTGTAGTTTAAGCTCAAAAGTGACTGTGTCTATCAAGAAATATGTTTGATTTGTGTTTTTTTACAAGAAAATAGTAATTGCAGTCACTCACACTCACAACAATCACAAACTTGTACAACCTAGGCTAGGAAAGGACTGTATTTGTTGAGTCCCTTGGTCGTGCTTATCTAAAGCGGATAGCTTCAGGATCTTGGTAGCACTGGCTCCTCTCCATGACACACACTTCTCATGCATACCAAGATCCAGGTTTTCCAAGGCTTGTCCTCCCACCAAACCTTAGGATTGTCCTTGCTATCTCTTCTAAGAACCACGTGAATTGGGGTGGCTTCAAAGGTCCCACCTTTTGCATCAACAAATAGAAAGTTTTTGGCTACTACATAAAGTTTCTAATAAGGGCATTTGTTTGGGTGGCTATACGTGCAGCAGCACTACTCTCCATTATGGAGTCTCCCAGCCTTCAAGGGTTACACCTTAGAGGGTTTTGGGGGAGGTTGGCTATCTGTATAACACAACAACACCCATTGTTTGTAGATTTTGACACAAACACTTTTTTTATATAGTGGTTTGGAAGGACTTGGCTTTAGCCCGTTACTGCTTGGGTCGTATCCCTTCTCACACCGAGAAGGCATGCCCTCTAAAGATAGTAACAAGTTCTCATACACCTAAGATCCATTTGATAGGCAAGGGGAGAGGATACTTTTGTTATTAAATTTGGGTTACAATCAAGCACACATAAGCAATCAAAAAAAAGATAAATCAAGCACGGAGCAAGCAATGATTCTTTTTAAGCACCAAGCCCAAATGTTCCTAATTTAGTGAAAAAACACAAGTCTTGGACCAATCAAAGCTACAACAGATATGTTAGTAGTTTGATAACCTCCTTTTCTTAGAAAATTGATAAGATGTTGCACAAATACCTAATTGGTAGCCAAGAAAACCAAACTGCTAATGATAAGGACTGAAAACGACACAGTTTACCAAAGGTGATTAACTGTTGATCAAAAGTGAACTGTATTCTGCCCCAGGTGAAATGTTATAGATTAGAAGCAATGCCAGTAATTTTAGATGCAGAATGATAAATCTCATAAGCAATGTGAAAAAGTAATAGGCGACTAGTTATGGGTCATAAGTGACTCAAATCTGTGAAAAAAATAGAATGTAAGAAAAACCCTAGTTTCACAATAAGCGATTCAGATAGCTAAAGGTGATCATTGTTAGGTTAAAAGTGATTCAAATAAAGGTATAAGCGACCACTGTTAGCTTGTAAGCAATGCAAAAGAGGTAGTAAGCGACTACTGTTTGCTCAAAGTGATCCAGGAATGTTAAAAGTAGCAGGTTTCAGCTCAAAAGTGATGCATATATTCAGACAGTGACTAGTTTTAGCTCAAAAGCGACTGGAACTTGCCATAAGCGTTTGGAAAATTTGATCTTCACAAAAACAACTTCAAATAGAAAAGTTAATCAAGGACGTGAGCCCACCGGGCATGCCAAATGTAGTTAGGGTAAAATTGCAAATAGGGTAAATGAATAAACAACAATAATCAAACCCTAACAGTTGCACAATGAAGCACAAGACAACATGAAAATCAAAATAACAAATGTAAATGCAAATTGATCTCCATGCTATTCTTGATTTATCTCCATTGCTTCTCTCCACCTCACATGATCATGCAAGATTTTGAAGGTTGATTGTTGGAGGAATGTTGGGGAACATGGAAAGGTGGAATGTCTAGATTTTGTGAAATAAAAGGGAGTACATTGGTTGGAGTTATCAAAGGTTCTAAATTGTACTCCAAACATGGTGGATCAAATGAAGTAATAATAGGCAATGAAGGAGATGGCTTGGAAGATGGAGTGTGTAATATGGTAAGGGATGGTGTGACTATAGTAGATGGTCCCTTTGCAACAACAGCGGGAGTGTTTGGATCGTGCTCTCTACTAGCGGATATGTCAAAATCTCTTGATAATTTAGCTCCCATGTGGGTAAGTTGCAAGAAGTAGCGATTAGGATTAGATAAAACAAGTCTCTCAACTTGATCCCATATATGTGTATCTCAAAATTCTGATAAGTCTTCTTGGGATTGTTCCTCATAAGTCTCCAAAAATGTTTGAGGTTGCACTTGTTGTGAAGATGATTCTCCACTGGTGTACACATGGGGCATAAACATATGAGGAGGCATATTGGTCATAAATTAAGTCACGTCTCTAAGAAGTGTTGATCTAGATTGTTGCATCTTAGCTTCCATCTCAGCTTGCAATTTGGCTTCCATTTTAGCTTGCAATTTGGCTTCCATTTCAACTTTATATTGACTCCTAGTTTGAGGCATGATGAATGATTTTGAAAACTAAACTTTAGCTTCTCAAGGTTTTGAGACCCAAAAAGATGATAGTTTGCTGATTGTCTGGTTACTAGTTGTTGGTTGTTAGTTTTTTGTTCGCTTTGTTGTTGGGTTGCTTTGTTGCTTTGTTGGTTGGACTTCCCTAGAGAATAGCTCACACACTTAAGGGAAAAGTTGTTTGTTAAGGTTTCTATTTTGCCGATGTTGCTAAAGCTAAAGCCAAGAGATGATGTTTTGCTGATTGATCAGGTTGATTGATTTGATGTTTGATTTGCTGGTTTGGGATCTCAAAAAGATGAAAAGCTCACAAAGTTCAATTGGTTGGTAAAATAAAAGTAGGAGACAAAGTCCAATTATCTGCTAATGATCAAAGACGGGTCTAAAAGCTAATGCTAAGGCTAATCAAGCTAGAAGTGTAGTTGATTTGGCTGAGTCACTAAGATTTGCTGGTGATTGACCACAAGCGACAGGTAACAGCTCATATGCAACTCAAAAAATGCCAAAAGTGACTGGTAATAACTCAAATATGATATGGTCTTGGTTCAAATAACAAGCTACAGTGTTAACCAGAGGTGAGCCAATTTGCTACAGGTGATCAGTATTGACTCAAAAGCAATTTACTGTTGATCAAAGGTGAGGCAATTTAGACTAGAGGCGGCTGACTATTGTTTAAAAGTGATCCAGTTTAGGTAAAAAGTGACAGACTGTTGTTTAAAAACAATCCAGTTTAGGCAAAAAGTGACTAACTGTTGTTTAAAGGTGATCTAGTTGTCTGTATGCAGGTAGTTTAAGCTCAAAAGTGACTATCTATCAGGAAATATGTTTGATTTGTGTTTGTTTGACAAGAAAATAGTAATTACGGTCACTCACACTCACAACAATCACAAACTTGTATAACCTAGGCTAGGAAAGGACTATATTTGTTGAGTCCCCTAGCCATGCTTATTCAAAACGGATAGCTTTAGGATCTGGTAGCACCAGCTCCTCTCCACGGCACACACTTCTCATGCATACCAAGATCTAGGTTTTCCAAGGCTTGTCCCCCCACCAAACCTTAGGATTGTCCTTGCTATCTCTTTTAAGAACCACGTGAATCAAAGTGGCTTCAAAGATCCCACCTTTTGCGTCAACAAATAGAAGGTTTTTGGCTACTACACAAAGTTGCTTATAAAGGCATCCGTTCGGGTGGCTATACATGCGGCAGTACGACTCTCCATTATGGAGTCTCCCAGCCTTCAAGAGTTATGCCTTGAAGGGTTTTGGGAGAGGTTGGTTGTTGGTATAACACAACAACACCCGTTGTTTGTGGCTTTCAACATAAATGCTTTTCTTATATAGCGGTTCGGAAGGACTTAGCTTTAGCCGGTTACCGCTTGGGTCATATCCCTTCTCACACCGGGAAGGCAGGCCCTCTAAAGATAATAACAAGTTCTCATGCACCCAAGATCCATTTAATAGGCAAGGGGAGAGGATACTTTTGTTAGTAAATTTGGGTTACAATCAAGCACATGCAAGCAATCAAAAAAGATAAATCAAGCACAAAGAAAGCAATGATTGTTTTTAAGCACCAAGCCCAAATGTTCCTAATTTAGTGAAAAAACACAAGTCTTGGACTGATCAAAGCTGCAACAGATATGTTAGTAGTTTGATAAACTCCTTTTCTTGGACAATCAATAAGATATTGTACAAATACCCAATTAGTAGCCAAGAAAACTAAACTGCAAATGATAAGGACTAAAAATGATAGTTTACCAGAGACAATCAGTTGTTGATCAAAAATAAACTATATTATGCCACAAGAAAACTATTATAGATCAGAGACAATGCCAATAAATCCAAATACAGATTGATAAAGCTCATAAGCGATGTGAAAAAATTAATAGGTGACTAGTTACAGGTCATAAGCAACTCAGATCTGTGAAAAAAATAGAATGTAACAAACCCTAGTTTTGCAAGAAGTGATTTAGATAGCTAACGGCGATCACTGTTAGGTTAAAAGAGATTCAAATAAAGGTATAAGCGACCACTGTTAGCTTGTAAGTGATGCGGAACATGCAGTAAGTGACTACTGTTTGCTCAAAAGCGATCCAAGAATACTAAAAGCAGTAGGTTTCAGCTCAAAAGCGATGCATATATTTAGACAGCAATTGGTTTTCACTCAAAAATGACTAGAACTTGCCATAAGCACTCAGAAAATCTAATCTTCACACAAACAACTTCAAATAGCAAATTTAATCAAGGACATGAGTCCCACCAGGTGTGCCAAAATGTGATAGGTAAAAAATTAGGTTAATAAGATCAAGCATAGCCATGAAAACCTAACCCTACCATCATCAAAGAATCTAATCTAAATGAAATCAAAAGCATGTAATTCAAAAATAATATCGCCTAGATTGTATGATTCCTTGTTTATGATGTGGATTGCTTCTTCAATAATGAACAATTATGAAGATAAAAGCTTCCATGATGGATGGATGATAAAGCTGATATGCTAGATGGATGCTAAAGTGCTCAATATGCTTAGGATGATAATGTAGACGCTATATGAATGTTGGATCCGTAATATGGAATGAGAGGGTGTTTATATAGAACTCAACCAAAATCAATCAACGGTGGAGATTCAATGGCTATGTGAATGGCTAAGATTAAATGATAGACATAGGTGAATGTGAAGATGACAAGTGGAGTGAAGATAAGGCTCATGTGTGCTTGTGTACATAAAAAGTACTACATGTGAAAGATATTAAATAAAAGATGTACTACTTATCTTTTTTAAATGAAAAAGGCACACATGTTGGCTCATGAGATAAATGATAAGAGAAATTAACTAACTAAATAAAAATTTATTTAATTAATTGGAAAGTTGGTTTATGAAAGGAATTTTTTAATTAAATAAATAAAATTAAAATAGAAGAATGAAGATAATTAAATAATTAAAGATTGTTTAATTATAGCTTAAAGGAAATAGAAGAAATAGCTAATGAATTAATTAAATAAATATAAATTTATTTAATTAATAGAAGAAATAGATGTGTTAGGGATATTGCTCAAGTGTGTTAGATAAATACAGATGGTAGCTAATGTAATATTTGAATGCTAATGATAAAGAGTCAATTTTGGGTGTCTACAAATGGATATTGTTGTCATTATTTCATTTGTAAAATAGTTGTATTATTGAGGCAATTGTTTGGCAATTTTCATAATTACATAGTAGATGTTAATAATGTTGTACCAGTTGAGATGGTTGTTGTCATCATTGTCTTTGGGCATAACTATCCTTTTGTGATTAGTAATCTTCTTATGATCACTAATCAATAGCATTCTTTTATTATTGTGACCTATACATTCTTGATCAGTATGGTGTTTAGTAGCATCCTTATTAGTACTGTGGTCAATTAATATGGGCATCAATATTATAGGAAATATTAATGAAAAGAATTATTAATATGAAACATTGTTGAGACAGGACATTGTTGTCCTGAAATACTTGTCACTACTATAAAATTAAGAGGTGGGTATGTGCAGGATCATGATGGGCCAAACTATACCTCTAAGTGGCAATGAAAATGCTAAAAATCAGACTTAATCAAGTTCATATGAAAATTTGAATGGATTATCTACACAATTTGAAAAAGATGTAAGAACAAAATTGGTGCAGGAGCACCTACCTGACAGCTGGCCTTCATGAGGCAGTTAGTTAGTTTGAGTCTTGTTTATGTTTCCAAGAAGGTCTGATAAGACCAATGCATGTAATAAGGTCATGCTGATCATGATAAGATCATGCTGACCATGCTTTTGCTATTTTTAGGAAGTTTGTTAGGACAGTTGTCATGATGTATGTTCGGTTGGATCTCCCAGCCGCCTGGAGAGTTCCCAACCGCTTAGAGTCGGGTCAGTAGTACTCGTAGGAAAATCTATTTAAGCATGAGGATCGGTTGACTGTAGAGCATGAATCGATCAGACTTTGCGAGAGGAGAGACTGAATATTGTAATAGCATCTTTTGAAATCGAATAAGAGATCATGTTCTGTTCAACTTCTGTTTGGTCTCTATTGTTTAATCGATTTACTGCATCTGGGTGGTTTTCATGGATTCGCTGATCCATTCCACCGGTTGATTTGTCTGATCGGTGGAATGGTGATGTACAGTAGGGTAGATGTTAGTTTGTTTGTTCGCATGCAGGTGTGCAGGATCGCGGCTGAAAGGTGTTGAAGACCCTAGCATGGGCATGTGCTAGGTCGAGCTGATAAGTTTGAGTTGGAAGATCACCCTGAGAGTGGATCGGGTCGTCCCTGGAGGATCGGCGAAGTGAAATTTTGCTAAGGTTGGAAGTTTGCCAAAACGGCATCATCAGGATATTTCTACAAATATCCTGCAGTCGCGTTGGGCATCGTCATCCGGATAATTGGAGGAGAGTATGATGCTTTCGATTGCATGAAGTGAAGGTGCGTCAAGGTGATCATCATCAGGAGGAGCCGAGGAGGAGCGTATTGGCATCAGGTTGAAGATCGGATTGATCGTGGGCCGAAAAAGCTAAGTTTGGCCAACAGCAAGATATGACGTCATCATCATCAGGATATACGTCATCAGGATATTTCAGAGCAGCAGGATATTGAGGAGCTGCGGGTGACGTCATCATCATCAGGATATACGTCATCAGGATATCGGGAGACGTCAGCATCAAAGGGACGGTGCGAGAAGTGAAGGTTGGTCATCATCAGGATAAATGGGAGGAACCGGATGTTCTTTATCCTGTTGATTATCATGATGTTGAATATCATGATGCTGAAGATAGTGAAGGCGGAAGTTGTCGCTGAAGTGAACAGTGGACGTCAGGAGGATGTTCGCGCTGGTCGAACATGATGATGCTGTCGATAATCGAGTAAGGTGATGCTGTTGACAGGCGAAAGTGCGAAGGCTTGTCTGCAGGAGGATATCGGTCGACAGGTGAGATATGATGATGATGCTGACAGTGTTAAGCAAAATATGATGATGATGATGATGATGATGGGCTGCAGACATCCATGCTGTCTTGTAAGGTTATAGTGTGGGTGCCTCTGCATCAAAAATTTGTAGAGAATTGAATCTAGTTTATGGGCTACTATTAAAAAAACTAAATTAACCTAGTGAAAAATGAATATTTCAATGAACAGCTATTAAATTTAAAAAATAAAAATAAAAAGTGGGTGTCATTCCAGCCAACCTAACTATGAGAAAAAAAATGAATCTTTCAAAATAAGTAGAGGACTCATGCCTGGATGTGATGCACATTTTTTTGAAATGTTTTTCCAAGAAAATAATTATTTATGATTTTTTTACTGTGATGTTTTAAAAAAACTAAAAAGTAATTTTCCAACCAACCTAACTCGATCAAAAACATTAGAATTGAATTTTTTTTAAACCTATAGCCAGAAAAGTAGTGTGACGCATCTTTCAAATCTGAAAAAGTGAAACGATTTGAAAGTTATGGATGTTTTTCAATCAGTGTGTCCATCAGGATTTCAAACACACACTATATAGAAAATTATTAATAATTATTTAATAATATGATAATCATGAAAAATATTATATTTTTAGAAAGCTAACAATTTATTCAATAAACCCTTTTCATTTTATCAAATTTGAATAAAAAAAGTCATCAGCATGAAGGGTGAAGTTTGAAGAAGAGAGTGAAACCAGTAAACATGTTAAAATTTAGGGAAAGTCAACTATGATAGTCCCAAGCCTAAATATAAGGCAAAACTGAAGAAAAATGAATATTTGTTATTTAAATAATGGATATCTATTTTGGGGAGCTAGAAACAGATATTTGTTTCCTAGAAATGGATATCCATTTCTAGAACTATAGAAATCTCTCTCTCTCTCTCTCTCTCTCTCTCTCTCTCTGTATATATATATCCCCTCTCCCTATCTCTCCCTCTCTCCCTATATGTTTATATCTCTATCTTCCCTCTAAATCTCCATCTCTCTCTATCTCTATCTCTCCCTCTCTCAATTGAGATAGGGAGATAAAAGTTTAGGGGTTTTGGGAGAGAGAGAGAGAGAGAGGTTTAGGGTTGCTTGGGGTTAGGGGTCAGGGTTTAGGGGCATTATTTAGGGTTTATGAGTTTAGTGTTGCTCAAGTTTAGGGTTTAGGGTTTAGGGGTTAGGGTGAACCCATCATGCAAAATTCTAAGCATTGGGGCATATGATTCCTGGCAACTTAGCCCTTGGAGAAAATCCCAAAACCCCCCATCCATCTATCATGTATCCCTACCCTATCCTTTATCCCCCATCCTATCCCTTATCTGCATGTATCTATATATCTATCAAAAATCTCCTATCCATTATCCTTTCATCACCTTCACCTCTAGACTTGGTGTTCCTTTGTCATTGGTATCTAGTACAAAGGCTATCCAATACTATCGATAACTGAGAGGGGGGGTGAATCACTTGTCCTAATAATTTAACTTTATGTGCTTTCTTAATAGTTAATGCAACATTAGATCAAATAAGCAAGCATAATCATGAAATAGAAATAACACCAATACACATGACACAATGATTTTGACATGGAAACCCTGTTAAGGAAAAAAACCACGGGGTGATTAACCCAAGAAATTATTCTCTGTTAGAAGAATGGAAGATACAAAATGGCACTTGCCAATTAGGGCTTACTACTTGAGCACACTGCTCACAAGAGGCTCACTGCCTACAAAAGACTTACTACATACAAGAAGAAAACTTAAACTAATGAGAAGCATCCATACATGTTGAAGTTCAATTCCGGTTAAGCTCAATAGACTGATCTGCTGCACTTCATTCTTACTCTCCTTAAGTGCTGCTGTCCTCTTACATTTCAAACCTATTTTTCTACCTTTTATACTATTCTTCTACTTTTATTCGCACTTCAATACACACACACACCACTTCAAATCTAAATCCATCTTGTATATATATCCGTATAAGTGATTTCAACACTTTTCTAGTCGGCATCCAAAATAGTCAATATTATCTCAAACTCTGGTCTGTCAGCTGAATCCTTGCATACCAAGTAATGTGGATCAAGAATATGCTTGTAGAAGTCTTCAATTATGTCGTCCAATCATGAATGATACCTCAAGAAACTTAGTCATTAGCGATATCTCTTCCGGATTTGGGTCTAACACTCTGTCGGTACAGTTCTTCCTCTGTCTACTCTGTCAAATAGGAGCCCAACACTCAAGTGCTCATATCTCTTCACCCTTCCATCACCAAAGTCTAAATCCTTGGATCTATTAGTCAAGGTACTCCTCTTGACTTCACCAAAACTACACTTCACTGAAATACTTCATCTGAGAGATCCGGACCTAACTATCGGACCTTGCTAACTACTCTGTTCTTGCTTATCGGATCATAAAACTTCTTCAATTTGACTTCCAATAGAGACTCATCATGTCTTACGGATGTGTGGGATAACCTTTGTTGCCATCAATGACAACATTCATGAATCCATATAGTGTCTCTTCCCAACAATCTCCCCCTTTGGCATTGATGGCAACACTTAGTGAAAAATGACTAAGTGTCACACTATACTCCCCCTTGGCTGATGCTTTGTCTCTGTGTACATTCTCTGGAGCTCCCCCTTAGCTGGATTCCTCATTTTTCACTGCTCATCACTCCCCCTTTGACATCAATGGCAAAGGGTGGGGTCTGCATACCAAAACTTTCAAAAATTAATCTATACTTAGTCACATAAGTATATCATCCGGTTGTACTCTACATATACATTAGTATATCTGCAAAAATGTTTTTTAATTGTACAACTTCAGTTGCCCAACTCAGCTTCATCCTGTCCAAAATTGATATGTGACCACTCAACAGAAATGCAAAAGCTTCTACCTTCTTCAGATCTGTCAGATCATTTGTCTTGGCTGTGGTTTGAGCATCACTTAGGGCCTCACGCATGGCCTCCAACTTAGGAATGATTATTCTTCTAATTTCATTTAACCTGCTGATTCTATTTTTCTTTTCTTTCTCTAGCTTCTTAATTTCATCCAAGACTGCAATAGTCTGACATTCTTGATTTACTATGGATGAGGTAAGTGGATCAAAATTTTGAGAAAGTTTTGTTAGTTTGATCCCCTATTCTTTCATTTTCTTCTCAATCTTCATTGTTGCTTTGGACCATGATAGACAAAATTTATATATTTCCCCGCCATCTTTAAGAGCATTTTCTAAGCTCGTTATCCCTATATCCATATTTCTTCTATCATTTGATATTAGACTTAGTACTTCAGAGAATCTTTTATCCAAAAACTCTTTCCAGACCTTTTCCTCAGTTGATTTCTCTAAGGTCTCAAAATGAGTACTGACTAAACTAACAAGAGACTTAAGATTACCTGATGAGGAAGCCAATGAATCCTTCAGAAAGGATGGCATGATCTTTTCAAGCACATTGGATGCAGCTTCTATTAGCTCACAGTCTTCCATGTGAGACTTCAGGAGTTTTTCTTTTGCCTTTGCATTAGCAAATGAAGCTATCTTCATTGTTTGTACCGGGGAAAGAGAATCAAAATCAAATGGTCCTAGTAGAAGCTCTGGTTCATCAATCTCCATTGTCTCTTTGTTTAAGAATTCTTTGACAATTTTTGCAGTATCTCTTGCCAAAGACAGAGTTTTCTTTTCTTCTGCAGTCTTAGAGCTGTCATCTTCTTTTCCCTTCACTTCTTTTTCTTTCTCCTCTATTCTTTCTTCTCCTTTGGATCTGGAGTCAGTAGAGGAAACCGGAGGAGTAATGTTTGTTTGTTCATGGGCCACCTCTTCTGGAGCAGAGGATTCCAAGCCCTTATCTTTACCGGTGTCTCTTACTTCTTCTGTCATTGTCTCAGTAGATCCTTCTTCAACACCTATGGCTGAGGGATCAACACCTAAGTCCTCTATAACAGGAAGATTGAATCTTTTGAAGGCATTCAGGAGGATCTCTTTTCTTTCGTTTGCCACTTTATTAGTTTCTCCAAGAATGAGTTGATTCATTCTAGCTTTGCTCTGGAACTCATCCTTGCAATCTTTGAAGATTATATTCATTTGTTTCTGAGTGATTGAAGGATAGAGCTGAATAGCTATCTACTCCTGAATTTCTAGATCTTTGGCTTGGGCATTTTTCTTCCTTATTTCAAGTTCCTTCTCTAAGCTTTTAGGGATCAGAGATATAATTTCAATGAATGCTTTGTTGTAGATGTTTAGATACCTGACTGTGGCATCTTGCAACATCTTCTGATCAACTTCACCATAATCATCATAGACTTCAACCATTGGCTGAAGATTTCCATCCACAGTAACTGATTTGATGATGTCATCAATGCGAAGAGTGAGTTTTTCAACAAATTCCTCTACCTTTTCTTCTTCGCCTTGACCGGTAGAGGATTTACCGGATGGTTTCTTCTTTCTCTTCATTTTCTTGACTTCTTCATCAGATTCAATTTCTTCGTCATCCTTTTGACTAGTATAAGATCTTGTGGCTTTTTTCTTAGTTCTCTTCTCTCCTTTGCCGGATGATTTTTCTTCCGGTTTTGATGCCCTTGAGCTTTTAGCAGTGGTAGGTGCAGATTTCTTTGATGATCTGGTCTAGGTGGAAGATTCTACCAGAGCACTTCTTTCCTCTTGTGCTTCTTTTTCTTTTTCTATTCCTTTTGTCTTTTCTTTGTGGGCATCAAGTGCCTCTTTTGAGATTCCATGCCTCTTGGCAACTTCTTCAACTTCCCTTCTTACTTTCCTCTTGATTTCAGGCTGTCGAAGTTCTACATGGATCTTTACACTCAATTCTTCAAAGGTTCCAAACCTTTCTGCCTTGGGATCCTTTGGTTGACTCAACATGTGCTGAACATGCAGCTCCATGATGTTCTCATCCACCTCATACCCCATTGGCATGATCCATACTATTCTTGGTTCCACTACCTCCATTAGACACTGATCAGTCTCTACCATAAAGCATACTGTGTCTTTGTATTTCTCAACTAGAGATTGGGGAATTCTCTCTCTAGCTTGCATCATGTTCTAAAAGTTTTTGAAGAAACCCCAGAGAGCTGTGTTTTGTGCTTTGTCATCACCAAGTCCATGCAAATAATCCCTAATTTGTATGGCAACCGGTCTGTCATTTTGCCATACCCATCCACTGGATCCGGGTAGCTCAATCATAAAGTAGAAGAATAGACAGAGTATTAGGCCACCAAATTTGATGGAATTCTTCTTTTCCTTCTTTATCTTCTGCAGGTTCTCTAAGAGTTGTTTTAGAAGGAGCTCACAAAGGTCGTAGTCTGCATTTTTCCTCAACATTTCATAGGTAGTGTAGATAGTAGTTCTAGGTACTAAATTCTCCCTGCTAGAATGATATATCTTGTATCCGATGATCATGGAGGCAAAATTGATATTCGGATTAGTAATATCTTCTATTGTCATTGCTCTTTTGTCAAACCTAGATCCGGTAGCTTCACTTACAGTCTGATTCTTGACAGACTTGAGAGTAGGTATCCCACTAGATGATTGTAAACTGGTAACTACCCTAATGGCATCTCTTGTGATCTTGAATGGTCCATTCAACCACATGAAGTTGTCATGTATTCTACTCAAGACATACCGGACCCATTCATCCTCAGTAAAATAGGGGAAATGTATACACTGTGCAAAGTGCTTCTCCCAGAGGGCCATGTATTGGGGTTTGAACTCAAATGAATCATCTATTAGTTGTTTGTGGTAGATATCTCTCAATTTGAACTCTCTGAATTCTTCAATGTTTGCGTGAATGTAAACCCTAATATCTTCTATATGCAAGACACCATGCGGGACACTGGAAAATGCTCCTAGGGGATCTACTTCCAAGGATTTGTAGGGATGTTTCTTGAATTTGGGATGAGGCCTATTAGTGATCTTCACAATATTCGGAGTAGACATCTTTAAAAAGATTTACAGAGAGATATTTAAGAACAGAAAATACCTTTTGTGCCTTTAGGTTTCATGGAGTGAGCCGGATTGATTTCTGGATGAATCGACTTCTACAAATGAACTTTCATAGGCTTGAGGAAATTTGATGTAGAGCTCCTCTTTTCTTCTTCTTAAATGTAGAATGAGCAAATGTTTAATAAGAAGAACCCTTATATTACTCCGCAAACCCTAGTACCAAGTTACAATAAATGCTGGACCTAAGTCATTCTAGTTTTCCTTATTCGGATGACTTGAAGAATCGGATCAATCTTGATCCAAACATCTTGCGGATCTTCCAAATCTTAACCATAGTTTATTTAGATGTTTCTCTTATGAACCCTTTAATCCGCAACTCTCCTTGTGCTAGTTCCGGCACCAATTGACTGGCTGGGGGAAAATAGTTTTCTTTGTGTCTCCCCCTGAGCCAGAGCTCACTTTTTAATTTCTGGAAGGAATATCAGCACCAGAGTCTGGTGCGGATCCATCCCCTACGTTCTCTGTACATTTCTTCACCCAAATCTTGTTCATCTCACTTTGAACTTCATCCACATTCACTTTTTGTTTTCCCTTGTCTTGATTCTGATTATGGTGTACCGGACTTCTTTTGTCCTGATTCTTGCTTCTACAAAATTTGGCAATATGACCGGATCTATTGCAAATTTGGCAAACAACATTTCTTTGCATATTTGATTGATATCCTCTTGATCTGCATTGATTAGCCATATGACCCATTCTATTGCATGCAAAGCATCTACCATTGAATGAATTGTTCATTTGCATATTACTACATTCATGAGATTTGTGACCATACCTTTTACAATTGAAACACTATCCAGAGAAGGATGTATTAGTCTAACTCATTCTCTTTCTACACTGATTAGCTTTATGACCAAAGTTATTGTAGTTGTGGCAGTATCCATTGAAGGATGGACATCTTTGAGAATTAGGCTGCCTTACCGGAGGTCTTCTAGGCCTGTTCCTTGGATTTTCTGATCCAAAATTCTTCTGACTGGATCTGGAGCTTTCACCTTTTTCATATCCCAAACCACACTTGTCATCTACCCTCTTTTGGCTTTCAAGGAGAACTTCAAGTTGAGCAGAGCTTATCTTGAATTTCTCTTTGTATTCATTTGTTGTTTAAAGATCCCTTTTAAGAGAGACAATTTGATCCTCAATTTTTTCTTCATTGTCTTTGGCATCTTCAAGATCAGGTTCAAGATGTCTGATTATTCTATCCATCTTGTGGTAGTCTTCTGATTTTTCCTTGAAAGATTGTCTTAGATCATCTTCAAATTTTCTTCTCTCTTCAATTTCTTGGGTAAACTTCATAACTCTTGATTCCATTTCATGTCTTATCATGATGATTTCTTTTGATAACTTTTCACATAACTTGGTTTTCTCTTTCAGATCTTCATTTGTATCATTGGCTTCACCTTGACTTGCCAATTGCTGAAGTATCTCCTTTCTCTTTTTCATAGAGAGACTTAGTTTCTCTTTTAGTTCTTTTATGAAATCATCAACTTGTTTGAGTCTTTCCTTTAATTCATTGACTTTAGAATTTGACTGCTCAAGATCATCAAGGGTAGACTTAAGTTTCTCCCTCATACCATACACATCCATTTGAATTCCCAGATCTTCCTCAAGCTGTTAGGCTCTGTTGGGAGGAACTTAGCTTTGATACCAACTGTTGATAACTGAGAGGGGGGGTGAATCAGTTATCCTAATAATTCAACTTTCTGTGCTTTCTTAACAGTTAATACAACATTAGATCAAATAAGCAAGCATAATCATGAAATGGAAATAACACCAATACAGATTGAGGAAGATCTAGGAATTCAAATGGATGTGTATGGTATAAGGGAGCAACTTAAGTCTACCCTTGAGGCTCTGTTGGGAGGAACTTAGCTCTAATACCAATTGTTGATAACTGAGAGGGGGGGTGAATCAGTTATCCTAATAATTCAACTTTCCATGCTTTCTTAATAGTTAATACAACATTAAATCAAATAAGCAAGCATAATCATGAAATGGAAATAACACCAATACACATGACACAATGATTTTGACGTGGAAACCTTGTTAAGGGAAAAAACCATAGGGTGATTAACCCAAGAAATTATTCTCTGTTAGAAGAATGGAAGATACAAAATGGCACTTGCCAATTAGGGCTTACTGCTTGAGCACACTGCTCACAAGAGGCTCACTGCCTACAAAAGACTTACTATAGACAAGAAGAAAACTTGAACTTATGAGAAGCATCCACACATGCTGAAGTTTAGTTCTTGTTAAGCACAATAGACTGATCTGCTACACTTCATTCTTACTCTCCTTAAGTGTTGTTGTCCTCCTACATTCCGAACCTATTTTTCTGCCTTTTATACTATTCTTCTACTTTTATTCGCACTTCAATACACACACACACCACTTCACATCTAAATCCATCTTGTATATATATCCACACAAGTGATTTCAACACTTTTCTAGTTAGCATCCAGAATAGTCAATATTATCTCAAACTCTGGTCTGTCAGCTGAATCCTTGCATACCAAGTAATGCGGATCAAGAATATGCTTGTAGAAGTCTTCAATCATGTCGGCCAATCATGAATGATACCTCAAGAAACTTAGTCATTAGCAATATCTCTTCTGGATTTAGGTTTGACACTTTGTCGGTACAGTTCTTCCTCTATCTACTCTGTCAAATAGGAGCCCAACACTCAAGTTCTCATATCTCTTCACCCTTCCATCACCAGAGGCTAAATCCTTGGAATCTATTAGTCAAGGTACTCCTCTTGACTTCACCAAAATCGTACTTCACTGAAATACTTCATCTGAGAGATCCGGACCTGACTGTCAGACCTTGCTGACTGCTCTGTTCTTGCTTACCGAATCATAACACTTCTTCAATCTGACTTCCGGTAGAGACTCATCATGTCTTATGGATGTGTGGGATAACCTTTGTTGCCATCAATGACAATATTCATGAATCCATATAGTGTCTCTTGATAACAAATACAACCAGCTCATAATAAACCATACCCCATCCAAAACCTTCAAAATCACAAAAATCTAAAAAATCAGAAAATTCATAAATCCAAAAAAAAATCAAAATATCCCCAAAACCCCAAAAATAATACAAAATCCAAAACCAACAAAAAAAATAAAAAAATTACAAAAATCCCAAAAATAATCCCACAACATCATCACAATCAAATCATCCAACACATCATCTTCCAACATCATCAAATCTATCCTCAATCATCCCACATCATCATCACAAAATTAGAACTACATATCGTCACCACCCGCATCTTGATGTGCCGTGATCCTGTGGATATAGGGTGTGTAGGCAGTCTGGAATATGAAGGAAGTTTCCAGTACTCAGGTACATAAGATGCACCCATCCAACCCACTTGGATGGTCCCTATCCCGTAAGCTTACACAATATCCCAAGCATCGCATTACCTATCAAAGCATCATACCTTAACAAAAATCATCAACTATCAAATCAACATCAACCATAACTTGTCACCATCACATCTTGCGCCAATCTTACAACACCAACTATCCAATCAACCATCGATTCCTACCTTATGATATATCGTTCCTACAATAGGAAGAATCCATCAGTCATCATCCATCTTGGCAAGAGATACAATGGCTATTTGTTTGGTTCGTTGGTCTTTTGGTTATTGATTTTTATCTTTTGTCCTATTCGAAGATCACATCAAAACTACCTTGATCTCACTATATCATGGTATGTAGATAAAACATCTAGAATGGGGCATAGTCTTTCTTTTGTATTTTGTGCTTGTGGGTTGGTTTCATTACTCCGAGCTAGTATTCATATCTTGTGGATTATAGGGTCAGTTCTAACATATTGATCTCCTTGTGCATCTAAGGTTCATCATACCTTTTGTGTATTAAGGGCTTATGCTATGAGTCCCCTTCCCTCATCTAGACAAGGTTGTACTATGCATGGGATCATCCCTTTGTCTGTGTGTCTAGTCCATGCAAATGTTGGATAAACATCATCACCATGGTCTTCTATACCTTGGTGAAAATATCCACTTTGCTATAACAAACCTAGGCTTGCTCTAAATCATCTTCAGCACAATAATCATTCATTTCCAATCCATCTATCACCTATCCATCATCATTCTTTTATGTCACCCCTTATCCTCCAACCACTTCAACTAATTCATTTAATCCATTTCAAGAGCACACCTGTGTTCTTGCAACCCACATGTCCTCTTGAGGGGGCATCACCCTTACCAGTCATCTCTAAACTTTACCCTATTCTTCTAAGCCAAAGTCTTTTTCTATCCAATTCAACTCTATATTTTAACTTCTTTGAAAAAGTGTTACTTAGCCACAACACCATTTCAAAGAGGGGCAAATGTAGACACCTAAAATTGACTTGCTCCGCAAACTAATTTCCCTTATCTCTACACCACCAATTATCCCTCCTATTAATTAAATAAATTTATTTTATTTAATTAATTTATCCCTAATCATCTACCCTTTGCCATTTATCCATCCTTTGTGATCAATTAATTCACTTAATTTATCACTTTACCTTATAACTATATCCTCATTAATTAAATAAATATTCTCAATATTTGTTTAGTTAATTTTGTCTATTTCCCTAATCCTTGTTAATTAGATAAATCATGCTTGTATAATTAATCCACCCTACCAATCAACCTAAACCTAGCCTAGTTGATTAAATAGAAATTATTTAATTATCTACCCTAGCCTACCTATCCCCTAGACCTAAATTAATTAAGCTTAACAGTTAACTAAACCTTACTTAACTCATTCTCCCACACACTTTGAATAAAATTCAATTTTGTATTCAAAGGGTCACATCTCCCTCTTACACATGTAAGTGTACGTATGTCCTCACTCCTTACACATGTCATAGCTCATTAATGGAACTCTTCCCCATGAATGGAGATCTTCCCAAAATGAATTTTTAATTCATTTCTAATCCTCCTCTCTTCCCAATGTGAATTTTTAATTCACAAATAATGAGAGTCCTCCAATCCCATTGACCTAACCTCAACCCTTGATCTCTCTCATCCACTCCTCTTGTGACACTTGTCACAAGAATATGACTCCAATCAAAACCCTAACTCAAGCACTTTTATCCCTTGATCTAAACTTTCAATCCTCACCCTCCATCCTTTTATTAAAAATCTATAAATAAGACCCTCCTCTAAGCCATTTATATCACTTCTTCTTGCATCCTTACTATGTCAAAATCTCTCCAAAATTTCCTCATCCTAACACCATAATGCCAAAATCATTCTAGCCTATCTATCCTCATCTCTATCTCTATCCAAAATCCAAATCCTTTCATCTACATTTGTGTTGAAAGCAATAGAGTAATCAACATTTCTACATTCATCTACTTGGGTAAAACTAAGGAGTTTGGGTACAACTCCTTCCACCTTATCTTGAGTTTGTGAATCATCTTGGAAGATATAACACTTGTTTCATTGCATTTGTTTTATGTTTTGCTTTCATTTTGATTTCCACGAAC
Source organism: Cunninghamia lanceolata (assembly GCA_027924645.1). NCBI lineage: Eukaryota > Viridiplantae > Streptophyta > Pinopsida > Cupressales > Cupressaceae > Cunninghamia > Cunninghamia lanceolata. The sequence goes on along the minus strand of BSBN01001032.1, from coordinate 5,318,294 downwards.
TATAGTTCTATTTTGTTGTTGATCGTTTAGCCTAAGTTCCTGGGTAGTTAAGTTACAAACTCGTGTCTTTTATGTCATCTATTGACCGGCCCCAAGTCTTAGGTTACCTTTTATAATTCGTTGAGTCATGTATGTCATAAGGTTCTAAGTCTTATGTTCCTATAGGGGTCCAAAGGTGCCACTTGGCGGGATATTGCAAGCCCACACACTATTGAAGATGACGTCATGTCTCCATCATGGGATTGCAAGATGAAGACAGGTGTTAAAGTTAGTGTGGCCTATAGCCATAACTTTGGCATTTCCTTTGAATGAACAAGATGGTGCTAGGTGTCAAAGGAATTAAGGATCTGATGGTAGCACATCCCCATAAGAGAATCTTGTCAGCAAGAAAGATTCTTTGTGCTACTGCAAGATGGTGACACCCAGCTGGTTCTTAGAAGAAAGAAGGAAGCTTACGTAGTGGAAATCCACGTGGAATCTTTAGCACACACCTGCGGAGCCAGATGGAGGTGGCCCACTTTATACCGTGCAACTATGATATGATGCCACATGGCCACATAAGACATAAAGTTGAAGAGTCAGCAAATGGGACGCATTTGAGATGGAATAATGTGATTGGTTGAAGATTTTTCATGCACAAGGCTTAGATTTTCAAATCTGGTGGTTATTTCAGGGTCGTTGATCTCACAGTATAGAGTTTGCATCAATGGTTGGAATTTGAACTTTCTGTGTAGATGTTGGAAGGCACCCTTGCATCACAAATTTGCAATAATGGTTCAAAAGACATGCATTTATGTAGAAATCCCTAGTTTGCAAGATCAGTTAAAGCCAAAGTTGAGGGTTTTCTTGGCATTTTTGCAAGAACAAAAAGGATTCTTGTACGCAGCAAGCAATTGGATAAGAAGATAGTGTGATTTCACATTTTTACAACCAAAACTAGTAAGTTGTTCTTGCCTTTAGTGTCTGTTTGAAGTTGAATTGCTGCCTTGTTGAGGAAATTTTAAACATTTCTAGAAGAAGAAAGAACCCTAGTTTGGTGAAATATTGTCCCAAAATGAGTCAAACAAGCCAACCTTCGACTTCTAAGAGGAGTTTTAATGAAGAATTACTCATTTAGTTGCTCAAGTCTTCAAGAAGGCCAGTGAATGCACATTGTCCAAGTGGGCCAAATGATAGACTATTGGATTTATGTTCTAGATGTTGGGATGCTATATTGCTTGTGATAGGATGGAGTTTGCTTAAACATTGGTATGATAGGAAGGATTACAAAGCCCCTGTCTACCATGCCTTAGGTTTGGATGTGGCAAAATTTATGTGCCCTAATCTATTCATAAACCCTGATCTGGTAAGGGTTGTTGCCCAAAGATATGATCTTGCCTCTAGGGCCATTAGGGTAGGGAATAATTAAGTAGTGATCAAGATGACAAAGGCATTCATCATGAAGGTGTTTGGTCTGGACCCTTCTGCCAATAAGATGATTGATATTGCTACTTTCAAAGATGAATACAAGAGGACCCGGAATGCCTAAAGAACTTTCAAATTACCCAAGCACAAAGAAAGGGGGATTGATGGAAAATTGATTAAAATTTCAGCAAATGAGGAGGAACCTTTTGATGTATCCCAGTTCATGTATTATTTTGGGAAAACTTACCATACTTTGTGCCAAGTATTAGGGAGGAATACATTAGACAAAATTATAGTTCTTATGATGATGTTGGTTGTAGATATACAAGATATCTCAACAACTATGGGATTTGATTATGCAACTTTTGTAGAAAACAAAATGCATGATCAAATAGTGAAAATTAAGAATAACTTGTATGTTACAAATGCAAAGGTAGAGTTCAGGTGGTCTTATGTTTTGTGCCACATGCTTTTGTATGCTAGAATAGGGTTGTGGCATCAAGCTTTGTGTGTGAGAGAACAATATTAGGTTGGTACTCTTCTCTTTATCCAATTATGGACCCATTTGATGGAGATGCACTTTGAAAGTTTAGATTATGTGATCTTTGAAGAGCATCTTGTGAGAAGACAGTTGAACTTTTTGGAGCCTAAGGGTGAAAGAATTCTAAGGGATGTGTTGGATTTTTTGAGACCATTGGATAGAGTCCCCAAGTTTGGAATTCAACATAATTGGGGAGATTGGTTCCTCCACACTTGTACTACTTGCATTAGAGTTTATGGGAACAAAATTTCCCCATATATACTACCAAAATATGTGCCCAGGAGGATTGCATACTTAGAGATTATTAGGCTCTTGAATGAATTAGATAAAGAGCATTTAAGACTGTAGAAGAAAGGGTCATTTTTCCCTACTGTCACCAAATTTTGTGATTTTCAGGCTACAAATAAAGATGCTCTCAATTAGATTGATTCTATTTTGAAATTTTACAAGATGGGGTTGGAAGACCCAAGGACTTTTGATCCAGAAGATTTTATCAACAGGGTAAGGCTCAACATTAAGAAGCCACAGTTCCTCCATTAGGTTATATTTGATGAGGATATAGTAAGAAATTGCTCCCCCATGGATGAAATTCATTTTCTGAGGAAGAGGTGGTAGGTAGTGATGGAAGGAGAGAGAATGAGGAAAAATATAAATCCTTCATATCCTGGGGCTTTTGCAGATGAAAATGACACAATAATAAGAGTTCAAATTTTTTTGCCAATGCAAAGATGTTGATTAAAGAGGCCCCTACAGGTGAGGAGAGGCCAACATATCACAGAGACCCAAGGACTCCAATTAAACCATACATGAGAGGAGATGAGTCTCTAGAGTCACCTCCAGCCAAAAAATTGAAAATTATTGATTTGGAGCAAGAAGAAGAAGTTTAGGTTGTGGACTTGGAGAAGGAGACTTATGAAGGTGGAGTTGGAGAAGAACAAGAGACTTTTCCATAGGTGAATTCACCTGAGAGAATAATGCCTTTTGTTGTTCCATATAATAGGTTGAGAATGTCACTATCTAATGACCAAATTGATACAGAGGACATCAGAGTGCTTGCATGTGCACAATTTTTGGAGGATGATGCCTTTGTCACTACCCATGAATTTAAGGGGTATGTGTTAATCGTAAGAAATGAAGAATTCCAAAAGAAGGTGGAAGAAGCAAAGACAGGGACTGATACTAAGAAGTATGAAGAAATAACACAAAGGATGCTCAATGAAGTGAGACAGGATATTAGCAAAATTACCCCTGATGAAGGAAGAGCCTTGGTGGTAAAGAGTGGTTTGATGTTACTTCCTCATTGGACTTTGGTAGATGCAATTGCATTTGATACTGTTACAAGGATGGTCACAAACATTTTAGATGATCAGGTTGATAAAGCACTCTTTGGTGCAGGGTTCTATTCCAAATCTGAGACCTTGGCAATATGGGCATTGGCCCCAAATAATAATAAGCCAAGGGTGGGCTTAGATGAATTAAAAAGGGAGGTAATAATAAAAATAGTATCAGATACTCCAGCTCCTCAAGTTGCAAGCTTGAGTGTTCACATAGCTCAATGTGTTGAGGTTGTCACAAATAAATTGTAGAAGGATTATGATGATCTTCTATTGAAGTATGGACAAGCAATGTCAGAGCTGAATAAGTATAAGGGGCAGATGTTGTTGTCTCCACGTACCTCAACTTAGAGTGGTTCAATTCCCATGGATACTGCAGAATCCTTTCCAACAGATAGAGAGGTATTTCTCTCAGAGATTAAAGAGTTGAAGGAAGAAGTAAATTGTATAAAGGATGAGAAGAAGACCATTATCAAGGAAATGGTTACAAAATTGATTAACCATAGGTTATCCAGGGTTATAGCCAGGGTTGATGATACATGGAAATCTTAATCAAATTTTAGGGCAGCCCAGGACAAAAATGAGAAGGATAAGGAAAGCTTAAAAGACATGTGTAAGGTATGGCTACCTAGAAATGGAGAAATAAGGGAAGTGCATAGGTGTTCAAGTTTTTCCCCTGATGTTGCAGTAGAAATAAAATTAACCCTTGACATGTTTCTTTTATTAGAAGAAGTAGTGGCTTTCCAACTAAAATTGGATAAGGTTTTGAAGGAGAAGAGACAATTAATTGAGGGGATGGATAAAAAGGTCATGTCAAGCTTATTAGGTGATTATGGACAAATAAAAAGCTTGGACAAATGGAAGGATGATTTTGAAAATATAGTCGGCCAACTTATATCCTACAATTGTGTAGATGGTGATTCAAATATGAAGATTTTGAGTTCTACACTTGACAAGTTCTATGCCTTGGAATTGAGTTTTGAAACATTTTGTAAAGAGTCAAAGATCATATTGGATGCTAGGTATGCAAGGCATAATGAGAAAATAGCAAAATTAATTCCTTTCTGTTGGTCATGATGTTAGTCATAAACAAGCATAGAATAAAAGTACACATTAACCTTTATTCATCTTGAAAGATACGATGAATTCAGAGAATTCATGATCCCAAGTCTCCGGTGATTAGATCTTAATCATCTAACGTTACTCAGAGGTTGATGTGTGTTGTTGTTTCCATTTTGGGGCCTTACATTGAGTTCATCATCATTACACCATTTCTGCAAAGATTCTTCACAGAGAGGTCATTTTATACAGTTGTTTGATCAAATGATACAGTTATACTCAAATATTTGCATGAGATTCATCAATAATACATGCTTTAGCTTCAAATATGCTAAATATTTTCAATTATCTATGAGATGTCCACATATTTGCATTGTTTGCTTAAGATTATCAGTTATTTGCAATTATGATGGTGAAATGCTCTGAAATTTAAATGAAATTGAAAGAAATGCTTCAAATGAATGTTGAACCTTCAACTATTGAGCCACATGTATATTAGATACAGTCATGAAGAGAAGAAAACCAAACCATATGTTCACCAGGACATTCCACAGCTAGATATAGTTGATGCTAACTTCAAAGGAATTGTATGAAAACAACATATGCAAGTAGACATGCACTCCAAGTGACATAGCAAATCACCACATATATCCAGAATTCACACACTGATTACTCAAGATTTACTATGAATTGTAATCAAAACAAGTCTTCTCATTCATTAAGTATGCAAGGATATAAATGTATACAAAAAACTTTGAAATGAGCCCTAAATATTTCAGCAGACAGATTTTAATTAAGTTTTGAATGTTAGAAATGAGGCATTCCAGCACCTTTTATAGAACAAGGTGAGGAATCCGTTACAAAAAGATCGACGATCTTGATTTGTCTATGAATATCTACAGTCATGATTTCCTTTGACTATGTAAACACTATCAAAATGGCACAAGTTGCCAGCTGGCAACTATCTAAAATACTTATCTTCACTAAGTATCAGATGCTGATATTTACTTTATGATGCATCATCATCTACTTTATCTAACTCATGCACCTCATCATCATGCACATCACTTCCTAAACTTTCATCATCGTGATGATGATGACCCCGTATATGAGGTTGCATGCTACTCCGGACCTGTTCATAAAACTGCACGATTTTGTCTATCTCTCTGCCATCCTAGGTCTTTGCTTTGATGATGGCATGTTTATGTGCCTGGTATTTGTCTTTGATGTTGTCCAGCTTATTTTTCCTATTGTGCAGCGTCTCATTATAATGCTCCATTTTCATCTTTGTCCTCACCAGTTTATCCATGATCTCTTCTGTCAGTTGGCCTAATGGATCATCTGCAACAAATTGGAAGTTATTATGTAGAGCTTGGATTGCAAACTCTTCATCTTGATTATCTATCTTCCCTTCCACCTTTCCCTCCAAGGTTTCCAAAATTTCTGCCTCAAAAGAAATCATGTCATGCAATTTTATGCTGATCTCCCTCAGTTTATTATTACATCTCTTGAGCACATCACATTCAAATTGAATGTCCCTATACCATATATCAATCAATAATGTAGTGTTATTGTTCAGTACCTGCTAGTTGATGAGCAGTTGGGGATTTATCCTCCTTATTTCTCCCAGGATATCTAGTATCTTTTCTAATTGGAAAGACCTTTTACCTGTCTGCATTTACAATTTGTCCACCTTTTTTCTGGAGTCATTGAGCGTATTCCACCTCTTCAAAGAGGCCTTTACCACTTCCTCTATAGTATCAAATGTGGCACACATCCACTTTCTCAAAATAGAGGACTCATGTTTCATGAGATCCAATTTATACACCTCATCCTGGGAAATAGCAGTCAATGGGACTGCACGTTCAGTGGAACTATCTTCAGGATTGGTTAACCTGCCTATGTATGCATGCAATTGAGCAATGTGCTCTTTGTGTTGCTTATTTTTCTCTTTTTCCTTCTTAACCTTTTGAACCAAAGAATCAATGATGTCTTTGCCTTCCTAACCTTCCTGGTCTTCATTTGCAAACCCCAAATCAACTGTATTAATCTAGAATTCTTCCAGAGTAATTTTACCCTTTTCTTGATCTACAGTGGGGATTGCAATTTGTGCAGTCCTCCTTCCAGTTGATGGGTCTCTTTTAATGGCCGAAGTCATTCTAGCCTTCCTCTTTGGTTTAATTATATTCTCAGAAAATAAGGTGGATACATCGAATTCTTGAATTACAAAATCTACCTCTGCATTTACTTCTTTTTCTAACCACGGAGGTACCTGATCATGTTTCTCCGCATTATCATGATGTTCACCTTTATCTCCTATATCTGTCAGCATATGTGATGGAGAAGGTGATTTCCTTGGTTCTTCTTCATGATGCTCACCCTGACGTTGATCCTTTGGTACATTCTCCTATTGAGGAACTTCTTTCTCCGGAGGAGCATCATCCTGAGGTGGAGGATCTTTTGATATGTCCATATGATGATCATGATGATCATGATCCTTCTCTTTTATTACCTCATCCACTTTCAACTTTTCCTCCTATTGAGGCACATTTATAATAGTGGATATTGCGGAATCCTCCTTAGGTGCTGGTGTTGGTTTTGAAACCACAATTTGTTTTGCACCTGTACTGCTTACTTCCTGAACTTTATTAGTAGGATCTTCTATTACATCCTTCTTCTCATCAGCCTTCTTGTCATGAACCTCTACTATAGCAGGCTTCGCTGATGTATCATGTTGGCTTATCTCTGAAGCATGGCCTTCTGGTTCTGCCACCTTCACTTCTTCTGTATGTTGCCCTTTATCAAGTGTTCCTGCTGGATGTTCAAGACTTGCATCATGTTTACCTGTCAAGTCTACCACTACAAGACTTGTCACCTATGCAATTAAGGTATCTAGTCCCATTTATTGGGCTATCTTCTCTGGGATCTTTTCTTTTTTGATTTCCACTTGCTTTATCTCCTCCAGTATTTTTTGAACTGATGGAGCCTTATGAGGAGTCATGTGCATACCTGCAGCAAGGGTCTCCATCTATTGTGAAGCTACTTCTTTCACAACCTCATTATTAGATAGATTAATTGTCTCCTCTAGTGAGATATGACCTCCTGCATGTGCCTGGGAGGTTTCTTTCATCTGCTCTTCTGCAAGTTCAGTTTTGAACTTCACAATGGTAGGAAGTGGAACATTGTGCTAAAATTCCTTGTGCACAACTTCACTACCTGCCCCTCTCAACAGTGTAGGGGATTGCTTTATTTCACCCCTCATGGAGGTTCTTTGTTTCTTAGGTGGGGTAGCTACCACCACCTATGGATCTTTTCTTTTCCTCTTGAACAGTAAAGGGGCTTCTTCTTCCTCAGGCTCTTCCTCCATAAGGATATCCTCTTCTTCTGTTGGTTTCTGTGAGGATTGACCCTCTTCCTGGGTCTCAGTAAGTTTTGCCTCCGCTGTCTTATCTTTCTTGGACTTTTGTTTAGTTGTCCGTGGAGGTGATGCTGATCCTAATCCTAATCCTAATGCTACTACCTCTTCAGTTGTAAACACTGTCCTCTCAATAATCACCCCTTTGGGTTCATTGTCAATCTTCTTACCCCTTGGGAGTCTTTTGCTTTGTTTTTGTTGTGGAGGTAGTCTGTCTCCTTTAGATTTTCTCTTTTCATTTATAAAATCATCATATTCCTCATCAAGAATATCTTGTCCTTTCTTCTTGTTGTCCATAGTAATTGCAACACCTTTCTTCTTCAATGCCTCAATCTGCTCATCAACCCAAGCTTGGGTTAGTTGTAAGGTCCTGGCAATGAAAGGATCCAAAGATATATCCTCTTGTATGGTGAGGTTAGGTGTAGAAATTGTATCATTATATATTTTCTTTTCTTCATATTCATCTGCCATTATCCTGCCATCATCTTTTTTCAACTATTGAGGGATAGGGATACAGTCAAAGGTTTTGATTTGACTCAATGTCAACCTTTGGTATTTTCTTCTTCTGGCTTCTGCTTCATCTTCACAATCTGCCTAGAAGTCTTCTAGATGCCTCTTGTGAATAGGCTTCCCTGTTATTTTCTGTATCCTCCCATAAGGATCATATGGTCTTATTAGTGGGAATGGCTTCAACTGCATTTTATTCAAAGTGACCATCACCTTCTTGATGCTTTCTGAATCTAGACACATATACCAGCCAATGGTGACTAGAAACAGAATTGGTGGGAGCTTCTGAGCATCCTTATATGTTTTCAGCATTGTGGAGCTCTGTCTTATGAACTCCATTAGTATCACTGCATCAGTGGGGTATCTTGGCAGCATGAGGGGATGTCCTTCAAAACCCTCAATTCTCATATAAGAAAATGTTGAAAATTGAATATACCAGGCTCCATACCTGTAGATTATCTCTTGAGCTTCCATGCTCAATCTTTTTGTCCTATCTTCCTCCATGGTTCTCACCAGATGCATAGACAATGCATCATTTACCAATTTATAGTCTTGGAGGTAATTAGCTCTCTGTAATTGGGGATGATGATCCAAGATATGGGCATCATTGGTGGTTCCACCAACCTTACCAACTTTTGTCAATGCATCAAATGTGCCTTTATATGCATAGGAGTAGACAATATATGATGTCATATAAAAGGAACAATTTGAACCTCCCAGGTTCATTAGCTGCTCATGTAGAGCATCACTTATCAACTAGCCCCATAGTGGCTTGATGTCTGCATACATGCATATCATGATTACACCATACATCCAATCCTTAAAACTACCAGCATCAGGCTGGCTTGTGACTCTGCTAAGTAGTGCAAACATGTACTGATACTCATCATCAAAATCATATTTAAAGAAGTGCACAAGAAGTTTGGCAGCTGCAGGATATGTGTTGTTCTTGGCCCTCCACTGATACATGTTCTTCCTGGCCTGTTTCTTATTATTTTCATACTCTACTTCAGACTTCTTCAAGTCTACACTGTTGACCTTTCTACCCAATGGTAGTCCAAATGTCTTGGAAAGACCCTTGATGGATAGGTCTACATAAATTCTTCCATGCTTCACCACCTGCCTAGTTTCTGGATTATAATTCCAGGCACATTCAATCACCAACTCTAGGGACTCCATGGAGTATGGAAAACCAGTCACATTCCACATTCTAGATATGAACACTACATCTAGCAAGGTGCTTCTATTCTTTTCGTCGTTCATCTTGGCGAACCAGGCTTCCAAATCAGTATTCCCCTAGTGTGTATCTGTTATGGCTCCATACTTGAATAGGATTCCTCTAGGAGATGAGAACATGGGCTTGATGAACTCAGCCTCACACTTAGCTAACCTTTTGTCAGCCATGGATATCTACAATTAACACAATTTTTCTTACAATGGATACTTACATGCATGCAGATAACATTTATCTTTACTAATCATCATGCATACTATATTTATTTAGCATTTTCCTATCATGGGGTGCATAAACAAGAGTCTACAGTATCATACTTGACTATGCGGAAGCAACAGGATGAGGGTTTCAATTACTTACTTGGATATGCAAATCCCTTTATACCAGTGGATTTCTGAAAATGCTCTTAATTATGCTGATAATCATGTGCTTCCTCTTGCCTGTAAGCTCTATTTGTACAAGTGTCACCTGTATGAGGGTATGGAAAGCTGGTGCGCTGTAAAAATGATTTTTATCGCAAGGTAAGTTTGAAATGACGATGAATTTACCTTTTAACCTTGCAATTAGGGTAAAATTAGGGCAAACCCTGACACATTAGATTTTATTCATTGAATTATCACATGAAAACTCAAGATTTCACTAGCTATTTCATCGGGCTTTGTGGTCGGCAGGAACTACCTACCACCTCTGCATGCATTAAATGTTAATTGCGGCAACGGAAGCAGGGTGATATCCATATGATAGGCTATACTTGAAAATATGATGGTATTCGGATATTGGGTGATATTCTCAAATATCACCCCAAGTGCAATATGATCATCCTCCTCGAGAGGAAAGACTATCATCGACAAGATCAGGTGATGAATGCACCCTTTGGTCATGCTTAGTACATCAGGAGGATATTTCAATATATCAGGTGATGTTTTAAAAATGATGATGACCGGATGAACTATATGTCTTTCTCTTGAAATGTCAGGATGATGTCATCTAGACATTCTCTCGTTGTATCGCTAAGGCATCATGATGTCATCGTCATGTTGTACAAGTAGGATCATGTTCAGGAAATATGCCCCCGAGAGGTAAAAATGATGATGACATCCTCGTCATGTCTGTTTCTTCATTTATCGGGCTTGAATGACATCATCAGGATATTGGCTTAGGGGGATATTTCACGGCAGGAGGATATTAAGAAATATCAGGTTACATTGAGAAATATGATCCTCGCAAAATGCTTAAGGCTGTTGATGGATAAAGGTTACTATCACCTAAAATTGATGTCCGGATATTTGGACCGCATGATTTATCGGGTGATAAATTAGATCAAGGTGACCTTATGAAATATGAATGACGTTAAGAAATATGATCCTCCCCCTATGAATATCAGGTTTGACTCAAACTTTGACCATTCATAACTTTCACATCCTAATGAATATCAGGGTGATACAAAAGGCAAACCTGCATGAAATTTGATGCTCTTTCTAAATATGAGGTTAATGGAATGAAATATGAAATTTGGCAAACTGACCTCATGATGATGACTTACCCAACCTTTTTATGCATGATGATCTGCATGACTTACTTTTACCAAACCGCCAGAAAGCACAAAACAAGCCAAAAAGTTGGGTCCCTATTTGGCCAAGTCAAAATGGGGTGTGTTGTGTAACCACACAACAACTTGACACCAAAGAAAACAAACAAATTCCAATGATTCAAGTGATGTGATCGCATTCATCCATATTATTCTAATTCTTTCCAAGCACAAGCATCATGATCTTCTGAATGATAAAAGTTCATCATGGTAACAATGCTAACAAAGGATCACGTGTGTGCAAATGATTAATTATCTTCATCTTGAAAGTAAGTTGAAAACATAAGTGCTTGGTATTAAACTACATAGTTGGAGATCATCCCTCATAGCCAACCTGGATAGAGCCTTGCTGCCAATAGGCATGTATAGCCCCGGCAAGGTTATCTATACAATCTCCCTAAGTAGAGCCCCACTGCCAGCAGGCATTCATAGCGCCGGTAGAGTTACTTAGATGGCCTAATTTTATTTCTTTTCTGATTTTTCTTTAAAATTTGTATCTGATATCATCATGTCAGCTCATTTATACAAGGTATAGTCACTTGCAGCTTTAGGTTGGAGATTGTATTGGTAGCAAGGGAGTCCCTTTAGATTTTTCACTTAACACCTATACTCGTGTGATCAACAAACCCAAGGCTGTTAGGTGTTTCATTGTGATTGATTCACTTTGATCAAGAAAAGGCACCCTGATGAAAGGATATCATAGACCTAATCATAAATACTTAGAATGACTTACAACCTATGTCTAAATTTGATCTCATCACTTGAATCCTAACAATTTTGTTGTTTTCTGTGGTGATGAAGTGCATCATCTTGACTAACCAAAACAAAACTCAACAAACAAAATAAACAAGACAAACAAACAAACAAACACAACTGAAACACAATTGTACAAGCAACTATACAAATGTACAATATGATACACATGACTGTCATGAAGTCACTTAGGCTTGGAAATAATGTTTAAGGAATTGTCCATTGACTGGCAATGGGACATCCTCACCTGTCAGGTTCTTAAGCCTATAAGTGTCGTCTCCTAGTATCTCAGAAATTTGAAAGGGACCTATCCATAATCTGTCAAATTTGCCATGGTTGCATTTCCTTTCATGGGATTTATCCCACATCAGGACTAAATCAGATATCTTGAAGGCTTTAACTTTGGCTCTCTTGTCAAACCAGCGTTTGACAACAACCTGATGTTTTGCAAATTGGTCAATTGCTTGACTTCTTTTCTCTTCCAGGTGCATCAGCTGAAGCAACCTGACTTCTTGTCTATTGTTTATGCCTAGGTACTCTTGGGCAAACTGCAATGTAGGAATTTTCAAGTTAACAGGGAGGATAGGATCCACCCCATATACTAATTGGAAGGGTGAGTTTCCTAATGCAGCTTTCATTCTAGTTCTGTCTACCCATAAGGCATATTTCAGAAATGAGTTCCATACTCTAGGGTTCTTCTCTATTAATTTTCTTATGATATTCAACAAATTTTTATTGGTGGATTCTCCTAATCCATTCCCTTGGGGATAATAGTTGGATGAGAACTTGAGTATGATCCCATGATCAAAAGCCCAACTTGACAATTTGGTTGAAGTGAAGGCAGAGCCATTATCACTTACCAGAGCATAAGGAGTTCCATACCTGGTAACAATGTTACTTTCCAAAAATTTGATAACATCATCTGCAGTACAAGTTCTGCTGCTGACAGCTTCAGTCCATCTGGTACAATAGTCAGTAATTGTTAAGTCATACCTATGGCCTAAAGAGGATGGAGGATTGATTGGTCCTATGAAGTCTATGCCCCATTGTGCAAATGGGCGCTCTTCCATCACTGGCTGCAAGGGTTGTGCAGCATATTTCTCTCTATTGGCAGCAACCTGACATACATAACAACATTTAACATGATCAGTTGTATCTTTAAAAATTGTAGGCCAATAATATCCTGCTCTGAGGATTGCATGTGTTATGGCCAGGGCTGATCCATGTGCAGTTCTGAACTTGTCATGTAGTTCTGATAAAACTTTATTTGCTTCTAGCTTTTCTAAGCATCCTAGGTATATTCCTTCGTAATTCTTCTTGAATAGGATTCCTCCCTTCATCATATATTTTTGTGACCTTATCTTCAAGGCTCTTCTCTGTGAAGCTTGCATTCTTGGAGGACATCTTCCAGTAATCAGGATGTGTCTGATATCTAAATACCATTCTTTATGGTCCTTTGCATTGATAACATATTGTTGACTTGTGATGTTTGGATCAATTTCAGATATCATTTGGCTTAAGGCTTGTCCTCTTACCAACTTCATTGGTGTAATTTCCATGTCATACTCTTGTAATACAGTGATCCATTTGGCTCTTTTCTCACCACGTTCACTCTGCATTAGCAGCATCTTCACTGCTACATCAGGCACTACTGCAATCACTTTGCTTCTTAGTATATAATGCCTAAATTTATTTACTACCCTAACTAATGCAAGTGCTTGTCTTTCAACATCCACATATCTTAGTTCAACATCCTTGAAAGGACAGCTCATGAAAGCTATTGGTTTCTCTTCTTTCTCTTCATTCCTTTGAGTCAATACTGCTGCACAGGTATGTTCTTAGGCAAATGAATAAATGTAGAAGTCCTTTGTGTAGTCTGGACTAATGAGGACAGGAGCATCTAATATGGCTTTCTTTATGTCTTCAAAAGTAGCTTTGGCTTTTGCTGTCCACTCAATCTTGGCATCTTTTTTCAGCATAGCATTTAGTGGTCTGACTATCTCTGCAAAACCAGTGATGAATTTTCTTACAAAGTTAATCTTACCAAAGTAAGACTTAAGTTCCTTTTTGCTTCCAGGGAGTTGTATTTTCATGATAGACTCCACTCTGGCAGGATCAATGATGATCTCATCTTCAGTTATCAAATGGCCTAATAATTTGCATGTTGTTACCCCAAATATGTATTTCTTGGGGTTCAAGGATATTCCATACTCTTCACATTTCTTTAGCACATTTATGAGATCTGCTACATGGTTCTCCCTTTCTTTGGAGAATACTGTCAAGTCATCCATATAGATGACTATACATTTTCCTATTAAGCCTCTGAAGGCTATGTCCATTACTCGATGGAATGTAGCTTCAGCATTTATAAGTCCAAATGGCATATGTCTATATGCAAATATCCCCCACTTGGTGGTGAAGGCAGTTTTCAATCTGTCAACCTTATCAACCATCACTTGGTTGTATCCTGAGAAACCATCTAGGAAGGACATCATCTTAGCTCCATTTACAATCTGCAGGACTTCATCCAATGATGGTAAAGGATAATTATCCTTCTCTGATGCTCCATTCAGATTCCTGAAATCTACACATAGCCTAATGTCTCCATTCTTCTTTCTAATTGGGACTAGATTGGCCACCCAAGTGGAGTGCCTTACAGGAAAGATTATCCTGGCATTTAACAACTTCTTGACTTCTTCAAAAATTATTGGTTCAAGCAAAGCATTGACTGGCCTTTGCTTTTGTCTGATAGGTTTAGCATCTGGCTTGAGGGGTATAGTGTGAGTTATGACTGATGTGTCATATGTCTTTAGCTCATCAGATGTCCAGGCAATAACATGCATGTAATCTTTAAGAGCCTGAGTTATTCCTTTTAATTCTTCTGGTGTGCAAACCTTACCTATCAGGACATTTCTTTTGTTTACATTTTGTCCAATATTCACTTGTGAATACTCACCTCTATCAGCTTTGGGAAGATCCTTCTGTTTCAACATATTGTCTAAATCAAAGGCTCTTTCTAATTTAATCATACCTTTGGGAATTCTGTTGCTAGGCAACTCTAATATTTCATCTTCTTCCCAAACTTGATCTTCCATACTATTCTCGTCTATGATCTAAGCATCAAATATATCCCTGTTAGAAATGAAATCAACAATATGTTGATCATCATAAAAGACCTAGAGATTGGTAACGTTATCAGGTACTGATGCTACAGCTACTAGCTCTACTGAAAATCTTTTTAGACCTGATATAGATAGTGGCTCCAGTGTACTGGCAGCATGGGCAAGTGCATCTGCCCTATGATTCTATTCACTAGGAATGTGGGTGATATTAAATGCATCAAAGTCTACAATTAAGTCCCACACTCTGTGTCTGTAATTTGACAATCTCTTATAATTGCAAGAGTAGATTCCTCTTACCTGTCTGACAACTAATTCTGAGTCTCCAAAGACATGCAAGATTTTTACCTTCTTCTTGAGAGCAAACAGCATCCCATGAATCAGAGCCTCATACTCTGTCACATTATTAGTGTAGGGGAACTGTATTCTATATGCAGCTAAGTAGGATTTTCCTGATGGGTCAATTAGATCAATTCCTACTCCAGCTCCTTGTTTGGACTTAGATCCATCAAATCTAAGGATCCAGGACTTATCTTCAGCCAAAGACTTAGCTAAACTTTCTCTTTTCTTTGCAGCTCTAGCTGCTGCTCCACCTGATATCCACTTTAGTTTAGGAATTTCAGTATCTTTGGACTTCACCTTTTCTTTCTTCTGTGAAACTGACTCCTTCCTTTTCTTTCCAACATCAGGAGGATGATCCTCTGGATCTGGTACTATATGTCTCTTTAAAATGTGTGAACATAGTGAGCAGGCTGTCTCTGAATGAGGTACCTCATGCAACCTACACCAACCTTCAGTTAGTGCATCTCATGGATGCTTCTTTTGTCTTATCATCTTCTTAATTTCTCTTGATAAAAACTCTTCAAATCTGGTCAGGTTACTACCTCTGTCTTCATCAAAAAGTTCATAATCTGACTCCATAAAACAATCACTTCCTGGAGTGATCTCGTCTTTCTTCTTAACATTTATCTGGTTGCTCACCAGAATTTCCTCTGTTATTTGAATCTGATCTTCATCATAATTCATCACCTTTTTTGTGGTTCCTACAAGAAACAAACACGAATCAGAATCACTATCATTATCATTGTCTGATGAACTTACCTCTGAAGATGATGATGCATCACTGTATGTCTTCCAGCATCATCATATCTAAGCATGTTTCACAAGTCTTTTCTGAATGAGGTTCACTATGTAACCTGCACCATCCATCAATCAAAATATCATTAGCAGGTATATTCAGTACCTTACATCACTTTATTTGCTTGGATAAGTGCTTTTCAAAATTTTTGAAACAATCTCCTTCCTTCTCATTTTCAAAATTAATATTAGGCCCTACATAAGGTATATCCTCCTGATGATCATCATCATGATGATGAAAATCCAACATCAGGATCTCTTCTATCCTGACAGTCTGTGGCCTAATGGAATAGACTCCAAGTTCAATGTTTACATACATTATCTCATTCATTTTATTATACTTAGTTATCATGTGCTTCATTCTAGGTTTGGCATCTATTCTTATCTAGTTAGGTGTACCCTTCCAAGGCAACCACATATGACTGAAGTCAGTAGACATATATCCATTCAAAGTTTTCGACCAATCTCTACTAAGTAGCATCCAATATGTATCAGGTTGTCAACTACCTAGATATCGATGTAATACTGGATCCTGGGATCAGATGCTAGCTGCATGTGGATATGAGTTAGTTCACCTATCACACTCACTTCTGTTTTGTCTAACTATGTCACCTTTTTTAGGGATTTAGCAGGATGCAGTCTTAAAGCATTGCATATGGACAAGGGCATCACATTGGTAGAGGCACCTGAATCCACTAAACAGTTGTGTAAATTCTTACCAAACATCCTTATGGTAAGGAGGAAAGGTGGTGAGTCAGTCTTATCTCAGTATAATGTCATATGTGAGGTTTCTGCAGCTTGGACAATAGCTGACACTTTAGGCTTGGTATTATTATCTCTAGTAGCATGATCTTTACTATTGGACTGACCTAGAGAATGAATATCCTCTTTAGGAGTAGGGTCATCCAGTGATTTCATGAATGCCCTCTTGATTGCAGGGGTTTTCAATAACTCTAACAAAGATAGGCTGATCTTTATCTTTTTCATCTCATCTGCCAAGTATGTGACAAGTTTATCAGACTCATGAGGTAAGCTAACAGCCTTTGATGTTGAATTCTGAGGTGACAGATATTGGGCATTTATCTTGGGAAATCTTG
This sequence comes from Cunninghamia lanceolata, assembly GCA_027924645.1. Lineage (NCBI taxonomy): Eukaryota > Viridiplantae > Streptophyta > Pinopsida > Cupressales > Cupressaceae > Cunninghamia > Cunninghamia lanceolata. The sequence goes on along the minus strand of BSBN01001032.1, from coordinate 5,301,106 downwards.
GATTATTACTTGCTTTGGGATCAGGAGGTGTGTTGAAATTATTTGGAGGTAGAGATGATGTCAATGGACCAGTAGGTCTATTGGCACTACTTCTCAAGTTATAGTTATGCTTACCAGGATATTGTTGTTGTTATGCATGCACCTCCTCATGTTCAGTGGAAAGCTCATTCTCATTTTCAAAAGGGAAGACATAATTTGACTCAAAGGCTAAAGCAGATTCTTCACATGCTTATGAACAATTCTGATGATTAGTATAACTTTCTAATACTAGGGCTGAATCATATCCACAGGGAACAATTTCATTACCTTCCACCTGAGGTGGATTCCTTGCAGTATTAGACACTTCTATTTGAAAAATGCTGGCAGCAATTTGAAATTGTGGACAATCTAGCTCTGCATGAGCATTTGTGTTGTGGATCCTACACTAGTTAGCGAGGGCTGCCTCAGCAAGATTGACTCTAGTAGTCTGTTTGGCTTCACTAGGTGATTGATTATCTAAGGGTGATGGTAATGACTCATTATTTGGCTTGGAGTTCCATACTCTAGGCTGCCTCTGAGGATTATTGTTATTTCCACCACTATTGTTGAAATTACTATTATTGTATCCTCTGTCAGGATAATTTGGTCTATCATTGAAATAACTTATGTTCTGATTTGACTTGGAATAGAAGTTCTGATTTCTCAAATGAGTCACTTCTGTAGTGAGTTTTCTTAGCTAAGCAGAGATTTCTTTGATTTCTTCCTTCTCTTCTTGAGATTTGGCTACCACATTTTCAATTTGAGGCTTGAAGAAAGAGGATCCATGGTTATTATTGGACGGGTCAGCACCCTGAGGTGTCTGAGTTTGTGTAGGATATTATGACATCTGGCCATTCCCATTAGGAGGTGGCATGATACTTAATGGAGGCACTTGCAGGGTGTAGGCATGACTACTGGAGGTATCATTGCTCCATTAGGATATTGTGCAGGATATGATGTAGGGTATTGTGTAGGATATGTTGGATACATGCCAGGTAATGTAGGGAATGCAATATTTAGAGTAGGAGTAGGTACTAACTGCTGATTTACTTTGATAGCCTCTTGAAAAGCTCCTATCAATGTAGTGATTTTAGGGTGTGTTCTCCTGATGAACATGGAAGTCAATGGATCTAGAGCTGAGTAATAGATACTCCTAGCAGCAACATCTGTTACTACATATGGAGCAACTAACTTGGATAACATTTTTTGGAACCTAGCATTGAAATTGGCAATAGGTTCTCCTTCAAACCACTTGATAGTGGCAAATAGGTGATAGTTCATTGAAGGATCAATTGGTATTTTGAACCTATCAGTAAAAGCTTTCTCTAAGACAGCCCATGAACCAACAGAACCCTGACCAAGACTAATAAACCAATTATAAGCCTCTTCCCCTAAGGAAAAAGGAAATAATCTGCATACAACATCTTGATGTTCTATTCTGGCCCTACAATAAGCCTCTTTAAAGGTTCTGATATGATCATCAGCATCTTGATAAGGATGATATTTTGGGCAAAGTTTGTCCAGATTCTTTGGTAACTCATGATATGCATTGAAGGTTAAAGGTGACTCTGCCGTGAAGAAAGACATTGCAACTGGAGGAGGTTGAGGCTGTGGTACAATTGGCTGAGGTTGGACCAAAGGTACACCCTGAGGAGATCCTGTAGGTAAATTGAAACTGATAGGGGTCACAGGAGGATGTTCTGGAGGTGTTCCTGATGCACTAGAAGTGGGAGTATGATGGATATCAACAGTCCTAGGTCTAAAGCCTCTAACAGGTAGTTCTTCAAAAGGTCCGATGGATCTTGACCTGGTATTTATCCTGTGAGCCAGGATTTCTCAAATTTGGTGGGAAATTAGCTAGATGATCATAAATATTGGTTGTATTTCACCAGCCGAGAAGATATTTATGATCGGATGACTGATCTAATTGGATATTTACTAAATATTTGCAAAGATAGTGCAAATATGAGGTGATATTTGAGGTAGGAAGACTCTTACCACGAGATATCAAGTTTCTAAGGCCAAAACTCTTCAAAGCTTGACTAGATTTACTTAACATTGGCCGATATTTGTGAATTCATGATGATCTACTATAAAGCTTGCAATATTTACATTTTATCCAAAAATCTTTACACAAAATAAGCATCTACAAGCTTGCTACAGTAAATATTTGAGCAATATTTAGAATTCACAGATGCATTCGGGGTTACCTTACTCTCTGCATCATCAAACCTAAAAATAATGATGATGAGCGTCTTCTCTCAAATAGCTGTTGCATTAGGAGTGAGGAGCCTGCACTCAATGAATGATGACTAAAGCTATCTTTTTGGCTTGCCCTCCTTCTAGTGCCAATTTAATAGGATGCAAGTCCTGAATATCCAGCAAGAACACCTGATAAAGGGCAACATATAGAAGAAGTGAAGGTGGTAGAACAAGAAGGCCATACTTTAGTGATAAGCCAACAGGATACATCAGCGAAGCCTACTATAGTAGAGGTTTAGGACAAGAAGGCTGATGAGAAGAAGGATGTAATAGAAGATCGTACAGGTGCAGAACAAATTGTGGTTTTAGAACCAACACCAGCACCTAAGGAGGATTCTACAATATCCACTGTTATAAATGTGCCTCAATAGGAGGAAAAGTTGAAAGTGGATGAGGTAATAAAGGAGAAGGATCATGATCATCATGATCATCATATGAACACATCAAAAGATCCTCCACCTCGGGATGATACTCCTCCAGAGAAAGAAGTTCCTCAATAGGAGAATGTACCAAAGGATCAACCTCAGGGCGTGCATCATGAAGAAGAACTGAGGAAATCACCTTCTCCATCACATATGCTAATAGATATAGGAGATAAAGGTGAACATCATGATTATGCAAAGAAACATGATCAGGTACCTTCGTGGTTAGAAAAAGAAGTAAACGCAGAGGTAGATTTTGTAATTCAAGAATTTGATGTATCCACCTTACTTTCTAAGAATATAATAAAACCAAAGAGGAAGGCCAGAATGACTTTAGCCATTAAAAGAGACCAATCAACTGGAAGGAGGACTGCACAAATTGCAATCCCCACTGTAGATAAAGAAAAGGGTAAAATTACTCTGGAAGAATTCCATATTAATATAGTTGATCTGGGGTTTGCAAATGAAGACCAGGAAGGTCAGGAAGGCAAAGACATCATTGATTCTTTGATTCAAAAGGTTAAGAAGGAAAAAGAGAAAAATAAGCAACACAAAGAACGCATTGCTCAGTTGCATGCATACATAGGTAGGTTAACCAATCCTGAAGATAGTTCCACTGAACGTGCAGTCCTATTGACTACTATTTCCCAGGATGAGGTGTATAAATTGGATCTCATGAAACATGAGTCGTCCATTTTGAGAAAGTGGATGTGTGCCACATTTGATACTGCAGAGGAAGTGGTAAAGGCCTCTTTGAAGAGGTGGAATACTCTCAGTGACTCTAGGAAAAAGGTAGACAAATTACAAATGTAGACAGGTAAAAGGTCTTTCCAATTGGAAAAGATACTAGATATCCTGGGAGAAATAAGGAGGATAAATCCCCAACTGCTCATCAACCAGCAGGTACTGAACAATAACACTGCATTATTGATTGATATATGGTATAGGGACATTCAATTTGAATGTGATGTGCTCAAGAGATGTAATAATAAACTGAGGGAGATCAGCATAAAACTGCATGACATGATGTCTTTTGAGGTAGAAATTTTGGAAACCTTGGAAGGAAAGGTGGAAGGGAAGATAGATAATCAAGATGAAAAGTTTGCAATCCAAGCTCTACATAATAACTTCCAATTAGTTGCAGATGATCCACTAGGCCAACTGACAGAAGAGATCATGGATAAATTGGTGAGGACAAAGATGAAAATGGAGCATTATAATGAGAAGCTGCACAATAGGAAAAATAAGCTGGACAACATCAAAGACAAATACCATGCACATAAACACGCCATCATCAAAGCAAAGACCCAGGATGGTGGAGAGATAGACAAAATCGTGCAGTTGTATGAACAGGTCCGGAGCAGCATGCAGCCTCATATACGGGGTCATCATCATCAAGATGATGAAAGTTTAGGAAGTGATGTGCATGATGATGAGGCGCATGAGTCAGATAAAGTGGATGACAATGCATCATAAAGTAAATATCAGCATCTGATACTTAGTGAAGATAAGTATTTTAGATAGTTGCTAGCTAGCAACTTGTGCCATTTTGATAGTGTTGACATAGTCAAAGGAAATCATGACCGTAGATATTCATAGACAAATCAAGATCGTTGATCTTTTTGTAACAGATTCCTCACCTTGTTCTATAAAAGGTGCTGGAATGCCTCATTTCTAACATTCAAAACTTAATTGAAATCTGTCTACTAAAATATTCAAGGCTCATTTCAAAGCTTTTTGTATACATTTATAGCCTTGCATACTTAATGAATGAGAAGACTTGTTTTGATTACAATTCATAGTAAATCTTGAGTAATTAGTGTGTGAATTCTGGATATATGTGGTGATTTGCTGCATCCCTTGGAGTGCATGTCTACTTGCAAATGTTGTTTTCATACAATTCCTTTGAAGTTAGCATCAACTGTATCTAGCTGTGGAATGTCCTGGTGAACATATGGTTTGGTTTTCTTCTCTTCATGACTGTATCTGATATACATGTGGTTCAATAGCTGAAGATTCAACATTCATTTGAAGCATTTCTTTCAATTTCATTTAAATTTCAGAGCATTTCACCATCATAATTGCAAATAACTGATAATCTTAAGCAAACAATGCAAATATGTGGACATCTCGTAGATAATTGAAAATATTTAGCATATTTGAAGCTAAAGCATGTATTATTGATGAATCTCATGCAAATATTTGAGTATAACTGTATCATTTGATCAAGCAACTGTATAAAATGACCTCTCTGTGAAGAATCTTTGCAGAAATGGTGTAATGATGATGAACTCAATGTAATGCCCCAAAATGTAAACAGCAACACACATCAACCTCTGAGTAATGTCAGACGATTAAGATCTAATCACCAGAGACTTGGGATCATGAATTCTCTGAATTCATTGTATCTTTCAAGATGAATAAAGGTTAATGTGTACTTTTATTCTATTCTTGTTTATGACTAACATCATGACCAACATAAATTGGCGCTAGAAGGAGGGCAAGCGAGAAAGATAGCTTTAGTCATCATTCATTGAGTGCAGGCTCCTCACTCCTAACGCAACAGCTATCTGAGAAAAGATGCTCATCATCATTATTTTCAGGTTTGATGATGCAGAGAGTAAGGTAACCCCGAATGCATTTGTGAAGTCCAAATATTGCTCAAATATTTACTGTAGCAAGCTTGTAGATGCTTATTCTGTGTAAAGATTTTTGGATCAAATGTAAAAATTGCAAGCTTTACAGTAGATCATCATGAATTCACAAATATCAGCCAATGTTAAGTAAATCTAGTCAAGCTTTGAAGAGTTTTGGCCTTAGAAACTTGATTTCTCGTGGTAAGAGTCTTTCTACCTCAAATATCACCTCATATTTGCACTATCTTTGCAAATATTTAGTAAATATCCAGTTAGATCAGTCATCCGATCATAAATATCACCTTGGCTGGTGAAATACAACCAATTTTTATGATCATCTAGCTAGTTTCCCACCAAATTTGAGAAATCCTGGCTCACAGGATAAATACCAGGTCAAGATCCACCAGACCTTTTGAAGAACTACCTGTTAGAGGCTTTAGACCTAGGACTGTTGATATCCATCATACTCCCGATTCCAGTGCATCAAGAACACCTCTAGGATGTTCTCCTGTGACCCCTATCAGTTTCAATTTACCTATAGGATCTCCTCAGGGTGTACCTTTGATCCAACCTCATCCAACTGTACCATAGCCTCAACCTCCTCCGGTTACAATGTCTTTCTTCACGGCAGAGTCGCCTTTAACCTTCAATGCATATCATGAGTTACCAAAGAATCTGGACAAACTTTGTCCAAAATATCATCCTTATCAAGATGCTGATGATCATATCAAAACCTTTAAAGAGGCTTGTTGTAGGGCCAGAATAGAACATCAAGATGTTGTATGCAGATCATTTCCTTTTTCCTTAGGGGAAGAGGCTTATAATTGGTTTATTAGTCTTGGTCAGGGTTCTGTTGGTTCATGGGTTGTCTTAGAGAAAGCTTTTACTGATAGGTTCAAAATACCAATTGATCCTTCAATGAACTATCACCTATTTGCCACTATCAAACGATTTGAAGGAGAACCTATTGCCAATTTCAATGCTAGGTTCCAGAAAATGTTATCCAAGTTAGTTGCTCCATATGTAGTAATAGATGCTGCTGCTAGGAGTATCTATTACTCAGCTCTAGATCCATTGACTTCCATGTTCATCAGGAGAACACACCCTGAAATCACTACATTGACAGGAGCTTTTCAAGAGGCTATCAAAGTAAATCAGCAGTTAGTACCTGCTCCTACTCCAAATATTGCATTCCCTACATTGCCTGGCATGTATCCAACATATCCTACACAATACCCTGCATCATATCTTGCACAATATCCTAATGGAGCAATGATACCTCCAGCAGTCATGCCTGCACCCTTGCAAGTGCCTCCATTAAGTATCATGCCACCTCCTAATGGGAATGGCCAGATGTCACAATATCCTGCACAAATTCAGACACCTTAGGGTGCTGACCCGTCCAATAATCACCATGGATCCTCTTTCTTCAAGCCTCAAATTGAAAATGTGGTAGCCAAATCTCAAGAAGAGAAGGAAGAAATCAAAGAAATCTCTGGTCAACTAACAAAACTCACTACAGAAGTGACTCATTTGAGAAATCAGAACTCTATTCCCAGTCAAATCAGAACAGAAGTTATTCCAATGATAGACCAAATTATCCTGACAGAGGATATAATAACAATAATTTCAACACTAGTGGTGGAAATAACAATAATCCTCAGAGGCAGCCTACAGTATGGAACTCCAGGCCAAATAATGGGTCATTACCATCACCCTTAGATAATCAATCACCTGGTGAAGCCAAACAGACTACTAGAGTCAATCTTGCTAAGGTAACCCTCACTAACTGGTGTAGGATCCACAACACAAATGCTCATGCAGAGCTAGATTGTCCACAATTTCAAATTACTGCCAGCATTTTTCAAACAGAAGTGTCTAATACTGCAGGGAATCCACCTCAGGTGGAAGGTAATGAAATTGTTCCCTGTGGATATGATTTAGCCCTAGTATTAGAAAGTTATACTGATCATCAGAATTGTTCATAAGCATGTGAAGAATCTGCTTTAGCCTTTGAGTCAAATTATGTCTTCCCTTTTGAAGATGAGAATGAGCCTTCCATTGAACATGAGGAGGTGCATGCATACCAACAACAATATCCTGGTAAGCATAACTATAACTTGAGAAGTAGTACCAACAGACCTATTGGTCCATTGACATCATCTCTACCTCCAAATAATTTCAACACACCTCTTGATCCCAAAGCAAGTAATAATCCAGGATTTCCCAAGGTAAATGCCCAATATCTATCACCTCAAAATACAACATCAAAGGTTGTTAGCTTACCTCATGAGTCTGATAAACTTGTCACATACTTGGCAGACGAGATGAAAAAGATAAAGATCAGCCTGTCTTTGTCAGAGTTATTGAAAACCCCTGCAATCAAGAGGGCATTCATGAAATCACTGGATGACCCTACTCCTAAAGAGGATATTCATTCTCCAGGTCAGTCCAATAGTAAAGATCATGCTGCTAGAGATAATAATACCAAGCCTAAAGTGTCAGCTACTGTCCAAGCTGCAAAAACCTCACATATGACATTATACTGAGATAAGACTAACTCACCACCTTTCCTCCTTACCATAAGGATGTTTGGCAAGAATTCACACAACTGTTTAGTGGATTCAGGTGCCTCTACCAATGTGATGCCCTTGTCCATATGCAATGCTTTAGGACTGCATCCTGCTAAATCCCTAAAAAAGGTGACACAGCTAGACAAAATAGAAGTGAGTGTAATAGGTGAACTGACTCATATCCACATGCAGCTAGCATCTGATCCCAAGATCAGGTATTACATCGATATCCAAGTAGTTGACATACCTGATACATATGGGATTCTACTTAGTAGAGACTGGTCAAAAACTTTGAATTGATATATGTCTACTGACTTCAGTCATATGTGGTTGCCTTGGAAGGGTATACCTAACCAGAGAAGAATAGATGTTGAACCTAGAATGAAGCACATGATAACCGAGTATAATAAAATGAATGAGATAATGTATGTAAACGTTGAACCTGGAGTTTATTCCATTAGGCCACAGACTGTCAGGATAGAAGAGATCCTGATGTTGGATTTTCATCATCATGATGATGATCATCAGGAGGATATACCTTATGTGGGGCCTAATATTAATTTTGAAAATGAGAAGGAAGGAGATTGTTTCAGAAATTTTGAAAAGCACTTATCCAAGCAGATAAAGCGATGTAAGGTACTGAATATACCTACTAATGATATTTTGATTGATGGATGGTGCAGGTTACATAGTGAACCTCATTCAGAAAAGACTCGTCAAAAATGCTTAGATATGATGATGCTGGAACAGACATAGAGTGATGCATCATCATCTTCAGAGGTAAGTTCATCAGACAATGATAATGATAGTGATTCTGATTCGTGTTTGTTTCTTGCAGGAACCATAGAAAAGGTGACGAATTACGATGAAGATCAGATGCAGATAACAGAGGAAATTCTAGTGAGCAACTAGATAAATGTTAAGAAGAAAGACGAGATCACTCCAGGAAGTGATTTTTTTATGGAGTCAGATTATGACCTGTCTGATGAAGACAGAGGTAGTAACCTGACCAGATCCAAAGAGTTTTTATCAAGAGAAATTAAGAAGATGATAAGACAAAAGAAGCATCCACGAGATGCACTAACTAAAGGTTGGTGTAGGTTGCATGAGGCACCTCATTCAGAGATAGCCTGCTCACTATGTTTACACATTTTAAAGAGACATATAGTACTAGATCCAGAGGATCATCCTCCTGATGTTGGAAAGAAAAGGAAGGAGTCAGTTTCACAGAAGAAAGAAAAGGTGAAGTCCAAAGATACTGAAATTCCTAAACTAAAGTGGATATCAGGTGGAGCAGTAGCTAGAGCTGCAAAGAAAAGAGAAAGTTTAGCTAAGTCCTTGGCTAAAGATAAGTCCTGGATCCTAAGATTTGATTGTCTAAGTCCAAACAAGGAGCTGGAGTAGGAATTGATCTAATTGACCCATCAGGAAAATCCTACTTAGCTGCATACAGATTACAGTTCCCCTACACTAATAATGTGACAGAGTATGAGGCTCTGATTCATGGGATGTTGTTTGCTCTCAAGAAGAAGGTAAAAATCTTGCATGTCTTTGGAGACTCAGAATTAGTTGTCAGACAGGTAAGAGGAATTTACTCTTGCAATTATAAGAGATTGTCAAATTACAGACACAGAGTGTGGGACTCAATTGAAGACTTTGATGCATTTAATATCACCTATGTTCCTAGAGAATAGAATCATAGGGCAGATGCACTTGCACAGGCTGCCAGTACACTGGAGCCACTATCTATATCAGGTCTAAAATGATTTTCAGTAGAGTTAGTATCTGTACCATCAATACATGATAACATTACCAATCTCCAGGTCTTTGATGATGATCAACATATTCTTGATTTCATTTCTAACAGGGATATATTTGATGCTCAGATCATAGACGAGAATAGTATGGAAGATCAAGTTTGGGAAGAAGATGAAATATTAGAGTTGCCTATCAACAGAATTCCCAAAGGTATGATTGAATTAGAAAGAGCCTTAGATTTAGATAATATGTTGAAACAAAAGGATCTTCCCAAAGCTGATGGAGGTCAGTATTCACAAGTGAATATTGGACAAAATGAAAACAAAAGAAATGTCCTGATAGGTAAGGTTTGCACACCAGAAGAATTAAAAGGAATAACTCAGGCTCTTAAAGATTACATGCATGTTATTGCCTGGACATATGATGAGCTGAAGACATATGACACATCAGTCATAACTCACACTATACCCCTCAAGCCAGATGCTAAACCTTTCAGACAGAAGCAAAGGCCAATCAATGCTTTGCTTGAACCAATAATTTTTGAAGAAGTCAAGAAGTTGTTAAATGCCAGTATAATGTTTCCTGTAAGGCACTCCACTTATGTGGCCAATCTAGTCCCAGTTAGAAAGAAGAATGGAGCAATCAAGCTATGTGTAGATTTCAGGAATCTGAACAGAGCATCAGAGAAGGATAATTATCCTTTAACATCATTTTATGAAGTTTTGCAGATTGTAAATGGAGCTAATATGATGTCCTTCCTGGATGGTTTCTCAGGATACAACCAAGTGATGGTTGATAAGGTTGACAGATTGAAAACTGCCTTCACCACCAAGTGGGGGATATTTACATATAAATGTATGTCATTTGGACTTATAAATGCTGGAGCTACATTCCATCGAGCAATGGACATAGCCTTCAGAGGCTTAATAGGAAAATGTATAGTCATCTACATGGATGACTTGACAGTATTCTCCAAAGAAAGGGAGAACCATGTAGCAGATCTCATAAATGTGCTAAAGAAATGTGAAGAGTATGGAATATCCTTGAATCCCAAGAAAAGCATATTTGGGGTAACAACAGGTAAATTATTAGGCCATTTGATAACTGAAGATGGGATCATCATTGATCCTGCCAGAGTGGAGTCTATCATGAAAATATAACTCCCTGGAAGCAAAAAGGAACTTAAGTCTTACTTTGGTAAGATTAACTTTGTAAGAAAATTCATCACTGGTTTTGCAGAGATAGTCAGACCACTAAATGCTATGCTGAAAAAAGATGCCAAGATTGAGTGGACAGCAGAAGCCAAAGCTGCTTTTGAAGACATAAAAAAAGCCATATCAGATGCTCCTGTCCTCATCAATCCAGACTACACAAAGGACTTCTACATATATTCATTTGCCTTAGAACATACCTGTGCAGCAGTATTGACTCAAAGGAATGAAGAGAAAGAAGAGAAACCAATAGCTTTCATGAGCTATCCTTTCAAGGATGCTGAACTAAGATATGTGGATGTTGAAAGACAAGCACTTGCATTCGTTAGGGCAGTAAAGAAATTTAGGCATTATATACTAAGAAGCAAAGTGATTGTAGTAGTGCCTGATGCAGCAGTCAAGATGTTGCTAATGCAGAGTGAACCTGGTGAGAAAAGAGCCAAATGGATCACTGTATTACAAGAGTATGACATGGAAATTACACCAATGAAGCTGGTAAGAGGACAAGCCTTAAGCCAAATGATATCTGAAATTGATCCAAACATCACAAGTCAGCAATATGTTATCAATGCAAAGGACCATAAAGAATGGTATTCAGATATCAGACACATCCTGATTACTGGAAGATGTCCTCCAAGAATGCAAGCTTCACAAAGAAGAGCCTTGAAGATAAGGTCACAAAAATATATGATGAAGGGAGGAATCCTGTTCAAGAAGAATTACGAAGGAATATACCTAAGATGCTTAGAAAAGCTAGAAGCAAATAAGGTTTTATCAGAACTACATGACAAGTTCGGAACTGCACATGGATCAACCCTGGCCACAACACATGCAATCCTCAGAGCAGAATATTATCGGCCTACAGTTTTTAAAGATACAACTGATCATGTTAAATGTTGTTATGTATGTCAAGTTGCTGCCAATAGAGAGAAATATGCTACACAACCCTTGCAGCCAGTGATGGAAGAGTGCCCATTTGCACAATGAGGCATGGACTTCAAGGACCAATCAATCCTCCATCCTCTTCAGGCCATAGGTATGTCTTAACAATTACTGACTATTGTACCAGATGGACTGAAGCTGTCAGCAGCAGAACTTGTACTGCAGATGATGTTATCAAATTTCTAGAAAGTAACATTGTTACTAGGTATGGAAGTCCTTATGCTCTGGTAAGTGATAATGGTTCTACCTTCACTTCAACCAAATTGTCGAGTTGGGCTTTTGATCATGGGATCATACTCAAGTTCTCATCCAACTATTATACCTAGGGGAATGGATTAGCAGAATCCACCAATAAAAATTTGTTGAATATCATAAGAAAATTAATAGAGAAGAACCCTAGAGAATGGAACTCATTTCTGAAATATGCCTTATGGGTAGACAGAACTAGAATGAAAGTTGCATTAGGAAACTCACCCTTCCAATTAGTATATGGGGCTGGTTTGACAAGAGAGCCAAAGTTAAAGCCTTTGAGATATTTGATTTAGTCCTGATGTGGGATAAAGCCCATGAGAGGAAAGGTGACCATGGCAAATTTGACAGATTATGGATAGGTCTCTTTCAAATTTTTGAGATACTAGGAGACAACACTTATAGGCTTAAGAACCTGATAGGTGAGGATGTCCCATTGCCAGTCAATGGACAATTCCTCAAACATTATTTCCAAGCCTAAGTGACTTCATGACAGTCATGTGTATCATAATGTACATTTGTATAGTTGCTTGTACAGTTGTGTTTTAGTTGTGTTTGTTTGTTTGTTTGTCTTGTTTGTTTTGTTTGTTGAGTTTTGTTTTGGTTAGTCAAGAAGATGCACTTCATCACCACAGAAAACAACAAAATTGTTAGGATTCAAGTGATGAGATCAAATTTAGACATAGGTTGTAAGTCATTCTAAGAAGTATTCATGATCAGGTTTGTGATATCCTTTCATCAGGGTGCCTTTTCTTGATCAAAGTGAATCAATCACAATGAAATACCTAATACCCTTGGGTTTGTTGAACACACGAGTATAGGTGTTAAGTGAAAAATCTAAAGGGACTCCCTTGCTACCAATACAATCTCCAACCTAAAGCTGCAAGTGACTATACCTTGTATAAATGAGCTGACATGATGATATCAGATACAAATTTTAAGAAAAATTAGAAAATAAATAAAATTAGGCCATCTAAGTAACTCTACCGGGGCTATGAATGCATGCTGGCAGTGGGGCTCTACTTAGGGAGATTGTATAGATAACCTTGTCGGGGCTATAGACACCTGCTGGCAGCAAGGCTCTATCCAGGTCGGCTATGAGGGATGATCTCCAACTATGTAGTTTAACACCAGCCACTTATGTTTTCAACTTGCTTTCAAGATGAAGATAATTAATCATTTGCACACACGTGATCCTTTGTTAGCATTGTTACCATGATGAACTTTTATCATTCAGAAGATCATGATGCTTGTGCTTGGAAAGAATTAGAATAATATGGATGAATGTGATCACATCACTTGAATCATTAGAATTTGTTTGTTTTCTTTGGTGGCAAGTTGTTGTGTGGTTACAAACACGCTCCATTTTGACTTGGCAAAACAGGGACCCAACTTTTTGGCTTGTTTTGTGCTTTCTGGCGGTTTGGTAAAAGTAAGTCATGCAGATCATCATGCATAAAAAGGCTGGGTAAGTCATCATCATGAGGTTAGTTTGCCAAATTTCATATTTCATTCCAGTAACCTCATATTTAGAAAGAGCATCAAATTTCATGCAGGTTTGCCTTTTGTATCACCCTAATATTCATTAGGATGTGAAAGTTATGAACGGTCAAAGTTTGAGTCAAACCTAATATTCACAAGGGGAGGATCATATTTCTTAACGTCAGTCATATTTAAGAAGCTCACCCCAATCTAATTTATCACCTGATAAATCATGCGGTCCAAATATCTGGACGTCAATTTTAGGTGATAGTAACCTTTATCCATCAACAACCTTAAGCATTTCGCGAGGATCATATTTCTCAATGTAACCCGATATTTCTTAATATCCTCCTGCCGTGAAATATCCCCCTAAGCCAGTATCCTAATGATGTCATTCAAGCCCAATAAATGAAGAAATAGACATGATGAGGACGTCATCATCATTTTTACCTCTCGGGGGCATATTTCCTAAACATGATCCTGCTCGTACAATATGACTATGACATCATGATGCCTTAGCAATACAATGAGCGAATATCTGGATGACGTCATCCTGACATTCCGAGAGAAAGACGTATAGTTTATTCGGTCATCATCATTTTTGAAACATCACCCGATATATCAAAATATCCTCCTGATGTACTAAACATGACCAAAGGGTGCGTTCATCACCCGATCTTGTCGATGATAGTCTTTCATCTTGAGGAGGATGATCATATTGCACTCGAGGTGATATTTGAGAATATCACCTGATATCTGAATACCATCATATTTTCAAGTATAGCCTGTCATATGGATATCACCCCGCTTATGTTGCTGCCATTAACATTTAATGCACGCAGAGGTGGTAGGTAGTTCCCACTGACCACAAAGCCCGATGAAACAGCTGGCGAAATCTTGAGTTTCCATGCGATAATTCAACGAATAAAATCTAATTTGTTAGGGTTTGCCCTAATTTTACCCTAATTGCAAGGTTAAAAGGTAAATTCATTGTCATTTCAAACTTACCTTGCGATAAAAATCATTTTTACAGAGCACCAGCTTTCCATACCCTCATACAGGCGACACTTGTACAAACAGAGCTTACAGGCAAGAGGAAGCACGTGATTATCAGTAGAATTAAGAGCATTTTTAGAAATCCACTGGTATAAAGGAATCTGCATATCTAGGTAAGTAATTGAAACCCTCATCCTGTCGCTTCCGCATAGTTAGGTATGATACTGCAGATTCTAGTTTATGCACCCCATGATAGGAAAATGCTGAATAAATACAGTATGCATGATGATTAGTAAAGATAAATGTTATCTGCATGCATGTAAGTATCCATTGTAAGAAAAATTGTGTTAATTGTAGATAGCCATGGCTGACAAAAGGTTAGCTAAGTGTGAGGCTGAGTTCAGCAAGCCCATGTTCTCATCTCCTAGAGGAATCCTGTTCAAGTATGGAGCCATAACAGATACACACCAGGGGAATACTAATTTGGAAGCCTGGTCTGCTAAGATGAATGACGAAAAGAATAGAAGCACCTTGCTAGATGCAGTGTTCGTATCCAGAATGTAGAATGCGACCGATTTTCTGTACTCCATGGAGTCCCCAGAGCTGGTGATTGAATGTGCCTAGAATTATAATCCAGAAACCAGGTAGGTGGTGAAGCATGGAAGAATTTAGGTAGACCTATCCATCAAGGGTCTTTCCAAGACATTTGGACTGCCATTGGGTAGAAAGGTCAACAGTGTAGACTTGAAGAAGTCTGAAGTAGAGTATGAAAATAATAAGAAACAGGCCAGGAAGAACATGTATTAGTGGAGGGCTAAGAACAACACATATCCTGCAGCTGCCAAACTTCTTGTGCACTTGTTTAAATATGATTTTGATGACGAGTATCAGTACATGATTGCACTGCTTAGCAGAGTCATAGGCCAGCCTGATGCTGGTAGTTTTAAGGATTAGATGTATGGTGTAATCATGATGTGCATGTATGCAGACATCAAGCCACTATGGGGCCAGTTGATAAGTGATGCTCTACATGAGCAGCTAATGAACCTGGGAGGTTCAAATTGTTCCTTTTATATGACATCATATATTGTCTACTCCTGTGCATATAAAGGCACATTTGATGCATTGACAACAGTTGGTAAGATTGGTGGAACCACCAATGATGCCCATATCTGGGATCATCATCCGCAATTACAGAGAGCTAATTACCTCCAAGATTATAAATTGGTAAATGATGCATTCTCTATGCATCTGGTGAGAACCATCGAGGAAGACAGGACAAAAAGATTGAGCATGGAAGCTCAAGAGATAATCTACAGGCATGGAGCTTGGTATATTCAATTTTTAACATTTTCTTATATAAGAATTGAGGGTTTTGAAGGACATCCCCTCATGCTGCCAAGATACCCCACTGATGCAGTGATACTAATGGAGTTCATAAGACAGAGCTCTACAATGCTAAAAACATATAAGGATGCTCAGAAGCTCCCACCAATTCTGTTTCTAGTCACCATTGGCTGGTATATGTGTCCAAATTCATAAAGCATCAAGAAGGTGATGGTCACTTTGAATAAAATGCAGTTGTAGTCATTCCCACTAATAAGACCATATGATCCTTATGGGAGGATACAAAAAATAACAGGGAAGCCTATTCACAAGAGGCACCTAGAAGACTTCTAGGCAGATTGTGAAGATGAAGCAGAAGCCAGAAGAAGAAAATACCAAAGATTGACATTGAGTCAAATCAAAACCTTTGACTGTATCCCTATATCTCAACAGTTGAAAAAAGATGATGGCAGGATAATGGCAGATGAATATGAAGAAAAGAAAATATATAATGATACAATATCTGCAACTGACCTCACCATACAAGAGGATATATCTTTGGATCCTTTCATTGCCAGGACCTTACAACTAACCCAAGCTTGGGTTGATGAGTAGATTGAGGCATTGAAGAAGAAAGGTGTTGCAATTACTGTGGACAACAAGAAGAAAGGACAAGATATTCCTGACGAGGAATATGTTGATTTTATAAATGAAAAGAGAAAATCTAAAGGAGACAGACTGCCTCCACAACAAAAACAAAGCAAAAGACCCCCAAGGGGTAAGAAGATTGACAATGAACCCAAAGAGGTGATTATTGAGAGGACAGTGTTTACAGCTAAAGAGGCAGTAGCATCAGGATCAGGATTAGGATTAGCATCACCTCCACGGACAAGTAAACAAAAGTCCAAGAAAGATAAGACAGCAGAGGCAAAACTTACTGAGACCCAGGAAGAGGGTCAATCCTCACGAAAACCAACAGAAGAAGAGGATATCCTTATGGAGGAAGAGCTTGAGGAAGAAGAAGCCCCTTTACTGTTCAAGAGGGAAAAAAAAGCCCCACAGGTGGTGGTAGCTACCCCACCTAAGAAACCAAGAACCTCCATGAGGGGTGAAATAAAGCAATCCCCTACACTGTTGAGAGGGGTAGGTAGTGAAGTTGTGCACAAGGAATTTCAGTACAATGTTCCACTTCCTACCATTGTGAAGTTCAAAACTGAACTTGCAAAAGAGCAGATGAAAGAAAGCTCCCAGGTACATGCAGGAGGTTATATCTCACTAGAGGAGACAATTAATTTATCCGATGATGAGGTTGTGAAAGAAGTAGCTTCACAACAGATGGAGACCCTTGCTGCAGCTACGTACATGACTCCTCATAAGGCTCCATCAGTTCAAACAATACTGGAGATAAAGCAAGTGGAAATCGAAAAAGAAAAGAGCCTAGAGAAGAGAGCCCAAGAAATGGGGCTGGATACCTTAATTACACAGGTGACAAGTCCTATAGTGGTAGACTTGATAGGTAAATAGGATGCAAGTCCTGAACATCCAGCAGGAACACCTGATAAAGGGCAACATATAGAAGAAGTGAAGGTGGCAGAACCAGAAGGCCATGCTTCAGAGATAAGCCAACATAATACACCAGTGAAGCCTGCTATAGTAGAGGTTCAGGACAAGAAGGCTGATGAGAAGAAGGATGTAATAGAAGATCCTGCTGATAAAGTTTAAGAAGTAAGTAGTACAGGTGTAGAACAAATTATGGTTTCAGAACCAACACCAGCACCTAAGGAGGATTCTGCAATATCCACTATTATAAATGTGCCTCAACAGGAGGAAAAGTTGAAAGTGGATGAGGTAATAAAGGAGAAGGATCATGATCATCATGATCATCATATGGACACATCAAAAGATCCTCCACCTCAGGATGATGCTCCTCCGGAGAAAGAAGTTCCTCAACAGGAGAATGTACCAAAGGATCAACCTCAGGGCGAGCATCATGAAGAAGAACCAAGGAAATCACCTTCTCCATCACATATGTTGACAGATATAAGAGATAAAGGTGAACATCATGATAATGCGGAGAAACATGATCAGGTACCTCCATGGTTAGAAAAAGAAGTAAACGTAGAGGTAGATTTTGTAATTCAAGAATTTGATGTATCCACCTTATTTTATGAGAATATAATAAAACCAAAGAGGAAGGCCAGAATGACTTAGCCATTAAAAGAGACCCATCAACTAGAAGGAGGACTGCACAAATTGCAATCCCCACTGTAGATAAAGAAAAGGGTAAAATTACTCTAGAAGAATTCTAGATTAATACAGTTGATTTGGGATTTGCAAATGAAGACCAGGAAGGTTAGGAAGGCAAAGACATCATTGATTCTTTGATTCAAAAGGTTAAGAAGGAAAAAGAGAAAAATAAGCAACACAAAGAGCGCATTGCTCAGTTGCATGCATACATAGGCAGGTTAACCAATCCTGAAGATAGTTCCACTGAATGTGCAGTCCCATTGACTACTATTTCCCAGGATGAGGTGTATAAATTAGATCTCATGAAAGATGATTCCTCCATTTTGAGAAAGTGGATGTGTGCCACATTTGATATTGCAGAGGAAGTGGTAAAGGCCTCTTTGAAGAGGTGGAATACTCTCAGTGACTCCAGGAAAAAGGTGGACAAATTGCAATTGTAGACAGGTAAAAGGTCTTTCCAATTAGAAAAGATACTAGATATCCTTGGAGAAATAAAGAGGATAAATCCCCAACTGCTCATCAACCAGCAGGTACTGAACAATAACACTGCATTATTGATTGATATATGGTATAGGGACATTCAATTTGAATGTGATGTGCTCAAGAGATGTAATAATAAACTGAGGGAGATCAGCATAAAACTGCATGACATGATGTCTTTTGAGGCAGAAATTTTGGAAACCTTGGAAGGAAAGGTGGAAGGGAAGATAGATAATCAAGATGAAGAGTTTGCAATCCAAGCTCTACATAATAACTTCCAATTTGTTGCAGATGATCCACTAGGCCAACTGACAGAAGAGATCATGGATAAACTGGTGAGGACAAAGATGAAAATGGAGCATTATAATGAGATGCTGCACAATAGGAAAAATAAGCTGGACAGCATCAGAGACAAATACCAGGCACATAAACACGCCATCATCAAAGCAAATGTGAGGACCACCCTTTTTACTTCTGTTCTTGTGACTATTTACATTACTGTTACTGATATTTTTTATATTTGTGGGATAGTAGTTCCCAGATTTTTCAAACTATTAAACTTCATTATGATAACGGTAAAACTAATTGGGTGATGTTTGGATAACGTTTACATTTCAGAAAAGTTAATTAGGTGATGATGGAAAGAAAATTGTAATATGATTTCATTTATGCTATTTAGAACTATGTCATGATAATGCATGTTTTTAAGTTGCTTCGGCTATGATGATTATATGTGAAACTAATCTTGTAATTTAGTGTGCAGGAATTACTAATCAAACCACAGATTCCAGAGATCATTCCGCACCTTGTTGTTGTAATTCCTTGTTAAGCCGATCTGGTTCCATGAGGAACCAAGATCAACCCTGTGTTTGATGTGTTGTCATAATGTGGTCTTTCTTAAGGTCGAATGGGTTAGGTCTACCCTCTTGTAACACTGGATTATGATTTGTGTTGTAAAAAAAAATTGAATTTGAATTTCTTTTCTTTTATTTAAATTCTTGAGGCCTTTTCTTGTATTTTAACATGACCCTGGGTGCCCTGAATAGGTTAAAGTTGACCCTGGGTTATACCCCATGGGTCCAGGGCCCCATTTGGCATGGGTAACTCTTGGGTAACCTCCATAAGGTCATCTTAACTTCACCCTAAAGTTAGGTGACGAAAATTGGAGGTATGGGGGGATAGGATGGGTTGTACCAACACCCAAACCCATCCCTCTTCAATCCCCAAGGTAAGAGATGACTACAAACCCATCACTCAAAGAGGAATTGACTTGAAGTCACCCTCACCATTAGTGAGATTCCCCATGAGTTGTGTGGTCATCCACAATGAAGGAAGGAAGAAGAGGCATGGGTCACCTGTCTTTTCCTCCTTTAACTCCTTTTATTTCTCCCATGCGTAAGAGAAATGACATGAGGTAAGGGATAAGGAGGACTTTAGGGATGGGTGAGTGACATAAGCCAACACTCATCCCTTGGGACATAATAGTGGTTTGGGGAAGAGTGAGGAGGTGACAAGTGTCACCTCCCCATTCCCCTAAACTAGGAGGATTTGGGTTATTTGAATCCCATTTTGGGATGGGGAGGGAGTTAGTTGAATTTTGGGAGAGTTTTATTTTTTATATTTAAAAAAAAAAGGATTTTTCTTGGAGAAGGAAAGAGAGAGGGGAGTTTGGTGGCTTAGGTGGGGAAAGATCTCAGTGGAGCTCTACATCAGCTTCATCCTTGAAGGGCTTTGTAAGGTTGGTTTGTTATTACCTTTTCTTTCGTATATCTGATTGTTGAATGAAAGGTGTGTGAAAGTTGCTTATTTGCTTGTGTTTTAGATTTTGTTTTTGTGGGAAATGTTGTCGGGTTGTTGACAGAGCTTCTCCCACTTGGGAGAAATGCTCATCAAGTGTGGGGTAGGGGAGGAGTGATCCTCCTCGGGTGCATACTGGGTTCTTTTGGGATGTTGAAAGCCTTGAGGGCATGTATTTGTGACTGGTTCTTTGGCTTGAGAGTCAAATATGGATTTCTTGAAAAATTTTGTGAACAAACTTGGTTTGAGGCCAAGAGAAACTGTGTTGGTTATATTATCTGTAAGGGTGACACTCTGGAGTCGAGTGTGTCCACTCTCCGACCCCTTGTGAAGCTCACTGTAGTTGAGCTTTCGAGTTGTGTAATTTTTCCACGAGTGTATGTGAGATTTGGGTTCATTGTTGTTCCTTGTTGTGTAGTGGTTTGTGAAATTTCCCTAGGTGTGGATGATCTCCCTAGCTCGGGGGTGACCCTCTTGCGGGTCTACGGTAGGGAGGAGAGCAACTTGTGTGGTTTTGTTTTCTTCTCTTGTGTGATTTGCAGGTTTCTGGGAGATTGTTGAGAAGTTTAGGAGGATGATACTAGATCTGAGAAAATTATGTTACTTTGTCTTTACTCTGAAGGAGAGCTGGGGTCTTTAATAGCTCCTTCCTTGTAGATTGCCACGAGGAGAGATTTAACTCTCTGTTGTTGTGAAACTTGTTATTGGGAGTTGAAAGAAAATTTCCGCCCCCTTAATGTACTATCAGTTGTAATTCTTCATGTTATTACATTGTTACCATTTTGGTAGGAAAATAGGAAAATAAATTTTGGTTGTAGAATTGTTCATTTCTTACAATCATGTTAGTAGAATTTGAAAGCTAATTGTGAAAAATATCAAGTTGTAAAATCAAATTTATGTTATTGGAAAATTAGTGGAGATATTAGTTCTTTGTAAATTATATGAAGTTGTAACTTTGCTATTTTATGGAAATTGGGATAAAAAGAATTATGATTTAGAAGTGTAACTGAAGTTTATCTTATTTATTGCTATGGAATGAAATTTGTGGCTTGAAAGTTAAATTAGATCAAGAAGGAAAATAAAGTGTAATTATCCTTGTTTATAGTTTATTAAAGATTGTTAATTTTAGTGGCGCATTGCAAATACAATTTTATATAAATTCATTATAAAGTTAAATCGTTATTCAACCTACAAAATTATTTGTCCATTACCATTAAATAATACTGTAATTCTACTACCCTCAATTAGGAGATTAAATGGGTGGAGTTGTGATTAAAATGTGAGTGAGTATATATATATATATTGTTTTAATAAATTTTAGATTGTTTATACACAAAAATGAAATTGAATTACATTATTTGTATAAAATTAAATTGTTTATACACAATTAAACTAAATGGAAAACATATATATAATGAAATAGAAATATTGTATCTCTATTTTTTTTTTTAGAAATATACAGAGAGGAATAAAACAAAAAAAAGAAAACAAAAAAAAAATACATACATTTGCGGTGGCGTTTGAACCCCACCGCAGGCCCCTATCAATGGAGGGTGTGGGGAGGGGGCGGAGCCCCCACCCACACCCCCACTACCTATGTTACCCCCCCCCCTCGCGGCCCACAGATACCCCGGCCGCCACTCTGCACCCCGCGGCCAGCACACAGTCGCGGCCACCACTCCATGCCACCACAACCGCGCCTATCCGCCACTGCCTCTACGGCCACCGCGCCGCCACGACCCCCCTCCACCTTTGTCCCTATGCCACAACCCATGACCTCCCTCCACTGTGACCTCTCAATCACCGCCGCCATGCCTCCAAACCTGCTACAAAAACAAAACCCAACATATCTTTAGGGTTTGCATAATATTGCCCTTTGAATTGTATTTAAAATGGAGTATGATATATATAATAAAAAATAAAAAATAAAAAGAGAAGATTATTAATATATTGATATATATATATATATATCTACATATATATATAAATATATTAATTTCTCTAAAAATAAAACTTGTAATTTCTTTTATTAATAATATATATATATATATATTGG
The DNA here is from genome assembly GCA_027924645.1 of Cunninghamia lanceolata. NCBI lineage: Eukaryota > Viridiplantae > Streptophyta > Pinopsida > Cupressales > Cupressaceae > Cunninghamia > Cunninghamia lanceolata. Next base: position 5,278,651 of record BSBN01001032.1, on the reverse strand, counting down.
TATATAAATATTTTATATACAAATTTATATGTATATGTATTAATCATTGATAAAATTTTGTAAAAATAAGAGTTGTGTAAAAGAGGGGTTATAATGATTTAAAAAAATATATATAGAAGGAGATTTTGTTTTACAAATTTTTTTTAAAAAAAAGGTGTTTGGATGAACGAGTATTTTATTTACGGAAGAGTTTCTCAGAAGTTTCAACCATCAACGCAAATTAGTAACCAGGAAAATGAAGAGGAAAATTAAGCGTCTCCTTTACAAAAAAAACACTGGAAATAAACATAAAGAAGCCATCACAGACATTCCATGTGAGGCCACTTTAAACTCAAATGTAGTTAGTAAACGTCCAATTGAAAAAAAAATGAAAGAGAGAAGGAAGAAGAAAAACTAACATTGGAAAACATAGAGGAGAAAATGTGCAGCATTTCCAAACTAGGCTAAGAGAACTAAGCGGATTTACTCTTCTGATAATCCTGATTAAGAACAAGATAATTGTACAATTAATACAAACGTAGAGGTGATTCCTAGAGCGGAGAAAACTCAGAGACAGAGCCCAGCGAAGTAGTAAACCAGTTTATGTAATCAGGTCCACCCGGGAAAATTAGGATTAATGTAATTTAAAATACAGTGATAACTTTGATTGATGAAGAACATGAAGAAAGGACAGGATAAACATAAAGAAAACGTAGAAACCAAAAGAGAGAGACCGAAATATAAGTAAACTAAATTTTAGAGAAATAGTTAAGGTGAATGCAATAGAAATACAATCAAAATTAAGATTCGGAGAAAAGGAAGAGAGGGCAAACGAATGGCCTTGTTGAGAATGCTAAATTCGAAGGAGGAGTATATTTCAGGAAACAAGATAGGAGACAGATGATCGTGCTTTGTTAAAAAAAAAAAAGACTCAATAGGGAGATCACATGTCAGTTTATTAGGAACAAGGCATCATGGGAAGTTGTTAATCTATCAGGGAACCCCGTAAGAAGTATAGTGTTGAATAATTCCCACTTACGCCGTGAGGTGTTATGCTGCCGAAATCTACCGAGATTTAGGGTTAGGAACCTTGATATTACAAACCTTGTAGCGACGTTAACGGCGTCGTAGAGACCCCCTTGTTGGACCGCTTGCGTTTGGGAGAATGTAATTGTACATAGTACCCCGCTGACAACTATAGTGTTTCGCCTTGAGCGTACACCACCGAGCATGCTTACGCATGCGAGGGGGTTTCTAGGGAAGCGTGAGGAATTTTTTTGATATTTCGTGTCATAATCACATGACAGATGTGGCTATGACACGTGTGATGCGTGTTGTGACCGCATGGAAAATGTGGGCATGACAGCAAAGACCCAGGATGGCAGAGAGATAGACAAAATCGTGCAGTTGTATGAACAAGTCTGGAGCAGCATGCAGCCTCATATACGAGGTCATCATCATCAAGATGATGAAAGTTCAGGAAGTGATTCACATGATGATGAGGCGCGTGAGTCAGATAAAGTAGATGATGATGCATCATAAAGTAAATATCAGCATCTGATACTTAGTGAAGATAAGTATTTTAGATAGTTGCCAGCTGGTAACTTGTGCCATTTTGATATTGTTGACATAGTCAAAGGAAATCATGACCGTAGATATTCATAGACAAATCAAGATCGTTGATCTTTTTGTAACGGATTCCTCACCTTGTTCTATAAAAGGTGCTGGAATGCCTCATTTCTAACATTCAAAACTTAATTGAAATCTATCTGCTGAAATATTCAAGGCTCATTTCAAAGCTTTTTGTAGACATTTATATCCTTGCATACTTAATGAATAAGAAGACTTGTTTTGATTACAATTCATAGTAAATCTTGAGTAATCAGTGTGTGAATTCTGGATATATGTGGTGATTTGCTGCATCCCTTGGAGTGCATGTCTACTTGCATATGTTGTTTTCATACAATTCCTGAAGTTAGCATCAACTATATCTAGCTGTGGAATGTCCTGGTGAACATATGGTTTGGTTTTCTTGTCTTCATGACTGTATCTGATATACATGTGGTTCAATAGCTGAAGGTTCAACATTCATTTGAAGCATTTCTTTTAATTTCTTTAAATTTCAAGGCATTTCACCATCATAATTGCAAATAACTAATAATCTTAAGCAAATAATGCAAATATGTGGACATCTCGTAGATCACTTTCCAATGGCCTTCAGAGAAATCATGTGCAGCTTGGGTGGAGAAGTATGGATAATTGTGTCTAGGGTGAATGAACATCCAATCATATGATAGGTCGTCTTCATCATTGGGAAAAGGCATCTCCAATAGTTTTTGGCATCTCCAAGTTGCATTATGCTTTGTCTTTTTCTCCTTTATCTGTATTTTGGATTAGTTTCCCCATGCCTATGGGGGTGGCTTGTAATGTAAGATTTTGTAACTAACATTTGGTAACAAGTTTTAGGGAAACATGTTCTTGTGTCCATAAAAGAACATGTTGTTCCACTTTATAATAGAAGGGGAAGATTTGGGAAACATTGGTAGGTGAAATACAAAGCAATTCTGAGAAGCTATCCATATTGTGAGTTGTAAGTTTCAATTTCTTGCATGTTGAATGTATTTTCTCTATAAGCACTTTTATTATTTTTAGATTGCAATATATGAAAAATGTCTTTGAGCATGTGTTTTCATCAATTATCTCATGTATTGCTTGCATTTCCCTTTTGAATAAGGATACTAAGGGTTTCTAAGTTCTTAAATATACATTTTCTATATTGCATGTTTGCTTTATTACTTCTATTCAAGGGGTAGATTAAGATGCTCTGAGTCAAATATGGGGAGATTTATTTTGCAATAGGGATATTTATAAGAAGAGTTGTTGGAAATACCCATTCTTGGATTGTTACCTACAAGATAGGAACATAATAAATCCTCTGGACCTAAATGTTTGTTTTGTTTATGAGAAATATTCTGTATGTAAGGAATTGACTTCGAACCCTAGGATTGGCACCAATCAGAGTTGGGCTTATTTTCACAAATCATCCATAATCAAACAAACATATATAAAAAAAGAACAATTAACTTATTAGTTTTTAGGAGTAGGGCTTAGTTCTATGTTCTTTGAGCCATTTAAGAAGTAACTTCCAAAGCTAGCCAACTTTGAAGCAATTATATAGTTTTGGTCTGCATCTAAGAGAACATATCTTCTTTAAGTTTCAATATCTAGTTGAAATAAGGATTTGTCATATTTATATTGAATTAAGGGAATACCCCCTAGGTTTAGTAAAGCCTAAAGTACAGAGGAGAACAAGCAATTGTCTCCTATTCGTTGGCCACTAACTGAGAATTCTGAGCATAAAAGATGGCAAATTTTTAGGGAACTCAGACCATGAGTTGGGAACACCAACAAATTGGTGACTTCGCTGGGGAGTTGACAACACAAGCAACCCAGAATACAAGCTAAAATCCTATTTGTGGGTGGCAACTCCAAATTTATCTCCCAGTCAGTGATATTAATATTTGCATGCACGGAAGATCCCTGCAAAACCCTTTATTTCATGAACAACCAAAAATGATGTACATAAAAAAGGGAAATAATTAGTCCAACCAAGAAGGTTCTCTGAATTCTCAAAATAATGACAATACACAAAATGATATTAGGTCTTCTGAACAACAGTATTTTTCAACTACAGAAGCTAGTATCCAAGAAATCTATGAGAAGCAACAACATGATAGACGTAGGTTAGGATCTGATATCTTTCAAAAACATCGTATTAATGATCCACTTTAGAGGCTTGAAAGTATAGAATCACCAAGGGATACAAATAACCCCAATATGATTGGACCATCTTCATCAATGCCAAAAGAGGATGAGTTGTTAGAAGAGGTTAGGAACCTCAGGAATGAGATTGAATTCTTGGAAGCTATAAGGATAAGGGATGAGATGAGACTTAGGGTTGAGGCTCTAAGGGTTGTTTACTAGAATGCAATTCCAACTATAAATAATGTAAATATAGTGGGTAATCAACATGTTAATAATGTTCCAAACCAGCAAAATATTCAGAATGTATTGGGTAATAATCAATTGCCTAATCAACATGCAAATCAAAATTTCCAAGATAATCAAAGGCAGAATGTCAATAATAATAGAACACATCATAACCATTTAAGGTATCCAAATGCACATGTTCATGGTAATACAAATCAAAATCATAATGCATTTGGTAGGAGACCTATGCAGTTGGAAAGATATAGATAGCTAGATTTTACTGGTATCTCAGGGTATCCTAACCCTATTGATAATGACATTAGGGCTGAAATGCCCAAGTTTTCAAGTAATAATGCAATATCTGGTGAAGATCACTTGAAAGATTTTTTGAATTTGATGGACAATTTTGAGGTTGAACATGAAGATGTTTTCATGAAATTGTTCATGCAGTCTCTAGTAGAAGAGGCTAGGGAATGGTATCGAAATCTGCCTGATCATAGTATTTCATCATGGGATGATTTCATGTAGATTTTCAGAGAACGGAATGGAGACAAGACTGACCCTAGCTTCATTATCAATGAGTTCACTAGTATAACCAAAGGATCAAATGAGCCTATTCCTGATTTTAATGCAAGGTTTACTAGGGTATTGAATAAACTTCCACCTCATATGAGACCAAATGAACCTATGTGCATGGTTTTGTATACAAATGTCTTTGATGTAAAAATGGCATATGAATTGAGAGATAAAGGTCCAACTAGTCTAAGAAATGCTTTCAGGATTGCAACCAATATTGAGAACAACAGGAAAGCATCTGGCAAAGGAAATAGGAGAGATGATATAAAAATATTACAAAATCCAAACAATAGAGCTCAGAATAGTGCTTCCACATCTGAGGACAAATTGGACAAGTTGACAAGTGCTTTTAAGGACCTAAGTTATAAACTGGCTAGAGCAAAAAAAGGATTGGGGCCTAAAAAGTTGAATAATCAGAGACAAGAAAAGAGACCACAATTGCATGATATGCCATATAATACAAATTGGCACAATAGAAAGCCTATTTTGAATAATAATAACAATCAAAGGTCTTAGTATGGTAAGGAAACTTCTAACCCATTAAAGAAAAGTGTCAGTGTTGTTGAGGATACTCCTTGGTGTAGGGTTTGTCAAATGCCTCACTCATCATTGCAGTGCTTGATTGCTTAGTCTTTCCATAATAATGTCAATGCTTGTAATGAATGAAATGAATCCCACTGTGCTAAAGATGATAGTGTTAACATGCTTTACTAGTGGGGATTATTCTTCTTTTGATGAGGTTGATGTAGATACAAATGTAGTTGAAAAGAGATATCATAAGGAGAAAGTTTGTCAACAAATTTTTTTAGATGAAGATCAGCAGATCTATGCCTAGGATTCACACATTCTAAATATAAATTTGAGGAGACCCTCTTCATCATAGCCCTTATAGCTACTACAGTGGCTCATGTTAAGAGTAATTACAATCTTAGGAGCATGGCTCAAACTAGTGATTCTAGTCAACCAGGCAACATATTTGTGAAGCAGTCCCATAATAATCCAAAAGGGTCTGAGTCCCAAAGGAAACAAAGTAATGACAACAAGAAGGACTCTAAGGAAAATTCAAATCATAACGCTAGAAGTTTAAAAAGTAAGGCAACTCAGAATGAGGATAGAAGTAAAAGTTCCAATGGGATAAGTAACAATCAAAATGTCACAAGCGTCAAAGTTGGACATACTCATGAAAGAAATAGGAACATGGCTCAGAGCTCAACTATGGTGCAAAATTATGTCCCATTTGATATTACTCAGGCCTTGTCACAGATGAAGGTTTCTATCCCATTACTTGAAATGTTGAAAATTGGAGAATACAGGAATAAGGCATTGTCTTTAATCTCTGGGATACCTAATCAAGTAGACCAAGTTGCCAAGGATCATGGTAAAGGTCAAGAAAAGGATGTTGATGAAGAAGAGATTTCTGAAGTGTATTTAGGAACAACCTTGACAAAGTGTCCATCACAGGTAGAGCCATTTTATGTGTCTCTTATCATGAATGGAAAAGTAATAAGGAATTGTATGCTTGACTTAGGTGCATCTATAAACATCATGCCTTTGGCTATTATGGAACAAGCGTCATTGAAAATAGATAAGGCATGTGGTAAATGTTTTTCTATGGATGCTAGGGAGGTGCAAGTTATTGGAATCATGAAGAATGTGGATTTCATGCTTGTTGCTTATCCTAAAAAAACTTATACTATGAATGTAACCATGGTTGACATCAAGCCACAACATGGACTGTTGTTGTCCAGGAGGTGGGCAATATTGATTAGAGGAAGTATGCAATTGGATTTGTCATATGCTATGATTCCCATGAATGGTAGGGATGTTAAACTAAACAAAGAAGAAAGGGCACATGATATGATTAAAGAGTCTGAGCCAGTTGATTAGGTTTGTTTTGTTGATACCAATTGTGATAGCTTACGGGTCGTATCCTGTGACCAGAATATAAACAAGAAGTAACTCATTAATGATGAATTGGAGAGATTGAAGGATCAAGATAGGCTCTGGTCCATGTATTTTGATAGTGCATGTTCAAAGGAGGGCTCTGGTGCAGGAGTGGTGTTTGTGTCCCCTACTGGTAAGATATTCAAATTTTCTTTCCTTCTAAAATTTGAGTGTACAAATAATATTGCAGAATATTAGGCTCTTTTGTTGGGACTAAACGTTGCTATTAAGCATGGAATTAAGTTACTCAAGGTATCTAGAGATTTAGAATTAATTGTCTCTCAAGTAAGAGGAAAGTATGCTTCTTAAAACAAAAGTTTGAAATAGTATAAGCATGCAGTATGGGATACCGTGGAATTGTTTGATGTGTTTTCTATAAATTGGGAGAGAGATATAGGAATGTCTTGGTAGGCTTCCTAGCTAATGTTGCAATCTAGCTAGATGGCATCACATTGTCTAAAAGTGCACATGTTGAGGTCAAAGTTAGACCTGCAGTCCTAGATAACATATGCAGCTAGAAAGTCTTTGAAGATGATAAAGACCTAATAAAGTTTTTACATTGCATTGATGAATATGAAAATCAAGAGATAGACTTTCAGAATTTTGTGGAAGTCACAGATGGAAAGGAAACCCTATTTGGAAAAGAGATAATACAACTTAAGACTAATAAGATTCCAAAAGGGCTGGTAGCTTTGGAAAGGGAATTTGATAATAGAGATCAGTTTGTTGCTAAGACCTCTTCCACAAGCAAGCAAGATTTAGAGGAAATAAACTTGGGTATAGATAATGCTCCAAAGAAAGTCTACATTGGGAAGCAACTTAAGCCACACATAATGGCAATGTTGATTGCACTATTGAGGAAGTACAAGCATGTATTTGCATGGTCGTATGAGGATCTGAAAGACTACAGAGAAGATCTTTTTCAACATGAGATTCCTTTAAATCCTAGGTCTAAGCCATTTAGGCAGAAGCAAAGGCCCATCAATCCTAGTCTGGCACCAAAGATGCAGGAGGAACTTATGAAGCTTAGGGATGCTAGAATCATAAAGCCTATAAGGCACTCCACTTGGGTGTCAAACTTGGTCCCAGTTAGAAAGAAAAATGGAGATATTAGATTGTGTGTGGATTTTAGAAACTTGAATATATCATCCTTGAAGGACAATTATCCACTACCCAACATGGAGGCTATGCCCCAAAGAGTAATAGGATGTGAACTTTTATCCATGATGGATGGGTTTTCTAGCTCCAATTAAGTGAAGGTGAAAGCATCAGAGCAGTATAAGACTACCTTCACAACTCCATGGGGAACATATGTATATGTGAGGATGCCATTCAGACTAACAAATGCTAGGGCAACATTCCAAAGAGCCATGGATGTTGCATTTACAGGGCTGATTGATTCAATATTGGTGCTCTACCAAGATGATTTGACTACTTACTCTAAGAAAGAGGATCAACATTGTGTGCACTTAGAAAAGATTTTTGTCAAAGCATTGGAGTATGGCATTTCACTGAACCCTAAGAAGTGTGCATTTGGGGTAACTGACGGAAAGCTCTTAGGAAATATACTATCCAAAGATGGAATCAGAATTGATCTAGAAAGGGTTGCTACAATTGAGAATGTGAAAGGTATTCAGTCATTTTTTGGGCAGATTAACTTTGTTAGAAGATTTGTTAACAATTTTGCAGAAATTACCAAAGCAATATCCAAGATGATGAAAAAGGGTGAATCTATAACATGGGGAAATGAAGCAATTCAATCATTTCAAAATATAAAAGAAGCTATCAAAACTGCCCATGTTCTGAAGTCTCCTAATTTCTCTAAACCATTTCAGTTATTTTCTTTTGCTTCTTTTCATACAATTGATGCATGCTTGTTACAAAAGAATGATGATGGATATGAGCAGCCTATTTCTTTCTTTAGTAATTCTTTGCAAGCTATAGAACTGAAATATGACATAATGGAAAAGCAATCTTATGCTTTGGTTAGGGCGGTGAAAAATTTCAGACCCTATTTGGTTGGAGTACGATTGTAGCATATGTCCCACACTGTATGAAAGGAAGCTAGGTGTGCATAAATTGCTTCCTAAACTAATCTAATGAGGGGAGAGGTATGCAAATTCATTTTAACCCTTACAATTGCAGCAATATTAAACTTATATTAGAGATTTTATAGCAGCAAACACAAAACAAGAATGTAGACAGAAGTAGACACAAGATGTATTGGAGGAAAAACCTTTTCAAGTGGAAAACCCCACACTCAAAAAACTGCACAATGTATTATCTGAAATAGTTATAGTTTACAATGTTCTTCCAAGAGTCTTCAAATGCCAAATCTAGAGTTATTTCAATAGCATAACAGTACCTAAAAAAAACACTATCCAACTACAACTCCAAACTATGTAATATATAGAGATTACAAAGCCTATTTTGGAAGCATCTTGGGATAGGCATCTACCTTGGCCACATGGCCATTATCCCACATCAAAGGACACTTGTCCTTGTTGCAAATACATCCCTTACATCTGGCATACATGGTAGATTTGACTTTCCCAACATGGAGCACTCCAAGGCTAAAAATAGACTAGGACAGATACTCTTACACATCTTATAGCTGTCATAGATTTTCCCAACAACCTTAAATGTTGTAAGAGAATCTGTCATACAATGCTAAATATAGCATATTCCTCTTACAACATGTCATAGCCCAACTTGGGCACCCAAATATGTCTTTCCCTCATGCAAAGATACTCTTTGACACTTGTCAACACTTGTCATAGGAATCTCTAAACTTGGCTCTTACGCGTCATAGATTCTGTCATATGGAATATCCTCTTCCACATACCACAAGATGCTAACACATGGCATAATAGTTCCACCTCAAATGGGATGCCCAAATCCATGTAGGTTTGTCTTGACCATCCAAGTCACATTCCAAGTAAGATGACATGTCACCGTGCCACCTCAACTAAGTGACCAAACTGAATGTGCAAGTAAATACAACATTAGGCAATAAATAAATATACAATTAAATAAATAATGCTAGGAATTTGCAAAGGTTGAGACACCTTAATTCCCAACACTCTATAGTAAAGGATATATTCACATAGCAAGAGGTAATAGGGAGACAGTGTAGATGGATCAACAAGATACATGAGTTTAATATTAATATCTAGATCACCAAGCTGGTAAGAGGACAAGGTTTGATGAAACTGATGGTAGAGATAAATCTGGAAGCTTGTCAAGTGGATGTAATTGAAGATCAAATGCAAGATAAAGTGTGCAGTGTACAGCAATCTATGTGTACAGAGACATTGTCCAATACTTGCAAAACATAAGTAATCCTACCCATTTCAGTGATAATCAAAAGAGGACATTGAAGTTGCAGCCATTAAGTATGTCATTGTTCAAGGTGAGTTATATTGGAAAAATCCTGATGGTGTACTGCTTAGATGTGTAGATCAAGATCAGGCTACAAAGATATTGACTGATATGCATAAGGGGGTGTGTGGAGGACATTACATAGCTAAAACCACTGCACAAGATCCTTAGGTCAAGTTATTGGTGGCCAAAACTTTTTTCTGATGTATACAAAGTGGTGAGGACTTGTGATTCTTGTCAGAGATTCTCTAGAAAGTTGAAGTATGTTGGTGCATTGCCACTTAAAACTGTGACAGTAGATGCTCCATTTCAATAGTGGGGAATTGACTTTATTGTAGAAATAATAGAAAAGTCAAGTAGCAGACATAGTTGGATACTTGTTGCTACTGATTATTTCACTAATGGATTGAAGCCATTCCAACTAAGAAAGCCACAAGCAAAGTTGTACTAGATTTTTTCTTGGAGCACATAATCATTAGATTTAGGGTACCAGCTAAGTTGGTGACAAACAATGCAATGTGTTTCAGGTCAAGACAATTTATTGATTTCTATAATAATTATGGTATTAATCTATCATATGCATCACCATATCATCCTCAAGGCAATGGTCAGGTTGAGTCCAGCAACAAGAGCTTAATGAAAATAATCAAGAGGATGATTGGGAAAAAAAGAGGGCATGGGACTCCAAGTTGAAACTAGCATTATGGGTTAATAGAGTGATTGTTAAAAAGGCTACTGGTCAGTCTCCTTTTGAGTTAGTGTATGGATTAGAAGCCAAATTGCCAATAAATAATCTTTTTCCAGTATACAAATTCATACAGGAAAATGATGAATACATGGAGAATCCAATGGCAAGAAGGGTAAATCAATTGATTGCATTGGATGAGGTAAGAAGAGAAGCACAAATAACCAATATAAGAAGACAACAAAAGGTGAAATATTTGTTTGACAAAAGGGCTTTAGAAAGGAAGTTCCAGGTTAATGATATGGTTCTTGTATGGAATGCCAGATGTCAGGATAAAGGAAAGAATAGAAAATTTGAGACTTTGTTGATTCCCCATACTTGATAAGCAATACTCATGGTGAAGATTCATATTTCTCTAGGCTCTTGATGGTGAATTCAAGAATTGCCTGTGCATGGATAGTTCTTGAAACCCTACTTTTCATAAGTAGGTTCTTTTTCTATGTACATTGTGAATATATTGTATATAGTGTATATTTTGTACAATTGTTCCTTTTGTTTTGTGTGTGTTTATGTTCTAGTCTGTTCCCAGAATTTTTTGGACCTTGCTGCAATTCTACAAATTGCACATCCCCAACTAGAGCCAATGGTGGTTCTTGCCTAGTTTTTAGGGTTTTAGGTCAATTTCATACACTTTCCTTATTTTCCCTAAAACCATAAGTCTCATGGTCAAGGTTTTATATTATGTTCTATTCTGTTAACCGTTTAGCCTAGGTTCCCGAGCAGTTAAGTTGGAAACTCGTCTCTTTTATGTTGTGTGTTGATCAGCCTCGAGTCTTAGGTTACCTTTTATAACCCGTCGAGTCATGTATGTCCTAAGATTCTAAGTCTTATGTTCCTTTAGGGGTCCGAAGGTGCCACTTGGTGGGATATCGTAAGCCCACACATCGTTGAAGCTGACGTCATGTCTGCATCGCAGGACTACAAGATGAAGACAAGTATTAAAGCTAGTGCAGCCTATGGCCATAACTTTGATATTTCCTTTGAACGAATAAGATGGTGCAAGGTGTTGAAGGATTAAATGAAGTAGTGGGGCTATAGGTATTAAGGATATGACAGTAGCACATCCTCACGAGAGAATCTTTTCAGCAGGAAAGATTCTCCACAGTACTGCTAGATGGTGGCACATAGCTAGTTCTCAAAAGAAAGAAGGAAGCTTACGTAGTGGAAACCCATGTGGAAGCTTTAGTGTGCACCCACAAAGCCAAATGGAGGTGGCCCACTTTCTATTGCATGAATATGATATGATGCCACATGGCCACATAAGACATAAAGTTGAAGAGTCAACAAATTGGGCACGTCTGAGATGGAATAATGTGATTGGTTGAAGAATTTTCATGCAAAAGGCTTATATTTTCAAATTTAGTGATTATTTCAGGGTCGTCGATCTCAAGGTATGGAGTTTGCATCAACAATTGGAATTTGAACTTTCTATGTAGACATTGGAAGGCACCCCTACATCATGAATTTGTAGTAATGGTTAAAAAGACACACATTTATGTAGAAAGCCCTAGTTTGTAAGATTAGTTAAAGCCAAAGTTGAGGATTTTCTTGGCATTTTCACAAGAAGAAAAAGGATTCCTACGCGCACTGAGCAACTGGATGAGAAGATAGTGTGATTTCATGTTTCTACAACTAAAACCAGTAAGTTGCTCTTGCTTGTTGTGTCTGTTTGAAGTTGAATTGCTACCTTGTTGAGGGAAATTTGAACATTTTTAGAAGAAGAAAGAACCCTAGTTTGGTGAAATATTGTCCCAAAATGAGTCAAACAAGCCAGCCTTTGGCTTCCAAGAGGAGTTTGGATGAAGATTTAATGATTCAATTGCCTAGGTCTTCAAGAAGGCCAGTGAATGCACATGGTCTAGGTGGGCCAAATGATAGATTGTTGGATTTATGTTCTAGATGCTGGGATGCTATATTGCATGTGACGGGATGGAGTTTGTTTAAACATTGGTATGATGGGAAGGATTACAAAGCCCTTGTCTGCCATGTTTGGGGTTTGGATGTGGCAAAATTGATGTGCCCCAATGTATTCATAAATCCTAATCTGGTAAGGGCTATTGCACAAACATATGATACTACCTCTAGGGCTATTAGGGCAAGGAATAATGAAGTAATGATCAGGACGACAAAGGCATTCATCACGAAGGTGTTTGGTTTGAACCTTGCTGCCAATAAAATGATTAATTTTGCTGCTTTAAAAGATGAATACAAGAGGACTCGGAATGCCTACAGAACTTTCAAATTGCCCAAGCACAAAGAAAGGGTGATTGATGGAAAATTGATTAAAATTTCAGCAAATGAGGAGGAACCTTTTGATGTATCCCAGTTCATGTATTATTTTGGGAAAACTTACCATACTTTCTACCAAGTATTAGGGAGGGATGCATTAGATAAAATTCCAGTTCCTATGATGATGTTGGCTACAAATATACAAGATATCTCAACAACTGTGGGATTTGATTATGCAACTTTTGTAGCAAACAAAATGCATGATCAATTAGTGAAAATCAAGAATAACCTGTATGTTGCAAATGCAGAGGTAGATTTCAGGTGGTATTCTATTTTGGGCCACATGCTTTGTATGCTAGAATAGGATTGTGGCATCAAGCTTTATGTGTGAGAGAATAAGATCAGGTTGGTACTCTTCTTCCTATCCAATTATGGACCCATTTGATGGATATGCACTTCAAAATTTTAGATTATATGATCTTTGAAGAGCATTTTGTGAGAAGGCTGCTGAACTTTTTGGAGCCTGAGGGTGAAAGAATTCTAAGGGATGTGTTATATTTTCTAAGACCATTGGATAGAGCCCCTGAGATAGGAATTCAACATAATTGGGGAGATTAGTTCCTCCACACTTGTACTACTTACATTAGAGTTTATGGGAGCAAAGTTACCCCATATATACTACCAAAATATGTGCCCAGAAGGATTGCATACTTAGAGATTATCAGCCAGTTGAATGAATTAGATAAAGAGCATTTGAGACTATAGAAGAAAGGGTCATTTTCCCCTACTGCCACCAAAATTTGTGATTTTTGGGATACAAATAAAGATGCTCTAGATCAGATTGATTCAGTTTTGAAAGTTTACAAGATGGGATTGGAAGACCCAAGGAGATTTGATTCAGAAGGTTTTATCAATAGGGTAAGGCTCAGCATCAAGAGGCCATGGTTCCTCCATAAAGTTTTATTTGATGAGGATATAGTAAGAAATTTCTCCACCATGGATGAAATTCATTTTCTGAGGAAGAGGTGGTAGGCAGTGATGGAAGGAGAGAGAATGAGGAAAAATCTAAATCCTGCATATCATGGGGCTTTTGTAGATGAAAATGACCAAATAATAAGAATTCAAATTTTTTTTGCCAATGCAGAGATGTTGATTGAAGAGGCCCCTACAGGTGAAGAGAGGCCAACATATCATAGAGACCCAAGGACTCCAATTAAACCATACAGGAGAGGAGATGAGTCTCCTGAGTCACCTCTAGCCAAAAAATTGAAAATTATTGATTTGCAGCAAGAAGAATAAGTTTAGGTTGTGGACTTGGAGGAGGAGACTTATGAAGGTGAATTTGGAGAAGAACAAGAGACTTCTCAACAGGTGATATCACCTAAGAGAATAATGCCTTCTATTGTTCTAGATAATAGGTTGAGAATGTCGATTTCTAATCACCAAATTGATATAGAGGACATCAGAGTGCTTGTCTATACACAATTTTTGGAGGATGATGCCTTTGTCACTACCCCTAAATTTAAGGGGTATGTGTTAAGAGTAAGAAATGAAGAATTCCAGAAGAAGGTGGAAGAAGCAAAGACATGGGCTAATCCTAAGAAGTATGAAGAAATAACACAAAGGGTGTTCAATGAAGTGAGACAGGATATCAACAAAATTACCCATGATGAAGAGCCTTGGTGGAAAAGAGTCATTTGATACTACTTCCTCATTGGACTTTGGCATATGCAATTGCATTTGATACTATTACAAGGATGGACATAGGCATTTCAGATGATCAGGTGGATAAAGTACTCTCTTATGCAGGGTTCAATCCCAAATTTGAGACCTTGGCAAAATGGTTTTTGGCACCAAATAATAATAAGCCAAGGGTGGGCTTAGGTGAATTAATAGGGGAGATAATAATAAAAAGAGTATCAGATACTCCAGCTCCTCAAGCTGCAAGCTTGATTGTTCACACAACTCAATTTGTTGAGGCTATCACAAATAAATTGTAGAAGGATTATGATGATCTTCTGTTGAAGTATGGACAGGCAATGTCAGAGCTGAATAAGTATTAGGGGAAGATGTTGTTGTCTCTACGTACCTCAACTCAGACTGGTTCAGTTCCTATGGATACTATAGAATCCTTTCCAATAGATAGAGAGACATTGCTCTCAAAGGTCAAAGAGTTGAAGGAAGAAGTAAAATGTATAAAGGATGAGAAGAAGACCATTGTCAAGGAAATGGTTACAAATTTGATTAACCATAGGTTATCCAAGGTTACACTTAGGGTTGATGATACATGGAAATCTTATTCAAATTTGAGGGCAGTCCAGGACAAAAATAAGAAGGATAAGGAAAGCTTAAAAGACATGTGTAAGGTATGGCTACCTAGAACTAGAGAAATAAGGTAAGTGCATAGGTTTTCAAGGTTTTCCCCTAATACTCCAACAGAAATAAAATTAACCCTTGACATGTTGCTTTTATTAGTAGTAGTGGCTTTCCAACTAAAATTGGATAAGGTTTTGAAAGAGAAAAGACAATTAATTGAGGGGATGGATAAAAAGGTCATGCCAATCATATTAGATGATGATGGACAAATAAAAAGCTTGGACAAATAGAAGGAAGATTTTTAAAATATAGCCGGCCATCTTATATCCTCCAATTGTGTAGATGGTGATTCAAATATGAAGATTTTGATTTTTACACTTGACAATCTATATGCCTTGGAATTGAGTTTTGAAACATTTTGTAAAGAGTCAAAGATCATATTGGATGCTAGGTACATAGGGCATAATGAGAAAATAGTAAAATTAATTCCTTTCCATTGGCCTTCATAGAAATCATGTGCATCTTGGGTGGAGAAGTATGGATAATTGTGTCCAAGGTGAAAGAAGGTCCAATCATATGGTAGGTCATCTTCATCATTGGGAAAAAGCATCTCCAACAGACTTTTGTATCTCCAAGTTGAATTTTGTTATCTTTTTCTCCTTTATCTACAATTTGGATTAGTTTCCCCATGCCTATGGCAGTGGCTTGAAATGTAAGATTTTGTAACTAGCATTTGGTAACGTGTTTTAGGGCAACATGTTCTTGTGTCTATATAAGAACATGTTGTTCCACTTTGTAATAGAAGGGAAAGATTTGGGAAACTTTGATAAGTGAAATACAAAGCAATTCTAAGAAGATATCCATATTCTGAGTTGTAAGTTTCAATTTGTTGCATGTTGAATGTATTTTCTCTATAAGCACTTTTATCAGTTTCAAATTGTAATATATGAAAAATACCTGAGCATGTGTTTTCATCAATTGTCTCATGTATTGCTTGCGTTTCTCTTTTGAATAAGGATACTGAAGGTTTCTAGGTTCTTAAATATATATTTGCTATATTGCATGTTTGGTTTAGTTCTTCTATTCAAGGAATAGATTAAAATGCTCTGAGTTGGATATGGGGAGATTTGTATTGCAATAGGGATATTTATAAGAAGAGTTGTTGGAAATACCCATTCTTGGATTGTTACCTACAAGACATGAACATAATAAATGCTATGGACCTAAATGTTTTTTTTGTTTATGAGAAGTATTTTGTATGTAAGGAATTGACTCTAAACCCTAGGATTGGCACCGATCAGAGTTGGGCTTATTTTCACAAATCACCCATAATCAAACAATCATATATAAAAACAACAATCAACTTATCAGTTTTTAGGAGTAGGGTTTAGTTCTATGTTTTCTGATCCATTTAATGAATTAACTTCCAAAGCTAGCCAACTTTGAACTAAGTGGACAGTTTTGGTCTGCATCTATGAGAATATATATATTTTAAGTGTCAATATCTAGTTGAAATAAGGATTTGTTATATTTATATTAAATTAAGGGAATACCCCCTAGGTTTAGCAGAGCATGAAGTGCAGAGGAGAAAAAGCAAATTGTCTCCTATTCATTGGCCACTAACTTGAGAACTCTAAGCATAAAAGATGGTAACTTTTTAGAGAACTCAGACCATTGGTTGGGAACAGCAACAAGTTTAGTTTTAGGGTTTAGGGGTTTGGGGTTTAGGATTTAGGGGTTTAGGGTTTCTCATTTTTAGGGTGTAGGGGCATTATTTAGGGTTTATGGTTGCATGTCAAAAGTAATCTCTCTCTAAATCCCTAACCCTAAATAATGCCCCTAATCCCTAACCCCTAACTCCTAAACCCTAAACCTGAGCAACCCTAAACCTCTATCTCCCTATCTCTCCCTTATCTCCCTCTCTCTATCATCCCTCTACCTCTCAATATCTCTCCCTATCTCTATGGACATCTCACTCACTCTCTATCTCCCTATCTCTACCTTTGTCTCCTCTATCTCTCCTGATCTATCTCCTCTCTCTACCTATCTATATCTCCCTATCTCTTTCCTCTCTCCCCTATCATTCCTCTATCTCCCTGTCTCTCTGGACATCTCGCTCACTCTCTATCTCCCTATCTCTCCCCTTTGTCTCCTCTATCTCTCCCTATCTGTCTCTTCTCTATCTCTCTCTACCTAGCTATCTCTTTATCTCTTACCTTTGTCCCCCTATCATTCCTATATCTCCTTATTTCTCCCCTCTATCTCTCCCTCTCCCTTATCGATGAAGGAAATAAAAATAAGAAAACTAGGTCTCTCTCTCTCTCTCTCTCTCTCTCTCTCTCTCTCTCTCTCTCTCTCTCTCTCTCTCTCTCTCTCTCTCTCTCTCTTATCGACAAAGCAAATGGAAACAAGAAAAATTACCACCGGAGGCTAACTTTTGAATCCTTCATCACCGGAGGCTAAATTTCTAGATTTAGATAGTCCTAAAAATCCTTATCACTCCCTCAAATATGCAGTGCACTATGATTTACCACCAGAGAGATTTGGACCAAGATATTGGTGTAGATTAGGTGAACAAAATAAAGTGAAAACACAAACTAAATGCATAAAAACACAAAGTTATACCTCACATGAAGACCCAATCTCATCAAGGGAGGAGGAAGCTTGCACCCAAGAGCTCCTAGATTAGATAACCCTATTTGATTCAAATGTGGATTGCTCTTGCTTTCAACACAAATGTAAATGAAGGATTAGAGGATAGATAGATTAGAGATTTGAGAGAAATTTGGGCATGGTTTTGATGCAAGAAGAAGTTGTTTGAATGGCTTGGGTGAGGGTTTCATTTATAGATTTTTGAAAAATGAATGGAGGGTGAGGATCAAGAGTTGAGATCAAGGGCTCTCATTATTTGTGAATTTTAAATTCATAGTGGATGATTTAAAAATTCATTTTTAATGAGAGTGGATTATGATAAATTGAATTTTCAATTCAATTAGTGGAGGACAATTGAATTAAAAATTCAATTAGTGGAGGACAATTGAATTAAAAATTCATTTTTGGATAATGGAGGATATTAGCTAATTAAATATTAAGAATATTTAATTATATGTGCAACATGGTGAGGTGGAAGAGATGAGGTGGAAAGATGAGGTGGATTGATGAGGTGGATTTTGTGAGGTGGATTTAGGGAATTTAATTAAATAATGTAGGATTATTTAATTTATGTGAGACATTAGAAGAATTTAGAGAATTTAATTAAATAAAATGATTTTATTCAATTATGGGATAATGAGCCAATCAAATAAACTTAGAATATTTATTTAATTGACAGAAGAAAGTAAGAATTAAGATAAATATTAAAATATTTACTTAATTCGACATGAGCCAATTTTAGGTGTCTACAATTGGACTATGTCACATGCTCTGTTTCTAACTACTCAGACTTAGACAAATCTTCACTCTTTCGGTATGAACAAATTATGTAATACGGATGTGTAAGGTAGACTTAGTTGCCATCAATGACAACACCTATCATGCATAGCAATGTCTCTTGCCAACAATCTCCCCCTTTGGAATTGATGGCAACACTTAGTGAAAAATGACTAAGTGTCGGAACAACTCCCTCTTACTATGTACACTTATGCTTTTCACTATTCTCCAGTGCTCCCCTTTGTTGGATTCCTCATTTTTCACTGCTCTTCACTCCCCTTTGACATCAATGGCAAAGGGTGGGATCCATAAACCAAAATTTACACAAAAATTCTATATACCAAGTCACATATGTACAAACAATCCTTAAGTCCTATTTACATAAACTTAAGTATATCACCAAAAATGTTTTTCAATAGTGCCAGCTGACTATCCCAGCTCTTCTTCATACTATTCAAAATTGAGATGTGGCCATTGAATAGAAATGTTTATGAATCTGCCTTTCGTAGATCAGTTGGGTCACTTGTCTGAGTGGCAGCTTGGGATTCAGTCAAATCATTAAACATTGCTTCCATTTTGGGGGAAATTAGTACCTGAAGCTCACTCATCCTTGCCCCAATGTTCTCCTTTTCTTTTGTCAATTTCTTTATTTCTTCAATCAAGTTGATTGCCTGACACTCCTTGCTTGCCACTGGTGATGTCAAAGGATCAAAAGATTTGGATACACTTGATAGTTTCTTCTTAGACTCCTTTATCTTCAATATCCTCTATAACTTTAGGACAAGATAAGAAAAATTTATATACATTTCCTCCTTCTGTAAGAGCATTTTGAATACTCTTTATATTGGTATCCAGCACAATTTTATCTACTCCAATCATCCCTTTTAGAGTATCAAATCTTTTATCATTGAATTCATTTTGAACCTTGACCTTTGCAAACTTCTCTAGAGATTCAAAATGAGAACTTACCAAGTTTATTAGACTTTTCAATTGGCCGGAGGGAGATGCTGAAGAATCCTTCTAAAAGGTGGGCATGATCTTCTCCAAGATTCCTAATGCCAGACCAAGTAGCTCATTGTCTTCTATGTGAGACTTCAGAATATCTTCTCTAGCCTTAGCTTGTTTGAGAGAGGCCCATTTTATCTTATGAACTAGTGAAAGACTGTCCAAATTGATTGGACCTTTTAACTCTTCTGCAATTAGTTTATCATTTTCCAAAATTTCTTTCACTGCTTCTGCAGTGTCTCTTGCCCAAGATGCTGATGTATCTATTTGATCCTTACTGGTATTGTCAACTAGATTGTCCTTCTTGGGCTCTTCCTCAACCTATGCAATCTCTTCTTCCTTTTCATTTTTGTCCTTGGCCTTTTCTCCTTCTTGCTCCTTAGCTTCTTTTGTTTCATGCTCTTTATTTTTCAATGAATCATCTTCATCTATTTCAACATTCATCTCTTTATCTTCTTTACCAGATTGATCTGGAGGAGTTTGAATACCTCCTATATCATCAGTTTTATCTATCATCTTTTCATCTTCTTTTTTTATTGCTTCCTCTTCCAGAACAAAGGAGTCATCTATCTTAGTTTGTTGCTCATCTCTCTACTACTCTTCATTATTCAGAATTGATGCATCCTCAGTATCAATCAGTTATTCTGTAACCACATAGAACTTGTTCTTGTCCAATGCTTTCTTCATAATCTATTTTGTTTCTTTAACAACTTCATCAATATCTCTAATCATTAGCTTATTCATCCTTGTTTTGCTTCTGAAATCGTTCTTGACCTCTTTAAAGATTTTATCTGCTTCTTTGTTGGAGATCACCTGGCACAAACTAGATAACACATGTTGCCTCAACTCCAAATCTTTAGCTTTAGCAGCCTCTTTCCTCATTTCTAAAATGTTACTCAGACTCTTAGGAATTTCAGATAAAATTTCCACAAGACCTTTATTGAATGTACTCAAGTATTTTATAGTGGCATCCTCCAAAATTCTCTTGTTTGCATCATCCAAAGTGTCATAGTATTTTATTATGGGTTTCACATTCCCATGAATTGTCACAGTATTCACAATTTCTTCTACAGACAAAGTGGATTTTCTAGCTTGGGTTTCAGTCTTTTATCTTTTACTTATCTTCATACTTCTAGAAGGCTTATCTTTTGCAGCCTTTGAAGGTTCTACTTTCTTTGTCTTTATTTCCTTTACTGCTTCATCTGATTCTCTTTCCTCATCATCTTTAATGCTCACATATGTTCTGGATGCTTTAGTCTTCATTCTTTTACCATCTTTACTGGATGGTTTGTCTTCCAGTTTCTTTGTTCTAACAGGCTTTGTGTGAATAGAGGCAGTAGTACAGCTTTTTATTTTTCTAGGCTAGATGGTGGAGACTTCTAGAGCACTTCCTTATTTCTTATCCTGCATTTCCTTCTTATCTTTCTCTATCCTTTCTCTGTTCTGCTTCACAACTTCCTTAGTTATGCCAATGCTTTCAGCATACATTTCTACTTGCTTTTGAACTTTCCTCTTGATTTCTAATTTTCTAAGCTCAACATACAGTTTCAAACTGAGCTCCTCATATGTCCCAAATCTCTCCATAGAATCATCCTTGGGTTTGCTCAAGAGATGTTGAGCATACATATCCAAAATTTTCTCATCTACTTCATACCGCCCAAATAGTTCTAGGTTCTACTACTACCATTAAGCACTGATCAGTGTCCACCATGAAGTAGATCTCATTCTTGTATTTCTCAACAACTAATTTAGGAATTCTTTCCCTAGAATGCATCATGCTCTGAAAATTCTTGAAGTAACGCCAGATTGCATTTTTTTGTGCTTTAGAGTCACCAATACTATTCAAGTGCTCTTTTATTTGAATAGCAATAGGTTTATCATTGGTCCAACACATGCTTTTCTTACCGAGTAACTCATTCATGAAATAGAAGAACAAACAAAAGACTAGTGTACCATATTTGAAGGTATTCTTTTTATCCTTCTTAACATTATTCAAATTTTCCATCAGCTAGTTCTGTAGCAACTCACATAAGTCATAATTAGCATTCTCTTTCAACATCTGATAAGTTGTATAGATAGTTGTACTAGATACAGAATTTTCCCTGTTGGAATGATAAATCTTGTATCCAATCACCATTAAAGCAAACTTAACTTCTAGATCAATAATGTCATTGATAATCATTGCCATTTTGTCAAATTTGGCATTGGTTGCATCAGTTACGGTCTGGTTCTTCACGGATTTCAGCAGGGGCAGTCCACTGAATGAATTTAACCTTGTCACGGCCTTGATGGCATCCTTAGCGATCTTGAAAGTTTTCATTAGCCACATAAACTCATCATGCATTCGGCTTAAAACATACTAGACCCATTCATCTTCATTGAAGAATGGAAACCCTATAATCTAAATGAAGTGTTTATCGTGCAGTGCCTTATACTCAGGTTTAAGACCATGAATTTCATCTCTTAGATGATTCTTGAACAAATCTAAAAACCCTGAGTCCCCAAATTCATCTATGCTCACATGAATATAGGCTCTAATATGTTCAACATGTAATGCACCATATGAAACATTTGAAAAGGGACCTAACGGGTCAACTTCTACTTATTTGTGTGGATGCTTCTTGAATTTGGGTCGGGACCTTTTAGTAATATCAATAATCAATGGTGTAGCCATTGTAAAAGATCACAAGTTCAAAGCTTCACAGAAAAATACCTTTTTCTTCCATAGAATTAGGGTTAACTGATGAATTCACTGGTTGCACTTCAAATCCTTGAAATCTTACCTTAGGTGTTCTTCTTCTTTCTCTCTTCGAATGCAAAGTGATCCAAATGATGCAAGGATGACCTTTTATGCTCCGCAAAACCTAATTCTCCATTGTAATAAATGCTCTATACTAATACATCCAATTACACTGTTTCTACATGCAATCACTCTTCAATTGCTCTACAATCAATCATGTTTACTTCTTTTCTTCCAGAATTTGCTTCAACAGATCTGCAATAGGCTTCTCTATCTGCATTCATCATGCTAGATTTAGGCACCCACTTACTGGCAGAGGGATTAGATTTTCAATGCAGCTCCCCCTGAGCCAGAGCTCCTAACTTAATTCTCAGAGGAATTATTAGTACCGAATTCTGGGTGGGCCCATTCCCATCATTTATTCCATTTTTCTTTATCCATGTTTTGTTCATTTCATTCTAGATTCACATCAACTTTACCCTTGCCTTTATCTTGTCTCTGCATGTTTTGGTTTCTGTTTACCAGACCTTTTCTATCATTATTCTTTCTTCTGCAGAATCTTGCAATATGACTAGATCTATTGCAATTAAAGCACACAACATTTCTTTTCTTATTTACTTGATTTCCTCTTAATCTGCACTATTTAGCCATGTGTCCAAATCCATTGCATGTAAAATAGTATCCATTAAAAGAATTGACATTTCTTCTATTGTTAGAGTAGTTTATCATCATACTTTTGCAATCATTAGATCTATGACCATACCTTTTACAATTGAAGCATTGACCAGAGAAGGATGGACCACTTTGATTCACTCTACTTCTGCATTGAGTAGCTCTATGACCAAATTTATTGTAATTGAAACCATTTCCATTGAAAGATGGATACCTTTGAGCATTAGGTTGTCTTACCGGAGGTCTTCGAGGATTCCTTCTTTGATTTCTTGCATCAGGATTTCTTTGACCGGATCTAGAGCTTTCACCTTTCTCAAACCCCAAACCATGCTTATCAACTACCTTCTTCTAACTATCAAGCAACACCTCAAGTTTAGCTGAGCTTATCTTGAATTTCTCTTTATATTCATTTGCAACTTCTAGGTCATGTTTGAGAATGACAATTTGCCTTTCAAGTTCTTCCTCATTGTCCCTACTTTCATGTAGATCAAACTCTAGATGGCTAGCTATTCTATCCAATTTATAGCATTCTTCTATT
This sequence comes from Cunninghamia lanceolata, assembly GCA_027924645.1. NCBI lineage: Eukaryota > Viridiplantae > Streptophyta > Pinopsida > Cupressales > Cupressaceae > Cunninghamia > Cunninghamia lanceolata. Next base: position 5,255,107 of record BSBN01001032.1, on the reverse strand, counting down.
ATTTCTTTCAAAGATTGATTCAATTTTTCTTTAGTCTTCTTCATTTCTTCAATTTCCTTGGTTAGGCTCATCACCACAGATTCCATCTCATGTTTTAGGACAACAACTTCTTTAGCTAACTTCTCACATTCATTTGTCTTTTCTTTCAGGGCCTCATCCATGTTATTGTCTTCAATCTGATTTCCTAGTTGAAGAAGTAGCTCCTTCCTCTTTGCATTAGATTTTCTCAATTTTTCTTTTAAGGTCTCACTAAAGTCTTCAGCATCTTTAAGGTTCTCTTGCAGTTCCTTGACTTCTACTCTGAACTGATCAAGATCTTCTAAAGCAAGTTTCAATTGTTCCTGGATGCCATCAGAATACTTGAATGAACCCATTGAAAACACCTTCCCAGATCTTCCTCAAGCTATTAAACTTCTTCTAAGGAACCAGGTTCTGATGCCAATTGTTGAAATTAGGGCAAACAACTAAGAGGTGGGTGAATCAGTTGTCACAAAACTTTACCACTTGGAACAATTTATCGTCTTTATCACTTATTGACAAATTAATGATATAACCATGGAAGCTTAAATCAACAACACATGAGTAGAAACATAATCAACACACATAACACCAGGATTTTTATGTGGAAACCCAGTTAAGGGAAAAACTACAGTGGGGGTTAACCCACAAGAAATTATACTCTATTAAAAGTATTACAAATGGGGAAGGCACATGCCTTCAGGGTGCACTGCCCAAAGCTCACTGCGCCAAGAGGCTCACTACCTACAGAAATGATTATAAGAAGATTACAGAATGTTTGAACTATAGAATAGCATCTACCAATGCAAAAATTTAGTTCCAATTAAGCACAGAATACTAATCTTACACACTTCATCCTTACTCTGCCTTGTTTCACTCTTCAACCATAATCCTAGCTTAGATCTTCACCTTCACATTTCTCCCTATCCTTTTTCGCACTTGCTTCATCATCACATTACAATCACACATCAAAACACACAAATCCATCAACTATATATATATGCATCAAGAAATTCAATCAATTGTAGTCGGCTTCAAGAAAACTTAGAACATTTATTAAGAACTCTACTCTGTCGGTTGAATCCATGCACAATTAACAATGGGGACCAAAAACTTGTGTTCTCAAATCATCAATCATGTCATCCAATACCACTGATTATCACAAATTGCTTAACCAATAGCTTTTCTTCATCCAAACCAAGATCAAATGCTAGGTCGGCCTATTCTTCTTCTGATTGTACTGACTAACTAGAACTCGATACTCAAATGCTTATAACTTTTGAATCCTTCATCACCAGAGGCTAAATTTCTAGATTTAAATAGCCCTGACAATCCTTATCGCTCCCTTAGATCTGCAACACACTGTAATTTACCACCAGAGAGATCCGGACCAAGATACTGGACCCTATCACATGCTCTATTTCTGACTACCCGGACTTAGACAAATCTACACTCTGACTTTTGGTATGAACAAATTATGTAATGCGGATGTGTAAGGTAGACTTAGTTGCCATTAATGACAACACCTATCATGTATAGCAGTGTCTCTTGCCAACAAAAGGAATTTTGATAGATGTTGTAGTTGCAACTGCCCTAGGAGATATGTATGCAAAGTGTGGAAGCATAGACAAGGAATATGAACTATTTGACATGGTACCTCAAAGAAATGGCATCTCATGGAATGCAATGATTGCAAGATATGCACAAAATGGATTTTTTCAAAAAGGCTTTAGAAACTTTCAAGCACATGCAATTGGCAGGTGTAAAGCCAAATTCCACAACCTTAAGCAGCATCCTCCTTGTCTATGCTCATATGGGATCTTTGGAATAGGGTATGGATATCCATCAAAGCATAAAGGATATGGGAATTTTGTCAGATGTTGTAGTTGCAACTACCCTATGAGACATGTATGCAAAGTGATAAAGCATAGACAAGGAAGATGAATTGTTTGACATGATGCCTCAAAGAAATGTTGTCTCATGAAATGCAATGATTGCAAGATATGCACAAAATGGTTTTTTTTTATAAGGCTTTAGAAACTTTCAAGCAAATACAATTGGTGGGTGTAAAGCCAAATTCCACAACTTAGCCAACATCCTCCTTGTCTATGCCCAAATGGGATCTTCAAAATAGGGTATGAACATCCATCAAAGCATAAAGGATATGGGAATTTTGACATATGTTGTAGTTACAACTTCCCTAGGAGACATGTATGCAAAGTATGGAAGCATAGACAAGGCACATGAACTATTTGACATGATGCCTCAAAGAAATGTTGTCTCCTGGAATGCAATGATTGCAAGATATGTACAAAATGGATTTTTTCAAAAAGGCTTTAGAAACATTCAAGAAAATGTAATTGGCACATGTAAAACCAAATTCCACAACCTTATTCAACATCCTCCTTGCCTGTGCCAAAATGGGATCTTCAAATAGGGTGCGGACAACCATCAAAGCATAAAGGATATAGGAATTTTGTCACATGTTTTATTTGCAGCTACCCTTCTAGACATGTATGCAAAGTGTGGAAGTATAGACAACGCATGTGAACTATTTGACATAATGCCTCAAAGAAATGCATAGTCTCATGGAATACAATAATTGCAAGATATGCACAAAATGGATTTTTTTAAAAGGATTTATAAACTTTCAAGCAAATATAATTGGCACATGTGAAACCAAATTCATGTTACCATTATTGATCATCATATTATATTTAGTGTAAACTGTCATATACATAATGTCATGAACATAACATCTAGTCTATATGGAAAGCCATATAGGCATGTACAAATAAAGCCATACATGCATATACAAAGATATACATTGATAACATACAAAACTATACAAAGCCATCTATGCATACAAAAAAATGTCCCAAAATCTAATTTCCTATGAAGTACTATGAAATAATCAGTGACCCTTGCTTGGTCATGAAGATAGAGAGTCAATTAGTGACTCATCCTCTCTCTCCTATTGACTAGACCTCCTTGACAAAGAGTTTTAAAGCTCCACCTATTAATACAATCAAACAATATGCACATTAATATAGAAAGCATGAAATATATAACATGGCATATGCAATCAATCACTTACTGCTAGTTGATGTTCCCTCTTGATCATTTTTTGTCTCTCTTCATTCGTAGCTAGACAAGTTGGACATGTGACCTCCTATGAGAAGCATCAAAAAGAAAAATTGAGTAAACATGAATATCATTTATGTACATTAAATGACAATGAGATACAAACAATAAATACAAAATGGCATTTACATGTTACTGACTCATACCTCGGTCAAAGGATTTGCAAACAAAACAGTTGCAGCAATGCCCACCTCCACTGTCTGATGAAGATGAGGAGTCTCCATATTCAACATTTAAAAATAGAGTTCAAGGTTATTTGGCCAAAAAAAATACATAAAATTATTTAAATGCATAATGATTACAAATGGTTAAATTTACCTCAGTGAAAGTGCTTCTATGTCCAGGGGACCAAGGAAATCGTGGTGGTGGTGGTGGTGAAGCTCCCTGTTCATTATCAAATTGTTACTAAATAAGATTACCATTGATATATGTACTATATTTATGATCATGTGATAAATTACATACCTATTAACTTGATCTCCTCTCATAACCCTGCACTGGATGGCTAACAGATACAGGATGAAGACTTTGACCCTAGAATTTCATAGTGCAAACAATTACATTAATTAATTTTGACTTATAATATAGATAGTCATATAATTAATTATAAATTTCAAATACAAATATATTAAATCAAGATGAACCTTGTAAAAAATTACCTAGGAGTCAATACCAAATGTATGTTGTAAGAGGTCATCTGTGAGAACAATATTATCCAATACGGATGTGTCCATCACTAGTTGTTGCCCCTACGTCGTAGCATCCTGGCGAGAGTCCTTGGTCCCATAATTGCACAAGTTCCCATATGAACTACAAAGTTGTGGGGACAAACGATGCCTACTACTCTCACCCTCATCGGCCTGGGTAAGATCATCGCCATGTTGTGCTAGAGACTAGGTGAGAGAACTCAATGAATGCAGTGTCTCCACCTCAACACTCTCCTTCAAAGTTGAAGGGAGTAAGACATGTGTTGGCCTCATGAGGGGTCTAGGAACATGGTTTTGGTCTCGATGTGCCCCCTATCTATCTTGGGCAGAGCCACCACCTCTACCCTGGAACTCTCAAATGTTGAAGTAATTATAAGGAATCTCCTTGAGGATGAACTCACAATAGAGTTTCCTCAAGAAATATTGTGGCACCTCATTGTTATTATAAGGATGCTCATCAAAGACCATGTGCCATCTATCCTAAAAGTTTTGGGATATATCTTCGTTCACACACCAATGAATCAGGAATTGTTTCCAAGTCTCTTCTAGTGTTTGGCCAGTTTTAGGATTGATAAAATGTGAACATAATTGAGATTTTGTAATTTTTTTGTCCTTAACGTGTTTGTAAGACAATTTGTCAACATAATATTTCCAACTCCTCTCCCTATAGTCACTCCATTCGGTGATTTGGTTTGTCACCGATTCAATATGAGAAACAATGACCTCTAATGACTTGGTAAGGGCTCTCCTATGATCGGTGCTTGCATTTGGACTATTTATGTTTCAATTAGGGTTTCAAGATGTTTTTGTTTTCTTCAATTTTCCCTAAATAGTTTTCTTGTGTGTCTCTTTCGTGATCAGAATGTGAAGGTGGGGGGGTTTGAGGGTTGTTTTGAGCCTCATCTGCTAGATTAGGGTTTTGTGGTGCCTCATTGACTAAAAATTCAACATAAAAATCTAATCAAACATTGCAAAATTAAAAATTTATTTTCAAATTCACAATAAACAATCAAATCCTACCTTGTTCAAATGCTACACCCTCTACACTTCATTCATGATGTCCTCAAGAGTAGGATTGGTGAGTTGGCATGGTGAAAATGTTGATTGCACTTATAAATTGCTCTCACCCTTCTTCTTATATTGCGCTCACACTATGAAAGCTGAAACCTGCAGCTAAAACTTCCAAATGAGCCGTGAGCTGTTCTTTTTGGATTTTTATTTTGACTTTTACAAAAGCAAAACAGGAGTGCATTATAATGCGCTTGTGTTATTACTTGTATGGGACCAAAAAGTCCATGTGCCAACTTTTTGGTCCCTCATCTCTTTGCATATACCCACTGCCCATTATAAAAACAAAAATTATTACCTAATGATTGATAAAATCAAATGTTGTGTCCATGAGTGTAGAAAAGCATAATTTTGTTTGTAATGTGTAGAGATCACATTTTTCTTGAGAGCAGGGCATTTGTGGGGGTCGTTATCAGGCCCAACAATTGTTTTTGGGCTTTTAGGTATCAAATACCCATTTTACCATAACAAATATCCATTATGGTAAAATGGACATCCATTACCTAAAATCCCAAACTCCTTTTCAATGCTTATAGGTAACGGATATCTGTTATTTAAAAATTGGTATCTGTTAATAATGCATATTCATTATTTCTACCTAAAATTTGTTCCCTCCATTTTTTCCTTGGGAATGCACTATATTTAGGCTTGGGAATGTCAAGCCTAGCTTTTCCATTGTTCTAACGCGTTTAGAGGTTTCCTCATTTTTTGTGACTTCACCCTTCGTGTTGAACTTTTTTTATCTAAATTTGATGAAATGAAAAGGGTATATTCAAGAAATTGTCAAGATTCTAAAAATATAATATATGCCTGATTATAAATTTAATAGGTAATTATTAATAATTTTCTACATACAATATGTCTAATTGTTAACGGACACATTGATTGAAAAACATCCATAACTTTCAAATTGTTTCACCTTTTTCAAATCCAAAAAATGTGTCACACTTTACGCTTCACTGGCTATAGGTTATAAAAAATTTAATTTCATATTTTTTTGACCAAGTTGGGTTGGTTGGAAAATTACTTTTTAATATTTTTAAAAATTTATTAAAAAATTCATAACTAATTATTTACTAACAAAAAAATCACAAAAATATGCATCACATCTAAGCATGTGTCATTTACTTATATTTAAAGATTCAAAAAAAAATCTTATACTTAGGTTGGTCAGAATGACACCTACTTTTTTGTTCAAAAGTTTTAGTAGTGCTTCATTGAAATATTTAATTTTCACCAAATATGTTTAATTTTTTTCAAACAAAAATAGTATCTCATAAACTACATTCATTTTTTTACAAATTATATTCCTACATATTTTTCAAATTGTGTAAATAACCCACTCAAATTTTCATGTGAAGTTGCTTAAGTATGTTTTTTAACATTTTGATTGCCACTTAGAGGTATTGTTTGGCCCATGATGATCCTGCACTCACCCTTAAAACACATCATGTGGAAGAATTATGTTTTAGGGAGGTCTTTAAGCTACATGGGTTGCCTAAAATATCATCAATAATAGAGATAGCAAATTTATCAGTTACTTTTGGTAGGATTTATTTCATTTGATAGGTGTAAAACTCACTCCTATCACAAGTTATCCCCCACAAACAGGTAGAAAATAGAAATGGTGAATAAGTGGGTTGAAGGATACTTGAGGGATTATGTTTTAAATAAAAATTGACATGGGTTAAGTGGTTGCACTTGGAGAATATTGCTATAACACCACCCAACATATGTCCTTTGGTATGTTTCCATTCATGGCATTGTGTGTTTATGATGCACTAACTTGGATTAATTCAATGTTCATAGATAGTGGAGTGCTACCCATATAGGTACAAAATGCCATCATTATCACAAGGGTGGAAAATCCAAGAAATAGAGTCATCACAAAATATATGATTCATTAGAGGAACCTACCTATAGAGGATGCCGCTTGGGAAGAATCAAGAATCCTAGAACATTTGAATTTGTATTGATTGAGCACAAATAATTTTGGGAATGGTGGACTTGTAATGTCTAATTTTTAATTAACTTAAATGTTTGTGTACCAAAAATTCATTCCAATATTTCTTATGGGCTATAGAGAAGTGCTAGGGAAATAATTATTAATTTTTAGTGTATTATTAATTATATTTTTGTATATTTGGAAAATGGGAAGAAATAAATATTAAAATATTGTTTAGTTCCCCAAATGGGGCATGAGAAATCATAAATGGAACATATGGTAACTCCCAAAGTACTTTGGCATCTTTATTTATGATAGGTTTTATGACAACTCAAAAATAGGGAGTTATGGTTGGAATTTTGTAGAGTTACAAGGAGCTATTTTGGGTGAGCATATTGAATAAATAAAATATTATTATTTTTCATGTTGGAGGAGCATCTCATCATTATTTATGATAGTTGTAAGTGGGTGGAAGAAAAGCATGTTCACTAACTAAAAATAGTTAGGAATCAAGGAGTTATGATAGTTTTTTAGTAGATTTAATTGGCGAGGGAATATTTTCAAAGAAATTAATATTGTGAAATCTTTTTTTTATTATTTTTAGGCATAATGGGATGTTGTGATTTGTTTCCATAAATTCTATATAAGCTAGGCAACTTCTTCATTTGATATCTTTTGCCAATTTATCAATTTTCTTCACCACTTGAGCACTTGTGTTCAACTACAAGATTTGAGGACAAAACCCATTAGATTCTTGGAGATTAGTATAAGATAAAAACATTTTTGGTTTCTTGAGGGAAATCTCACTCAAAGGTTGTATTTGTACTTCAAATCTTTGGTTGGATTATTAGCATATATTTTTAGTAGTTTGTAGTTGCAAGATTGCATAGAAAGGAGCTCCAACATACACAAGATTATTTCAGATTTATCATTCAATTGTATTGTTGTAATATTTGATATATTTTAATATTTTATTGCACATTTGATTAATCAGAATCAGCTCCAACATATTGTGAAGTTTTCATTTATGTGTGCAAAAAATATCTATCTTTTTGGCATAGCTTTTGTGAGAAAATCTACATAGTTTATTTAGTTTTATGACTGTATGCTCTCACCTCGCCTTCACGGGATCTTGGTGATCAAAAAGTGATTAAAATATGTTATAGATTATTTACTATTGGTTGCATAGGAGTTTCAAATTGGATTTCAGAAAAATTAGTTTGTTTGGGTCAAGGCAGTGTATGTCTAATTTTCAGATGGATTTGAGTGCATATCTTTGTTTAATTATTGTGGGTATTTTAGATTTCAACACATTTTATATTTACACATGTTAAAAATAATTTGAGTATTTTAGATTTGAGAATATTTATATAAAATTTATGTTTGGGTCATTACATCACTTCCATCCAGTTTCTTGACTCCCTATAGGTCAATTAAACACGCTATATGAATAAACTTGTATTGCAATCTAGATGAGTAGATTTTAAGGGTACTCATCAAAACAAGAGAAAGTTGAAGGCATAGATGCCCTCCTATAACTCCACCTCTAGATTCTAATCAACCACACCCATATGTTCAAAAATATCAACCTAATCAACAACTTCATCCACATCAACATAAGTAATAAAGTCCAACTCATTCAATACTTAGTTGTTTGACTAGGCATAATCTTAGAAAATTGTGTGTGTCAACTTTTCCTACACACAAGCTCAAGATTAAATTTAAAAGCTTGGGGATCATTTCTATAATATACAGTCTTGTAGGGGTTTTATGCCAATATTTTTTGTGTTTTCTATTTCTAGTTTCATTGTTGAATGTGCTTAGGTTTGTTTATAGTTTTTGTATATGATGTTTGCAGTTTGACAATGAAATATAATGCATACAACAAAACCTAGAAAATATACAACAGATATGCATAAAATAACAAAGACCTAGATTGTAATATTGCTCAAAATGAATTATAGTGACATACCCATTTCATTTTATTCAACTTCCTATTTTCGTTGTACATGGACCAGCAACATGGACTCCAGAAAATCACTCCATATCACCAAATAACAAGTGATCTCCCATAATAATGAATATCAAAGCAGTTTATGGTCCTAGGCGACCCTATTACAAGTAATAGACAGCCCCAAATAGAGGCATTTGGCTCCTTTAAAGACCCACATCTCAATCAACTCTTGTACGGCCTGGATGTGATAATATCAGCAAGAAATACCTCTCAAACTTCTTGAAATCTACTCCAAAATCTCTGTAACAGCACTATGTTATGTCCGCATACACAATAGATGCCAAAAATTAGTCTTATTGCTTCAAAATTTGCCTTCGTGAGTGATACGACCTTCCTTAGGGATGTACGACCAACTTGAAGTTAAGGTGCAGTCCCAAGAACCACTTCAAATCTGCTCAAATCTGAACTACAATGTTTGTTCTCAGTTGTTCATAAAATCTGCATAGGAATGTGTGCAATATCTCCTTAGAATATCATCAAAATGTACCAATGTAAACACAATGTAAAGCCCCTGGATGAGACTCCCAACAACTCTCCTGATGTTTTCTCTCAAACATGAAAAGAGTGATTCTACAGAGGTTTTTGTCTCTGCAAAACCCTAGTACAACCACAAGCTCCAAGCTTAAGCTTTCACAACAAAGACATTTTTGCAAGAGTGAATGAATGCAAATGAAATCTCCTTTTTTCTTTTTGTTCCTTCACTTCCAATGCCTAAGAGGTTATTTTATTATTTTAATATTTTCATGGCTTAAGCCCCTCATGAAGTGGGCGCCCAACCTAGCACAATGTCTTTTTTAAAACAACTTATAACAACCATATATTAGTCACTTTAATAAAATAAAGTATCTATAGATTTTAATCCATTATAAGTTAAATATTTAGTTTAACTTATATTTCGATAAATAATGCTTTATTCCTTTATCTCCTCAAACCTCATGTGATAAGTGTTAGGTACTTCCAACCGGCAGTGCTATAAATGGAAATGTCAATTGGACCTCACCGGAGACCTCCTGCCTGAATTACTATAAATAGTAAGTCCTAGTAAAATGTACCCAATTCGGTTCCCTAACCAACTCCATTAGCCTATAGGAACCTTGGAATAGGCTAATCACTCCATCCATCTGTCTGGGCTAAGAATGAACATTACAATCCGCCCTCCCCAAAATTGCTTGTCCTCAAGCAAACTTGGCTCAAGATGTTACAGTATCTGCTCACTCTCCCACATTGCATCCTCAATTGGCAAGTTTTTCCATTTCACCAGGTACTCTTTGATGATCCTCTTCCTGAGATTCCTCTCTTGAGTGTCAATGATAGCCTCTGGAACTAGGATTATCTTCCCTTCCTCATCCAATGGTGGAAGCTCAGATGAAGGAACAAAATTATGTCTAAGTGCTTTCTTAAGTTGGGATACATAAAATACATTGTGCACTAAGCTATTGGCTGGTAGCTCTAACTCATAAGCTACTTCCCCTACTCTCTTGGATACCCAAAATGGACCATAGAACCTGGGTTTTAGTTTCTCTACTGCACTCCTTTTGAGAGTGGACTTCCTATATGGTTGGAGCCTTAAGTAGACCATATCTCCAACCTCAAAACTCTGCTCTACTCAATGCTGGTCTGCATAAAGTTTCTGTGTGCTTGTTGCAAATTTTCCTTGAGCTCTTTCATGATATCTTGGCTCTCTTGCAACAAGTCCTTAGCTTTCGGCACTTTTTTATCACTAAGTAGCAAATATATGAAACAAGGGGCATCATACCCATATAGGGCCCTGAATGGAGTCATCCTAATAGACATGTGATATGTTGTTTTGTATCAGTACTCCCATAGGTGTAGCCACTTAATCCATGCTCTCTGCTACCCTGACACATAATTCCTGAGATACATTTCCACCCATTTGTTTACAATTTTTGTTTGCTCATCAGTCTGCGGGTGGTAACTGGTACTGGGAGTAAGCTTAGTGCCACACAATCTAAACAACTCCTACCAAAAGAGACTTGGGAACTTACTTTCCCTATCACTCACAATGCCTCTAGGTACCCCATGCAACCTAAAAATCTCCCTGAAGAATAGATCAACTACCTGTACTATTATATGAGTCACTGATATGGTGAAGAAATGCGTAAACTTGGTCAACCTATCAACCACTACAAAGATGTAATCCTTCCCCTGTACTTTTGTTAGCCCCGTGATGAAGTCCATGGAGATATATTCCCACTTCTTATTGGGAATTGGTAAGGCTGAAGTAAGCATGCTGGATAAGTATGTTCATTCTTATTTTGCTAACAAATAGAACACTCCCGAACATACATAAGGATTTCATTATTAAGTCCTTTCCATGTTAAAATGTTCCCAAACTTGCCTATAAGTCTTGACAAACTTACGATGACCAGCCATAGGTGTGTCATGGAAAGTCCTTAGAATCTTCCATTTGAATTGAGAGTTAGGTACCAAAAATATCCTCTCCTTATAGATAATCAAATCATTAACCTTTGAGTACCTATCATCCTATATTATACCTCAATGATTCCTGCTACCTAGGAATCCTTAACATATTCTTCTGAAATTGACTCTCTCCAATCAGCAGATATCTCCCCTAGTAAACACAAGTGGGGTCTCCTGGATAAAGCATCTGCTTCTATGTTCTTCTTACCCTTGACGTACTCTATGTCAAAGTCATATGCCTAGAGCTAACTGACCCACTTATGTTGTCATTCATTCAAATCCTTTTGGTTCATAAAATATTTGATGCTATTATGATCAGTTTTGATAATGAATTTGCCTCCAACTAGATAGGGTCTGAATTTGGCCAATGCATGCATTATGGCCAGCATCTCTCAGCCATATACCAAGTAGCTCTTCTCCACACCCCTGAGCTTCCTACTCTGAAATGCAATGGGGTGTTTCTCCTGCATTAGCACTTCCCCAATCCCCTCTCTTAAAGCATCACACTCCAACTCAAATGGCTTGGAAAAATCTAGGATTGCTAACACCAGGCAAGTAGACATCAAATGTTTGAAGTGTTCAAAACACTTCTATGCTGAATCTGACCACACAAATGCTCCCTTCTCAATTAGATTGATAAGAGGAGTTTTAGTCTATGAGAAGCCCTTAATGAACCTCCTATAGAATCCATACAACCCAAAGAACCCGTTAAGCTGAGTGAGATTCATCAGTGTAGGTCATTCCATGATAGTCCTGATCTTCTCTGGATCTACCCTCACACCATCTGCACTAATAATGTGGCCAAGATAGAGAAACTCTATCATGTTGAAGTCACATTTGGATTCCTTAGCATATAATGACTCACTCTCTAGGATGCTCAAGACCTCCTCCAGTGCCTCATGTGCTCTTCCCATGTCCTACTAAAGATTAGGATGTCATCGAAGAAGATCAAAATGAACTTCCTCAACTATTTCCTAAAAATCTAGTTCATGCAACTCTAGAAAGTGGTTGGTGCATTTGTCAACCCAAATGACATCACCAAAAACTCAAAGTGGTCATAATGACATTTGAAAGTTGTTTTCTTTATATCCTCCTCTCTCATCCTAATCTAGTGATACCCTGACCTCATATCTATCTTCAAAAAGTTGAAAGGAAGCTAGGTGCATGGAAATCACTTCCTACACTAATTTAATGAGGGGAGAAGAGTGAAAATTCATTTTAACCTTTACAATTACAGAATGTTTAACACAAAAATAGAGATATTATAGCAATACATAATACAAGAATGTAAGACAGAAGAAGAGAGAGACAAGATATAACGTGGGGAAAACCCTTATTAGGTGAAAAACCCCACACTCCAAAACCTACATAATGTATTATCAAAACTGTAATGGTTTATAATACACTTGCAATGCAATCTCTCATGAGTCTTTGACACTCGTATCTGGAGACAATCCAATAGCATAATAGTACATGTCAATCACATACATACATATCCTCTCAAAAGGACTTGTTTATATAGAAGTTACAAGGCAAAAATGAGACTATCTTGAGATGGGCGTCCAACATGGCCTCATGGCCCAAAATCCATGCCTAGGGACACTTGTCCAACAATGCAGGGTGTTCATGACACTTGTCATATCACCCCATCCCAAAGAAGACACCTATTCCCAAGTTGGGCTATGATAGATACTCTTACGACTGTCATAAAATCTGTCATAACTATCATATCTTATAGTTGTAAGAGAATATGTCATACACATGCTAAAAATAGCATATTCTCTTACAACATGTCATAACCCTCCTTGGGGCACCCAAAGATGCCTTCTTCCAAGATGCCTTGTGACACATGTCTTCACTTGTCATAGAATCTTCCATTTCAACTCTTACGCGTCATAGATTTGTCCTAGGAATCTATCATAACCATTTCGATTAATATTCCCTTACACACTATCCAAGATGCCAACACATGGCAAAATATTCCTCCCACTAAGTGGGATGCCTATCTCCTCGTGTGAGGACAAATTTACATGTAGTCACCTTCCACATAGGATGACACATCACCATGCCAACTCCGACAAGATGACAATAAGGATTTTCATCCTAATTACAATAATAGGCAATAAATAAATAAATATAATAAAATAATACAAGGAATTACCAAGGTTGAGAGACCTTAATTCCCAACATTCTCCCACTTGTCGAACACCTTGTAAGAGCTAATGGAAATAGCATGATTTAACTGCTATAGGTCGACATGCCCATAGACTCCGAACACCATCTGAACTTCTCTGTGCCCACTAGTTTCATCAATACATCTGCAACACTCTTCAAAGTGTCTACTTTCACCAAATTTGCCTTCCCATCCTCTACCATGTCTCACATGAAGTGAAACTGTACATCAATATGCTTTGTTCTGGCATGGAAAGTTGGATTCTTTGCTAGGCAAATCGCACTTTGACTGTCACAACAAATCGTAATCTATCCTACATCAACACCAATATCTGAACACAATCTCTTAAGCCAAATGGCTTCCTTGCAAGCATGAGTTTCTGCCATATACTCAACTTTTGTCGTGGACAAACCAACCACAGGTTGTCGCTTACTCATCCAACCAATTGCACCACCGAACATAGTGAACACAAGCACTGGTGGATCTCTTGCTGTTAATGTCACTTGCCCAATCAGAATCCACAAATCCATGAATACAAACTGAATGTGGAGGTCATGTAGGATTACCATGATAGCATATGGAATACTCAGAAGTACCCCTCAAATATCTAAACACTCTCTTAAATGCATCCCAATGTACCCATCCAGAATTAGCCATAAATTGACTAAGGACTCCCACTGCTTGGGTAATGTATGGTCTTGTGCAGACCATAGCATACATCAAATTGCTAGCAGCACTAGTATAAGGTACTCTACTCATGTCCTCCACCACACTAGGGGATTTTGGACAATCATTAATAGACAAATTTGTCCCCAAAGAAATAAGAACACACAATGGCCTACAATCTGCCATGTTGAACCTATCCAGCACGGTCTTCACATACTTACTCTGGCATAACCAAAGTTTTCTGTTAACTATGTCTCTTCTGATTTCCATTCCCAAAATGTACCTAGCTGCCCCTAGATTTTTCATCTCAAACTGTGTTGATAACTGAGAGTTCAAATCAGAAATCATATTCTTGCCATTCCTAATTAATAGCATATCATCAACATACAATGCAATAATGAGAATGCGATCATTGTCAAATTTATAATACACACAATGATCTAATTTTGATCTCAGAACTCCAACCAACAACACAAAGGCATCAAACTTCAAGTACCACATCCTAGGAGACTATTTCAAACCATACAAAGACTTTTTCAACTTGCAAACCAAATTTTCTTTACCTTTCTCTATGTAATGATCTAGCTATGACATGTAAATCTCTTCCTCAAAATCACCATGAAGGAATGTTGTCTTCACATCCATCTGCTCCACCTCTAAGTCATAAGCTGCTACAAGAGATAATAGGAACCAAATAGATGTTAGCTTTGCAATGGGAGAGAAAATTTCACCATAATCAATTCCCTCCACTTGTGAATACCCCTTTGCAACTTGTCTAGCCTTGTACTTTTCAACACTGACATCTGCACCAAATTTTTTCTTAAACACCCATTTGCATCCAACAAGTTTCCATCCTTCAAGCAAAGGCAACAAGTCCCATGTTTTATTCTTTTCCAAAGAAGCCATCTCATCTTCCATGGCCTCCTTCTAGGAACCTGCATCTTTCATGCCCATAGCTTCTGTCATAGTTCTAGGCTCATCAGTGTTAGTAAGCAAGGCAAAAGCACAACTAGAATCAAGCAATGAATAACCAAACCTATCAGGTTGCTTCCTCATTCATGTAGACCTCCTTAATGGCTGAGGTTGAGGTTCTTCTTCTTCTTCTAAACTTTCAGAGCTGCTAGAGCTCTCCTCATCATAAGGTCTCACAGGGTCTGTCAGTTCAGTCTTCTCAGGGGTAGAAGGAAACTGAAACACATCCTATTTCTTTTCTATTTCTTCTAGTTGTAGAACAATGGGAGAAGGTGTTAGCTCTATTAAAATAACAATTCTTCTATACAACACTTTTTTATCCATAGGATCCCAAAGCTTGTATCCTTTCATACTGACAACATAGCCAATGAAGATACACTTAACAGCCTTGTTCTCTAATTTAGACCATTTCTCCCTAGGCACATGTACATATGCCTCACAATAAAAAACATGAAGATGTCTAACTGAAGGCTTCTTACTAGACCACACCTCCATAGGTGTCTTACCAACAAGAGCTGATGTAGGAGACCTGTTTACCAAGTAGCATTAAGTGGCTATAGCTTTAGCCCAAAACTTCTATTTGAGGCTTGCTCTACTAAGCATACTCCTAGCCCTCTCCATCAATGTCATGTTCATCCTCTCTGCAACTCCATTTTGCTACTGGGTGTATGGAGTTGTCTTATGTCTTTCAATCCCTTGCTCTTTACAGAACTTATCGAACTCTGTTGAACAAAAATCACCACCATTATCAATTCTCAAACACTTAATCTTTTTACTAGTTTGATTCTTATCAAAATTTTTAAACTCTTTGAACTGACTAAAGACTTCAGTCTTGCTTCGAAGAAAATAAATCCATGTCCTTCTAATGTAATCATCTATTAAAGATACAAAATATATAGATTTGGAAATCAAAGGAACACTAACAAGACCAAACACATCAGAATGAATAAGGTCTAATACACTAGAAGACTTGTGAGAACTAGAGTAAAACTAAACATAGTTTTTCTTTCCATATATACAATGTTCACAAAAGTTGAACTCGAGATTACAATCATTTAACCCTTCAACAAGGTTTTTATTTTTTAGGGTTCTAAGACCCTTCTCACCAATGTGGCCAAATCTTATATGCCATAACATTGTTTTTTCAGTAGGAAGCTTAAGTTCCAAAGCAAGAGCACTCTTGGGTACACAAGATGCACTACCATCAAAATTTGTTACAACAGATTTCTTCACTGCTTGTTCAGATGGTGAGGATGAAGTGACTGTAGCTCTTTTCTTTGAGTCAGAAGAACTATTACACTATGAAGTTCATGCCTCTAGCTCAAATAGAGTACCTCTTTGAGTACCCTTTGCAAGCACCATAGATCCTCTAGTCATCTTGCATCCATCCTTTGAAAAGACAACCTGCACACCTGCATCATTCAACATACTTACAAAAAGTAGGTTTTGTGCCAAGCCTAGGATGTGCATAACCCCAGTGATCTGCTTCACTCGTCCATTAGGGAATCAGATTGAGACTCTTCCATGACCAACAATCTTCAGATGAGAATCATCACCCAAGTACACTATTCCACCATTGAACTCTTCATACTTTGTGAACCAGCTTTGATGCGAGGTCATGTGGAATGATGCACTAGAATCTATCAACCACACATCATCAGATGCATGGGTGGCTAGGGCTGTGATGAAGGCATCACCATCATCTTGTGACTTGTCAGAATCTAAATCTGTGACATTCTTCTTCTTCTTTTTCTTTTCCTCTTTGCATTCCTTTTGGAAATGCCTAGTTTTGCCATAGTTCCAATAGAGAGCCTTGGACTTTTGAAGAGATTTGGATCTCCCACAGGATTTGGACCTACCCTTCTCAGCTTTCTTGTCTTTCTTTTTCCCTTTCTCCTTGAGTCTTCCATGAACTGCAAGAGCCTCTTTGGATGCCTCAGAAGACTTTCTCTACATCTCTTCAGATAACAGTGAAGATACCACTTCATCCATTTTGAAAGTGGATGTAGTGCTGCCAATAGCCATAACAAGATGATCCCACGATTTTGAAAAAGAACAAAGCAAGGTCATACAACGATCCTCCTCCTCCATCTTCACACCAATGGATATCAATTGTGCAACTAACATGTTGAAAGCATTCAAGTGATCTGCAACAGATCCTCCATCCTCCATCCTTAGAGAATACAACTTCTTTATTAGAAAAAGCTTGTTCACTAGGGATTTGGTCTAATAACCATCACCTAGCTTCTTCCAAAGGTCTTTCATGGTCTTCTCCTCATGGACATTTAACAAGACAGAATCAGCTAGACTGAGTCTTATGAGACCCTTAGCCTTCTAATCTTTGAGATCTCAATCAGCTTGTGCCATTGTAGTTGGTTTTACATTGGATACAGTTTCCCATAGGTCACAATCAACAAGCATTTCTTCCATCTTAAGTTTGCATAACTCAAACTTTGTGCCATTGAATTTCGGATGTGCCTGCCATCTCTTTCCTGCAACAAGATTATAGAATACTCTACATAGACTCCCACTCAATCTAATATTAGCTCAAAAAACCCCTACCAAACAACTAGGACCAAAGGTGATCAAGCTCTAATACCAACTGAAAGGAAGCTAGGTGTGCAGAAATTGCTTCCTACACTAATCTAATGAGAAGAGAAGAGTGCAAATTCTTTTTAACCTTTACAATTATAGAATGTTTAACACAACAATGGGGATATTGTAGCAATACACAACACAAGAATGTAAGACAAAAGAAGAGAGAGACAAGATATAACATGTGGAAAACCCTTGTCGGGTGAAAAACCCCACACTCTAAAACCTGTACAATGTATTATCAAAATTGTAATGGTTCACAATACACTTGCAATGCAAGCTCTCAGGAGTCTTTGACACTCATATCTGGAGACAATCTGATAGCATAATAGTACCTATTAATCACATACATGCATCTCCTCTCAAAAGCACCTATTTATATAGAAGCTACAAGGCAAAAATGAGCCTATCTTGAGATGGGCGTGCAACATGGCCTCATGGCCCAAAATCCATGCCTAGGGACACTTGTCCAACACTACAGGGTGTTCATGACACTTGTCATATCACCCCATCCCAAAGAAGTCACCTATTCCCAAGTTGGGCTATGACAAATACTCTTATGACTCTTACGACTATCATAGAATCCGTCATAACTATCATATCTTACAGTTGTAAGAGAATCTATCATACACAAGCTAAAAATAGCATATTCTCTTACAACATGTCATAACCCTCCTTAGAGTGCCTAAAGATGCCATCTTCCAAGAAGCCTTGTGACACATGTCTTCACCTGTCATAGAATCTTCCATTTGCGACTCTTACACATCATAGATTTGTCATAGGAATCTATCATAACCGTTTCAGTCAATATTCCCTTACACACTATCCAAGATGCCGACACATAGAAAAATATTCCTACCACTAAGTGGGATTCCTATCTCCTCATGTGAGAACAAATTTACATGTAGTCACCTTCCACGTAGGATGACACATCACCATGCAAACTCCCACAAGATGACAATAAGGATTTGCATCCTAATTACAATAATAGGCAATAAATAAATAAATACAATGAAATAATACAAGGAATTACCAAGGTTAGTTGAGACACCTTAATTCCCAACAAAAGTAACAAGCCTCGTGAAGCTCGTCAATCAACTCATCTATACGGGGAATAGGATACTTGTTTTTGATGGTTTTCTTGTTCAAAGAACGGTAGTCAATGCACATCCGAATGGTCCCATCTTTCTTCTTGACAAGAACTACTACAGAAGCAAATGGGCTCTTACTAGGCTTGATGTGTCCCATCTCCAATAGCTCCTTAATAGTCTTCTCTATCTCATCCTTGATCCTCTTAGAATGATAATGGGGAGTAGTAATTATGGGCTTGGACCCATCCTCAAGCTCTATGAGATGCTCGATCCCTCTATCAAGTGGCACTCCTAGTGGTATACTCCCAAACACCTTGTTGTGTTTGGTCAACAACCTCTGTATGTCTAGATGATAGCTATTCTTTGGTTGTTGGGGAACCTCTGGCATGATTTGGCATTCGGTTGCCCACTCTACCTGGTCATGTCTCAACATTATCTCCATCCTCTTCAGAGAGACTACTCAAGGCCCTCCATTTGATAATACTCTAAGAACAAACTTTTTGCCATTTGATTCAAATTTCATCTCCATATTTCTTAAATTCATGGTGAACTCTCCAATGATCATCATCCAGTGCATGCACAACATTACATCTGTGTCACCTATACCAACAACATAGAAGTCATCTTTGAGCTCATACTCCCCAAGCCATATGCTCAACCCAAAAATCTTTATGGTGCAGGTGAGTTTGAAGACATCTGCTACTATTACCTTGAAGCCTTCAAACTCATTAGTCCTGAGCCCTCGTTTGGCCACCAACCCCTCATTAATGAAATTGTGTTTCACCTATATTGATAAGGGTGATAATGCATTGTCCACCTAGGACTCCTCTAACTCTGAAGGAGCCAACTTTCTGGAAGCTAGATATTTGTACCATTACTCCCTCACTATCACTACTACCCTGGGATGCAATTTCATCATTGTTGTCCTCCTTTTCCGATGGGTGATCTAATTTTTTTGAATTTGATTCCTCAGCTAAAAAGTACTCTATTTGATTTGCCTTTGCCTTGTTATGGCATCTATGTGATGGATCCCATGTTTCCCTGCAATGGAAGCAAAGCTTCTTCCTCCTATATTCATTAAGTTGTTCATTATTCAACTGAGTTGTCTTCTTTTTGGGTTGGTTAGTATCTCGATGAAAAGGCTTCTTATCTTTATCTTTCTTGTAAGGAAATTCCTTAGTCAAAAATTTACTCTGGGATGTCGAGGATTCCATGTCTCTAGCCTTTTTCATTGCCTAATGTAGAGAAGGTGGGTTGAGGCCATTAATCCAACCTCATAATGGATTGGTGAGTCCATCAATGAAAAGAACCAGTAACCTACGTTTTGAAATATCTATCACCATTACCAATAGTTTTTGGAACTCTAATAGATAACTCTCTGCAGAACCCCATTGTTTGAACTGAGTCAATTCCTTGAACTACAATTCAAGGTCCTTGTCAAACTTGTCTATCAGTCATCTAGTGAACTCTACATAAGATGTGATCTACTCGTGGCCCAAAGTAACCTTCCCATAGTGCCACCACTCATGGGCAATGTCATTGAGATGTAGGGCAACGTATGTAATTGCCTCTTCCTCTGGCATAGGGCTAAGCTATAGGAAGCTATCTAGCTTCTATACCCATGCTCTAGCTGTGGTCTTCCCTGTCCCATCAAAGTAAGGTATGTTGAGCATGTTCGCCTTCTTTTGTAGCTCAATATTCTCTTATCTACCACCATCCTTAGGTCTATGTTTCATCCTCTTAGTATGAGTACTCACGGAATGACATCTCCTCTCTAAACTCCTCACTGGAAACCGAGAAATCTCTGACAATAACATCTTGGAACTCTAACTATGTAAGCTCAATTTTTGGTGCATTGTTTATAGGTTAAAGGTAGGTATACCCGGTCTATCATAAGTTGTATGTTGGCTGCCCCTCTTGTTATTTACCAATGCTTCCCCCTTGTTTCTCCTTTCCTCCTCATCTCTATATCTTTTCCTGTCACCATTGAGGCCGCCATTATTATTTGTGTTCCTGTCATTGTTATTATTATTATTGTTGTTCATTCCTGCATTCCCAATAACCTGGTGTGCTATGAGATCACAAAGATAGTTAAAATCATTTTGCAAGTCACGTTGTCCCCTGGCCAAATCTTTAAGTATGTCCCTTGTGCTAGGCTCCTCTCTGTCTCTATCACCCATTTCAACCACTACTGTATTGGAACCTACAAAAGGATCAAATGAGGTGGTACAAGATTTGGCTGTGACCTATTTCTTATAAGGTAGTATCGGTGTGTACCCAGCTGCATCACTCAATACCCACTCTGCATGTTTTAACTAACCTCACAGGATGGAAAGATTATCTATGCTCTGATACCACTGTAATATGCACTATCCTGTAGGGGTTTTATGCTAATATTTTTTGTGTTTTGTGTTTCTGATTTCACTACTGAATGTGCTTTGGTTTGTTTATAGTTTTTGTATATGATGTTTATAGTTTGAAAATGAAATATAATGCATGCAACAAATCCTAGAAAAGAAACAATGGATATGCATAAAATAACAAAGACCCAGATTGCAATATTGCTTAAAATGAATTATAGTGACATGCCCATTTCATTTTATTCAACTTTGTATTTCTGTTGTACATGGACTAGCAACATGGACTTTAGAAAATCACTCCATATTGCCAAATAACAAGTGATCTCCCATAACAATGAATATCAAAGCAGTCTATGGTCCTAGGTGACCCTATTACAAGCAATAGATAGCCCCAAAGAGAGGCATTTGGCTTCTTTGAAGACCCACGTCTCAAATCAACTGATGTATGGCCTAGCTGTGATGATATAGGCAAGAGATACCTCTCAAACTCCCCTAAATCTGCTCCAAAATTTTTACAACAGTGTTGTGTTATGTCCACATACACAATAGATGCCAAAAATTAGTCTTGTTGCTTCAAAATTTGCCTTGGTGAGTGGTACAGCCTTCCTTAAGGATGTACAACCAGCTTGAAGTTAAGGTGCAGTCCCAAGAACCACTTCAAATTTGCTCAAATCTGACCTACAATGTTTGTTCTTAGTTGTTCATAAAATCTACATAGTAATGTGTGCAATATCTCCTCAGAATATCATCAAAATGTACCAATGTAAGCACAATGTGAAGCCCCCAGATGAGACTCCCAGCAACTCTCCTGATGTTATCTCTCAAACATGAAGAGAGCAATTCTACAGAGGTTTTCATCTCTACAAAACCCTAGTATAGCCGCAAGCTCCAAGGTCAAGCTTTCATGATAAAGACTTTTTTGCAAGAGTGAATGAATGCAAATGAAATCTCCTTTTTCCTTTTTGTTCCTTCACTTCCAATGTCCAAGAGGTTATTTTATTATTTTAATATTTTCATGCCTTAAGCCCCTCATGAAGTGGGTGCCCAACCTAGCACAATGTCTTTTTTAAACAACTTATAACAACCATATATTAGTCACTTTAATAAAATAAAGTAACTATAGCTTTTAATCCATTATAAGTTAAATATTTAATTTAACTTATATTTCAATAAATAATGTTTTATTCCTTGATCTCCTCAAACCCCATGTGATAAGTGCTAGGCACTTCCAACCGATAGTGCTATAAATGGAAATGTCGACCGGACCTCACTGGTGACCTCTTGCCTAACTTACTATAAATAGTAAGTCCTAGTAAAGTGTACCCAATTCAGTTCCCTAACCAACTCCATTAGCCTACAGGAACCTTGGAATAGGCTAATCACTCCATCTATCTATCTGGGTTAAGAAGGGGATATTACAATTTCCATGTAATCGTTTTGAACCAAGTTCATTTCTATGCTCACAAATTTGATCCAAATAAATGAGTGGATAGATTGAGGATCAAGACAAGTCCTTAGAATGTGTGGATAAGGATTATGGCAAGTTCACAATTCTTTTATATATGTATATGTATATGTATATGTACATACTGTTACATCAAAAAATGTCTCCCTAGGACATTTTCCCTAAGTTTAGCTCTCGAGTCCCTTGTTTTGCATTTAGCATGTTCATTTTTACTCCTGATGGAAAATCCCTAAAGACCCATGTCAAAATGGACCTAGGGGATAGTGATGAACTTGACCCTAAATGGGGCCGAGGGCTTGGGTGCCCATACCCTAGTCCTACCCTATTTAGTGGGTCCCAAATTTTAAATGTCAGTTATGTGACTGTTAGAAATATCTGTTACCGACATCTCAAGTTTGAATTACAAAATTAAAGCAGGAATGTGTTTAGTTTCATATATAAGCATGTTTAGGGATTCATTTGTAAACTAGAAGATGATTATGAACTTTTGGTGCACTTATGATTTTAGAGCATTCAAAGTAATATCATTGTTGCAAAGTAGACTTGTCTTGTTATTGTGTTTGTTATGCAGATTGGCTTCATCTTCTCATGATGTGAAGGATCTTCATGTTCATGCGAGCTACACCTCCAAGGTGAGATTGATTTGTGTTTTCAATCATTTATCAATTAGTTTTTGCTTCTATCCCACATGGATACACACTCTCAATCTGACAACGGTGTTTGGAAGACTTGAATGTCCTTTCGGGGCTTGACTGAGGCAAGCTCCTAGACTCCACAACCCCCAACCCCCTTTTTTGTGATTGCAAGTTACAGGTTGCAGAAGCAGAAGAAGTGGAGTTGTAGGGAGGCATAAAAGAGTGTCAGAATTGCAGATCTAAGAAGAAAACTAGGACCTAGACTTGGGTGCCCGCTCTTTAGTCCTTCAGATCCCCAAAGCAAAAAACCTCTATGACAGTGGTGATTAGTTGCAAACAAGTTTCAGAAATCCCTGAATAAACTACCACCTTGGACTTGGGTGTCCACTCTTTTGACCCTGACTTTTCTAGATCTAGAATGTCAAAATCTGGTATGAATCTAATTATCATTTGATATCTCTGTGTGCGAGCGTTTGTCATGATTCATCCGTTTATTTATGATTTTGTGAAATTAGGGTTTTAAGCATAATCAGGATTTAATTAATTAATTAATTAGAAAATTCCAAGTTTCCTCTTCGTTACAAGTGACACTAA
Source organism: Cunninghamia lanceolata (assembly GCA_027924645.1). NCBI lineage: Eukaryota > Viridiplantae > Streptophyta > Pinopsida > Cupressales > Cupressaceae > Cunninghamia > Cunninghamia lanceolata. Next base: position 5,231,218 of record BSBN01001032.1, on the reverse strand, counting down.
ATCTATAGCAGATCCCTCTTGCAAAAATTATGGCTTGACTCGATTTATGTTCTTGAATGTAAGGTGTGAAAGGAGGATTTAACCCACATATCCCTTGAAATTGAAAAACCCTCCTTCTTACATTAAACATTTTGGTGAACCCATATTTTATTTGAATTTTACACCTTGTGGAGTGTTGTACTTCAGATTTCCATTCATTTCATTCATCATTTTCATATTGCATTTGAAAATTTACAAAAAATTAAAAATTTTGGAAAATTTGAAAAAATTGGCATTTTAGGCTTGCATTTTGAAATAATTTGATTTAATTTTCATTTAATTTCTGATTTTTAAATTAGATATGATATAAATTATAGAAATTCATCATATTATAATCCTTTGCATTGCATTTTTCATTTTAAAATTACTAGGGTTTGAAAATATTGCATTTTTCACTAGATTTTAGCTTATTTTGTATATAGAATTACATTATAGGCATGTTGTGAAGGATATTACTGCATTATTGGATTGATATACAACTTATTACTCACTGCCCCTCATCAATTTCCTTACAATACCTTTTGTTTTAGGCATTTGCATTGAAAAGGGTGAAAAACCAAGCATTTTAAGATCTTAAACATATCTTGTTCTTTGGGATTGTTTTATTAGTTTGTGCATTGAGTGTTGTATGCTTTTGAATGAGTCTTATAACCCACTGCCCTAATAAAAATATTCCTTTAAGGAGAAGTATTAGATTAATGGGTTCTAGTGCCCCTAAATGCAATAGTATTCCTATCTCTAAAAATCCATTTAACACATTCTTTACAAAAGGAGAGACACAAATTTTACAAGATACTTTATCTCCTACAACTAAAATAGAAGAGAAAATATTTTATGATGTTGAGGATCCTATTGATGTGGTAACACATGTACCTAATGAGTAAATAAACAAACTTGATAAGGAACTATCCAGTTATCAAGCATTTATGGAAAATGAAAGGATAGCGGATGAGGCTATACCTACAATTCATAACATAAGAGAATTGTTAAAAGAAGGACAAGATGGTGTTAATGCAATTTGAGGCTTAATGCATATAGTGCATCATAATGTTATGTCGGTGACTAAATTTGCGAATGTTGTTAATAACATGTCATCACCATCTCATACGCAAGTATCGGCACCTATACCGACAACTGGAATGTCTACTTTTACATCAACAATTTTGACAATGAATGCACATGCTTGTAGTAATGCTACCGCTAGTATTGGAGTATCTAATGGCACTAATTCACAAAATTACAAATTTGTGGGATTCAACTATCCAAACCTAGCACCTAGGGTTACTTCTTTTATGAATAGTTAGTCTCAACCACCGCTTGATCCCACTTATTCTCAACTACCTCTTATATACAACTATTTGCAACCACCTTCCATTTACAATTACTCTCAACCACCTTTCATTTCCACTCACAATCAAACTCCTCAAAATGTCATGCACATGGCTTCAAATTCTCAAACTGCGTCACTCTTGCAAGGCATAACCTCTTTACAACAAAAGGTGATGAGCTTGACTAATTCATCCCAACCTAATTTACCAACTTATCATGCTTATAATCCTTTATCTTATGCAATCCTGAGAACTCCTATGCTTGAGAAGTTTGAAACTCCTCACTTTAAAAAATATGGTGGAAAAGGTGATCCTAATACTCATGTGGCAGCATTCACGACTATGTGTAGTGATTTTTACTTTGAGGAGGACTTCTTAGCAAAACTTTTCCCACGATCTCTTAAAGATATTGCTTTAGAATGGTTTTTCTCTTTACCTCTGAATTCAATACACTCTTTTTTGCAACTAGTTGATCAATTCTTACAACATTTTCAAGCAAACATTGGACCTCAAGCTTCATTGATTGATCTAGTTTATTGCAAGCAAGGTCTGAAAGAGAAGTTAACTAAATTTATTAGTTGGTATCAAGCTCGCTATGCACAAATTCAATATTAGATGAATGATGAAGATGTTCAAAACATGTTTATTACAAATTTACAACCTAAGATCCATGATAAGATTCTCTTGATGAAGTATAACTCTTTTTAGCATTTATGCACAGCCCTTCGTGATTACCAACTTTCCTCTAGTTAGTATGAAAACCAAAACTCATTGGCTCAAGTTGGTCAATCCATAGGTGGATCTTCATAAAACAACTTTAAGAAGAATAATAAGAGTTTCATCAAGGTTAATGGATAGAATTCAAACAACTTTTCAAAAGTGTCCGCTATCACTAATCCAAAGAGGACACCATTTCAGAATCGACAACAACAAAGACAATTTACCTTGATATCTGACTCCTTACATTCTATCATGAATCAAGCTGTGAGTAATAACCTCTTGAAGCTTCCTCTGATTAAACCGTTGGATCCTAGTAGAATGCAAGGACCTTATTTTGATGCTAATTATTTTTGTCATTACCATCGGCAACAAGGACATGGTACTAAATGATGTATGTGTCTTAAACATGAAATACAAGACCTCATTGATTCAAATATTATACAGGTATATGGTGTGAATGATAATGGAAATAAGTTGGTTACTCCTCTGAATAAGAATTTACAGATATTTACTAATCCCTTTCCTAAGCATACGGATAATAACATGATGGAACAAAATATAGTAGAAGTAGAAGATGACTATCTGAACTATGATGAGATAATTGCTACAATAGAGGTGGATAAGGAAAATACTGAAGTATTACCTCATCCATGAAGAAATGGTATTTATGTTGAAGTTCCTCCTTTGTTATCCCATTAAGGATTAGGACATAACCAAAATGCATTGGAAAGACAAACAAAACAACCAAAGAAAGAGATTAAGACAAAAGAAAAGATTGATACGGTGCAAGATAGTTCTTCTCCCTATGATAGACAAATTCAAAAAAATAAGAAATCAAAGAATCAGAAAAGAATAAGACAAGTATCATTAGTAGGAAATATTAGTGGTTCTCCACCTCATAAGAAACAAAAGATTTCAAATTTACAAGGATTTGGGAAACAAGCATAGCATGGACATTATAAAAACAAAGAACAATCTAATATGAACCATTCAAGATTCACACAAAACTTGATGGAGCATCTTTCTAAGATGCTCGCATGTCGCAAATTCTAGTTTGGATATGCCTACAGGTAAGTATTTCTAAACCCTTTATCTATGTGTTGTGTTTCCCCCATGATGTGTTATGTGTTGTTTAGGCCTCCTTGAATGACCCTTGATACTCTTTTAAGGTCAAGGATACTGAGAGACTGCCTCTATTGTGACCCTTCTTCTATTTGTATCATCATTCTTCTATCTTGCTTCTCCTCTATTTTTATTGTTGTGTGTTGTGTCTTAGGGGCATAGTGTTGCGGTTGGTGACCTGGGGGCACCTTCCTATGTGACAACCTTAAGGCTCTTGCTCTCCTCTCTTGATTTATTTTTTACCTTCTTCTAGTGGTTCTACCTAGCAGGCGGATGACGAAAAACAAATAATACTGATATGAACCATGTGTCCCTTTAGCGAGTAAGCAAAAATGGACCTAGTCCATACATGACAACGGGTTGATATATATTATCTGACGCTTGGCTAGTAGAATCACTTCATGTGATATTTTGATGTTGTCTTATCGTACTAATAAACTATAACAATACATCTTCTCTGTGCACTTTGTTTATCTTTGAATCTCACCTTGGTTACACTCGGTTTTGAAATCTCTATAGTATAGCCCCACTGTTATACTCGAATTTCAAACCTATGGTATAGCCTCGGCTCTTTATTTGAATGATTGTGCATGCATTTATTTTTATCATGTGATGTGATTATTATCTTAGAGAAAATATTTCTAACCTCTCTTCTTGCAGGAAAATTATGTGTTTGTGGGAAACATTCAGCGATTGTAAAGTACATGTCACCTTTGGAGGCATGGGCTTTGCGAGAGCTCTTGTTCCCTTGTATGTGTTTTTCCTACCTTAACGTGCTTGATATCGGTACATGACATCAACCATCTTAAGGTGGGGGCATATAAGGTAAGTTGTCTGATGATTTTGATACTAACAAAGCATATTTGTAAGCCCTCTGTTGAGGCGGGATGTTGTATCTCCGCACGAGTGCACATCTTTATTTTATATTGCAATGAGAAATCCCTCTATGGAGGCAGGATTTCATGCATATCCTTTTATTTTAAGCCCTCTGCGGAGGTGGGATAGCATGCATATCCTTTTAATTTAAGTCCTTTGCAGAGGCGAGGATGGTGTATCTCTTGAGCTAGTGCACATCCTTTTTACTCTAAAAGTCCTTCGAGTAGGCGAGGTTGGTGTATCCTCCCTTAAGCGTGTCTTTGGCAGTTGTTGTGGCATAAGCCCAATTGTCAGGTGTGCATGTAATGTGCCTGAGATGGTGGGGGCTTAGCAATAAGTTCCTTCCATCACCTTGTTTGTCATGTTTTAGACGTATAGTATGTCTTTGGCATGCTATACGACGCTCGTGTTTTCCATGTGTCTTCCATGTGTCTTCCATGTGTTTGTTCCCAAGTATAGTCTAAAGAGTGGCGAAATGCCCCTCCTATGCTTTGGGATTTGTATGGCATGTTTGTTCCCAAGTATAGTCCAAAAAGCATGATGAAATGCTCCTCCTATGCTTTGGGATTAGTATGGTGTGTTTGTTCTCAAGTGTAGTCCAAAGAGCATTGCAAAATGCCGCTCTTATATTTTGAGATTTGTATTGCGTGTTTGTTGCCCCATATGTAGTCCAAAGAGCGTGACAAAATGCCCCTCCTACATTTTGGGTTGTGTGTTACATTTTTACTTTCCATGCATCTATATCTGCATTCATTTATATATATGAAAAAGAAATAACCACTGCATTCACTATATTCATTGTGTTTTGCTTGTCTTTAATATTGTCTTATCCATGTCTTGTGTGTCTATTACTGTCTTCTCTATTTTTTGCGTACCTATTACTGTCTTCACTATGTTTGGCGTGTCTGTAATATGTCTTCTCTAATTTCTACCTGAGATTGGGGGCTAGGAATAGTTCCTCAATCTTTGTGTATATGTTAGTTTTAAGTGTCTAGCATGTTTACTATGTTTGTTGAAGCATGTTTACTATGTTTGTTGACCATACTTTAAGTCATGTATGGGCCTTGTGTTCATGCATACATTAAAGTGGAGGCTAAATGTTGCATCAGAAAATGTCTCCCTAGGACTTTTTCCCCTAAGTTTAGCTCCTGGGTCCCTTGTTTTGCATTTAGCATGTTCATTTTTACTCCAAATGGAAAATCCCTGAAAACCCATGTCAAAATGGACCTAGGGGACAATGATGAACTTGACCCTGTCCTAAAAATGGAGCTAAGGGCTTGGGCGCCTGCACCCTAGTCCTGCCCTATTTAGCAGGGTCCTAAATTTTAAATGCCAGTTATGTGACCATTAGAAGTGTCCGTTACCGACATCTCAAGTTTGAATTACGAAATTAAAGTGGGAATTTGTTTAGTTGCATATATAAGCATGTTTAGGGATTCATTTGTAAACTAGAAGATGATTATGAACTTTTGGTGCATTTATGATTTTAAAGCATTCAAAGTATTCATTGTTCCAGAGGAGACTTGTCTTGTTATTGTGTTTGTTATGCAGATTTGGTTTCATCTTCTCGTGATGTGAAGGAGCTTCATGTTCATGTGAGCTACACCTCTGAGGTGACATTTATTTGTGTTTTTAATCATTTATCAATTAGTTTTTGCCTTTATCCTGTAGGGATGCACTCTCTATCTAACAATGGTGTTTGGAAGACTTGAATGTCCTTCTAGGGCTTGACTAAGGTAAGCTCCTAGACACCACAACCCCCAACCCCCTTTTCTGTGATTACAGCTTACAAGTTGTCAAAGCAGAAGAAGTGGAGTTGTAGGGAGGCATAACAGAGTGTCAGGATTATAGATCTAAGAAGAAAACTAGGACCTAGACTTGGGCACCCACTCTTTAGTCCTCCAAATCCCTGAAGAAGAAAACCTTTGTGACAGTAGTGATTAGTTGCAGACAAGTTTTGGAAATCCCTGAAGAAACTAACACCTTGGACTCGGGTGCCCGCTCTTTCAACCCTGACTTTTTTGGATCCAGAATCTCAAATTTTGGTATGTATCTAATTGTCATTTGATATCTCTGTGCATGAGCATTTGTCACGATTCATCCCTTTATTTACAATTTTGTGAAATTAGGGTTTTAAACATAATCAGGCTTTAATTAATTAATTAATTAATTACCAAATTCCAAGTTTCCTCTTTGTTACAAGTGACACTAAATTTGTAGTAGAGCCCTCTTGCAAAGATTGTGGCTTGACTCGATCTATGTCCTGGAATGTAAGGTGTCAAAGGAGGATTTAACCCACATATCCCTTGAAATTGAAAACCCCACCTTTTTACATTAACCACATACATATATATGTATGTACATATACATACATACATATATATACACACACACATATATACATATATATACGTACATATATGTATATATGTATATATATGTATACATATATACATATATCTACATACATATATGTATGTATATATGTATATGTATATGTATATATACATATACACATACACACGCACACACCATTTGTTCACTAATTATTGTACTAGAAACAACCCATCTCCACCTCTCGATTCTAATCAACCACACCCATCTCTTCAACAACATCTACCTAATCAACAACTTCATCCACATCAACATAAGCAATAAAGTCCAACTCATCAAATACTTAGCAGCTTGACTAGGCACAATCTTAGAAAGTCACGTGTGTCGACTTTACCTACACACAAGATCAAAATTACATTTAAATTTAAAAGCTTGGGAGTCATTTCCATGCCATCGATTTGAACCAAATTCTTTTTTGTGCTCACAAATTTGACTCAAATAAATAAATGGATAGATTGAGGATCAAGATGAGTACTTGGGATGTGTGGATATGGATTATGTTAAGTTCACAAATCTTTTATATATTATACACGCACATGCGCACATGCTATATGTCACTCGTGTTTTCCATGTGTCTTCCATGTGTTTGTTCCCAAGTATAGTCCAAAGAGCATGGCGAAATGCGCCTCCTATGCTTTGGGATTTGTATGGCATGTTTGTTCCAAAGTATAGTCCAGAGAGCATGGTGAAATGCCCCTCCTATGCTTTGGGATTAGTATGGTGTGTTTGTTCTCAAGTGTAGTCCAAAGAGCGTGACGAAATGTCCCTCCCACATTTTGAGATTTGTAATGCATGTTTGTTGCCCCATATGTAGTCCAAAGAGCATGGCAAAATGCCCCTCCTACATTTTGGGTTGTGTGTTGCATTTTTACTTTCCATGAATTTTTATCTGCATTCATTTATATATATGAAAACGAAATAATCACTACATTCACTATATTCATTGTGTTTTGTGTGTCTTCAATACTGTCTTCTCCATGTCTTGCATGTCTGTTACTATCTTCTCTGTGTTTTGTGTACCTATTACTGTCTTCACTATGTTTGGTGTGTTTGTAATGTGTCTTCTCTAATGTCTACCTGAGATTGGGGGCTAGGAATAGTTCCTCAATCTTTGTGTATATGTTATCTCTAAGTGTCTGGCGTGTTTACTGTGTTTGTTGACCATACTTTAATTCATGTATGGGCCTTGCATTCATGCATACATTAAAGTGGAGGCTAAATGCTATGTCAAAAAATGTCTCCCTAGGACTTTTTCCCCTAAGTTTAGCTCTCGAGACCCTTGTTTTGCATTTAGCATGTTCATTTTTACTCCCGATGGAAAATCCCTGAAAACCCATGTCAAAATGGACTTAGGGGATAGTGATGAACTTGACCCTCTCCTGAAAAAGGGGCTAAGGGCTTGGGCGCCCGCACACTAGTCCTGCCCTATTTAATAGGGTCCTAAATTTTAAATGTCGGTTATGTGACCATTAGAAGTGTGTTACTAACATCTCAAGTTTGAATTACGAAGTTAAAGTGGGAATTTGTTTAGTTACATATATAAGCATGTTTAGGGATTCATTTGTAAACTAGAAGATGATTATGAACTTTTGGTGCACTTATGATTTTTAAGCATTCAAAGTATTCATTGTTCCAGAGCGGACTTGTCTTGTTATTGTGCTTGTTATGCAGATTTGGCTTCATCTTCTCATGATGTGAAGGATCTTCATGTTCATGTGAGCTAGACCTCTGAGGTGACATTTATTTGTGTTTTCAATCATTTATCAATTAGTTTTTACCTCTATCCCATAGGGATACACACTCTTTATCTGACAACAGTGTTTGGAAGACTCGAATCCTTCTGGGGCTTGACTGAGGCAAGCTCCTAGACACCACAACCCCCAACCCCCTTTTCTATGATTGCAGGTTATAGTTTGCAAAAGCAGAAGAAGTGGAGTTGTAGGGAGGCATAACAGAGTGTCAGAATTGTAGATCTAAGAAGAAAACTAGGACCTAGACTTGGGCGCCAACTCTTTAGTCCTCCAGATCCCTGAAGAAGAAAACCTCTATGATAGTGGTGATTAGTTGCAGACAAGTTCTGGAAATCCCTGAAGAAACTACCACCTTGGACTCAGGTGCCTGCTCTGTCGACCCTAACTTTTCTGGATCCAGAATCTCAAATTTTGGTATGTATCTAATTGTCATTTGATATCTTTGTGTGCGATCATTTGTCGTGATTCGTCTATTTATTTACAATTTTGTGAAATTAGGGTTTTAAGCATAATTGGGCTTTAATTAATTAATTAATCAACAAATTCCAAGTTCCTCTTCGTTACAAGTGACACTAAATTTGTAGCAGAGCCCTCTTACAAAGATTGTGGCTTGACTTGATTTATGCCCTTGAATGTAATGTGTCAAAGGAGGATTTAACCCACATATCCCTTGAAATTGAAAACCCCTCCTTTTTACATTAAACACATACATATATATGTATGTACATATACGTACATACACATATACATCTATATATGTACATATATGTATATATGTAAGCATATATACATATATACACACATATACATGTATATATGTACATATATGTATATATGTATGCATATATACATATATCTACATACATATATGTATGTATATATGTATATGTATATATACATATACACACATACACACACACACCATTTGTTCACTAATTATTGTACTAGAAACAACCCATCTCCAGCACTTGATTCTAATCAACCACACCCATCTCTTCAACAACATCTACCTAATCAACTTCATCCACATCAAAATAAGCAATAAAGTCCAACTCATCAAATAGTTAGTAGCTTGACTAGGCACAATCTTAGAAAGTCACGTGTGTTGACTTTACCTACACACAAGCTCAAAATTAAATTTAAATTTAAAAGCTTGGGAGTCATTTCCATGCCATCAATTTGAACCAAATGGATAGATTGAGGATCAAGACAAGTCCTTGGGATGTGTGGATATGGATTATGTTAAGTTCACAATTATTTTATATGTTATACACACATGTGAACACATGCTATACGACACTCGTGTTTTCCATGTGTCTTCCCTGTGTTTGTTCCCAAGTATAGTCCAGAGAGTGGCAAAATGCCCCTCCTATGCTTTGGGATTTGTATGACATGTTTGTTCCCAAATATAGTCCAAAGAGCATGGTGAAATGCCCCTCCTATGCTTTGGGATTAGTATGGTGTGTTTGTTCTCAAGTGTAGTACAAAGAGTGTGGGAAAATGCCCCTCCTACATTTTGAGATTTGTATTGCATATTTGTTGCCCCATATGTAGTCCAAAGAGCATGGCAAAATGCCCCTCCTACATTTTGGGTTGTGTGTTGCATTTTTACTTTCTATGCATCTGTATCTACATTCATTTATATATATGAAAAAGAAATAATCACTGCATTCACTGTATTCATTGTGTTTTGCATGTCTTCAATACTATCTTCTCCATATCCTGTGTGTCTATTACTGTCTTCTCTTTCTTTTGTGTACATGTTACTGTCTTCAATATGTTTGGCATGTCTGTAATGTGTCTTCTCTAATGTCTACCTAAGATTGGGGGCTAGGAATAGTTCCTCAATCTTTATGTATATGTTAGTTCTAAGTGTCTGGCGTGTTTACTGTGTTTGTTGACCATACTTTAATTCATGTATGGGCCTTGCGTTCATGCATACATTAAAGTGGGGGCTAAATGTTTCGTCAGAAAATTTCTCCCTAGGACTTTTTCCCCTAAGTTTAGCTCCTGGGTCCCTTGTTTTGCATTTAGCATGTTCATTTTTACTCCCGATGAAAAATCCCTGAAAACCCATGTCAAAATGGACCTAGGGGACAATGATGAACTTGACCCTGTCCTGAAAATGGGGTTGAGGGCTTGGGCATATGCACCCTAGTCCTGCCCTATTTAGCGGGGTCCTCAATTTTAAATGTCAGTTATGCGACTGTTAGAAGTGTCTGTTACCGACATCTCAAGTTTGAATTATGAAATTAAAGTGGAAATTTGTTTAGTTGTATATATAAGCATGTTTAGGGATTCATTTGTAAACTAGAAGATGATTATGAACTTTTGGTGCACTTATGATTTTAGAGCATTCAAAGTATTCATTGTTCCAGAGCAGACTTGTCTTGTTATTGTGTTTGTTATGCAGATTTGGTTTCATCTTCTCATGATTTGAAGGATCTTCATGTTCATGCGAGCTACACCTCTGAGGTGACATTTATTTGTGTTTTCAATCATTTATCAATTAGTTTTTACCTCTATCCCATAGGGATATGCACTCTCTATCTGACAACGGTGTTTGGAAGACTTGAATGTCCTTCTGAGGCTTGACTGAGGCAAGCTCCTAGACACCACAACCTCCAACCACCTTTTATGTGATTGCAGGTTACAGGTTGCAGAAGCGGAAGAAGTGGAGTTGCAAGGAGGCATAATAGAGTGTCAGAGTTACAGATCTAAGAAGAAAACTAGGACCTGGACTTGGGCACCCACTCTTTAGTCCTCCAAATCCCTAAAGAAGAAAACCTCTATGACAATGGTGATTAGTTGCAGACAAGTTCCAGAAATCCCTAAAGAAACTACCATCTTGGACTCGGGTGCCCGCTCTTTCAACCCCGACTTTTCCAGATCCAGAATCTCAAATTTTGGTATGTATCTAATTGTCATTTGATATTTCTGTGTGCAAGCATTTGTCGTGATTCGTTCGTTTATTTACAATTTTGCAAAATTAGGGTTTTAAGCATAATCGGGCTTTAATTAATTAATTAATTAGCAAATTCCAAGTTTCCTCTTCATTACAAGTGACTCTTGGAAAGATTGTGGCTTGAATTGATTTATGTCCTTGAATGTAAGGTGTGAAGGGAGGATTTAACCCACATATCCCTTGAAATTGAAAACCCTCCTTTTTACATTAAACACATACATATATATGTATGTACATATACATACATACATATATTTATACACACATATATATCTATATACGTACATATATGTATATGTGTATGCATATATACATATATCTACATACATATATGTATGTATATATACATATACACATACACACGCACACACCATTTGTTCACTAATTATTGTACTAGAAACAACCCATCTCCACCTCTCGATTCTAATCAACCACACCCATCTCTTCAACAACATCTACCTAATCAACAACTTCATCCACATCAACATAAGCAATAAAGTCCAACTCATCAAATACTTAGCGGCTTGACTAGGCACAATCTTAGAAAGTCACGTGTGTCGACTTTACCTACACACAAGCTCAAAATTAAATTTAAACTTAAAAGCTTGGGAGTCATTTCCATGCCATCAATTTGAACCAAATTCTTTTTTGTGCTCACAAATTTGACTCAAATAAATAAATGGATAGATTAAGGATCAAGACAAGTCCTTGGGATGTGGATATGGATTATGTTAAGTTCACAATTCTTTTATATATTATACACAGACGTGTGTGCATGTGCGCACACACACACACCCCAACCATTTGTTCACTAATTATTGTACTAGCGACAACCCATCTCCACCTCTTGATTGTAATTTGCCACACCCATCTCTTCAACAAGATCTACCTAATCAACAACTTCATCCACATCAACATAAGTAATGAAGTCCAATGCATCCAATACTTAGCGGCTTGACTAGGAACAATCTTAGAAAGTCATGTGTGTTTACTTTGCCTACACACAAGCTCAAGATTAAATTTAAATTTAAAAGCTCGGGAGCCCTTGAAGCATACCATTAGTTTGAGCGAAGTTAATTTTTGTACTCACAAATTTGACCCAAATAAATGAACGGATAGATGAGGATTGAGACGAGTTCTTAGGATGTGTGGATATGGATTATGTTAAGTTCACAATTCTTTGATATATATATTCATTTTTGTGCTCACAAATTTGACCCAAATAAATGAAAGGATAGATTGAGAATTGAGATGAGTCCTGTATACAAGAAAATAATCAAAGGAATAAGAAGATAAATACAAATACACTTGATACTGTCACCTTCAAACTAAGTCCTCCACACTTGATAGAACAGAGCAGATGCACCTTAATCTATTAGTTTTGTTCTCTAGTGATCTTTGATGGATAGAATGAGATGTTGATTACTCGTGATTTATGTAGCATAACACTACTTTCTTCTATGATGATAATGGCTTGGTTGAGGCTAGATTTATAGATTTTTTATGATGGAAAGATAAGGATTTGATTTAAAGATAATGATTTAATTTTTTGCTTTATTTGACAAAAGAGGAAATAAAACAAGTAGATGAGATAAGATAAGAAATAAAAAGAAATAAATTGAGAAAAAGATAAGATGAGAGAAGAGGGGATAATTGATAGGATTATCTAATTAAATTAATTAATTAGATACACATGAGCTAAAAAAGGAAAGAAATCGAGAAGAAGATGTGATTTGGATTTTATTAATTAAATAAGTATTTGATTTATTTAATTAATGTTGGATGATGATTTCATTAATTAAAAATAAATTATTTAATTAAATTTAGAAAATTAATTGGATTAATTAAATAATAAATAATTATTTAATTAATGTAGAAGAATAAGGTTGAATGATTGAAAGTAATTAAATAATTAAGAATCATTTAATTAATGAAAAGAATAATCAAATTGAGAAGTGAGGTTAATTTTAGATGTCTACAAGTCCTTAGGATGTGTGGATATGGATTATGTTAAGTTCACAATTCTTTGATATATATGTGTGTGTGTGTGCGCGCTCATAAATTTGACCCAAAATAGATGAATAGATAGATTGAGGATGGAGACAAGTCCTTGGGATGTGTGGGTATGGATTATGTTATGTGGGGTATACACACACACATACCATTTTTTCAATAATTATTGCACTAGCAACAACTCAAACCCAAATAAATGAATAGATAGATTGAGGATGGAGACAAGTCTTGGGATGTGTGGGTATGGATTATGTTATGTGGGGTATACACACACACATACCATTTGTTCACTAATTATTGCACTAGTGACAACCCAATCAAAATGGGTCCAAAACAAACGGAAAAAATACAAGAAATGCACTTTTCTCTCTTACAAAAGAAACACTATTTTCCTCCCTTGCAAAAGAAACATTGTGAAGAGGTTACAATCCAAAGTCAAAGTTAAATTTTGACCAATAAAAATAGGGCAACTATTTACTATTTTTTAATGTGGATAGAATGTAAAACCACATGTTCACTAAAGTGGCACACATTTCTAAAGTACACACTTATACCCAAAAAATTCTAAATACATAATACCTATATCATCTCATACAGTTTTTTTGATAGTTTACATAATTCTATAATTATCTATTAAATTAAAGTAACACTATGTGAAGTGAAAAACACGGTTAACCCAAAAAGGTCAAAAAAAAAAAAATCTGTGCTATAATCGGCACAACCACAACCCTTACCTGGAACCTGGAGGGGAAGGAGTGGCGGTGGGCCCAGCTTGTCTGCTTTTGATATCTGTGCCATTTTGCGCTGCGACCCGTCCAATCCCATTCTACACGTCACGTTTGAATCCGATTAACCAACCATGAGCCAACACGTTACACCACGGTTCCCATGTGAAAGGTTCAGCAGCTTTTTAATGCTTTTCTTTGTTTCTATCATTGAAATGGATCTTAAGTTTCTATTAGGCGTTATTAAAGTATCAAGTTCCTTCCGGACGGGTCGAGATTAAAGTGAGACGGGTCAAGTTTAATTTTAAATTGATCTCGTCTTTTCGTTGATTTTCAATTTTCAGCGACGGGTCTTGGGGGAGATTGTGGAAATCGCGTGCGTCGGATAATGTTTCCTTTGATTTGGACGGGTGTGGAACGTACCCGGCGTGTGTCTTCTGGGAGGGAACATGGAATGCAGTATTTCAGTTGCTTGTCCGCATCCGCCTTTAGGGAATGGGGAATGTCCCTGCCCGTGCACTTAAACAGAAGCCACCTTATAGGAGAGATGCACCGTGGGCCCACCATAGGGTACATTCACCATAAATTATAATGCCCTTTGCCACTCGTGCACTTGGTCTTTCTTGCTATTTTGTCCTCATACACTACATACTCAAATTTGGGACTTAGTGCTTCATTTGGCATCTCTCTTTACATGGAGGATTATAATATCAGTTAAGGCGGTCTCTCTAGAAGAACTTGGTCTAATTGTACTTTTAAAGGATTTGAACCTTGGTAGATAGGGTAATAGAGAAACATACCATCATATACTATCAGTTAGGTGTTCATGGGCAGAGGAATCAGTCATGGGTAGGGGAATTAGTATGTCTGGACGAACTTGGTCTAATTGTACTTTCAAAGGAGTTGAACCTTGGTAAACAGGGTAATCGAGAAACATACCATCATCCTTACCAATTGAGCTACAATATGGCATGGAAAAGTGCAGTTGTTTTGAGGCGGGTAGGGAGGGGTCCTTATTCCTTCATGCCTCCCTATCCCCACCGAACCCAGCTCCATATCTCTCGGAGTTAGGGTCTGGATTTAGGGGAACAGGTGGGGTGGATGGGAGCATTTCAATGATTCCTTGGGTATTGGGTAACCCCGGCGATACCATCATCCTTGTGTTAATTTTGATACACCATTGTATAGGGTTTATAATATGGCATTAAATGAAGGAGCTCAATTTTTTAGCATGTCATATCTCTCGGAGTTAGGGTCTAGATTTAGGGGAACCGGTGGGGTGGATGGGAGAATTTCAATGATTCCTTGGGTATTGGATAGCCTGGCAATACCATCATCCTTGTGTTAATTTTGATACACCATTGTATAGTTTATAATATGGCATTAAATGAAAGAACTCAATTTTTTTAGCATGTCATATCTCTCGGAGTTAGGGTTTGGATTGAGGGGAACTGTTGGGGTGAATGGGAGTATTTCAATGATTCCTTGGGTATTGGGTAACCCTGGCGATACCATCATTCTTGTTTTAATTTTGATACACCATTGTATAGGGTTTATAATATGGTATTAAATGAAAGAGTTCAATTTTTTTAGCATCTAAGGTGTAGATTCATTCCAAGGAGTTTAGAGTGCATGTATATCATCTCGTATAGAAGAATTGATTACAAATTTGACCCTCTTTAGGTAATTCTTTATAACATATTTTAATGTTAATTATGTTTTCCTTTTCTTAATATTGTATACATAACAGTTTGGTAGCATTGAGTGTCAAGTTTAGTCCCAAGAATTGTCCTATAAGAAATAAGAATAGTAACTAAGATGTCTGGGCAATCCAATTGCTTTGAGCATTGAAGGGGCTTACATGGTCATAAAACATGTTTTCATCCAAGGGTTTAAGCAATGGAGTTGATGTAATTTCTCAATTATTCATTCATCATGACTAAATTCAATCAAACTACCCCATTCTCCCTTTTCCCTCTAAGTTCATAAGTTAGGGGCATCACCTTTAACTTCGCATATTTTTTTTTGTTTTTAATGCTTCACCTAATCTATGGATTGGAACTCGATTTGATTGAACCTACAATAGAACTTATTATAGTTTTCTAAATCGACAAATCTTTTGTCCTTTTAACTTATGGTTTAAACTAACATCTATTAAAATAAGTGGGAGAGACTCAACATTAAAACATATTATTAATTTGCAAAAATATAAATATTCAAAAATGATATGCTTCAAAAATATTATTTACTTTCCTTTGTAAAATCACCATCCCCAACCCTATATATAAAATAAATAATTAAACACAACTAAACTAAAACTTCACCTTGTATATATTATCCTTGCCTCTTGTATTATCAAAACTATGTACTTTGTTTAATTATACCTTGAGAGAAGGTCTTCGAACACACAAGATCAACAACCTTGTTTAGATGGAAGTTAACATTCTTTTTGTTGCTTACTATGGAGCTATACTTATGTATAAAACATAATAAGTAGTGCTAACAAAAGTGCTCAATAGAAATTCAAACAATGTTTGGTCATCATTGTGCAATGACATCTCACCATCACCACTTTGACATTTTAAGTGGGCACTATGTAACATTAGGTTGAGTCAATCTAGGGCCGCAATAAAATTTGAATTTGTTTTGAGAGGGTCAAGACCACACATGCAATCCTAACCTAGGTAGAGATCTAAGAGCTAGGATGATTAAAAATAAAGGCAAAATGATATTTATGCATGATAAATAGAATCTTAAGTTAGTAAATGCACAAAATTAAGAAAAATCATGTGTTAGGACTTTGTACTTGGCATAAAACAAGAAAGAAAAGTGAGGGGATGCATTTTTCACCTCTACAATACAATTAAGAACTAAAAAATCATTCAATCTAAAATTTATTTAATGGCTTGATACTACTTGTATGAATATTCATGTTGAATTAGAAATTATATAAGTAAATAGTAGTGTATACAGATTATCCTAATAAAGATGGTATCTAAAGAACATATAGGATCAATTTAAAGACATAGAAAGTGCCACTTATAAATTTAGCTCTTGATGTTGCTTTCAAGAGATGTGCCACTTCCTTGGAGTTGAAGATGATATTTTAAATTTTCATGATATAATAACTTATGCATGAAAGATATAGTTTACAAGTTAGATGTAAGCCACATGTATCAAGGTATAGATAAGAAGAGGCAAGTGATAGATATTTTTTTAATGAATATATATTTTATATATTATTTCTGTAAAGAAATATTTTTTATACTATATTTTTAAGAAACTATCACACCTGTAGCTCAGTCCATTGGAGCATAGAATGGAACTACTAAAATCCATTTTATCGATAATATATTGAGTGGTATTGATTTGACGATGGGTTTTTAAAAGTTAAATATGTTTTGACTACAAATCAGTATAAAATGATAACAACACACTATATGTAATATGTTGTTATCCTTAAATCTTATACTTTCCGTAGATTTTTCTGAAGTCCAAGGCACATATTTTTAACAGATAACAATGAAAAATTTCATTCTCTCTGTTGGAATTCTCTTAAAATTAAAGCATAGAATGGAATCATGGAGCTACTAAAATTCATTTTATTTATAATATATTGAGTAGAATTCTCTTAAAAAGTTAAAAGCATAGAATGGACTCATGGAGCTATTAAAATCCATTTTATTGATAATATATTGAGTGGTATTGATTTGATGATGGGTTTCTTAAAAGTTAAATATGTCTTGACTGCAAATCAGTACAAAATGATAACAAGGGACTGTACTATATGTAATATGTTGTTATCTTTAAATCATATACTTTCCATAGATTTTTCTAAAGTCATATGCACATATTTTTAACAGATAACAATGAAAAATTTCTTTCACTTTACTCTGCTGAAATTCTCTTAAAATTGGACCATAGAATGGACTCATGGAGCTACTAAAATTCATTTTATTAAAAATATATTGAGTGGTATTGACTTGATGATGGTTTTTCAAAAGTGAAAACTGGAATTCTCTTAAAATTGGACCATAGAATGGACTCATGGAGCTACTAAAATCCATTTTATTGATAATATACTGAGTGGTATTGATTGAGTGGTATTGATTTGATGATGGTTTTTTCAAAAGTTAAATATGTTTTGACTGCAAATTGGAGCATAGAATGGAGCTATTAAAATCCATTTTATTGATAATATACTGAAAGGTATTGATTTGATGATGGGTTTTTTAAAAGTTAAATATGCTTAGACTGCAAACCAGTATAAAATGATAAAAAGGCACTGTGCTCTTTGTAATATGTTTTTATCCTTAAATCTTATACTTTCCATATATATTTTTTTAAGTCGTATCCACATATTTTTAACAGATAACAATGAATGACATTGTTATCTGTACTGCAAAGTTCTGATTCTACTCTCAATACTAATTATTTTCATGATTTTATAAAACAGTCAATAACAATGAGCACAATCGAAGCCCTTTGGTGCCGATACCAACATTTACAGAAAATAGACTACCCAGAAAGAGATAAGGTGACTCTGTATTAAAAATAAAATAAAAATTTCTTCCAAAGCTTTTAAAGCCTCTTTACATTGGTATGAAGCCTTCCTAGGAAAATTTACAGATGCCATGAAATTTTGATCGGACTTAGACAGTGAGTTTGTAGGAGAATTGTTAATAGTACCCAAAAAAAAAAAAAGCTAGGGCTAGGGAGAAGCACTGGAAGAATCATCAGAGGGCGAAACAGCAGTATCATTGTTGCAGTACTGAAGCTCATGAGGGGCGTGAGCGCTTCCAAATGCACGAATATGGTCTTTAAGCGAGCGTTTATGCTTAAAATCGGAGCCACAGATGCAAAGCCAGAGCTTTCCACAATTCTTCTCATGGGTGCGCCAGTCGCCTCGCACAGCAAAGGCTTTGCTGCATTTCCCACAGGAGAAGGCCTTCATCATGCTGCCATGCTTGCGCTTGTAATGAGTCTGCAGTGTGCGGAAATCCTTCAGAGGCTTTGAGCGCGGGTGGTGAATATTGTTCCTGCAACCCTGTGCAGGACAGTAGCACGGAAGTCTCAAAATGGCGGAAGGGTTTGTTCCTCGCAAAGACTCAGGGCCCTTGCGGTACTGCGATCCATGTCCCCACATGTGCATCTGCAAAGGGAGCAAAATTCAGAATTTCAGTGTTTCCAAACAAAAATAGAACAAAACATTGTTCAAAGCCATTAAATTTCCGCAGTCTATAATGTTAGATTGAATATTTCTTGCATTTAACTTCACCAAGTTTCGCATCACACTCCCTAATCTGTCATCAAGAAATGGAGAGCGTTTCACATCACACTCCATGATCCATCATCAAAAAATGGAAAGCATTTCGCATCACACTCCATGAATCAAGAAATAAAGAACAACAAGAAATGGAAAACGTTTAGCATCACACTTTTTGAATCAAGAAATAAAGAACAACAGAAGAGAAAGAGCAAAAAATGCCGATTCCAAACCAAAATTAGAAAACATTGCTTTTCACATTCTCTCATCCATTATCAAGAAATAGAAAGCTTTTCACATGGCACATCCGTCATAAAAAATGAAAAGCTTTTCACAGCATACTCAGTGATCCGTCATCAAGAAATGGAAAGCCTTTTGCATCACACTTCTTGAATCAAAAAATGAAAAGCGTTTGGCATCACACTCCATCAAGAAATGAAAAGTGTTTCGCATCACACTCCATAATCCGTCATCAAAAGCGTTTCGCATCACACTTCTTGAATCAAGAAATAAGGAAGAAGAGAAGAGAAAGAGAAAAAATTGTGGATTCCAAACCAAAATTGGAAAACATTGGTGCTAACCTGCATATTGTTGTAGCGGTTGAATGTTTTGTTGCAGACAACGCAAGAAAACTGCGTTGGGCCAACGAGAATTTGAGCCGGCGTAGGGATCCAATACTCGCCGCCCCGTTCCGCCTCCCCTTCTGAAACCGAGCTGGGAGGGCCAACCTGTAAGGCTACTGTAACTTTTGACTGCTCTTCGACCGGCGGACGGCTATGGCTTCCTCTGTTGGGTTTCTCACCGGGCGGTCTAAGGCTAAGAATGGGTTCATCTTCTTCATCTTCATTATCAGGAAGACGGAGCTTGTGAAAAGAAGAGGAGGAAGTGACACAGTCTTGCGCCATGAAAGGAATCGCTGTGGGTAAGTGGGAAAGGAGAGAATCCATGACGCCTAACCGCCGTTCGAAAGAGAGGCGGAGAGGATCAGAAATGATCATCTGTGTGGGAAAATGGCTCTCTGGGTGCATAGAAGCGGTGCAACTGGGAGGAGAAATGGAGAAGAAATGAAGAACAAAAGGGGAAGGCGTGGATTTTAAAACAGGAAAAAGAGCGAGTGCACTCGATTAGCGTGTCATTGGGAACAACTTGTCACTTGTCACTGCAACTGCACGGCCTCCCTCCCAATCCCGAACCTTAATCACCAACTCCAAACCGATCCGGAACTCGAGACTTTGGACCCTCCATTCCCTCTCTTCTTTTCTTCCCTATTAAATCTTATCTTGCTCCAGCTAATAGACCGCGCTCCGCGGGCATCATTTGCCGACTGCGCATTATGTTTGTTGGTGAGGCATGGATATTCATGCACCTATTAAGACCCCTAATCAATGGCCTTCCTATGGGAATGATAGGATGAGGTGTGACTGGGTTAGGTTCAATCTTTTTTGTATCGTAGTTTAGTTAAAGAAAGAACGACTTTTGGTTTAGATAAATATTCTCTCATAATTTTAAAACAGTAATATCAAAGATCAACTTTTAATTTTCCTATTACTCATCTTAGTTATGTAGTTGTGGGAGGGTATTATAGTGTGGATCCAATCCTGCCTCTAATTTCCCTTTTACCCATCCTAGTAAGGTAGATCAACCTTTAAATTTCCTATTATTCATCCCAGTTATGTAGTTGTGGGAGGGGATTATAGTGTGAATCCAATCCTACCTCTAATTTCTCTATTACCCACCTCAGTTATGTAGTTGTGGGAGGGGATTATAGTGTGGCTCCAATCCTGCCTCTATTTTCCCTATTACCCACCCTAGTTATGTAGTTGTGGGAGGGGATTATAGAATGGAACCAATCCTGCCTCTAATTTCCCTATTACCCATCCCAGTAAAGTAGTTGTGGGAGGGGATTATAGCGTGGATGCAATCTTGCCTCTAATTTCCCTATTACTCACCCAAGTTAGGTAGTTGTGGGAGGGGATTATAGCGTGGATCCAATCCTACCTCTAATTTCCCTCTTACCCACCCCAATTAGGTAGTTATGGGAGGGGATTGTAGCATGGATCCAATCCTACCTCTAATTTCCCTATTGCCCAGCCCAATTAAGTAGTTGTGGGAGGAGATTATAGCATGGATGCAGACCTCTAATTTCCCTATTACCTAGCCCAATTAGGTAGTTGTGGGAGGAGATTATAGCGTGGATCCAATCTTGCTTCTAGTTACGGAAAGAAGAAGAGGTGGTGTCTTACTTGTGAAGGGATTATAGAATGGATCCAACCCTGCCTCTAATTTCTCTATTACCCACCCTAGTTAGGTAGTTGTGGGAGAAGATTATAGCGTGGATCCAATCCTGCTTCTAGTTACGGAAAGAAGAGGTCGTGTCTTACTTGTGAAGGGATTATAGCATGGATCCAATCCTGCCTCTAATTTCTCTATTACCCATCCCAATTAGGTAGTTGTGGTAGGAGATTATAGCGTGGATCCGATGTTGCTTCTAGTTACGAAAAGGAGAAGAGGTGGTGTCTTACTTGTGAGGGGATTATAGCATGGTTCCAACCCTGCCTCTAATTTCCCTATTACCCACCCCGGTTAGGTAGTTGTGGAAGGAGATTATAGCATGGATCCAACCTTGCTTCTAGTTATGGAAAGGAGAAGAAGTGGTGTCTTACTTGTCTCCCTACCCTTTTCTAGTTACAAAAAAGAGAAGAAGTGGTGTTTTACTTGTCTCCCTACCCTTTTCTAATTACGAAAAAGAGAAGAGGTGGTGTTTTACTTGTCTCCCTACCCACCCCTGGACTGACGGAACAATCAAACTCTACTAGATGAAAACGGTACAATTAGCGATACTATTCACTATATAAAAATAGAGATACCAATATCTATATAAATGAAAATTTAAAAAACTAAAAAATATCGAGGGCATGTGAATGGGAGTGTGGTTTGTGTGGGTGGTACGCGTGGTGATTGAGATGATGGAATAGCCGACAACACTCCGGCAAAGCAGAGTGGTGTCCCACAGCGTCAATTCAGCTGCATCACCAAAACCATTGACTGCTGCCTTGTGCCCTTCCCCAAACGGGCCACACTAAAAATTATGTTTGTACGTATTGATGGGGAATCACTAAAATTGTATCACGTCTCCTACTCTCTCTCTATACTCACCTAAAATTTGTTAAGTCATTTGCATTAGAAAATAGGGTTTTCGAGGTGCTTACTAAATTTCCGGCTTCTCGAAATTGAAACATCTTGTCGGCCATGTATGAACAAGCAATATATAGAATTGCACTTTGCAGCTTGTTTTAGAAGGGGCTATAAAAGACAAGGTGGAATTGTGATCATAGAATTATTAGCTTTCACTAGAATTTAAATTACTTAAATATCTTTTTCGAATATCTTCCACAATTTTTATCACAAACATTTAAAATCATTTTACATGGATTATGGAAATATTATGTCTATTATTATCTTCTTTTCATAAATTTTTTGGGGTAAAATAATTAAGTAATAAAAACAAGTGCCCTAAGAAAATAAAATGAATTTTGAATGTTGAAAATGGAATGGATAATACATATTTGTTGGAATAAGTGCTTCAAAAAATAAAATAAATAAACAAGAGTACTTAATT
The DNA here is from genome assembly GCA_027924645.1 of Cunninghamia lanceolata. Taxonomy (NCBI): domain Eukaryota; kingdom Viridiplantae; phylum Streptophyta; class Pinopsida; order Cupressales; family Cupressaceae; genus Cunninghamia; species Cunninghamia lanceolata. Next base: position 5,208,400 of record BSBN01001032.1, on the reverse strand, counting down.
GGAAATCTAATTTAGATATGCTATGACAAATGACTACAAATGATTTGTTAGTATGTAGGAAAATCAAGAAAATAATCAAATGAATGACTTTGGATCTATAAACTCACTATTTGTCAATGTGGGCCACTTCCACAACTACGGGATCCATCATGCACTTGTGGATTTGATTTGCAGAAATATAATATCTGTAAACCTTTGAATGTTTGCCTCTAACCTATCTAGGATGTCAAAACAAGCATGAGATGTCTTAGAATATGATAGAAAATAATAGGTAAACAAGCACGAGATGTCTTAGATTATGATGCAAGAAAAATCTAATAATAAATTCTCTAATTCAAAGCTCAAATGATTAGCTATGAGATTCCCTTAGGAATGTTTATATCATATGGAATAACTTAGAAATATATTATTAATATAGTAGAATAGTGGTCAATACTAACGAGCTTTGACAATCCCTAATTAAACTTGGTGTAGCAAAAGCTCACACATGACTTGATGGATAGACTATCAACAAATCAAGAAACCACTTAGTTCATGTTCATGCTTCATTCACATGTCAACCTAGGGATGTATTTATTGGCACTATATCGGCACTATGTGTATGATGCTAGGTTCTTAGGAGGATTGAGGTTCTAATGCTATGTATAGTGGAAGAAACAAAAAATACATACTGTAGGAAATTGAATGCTTACTTATGAGAGGGAAATCTATTCTAGGAAAGCTTCTTCAAACAAATTAGAAATCAAACTCTACTCACACAAGCTAACAACTGTACTAATTGAAATCTTGTGACCAGAATATGCTAAACTATAAAGAAGCCTAAACTAACTAGGATAAAGACCCAACTATGGTCCACCTCAAGTGGGCCCTTACTTGGATAAAATTGTGCCTTCCTCTCTCCCTCTAGATGATCTAGAAACTAAATCAGAATGATTATATAACTTGCAATACACCAAAAATGAGGAAAATAGAAACTCAACCTTTTATTGATCTCACAAAAACTATTGAATTCAAACTATCTTGATATCTTCTACTAGATCATGTCTGCTACCTTTATTCTACTATTTATAAAACTACTACTACTAGATGCATCTCCACTACTCCCAAACATGTAGGAGGTGGATGCTTTATTTAGGAAATAATAGTAAAACTAGGAAATTAATTCATGGATGGGTAGGAGTCACATTCCTACCAGAACTATACAATCATTAATTACATATGCTCAAAGGAAGGGTGGTGGGAAATCTATTGAGAAGATTAAGGATGAGTTGTTTGGCTCATCCAGCTTTGTGCAACCTCCATCTGTCCATGTGAGAAGCCAAAGTGTAGGCACACTACATCCTTGGCTATAGGTGCGCTATAATCTTGGTTGCGGGTGATCTACAACCTTGGCTGTAGGAAGCAAATCCTAGTTGTTGTGGGCCAATGACTACCTCTACTACAATCAGATTGTTGGATTCAAACAAATTAGGAGCATACAAATTATCGCAACTAAAACAAGAGATGTTACATTATCCTAAAAACTACTATTAAATATACAATAATCTAATAAACAAAATACATATTAAGCTTTGTGTTTTATATAGGAGTATTTAGTAAAAGGGGTATTAAAAGAGTGTAGTCTTATATGAAATGTAGGTTAAAGTAGGAGATATTTAGAGTATCAAATAAAGACAATTCTAGGGCTCATCACACCCCCAACTTAAGTTGTTGCTTGTTCTCAAGTAACTAAGTTCTCTACATGTACATCAAACAAAATTCCCTGAAGTCAAATGTTTATGCGGAGCCCTCAACTTGCTTCAGATAGAATCTTTTTCTATCTTCATCCCTTTTCCATCTTTCATCCTCTACTAGCGTGTCAATTTCTTGGTTCCCCTTCCAGATAGGGATTGGGAACAAGAACAAGGGTGGATGAAATGATAGTGATAACCAAGCCAACTAGAATTATCTGACCGAATCTATATGTTTGTGCACCCTTTGGACAACTACCCTATAGTTATACATTGAATGGGGTTCCTTTCTCTATAGTTTAGGGGTAAGTTCCTACCACCTTTGTTTACAATAATTAAATGAATCCTTGCCTATTTGAGGTGTTAATTCTAGGTATTGATTCTATGATATGACTTGGTCACACACAATCTGGTTAGCAACCTCAAGTAAATTCATTAGTTCTACCCATTCATCTACAACTTTATCAGCATCCTTGGCCTCACCTTTTGTCTAGAGAGGGGTAAATTTTTCATATTCAAAATATTTGATCATCTTCTCTCCCCATTTCTTCTCATTGCACATGAAAGAGCTAAATGCTTTCAGTTATGCATCCCCAACATACAAGTTGGGGTTCCATTCTTAATTATAAATGATAGAAAAATCATGCAAATAAAATTCACACAGTTGATGTTGCATCTCAATTGTGCTTCCTTGGTAGGCCCTAAAGAATGACCTAGGTGTGTATACTTTAGGAGACAAATCACAATAGATACTCATAAACTGAAAACTTATGCATTGCTCTTTTAAATAGTAGGAGGTCTACAATCAATCAATTGAATAGTAAGTTGTGTCATATTTTCAACCTTTTTATTCAACCTCTTTATTTCTTCCTCTCTTTCTTTCAATTGTTCTCTAAATTTGTTTTCAAGTTTCTTTTTCTATAGGGCCTATTCTTTTTTCATGGCCCTAATGGTTGTATCCATTTTCCATAACAATTTCTCAATACTAGGGCCATCTATTTGCATGGCCTTTGTTTCTTTTTGTTTAACAGTTCATAAATTTTAGAAAAAGATATAGGGTTTGTTGCCTTATTACTTGGGTCATCTGTTACAGGTTTGTCCTAAGTAGGTTCCTCTGTGGATTCAAGTTGGGTAGGCTCTACCTCTATTCATTCCATCTCATTCTCTACCAATTGTGCCAATGCATCCAGTTTTTCTTTATTGCACTCATATTGTTGTAGCCGGGCCTCTAGGTATTAAATTTTTTTAAGGTAGCCTATAACTCTATGTTGTCCTTTGCAATTGCAAGGACTTTTTCCTCTTCAAATTCCTCTGCTGCAAGCTCTAATCAAGGACTTGACTCCTCATCAGGGTGTAACTTGAGGCTACTTGAAGTTGCTATGTCTTTCCTACTGCTACAAGAAGAGTGTTCATCTCTTTCAAAGGTTGAATAACTATCTATCAAAACATAGGTTGTAGGTGATATGGGAGCCTTTTGTTCCAAACCCTTTGTCACACCTTGTTCTAAAACAGACATAAGTATCATTTTTATTTCATAAGGACAGATAATTAGTTAGTGAAAATATTATGATTAAAGTAATGTTGTGTTAGAATAGAAAATGCATTTGATTTATATCATTTTATAAGCAAGGAATAATTATATATGATGTTATTATTATGCATGTGGTTAAATAATGTGATGGACTAACTACCATTGTGCGACTGAGGTGGATGCAGGAACGATTTTTTTTCCCTCCAAGATGAGGTGAGGGTACTAGATCCTGTGAATAGAATGATCATTGTGCCATCTAGAAACACACACACTCACATTAGAGGTTATGTCTTGATTTTGGAATAAGTCTTATTCTTTATGTTGTTGGTCACCTCAGTAATATTTTAATGTTATGATCATTTCGTACTTGTTTAATGTTGTCATTGTCATGTAGATGACTTAACCTTTTACCTCGACAATCAGTAAGGTTGTGTATGCCTCTGAATGCCAAGACAACATGAGTAATTGACCAGTCAAGTCTAGTATTGATGTAAAGGCCTAAGTCAGCTTTGCAAGACTCCGTTGTTGATATCGTGCTCGTGAATAACATAATTAAAGAATTCAAAAGAATGCATTAGTGACATCTATGAATTAGGTGTACTATTTTTTATTTTATTTTAAATTATTTATAAGCTTAGTCATGGTTAAATTTAACGTCTAGCTTGTGGTAAAGGAAGTTAAGTCTTGGAGACTCTCATTGTGTTCTTCCCTAGATACTTGGAGGAGTGGAAAGGAGCATTAGCTCCATACTCCTATTTTCAAGCTCTTTAGACCACAGATGGTTCAGAGAAAGGGGGGAATAATTATGTGCAACTATTCTATAATCGACAAGGAGTGTGGTTATGATGGGAGGATAAGGGATCTCGATAAGGGAAGTCGAGAGCAGAAGCAGGACAATATCTCTTGGATTGGGAGAATAGAAGTGAGGAGGAGCTTGATAGGAGAGAGTAACGGTTGCATTAACAAAGTGATAGGTATGCCAATGAACTAGTAGTAAACTGTCGTTATTAAGCTTCATACTATTTTGGGAAAAAAATGGATTTGTTAATGTTTTAGTGTTTTGATGTTTAAATCCTCCTTTCCTCTATACATTCAAGGATCTAGGGTCGAGTGGTGAGCACTACTATACCCTAGGTCACTTGCAAATGTAGGGAAACTTGGATTAGGGAATTTAATTATCAATTTTCCTTCTCTTATGCCCAATTGACCATTAAAACCCTAATTATGCAAATACGGCAACAAATTGATGAATAATAGAAAAAGCTCTTGCAGATAGGAGTAAAATGTACCAAATCACAGAGTACCTATTTTCGGGGTTTTGAAGCGGAATAGTCGGGGACACTGGAACGGGTGTCCAAGTCCAAGGTACCTATTTCTTCATAGAATCTGAGCCTCCTTCCGACACTGATCAACCCTGTAACTTATGTTTTATGAGACTCGGATGCGGAGGACACTAGAGTGAGCGCCCAAGTCCTGGAAGTGCTCCTGTGTCCTGCTTTTTTTCAGATCCTGAATCCTTGATGCCTGCCAATCCTTCCTGCAACCCACTTTTCCCAAATATGACACCTGTAACCTGCAATCACAAGACTTGGTTTGGGGGTTGTGGTGTTTAGAGGCTTGCCTCAATCAAGCCCCAGAGGACACTTAAGTCTCCAAACACCATTGTCAGATGAAAGAGTACGTGCCCTTGTGAGGCAGAGGCAAAAACCAAAGGAATCAATGATGAAAACATAATATTATGTCACCTTGTAGTGAAACTCTCATGGGAGGAAGATGCTCTTCATTCCATGAGGAAATTGATGCTCAAATCTGCAAATATCAACACATAAAACACACAAGTCTACTCTTGCAACACAATGAAAGCCTTGAATCACCTTGAGAACACAATAGCTTGCTAGTAATCATTTAGTTTACAAATGAATGCCTAAACATGCTTTCATATGCAACTACAAGCACTCTCGCCAAGATTTTAAAAATCAAGACTTACCGTGTCAGAAAAAGGACCAAGTAACGGTCATAAACTGACACCCAAAAATTAGGGTTGCCCCAAAATAGGGCAGGACTAGGGCACGGGAGCCCAAGTCCTCCCCCCAATTTTGGGCAAGGTACAGCTCAAGGGGTCCACCTGGGTCCAATTTGCCATGGAACCTAGGTCTCATTCCATCGGGATGCCAAAATATGAACTAAGATGTCCTAAATGCATACTAAAGACCCAGGAGCTAAACCTTATGAGGGAAAAGCCCCCAAGGGGACATTTTCTGACGTTACACATACTATATGTAAAGTTGTTTCTATTTTCTAAGTAAGCCTCGAGAGGCCACAAGTTTATATGAATCAATTACTATCTGTGGCAAATAAAGCTTCTCTATATCTATATATGCTTTTGACATAGGAATATATCTATGGATACTCCTAGAATGGTATTCCATTTCACTATAGTATTGAAGTTATATGCCTTTAGAAAACTGTGAATGCTATTTTGGGCAAATTATGATAAATATAGATATTATTCATATCATTTAGAATTCGGTCTGTAGAATGATCAAAATGTCAGAGATATATATAGCCAATAGGCAGTCATGTATTTATATTCTTTTTAAAGATATTTTAAATGCAAGTTTAACCTGTGTATAGTCCGAATGATATATATATATATATATATTGGCCAGTCATTAAGCTTGGATAAATTATGTTCTTATATGAACGTACTATGTGTGAGATATTACCTTAGTATATCTGTTGTAAGAACATTGGATATAAGCCAATATACCTACCAAATGGTTTGGTGTGTTGTCGACTATATAAGGTTGATTTGAGAATATCAATCTATACTGATCTATCTATGGAAAGAACCTACTAGTTAAGTTGGTAGCAGACCGAGAGCTTACTTATTACCTTATGACTTGAGTAGACTGAAACATATTAGTATTATGATATCATAGTATCCTTCTAAAGGATCTGTATTAGTTCAATGTTGAGAGGTATCATTACTCTTGTTATTTATAAAAGTTTTTGGCTTGTGAATGATCAATGACTTGATTAAAATACTTTAGTCAAATAGACTTCATATTCATGTAATCATGCAAAAGAATATATTTGACTTATGCCGTAGAGGTAGATAATATTTAAGTATTATCATTTTGATTTCTATGAGTAACCAAGAGTTCTCATATACCACTTTTATTTCTGATTAAGAGGAAACCATTCTTTTATAATAGAATCAAGTATACCTTGAGAATGTATACCAAATTTATTTATGAGCACATAAATGGGTTGACAAGCCTTTGAGTAGATTGATAAGTTGTCATAAAACTGAGATTGCAAGGATGCAAAAGGGGCTTAATGCATGCTTTTAAGTCACCTAAGCTCTCACCTTATACTTGTCTTATAGTAAAGAGTATATTTTATGTCTTTAAGACCGATATTGAATAAACAAGTCAAAGTATGTTGATATAATATTTACTGAAATATAAGAATGTTGTCTCCAAGTCAAGAAAAGAATGTGCGAACATACAACTTATTATATGAAATTTTGGCCAAAGTAATTCAAGTCACTGCTTGCATTGTCGGTTCACTATGTACTAGATAGTTGAGCAGTCAGAGTGGGTTATACATAGATAGAGCTAGACTAGAGTTGTAAGCCTGATTGGTTTTAGCTAGGACATTGCACTAGTTCTCAGATGGCACAAAGAATCAGTTGATTCTCATTATCTATACCCTCACAAAGGGAAGGGCCACTTCCAGAAGGAAGGTGTGTGGGGGACCGCCGGTCTGTGGTTGGAGGAAAAGCACCAGGGTGATGCTCTCTCTCTCTCCTGCAGTTGATTGCCAAAGACTTGTGAACAGGAAACATTACTTATTATGTAAATGAAAATGATAAATATTATAAGTCGCAAGGAATGCGACCATCTGTTATTTGTTCTTGATAAAGTGTAATATTTGTAAGTCGCATGTGAAGTGACCATCAACTAAATTTATATATTATACTTTAAAATTGCAAGTGTATTATTATCGGATTTTTTGTTATAAAAAAAAGAAATGAGATTTTTGCATTTATTGTATTTATTTTATTTAATATTCCAGTTGGGATGTTACACATGGTATCAGAGCTACTGGGTTCAACACTTGGACCTAGGAGCTCATTGCGAGGTTTCACAGATTGGCAAGATATGCTAATGATTAAAGCATTTGTTCTTATGCCAGAATGATAGGAAAGAGAAGGACAAGAAAGCGAGCCAAGAAAACAAAACCTAGGGATATGCCTAAGGTCACCATTAAGAAAGAGCCATCTATTGAGCCAAAAATGAAGGAACCAATGAATTACTCAAAAGAAGCTTGGATCACTAATTTGGAAACACTAGCCAATGTATTCAAATGTATCCACCTAGAGAGGAGGAAATAGATTGACGTAGCAAAAAGGTTGCCAACCCTTACGATTGTTAAGATTAGTAAACCATCTGCCCAATGTGATATCCCTTTTGGGTGTGGTCAGGATGCGCTTGTAATACGAAAAGAGGTGTTGATTGAGTACTCACGAGTACACCCACCCACTAAGTTTGTGTTAGACGATTCTAACAGGGAGGAGGAACCCGAGGAAATTCCTCTTTCAAAAAGTCATATGTAGACACCTCTTATGCATGAAAATAGAAAAGATTTGTATTTTGAATACAGATGTAAAAATCCATTAAGAGAATAAAGTAAAAATTTTGGCTTTTGTATTAACAGACAGGGTTGGTCAAATATAAAGCCCTAGTGAGGGTGGTGATATGTTCCTTGATTATACTGTTATCCTATTTTGCCCCCTTGGCCAAATAGTCTAAAGATCCATGAGATCCTGATGTTTTTCCCTCTGGAATGCAAGGCAAAACTACCCAAATTGGCTGAGTCCAAAGAATCTTGAGTTTGCCTTGTGTTTTCCTTATTGTCAGAGTTTTAGAGTTCAAAGTTTTACTCTTTAGCATTCCATCCTTCTTGTCTTTGAACTCCGCTCCTTTGCCTTCAATTGCCTAAGTATTCAATGTTTTCAGATGTCAGAGTTTGGGGCTTCCTTCTTCTCCTTTTTCGAAGGCGATAGTAGGGGACTCCCATGACGTGACACGTGTCGGTGCGGTGCAAGTTCTAAGCTAAACGAAGACAATGCCTTCAAAACTTTGTGGCGGCTCGCCATGTGTTCAAGCCTGACAAAGTAAATCAGCTAAGTGTTTTAGACTTTCGGGAGGTGGGCTTTCTTTCTTCTTTCTTCCCTCCTGGAAGGTTGAATGATGTAGGCCTGAGGCCCAATCTACGCAGAGACCCTAGGGGATGTGTGGTAGCCTGACGTAGACTATCAAAATCCACTAAAGTTGAGCCCCTTGTGCTCATTGAGCCTAGTGTGGCCCTCTTTTTAGAACAACTTTGATTGCATGTGCTTAAAGGGACCTTCAAGTTATGTAGCTTGGCACCTAGTCAACATGTTTTTCTTCCCTCGTTGAGGCTTCTTCCTTTGGCAGGCCTCATTTTATGTTTCAGCAATGCTACGCGCTTCCGTGGAGTGCTATGTGTCTTCCACGTAGGCTCTTTGCTGAGACTCCACTCTTTGCGGGGCCTTCCAAACATCTTCAGTGAGTCTGCAAAGGATCTAAGGCTATCGCGAACTCACAAACTGCTGAATATGACGTCATATTTGCACTACGTGGTTGTGAGATGAAGACAAGTGTAAAGCATATCGTGGCCTATGGCCATAATATCGATGATTTAGTTGAATGAAGGAGATGGTGCTAGGGGTTGAGGGATTGAAATAGTGGGGCTGCATCAATTGAAGATCAGACGGTAGCACATTGTTATAGGAGAATCTTGTTTGCAGGGAAGATTCTTTGCGCTACTGCAAGATATTGACATGTGGTTGATTCCCTAAAAGGAGAATAAGGCTTGCGTAATACAGAATCTCAGAGCCTCAGTGCCAAATCAAAAGGGGAAGCAATGGCCATTGATTCTAAAGGCAAATCCATCCACGACTGAGATTCAAAAGGGTCTCTCAGGCATATGTAAGGCAGGAAATCTTGCTGATCATGGAAGCAAACGAACTTGGCTGACAGAGCATTTCAAAGATCAAAATTTCAAAGGATTAGGAGCCGATGAAGATATAGAGACTCAAAGAGTTAAAGATTTAAAGTGTTGTAAAAGCTTGTCTCTCCCTAAGATTGTGCCTTTCTTAGGGAGATGTACTCAGCATTCAATTCTATAGACTTGGGCCGATGAGGGTAGATGAAATAGTGAGTCCTTCAATGTGAGAGTACAAATGTAGATACAAGGTCAATTCACCAGTAAAAAATGAGGACCTTTTGCATTCCCTCATCAATGCAGCTACCATTCATTCACATAAGCAATCCATTGCAGGCTTGCAGGCTTGACAGGGGTATGGTGATGCAGAGGTATTGGTAGTATTAGATAGTTCTCACACAATCAAGCTAGACTTCTAGGTTTCCTCCTTAATGTTTCCAAAGGTAATGTGACACAAGCCTATACCAGGATGTTCAATAGACTAACCTAGCCTACGACCACACCCTGGTGTCTAACAACATAAGCTACCTGACTCTATTATGGGGAGTCCCTACTCAACCCAACTAACAAACACATACACCTTCCTAATCACACAACCAACTACCAATAGCTCTACCAATAGGATCTTCACACTACAACAAGCATATAGTTGTCAAGGACATGACCAATACAAGGTCTCTAACCCAATAACTAAGTTTTGTACCTGCAAGGATAGAGAACAACAAATTATAGCATGACTGCCCTATGACAGTGTCTCAAGAGGCTTATTCCTTGTAGCCCTTGGAACCGACTAATCCAATAATAACTTTTCAAACCTCCAAATGACCATCTAGACTTATTGCATATTCAAATACCCACTATGGATATATAACCTTCCACCAAGTAGTAGGACTATACTCTGTTTCAGGCATGCAGGGACAACGGATTCTTCTTCCTTGGGAATAGGCCTAATTTGAGGGCTTTATGAAGTGTATTAAGGACTCTTGCTCTAGATCAGTTAAACACTTGCACAGGCCAGTCTTCATCTACAAACACCAATTATATCCTCCATTTGGTTAGGCTGTTGACTATTCCTAGTAGCCACACTGTTTTCCACCATTGCATACTAACTAGTCACTGTATAGACTAGTTAGAATCATGCCAAATGCTTAGAAGTGAGGAGTGCAAACATTAAAGACACCAAAAACAAGAAATATACACTATCTCCCTCCATCCTACTAAAAATAGTTGATGCTTTCAGAGGACAGAGGAGAAATCATCCATTTTTTCACAAAACCCTAGTTTTGAGGGTTTCCTAACCAGTTTGCACAAAATGATTCAATGCTAATAGCACAAAAGGTTTCAAAAGCTCTAACTACACTCAAATGAAAGGTATTTCACAATGCTAACACATTTTCTAGGTTTTAGACTCCTTGCTATCCGTACAGAGCCATACTGTATGACTGTCTCCAGGAAAACGCAGAAAAACAATCTTTTGCACTCCAAAAACTTCAGAATTTCATTATTCTTGGCATGTCATTACATTGTTTGGCCTATAGAAGGCTTGGAAGATGTTTTTCCTCCTCCACCAACCATACAACTACTCTCCAAGGCAGTTAGCCATTGGTTATGACTTCCACCACAAGAAACCACATGTTTCTTAAGTGGAATTACATTCAATCAACCATATCAATGGCTATAGTGGACAAGTCGACCAAATGGACCAAGTCCTTATTACAAAGCATGAAAATGGCTTTCAAAGCCTTAGAGAGAATAACAGGACATGACAACAAAACATGACATAGCAAAAATGATTGGAATTGGGAGCTCCTGCACCATATGGGCTCCGCCCTAATTTGCAAGGGGTTTCTGAGAAAAATTTAATGCAGCATGGTCGACGTCCCTTCTCATTAACTTCTTTTTTCCACCATGGCTACTATAGTGAAAATGAAATGCTATATACACATGTCTCCAAGATGTATTAAGTATTGTTGTTCTTCTGGGCTACTACAAGATAGAGAATTTTGTAACCGGACCTCTGTAATGCAACTACAGGAACTACTAGATCGGATAGACTATGCTCTTCAGTTGAGCCTCTCATGTCTCTAGTTTTGTTCACCAATGAATGTAATTGGTTATTCTGTGTCCAACTTCTTTACATTATTCTCTCTTTTATAATGGCTATTTGACCTATATAATCAATATAAACTGGTATTTCACCTCTCTATTATTATTCTAGCACTGTGTCTGCTCTTTGGATTAGTGTGAGCTGTGTATTGTGGACAAAACGGTCCCTTTCATTTCTCCACTTCTATGTCCTGGCTTCTGATTAGAATCAATGAGTCTATGCGAGTCCTTTTAGTTTTGAGATTATTATTGTGTTGAGTCAGTTATAGCTAAACCTATCAAATCTGGTGCATTACCTCTTTTAGTTTAACAATCCCTCTCTCCCTTTTCCCCTGCAAGCATTAGCACTAGGTTTAGTTAATTTCTCTGAGCTTTAGGCTTAGAATGATGAACCAGCCTTCTCTGGGGGTTTGATCTCATATTGCAAGGTCCCACACCTTGAGATCATTCCCATTGTGTCATTAGAATGCTTGGTCTCTCTCCAAGTTGGGTGTAATTATATGTGATAACAGTTTATGGCATGCCCGGTGGGACTCTCTACTCTAAGTGAGAGCTGGACTAAGGATTTGGTGTCATTCTTGGTTCATCTGCAGCTGTGAAAGTGTTCAATAGGCACCTGGTAACTCTGTTGATCCAGTTCCTACACAATAATTCAACATTTCATGCCTGGAGTGCAGGCAAGGTAATCTTCTAGGGGTAATTTCCAATTTAGAGAACTTTCATTTACTAAGTCTAGAGGAAGAAGTAGACTAACTAGATCCCTATGAGAGAAAGTAGAAGTAATAATTCATACCATTCAAGAGCTCAGTCTACTCCTCCTCAAGTCAATTTTTAGGTTAGGTTTTAGTATTCAGGAAGAACCCTACGCATACCTATAATCAACCCAAATATCCCTAATAGGGCTAGAAATCTTCCATTTGTTGCTTTTAATGGGGGTAGCCCACTGGACCTAGCTCAATATAATGACATACCTACATCAGCCTTAAAGGCTATTTCATTCTTTACTGGTGAAAATTCCACCACCCCAACTGAGCATATTCAAGACATAGCTAGCGTCTGCTCTATCCATAATGTCACTGCTGATAATGTGGCTACGAGATTGCTAGCTTCTTCATTCAAGAGAAGGCTTTACAGTGGTATAGGGGTCTTCAAGCCAACTCTATACACAATTGGGATGATTTGGGCACTAAATTGTGCCAACACTTTGAAGACAAGTGTTACATCCCTCCTTTTGAAAACAATTATACTATTTACTTTCTTGCAAATTTCAGTAAATTACTATGTTGAGAACGACATGAAAACTGACAATTTATCTTACAAAGTTGTTATATGAAATTGTGGAATCTATTGATTACGATCAAGATATGTAGACTAAATGTCTTTATAATAAATGCAATGATGTTTGAATATATTATATTTGGATCATAGATGCTTTGACCACAAAATTGTATGTGAGTCTGTCGATGCAGGAATAGGTGGACCGTGTTCGACGGAAGAGAAAGTATCTTCGAGAGAGAGTATAGACTCTGGAAACTAACCAAAGGTGTTTGCCACTGAGATCGTCAAACAAATAGATAAACCTGGGAACCAACAAGTAAGTCTTGTTTGTCGGTTTGGGTAGTTTATTTGATGTCGACGTCAAAGGATAAAGTATAACATCCTAGTCGGAAGTCGTCTTGTAGAATCTTGGAGTCGTCGATGGTGTCGTAAGTCCATAATAGCAAGTCGACTTATTTAGACGTTTAATATTTACGTCTATAAGTATTTAATGAGTCATCTTGTGGCGAAATTGCAAATCTTGTCTCGTAGTCGAAAAACGCGAGAAGTCAGCTTTGTGCGCCTAACGTTGTAAGAATTGTTTGCGGTACGTTCAATCCATCGTGATTGACATAAAACACGTCGAACTCGTGAATTTATTCTTTTCTGTAGATCGACGAATGTCAATTTAATGCGATAGCGGGTAATAATTTGTGTGTCCGTCGTTTAGCTTGAGTCCTTCCTTTTGGCTTTGACCGCGAGTTATTTTGGTCTAACCTTGAGCCTCTTATTTAGAGTGGTCTTAATCGCCCTTTCTTATTCAGCCATAGAGATGCCGTAGGCAATTGTTTATTCATTACCCTGTAATGTTTAACTCCTCAATTCGACCTTTAAATTAGTCTTGGAAAGTTAAATGTTTTGTTTATCTGGAAAGGACAGAGTTGTTATGTCCTTTAACAAGCCATACCACCGAAGGAGCTTTAATCATTCTTGTGGTTGTGGTGAGTATCGAAGTCGGTTATACTCGGATATGCCGACCACCTTGAAGCTTAGGCATGTTTCGCTAGATGTTGAATGTCTTATTTTCCTCCACCATCGGAGAGAGTGAAAGTTTAGCGAATTATGATAGAAACTTAAACCGTTTGATTTAATGCCAAGCTGCCTCATCATTGAGGGAACAGAATCATAGGTGTAATTGTTCATTTTACGTCAGATGTTCTTTCTTCATTGCAGATATGAAGGCCACATTTTGCTGTTGTTCAAAAACGTGAGAAGACCACCGCTAGGTAGCCTTTCTCCACGTAATGTGAGGTCTCACTTTGGAGGTGGGACGTAAGTGGTTAGAAGAAAACCCTCATCATGGGCTTGAGGTGGCGAATGAGAAGCCGTTATACGTTTGTTGAGGCCGAGATTCCATGAGGCAATGGAGTTGCTGTTGTTTAGGAGAGGAAACTGCGAAGTGTTGAGGAGTGAGTGGGGAATATGGAAGGAAGATGGGATCGCGAATTGAAGAGGAGGTTAGAAGACGGCCGAGTAGGAGGAATAAGGGGGCTCGTGATAGAAGAAGGTAGGGAAAACTGTGAAGTGGGAGAGATTCAACAAGGAAAAGGGAAATGACATCAAGAGATACCCGACAGGGGGCAGTGAGACTGGGGAGTGCAACAAAGATTCGGGGGGCTGTGTAGAAGGCAGTGGATGAATTTGTTTATGGGGAAAAGGAGAGCATATCGTGGTATAGAGAGAGAACTACGAAGAGATAAGGGGAAGATAGTTTATTAAGTTGTAACACTGTGCGAAGGGGGTTGGTTGTGCAAAGAGAGCACAGCTGTGTAGAGAGAGGCCTTCATCAAAGGGAGAGGTGAGAGTTAAGGAAGTCGGGTGCTGTCTAGAAGAAGTGGGGAAACGAACAGCAGAGAGGGAACGGTGAGTTACATTTTGTGCACCGTGGAAAGGATAGAGGGTCTTAGAAGTTGCTAAGGGGCAGTGAGAGACTGGTCTAGCAGAGAAGAAAACTGTGGAGCTTGTCTTTGCTCGAGAAGTGACCGGTTGAGAGGAGGACGACTAGCCAGAGGAGAAAAGAACTTGGCACGGAAATCCTTATTTCTGTCAACAGGTTTTTACCATTTTCTCTTCTGTTCTAGGAATAGATCAGTAAATGAGTCTAATTTATGAAAGAATAATGATGTTTCAATGAATGAAAAGTGAAGACAATCTCTTCTACTGCGAAACTGTGTGAGGTTTATTTTTGTAAATGTTTCATTGTTGTCTTATAGTAATACAAACCTCAAGTGTCTTTAATGCTACTGTTGAATTGTTTGCAAGAACTTAGAAGATAGATTATTATTTCTCTTGGAAGATGCCGTAAGATGATAGAACGTAGGTCACCATGTTTCAGCTGCATCTCCAGTTTTCGTTCCATCGAACTTTGGAGGGTTAACCTTCTTCATATCCTTAGATAACTCTAAGGCAAGTTTATCCTTGGTTCTTCTTTGGGCTTCACTGTCATCATGATGTTCACTTGACGTGCCATTTTCCAATGCTTACTCTTGCTTGTGAAGTGTGAGTTCTCGTTTCCATCCTCTATGTTACTAGTTTCATCTATTTTCCTCTCTAGTTTGTTCAACCTTTCCTTGGTTTCAGTGAGCATGTTGAGGATCCTATCCAACTTGTCAGTGGAGTTTTCCCGAGAGTTATGACCTTCCCGATCCTCCCCCTCGTTAAACCCTGATTGGTCCATGCTAATGAAATTTCACACCTGTTTAAACATATACTAATCAGTTTCAATCCAGGAGCAACGGTTGATCATGGTTCGAACCACCATCGCTGCTCCCTCTAGGAGTTCTCTCCTCACTCGCTTAAGTCGTGACATTGCATTGGCTAAGGTTTCCACATCATCAAGCCAAATGTCATTCTCATCATTGGTTTTCTCTATGGTCTTGACCATCGCAAGTAGTTTCTGCTTAGCTTGCAGATAACGCTTCTTACCCGCGAAGGATTTTCTTGCGGTTCTCTTGGTGTATGCCATCCTGGCACAGTAAACCAAATCATTAGCTACCCGCATAATGATGATTTCCTAATCAGGTTAGTGGACTCATCAGCCCTAGTGCTGAACCTGGTTAGCTCTGATACCATATGTAACATCCACATCTGAAATGACAAGAAGTAACTAAGTTTTCACAACGGTAAATTTTTTTTTTTTTTAACAAGGTAATCAAATACATAAATAAACTTATCCATAATCCAATACCACATTTTCATTTTATCATAAACATGATTGCATTTTCATAAAGACTGAAAGAAATTATATACATTGAAACACTTTGTTTTCTAACAAATGAAATTTTCTTGAAATAACAAATATCGGAAACATACCATTACCATGCATCTCGATTGTCAACCCATCACGTTCAAGACTCGGCAATTCCTCAATATTTGGAAGAGAAAATATCTTCAAGGAGCTTAACCTCCAACCACTGACCGTCGCTCTCCCACACTCCTTCCTAACCGGAAGTGGCCCTACCCTACTCAAGAGGATAGACTTAGGATAACCATCAGTGTTTGCCATCTGAGCTCTGGTGTTGTAACCTACGTGTCTTGTTATCGTGCAGATCCCTAGATACCCTCTAGTCATGCACGACCCTCCACAAGAAACGCCATCCAGTTACGGTGAACGTTCGATGCACTTGAGGATAGTACACCACCTTGGCCAAAGGATTTGTATTTAGTTAGCGTTCTAAAAACGCATGAACTTGGTTCACCCACCCTACTCGACTTGAACTGGTCGAAATCCTACAGTTTCCTATTTGCATTGTTTGAACTATTTTGACGACCTTGATGACCTCAAGGGCTTAGGATATCCTCCTATAATAGCGCATGGTGCAACATTTACTCGAATCCTGAGTTCATAGTTTCAAAACCCATTTCTTGTAAAAACATTATATATAAGCGCCCACTCCTAAGTGGTTTCATAGTTGTGTACTCGGTTCCCATGTTTGCGCAACACACTCAAGTATCTAATACATATTCCCGTTATCCCAGATTTCAGAGGTTCTAGACTCATAAGGTCTACCAAAATGAAACTAGAGTCAACGCATGCAACGTAATCTAAATTCCACATGCGGGTTTTCCACTCTACAAGCTCGTCATAAAAACATGACATTTTACGACACAAGGACATTAACTCCCTACTTCACTTTTAAGTCAATAATTTTGCATAAGTTATTGAGGTAAGAATCGCACATTATCATAATAAAAGATTTGAACTCTTTCATATGACCTTAGAGATGACCCACACTCACGGTCGACCTCTAACAAAAGATAAAAGACGGAAACGACTCAAGCTAGTTGCAACTACAACTTCAGCTGTCAAACACATTAAAGTTTACGCCGAGCATGCTCTAATTTTGTGGTTTTAGTCTTCCACACATCACGCACGTGGAACAACGTGATTTCTTGCAATGCAGCTATCGTTTAAAATACTTTAGGGTAATTTTACGTTAATACCTTAGTTTTAAAGGAACTCTTTAATATGCTACGTCTTTTGAAGTTTGTAGTTCACATTAGCAATCATGCATTGTTCCATCTTTGAGGAAAAACATGGTGACCTACGTTCTATCGTCTTACGGCATCTTCCAAGAGAAATAATAATCTATCTTCTAAGTTCTTGCAAACAATTCAACAGCAGCATTAAAGACACTTGAGGTTTTTATTACTATAAGACAGCAATGAAACATTTACAACAATAAACCTCACACAGTTTCGTAGTAGAAGAGATTGTCTTCACTTTTCATTCATTGAAACATAATTATTCTTTCATAAATTAGACTCATTTACTGATCTATTCCTAGAACAGAAGAGAAAATGGTAAAAACCTGTTGACAGAAATAAGGATTTCCGTGCCAAGTTCTTTTCTCCTCTGGCTAGTCGTCCTCCTCTCAACCGGTCACTTCTCGAGCAAAGACAAGCTCCACAGTTTTCTTCTCTGCTAGACCAGTCTCTCACTGCCCCTTAGCAACTTCTAAGACCCTCTATCCTTTCCACGGTGCACAAAATGTAACTCACCGTTCCCTCTCTGCTGTTCGTTTCCCCACTTCTTCTAGACAGCACCCGACTTCCTTAACTCTCACCTCTCCCTCTGATGAAGGCCTCTCTCTACACAGCTGTGCTCTCTTTGCACAGCCAACCCCCTTCGCACAGCGTTACAACTTAATAAACTATCTTCCCCTTATCTCTTCGTAGTTCTCTCTCTATACCACGATATGCTCTCCTTTTCCCCGTAAATCTTCGAAATTGGCTCCTTGTTATGTCAGACCTTTCGAAGTTCTTGAGATTATCAATCCGGTTACCTACAAAGTTGCTCTACCTCCAGCCTTGTCTAAGATGCATAATGTTTTTCATGTTTCATATTTAAAGAAATATTTTGTAGGTAATAACCACATCCTTAACTGGAATTCCTTATAGATGCAAGAACCCGGGGTGGTTGTGATCGAGCCACTCAAGGTGCTCGAAATGCGTAAACTTCGTTTACGTAATCGAGAAGTTTTGCAATGCAAAATACAATGGGACCAATATGGCGAGGATAGCGCCACTTGGGAAGACTACAAAGACATTTATCAAAGATTTCCAAAACTTTTTAAAGACATTAATGTTGCATTATAGAAAGTTTGATTTAAGTTTAAGTTTTTGCTTGATAAACTTAATCATCGGGGACGATGATTTTTAAAGGGGAAGGATATGTTACATCCCTCCTTTTGAAAACAATTATACTATTTACTTTCTTGCAAATTTCAGTAAATTACTATGTTGAGAACGACATGAAAACTGACAATTTATCTTACAAAGTTGTTATATGAAATTGCGGAATCTATTGATTACGATCAAGATATGTAGACTAAATGTCTTTATAATAAATGCAATGATGTTTGAATATATTATATTTGGATCATAGATGCTTTGACCACAAAATTGTATGCGAGTTTGTCGATGCAGGAACAGGTGGACCGTGTTCGACGGAAGAGAAAGTATCTTCGAGAGAGAGTATAGACTCTGGAAACTAACCAAAGGTGTTTGCCACTGAGATCGTCAAACAGATAGATAAACCTGGGAACCAACAAGTAAGTCTTGTTTGTCGGTTTGGGTAGTTTATTTGATGTCGACATCAAAGGATAAAGTATAACATCCTAGTCGGAAGTCGTCTTGTAGAATCTTGGAGTCGTCGATGGTGTCGTAAGTCCATAATAGCAAGTCGACTTATTTAGACGTTTAATATTTACGTCTATAAGTATTTAATGAGTCATCTTGTGGCGAAATTGCAAATCTTGTCTCGTAGTCGAAAAACGCGAGAAGTCGGCTTTGTGCGCCTAACATTGTAAGAATTGTTTGCGTTACGTTCAATCCATCATGATTGACGTAAAACGCGTCGAACTCGTGAATTTATTCTTTTCTGTAGATCGACGAATGTCGATTTAACGCGATAGCGGGTAATAATTTGTGTGTCTGTCGTTTAGCTTGAGTCCTTCCTTTTGGCTTTGACCGCGAGTTATTTTGGTCTAACCTTGAGCCTCTTATTTAGAGTGGTCTTAATCACCCTTTCTTATTCAACCATAGAGATGCTGTAGGCAATTGTTTATTCATTACCCTGTAATGTTTAACTCCTCAATTCGACCTTTAAATTAGTCTTGGAAAGTTAAATGTTTTGTTTATCTGGAAAGGACGGAGTTGTTATGTCCTTTAACAAGCCATACCACCGAAGGAGCTTTAATCATTCTTGTGGTTGTGGTGAGTATCGAAGTCGGTTATACTCGGATATGCCGACCACCTTGAAGCTTAGGCATGTTTCGCTAGATGTTGAATGTCTTATTTTCCTCCACCATCAGAGAGAGTGAAAGTTTAGCGAATTATGATAGAAACTTAAACTGTTTGATTTAATGCCAAGCTGCCTCATAATTGAGGGAACGGAATCATAGGTGTAATTATTCATTTTACGTCAGATGTTCTTTCTTCATTGCGGATATGAAGGCCACGTTTTGCTGTTGTTCAAAAATGTGAGAAGACCGCCGCTAGGTAGCCTTTCTCCACGTCATGTGAGGTCTCACTTTGGAGGTGGGACGTATGTGGTTAGAAAAAAACCCTCATCATGGGCTTGAGGTGGTGAATGAGAAGCTGTTATACGTTTGTTGAGGCCGAGATTCCATGAGGCAACGGAGTTGCTGTTGTTTAGGAGAGGAAACTGCGAAGTGTTGAGGAGTGAGTGGGGAATATGGAAGGAAGATGGGATCGTGAATTGAAGAGGAGGTTAGAAGACAGCCGAGTAGGAGGAATAAGGGGGATCGTGATAGAAGAAGGCAGGGAAAACTGCGAAGTGGGAGAGATTTGATGAGGAAAAGGGAAACGGCATCAAGAGATACCCGACGGGGGGCAGTGAGACTGGGGAGTGCAACAGAGATTCGGGGGGCTGTGTAGAAGGTAGTGGATGAATTTGTTTACGGGGAAAAGGAGAGCATATCGTGGTATAGAGAGAGAACTACGAAGAGATAAGGGGAAGATAGTTTATTAAGTTGTAACGCTGTGCGAAGGGGGTTGGCTGTGCAAAGAGAGCACAACTGTGTAGAGAGAGGCCTTCATCAGAGGGAGAGGTGAGAGTTAAGGAAGTCGGGTGCTGTCTAGAAGAAGTGGGGAAACGAACAGCAGAGAAGGAATGGTGAGTTACATTTTGTGCACCGTGGAAAGGATAGAGGGTCTTAGAAGTTGCTAAGGGGCAGTGAGAGACTGGTCTGGCAGAGAAGAAAACTGTGGAGCTTGTCTTTGCTCGAGAAGTGACCGGTTGAGAGGAGGACGACTAGCCAGAGGAGAAAAGAACTTGGCACGGAAATCCTTATTTCTGTCAATAGGTTTTTACCATTTTCTCTTCTGTTCTAGGAATAGATCAGTAAATGAGTCTAATTTATGAAAGAATAATTATGTTTCAATGAATGAAAAGTGAAGACAATCTCTTCTACTGCGAAACTATGTGAGGTTTATTGTTGTAAATGTTTCATTGCTGTCTTATAGTAATAAAAACCTCAAGTGTCTTTAATGCTGCTGTTGAATTGTTTGCAAGAACTTAGAAGATAGATTATTATTTCTCTTGGAAGATGCCGTAAGACGATAGAACGTAGGTCACCATGTTTTTCCTCAAAGATGGAACAATGCATGATTGCTAATGTGAACTACAAACTTCAAAAGATGTAGCATATTAAAGAGTTCCTTTAAAACCGAGGTATTAACGTAAAATTACCCTAAAGTATTTTAAACGATAGCTGCATTGCAAGAAATCACGTTGTTCCACGTGCGTGATGTGTGGAAGACTAAAACCAAAGAATTAGAGCATGCTCAGCGTAAACTTTAATGTGTTTGATAGCCGAAGTTGTAGTTGCAACTAGCTTGAGTCGTTTCTGTCTTTTATCTTTTGTTAGAGGTCGACCGTGAGTGTGGGTCATCTCTAAGGTCATATGAAAGAGTTCAAATCTTTTATTATGATAATGTGCGATTCTTACCTCAATAACTTATGCAAAATTATTGACTTAAAAGCGAAGTAGGGAGTTAATGTCCTTGTGTCGTAAAACGTCATGTTTTTATGACGAGCTTGTAGAGTGGAAAACCCGCATGTGGAATTTAGATTATGTTGCATGCGTTGACTCTAGTTTCGTTTTGGTAGACCTTATGAGTCTAGAACCTCTGAAATCCAGGATAACGGGAATATGTATTAGATACTTGAGTGTGTTGCGCAAACATGGGAACCAAGTACACAACTATGAAACCACTTAGGAGTGGGCGCTTATATATAATGTTTTTACAAGAAATGGGTTTTGAAACTATGAACTCGGGATTAGAGTAAATGTTGCGCCATGCGCTATTATAGGAGGATATCCTAAGCCCTTGAGGTCATCAAGGTCGTCAAAATAGTTCAAACAATGCAAATAGGAAACTGTAGGATTTCGACCAGTTCAAGTCGAGTAGGGTGGGTGAACCAAGTTCATGCGTTTTTAGAACGCTAACTAAATACAAATCCTTTGGCCAAGGTGGTGTACTATCCTCAAGTGCATCAAACGTTCACCGTAACTAGATGGCATTTCTTGTGGAGGGTCGTGCATGACTAGAGGGTATCTAGGGATCTGCACGATAACAAGACACGTAGGTTACAACACCAGAGCTCAGATGGCAAACACTGATGGTTATCCTAAGTCTATCCTCTTGAGTAGGGTAGGGCCACTTCCGGTTAGGAAGGAGTGCGGGAGACCGACGGTCAGTGGTTGGAGGTTAAGCTCCTTGAAGATACTTTCTCTTCCAAATATTGAGGAATTGCCGAGTCTTGAACGTGATGGGTTGACAATCGAGATGCATGGTAATGGTATGTTTCTGATATTTGTTATTTCAAGAAAATTTCATTTGTTAGAAAACAAAGTGTTTCAATGTATATCATTTCTTTCAGTCTTTATGAAAATGCAATCATGTTTATGATAAAATGAAAATGTGGTATTGGATTATGGATAAGTTTATTTATGTATTTGATTACCTTGTTAAAAATAAAATAAAATTTACCGTTGTGAAAACTTAGTTACTTCTTGTCATTTCGGATGTGGATGTTACAACAAGAGTGATCATTTGTCACTTATGGAACAATTAGCTACAGTCAAGAGAGCCCCTCATGAATATATGGTAGACTTCAACTACCAATTCCAAAAGACATGGGACAAAATTCCCTTGTTTGTGAAGCCTTCTCCAAACACAACATTCATCTATTACCTAAGGTCCTTAAATCTAGATATTGCTACCATGATTTAGTCCATGGGGGGACTGTATTACTTGATGCCTATGAAACAACAATAAGGGCAGAAAATTGCCTAATTTAGGCAGGAAAGATTACTCCAAGGCCACCATTGCCTCTATTTCTAGAGGCCTCTGTTATGCAGCCCACTATGGCACCAATTCCTACTGTCTCTTCTGTTGCTCCTCTAATCACACCTTCAATTGAACTACCAGAAGATAAAGATGCTAGGATAAGGATGTTGACTAATCAATTGGCACTGGAAAGGAGGCAAAATGCATAATCAAATAGGCCTTATCAACCCTTCAATCAAGGTTATCAACAAAACAAGCCACCATACCAAGGTAACATGCAAAGGCAAGGGCAACCTAGTTATATCAGACCGTTAAATGTTGTTAATCCTAATGTAGCAAGCACCTTAGGGCCCCTTGTGCTAATTCAAAACAACTTAGCCCAAGACAATGACTAGTGTTATCCTTGCAATCAGCCACATGACCAAAATTTGTGTCAAAGTGGATAGTTCAGTCATGCTCTGACAGTGCAAGAGAAACCAACAATTTCATAGTAGCAAGTTAGCACTAATCAAGGAATGGTTGGAGGTCAAGAAAAAATGCAACATAATGCTACCTTGATGAACCAGACCCCTGATGACTATTGTAGGGTTAATCAAGATGCTAGCCCTATAGCATTCAATACAAGGGAAAAGAGGAGAGCTACTGAAGATACTTCAGTACCTACAGTTGGTCATACACGTATACCCAAAGTGTCTCCAACAGTGAAAGATAAAATACCTGAGACTCCTTCAAGGTAGGTAGATCAAACTGTTGGCAAGGCAGATTTAGTACCAACTGTGCAACCCAAATCCAATCAGCAGCCAAAAAGTGATCCAACTATCACTAAAATGTCACAAAAGGGCAATCAAATACCCTTTAGTATAGTGGATCAGACGAAGAAGACAAATCTAAGTGTTAGTATGTGGGATGCTTTGTTAATCCTAGCTCAAAGGAATCTTCTTCAAGAGGCCCTAACAGAATTCATTCAGCCTGCTACAGAAACAACAAAAGAAAAGACAACTACCCCATCAAACCTATGTCACCCCAAGGAGGAAGTAAGTACAGGCAAAACTAGTAAGCTCCCTCCATTTTATGTTTCCCTAATCATAGGTGATAAATTGTTTCATTTACTGTATGATAGATTATGAGTCGGGTACCTCTGTCATGCCTAAAAATATTATTGATAGGTTGGGTATAGAGTATGAGCCTATGAACAAGGGTGTAGTTCAATTAGATGGCACTGCTGTTAAGACAATAGGTGTTATTAAAGGTTTGGAAGTCACATTACATGCATGCCCTGGATGCTCTATTTTACAAGATATCTCAGTCATTGACCTCCATGCATACTTTGGCATATGCCTATCTAGGGATTTCACTGCCAAAATAGGTGTATATTTGTCTTCTGATTGGTCCCACATGTTGTTTAGAACTAGATATGGCACCAAAGTGATCGTTAGGGCTGAGCCTATTGCAAATGATCATATAGAACCTTACTCTCCTAACCCAAACAACATGAATTGTACAATCCATGAGTTGGAGGAGGATGACAACAGTGGGCATGAGGCTGCAACGCTTGTAGAGGAAATACTTGATATACTATAGAGATGAGTGGACTAATTATTTTTAGTTTGACACTCCTGACTGCATAGAGGAAACAGAGTTGGGTACTTATTGTATCCATGAGGAGGATGACATTATCCCCAATATTGAAAAGGAAAAATCAGACCCAAGTGGTATATGGCAGATGTATTTTGATGGCTCCAAAACAAAAATGGAGCAGGTGCTGGGGTTGTATTGATTTCACCCCAAAAGGAAAGTTATTTATCTTCATTTAGATTGTAGTTTAGCTGTACTAACAATGTAGCTAAGTATGAAGCCTTGATTCAGGGTATACAACTGGCTCAAAAAAGAGGAATAAAAATTTTACAAGTATTTGGTGATAGTGAACTGGTTGTCCACCAAATCAAGAAACTAAGTGCTTCGAAGAAAGACTTTCTCAAGTCATACAAACATAGGGTCTAGGACCTAATTGAAGACTTTAATGCCTTCAACATTCAAACAGTTCCCAGATAGAGAAACAAGGTGTTGCAAGTATGGGCCTAACTGGTGTTGTCATTGATGTCAACATACTCATGTTGCATTGATGTCAAGGATTGGATGAGTTGTATGCTAAAGATATTGAGAAAATTAGTTCTATTAGAAATAGAGAAGATCAGTGAAGATAGTAAAGATCTTAGCTAGATGAAGATCAGAGAATGCACATCAAAGGGTTTGTAGATATGTGTCTGAAGATGATCCAGTCAAGATTTGAGAGGTTCGCATGAAAACATGAAGGAGTTATGGCCATGAGAGTAAAACGGTTTCTAACAACTGTTCAGAGGTGACAGAGTGACACAAATAGGTCTGGTGAGATCAGGAAATACAATATCATGTTCTGCGGATCTGGTGGCATGTTTGGGAGGCTAATGTGAATTGACAACTCAATTGGTTCATGGTTTGGAGGTTCACAAGCAATCCTTCTAAGGAGATAGAGATGGGCAACTGTGTTCTTGAGGTTCTGGATGAAGATACGAATGATTACAGTAAGCAAAAGTGGTACGGATGTTCTTGGTGATTCAAGCAAGCTTGTGGGGGTCTCTAGATTGTGTCCAGTTCGTGTTAGTAGTCCACATTGAAGATAGAGCTCGTAATTGAAGATTTACCTTCCAGTGATGGTGTTCTTCCTAGTCTTGGCCGATCGGATGTTTTGCACATGTTGCGGATGATCTTGAAGATGTTTTGCAAAGCTTGGCGTGTTCCTCAAAGAAGATTGAAGTCCCAGCTATGTGTGGCCTGTAGTGTAGTAATGTGCATGAAGTTTTTGTAATAAGTCAAGTTATATTTCTATATTTGCTCTATAATAAAATAAGTTTATGTTGTGTTGACTTTGATGATCATTCCAAAGTCGATGTCTTGTATAAATAAGAATTACAAAGACATTCAAATAAATAAAAAAAGTGATGAGAAGGTTGTAGGGAAGAAGAGGGAAAAGCAGAGCAGAGGTGTTGAGCTTAAATGGAACTGACTCAAGCATAGTGAAGATGCTAATCTCTAGTTTAAGTATGTAATATTTATATTATTTTGTAGACAGTGTGTCTCCTGTAGGCAGTGTGCCTCTTGTGAGCAGTGTTCTCAGGCAGTGAGTCCTAATTGGCAAGTGCCATTTTATTCTTCTTATTCTTTTAACAGAGAATACAATCTTGGGTTAGTCACCCCATGGTTTTTCCCTTAACCGGGTATTCCACATTAAATCTTGGTGTTGTATGTGTTGAATTTGTTTCTGCTCTTGAATTCATGCATTATGCTTAATGATTGAATCTTTGATATGCTATTGAAATAGAAGAAACTTTAAAGTATATAAAGAATATAAGTTTTGGTAACAACTGATTCACCCCCCCTCTCAGTTGTCTATCCTAAATTCAACACAAGGATGCTGATAGGTTAGCTACAGTTAGTGCCTAGTTTGATATTCCTCAGAATGTCAAACAAGTTTTAGATCAGCATGTAAGGATTGTTGTTAGGCCTTTTATGCCTGACAATGTGATGAGCTGGCAGGTATTTGATAATGACCAGCAAATTGTAAATTTTTTGCAAGATGAGGCAGAGTTTGTTACCAAAAATCAATCAGTATTGCAAGAGCAATATGGTGACCAGGTGATCTAGCTAAATACCAACAAGTTGCTTAGAGGGCTGATCACTTTAGAAAGCATATTTGGTGCTAACAATCAACTAAAGAGGGAGAAAATGAACATGACAGTAAAAAATAGGACTATGAAAAGGTGGAGATTGCATAGGGAAGATTCCTAAAACATGGCAAGGTATGTGGTCAAGCTGAGAGGCAAGGTTTTATTAAGCCTTGTAATGAATTTGATGATCTAATAGCTTAGGATTATAGGGATCTGAAATGCTTTGATCCTGGTCTAATCCAACATACTATTGATCTAGACCCTAATACCAAACCAGTCCACTAGAAGCAAAGGCCTATTAATCCCAAATTTGAGTCATTAATGAGAAAAGAGCTATCCAAGCTTATAGAGGCTAAAATCATTTATCCCATCAAACATTCCTCTTGGGTGGCTAACCTTGTTCTAGTTAGGAAGAAGAATGGGGAAATAAGATTGTGTGTGGACTTTAGAGACTTGAACAAGGCCTCACTTAAGGATCACTATCCACTCCCTTCCATGGAGTAGATTTTACAAATAGTAGTAGGTGCTGAAATATTTTCACTCCTAGATGGCTACTTAGGCTACAATTAGATTCTTGTGAAAGAATTAGATCAGTACAAAACAACCTTTACCACCAAGTGGGGCACTTTGGCTTATCAAAAGATGCCTTTTGGATTGACAAATGTTGGAGCCACTTTTTAGAGAGCAATGGATTTGGCCTTCAAAGGCCCAATCAATGATATTATTTTAGTGTATCTTGATGATCTGACTATGTATTCCAAGCATGCAGTTGACCATTTGGGTCATTTAAGAAAGGTCTTTGAAAGATGTAGAGAATATGGGATATCATTGAATCCTAAAAAGTGTGTATCTGTTGTCCCAGAGGGCAAGCTGCTAGGGCATGTGGTTTCCAAAGAAGGATTCACCATTGATCCAGAAAGAAGAAGTGCCATTCTTGCTCTTCTTCTCCCTAGTCATAAGAAAGGTCTGCAAAGCTTTTTGGGAAAGATCAAATTTGTGAGGAGATTCATACCTAATTTTGCTTTAATAGCAAAACCCCTCACAACTATGCTTGGAGTTTCGTGTTGTTTCTTGGAGGCATGCCCAATTATATCAACCCATCCTTATTCTTTTGCTAGCCCTTTGACTCTATACCCAATGGATTGATAAGGCCTTTGGATCCTAGTGTTTAGGCAGGAAAACACCCCTGTAAAGTTGCCAAAATGTTATCCTATTTTGCCCACTTGGCCAAATAATCTAAAGCTCCATAAGATCTTGGTGTTTTTCCCTCTAGAATCCAAGGCAAAACTACCCAAATTGGCTGAGTCCAAAGAATCCTGAGTTTGCCTTGTGTTTTCCTTGTTGTTGGAGTTTCAGAGTTCAGAGTTTTTCTCTTCAACATTCCATCCTTCTTATCTCTGAACTCCACTCCTTTGCCTTCAATCACCTAAGTATTCAATATTTTCATACGTCAGAGTTTGGGCCTTCCCTCTTCTCCTTTTCTGAAGGCGATAGCAAGGGACTCCCATGATGTGACACATGTCAGCACAGTGCAAGTTCTAAGCTGAATGAAGACAATGCCTTCAAAACTTTGTGGCGGCTCGCCACATGTCTAGGCCTGACAAAGTAAATCAGCTAAGCGTTTCGTACTTTCAGGAGGCAGGCTTTCTTTCTTCTTTCTTCCCTCCTAGAAGGCCAAACGATGTAGGCCTGAGGCCCAATCTCCACAGAGACCCTAAGGGACATGTGGTAGCCTGATGTAGATTATCAAAATCCACTGAAGTTGAGCACCTTGTGCTCATTGAGCCTAGCGCGACCCCCTTTTTAGAACAACTTTTATTGCACATGCTTAAAGGGACCTTCAAGTTATGCAGCTTGGCACCCAGTCAACATGTTTTTCTTCCCTCGCCAAGGCTTCTTCCTTCGTTGGGCCTCATTTTATGTTTCAAGGATGCTATGAGCTTCCGCGGAGTCCTACGTGTCTTCCATGTAGGCTCTTCGTTGAGACTCCACTCTTCATGGGGCCTTCCAAACAACTTCAGTGAGTCTGCGAAGGATCTAAGGCTATCGCAAACTTGCGGACTATTGAAGATGACATCATATTTGCACTGTGCGGATGCAAGATGAAGACAAGTGTAAAGCATATCATGGTCTATGGCCATAATATCGATGATTTAGTTGAACAAAGGAGATGGCACTAGGTGTCAAGGTATTGAAACAGTGGGGCCGTAGCAATTAAAGATCAGATGGTAGCGCATTGTCATAGGAGAATCTTGTCTGTAGGGAAGATTCTCTATGCTACTGTGAGATATTGACATGTGGCTAATTCCCTAAAAGGAGAATAAGGCTTGCATAACATAGAATCTCAGAGCCCTAGTACCAAATCAAAAGGGGAAGTGATGGCCATTGATTCTAAAGGTAGATCCATCCATGGATGAGATTCAAAAGGGTCTCTCGGGCATCCCAAAGGCGGGAAATCTTGTCTATTAGGGAAGCAAACAGAATCGACTGATAGAGCATTTTAGAGATCAAAATTTCAAAGGATTAGGAGCTGATGAAGACACAGAGACTCAAAGACTTAAAGATTTAAAGTGTTGTAAAAGCTTGTCTCTCCCTAAGATCATGCCTTTCTTAGGAAGATGTACTCAACATTCAATTCTACAGACTTGGGCCAATGAGGGTAGATGAAATAGTGAGTCCTTCAGTGTGAGAGTACAAATGTAGATACAAGGTCGATTCACCAGTAAAAAATGAGGACCTTCTGCATTCCCTCATCAATGCGCCTGCCATTCATTCACACAAGCAATCCATTGCAAGCTTATAGGCCTAATAGAGGTATGGGCTCCACCCTAATTTGTAGGGGGTTTCTGAGCAAAATTTAATGTAGCATGGTCGACATCCCTTCTCATTGACTTCTTTTTTCCACCATGGCTGCTACAGTGAAAATGAAATGTTATATATACATGTCTTAAAGATGTATTAAGTGTTGGTTGTTCTTCTAGGCTACTACATGATAGAGAATTTTGTAACCGGACCTCTATAATGCAACTACAAGAACTACTAGATCTGATAGACTGTGCTCTTCAGCTGAGCCTCTTATGTCTATAGTTTTGTTCACCAATGAATGTAATTAGTTATTCTGTGTCCAACTTCTTTGCATTATTCTCTCTTTTGTAATGGCTATTTGACCTCTATAATCAAAATAAACTAGTATTTTGCCTCTCTTTTATTATTCTAGCACTGTGTCTGCTCTTTGGATTAGTGTGAGCTATGTATTGTGGACAAAATGGTCCATTTCATTTCTCCACTTCTCTATCTTGGCCTCTGATTAGAATCAATATGAGTCTATGCAAGTCCTTTCAGTTTTGAGATTATTACTATGTTGAGTCAGTTACATCTAAACCTATCAGATCTAGTGCATCACCTCTTTTAGTTTATCAATCCATATTGCAAGGTCCCACACCTTGAGATCATTCCCATTGTGTCATTAGAATGCTTAGACTCTCTCCATGCTGGGTGCAATTCTATGTGATAACATATACCATCCACCAAGATTCAAATACCCCAGAAGTGCAATAAATAAGAGACGAGGTCAAGATTGTGCCCTATGCAAATTTGGTAGAATGGATACCCCTTAGTCCTTGTCTCTAAGCCAAAAGAAGTCCATTATTCATGCAATAAATAGGCTTGTACTCCTAATACTAACAGGGTGCTAAAACAACATGAGATTGTTATATAACTTCTCAATCAAAAAATACAAAATTGCAATTAATTATTATTTATTGGTTAAATAGTTAAATTAAATAAATGTTTGATTTTTGGGTGATTTTAATGGATTGGATCTCCTAGTTGTGGTAGTTTAGTCAAATGATGACTTTTGGTTTAGATGTATGCTCTACCATAATGTTGTAATATGCTATATAAAGGTAGAGATACTGATATTTATGTAATATAGTTGTTTCTATCAATAAATAAATAAATAAATATTCATATAAATAATTGGAAAGAAATATTTCCTTTTTCATTTTGATGATAGATTATAGAGTATGATTCAAAATATTGACAATTTTTATCACAAACATTCAAAATCATTCACATGGACTATGGAATATTATGTCTATTATTATCTTCTTTTCATAAAATTTTTAGGGTAAAATAATTAAGTAATAATAAACAAGTGCCTTAGGAAAATAAAATGAATTTTCAATGTTGAAAATGGAGTGGATCATACATATTTGTTGGAATAAGTGCTTCAAAAAATAAAATAAATAAACAAGAGTACTTGGTTGGAAATCTAATTTAGATATGCTATGACAAATGACTACAGATGATTTGTTAGTATGTAGGAAAATCAAGAAAATAATCAAATGAATGCCTTTGGATCTATAAACTCGCTATTTGTCAATGTGGGTCACTTCCACAACTACGGGATCGATCATGCACTTGTGGATTTGATTTGCACAAATATAATATTTGTAAACCTTTGAATGTTTGCCTTTAACCTATCTAGGATGTCAAAACTTGTTAAGTTACATAAAATCTTGGTTGTGTGTTCAAGAGTTTGCTTGGGAATATACATCTCCCTTTGGTCAAATCCCTAAGGATATCAAGTCAACAAGTTTTGTAAATGATAGAAAAAAATAGGTAAACATGCATGAGATGTCCTAGAATATGATGCAAGCAAAATTCAATAATTAATTCTCTAATTCAATGCTCAAATGATTAGCTATGAGATTCGCTTAGGAATGCTTATATAATATGGAATAACTTAGAATTATATCATTAATATAGTAGAACAGTGGTCAATATTGACGAGCTCTGGTAATCCCTTATTAAACTTGGTGTAGGAAAAGCTTACATTGATGCAGAAAGGACATGCACACTACTCAACAGACCAATAGATCCTATATCAAGCAACCTATTGGTTATATAATGTGTTAGATTTACATTGTGTTTAGGGTAAAATTGGGATTGTTTAGTTTTTAAGTGTTTAGATGTTTGAATCCTCCTTTCACCCTATACATTCAAGGATCTAGGGTTGAGAGGCAATTCACTATCATACCCTAGGTCATTGTGAGATGTAGAGAAGCTTGGATTAGGGTGTTTAATTATCAAATTTCCTTCTCCTATGCTTAATTGACCATTAAAACCCTAATTTCACAAATATGACTGTAAATAGAAGAATAACAGAAAAAGCTCTTGCAGACTGAAGCAAAATATCAAATCACAGAGTACCTATTTTTGGGGTTCCAAGGCCAAAAAGTCAGGACAAAAGAGTGGGCGCCCAAGTCCAATGCCCTGCTTTTTGTCCGGATCTAGAAACTCAATCTACAACTCTTCCCTGTTGTCCTGGAGATTTTCCCATCACGGAAGTTGGAGGACTGATGAGTGGGCGCCCAAGTCTAGGTGGCTATTTTTCCTTTTGTTTTGTAATTTTGACACTTCAAGATGCCTTCTTACAACTTCACTTTTCCCAGCTCCGCAACCTATAACCTGCAACCATGAAAACTTTGGGAGGGGGTTGTGGTGTTTAGAGGCTTGCCTCAGTCAAGCCCCGGAGGACACTTAAGTCTCTAAACACCGTTGTTGGAAAAAGAGTGCATGCCCTTGTGAGGCAGAGGCAAAAACCAAAGGAAATGATGATAAAAACACATTATAATGTCACCTTGTAGTGAAGATACCATGGGAGGAAGATGCTCTTCATTCCATGATGAAATGGATGCTCAAATCTGTAAACACAAACACATAAACCACACAAATTTTCTCCTGCAACACAATGAAAGCCCTGAATCACCTTGAAAACACTTAAACATCGCAATTGCCATCTCATTTACAAATGAATGCCTAATCATGCTTTTATATGTAACTACAAACACTCCCACCAATATTTTCGTAATTCAAACTTACTGTGTCGGCATAGGACCCAAATAACGGTCATAAACTGACACCCAAAAATTAGGGCTGCTCCAAAATAGGGCAGGACTAGGGCGCGGGCGCCCAAGTCCTCCCCCCTATTTTGGGCAGGGTCAAGCTCAAGGGGTCCTCCTAGGTCCCATTTGTCATGTTACCTAGGGCTCATTCCATCGAGATGCCAAATTATAAAGTAAGATGTCCTAAATGCATGCAAAAGACCTAGGAGCTAAACCTTAAGAGGGAAAAGCCCCCAAGGGGACATTTTTCGATGTTACATTTAGCCCCCACTTTATTGTATGTATAAACGCAAGGCCAATACATGCATTGAAGTAAGGTCACAAACAAAACAAACACATCAAACACGGAGAAGACATGCCAATCACATAGAAACACAGTAACATGCATGCAAAACACGGAGAAGACAGTTATAGTCACGCATAACATAGAGAAGATAGTCAATGCATAGAAGAGACATTAATGCATGGAAGACATGCATGATTTCTTTTCTTTTTCTTTTTCTCATATATATGAAATGCAGATGCAAGTACTGGAAAGTAAATAAACCTCCCATAATACATGACGCACTCATCACGTAGGTCTTTGTATATGGGGCAATACACATGCAAGACATGCAAAACCTCCCAAAATGTAGGAAGCACAACCCTAAGGCATTGGTCTTTATACTGCATATGGGGCAACAAACACGCCACACAAAACAAGCATGCCAAAACACACACACTTGAAGACATGGAGAAAACATGGCAGACAAGCAATGGTGTGTTCCCTATTTCTAGGCTCATCACCATCTCAGGCACATTACATGCACACACTGACAATTGGGCTTCGCCACAACAATCGTTGAAAACATGCTTAAGGGTTGAGTTAGTCACATAACCGCTCCTTGCTTCCGTAGAGGACTTTTGAAAATGACAGGATGATGTAATCTGCTCTGAGAAATACACCATCCCTGCCTCTGTAGAGGGCTTAAGATAAAAAGGATATACACGATATCCCGCCTCCGCATAGGGCTTACATGATTGATTGATTGATTGCAAATAAACCCAAGATGCATGATTCACTCATCGCGTAGGTCTTTGCACTTGAGGGCAAACACATTGCTAACATCTATAATAGACAGCTTACCTTATATATGCCCCCACCTTAAGGTGGTTGATATCAATTATCGATATCAAGCACGTTAAGGTAGGAATAAAACACACAAGGGAACATAGTCTTTTGCAAAGCCCATGCCCCCCGGAGGTGACATGTACTTTATGATCGCCAAATGTTCCCACAAACACATCCCTGCAAGAAACATGTTAGTGTCTACAAAATCATGATAAACAACAACATCAATGCATATGATTAACCACACAAAGAACCAAGGTTATACAATAAATTTAGAGTTCGAGGATAACCATAGGGCTATATCATGAAGCTCTCCGAATCAAGTACCACCAAGGCTAGATTCAAAGACAAACAAAGGTGTACAGAGCAGCAGTATTGTTAAGGTTTGTAAATGTGATAGAAACATCATGAAATTCACTACGTGGAAAGCACGAGTGCTTCCACTAGCCAACCGTCAGATAAAATATACAACCCCGTCGTCATATTAGGAACTAAGTCCATTTTTTTATTTCTCTCGAAAGGGACACTAGGTCCGCATCAGTATCAATGTTTTTCGTCATCCGCCTGCTAGATGGAAACACTAGAGGAAGGGAAATGATAAATAAGAGAGGAAAAACAAGTGTCTTAGGGATAGTCATGTAGGAGGGTGCCCCCAGTGTCACCAACCACAACGCTATGTCCGTAAGACACAACACACAACAATAAAATCAGAGAGAGAGGCAATATAGAAGAATGATGATACAAATAGAAGAAGGTCACAACATAGGCAGTCTCCTGGTATCCCGGACCTTACAGGAGAATCTGAGGTCATCCCAGGAGGCTTAAACAACACATAACACATAACGAGAGAAGCACATCATGAGAGAGATAAAGGGTTAGAGATACTTACCTGTAGGGTCTCATATTAGATCTTGGAACTAGTGAACCTCTTGGAGAAGTACTTGTTCATGTTTAATGCAAAATTTGAGTGGTTCTTATGAAAGTTTTGTTTATTATCATATGATGCTTGTTTTGTGATTTCTTTATTGAAATGAGACTTTTTGTTGCTTATGAGGGGGAGAACCACTATTATTTCCAACTGTTAGTTGTCGTTTTACTCTTCCAATTTTTAGCGAGTTTCCATTGCTGAATCTTTCTAGCATGACAATGGAAATCATCTTGTACCATCTCACTCATCTGTATCAGTTGTTGTTCTTGTTTTTTTGATGCATTTTGATTATCTCCCAATCCATATAAGGATAACGGAGGAGGCACCTCAGCATAAATTCCATTTCTTCGTGGACGAGGTGGATGTCCACTTGTTTCTTATCTACTTCAATAATTCCCACGATACTATCATAGTCCAAGTAGTCATCCTTGTCTACTTCCATTAAACCTTGTTCCAACATATTGTTTTTAGTATGTTTAGGGAAAGGATTAGTGAAGATTTGTAAAATCTGATTCGTCGGAGCAACTGACTTGTTTCCATTATCATTCACACCTGATACCTGGATGACATTTGAATCAATAAGGTCCTGTATCTCATGTTTAAGACACATACATCATTCAGTGTCATGTCCTTGCATTCGATGATAATGACAAAAGGCATTAGCATCTAAGTAAGGTCCTTGTTTACTAGGATCAACATGCTTGATCGGGGGAAGCTTCAGAATGTTATTACTCATAGCTTGATTCATGATAGAATGATAAGACTCAGATATCGGAGTAAAATTTCTTGGTTGATATGATGCTTTCTTTGGATTAGTGATAGCTGAAACATTCAAAAAGTTGTTCAGATTCGGTCCATTGATCTTGATGAAGTTCTTGTTATTATTATTCCTCTTAAAGTTGTTTTGTGATGATCCACCCATGGATTGACTAACTTGAGCTGATGAGTTTTCATTTTCATACTAACTAGACGAAAGTTGGTAATCACAAAGGGCAGTGCATAAATGTTGAAAGGAGTTCTACTTCATCAAGAGGATCTTATCACGATTATTAGGTTGTAGATTTGTAATAAATATCTTCGGAACATCTTCATCTTTCATCTGATACTGAATTTGTGCATAAAGTCCTTGATACCGACTAATGAATTCAATCAACTTTTCTTTCAGACATTGTTTGCATTGAACCAAGTCAATAAGAGTGACTTGGGGTCTGATATTTGCTTGAAAATGTTGTAAAAATTGATCAATCAACTATGAAAATGAGTGTATTGAATTTGCAGGCAATGAGAAAAACCATTCTAAAGCAGTATCTTTGAGAGATCGTGGGAAAAGTTTTGCCAACAAATCCTCTTCAAAATAAAAATCACTACACATAGCTGTAAATGCTACCACATGGATATTAGGATCACCTTTTCCACCATATTTTTCAAATTGAGGAGTCTCAAACCTCTCAGGCATAGGAGTTCTCAAGATTGCATAGGAAAGGGGATTACGGGCATGATATGTCGGTAGACTAGGCTACGAAGAATTTGTCAAGTTTGTTACCTTTTGTTGTAAAGTAGTCATGCCCTATAAAAGTTGGTTTAGGATGGCATCATTTGGAGATGCAGTTTGTTGTGAGGAATTGGAACCAAAGTGAGGAGGTGAATGAGTTTGAGATATAGTAGGCAGAGGTTGAGAATATGTCAATGGTGGTTGGACATAGTGATAGGTGGAAGATGGTTGTGAGTAGGTAATAGGTGGTTGGAAATGAGTGGAATAGATAGGTGGTTGAGAACAATTATGCATAGAGGAGGTCCCCTTAGAAACCAATTTCTGATAATCAAATCCCACAACTTTGTAATTAGTGCCATTAGATACTCCAATACTAGTGGTAGCATTACTACAAGCATTTGCATCAGTTGTTAAGATGGTTGGTGTAAAAGTCAACATTCCCGTAGTCGGTATATCTATGGATACTTGAGTATACGATGGTGATAAAGTGTTATTTATCACTTGTACACATTCGGTCACTGGCATGATATTGGTTTGTACAATATGTGCTAGACCATGAATTGCATTAACACCATCTTGTCCCTCTTTTATCAATTCTCTTATATTATGAATTGTAGGGACAACTTCTTCGGTTATTCTCTCATTTTCTATAAATGATTGAAATTGTGCTAGCTCTTTATCCAAATTTTCTATTTTCTCATCAGATACATATCATGTCACCTCAATAGTATCATCAACATCATGAAAAGTTTGTTCTTCCATTGTATTTGTAATGGGTGTAATGTCTTGTAACATTTGGGTTTCTTCTTTTGTAAAGAAGGTGTTCAAAGTACCAACTTATTAAAGAGCACTAGATCCCATGTGTCTTATGCTTCTTATTAAATGAATATTTCTCTTAGGGCAGTGAGTTATTAGACTCATGCAGCAATATGCTCAAGTTTAGGCTTAGGATATGTTGTCAATGCTTGATTTTTGTACTTTTTCCAATGCAAATGAATGGAACAAAGAGTGTTGTAAGGATTTTGATCAAGGGAAGCAATTTATATGTCTGATATTAGTCCAAAACAGCAATATGATCCTTCTCAACACACTCTTGATGCAAATCTAAGATATGCCAAGTCAAAATATAGTGAAAATATGTCGAAATAAGCACTTTTTTCACCAAAACTCAATGCAAAAGAGCATAACAAAGGGTGTTGTGAGGAAAGTGATGATGGAAAGAAAAGTATATCAGTAATAAAAGACACTTAGTGTCAAATTATCCAACACAACATGCTTTTAGTGCCACTTAAGGTCCAACCCTAGTAAAAATATAGCAAAAATAGACTATTTTTCACGGTTTTTCAATTTCAAGACCTAGAAA
The DNA here is from genome assembly GCA_027924645.1 of Cunninghamia lanceolata. NCBI lineage: Eukaryota > Viridiplantae > Streptophyta > Pinopsida > Cupressales > Cupressaceae > Cunninghamia > Cunninghamia lanceolata. Next base: position 5,171,351 of record BSBN01001032.1, on the reverse strand, counting down.
AAGAGGTGTTGTAATGAATTTCAGGAGGTAAAAAAAATAAAACCAATAATATCAGTCACCTCAATCCATAAAATTGATCACAACACACTTGGCGTGCAAACTAGGCCAAGCACTAGGGCAAAAATAGCCAAAATATGTAGTTTTTCACTAAAATTTCAATACAAGAGCTCATTAAAAGGGTGTTGTGAAGCTTTTTAGGAGGGGAAACAAATGATTACCCTAATAATAGATAATTAATGTAAAAATACCCTTCACAACATGCCTATGGTGCAAGTTTATAGAGTTGATAAGGCCAAATTCAATGAAAATTATTGTTTTTGCAGCCCTAGGTTTGGGATGTTGACGCAAAATGCTATGTGAATGTTTTGAAGTATGATTTATGATGAAAATTAAGTGTACTAAGATCTAAAAATTATTTTCAAGAACTTATATGAAAAATACCAATACAAATCTAATGAAAATGCATGAAAATTGCTAGTTTTTGTTGAAATTTTCTATGCAAAAATGCAAATATTTTAAATCTAAATGCAAATTTACACTAAAATGCAAGACTAAAGCCAAATGCAAATTTGAATGAGCCTCTAAAATCAGTAGAAAATTTTGATAGAAGATTCTGCCTACTAACCCTAGATTTTGGAATTACTATGTTATATGAAAATTGTCAAAATTTCTACAAAAGCCTAGCAAATTAATGACGAAAATGCAATGAAAATTTCTAAATTTTTGTGTTTTTCTGTAGTTTATATCAGATATGATGAAAAATCATGAATTAGGAAAATTTAGAAAGAATTGATGCGATTTAGTAAGCCAAACAATGCAATAAGATGAAAGACTATATGAATGAATGAAATCAATCCAAATCTAAAGACAAACACTCAACAAGTTGCAATTTAAGTCCAAAAACATGGGTTCACCAAAATGTTTAGGGTAAAATTGGGATTGTTTAGTTTTTAAGTGTTTAGATGTTTGAATCCTCCTTTCACCCTATACATTCAAGGATCTAGGGTCAAGTGGCAATTCACTATCATACCCTAGGTCATTGTGAGATGTAGGGAAGATTATATTAGGCTGTTTAATTATCAAATTTCCTTCTCCTATGCTTAGTTGACCATTAAAACCCTAATTTTGCAAATATGACTGTAAACAAAAGAATAATAGAAAAAGCTCTTGCAGACGGAATCAAAATATCACATCACAGAGTACCTATTTTTGAGATTCTGAGGTGGAAAAGTCAGGGACAAAAGATCGGGCACCCAAGTCCAATGCCCTGCTTTTTGTCCAGATCTAGAAACTTAGTCTACAACTCTTCCCTATTGTCCTGGATATTTTCTCATTATGGAAGTTGGAGGACTAATGAGCGGGCACCCAAGTCTAGGTGGCTATTTTTCCTTCTGTTTTACAATTTCGACACTTCAAGATGCCTTCCTACAACTTCACTTTTCCCAAGTCTACAACCTGTAACCTGTAACCATGAAAACTTTGGGAGGGGGCTGTGGTGTTTAGAGGCTTGCCTCAGTCAAGCCCCGAAGGACACTGAAGTCTCTAAACACTGTTGTTAGATAAAGAGTGCGTGCCCTTGTGAGGCAAAGGCAAAAACCAAAGGAAATGATGATAAAAACACAATATAATGTCACCTTGTAGTGAATATACCATGGGAGGAAGATGCTCTTCATTCCATGATGAAATGGATGCTCAAATCTACAAACACAAACACATAAACCACACAAATCTGCTCTTGCAACACAATGAAAGCCTTGAACCACCTTGAAAACACTTGAACATCACAATTGCCATCTTGTTTACAAATGAATGCCTAATCATGCTTTTATATACAACTACAAACACTCCTGCCAAGATTTTTGTAATTCAAACTTACCGTGTTGGCATAGGACCCAAATAACGGTCATAAACCAACACCCAAAAATTAGGGCTGCCCCAAAATAGGGCAAGACTAGGGCGCGGGTGCCCAAGTTCTCCCCCCTATTTTGGGTAGGGTCAAGCTCAAAGGGTCCTCCTAGGTCCCATTTGTCATGTTACCTAGGGCTCATTCCATCGTGATGACAAATTATGAAATAAGATGTCCTAAGTGCATGCAAAAGACCCAGGAGCTAAACCTTAAGAGGGAAAAGCCCCCAAGGGGACATTTTCTGATGTTACACATTGTCAAACCAGGGAATCATAATATTCTTGGATGATGCTAGTACTATGTGTACAGTTAAGGATTTCTGAGTTTTAATCTAGAGGTCGTGTAAGGGAATCATCTAACTAGAGAAAACACAATTCAATTACAAAGATTGACAATATTCTAAGTAAGCAGGAATGATAGAAAATAACTAAGTTCATTCAACACAACAGTAATCAAATGATCCTATGTAACTTCTAAATAAAAGAACAACTAAATATTGGTTCAGTTGGTGATCACTTTGACTCAATAACATAAATTACCATAGTTAAACTATTTCACATTACTCCTAACAATCATACATCAATCACACACACACACACACACACACACACACACACACACACACACACACATATAATTTATAAACTGAACATATGAACAAAGTGGAGAGACACAATACCTCAAGTGGCTGACTTGAGTGACTATGATCCCACAAGATCTAGCTAAATCTCTACTGAATCTTTGTAATCATTAACAAAACTCAAAACATATATTCATTTATTGAATGTTGAAGTAAAAATGATACAACAAAATCTGATACTTTATCTCTATCTATCTCTACATGAAACAAAATCTAATCTTCCATAGACAAGATCAACATTGTCTATATGAATAAAACTACTGAACAATAAATGCTATAACTTCCCATTATCCAACATAGGAAAAGGACTTTATTACAAAGAAAACTAGAAATAGGAAACTAAACTAACATGAAGGTAGCATAGATGATACAATCCTATTGTAACTCTATCTCCTAGTATTCATGAAGAATGATCAAAACTAGGAACAAAACATAGAGCATGATCTAGATTCCTCCATCATTCAAGGCTGCATCATTTATCAGTATCTCCTTCAGCTGCGAATTGTCTAGTGGTCTTCATGATATGAAGCCACACTCTTGCTGCATGAGGAGTTAGTACATCACATGGTATCTATGCATCACTATTACTGAAATCAACATAAAGTACTAACATATTCCATGAGCATTCAACCATTCACACATAATTAATTAACAACATATTATATACCATCTTCATGCTTCAATGTCTTAAGGATAATCATAGACATAATTAGTGCATATAGAAGTCTAGAAATGTCTTAGGAAATAGGTACTTAAGCAATAAAAATAAGACAAAACATGGTCTCATCACACCCCCAACTAATCATGTTGTTGTTCCTCCAACAACCAAGGTCTCAGATTGCATTGGAGAGCTATCTCTCTAGTCTATTGGTTCTTCTACTCCTCTTTCCTATTTGAGGTAGAAGCCCATCTATTCTGCCAACCTATTCCACCTGGCCTGTTCTATTGCCTGATTTGTCTTCTGCCCCATCCAATGTGGAATGGGATAAAGAAGTAGATGAGGATGGAATACTAATGGAAGCCAGGTTATAACATGTTCATTAGCTGACCTTATATATCTCTATGCCCTGTTAATTTCTACTGAGAGGTTAAATACTAAGTGAGGCTCTTTCCTTTGTAGTGCTGGTGTCAATTCTTTCCATCTACCTTGTGAGAAAACCAAAGCTTCCTTACCAATATTTTCCACCAATTCCATGAATTTTTGATAGTCCATGGCTCTACATTCCAATAGTTTTGTTTCTACCTCTTTATGTTCAATTAAATTAATGCATTCCTCCACTATCTTTTGAGGATTCAGGGATTTTGCCTTGAGTTTGAGAGGAAGTGACTTTTTCTCTTTCATTATATTGTTGTTGTTTCTCACCTCTCCTATGCTCATTTTGAATAAATGAGGCTAGGGCCTTCAATTGTACATCCCCAATAACAACTAGGGGATTCTAGTGAGTTTCATAAGGAATGACAAGTTCATGTAGGTAGAATTCACACAGTTGGTTTTGCATTTCAGGGGCAGCTCTTTGGTAAGTTGATAAAAATAAGCCATGTGTAAAAAGGGAGACTGAGGCATCATTATAGAGTTGGCTAAACTAAAATCTTAGATACTGCTCCTACAGATAGAGGGCATAAACCCTAGCAAGTGGCCTACATCTGATCAATTGCACAGTCATGTCTGCCATTCTATCTACTTTAAATTTTAAGCTCTTTATTTCTATGTTTTTCATCTCTATTTCCTTGCTATGTTTCTCCTCCAGTTCACCTTGTTCTTGTTGGAATTAGGCCGGACAACTGAGAGGGGGGGTGAATTAGTTGTCCCAAAAACTTTAACACTTGCAGCAATTAATTCTTCTTTTTCACTTAAAATAGATTAATGATGTAAACATTAAAGCATGAATCAACAACACATGAGAAGAAACAAATGAACACACTTGACACCAAGATTTTTAACATGGAAACTCGGTTAAGGGAAAACCACAGTGGGGGTTAACCCACAAGATTTATACCCTGTTAAAAGTACTTGAAAGAAATGGAAAGGCACTTGCCTTCGGACACATTGCCCAGAGCTCACTACACAAAGAGGCTCACTGCCTACAGGAATTTATACTTCATACAGAAAGATTTAACTGAGAAATAGCATCATCAACATGCCTAGTTCAGTCTCATTGAAAGCTCATAAAAACTTCTGCTCTACCCCAAACACTTCTTCACTATCTCTTCATCCTTTGGTACTCTTGTTCTTCTGCTTCTCCTCTTTTGTGCTCTACCTCTGAACCTTTCTTAGGATTTTATCATTTTCGCACAAGGATGATTTTCCACAACTTAACAACACTTCTTTATATGCTTCATCAACTTTGGAATAAACATCAAGGTCGACACTACAAAAATTTGACTTAATGTGAATCACTAAGCTATCGGCCGAGCATAAATGGGACTCAAATCTTCCTTGATCAACACTCCGTGCTCCATAGGATTGCTCTTAGATCATTCGCAACATGCTTGAATCACCCGGTTGGCCAAGACTGGGAAGAACAACAACACCAAAGAAGAAATATTCAACAACCCGCTCAATCTTCAATGTGGACCTCCAACATAGAAGGCACACGATCTAGAGACCTCCACAAGCTCATTAAATTCAACAATAACATCCACACTAGTCCAAATCAACAAAATCACTTACATCTTCATCTGGTACCTTAAGAACACTGTCTGCCATGACTGTCACACTAGAAAGATTGCTTACGGACCTCCAAACCATGAACCACTTGAGTTGATGACACACACTGACTTCCCAAACATGTCTCTAGATCCGCAGATCATAGTGTTTCATTTGCAGAGCAATCTGGACCAATTTCTTGTCACTCTGTCTCTTCTGAACACTAAAAAACCCAGTTCCACTCAGATGGCCATAACTTCTTGAAATCTTTATGCGGACCTCTCAAATCTTAACTGGAGCTACTTATGACAATCCTCTACACAGTCATTTGGTTTGTGTACTTAGATCTTCATCAATTTTCTCAATATCCTCAACATTTTAGTCTTCTAACCAGATAACAATATAGGATACAGTTGACATCAATGGCAACAAGGATATATTGACATCAATGACAACACTGCTTAGGCACCTATTTGTAACAATCTCCCCCTTTGTCATTGATGGCAACATATGATGTGAAAAACTAATTTACCCATCAAGACAAGAGCTTCTTCCTCTTATTCCTATCACACCTGCAACCATTTTTCTTTACATCTGCCCCTTTTATCAGCAACTAGTTTTTCACATGACTTATCTCCCCCTTTGACATCAATGGCAAAGGGCACATATTTGCAATCTTTTCTCCCCCTTTTTGTTTCAGACTGATCTCTCAAATTTGCATACTGACTACTTCCCCCGAGTAGTACCTCCTTAACATCAATTCAGATCACAAGATATTACTGTGAATTCCACCAGACTGATGCACCCTAGTGTATCTTAGTTCTGATTACGAGGGGTAATAACCCCTAACTTCTCTCTGAGATACTCAAAAGTATCCTTGGGTAGAGGCTTAGTGAAAATATCCGCAATTTAATCCTTTGAAGAAACAAACTCCAATCCAACTTCATTCTCATTAACCTTCTCTCTCAAGAAGTGAAACTTGATTGATATATGCTTTGTCTTTTAATGCAACACCAGATTCTTTGAGATGCTTATTGCACTTCAATTATCATAAAAGATTGTAATAGGCTCCTCAAACACAATTCTGATGTCTTTCAACATTTTCTTTATCCGCAGAACTTGAGTACAATTGTTTGCTATTGCTATATACTCTGCCTCTACAGTAGACAAAGATATTGCCTCTTGCTTTTTGCTCATCCAAGAAACCAATCTCCTTCCGAAAAAGAATGCACCACCACTAGTACTTTTCCTGTCATCCACATCTCCTACCCAATCAGCATCTGTGTATGCATGAAGAGTGAAGTTATTATCCTTTGGATACCATAATCCATAATCAAGTGTCCCTTTGAGATATCTATAAATTATTTTAACTGCTACAACATGGGATTCTCTAGGATCAGCTTGAAATCTAGCAACAAGTCCAACTGCATTCATGATATTAGGTTTGGTCTAAGTCAGATAGAGCAGTCCTCCAATCATTGATCTATACCTTTTCTAATTTTCCTTAGGGGAGTCATCATATTTATTCAACTTGCATCTGGTTACCATGGGTGTACCCATAGGCTTTGAATCTTCCATTCCAAACTTTTTCAACAATTCTCTCACATACTTAGATTGAGATATGAAGATATCTTTATCTGACTGAATGATTTGCAAACCTAAGAAGAAATTCATTTCACCAAACATGGACATCTCAAATTCACTCTACATCTGATTAGCAAATGCTTTGCGCATACTCTCATTTCCACCAAAAATGATATCATGAACAAATATCTCAACAATCAGAATGTGCTCATGATCAATCTTGAAGTAAAGATTACTGTCAGCAGTGCCTTTGCTATATCCTAGCTTTAGAAGATACTTATCTAATCTTGCATACCAGGCACTTGGGGCTTGTTTGGGTCCATACAATGCTTTCCTCAACCTCTAGACCATATTTCTCTAATCAGACAACTAAAATCCTTCTAGTTGCTCAATGTAGACTTCTTCCAATTCTCCATTCAGGAATGATGACTTGACATCCATCTGATAGACCTTGAAATCTTAGCTCAGACACTATTCTTCTTGCTCTCTTTGAATGCAAAGTGATTCAAATGAAGAGTGAATGACCTTTTTATGCTTTGTAAAACCTAATTTGCCTTTGTAATAAATGCTTTGCCCTAACACATTCGGTTACACTATTTCTGCATACAGTTGACCTTTAATTGCTCCACAAATCATCGTATCCACTTCTTTTCTTTCAGAAATCCTTTCAAATGATCTGTAATAACTCAAATTATTTTCTCTCATCATGCCAAATTCAGGCACCCACTTATTGGCTGGGGGAATTTGAGTTTTAATGCCTCTCCCCCTAAGCTAGAGCTCCTAATTAAATTTCTAGAGGAATTGTCAGCACCAGATTCTGGTGCGGACCCATTACTATTTTTCATAACACTTTTCTTGACCCATGTCTTGCTCATTTCATTCTGGATCTCATTCACATCAATTTGCCCTTGCCTTTGTCTTATCTCTACTCATCCAATTTTCTGTTTACTGGACCTCTTCTTTCATTATTCCTGCTTCTACAAAATCTTGCAAAATGACCAGATCGATTATAGTTGAAGCACACAATATTTCTTTGACCATTTGATTGATTTCCTCTTGATCTGTACTAATTGGCCATGTGTCTAAATTCATTGCATGCAAAACAGTAGCCATTAAAGGAATTTCCATTTCCTCTATTGTTATAGTTATTCATTATCATACTTCTGCATTCATTAGATCTATGACCATACCTCTTACAATTGAAGCATTGACTAGAGAAGGATGGACTACTTTGATTCACTCTACTTCTGCATTGAGTGTCTATATGACCAAATTTATTGCACTTGAAACAATTGCCATTGAAAGATGGATACCTTTGAGCATTGGGTTGTTTTACTAGAGGTCTTCTAGGATTCCTTCTTTGATTTCTTGTATCAGGATTTCTTTGACCGGATCCAGATCTCTCAGCTTTCTCAAATCCTAGACCATGGTTATCATCTGCCTTCTTCTGACTATCAAGCAGCACTTTAATTTTAGCTGAGCTTATTTTGAATTTCTCTTTATATTCATTAGCAACTTATAGGTCATGTTTGAGAATGACAATTTGTCTTTCAAGTTCTCTTTCGTTGTCTCTACTTTCATGTAGATCAGACTCTAGATGGCTAGCAATTCCATCTAATTTGCAGTATTCTTTTGTTCTTTCTTTCAGAGTTTGTTTCAGGTCTTCTTTAGTCTTCTTTCTTTCCTTAATTTCTTTGGTTAACCTCATCACCCTAGATTCCATTTCATGTTTTAGAACAACTTCTTTTGCTAACTTCTCACATTCCTTTGTCTTCTCTTTCAGGGTCTTATCCATGTCATTGTCCTCATTATGTTTTCCTAGTTGAAGAAGTATCTCCTTCCTCTTCCCATTAGATTTACTCAATTTTTCTTTTAAGATCTCAATGCATTCTTCAACATCTTTAAGATTTTCTTGTAGTTCTTTGACTTCTGCTCTGGACTGGTCAAAATCATCTAAAGTGAGTTGAAGTTGTTCATTGAGGTTGTATGAATCCATTGTAATACCTTCCCAGATCTTCCTCAAGTTGTTAGGCTTCTCCCAAGGAACCTTTCTCTGATACCAATTGTTGGAATTAGGCTGGACAACTGAGAAGGGGGGGTGAATCAGTTGTCCCAAAAACTTTAACACTTGCAGCAATTAATTCTTCTATTTCACTTAAAACAGATTAATGATGTAAACATTAAAGCATGAATTAACAACACATGAGCAGAAACAAATGAACACACTTGACACCAAGATTTTTAACGTGGAAACCTGGTTAAAGGAAAACCACGGTGGGGGTTAACCCACAAGATTTGTGCCTTGTTAAAAGTACTTGAAAGAAATGGGAAGGCACTTGCCTTCAGGCACACTACCTAGAGCTCACTACTCAAAGAGGCTCATTGCCTATAGGAATTTATATTTAATACAGAAAGATTTAACTGAGAAATAGCATCTTCATCATGCCTGGTTCAGTCTCATTGAAATCTCACAAAAACTTCTACTCTACCCCTTGAACACTTCTTCACTATCTCTTCATCCTTTGCTGCTCTTGTTCTTCTGCTTCTCCTCTTCTATGCTCTGCCTCTGAACCTTTCTTAGGATTTTATCATTATCGCACAAGGATGATTTTCCACAACTCAACAACACTCCTTTATATGCTTCATCAACCTTGGAATAAACATCAAGGTCGGCACTACAAGCATCTGGCTTAATGCAAATCACTAAGTTGTCAGGAAAGCATAAATGGGACTCAAATCTTCCTTGATCAACATGCCACGCTCCATTAGATTGCTCTTAGATCATCCGCAACATGCTTGAATCATTCGGTTGGCCAAGACTGGGAAGAATAGAAACACCAAAGAAGAAATCTTCAACAACGCACTCAATCTTCAATGCGGACCTCCAACACAGAAGGCACACGAACTAGAGACTTCCACAAGCTCATTGACTTCAACAATAACATCCACACTACTCCAAATCAACATAATCACTTGCATCTTCATCTGGTACCTTAAGAACACTGTTTGCCATGACTGTCACACTAGAAAGATTCCTTACGGACCTCCAAACCATGAACCACTTGAGTTGATGACACACACTGACTTCCCAAACATGTCTCTAGATCCGTAGATCATAGTGTTTCATTTGTGGAGCAATCCGGACCAATTTCCTATGACTCTATCTCTTCTGGACACTACAAAACCTGGTTCCACTCATATGGCCATAACTTCTTCAAATCTTTATGTGGACCTCTCAAATCTTAATTGGAGCTACTTCAGACAATCCTCTACATAGTCATTTGGTCCGCATACTTAGATCTTCATCAATTTTCTCAATATCCTCAACATTTTAGTCTTCTAACCAGACAATAAAATAGGACACAGTTGACATCAATGGCAACAAAGATATGTTGACATCAATGACAACACCACTTAGGCACCTATTTGTGATAGTTCTTTTACTAACTTATCTATCTCATTCCATAGTTACAAGGTAACTGTAAATAAGGTAGTTGGAGCAGGTTCCTCAGACTACTCTTCTAACCGCACAGGCTCTTGATTCCTTCTATTGATCTCAATGATGGCCAATTGGGCCAAATGTTCAAGTCCCGACTTCTATTTCTGGAAGACATGTAACTAATCCTCTAACTTTTTAACCCTATCATTCAACCTAGTTTCTTTCTGTTGAAAGTCCCTCAATTTCTTCTCCAACTCTACAATTTTTTACATTGCTAGTTGTAACTTATCTTTCTCACTCTCTATTGTATCTTTAGAGTCTAACAATAACTCTTCTTCCTAAGGTTCATCTCGAGGGTTTGAGAAATCTGGTTCTTCAGTTTCAGAGGGAGGTTTATGACTTTTTCTGGCTGTCCATAAATCTTCCTCCTCAGACTCTACATCAAATTTCAGGACAAGTGTATAACCCAATTTTTTCTGCTCTCTGTCAACAAACATGTGTTCCTTCTCAGAGTCTATATCAATATCAACAACATTCCTTTTTTTAGGTTCCCTTAAAAGTTATTTTTCCTTTAGGCGACTTGAAGACCTACATGATTGAGTAGGTGTTCCTTGTTTCTTCTTAACTTTGGAAGAAGAAGAGGATGATTTCCTTTTCTTGGTGGATTTTGAAATAGAAGGGGTTTCATAGGTAGTTTCAGGTGCTGGGGTTTCATAGGTAGTTTCAGATGCTATGGGTAGTGAGCTAGAAGCTACATGCTATAGTTTTTATTTTGACTTCTTTTTGTGGATAGAAGTCTATGAGGATACATGTTCTAGTAAGGGGGTTGAAATTGGTGAGACTGTAGGTGTAGAAGAACTAGCAAGTCTTTCAATAGGTTTATCAGAGCTCAGAGCTGGCTGCTCCTCAACAATTGCATCGCAATGGGTAGTGAAGCTTCTAGGTGAGAAGAGGTTGCTGGATCTTCCTCTTCTTCTCCTGTTTGTAAATTTTCTACACGTGCCTCCTCTTCTCTCTCTAGTTCAACACCTACAAGCCCCTCATTGACACGATTAACTTCAAGAAACCTTTCCAAAGAAAACTCAAGGTAATGGATAGATAGACTCCTCTTTACTAATAGCATAATCAAACCATGATGAGACAAGGAAGATTGGTAGTTTTTCTTTCTATATTTAGCAGACATCCTTTTTAATAAATTCAACAAAAAATCTGGGACATTTACTACCCTCCCATGACAAAGATGGCTTAGGATTTTAAAATGTACAATATAGAGTAAAGACTACCTCCCATCACAAGTAAGGTATTTAATAATGTAGGTAGCTATAGATGTCCATAACTAGGGTAAGGAAAGTCATTTTGTACCTTAAGATATCGATTCCATCCTTTCTCCTAGTTGTATGAACTTGGCCCTTACAGAAATGGTGTCTGCTCTTATAGGGAATTTTTCTCTAGCTACCTGTAGCCTTGTAACTTCAGCTATAGCTACTACAGTCATGTCAACCCTTAAACCTTTCATTGTAGCTTCCTCTTTATGGACTATCTCTGTAAACTATTGAGTAATGTTCTCATCATATTATGTTATTCTTAGAAAATATTGCAACCATCCTACCTGTTGAAAAATCAGCAAACACTCCCCGTCAGCTAATAGTGTTGAGTGAACAGTAGGCTCTCTTCTAATCAAGTCACTACCCATCGTGATATCTCATGAAAATGCTAAATCCCCTATTGTCAATTCTCTTAATTCTCTATTCTCAGTTCTACGCACTAGAGCCTTATTACTAGTTGCTTTTGCCAATTGCTTAGTCTATTTAGCTTGTATGTTATGTGGAAAATGGTAATAATTATGGAGTAAGGGATTAAGAAATTTGAATGTAAGTGAAATAATTTAGTATCCCCCCCACCTATAAGTTCATTTGTCCTCAAATGACAAGACATGCCAGTGGTATAGAGGAATGGGTTTGAAGCATGTAGAAGTGCTATTATATGTAGAATTAATGATGTGCAAACAATGAAAGTCATAAAATAAGCAGCAATAAATGTTAATTAAAGCAAATTGCAAGATAAATACCATTGAGGTTATGCTGAAATTGGAATTGTTGCATTGAAATATGATTGCATGGTGGTTTGAGTTGATGTGCTCGATGAACGAGCCAGAGTGAATCACAATGATGTGATAGGGAAAAGATGTGCTGATAGAATATGCAGTAGATGTGTGAAACATAGCAAGCATTAGCACAATCTAGTAGAAGATGGTGTGAGAAAATGTGTTGGAGGCATTAGTGGCTATAGGTAATAGTGGCTGCATGCATGGATGCAAGTAGGACATGAAATGAACAGGTACCATGTGCATTGGCTACAGGTGCAGCTGGTATAGGTCCCAAGTGAATGAAAAACCCTTGGCTGTAGGTGCAACAAATATAGGTCCCATGGAACAATAGGTTGCCTTTGGCTACAGATCCCTTTAGTGAAGTGGGGTAATGCCAAAGGATATCACTAGTGTATCATGCTAACTGAAGTGATGGAGTTTGTACTCTGATTGGAAGATCACCTTATTTTATTGCTATTGCTATGTGATGTGTGTTTTTATTTATGTACAAAGTTTGTAGAACTCAAACTTACTATGGAACTTCAGTCAAGCTAGCAGCTTGATCTATTACTGGAATAGTATGATTAGCTGATACTTGGCTGGAATCCTCATCAGAGGTAGAGGGATGGGGATCCTCAGTCAAACTGGTAGCTAGATTTGGTGCTAGAACATTATTTTTAGCTACTACTTGGTTGGAGATCACTTCTGAGGCAAGAGGCTCTAGAACTTTACTATCCATATCTACCTTTAATTGTTGAAGAAATGCAGCTTTACTTAAAGGCTTCTTATACAATTTCAATCGATGCCCATTAACCATTAGTGAGAATCTAACTTGGTCAATTGTAGTTAATTGGACTACACCATTTGGGAAAACTTCCTTGATCTCGTAAGGACCTAACCACCTAGTCTACAATTTGCCCTTATGATCTTTATACCTAGAGTCATAGAGAAGTGCCCAATCACCTGCCTGAAAGTCCTTGGTTTTGATATAATGATCATGCCATTTGATTCTCTAGTTTTGTACTAATTAAGTGTGATGAACTGCTTCCATCCTGAGCTCCTCCAAGGCATTAAGCTGATGCAATCTTTCCTTTTGATCTATTGACAGGTCCATACCAAGTTGGACAATTGTTCTCAATATTTTATATTTAAACTCAATAGGAAGGACAACCTTCTTTCCATAAACTAACTCATATGGTGTGTACCCTGTTGTTGTCTTCCATGTAGTTCTATATGCCGAAACTACTTCAGAGAGTCTTGCTGCCCAATCTTTCTTATGCACCGCAACTATCTTTGTCAATATTACCTCAAGCTCTCTATTGGTTACCTCAAATTGACCATTTGACTGTGGATGATAGGGAGTGGACTTTTTATGTCTAATTTTGTACTCCTGAATAAGGCTAGCAATCAGTGCAGATGTAAATTGTGGCCCTTGATCTGTGACTATTTCCCTTGGGACCCCATACCTTGTAAATATTTATTCATAGTGGAATGTAGAAACCTTACTATCTCTAGCTACTGTCAAGGATTTTACTTCTACCCATTTTGTAAGGTAATCAGTGCAAACAAGTATATATTCCTTGTGGTTAGAAGGTGGATCTATGGGTCCAATAAAATCAATGCCCCATTTGTCAAATGGTGTGACCACTAGTTGTGGTTGTAGAGGCATTTCATCACTTGTTGTAGGTCTGGCCATCCTTTGACAATGGTCACATCTTGTATAGAGAGTTGTATCTTTATGTAATGTTGGCCAATAATATCCAATATTTAGAATTTTGACTATTGTCCTCTTGGCTGAAAAGTGTCCACCACAAGGCTCTGTTATGGGAAAATTGGTGTAAATGAATAATCAATGATATCAACAATACCCAATAACTCAATGAAATAAGAAACAAATAAATCAATCAAAAAAAGAACTTCAAACCTTTGCAAACCTCTTCACTTCATGGCTTCCATTGATTGCCTATCGTAAATGATCTTGTCTATGAATATGGCCCTCAGAAGCTGCACTTCCTTGCTATTCCAAGATGTCAAGTGGGAATGGCTATGATACTTTATTGCAATGAAGATGAGCTTCACAACAATGGTAATGGTATGGTAACAAGTTGATCGCAAGCAAATGGAATGACTTGGGTGCCAAAGGCGCGCTATAATTCCTGCAGAGTAAGGGTATTAAAAGCTTGGATGATAGAAATGGAGGAATTGGGTTCAATTTATAGACTTGTGAGAGAGAAGATCAACAATATAGAAAGAATAAGAAGATCAACGGTTGAGAAGACTTGAGAGAATGTGCACAAATAGAAAGAAGACAAGTGTCACACAAAAAGTTGTTTTGTTTGAGTTAACTGCTTTCTTTTATAAAGATAAGATATGCTTTTATAAATTAGAAAGGTTTTTCTAATTTAAGAGTTATTGATAAAAACAAGGTTGATTGAGTCAGTTAGCTCAACTTGTGATTTGCTTTTGCATGATTTTGAGAGAAATTAAATAATAAATTATTTAATTTTGTGTGCATGAAGAAGAAGAATTATTTTTAGAAGATTTGGAAGATTTCTGAGGAATTAGAAGATAAGAAAGCAAATTAAATAAATAAATTTATTTAATGGTTTGTGCATACTTTTGGAAAAATAAATAAAATATTTGATTATATTCTATATTTAGAGATTGAGAGAATTTAAATAAATTTGATTGATGTATTTAAATTTGGAGGAAGAAATGATTTAATTAAATAATTAAGAATTATTTAATTGTTTGGAAGAATTAAATTAAATAAAGGATTTTATTTAATTATTGACTTTAGAAGAGGTAATTAAATATTTTGATATATAATTAACTTAGAGGAATATGAATCAAATAAATAAATTTGATTTATTTATTTATTGATAGAAGAATTAGACTTAAATAAATATTAAGAATATTTATTTAGACAGAGTCGTGTCATTTTTAGGCATATACAGGTTCATCATGACAACCTCTAAGAATGTCATACACTTCATCTTCTCTAATACACCTTCTCATAATATGATCAGGTCATATATAGAAGAGATAACCAGATACCCATGAATAGGGAAAGCTACGCTCCACAAGGTGGCACCTCTCTCTGGGTGAGAGGTGTGGATGTGTTTTCCCTATGACTAGATAATTTGCTATATCTGCATAACAAGGAGTTTGTATTGTCAATGCAAATAAGTGTTCATCTAGAAAAGAATCATCAATGACTGGGTCCTCATTACAAGTAGGGAGCCTAGAGAGGAAGTCAACAACAACATTGGCCTTCCCTAGCTTGTCTACAATGGTGATATCAAATTTCTGAAGGAGCAGTAACCATCTAACCAATCTGCCACTTACCACTAGTTTATTCATAAGATATCTTATTGTTGCATGGTCAGTGTGAATGAAAACAGGATACCCAGTGATATAATGCCTGAACTTATTAATTGCATAAACAATAGCTAACATTTCTTTCCTAGTAACAGTATAGTTAAGTTCAACACCTTGAAGATTCTTGCTGATGTAGTAAATTGCATATTCCACATTCCCTTCTTTTTGTCCTAACACAACTCCTACTGTAAAATTAGAAGCATCTATATGTATATGGAAAGTTATTACCCAATTAGGTTTGCTGAGTATAGGTGTCTTTGTTAATGACTCTTTGAGATGGTCAAAGGATATCTGACAGTCAGTTGTCCAATTAAATTCTACATCTTTAGAGAGTAAGACAAACAAAGGAGAAATAATTTTACTGAAATCCTTTATAAATCTTCTATAATACCCTGCATGACCTAGAAAGCTTCTGACATCTTTCTATTTTTGAGGAATAGGTAAGTTGAAATGATTTCAATTTTGTGTAGATCCACTTGAATTCCTACTTTGGACATAAAGTGGCCAAGCACTACTCCTTGCATCATCATGAAACATTTTTCATGACTAAGGGGCAGGTTATGATCTTGACATCTCTATAATACTTTTTCAAGGGTCTTCAAGGCCCCCTCATAAGACTCTCCATAAGTGGTAAAATCATCCATATAAACTTCCATAGAGTCATGGACAAGGTCAACAAAAATGATTAAAACAAATCTCTAAAATGTGGCAGGTGCATTACAGAGTCCAAATGGAAGGACATAATAGGCATATGTCCCCCATGGGCATGTGAATGTGGTCTTATCCTAGTCTTCAGGGGCTATCTTGATCTGGTTATATCCACTGAATCCATCAAGGAAAGAAAAATACTTTTTACAAGCCAAGGAGTCTAGGACCTTGTCAATGAACAAAAGAGGGAAATGATCTTTCCTAGTGGCAGTATTTAATTCTCTGTAGTCTACACAAACTCTCCACTTACCTCCTTTATTTGGAACTATTACCAGTGGAGACACCCATTGGCTATCTGATATTGGGTATATGAATCCTACATCCAATAATTTCTACAATTCATTCTTCACTATGTCTCTTACTGCAGGGTTCATCCTTCTTTGAGGTTGCCTAATTGGTCGACATCCTTCATTAATGTATATCCTATGCATGCAAAGGTTAGGGTCAATTCCCTTCATATCATGATAGTCCCATGCAAATGTTGTATTATGAGTTTGCAACATTTTAATCAGTTCATTCTTCTGGACAAATGTCAATTCACTATTGATGTTAAGTGTTCTCCCGGGTGTAATGTCAACTGGTGCTACCATAGGCATCACAGAGGAAATATCCAACCCTGATAAGTTGAGACTACAACTATGAGGCAGCAACTGATGAAGCATTCTGCTAGTGGAAGCATAGGCTAGAATATTGATTGTAGGTAGAACATTGTGAAGGGGGCAGACCATACATATTAGACATGGGTCTTGTTGTATATATGTTCTATAATTTTTTTGTATGACATTGGAAAGAACTTCATCTTTGTCCTGGATAGCCAATAGTGGGTATCTTTCAATTGTCATTAATGTCTGAAGAGAATATTGGTCAAGATCCCCTAGTTCTAGCCAAATAGATTGCTCCATATCAGCAAAAGGTTGAGCAGGTGGATAAAGGACCAACTTCTTTGTTACATTCCCATTGGAAATTATCATATTTCTTGACCAACATCCTATGAAGGCATCTGTTGTTGCCAGCCAGGGTCTCCCTAGGATGAATGGATATCCTCCTAGGCTAGCCTTGGGCTTCAAGACCATAAAGTCTATAGGGTATTCCCATGGATCCAATGTAATGACAAGATCTTCAATAACCCCTTCTGGCTTGACTGTGGACCTATTTGCTAGTTGGAGCACTGTGGGAGTAGGTCTATGGTTATCTAATTGAAGTTTATTCATTGTTTCTTTTGTCATTACATTGATGGTTACACCTAGATCAATCAAGGTGTTTTTGATAAGGGTACCATTGATGTTTACATCAATTACAGGGCTTCCAAGATCTACATATTTTGGAATAGCCAAGTTACCTAAAATGATATCAACAATTTGTCCTATAACATTAACTGTTTGAGTATCTTTTCTCTTCCTTCACGGTTTCTTGAGACATAACTCCCTTATAGCCCTGGTATATATAGGTACATCCTTGATAGCTTGGATAAGGGGAATTTTAACACAGAAATTCTTTAGCTACCCCATGAAATCAAAATTAGGCTCAGATGAAGTCAGTGGAAGGTGCATTTTTATTCTCTTTGGAAATGGAGGGCTTCTTGTAATGTTTTCTTCTTGCAGAGAGATTTTCTCAGAAGGCTTCTACTGGTTATTCAGATGGTTGTCAATAACAGAGGGTTATTCCCCATCAGGAAGTTCTGTGATGAGTGGTGATGATGGTCCAGCAAGCATCTTTCCTAAGTGCAGGTGCATATCACTAACTTCAACCGTAAAGGTTGGGTATTGGATGGCCTCATTAGTATAGGTCTGTTGAACAAGCTTGTTGTTAGGGTTAGGTGTAGGTTGTGTTGGCAATTGAGTGGCTTTAGGTAGGGCAGGAGTAGGTGAGGTTGTATTTGGCATAAGGGCAAGCTGCTGAGGTAGGGCTTGCTATGGTTGCAGGTAGTTCACATTTGGATTTTGCCAAGATTGGTTCCCACGCCACTATTGTGGCCATGGGTTTGGATTGGCTTGTCATTCTGGATTATAATTTGAAGATTGGGATGGTTTCTGTGGCCATGCCCCCTATTGCTGGGTCCAACTAGGTGGCATGGTTGCCCATTATTGATGTGGCTAGTTATACCAAGGTGCATTGTTCCAATTATGAGGGTTTGAAATAGGTGGTGCAAATGACATGGAATTGGTCAAGGGGTCTTGAGGCATACCTTGTCTTTGTTGCCATGGCCTTCATTGTACAATGTAGAACACTTGACCTTCTTCATCTTCTATGGCTTTGAAATCTACTTTCTCATTCCTTCCCTCAGAAATACTAGAAAATCCCTTGCATCAACAATTGGCCTTCTTCTGTCAACAATGTGGACAGTATTCACTCAATGCTATGTCTGATGCCTCTTGTTTCTTCTTTATGTGCAAAGTGTCTAGATGTGTTGCCAGATGGCTTATGATATCCTCTTTCATGTTTGACAGGAGATTATTGAGTTCTACCCTAGAGACTCCAGTGGATGATTTACTTGAAGTCAAGGTTCTAAAACCTCTATTTTTCTTTAGAGTAAAGCATGAATAGTTTCTACAAATTTGACAAATTTCATCAAATCCTAGCTGAGAGATATCTCCTGCTCCAATTAAATTGAGTGCATCCATACATTCTTCACTCACACCTCTTAGGAAGACCATCTTGAGTGACTCTGGAGAGAGCCTATTATGTCTTTACTTCTTGAGGCAAAATTGAAATCTCTCAACATAATCTTCTAGGAGCTCATCTTCTTTTCATGACATCCTAAATATGTCATCCCCTTTCATATCTTTGCCACGACAATAATCCTGATATTTCTGCAGAAACTTCTCCTTCATGGTGGCCCAAGTAGTTACATAATTCTCACCCAGACCCATAAACCATCTTAATGCAGCATCCTTGAGGGTGGCTGGGAAGAGCTTGAGCTTGTATGCATCTGTAGTGTAGTCATAACTCCTACAGAGTACATCAAACTCAAAGAGAAATGTATCAGGGTCTTCAGTGATTAGCCCATGAAAGTTTGGTAGAGCTGAAGGAGGGATAATTTTTTAAGGTGTCAACTCTTTTCTAGTTTGTAATAGGAAAGGCAAAGGTAACTAGTTTAGCTGGGTTCTCTACTTCTTCATCTGTTATGATGCCTTGGTTCCAATCTACAATATCTTCAAAATCCTTAGTGCTCTCTAGACCAAGGGATGATTCAAAGTGTTCATCTTCTTCTTCTATTGAACTAGTTGGAAGAAACCTCCCTCTATGGTCTCTTGGCCGCCGTATACAATAATGTATAAGCTAATGGCTCTGCTCCTGCACCATGTTAGTGAATAGTTTGGAGACGGATTGAATATCTAAGTGATCCTAAATGCTGAAAAGTAGTATTTCCTAGTAAAACAAGTACAAGCATAAATCAACAAGAACTTAGAAACTCTAAACCTTAGCACCATCCTTGGCAACGACGCCAAAAATGTTGAACACCTTTATTAACCAATACATTGATGCAGAAAGGACATGTGCACTACTCAATGGACCAACAGATCCTATATCAAGCAACCTACCCGTTATATAATGTGTTACATTTACATTGTCAAACCAGGGAATCATAATCTTCCTGGATGATGTTGGTACTATGTGTACAATTAAGGATTTCTAAGTTTTAATCTAGAGCTCATGTAAGGGAATCATCTAAATAGAGAAAACACAATTCAATTACAAAGATTGACAATATTTTAAGTAAGCAGGAATGATAGAAAATAACTAAGTTCATTCAACACAGCAGTAATCAAATGATCCCATGTAACTTCTAAATAAAAGAACAACTAACTATTGGTTTAGTCGGTGATCACCTTGACTCAATGGACTGAATAACATAAATTACCAAAGTTAAACTATTTCACATTACTCATAACAATCATACATCAATCACACACACACACACACACACATAAACATACAATTTATAAACTGAACATATGAACAAAGTGGAGAGACATAGTACCTCAAGTGGCCAGCTTGAGTGACTATGATCCCACAAGATCTAGTTAAATATCTATTGAATCTTTGTAATCATTAACATAACTCAAAACATATATTCCTTTATTGAACGCTGAAGTAAAAATGATACAACAAAATCTGATACTATATCTCTGTCTATCTCTACATGAAGCAAAATCTAATCTCCCATAGACGAGATCAACATTGTCTATATGAATAAAACTATTGAACAATAAATGCTATAACTGCCCATTATCCAACAATGTAGGAAAATGAATTTATTACAAAGAAAACTAGAAATAGGAAACTAAACTAACATGAAGGCAGCATAGATGATATAGTCCTACTGTAACTCTATCTCCTAGTATTCATGAAGAATATCAAAACTAGGAACAAAACATAGAGTACAATCTAGATTCCTCCATCATTCAAGACTGCATCATTTATTGAAAGATAACCATCACAAAGTCATGGATGACTCATCCCAATCAATTCAGGATCTTCTTCACTTGGTTGTAGGTACCCATATCATCTACTATGGATATCAACATCTCCTTTAGCTGCGGGTTGTCCAACGGTCTTCATGATATGAAGCCACACTCTTGTTGCATGAGGAGTTAGTACAACACATGGTATCTATGCATTACTATTACTAAAATCAACATAAAGTACTAACATATTCCATGAGCATTCAACCATTCACACATAATTAATTAACAACATATTATATACCATCTTCATGCTTCAGTGTCTTAAGGATAATCATAGACATAATTAGTGCATACAGAAGTCTAGAAATGTCTTAGGAAATAGGTACTTAAAGCAATAAAAACAAGACAAAACATGGTCTCATTAGCTCACACATGACTTGATGGATAGGCTATCAACTAATAGAGCAACCACTTAGTCTATGTTCATGCTTCATTCACATGTCAACCTAGTGACGTATTTATTGGCATGATATCAGTACTATATGTACGATGCTAGGTTCTTAGGAGGATTGAGGTTCTAATGCTATACATATAGTGGAAGAAAAAAAATACTGTAGGAAAATGAATGCTTACTTATGAGAGGGGAATCTATTCTAGGAAAGCTTCTTCAAACAAATTAGAAATCAAACTCTACTCACACAAGCTAACAACTACTAATTGAAATATTGTGACCATAATATGCTAAACTATAAAGAAGCCTAAACTAACTAGGATAAAGAACCAACTATGGTCCACCTCAAGTGGGCTCTTGCTTGGATAAAATTGTGCCTTCCTCTCTCTCTCTTTCTAGATGAACTAGAAACTAAATCAGAATGATTATATAACTTGCAATACACCAAAAATGAAGAAAATAGAAACTTGACCTTTTATTGATCTCACAAAAACTATTACATTTAAATTATCTTGATATCTTTTGCTAGATCATGTCTGCTACCTTTATTCTACTATTTATAATACTACCACTACTAGATGCATCTCCACTACTCCCAAACATGTAGGAGGTGGATGCTTTATTTAGAAAATAATAGTAAAACTAGGAAATTAATTCATGGATGGGTAGGAGTCACATTCCTACCATAACTATACAATCACTAATTACATATGCTCAAAGGAAGGGTGGTGGGAAATCTATTGAGAAGATAAAAAATGAGTTGGTTGGCTCATCCATCTTTGTGCAACCTCCATCTGTCCATGTGAGAAGCCAAAGTTTGCCAGTTGTCCCTATTGATCACTTTGTTGTAACCACACTACAACCTTGGCTATAGGTGCACTATAGTCTTGGTTGCGGGTGATCTACAACCTTAGCTGTAGGAAGAAAATCCTAGTTGTTGTGGGCTAGTGACTACCTCTACTACAATCAGATTGTTGCATTCAAACAAATTAGGAACATAAAAATTATCGCAATTGTTATGTATGAAAAGTGGGAATGAGGTTGAACTATGGTAAATTAGATTCAATCAAACCATCCTTTCACATATACATTCAAGGACAACAACCGAACCAAGTCACTATAGATGGAGAGGACTCAGCTGCGGGTTGAGTGTCACTTAGGAATGATATGAAAGATAGAATAGATTGATAGTTATGTCAAACCCTAGTTTGTTAAGCTTAAAACCCCAATTATATGATTCCAGATACAGATGGATGAAACATGACAAATGATCGCATAGGAAGGCACTAAATGCAGATTAGAAACATACTAGGATTCATATTCTAGAAAGTGGAAACTTTGGGGACACTGGGACAGGCACCCAAGTCCAACAGGTAACTTTTTCTGTAGATATAGAACTGTAAGATGATGTCAATAGCTACCTACCTCAGAGTTTCCAGCAATAGTAATTAGGAGGACATAGGGGCGGGCACCCTTGTCTAGGAAGGGATATTCTTCATTCTTTTCTTCAGATCCTAAATCTTTAACCCCTACTCTGATCTCCTATAAATTCTCTCCACAAGATCTCAAACTTGTAACCTGCAATCACAAGAGAGGGGTTGGGGGTTGTGGTGTTTAGGAGTTTGCCTTGGTCAAGCCCCGGAATGGCATTCAAGCCTTCCAACACCATTGTTAGATAGAGAGTGTGTGTCCTTGGTGGACAGATGCAAAATCAAATGATAAGATAGATTAATTGAAACATAAAGTAGATATCACCTTGGAGGTGAAAACCCTCATGGAGATGAAGTGCCTTCAAATCATGAGGAAATGAGTTGATGGAGCCAAATCTGTAACAAACACATACAAACACAACATAATTCTTCTCTACAACATAATGAATGCCTTGAATGCTCTTTGCTTGATGATAATAAGTTTGCCTTAATCAAATAGGAGTAAAATGAAGTCCTAAACATGTTTATATATGCATTCTCGCTAACATTCGTAATTCAAATTGAATAGGCTGATAAAGGGAAATCTTTTAATGGTCATTAACTGATACTTTAGAATTTGGGTCCCGACAAAATAGGTCTGGACTAGGGTGTGGGTGCCCAAGTCTAGAGGCCTATTTTTAGTCATGATTAAGCATTGAAGTGGCCCCTTAAGCCCCATTTGTCATGGGTTTCAGGGGAAATTGCTCAGAGACAAGTTTTACACATACATGATTAAACTAAGGGGACCTAGGAGCTAAACTTATGAGATAAAAGTCCTAGGGGACATTTTACAACATAACATTTATCCCCCACTTTAATGTATGTATGATTTAACGACCCATACATGCATTAAAGTATGGTCGAAAACACATCAAACACGCCAAACACATGAAGTTAAGGCATGCACAAAGATTGAGGAACCATTTCTAGCCCCCAGTCTCAGGTAAGCACAAGAAGACACATTGAAGACATGCAAGACACAATGAAGACAGTAGGAAGGATGCAAAACATGGTGAATATAGTGAAAGTACACAAAACACAATGAAGATAGTAGGAAGGATGCAAAACATGCTGAATATAGTGAAAGTATGCAAAACACAATGAAGACATGAGAGCAGTCACACAATACACAATGAAGACAGGAGTAGAAGATTTCATGAAGCAATTACACACACACACACACACACACATATATATATATGAAATACTAATTAAAGTAAACAAACACACATCATGGGGAGGGACTCATTGCCACACAACTTTAGACTACACCGCAAACATGCAAAACACATAAAGCATAGGGAGGGACTCATCACCACACAACTTTAGACTACGTTGTGAACATGCAAAACACACAGAGAAGACACATGAAATACACGAGTGCCACATAGCATGTCATAGACACACTATATGTCTTAAACATGACAAACACGAGTGATGGAATGAGCTTATTGCTAAGTCCCACCATCTAAAACACAGTGCAGACACACTTGACGGTTGGGCTTATGCCACAACAACCACCAAAGACACCCTTAAGGGAGGATAGCTCAAGATCCAACCCTACCTCCTGATGAGGAGTTTGTATAAAAGGATGTGCACTAGCTCAAGAGATACACCATCCCGCCTTCTACAGAAGGGCTTTGTATAAAAGGATACACACTAGCTCAAGAGATACGTTATCCCTCCTTGTGGAGAGGGCTTTTTTATTGCAATTGATATAAGGATGTGCACTAGCTCAAGAGATACAACATCTCACCTCCCGAAGAGGGCTTACAAGCATGCTTTGTTAGTACCAAACTAATTAGATAGATACCATTCTATATGCCCCCACCTTAAGGTGGTTGATGTCATTTTACCGATATCAAGCACATTAAGGTAGAGTGAAAACATGCAAGGGAACAAGAGCTCTCATAAAGCCCATGCCCCTGAGGTGACATGTGCTTACGATCATCGAATGTTCCCACAAACACATTGATATAATATGCTAAGATAAACAATAAGAGAGGTTAGAAATCTTATTCTAAGATAATAACCAAATCAAATCATGAAATCTATGCATGAAAATAATCACATGAAGGACCAAGGCTATACTCACGGGTTTGGAATTGAGTCCATTGGGCTATACTGCAGGTACCTCGGAACCAGGTGTAGAAACAAGGTGAGATACCAATCAAAGTGTACAAGAGAAAATTGAGTGGATTGTAAAATGTTAGTCACAAGAAATGCCATAAGATGATACATCACATGGAGTGATTCTAATAGCCAAGCATTGGATATATATATCAACCCCATCTTCATATATGGACTGGGTCCATTTTTGCTTACTCGCTAAAGGGACACGTGGTCTGTATCAGTATTTGTTTGTTTTCATCATCCGTCGACAAGGTAGAATCACTAAAGAAGGTAAACAATAAAAATGAGAAAGGAGAATAAGTGCGTTAGGAACATCACATAGGAGGATGCCCCCAAAACACCCTCCACAACACTATGCCCCTAAGGCATGACACACAACAATAAAATAGAGGAGAGGCAAGATAAAAGGATGATGAAACAAATAGAAGAATGGTCACAACAAAGGCAGTCTCCTAGTATCCTTGACCTTACAAGAGTATCAAGGGTCATCCAAAGAGACCTAAATAATACATAGCACAACATGAGGGAACACAGTACAATTCTAACAACATATATATCTAGGAGGAGGCCACCCTTGAGAGCAACTATAATAGGTGCTACAATGAGTGTGGCTTAGGGAAGGAGAAATGCTTACCTGATTCAACAGGATATTTCATGGCAGACCATTCATGTCTATCATCTCAAGATATATCATATTTAGTCTTGAACTTATTAATATTGTATTAGCATTAGTACATTTATTCACTATCCCCTTAATGGGTGGAATAGGTGAATTGTTTTTCTTGATCTCGACATCCATCTATAAGGTATTTAATGTGAGAGGCCTTTCCTCGTCAACTAGTGCTTCATCTTTTGAAGAGAGAGCATAGGGACGAAGGGAAGACAAAGTGTTATGTGGAGAATTTTTGGTGACTATATCTTTAGTGATGTCTAAAGGGTTTGAATATGCAACCAAAAGAGAACTATCCCTGGCCCTCACATCTTCAGTGATGTCCAAGGGACTTGGACATTCAACCAAAGGGAGGAGATCAAGAATCTTCTCTTCCTTAGTGATATCCAAGGTACTTGAAAAGTCAACTAAAGGATGAAGATCAAGGGTCTTCACTTCCTTAGTAACATCCAAGGTACCTGAATATTCAACTAAAGGATGAAGATTGATAGGATGATCCATAGATACTTCATGCACTATGGTAGGGATAGAGTTTTTAATATTGTTAGATGAATGCTCATTATCTATCCATGGAATGTTCTTTGCTAGAGGGGGTTCTTCATTCACGAATGCTTCATCTTGGCCAGGGATAGCATTGGAATGAAGAGATAGTGGTGTAATGTTAAGGGATGTGTCAATGAATTCATCCTCTTGAGCCAAAGTGTCCTCATAAGTGAGAGCAACTTTGGGAGGGAGATCATAAGGTAAAATTAAGTTACCATCACATGTATTAGTAATAGGAGGCATAGTGGAATGTCCAATAGAGATAAAGTCATCTAGGGCTTCATCTAACATATTGAAGTCATCACTGCTAAACGATGCAACATATTTATTATTATCTATGAATTTAGTGAGATCATCTAATATCAGAGGATATGTTCCCATGAGATTTGTGAAACTATCAAAATTAGATATATAACAAAGGATTTCATATGTGGAACTCATGGAGATGTCAATATTAGAAATGTGTTCTATTTGTTGTAGGACTTGAGGATACTTGTTAGTGAATTTATAGAAATTGTCAACATCTATGATGTATGCAAATAAATCTTCCAAAGATGAATAACAAGATGCATCCATGATGAATAGATTGAGGAAATCAGGTTAAAACACACAAATTTCACAACCAACCAAGTAAATAAAATTGAAATAATGCTACACAACAAGGCAAGATAAGTGATACTGTTTCACACCAAACCACTTGTTTGAGGAAAATGGGTTCTAAAAGATGCACATAGTTCACAACAAACAAAGTGGGTAGGAGGAAAGAGTACTACACAGCAAGGCAAGGTAAGTGATTTTAAAGGTTTTGACCAAGGAAGTGTGAATAAGGTGTATAAACACTTAGTGTTGAAATACACACCGTGGAATTAAAAATATGCAAATTTTCACACAACACTATGAAATGATGCAAAAATTCTCAAATGACCAATGTATGTATGTTTAAAAATTAATGAAAGATCTGAAATGAAAGATATCTATGACAAATGCAATGATCAAAGCAAAGCTATGCTTGTTTATGAACCTAAAATGCTCAAATTTTTCACTTTTTTCAATGCAAATGTGCTAAAAATACAAATGAAAATGCAAAGACACACAACCACACTAGAATAAAAAATCAGATTTGAAAGAGTGTTTAAATGAGTAATAAAATCTGCAACAAGATTTTAATTACAAACCCTAGCTTTTGGAATGACTAGGTTATGTGAAAAATGTAAAATTTCAAGCAAAACCCTAGCAAATGTGATATGTAAATGCAAGGTAAATGATCATGAAAAGATGAAATGCTGTAATGTGTCTTAGATCTGATGTAAATATGAGAATATTAAATGTTTTTAATGATATGCAAGGAAAATAGTGCAAACTATGCCTTATTGCAAGCCTAAGGTGCCTTTTTTTTATTTTTTTCAAATGTATGCAAGATTTTTGAATGTATGATGATGAAAATGAATGCAAATCTGATTACAACACTCAACAAGATGTAGGTTCTTTAAAAACATGGGTTCACCAAAATGTTATGTATGAAAAGTGGGAATGAGGTTGAAGTGTAGTAAATTAGATTCAATCAAACCCTCCTTTCACATATACATTCACAGACAACAATCGAGCCAAGTCACTACAGATGGAGAGGACTCAACTGCGGGTTGAGTGTCACTTAGGAATGATAGGAAAGATAGAATAGATTTATAGTTATGTCAAACCTTAGTTTGATTAAGCTTAAAACCATAATTATATGATTTCAAATACAGACGAATGAAACATGACAAATGATCGCACAAGAAGGAAGTAAATGCAGATTAGAATCATACCAGGATTTAGATGCCAGAAAGCAGAAAATTTAGGGACACTGGGACGGGCATCCAAGTCCAACATGCAACTTTTTCTATAGATCTAGAACTGTAAGATGATGTCAACAACAACCTGCCTCAGAGTTTCCGATAATAGTAATCGGGAGGACATAGGGGTGGGCGCCCTTGTCTAGGAAGGGATATTCTTCACTCTTTTCTTTAGATCTCAAATCTTTAACCTTTGCTCTGATCTCCTACAACTCCTCTCCACAAGATCCCACACCTATAAACTATAATCACAAGAGAGGGGTTGGGGGTTGTGGTGTTTAGGAGCTTGCCTCGGTCAAACTCGGAATGGCATTCAAGCCTTCCAACACCGTTATTAGATAGAGAGTGTGTGTCCTTGATGGATAGAGGCAAAATAAAATGATAAGATAGATTGATTGAAACACAAAGTAGATATCACCTTGGAGGTGAAAACCATCACAGAGATGAAGTGCCTTCAAATAATGAGGAAATGAGTTGATGGAGCCAAATTTGCAACAAACACATACAAACACAACACAATTCTGCTTTGAACACAATGGATTCCTTGAATGCTCTTTGCTTCATGATCATAAGTTTACCTTAATCAACTTGGAGTAAAATGAAGTCCTAAGCATGTTTATATATGCATTCTCGCTAACATTTGTAATTCAAATTGAATAGGCCGACAAAGGGAAATCTTTTAACGATCATTAATCGACACTTTAGAATTTGGGCCTGACAAAATAGGTCTGGACTAGGGAATAGGTGCCCAAGTCTAGAGGCCTATTTTTAGTCATGATTAAGCATTAAAGTGGCCGCTTAAGCCTCATTTGTCATGGGTTTCAAGGGAAACTGCTCTGGGACAAGTTTTACACATGAATGTTTAAAGTAAGGAGACCTAGGAGCTAAACTTAGGAGGTAAAAGTCCTAGGGGGACATTTTACGACATAACTTTTGGGTTCCAAATCAGTAAGTAGTGAACCCTAAAGGTTTTCCACTTCTTATCTACAGCCTCACTGTATGATTCGGCCAACAGAGATGGGAGGTTGTGTGAACGTGCCTCCCCTTCACTTTAGGTTCTGCCGCACCTAGGGGGTATCCCTTCAACAAAAGATTTGACTTTAATATTCTCAAGACTAAAAATTTAACTTTACAATACTAGGTAGAATGCTCTCATGTATGGACCAAGTTCTGTTGGATGAGCCATGATTGGCAATGTTCTTAGACATATCACACTGGTTGAGAATAAGAGCATGCAAGGTCCTAATCCTACTCCTACAAACTAATAGGTTGAGATTTTAAAATGATTTTGTGATTGAAGTAGTGGGACCTTCCTAGACTCCTTAGACACACAGATCCCCAAGCCAGTGCCTTACCAGGGCAACAGAGTCAAAACTATAAATGTAAATGTTCCTATATGACAATAGAAGCTCATATTCAGAGGACCCAACACAGAATATCACTGCCTAACAGTAATATGTCCCAGAAAGAGTATTACCTATGACCATACTTCAAAAATCCTTTGACATTACCAGCTTTTCCCAACACCTAGCCTAAAGCAGATTTAATCTACCCCTTGAGCAGAAGCAAAAAACTAAACACACAATGTGACGTATGCACATTGAAGAACTTAGAAATCCTTGATAACCTTGTTCAAAAGAAAAACAATAACATTAAAGGAGACAATCATAGACAATACACACACGAGGTGTATCTCATTTAACTCAATCTGAATATAAGATTATCATACAGAAATTTATCATTTACAAGACAGAGAATACCTCTACACCAGACAAAGAACTAAGCTTGCAACAAGAAATGCTCTCCAAAACATGAATACCTTGTATTCAGAGTCAAAAGAAAGAACCCGACAAACTTCAACCCCTATAGAATGGCCATGGATTCCTTTTTAAATGAGAAAACAAGCTACCGACCATCTACCCTCTAACAAACTTCCTAAATGATACAATCAGATCCTTACAGATTTTCAAATAAACAAATTAGATCTTCAATAAATTTTGTAGCTGAAGTAGCTAGATTCTTTGAAGAAAATCTATCGGTGAAGCAACCTTGACCTTGATTAGATGGGAAGATTTGATATTTTGTTCATGGTCATGCAGTAGACTCATTAATTACAGAGTGGGAAAGGGCAGGATTAGCGCTGATAGATAGTCGCTCTAGATTTAAACCTCAGTCGTTGATTCAAGTTTGTCCTTTGCCAGATTGACACCTTAGAACAATCACTGGCCCCAAGAATCCATACTGGCTCCTTTGAAAAGTCCACCGCTAATGAAATTGCACCATGCCAGTGGTCATACTCCTCTATCTTTTACCTCCTTCCTTCTAATCCTGACATGTGGCGCCATCTCATGTCATCGCAATTGGAAATGGCCCACCACCAAATTACCCTGTGCGAATGTGCAAAATCCCCCACGTGTCTCCTCTTCATATGCCCTTCACTTCTTTAGTTGAAAATAGGCCACGTGTCACCCCTTTGCGACCATGCAATGAATATTCTCCTCTACCAGGATCCCCTACGCGCTTGTGTGACTATTGGATTTAGGCCTTCCTATAGATCATCTCTTGCCTTGACACCTGGTAGCCCTTGATTCATCACTCTGGGATCCTCGATTAATGGCTGTAAGCCATATCATTTTGATAGCTGGTGCCTTATTGCAGATGCGTGGGGGAATGATGATGTCATCATAAAGGCGGCGTGACGTTGTGATAAACAGCCACATGGCATTCCCGTGTCCTCCTTAAGACTTAGGACATAAACTTTTTCACTGCAATGGGCCACAAGCCGTAACACTAGGTAAAGGGGGCTAGTTACTTCATGGTTTAAAGGCTTTAAGTTGCAAATTAAGCAACCAAAAACCCATTACAGGAGGTCAACATAGATTTAAAAGATAAAGCGCATGAGACCTTGGACAGAAAGGCTTAGGATTTTGGGGGGTTTTAATGCAATAAAAGATGAAGATTTGCAAACCTGACCTAAAATCCTAACCCAAGGTGAGCACCACCATTAGCTCTTAGGAGGCATGGTGAGAACCTTAGACTTCTAGGAGGTAGACCAGGTGCCTTATCCATTGGGTCATAGAGTCACCGCTGCACCCTGCATCACAATTTGCACCTTCAAATTTCACTTGGCAGCCCAGGGCCACCAAAAATGAAGAACCAATATTTGCCTTTGTCAAACATCCTGTTCTCGACTATTTCAGGTTCAATCTGGGAATAGTATATCCACTGATACAATCAAGTAAGAAAATCATTTTTGTGCCACCTTCATCATGTTGATGTCAACCCATGTTGACAAAGACTGAAAATGCACATAGATACTGTCCTTTTGCATGTTTGAGTCGCAGTTGTGTATCAGTAAAAACATATTATCCCAAAGCAAACCATTCTCATATGCTAACCCAAGAGCTATATCCAACACAAATTCTTGAAGAAGGACAACACCCAAATGATTCTGTGTAGACTCCTCAACCTGTCCATAATTGATCAAATGCTCAGCCAGATCTAAATCACTTATGCCCTTCTTCTCATGTGCAGACATAATACAAGTGGCTAACCCACTAAATGTATGCTCTAACATTCCATCCTTGTTTGTGATTTGATTCTCAAAGGGTCCCTCCTTTTCCTACTCAACCCACATGCATTCTTTGCTTGGAAGAAATAGAGACCCAAAGTATAACTCCCTTTGTTGCCTTGCATGACCAAGTTGGTTGACACACTCTTTGACTTGCTATAAATGTTTTCTTGCTTGAACAACCAATAATTTTGCCTCCTTCGCTCTCTGCAACTATCCACTGCACATATCTTGTGTTCTCTCAACTTTTTTCACTTTGTTCTCCTCACATACAGTAGCCACCATCTCTATGTCCATATGGATATCTTTCTCATGCAAAATAGAACCCTCCATCTCTTCATCATCCTAAATAGCTGGGACATCCTCACCTATGAATGCACCATACATGATATTTGCATATTCATTTGATTCTTCTACAATAACACTACTGCAAGATACAACTTTATATATATCTTTTATTTCATCATGTATGCAATTTGCATATGGATATCTCTCTTCTATAGACTGATCATGACCTTTATCTTCATCATTGCTGGATGTGCCCACATTTTTTGCAACAAATTCTTCATCTTCATGTATTGTATCATGACTGCCTTCTACATAATCACACATAATGCTTTCCATAATCTGATCAAGATTCTGTAGCTTCAACTCTTTAGGCAAAGTGCTCAGACCTGATCCATATACTTCACAAAATAAGTCAACACATAAAGAATCCTCAGGTCTACAATACTCTTGAATTTCCATTAAAATCTTCATGAATCATGTGTATAGAGCATAGGGTGATTCCCCCTTTTGTCTCCTCAAGTAAAATAGTGGTTGAACAAAAAACTTAGGATCAACAGTACTTGCAACTTGTTTAGTAGTGACTTGAAACTCCTCATGTTCTACCGAAGAAGTAGAAACACATTCATTTTGAAAATTATTTTGAAGACTTGCAGCCATGTACCCTATGAGTATTCCATACTTTTGATTATTTTCAACATCCACAGAAAATTTATAGGCCTGATGAAGTGTGGCAGGCTCCTTATCTCTCAGCAGATAACCCATTTCCTCATCAAATGCAGCTAGATAGATTGCCAAACATAATGCATCATTTTGTCTCATACACTCTAGAATATGTTTGAGCAACTTTGTAAATATTAAATTAAAGGCTGGAACCAATTCATTATTTTCTTTTTGAATCCTCATAAACTGTATAATCAATGAGGCCACATCAATCCTTTCACCAAACTGCTCTAGGAATGCACATTGAAATTCTTGCCAAGAATAGATAGAACAAGCTGGTAAATAAGAGAACTAGTCTCTTGCATCTCCTTTTAGAGATTGAACAAATAGTCTCATGACTACATCTTCATGATCAACTTCATAATCATCCATTAGATCACAGAAAACCTACAGATGCTTGCTTGCAATTTCAGACTTATTTCCACTATATTTTGGAAAGCATATTCTAACTTCATTAGGTACACTATTAGGGTATCTAGGAATCCCATCAAAATCTAGAGCTTTATATCTTTCAACAGAGAATACCCTTTTTTGAGGGCATGACCAATATTGTTGTTCTAAACTTATCATTTTGAATGAAAAGATGGAGTACCTAGGAATACACAGTAGCTTTAAATAAGTTCAACAATAGAGCCTCCACCTCTCCAAAGAGGACAAAACATTAAGAAGGCAACAATACTCTGGATTCAATTCACCAGCAGAGCACCATACAATCCTTCTTGATTATACTACAACAAAGTAAACAGAGTTGCCACCTTCCAAAGGGAAAGATAAAACATTGCTCATATGCTAACTCTACACACTCATGACAGAAGCCAACACTGGCCGTTTGAGACTCCACAATAAAATTTGACAATCCTCCCTAGTAGAGTCACCAATTCTGTTGGGTTCCAAATCAGCAAGCAGTGAACCCTAAAGGTTTGCCACTTCTTATCTATAGGCTCACTGTATGATTAGGCCAATAGAGACAAGAGGTTGTGTGAACATGCCTCCCCTTCACTTTAGGTTCTACCGCACCTAGGGGGTATCCCTTCAACAAAAGATTTGACTTTGATATTCTCAAGACTAAATATTTAGCTTTACAATACTAGACAGAATGCTCTCATGTATGGACCAAGGTCTGTTGGATGAGCCAAGATTGGAAATGTTCTTGGACATATCACACTAGTTGAGGATAAGAGCATGTAAGGTCATAATCCTACTACTTTAGACTAATAGGTTGAGATTTTAAAATGATTTTGTGATTGAAGCAGTGGGACCTTCCTAGACTCCTTAGACAAGTAGATCCCCAAGCCAGTGCCTTACCAAGGCAACAGAGTCAAAATTGTAAATGTAAATGTTCCTATATGACAACATAAGCTCATATTCAGAGGACCCAACACAGAATATCACTGCCTAACAACAATATGTCCCAAAAAGAGTATTATCTATGACCATACTTCACAAATCCTTTGACATTACTAGCTTTTCCCAACACCTGAACTAAAGCGGATTTAATCTACTCCTTGAGCAGAAGCAAAAAACCAGACACACAATGTGACGTATGCACATTGAAGAACTCAGAAATCCTTGATAACCTCATTCAAAAGAAAAACAATAACATGAAAGTAGACAGTCATAGACAATAGACACACGAGGTGTTTCTCATTTAACTCAATCTGAATAGAAGATTGTCATACATAAATTTATCATTTACAAATAAGAGAATACCTCTGCTCCAGACAAAGAACCAAGCCTGCAACAAGAAATGTTCTCCAAAATGTGAATACCTTGTAGTTAGAGTCAAAAGAAAGAACTTGACAAACTTCAACCCCTGTAGAATGGCCATGGATTCCTTTTTAAAGGAGAAAACAAGCTACCAGCCATCTACCCTCTGACAAACTTCCTAAATGATACAATCAAATCCTTACAGATTTTCAAATAAATAATTAGATCTTCAATAAATTTTGTAGCTGAAGTAGCTAGATTCTTTGAAGAAAATCTGTCGGCGAAGTAACCTTGACCTCGATGAGATGGGAAGATTTGATATTTTGTTCATGGTCATGCAACAAACTCATTAATTACAGAGTGGGAAAGGGCGAGATTAGTGTTGACAGACAACCACTCTAGATTTGAACCTCAGCCATTGATTTGGGTTTGTCCTTTGCCAGATTGATGCCTTAGAATGATCACCAGCCCCAAGAATCCATACTGGCTCCTTTGAAAAGTCCACCACTAATGAAACTGCACCATGCTAGTGGTCGTACTCCTTTGACTTTTCCCTCCTTCCTTCCGATCTTGACGTGGCACCATCTCGTAGCATCGTAGCTAGAAATGGTCCACCACTAAACTACCTTGTGTGAGTGCACAAAATCCCCCACACGTCTCCTCTTCATATGCCCTTCACTTCTTTAGTTGATAACAAGCCACGTGTTGTCAAATTGTGACCACGCGGTGAATATTCTCCTTTGACAGGATCCCCTGTGCGCTTGCGCAACTGTTGGATTTAGGCCTTCCTGTAGATCATCTCTTGCCTTGACACCTGGTAGCCATTGATTCATTGTTCTGGGATCCTCGATTAATGGTTGTAAGCCATATCATTTCGACAACTAGTGCCTTATTGTGGCTGCGTGGGGGAACGATGAAATCATCATAAAGGTGGCACGATGCTACGATAAATAGCCACACGGCACTCTCGGGCCCTCCTTAAGACTTAGGACTTAAACTTTTTCACTGCAATAGGCCACAAGCGGTAACACTAGATAAAGAGGGTCGGTTACTTCATGGTTTTAAAGGCTTGAAGTTGCAACTTAATCAATCGGAAACACACTACAAGAGGTCAACATAGATTTAAAAGATAAAGCTCATGAGACCTTGGACAGAAAGGCTTAGGATTTTGGGGGGTTTTAAGGGAATAAAAGATGAAGATTTGCAGAACTGACTTAAAACCCTAACCCAAGGTGAGCACCACCAATAACAACAACTAAAACAAGAGATGATACATTATCCTAAAAACAACTACTTTTAAATATTCAATCATCTAATAAACAAAATATGTATTAAACTTTGTGCTTTATATAGGAGTATTTAGTAAAAGGGGTATTAAAAGAGTGTAGTCTTATATGAAATGTAGGTTAAAGTAGGAGATATTTAGAGTATCAAATAAAGACAATTATAGGGCTCATCACACCCCCAACTTAAGTTGTTGCTTGTCCTCAAGTAACTAAGTTCTCTACATGTACATTAAACAAAATTCCCCGAAGTCAAATGGTTTTGTGGAGCCCTCAACTTGCTTCAAATATAATCTTTTTCTATCCTCAACTCTTTTCCATCTTTCATCCTCTACTAGCGTGTTGCTTTCTTAGTTCCCCTTCTAGCTAGGGATTGGTAACAAGAAAAAGGGTGGATGAAAATCTAGTGATAACCAAGCCAACCAGAATTGTCTAACTGGATCTATATGCTTTTGCACCCTTTGGACAACTACCCTATAGTTATACATTGAATGGGGCTCCTTTCTCTATAGTCTAGGGGTAAGTTCTTGCCACCTTTGTTTATAATAATTAAATGAATCCTTGCCTAGTTGAAGTGCTAATTCTAGGTATTAATTCTATGATTTGACTTGGTCACACACAATCTAGTTAGCAATCTCAAGTATATTCTTTAGTTCTACCCATTCATATACAATTTTATTAGCATCCTTGGCCTCACCTTTTATCTAGGGAGGGGTAGATTTTTCATATTCAAAATATTTAATCATCTGCTCTCCCCATTTCTTCTCATTGTGCATGAAAGAGCTAAATGCTTTCAATTACGCATCCCCAACATACAAGTTGGGGTTCCATTCTTAATTATAAATGATAGCAAAATCATGTAGATAAAATTCACATAGTTGATGTTGCATCTCAATTGTGCTTCCTTGGTAGGCCCTAAAGAATGACCTATGTGTGTCTACTTTAGGAGACAAATCACAATAGATACTCAAACTAAAAACTTGCCCATTGCTCTTTTAAATAGTAGGAGGCCTACGATCAATCAATTGAATAGTAAGTTGTGTCATCTTTTCAAACTTTTTATTCAACCTCTTTATTTCTTCTTCTTTTTCTTTCAGTTGCTCTTTGAATTTGTCTTCAAATTTCTTTTTCTATAGGCCCTATTCTTTTTTTATGGCCCTAATGGTTGTATCCCTTTTCCATAACAATTTCTCAATACTAGGCCCATCTATTTGCATGGCCTTTGTTTT
The DNA here is from genome assembly GCA_027924645.1 of Cunninghamia lanceolata. NCBI lineage: Eukaryota > Viridiplantae > Streptophyta > Pinopsida > Cupressales > Cupressaceae > Cunninghamia > Cunninghamia lanceolata. The sequence continues at coordinate 5,134,655 of BSBN01001032.1, read as the reverse complement.
TCTTATTTATCAACATAAATTTTAGAAAAGGATATAGGGTTTGTTACCTTATTACTTGGGTCATCTATTACAGGTTGGTCTAAGTAGGTTCCTCTATGTATTCAAGTTAGGTAGGCTCTACATCTGTTCATTCCATCTCATTCTCTACCAATTGTGCCAATGCATCCAATTTTTCTTTATTGCACTCATATTGTTGTAGTCGGGCCTCTAGGTATTCAATTGCTTTTAGGGTAGCCTATAGCTCTATGTTGTCATTTGTAGTTGCAGGGATTTGTTCCTCTTCAAATTTGTCTACTCAAAGCTCTAATGAAGGACTCGAATCCTCATCGGAGTAGAACTTGAGGCTACTTGAAGTTGTTATGTCTTCCCTAGTGCTACTAGCAAAGTGTTCATCTCTTTCAAAGGTTGAATAACTATCTATCAAAACATAGGTTGTAGGTGATATGGGAGCATTTTGTTTGAACCCTTTTTCCTATAGTCAGTGAGAACATCTAAGTTTTGAAACTTTAGGCCTAGTAGCCACTTTTTGTTTCTTTCTTTTAGGCTCAAAGGAAGAGGTGATATCAATGGCTTCATGAATATTAGCTCCTTCAACTGCATGCTCCTCAACCAACATTATTGTAGGTTTAGCTTGTGATGTTACATGTGTGGCTTGTGATGTTGTAGGTTCAACTTGTGATGTTGCAGGCTATGTTCCTCTATTTATTTCTACTTTCTCATTTGAGTTAGACTATAATCTTAACCTTCTTCTTTCCCTCGGTCTCCTTCTGTGTGGGCCTTTCCCAATGGGGTCTAATGCTCCAACATTGTCTATTGCCAAAAAAATTTCCCACATGGCATTTAGAAATTGATTTTGCAATTTTTTCTTTATAAGTAATTGAATTAAACAATGGTGAGATAAAATTGGCCTTTCTTTTTTATATTCTTTGGCCATTATGCAGAGTAGATTTAGTAGAAAATTGGAAACATTTACCAACCTATTGTGGCAGAGATGGATTAAAAGTTTACAATGCACTATGTAAAGCAAAGGCTGCCTCCCCTCACATGTAATTTACTTGATGATATAAGGTGCAACCTCTACCCGGAATATTGACAGTGGCATCCTCCTTGTCCCTTGTGAGGAATGGTTAAATTATTTTCCAGGTATAGCAAACTCATTTCTTTCAGCAGTTGCATCAACCCTAGCTTTCCACTTCTTATCAACAATAGGAAGCCCTAAACCTTTATCTATTATTTCCTCTAAAATATTTACCTAAATCCACTTTTACTATTTCTACATCATCGTTTAAAGTTCAGGAAAACTCATGAGAATGCTCATCATTATAGCTGCCAAATTTTCAAAATAATTCATCTAAGCTACCTACTAGAAAATGGGTAATATTGGGTGATCATTAAATAGGGTTGTGTGATCTTTGGGCTCACACTGAATGATTTCACCTCCCATGGTTGTAAGTAGACTTGTAGTAAGGAGATTGAATGCTATAGCAATGAGATTTTTGAAATGGAGGAATTTTCACATGAATGATAGAGTTTCAACAGTGGTGTAAGAAAACATGACAAATGTATATTTGACATAAGTAGAAAAAATAGGATAAATGTATAAGCATATGGAAGGGGGAAGGTTAAACTAGTAGTTCATGTAGAGTGACTTGCTATAATTAGCCGTACTACCTATTATATTGCCACAGTTATGAAAGGTTCAATAAGATGCATGTTGGAATGCATGCATGCCCACCCCTTAATGAAAGGTCACTTGTCCACAACTGACATGGGAAGTGTATTGTGAGACAATTGCATGTGTGATTGATGTTAAGGACTACAAAAATATAATTGTAATTAAATGATTAATATATAAAAATTAATCATTAATAATTTAATAAAGAACAATATTGTCTTAGGGATATGTATATTATTACCAATGATGACATGATGAGGTGGTGTGAAGCACAGGTGTTGCATGAAAATTTGAATGTGATTGGTGCTAGATGATTGATGTTGAATCTAGAGCTAATGGAGAGGTGGTGTACTAGAGCTATCGTATTGATATTGTACTAGAGATGAATAATAAGGAGAACATGAATGAGATGGAATGATCTTATTGATGGAGCTATGGATTGGTAGGAACAAGAAGTAGGAATATGATGGATGGAACTATGGAGATCAATCCATCTTCCTAGAGAACAAAGTCTAATTATTAATGGAGACTGATGATATCCTATAATAGGTGTCCAATGGGCTTGGATAAAGAAGCAATTGATGTTGAGAGGAGGGAAGTGGATGTAGTCAGTGGGATAGAATAATTATGGCATGAACTAATGAATTTTGGCATCTTGAGTAGCAAAAGAGAAGTTGGGCTAGATTGATCAGGGGTGTTGCAGTTGCATGGAGGAAGAGCCTCATATAAGGAACAAGAATGTAGAAATCATGGAGCAGTGTTGATGGAAAAATTAACATGTAGAGTGTCCTATATTCATGAGTTTGGAACCTTATAGTGGTTGTGGGTTCACCTATAGAATATCATCATAAGTGAAAGACATGTAGCAATGTACATCTATCCTACAACAAGTGATAGTCTACCTATAGCCACTCAGATTTGACATTGAGGGACCTGTAGCAACTTTTAGACCACCTATAGCAAAGTTAGGCCAAAAACTGGTTTTCCATTATTATGATGGAATTTCTTTTTTAATTTTGTTATATGTAAAGGAAAAGAATTATACCTAAGGAGGGACAACATTTGATCTTGTAAGCTCATATATTGCTACAACTATTGTACCAACATGTGTGTGTAATGGTTGGGCAAGGTCTTTATCTAGAAGAGGTTGGTCATTATCAAAGAACTTTTGGATGAATTCTTCCTTATCAAAAGGCCTCTTATACATCTTGAGGTGATGGCCATTAACCATCAGATGAAAGTGGACCAAGTCAATGGTTATTAGTTTGACTGCTCCATTTGGAAACACTTCTTCTATCTCATATGGACCAAGTCATCATGTATACAACATTCATTTAAGATCTTTGTACTTTGAATCATATAGCAATTCTCAATCACCTGATTGGAATTCCTTAGTTTTGATGAACCTATCATGCAATTGCATTCTCTATTTTTGTATGACTTCTATATGATGGACTACTTATATTCTTAACTCATCCAATGTATTTAGATGCACGATTCTATCCTTTTGTGCTTCAAACAAGTCCATCCCAAGTTTAAGGGTAGTCCTTAGATTCTTATGTTCAAACTCAATAGGAAGGACAAGTTTCTTACCATAGACTAATTCATAGGGTGTGAACCTTGTTGTAATTTTCTATGTACTTGTTTATGTCCATATAGCTTCTAGAAGGCATGCTACCCAATCATGATGATTTAGAGCTATTGTCTTAGTAAGAATACTCTCCATTCATTTTTCATCACCTCCACTTGGCCATAGGACTGTGGATGATATGGGGTGGACATTTTATGGCACAATTGGTATTCATAGATAACAGATACTATCAAATCTAAAGTGAACTATGGTCCCTGATCAATGACTGTCTCTCTTAGGACTCCATAGCATGTGAATATCTCCTCATACAAAAACTTTGCTACTTTTCCATCTTGTGCATGCATTAGAGCTTTTACTTTTACCCATTTGGTGAGGTAGTCGATGGAAACCAATATGTACTCCTTCTGGTTGGATGGTGAATCAATAGGTCCTATAAGTCTAGTCCTCATTTATCAAATGGCTCCAATACTAGTTATGGCTATAGGGGCATCTCATTTGATTGAGAGGGCTTTCCCATCCTTTGGCAATGATCATAGTGACATGTATACAAGAAAACATCCCTATGTAGTGTGGGCCAATATTATCTAGTGGTTAACACCTTGGAAGTTGTCCTCTTAGCTGAAAAATGTTCCCCACATGGTTCATCATGGCAGGCTTGGAGGATGCCTAAGACCTCATCCTACATTAATGCATGACATTATTAGGTCTAGTGTAGAAAAGATATCCTGCTATCCATGAATAAAGGATACTTCTCTTCACTAAACTATGCTTTCTCTTTTGGTGAGAAATGTGGAGGAGCTTTTCTTATAACTAAATAGTAAGCAATATCTATGTACCATGGAGTATTAATTGTTAATGCAAGAAAATGTTCATCGGGAAAGGAATCATCAACAATGAGGTCATCCTTATTATAAGTAATGCTAGAAAGAAAATATGCAATGACATTCACTTTACTAGGCTTATCCAGAATGGTAATATCAAATTCCTAGAGAAACAACAACCAACACACTATTCTGCCACTCACCACTAGTTTGTTCATCAAGTATCTTATCATTGAATGGATAGTATGAACAAAAATAGGATGATCAGTGATATAGTGACAAAATTTATTGATTCCATACACAATTGCAAGGAATTCTTTTTAAGTTACTATATAGTTAAACTCAATACCTTGCAATTTTTTACTAATGTTATGTCAGAAAATGTCCCCTTAGGGGCTTTTCCCTCTTAAGGTGTAGCTCTCGGGTCCTTAGATTGCATTTAGAGAATCTTGTGTGATAATTGTGAATCTCGATGAGAAAACCCTGAAGTATTATGGAAAATAGGACCCAGGGGGTGCTATTTTGATGATGCCTAAACAAAAATGGAAGGGTGGACTTGGGCGTTAGCGCCCTAGTCCTGCCCTATTTTAGGTTAGCCCTAAATATAAATGTCAGTTTTATGACCATTACTTAGGTCCTATGCCGAAATCTCAAGTTTGAATTATGAAATTATTAGTGGGAATGTTTGTAGTTGCATATATAAGCATGTTTAGGTTTTCATTTGTAAACTAGAAGATGATTGCAAACTTTAGGCATACTTGTGATTTTAGAGCATCCATGATATTCATTATTGCAGAATAGAGCATTGTTATTATGTTTGTGATTGCAGATTTGACTTCATCTTCTTATGCGATTGAAGAGCCTTCATTTATGTGAGATCTACACTTCAAAGGTGACATTTATTTATGTTTGAATCATTTATTATTTGGATTTTGCCTCTATCCCATAGGGATACACACTCTTTATCTAACAACGGTGTTCAGAAGACTTGAATGTCTCTCTGAGGCTTGATTGAGGCAAGCCTCTAAACACCACAACCCCCAACCACAATCCTTTATGATTGTAGGTTACATGTTTCACATCTGGATGGAGTGGAGTTGTAGGGAACAGTAAGACAGTGTGCAGATTCTACATCCCTAAAGAAAAGAACTGCTTGGACATGGGCGTTCGTGGCAATGTCCTCTGGATCCTAAAACACAGAAACAATTTGGACAGTGGTAATCAGCATCTGAAGAGCTTCTGACACCCTAAAAACATCTGGCATTGGACTAGGGTGCTAATGGAGGTGTCCTCCGCATCTTCCGGGGTAGAAACAGAAGATATAATGAATATCAGTGTCGAGAGGAGATCTAGATTTTGTACAGAAAATAGTACCTTGGACAAGGGCACTAATGGAGGTGTCCCTAACTATTCCACATTCTGAACTTCAAAAAATGGTCAGTTATTAATCTTTGTCCTTCACCTTAATCTGAAAGGATTTGTCATAATTCATCAATTTGCTTACTTAGGGTTTTAAGAGTAATTGAGCATTAAATTGAGATATTTATTGATAACATCTAAGTTTTTGCATCATTCCAAGTGACAACCCAACCTGTTAGGTTAATGCTCTCACTTAGTAGAGATTCAACTCAGTTGATATGTCCTTGAATGTTTGTAGTGAAAGGAGGATTTACCCTTGACACCAAAAACCCCAATCATCATCATCCCCTCCTTTTTCATTTGAAAACATTTTGGTGAACCCATGTTTTTGAATTTTTTGCACCTTTCTGAGTGTTGTGTGATAGATTTGCATTCATTCATCTTATTGCATTTGAAAAATTACAAAAAAATTGAAAACTTTAAATTTTTTTGAAAAAATTGGCATCTTAAGCTTGCATTTTGGCACAATTTGAATTAATTGGCATTTAATTTCATTTAATTTATGTTATTTTCATCAGATCTGATTTAAATTACATAAATTCATCATTTAGTATTCACTTGCATTACATTTTCATGCTTAAATTGTTAAAAATTGCTTGAAATTGTGCATTTTTCATAAAAACCTAGTTTTGCATTAGCTAGGGTTTGTAGTTAAAATCTTGTTTCAGATTTTACTACCATTTTAAAACACTCATTAGGACTAATTTATAATTGTAGTGTTGCATCATAGTGTCATTCTCAGAAAATTTCATGTCTAGGGTTTGAAAACGTTGCATTTTCACTAGATTTGGCCTTATCGTCTCTCTAGAATTGCGTTATAGGTGTGTTGTAAAGGATTTTGCTGCATTATTTGACTGATATTAGAGTTATAATCTTCTTCCCCTCCTCAAATTCCTTACAACACCCTTTCTATTCGGCATTTACATTGAAAATTGGTGGAAAATTGCATATTTTAGGTGTATTTTCACTAGGTTTTGACTTGTCCTCACTCTAGATTTGCACTGTAGGCGTGTTGTGAAAGAAATTGTTTCATCATTGGACTGTTATTAGGCATATTATTCACTGCCCCTCTTGAAAATTTTCACAACACCTCTTCTGTTAGTGATTTGCATCAAAAAATTGTGAAAAAAAATGAAAAATCAAGTATTTTAGGTCATATTCATACATATTTTTGCACTTGCTTCTTGCATAAGTGTTAAAAATATTTAAATCTGATTTGGAATTAATTTGAAAACATACACATGGCTTCTCAATACAACAATAATGCTAGGATTGCTCCTAGACCTTACTTGAAAAGAAGAGCCCTTGAACTTGAAATAACATTTGCACCTCATGACAAAGAAATGGTAGATACTGAACGACCTCTTTACATTACAGTGAACATAATGGAAAGACCTATGCATGGAACACTTATGGACCCTAATTTCATGACTAATGTGGTTACAGAAGAGTTTCTTCTTAAACATGATTTGGCACGAGATTCTTATGAACCGTCAGATTTGAGAATTAAAACACATAATGGAGCTTTGATGAATACATTTGGGAAGATAACCTTATTGGTCTCAGTATATGATAAATCCATGGATTAGTTATGATGTTATCCCCTTATTCAACCTCTTCCGTGTAAAACTAGGACATCCATGGCTTAAGGCTATGAATGTCATTCCCTCAACTATTCACAAAAGCATAAAATTCCCTTTGCATGGAGAGATACGTACTATCTGCCATAATTCATATCAACCTCTGGCTAAGACCAAGAACTTCACTCTTGATTACTTTTGGCCACAACTTGATAGAGATCCTTAGCCATAAAGAGACCAATCTTTCCTAGAATATAGATGATACAAAGTAAAACAACTAGCTAGAGTGGCCAAGCCTCCTTTATAGACAATAAGGGAAGAACAACATGAATTTGAAGATCCACTTAGAGCAAAAGGAAAAAGACAAAATGACATAAGAATAAAACAAGACTATTATGACTATGATGAAATAATTGGCATGATAGAAGTGGATAAGGAAAAGTATCATAACTCACCTCATCCACGGAGAGAAGGTATTTATGCTGTGGTTCCTCCCCTGCCATCCTTACAAGGATAGGGAGGTATTCATCAACAACAAAACATTTCATCGAGACCAATGAGATTTAAACACGGTGCTTCCTCCTCTAATGTGCAAACTTCTATGGAAAAACATGAAAATACTTTTGAAGAGATAAACAATAAGACAAGAAGGAATAGACAAGCAAGAGAAAGGAGGAAGAGAAGACAATCTTGTGTCCAAAATGAAACTCAACAAGAAAACATTCAACCTAACATTGAATCAAACTTAGACGAACTTAACAATAAACAATTTGAAGACAAAAAGAAAAGTTGGGCTATGGTACCTTACACACCTCTCTCTTCTAGCATTTAGGATTGGGAGGAGGATGATTTGATCATTGATAACCTCTAGCATGAGCTTGTCTACAGGTAAGTATTCCTAACCCTTTACCTAGATGTTGTGTTTCCCCCATGATGTGTTGTGTTGTTTAGGCCTCCTAGGATGACCCTTGATTCTTTTGTAAGGTCAAGGATATCGGGAGACTGCCTTTGTTGTGACCCTTCTTCTATTTATATCATCATTCTTATATATTGTCTCTCCTCTATTTTCATTGTTGTGTGTTGTGTCCTAGGGGCATAGCGTTGCAGTTGGTGACCTAGGGGCACCTTCCTATGTGATGACCCTAGGACATTTTTTTGTCCTCTCTTGATTTATTGTTTACCTTCCTCTAGTGGTTCTATCTAGTTGGCAGATGACAAAAAACATATAATACTGATACAGACCTAGTGTCCCTTCAGCGAGAAATCAAAAATTGGACCTAGTCCATACATGAGTAGGGGGTTGATATATATTATCCGACGCTTGGCTAGTAGAATCACTTTGTGTGATATTTTGATGTTGTCTTATCGCACTTACAAAACATAACAATACTACTTCTCTGTGCACTATGTTTATCTTAGATCCCGCCTTGCTCGGCTCTTTATGTGAATGATTACATGCATGTTGTTTATCATAATTATATGGATGCTAACACCTTTTCTTGCAGGAAATTGTGTGTTTGTGGGAATATTTGGTGATCGTAAAGTGCATGTCACCTTTGGGAGCATGGGCTTTGCGAGAACTCATGTTCCCTTGTGTGTCTTCTTCCTACCTTAATGTGCTTGATATCGGTACATGATATCAACCACCTTAAGGTGGGGGCATATACAAGGTAAGTTGTTTGATGATTTTGATACTAACGAAGCATGTTTGTAAGTCCTCTGCCGAGGCGAGATGTTGTATCTCTGAGCGAGTGCACATATTTCTTTTCTATCTTGCAATCATTAAGCCCTCTGTGGAGGCAAGATATCATGCATATCCTTTTTATTTTAAGCCCTCTGTAGAGGCAAGGGTGGTGTATTTCTCAAGGAGATTGCACATCTTGTCATTTTCTAAAAGTCCTCTGAGCAGGCGAGGTCGATCTGAGACTATCCTACCCTTAAGCATGTCTTTAGTGATTGTTGTGGCGAAGCCCAATCATCGGTGTGTGCCTGTAATGTGCCTGAGATGGTAGAGAACCTAGTAATAGGTTTCTTCCATCACTTGTTTGCCATGTTTTCTCTGTGTCTTCCATGTTTGTGTGTATGGCATGTTTGTTCCCAAGCATAGTTTCAAGACCAGTGGCGATGAGCTCCTCCTATGCTTTGGGATTTGTATGGCATGTTTGTTCTCAAGTGTAATCTCAAGACTAGTGACGATGAGCTCCTCCTACACTTTGAGATTTGTATTGTGTGTCTGTTGCCCCTTATGTAGTTTCAATACTGGTGACGATGAGCTCCTCCTGCATTTGGGTTGTGTGTTTACTTTCCGTGTACTTGCATTTGCATTTCATATATATGAGAAAATGAAAAAGAAAATAATCACTGCATTCACTATGTTTTGCGTGTCTTCAATGCTATCTTCTCCATGTTTTGCGTGACTGTAACTGTTTTCTCCGTGTTTTGTGTGCCTGTTACTGTCTTCAATGTGTTTGGTGTGTCTTCACCATGCTTGGCGTGCTTGTTGACCATACTTTAATGCATGTATGGGCCTTGCATTCATGCATACAAGAAAGTGGGGGCTAAATGTTATGTCAAAAAATGTCCCCTTGGGGGTGTTTCCCTCTTAAGGTTTATCTCCTGGGTCCTTAGATTGCATTTAGAGCATCTTGTGTGATAATTGTGAATCTCAATGAGAAAACCCTGAAGTCTTATGGCAAATAGGACCTAAGGGGTGCTATTTTGATGATCCTTGAACAAAAATAGGAGGGTGGACTTGGGCGCTAGCGCCCTAGTCCTGGCCTTTTTTGGGTCAGCCTTAAATTTAAATGTTGGTTTTATGACCGTTACTTAGGTCCTATGCTGACATCTCAAGTTTTAATTACAAAATTCTTAGCGGGAATGTTTGTAGTTGCATATATAAGCATGTTTAGGTTTTCATTTGTAAACTAGAAGATGATTGTGAACTTTAGGCATACTTGTGATTTTAGAGCATCGATGATATTCTCTATTGTAGAGTAGAGCATTGTTATTGTGTTTGTGATTACAGATTTGACTTCATCTTCTCATGTGATTGAAGAACCTTCATTTATGTGAGATCTACACTTCAAAGGTGACATTTATTTGTGTTTGAATCATTTATTATTTGGATTTTGCCTCTATCTCGCAGGGATACACACTCTTTATATAACAATGGTGTTCAGAAGACTTGAATGTCTTTTTGAGGCTTAACTGAGGTAAGCCTCTAAACACCACAACCCCCAACCACACTCCTTTGTGATTGTAGGTTACAGGTTTCGCATCTGGATGGAGTGGAGTTACAGGGAATAGTAAGACAGTGTGCAGATTTTGCATCCTTGAAGAAAAGAACTGCTTGGACACGGGCGTTAGTGGCAGTGTCCTCTAGATCTCGAAACACATAAACAATTTGGACAGTGGTAATCAACATCCGAAGAGCTTTTGACACCCTAAAAAACATCTAGCATTGGACTAGGGCACTAGTGGAGGTGTCCTCTGCATTTTCTGGGGCAAAAACAAAAGATACAGTGAATATCAGTGTCGGGAGGAGATCCAGATTCTATGTAGAAAACAATACCATGGATAGGGGCACTAGTGGAGGTGTCCCTGATTGTTTCGCATTCTGAACTTCAAAAAATGGTTAGTTATTAATCTTTGTCCTTCACCTTAATCTGAAAGGATTTTGCATAATTCATCAATTTGCTTACTGTTTTGCTTACTTAGGGTTTTAAGAGTATTTGAGCATTAAATTGAGATATTGATTGATAACATCTGAGTTTCTGCATCGTTCCAAGTGACAGCCCAACCTGTTAGGTGAATGCTCTTGCTTAGTAGAGATTCAACTCAATTGATATGTCCTTGAATGTTTGTAGTGAAAAGAGGATTTACCCTTGACACCAAAAACCCCAATCATCATCATCCCCTCCTTTTTTGTACAAAACAACTAATAAAATCAATTACATATTCTAATGGCTCATCTTTTTGTCATAGGACAACTCCTATAGTTCTATCAAATGCATCAATGTGGATGTGAAAAGGAAGTTTCTAGTTGGGTCCACGTAGCACTAGAGTTGTAATCAACAAATATTTAAGAGCTTGGAATGCTTCTTGGCATGCATTTGTCCAAACAAAGTTAGCATATTTATCAAGTAGCACAAATAAAGGTATACTATCTTACCAAAATCCTTGATAAATCTACGATAATAGCTAGCATGTCCAAGGAAACTTCTAACATCTTTTTTATTTTTTGTGGTGTTGGTATGTTTTTGATAAATAAAACTTTAGTAGGATCAACTTGTATTCTTGCTAGGGAAATGTAATGCCCTAACACAATTCCTTCTATCATCATGATGTAACATTTTTCATTACTCAATGAGAAGTTGTGATCTTGGTAGCAAAGAAAAAATTTCTCCAAATTAGAAAGGGTTTCTTTATATGTCTTCCCATAGACTATGAATTCATCCATATAAACTTCTAAACAATTAGGGGTTAGATCCAAAAATACTAAAAATAGCTTACTGGAAAGTAGCAGGGGCATTGCACAATACAAATGGAAGGATTGCATATGCATAAGTACCCTAGGGACATGTGAATGTAGTTTTATCTTGGTCCTCAAGTGCAATTCTGATCTAGTTATATTTGCTAAAGCCATCCAAAAAGGAGAAGTATTGTTTACCAGCTAATGTATCTAGAACTTGATCAATAAAAGGAAGAGGAAAATGATCCTTCCTTGTGGCATCATTTAGTTCCTTATAATCTATATAGATATGCCACTTTCCTCCTTTCTTGGATACAATTGCAAGAGGTGAAACCCATTGGCTATTAGATATAGGGTAGATGAAGCCTTCATCCAAGAGTTTTTGTAGTTCCTCTTTTACTATGTCTTGAATTGTAGGGTTAATCCTTTGCTGTGGTTTCCTAATAGGTCTACAATCCTCTTTGATGTAAATGTGATGAGTGCAGAGGTCTAGGTTGATCCCCTTCATATCATGATAATCCCATTCAAAGGTTATTTTATGGTGTTGGAGTAGGGTGATTAGTTAACTTTGTTGTTGTGAGTTAAACCTACTATTAATATTTAGTGGTGTATTGGGTAATATGTCAATTTTGGATAATGCTACTATTGATTCAATGTTCCTATAGTGTAGTATGGAACTATGAGGTAGTAACTGATGAAATGTGTTGACTCCTATTATGAAATTTGAATCCTTTGTTGTAGGAAAGAAATTGTTAAGTGGACATGACATATACGTCAAGTTATTATTAGTTTGGGGGTCAATGTTGTATGTGTTCTACACAATGTTGAAAAGAATTATATCTTCATCCTAAGTGTCTAATATGGGGCTGTGTTCGATGGTCATCAATGTTTGTATCAAATATTGGTCATTATCTTCAAATTCCAACCATTAGGTTGTTCTATTTCTAAGGATGAATGGGCTAGTGGGTATAGGACTAGTTTCTTTGTCATGTTTCAATTAGAAATGACCATATTCCCTAACTTGTAGCCAATAAATGTATTAGTTATAGCCAACCAAGGCATTCCAAGGATAAGAGGATACCTTGCAAGGTTAGCCTTTGGCTATAGGACCACGAAATCTATAGGATATTCACATGAATCAAGAGTAATCACTAAGTCCTCAATCACTCCCTCAAGTTTAATAGTTGATCTATCTCCTGATTACAACACTATGGGAGTAGGGTAGAGGTTTATGTATTTTAAGGTCTACATAGTTTCTTTTGTAATAACATTTATAGACACCTCTAGGTCAATCAAGGTGTTATGTACGAGAGTATTGTTGATATGGATATCTACTACAGGACTGCTTGAGTCAATGTACTTGGGAGGCACAACATTTTCAAGCATGATATTAGCAAGCTATCTAATAACTTGGATAGTTTGTGGGTCCTTACACTTCCATCCAAGTTTGTTAAGGCATAAATCTCTAATAGTCTTAGTGTAGATGGGAACATCTTTGATAATCTAGAATAATGGAATCTTGACATAGACATTTTTTAGTTTTCCAATGAAATCAAACTTAGGTTCTAGATCCAACTTCTGTGAGGTTAATCTTTCCAAAAATGGAGGGCTATTGTTGGTGGCTTTAATCCTAGATGTGCTTGGCTTAGAATTGGATTTCTTATTTAGTTTCTATGGGTTAGTTTTTGTGGTAGGGGAATCTGCAGGGAGCTCTATGATTAGTGGAGTGGTAGGGGTGGAAAGTACCTTTCCTGAGAGTAGTTGCACATCACCCACCTCAACTATATAGGATGGATATTGAAACACTTCATTATTATATGCCAACTGAACCAACTTATTGTTAGGATTGGGTGTAGGCTGAGCAAGTATTTGTATAGCTCTAGATAGATTAGAAGTACAGTAATATTTGGCATTAGGGTTGGCGTTTGGTGTTGTGTAGGTTGTAATTGTTTCTAAAAACTAGTGTTTGGATTAAACCATTTCTAGTTCCCTCTCCATGGCTATGACCATGGAGCGGATGGTGTCTACCACTATTGGTTGTGGACATATGGTTCATAGAGATATTGCTGGTATGTTCATTGGTATGTCTAGTTTAAGGGTGGAAAGGGGTTGGACCAAGCTTGTGGTGGCATATAGTTGAACATAATATTTGCATATGAATTAGGATATGGATAATTGAAGGACAAAGGATCTTGAGGCATACCTTGTCTTGGTGGCCATAATCATCATTGTGCCACATAGAAAAATTTCCCATCCTCATCCTCCACTACTTTCAAATCTCATGTTCCTTTCTTTCCTTTTGCAATGCTAGCTAACCTCTTACACTTACAATTAGCCTTAGTCCTTTGACAACATGGACAATATTCAATTAACACTACCCCTGCTTCTTCTTGTTTTCTTCATGCATGCAATCTTTCCAATTGGGTGGTTATGTGATTAATGACATCTTTCTTCATATCCTTGAGTAGATTGCTGAGTTCTAGTCATGAAACTCCTATAGTAGTCTTGGTAGAAGGCATAGATTTGATGTTGTGGGTCTTCTTCATGGTTGATCTTGAGTAATGTTTGCAGATGGTGTACATGTCATTAAATGGAAACTAATATATGTCACCCCAACAATCAAGTCTAGAGTAGATAAGCTTTATTCATTAACTCCTCTCAAAAATATGTGTGAGTGATTAAGGGGACAATCAATTTTGCTTGGATTTTTGTAAGAAAAATAAAAACCTTTCCATATAATCATCTAATGGCTCATCCTCCTTTTTCATCATTCAAAAGATATCATCCCCCCTCATGTCCTTGCTTCTACAGTAGTCCTAATATTTAAGCAAAAACTATTCCTTCATGGTATTCCAGTCAGTTATGGCATCCTTGCCCAGTCCTATGAACCACCTTAATCAAACATCCTTAAGGGTTACTAGAAATAGCTTCAAAATATGAGCATCAATGGTGTAATCATATCTTTTTGTAGAGGACATCAGACTTAAATAATAAAGTATTAGGATCTTCAGTGATTAAACCATGGAAATTTAGCAACGTAGAGGGTGAAATATTTTTCTTTGTTACTTCCTCCTCTTGATAAAAGAATGGGGAATTCAAATGTGGAGGGCTCATTGATATTATTTTGAAGGACTTCATTAGCCATTTTATACCAAACTACTTCGGGCTTGAAAGTTCTTCTTGGTAAGGATCTAGGTATTAGAGAATGTTGTAATGAAGATTCTCTAAACAAGGATTCAGGGGATTGGGTAGTTTGGTAATTGGCTTTGGAAAATAGATTATGGGATGATTGGGTACTTTACTTTTGAGTGATGGCTACTTCTTGGGAAACTTCTGGGAGCTTCTCTTTTGCTTCATTTTCTTGCTCTTGAGTTCCTAATGCCTCAGCTAGCACTCCTTTGGCTACAACTTCCTTAGTATTGGAGGTGGTTGCAGCTGCAGGTGCTTCACCTTGAGAAGTAGTAGCTATAATGTCATTATCTCATGGAAGTAATTGTCCCCACTGGTCTCTCCTTTGTGACATGCAATTTATTCTAGATTTAAATAGTCCTTGCTTGTCTACACAATGTTAGTGAAAAGGGGGGTTTGATACTATACATTTTTTAATTTTTATGGTTAATCCTAAGCTAAAGGGGGTTTTGATAGTATATATTTTTATGGTTAATCCTAATCTGTCTCAAGACCCTAAGAGTCTAGTGCTTGACATCATCCTTGGAAACAACACCAAAAATGATGAGCACTGATAATCCCTAATCAACCCTGGTGTAGCAAAAGATCACACATGAACGGATGGATAGTGTTGTGTGGTTACACAACACGCCCCATTTTGACTTGGCAAAACAGGGACCCAACTTTTCTGGCTTGTTTTGTGCTTTCTGGCGGTCTGGTAAAAGTAAGTCATGTGGATCATCATGCATGGAAAGGCTGGGTAAGTCATCATCATGAGGTTAGTTTGTCAAAATTCCTATTTCATTCCAGTGACCTCATATTCAGAAAGAGCATCAAATTTCATGTAGGTTTGCCTTTTGTATCATCCTGATATTCGTTAAGGTGTGAAAGTTATGAACGGTCAAAGATTTAGTCAAACTTGATATTGCTAGGGGAGGATCATATTTCGTAATATCCGTCATATTACAGAAGGTCACCCCGATCTAATTTATCACCCAATAAATCATACGGTCGGTAGCCTTATGCATTTCGTGGGGATCATATTTTTCAATGTAACCTGATATTTCTTAACATCCTCTTGTTGCGAAATATCCCCCTAAGCCAATATCTAGATGACATCATTCAAGTCTAATAAACAAAGAAATGAACATGACAATGATGTAATCATCATTTCCACTTCTCGGGGGCATATTTCTTGAACATGATCCTGCTTATATAACATGACGATGATGTCATGATGCCTTGTCGATACACTGAGTGAATATCAGGATGATGTCATCCCAATATTCTAAAAGAGAGACATATAAGTTTGTCTGGTCATCATCATCTTTGAAACATCACCTGATATATCAAGATATCCTCTTGATGTACTAAACATAACCAAAGGGTGCGTTCGTCACTCGATCTTGTCAACGATAGTTATTCCTCTCGAGGAGGATGATCACATTAAACTTGGGATGATATTTACGAATATCCTCCTATCATTTGAATATCACCCTGTCATATGAATATCACCCCACTCCCGTTGCCACCATTATCATTTAATGCATGCAGACATGGTAGGTTGTTCCCGCCAACTACAAGACCCGATGAAACAGATAGCAAAATTCTGACTTTCCGTGCAGAAAATTGACGAATAAGATCCAATCTGTCAGGGTTTGCCCTAATTTCAACCTAAGTGCATGGTTAAAAGGTGAATTCACCATCATTTCATTTTTACCTTGCGATAAATTTGTTTTTACAGAGCACCAGCTTCCATATCCTCATACCAGGCGATTGTTGTACGAATCGAGCTCACAGACAGAAAAAGTGTGTGATCATTAGCAGAATTAAAAGCATTGTTAGAAGTCCACTGGTATAAAAGGAAATTTGCATATCCAGGTAAGTAAATGAAACCCTCATCCTGTTGTTTCTATAATAGTTAGGTATGGGTTGTTAATCTGAAGTTCTGGTTTATGCATCCACATGATTAAGTAATGTTGAACAGGTACAGTAGGCATGATGATTAGTAAAGTTAATTGTAATATGCATGCATGTGTGTACCCATTATAAGACAAGATTTTGTCAAATTCCAGGCACCCATGGCTGATAAGAGGTTGGCTAAGTGTGAGGCTGAATTCAGTAAGCCTATGTTCTCCTCTCAGAGGGGCATCCTGTTTAAGTACAATGCAATTACAGATACCCATCAGGGGAGTACCAATTTGGAAGCCTGGTCAGCTAGGCTGAATGATGAGAAGAACAAGAGTCCTGTGCTGGATGCAGTTTTCATATCCAGGATGTGGAATGCCATCGGTTTTCTGTACTCCATGGAGTCTTCGGAGCTGGTCATCGAGTGTGCCAGGAACTACAACCCAGAGACTAGGTAGGTGATGAACATGGAAGGATAAATGCAGACTTGTCCATCAAGGGTCTCTCCCAGTGTTTGGACTGCCATTGGGCAGGAAGGTCAAAAGTATAGACCTGAAGAAATCAGAGAAAGAATATGAAAACAACAAGAAACAAGCCAGGAAGAATATGTACCAATGGAGGGCCGAGAACAACACATATCCTGTAACCACCAAACTTCCTGTGCACCTATTCAAATATGATTTTTGCTGATGAGTATCAATACATGATTGCACTATTGAGCAGAGTAACAGGCCAGCCTGATGCTGGTAGTTTCAAGGATTGGATGTATGGTGTAATAATGATGTGTTTGTACTTAGATATCAAGCCACTGTGGGGCCAGCTAATAAGTGATGCTCTGCATGAGCAGCTGATGAACCTACGAGGTTCAAATTGTGCTTTCTATATGACATCATACATCATCTACTCTTGTGCTTATAAAGGCACATTTGATGCACTGGTTATAGATGGGAAAGTTACAGGAACAGTCAATGATGTGCATATCTGGGATCATCATCCCCAGCTGCAAAGAGGCAACTACCTCCAAGACTACAAGCTGGTCAATGATGCATTCTCTATGCATCTGGTGAGGACCATGGAGGAGGACAGAACAAAGAGATTGAGCATGGAAGCTCAAGAGATAATTTACAGGCATGGAGCTTGGTACATACAATTTGCAACATTTTCTTACATGAGGATTGAGGGTTTTGAAGGAAATCCCCTCATGCTGCCAAGGTATCCCACTGATGCAGTGATACTTATGGAGTTCATAAGGCAAAGCTCCACAATGTTAAAAACATACAAGGATGCAAAGAAGCTGCCACCAATTTTGTTTCCAGTCACCATTGGATGGTACATGTGCCCCAACTCAGATAACATAAAGAAGGTGATGGTCACCTTGAATAAAATG
This sequence comes from Cunninghamia lanceolata, assembly GCA_027924645.1. Lineage (NCBI taxonomy): Eukaryota > Viridiplantae > Streptophyta > Pinopsida > Cupressales > Cupressaceae > Cunninghamia > Cunninghamia lanceolata. The sequence goes on along the minus strand of BSBN01001032.1, from coordinate 5,116,635 downwards.
AAACTGCAACCTTTTCCGCTGACAAGACCATATGATCCTTATGGCAGGATGCAGAAAATAATAGGAAAACCTATTCATCAGAGGCACTTAGAAGACTTCTGGGCTGACTGTGAAGATGAAGTAGAAGCAAGAAGAAGAAGATATCAAAGGCTAACTTTGAATCAAATCAGAACCTTTGATTGCATCCCCATCCCCCAACAATTGAAGAAAGATGATGGTAGGATAATTGCAGATGAGTATGAGCAGAAGAAGATATATAATGATACCATCTCTGCACTTGACCTCACCATATAGGAGGATATATCCTTGGACCCCTTCATTGCCAGGACCATACAGCTAACCCAAGCTTGGGTTGATGAACAGATAGAGGCTATGAAGAAGAAAGGTGTTGCCAATACGGTGGACAACAAAAAGAAAGGACAGGATATTCCTGGGGAGGAGTATGGTGACTTCATAAATGAGAAGAGGAAGTCTAAGGGAGATAGGCTCCCTCCACAACCACAATAGAGTAAAAGACCCCCGAAGGGTAAGAAAGTAGATAATGAACCCAAAGGGGTTATTATTGAAAGGGCAGTATTTGTAGCTAAGGAGGCAGCAGCATCAGGATCAGGATCTGGATCAGGATTAGCATCACCTCCAAGGACAAGAAAAGGAAAATCCAAGAAGAGTAAGACAATAGAGGCTAGAATTACTGAGACCCTAGAAGAGGGTCAATCCTCAAGAAAACATGATGAAGAGGATATCCTCATGGAGGAAGAGCCTGAGGAAGACGAAGCTCCTTTATTATTCAAAAGGAAGAGGAGAGCTCCACAGGTGGTGGTATCTACCCCACCTAAGAAACAAAGAACCTCCATGAGAGGTGAAATAAGACAACCCCCTACATTGTTACAAGGGGCAGGTAGTGAAGTGCCTAGGGAACTTCAGCACAATGTTCCGCTTCCTACCATCGTTAAGTTCAAGACTGAGCTCGTAGAAGAGCAAATGAAAGAAACCTCCCTGGCACATGCAGAAGGTCACATCTCACTGGATGAGACAATAAATTTGTCTGATGATGAGGTTGCGAAGGAAGTGGCTTCACAAAAGATGGAAACCCTTGCTGCAGGAACTCACATGACCCCTCACAAGACTCCAGCAGTTCAAACTATACTGGAGGAGATAAAGCAAGTGGAAACTGAGAAAGAAAAGAGCCCAGAGTAGATAGCCCAAGAAATGGTGTTAGATACACTGATTGCAGAGATGACAAATCCTGTAGTGATAGATTTAACAGAGAAACAGGATGTGAATCCTGAACATCCAGCAGGATCACTTGACAAAGGGCAACCTGTAGAAGAAGTGAAAATGGTAGAACCAGAGGGCCATACTTCAGAACTGAGCCAGCAAAATCAACAGGATGCATCACCAGAACCAATTATAGTAGAGGTTCAAGAAAAGAAGGCTGATGAGAAAGAGATGGTAGAGGATCCTGCCGCTAAGGTTCAAGAAGTAAGCAGTATAGGTGCAGAGCACATTGTGGTTATAGAACCAACATCAGCACTTAAAGAGACTTCCCAAGTATCCACGACTGAGAATGTTCCTCAACAGGAGGAAAAGTTGAAAGTGGATGAGGTGATAACAGAAAAGGATCATGATCATCACGATCAACATATAGATACATCACAAGATCCTCCACCTCAGGAAGATGCTCCTCCGGAGAAAGAAATTCCTCTACAGGAGGATGTGCCATAGGATCAACAACAAAGTGAGCATTGTGAAGAAGAATTAAGGAAATCACCTTCTCCATCACATCTGCTGACAGAAACAGGAGACACAGGTGAACATCATGATGATGCAGAGAAACATGATCAGGTACCTCCGTGGTTGGAGAAAGAGGTAAATATAGAAGAAGAATTTGAAATTCAAGAATTTGATGTCTCCACCTTATTCTCTGAGAATATAATAAAACCTAAGAGGAAGGCCAGAATGACATTAGCCATCAAAAGAGATCCAACAACTAGGAGGAGGACTGCACAAATTGCAGTACCTATTGTAGAAAAGGAAAAAGGTAAAATTACCTTAGATGAGTTCTAGATCAGCACAGTGGACTTAGGGTTTGCCAATGAAGACCAAGAGGGTCAAGAAGGCAAAGATATTATTGATTCTTTAATTCAGAAAGTGAAAAGAGAGAAAGAGAAAAAAAAGCAACATAAAGAGCACATTGCTCAGTTGCATGCCTACATAGGGAGGCTGATTAATCCCGATGATACTTCAATTGAACATGCAGTCCCATTGACTGCTATTTCTCAAGAGGAGGTGAATAAATTAGATCTCATGAAACATGAGGTAGCTATATTGAAGAAATGGATGTTATCCACATTGGATATTGCAGAGAAAGTAGTAAGGGCCTCTTTGAAGAGGTGGAACACTCTCAGCGACTCCAGGACCAAGGTAGACAAATTGCAGATGCAGACAGGAAAGAGGTCTTACAAATTAGAAAAAGTATTAGACATCCTGGGAGAGATAAGGAGGATAAATCCTCAGCTGCTCATCAATAAATAGGTACTAAATAGTAATACTACCTTGTTGGTTGACATATGGTATAAGGACATTCAATTTGAATGTGGAGTACTAAAAAGATGCAATAATAAACTGAGAGATATCAGCATGAAGCTGCATGATCTAATGTTTGTTGAGGCAGAAATGTTGGAGACATTAGAAGGAAAAGTGGAAGGGAAGGTAGAAAATCAAGATGAGGAGTTTTCCATCAAAGCTTTACATGGCAACTTCCAATCAGTAGCAGATGATCCACTTGTTCACTTGACAGAAGAAGTCATAGATAAAATCATGAGAATCAAAGTCAAGATGGAGAATTACAATGAGACACTGAATAATAGGAAGAACAAGCTGGACAGCAGCAGAAATAAATATGAGGCACACAAGCACGCCATCATCAAAGCAAAGACTCAGGATGGCAGAGAAATAGAGAAAATTGTGCAACTATATGAGCAGATCCGGAGCAGCATGCAACCTCATATGCGAGGTCATGATGATGATGATGATGAAAGTTCAGGAAGTGATGCACTTGGTGAAGAAGCACATGACTCCGATAAAGTAAATGATGATGCATCATAGAGTGAATATCAGCATCAGATACTTAGTGAAAATAAGTTTTTTAGATAGTTGCCAGCTGGCAACTTGTGCCATTTTGTAAAGGTTGACATAGTCAAAGGAAATATTGACCGTGGATACGCATAGATGAATCAGGATCGTTGATCTTTTTGTAATGGATTCCTCACCTTATTCTATAAAAGGTGCAGGAATGCCTCATTTTTTAACATTCGAAACTTAATTGAAATCTGACTGCTAAAATATTCAGGGCTTATTTCAAAGCTTTTTGTATACATCTATATCTTTGCATACCTAATGAATGAGAAGACTATTGTGATTACAATTCATAGTAAATCTTGAGTAATCAGTGTTTGAATTCTGGATATATGTGGTGATTTGCTGCATCCTTTGGAGTGCATGTCTACTTGCATATGTTGTTTTCATACAATTCCTTTGATGTTGGCATCAACTGTATCTAGCTGTGGAATGTCCTAGTGAACATATGGTTTGGTTTTCTTCTCTTCATGACTGTATCTGATATACATGTGGTTCAATAGCTGAAGGTTCAACATTCATTTGAAGTATTTCTTTCAATTTCTTTAAATTTTAGAGCATTTCACCATCATAATTGCAAATAACTGATAATCTTAGCAAATAATGCAAATATGTGGACATCTCGTAGATAATTGAAAACATTTAGCATATTTGAAACTAAAGCATGCATTATTGATGAATCTCATGCAAATATTTGAGTATTAATGTATCATCTGATCACACAACTGTGTAAAATGAACTCTCTGTGAAGAATCTTTGCAGAAAATGATGTCATGATGATGAACTCAACGTAAGGCCCCAAAATGGAAACAGCAACACACATCAACCTCTGAGTAACGTCAGACAATTAAGACCTAATCATCGGAGACTTGGGATCATGAATTCTCTGAATTCATTGTATCTTTCAAGATGAATAAAGGTTAGTGTGTACTTTTATTCTATGTTTGTTTGTGACTAACATCATGACCAACAGATAGGCTATCCACTAATCGAGAAACCACTTAGTTTATATTCATGCTTCATTCACATGTTAACCTAGGGACATATCTATTGGCATGGTATTGGTATTGTATGTATGATGCTAGGTTCTTAGAGGATTGAGGTTCTAATGCTATGTACAATGGAAGAAACAAAATATATATACTGTAGGAAAGTGAATGCTTACTTATGAGAGGGAAATCCATTCTAGCAAAGATTCTTCAAACAAATATGAAATCAAACTCTACTTACACAAGCTAACAACAACTAATTGAAATCTTGTGACCAAAATATGCTAAACTACAAAGAAGCCTAAACTAACTAGGATAGAGACCTAGCTACGGTCCTGTTGTGTGGTTACACAACACGCCCCATTTTAACTTATCAAAACAGGGACCCAACTTTTGTTCTGGTTTGTGTTGTCTGCTTTCTGGCGGTTTGGTAAAAATAGGTCAGGTGCATCATCATCATGAAGGTCAAGATGAGGTAGGTCATCATCATGAGGTTAGTTTGTCAAAGTTCATATTTTGTTTCTATGACCTCATGGTTAGAAAGAGCTTGAAATTCCATGCAGGCTTGCCTTTTACATCACCCGAAAATTCGTCCATATGAGAGAGTTATGCACAGTCAAAGTTTTGGTCAAACCTGATATTCGCATGAAGAGGGTCATATGTTATAAACTCAATTTTGATGTATGAAGATCATCATCATGATATTTGAAAAGCCCCCCGATAATATCCTGAGGTCGAAACATCCGGACGTCAACTTTAAGTCGTAATAGCTTTTCCCGTCAAGCGACCTTGGAAACATCGCGAGCATCATGATATTTAAACATCACCCGATATTATAATATCATGCTGATATTATAATATCACCCTACTTAGAAAATACACCATCTGCAAAATTTGCACGCGCACGTCAAAGTCCTGGTGATCATCATCATCATGATCTCTCAAGACAGGATCACATTTCGTAAAATCCTCCTGATCTCCTTTTGCGTGATCATGATGATCACCTTATCTATCAAAAAATGGAGGGCGATATTTCATTCCTAAGTCATGTTGTCAAGATCATCATGATCTTGTTCGTCTACCCGACATTTCGCAATATCCTCCTGCCAAGAAGCATAACCTTTTGCAAATATCCTGATGACGTCATCCCGACCTGATAAACGAAGAAGCAAATATCAGGATGACGTCACCATCACCTTTCTCCTTCGGCAGGATATTTTCCAAGGCGTGATCCTATTCGCCAATATGATGATGACGATGACGTCATGTTTGAAGATTAACAAGGGCCCCGGATATCCTGATGACGTCATCTGGATATTCAGCAGGATCATATTTTAGATCACCCAGTGCGGATATGATGATGATGATGATCATCATCTTGATCTTTTGAGAGGATCACCTTGGCCGCAAAGGGGTCATTTTACATTCATCATCCCGATCATCTTCCTTAGGTGACCCGATCTTGCATTTATCCCCTGATCTTAACGAAACATGACGGTGACGTCATCCTTTGCATTTTAATGAAGCCCGAATATGACGATGACGTCACCATCATATTCCTTTCCTTAGCGGCAGGATCATATTCCAAATCCTCCTTTTCTCCTTCATCATGATGATGATGATGATGTCTTTCTTTCCCCAAGATGCAGAAGCGAAACATCCTGATGTGCTTTTCATCAGAGCATTCAGAAAGGAGGAGCATCATATTTCATGATATCCTGCAGCTAGATAGAAGACATAGGGTTGGTCATCATCATGATTTTTGGCGTCGGTATAACTTTTGCCATCGGCCAAGTCTAAATTTGTCACCCTGATCATATGTGGTCACACCGATGCGAATATGATGATGATGACCCGAAACATACAAACAGAGCGTGCAAAGCCGGATTCGAAGGATGGTTGAAGGGCAGTTATTTCCTTGTATATATTGAGATCATCATGATCATATTTTGAACCCGATATACAAGAAAATGGGCGAAAACATGAAGCGATGGAAATTTGGAGCCCGATTGCCTGTAGCTGCACATTTTTGGGGGCTTGTTTAATAAAACGTTTTACTTCCTGTTGTTTATCATCATGGTGATGAACTTAATGTTTGTCTGTTTACTTGCAGGAAGACATGATGATGCTGCTGAAGCTGAGCATTGAAGTCATGATGCTGTTAGAGCTGCTGCTGAAGCTGATAATTACAAAGTTGCACATGGAGGCAACATGAGCCAGAAATGAGGAGGATATTGTCAAATATGCTGTTCGCCAGCTGGAGACCGAATCAAGTTGAAGATGCTGGAATATTCTGTGCCAGCTGTACATTTGCTAACTGGCGAAGCATGTGCTTTTCATCTGGACCGTTGTTTGTTATGAGAGGATCCTGATCCTTGGATCACTGTAACCATTTTCTGGCATTTGATCTATATAAAGGCCAGATCCTGGAATAGGAGAGAGATAGACATTAAAAAATACACAGACGCATCTGGCGCATTAAGGCCAATTACTGTAGAATCAATTAGGAGATCGGATTACTGAGACTAATGAGGATAGAATTGTTGAAATGTCAAGGTTCTTTCTTCAGATCACTGTAAATGTACCTGTTCTTGAGCATACTGAATGGATATGAAATTTCAGATTACATCCTGATTGTAAATTTTACGTAATCTTCTTGTTGATTTCTGGATATGTACTGGTGAATGCTGTGTTCAACTGGAAGCGCTTTCATTTCATTACGTGTTGTTGTCAACTTTTCCTTTGAAGATTTGCACTAGATCATGCGGATTTGTGGAATGTCCTGGTGAAGTATGATTTCTAGTTTTCCTTCTTTTCATTGCATGTATGGGAGCTTGTATGTGGATCAGTGATCTAAGTCCAGTAGTTTTGGGAATCTCATTCTTTAACCCTTTTCCTTCTTTTAATTTCATAAATTCATCACCATAACTGCAAATCATGATAAATAACAAGCAGAACAGAGAAATATGCTGAAATCCCGTAGGTAACTGAAGATCATTAGCATATTTGAGTTAAATGCATGTAGTATTGAAAATATCATGCAAAGAATCATAAATAATGGTAGAAATCATGCAAATATCAGCCTGTAGGCACATTATTTGACTAAATTCACAGTGCAGAGGTAGAATTGTTGGAGACTTATGCAGAGCAAACATCCAGAGCAGGATATTTGAAGATAACGATGATGAACTTTGCAGAAACACGTAAGGCCCCTGAATGGAAAACAGCAACACACATCAACCACTGAGTAACGTCAGTAGATTAAGACCTAATCAACGGAGACTTGGGATCATGAATTCTCTGAATTCATCGTATCTTTCAAGATGAGTAAGGGTTGTTGTGTAACTTTTATTCTATGTTTGCGAATGACTAACATCATGACCAACAGGTCCACATCAAGTGGACCCTTGCATGGATAAAATTGTGCCTTCCTCTCTCCCTCTAGATGAACTAGAAACTAAATTAGAATGAATTTATAACTTGCAATATGCCATAAATGAGGAAAATAGAAACTTAGTCTTTTGTTGATCTCCCATAAACTATTACATTCAAACTATCTTGATATCTTCTACTAGATCCTATCTACTACCTTTATTCTACTATTTATAGTACTACCACTAATACATGCATGTCCACTACTCTCAAACATGTAGGAGGTGGATGCTTTATTTAGAAAATAATAGTAAAACTAGGAAACTAATTCATGGGTGGGTAGGAGTCACATTCCCACCAAAACTATATAATAATTAATTACATATGCTCAAAATAAAGGTGATGGTAAATTTATTGAGAAGAAAAAGGATGAGTTGGTTGGCTCATCCATCTTTGTGCAACCTCCATTTGTCCACGTGAGAAGCCAAAGTTCACCAACTATCCCTATTCATCGCTTTGCTATAGGCACACTACAACCTTGGCTATAGGTGCACTATAATCTTGGTTGCAAGTGATTTACATCCTTGGCTACATGATACAAATCCTAGTTGTTGTAGACCAATGAATACCTCTACTACAATTAGTTTGTTACATTCAAACAACTTAGTAGCATAATAATTATCACAACTAAAATAAGAGATGTTACATTATCTTGAAAACAACTACTTTTAAATATACAATCATCCAATAAACAAAATACATATTAAACTTTGTGCTTTATAGGAGTATTTAGTAAAAAAGGTATTAAAGGAGTACAATTGTATATGAAATGTAGGTTAAAGCAGGAGATAAAGAGTATCAAATAAAGACAATTCTAGGGCTCATCAAATACCATAAAGGATATGCCTCTAAGTGGGAGATGTCATTTAAATAATGTTTGTGTATATAGATAAGTATGTAGAGTATGTGAGTTGTAAATATTAACTAAGAGTATTAGGAGGATCACCATCCAATAAGTCATCTTCATCCTTATTATGTGATTTGTAACCACCTTCAAGTAATTAAATCTCATCATGATCACTTTTGGTGTTTAATGTACTTTAACATGAGGAATAGGTGTGGTACCCTTTGTAATCCATTGCCCTTGTACTTTTGGAGTAGAATATGTTTATGCCTTTGAAATATTGACATTTTACTTTGGAATCCATGTGGAGGTGGCGCCTTTAGAATAAATGGCAATGTAATTTCCAAAACTTACTATCTTGTTCTTCCTTAGAGGATAGGGATGAAATTACCAAAACACATGGAGGATGAGAAATATCTTATTCTTTAGAAACCTTAAGAGGCAATGAAGAGGGCTTCATTTTCTCCTTATCATACTTATTGATTGATTCTTGGTTCCTTCATTATAAATGCATTCTTTATAACTTATGAACCTTTTCTTGGCACTCATGTGGAACTTCATTAGGAGTTTCCATGTGATGACCTTCTCCTTATGATCTAGTGAGAGTTTTTATATAATTATCAAGTGTGAAATGACTTGACTTGAAAATTTAGTTAGAAAAACTCCAAAATTTATTAAAATTAATGTTAACAAAGACAACTCTAAAGATCACACTTTATAAAGAAGGTCTAAGGAAACTTCAATTATCGTCATCATATAAATTAGGACCCATAAATTTGAAATGAAAATAAAATGATTTTATTTAACTAAATCTAAGGTAATTAAATAAATGCAATCAATCAAACAATAATTAACCTAGATAATAGAGTTGGGACTGATCATGAAAATTTATATAAATTTAAATTGTCAATAAATACAAAAATAAATTAATTAAATGGATAGATATTTCATTCTAATTTTTATGTGGAAGTCTTTGTCCAGATGTCAAGAATTCATTTGCTAAGGTTATAAAATTTTGCACTCTATTGCTAACTTATAAACTAACTTTGGAGTGTTTGGGGTCAAATATGTGAGTGGAGAAGTGGTCCCTTAAGTTTAGTTCAATTGATCCTAACATGCAAAACTAATCCTGTAAGGTACAAACCTAATCTCATTAACTGCTACAATTTTGAACTTGTTCACCTTAGTTTCCTAATGTTTGAAATTTGTAAGGATTAATAGTGTTTACAAACACATTTTATGGTATTTGCTAGATTGCAAGGGTCAATTAATCCTTGGTTAGACCCCTAGTGGATTGAATTTATAGATTTGAGTGAAAGGTTTGAATATAGTAAGCAAGTGTGTATGATGCAGAGAAAGACTTAACTAAACCAACTTGACACCTTCAAAAGATTGTTCCACTTGTAATCATGCTTTGATTCACTCTAATGCAACTTGGTAACCTTTTCCATGAAGCCTAAAACCATTCAACAAATCCAAACTTGTGAGATAGTGCCAAAGACTTTGACCAACAATTACAATGAAGGTTTATGACTGTAAATGAAGCAAAAAAAATGCAGCAAACTATCCAAAAGTTCTCCTTCCCACGTTCAAATGGAGACTCCAAACCCTACATGGATGACAAACACGTCAAAACAAAATTTCCTACAAGGTTTCATCAATTTCCCATGATGGGAACTCAAGATATAACATTTTTTTAATGTCTAGAAACCCTAGACAGGGTTTGGGACAATTTTTACCAAAACTCTTGTAACTTTTGTAAATCTCAATGGATTTGAGTAAAAAAAAAAGAATAATATAGTTAAGAGAGCCCTTCAACCTCTCCAATTAGCTTCTAGGCCATACCAAAAATTATAAAGTCATACCACGTGATAGAATAGGAAATTTATGCAAGAAAACATATTTTGATGTGCAAGAATGAAATGAACAATCATTATTAACTTTCACAAAACAAATAATGAGGTGAATTGCTCTGATGAGACTGAATATAACATTAATACATACTTTCCCTCATATTTCATCAAGATCCAATAGTGTAAAAGAAAGTTATGACCTTTTTCCCAAAACTAGAAACCCTAGGCAAGTTCCAGGCAACCTGCACCAAATTGCTTATAACTTTTGACAAACTTAATGAAATTCACTCAAACCAAAAAATATTAAACTAGATTCATGTCTTCAACTTTTCCCATTGGTTTTAGGCCTGTACTATACCGTACATGGCTGCACTATCCAATTCACAGTCTGCTTCATCATGAAAAACACAAAAAAATGCTTCTAAAATAATTATTTTTTCATTCAAACTCTTCTCCAACCTTCTCTAACCCCTATGCTTAAATTATATTGCATATTTATCATATTACAACTCATTCTAACTATTTGTAATGGTTTATTGATTTGCATGTAACCGTTTCTTGCTTTTTTTGCCACCTTGCCAAACCTTTTTAGCAACATTTGATAGCTTTTACATTTTTAAACCAACGACCCTATTAACACTCCAAAATGGATCAACATGACCCCACATGGTCATAAATGACCTTATAAGACTCCAAGACACACAAACAACCTAAAAATTTAAAAATAACAAAAGTAAGCCTAAGAGGCTCCTCATGCCCCTGCACCATACTCCCAAGGAAAGAAAAATCTCAATTCCATCTAAGATGTGATCTGCAAATTTGTCAATGTCTTCCATCATGGACTTCTTCAACCTGCAAATCTAATATGTGGAATCTTGTTCTGCTTGCAAACATTCAAATGCATGTTTCATTTTTACCTTAGGTCTTCCACTTCTCTATCACTTGTCATTCAATTGGGAATTCATTTCCAAAAGTTGATGCTCCTTACACCCTGTTGTATGTTCTACATTCCTGACTTTCCCTGGATCTTTCTTCTTCTTCTTGCACTGTCTCTTACTTAGCATCTTCTCAGCTTCAAGGTTCCAAAACTCTAGTTCTTGTTCATATGCCACATTACCACTGTCCATGTCTTCATCTTCATCATTTGAATACAATTTGTTAGCATATTCATCATCCATAAAATCAGAAAATACAACCAATACCTCTGTTGTTTTTGCAACATCTTCTTCACCATATTGTGCTACATTTGCATAACAATCTTCATACACTACATTCACTTCTCCTTCTTCTTTATACTCTTTTCCATCTTCGTCTTCATCTGCTGCACCTGTAAACACATACTCACAAATATTGTTAGAAACAAAATTTTGAGTCTTAATGGACTCATTTTCTTCATCTTTTTCCTCTTCCTTGGATGGCTTTGGCTCTTCCATCGTCTTGATTACTTTTTTTATTTTCCTTCTCAATTGTTGCCTCTTTCTTCTTTCCATAATTTCCTTTATTGGCCACTTGACAACTTTGTGAATGGTGATGTTCCAACTCCACACACTTGTTACTATACTCCGTATTCTTTCTTCAAATGTTTTTTGCATTTGTTCCAAATCTTGTTGTAGCCTTGTTACCTCTTGTTGAATACTTGTTTTGTCTTCTCATCTTTCTTCTTCATCTCACTCCTTTCTCTTCTCATCTCTTGTTGCTTGCTTGACAACTTCTTACTCTTCTAGTCTTCATGGATTATTCTCCTTAACACTTCCATTCTTTTGGTATCCAATACCTTCACACACACACAACTATCCTCTACCCAACAAGATTCTGGAATATGCACTCTCCAAGACCTCTTTTACCCACTTCTTCTCAGTGGAAGAAATATGCAAACCTTCTACCTAGTTTCATCACTACTGGAAGATATAAGTCACCGGATCTCTTTCATACCTGCAACAAACTTTCTCTTACAACTCTCTTGTCATGGTGCATACCTTGCACTCTCAGGGTCTTCTAGCTCTGATACCAAAATTGATGCATAGAAAGACTTAACTAAACCAACTTGACACCTTCAAATAACTGTTCCACTTGTAATCATGCTTTGGTGCACTCTAATGCAACTTGGTAACCTTGTCCATGAATCCTAAAACCATTTAACAAATCCAAACCTATGAGATAGTGCCAAAGACTTTGACCAATAATTACAATGAAGGTTTATGACTATAAATGAAGCAAAAAAATGTAGCAAACTGTCCTAAAGTTCTCCTTCCCACATGCAAATGGAGACTCCAAACCCTGCATGGATGACGAACACATCAAAATAGAATTTCCTACAAGGTTTCATCATTTTCCCATGGTGGGAACTCAAGATATATCATTTTTTAATGTTTAGAAACCCTAGGCAGGGTTTGGGACAATTTTTACCAAAACACTTGTAACTTTTGCAAATATCAATGGATTTGAGTAAAACAAAAGGAATAATAAATTTAAGAGATCCCTTAAACCTCTCCAATCAGACTCTAGGACATACCATCAAGTATAATGTCATACCGCATGATAGAACATGAAATTTATGCAAGAAAACATAGTTTTGATGTGCAAGAATGAAAGGAACAGTCATTAATAACTTTCACAAAACAAATAATGAGGACAATATCTCTAGTGAGAATTAATATAACATTAATATAGACTTTTACTCTAGATTTCATCAAGATCCAACGGTGGAAAAGAAAGTTATGACCCTTTTCCCAAAACTAGAAACCTTAGGCAGGTTCCAGGCAACCTGCACCAAATTGCTTATAACTTTTGATAAACTTAATGAAATTCACTCAAACCAAAAAACTATTAAACTAGGTTCATGTATTCAACTTTTCCCATTGGTTTCAATCCCGTACTATACTGTACATATCTGTACTATCTAATTTACAGTCTGTTTCATCATGAAAAACACAAGAAAAATACTTCCAAAATGTTCATTTTTTCATTCAAACTCTTATCCAACCTTCTCTAACCCCTATGATCAAATTAAATTGCATATTTATCATATTAAAACTCATTCGAACTATTTGTAATGGTTTCTTGATTTGCATGTAATCGTTTCTTGCTTTTTTTGCCACCTTGCCAAACTTTTTTAGCAACATTTGACAACTTTTACATTTTTCAACCAACGACCCTATTAACACTCCAAAATGGATCAACATGACCCCACATGGTCATAAATGACCTTATAAGACTCCAAGACACACAAACAACCTAAAAATTCAAAAATAACAAAAGTAAGCCTAAGAGGCTCCTCATGCCCCTGCACCAGTGTAATAGACTTAGGATCTGACATGTTTTGATAATTCTCTCATAAATGCTACTAGAATGCTCTCACAAATGCTATATTGACAAAACCCTAGAATTATTCCTTGATAACTCATAGATAATTTCAAATGAATGATTGAATGTCTTTAAATACAACAACCAAGCCCAAACAAAAATAAAGTGTGTGCTAGGTTAGCTCAAAATGACTAGTGAAATGGTATATAAGGTAGAAATTTGAATTTTGAATGTTAAAGGTTTAGGGATCATATTTGTGACTATGGAATTGACCCAACTAAACTTGCACCAGTGGATTTGATCTAGAGTGATGAATAATGCATCTAGGAATTAGGAATGAATATTCGAGGATCGGTGATGAAGGGATTAAGATGTGTGATGTGTTGAGATAAACTTATGCATAAATATGCCACTTGTAAGCTACTTACTACATTTATGAAAATCTAATCAAAGTGGGTCAAAAACATAAGGGAAAAGGGTCGCATGAGTATGCAATTTTTACCATTACATTTTGCCTCACTTTGATGTGTATTCAAATGACTCCTATGTAGATGCATGTCAAAGTAAAAAAACTAGTCAACATGTAAATAAAAAATAGACATTGAAAGGATACTAGATTTGTGTAAAGTAAAAAATCATTCTACAATTCTTCTTGCATTGAGCACTCTATTAAATATTTTAAAATAATAAATAGAATGGAATTAATAGATTTTGTCACACACTTTTTAAAATAAGAACCTATTACAACTTGCTAGAGAGGGAGCTATCTTAAAAAATAATGAAAATTGAGAGAGACGGGTAAGAGATTTTGCCTATTATAAAAAGTGGAAAAAATCTTTGACTATGCAAAAATGTAAAAATGACTCCATCTAGATACAAATGAGGTGTCAAAAGTCTCTTTCCAGATATAGAATGGGCTCTCACTCTAAATGTATAGCATGACAAAAGGTCTCCATTTGAATATGGTAATGACACTTTATCTAGTACTAAAAATGGTCACAATTGTCATAGCTGCATCACTACAATTAAACTCGTGAAAAATGTCAAAGATAATATATGCCCCGAGATTCAATTGGTTGCACATATAGGATGCAAGGAATTGGAGAAAAGGAGAAAATATAAAATCATGAAAAATTATGTCATTTAGAAAAAAGATACAATCATGTGATAAGAATGCAATCACATAAGCAAGAGATATTCATTAAGGCATATGTAAAATATTTCCCCCAATAAATGAAAAAAACACATGTAGCCATAAATTCTAGATAAGAAACATGTAAGCACATAAGTAGGAGATAACTATGAAGGCACGTTGTAAATATGTTTTCCCCTAGTATAGGTATATATTATAAGAATGACCATAAAGGTGAGATAAGGATCATATAAATACCAATAGGATGTTTGGGATGTGGCCATGACAAGGGTCATAACATGTAATTATAATATGTAACATTTAATAAGGATCATATGAATGGAATCATAAGCATGATAAGGTACATAAATAGATAACATGCTAATGTGTACCTGCACAATAATTATGCCAAACAATGGATATATGTGACAATCATGTAAATACATAGATTCAAGGTGATGAGATGTTCCTTGAGCAATAATAGTAAACTAAAAGAATGGAGAAAATATATTAGGCCAAAGGACAAAAGCATTTTGTAATCATCCCCTCCCCATGATGTATCTTTGGTCAATAGAAATAGTAGCATAAGTGCATGATGTTAATAAGATCCTTCACCATCTTTTCTTTAGAACTAGCCAAACCAAAAGCTCCTATGCTAAACTAGGAAGTAATGATGAAAGGTCCTAGCCAATTAGGATGAAATTTACAACTTATTTCTTCTTTAGAATTTGGGTATTTAGGACATGGATGAAGGAGCAAATCATCACACTAAAAAATTCTTCAATAATGCCTTTATTATAAGTTTCTTTAATTGTCTTTAATATGCTCATAGGTTGTCTAATGCATTGAATCTTCTTTCATCAAGGGTTTCAAATTGAAATCTTTTTCTCTATAGGTAGCATAATTAATAATTCCATGAAGATAAACATGTAATGAAGGAATCTCCAATTTTAAGTGCATAATGGCTTGGGGGCCATAAACCAATGAATAAGGTTTATACCCCATAGGAGATAAAATTCTAATGCAATAAGCCCATAATTCTAGAATAAATTGTGTGTGTCAATTAGTACCATGTTTATCAATTATTTCCTCAAAATTTTCTCAATCATTTTGTTGATAGACTCTACTTTACCATTGTCATGTGGATAATAAGGGGTAGAAAATCTTTGGTGAATATGAAACCTTTCTAAAAAAAATTGACTTCTTTATTCTTAAAAGATGTACCATTATTTATGAAAATAGTAGATGCTAACATGAATCTAGAAATAGGATTATCCATTATGGAAGAATAAATAATGGATGTCATGGTGGATTTTAGGGGGACAAATTCAACCCACTTAGTAAAATAATATGTAGCTATGATAATAAAAGTGTGTCCCTCTAAAGATGCCAACGCAATTGTACCAACCAAATCTAATCCTCAAGTAGAAATTATCCAATGAGAAGTAAAAGGATAAAGTTCATGAGAAGGTGCATGTAAATTAGATTACTATGTGTTTGGTATTTGCACATTTTTGAACAAAATCATATGAAACTTTTTCCATTTTAATGCAGTAATAACCATGCAATTTATTTTTGAGCCAATAACTTATTACTAATGTGGCCATCACATATGCCTCCATGAGCCTCTTGAAGATTAATGGATTTCTAATGATCTTTGAGGCATCTATATAATAAACCATTAAGCCCATGCATGTATAATATCCTCACAATTTAGTAAAATACTTAGCAACTAATTTATATATGCACATATGGGTATATTCTTAAAAAAATTACATGAAAATTCCCTTGAATCAAGTAAGTGTAAATATCATGAAACCACTCTTCACTTGTCAACATAGCACAATCCATTAAATATGTATCTTGTATCTAGTCAGTTGGGGTAATCAATAAATAAGGTAAAATGGGGGCTACCATTATCCCTACTCATGAGGGAGGAAACACTAGCCATAGCCTCAACATGTCCATTATCCTTGCAAGAAATGGAATAAAGGTGAATGAGTAAAAAAACAAGAAATTGTAAAGACAACTCATGATATTGTGCAAGCCTAGCATCCTTGGTCTTATAATCCCCAATAATTTATCTAGTGACCAATTAAGAATCATCATGTATATCAAGAGATTTAATTTTTATGTAATTGTTTGCACATAACCCAAAAATAATGCGTCATACTTAGCTATATTTTTGGTGCATTGAAATTCTAACTAAAATGGTAAAGAAATTGAATCTCTGAAGGGTGGTATAAATATTAATCCTTCCCCAAAACTATTCATACATCTAGAACCATCAAATAACATAGTCCAAGGGGATGAAGAATCAATGTGCAGTATATACTCATTAAGAAATGATATATATCAATAGGTACATGATTAGAACATCATACTGCAACTGATTAATCAACTACCACTTGTCCCTTGATAAAATTTTGAGAAACAAACTTAACATCTAACTCTACAAGCAACATGACCCACCATGCTAGCCAATCTAAGAGCCTTAGAAAAATTGTACTTCAAAGGGTCTTTTATAATCACATGTACCTTAGTCTGTTGTTCATATAATGTCTCAAATTTTGACATGAAAAGTCCGTGACCAAGAATATTTTTTCTATGATGACCATGTCTCATAATCCTTAATAAAGTGTGACTAATGTAATAAATAGTGTGTTCTTTACCGTTTCATTATTTATTGCCAATAACCCACCAATGACCAATGTAGTAGTAGAAACATATAGTAGCAAAGGTTTACCATGAATAAGCAACATTTAAGAATTGGTGGATTCATCAAATATTGTGTCCTATCATCAAAAGCCTTTGGCACTCCTTATTCCATTAGAATTTAACATCTTTCTTCAAGAGTTTAGTGAAAGGTAATGTATGTCTAGCTAATTATTCAATAAAGCATCTAATATCTTAGGATACTAGATACAATGAATCCCAATAAGTGCCTGTTGTCCACACCAAATATTCATTTCTTAGGATTCAAGAAGACTTGATATTGTCATAATATCTCAAAAATAGTCCTCAAATCGCATAGATGATCAATGTGTTTCTTATATTTACCCAAAATGTCATCTACATAATCCTCTAAAATGTCATGCATCAAATCATGGAAGATCAAAGTCATAGCCCTTTGATAGGTCTAGAACTAGTATTTTTCAATCCAAAGGGCATTCCGATATAACAAAATTTTCCCCAAGGAGTAGTAAAATGACTTTTATGTTTTTATTGGGGATTAATGAGAAATTAATTATAGCATAAAAATTCATCCATGAAATACAACATCTTATATCACATAGTAGAATAGAAAAATCATGTCAATGTTAGAGAGAGTGTTCAAGTCATCTTTAGGTGATGCCACGTATTCAAATCTCTAGAGTTGGTGCATATCCAAATACATCTATCATATTTGAACACAAGTAATATATTGGTTATCCATGGGGAGTATTTAATAGGTCTAATGAAGCCAAATTGCAATAACGTTTCAATCTCATCTTTAACCATCAAAGAAACTTTAGGATGTAGCTCTCTAGATTTTTTTTTGACAAGTTTAGCATCAGGATAAAGAATAATATTATGCATGAGAATATTGCTAGAGACACATGTAATGTATCTATAAGACCATACAAACAAGTCATGTTATAATCATGAAGTAGTTTGGACATATTGTGTCATTCGAAGATGTTCAAACATTCACCAAATTTTAATGCTTTTTCTTTATTAGATTTATCCATATCAACATTAAAGATGCCACCAATAGCTATTGTAGTTATATCCTCAATGAATGGTTTAGTAGGTGAATCATTAGAAAGCTCTATAGAATCACCTCCTAAAGGAGAAGTTTCCCCAAATAAGAACAAACTTCAAGAGCACATGGAAAACCTTGATCATAGAGAAATGTAAGAAAATATTTATAAACACCCATGAATTCTATAAGAGCCTCATCATAAGAAAATGTATCTAAAGGAGGAGTGGAATTAGTTTTCCATGTAAATCAATTTAGGGTGCACTTGTAAATTTATGTTGAGATTGACTACACAAGTGGACTAAAAAATTATTTTTGTGTACCTTCTGTATTCTTCTCTTTAGTAGGAGAATAAACAAAATTAATAGTATTGTGCTTTGGTGATGGTTGAATAGGTTCTACAATACCTTGTTTCTTCATACCTAAACCTCTTCCATTATATCTGAACTTGTGTAGAATAAAAAAGCCTTTACTATATTAGGTAGCTAGTTGAGAAGAAGATTAAAAACTACAAGACCCAACACTAGCTTTAGATCTAGGGACAAAAGTGCATATCATCATGAAGAACAAAAGGTCCAAGAAACCATGTTGTAATTTCCCCTTTATAATTTATTTAATTTTTTGAATATTTGGGTCACTTTCTTGTTGTGCGTAGAATTTTAAAGTTTCTCACACTGGCATACATTTCCTTCATTCCTTGTGCCCCCACTTTCTTGATTCTTTGTCTTCTATAGACTTCTAAGTTTCCCTTTCCCTCATTATGATGGTAATGGGTATGTTGTATCACTAATCACTAATCCTTTCAAGTATTGGTTATGTTGAAACTTTGACCCCCACTCTTTCTTGCATTGAGTATTGCCAACTCCTGATCCTCACTCCCTTCAATATTAGGTATCCTTGAAGCCTAATCCTCACTATCCTACAACTTTTCCCATCTAGGCCCATACAAAATTTGTATCCCATGGAATCTTTCCATTCTTGCATCCCATTCCTTGAACTCTTGACCTCAGACCTTTATAGAACATAATGCTAGCATACCAAATGGAAATACTTTTGAGCAACATCTTGACTCTTGATTCCCTAGTCATCTCACCATTGCATCCATTAGGCATGCAAATCCCCAAACCCCCATAGTAATTCATCCTTCAAGCACGTGAATTTTTAAACTCTTGATGTCAAACCTTGAGAGTATTCTTTTCTCATCATTCAGGCATGTGTTTCCCTAGACACTCACCTTCTAGCATGCTCTTTTATGAACCACTGCCATTTGAACAAAGGAATTCACCAGTCACTAGGGATGACCAAGGACACCATTAATCAGATCAAATTTGAACTCAAAATGGAGAGAAACTTTTAAACAACTCTTAACATGTGTGGGACCATGCTTGGCTGTCAACCTTTATATAAGGTGGGAAATTCATTAGTTTGGATAATCTTTTAGCATTTACATCAAACCATAACCCTAGTTTGAGAACTTTTGTTTAGCTACTAGATCCAAGGATGAAAAACCTTAGGTTTTGGAGATCAATGGATGAAAATCCATTAGTTTCCTAGAGTTTAGAGGAAAAAACCCTTTGAATTATTAAGGGCCCAACTTAATATGGAGGTTGCATTTGCACTTCAAATTGGAGACTTTAAGTAGTTTGGAAGATTTTAGCATTTGGGTATTTTCAAAGTATATTTACAATTGCTATATAGAAGTAAATAATTGTAATAATTTGAAGAAAAAGTATATTTGAAGGAAATATTCATTTGTATCTAGCATTACATGTGCAAATCTATATGTGTCTTGTGTTTTTACCATTTTTGTAATATATTGTTAAAATATTTTGGCAAGTACTTCAGATATAAGCATTTTGTATGATAATTTTAGATAAGGGTCATTACAGTGGTATCAGAGCTTTGATGTTTCCAACCTAAATGGTAAATTCCTAATTCATAGCAACACTCTCAGTGAATTATGGGAGGATTATTTAGATCTCTAGAAAAAAGAAGCAATACAGATCACTTTCTAGACACAATGATCACACTTTTGGAGAAAAATTTGTAGCATCAAAGTAGTATGAAAAACCTAGTTCCAACTAAAACATAGAAAGAGGTGATTAAGGAGATTGATAGAATCTTTGAGGAGTATCAAACATAATCTAATGCTTTCAAAGATGCACTAACTTTTGACTAATACTAGAAGTATTGTAGAAATAGTTATAAAAATGAAAGTAGCCAATATGACTACAATGGATAGTTGAAGCAAAAAGGAGGTGAGAAAGTTGGTAGCTTTTTAAGAATATAGAGCATAGAGTGAAGAGTTTCAATATGATATTGCTTTCATAGTTTTTTACACTTTCAAGTCAAAGAAAAGCTTACTTAACCTATGTTCCCAGAGAACGAAGAAAGACCAGAGCCAAAGATATAGGAAGTTATTAAGGAATAGATCATTGAGCATGAACTAGAGAAAATGTTCCTACAAAAAGAAAAAATAGAACCAAATCAACAACAAGCTCCAAAGAAGATCACACCTCAACCACCTACAACAAAGTAGATAGATGACTATAGTAGAAATGAACTTAGATGGAAGGTGTTAGGAATTGCATGTAGAAGATATCAATTAAATGCAAATAAAGATTAAATAGAGGAATGAAAAATACATAGAAATAATAAGAGGGAGAGACAATTTTTAACGTGGTTCACCCAAACTCGGGCTACATCCACCAACAGAGAGTCCAATATTATTATCTAGTAAAAATTGATTACAACCAGCAATCCTTGCAACTCAATACCACTGCAAATGCTACAATACAATATCCACAAAGACCCTAACCCTTAGTTGTTTTTATCAAGACTTATGTTGGTTACTGTTATCACCCAGTTTTGCACCCTTGCATGAAGCTGTTAAAGCTCTGCAAACTGGAATAACCTGGGATCGATCTCTAAGTGTGGGACTTTGCTAAATGATATCAAACCTCTGGAGAAGGCCAGCTTCCTTGCCTAGATATCACCTAAAACCACTGAATTTTGAGGGGAAAAGGGAGAGAGAAAGCTTGTAATGAAAATGAATAAAAGCTTGAAAAACATGAAAGGGTGATACACCAGACAGATTTAAAGAGATTTTCACAACACTGAGAGAAATGCACAATACAATCAAATACAACAAGTAGGTATACACAGATTAAATGACTCTAGCAGAGGCGAGAAGCGATATGATTGAGAGGAATGAAACATTCACAAACAGCCATACATAGATTCACACAGAACTAGAAAAATTAGTAAAGGAGGCAAAATTAACTTGCATGTATTCAAGGGAAAAGCATGGTTATAGCATATGAAAACTCTATTTAGAAACAGAAAAGCCTCAATGCCAAAAAATTTCCCTCCTTATTTACAACATTTAATGCATACTTATAGCATTCCAAAACTATCCTAAGTTGGTTACAAAAACTCACTCAAAGAGCTGTCATAGAAAAATATCTCCCTCGATGATTGTCTAGCTACATCAGTTATGGCCTTGAAATTTGGAACTGGGCAGATATGAGATATTTGGAGTCTTGAATGCAAGTAGCTTACTCATCGATCTGCAATAGAAAAGATGAAAAGATCTGGAAGAGGAAGGTGGGAAGATATTTCTGACCATCAATGCGAGTTGCATGTTCTGTCTACTGCAATGAATGCCCAAAAAATATCTCCATCTGTTAAAAGTCATCTCTAAAATGTTCATCGCTCACAAATATGCATTTCCAGATCTAAAATTTGAAAAGTGACAAAGCTCCTGAAAAACCCTGCCAAATGAAAGAGGGGGCAAAATATGCAACTTTGCCTCTTGGAGCATGCCAAAATTTGCCAAAATGGAGGAGATACAGGCAGTCAAACCTTCGGTCAACTGCCTGTATATATTGCTTTTGCATCTCTATGTATATCGTTGTATATTGGCGCCTGAATCAGCACCCAAAAATTCATTCTGCAGCTCCTTTGCATGTACATGGTGATTTGTATGTATCTCTGTGCTTTTGGCGCTGAAAGGCCCTTGTAGTCGGCTTGTATATGCATTTGAAAATGACTTGTATATGCAAGAGCCTTTGTATATGCATCTGCCACTGCCACGTGGCACTCCCTGATTTGCCGTTGAGTTGGAACTGGGACCCTCGCTGAGGAACTGTATCCGGTATCGGCCATCGGAAAGACTCAAAAACAAGTCGCCGATGCATATCGGCTTGTATATGCAAAATACAAGCTGCGGACCTGAAAACATCATTAGCTGCATTTCATTGTTTCGCTGGGTCCAGCTTGCATAGTTCTTACTTGTCCATTCTTTGTATTTTTAAAAATGCATATACATACAAGCCCCCTTGTATCTGCGGGCCCCACCTTTTGTATGTTGCGCCTACACCTAGCAAATGTACATTTGCACTTGCATATCAGCTTGTATATTTCTTTGTATATGCGCCGATATACATTCCATTGTAGCTTTGTATGTCCGCCGGCCTTGTACATTTATCATTGTATATTTTGCTTGTATATGCAAACATACAAGTGCAAATATGCATTCCATCCTTGCATATTTCTTCACTTGTATATCTGAATATACAAGCCCCTTTACACAAGCAAACCCGATATACATTTAGCGAATATTCTGAGAATCTGCGAAAGATTCCCTAAATGTATATACATCTCCTTGGCCCGATATACATTCAGAAAATGTATAAAATTCAAATTTTCTATATTTTCTAAGGCCGATATGAATTGCAAGCCTGCCAAAAGTACATTTGAATTGAATATTTGACCAAACTTTGACCATCCATAACTTCTTTATTTGGTTGAATCTCAAGGTGGTGTAGAAAGCAAACCTGCCTATTTTTTCAAGCTCTTTCCAATGGTAAGGTTTTTTAGGCAAGGTTCCCTAGGAAATTTGGCACTTTTGTTTTATAAGGACCTTTTCAAAGGGATTTTCAAGGAAAATACCAGGTTGACTGTTTGATTCTGGTCTAAGGAAAAAAGGGTCAACAGTTACAAAATAGGGTTTTTTATGTCAGCCAATAGAAAAATAACTCTTGACACCTTTATAAAATAATAAAAGTCATTTGAGGTTTTTGAGGTGTTGCCCCCGAGCCCCCGCCTTGTATCATGATAGGGAGCACGCCAGGGGCACTGCCCCTTGACCCCGTCTTGGGGGCGCTGCCCCCAAACCCCCATTAAATAATTTGGGGGGAAACCATGCTAATAAAAGAGGGGAAAATTTAACCTCTGAGTCTGATTAGGCTCCATATAACAACATAAGGAACTATGTTTTTCCTGCAAGAAACCATCAGAAGTTAGTCATAGATGCCTTAGCAAGGGCCAAGTCCACTATATTGAAGTGATATATGATGATGATTCTAATATTGCCGAAGTAGAGCCACAACAAGCCATGCAATAGAAGGGAAAAAACTTGAATACCCTTTTGATTACAACTCTAGAAATAAGGAGGATAATAGTAGAAAAGACCTATTACATGAATCTCATCCTCTATCATTGCCCAGCTCTTTTCAACATGAGAAGCATTCTAATAGTGATGAAAAGATGAAGGGTACAATTGGTAGAAAATGGCACAAGGATCCTTTCTCTCAAGTCTATGATTGATCATGCAAGATTGTGTGGGATCTTGGTGCTATAACTAAAGAAATCCAAAAAGAAAATATTGAGAGACACTTGAAGGTGGAAGATTTTGATGGGCTCAATATCATTGTTGTTGATATATCCCTCATTCCATGCACTTGGAGAAACAAAAAACTCAATACATCCATGGGTGAGCATGAGGTATGTGATGAATCCTATGTTGTGAAAACTAAAATGGTTGAGTGTGCAAGGGTTACATTCTCTTGGTGAGTCTTCATAGAATCATAAGTCCATGGAGCTAAAGCTTAAATGTAAAGGAAAAGATGTGGTGCTTAGAAGTATCTCTAATGCATCCCCAAGGGTATTCACAACTAAGAGGACTTCTTGTAAGGGTTAAGCTAGTGGGGTAGTAAGTTGCTTAGTGATGGAGGGCATGCATGCCATTGCATTCTCTAGTAGGAAATACATTCTTCATTTTGATATTCAGACTTTCCTAAATCAACATAGTATGGTGTTCAATAATATTCCTCTAGGATTGGTACTAGATAAAGTATTCTAGCATTTCATAGAGTTGGAGCCTAATTTTAAGGTTGACATGGTCACTCCTTATCACCACTTGAGGTTGTATAAAGATAAAATAGAGAAGACTAGTAGGGAGTACTTGAAGATGGGTCACATTAGTTCTAGCTCCTTTACTCCATCAATGGGTTTTGACAAGGGAGATGATGGCACCATGAAGAATGACATTTATTAATAAACATTAAAGAAGAATATAGTCAAAGATAAATAACCCACTCCTAAGATTGATGAGCTTGTTGATGAGTTTCATGGGGAAATTTCTAGATCAAGTTACCATTAGATTGGTGTCCATAAGGAGGATGTGTACAATATATGTTTTAGATGCCATTCAGGACACTTTAATTTCTTGGTCATACCAATTTTTTTGACTAATGCTTTGGCCACTTCCTAGTCTATAATAGATCATATATTCAATGGTCAGTTGAGGTAATTTGTTCTATACAACCACTATAGAAGATTCACTAAGGGATTCACACATCTAACAGCACCCTCAATTTCATAACAAAGAAAGGAGCTTTTGCATGGATCAACACATCACAAGGAACCTTTGCTAAGCTTGATAAGATAGACTACAATGGATTGAAGTTATTTTGGGGTCAACGTGACTTGAATGAATGGCAACAAAATTGAGTAAGGAAACTCCAAGATTATGATGCTAATATAAGATATATGAATGGAAAACAAAATGTAGTTGTTGATATTATTTCCAAAATGCCCACTTTTTGTTCTATTTCTACCATTTGTGGTGATTGGAAGGTTTCTATCATTGCCAAATATGCTAAGTATGCATTTGTTGCTAACACCTTAGGTGGAAATGTGAAGGATGATAAGTATGTGATAGAAAATGGTCTTATTTTGATTAAGAATGGAATCCTTTTAGTGATTAAGCTTAGGATGAAATGAAAGGTTGGGGAAAGTGTGTTTATGTACTTCATCACAAGCCTTCTTGAGGTGGAAGATTTATTTCTTAGAGAGGTTGGCCTAAAAACTTTATTAGTGATAGGAATAGCAAATCTCTTAGTTATTTCTAGTAGGAGTTTTTTTACTTGACTAGTACAAGACTCACTTTTAGTACTAGTTATCTCACACAAAAAGGTGGATAGGAAGAGTCAATGAATATGTGGATAGGAGATTTGAGAGACTATGCCACATGTCAACAAGTATCATGGATCAAATAGTCACTCATGGGAGATTGATACTACAATGCCACCCATCATATGCTCATTGGTATGTCTCCACTTATGGCATTTGTATGTTTATGATGCACTAACTCTCATTGGTTCAAGATTCATAGATAGTATAGTGCCATTCATATGTGTACTGGATGCCATTAGGGATACAAGGGTGAGGAAGTCAAGAAATCATGCCATCACAAAGTATCTAGATCATTGGAAGAATCTTCCTACAAAGGATACCACTTGGGAAGGATCAGAAGACCTAGATCAACTGAATTTGCAATTTCTTGAGGACAAGCAATTTTGGGAAGGGTAGACTTGTAATTTTCCCTTTCTAATTTATTTAAGTTTTAGAATATTTAGGTCACTTTCTTGCTATGGATAGGATTTCAAAATTTCTCATATTGCCATTCCTTTCCCTCATTCCCCATGCCCCTACTTTTGCAATCCTTTATCTTCTATGTACTTCTAGGTTTCCCTATCCCTCATTATGATGGTAAGGGTATGTTGTATCCATGATCCTCAATCCCTACCAGTATCAGCTATGGTGAAACTCTGACCCCCACTCTTCCTATATTAGTTCTTGCCAACTCTTGATCCCCGTTCTCCTCAACAGTAGTTATCTTTAAAGCTCAATCCTCACTATCGTACTAATTTACCTATTTGAGCCCACAAACATTTGCATCCCTTGACATATTGGCATTCCTACATCCTATTCCTTGAACCCCTGGCCTCAGACCTTCAAAGAACATAATGCTAACATACCA
This sequence comes from Cunninghamia lanceolata, assembly GCA_027924645.1. Classification (NCBI taxonomy): domain Eukaryota; kingdom Viridiplantae; phylum Streptophyta; class Pinopsida; order Cupressales; family Cupressaceae; genus Cunninghamia; species Cunninghamia lanceolata. The sequence continues at coordinate 5,090,095 of BSBN01001032.1, read as the reverse complement.
AATGTAAATACTTTTGAGTGGCATCCCAACTCCCAATTATGTGGTCTTTCTCACTATTGCATCCCTTGGGCATATGAATCTCCAAACCCCTATAGTATTACATCCTTCAAGCACATGAATTTATGAACTCCTAGAATCAAACCTTGGGAATATTTTTTTCTCATCCTTCAGGCATGTGTTTCCCTAAACCCCTACTTCTAGCACGATCTTTTAAAAACCCCTATCATTTGAACAAAGGAATTCTCTAATTCACCAATCACTAGGGATGACCAAGGGCACCATTAATGGGCCCATATTTGAATGTAAAATGGTAGGAAACTTTCAAATGGATATCAACATGTATGGGACCATGTTTGGCCTTCAAAATTTATATAAGGTAGGAAGCTTCATTAGTTTTGATCATCTTTTGACATTTACATCAAACCATAACCCTAGTTTGAGCACTTGTGTTCAGCTTCTAGACTTGAGGATGAAAGCCCTTAGGTTTTGGACATTAGTGGATGAAACCCCATTGATTTCCTATAGTTTTAAGGATAAAAACCCTTTAGATTCTTGAGAGCAATTTCATATGGTGGTTGCATCTACACTTCAAATTGGAGACTTTCAATAGTTTGGAAGATTTTAGCATTTGGATATTTTTATAGTATATATGTAATTGTTGTAGAAGTAAATCCTTGCAATCATTTGAAACATAAATGTATTTGAATGAAATATTCATTTAAAACTAGTATTACATATGCAAATCTATTGAATGTGTCTTATGTTTTCATTGTTTCTGCAATCTATTATCAAAATATTTTGGCAGGTATTTTAGATCTAAGCATTTTGTATGAATATTTTAGCTAAGGGTCCTTACATGTGTAGTAGGAATAGTATAGTCCTCTAGTATATTTTTATTGTCACATGATGTAAAATCGAAGGAATCCCAATCATCCTCAAGGTTGGCATGAGGAGTAGATAAAAGAGAAAAAGTTCCTAATGGTAATGTAGGTATAATTAATTGATTTGGAGGAACCAAATATTATATTTTTCAACTACTTGACAAAATTGGTAGGGATTATCCTTTTCTATGACTATAAAGCTATTATTATGAATGAATTTGAAATTATGAGGAAGTTTTGATGGTACAACACCCATGGAGTGAATCCAAGGATTTCTTAAAATAATGTTATACAGAAAAGCACAAGGCATCACCTAGAATATAGTGTCAAGTGTAACTAGTCCTAATTTAATAAGCAAAGTAATAAAACTAAGAGATATATGGACCACATTATAAAATATTTTAATGGTAACCTCAAATGTTGGCAAGTTAGTAGAATCAACATTGATGACATGTCCAAGATGTCTTTGCTATAGATATTCAAACTAGATCCATTGTCCACTAAGGCTTATTTAATTTGAGGATCCCCATATTCAACTACAATTCTACTAGTCTATGCTCCTAAATGACATGAATCTAGGTGGTTATTGATGATATCTTGATGAATCAAATCTAGAATGGTAACAATCTTTGTGGGAGTAACATTAGATGGAATGCTGATATTAGATATAGATTGCCTCAAAACATTCCTATATGTTTTAGATGAATGTATTAAATCCAAAAGAGATATCTTGGTGGGAGTATTCTTAAAATTGATCAAGTACATCATATCCCTTACTATTTTTTGATATGGATGTCCAATTGTAGGATGACTTGGTGGGGTAGTTAAGGAATGGAAAGTAGGTTTATTGTTAGAAAAGGATGGCTTAGTATGAGATGTAAAACATTGATATGCATAAACCATATAGGCAAGATCATCATGATATTTAGAGAGTATGACATCAGAAGGCCCTATATCATGTGTAACTAAGGAAGATGTAACCTCATCACATAAAGTATCATCCATAAATATATCACTAGAGAGTGAGGGTACATCATGAGTATCCATCACATAAGATGTGTCATGAATCAAATCATGTGAAAGAAAAGTGCTTAAAGATAATGTAATTATGACTAAGTATATCACTACCACTATACATAGAAGACATAGAATTAAGAGAGTCATGAATAAGTGAAGTGAGAGTATTGAGTAGGGAAGGAAAGATAATAACTAAGTGGAGGAAAAGGTATACATGTGATACTCCATAGCCAATATAACCCCATCCTTATACTAAAGGGATGTGAGTGAATTAAGGATATAATGAGATTAAATGTTACAAACTATATGAACATATCAAAATATGTAAGATAAGCATAAATATATGCTAAAGACAATGGAATATGGGAATCCATGATAAAAAAACACATCAATGAAGTACAAATAAGGGTGGGTAGTTAGGGATCAAAGAGAGATCATAAAATAAATGCCCAAACCCTAATAAAGATAATGATATTCAAGTAAATGGTGGATCCAAACCCTAATTAGATCTAGTTAAAGATAAAATAATGGAAAATTAGGTCTATAACTCTAATAAAAAAAGGCAAAACACTACTTAGATGTGTTAACATCTTTGATTCATGTTAGGATGCCAAAATATTATGAAAATAAAATGATTTTCTTTAATTAAATCTAAGTTAATAAAATAAATACACTGAATCAAGCAATTATTAACCTAGATATTAGAGCTAGGATTGATCATGAAAAAAATATAAAAAATTAAATGCTTAATAAATATGGAAATTAAATAAATTAAATGCACAGGTAAGTTTATCTTGATTTTTATGCAAAAACCTTTGTCTAGATGTTAGAAGTAATTTGCCAAGGTCCTAAAATTTTGTACTTTGTCACTCACCTATAATCTTATTGTGCACTTTCAAGGGTTAGATCTACGAGGGTAACAATGATCCTTGTGAGTGTAGAACTAAGATGCATGGAAGTGATCATGTAAGTCATGGACTTGATCTTGCTAATTATTACAATTTGAAACTTGTTCACCTCAATTTATTAATGTTTGAATGAACTATAAGGATTGATGGTGATTACAAACACCTTTAGGGGATCTACCAGATTGCAAGGGTCAAGTTCTCCTTGGTCATACCCCTAACAAATTGACTAAAATTATAGCTTTGAATGAAAGGTTCAAATACAACAAGCAAATGTTTAATGGACTTAGGATGACATGCTCTAATAATTCTCACATAAATCTTGCTAGAATGCTCTCATTAATGTTCTATTGATGAAACCTTAGAGTGTTCCCTTGATAACTCCTAGATTTCATATGGATGATTAAATGTCTTTAAATATTACAACCAAACCCACAAACTAACAAAATGTGTGCTAGGTCAACTCACAATGACTAGTGAAATGATTAGCAAGGCAAAAACTTAAATTCTGAATTTTAAAAGTTTAAGGATCATATTTATGACTATAGAAGTGACCTAGATCAAGTCTGCACTTGTAGATCCATTCTAGGGTGATGAATAATGCATATTGGGATCAAGAATGATTATCAATGGATTGAGATGTGTGATGTTATGAGCTGAATTTTGCACACAAATATGCCACTTGTAAACTAATTATTGCATTTATTGTACTCTAACTGAAGTGAGGAAAAAACATAAGGGAAAAGGGCATGGGTATGCAATTTTATCATTTTAAAATTTAACTTTGAGCCATGAGCAATGTGAGCATGAAAAGACAATGTTCAATAAATATAATCATACAATTGTGCTTTAGAGTGGCAAATTTAGCCGCCGGACAGTTGATAGTGAAAACCACTTTTAGGAGAACACATCATTATATTTTTTGAAGGATGCATAAATATATTCCCTTCTTAAAATTATTAATTCGTAATAATTTATCAAGATTCAATCGCATAATTTAAAGTCAATTTTAATCAACCCATACTAACTATCACATAATTTAAGAGTGGCAAATTTAGGCACCCAACGTTGGATATTTAGTGGGAATCACTTTTAGTGGGACACATCATTATATTTTTTGAGGACATAAAGTATATTCTTTTCTTAAAGTTATTAATTTATAATAACTTATCAAGATTCAACTGCGTAAGTTAGAGTAAATCTTCATCAACAAATACTAATTAGCATATTAATGAAAAACAATACATATTAATTTGTATTTATATAAGTTTAACATTGGGTGACTTAAACAATCGTCATTTATTATGATGTTTTTTATGATTTAACTACATATTTATTGTCAATCTTCATCAACCCATACTAATTATCATATTAATGAAAAACAATACATATTAATTTGTGTTTATATAAGTTTAACATTGGGTGACTTAAACAATAGTCATTTATTATGATATTTTTTAGGAGATCATCCATAAGATTGTTTTTGCCGCCCGAAATGGGAGCACGAGCCTTAGGCTGAACCTCTTCAACTAAGAGCCAATGACTGAGGGGTATCCATTTTGCCAAATTCCCCTGGGGCATGATCCTGACCTCATCCCTTATGATGTTGGGGGCCTTGCACTCAACAAGACTTGATCCCTGGTGGGCTCATTCAGAACTTTTCAACTTCACCAATAGACCAAGGGCTCCTTGATACTGCATAGTTTTTGAGTCAAATTCATACCCATATTTCATTAGTTAATAGTTCACACGACTATTCTTAAATATCATCCACTTCAACAATCAAAGGTCAATTTTGGCCAATAAAAATATGACAAATATTTACCAATTTTTATTGTGAATGAGGTGTAAAATTGCTATTTTCTATTTAACCACTGAAATAGATGATATTTAAATAGAGCGAGTTCACACAAATTCATCTCTCATGAGCACAAATGGTCCACTTAACACTTATTGCATCTAAGTGAAGCATTAAGACTTCCCAAGAGGTCACCCATCTCTCATGAGCATGAATAATTCACTTGGTCGTCATTGCATCCAAGTGATGGTGAAGCATCGAGACTTCCCAGGAAGTCACCCATCCCAATACCACTGTGGTTTGTTATGTTGTAGGTCAAACCTCTTTTAACCTCCAAAATAAAAAACAACATACCCACTATTTTCTTTTAGAGCCAACAAACAAGCCAATAATTTTTATTTGAGGTTCAGGCAGGGAACCATTGAGTGACAGTTGACAATGCATAGCAGTGTGCACTACCTAATTTTATTCACATTAAAGTGGATCATTCATGATCATGAGAGATGGATAACCTCTTGGGAAATATTAATGGTTCACCCTTGTGATACGCTTTTCTGCTAGGCTTCTTTTAAGACCTACATCTTTGGGAAGTCTTAATGCTTCACCCTTTTGATCATTCATGCTCATGAGAGATGGGTAACCTCTTGGGAAATCTTAATGCTTCACCCTTGTGATATGCTTTTCTTCTAGGCTTCTTTTAAGACCTACATCTTTGGGAAGTCTTAATGCTTCACCCTTGTGATCATTCATGCTCATGATAGATGGGTAACATCTTGGGAAGTCTTAATACTTCACCCTTGTGATACGCTTTTTTGCTAGGCTTCTTTTAAGACCTACATCTTTGGGAAGTCTTAATGCTTCACCCTTGTGATCATTCATTCTCATAAGATATGGGTAACCTTTTGGGAAGTCTTAATACTTCACCCTTGTGATTCACTTTTTTGCTAGGCTTCTTTTAAGACTTACATCTTTGGGAAGTCTTAATGCTTCACCCTTGTGATCATTCATGCTCATGAGAGATGGGTAACCTCTTAGGAAGTCTTAATACTTCACCTTTGTGATATGCATTTCTGCTAGGCTTCTTTTAATAGAGATGGGTAACCTCTTGGGAAGTCTTAATACTTCACCCTTGTGATACACTTTTCTGCTAGGCTTCTTTTAAGACCTACATCTTTGGGAAGTCTTAATGCTTCATCCTTGTGATCATTCATACTCATGAGAGATGGGAAGTCTTAATACTTCACCTTTGTGATACGCTTTTCTGCTAGGCTTCTTTTAATAGAGATGGGTAACCTCTTGGGAAGTCTTAATACTTCACCCTTGTGATACACTTTTCTGCTAGGCTTCTTTTAAGACCTACATCTTTGGGAAGTCTTAATGCTTCATCCTTGTGATCATTCATACTCATGAGAGATGGGAAGTTTTAATACTTCACCTTTGTGATACGCTTTTCTACTAGGCTTCTTTTAATAGAGATGGGTAACCTCTTGGGAAGTCTTAATACTTCACCCTTGTGATACACTTTTTCTGCTAGAATTCTTTTAAGACCTACATCTTTGCTTGCTAATTACTCTCTAAATCTCTGTATTTTAATACCTAATACTGGACTAATATTGCTGTCAATGGAAGGCATGACCTACTCACTAAATAAGATAATCTTATCTGCATGGACAGAACCTACGGAGGCTATTATTGGAGGGAGTGACAGTGGGGTCATCTTGTCTCCTCTTGATAGCTGTGCCCTAACTTTGCACAGCCCCATATAATGCATTCAATTACCCACAAAACACTATGATAGTGAAACATCAAAGGTGGCTAATTAAATAAATACATTGAATCAAGCAATTATTAACCTAGATATTAGAGCTAGCACTGATCATGAAAACATATAAAAAATTAAATGCTTAATAAATATGGAAATTAAATAAATTAAATGCACAGGTAAGTTTAAATATCTTTGATTTTTATGCAAAAAACTTTGTCTAGATGTTAGAATTCATTTGCCAAGGTCCTAAAATTTTGTACTTTGTCACTCACCTATAATCTTATTGTGCACTTTCAAGGGTTAGATCTACAAGTGTAACAATGATCCTTGTGAGTGTAGAACTAAGATGCGTGGAAGTGATCATGTAAGTCATGGACTTGAATTTGTTAATTATTACAATTTGAAACTTGTTCACCTCAATTTATTAATGTTAAGAATGTTGTACCTTGACTAATGGTGATTATAAACGTAGGTTTAGGGGATCTACTAGATTGCAAAGGTCAAGTTCTCCTTGGTCATACACCTAACATACTGACTAAAATTATAGCTTTGAATGAAAGTTTCAAATACAACAAGCAAGTGTGTAATGGACCTAGGATGATATTCTCTAATAATTTTCAAATAAATCTTGCTAGAATGCTCTCATTAATGTTCTATTGATGAAACCTTAGAGTGTTCCCTTGATAACTCCTAGATGATTTCAAATGGATGATTGAATGTCTTTAAATATAACAACCAAACCCACAAACTAACAAAATGTGTGCTAGGTCAATTTACAACAACTAGTGAAATGATCAACAAGGCAAAAATTTGAATTTTGAATTTTAAAAGTTCAAGGATCATATTTATGACTATAGAAGTGACCTAGAGATCAAGTCCGCACTTGTAGATCCATTCTAGGGTGATAAATAATGCATACGGGGATCAAGAATGATTCTCAAGGGATTGAGATGTGTGATGTTATGAGCTGAATTTTACACAAAAATATGTCACTTGTAAACTAATTATTGCATTTACAGTACTCTAATTGAAGTGGGGCAAAAACATAAGGGAAAAGGGGATGGGTATGCGATTTTTACCATTTAAAATTTGACTTTGAGCTATGAACAATGTGAGCATGAAAAGACAATGTTCAATAAATATAATCATACAATTGTGCTTTAGAGTGGCAAATTTACCCGCCTGACATTTGATAGTGAAAACCACTTTTAGGAGAACACATCATTATACTTTTTGAAGGATGCATAAATATATTCCCTTCTTAAAATTATTAATTCGTAAGAATTTATCAAGATTCAATTGCATAATTTAAAGTCAATTTTCATTAACCCATACTAATTATCACATAATTTAAGAGTGACAAATTTAGCCACCCAACGTTAGATATTTAGTGGGAATCACTTTTAGTGGGACACATCATTATATTTTTTGAGGACATAAAGTATACTCTTTTCTTAAAATTATTAATTTATAATAATTTATCAAGATTCAACTGCGTAAGTTAGAGTCAATCTTCATCAACCCATACTAATTATCATATTAATGAAAAACAATACATATTAATTTGTGTTTATATAAGTTTAACATTGGGTGACTTAAACAATTGTCATTTATTATGATGTTTTTTAGGATTTAACTGCATAGTTTTTGTCAATCTTCATCAACCCATACTAATTATCATATTAATGAAAAACAATACATATTAATTTGTGTTTATATAAGTTTAACATTGGGTAACTTAAACAATCGTCATTTATTATGATGTTTTTTAGGATTTAATTGCATAGTTTTTGTCAATCTTCATCAACCCATACTAATTATCATATTAATGAAAAACAATACATATAAATTTGTGTTTATATAAGTTTAACATTGGGTGAATGAAACAATCGTCATTTATTATGATGTTTTTTAGGATTTAACTGCATAGTTTTTTTGTTTTTTTATGGAGATCATCCATAAGATCATTTTTGCTGCCTGAAACAGGAGCAAGAGCCTTAGGTTGAACCTTTTCGGTTGAGAGCCAAGGATTGAGGGGTATCCATTTTGCCAAATTTGCCCAAGGCACGATCCCATCCTCATCCCTTATGATGTTGGGGGCCTTGCACTCAACAAGACTTGATCCTTGGTGGGCTCATTCAGAACCTTTCAACTTCACCAACAGACCAAGGGCCCTTTAACACTGCATAGTTTTTGAGTCAAATTCATACCCATATTTCATGAGTTAACAGTTCACATGGCTATTCTTAAATAGCATCCACTGCAACAATTGAAGCTCAATTTTGGCCAATAAAAATAGGACAAATATTTACCAATTTTTATTGTGAATGAGGTGTAAAATTGCTATTTTCTATTTAACCACTGAAATGGATGATATTGAAGTAGAGTGAGTTCAAACGAATTCATCTCTCATGAGCACAAATGGTCCACTTAACACTTATTGCATCTAAGTGAAGCATTAACACTTCCCAAGAGGTCACCCACCTCTCATGAGCATGGATGATTCACTTATCCGTCATTGCATCCAGGTGATGGTGAAGCATCGAGACTTCCCAGGAAGTCACCCATCCCAGTTATACCACTGTGGTTTGTTATGTTGTAGGTCAAAGCTCTTTTAACCTCCAAAATAACAAACAACATACCCACTATTTACTTTTAGAGTCGACAAACAAGCCAATAATTTTTATTTGAGGTTCAAGAAGGCAACCATTGGGTAACAGTCGATAGTGCGCAGTAGTGTGCACTACCTAATTTTATTCACATTAAAGTAGATCATTCATGCTCATGAGAGATGGATAACCTCTTGGGAAATCTTAGTGTTTCACCCTTGTGATACGCTTTTCTGCTAGGCATCTTTTAACACCTACATCTTTGGGAAGTCTTAATGCTTCACTCTTATGATCATTCATGCTCATGAGAGATGGGTAACCTCTTGGGAAGTCTTAATACTTCACCTTTGTGATACACTTTTCTGCTAGGCTTCTTCTAATAGAGATGGGTAACCCTAGGGAAGTCTTAATACTTCTTCCTTGTGATACGCTTTTATGCTAGGCTTCTTTTAAGACTTACATCTTTGGAAAGTCTTAATGCTTCATCCTTGTGATAATTCATACTCATGAGAGATGGATAACCTCTTGGGAAGTCTTAATGCTTCATCCTTGTGATCATTCATACTCATGAGAGATAGGTAACCTCTTGGAAAGTCTTAATACTTCACCTTTGTGATACGCTTTTCTACTAGGCTTTTTTTAATAGAGATGGGTAACCTCTTGGGAAGTCTTAATACTACTTCACCCTTGTGATACACTTTTCTGCTAGGCTTCTTTTTAAGACCTACATCTTTGCCTGCTAATCACTCCCTAAATCTCTGTATTGTCATATCTAATACTGGACTAATGCTGTCGTCGGTGGAAGGCATGGCCTACTCAGTAAAGAAGATAATCTTGTCCGCATGGACAGAACCTGCGGAAGCTATTACCGGAGGGAGTGGCAGTGGGGTCATCTTGTCTCCTCTTGATAGCTGTGCCCTAACTTTGCACAGCCCCACACAATGCATTCAATTACCCACAAGACACACTGACAATGAAACGTCAAAGGTGGCAACACCCCATTGTGGGCTGCATTCGATTCTTGACAACACGAGCTCCAAAACAAGACTCTTCTACAGTATGTATTGCATTCAGACAAGACATTTCAGTCTCAAGTTGTGAACTGAACTAGATTCACAATATTCTATATACTGCCTCACCCAGTCTTCTGTGCAGTTCCCGGCAGATGGCAGGCCAAGGCAAAGAGAGCAAGAACAGGAAATGGGTGATGGGGGAATTCAATTTCAGATTATGATATTATAATAAAACAATGTTTCCTCTGCGACTCGCCGTCTATCTCGGTGTTATTACTGCAAGGTGCTTTGTGTGAGGGAACATGAGTATGATGTACAGCATTTGTCAGATTGGGTATGTCGGTTTACCATTCGGAAAACAGGAGTGGAAATTGGAATGGGTTTTGAGCTTTTGAAAGCAGCTGCGCCAATGGCGGACCCACCAGAGTATATAATTTGCAGGAATTTTTTGGCACGAGAAATATATGTGCCAAAAACCCATCAAACTGGCCCACATTTCCAAACGTGTAAGGTGCAGATTCATGCCAGAGAGCTCGGAGTGCAGTGCATAGAGAGCTTACAGTGCTTGTACAATTTATATGTTTTGACAGGAAATTTGGGCCACTTTTGGCACTTGTTTTTTGTTCCACTTCGACCATATTTCTGAAAGGCATTCTAACGAATCTTGACGCCATTGAGTGTTGATGAAGCAAAATCTGGGACCGAATATTTAGTTTCAGGTGACTGAGTGTTGGTAAAAGGTGTTTCCATGATTATGTGGTGCAGTGGAGCTTCCCCATTCACTTAATGTGGATCAACATTGACCATGACCTTTCAATTCCATGCCAGATAGTTCTATCCAACTGTTATTCACTCACACTCTTTGCATTGTTTGGATGGTCTATGATTATCTTCCATTTTTCTTTTTATTTTTTTTAGTGTACGACGTTATTAGAAACCAGAGGAACATGAACTTAAAGTACTTTTACTTAAATGCAGTAGGCCCGGATCATGTCCCACGTAACTTTGGTGGAATGGATGAGGTTCAGCCTAAGGTTTGTGCTCCCCATATGAACCTGGAACTTCATGTTGCAAGGGAGAATAAGATCCCTCTTAAATGCAGTAGGCCGGGATCATGTCCCATGGAAATTTGGCGGAATGGATAAGGTTCAGCCTAAGGCTTGTGCTCCTGTATCGGATAGCAAAAATGATCTCCATCAAAAAAATAAACTAGCACTTGAATTTTTTTTTTTTTTTGGTAATGGTGTGAGACAATTCCGAGCACTATAATGCTAACATATAAAAGCCTATCGACTAATAAATAACATATGCATTCCATTGCCCTTTTGATTTTTATTGTGTGACATTATTAGAAACGAGAGGAGGATAATAAAATCCCTTTTACTTAAATGCAGTAGGGTAAATGAATAAGTTCTATTCCAAAAGAGTTATGAATTTAATGACTTTGTTCATCTAAATGGGTAGAAATTAAATAGTAAAATAAAGGTATTTAGTTGGAAATTCGATGTAAATGTAGAGTGATAAAAAAATGATTTATTGGGAAGTAGAAAATTGGGTGATGTTTAGATAAATGTGTTTTAGTTTTTATGTAAATGGTCATGACATGAGACTTACTGCCCTTCTGCTATTGTAGAACCACTCTACTTAAATGTCATCCACTTTAATGGTCAAACACTCAATAGCAATTTTACACTTCATTCACAATAAAAAAAAGTGGTAAATATTTGTCTTATTTTAATTGACCAAAATTGACCTTTGACTATTGAAGTGGATGATATTTAAGAATAGCCTTGTAGAACACCTCTTAGAGTAATACATGCTTTGGAATCGATGAAGTTTTTGAATGTTACTATATATCACTTCTTCAACTGTGGAATTGATCATGCATCTGCAAATCTGATCTACATAAGTGTTGATCTAATCTGGATGTGCATATCTAATATCTATAAATCCTTGGGTGTTCTCTTTCAGTCCATTATGAATTTTTGTGTTTGTCTCTACATTAAAAACTTGGTTGTGTGGTCAAGAGTTTGCACATGACATGGGTTATTACTTTGTTGTGTGAAACCTCGTAAGGAAACTAGGAATAATCGCACATCATGTAAAATTGCAATAGATGCCTTAGATGATGATGCAAGAAGAAATGCAATAATAAATTCTCTTAGTTCGTTACTAATAAATGTATCTTTAATGTTCTTGTTAGATTATTTCATAGGTGCTTAATGATCTCTAAATGAACTAAGGTTACCCCTTTAAATACAACTCTAAGGGTCATAAACAAAACGTTTTGTGTGTCTAGTCATTTCACAATGATCAAGTGGGAAGGGTAAGGTCAACCCTGAATTTGAAATTAAAAACTAAAAGTTTAGGGATCATTTCTGCAACTACACTTTTGACCCAATTTATTTACACAACTCTGGATTTGACCCAATGTGGGAAATGGATGAATCTAGGGATCAAGACTAGTCCTTGGAAATGATTGTAGATCAAAATAGATAAGGTTTGGTATATGTGCAACTATCAATGAAAAATATGTCATTTGTACCCTTTTCATTGCTTAAGGAATAACCAAGCTAAAATGGGTCCAAAATGAAGGGAAAAAGTGTAAGCTATGTAATTTTTACTATTACATTTTTCCTCCATTTTGAATTGCATACAAACTATTGAATAAGAATGCATTTCAAAGTAAAATTAGGTAGCCATCATGAATAAATATAAATAAGGATATGAATGTTGCTTCTTGGAAGATTCTCCCCTGGAATAAGTGTCCTACCTTGGAAACCTAAAAAATAGAAAAATAATTCAATGAGTAGCATCATATAGACTTTTAAAACAAGAATATATTGTCTATAATCAAAAGAAAAAGGCAAAGAGGAAAGGGTTGAGAGATATTCCACTTATAGTGGAACAAGGATACTACCTAAAGAAACAAACCAATAGATATCACCTTAGGGTAGAAAAAGTAATGTGGTACCATTCAAATAGCCCTTCAATCATGTGGTGGTCACTACAAACGTACCCAGGAAAGAACTTTTATTGCCCTTATATGCCCCCTCTAATTAGTTGCATATAAAGGATACAATAAATTTCAAGAACTTTAGAAAAAGAAATGTAGATTGATATAACCATAAAAAACTGATGATCACATAGGATTGTAAAGATATCATCATGTGACGCCATAAAAAGATACTAATAATATGCTTACTATAATGTTTGGTAGTAATATACCCCCAATGTTACCTCCAAATAGGGAAAAGGAGAAAATGAACATGAATGCTAAATGGAGTATCATGTAAGAACAAATAAGTGAGATATCATCATGATAGACTTGTTATAAAAAAAGTATTATCATGAATTTAACATGGTAAAATAAGATGCCAACATTGTTAGCATATCATGAAGGTATAGAATCATAAGATGTGAGCTTCATAATCATGGAAGACCTTGTAATCCTTATGGAAATAAATCATATTGCTAAACACATGCAGTCTAGAATCTAGTAATCAAAAGTAGTGAAAGCATATGGGATAATGATGGAAATATATCATCAATATAGGAGAATAGTGGCCAATGCCATAGAGTATTTGACCCAAAGTGGGAATCATCTTCTAAATAATGCAATACATATATAGATAAGTATATAGAGCATGAAAGCTCCAAATCTCAACCAAAAAAATTGGAAGGATCATCTTCGAATAAACCATCTTCATTCCAATTATGTGGTTTGTAACCATCTTCAATTAATTGAATTTCAGAATGATATGATATGTTACTTTGTTGTAAATGTACTTGATATATGAAGAATAGGCATGAGGCTCATTGCTATCCTTTGTCCTTGTTTTGGAGTAGCATATATTTGTTCCTTTGAAGTGTTTGCATTTTGTATTTAGACCCATATGGAGGCTACTAGCACCTTTAGAAGAATAGTCATATCTCACTTTTTTATTTTTTATGGAGGTTAGTGATGAAGGGGGTAAATCATAAAACACACAACAACATAAATAGAACACATAAAATAGAATATTTCTTTATTGATTTGGGCAACTCATTACATTATAGAAGCTCAATTACAATATGAGGAATCAATCCTCCACAGGCTGCAACACACTACAACTACACCTCACCAAGCTCTAGAATCTTTTGCGTTTTGTAACCCCAAATCAGATAGGGTTTCTATTTTCCCACCTATTCTTGACTCCACACTTGCCCCCTTAACTCTACTACTGCCTAGGGTTTCCAGAATAGTCATAAATAACACTTTTTGGTGGCCTCCAGCTAAATTTTAAAATTTGATACTCCCTCCAAAAGTAGGTCAACTTCTGGGAAGCATAAATTTTGATTCGAGTGTCTGATTGACGAACCGTTTTAAGTGCTGGAAAGCTCACGATGTGAACTATCATGCTGGAAATCCATAAATGGATTTCTGTCAACCTTTCAAGATGTTATGGGATGTTTTAGTGCCTCATATCTCGTTCCAAAAATTTTCAGGGGCTTTTCAGAAAACAAAAACTTTAATATCTTTTAGCTCACAAATGATCTCTGCTTGATTCCTTTGCCAAAGGTCTTATATTTCTGATATGTAACTTTTTGTAAGTTTTTGCTTCAATCCGTGCCCAAATGCAAACTTTCCTAAAATAGCAGGTACACTTTCCAAATCAGGCAAGTTGCTATTTTTAGCAGTTTTGGAAAAATTGAAAGTCCTACATCATTATTCTGGATATTATGGAACCAGAAACAGTAATTATGGAAAGAAATGAAAATAACTACATTGATTTTGAATTAACTTCTTTTTGGGTGATGCAAGATTGCCCTTACACCACTGGATGCTCCTGCATCAGACAGCTAGGGTAATTTGAGAAGTGACCCTGTCACATCTCAGATGTTTGTGAGGAAAACCCAAACGGTCAACCTCTGCCTTAGACAACCAAGAAGAATCTTCAATAGGCCTTCCTTTCCATTTTACCAGATATTCTTTATATTACTTGTTCCGAGTACTTCTTCCCACATGGCTATCCAAGATCTCTTCTATCTCCTCCATTGAAGTAAATGCCAGAATACTCCACTACACTTCTGTTGGTCCATCCTCTGTTCCACCTTCATGATTTTTTGATAAATTAGCAATGTTGAAAATAGGGGAAATATTGATCCCACTCGGCAGCTCTACCTCATATGCATTTCCAGAATCATGCTTCTTCAGGATTCTGCATGGTCCAAATTTCTTCATTTTCAACTTATTGTATGTTCCAATTGGGAACCTTTCTTTTCTCAAGTGAACCATGACTTCATCTCCTACTTGGAACTCCTTATACCTCCTCTTCTAATCTGCCTTAGCCTTGTTGCTATTTTTAGCAGTTTTGGAAAAATTGAAAGTCCTACATCATTATTCTGGATATTATGGAACCAAGAACACTAATTATGGAAAGAAATGAAAACAACTACATTGATTTTGAATTAACTTCTTTTTGGGTGATGCAAGATTTCCCTTACACCACTGGATGCTCCTGCATCAGACAGGTTGCTATTTTTAGCAGTTTTGGAAAAACTGAAAGTCCTACATCATTATTCTGGATATTATGGAACCAGAAACACTAATTATGGAAAGAAATGAAAACAACTACATTGATTTTGAATTAACTTCTTTTTGGGTGATGCAAGATTGCCCTTACACCATTGGATGCTCCTACATCAGACACCCAGGGTAATTTGAGAAGTGACCCTGTCACGTCGCAGATGTTTGTGTGAGGAAAACCCAAATGGTCAACCTCTACCTTAGACAACCAAAAAGAATCTTCAACAGGACTTCCTTTCCATTTTACCAGATATTCTTCATATTGCTTGTTCCAAGTACTTCTTCCCACACGGCTATCCAAGATCTCTTCTATCTCCACCATTGAAGTAGATGCCGGAATACTCCATTGCGCTTCTATTGGTCCATCCTCTATTCCACCTTCATGATATTCTGATAAATTAGCAATGTTGAAAATAGGGGAAATGTTGACCCCACTCAGCAGCTTTACCTCATATAAATTTCCAGAATCATGCTTCTTCAAGATTCCTCATGGTCCAAATTTCTTCATTTTCAACTTATTGTATGTTCCAATTGGGAACCTTTCTTTTCTCAAGTGAACCATGATTTCATCTCCTACCTAGAACTCCTTATACCTCCTCTTCTGATTTGCCTTAGCCTTGTATTGAATATTCATCTTATTAATGTGCTTTCTCACCTCTTCATGCAAATTTTTTATATGTTATGCAAAGTCTTCAGCTTCAGCACTTGTCTTTTCTCCTTTGTCTAGCTTCCTTAACTCAGAAGCATTTCTCAGGCTATTGCCATATACAATTTGGAATGGTGATTTACCAGTACTCCTATTGACAGAATTGTTGTAAGCAAATTCTGCCTATGGTAAAATCAAATCCCATCCCTTGGGTTTATCTCCTACTAAGCATCGTAGCAGGTTACCCAAACTCCTACTCACCACTTCCGTCTATCCATCAGTCTGTGGATGGTGTGCAGAACTGAACTTCAAATCTATTTTCAACTTCTTCCATAATGTCCTCTAGAAATAACAAACAAACTTGGTATCCCAATCTGAAACTAGGCTCTTTGGTAGACGATGTAATCTCACCACCTCCCTGAAAAATAACTCTGCAATATGAACAACGTCATTAGTCTTCTTGTAAGGAATAAAATGTGCCATCTTCAAGAATCTGTCCACCACCACAAAAATGGAATCATGTCCTCTCTGTGTCCTTGGTAAACCAAGAACAAAATCCATACTAATATCATCCCATGGCTTCTTTGGTATAGGTAGTGGCTGATATAGACCTGTATTCTGACTTGCTCCTTTCGCCATCTGACATACTCTGCAACTCTACACAAATTTCCTCACATCCTGCTACAACTGTGGCCAATAATAATTTTCATCAATAATAGAAATGGTCTTATCTCAACCAAAGTGTCTAGCCAATCCTCCACTATGCTTCTCCTTAATCAGGTTCTCTCTCATGGAACTCCTTAGAATGCACCACTAGCTTCCTCTAAATAACATGCCATCTTGGATTATGAAATCTAACCATTTTGTCTTATATAAAGTAACAGGTTCCAAACAAGCTTTCCAAGCCTCTACAAAATCTAGATCTTCAGGATACAAACTTTTGAGCTCATCAAACCCAACAACCTCTATCTTCATTTCTATCAACAAATTTTGCCTTCTACTGAAGGCATTTGCAACTCTACTGGACTTCCCACTCCTGTGCTTCAAAACAAAAGTATAGCTTTGCAAAAACTCAACCCATTTTAAGTGCCTTTGGTTCAACTTTCCCTGACTATTAAGATACTATAAAGCTTGATGATCAGTATATAAAACAAACTCCTTTGGCAACAAATAATGTCTCCATTTCTTCAAAGCCTGAACTATTGCATAAAACTCCTGATCATAAACATAATAGTTTTTCTTGGCATCATTAAGCTTCTCACTAAAATAGGCAATGGGCTTACCTTCTTGACTCAAAACAGCTCCTATACCACTACCACTAGCATCCCAATCTACCTAAAATACCTTATTGAAATCTGGAAGTACCAAAACAGGTTGTTCTACAACTTTTTGCTTCAATGTATCAAAGCTCTTGTCTGCTCCTTTAGTCCATCTAAACTCTTTTCTATCCCCTCTCATTATCTCAGTTAGGGGTGCACAAATGCTACCAAAATTCCTGATAAACTTTCTATAAAAACTTGCCAAACCATGAAAAGATCTTACCTTTATGGCACTCCTTGGTGTAGGCCATTCAATGATAGCCCTCACCTTCTTTGGGCCCATCTTAAGACCTTCCTTTGAGACAACAAATCCCAGGTATACCAACTCCTTTACAAAACTACATTTCTTTAGATTAATCAACAACTTCTCCTCCCTCAGCTTCTCTAAAACTCTTCTGATATGCATCAGATGCTCATCCCAAATCTTACTGAAAATCAAAATATCATCCAAATAAACAATAACAAAACTTCCTAAAAATTCTTTCAGTACCTCATTCATGAGCCGCATGAATGTGCTCGGTGCATTGGTTAGCCCAAATGGCATGACTAACCACGCATACAAACCTTCCTTTGTCTTGAAGGCTGTCTTCCATTCATCTCCTTCTCTGATATGGATCTGGTGATACCCACTCTTTAGGTCAATCTTAGTGAAGTACTTGGCTCCACTCAAACAATCCATGATGTCATCCATTCTTGGCAATGGAAATCTATACTTGATCATTATCTTATTGATGTCTTGAGAGTCTGTACACATCCTCCATTCTCCATCCTTCTTTGGTGCTAGTACTACAGGTATCACACATGGACTTAGGCTTTCCCTTATCAGTCCCTTCCTCAACAATTCTTGAACTTATCTGTTTAGCTCTTCATTCTCTACAAGGGTCATTCTGTGGGCTTCCTTATTCAGCAAACTGGCTCTTGGTATTAAATCCATTTGATGACTTATCTTCCTTATTGGTGGTAAACCTTCTGGTATATTATCAAAGATAATATCTTGAAATTCTTCCAACATCTCTGAGACTTCGGCTGGTACATCTTCACATTTCTCTTGACTAATCTTAGGAATCGATGCATAGCAATGATGCTCATGCTTCATACCCTCCAAAATTTTCTACCATCTAGAAGCAAATTCTGGCAGTACTACATACCTTTTGTTCCACCTCCTTCAAGGGCTTCAACTTATGATGAACTCCATCCTTTGTTAGGGAATATGTGTTTGCACGACAATCATGGACAGTGCTCCTATCATACTGCCACGACCTCCCCAACATCATATGTCATGCATCCATCGATATAATGTCACATAGCACCTCATCATGGTAGTCCCCAATCTTGAACTTCACTAAACACTGCTCATTGACCAAAGCTCGGTGGTCCTTTTGCAACCATGCAATCTGATATGGATGTGGATGCTTTCTTCTTGTCAATTTCAACTTGTCAACCATCTCCTCTGAAACAAGATTGTCAGTACTTCCACTATCAATAATAATGTCACAACACTTACCTTCACATTTGCACCTTGTGTGGAATAAAATCTTCCTCTGATTGGTTTCTTTCTCCTCATTCAACAAAGTTCTTCTTACAACTAGGGTTTCTCCCCTTTCAGCATCTTCAGAATGCTCGGATTGCACATCTTCATCTACATGTACAACTCGTGCATTACCTTCAGGTTTTCTATTTGTCCTTCCTTGATGTTGTGGACACTTGTATGCTCGATGCCCTTCTTCTCCACATTGGAAACAGGTTCCTCTAAAACCTCCTCTTCTGAGTCCTTGCCCAGGTTTGCCTCTTCCTCTTTGCTCGCCATTGTTCTGGTCACGAGGGTGGTAGGTATTATCTCCTCTTTGATTTCGAATGGTGTCAGCTTCTTCACTTTCTTTTGAATCTTCATTTCGGCCCCCATAGGGTCTTCCACCAGTCCTTCTACCTTGACCTCTTCCCCTTTGCTTGCTGTCAAATCTTTTATTCAACTTCTCTTCCACCTTAAGGGAAAATTGGTATGCATCTTCTATGGTGGTCATTTTGACCAGGCTCAACTCCTCTTGAATACTTGGCCTCAACCCATTAATGTAATAGGCTACCTTCTCCTTGTTGGGCTCTGCATGGCCTATCCCGATAGTAAGTTTATAAAACTCTTCTGTATACTCCTTAACAGACTTGTTACCTTGCTTCAGTCCTTGCAGCTTCTTCAGCAACTCTATCTCATAGTCCATAGGAATAAACTGCTTCTTTAGTTTCTCCACCATCTGATCCCATCTGGTGATCTTTCCTTTTCCTCTTCTATTCCTCTCTAATTGGACCTCCTTCCACCAAATATTGGCATGGCCCTTCAATTTTATTTTTGCAAACTTGACCCGATCTGGGTCTTCTACATCTTCATACTCGAAATATTCCTCCATGTCATTGATCCAATCAATAACCTGTTTCAGATTCAAATCTCTAGAATATGTAGAAACTTTGATACTGGGCCTCTTTCTGATCTTCAAAATGGCCCTCAACAACCTAACTTCTGCAGGATCTCCTACAGCTTCTTGTTCTTCCTCAGATAGCTCTTCTTCAGCTCCATCTTCACTTTTTTCTCTTGTTCTCAGCTCAAACCCTCTTCACAACTCCTCTTGCAATGCATCGATTTGCCTTTGCAGGGCTCTAAAACCCTCTTCCGTCAAAGCATTCCTCCCAATACAGTTTCTTCATGGAGGCATCTTGATCTCCATAGCAAACCCACAACCTTAGGTCCTAGTGCAAACTGCCTCACGTTGGCGATCTGTCTACACACTCAAGAACCCTTGCTTTGATACCACTTGATGAAGGGGGTAAATCATAAAACACACAACAACATAAATAGAACACAGAAAATAGAATATTTCTTTATTGATTTGGGCAACTCATTACATTATAGAAGCTCAATTACAATATGAGGAATCAATCCTCCACAGGCTGCAACACATTACAACTACACCTCACCAGGCTCTAGAATCTTTTGCGTTTTGTAACCCCAAATCAGATAGGGTTTCTATTTTCCCACCTATTCTTGACTCCACACTTGCCCCCTTAACTCTACCACTACCTAGGGTTTCCAGAATAGTCATAAATAACACTTTTTGGTGGCCTCCAGCTAAATTTCAAAATTTGATACTCCCTCCAAAAGTAGGTCAACTTCTGGGAAGCATAAATTTTGATCCGGGTGTCTGATTGACGAACCGTTTTAAGTGCTGGAAAGCTCACGATGTGAACTATCATGCTAGAAATCCATAAATGGATTTCTGTCAACCTTTCAAGATGTTATGGGATGTTTTAGTGCCTCATATTTCGTTCCAAAAATTTTCAGGGGCTTTTCAGAAAACAAAAACTTTAATATCTTTTAGCTCACAAATGATCTCTACTTGATTCCTTTGCCAAAGGTCTTATATTTCTGATATGTAACTTTCTGTAAGTTTTTGCTTCAATCCGTGCCCAAATGCAAACTTTCCTAAAATAGCAGGTACACTTTCCAAATTAGGCAGGTTGCTATTTTTAGCAGTTTTGGAAAAATTGAAAGTCCTACATCATTATTCTGGATATTATGGAACTAGAAATAGTAATTATGGAAAGAAATGAAAATAACTACATTGATTTTGAATTAACTTCTTTTTGGGTGATGCAAGATTGCCCTTACACCACTGGATGCTCCTACATCAGTTAGGGGTTAAATCTTCCTTGCTAAGGTGCATGCAAAGGACATGAGAAATATCTTTCTCATGCTTCAGTTGTGGGGAAGGAAAATACTCATAATTTGCTTTTTGTTCTTGATAAATCTTGGGAAGTAATGTTTAGAGGACTTCATTGGATCCTTATTTTTCTTTTCAACTTGTTCTTGGTTCTTCTATTGTATATGCATATTATATAACTTTTGAACCTTATCTTGGCACTCATAGGGAGCTACATTAATCTCCATGTGGAATTCCTTTCTCTTACATTCATGGAGAATGCCTTTTAGAGAGTTTTAACATAATTGCTAAGTGTGAAGTGAATCATTCATAAATAGGAACATAGGAAACTCTTTTAATTTCACAGTCTATCTCCATGAACACAATTCAAACATTGATGGACCAAAGAGGGAATTGGACCTTTAGTTGTTCTAACTAAGGCCTATCATGTGATATATAAATCTATTTGATGACTTGGAATAACATGAAATAAGTGTAGCATATGAAACTGAACCTGACAAAGAAAAATGTGCTTTCTCTTACTAGATGATCTCAATGACTACACTAGGAACAACTATCTCACCTAAATGAATTTAATTTGTTGCTATCTTAGTAGAAGAGAAAATTTTCTAGTAGCTGCACCTATGTGTTTTACCCTTGACAAAACTATGTTTTCTAAGATCAAGTTAAAACACTGTGCTAATCAACAAAAACAAATTTTTAATGGTTCAAACATTATACAAAATTCATGTAGAAATAAATAGAAATGAAAATAGAAGATCAAGAGGAACATGCTGTAGAATCCTAAATCCCATTGACTAGGACATTAGTGCATCACTCAAACATCTATGCATCGTGATGTAGTCTAGACAACATAGAAAAATAAAAATTGGAAGTCTACTCTTGATTAATAGACCTAGCCTACATGAAAACACATGACAACAAACCTAGGAGATTTCTAGGTGACAAATAAAAGCTAAAATTAAAAAGATATTATCTATATATTCAAATAGAGTAAATTAAATGACTAAAACAAAGGGGAAATCCACAAACCCAACATGCAGTTGAGATCTTCTCCTCCAAATCTGTGAGTTGCAATAAAACAAGAAAATGTTGGGGTTGTTTGAGGGCTATCTTTAGGTCAAGCTCCTATGTTGGTATTTTGACATCCAAAGACAACCAATAATGGACAATATTGAAAAATAAGTATGTGCTCTTATTTCCTAAGTGTGTCTAGGAGGAATAACAATAGTGACAATGCAAATACTATGAATGCTAAAGCTAATTCGACTCAAGATAAAGAAAACTAGTGTGCAACGAAGAGAGAAGAGGGTGATGAAGGACCCCACAAAATGGCTTACACACATAAGTGGATTACACAAAAAAGAATGACTAAAATGAGAGTAAATGGAACATAATCACTAAAAAAATGGAGATGAGAGCTAGCTAGCCAAGAACAAGGCCCAAGGAACTTGAAGAACACAACACAATTTTGTTGTACACTGTAGAAAGTTAAGGAAGATTGCCATTAATGCTACAAAATTTCTCAAGAATGCAAGAGTATATTGGAATGAACAATGGAGTTGCTAGAAAATCTTTACACCCTTAGCAAGAATGAGTTCAAAAAGGTAATTTTGAGGGAAGAAGAGGGAATGTAGGTCAAAACAAGTGGTTCAAGGGTTGTAGAGGTGTTACATAAGATCTTGCATGTCATGAAAGGTGGCAAGAAATGCTCAAAAATGATCACTAGGTGACAGATAGATGTGGGACACTAGTGCAACATACAGACATCTACACATAGCACTAGTGTCTGAGTAACTTTAGCTTTTGAAACTTCAAAACACCTTAGGGCATACACAAGGACATAACATTTAAACATAATTTTACAAAAACAAGCACAAAGGAGAAAACATAACACAAACACAACATTCATGGGTTGGAAGGGCTAAGGCAAGGGTTAAAAGAAAACCTAAAATATATTAATGGAGTGGACACTAAAATGCACAAACAATGTAGTGTAAAATTGCAAGGTATGTAATTTTTGATGTTATATTTATCCCCCACTTTAGTGGGCTTATGTTCCTAATTGATATGCTACACTAAAGTACATAAAAGAAGTAACATCACAAAAGTTACCTAATAAGGATACCATGGGAGATGTAGAGAGTTATTTGAGCAAAGGAATGAAGCCCCCAAGATGAAAACTTACAAAACCATAGTATTAAGAGACAAGAGACTACACAAAAGGCAATGTTAGAACAACATATATAAAATCTACAAGAAAAAAAGATTAGATTGAATATAATTTTCCAAAACAAGAATGTTAGCAAGTCATATGATTTGATGCACATCAAATGCACAAATAAATAACATACACATAGGACATACAAGAAAAGAGAAAGAGAAGATAGAGAAGGCATTTATAGCATTGTGCTGCTAGAAGGATACCAAGTATGGTTTTAGGGCTAGCACACTGTGAGGGATAAGAACCACACAATACCTTTCTAAATCACAAGCACTAGGAAACTACATTGCTAGGTGACTTACAAAAAGTACTAAAAAGTAGCTAAAAAGGAGTACAACTGGCTAGCATTGTGTCGCTAGGTGGCTCACATATCTAAGAAGTATCAAGGATTACATGGACCAACATGGCTAGGCAATCCTGATAAGGGTAGTTAGTCTAAGAAAGTACATTTACTTAGGACCACAAGCTACTAATGCTACATGGAGCAAACACTTCAGGGAGTGTACAGTTAATGTGGTGTGTGTAAATCTGAAAAGTGTAAAGTATGCCCCCACCTTAAAATAATTGCATAAACCAAAAGTATGCAATTGGTTTTAAGGCAGAATGAGGGGAAGAGGTAAAAGAACTTTAGGAAACATATATAGGGATACATGTTTCCAAAGTCACCCTCAAGAGGAGGTTCGCCCAAGGAGAGACAACCAAAGTGATGTTGTAGGCATGATATAGAAAAAATTGTGCTTGGGGTTAGTATAAATATAAAGGAGTCAAAGATCATCAAGGGATAAGGATGAAATTGTCATCATCCCCCAAGTACATAGAACTATGAGAACACAAGAATAATGCCACATGAAAACAAAAGAAAATTAAACTTTTCCCCATGGAAGGAAGCTAAATCTTCCAACACTTTTCATCATCCCTAAATATAGAGAAAGCCAATTAGACGATTAATAAAGGAATGTAGGAATAGATAGAAGAATGAGACAACATTTTTGTGCCCCTATATCCACATACCTACAAGGGTATCATGGGTCCTCTAGGAGGAATTAACAAACATATCAAGCATCAATATAAGGAAAACAAAACAAACAAGAAAACACATGCACACATACACATGAAATAGAGGTACTACCTTCATGGGTCAGGCTCCATCAAATCATCCAAGTCCCAATCTTTATCACCAAAAGGAGATGGAGGATAGGTTGATAGAGAGACCACGTTAAGAGTGATAGTAGGAGAATCTCCTGTAATAGAATGCAAAGGATCAGTTGTAGAAGTGACATCCTCTTGAGCATCGATAGTAACTATTGTTAATGACCATGTAACGATTGAAGATAATGAAGGAATATACATGAAGGATTCAAATAGTAGCTCCTTTAGAGAGGAGTCATGTGAATCACTATCAAAATATCACACAAGGTGTGGCTACTCACTACTATCAGTAGAAATGTGAGAAAAAAGAGCCACAGGTGGAGGAAGGTCCTCCACAGGAGGAAGGTCCTCCACAGGAGGAAGAACTAACGAAGAAGGGATTAGAGGGGGTGGAGATGGTGGCATATGCTTTGGATTATGAATGGTGGTGTGGATTAGTTCTCTAGTTTGAGTTATGGTGATGGTGTTTGATGGAAAAGGGAGACTTAGCTTCAAACCCTAAAATAGGTCAAACCCTCTTCTGTCAACATTGGAACACAAACTGAGCTTTCCTTCTACCTTTGAAGAAGAGCCAAACTACAAGGCTTTTGTCCCTTTTCTGTATAAAAGAGTGTTAACCAAATCCAACCAATTAAGCTAAGGTAAAATAAGAAACCCTAATTGAGAAAGATCAGTGAATAGATGATTGTCAAAACTATTATAGAGAAACTAAGACAACAATAGAGATTAAAGAATAGATAAGATCTGGAACCTAGATTTGAAGGTAGAGAGGAACCAAGGTGATGGGTACCCTAGACCCAAATTAGGGTTCTACTGAGTATTCTGATCTAGGCGTCTTGACCTGTCTGCCTTCCTGCTTCCTATCACATGTTGTCATTTGATTCTGCCGATGTGACCTACACACAAACACGAAGAGAGTTATGCTATTTTTAGGGGCTTTCCTTAGTCAAACCCTGTGTTGGTGTTCCCACCTCCACTAAAGTAATTATTAGAGATCAAAGAGTGCATTCCCTAGGAGGGAAGAGGCAAGATCTACAATAAATGATGAAATAATGAATATAAATGGTAAATGTTACCACAAGATATGCAACCCTAGTTGGATTAGGTGACTCAAGACAATACACCAACAAGGAGATAGAGAATCAAGACTTGAACTTCCTTTAAGACCTACAAACCAACATCATAATATCTACATACAAAGAGCTATTCCAATCATGAAGAATACTTGAGCATAGGATAGCATAAGATGAGCAATTCTAACATTCTAATATTCTCTAGTGTGTTAAATGAATAATAAGACACCTTCTTATATGCATTCCTGCTCACTATTAGTGAATAAAACAATTGAGACCAACAAATGTAAACCAAAGAGGTGTTCTAAGCTGATAACACCAAATTAAGGTTGAGGCCAACATTTGGGCCCAAGGCATTAGGTGCCCTGGTCCTTTAGCCCCCATAAACTCCAGGGATTGCATAATGGGATGAGCTTAGACTAGCCCTAAGTTTATTTGTCAGGGTTTATTCATCGGGATTGAGAATTAATTGTTTATTGTTCCACTAGGTGCCAAAATAGGTCCAAATTAGCAAGGGTAAACATTTTAATCCATAACATTTAGCCCCCACTTTAGTGTGGGTACAAACTTACATTAGTACTCACACTAAAGTAAGGAGAATATAGATTTGCAATATGAAAACATAGAAGCCAAAGAATTTCACCAAGTTGTGGACCATAGTAGCCCCTAATCTTAGGATTTTAAGGTTGTAAAAACATAGACAAAGAAATTTCAAACACTTAAGGCATTGTAACATATTTCACGCATACATGGAATACTACAAGCATATATAAGGAATACATGCAAGAGACACAAAATACACAAAGGTAATACACGCCATACACAATGCATACATGCTTGACACAAAGCATACACACAAGGCATAAAGTATACATGGAAAACATGATGAAGACACTCAAAAAACATGGAATCATTAAGAGAAAACAAGTTCAAGAAATACATCACACAAACAAACATGGAAAAAAACACATAAGAAACATGACTCTGACACTAGCTTGCTCTTTCGCTAGGGGTCATGTGAAGAGAAGTGCTCTCATGGATCATAGACTAGTAAGGACCACTGAATTACTAGGTGACCATGACAAGTCACATGAAGCACACGGGCTAGCAAACTTCATTATACTAGGTGGCTCATGAACCAAGAACAAAATGGAAACATCATGGGCTAGTGAGGACTGCCAAATCACTGGGTGAGTTCCATGTCAAGTGAATGCATCACAGGCTAGTGAGGACTATAGAATCACTAGGTGAGCTTCACGTCAATCATAATCAACAATTGTATAATCAAAGGATCATAGCATGATGTATGCTCCCACCTTAAAGTGATTGCTTACTTCCTTAGAGAGCAATTGCTTTATGATAGAATAAAATACAAGACAGATATGAGAAATTTATGGAAGCACATATCCACATGATATGTGTTCCCAAAAGCTACATCGCAGCAAGGGGTTGCCCCCAGAAAAGGTAAACTAAGGTGATGTTGCGAGCATGATACACAATGGTTTTAGTCATGGTATGACATCGAGCATAGCAACAAGGTGCAACATAAATCAAATCACACAAGTAATTATCATGTTAGAGTGAATAATATAAAATAATAACACAAAGGGATCTACCTGACTAACATCACTATATGAATGGTTGTATAAATAGGAGACGTATCGTGATTATAAATATTTGGAATTGTCATCATCCACCAGTCAGTAGAACTACAAAGACAAAGAAGGGAATGAAAGAAAATATAAAACCTTGGGTCAAGAAGGAAGGATGCTAAATCATTCTATGCCTTGCATTGTCTCCAAAGGAAACAACAATGATAAAATGTAACTTATGACATATAGAGGAATGGCGATACAAATAGAGGGAATGTCACAATGGATTTTGGTCCCTTTGTATCATTGCACCAACGCGGGTGTCAAGGGTCATCCAAAGAGAGATTAATAACATAAATAACACATTAAGAAACAAAATATGAGGGAAAAAAATCACATGCAATCATGACACAAGAGAGAGGCTACACTCACGAGTTGGCCTAAAACAAATTGTCTGCCTCCCAATATTTCTCATCACCATTTAGGGATGGTGGACAAGATGCAAGAGGAACTACAAGTGTGGTGCAAGTAGCAAGAACCATACTTGTATCGTTATTACTTTCAGATTCGTTGTCGGAATATAGCACAATAGGTTCTTCTACAGGTTGTGAAGCACTATCTTTCATTAGAGGAGACAAAGCACTAATATATGTCTCCTTCACATCTTTTGATTACTGATGCTTGTGAGGAGGGAAATTTGCCTCTCCTCTAGCAAGGCAAGCCATAGCCTCTCCTCTAGCAAGGCAAGCCATAGCATGTCGATGCTTCTTTTGTTCTCTTGCAATTTGATTTCACTTAGTGTTATTTGTGATGTTTGTTAGGGGAACCGTAGTGTCTTCCAATGTGGGTTCCTTTTCTTCCTTTTCTTCAGGAACATTAGAAGAAATGAGAGGGACCACCAAAGGTTGAGAGACCATGGGGGGAGGGTTCCTCAAAGCGGTCTACTCTTCCCTCTCAACTTGTGAAATAGGTGGAGGTACTTGAGCATCCATAGGTGGTTGAGAAACCTCAGGAAATAATTTACGTGCAATCAATTGCTTTTCACTAGTCTCTGAAGAAGCAAGTGGGACAAAAGTAATATTATGATTGTGGGGAGGTATGTTTTGTGCTAGATAGTTTCCTCATTGTCCTTGAAGGGATGGAGGAGGGGGAACCTTAGCATATCTACTAGATGCTCAGGGATAGGGAGGAACCTTTGATTTGGTCTTAACTTCATTCAACACCTGTAGGATAGTGGGAAATACTACCGTAGCCTTAGAAGATCGAGAGGGTCCATGGACATCACTAGAAGGTATTGACAAGGAGCCAAAATTACTCTAACATGCATTGCCCTCTTTTTATGTCCCACTTTACTTAACATACATTCTCTGATGTATATACATGCACCTCTCGCCTATTGGCAAATCATTCTTATCAACCACCTTACAAATGATCACCCTGATGTATGTCTTCAACGCTTGTATCTGCTGCAAGATACATTAACCAATGTACATTCAGAATATACATTTGCGATATAAAATCATAATATACTTCAGTTGACATGTGACCGCCAATTTCCTTCACCACTACTGTCGGTCACACTTTGCACCCGACTCAATGTATCTACGCAATGCATATGCACAACATACATTCGAAACATGCAACCCGAATATGCATTCGACAGATACAATCAAAACATGCATTGAGAATATGCTTTGTAGAATATGCCTTCGATGGGGTTGACCGTTGACCTTCTTTGCATATAAACCTGATGTACATTTGTGATGTACATTCACAACAGGCATTTCAAATATGCATTTGATGGGTTTGACCAAACTGTTGACTTCCTTGTATGCCGATCGAAAGCTTCAACTTTCTCTCTCCTTTGTATGCCGATACACATGTGCATTCACAATGTATGTTTACTGCATACAATCTTGATAACCATTTGCAAGATACTCACAACTTACAACTATGGGATACACATGAAATGAACCCGACATACATTAGCGATATACGCACAGGATGTATATTCACAATGTATGTTCACTACATACAATTCTTGACATACAATGATTCCTAATATGCTTTGCGACATATACACTCAACAGACCCTTAGCGATATACACACAGAATGTATATCTGACATGTAAATGTGATATACACACAGATTGTATGTCTGATGAAACAAAGCGGAATCAGATGAAACAAAGTAGAATTTCACTGATTTGATCTGCTAAAAAGCTTGTGATTACACAGATCTATTTCTTCAACAATCTAACATAGATTTGAGACTTTCCCAAACTAGCACATGAGGATGCTAGGATCTTTCAATGCATCCCATACTCGATACTGCAAGCATGAAATCAAACAAACAAAAAAAACAAAACGAAAACATTGTACAACCATTCCACTATTTTCAAAGAAATCTAACCAGTGGAATGGATTAACGATCCATCTCGATCCCAAAATAGCAAATCAATTATTACAGAGGAAAACCTAATGAGATCGAATAACATAAAGTTGCATGACATAGAACAGGACCTTGTTATTTATGCTTTCAGAAGTGTATATAGATGCTCTGTTCTCACAAATTGCACAACTCAACTTCACACTACTACTATCATGATCACAATCGATCTGATCCTGTGGTATTTATTCACTTACCCTTGGTAGTACTGAATTGGCTTCAAGCAGCTGGGAGATCACAATTGACTAACAACCTCTAACTGTCTAACAACCTTCGAGATTACAGCATGACAAAAGTCCTTGGGACTTACAACATAAACCTAAATACAAACTAAATTAACATGCATTGGTCAAACAGACCTTATTACATTGAATGGTCTTTTAGGACCTTATTGGAAACAACAAACATGAACATAAAATAGTTAAATGCCTCATGGAGGCCAACGTGGATTGGGTGCCCCTCCACCAGGTATATTACTAAGTGAAAATTCAATAATTTTCTATGCCTTATATTTTTGATATGACAAAAAGAATAGATCCTCTCTAGTTCAAGCAACTCCAACTAGTTTTGGCCAAAAGTAGTCAAGTGTAAAGTGTCCATGATGAGCTACGAGTTGGTACTAACTGTGATGTACATCATGCACATGCCCCTCAAATGGAAACTTTAAGCACTTATGAACCATAGAATGGATTGCCTTCATGGAGTGGAACCATGGGTGACCCAACTTTACATAAAATAAGTCTGATGTTGGAATGATAACAAAAGTAACATCCAAGGCTCTTGGCCCAACCTTGATGGCAAGGGTCAAGGCACCAAGAGTTCAAAGAATAGATCCATCATGTGCTCTAATCACAATGTCTGATACATCATAATTATCATGGTACAAACCATACATGTAGAGAAACTCTTCAGTTGCTACATTTACCATGCAAACATGATCGATCATAGTACCTCTTATGGGTTTATCATTGATTCAAATTGTGATATATAAAGGTCCATTAGGAGCTTCAATGGTAGCATCATGAGGAGTGAAAGATATAGCTAGTTCAGGCTTTACTCACTCTTGATGAGGGCCAACATCCACCATGCAATTATCCCCATCATGATCTTGTTCTTGATGGCTATAAGTATATTGCATCTCTTGAGATGGATCCACAATGTTAGCTTGGTGATGATGGAACACATTTGTAAATATCTGCAAGTTTTGATTAGATGGAGCCATCAATTTATTTCCTTTGTCATTTATGCCAACAACCTGGATGACATTGGAATTGATGAGGTCTTGAACTTCATGTTTAAGACACATACATCTTTTAGTGTCATGACCGGTGATGTGGTGGAGTTTACAAAAGGCCTTTGAATTGAAAGAAGATGCTTGCATCTTACTTGGATCGAGAGGTCAAATTGGTGGAAGCTTGATGAGATTGTTGTTTAAAATTTGAATCATTATATAATAAATAGATTTCGGTAATGGTGTGAATTTTCTAGGTTTTGGTTTTAGTTTATATGGGGTGAGAGTAGAAGATACTACAACTGCTACATGTTTTTGAATGTGATTTGATGATATTGCATTGATTTTGATGAAATTTTGTTGTGCCTTTTAAATGAATTAGTGTGCAAGGCAGCGGCTTTAGTTTGTCCAACTGGAGCCAATGAGTGATTATTCTCATACTAACTAACTGACAGTTGGTAATCATAGAGAGTCATGCAAAGATCAGTGAAAGAGTCATAAAACATCAACAAGATTTTGTCATGAATGTGAGGTTGTAAGTTTCCAATGAAGATTCTTTATCCATTAGCATTCAGAATAGAATATTGAATTTGTGAGAAGAGGGATTGATAACACCCCATGAAATCAGTTATTTTATCCTTTATTCCTTGTTTACAATGGACCAATTTGGTCAAAGAGACTTGAGGTCCAATGTTTGATTGAAAATGTTGGAGAAATTTATTGATAAATTGTGAGAAAGAATTTATTGAAGTAGGAGGCAAGGAGCAAAACCAATCCAAGGTTGTGTCTTTGAGTGAAATAGGAAAGAGTTTATCCAAAATTGCATCTTCAAAGATGAAAGCACTACTAGCAGTAAAGGTTGCCACATGGTTGTTAGGATCTCCCTTCTGATTATACTTCTCAAAGTGAGGGGTTTCAAACTTCTTAGGAATTTGAGCTCTTAGGATTGGATAAGATAATGGGCTATGGGTATAATGTGATGGTGTTAGGATTTTGATGGTAGACTAGAGCAATATAATTAACAATTATATGTAGATTTAAATAACACGGAAATAAACAATGAAGAATGAACAAAAATGAACACAACGGATTTAATGTGGTTCACCCAATGTGGGATACATCCATAAACAAAGCCATCCAATATTATTATCTAGCAAAACTAATTACAACTAGCAATCTACACAACTCAATACCGCTGCAATATGTATTACAAACTCAACCATGTCTCTTGGCTTTTCACCTTCTCCAGCTGCCTTTTATCAAACCTTATGGCGGTTACACAAAGCAGGGTTTTTACATATCGGCCAAAAATAAATTAACTACCAATACCTTTATTAAATAATAGGCAACTCCTTTGTTAAATACTTTGGGGTCTGCGGCTGACAAAGTCACTAGAATTTACATTTTACATTACTGCAGGTACCCACAACCTCTTCTGTAGCATGATTAGTCACCATATAATAACAATCTCCTACTTGGGGATTGATCAAGCTCCACACCAAACAACCTCCCACTTGTAGACTGATCTTGGAGAATCATTGCTACACCTGTAACTGCCATGTGACTACCTTCGTGAACATATCTATAGGATTTTCACTTGTGTGAATCTTCTCAAGCTTCAACTACCCATCCTCCAAAACTGACCAGATGAAGTGGTACCTGAGTTGAATGTGCTTAGTCTTTGAATGAAGAGTTGAATTATTTGCAAGATGAATGGCACTCTAGCTATCAGTAAACAATGAGCTATCTTCCTACTGTTGGTCCAATTCCTCTAGAAAATGTTGCAGCCAAATCATCTCCTTGCTAGATTCGGTAGCTACTACATACTCAGCTTTAGTGGTTGAAAGTGCAACAACCTTTTGCAGTCTAGAAATCCAACTGACTTCTGTACCTCCTATAGTACAAACATACCCTGTAGTGCTCCTCTTGCTATCTATATCACCTGCCAGATCAGAATCAACATATACTCTTAGAGTAGAGTTTGTTCATCCAAAATAGAGTTGTTTTGTAGCAGTTCCTCTCAAATACTGAAGAATCCATTTTACTGCAGTCCAATGTTCCATTCCTAGATTGCTCATATATCTGCTCACAACTCCAACAACATATGCAATATTTGGCCTTATGCATACCATTGCATACATCAAGCTGCCAACCACTGATGCATATGGTATCTTAGACATTTTGTCTTCCTCCTCTTATGTCTTGGGACACATATCCTTAGTCAATTTAAAATGACTAGGCAAAGGTGTACTAACTGCTTTAGCATTCAGCATGAACTATACCTTTTCAACACCTTCTCTATATACTCACTTTGTGACAAAAACATTTTTTTGATTTTCCTGTCTTGAGTGATCCTCATATCAAGGATTTGTTTTTCTGCACCCAAATCCTTCATAGCAAATGACTTTGCTAATTTATGCTTAAGCACACTAATATGTTGCATTTTGACCCAACATAAAGCATGTCATCAACATAAAGTAACAGGATAATATAGTTGCCATTATCCAATTTTTTTAAAATAAACACAGTAATTAGAATGACATCTGCTATAACCTTGTTTAGCCATAAACTTATCAAATTTCAAATACCATTACCAGGGTGCTTGCTTTACACCATACAGACTCTTCTTTAACCTGCACACATAATCTTGCATACCTTTGACCTCAAATTCTTGTGGCTACTCCATATATATCTCCTCCTCCAAATCCCCATGGAGAAAAGCCATTTTCACATCTAGTTATTCAAGATGCAAGTCTTCCATATCTACAAGACTTAGAACAATCCTAATTGAAGTCATTTTTACAACTGAAGAAAATATTTCATCAAAATCTATACCTTTTTTCTATGCAAAACCTTTTACCATGAGTCTGGCCTTATACCTTTTCTTGCCTCCTTCCTCTTCTTTCAACCTATAAACCCATTTGTTTGGCAAGGCTCTTTTACCTGTAGGTAATTGGACTAAGTCCCAACTTTGATTTTGCAGCAAGGAATCCATTTCCTCCTTCATGCCTTGCTCCCACTGTTATTTGGCATCTACCTACATTGCTTCTTCATAACCTTCAAGTTCACTAGAATTAGTTAATAAAATAGAATATAATGAAGGAGAAAATCTTTTCAGAGGTCTACTTAACCTTGTAGAACGTCTAACACTTGCAAGAGTTTGTGGGATATCTTGTTGTTGTTGAGCATCAGGTACCAATGGTAATTTATTTTCTAGAATTTCATCTAGCACCACATATTCCTTTCTTACCCATTCATGCTTCTTTTCCTATAGCTGATCTTTATACATGACCTGTTGCAAGTATGTGCTAACCGGTGTTGTCATTGATGTCAAC
The DNA here is from genome assembly GCA_027924645.1 of Cunninghamia lanceolata. NCBI lineage: Eukaryota > Viridiplantae > Streptophyta > Pinopsida > Cupressales > Cupressaceae > Cunninghamia > Cunninghamia lanceolata. The sequence continues at coordinate 5,055,813 of BSBN01001032.1, read as the reverse complement.
ATGCTTGTGTTGTCATTGGTGTCAACTATCTTTTGATATTGTTGTTAGTTTCTTGATTGAGTTGTCATGTTAAAGTGATTTGAATGTGTTATAAAAGTGCGATGATGTTGTTATATTTCTCTTGTTGCTGAGTTTCCAAGTGCTTTTGAGAAAATTTTCCCTCCAAAGGAAATAATGTGTTGCAGAGTATTCTGGCTTGCAGGATACTGTCTGAGTGTTTGCTCCACATTTCTTCTGTGTTGAAGACTAGAGTGTGAAATTTGGATATGTTTTAGAGAAGTGCTTGAAGATGCTAAATCTAGAATTTGATGGTTTAGATTGCTGTGTAATACAAGTTATGTTCATCAGTTCAAAGACTGTAATTGACAGAGTTTCCAGGTTGTGCAGAGGTGTCTGGGAGAAAGTATTTTGATCCTCCGCAGAATGGTTTTAGGTGTTGCGGTTCTGGACATATGTTTATAAGGTCCTTAGCTATCTTCATTCCAAAGAATTTGTGAATTGATACTCCAGAAAGCAAGTTATTGTGTAGCAAAGTTCGACAGTGTTGTTTGTGAGTTGATAGTGATTTTTCTTCAGGTGAAAGGTGTTGCAAATGATTGTGTTGATTCTCTGGAGACTTAAGGTTGTTCATGGATGTCTCTAGATCATATTGAAGGCTTGTGCTTGGTCCACAAGTAATGGTTGTGTTCTTGGAAGTGTGTGCCTAATGATCCTAGTGTTAACACTAGTTATGGATGACCTGGTTGTTTACACTCTTTGCAGATGTGCTTCATGGATTGTAGAAGTGTGTTGAAGCATGTGAAGATGTATTTAGGTCCTAACTAAGCTATGAAATGTTCTTCCTTCATTCCTTTGCTTTGTAGGATTGTTTAGGTCCAGACCTAATTTGAATTATGTATGTTTGCTAACCCTGGTGACCATTCCAAAGGTTGTAGAATGTGTTTCCGACCTTGATGTATATTCCAAGGTTGATGATTGATATAAATTGTTGGATCTAGGGCATACAACTGAGAGGGGGGGGGATGAATCAGTTGTATAAAACTTCTTGTTCTTTCAAACACTTGATTCTTGGTTGTTAGTTAACAGCATATCAATTAATCATCCATGAAAGCATTATACACAAACACAAGAGCAGATAAACATCAACACATTGAACACCAAGATTTTGACGTGGAAAACCCGGTTAAGGGAAAAACCACGGGGTGATTAACCCAAGAATTATTCTCTGTTAGAAGAATAAGAAAAAGAATGGCACTTGCCAATTAGGGCTCACTGCCCGAGCACACTGCTCACAAAGAGGCCCACTGCCTACAAGGAGACACACTGTCTACAAAGTGATAAGAATCACAGTCTTGAACTAGAGAATGACATCTCTACCATGTCCGGATCAGTTCCATTTAAGCCCAAAAACTTCTGCTCTGCCTTTCGCACTTCTCTTCACTATGCCACACTCATCCACACAAAACCACACTTTGAAATGAACTCACAAACCGTTATTTATACAAGACATCAACTTAGGAACAAACATCTAAGTCGGCAAACAACCATAAGAGTATCCGCAAGATGAATAACACATCCGGTCGGCCACCACAAGAACATTCGCAGGATGAACAACTCATCCGGTCGGCTAAACAGAGCAAGAACTTCATCCGGAAGAATAACTTCAATTCCAGGCTCTACTATCAATGCGGACCAACAACACAACCTAAACATGATCCAAGAACCTTCACAAGCCTGCCTGAATGACTGGATACATCCGCACTTCCTCTACTTACTGGAATCTCTTGTCTTCCTCATCCGGAACTTCAAGAACACAGTCTGTCGCCATTGTCATAATGCAAGAGGTACTTCCGGACCTCCAAATCATACACAAATCAGGATGACACATCACAAGGACATCCCAAACACTTCTTCCAATCTGCAGATTAGGATAATACAATTCTGGACCTCACCGGACCTTTTTGTGATCCTCTGTCACCTCTGGATACTTGCCGGAACCGGTTCCATACCGACAGCCACAACTCCTTCAGATCTTCATGCGGACCTCTGAAATCTTAACTGAAGCATCTCAAGACTCATATATACTAACCCTTTAATCCGCATCCTCTGGTTCTCATCCTATACAGTACATTTGCCTTCTTCTCATCACTGTTCTTCACTGTTCCTGACTGAGGCTAATTTTCTCAATATCCTCAGCACACAGCTCATCAAATCCTTCTTGTCAATGCAATATGAGTATGTTGACATCAATGACAACACTGGCTCACCTCATACTTGCAACAATCTCCCCCTTTGTCATTGATGGCAACATATGATGTGAAAAACCATTAAGACAAGAACTTCTCTTTTCTGTCACCGCTCCCCCTATCAACAACAACTTTTCACATGTCTTCTCTTCCTTTACTACTCCCCTTTGATTATCAACCACTTGTTTTTCACATGTCTTCTCTCCCCCTTTGACATCAATGGCAAAGGGCTCATACTTGCAATTCTCATACATCAGAATCATACCAGCTGCTCCCCCTTAGTTGCAGCTCCCCATCATTAATCCGGATCACAAGATATGTCTGTGATATCCACTGGACTGATGCACATCAGTGCATCCTAGTTCATCACCGGAGGGGCCATGACCCCTAACTTCTCCCGGAGATATTCAAAAGAATCCTTGGGAAGAGGTTTAGTAAAGATATCTGCAATCTGATCCTTGGAGGGAACATACTCCAATCTGACTTCTTCCTTGTTTACTTGTTCTCTCAAAAAGTGAAACTTGATAGATATGTGCTTAGTCTTAGAATGCAACACCGGATTCTTAGAAATATTAATTGCACTTGAATTATCACAGAAAATTGTGATAGGCTCCTCATATTCAATTTTAATGTCTCTTAGCCTGCATTATATCTGGTCTAGTTTGAGTGAGATACAACAATCCACCAATCATTGATCTATACTTTGTCTGATCTGCCTTTGGAGAATCATCATCTTTGCTTAACTTACATCTGGTTGCCATAGGAGTGTTCATTGGCTTTGAGTCTTCCATACCAAATTTCCTTAACAATTCTTTCACATATTTGGTCTGAGAAATGAAGATCCCTTCTTTTGTTTGAGTAATTTGCAGACCCAAGAAGAAATTCATTTCACCAAGCAGAGACATTTCAAACTCACTTTTCATCTGATTTGCAAAAGTTTTGCACATACTATCTCTTCCTCCAAAAATGATATCATCCACAAACACTTCAACAATCAAAATGTTATCATGATCGTTTTGAAATATAAGTTACTGTCAGCAGTACCTTTGTTGAATCCAATCTGCACAAGATGCTTATCCAACCTTTCATACCATGCTCTTGGGGCTTGCTTCAATCCATACAAAGCTTTCTTCAACTTGCAGACCATATCATCATTATCAGACAATTGAAATCCATCCGGTTGTTCAATGTAGACTTCTTCTTCCAGATCACCATTTAGGAAGGCAGACTTGACATCCATCTGATATACCTTGAAGTCTTTGAAGGCAGCATATGCAAGAAGTAATCTGACTGCTTCAATTCTTGCCACCGGAGCAAAAGTCTCTTCAAAGTCAATTCCTTCTATTTGAGAGTACCCTTTGCAGACCAATCTAGCTTTGTTTCTGATTACTTCACCAGCTTCATTTAGTTTGTTCCGAAAGACCCACTTGGTTCCAATTACATTCCTATCTCTAGGTCTGGGAACAAGATCCCAAGTATGATTTTTCTCAATTTGCATCAATTCATCTTCCATTGCTTTGGTCCAATTTTCATCATTGCAGGCTTTATTTATTGTTTTAGGTTCAATCTTTGAAATCAGACAACATTCATCCTAATTTTGAGCAACATTCCTTCTAGTTTGTACACCTTTGCTTCTGTCACCTATGATCTGATCTTCAGAGTGGTTCAGTCTTACATACCTTGGAATTTTGGGAGTATCCTGCACTGCTGCTTCTTGATCAGGCTCATTCAAACCTATCTCTTCTTCCTGATTTACCGGATCAGGCTGACTCTGTCTCACCTGAGAGGATTGAGTTCCTTGAACACTGTCTTGGTCATCTTCATCAAACTCATAAAATCTTGAAGGCTTCTCAATTCCTTCATCAACTTTTACATTGGTGCTTTCTATCATCTTCCTCAATCTCTTATTGTAACACCGGTATGCTTTGCTTTGAGTGGAGTAACCCAAGAAAATTCCTTCATCACTTCTAGCATCAAACTTTCCTAGATCTTCATCTCTTTTAATATAACACTTGCTACCAAATACTCTGAAATATTTCACAGTAGGAGTGATGCCAAACCAGAGTTCATAGGGGGTCTTACCGGTGTTGTTTATAATTTGAACTCGATTGAGAGTGTAGACTACAGTGCTGATAGCTTCTTTCCAAAACATCTGAGGAACATTTGCTTCCAACATCATTGTCCTGGCAGCTTCCTGGATGGTCCGGTTCTTTCTCTCAACTACTCCATTCTGCTGTGGAGTCCTAGGAGCAGACAACTGTCTCCTTATACCCTACTTCTCACAAAAGTCAATGAACTCACCAGATGTAAATTCACCACCTCTATCAGACCTTAGACACTTTAGTTTCAATCCGGTTTGATTCTCTACCATAGCTTTGAAGATTTTAAACTTCTCAAATGCTTCTGATTTTTCTTTTAGAAAGGTAACCCACATCATCCAGGAATGATCATCAATTAACAACATGAAATATCTATCACCTTGCAGACTCTTGATTCTTGTCGGACCACAGAGATCAATATGTACTAATTCCAACAATCTGGTAGAAGACTGATCTTTGCTTTTGAAAGAGACTCTGCTTTGTTTACCTAACTGACATTCTTTGCACACACTATTTGTAGGTTTCATCAATTTTGGAAGATCTCTTACAGCCTGAGTATTGCTTATCTTGATGATGTTATCAAAATTTACATGACACATTCTTCTATGCCATAACCAACTCTGATCAATTTGAGCAAACAAACAACTTTTATTTGAACCAACTAGATGAAAGATATTACCTTTTGTCTGAGTACCGGATGCAATTTCAGTTCCGGAGCTTGTAAAGATTCTGCATTTTCCATTCTTGAACCGGAGATCATAGCCTTTGTCCACTAACTGACCAACACTGAGAAGATTGTGCTTCAATCCTTCAACATATAGTACATTACCTATTTTGCTCTTTCCATCAAAGGAAATAGTTCCCCTACCTCTGATTCTGCGAGCAGAATTGTCACCAAACTTTACCATTCCTCCTTCATATCTTTCCAAATCTAAGAACTTATTCTTGTCACCAGTCATATGGTGAGAACATCCACTGTCAATAACCCAATCATCCTTTTCTTCCACTTGAGCAGCCAAAGCTTTTTCAACAACTTTGTGATTGACAGATTCAGAGAGTATTGAATCTTCTTCCTTGATGGCAATAAACACCCACTCATTTCCGGATTTGCTTCCTAGTTCTGATTCATTATCTGTTACTCCTTCATTGTCATCTTCTTCATGAACATAATAGCAATTCTTTTGAAACCTTTGTCTGTTAGTATTAGACCTTGCAGATCTTTCCGGACATCTTGAAGCAAAATGACCAATCTTATTGCAGTTGAAACAATTAAAGGGTAGTTTTCCTTCATACTTACCGGATCCTCTTGGCAGTCTCTTTGCAATGAGGGCTTCAAGTTGAGTTGTTTCTGCTTCTTCTTCTTCCATGTCTCTTCTTGCTTGATCATACCATGACATCTTCCTTGATGAGTTTTCTCCCGGATCAAATCTCTGTTTGCCTTTCACATAGGTACTGGCTTTGAAAGTAGATTCAGTCTTGGGAGGATCATCTCCAAACTCGGTCATTTCAAATGCAGCTAGTTTGCCAGCCAGTTGTTCTCTTGTGACAGTTGTGTGGGCTCTGAATTCATCAATGGCAGCAACCTTGATTTTGTAGGCAACAGGAAGGGATCTTAGGATTTTGCAGACAATCTCATTTTCATCCAGAGTTCCACCAGCATTTCTAATTCCACATACCAGCTCATTCACTCTTGGCATAAAGGTAGTGATGTTTTCATCATCTCTTATTTTCAATCTTTCAAATTTCCCTTTCAGACTTTGCAACCTTGCGCTTTTGACAAACTCATCTCCTTCATACAGAAGTTCCAGTTTAGTCAGGATCTCATATGCAGTTGGTAGGTCAATAACATTCGAGAGATCTGAGTCATTCAATGCGCTTAGAAGAGCTTCCTTGGTCCGCAGATTGTTTTCAGCTTCTGTGATTTCATTCAGAGTTGTCGGACCACCTTGTGGAGGTACATAAGGTTTTGAAACCATAGCCAAGTATGCTTTTCCCATACATTCCAAGTGACACTTCATGCGACCTTTCCAAAGAGTGAAGTTGGTTCCATCGAACTTCGGACTATCCTTCTTGTAAGACGACATCCTGGATCTCCTCAAGCGGTTAAGCTTCTTTCAGAGGAACTTGGCTCTGATACCAATTGTTGGATCTAGGGCATACAACTGAGAGGGGGGCGGTGAATCAGTTGTATAAAACTTCTTGTTCTTTCAAACACTTGATTCTTGGTTGTTAGTTAACAGCATATCAATTAATCATCCATGAAAGCATTATACACAAACACAAGAGCAGATAAACATCAACACATTGAACACCAAGATTTTGACGTGGAAAACCCGGTTAAGGGAAAAACCACGGGGTGATTAACCCAAGAATTATTCTCTGTTAGAAGAATAAGAAAAAGAATGGCACTTGCCAATTAGGGCTCACTGCCCGAGCACACTGCTCACAAAGAGGCCCACTGCCTACAAGGAGACACACTGTCTACAAAGTGATAAGAATCACAGTCTTGAACTGGAGAATGACATCTCTACCATGTCCGGATCAGTTCCATTTAAGCCCAAAAACTTTTGCTCTGCCTTTCGCACTTCTCTTCACTATGCCACACTCATCCACACAAAACCACACTTTGAAATGAACTCACAAACCGTTATTTATACAAGACATCAACTTAGGAACAAACATCTAAGTCGGCAAACAACCATAAGAGTATCCGCAAGATGAATAACACATCCGGTCGGCCACCACAAGAACATTCGCAGGATGAACAACTCATCCGGTCGGCTAAACAGAGCAAGAACTTCATCCGAAAGAATAACTTCAATTTCAGGCTCTACTATCAATGCGGACCAACAACACAACCTAAACATGATCCAAGAACCTTCACAAGCCTGCCTGAATGACCGGATACATCCGCACTTCCTCTACTTACTGGAATCTCTTGTCTTCCTCATCCGGAACTTCAAGAACACAGTCTATCACCACTGTCATAATGTAAGAGGTACTTCCGGACCTCCAAATCATACACAAATCAGGATGACACATCACAAGGACATCCCAAACACTTCTTCCAATCCGTAGATTAGGATAATACAATTCCGGACCTCACCGGACCTTTTTGTGATCCTCTGTCACCTCTGGATACTTGCCGGAACCGGTTCCATACCGACAGCCACAACTCCTTCAGATCTTCATGCGGACCTCTGAAATCTTAACTGAAGCATCTCAAGACTCATATATACTAACCCTTTAATCTGCATCCTCCGGTTCTCATCCTATACAGTACATTTGCCTTCTTCTCATCACTGTTCTTCACTGTTCCTGACTGAGGCTAATTTTCTCAATATCCTCAGCACACAGCTCATCAAATCCTTCTTGTCAATGCAATATGAGTATGTTGACATCAATGACAACACTGGCTCACCTCATACTTGCAACAATAAATAAGTTAAAAGGATTCATGTGTTGGTGTCAAGTGTGCAAAGATGAAAGTATTTGTGTTGTGAGGCAGCAAAGTTGATATGTATTGTGCTTCATTGGAACTTAACTTAGGCATGTGCTAGATGCTATCATATCAATTCATGGCAGTGAGCCACCTCTTTTGGTAGTGAGCCACGTCTCTTGGCAGTGTGCCTATTGAAGTGAGCATTCTTTTGGGTAGTGAACCCTTTGGTAGTGAGCCTCTTTGTAATTCGATATTGATACTACTGTATATTATGAGGTAATCCTCACTATGGTTTTTCCCTTTTAGGTTTTTCCACATAAAAATATGGTATTCTCTTGTGCATGGTGTTGATGTGATTAAGTTTCTGTTATCTATTTTTCATGTGTAATATTCATAACAGAATTAGGGTTTAAGTAAATCGATGTGGATGTGATTATGTTTGTGAAGGCTTAAAGTTTTTTATACAATTGATTCACCCCCCGCTTAGTTGTCTTGTGCATTCAACAATTGGTATCATAGACAAGTTCCTTAGAAGAGAGCTTAACAGCTTGAGGTAGATTTGGATGGTGCACAAGAAGAATGTCCCCTTAATTGATGAATCTTCAAAAGATGAATGCATGTCTGTTAGTAGTGAAGAACTCAAGGTTGCTCTTGAAGACCTAAAGAGGACTAAAGAGGAAAACTTGGATGTGAAGGAAAATATCAAGGAAGTAGATGAGTACATTAGAAAGTTGAGGGAGCAAGTCAAGAAGTTCAAAGAAAAGCATAAGGAGATTAGTGAACAATTGAGATCAACAAATGAAACCTTGAATGGTCTGCAAGTGCAAGTTGAAGAAAAGGCAAAAGTAGAAGAATATCTAAATCAAATGGTGACAGGAAAATCAAAAGAATGTGCAAATCTTGAAAAAGAAGTTGTGAACCTAAAGTCAGATTTGGAGAAGGCAAAGAGCTATGAAGAAAAGTTCAAGATGAGTTTTATAAAACTTGATGAGATGATTGCTAGTCAGAAGAGCCCTGATGACAAAGAAGGCTTGGGATTTGAGAAAGGTGAAAGTTCCAAATCAGGTCAAGTAGTGAATGCTGAGAACAAGAAGGACAATGGCAAGCAGATCCAGAATCAAGAGAATAAAGCTAGAAGAGCTCCGATCAGACAACCAAATTCTCAAAAGTATCCATCTTTCAATGGTTTTTGTCATTCATGCAATAAGTATGGACACAAAGCAATAGGATGTAGAAGTAGAAACAATCAAAATGTTCCATCCTTCTCTAGTCAATGCTTCACATGTAATAAAATTAGTCATAAAGCTAATGAGTGTAGAAGTCAAAGGGTGAATGGCTATAACAATGGTAGAATTAATCAATCCTTCAATGGCTACTATTTTACATGCAATAGATTTTGGCACAAAGCTAACCAATGCAGATCTAGAATGAATAAAAGAAATATTGGTCAGAAGAATGTTGTGTGCTACAATTGCAATAGATCTAGACATACCTCTAAATTTTGTAGAAACATAGGCATGAAGAAGGATAATCTAGTAGAGAAGAACAAATCAGTACAAAAGGTTGATCCGACAGAGACCAAGAAGGAGATGAACAAGATTTGGATAAAGAAGGAAGTAACAGAGGTTAATGATGAACCTGTATCGACATCCAATGCAGACGCTTCCTCTAGGAACTAAGATGAGAGCTTTGGATCAGGGGGAGTTTTAATGGAAATCTTTTCTCCCCTACCAAAGAAATGGTGTTGATGCCTCAACACGAAGATATAAGGTTAAGGATTAGCAACAAAGACTTAAGATAGAGGATAAAGGTAGGGTTGTATAGATTATCTTGGTTGTGCAAGAAAACTTGATCAGGTAAGAAGACATGTTATGAATTTTGGATAAGAATCTGTATGGTAAAATCAAGCTACAGTGTTTTGATAATTTGGTCTGCATTGGTCTGCTATTGAAAATATTACTCTATGGTTCTGACATATAGTTATTGATCACTGGATACATCTACATTCAGAATTTGGTCTGATTTTGATGATTGGCTTGAAAGTAATGAGTAACAGAAGTTTGGCTTGATAGAACACAGTTGTTTCTAGTACATAGTAGTTTTCATGTTGTTTGGAAGTTTATGGTATCTACAGATAATCTTAGAGGTCAATGGATATAAATTAGATGAGTCTTTAGGAAGAGAGGAAGAAGAAACCAAAGAAAAAGAAGTACAGGTTGAAGAACAAGAAGCTCTGGAAAAAATCCATAAAACTCTAAAGTATGTGTAGAAGCATCACTCTAAAGATCAGATCATTGGTGATAAGACTAAAAATGTATTGACAAGAAGAAAATCTACTGAAGAACAGGTAAATCTATGTTTAATTTCTAAAGTTGAACCCAAAATAGTGATTGAGGCATGCAAGGATAAGTTTTGGATCAAGGCAATGGAAGAAGAACTAATGCAGATTGAGAAGAATCAGACTTGGGAACTTGTCCCAAGACTAGAGAACAAATTAAATGAGAATGGACAAGTGGCAAGGAATAAGGCAAGGCTTGTGTGTAAAGGGTACTCACAAGTGGAAAGAATAGACTATGAGGAAACTCTTGCTCAGGTGGCAAGAATGGAGGCTATTAGGTTGTTTCTAATCTTTAGCACATAATGATTTCAAAGTGTATCAAATGGATGTGAAGATTGCTTTCTTGAATGGTAGGTTGAAGAAGACATTGTTTTATCTAGACTAATGATGGCTATCTCTCGGGGGGAGCTGGTAGAAGTGACTGATGATAGGAGGAGCCTGCAAGAGAAAAGTTATAGATAGATGAGTGTTGATCTAAGGAAATTATTGGCTATATGTGTTGTCATTGTTATATTGTCATAATATGCATTGTTTTCATAAGCTGTCATGAAGATTGATAAAAGATGTGATGTTATGTTCCCAAAGAAGAAGGAAAGTTCAATGGTTGGATGTCATACCCTGATTTGTGCAGAGTCAAGACAAGATATGTTACTCTGGAAGTGTTAGTTTGTGAAGGTCCTAAGGTCCTCTGAAATGTGAATAAGAGTTGATATAGTCTAGTGTGTACTTCTAAGAGGGAGCATTCAAAGTAGTTAAGAATAGTGCAAGTATGTGCAATATCATACTGAGGGGGAGAAAGCTTGAAGAAAAGTGTGTCACCCTTTGCCATTGATGTCAAAGGGGGAGAGAGTTCATGTGAAAAACAAAAAGAGAGTAAGATGTATAAAAGAAAGGGGGAGAATCAGATTAGTGCAAAATTGTGTCATGATGGTTTTTAACATCATATGTTGCCATCAATGACCAAGGGGGAGATTGTTGCAAGTATGTGCTAACTGGTGTTGTCATTGATGTCAACATGCTTGTGTTGTCATTGGTGTCAATTGTCTTCTGGTATTGCTGATAGTTGCTTGATTGAGTTGTCATGTTAAAGTGATTTGAATGCCCTATAAAAGTGCTGATGATGTTGGTATATTGCTCTTGTTGCTAAGTTTCCAAGTGCTTTTGAAAAAAATTGCCCTCCAAAGGAAACAGTGTGTTGCAGAGTATTCTAGCTTGCAGGATACTGTCTGAGTGTTTGCTCTGCATTTATACTGTGTTGAAGACTAGAGTGTGAAATTTGGATATGTTTTAGAGAAGTGCTTGAAGATGCTAAATCCAAAATTTGATGGTCTGGATCGTTGTGCAGTAGAAGTTATGTTCACCAGTTTGAAGACTATAATTAACAGAGTTTTTGGGTTGTGCAGAGGTGTTTGGGAGAAAGTATTTTGCTCTGCATTTCTCCACAGAATGGTTTCAGGTGTTACAGTTCTAGACATATGTTTATAAGGTCCTTAGCTATCATTATTCCAAAAGATTTGTGATTTGATGCTCTAAAAAGCAAGTTATTGTGTAGCAGAGTTTGATAGTGTTGTTTGTGAGCAAACAACAAACCTTCTTTAGGTGAAAGGTGTTGTGGATGATTTTTTTGATTCTCTAGAGACTTAAGGTTGTTCATGGATGTCTCTAGATCAAGTTGAAGGCTTTTGATTGGTTTGCAAGTTATGGTTGTGTTCTTGGAAGCGTGTGCCTAAAGATCCTAGTGTTAACACCAGTTTTGGCTGACCTAGTTGTTTACACTCTTTGCAGATGTGCTTCATGGATTGTGGAAGTATGTTGAAGTGCGTGAAGATGTATTTAGGTCCAAACTAAGATGTGAAATGTTCTACCTTCATTCCTTTGCTTCGCAAGATTGTTTAGGTCTAGATGTAATTTGAATTATGTACGCTTGCTGACCTTGGTGACTGTTCCAAATGTTGTAGAATGCATTGCCGACCTTGATGTATATTCCAAGGTTGATGATTGATATAAATAAGTGAAAAGGATTTGTGTGTTGGTGTGAAGTGTGCGAAGATACGAAGATGAAAGTATTTGTGTTGTGAGGCAACAAAGGTGATATGTATTGTGCTTCATTAGAATTGGACTTAGGCATGTGGTAGATGCTATCATATCAGTTCATGGCAGTGAGCCACCTCTTTTGGTAGTGAGCCACCTCTCGTGGTAGTGAGCCTATTGTAGTGAGCATTCTTTTGGGTAGTGAGCCTCTTTGTAATTCAGTATTGATACTACTATATATTGTGAGCTGATCCTCACCATGGTTTTTCCCTTTTAGGGTTTTCCATGTAAAAATCTGGTGTTCTCTTGTGCATGGTGTTTATGTGATTAAGTTTCTGTTATCTATTTTTCATGTTTAATCTTCATAATAGAATTAGAGTTTAAGTAAATCAATGTGGATGTGATTATGTTTGTGAAGGCTTAAAGTTTTTGATACAATTGATTCACCCCCCCTCTCAGTTGTCTTGTGCATTCAACATGACCTCATTGAATATAACATCTATGCTCCTAATAATTTTCTAATTTTTATAATCCCATAACTGATAACCAAAGTCATCTATCCCATATCCAATGAAGGTACATTTTATAGATTTAGCATCAAGCTTGGTTCTGTTTTCAATGTCAACATGGACAAAAGCTTCACAGCCAAAAGTTTTCACAAAAGAACAGTTTACCTTCTTACCTGTCCATGCCTCCTCTGGAATACCACCATCCAAAGGATTTGAAGGTCCTCTATTTATTAAATAAATAGCAGTATGTACAACATCTACCCAAAAATGTAAAGGCAGTCCAACATGCAACCTCATGCTCCTTGCATGCTCCATGATTGTCCTATTCATCCTCTCAGACACACCATTTTCTTGTGGAGTTCCTAGAATTATTTTCTACCTACGGATTCCATTGTATGAACAATAGTTATCAAACTCTCTACTATAATACTCACCTCTATTATCAAATCTGAGACATTTCACCTTTTTCCCTGTCTCATTCTCAACCAAAGCTTTCCATTTCTTAAAAGTTTCAAACACATCTAATTTTCTTTGTAGGAAATACACCCATGTTTTCCTAGTTTTTGTTGGCAAGAGACACTATCTGGCTTCATGAGTGTTATCATTGATGGCAACAAAGTCCATCCCACACATCCGCAGGACATGGTATGCCTATACCGGAAGTCAGATTGAAGAGTATTTTGGTCTGGTGACCAAGAATAGAGCATGTAGCAAGGTCTGACAATCAGGTCCAGATCTCTCAGAGGAAGTATCTTAGCAAAGTACAGAATTGGGGAAGTTAAGAGGAGTACCATGACTGATACATTCCAGAGATTGAGCCTCCGGTGATGAAAGAGTGAAGAGATATGAGCACCTAAGTGTTGGGTTCCTATTTGGTAGAGTAGACTGAGGAAGAACTGATCGACAGAGCATCAGACCTTAATCCAGATGAGAAAATGATGGTGATCAAGTTTCTTGAGGGATCATTAATGGTTAGCCGACAAGATTGATGACTCCTATAAGTATCTCTTTGGTACGCATCACTTAGTATGCAAGCATTCAGCCGACAAATTAGAGTTTGGGAAAATATTGAGTATTCTAGATGCCGACTAGAAAGTTGATGAAATCCTTGGTGTAGATATATATACTAGATAGATTTATATGTGAAGGTGTGTGTGGTATGTAGTGGAGTGCAAAGAAAAGAAGAGAGCAGTGTGGAAGCAATAATATAGGTCTGGTATGTGACAGGACAATAACACCAAAGAAGAGGAAGAATGAAGTGCAGTAGATCAGTATATTGAGCCTAACCGGAACTGAACCTCAGCATATGTGGATGCTTCTCATTAGTTCAAGTATCTTGTTACTTTCTTTGTACCTTGTAGAAAGTGAGTCTCCTGTAGGCAGTGAGCCTCTTGTGAGCAGTGTGCTTGGGCAGTGAGCCCTAATTGGCAAGTGCCATTTTATACTATCTTATTCTTTCAACAGAGAATACAATCTTGGGTTAGTCACCCCGTGGTTTTTTCTTTAACAGGGTTTTCCATGTCAAAATCATTGTGTCATGTGTATTGATGTTATTTCTGCTTTCATGGTTATGTTTGCTTATATGATTTGATGATGCACTAATTGTTAAAGAAGGACAGAAAGTTGAAGTAATTAAGATAACTGATTCACCCCCCCTCTCAGTTATCAACAATTGGTATCAGAGCCAAGTTCCTCCAAACAGAGCTTAACATCTTGAGGAAGATCTGGGAATCTCAATGGATATGTATGGTTTGAGGCAACAACTTTAGTTTGCCTTAGATGATCTTGAGCAGTCTCACTCTGAAGTCAAAGACTTAAAGGAAAGACTCAAACAAGCTGATGATTTCATAAATGAACTAAAAGAGAAACTGAGTATCTCTATGAAAAAGAGAAAGGAACTACTTCAACAACTAGCAAGCCAAAGTGAAGCCAATAATCCTGATGAAGATCTGAATGAGAAGAACAAGTTATGTGAGAAGCTATCAAAAGAAGTCATTATGGTAAGACATGAAATGGAGTCAAGGGTTATGAAATTCACCCAAGAAATTGAAGAGAAGAAAAATTGAAGATGATCTAAGACAATCTCTCAAAGATAAGTCAGAAGACTGCCACAAAATGGATAGAATAATTAGGCATCTAGAATCTGATCTTGAAGAAGCTAAAGATAATGAGGAACAACTTGAGAATCAGATTGATACTCTTAAAAAGGATCTTCAAACAACAAATGAATACAAAGAGAAATTCAAGATAAGCTCTGCTCAACTTGAAGTTCTTCTTGAAAGACAAAAGAGGGTAAATGACAAGCAAGGCTTGGGGTATGAGAAAGGTGAAAGCTCCGGATCTGATCAGAAGAACTCTATATCAAAAAATCCAAGGAACCAGCCTAGAAGACCTCCAGTAAGGCAACCAAATTCTCAAAGATATCCATCCTTCAATGGATACTGCCACAATTGCAATAACTTTGGTCATAAAGCAAATCAATGCAGAAGAAGAATGAATCAGACTAATTCACCCTTCTTCGGATAGTGTTTTAACTACAAAAGGTATGGTCATAAATCTCATGAATGTAGAAATTTGCAAATAAACAATTCATTCAATGGTAGATGCTTTACATGCAATAGATGGGGACATATGGCTAATCAATGTAGATCAAGAGGATACTAGTCAAATATGCAAAGAAATATTGTTTGCTACAATTGTAATAGATCTGGTCATATTACCAAATTCTGCAGAAGTAAGAGTCAGGACAAAAGGGGTCCGGTGCATCATAATCAAAACCAAGACAAAGGAAAAGGAAAAGTGAATGCAGTTGAAATTCAAAGGGAGATGAACAAGATTTGGGTAAAGAGGATTACAGAAAATGCTGATGGATCTGCACCAGAATCTAGTGCTGATATTCCTTCTGGAAACTAAATAGATGAGCTCTGGCTTAGGGTGAGTCACAAAAGAAAACAATTCCCTCCAGCCAATCAATTGGTGCCTAAAATTGGCATGTGGAAAGTTGCGGACTGAAAGGGCTCTCAAAGAAACATCTAAATAACCCTTGGTAAAGATATGAAAGATCCGCAAGGAGTTTGAAAAGGTTAATCATTTAAGATTAATCTGGTTTGACAATCATCCGAAAAAAGCAAGTCTTTCATAGTTAGATCTGGTATAATTCAGAATTGAAATATTTGGATCTACGGTTAGATGGAATGATTGGAGAAAGGAAGATACTTTGTAAGTTATCATTCTAGGTGCATCTTAGTGATCCGGAAAGATCTCTCTTAGAACAAGGAAAACAAGGCAACCAGAATAACTTAAGTTGTGCATTTATTGCAGAATGGAATTAGCGTTTGCACAGAAATAAAAGGGTTCTTTTGTTCATCATTTGCACATTTAAATTTGAGAAGAAGAGGGAAGGAGCTCTGCAACAAAATTATCTCAAACCTCTCAAAGATCAATCACAGAAATTGATTTATCCAGCAATTTGATCCGGCTCATCTTGTGAACCCTAAAAGAGTAAAAGGTATTTTCTGCTCTTGAATCTCTCTCTAAATCTTTTGAAAGATGGCTACTCTGAATGTTGTGAAGATAACTGATAAGCCATGCCCTAAATTCAAGAAACATCCCTACAAATCCCTAGAAGTTGATCCCCTAGGCACATTTTCTAGCATTCCGCATGGAGTTCTGCATGTAGAAGATATTAGGGTTTACATACACGCAAACATTGAAGAATTTGAGGAATCCAAGCTAATGGATATCTATCGTAATCAGTTAATAGATAATTCTTTTGAACTCAAACTTCAGTACAAGGCTATCCGGGAAAAGCATTTTGGACATTGCATCCATTTCCCCTATTTTACAAAAGATGAATGGGTCTGGTATGTTTTGAGCAGAGTGCATGACAAATTCATGTGGTTAAATAGACCATTTAAGATCACAAAAGATGCTATTAGGGAGGTAACCAGTTTGCACTCATCCAGTGGGTTACCTACTCTCAAATCCGTCAAGAATCAGACTGTGAGCGAGGCTACCAAATCAAAATTTGACAAGAGAGCAATGACAATAGAAGATATCATTGATCCGGATATCAAGTTTGCATCCATGATAATTGGTTACAAGATATATCACTCCAGTAGGGAGAATTTAGTACCCAGAACTAGAATTTACACTGCTTATCAGATGCTAAGAGAAAATACTGACTATGATCTTTGTGAGCTTCTCCTGAATCAATTGTTAGAGAATTTGCAGAAAATAAAGAAGGATAAAAAGAATTCATTTAAGTATGGTGGCTTGATACTATATTTGTTCTTTTACTTTATGAATGAGCTACCTAGAACTAGTGGTTGGATATGGCAAAATGACAGACCAGTAGCCATACAAATTAGAGATTATTTGCATGGAATTGGTGATGCCAAGGCACAAAATACAACACTCTGGGGCTACTTCAAAAACTTTCAAAGTATGATGCAAGCCAGAGAGAGAATCCCCCAATCTCTAGTTGAAAAGTATAAGGATACAATATGCTTTATGGTAGAAACTGATCAATGCCTAATGGAGGCAGTGGAGCCAAGGATAGTCTGGATCATGCCAATGGGGTATGAAGTTGATGAGAAAATTCTAGAGCTGCATATTCAACACTTGCTGAGTCAGCCCAAGGACCTTGAGGCAAAAAGATTTGGAAGCTTTGAAGAGTTGAGTGTGAAGATTCATGTAGAGCTAAGACAACTGGAGATGAAAAGAAAAGTGAGAAAAGAAGTAGAGGATGTTGCCAAAAGGTATGGCATTTCAAAAGAAGCACTTGATGTAAATAGAGAAAAACTAGAAAAGGCAGAGAAAGAGAAACAAGATGCAGAATAGGAAAGTGATCTGGTGCAAGCCCCTTCCCAGACCAGATCCTCCAAGAGCTCTGCACCTACCACCTCTAATAGGAAAAAGGCATCAAAATCAGAAGCCTAGACATTTGGAAAGGGAGAGAAGAGAACAAAGAAAAAGGCAACAAGATCCTATACAAGTCAGAAGGATGATGAAGAAACTGAAACCGATGAGGAAGTCAAGAAAATGGAGAAGAAGAAGAAAACATCTAGTGAACCCTCTACTAGTCAAGACAAGAAAGAAAAGGTAGAAGAATTTGTTGAAAAGCCTACTCTCTGCATTGATGATATCATTAAATCAGTCACTGTGGATGGGAACCTAAAACCAATGACTAAGTTTTATGATGAATTTAATGAAGCTGACCAGAAGATTTTGCAAGATGCCACAGTCAGGTATCTAAACATCTATAACAAAGCATTCATTGAAATTATATCTTTGATTCCCAAAAGCTTAGAAAAGGAACTTGAAATGAGAAAGAACAATGCCATGGCAAAAGACCTAGAAATCCAGGAGCAGATTGCTATCCAACTCTATCGTTCCATCACTCCTCAACAAAAGAACATGATCTTCAAGGATTGCAAGGATGAGTTCTGGAGCAAAGCCAAAATGAATAAGCTTATGCTTAGAGAGACTGATCAGGTGGCTAAAGAAATGAAAGATATCCTCTAGAATGCTTTTAAAAGATTCAATCTTCTTGTTATTGAGGACTTAGGTGATGAACCTTCTTCCATGGATGACAAATGAGAATCTACTAAGACAGTTGTAGAAGAGACAAAGGAGACAAGTAAAGAGAAAGGTAAGGACTTAGATTCCTCTATTCCAGAAGAGGAAGTTCATGGAGAAGTAGACACTCTCTTCCGGATCCCCCTCTAGACTCTGGAATTGAAGGAGAAGAAAGAAAAGAAGAGAGCATCAATCAAGGAGAAGAAGTGAAGGGAAGAGAAGAAGGTCAAATAGAGAAGATCACAAGTGACAGTGCTGAGGCTGCAGAAGGGAAGAAAACTCTGTCTCTGGCAAGAGACACTATAGAAGCAGTTAAAGACTTCTTGACAAAAGAAATGATCGAATTAGATGAACCAGAGCTACTTCAAGGACCATTCAATTTTGATTCCCTTTCTCTAGTCCAAACAATGAAGGTAGCATCTTTTTCTCAAGCCAAAGCAAAAGAAAATCTTCTGAAGTCTCACATGGAAGACTGTGAGCTAATAGAGATCACATCTAGTGTGCTAGAGAAAATCATGCCATCATTCCAAAAGGATCCTTCAGCCTCCACATCTAGTAATCTAAAGTCTCTTGTTAATTCTGTTAATACACATTTTGACTCCTTAGAGAAAGCAGTAGAAGAAAAAGTCTGGAAATAATTTTTGGGTAAGAGATTCTCTGAAGTACAAGGGCTAATAACAAATGATAGGAGAACTATGGATATTGGGATAAAGAGCTTAGAAAATGTTTTTAAAGATAGCAGAGAGATATATAGATTTTGCTTATCCTGGTCTAAAGTGACAAAGAATATTGAGAAGAAAGTGAAAGAGCAAGAGGATAAACTGTCAAGTGTATCTCAAAATTTTGATCCTCTCACCACATCCACAATAAATCAGGAATGTCAGACTATTGCCATTCTAAATGAACTAAAGAAACTTGAAAAGGAAAGGAAGAATATAATAAGTAGGATGGGTGAACTTAGAAGGATAATTATCCCTAAGTTAGAGGCCATGCATGAGGCTCTAACTGATGCTCAGACCATAGCCTGGACCAGTGATCCGACAGATCTAAAGAGGGAAGAAGCTTTTGCATTCCTATTAAGTGGTCACATCTCAATTTTGGACAGGATGAAGCAGAGTTGGACAACAAAATTTGTCTAGTTGAAGACAATTTTTGCAGATATACTTCAGTATATGTAAGTATGTTATGTATATATATTTATGTGGCCAAGTATAGATTATTTTTGGAAATTTCGGTATGTGGATCCTACCCTTTTCCATTGATGTCAAAGGGGGAGTGAGGAGTAGTGAAAAATGTGGAATCTAGCTAAGGGGGAGCTCCAGAAAAGTGTACATTAGAACAGAGCATCAGCCAAGGGGGAGTATAGTGCGACACTTAGTCATTTTTCACTAAGTGTTGCCATCAATGCCAAAGGGGGAATTGTTGGCAAGAGACACTATGTGGCTTCATGAGTGTTTTCATTGATGGCAACAAAGTCCATCCCACACATTCGTAGGACATGGTATGTCTATACTGGAAGTCAGATTGAAGAGTATTTTGGTCTGGTGACCAAGAACAGAGCATGCAGCAAGGTCCGACAATCAGGTCCAGATCTCTCAAAGGAAGTATCTCAGAAAAGTACAGACTTGGGGAAGTCAAGGAGTACCATGACTGATACATTCTAGAGATTGAGCCTCCGGTGATGAAAGAGTGAAGAGATATGAGCACTTAAGTGTTGGGTTCCTATTTAGTAGAGTAGACTGAGGAAGAACTGACCGACAGAGCATCAGACCTTAATCCGGATGAGAAAATGATGGTGCTCAAGTTTCTTGAGGGATCATTCATGGTTAACTAACATGATTGATGACTTCTATAAGTATCTCTTTGGTACACATCACTTAGTATGCAAGGATTTAGCCGATAGATCAGAGTTTGGGAAAGTATTGAGTATTCTGGATGCTGACTAGAAAGGTGATGAAATCCTTGGTACAGATATATATACCAGATAGATTTAGATGTGAAGGTGTGTGTGGTATGTAGTAGAGTGTGAAGAAAAGTAGAGAGCAATGTGGAAGCAGTAATATAGGTCCAGTATGTGACAGGACATCAACACCAAAGAAGAGGAAGAATGAAGTGCAGTAGATCAGTATATTGAGCCTAATTAGAACTGAACCTCAGCATATGTGGATGCTTCTCATTAGTTCAAGTATCTTGTTACTTTCTTTGTACCTTGTAGAAAGTGAGTTTCCTGTAGGCAGTGAGCCTCCTATGAGTAGTGTGCTGGGGCAGTGAGCCCTAATTGGCAAGTGCAGTTTTGAACTATCTTATTCTTTTAACAAAGAATACAATCTTGGGTTAGTCACCCCGTGGTTTTTACCTTAACAGGGTTTTCCACATCAAAATCATTATGTCATGTGTATTGATATTATTTCTGCTTTCATGGTTATGTTTTCTTATATGATTTGATGCTGCACTAATTGTTAAAAAAGTAGAAAGTTGAAGTAATTAAGATAACTGATTCACCCCCCTCTCAGTTTTCAATAGTTGCATCATCAATAAAAGTAGCATAATAAAAAGAGCCACAAAGAGATGATAGCTAAGCTAGTCCCCATACATCAAAATGCACAAGCTCTAACTTCTCACTCTTCTTCTCTTTCCCAACCTTGAGAAATTTGACTCTCTTTTGTTTTCCATAGACATTGTTTTCACAAAATTCTAAGTCAATTTGTTTCAGTCCTAGTAGCAACTTTTTGGAGTGAAGGATCTTCATCACTTTCTCACTCATGTGCCCAAGTCTATGATTCCACAGTTCTGCAACTATTCCTACAATAATTGCTGTAAGTATTTCTACTGTTCCTGTAGCCACTGTTGTAGCTGTCTCAGCTATTCCTGTAGCAACTGTTGTAGCTGTCCCTAATGTTCTTGCAGCAACTGCTGTAGTTGTCCATGTATCAGCTTTTTCTGTAGTTGTTCCTACAATAGCTATTTCTGTAGTAGCAAGGGTAGAATAAGTATTACCAGTACACAAATACAATGTGCCTACCTTCTCACCTTTAGCTACTACAATTACACCTTTAGTGACCTTCGAGAGCTTGTCTGAAAGAGTAACTATGCAACCTTCACTACCCAGTTGTCCCACAAAAATTAAATTTCTTCTCAGATTTGGAACATGCCTCACCTCTTGCAGCAACCATTGATTTCCATTCTACAATTTGATTTTTATATTCCCTTTTCCAACAATCTGACAGGGTTCATCATCACCCAAATATAGCTGTCCAAAATCACCTTGAACATAATCTAGGAAATATTTCCTATGGGGTGTGACATGAAACAAAGCCCCTAAATCTATTACCCAAGAATCATTTGCACTATCTAAACATAGAATTAAATCATCTTGTAATTTATTACTTACAACATTAGCTTCCTTACTTTCATCTTGTTGTGTGTCTCCTTGTTTACTTTTCCAAGACCAACAATCCTTTTTCAGGTCTCCTAGCTTTCCACAGTGCCAACAATCCTTCTTTCCTCTGGATTGAGATCTGCCCTTCTTCCTTTGTGACTTCCCACAATTTCCAAGGCTTTTCCCTCTCTCCTTTTATCTTCCCCTGTTCTCTACATTCAAAACATTACCTGATGTTGAAGTCTCACCTATGCTTTTTCATCATATTTCCTCGCTAAGGATAACACCAACAACAACATCAAACTTTAATGTATTTGAACTAGAGATAGAGTTACTTACATCCATGACCAAGCTATTCTATCTTTCTAGCAAAGAACATAAAATCAAGAGAGCTCTCACCTCTTCATCAAAATTTACCTTTACAGAATTTAATTGGCTAGTGACTGTATTAAATTGATTTAAATGGTCTGTAACCAACCCTCGTTTAGTCATTTTCATATTAAACAAATGCTTCATAAGAAATACCTTATTTGAGGCTAAGAGTTTTTCATACAACTGCTCCAACACTATCATCAATCCATCAATAGTCGATGCTTTTGAAATATTAAACACCACGGATGGTGCCAGTCACAACTGAATGGTTCCCAGTGCCTTTCTGCCCAATATCTCCCATTCTTCATCTGGCGTCATAGCTGGCTTCTTTGCTTTTTCTTGCAATGGCCACCACAAATCTTTCTGATATAAGTAATCTTTCATCGACATCTTCTGTTGAATGCACAAGACAACTAAGAGGGGGGCGAATCAATTGTAACAAAAATTCAAAACATTCAGATCCACATTAACCTTTAAACATGTTATGATGATTAAGCATGAAAAGAAAATAATTGAAACTGAATCATAACAACACCACACACAAGAGAACACCATATTTTACGTGGAAAACACTAAAAGGGAAAAACCACGGTGAGGATTAGCTCACAATATAATGTAGTAGCAGTATCAAATTACAAAGGCTCACTACCCAAAAGAGAGAATGCTCACTGCATGTGGACTCATTGTCCAAGTGGGCTCACTACCCACTAAGTAAGAAATAAAGAAGAGAAGAGTGGCTCATTGCTAGGATTTGAACTAATATAATTGCATCTAACCTATGCATGGAGTTTAGTTCCAATGAAGCTCAATATCCATCACAACACAAACAACATCTTCGCAGCAACACTAAAAATAGTAGACACCTTCTGCTCACTGCATCCAGTAGCCTAATACATGAAAGCTCTCACTGCACTGATTAAATTTACATCATCAACATCATATCCCCTTGCTCACCCTCATTCATGGATTCTTGACACTTATTTATACCATCATCATCCTTGAAAACATTCTCCAAGGTCAACAACACAACTTAACCCATAAAATTCAAATTAGGTCTGGACCTAAACATTCCCATGGAGGAAGGGAACAAATGTAGACCACATCACACCTTAGCATAGACCTAAACCTACTCTTACATGCTTCATCACGCTTTCACTTTCACCAAAGCACAACCACAAATAGTGTAAACAACCAAGTTGGCCATCCTTGTGTTAACACCATGAACTTTTAAATGTACGCTTCCTCAATATCACACAATGACATGCAGACCATATATTAAGCTCAAACATGATCTAGAAACATCCACAAGCACCTAAAAACCAACAAATTCCTTTACAACATCTTTCACCTGAAGAAACTTCACACCGGAGTACTTAATCAGCTATATCATATTCTATCATCATCTACAACTTAAGAAATGTACTTGTGGAGAACCAAACCATGAACCACTTGAAGTGAAGAAAAATATAGACTTTATAAACACACATCTAGAACTGTAACATCTGAAACCATTCTATGGAGAAATGCGGAGCAAAATACTTTCTCCCAAATACACTACAAACACTGTCAAACACCGTTCTCAAACTGGTTAACACAACTTCCACTACACAATGATTCAGCGCACCAAATTCTAGATTTAACATCTTAAAACACTTCTAAAGAACATATCCAAACTGCATACTTAGATCTCCAATACAAAACAAATGCGGAGCAAAAACTCAAACAACACTCTGTAAGCCAGAAGACTTCTTCAATACATTGTTTCCATAATTAATCAAATTTTCTCAAAAGCACTTAGAAACCCAACAATAGAAGTATATCCTCAACATCTTTACCACCTCTACAAAGCAACCAAATCATTTTTAGCAAGACAACTTAATCAAACAACAACAACCTCATCAGAAGACGTAGTTGACACCAATGAAAACACAAGCTTGTTGACATCAATGACAACATTGATTAGCACATACTTGCAACAATCTCCACCTTTGTCATTGATGGAAACAAATGATGTGAAAAAACATCAAGACACAACTCTGTACCAATCTTCTTTACTTTCTTATTCTCCCCCTTCCTTTTACACATATTATTCTCTCTCTTTGATCACTAATTCTTTTCTCCCCCTTTGTTTTTCACATGAACTCTCTCCCCCTTTGACATCAATGACAAAGGGTGACACAACTTTCCCTTTTCATGATACTACACATACTTGTCATGTTCACTACTACTCTGCAACATCTTTTTTCTTTTACTCTCTGAATACTTCCCCTAACAACAACAACCATCATAATCACTACCTTCTCCCCCTGATAGGTAGCCTCCAATCATCAGTCCATAAAAGAATGAATTTTGAAATCCACTAGACTGATGCATCTCCTTATCCATCTAGTTCAAGGAAGAAGGGGAAATAACCCCTAACTTTGCCCAAAGATACTCAAATGTATCCTTAGGAAGGGCCTTAGTGAATATGTCATCAACTTGATCCTTTGTAGGAACATACTCAAGCTTCACTTCATTCTTTGCAATCTTCTCTCTCAGAAAGGGATACCTAATTGAAATATGCTTTGTCCTTGAATGCATCACCAGATTCTTTGAAATGTTAATAGCACTTGTATTATCATAGAAAATAGAAATTGGCTCATCATATACAACTTTGATATCCTTCAAGCTTTGTTTCATCCACAACACCTGTGTGCAACAAGATACTGCTGCAAAAGTTAAAAACATCCTAATGACCTCCATTCTTTCCACCATATCATAAGTTTCCTCATAGTCTATTCCTTCCACTTATGAGTAGCCTTTACATACAAGTCTTGCCTTATTTCTTACCACTTCTCCATTCTCATTCAATTTGTTCTGCAATACCCACTTAGTTTCAATCACATTTTTGTTCTCTGGTCTTGGGACAAGTTCCCAAGTTTGATTTTCCTCAATCTGCATTAGTTCTACTTTCATAAACTTGATGCAATTATCATCCTTGCATGCCTCAACCACTATTTTAGCTTCAACTTTAGAAAGTAAACATAGATTTATATGTTCTTCAGCAGCTCCACTTCTTGTCAATACACCTTTACTCTTATCACCAATGATCTGGTCTTCAGTGTGATGCTTTTGCACATACTTGGGAGTTTTAGGAGACTTCACCGAAGCTTCTTCCTCTTCAACTTGCACTTCATTTCTTTAGATTCTCCTTCTTCACTGGAAGAAGACTCATCTAACTCATAATCATTAATCTCTGAAATCTTCTGTATGTCTTCATCAACCTTAACATTTGCACTCTCAACAATCTTTCTTAGCCTCTTGTTGTAGCATCGGTAAGCTTTGCATTTGTTAGAGTACCCATGGAAAATACCCTCATCACACCTTACATCAAACTGTACTCTATTCTGTATGTAAACAATAGTATGAATTACTTCTCTCCAGTATACTTTTGGTAGGTTTGCTTCTTTTATCATTGTCCTTGTATCCTCTTGAATAGTCCTGTTCTTTCTTTCAACCACTCCATTTTGCCGAGGATTCCTAGGGGTAGATAAATGTCTCTTTATCCCATGATTCTCACAAAACATGTTAAACTCATTAGAGGTAAATTCTCTACCTTTGTCAAAGCTCAAGCATTTGATCTTAATATCCATTTCATTTTCAACCATTGCTTTAAAGGCTTTAAACTTATCTAGGGCTTTTGATTTTTCTTTAAGAAAAGTGACCCATGTCATTCTAGAGAAATCATCAATAAATAACATAAAATACCTATCACCTTGAAAAAGACTTACTCTAGTTGGACCACAGATATCTGTATGCACCAATTCCAACAGTCTGGTAGACGACTAATCCTTGACTTTGAAGCTTCTTCTTGTTTGCTTTCCAATCTGATATTCCTTATAGACAACATTGATGGGCTTTATGATCTTTGGCAGATCTCTCACAGCTTGAACTAAACTTATCCTTACCAGGCTATAGAAATTGATGTGACACAATCTCCTATGCCATAGCCAACTCTCACTGATTTGAGTCATAAGGCAATAACTAACACCACCTTTAAGATGATAAACATTTTCACCTATCCTCTTTCCAACATCAATTACTATTTTGGAGCCTTTTCTGATCTCACAGCCATCACCCTGAAAGATAAGATTATAACCCTTGCTACACATATGTCCAACACTCAAAAGATTATGCTTTAAACCTTTGACATAAAGAACATCATCAGTATTATGCTTTCCATCAAAATTGATTGAACCTTTTCCACAAATCTTAGCAGCTTCATCACCACCAAACCTAACTACTCCACCATCATATTTTTCAAGTTTAACAAACTTACTCTCATCACCTGTCATATGATTTGAGCATCCACTGTCAATAACCAAGTAATTTTTTTCTTTCTTAGCATGAAAAGTAGACATTATAGTGCCTTCAGGGTTAGTACTTACTTCCGAACCCTTTTCCTTCACACAGCTTCTAGAGTTAGCAGAAACAATTTCATCTCTTAGGGCTATGAATAAGCATTCATTATCATTATCACCCTCATAATTAGATTCATCATCAGATATACTTGCATCTTCTCTAACATAGTAAATTTTCTTGACAATCTTACCTCTGTTTTCCCTATTTTGAATTCTCAGAGCTCTGTCTAGACATATTGAAGCCTAATGACCTATTTTTCCACAACTGAAACATTTAAAAGGCAACTTACCACTGAACTTTCCAGTACCCTTTTTCAAACATCTCAGGTATTTGAGCTCTTATGATTGGATAAGATAATGGGCTATAGGTATAATGTGATGGTGGATTTTAATGGCACTAGAGCAATACAATTAACAATTATATGCAGATTTAAATAACACGGAAATAAACAATGAAGAATGAACAAAAAATGAACACAAGAGATTTAACCTGGTTCACCCAATGTGGGCTACATCCACAAACACAAAAATCTAATATTATTATCCAAAAAAACTAATTACAACCAACAATCTACACAGCTCAATACCACTGCAATATGCATTACAAACTCAACCGTGACTCTTGGCTTTTCACCTTCTCTAGCCACCTTTTATCAAACCTTATGGCAGTTACACAAAGTAGGGTTTTTACATGTTGGCCAAAAATAAATTAACTACCAATACCTTTATTAAATAATAGGCAACTCCGCTATTAAATACTTTGGGATCCATGGTTGACAAAGTCACCAGAATTTACGTTTTATGTTGCTATAGGTACCCGTAGCCTCTCCTGTAGCATGATCAATCACCATATAATAATAGATGGAATATTGGGTTTCGATGGATCCTGACTCATGTTTGCTAATTGTTATTGGATGGAAGTCATATTTTTCAAAAGTTGGTTAATGACAAGGTCAGGAGGTGAACTAGGTTGAGATTGGTAAGAATGAATAGGGCCAACCATTGGTTGCGACATTGTATGATTGGCTTTTTGGAAAGTTATACTAGGCTTAGGTTGATTAGATGTAGGCAGAATAGTGCTTGGATAATTAAAGGGAATGACACTATAATGATGAACGAGATTCCCAGAAGATAACCCAACACATGCGGTAGCACTATTGCTTGGTTGTGTAGTTGTGGTGAGGATAGAAGAAGTGTTTGTAGGAATAGAGGGTGTTGGTATAGGTGATGACACTTGAGTCCCTATTTGATTTGAAGGAGTCACATTAGTGATGATTTTCACACAACTAGCTACTGACATAATGTTATTGTGCACTATGTGAGCTATGCCACACAAGACTTCTAGCCCCTCTTGTCCTTCAAGCAATAAACTTCTTAGACTCTCACAATTGGGACAACCTCCTCAGCTATAGGTTATGAGATTACAAATTGCTAAAAATTAGCCAACTCAATGTCTAATTTTTGAATTTGAGCTTCAGGAACATGAGCCACATGGTCCTCTATGTCAGCAGATTCATGAAAAGTTGATGCTTCTGGGATATGTGAAGTAGGAATATCATGAAGAGGCAATGAACCCTCATGTGTGATTGGATTCATGAATTGGGGTTCTGACATGTCGATATCGGTGCTATTAAAAGCAATAGTACCCATAATTTGATGACTTCTTCGCACAAAGGTGTTAGAGCTGGGGAACTAGGTCACAAAACTCATAAAGTGTTTACAAGGTTGAGTGACACACAAGATGCATAAATAGAAGAAAGCAGAAGAAATAAATTATGTGATAGAAGAAGAGGTTGATTTTTAGTTTAAATGAATCAATGTTTTTCTCTTTTCATCAAATGTAAACAAATATAATGATATAATAAACCCTTTAATCAACTTCACCTCTACTCTTAACCAATGCTTATATTCAAATCAATCCCTAAATCTAATGCTTCTAAAAATGTAACAATTCAATAATGCCCTTTCTTTCAAATTTCAACACAAGATGATATTTATGATATGCTAAAGCAATGTAAAATCAGATTTGATAAGCAAATAACATAAGAAAAATAATGAAACAATGCTTCAAGACTAGCTAGGCTTTCTTAGAAATACAAGGCTTTTGTAAACCCTAACAATGAAACAATGGAAAAGTAATCTATGCAATTGTGTAAAATGATTAAGGAATTAACCTAATCAGATTTAGGATAGAAAATAACTCAGGTCTGAAGCAAGAAGGATGCAAGGGTGCAAGATACATCGGGTTCACCAAAATTTTTGATGGAAAAGGGAGACAACTTAAAACACTAAACTAGGTCAAACCCTCTTCTATAAACATTGGAACACAAACTGAGCTTGGATTCTACCTTTGAAGGAGAGCCAAACTATAGGGGTTTTGTCCCTTTGTTGTATAAAATAATGTTAACTAAATCCAACCAATCAAGCTAAGGCAAAGTAAGAAATGCTAATTGAGCAAGATCAGTGAATGGATGACTATCAGAAATTGTTACAAAGAAAATGAGACAACAACAAAGATTAGAGGAGAAATAAGAACTGGAAAGTTTGGGTTTGAGGGTAGAGAGGAACCAGGGCACTGAGTGGCCTAGACCTAAATTAGGGTTCTACTGAATATTTTGATCTGGGTGTCTTCACTTGTTTGCCTTCCTGCTTCCTTTCACCTATTTTCGTCTGATTCTACCGAATGCGACCTGCACACAAACACAAAGAGAAAGGGTTGTGTTATTTTTAGAGACTTTCCTTAGTCAAACCCTATGTTTGTGTTCCCACCTCCACTATAGAAATGATTAGAGATCAAAGAGTGTATGCCCTAGGAGGAAAGAGGCAAGATCTGCAATAAATGATGAAATAATGAATATAAATTGTAAATGTTACCACAAGATATGAAACCCTAGTTGGAGTAGGTGACTCAAGACCATGCTCCAACAAGGAGATAGAGAATGAAGACTTGAACTTCCTTCAAGACCTACAAACCAACATCATAACATCAATATACAAAGAGCTATTCCAATCATGAAGAATACTTGAGCATAAGATGAGAAATTCTAACATTTTAATATTCTCCAGTGTGTAAAATGAATAATATGACACCTTCTTATATGCATTCCTACTCACTATCAGGGAATAAAACCAATTGAGGCTAACAAACTTGTAAACCAAAGAGGTGTTCTAAGCCGACACCGCCAAATTAAGGTCAGGGCTAACATTCATGCCTAGGGCACTAGGCACCGTAGTCCTTTAGCCCCCATAAACTCTAGGGAGTGCTTAATGGGATGAGCTTAGACCACCCCTAAGTTTATTTATTAGGGTTTATTCCTCAGGATTGAGAATTAATTATTTATTGTTCCACTAGACCTATCCAAACAGATCCAAATAAGCACATGGGTAAACATTTTACTCCATAATAGATGGATGGGAATGCCTATTTCAATGGTCATGAGGTCAAGAACATCTAGGAAGATTTGATGGATGGTGTGCTAGAATGGAACAAGCAATGAGAGGGTGGTGCTAAAAATTACACTAATGTTGGGGAGGTCAAGAGGCTTTGAAAAGGAAGACATATATAGAATGATTGGAATAATGTGGTCCTTATTGGAGAGGGCTAATTCAAGGGTTGCATTCATATAGGCCTAGTTGAGGAGATGTAGAGGTTAGGGAAGGGAGAGGCTCAAGCTCAAAAGGAGGAGGCTAAGGCTTAGAAGGGGGAGTGAGATTAGGAGGTGGCCACATAGGAGGACACTCAAGAATGGACTTAGATTCAATAGTGCATTCTCAAGATGTAGTGTGATGACAATGCTTATGATATTTCACAAGATGATTTCATTGAGTGTGAGTTATACTAAAGGAGCAGGGGGTTTTCTAACACATGATCCTTTTCTTCTTTTATTTGTGGAATAGGAGGAACAAAAAGAACCACCGAGGGTTGGGGAACCATAGGCCAAGGGGGAGTGTCTCATGACACAGGTTACTTTCCTCGCACCACTAAAGAGTTAGGAAGAATTTGAGAAACCACTAAAGGTTGAGAAACCAAAGGGATAGGAAGGGGTTTTCGCAACAATGGCTTTTTACCTCTAGCCACTGAATAGGAAGTTGGAGATGTAACTATTGAATATTGGTGAACCACAAGGGCATAGGGAGGGTCACCTAGTGTGGGTTGCTTTCCCCTTACTACCACTGGGGCAAGAGGAGGAACTAAATAAACCACTAAAGGCTTAGAGGCCTGAGGGGGAGCAACCACAAGAGAGACAGACAAAGGGCCACAAGACAAGAGCACAATTTGGCTAGATTTACACTTTTGGTAAGATAGAAATAAAAATTCATTGCAAGGTTGAAGAGGCTCAGTTAGGGTCAACCAAAAGTAATCTAAGGAGAAGTTCCCATGCATTGAGAGAGGTTGAAATCCATTTTGGTAGATTATATGCAATACCCATCATACATGAATTTCAGGCACTTATGGACTATAGAGGGAATTTCTCTTATAGAAGTGAGCCATGGGTGGCCTAACTTCAAGTGAAAATGATCTAAGGTAGGAATCATAGAGAAAGGAATATCTAGGGTTTTTGGTCCCACCTAGATAGAGAGGGTCAATGAAGCCAACATTGGTCTAGAAAGGCCATTGTGTGACCATATATATAGACTTCCAATTTCTCATACTCATCCCTATACAACTTATGTATATATAGAAATTCCTCTATAATTACACTGACCATGCAAACTGAGGAAATAAGAACACCCTTGATGAGTTTTCCATTGACTTGGGCTATGATGTAAAGAGGTCTATCATATTTATGCATGGGTGCATCAATGGGGGAAAAGAAAATTATAGGTTTAAGAATAGGCTACTCTTGAGAAGATTGGTGGTGGATTTCCACCATTCCTATCATTTGATAATAGAGAATTAGATTCACCAGTGTAAATTTATAGCACCTAGGAGGTGGAAGCAATGTTGATGAAGTAGAAAGAATGGTGGGGAAGTGGGTTTGTGTATATTTGTAGATTTTGATTTGGAGTGACTAATTTATTACCTTCGTTGTTCATGCGAGAGACCTAAATCACATTCGAATCAATGAGGTCTTGCATGATGTGATTACGAGATAAGAATATCTCCATGTCATGGCCATGGACTTTATGGAATTGATAGAAGGCCTTCAAATCATACAAAGGTGGAAAAGTTTTTTTTATGTCTAATGGATGGATGGGTGACAACTACACTAAATTCGTGTTTATGAGTTGCTCCAATATAGGATAGAGAGATTTAGATAAAGGTGTGAATTACTTGATTCTTTGTTATTTTGATGATGAAAGGGCCGTAGTAGTTGGTGAGTGTGCTATGGCCACTACATTATTAACAATTGTAGAAGTGTTGTTTTTGAAGAAATTTTTATTTTTCTTATAATTATTATTAGAAGAAGAAGGTTTGGATTGTCTACTAGGAGCCTGTGAGATTGGCACCTCAAACTAGTTAACCATCTACTGATAGTCACACAACACTATGCAAAAATGAGTGAAAGAAGGATATTTCATCAACAAAATCTTATCTTGAATTATTGGCTGCAAGTTTCTAATAAAAAACTGCTAGATATCTAAGTCAAGTAAGAGATAAGGAATTTGTGAGAACAAAGATTAATAACAAAATATAAATCAATCATCTTCTCTTGGGCATCTTGACAATAGTACACTATATTAGTGAAGATGACTTAGGGCCCAATGTTGGCTTGAAAGTGTTGGAGAAACTGATTTACCAATTATTGAAATAATGAGATAGAATGATCAAACAATGAGAAAAACTAATCCAATGTGGTGTCTTTCAAAGAACATAAGAAGAGTTTGAATAACAATTGGTCCTAGAAAATAAAATCATTACACAAAGTGGCAAAGGAAGACACATGAGTTTGTGGATCTCCCTTACCAAAATATTTTTCAAACTAGAGCACATTGAAGCTAGTAGGGAATTGAGTGGCTATAATGTTGAGCGATAAAGGACTATGGTGGTATCATGGTTGAATGAGGGGTTGTGGAAAAGATGTAGAGAGGGTAGCAAGTTGTAGAGTCCCAACATTTTTGTAAAAGTTGGTCATTGATGGGATCAATGGTGTGCATAGGGAGAGAAGTAGTGACAAAAGCAATAGGATTTGTTAGAGATAAGGTCATGTGTTGAGAGGTTTTGAGGTTCCCACCAGGAAAAGTAAACTGTAAAGGGATAGAAGGGGGAACAAACCCATATTGGTTTATGTGGTTACTCATTGTTTCAAATGAGCCAGTGTCTGCTTTACCATGTTGAGGAGCATTAGCAACCATGTGAGAAGATGTATATGTTTGAGTACAAGAAGTATCTATACAACATAGAAATTGAGCAAAGGAAACAAGTTAAAACAATAACCTATTTCACCTAAAATCTAAGCTACCTCGGCTTGAGCAAAAGAAATGCAAAACAAGAAGTTAAACCATTAACTACATGCAAACCTTGATACTTGGATGTGCTCCTTGATGGTGTTGATGTGGATGGCTCCTCAAATGGGTAGCATAACCTTGCTTCTCATGGAGTCTTGGAGTGAAAATGACAACATTATGTTGCATGAAGAAGTTATATGATTTGTGAAGGTGTGAGCTCCAGTTTATAGATTTTTGGAGACTCAATTAGATGGTTAGGATTGGATTGAAAGATCAATGGTGGAGGATTCTTGAGAGCTCTCAAGCTAGGAATGGATGGTCAAGATTGGGCTTTGGGAAGATTGGAGGGATGAGATTGTCTTGGTAGATGGGAGGTATGGGTTGGATTTGATTGGAATTTTAAATTGGGAAGCATGGGTATATGCCCAATTTAAAATTGGAGGAAAAGAGATGAGTTGGATTTGATTTGAATTTTAAATTGGGGGCATGGGTACATGCCTAATTTAAAATCAGAGGAATAGGAGATGGAGGACAAAAGGACCTTTGTACATGGGTCCTTGACCATGCCTTTTGTAAGAAGGCCATGTGGACATGTACAAGAGGCCCATGCCTTTGTACATTTGAGAGAATGGAGAGGATTTGACGAAGATTAGATTAGGGTTTAGGTTGTGCAAGTGGGGAATTAGGTTATTTAATTAGGTTTAGGAAAACCTAATCAAAAGTGTAAAAAATAAGAATTAAATAAATATAAATATTTATTTATTTCATAAGATGGGGTAAGGGAATATTAGGTAAATTAAATCTATCTAATGTTTGGACTATAGGTAGTGATTAATAAATCCTTTTGGCTAGGGCTAGGTATCGATGCAGGTACCAATGCAGGTACAAATGAATAGTGAATAGTGCATGAATAGTAATTTTGACAATAAAATATTGTAAAATCACGGTTTGAAGGGGACTTGATCAATTAACTATCTAAACATGTGTTTATTCAATTAAGGTCATAGAAATAGTGATTTAGGGATGTTTAGAGATGTTTAGTGATGGTTTAGAAGAGTTTGGGGATGAATAGGGATGAATTGTAGGAATGAATTAGGGATGTTTAGGGATGACATGAAGAGTGGACAATTTTAGGTGTCTACATTTTTCCCCTCTTTGAGACAGTGTTGCGAAGCAACATCATTTCAAAGAAAGATAAAACATAACACTATATGGGATAGAGGAAGATGATAGGATTAAGGATAAGGATGCCCTAGAAAGTCAAAGTGAGAGTGACAAGGAGGAATGATAGTAAGGATGATGGTAGGGATGATGCCCCCTTGAGAGGGAAAGTGGGTTCAAAAAGCATGGGTGCACTCTTGGAAGGATGAAGAGGGTTGGATTAGAAAGAAGATACTGGAATTTAAAAGACCACATGGATGGGGGGATAAGATAGGGTGGATGCAAGGGATATAAGGATGGGAATGATGGGTGATGAATGATAAGATAAATGATGAGATAGAAGAATGGGATGAAAAGATTAAGGAGGAAAATGGATGGATGAAAAATATACATGCCCAACATAATACAAACTTGTCTAGACATGTGAGGAAGAAAACTTAGAGCATAAGTCCTTAGTGCACAAAAGGTATTGAATGACCTTAGATGCAAAATGATGACTCATATGCAAAAAGTTGTTCCAACACACACAAGATATAAATATTAGCTAGAGTAATGAGAGTTCTCGACCCCATGGATTATGCATTATTCTACACTTATAAATGAGATCCATCCTTATGTGATATGGCATGAGACTATTATGGAGTAGATTGTGTACACTAGTATTTTACACATAGTTTAGCACCCAAGTGGACCTAAAATAATTAATTCTTAATCCTGATGCACAAAACCTGAAAGTTGAATTTATAATGGGACTAAGTCCACTTGATTGAGCTTATCTCAAAGTTTAAGGGGTACAAAGGTCAAGGGTGCCCAACGCCTTAGGCCCTCCTTGAACTTGGAGCTAATTTAATGGTATGTTGGCTTAGGACATATGTAATGCTTCCTCATGTGACATCTCAAACCATAATGCCCAAAAATTAACATAAGCATTCATGCTAATTAAGAGATTAAATAACAACATGATTATCCATTTCAAATTAAACAATAATGATTCACTATCATTTCATCAATTAAGCATGTTATTCTAAACAGAATATAACAAAGCTTACATTTTTGATAATCATTTACATATCCAAGTGAATAACTTTCACTATGCATGTACAAAGCTATGCTTAAGGTATCAAATATCAAATTATACATAATAACTGACTATCAAGTCATATGATGAAAAAACACTGCATCTGGAACTCTTGACATGTGCCTTCATAAGCCTCAGCTTGTCTCATGCTTGGGAAGGAGAGCATCATCCCAGTGCTTTTCCTCCAACCACAGATTAGTAGTCCCCCGCATAACTTCCTACCTAGAAGCGACCCTACCCTTCACAGAAGGTATAGATATAAGGAACCATTAGGTTTTCCATCTGAGTATCTTGTGTTATGTCCTTCATAATGCCTCTCAGTCACGCAACTATAGATCCACTCTAACTATGCATGACACTACTGGAGACATTATGCCATCTGGAGCACTGTGGACCGACAATGCATGCAGAGATAGATGCATTACTTTGGCCAAAGATTTATATACATATACTTTTTTCAATGAACGTAGTCATATGTCCACCACCCTTACTCGACTTAGAAGCTGTCTCATCCTATAGTAAGCTTAGTTTGACCTTTCACTCTAGGTCTAGTAAAATGTGAATTCAGTTCAACTCATAGTCTAGTACCAGGACAACTCCTATCTTAGGAGTTCCTGAAATATAATAGGTTGCTTTCGCAACAAGGAACCTATGACTCCTTGTTACCCTGTTCCATTTTCCAAATTTGTCAAAACAAGTTTTCCAACTTTTGACCTACCTAGGTTCACAGTTTCATGTTGACCTATCACAAGGTTTACATTCAGTTCATGTCATTTAAGACTTCTATCAAAATAGTCTAATAAGACAGTCTTACTATAAGACTTTACCTCAAGTAACCACATGGGTTTTAATATCTTATATCCCACTCATGAAGTATGGCCATTCAAATTAAGATGGCTTTCATTCATGTTGCAAAACAAGAGTTTCATACTAACCATAGTATTTATTCTCATAAGTATATAATTATCTAGGAGAATTAGTTCCTCCAATAAACCCGGCATGCACTTAATGCCACCTACAAGGCAATACAACTTACCTCTTATCCAGTTTCTCCCTCTTCAACAAGGAGTCAACATATCTTTTAAATACATAAGATGCATCATAGTTATCATAATAACTATCATTAATAGTCAAGCATTGTTATAGGGAATATGTGACTCCACGTCACTCTGTCCCGCACTTTCATAAAGAAACAAGTATGTTCATGGTTTCAACACTTAACCCTACTTGGTTGGTATTTTATTTGTTTACTTATTTTCAAATTATATCAAAGGTCAAACCATATTCATCAACCTAGGTCTCCCATGGTTCACAATTCCAATATTAACTATCATATAGGTAAAAAAAAATCACAATCTTGGTACCCTAGGCTTACCTTTCCTTAACTAAATAGAATGACTTCATAATGATTGATAGCTCTAATTACACTTATGAGATTTTGGTGATAAACACTATCCCTGTTAGTTTTTTCAAAATTAAATAAAGGGTTTAAAACTTGTAATCATAACCATATAGGTCTTCGTTACCAACAATAGAACAATTTCCATACTAATAATTTATCAAGCATGCAAGCTACCGTATGATAAAACTATGATTTTTGATGATCACACCACCTCCTTAGTTGAGGGTAAACAAGTACAATCATGATTATTTAAATAACCCCTTTTAGCTATAGTTGGGTTCCATGAAAAAACAATACAAGATTTTGTTTGAGTGCTATGAGCATGTTTAATGACTAAGGTCATATCGACCTTTAGTACATTTCATGATGACTGCAATGGAAATATACATGCCAAATAATGAGTAGGTACTTAATACAATGCTCTATACTTTCGTGCCATGAACACATTCGGCTCATCTCATAAACGAGTCTTGGCACTAATATTACTCAAGCCACGTCAATAGTTGGCATGTAATGATACAGAGGATATGTGTTCATCCATAATGGACTCGAGCTATAGATACAGTAAGAAATATAGTGAAATAAGACTTGGCCACAATGGCCTAGAGCCCCAGTCCAATAAAGATAATAAAGATTCATAGCTCGGCCTTAGTGGCCTCAAGCCATTGATACAATAAAGATTATAAAGAATCATAGCTCAGCCTAAGCGGCCTCAGGCCACTTATACAGTAAAGAAGAAAAATAATTTAACGCATAATGGCCTTAAGCTGACTCATAAAGAATACTTTAATATTTAAATAGGCTTGGCCATTCGGCGTTGAGGAACTGTAATATCAATAAAACATGAAGCTTAATACCATAACCATACTAGGGAAGCTCAACATAGTTGGTAATTACAATACCAGTATGTAAACAAAGAAAATAAACATGCTTACATAATCTCATTCTACCTGAAATGAAGTATGTCCAATGTAATCCTTTCTAGTTTGATAGATCATTCTCTCTTCCTTTGTGTCTCCTCCAAAGCGTAGAAAAAGAGCTCTGCCATCCCCAAAATAGAATAATGATTCCCCTCAAAAGGTAACTAAAGACTTATTATTTGTTCTTTTTGCATACCGAGGTTGGTGGTAACCACCACCTCTCACCTTGATGGGATGGGTGGTCTTTCCCGACTCGGCCAACTCTCTAATTCATAGGGGCTCGTCATCCAACATGCTTATCGGTAAACCTTTGGTGAGCATGAAGCTCCCGTCAGCTTCAAAGATATACAAAATATCACACCTTTATCGTGGGTGATATCGACTATAGCAAGATAATAAACATAATAATATAGCATGAAATTCAATATTAAATTTATATATTCATAGCACAATATTATTTTCACGCATCTACTTGATGTATGTGAATATTGGTATTAACCAAGATGTCACTTTCTAACATCACCTCCTTCATGGAGTCAGGGTCAACTTGCGATTTAGGGATTGAGAACTGCTCTCCCTTCTTCACTAAGGACCCTAAACATAATAGACCAAAGAATAATGAATTTGCAATCCTGGTTTGGGAATATTTAAAGCAGTAAGAAAATGCTTTGATGCAAGGCAAGACTAACTCTCAACTCGTATTGACATTCCAAGAACGTTATTAGGTCGAGTCGATGCAACTTTGGCGAAATGACTAAATTGACAAGAGGACACAAAAAGAAAATCAACTATCCAAAAAGAAGCATAACTTATGCCAACCTACACAAGTTTGCAAGGACATACTGTCTAACACTCAGATGGCAATTGACCCCATTTCCCGACATCTTTCTCTTCCTCTCGGATGATACTCTCCTTCCATCTTCGAAGGATGATTACTTTCTTATTCAGACTCACCATCATAAAATCATGACCAATGCATCATCATCTGATTTGAAACTCATAATAATTAAATAATCATATGAGCATGTAATATCATGTCTAACTAACATTAGTCAGTAATCATAATCAATGTTTAATTCAGATATTTCCACAATATATAATCATTAGACTATGGTTAATCCTATTGATTACCACACAAAATAAGATTAATGCTAAATCATAAGTTGGGGATGTAACATACGTCCCCCATAAGAATCATAATGCCTGATGATTAATTGTCTTCAAAATCAACCAATATAATAAGAAAAGTGTTGTGCCTCTTTGAGAACTTTGAAGGGACCCACATATCTAGGAGTCAGTTCGGAAGTCTTTCCATACATAATGGAGCTCTTTGGGGTTTTACCCTTAGAAGGACCTTTTCTCCCACTGAGAAATGCCTTTTGATGCACTTAGCATTTGCATAACTCTTTTGTCTATCATTGGCTTCCACTAGTCTTCTCTTAATTAGATGGACTTGCTCTTCCATCTCTGATAGCATTTCTGGACGAAGGCTTACTCTATCGTCCAGCTTATAGGGGTTCGACACTTCCATCCATATAATGCCTCAAATGGAGTCATCTTAATAGCTAAGTGATAGGAATTATTGTTGGCAAATTCCACTAGAGGAAGATAATCCTCCCACTTGTATTGTTGATCCATGCAATACGTCCTCAATAAATCCTCCAGCACTTGGTTTACCCTCTCAGTTTGTCCATCCGTTTCAGGATGATAAGCATAGCTTATATTTAACTAGGTTCCAAGTGAAGAGAATAAGGTTTGTCAAAACCTCAATGTCATTTGTGCATCCCTATCTGAGATGATTTTCTCAAGAATGCCATACAGTCTGAAAATCTCTTGAACAAATTTTTAAGAAATGATAGGTGCTCCATCCATCAAGTTTCCTGGTATAAAATGAACGGCTTTGGTGAGTCTGTCCAGCACAACCAAGATAACATTGTGCCTATTCCTTGACATAGGAATCCCTTGCATAAAGTCCATGCTTATAATTTTTGATTTCCACTCAGGAATTTCATGAGGGTACAAGAGTCCTTCTGGATGATGGCATTCCACCTTCACCCTCTGGCATTCTACACACATAGCTACAAAATTTGTAGCATCTCTCTTCATTCCTTTCTAGAAATATAGGGGTTTCACATCAACAAGTAATTTTGTTACTTTAGGATGCCCAGAATATGGTGTAGAATGAACCTCTTTCCATACCATATTCCTTAACTCAGCTGAGTTAGGTACATACATCCTTCCTTTAAAGATTAATAACCCATCTAGTTCAAGGTTGAATCCTTCATATCTTGGATTTGGGGGTTTTCTTCAATGGATTGTTTTACCTACTCGTAAAACTCATCTCCCTTAATTTTTTGTAACACCTGATTCCTAAAATTAGAATGTATAGAGATCATGGAGGAGATGTGTCTTCTCCTAGTCAAAGCATCCACCACTCAATTTTCTTTTCCTTGAATATATTTAATCTCAAAATCATAATCTGAGATAAATTCCAACCATCTTCTTTGCCATGCATTAAGATGTGGTTGAGTGAATAGATATTTGAGTCCCTGATGATTAGTTTCAGCTCAAAAGGTTTCCCAAGTAAATAGTGTCTCCACATTTGAAGTGCATGAATAACTGTTGCAAGTTCCAAATTATGTGGGGTATAATTTTGTTCATAGTTTTTCAATTTACGTGATTCATACACGATGACTTGTCCATCTTGGACTAGTACACCACCTAGGCCTTCTCCTAGGCATCGATAATAACTACAAATTGACCTTCTAGGTCAGGTACTTTCAAAATTGGTGTTGAAGTCAATGTTTTTTAGGTCAAAGGCCTCCTAGAACTTATTTGACCACTCAAATCTCTTGCCTTTTCTATGCAAGGAACTTATAGGAAATGCAATTTTAGAAAAGTTTTTCATGAAATTCTTGTAATTGAGATTTTAGTTCCATTGGTTATGTAGTGGTCATTTTGTAGGGAGCTTTAGATATAGGTTCCAACCCTAGAATCATATCTATAGAAAAATTAAAATCTCTTTTAGGAGGTAATCCTAGTAGGTCATCTAGAAATATGTCCTCAAAATCTCTAAGAAAAGGGTACCTGTCCATATATGATCTTTCCTAATCTATGGACTCCCTCTTCCTAACTCAGAAAAGAAATGTTGGTATACCTAACGGTACACCATGGGTTCCATCATTTTTCTTGATTTACAGCCAACTATGATGACCAACAAGCATCCCATACTACTTGCGGTCATCACTGGCAAGGGCTCAAGTGTGATAACACATAAAGTCTTTGGTTCATTGGTTCACATAAGTTCCCATCATTTTCCCAATTCATAGCCAACTGTGATGACAAGAAAGCATCCCATACTACTTTTTGTCAACACTAGATAAGGACTAGGGTAATAACGTACACATTCACAACCATCTATGATGGCAAGCAAGCATCCCATACTACTTGTTTCCATCACTAGTTAAGGAATAGGGTAACAATGTACACATTCACAACCATCTATGATGACAAGTAAGCATCCCATACTACTTGTTGCCATCACTGGTTAAGGAATAGGTATAACCACATACATCACTTGTGGCTATTAAGAAGATTTCCACATCCTGCTAAACCATCAAGTCAGTGGATCCTGACATCCATCACCTCCATGCCACTGGAGAAAATCAATCCATCCTTGTATGGGGTAGCTCGTGGCATCTGCCACCTATATAGTATTGGTGAAAGTTGGGTAACCCTAAGATACAATGGATAGCACTCGGTATCTGTCAGCTCCATAGTACAGTGACAACCTACTAAACTACACCTGTATCATAACCTGTTCCAAGTTAGATTTGTATATCTCAAGCCTAACTCCATTTTCTTATTCATCCACCATGTGGATGCTTCACCCGCCAACTGGTATTCTCCCCATACTACTTTGGTGGTCTCATTATATTTTCTTCTTTCAAATATTTTTCCATTTCCATAAGCCATGCCTCCAAGACATTTCTACTTATAGAAACATTAAACTTGGGGCGTAACCTTTTTCATATCCCAGGATAATTCCAAAGCCATATGGCTCCTTCTATCCATTTCTTGTCTAGCCTCAGAGTTATTCTCTTTGTGCTCACTTTGGGTGGTGTCATTATGACATACCTCGTCATCACCCTCATCATCCTCCTACTTGAGAGGTCCTACTCTTGTTCTTGTCTCTTTTAATAAAGTAAGGATCTGGTCAAGTTTAGATTTGGAGTACCTTGAAGGTTGCGTTTCATCCTAGCTATCTCCCATTCTAGTTCTAATCTGAACCTTTACTAAAATCTACTTCTTCTTGAAGTTTGTAGATTAATCATGGATTAGTTTTTTTTTCCAAGTCATTGAATCCATTCGTAACATAAATCTATTCTCATTCATGTAATCTTTAACAAGAAAGGAAAGATTGTCAATTTTTTTCAAATGCATTATAATTTTCATCAGATTACATATAATCCATCAAAATTACAAAATTTTGTATACACCTTGCTACTGCAAGTCATTTTCAAGATGGAATAGCTTCCCATGTTCATTTCTCAACTTTGAGATTTATCAATTTAGTTTTAGGAGCTGGATGTACAAACAAGTACTCATCCACAACCTGCCTAGTTACCTCATAACCCTTAGGATTATTTTCCATAGATGGTGCTTTAGGTGTAGAGGGTTTTGGTGATGCATCATTAGAGTTAGGAGCAACAATCCTAATT
This sequence comes from Cunninghamia lanceolata, assembly GCA_027924645.1. NCBI lineage: Eukaryota > Viridiplantae > Streptophyta > Pinopsida > Cupressales > Cupressaceae > Cunninghamia > Cunninghamia lanceolata. The sequence continues at coordinate 5,013,745 of BSBN01001032.1, read as the reverse complement.
TCTTTTCTCAACTCCTACTTGATGTGTTTAATGGCATCAACGAAGGTCTCCTCATCAGTTAACCATGCTCCTACCAAGCAGCCAATCTGTTCAAGTCTTTTCATTCTTGAGGCTTGCTCCCTCAAGACCTTAAGGTAACGTCCATTTCTTGTTACCTTCTTTCTAGGTATTGTTCTTATTCATACAATTTTGGCATAAGAACATCCAAGAATTAACATTCTTAATGTTGGGTAAAGTAATCATCAAGTAGTGAGCTCATAGGTCCATGTATTGAACTTGGTTGCTCTAATACCATATGTAACATCTCAAACCATAATGCCCAAAAATTAACATAAACATTCATGCTAATTAAGAGATTAGATAACAACATGATTATCCATTTCAAATTAAACAATAATGATTCACTATCATTTCATCAACTAAGCATGTTATTTTAAACATAATATAATAAAGCTTGCATTTTCAATAATCATTTACATATCCAAGTGAATAACTTTCACTATGCATGTACAAAGCTATGCTCAAGGTATCAAATATCAAATTATACATAATAACTGACTATAAAGTCATATGATGAAAAAGCACTACATATGGAACTCTTAACATCTATCTTCATAAGCCTCGACTTGTCTCATGCTTGGGAAGGAGAGCATCATCCCGGTGCTTTTCCTTCAACCACAGACTGGCAGTCCCCCGTACAAATTCCTACCTGGAAGTGACCCTACCCTTCATGGAAGGTATAGATATAATGAACTATTAGGTTTTCCATCTGAGTATCTGGTGTTGTGTCCTTCATAATGCCTCTCGGTCACACAACTATAGATCCATTCTAACTATGAATGACACTACTGGAGACATTATGCCGTTTGGAGCACTGTGGACCAATAATGCATGTAGAGATGGATGCATTACTTTGGCCAAAGATTTATATACATATACATTTCTCAATGAACGTAGTCATATTTCCACCACCCTTACTCGACTTAGAAGCTATCTCATCCTATAGTAAGCTTAGTTTGATCTTTCACTCTAGGTCTAGTAAAATGTGAATTCAGTTTGATTCATAGTCCAGTACAAGGACAATCGACTCCTATCTTAGGAGTTCCTCAAATATAATAGGTTGCTTTCACAACAAGGAACCTATGACTCCTCATCACTCCATTCCATTTTCCAAATTTGTCAAAATAAGTTTTCCAACTTCTGACCTTCCTAGGTTCACAATTTCATGTTGACCTATCACAAGGTTTACATTTAGTTCATGTCATTTAAGACTTCTATCAATATAGTCTAATAAGACAGTCTTACTATAAGAATTTATCTCAAGTATCCTCATGGGTTTTAATATCTTATACCCCACTTGTGAAGTATGGCCATTTGAAAAGAGATGGCTTTCATTCATGTTGCAAAACAAGAGTTTCATACTAACCATAGTATTTATTCTCATAAGTATATAATTATCTAGGAGAATTAGTTCTTCCAATAAACCCAGCATTCACTTAATGCCGCCTACAAGGCAATACAACATACCTCTTATCTAGTTTCTCCTTCTTCAACAAGGAGTCAACATATCTTTTAAATACATAAGACACATCATAGTTATCATAATAACTATCATTAATAGTCAAGCACTGTTATAGGGAATCTGTGACACCACGTCACTTTGTCCTGCACTTTCATAAAGAAAGTACATTCATGGTTTCAACACTTAACCCTACTTTATTGGTATTTGATTTGTTTACCTATTTTCAAGTTATATTAAAGGTCAAACCATATTCACTAACCTAGGTCTCCCATGGTTCACAATTCCAATATAAACTATCATATATGTAAAAAAAACACAATCTTGGTACCCTAGGCATACCTTGCCTTAACTAAATAGAATGGTGTCATAATGATTGATAGCTCTAATTACCCTTATGAGCTTTCGGTGATAAACACTATCCCCGTTAGTTTACTCATAAGTAGAATAAAGGGTTTAAAACTTGTAATCATAACCATATAGGTCTTAGTTATCAACAATAGAACAATTTCCATACTAATAATTTAGCAAGCATACAAGCTATTGTATGATAAAACTATGATCTTTGATGATCACACCACCTCCTTAGTCAAGGGTAAACAAGTGTAGTGATGATTATTTAAATAACACCTTTTAGCCACAGTCGGGTTCCATGAAAAAAACAATACAAGATTTTGTTTGAGTGCTATGAGCACATTTAATGACTAAGGTCATGTCAACCTTTACTACATTTCATGGTGACTGCAATGGCTATATACAAGACGAATAATGAGTAGGTACTTAATGTAATGATCTACACTTTCATGCCATGAGCACGTTCGACTCATCTCATAAACGAGTCTTGGCACTAATATTACTCAAGCCATGTCAATAGTTGGCATGTAATGATACAGAGGATATGTGCTCATCCATAATGGACTTGAACTATAGATACAATAATAAATATAGTGAAATAAGATTCTGCCACAATGGCTTAGAGCCCTAGTCATAATAAAGATAATAAAGATTCATATCTCGGCCTTAGTGGCCTTGAGCCACTGATACAATAAAGATTATAAAGAATCATAGCTTGGCCTTAGTGGCCTCGGGCCACTTATACAGTAAAGAATAAAAATAATTTAACGCTCAGCCATAATGGCCTTAAGCTGACTCATAAAGAATACTTTAATATTTAAACAGGCTTAGCCATATAGCCTCGAGCCACTACAATATCAATAAAAGCACGAAGCTTAATTCCGTATCCATACTATGGAAGCTCAACACAATTGGTAATTACAATACCAGTATGTAAATGAAGAAAAGCAACATTCTTATAGACTCTCATTCTACTTGAAATGAAGTCTGTCCAATCCAATCCTTTCTAGTTCGATAGACCATTCTCTCTTCCTCTGTGTCTCCTCCCGAGCACAGAAAGAGATCTCCACCATCCCCAAAATAGAATAATGATTCCCCTCAAAAGATAACTAAAGACTTATCATCTGTTCTTTTTGCATGCCAAGGTTGGTGGAAACCACCACCCCTTGCCTTGACGGGATGGGTGGTCTTTCCCCACTCGACCAACTCCCCGATTCATAGGGGCTCGTCATCCAACATGGTTTTTCGCTAACCTTTGATGAGCACGAAGCTCCTTTCAGCTTCAAAGATATACAAAAGATCACACCTTTGTCGTGGGTGATATCAACTATAGCAAGATAATAAACATAATAATATAGCATGAAATTCAATTTTAAATTTATACATTCATAGCACAATATTACTTTCACACATCTATTTGATGTATGCGAAGACTGATATTAACCAAGATGTCACTTTTCGACATCACCTCCTTCATGGAATTAGGGTCAACTTGCAATTTAGGGATCGAGCACCGCTCTCCCTTCTTCGCTAAGGACCTAAAACATAACAGACCAAAGAATAATGGATTTACGATCCCAGTTTGGGAATATTTAAAGCAATAAGAAAATGCTCTGATGCAAGGCAAGACTAACTCTCGACTCATATTGACATTTCAAGAACGTTGTTAGGTTGAGTCGATGCAACTTTGTCGAAATGACTAAATTGACAAGATGACACATGGAAAATCAACTGTCCAAAAAGAAGCGTAACTTATGCCAACCTACACAAGTTTGCAAGGACATAATGTCTGACACTTAGATGACAATTGACCCCATTTCCCAACATCTATCTCTTCCTCCCAGATGATACTCTCCTTCCGTCTTCGAAGGATGATTAATTTCTTGTTCAGACTCACCATCATAAAATCATGATGAATGCATCATCATCTGATTTGAAAATCATAATAATTAAATAATCATATGAGCATGTAATCTCATGTCTAACTAACATTAGTCAGTAATCATCATCAATGTTTAATTCAGATATTTCCACAATATCTAATCATTAGACTATGGTTAATCCTCCTAATTACCACACAAAATAAGGTTAATGCTAAATCATAAGTTGGGGATGTAACACCTCATGTCAGCCCCATTTGGTTTAATTCTAGGAAAATCAATGGAAATACATATATAAGTAGGTTAGTTTATTCATTTGAACATCTAAGGATTCTAAGCACTCTAGCACACACTCTCTCTCATGCTTTCTATTCTTCTCTAAAGCTCGCTATGATGGATTATTGTTGTTGCACTAACTTATTGCAGGTCTTGTGAAGATCTCTCTACTTCTTTGAGCTACACCAACTTCTTGAGTCAAGTTGTGATGCCACATCAAGCAAACTAGGGTTTCCATGCTAATGGTGACTTCTTTCCTTCATGCTTTATTACAACATTCCATTCTACTTCATATTTTCCTCTGCCCTCCTAGGCAACACACTCTTTGATCTCGCATCATTACTATTGTGGAGGTGGAAACACCATTCATAGAGCTTGACTTAGGAAAGATCTTAAATAGAACCAACCCTTTTCCCTTCTTATTTGTGTGCAAGTCACATCTAGAGGAATTAGATGAGAACATGTGACAAGAAGCAGGAAGATAGATAGGCGAAGGCACTCAGATCTTAAGATCCTGTAGAACCCTAATTTGGGTCTAGGGTGCCTCGAGCCCCTATCCCCTTTGTTTGGATTATCAAAAAATTCTAGAATCAGGTTCTCCTAGCTCTATTCAATTCCTCCCTACCACTACTTTTTGGGTTTTCAACAGTTTCATGTTTGTAGCTCTTGTTTTCTCTATTTTAGCCCTAGAAATGCTAGATTTGGTAATTAGTCATAAGATCCCTCTCCTTTGTAACAAAGGGACCAATCAAGAGACCTCTCATCTCTCCTTTGAGGACTGTAGCTAAGTATTGAGTCTCCTTAATTCGTGTTCCAATGCTACGTGGATAAGGATTGATTTAGGGTGATCGTACATGTTATCCTAGATCTCATTTTCTACCTAACATTTTGGTGAACCCGATATTTTCTTACACTTTACAATTTTGTGATTTTTTTTTCAGATCTGATTAATATTTGCATTAATTAATCATTTCCTAGTTGCTCATCTTGCTTTTGCACTTCATTATTAGGCTTTTCAAAAATCTTGCATTTTCTTTGAAAACCTAGCTAGGGTTTGTTGAGTAAACCCTTGTTTTAGATTTTGTTGATGTTAAATAGTTGTCAAATCTGATTTTACATTTTATGTAGCATATCATAATTATCACATTTTCCTTGACATTAGAAATAAATATCATTTTTGCATCATAAAACTTTGATTTAGAGAAGAAACATTAGATTTAGGGTTTGATTAGAAAGCATATTTTTGCATAATTCCTATTTTGATGAGTTTAGATCATTATAGAATGATACAAAGTTCTAATTTTCTGCATTATATCTGATTATTATTGACTATACGTCCTACATTGGCAAGACTTAGTTGTTTTGGTCACCAGAAATATCACATTTTTGGGTAACTCCACTTGTCTTCCACTTGTAGGTCATGTTTGCAATCTTATTTTAGATCTTGGTCGTACTTGATTAGTTATCAAATGTGATTATACATTTCTGTACCATATCACATTTTTTACCTTAGAAAGCTAAAGCATCAAAGCATTTCATTTTTCTTTAAAGCTACTAAAAGAACAAGCTCTTTGTTTGGTTGTGGTTCATCATTCTTTGGTGAACCTACCTTTTTTAAATACAAAATTTCCTTTTAAGATCTCTTCTATCCTTACTTCGCTATCCACTTTTGTTCAAAAATATGTTGAAAGTGATCTTCCATTCCACACATGTGGCATTGACTTAGCTATTGCTATGTCATTACACTCTTTTGATTCCTCTCATAAGATTCCTCCTACTCATGAGGATATTTTGGCGCAAGAGGATGAAATCATTGATACATTTCTTAACATAACTCTACCCACTCTTTATTCTAATGCTCTGACTTCAAAAGATTAAGCATTAGTGGAAGAAGATCCTTCTCTTATAATGGATCCCCCATGGGTAGATATTGGGCATTTGTCACATTATACAAATCTTGTATTCCTCAAAAAGATAACAATGTAAATTCTATCATCATTAATAAACTTATTCCACCCTCTAAGGGGATAGTGAACAAGTGTATTAATGTTCAAAATATTCCTAGGATCATTATTCATCAAGGCACCTAATCTACCTCCTTTATCGAAACCTATGGTTACAATTCGAGGCGTTCCAAAACCATCTTGACCTCTTGGTTACATTCTCAACATTGCAAAACAAATTACTCAAAGGAATCAAGGTGTTCAAAATGTGTCACAATAAATTCATTATCATGCAGTTTCGTACACACACAACACCCATAATAACAAGCAAAATAAGCTGTGAAGGGGAAAACAGATTAATCAATAAAGATAAATAAAACCCAATACATCTATGAAATCTGAAGATAAAAAGGAGAATAAAATAACAAACAATGATACTTACACCTTTACCTTGCGTCTTCCATTATTCGCCCATCTCTTCTTGACCTTGATGATGATGAAGCCCTCAGAAGCGATGGCTCCCTTACTTGTTGAAGGTGACAAGAATGGAATGGCTGAGATACTTGTGTGCTTGAAGATGAGCTTCAACACACTATTGATGGAGGCTATGAATTACTATGGAGATGTTTGTGCCAAAGGCGTGCTTATATCTTTGTAGCATAAGTTTGCTCAAATGATGGATATGAAATGAAGAAGAAGAGGGTTGTATTTATAGAGATGTGTAGAAGAAGATCAATGGTTGAGAATAAAAGGGAAGATCAACAGAGGAGGATTGTTGAGGAACGTGCAACAAATGGAAGAAAGACATGTGTCATTTGAAAAGTAGCTTTATTGAGTTAACTCCTCTCTTGATGAGGATGAGATTTGATTTTCTTAAGTTAGAATTTATTTTTCTAATTTAAGAGAAAGTTTGCTTTAAAGATGCTTTAAAACTACTTTTGCTTTTGTATGACAAGAGGGAAGTATTTTTAGAAGATAAGAATGATTTTTGAAGATAAGAAAGCATAATTAAATAAAAAAAGATTTTATTTAATTATTTTGTAGATAATTGAGAGGAATAAATAAAATATAGGAATATATTTTATTTTTGTGAAGATATTTGAAGAATAAAATAAAATATAAAAATATATTTTATTTAGTGGAGAATTTAGATTTTATTTAAATAAAATTTGCATTTTATTTAAATTTGGAAGAATAAAGGGTTTTAATTAAATAATTAAAATTATTTAATTATTTAGAAGAATAGAGTAGATGAATTTAATTAATTAAATAAAATGTAATTTATTTAATTAAATGAGCGGGGATGAATCAAATAAATAAATTTATTTATTTATTTATTGATAGAGGAATGTGAATGATGAAATAAATATTTAAAATATTTATTTAAGTAGAGTCATGTCAATTTTAGGTGTATACATAAGCAAACACCAAGTGTTCCCATTTCTATTCCACCTTCTCAACCTTTTCTTCCACCACCTCCTCATCTTTCTCAACGTGTTGGTAGAGAATACAATCTTGTTGAGCAGCTCGGTGCTACTCCGACTAAGATATCTCTATGAGATCTAAAACAAACATTGCCTACATACCATAGGATGCTCCAAGAAGCTCTACAAAAGGTAGTTGTTCCACCTTCTATTAGACTGAATGATGTAGCAACCTTGTTAGATTGTATGCATGCAACAAACATGGACATCATTTTTCAACATCATGAATTACCTCCCATAGAAGTTCAAAACTAATATGATCCCCTCCTAATATTTGTCATTATTAATAGAATGAAGATAAGACACACTTTAATTGATGGTGGATCAGGCCTTAATATTTGTGACATAGACTTGTTATATAAAATCAATGTCGATGCATCTCTCATCAAACTAGATAAACTCAACATTCGTGGCTTTGATAATGTTGGCAGAAAATCACTAGGTACAATCACCTTAAATATTAAGGCTGGACTTGTGACATTGCCTACCCTTATCCATGTCATGCTTAGTCCTCTTTCATACAATCTTCTTCTTGGTAGATCCTGGATTCATACCATTAAGGTTTGTTCCGTCTACCCTTCATTGTTCAATAAAGTTTATTTTTGAAAATAAGCTCCATACGATTGAATATGATCTAGTTCTAGAAAGTTGCTTGAAAATGGAAGTGAGACATCAAATTTTTCTAAATAATTTGATCCCTTCTTTCACAAAAGCCAAACCACTACCCTTTGCTACTAACAACAGTAATGGTCAGGATAGTGTTGGTCCTTTGAATATATTTTTCGGTGATGATTGGGGTTCATTAGATTTTACACCCACCTTTATGGGTGAATGTAAAATCTCACCATCACACCTAAAAGCCTCGAAGGTAAATACAATTTCTTCAACACATCATCACACTTCTCATTTCAACAAAACTAATAATGTAGTCTCTTCTCATCCTTCAGATTTGGAGACGCGTTATGGGTGAGGATTCAAAATTCTTTCTAAACTCAGATACAATGGAAATGGGTTAGGATGAAAAGAATAAGGAATTTAGGAACTTGTGGAACCAACAATGCAATTGTCTAAAGTAGGTTTATGTTTCTGAACTTCTCCTATGTTCTCTCCACCATATTCACAAGTGATTCTCCACTTCAATCTCAACAGGAGAGTATTTTGAAGAGTCTACTCAAAGATTGCTTAATCACTCTCCCTAATCCAACACACAAAAAGGTTCAAAAAAATAATCATCCAACACTTCATTACTGTGTATATCATCGACCACTTGTCCATTCCACTAAGGAATGTTGAGCCTTAGGTGACAAAATTCAACAACTTTGAACACAATATGGCTCTAACACTTTTCACCACGTTCTATGTAGTCCCTATAGCACCTTTTCCTCCATCTATTTTATAATAATCGAGTTGGGGGAGGATGACTTTTTATAGGCCGAATTATAGGTGTGGTCCCTCCTCATTTGTGTTATGCTTGTATGTATTGTTATCCCCATATTGTGATGTTTTGTTGATCATTAGTTCTCCCTTGGCACCCTTGTTAACACAAGGTTACAAGGAGAAAGAACATGTTGTTTCATTCCTCTATATGTATCTTCATTCTTCTATATGTTGTGATGTGCAATTTTGTTATTTTTCTTGGATGATTTAGCATCATTTCATTATTCAATTGTTTCTTTCATGCAGTCTTTCTTCCGTCATCCTCATATTTATGTGACACCTTGTTGCAATGCTCGGCATCATACCATGACTACACAAACCATTGTGTATCATGCCTACAAGCATCGTCTTGGTTTTCTCATTCTGGGGGCAACCCCTTGTGGTGATGTAGCTTTTAAGAACAGATATCATTTGGGCATGTGCTTTTAGAAAGCTCTCGTGCCTATTTTATATTTCTTCCTTATTCTACCTTAAAGGAAATTGCTCCCTGATGGAGTTAGCAATCACTTTAAGGTGGGGGCATATATGGTGCTAAGAGCCTTACTCTCATGTTTCTATCAAAACACTTGTTGACCATCTTTTTTGATGCACTCTCTTGGAAAGGATGGTGGCAAGCTTGGAAGCAAGATCTTGAGTCTATCTTGTTCTCCTAGGTTAAAGCTCCTTGTTTGTTTAGGAGAAGGGTTGGAACCACCAACTTGAGTTTGGCTAGAGTACCTTTGGGTATGGTTGTAATGCCTTCTTATTATGCAAGACTTTATGTAAAACCTCTTGCGGGAGGTGGGTTGTGTGTTCCCTTCAGTGGAAACATTTTTCTTGATGTGGATTATGTGTTTGATGTGTTTATATCCTCTTATTCTTATCATTTCTAACTAACCCCTTTTTCACATTATTCTTATTGTATCTTGAGGAATGATGCATGATGATTGAGACAACCTTTTAGATTGAGGTATCTTTTATCATGCTGACTCAGGGTCTTCTATTATGTGCTTCTTGTGGTTGTTGTATGATGCATGTATTCTCCTTGTATATCATTGTCCTCTATGTATTCTTCATGCCTCATGCATGCTTCACATGTTTTCTCCTTAGGTGCTTTGTGTGTATTCCATGTGTGTTTCATGTGTATTTTATGTATACTTCATGCCTTGTGTGTATGCTTCGTGTCAAGCGTGTATACTTTGTTTATTGCGTGTATACATTGTGATTTCTCAAGTGTATGCCTTGTGTATGTCTTGTCTTGTCTCATGTTTTCTAAGTGCTTCATGTATGTAGAAATTATACCATGTGTCTTATGTGTATGCAATTCTACTAGATTCATAGAATCCTAAGCTTGGGAGCTTGATCACTCATCAATTTTGGTGACAGTCTACGACTTCTATGTTTATTGTGATTGAAATCTGACCTCTTCATACTTTAGTGCAAGTATGAGCATAAATCATACCCACACTAAAGGAAGATAAATGTCATGGAGTAAAATGTGTACACTAGCATTTTAAACCTAGTTTAGCACTCGGGTGAACCTAAAACAATTAATTCTTAATCTTGATGCACAAAACTTGAAAGATGACTTATAATGGGACTAAGCCCACTTGATTGAGCTTATCTTGGAGTTTAAGGGGCACAAAGGTCAAAGGCGCCGAATGCCCTAGGCCCTCCTTGACCTCAGAGCTAAATTAATGGTATGTCAGCCCTAAAGTTGGTTTAATTCCCAAAAAAACAATGAGAATGTATTTATAAGAAAGTTAGTTTATTTATTTGAACATCTAAGGACTCTAAGCACTTTAGCACTCTCTCTGTCATGCTCTCTATTCTTCTTGAAAGCTCTCTATGGTGGATTATTCTTGTTGCACCAACTTCTTACAGGTCTTGTGAAGATCTCTCTACTTCTTTAGGCTGCACCAACTTCTTGAGTCAATTTGTGACACCGCATCAAGAAAGCTAGGGTTTCCATGCTCATGGTGACTTCTTTCCTTCATGCTTTATTACAACATTCCATTCTACTTCACATTTTCCTCTGCCCTCCTAGGGCACACACTCTTTGATCTTTCATCATTTCTATTATGGAGGTGGAAACACCATTCATGGAGCTTGACTTAGACAAGATCCTAAATAGCACCAATCATTTTCCCTTCTTGTTTGTGTGCAAGTCACATGTAGAGGAATAAGACAACAAGTGATAGGAACTAGGAAGATAGATAGGTGAAGGCAGTCAGATCTTAAGATCTTGCAAAACCCTAATTTGGGTCTAGGATGCCTAGTTCCATTGTCCCCATTGTTCGAATGACCAACACCTTCTGGAATCAGGTTCTCTTAGCTCTGTTTAACTCCTCCCTACCATTTCTTTATGGGTTTTCAACAGTTTCAGGTTTGTTGCTCCTATTTTCTCTATTTTAGCCCTATAAACCCTAGATTTGGTAATTAGTCATAAGATCTCTCTCCTTGGGAACAAAGGGACCAATCAAGAGACATCTCATCTCTTCTTTGAGGACTGTATCTGAGTATTGAGTCTCCTTGATTTTTGTTTCAAAGTTATGTCAAAAAGGATTGATTTAGGGTGATGTACATGTTAGCCTAGATCTCATTTTCTACATAACAAAGACCTTATGCACCAAGGTATAAGGAACCAAGGTGAAAATGTGTCCCATGCGTAAAAGCTAACCGATAAAGTCACAAGCAAACCTATGTCATATAGCACCATGATACCACTATGGCAGTTAGATTACATGGACCCATATTGATGCAAGACAAAAGATAATGCACATACATAAGCAAGCACACATGCACAACAAATGATTCAAAGACAAACATGATGTTTCCCCTAGTCAAGTTGAAAGGCCCAAGATTGTTGGATTGATGATGTTGGACTATGTTGTTGACGATAAGAACATATCTCGATGATGATGATGGATATTGATTTGGATCAAAGGCTTGCAGCAAGGTTGGGAATAAGACCATAGATGCGATTCGATGATTTTGATTATGATGCTTATCTTGAGATGTGCATTGAGGAGGAGTGATCTTACAATTTGGATTTTTGGGGATTTGGATTGCTGGGAGCAGAATGCATTTGTTTGCATGTAGGTAGCCTTTAGCTAGATACCAATGACAAGAGAAAACTAGGTCTACTGACAAGGCATGATGGGATGATCAGGATGAAATGATAAGGGGATAGTGGGTAATGGATAAGAAGGATGAGTGATAATGGGATAGTGGATAATGGATAGGGAGTAAAAGGAAAGGATGCAGAGATGAAAGGATTGGGCGATAGAGGGTGGATTAGAGTGCTCAGACCATATTCATGGTATCAAAATCATGGATAGGGTGGGTTGTGGGGATAGGGGGATGATGGATGGATTGAAATATAGTGACTAGCTAGGTAACGTTTTGGTAGTGTGAAGACATGATGTTATAAAACCATGAAAGGGACTAGGGGATGATGGATTTGAGAGGGGGTTGGTAGGATTGTGGATTGAGGAGAGAGGATAAGTGGATGGGGGGAGTGTAGAGGTGATATGCAAGGACTACGTTGCTTAGGAAGAGGATGTCCCACTGTAGATATGTGTCATGAATGACTAGGTGTTATGATGGTGGGGAGATGGATGGAAGTTATAGGATATGCTTGGAAGGAAGGTGTTTTAAGGTGTGTCCAAGGCATGTCTTACATATTTTTCCCCTATCCATAAAAGTATCACAAGTGGGGAAGGAGGATGAGATGATGATATGATAGGATGGAAGATATGGATAAGAGATGGTAGGATAAGTGGATACAAATAGTGAAGGAGATTAATGGATAAGTAGATGGATATGATGATAGGATGAGGATATGCGATGGATGGTAGATGATAAACTAGGTGAGATTTGCCCCCAAGTGTAAGGTGCAAATGGAGGAGGAATTATGTATGACGCCCACAAGGGGTTTTCATCATGGTGCTTTCCCAAGGTGCCACAAGGAGTGGGTTTCACCATTGGACAAATTATTTCTCTTTACTTTTTTTTATTTTTGATTTTTTTTTCTTTTTTACTTTTTTACTTTTTCTTTTATTTTTTTGGATTTTTTGGAATATTTAAATGGGATGGAGGGATTTGGATAGAGGAAGGAAGCATGAAGAAGGATGGGGACTCAAGTGTCAGTTTCCAAGAGGGGGTGATAATGTCCCATGTGGATAGATGGTGCACGTGGACTATGTCAAATGTCGCTATGCGCATGGATGTTGGTAGATGGTTACATGAGATGGAGATGGAGTGAGATGGATGGATTATGATGTGGATTATGGATGGTATGGATGGATGATGGTGAAATGGAGGTTTATGTAAAAGCATGTACCATAGGGATGTGATGGGGGAGATATGAGGGATAAGGGATATATGATGGTGGATGAAGGTATGTGGGAATGGCGTGGGAATCAAGACCAATGGTTCCACACACCATAATGGATTTTAAAGCTTATATTTGTGATGGGGAGTGGGGAGTAATGGAGATTTGGGATTCATGATTGATTTGTGGGATTGGGATGGGGGATTTTGGGATTGCCAATTTGGGAATTTAGGGACCCAACCGAACTTTGGATCTTTACAATTTTTTGATGGGGAACATGATTTTTGGGATTTGGGGATGGAATGGGATGTGGATGCCCCACTTGGATTTTTTTATTTTTGTTTGGGGACCCACACCATTTTAATTTTTACTTTTGGAGGTGTGGGCTTATGTAGCCTTTTATATGGATTGTTCTTGGATGTTGTGTATCGATGCCCTATGACATGATACTCTTTAGGCTTTTGCAGATTTTGTCATGTATGTAGGGAGGCATCCAAATTATTATTTTTGAATCCCATGGATTTGGTGGAAGTTTCATGTTTGGATGGTGTGTGCATTCGTTGATCTTGATTAGGACTTTTGGGGGATTGGGATTTATGGACGAGGGTATTAAGGATGGGGGGTTAAGAGGATTTAAGGATGGATATATTAGGAGTTGGGAGGAGTGGAGGAAGTGTGGATTTAGGGAGATGTATGGTCACATGCTTTTTGGGTTGATGGATGAAATAAGATACAAGAGGGATGATGACATATGATTTGGAGGTGCAATGAGATGCACCAGGTTTGGGTTTGGATGAAGTGGATTTGGGAGGTACGTTGGTGGTACCAAAATGCTTGGATTGTTTACCTTGGGATGTATAGCCAAGGCCATATGCATGCTGATGGATTTTGGCATGGATGGGCTCCAAAATGCAATTTTCATGAAGGCCTAGGCCTTTACCCTTATATTTCATGTTTTGGAGCATGCAATCTGCAATGGGATGTTTTTTATTTTGGAAACATGACATGAGTTCATTATTAGATCGAGGGAGATGAGTGGTGGAAGAAATTTGTTCCTCTCCTATGAGATAACCACCATGGATGACGATAGTGGAACCAAGACGATAGGATGATGGATTTGTGATGGGTTTGATAGGTGATGGTGAAGGTTTGATGAGATATGGTAACAGAATGACGGGGGAGGATGGGGGATCAATAGGAGATGGTATGGGAGTGATAGTAGATGGTGTGAGATTGGGAATAGGAATAGATGGGATGATTGGATCATGATTAGTAAGGGGGTGGATGTTTTGACATGCTTTGGACAAGGCTCCTAAAATAGCCAGATTTGCGTGGATGGTGTGATGGGGAAGGAGCATGTAGCTTCAATTATTTGAGTAGGCTCCTTGGATAGGTTGGATGGAGAAGAGGGTGATACTTTGGATAAGACTTTGGATAAAATAGAGAAGGATGGTGATGTGGCTTTGATGGGCATGAGGTGGATGATGGGGTCGTCAATGAAACATGTAGGTGATTAGGGAGGAGTGGGGTGACATGACTCCACAAGTTGTATTTGGTGATTTTTCTCTAGGTCCTTAGCAAAGAGTCCTTGGAGAAATGATGATATAGATTTAGTAGGGGATTTGGATGATGGAGTATATGGGGGATTGGATGGTGGGGTAGATGGTGAGGTTGATGGGTAAGGAGATGGCGGATTTGGATATGATGGATTCAGATAAGGGGTTGGTGGATTTGGATAGGTGGGACAAGGATAAGGAGGGGATGGATTTGGATAATTGGAATTAGGATAAGAAGGATGTGGATAAGAGGTGAAGGTGATAGGGATTTCATATGAGGATGGATGATGCGATGTGGATGGGGGATAGAATGGATTTCCCTTGTCAAAGGTAGAATAAGGATGACCATAGGATATGAAATGAGGTGCAGGGGCATAGTTTGTGCTAGCCAATGCATGGCCATAAGGTGCTTGCATGTTTATGGATGGGTGAGAGTGATTTATGACAAGATTACTTGCAAGGATTTCAAGTTTAACTTGGTAAACAACATCATCAAAATAATATGAAATCATGATTGGTTTTGGATTTAGGATGATTTGATGTAGGATGAATTGATGAAATTTTATTTTGATTTTGGATTAGAGGGGGATTTCAATTGATTTAGATTAATTGGGATTGGATGATTTTGGATTGATTTGGGATTTGGATTGATCAAGGTCAATGATAAATGACACTTGATGTTAGGATGGATTTGACTTGATTTGATTAGTCAAGGCCAATGATATATGACACTTGACTGGATTTGGATTGATTAGGGATGATTTGGATTAGGCCAAATACCCTTTGATGTTTGGATTGGATTGGATGATTTGATTAAGGATTAGGCCAAGGGCCCTTTGGATAAAGATTTGGATGATGATTGGAGGAAAATGATTATGGGTTGGATGAAATTGGATGGGTTGTGATTAGGATTTGGAGAGGGTTGAAGGAGGTTAATTCCTTAACCAATTTTTTTATTTGCAAGTGATGGTTTTGGATTAAGGATTTTGATGAAGGATGGTTAGAAGAATAAAGGATGGTGGATGGTTGATTTGAGATGGGGGATGATTGGATTATATTAGGATTGAGATGAAAGGGGATTAAGTGGATTATGATTTAGATTGTGGGTTAATTTTATAAAGCTCAAATGAAGGGATTGGATTAAGCTCAAGTTATGGGAATGATTAGGATGATAATGATTGGGATATGGATGAGGTGGATAGAGGGATAGATGAATAGAATAAGATGGTTAGGATAATGGATTGGATTACATGTGGAAGAGATGGGATTATGTGGATAAGGGATTTGGATTAAGAGGACTAGGAAGTGATTGGGATTGATTTATAATGGAGATGGAGAATTAGATTAGAGAAATGGATTATGATTTGGATTAGGAGGAAAATGAATGAAAGTTGAAGCTAAATAATTGGATTAGTAATAGGAGTGATTAAAGGATGAGATGATTAGGGATGGGAGATAATTGGATTAAGATAATGATCTAGGAAGAGATGATTGGATTATGATAAGTGGATGAAGTAATTTGGGGATTAAGGAAAATGGATTATGACTAAGATGGGATTAAGATGGTGATGAAGAATTAGATTAGGATAAAAGTGATATAATTTGAATAATGTAAAATGGATTAAGATATGGATTTAGGGATGATTAGGGAAAATTAATTATGGATAAATGATTGGATTAGAAGGTGATTAGAATGATAAGATGGGATTAAGCTCAAAATGGGATATGATTAAGATCAAATGATGGGATTATGGTTAGGATAATGATGATGGATTAAGAGAATGATCTGGATGATAAGGATGATGATTAGGATGAAATTGGATGATTGGATGTGTGATTAGGAGAAATTAGATTGAGATAATGTGGATTGGGACAAAATTAAATTAGGATAATTTGGATTAAGAGGAAAATAGATTATTTGGATTTGGATTAGGAAATGGATGATTTGGATGAGGCTTGACATGGGTGATTAAGGGTGGCTTAGGTATTTGACCTTAGGCAACTTTGCAATAAAATAAACACACATTCATGCACAATTATTGTAAAGGATTTGAATTTGATTTGGATTTAAGGGGATTCACAGGTATCAATGATGAAGACACGCCAAACACACCAACAACCTAGATTAGTCAAATAGGTGTGACATATCTTATGGATCTCATGAAATGGCCATGGATCAATCCCAACTCAAAATAGAGAAGTGATTCCCAGCCCCATTAATACCATAGTGATATAGCTTAGATAGATAGGGAATACATGGTCATGTACCACCATATACCCCTTACCTTGGAGATTTTCATCTTGCCCAAAGTAGACCTTATCTCAAGTATAACGGTACGTGTGAGCATCTTCCACTCCTATTGCAGTGGTGAACTACAAGATATGACAGCTGAAGGGTCTTAAGCTAGGATGTACGGGTTTCTAGGGGATATCCTCAATACAATCAAGGTGTGTGAGGCCTATGTATGTGAGATGGGTATGTCTAATGGCATGGTGCGAGAGGGCAATCCAATCTCCTCCTTCACTTTGCAAGGTATAAAGTTCTTGCAAGCTTTATCCAAAATGAAAAATGTCCCCCAATGGCAGAGTCTTTCAATTCTCTTCCAAATTTATATACCCCTCTAGAACACAAGGGTTGAGGTCATCCCCTTGGTGATGAAATCCAAGGCAAGCCCCTTAGAGGAAAGAATCCAAGGTGTTTTTGATCTCCAAGATTGCCAAATGGCTCAAGGAGAGAGCATACACACCAAGGACCTTAGGATGAAGAAAGATAACAAAGATTGGATCAGATCAATGTTTTTGATCTCTAAGATCACCAAATGGCATGAGGAGAGAGCATACACCTTGAAATGACCCCAAACAAACCATACAAGTTATTTTTAACCCCAAAAATAATTGTGCCAAGATTTAGTGGAAAAAAGATGGATCCTTTGGCAAGCAGACCTACAACAACTTGTTAGTAGTTTGGATGATTTGATCTTTGACTAACGATGAGCTACAAACAAGTGTGTTAGATTGAAGTGATCTAAAATCTGTAAAAACCAAATATTAGACGGAATGATACAATAGGTTAGATAAGGTATTCAAATTCCTTGTGACATTTTAAGCCATTTAAAAAAAAATTATCAAATTTCATGAAGTTTTGCAAAAGTTGAGCATTTGAAGTTTCAGGGGCTATTTCATAGCCAAAAGCACTGAACTAGCAAATAAAGGCACTAAAGGAAGAGACACAAGCGCTAAAGGATGTGTCCTAGGTGATAAAGTAAGTCCTACATGCTAAAGGAAGTCCCAGGCACTAAGGGAGAGACACAAGTGCTGACAAAGGCTACAAGGGCACTGATAGAGGTTGTAAGGGTGCTAAAATAGTTTGGGGGTCCTACAAATGATGAAATGTAGACCTAGGAACTAAGATCTAAGTCATGGGCACTAAATCATGACATATAGGTTCTAAAAGGCCTAACATAGGCACTAAAAGGTTTGATATTGGTGCTAAAACATAGGGAAGATATACTTGAGTGCAGGGGCACTGAACCTGACTACATAGGTGTTGATCTGGGGGTGAAGCAACTGATTTGGGATTGTAGGCATTGATACAACACAGAGAGGATGGAGGACCTACAAATTGATGAAAAACCTACAAAATAGAGGATTAGATATGCAAAATAGGTTGTTAGGAGTTTTAGGAAGGCAACCAAATGAATTAGAGCCTATTAGATGTGAAAATCAAGACATGAAATCATGAGATGAAGCAAAAAATATAGGCACTAATCTCTAAGGTATAGGCGCTAAACCATGAAAACCCTATAAAAATAAAGTATTAGTAGACACAAACACCATGAGATGAGGTACAGGTGTGAACATAAGGCTCATGGACATTGATCCACAGTCATAGGCATGACTGTAACCTGCATGACACCACTTGACAAGAAAACTCAAAAGATTGTTAGATTAGAAAGGTGGGGGTCCCACCTGGAGCGTGTTAGAATATAGAAATTGAGCAAATGAAACAAGTTAAAACACTAACCTATTTCATCCAAAATCTAAGCTACCTCAAATTGAGCAAAAGGAATGCAAAAGAAGAAGTTAAACCATTAACTACATGGAAACCTTGATACTTAGATGTGCTACTTGATGGTGTTGATGTGGATGGCTCCTCAAATGAGCAGCATAACCTTTCTTCTCATGGAGTCTTGGAGTGAAAATGATAGCATTATGTTGTATGAAGTTATATGATTTGTGAAGGGGTGAGTTCCAATTTATAGATTTTTGGAGACTCAATTGGATGGTTAGGATTGGATTGAAAGATCACTGGTGGATGATTCTTGAGAGCTCTTAAGTAAGGAGATCTTGCCAAGTGTCATGATGAGATTGGATGGGAGGAGATGTCCTTGGATCAAGGAGGAATGGATGGACAAGATTGGGCTTGGGAAAATTGGAGGTATGAGATTGTCTTGGTAGATGGGAGGTATGGGTTGGATTTGATTAAAATTTTAAATTGGGAAGCATGGGTACATGCCCAATTTAAAATTGGAGGAATAGGAGATGGAGGACAAAAGGACCTTTGTAAATGGGTCCTTGACCTTGCCTTTTGTAAGAAGGCCATGTGGACATGTACAAGAGGCCCATGCCCTTGTACATTTTGGAGAATGGAGAGGATTTGACCAAGATTAGATTAGGGTTTAGGTTGTGCAAGTGGGGATTAGGTTAGTTAATTAGGTTTAGGAAAACCTAATAAAAAGTGTAGAAAATAAGAATTAAATAAATACAAATATTTATTCAATTCATAGGATGGGGTAAGGGGATATTAGGTAAATTAAATTTATCTAATGTTTAGACTATAGGTAGTGATTAATAAATCCCTTTGGCTAGGGCTAGGTATCGATGTAGGTACCAATATAGGTACAAATGAATAGTGAATAGTGATTTTGACAATAAAATATTGTAAAATCATAGTTTGAAGGGGACTTGATCAATTAATTATCTAAACATGTGTTTATTCAGTTAATGTGGTAGAAATAGTGATTTAGGGACATTTAGAGATGTTTAGTGATGATTTAGAGGAGTGTGGGAATGAATAGGGATGAATTATAGAAATTCATGAATTAGGGATGTTTAGGGATGACACGAAGAGTGGAAAATTTTAGGTGTCTACAGTAGCCATTGGAATGGAAGGTTTTTGATTGATGATATTTGAATGAGAATCATGAGTTCCTTCCCAACAAGCTATTAGTGGTGGACCATTGCTGTGAATGATGTGAGCTATGCCATGTAGGAAATCAAGACCATCTGGGTGAATAGTTAACATTGTGTGGAAGGCCTTAATGAGAGGAACAAGAACATTAGACATACTCTCTCTTGTCAAGAATCATTGATAGTCTACTAGGTGTTGATCATGATCATGCACCTAGGTCTAGGAGGTACTGCCTAATGTGGCCTCATGATCAAAGGCCATTTTTGCATCATGAAAAAATGTCATTAGAGGAGTTGAAAGAGATTATAAAGAAGGAAGACTTGTTGTTGTGACATTGTAGGGGAAGTTTGATACATCTAGTGCTGATCTAATGGGCGTAGTAGAGGCACGAAATTTAGCCATGTTAGCATTTATCAAGCGTTGCCTAACAATGTTATCATAATAGAGAGATTGTATGGTAAAGATCATAAACAAAGTTATGCTTCACAATGTACAATAAAAAATGATGAGGATAATGAAGGATTGTTGTTTAGATGTTGAAAAGTTTTTAGAGCATTAGGTTCACCAAAATGTAGTGTATGAAATTCAACTTGGCAAGGAAAAGTGTGTTTTCCCTTACCAGATGATTTCAATGATTACACTAGGAACAACTAGCTCATCTAAATGAATTTAATATACTACTATCTTAGAAAAATAGATATTTTCTACTAGCTATACCTATGTGTTTTACCCAATTCATCTAGAAATAAACAAAAATAAAAATAGGAGGTCAAGAGGAACCTCCTATAGAATCTTTAAGCCCACTGTCTAGAATTCCAATGCATCATGTGGATGTCTGTGCATCACATTATAGTCTAGACATCATAGAAAAAATAAATATTGGAAGTCTACTCTTGGTTAATAGACATAGCTTGCATGGCAATATATGACAACAAACCTAAGACATTTATAGGTGATAAATAAAAGATAAAATTGAAAGGATAATAATCTATTTATTCAAAGAAAGCAAATGAAATGACTAAAACAAAGGGAAAAATCCACAAAACTAGTGTGTGATTGATATCTTCCCAAATCTGTGTAGGGGCTTGCCTTTAGATCAAGCCCCTATGTTGGTCTTTCAACCTTCACAGATAGCCAATAATGGAGAATATTAAAAAATAAGTGTGTCTAGAAGGAATAACAATAGCGACAATAAAAATACTATGAATGCTAAAGATAAGTCTACTCAAGCTAAAGAAACTAGTGTGCAATGAGGAGAGAAGAGGGTGATGAAGGAACCCACAAAATTCCTTGCACACACAAGTGGATTACACAAAAATAATGACTAAAAATAGAGTAAATGGAACATAATCACCTCAAAAATGGAAATCAGAGCTACCCAGACAAGAATAAGGCCCAAGGAAGAGCTCAGTAGTAGATGGTGGTTCCAAAAACCCTATGAAGAGGCCAAAGATTGAATATTTGGTTACATAAGCTTGAAGAACACAACACAATTTTGTTGTACACTATAAATCCAAGGACGATTGCTAGGAATGCTACAAAATTGCTCAAGAATGTAAGAGTATATTGGAATGAACAATGGAGTTACAAGAAATATTTAAACCCTGAGCAAGAATGAGTTCAAAAAGGTAACTTTGAGGGAAGAAGAGGAAAGGTAGGTACTAACAAGTCATTTAGGGGTTGTAGAGGCATTACACAAGATCATGCATGCTGTGAAAGGTAGCAAGAGATGCTAAAAAATGGTCACTAGGTGGTAGACAAATTTGGCACATTACAATAAGGCTTCCATTTCCTTAGGCCCCACTTGTAGAGGTAAGATGATTCTTCTTGAAGTGCTAATAAATACAAAATTAGTCATATTCAATGCAAGACTAGAGTGAACATAACTATCTTGTTGTAAATGATAATCATATACATATTTTTGGATATATTATGTTTCTTGGCTAAATTAATTAGAATAGCTTCACATGGGTTACCGTGGAGGAAACCTCAAATATAAATTGGATCATAATAGTTATTTTAAGGGACCTCCTCATAAAATGAAATAACTAGATGTACAAGAGGAGAGGAAATACTAGTATGAGTCATGGCCCATAAATGTTTTTGTAGGAGTATGTGAGCATTAACCATGATGATCTATATCCCCAGGATCTTTATTTGTATGATCTAAGCACAACCTCACTATAGGTACCCGAATTCACATGGGTCAATAAACCCACCCAATGATGATTTGGTGGTCTAGGTCATGACCCACGTGGCATGTTCATTTTCTCTCATAGTCTATTATGCTTTGATGGAATCCCTCGTAGTGCTTTAGTAACCTTCTTTAGATGTTCTTTCCCATTATTTTCATCTTCCTATCTTTCCCAACCTTCTTTCCATCTAAAAGTCCTGATGCTTATCTTGAGTTGCAAGGGCACTTGGGAGACCTTAGGGGCATCTAAGTGGTCCATGTTAAGTTGTAGAGTCACCCACGTGACTAGCATTAGTAAGAGGGGTGATCCATATGCCAACATGAGTGACCCTGTCATTATTTGGCATGGCTATGATTCATTTGGATTTTTTTTCTCTCTCTAGTTTTCTTTCTAAAATTTAGCTTTTTCAATGGGAGATAGTATGTTTTCTTTCCTACTTTAAAGATGATATTTCATTCCTTCTTTGGCTTGCTTCTCTTTTTGTTAGACTCTCCCCTCTTTTTCTATATAAACCCCCCCTCTCATTCATAAGAGAGGGGAATTTTTGCATACATAATCTTTGAGAAAATTTGAAGAAGATTTTCTCTACATAGGATAGAAGGATTGTTAGGCTATGTCTGCAGCTCTTTGCAAAAATATATGTATTCCTTTCCCAAGAATTGGATCACCTTTGGTCTAAGATTGCAAGCCTCACTACAGATCCCAATCCCAAATCCTCATCCACATAGTATAGGAAGCTAATTCTATTTTCCTCACCAATTTGAATCTTCCATTTCCATCAAGAGGGGTACCCCAAGGCTAGAAGAGGAGAAGACACTATGGATAAAAGTTGGACCCTCTGAGGACACACTCACAATAATTATTTAAAAATCTCTAAAGATTCTCCCATGTTTATTTATTTCAAAAAGGAAATTTCTTTATGCAAATATTCATTTGTTGTTAATTAGATCACACACTCTTTCCTAGGGAATGTAACACTCTATTGTTGTTTCTTAGTTAGTTGAGTATTCATTTCCTTAGGAAAATTAGATTTAGATTACTTTCTTTGCTTTCATTGCAAATAGATTAAGTTCAATGAATCTCTATCAAAAATTAAAAAAATGTAGCATAGATTGCATTTGAAAACCCATATAGGAGTTGTTATTTGCATATAATTAATTAATTTATAATTAAAATTGGAAAAACCTAAAAAAGGAAGAACTAGATAGAAGCTCTTTTGTATGCATTTAGAATAGTGCATTTAGTTAGAATCATTCAAATACTTAGAAAATAAAATTAGAAAGAGAAAAGCCTTTGATACCATCATGAGGAATTCAAAAAATAAAGTGAACATAGTAACTCAAACCAAGCAACCATCACAACTTCAACAAGGAAAACAAGCTTGCAAAAAGCACTCTTGTTTGACTTTTCTATCTCTGACTTGGCTTTTCATGCCAAATGTGTCCTAGGATTAAGAAAGATTAGATAGAGGTAGTTTTGGATGAACTCCAAGAGAATCAACCCATCATTAGGATAATCTGAAAATGCAAAAAACAAAGGTAGTTAAGAGAAGAATGCCATGCAACAAAGCACTATCTTTTAGGACTCACTGAAATCATTGATCCTAGAATTGCAATATTGGTGTAGGGGCACTAGGTGCTTCATTATTGCTCATTTTTGGTATTTTTTTAATTTTGGGTTGAAAATGGGTTTTAGTGGTTAATAAGGTTATTTATGACCATCTCCTATGTATTTGATTCATTTTTGGTTGTGGGTTTAGTCGTTGGTGGGAAAAGTTGGAAAATTGTAAAAATTGTCAAAAGTTGCCAAATTGTCATGCAATGTTTTTTAGAAAATTGTCAAAAATGTGGTTTTTAGTTACATGCAATTGTTATAACATGGGAATCAATTGTAAATGGTTGGAAAAAGCATGAATATACTGACAATGGTCAAAGGCAAGCATTATTATATGGATTTTTCAAACTTGGAGTGAATGGAATAAAGTTTCTTGGTGTTTATTGTAGTTGCAGCACATTTTGTTGTTGTGTATAGACTGTACAGCCCATGTAATGACCTAGAATCAATTGGATCATGTGTACATGTGAATCTACTTCATTTTTATTTTTGTCTCATCAATTTTCATTGAGGTTTGTGAAAGTTATGGCCATTTTGGTGAATGCTGCTCTAATCTAACAAAGTTTTCCAGAATTTCCAGTCTGAAAATGTGCTAGTATGGACATGTATAGTATAGTAAATGCCTAAAAAACAATTCTAAAATTTGAATTCATAAGTCTAGTTTCATATGTTTTTGGTTTGAGAAAATTTGATTAAGTTTTGAATGAATTATGCCATTTTTGGTGAGAGCAGTTTTGTAATAGTCCTAGGGTTTGCACAGGAACAATCTTGTTTTTGCCCTAGTCGATACAAAGAAACCCTAGCCCATTTTGAAATATGTTTAATAATGGATAAAAGGGTATCCAAAACAGGTTTTAAATTTCCATTTGCAGGTCTCTTTGAAAAGTTATGATAAAAAAGGTCTGATTTGCTGCACCTAGTGACAACAATCCATTGTTGTTTGGAACATTGTGTCAAACATGTGTAAGGATCATGGATGTTTGGAAAACCCTAAAGTATGTTGAAAATAGGTCTAAATATGCCAAGTTTCCCTTGTTTCATGATGTCCTCAATGATGGAATTCCATTAGGTTGTTGTCCCATGTTTTCATGTGTATTAGGAAGCTTTTAGGCATTGGCTGAAATGAGTCATTGTGTGAAGGGTATGAAGGTAGTAAAGTTGTCTTAGAACAGTCCTTTTTTTTCTCTACATCAAATACTAGCACTCCAACAAGCCACAAGTCAACATGCAAACATACCAGTGGTTCAACATCCAACCACACAAATTGAAACAATAATCTTCCATTTGGCCCTCCTTCCTTGTGATGTAAAAGAGACAAGTGGTGTGATCCATATCGATGATAACACTATCACTCACTAGACTTCCCAAACTCAAGAAGAGGGAAGTTAGTTCAAATTTTCATCACTTGATTATATTTTTGCATGAGAGTAGAAGTAGTTAGATTTTTGCCATTAAGCAAGGGTGTAGTGAATTGTGTCATTTTGAGTCCACACCATCATTTTTAGGGTGAAGTAGATTTAGAATATCACATTCATACACAACCTTAGTCTCATACATTTGTGCAACCTCTATTCTATTCAACAATATCACCTACATACTCATCTCCACTTAATGCATGCCACATAGTACCAATGCAATTCCACATACCACTATTCCATGCATAGTTATCATCCACCATTGCACATTACTACTCTCTTACATAGCACATCCCTACATGTGGGCACACATGTTTTCAATTAATTCAACATCATGGTCATGTGACATGTGGCAACCTCTATGCCACATTTTCTTACATTCTAATTGGTATGCAATTGGCCAACTTGTGCTACAATTGGCACCATGTAAGTTTGATACTTAGTGCCATCCTATCATGTACTACAACTAACACCATATGAGTGTGACACTTGGTACCATATTGTCCACATGTAAAGCACACCATACACATGCAACATCTATCAACATAATATTGGAGGCCTACTTGATGGTCCACTTATATAAATACCTACACTCTATAAGTTATAAGTATAGAAGAACCAACCAAAAACTCTATTGTATACATGCCATTTTAAATATCTTATTATATGTAATACATTTACATTACAAAGTATTCCATTCCTATTAAATGTGCATTTGCATTCTAACTTAGGGTTTCATTTACATATTCTATAAATCCTATAGATTACAAGCTAATTTGTAGATTTATCCTCCTATCAACATTGGAATCAAATCATTGGTATTAAATCTTGAAATTTTTCATTTTCGTGATAATACAAATGTGCTCATAATAACAATATAAGGATTGTACTCTTGGCTCAACACATGGGGATTCATATGAACATTGTGAATAAAACCCATTGGTATATGAATGCGCATGTGTAGGTTTTTATTAAACATTCAACAAATAATCAATGTGCCTTAAAAATGTAATTTCATGAACTCTTTAGATAGTTCTATAATTTAATGACTTAACTTGCACCAACACCATTGCATCCCAAACTACAAGCTATAGGGAACCACCATAAACCATTTAGGGTTCAAGTCAACTATAACATTCTACTGTTTAATGGGAAGACCAATACCATAGTGTTAGATTATTAGATTTTACAAATTGAATCATTATTCATTAATAAATTCATCAACACCAAGAAGATTTTATTTACAGTGCTAAAAAATTCCATCTCACTAGTACAACACTAGTGACAAGCACTTAGCAAAAAATGTGATAGAGAGAAAACATCATTCAAGACTTGGACTACCTTTATCAATACCTTGTAGGATGAATATTATCCCCTTAGATAGTATGAGGATGCATATACAAGATTCAAACCATTGTGCTATCATAGAGAGAAAACCATGGAAACCTATGATAACGAGTTCCATGACTACTCTATGAACTTATATGAGGACATGCCTAAGCACATTTAAGTCCTTAAGTACATTAGTGGACTCTCACCTCTCATCTACATGAAGATGGAGTTTCTTACAATGGATACTTTGGGCCAAGCATTTCACCATGTGTTCAAAATTAAGACCAAGGTGAAGATGATGCAACCTCATCTTTCCCCACATAATAGCAAACCCACACAAGAGAACAAATTTTAATATTACATGTGCTAAAATGTATCAACATCAAAGTTGTAGAAAAATTAATAACTACATTAACCTAACCCTAATTTCCCAAAAAGTCTGCACCAAATAGGGACCAAGGGAAGCAACTACAAGGTGGAGAATGGTGCAACCCCCACCACTCTAACCCTTGTAGTGACATTAACAACCATGATCAACAACTCTTATTACATGGGCAAAACCAAATACTAGAGACAAAAAGGAGAGTAGTCAAGAGGGACAATGCCTCAACACAACTACTCTAGAAAATATTTTAGGAGAACATGAATGACTCTTCTAGAAGAAGTGTCGGGTTAATGAGAAGCTAATGCATTCCATCACCAATAGAGTGACAACCAAAATAATATCATCACAAAAATGTGGTGCAACACCTTGACTCTCTACTAATGCACGTTCAACCCTATATTCCTTTGTGAAGGTAGAGGTTGTGAAGTGATGTGTTGGCCTACAAAAAAAATAAATAGAAATGGTTGAGATGGAGGAACAAACCCAAAAGAAGGAATGGGGTTTTGCACCATCCTAAAAGAAGAAGTGTCTACATTATCAAACTAAGTAGTGGAAGTGGAAACATGTGTAGGAATAGACACATGCACACTTGGAATGGGCATGAACATAGAAATTTGATTATGCATAACATTAGAATGTGAGTCTTGTGTTTTCTCATGGGTAAACACTGAGGTACAAACATCATTATTTACTATTAGGGCTATCCCACATAAAAAATCAAGACTGTTAAGATAATGGTGTAGTATTCCATGAAGGCCTCAATAATAAGAGCAAAAATGTTAGACATTGCTTTGATATCATTAAGGTGTGTTTGATATTCAACAAGGTGTATATCTAACTAGTGAACCTTGTACTAAGATCTATAATGAAGAGTAGCCTCATGGTCAAGGCCCATATCAATATCATGATATATTTTTGTAGGAGAATATGGTAATATTGGAATAGTTATGATAGCTAGATCATAAGAAAATTTGGAGAAGTCAATAGTAGATCTAATGGGAGTAGTGATGGTTCAAGAGAGAAATTTTTTCAAGTTTCATTAACTTCATTGAACAACACTATCAGAATTGAGAGATTGGGTTGTAAATCTCATAAAAGAGTAGAATAATGGGATTTACAACACACAACCCAAAGTGATCAAGAAGAGTAAAATGATTTATAAGAAATGAAAGATTACTTAACTAGGAATGTTCTTTGTTTTCCAAGTTAAATATTTTCAAGGCACCAGTACTAGGATAAAACTAGCTCTTTAGAAGAAATGATTTGTTACTTTTCTAAAATAGAAAGAACAAAACTAATCTAGAGTATCCTAATATGTTTTAGACTTGCAAAATGGTATTTTTAACTAAGGTAAAACATAAATTCTAAATGATAAGAAGCTGATTTATAGAAATTTGAAACATAGAATTGGAAAAACAAGTTTAGAATTGTAAATGACAAGTAGAGATGAACCTAGAGCCAAAAGCTAGAATTAACTATCAAGGATGCCAATATGGTGTGTGGGTGTTTGTGTGATGTGCTATCATTTGTATAGAATGTTGCAACTTAGACTACTGATAAAATGTGGGTTTTCTTTCAAATCTTGAGGTCAACTGCACAATAGGAAATAAGGACAACAAAAGTAACAACCCAAATGATACAAAAATGGAGAAAAGTAATCTAATCTATGTGTTTTGAAATGAAAATGGAAGTGATAAGGAATAGAAAGATACAAGCAAACCTCCATGTAATTAAATATTTTCCAAATATCTATAGATAGAACAAGAGAGAAGGTTGGGGCTACTTGGGAGATTGCCACAAATGGTCAAGTCCCTATTTTGGTCTTCCAACCTCCATGGAAAACCAAGATAGAAAATAGAAGTGTGTGTGCTCTTATCTTATGTGTGTCTAGGAATTAAGAACAATGACAAAATGCTATGAATAGCAAATCCTAGGTCTACAAGGATTGATAAACTACTGTGTGTGTGATTAGATAAGAGGAAGTGACAACCAAAGAGGTGCCAAGGACATAAATGGATTTTACATGTAATAACAAAAATAAAAGAGGTTGGAACAATATCACCTCATGCAAGGTAAAAATTCCAAGGAAAACCCAAAAAGGATACACTGTGCTCAAAACCTTTGAAAAGTGTTGATAAATATTGTTGTTTAGATTCACATGAGAGATTTCAATGCGAATACCCAAAGAGATTAAGCATTTTATGTTTTATGAGCCAAAGAATGAAAGAGTTTGATCAAGAATGCTTGTGATTGAGAGCTTGATTAAAATGTGAACCTATGAGGGAAAATAGAAGGTCCAAGGTTTGGAATAACTATTCAGATTCAAGGACATTACCAAAGACTTGGACATGCAACAAGGTGGAAAAATGCTAAAAAATGACCACCATATGATAAGATGCTAGAGGGCACTAGCATGCCACATAGACATCTATGTGTCATGCTAAAATATGGACAAATTCAGCTCTTGAAAGATCCAAACACTAGGGAAAAGTGAGGTTAATTCAAAAAAGTAATAGTTTTGTACAAAATGGGTATAAGAGAGCATAAACATAAGCACAACTTTGGCACCAAGCATAGAAAAAGGCTAAGGAAAGGGATAAATGAGCTTGAAAACATGATAGGGGCTATGAACACCAAAGCAAGTCCAAAACATAGTGTGAAATTACAAGGGTATGCAATTTTCTATGTTATAGTAGGTATAAACAACCCACATCACTAGCATAGAAAAGAAGCATCCAAGGAGGACAAAAGGCATGGCTAGTCTTCCAACTAAAAAAAACTATAAAAATCACAAAACTCTATTATAGTGCACATCATGAATGTTGAATGCACAAGACAACTGAGAGGGGGGGATGAATTAGTTGTAACTTATGATTCCAAAACCCTCACACACATTCAGATCCACATTGAGTCAATTAACCCTTAAACTGTTAAGATGATTAAGCATGGAAATAAATAACAGAAACTAAACCAAATCAACAACATACACAAGGAAACACCAGAGTTACATGGAAAACCCAAGAAGGGAAAAACCACAGTGAGGATTAGCTCACAATATAAAGTAATATCAACACTAAATACAATAGGGCTCACTACCCAAAAGAAATGCTCACTACCAAAAAGAAAGGCTCACTGCCAGAATAGAAAAGAAAATAGAGAAGAATGTTACAATAAGAAAACCATCTCATTGCAACAAAGAAGTCCACCACAACATCACCAACACCTTTGCAGTCATACTGAAGAATCGTAGACACCTTTTGCTCACTGCATCTAGTAATCTAACACATGAAAGCTTGCACTGCACTTCATAAATTTGCACTCTACCACATTGTAATTCACATCTCATACACCACACCCATCTCCACTAACATCCCTCAACAACTCAATACTTATTTATAGTATCTTCAACCTTGAAAACATTCTCCAAGGTTGGCAATGCACCTTAACCATGTAAATTCAAATTAGGTCAGCACTAAAACATTCTTACGGTGGAAAGGAATGAAGGCAGACCACAACACACCTTAGCATGGACCAAAATCCATTCATACATGCCACTCCACGCTTCCACAATCACCGAAGCAAATCCACAATTAGTGTAAACACTCAAGGTCAGTTGAACCTGTGTCAACACCATAAACATTTAAGTACACGCTTCCTCAAAACCAAAGATGAATCACGGACCACTCACCATGCTTGAAGACAATCTAGAATATCCCACACACATCCTAAAATCCAAAAAAATCCTCTACAACAACTTTCACTTGAAGAAAGTACACACCTAGTTTACTCAAACATCTCTGTCATACATTGCAACTTAAGAAATCAACTTGTGGAGTACCAAACCATGAACAAATTCAACTGAAGGTAGATATGCACCTTATAAACACACTTCCAAAACTGCAAGACGTGAAACCACTATGTGGAGAAATGAGGAGCAAAAACTTTCTCCTAGACACCTTTGCAAATCACAGTTCACACACCTTCCTCTGTACAACGATCCAACACACCAAATTCTAAATACAACACCTCTAAACATCTTTGATCAACATATGCAAACCACATGAGTAGATCTTCAACCTAGAAGCATTGTGGAGCAAAATTAGAATACCACTATGTAAGCTAGAACACTATTTCCTCTATTATTCAAATTTCCTCAAAAGCACTTGGAAACTAGGCACTAGAAACATATCAACAACATATTCAACACTTCCTCCTCATTAGAGATTGTTGATAACTGAGAGGGGGGGTGAATCAATTATCTTAATTATTTCATCTTTCTAAACTTCCTTATCAATTAGTGCAGTATTAAATTAAATAAGTAGACATAACCATGAAATGGAAATAACATCAATACACATGACACAATGATTTTGATGTGGAAAACCTTGTTAAGGGAAAAAACCATGGGGTGATTAACCCAAGATTGTATTCTCTGTTAGAAGAATAAGATAGTACAAAATGGCACTTGCCAATTAGGGCTCACTACCCGAGCACACTGCTCACAAGAGGCTCACTACCTACAATAGTTTATACAAGTAAACTAGATACTTGAACTAATGAGAAGCATCCACATATGCTGAGGTTCAGTTCCGGTTAAGCCCAATAAACTGATCTGCTGCACTTCATTCTTACTCTCTTAGGTGCTGCTGTCCTATTACATTCCGAACCTATCTTACTACCTTCACTCTACTTTTCTGCTCTTCTTCGCTTCTCACAATACACCACACACACATTCATATCTAAACTCATCGGGTATATATATCCACATCAAGGGTTTCATCTACTTTCTAGTCGGCATCCAGAATGCTTAATATTTTCCCAAACTCTGATTTGTCAGCTGAATCTTTGCCTACCAAGTAATGTGGATCAAAGAGATGCTTATAGAAGTCATCAATCATGTCATCCAGTCATGAATGATACCTCAAGAAGCTTGATCACATCAATAATAGATCCAGATTTAGGTCTGATGCTCTACCGGTTAGTTCTTCCTCTGTCTACTCTGCCAAACAGAAACCCAACACTCAAGTGCTCATGTCTCTTCACTCTTCTAATACCAGAGGCTCAATCCTTGGAATCTATCAGTAAATGTATTCCTATTGACTTCCCCAAATTTGTAGTTTACTGAGATACTTCCTTTGAGAGATCTGGACCTGACTGTCAGACCCTGTTGCATGCTCTGTTCTTGCTTACTGAACCACAGCACTTCTTCAATCTAACTTCTGGTATAGACATACCATGTTCTGCGGATGGCTGGGATGAACTTTTTTGCCATCAATGACAACACTTATGAAGCCATATAGTGTCTCTTGCTAACAATCTCCCCCTTTGGCATTGATGGCAACACTTAGTGAAAAATGACTAAGTGTCACACTATACTCCCCCTTGGCTGATGCTTTGTTCTTATGTACATTTCCTGGAGCTCCCCCTTAGCTAGATTCCTTATTTTTCACTGTTCCTCACTCCCCCTTTGACATCAATGGCAAAGGGTGGGGTCCGCACACCAAAATTTCCAAAAAAACAATCTATACTTAGCTGTATGAAACATATATACATGTTTTACCTACATATACTGAAATATATCTACAAAAGTGGTCTTTAGCTGCACCACTTCTGTCACCCATCTCTGCTTCATCCTGTCCAAAATTGAGATGTGACCACTCAACAAGAATGCAAAAGCTTCTGCCCTTTTTAGATCTATCAAATCACTGGTCCGAGTTGTAGTCTAAGCATCACTTAGAGCCTCATGCATGACCTCTAACTTAGGGATAATGATCCCTCTTAGTTCACTCAACCTACTTATTCTATTTTTCTTCCCCTTCTCAAGCTTCTTAATTTCATTCAAGACTGCAATAGTCTGACATTCTTGATTTATTACAGGAGATGAGAGAGGATCAAAACTTTGAGACAAGCTTAGTAGTTTATCTTCTTGCTCTTTTACTTTCTTATCAACATCTTTGGTCACTTTGGGCCAGGATAAACAAAATTTATAAATATTTCCGCCATCTTTGAGAGCATTTTCTAAACTCTTTATCCCAATATCCATAACTCTTCTGTCATTTGAGATTAGACCCTGTACTTCAGAGAATCTCTTATCCAAAAATTCTTTCTTGACTTTCTCTTCTACTGCTTTCTCTAAAGAATCAAAATGAGTATTAACATAATTTATAAGAGACTTTAGATTACCGGATGTGGAGGTTGTAGAATCCTTTTGGAAGGATGGCATGATCTTTTCCAATACACCGGATGCAGTTTCTATGAGCTCACAGTCTTCCATGTGAGACTTCAACATTTTTTCTTTTGCCTTTGCTTGAGTGAGGGATGCTAGTTTCATGGTTTGAACCAGAGAGAGGGAATCAAAATTGAATGGTCCTTGAAGCAATTCTGGTTCATCAAATTCCATCATCTCTTTGGTCAAAAACTCTTTGATTGCTTCAGTTGTGTCTCTTGCTGGAGATAGAATTTTCTCCCCTTCTGCAGCCTTACTATTGTCACCTTCTTTTTCCTTTTCCTTTGCTTCTTGACTGATCTTTTCTTCTACTCTTTCTTTTTCTTTGGATCCAAAGTCTGTAGGGGAAACCAGAGGAGAGATGTTTGTTTGAAATAGGAATACATTGACTGACAGATTCCAAGGATTGAGCCTCCGGTGTTAGAAGAGTGAAGAGACATGAGCACTTGAGTGTTGGGTTTCTATTTGGCAGAGTAGACAGAGGAAGAACTAACCAGTAGAGCATCAGACCTAAATCCGGATGGGTGGGATAAACTTTGTTGCCATCAATGACAACACTTATGAAGCCATATAGTGTCTCTTGCCAACAGAGACAACATCAAATCAATACCAACTACTCACACTCTTGCAATAATCTCTTGCTCATATAGTTGACACCATTGACAACACAAGCTTGTTGACATCAATGACAACACTAACTGCACATACTTGCAACAATGAATCCATAGACCCAAAGATAATGAAAATCAATATTGCATTAATAATGAGCAAATCAAAGATAAAAAGGTAATAGTGTAGATTCTTCATGACTCAAATACTAGATCAATCTTAGATCCAATTTTCCACAAATCCATAACTAAAGACAACATCAACTTAGGAACCCAATAAGAACCATAGTAGAAATTCCAACCAACTAATCGTGTACCAACATATCCATACCAATAAAGCTACAAACAACCTCCTTGAACCATGCATAAAACATGCATGCAAACCTACAACTATCTTGCATCTAGAAATACCCCCATGAGATTCGCAATCTAAAAAATGATCTTCTTGGAGATCTATAAAACCATAGATTTTGGTTAAACATGTAAAAACTACAAAACCATCCATGTTAGGAACATGCATACAAATATGAATTCATTTATCATCTAGAAGACCCACAAGTCTAAAAACACCAAAATGGTTAAACCAAAACAATTGAATATCATAGATAAGCATAACTATAGATTTTGAATAGAAAATATACAAAATCCATAGATCCAGTCAACATGTATCTGAAACATGCAAGTACAACTATCTAATAGGAAGAAGAGTTTGTCTAGGAAATCAAGGTCACTAAATAGGTCAACTCTAGCAGCACCACCATGTACATGCATAGGAAGGAACTAGGCTATTCTAGAAGATTCTAGATCACCCAATGACCAACTACATAGCCTACATGTATTTGGGGCTAATAAACCAATGCTTTCCAATGCTAGGGGCTAACGCCATGTACCCAATGTAAGCACATCAAACCATAGTCAAGAGAACCCATGTTTCTCCATGTGACCAGGGAGCCAAGAATAGACACCCAACATGAATACTTTACTACACATGACCATAGAATAAAGAACGCAACCACCATGCAAGAGGGTTGTTCCATATTGTTAAATAGGAGATCCAAGTCAATATAATGCTACATGTAACCACATTACCAACTCCAAAATACTCTACCTTATCCACTCTTCAAGTGTTTGTTCTACCCTAAAAACAAGATCAAATACAAGACTTCCACTCATACAAGAATCAATAATTAGTTGATTCCTTCCTATAGATTCCCTCAAGTTTGCTAGGTTAAGAAATCACAAAAGAAGAAATACCTAGAACCAAATCACCATGGATCCATCCAATGCAACAACATGTAAAAAATGGAACCAATGGCTTTGATACCAAATGTAAGGAAAAGTACCTAGTATGCACCTCCAATACTGTATGATTTTCTTAACAAAATTACTTGATACAAGTACATACAACTATGCCCATAATGTGGAATTAGGACAAAGTTAATTTCCCACATTAACCCTTTGAGGAAATCAATGCAAATTTTAGATCTAAGTAATTTTCAACAACATAATATCATTTAAATTAGTACTTCTAAGAATAAGAAAGAAGTAAATATAAAAGAGAAGAGAGACCAATATACATGGGGAAAATCCTTTCAAGTAAAAAACCCCACATCCAAAGCTCCAAACTAATGTATTAATCTACAATAATAAACATGTTACAATACACTTGTAGGCTTAGAGCATTAACATTGAGAGCACCTCTGGAGGAAATCTGACATCATAACCCTGTAACGAAAAACTCCTAACCTCTCCCTCAACTAGCTCTAATATATAGGTAAAGACACCCAATAAACCATGAATGGTCTCCCAAAACCATTAGATAAAACCATGAGCTAAGTAGTCAACAAGGAAAGAGACCTCATGACATGTGTCTGTACGCTCAAAATTGTGACTCTGTGGCCTCAGGGGTGGTTGAGTCAGTTTTTACATGGACGCAGACCCTCTCTCCTTGCCATGGGGTGAACCACCATGTCACTCTCACTCTTGTGGAATTAGATAGTCAAGAGGAGGCGAGACATGGGGGTGGTCTAGATCGTTGGAGAGATAGACTTCATAGAGCAGGGTTAGCTAGTCTTGGGGCCTATGTTGTAATACGCTTGCATGGATGTGGTGTTCTTTGACCGTAGTTGTAGAGATAACTCTATGACCCAAAGGGTCAGTAGTCACCATTCTCCTGTTGGGGTTTCAGATGTTCCAATGTTGTGTGGGTAGGCTGTTGTTCTCGTTGATGTTTAACTATTGTTCTTGTTGTTGGATGCATAGTTGTTGTACTAAGAGTTGTCTAAATCTCTCTTGTTGTTGTTGAATGACTAGTGGGTCTTGTTGCCATATTGGGTGGATCTCCTCTATCTCGTCGAGGATTTCCCTCACCCAGTCACCTCTTAATCTAGGGCACATTCGTGAGCTGATACAAGAGATAGGTGGTTTAAACTAACCTTGACTTGACCTAGGGTTTCAACTTAGGCTTTGTGAGACCTAAGGTTTGACTTTGCATTGACTTGGTTTGACCTTGTGATGGAATCAAGGGTTTTGACCAATGCTTGACTATAGTTGACCTTGTGTTAGGACTAAGGGTTTGCGAACCTTCTATGTTGCTAATTTTTTTGTTCTTTTTGGATTTTATGAATGCAAGCCTATATGAATGCAAAACTTTTTGTGTGCTTTTTTATCTTTTTGGAAATCAAAAGTGCTTTTTGTTAATCTAAGAATTAGAAAATGTATGCAAGCTATGATGAAGTTATCTAATGCAATGTACTTTATATATATATATATATGGATCAATTAAACTAAGAAAGGGAAATTTCTTTTAATCTATGAACTTGGAAAGGGAAACTAATTTAACAATGCAAATCTACTTATCCTATCAAGGAAAAAGAAAACATGTATTTTACTTAGTCCAAGAGCAAAGTTTTGATTATCTAATTACTATGAAATGAAAAGAAATCATAAAGGAACTTGGAGACTCATCAGCCTCCACTACCCTCATAAATCCTTGTAATGGCAACCTCGAATCCTCTTGTAGCAGTGGGGTGATCCTCTTGGTGACAAGATGAAAATGGAAGCAAAATAAACTTTGAAGATTTGAAAAGAGAGCTCAATGAGAGCTTTGATTAGAACTGTGGCTTGATGTGAGCAGTGTATGGATGCGAACAAGCTTTTAGAAAAGCTAAGCGATATAACACGAAAGCAAAAGGCTCCTATGTCTTGTATGCACATCAAAATGCTTGATTTGGAGAGCATTAACCTACAAGATCTGTGTACACAAATGAAATTGCCTCCCAAAAGGGGGAGCTTTGAAGCTATGCAACAATGAAAGCTTTGAAGCTTTGGAAAACTAAAGAAAGCAATGAAGAAATAGGCTCAAAGGCCTATGAAGAAGATTGAAAAAGCTTGTGAAGAAGGGAAGAGCATTTTCCAAATTGGAAAATAATGAAGAGGGGAGGGGTATTTATAGGTTGGAAGAGGTCATGAAAGGTGGAATTGATTGAGAAGTTAACTCAATTTGATTGAAGAGTTAACATGCTTGATTGAGGAGTGAACTGGATTAATAAGGGAATGATGAAGCAATGATAACTTATCACTGAACAAGAAATGGAGTTAGAAGAATGCATGGGAATGCATGAATTGTTAACTAAAGATGAAATAGAGCTAATTATGCATGTGTGGGTGCATGAAATAGTTACCTCTATCTTTGGCATGAAATTCCATGCAAACAGGAAGAAAAATGAGCCAAAATAGAGCTAATTTGAGTTAGAAACTTGAGTTTTTTTGCAACTAAAAAGACAACTGGGTCACCCATGGGTCACCCCTTTCACTAGTCAAGGTCACCCGAGGGTGACCCTATTGTACAACAGGGTCACCTGGGGGAGATCCTATTGCACAAGGGGAGATCCTGTTACTTAGGGCTCTAGATGAAAATTGATAGTTGGAGAATGATTTTGAAGGGATAAGGAAGCCATTAGGCTCCATAAACAAGTAAAAATGATGTAAATGATGTGGGTCATCCCTTTCATCAGTCCAAATCACCCAAGGGCAACGTTGAACTAACAAGGGCCGACCTTGAAACAGTTTTTCTAAATTGGTCTTAGAACTTCTGGGGGCTCGTTCGGGCACATAAAGACTCCTTTTTGGGTGCCATTTTTTGAAAGTGCATGATTTTTCAAGAGCTACACAATGGTTCCATTAGTTGTTCTTGAAAGTGTCATGAAATAATACTTTCATACCATTTTTATTAGGGTATCTTGTCATTTCTCAAGCTCTAAAAAGTTTGGTAGCCAATTGGAAGGTGAGTTGGATGGTTGAGGAAGAAAGAATGGATGGGAAATTTCAATTACAACAAATAGATGAATACAAGGCTTAGGGACTAAGTTGTAAGCACAGGAAACAAGAATCAACAAGTGTTAAAAAGAATTGAAAGTGAAGAGAGAGAAAATGACAAAGGGGAAACAACACAAGGCAAAAGAAAAGACACGTCACCAAGAGAATTGGTGCTGAGAGGATGTTATTTCATGCTTACATGTATGCGACAAGGATTATGACTCATCATTGAGGTTCTCATGGAGGCTATGTGGGATTTTGGTGCTTACATATTTGCCCCCTTAGGGATGGTAGTCTACATGAATGGTAGGTACTGTTCCCAAACTAGGCCTTACCTGTTGTCGATTTTACCACAACTGTACGTACAATAACTAGTATTAGTCTAGCATCTAAATGTATCAAAATGAATAATGAAAACTGAAATGATGAACATACCATAGATCATTTGAGCTCGACTAGTTGTTTTCCTTTGTCGGTGAGACATGTAGGAATGAAATGCAAGCAAAATGAATGCACGAGAGATACATAAAAGGAATAGATGACATGCTAATATAAATAGGAGAACAATTTCTCCTTTTATTGTAGATTTTGAAGAACATATTTGATTTTTAAGGTTTTTTTATGTTTTACAAATTTTTAGGTTTTTTCAAAATTTTCTAATTTTTATGGTTACTTTGGAGATTTTACAAAGGTTTGATTTGAAACTCCTTGAGGTCTTTGGAAGGCCTATATTTATTAAAGGGATCTCTACCCTCGCCCCCTGGCATGGGGAGACTTGTGTACTTGACTACATAGTTTGGCTCTTTTGACTTGTTGGAGGAGTGACTTGTGCTCAGACATTGTTTTACACTTATTATTACAAGACCTGATTTGATGAGATCCATACATAAATTTAGTTGACATCTTGTACTTCACTTTCCCTATTGTGCATATGGTTGGCTAGAGCTTTTATTTTTCTTACGAGAATGCATACCTAAGATGATCACATGGATGATGCAATGTTTTTTTGTGTGTGTTTTTCGGAATATATGTATGAATGTAGGTAATGATATGTAGATGCAAGAACACAAACAATGCTAAAATGAAACTTCTACTTCTATGGATTCCATGAGTTATGACATTGACTTTATTTCTTTGGAACTCTTTTTCTTATTTTGGTATGAATGCATTGTGGAACAAACAATATGACTTCTCTTTAATATGATTTTCAATCCAAGGGATTGCAAGTTATTCTAGTATAAGAGACTTATTCAAGTCTGTGAAATTAGGAATTTAGAACTCAAGTGGGGAATGGGAGTGAGATTGAGTGTTTCTAAATTTGTGATTTGCTAAAGACTAAACACTGATCCTTATCTAGATAAGGCAATTGGACAAGCTTTCAACTTAGACAAGTAACAAATTTTATTGATGTTCGCTAGACTTAGATCATAGATGGTAAACAAGATAGACCTGGGGTAAAGGATAAATGGGAAAGAGCTAGGGTCCCTAGATAGTAAATAATCCTAGCTAGTGCGTGTGTGTGCTTTGTACCTTTATTTTTTATTTACTCTGTTAGAATGTCACCCTCGAGGCTTAAAGCTTAGACTGATCTCCACCCAAGAATATAGACATTCAACAATCTTCTCTCTTTCACTCTTTTTTTGCAGCTCTTTTTGCTTTTTGCTTTTTCCCCTTTTTTGTATTTTCTAGAATGCCTCACTTGTTTTCTCATTTTTTTGGATTTTTGACTTTTATGAAAATGAATGCTTTTGGAACTTTGGCTATGCAATAACTTGATCTCTCAATTCTCACTTTTCTCAACACTCTTATTTTGATCACTCATTTTTTTATTCACTCGTATTTTAGATTGCTTCCTTCAGAGTTGTGATCCTCTTGACATTTTTGGCTAGGAAAGATAAGGGGCAAAGCACCACCAAAAGTGTTCATGATCTAGTTGGACTTCTCTTCTACTAGGGAAGAACTGGGAAGGTCTACTTGCAAGCTTCCTTTGAACATTGTAGGGTTGAATACTGACTTTGCTTATACCTAACATCTCAACTCATTAAGACTGGGATCAGTGTAAAGCTAAGAGCTAGGCTTTGATTAGAATCACTGGGAATGAAAGGGGATAATTGTGATTGTGAAATTGGGGAATCTCAGGACCTAAAAGGATCACATATACCTAGGCAACCTTAGACTCCTTACTGACATGAAAATAATATAAGAGCGAGTCATTCACTATAATGCAAGATGAACAGAATGATACCGAAATGCAAGAAACAAAATACTTTTTGACATTTTTGATTTTTATGATTTTTTTTTATATTTTTGGAATAT
The DNA here is from genome assembly GCA_027924645.1 of Cunninghamia lanceolata. Lineage (NCBI taxonomy): Eukaryota > Viridiplantae > Streptophyta > Pinopsida > Cupressales > Cupressaceae > Cunninghamia > Cunninghamia lanceolata. The sequence continues at coordinate 4,973,382 of BSBN01001032.1, read as the reverse complement.
TTGATTTTTTTGGATTTCCTAGGCTTTTACAATGTTTTGAGATTCTAAAATCCTCTCCTTCCATACTGCACAAGAGGTAGTATCATTTCTAACATCTTCCTTAACTACATCTGGACCTATACAATTTGGTCTAAACTTCACTTGAAAGTCTTTACAAGGACACTTGAAGACTTGGTGTAAAAATGTCTTTGTATTCAATGAGGAGTTTCATGTACTCACATGTTTCATTGTTTGATGATTTCCCCCCTAGCTTTATCCTTTTTTGTTCTTGTTGAGTTCTTAGGTTTGTTTTGAAAATCCAAGTGGCAATTGGAGTTGGTTTTAACTATCCTAGTTTCTGTGTGGGTTTTGGTTCTTCTTTACTCATGATTTCCATCATATGAATGTTTTTGTCTACCTCAATTGGAATGGCCACTAAGTTGAATGGAGCATAAGACTTTGTTGAGTGGGGATCGAAGGGGAATTCTCCTATTACCCCCTTTCGTACACATTTTGAGGTCTTGGCTATGTTTGAAATTTGTTTTGATATCTCTCCTTCTTCAAAAGTGTTGATTTTTGGGTCACTAGTGGTTTCCATGGTCTTTCTCTTTTTTTTGACTTGTTCAACTCTATAAAAAGTGAAAGGATCGGGATCTCCTTTGATGGCATGTGCTTGTCCAATGTACAAGAAATGTATTTCTTGAAATAGTGTAGAGGGAAATGGCCCTCATCCTATGGATCCAAGGCCTTCCTAGGATCATGTTGTAAGTGGTTTCTTCATTAATGACATAAAATTCAGTTGGGAGGGTTTTGGCACCCAATGTGATTTGAAGATTGACCTTACCCATGGTTTGAATGTTTGGGTTATCATGAATTCTAAGGATGGAAGTTTGTTTTGTGATTTGAGTTTCATCATAACCCATTCTTTGAAGAAGAGAGAAAGAGACTATGTTGATTGTAGACCCATCATCAATCATTACACATTTAATGCAATAGTCTTGAACTTGGACTATCAAATGGAGGGGGAGATCACCCTGTTTAGCTATGTCATTGTCCGAGGGTAACTTTTCAAAATCAAATGTTGAAGAAGAACACTTTTCACTTGGAGTTTTTTGAACTAGATGGCTTAGATCTAAGGCATCAAGGAGAGCATTCTTGTATGTAGGAGAACTCTGGATAAGCTCTAGCATGTGAGAAAAATTTGAATTGTTGTTATCATTTGGTTGTTCTAGTCCTTGGGTGACACAAATTTCTTGATCTTTATCCAATTCCACAAGGCCTAAGGTGTTTTGATCAAAGGTGTTGGGACTAAGTTCTTCATCTTGTGAGAATGTGTCCATGAATTCTTTTTGTTGATGTTTTGGGAGGTTTGATATGAAGTGATGGTACCCCCAACATGACTTGATATCATGCCCCCTTCTCTTGTGAAATGAGAAATATTTATCATGATTGTGATCTTGAGGTTTATTATGATTGTTGTAAGACTTCTTGTTGATTCTCAGGGGATAGTTGTTGGCATTTTCATTTCCCAAATTTTTATGGCTATTGTAGTCACAATTGTAGTTCCCTAATGGTGAAGTGTTTGTTGACCCATCTACATCTTGATCATTTGTCAAGGATTTGTTATTTATATCATGGTTTATCAAACTTCCATTGGCATCATACTCCCTTCTTCCACTATCAATAGTGGCTTGGTCAATTCTAAGGGCACTTTCGAGTGCTTCTTTATATGATTTGTAAGGGAATTTTTGTACTTGTTCTTGTATGTCATTATTGAGAGTGTAAGAAGAGATCACAAAGTTATCTATGATCCATGTTTGGTGTGCTATTTGAAGAATAGAGAACTAATGTAGAGGCAAGGGTAGCACAAAAATGCAAGATTTCATTTACCACTTGACTGCTCACACATTGTCTTAGCTGTCCTCTTAGAATGCATTGTTTTAAGACTAGGAAAAGATGCCATTTCATGGTTTGAATGTATAAGCTACCCACCAAACCTCCCAACCACCTTGGACCACACTAAGATGACCAGGGTACACTCACCAAAATAAAACAACTTAGTAACTTGTTGTTCCTATTGTCCCTTCACAACTAGGTCAACTTCGCTTGTAGCCCTTAGAATAGAGTTTTTGGGGCATAACTTGCAAAATCTATGACAAAACCATAAACAAATTACCTTTTTGAATACCCATTAAGCCCCTCCACAACATATATAACATGTAGGGTAGGTTTCTTTGGACCCAAATCCTCAAAAATGGACGGTACCTACTGTTCTTAGGCCTAATTAGGACAACAAATGAAGTATTTTTGGCATAAATTTCACAAAACGACTCAAACCCATGAAATAAAACCTGTTTTGAGTACCCATTATCCCCTTACATAACATATCTTTCATGCAGGTATGATTGTTTTGTAACATAATGCCTTAAAATGACTAGTAATTCTGGTAATAAGCCTAATTAGGTCACTTTTACAAAGGAGGTGCCTCCAAATCACCAAATTTTTACCAAAAATCAATTGAAATTATTTAGTTATGTATTAAAATAGAGGAATCCACCATTTGTTTGATCAGGAGCCTCACTTATCTCATCAAATTCAAACATGCAAACTAGAAACCCTCATTCTTCCTAAAAAATAGGAAATTGCAGCAATAAGAACTTTTCAAGAACACCAAGAAAACTCATTTTTTTTTCCTCCACAAGTGAAGAAATCATTTGAAGGACTTAAAAACCCTATCATTCCACCATTTTGTGTCATTTTTCCATGGTCATGGCACTCAAAAACATAAAATTTCTCTATACGACTATCAAAACCTAGGTTATTGGACTGTTTTTAGTAAAATGAGCATAAAATCCACAAAACATGAGATCAGATGATAAACGTATATGAAAAAGAAAGGTAATCCAATACCCCATCCAACCATGTATGTTTTAGGGTGCTACAGGTCTATACCAAGCTGTACAAGTGCAAAGAACAAAAAAAAATGTAGAAAAACTGTGAAAAACAGAGCTAGAACAACAAAAAAATCATTTTATCTTATTTCCTTCATTCCAAAAGCTTCATATCCTTCTTCTACGACCTGTATGTCATATAAAAAGTATGTTTTACAATATATAACTTCACTCCACTCCATCTATAAAAGTCAAAAAGAAAGGCTAAAAAATAGCCTCTCCACTAAGGCTACCAAAATAGAAAATACTAAACTTAAGCAAAAACTTAAAGAACCTAGTCCTATAATTACCCCCACTACAAAAATACCTCAAATAGGATTTATTACAATAATAAATGGTATTTTAAGACCTTATTTTATGAAAAATGTAACACTAAAGCCTAGATTTTAATAATTGTCCATTTTTGACAAATGGTGCTCCTGCACCATACACCCCAACATAGAACTTTTCCAAATCCCTTGGAAAGAATTTATCAATTTGTCCTCCATTATGATTTACTTGTCTCTGAGCTTCATGCTTGCCTCCAATAGGTTCACCTTGCTTTGGCTTTTCACTATCATTGTAATCCTTGTTCTTGTCTTCTTTTGAAGCTGGCTTCCTATTGTCATACAGTACTGCCATCTTCTTCTATCTTTCATGCACAGTTCCATGCTCAGTATCCTTCACCTCTTCAATTTCTTCTCTGTCAGTCTTACAAAAATCTATGCCAATACATTTAGTGGTCTTTGTCAAACCTGCACCTACCTTTTCCACTATCCAACCACCATCACAATCCACTGTCCTTCTATCCTCATGATTCACTATCCTCTCTTTCACTACCCTACAAGTTTCAACATCACTAGGCTGCCTTACCACAGGACACATGACTGTCTCTATCAATATGCCTTCTTGTACTTCAAATTTGCTCTCCTCTTTCCATACAAAAACATTCTTGTTCATCTCTGTCTGCACATTGTGTTTTTCCTTCTCATTTGCTGTCCCAACAGCATCAAACTGTGACTTGGCAGCAAATTTCACACTCCCACCTTCCTCATTGCTCACATATTCTTTTCTCCCTATCATGATGATCTCACCTTTCTTTCTTACCTCTTCAACCAATAGAGTTAGAATGAATGATCTCCCATTCTTTTCAATGTTATATGTATTTTGTCTCCCATTATACATTGCTGACCTGTTAAACTTCCAAGGCCTTCCAAGTAAAACATGGCAACAACTCATAGGTAGAATATCACAAACAACTTTATCTCTATATTGACCAATTTGAAATTCAATAGTAGCTTGTTCACTCACCAAAATGGTTTGGTTTTCACTAACCCAAGACACTTGATAAGGCTTTGCCATAGGCACTCTTTGCAAGTTCAATTTGTCCACCATATCACTAGATACCATATTATCAGTGCATCCAGAATCAACTACTACTTTGCATACCTTATTTTTGCATCTACAAGCTGTCATAAACAAGGCTCTTCTTTAAATTAGCTCTTTCTCCCTGGATGTCTTCAAGAGTTGTCTTCTCACCATCAATGATTCACCCACCTCTGGTGCAGCATGGACACTTTCTCTTTCATCTTCCTGTATAATTTGGACTCTCTTTTCACCTCTTCTTTCACCTCCACTTGAAGTAGTACCAATCTTGTCAGGCAACTTATAGGCTGGATGACCAAACTCACCATAGTGATAGCACTTTCTAGTAAACACATTTGAACCTCTTCCTTGATCTGCATATCTACCCCTAAAACTTGTTCTTCCACCTCTCCATCCTCCTCTAGACTCAGGTGCTTGTTCTATACTCTTATCAGCATCTTCAAAATCTTCTTTAGATTGTCTTGGTGTTGAAAATGTACCTCTGCCCCTAGAAGTATTACCTCTTCCTCTTGTTGCCTTCTCTTGTCTCCTCTTGAGTTTTTCTTCTACTCTTATTGCCATTTGAAAACATTGTTCCACTATTTTTGGTGCCAACAAACTAATTTCATCTTGAATGTTATACCTTAGGCCATTGAGATATCTAGCCACTCTTTCTTCCTCATCCTCCTCATGCTTTGTCCTTATACTTAACCTATAAAACTCCTCAGTGTATGCTTACACATCTAAGTCCTTTTGCCTAAGATTTTGTAATCTTTTTAGTAATTGAACATTATAGTCAGCAGGAAGGAACTTACCTTTCAGTTTTGCCTTCATTTTCTCCCAAGAGGTGATCTTGTTCTTCCCTTGTTTCTATCTTTCCTCTTGCACAAAGTTCCACCACAACAAAGCATGTCCTTTCAGTTTGGTTTTAGCCTTCCTCACCTTGTGCTCTTCATCTATCTCTTCACTTTCAAAGTAATTTTCCATGGCTCCTATCCAGTCTAAGAGCTCTTCACCATCTAGTTTGCCTCCATACATTGGCAAATCCATTTTGCTATGTCCATCGTTTTCACAGCTTTCAAAAACTTTACCATCCTCACATACTCTGGATCCAACTCTTCTTCTTCACCAGAAGTTTCTTCTTCTTCTTCAGACTCACTTTCACTCATAGTGCCTCCAGATTTAGACTTCAATGCAGCAATCTCCTTCTTCAAGGCTTCTAGCTCTCTAGCTTGCTGATCAATCTTTCTTGCAACTAAACTTCCTTTAGGAGGCATCTTGACTTCTTAGATTCCACTTTTCTCAAACTCCAACCTTCAAATTCTCAAGAGACCTACTTCCTATGCTCTAATACCACTTGATGCAGAGGCAGGGGCAGCATAAAAATGCAAGATTTCATTTACCACTTGACTATTCACACATTGTCTTGGCTGTCATCTTAGAATGCATTGTTTTAAGACTAGGAAAAGATGCCATTTCATGGTTTGAATGTATAAGCTACCCACCAAACCTCCCAACCACCTTGAACCACACTAAAATGACTAGGGTATACTCACCAAAATAAAACAACTTAGTAACTTGCTATTCCTATTGTCCCTTAACAACTAGGTCAACTTCGCTTGTAGCCCTTAGAATAGAGTTTTTGGGGCATAACTTTCAGAATCTATGACAAAACAATAAACAAATTACCTTTTTGAATACTCATTAAGCCCCTCCACAACATATCTAACATGCAGGGTAGGTTTCTTTGGACCAAAAGCCTCAAAAATGGACTGTACCTGCTGTTCTTAGGCCTAATTAGGACAACAAATGAAGTATTTTTGGCATAAATTTCATAAAACGACTCAAACCCATGAACTAAAACCTGTTTTGAGTACCCATTATCTCCTTACATAACATATCTTTCATGCAAGTATGATTGTTTTGTAACGTAAGGCCTTAAAATGACTCGTAATTCTAGTAATAGGCCTAATTAGGTCACTTTTACAAAGGAGGTGCCTCCAAATCACCAAATTTTTACCAAAAATCAATTGAAATTATTTAGTTATGTATTAAAATAGAGGAATCCACCATTTTTTTGATCAGGACCCTCACTTATCTCATCAAATTCAAACATGCAAACTAGAAACCCTCATTCTTCCTAAAAAATAGGAAATTGCAGCAATAAGAACTTTTCAAAAACACCAAGAAAATTTATTTGTTTTCTCCACAAGTGAAGAAATCATTTTAAGGACTTAAAAAACCTGTCATTCCACCATTTTGTGTCATTTTTGCATGGTCATGGCACTCAAAAATGTAAAATTTCTCTCTAGGACTGTCAAAACCTAGGTTATTGGACTGTTTTTAGTAAAATGAGCATAAAATCCACAAAACATGAGATCAGACCATAAACATATATGAAAAAGAAAGGTAATCCAATACCCCATCCAACCATGTACATTTGATGGCACTACAGGTCTGTACCAGGATGTACAAGTGCAAAGAATAGAAAAAAATGTAGAAAACTGTGAAAAATAGAGCTAGAACAACAAAAAAAATCATTTTATCTTATTTCCTTCATTCCAAAAGCTTCATATCCTTCTTCCATAACCTGTATGTCATATAAAAAGCTTGTTTTACAATATATAACTTCACTCCACTCCATCTAGAAAACTCAAAAAGAAAGGCTAAAAAATAGCCTCTCCACTAAGGCTACCAAAATAGAAAATACTAAACTTAAGCAAAAACTTAAAGAACCTAGTCCTATAATTACCCCCACTACAAAAATGCCTCATATAGGATTTATTACAATAATAAATGGTCTTTTAGGACCTTATTTTATGCAAAATGCAACACTAAAGCCTAGATTTTAATAATTGTCCATTTTTGACAAATGGTGCTCCTACACTAAGAACTTTCCTCCATCATGTGATAAAATATGTAACTAACTCATTGGCTTCTTGCTTGATTGTAAATTTCACACTCCCACCTTCCTCATTGCTCACATATTCTTTTCTCCCTATCATGATGATCTCACCTTTCTCTCTTACCTCTTCAACCAATGAAGTTAGAATGAATGATCTCCCATCCTTTTCAATGTTATATGTATTTTGTCTCCCATTATACATTGCTGACCTGTCAAACTGTCAAGGCCTTCCAAGTAAAACATGGCAACAACTCATAGGTAGAATATCACAAACAACTTTATCTCTATATTGACCAATTTGAAATTCAATAGTAGCTTGTTCACTCACCAAAATGGCTTGGTTTTCACTAACCCAAGACACTTGGTAAGGCTTTGCCATAGGCACTCTTTGCAAGTTCAATTTGTCCACCATATCACTAGATACCATATTATCAGTGCATCCAGAATCAACTACTACTTTGCATACCTTATTTTTGCATCTACAAGCTGTCATAAACAAGGCTCTTCTTTAAATTAGCTCTTTCTCCTTGGATGTCTTCAAGAGTTGTCTTCTCACCATCAATGATTCACTCACCTCTGGTGCAGCATGGACACTTTCTCTTTCATCTTCCTGTATAATTTGGACTCTCTTTTCACCTCTTCTTTCACCTCCACTTGAAGTAGTACCAATCTTGTCAGGGAACTTATAGGCTGGATGACCAAACTCACCATAGTGATAGCACTTTCTAGTAAACACATTTGAACCTCTTCCTTGATCTGCATATCTACCCCTAAAACTTGTTCTTCCACCTCTCCATCCTCCTCTAGACTCAGGTGCTTGTTCTTTACTCTTATCAGCATCTTCAAAATCTTCTTTAGATTGTCTTGGTGTTGAAAATGTACCTTTGCCCCTAGAAGTATTACCTCTTCCTCTTGTTGCCTTCTCTTGTCTCCTCTTGAGCTTTTCTTCTACTCTTATTGCCATTTGAAAACATTATTCCACTATTTTTGGTGCCAACAAACTAATTTCATCTTGAATGTTATACCTTAGGCCATTGAGATATCTAGCCACTCTTTCTTCCTCATCCTCCTCATGCTTTGCCCTTATACTTAACCTATAAAACTCATCAGTGTATGCTTACACATCTAAGTCCTTTTGCCTAAGATTTTGTAATCTTTTTAGTAATTGAACATTATAGTCAGCAGGAAGGAACTTACCTTTTAGTTTTGCCTTCATTTTCTCCCAAGAGGTGATCTTGTTCTTCTCTTGTTTCTGTCTTTGCTCTTGCACAAAGTTCCACCACAACAAAGCATGTCCTTTCAGTTTGGTTTTAGCCTTCCTCACCTTGTGCTCTTCATCTATCTCTTCACTTTCAAAGTAATTTTCCATGGCTCCTATCTACTCTAAGAGCTCTTCACCATCTAGTTTGCCTCCATACATTGGTAAATCCATTTTGCTATGTCCATCACATTTCACAGCTTTCAAAAACTTTACCATCCTCACATACTCTAGATCCAACTCTTCTTCTTCACCAGAAGTTTCTTTTTCTTCTTCAGACTCACTTTCACTCACAGTGCCTCCAAATTTAGACTTCAATGTAGCAATCTCCTTCTTCAAGGCTTCTAGCTCTCTAGCTTGCTGATCAATCTTTCTTGCAACTAAACTTCCTTTAGGAGGCATCTTGACTTCTCAGATTCCACTTTGCTCAGATTCCACTTTGCTCAAAATCCAACCTTCAAATTCTCAAGTGACCTACTTCCTATGCTCTGATACCACTTGATGCAGAGGCAGGGGTAGCACAAAAATGCAAGATTTCATTTACCACTTGACTATTCACACATTGTCTTGGCTGTCCTCTTAGAATGCATTGTTTTAAGACTAGGAAAAGATGCCATTTCATGGTTTGAATGTATAAGCTACCCACCAAACCTCCCAACCACCTTGAACCACACTAAAATGACTAGGGTATACTCACCAAAATAAAACAACTTAGTAACTTGCTATTCCTATTGTCCCTTCACAACTAGGTCAACTTCGCTTGTAGCCCTTAGAATAGAGTTTTTGGGGAATAACTTTCAGAATCTATGACAAAACCATAAACAAATTACCTTTTTGAATACCAATTAAGCCCCTCCACAACACATCTAACATGCAGGGTAGGTTTCTTTGGACCAAAAGCTTAAAAAATGGACAGTACTTGTTGTTCTTAGGCCTAATTAGGACAACAAATGAAGTATTTTTGGCATAAATTTCATAAAACAACTCAAACCCATGAACTAAATCCTGTTTTGAGTATCCATTATCTCCTTACATAACATATCTTTCATGTAAGTATGATTGTTTTGTAACATAAGGCCTTAAAATGACTGGTAATTCTGGTAATAGGCCTAATTAGGTCACTTTTACAAAGGAGGTGCCTCCAAATCACCAAATTTTTACCAAAAATCAATTGAAATTATTTAGTTATGTATTAAAATAGAGGAATCCACCATTTGTTTGATCAGGACCCTCACTTATCTCATCAAATTCAAACATGCAAACTAGAAACCCTCATTCTTCCTAAAAAATAGGAAATTGCAGCAATAAGAACTTTTCAAAAACACCAAGAAAATTCATTTGTTTTCTCCACAAGTGAAGAAATCATTTTAAGGACTTAAAAATCCTATCATTCCACCATTTTGTGTCATTTTTGCATGGTCATGGCACTCAAAAACATAAAATTTCTCTCTAGGACTGTCAAAACCTAGGTTATTGGATTGTTTTTAGTAAAATGAGCATAAAATCCACAAAACATGAGATCAGACCATAAATGTATATGAAAAAGAAAGGTAATCCAATACCCCATCCAACCATGTATGTTTTAGGGTGCTATAGGTCTGTACCAGGATGTACAAGTGCAAAGAACAACAAAAAATGTAGAAAACTGTGAAAAATAGAGCTAGAACAACAAAAAAAATCATTTTATCTTATTTCCTTCATTCCAAAAGCTTCATATCCTTCTTCCATGACCTGTATGTCATATAAAAAGCATGTTTTACAATATATAACTTCACTCCACTCCATCTAGAAAACTCAAAAAGAAAGGCTAAAAAATAGCCTCTCCACTAAGGCTATCAAAATAGAAAATACTAAACTTAAGAAAAAACTTAAAGAACCTAGTCCTATAATTACCCCCACTACAAAAATGCCTCAAATAGGATTTATTACAATAATAAATGGTCTTTTAAGACCTTATTTTATGTAAAATGCAACACAAAAGCCTAGATTTTAATAATTGTCCATTTTTGACAAATGGTGCTCCTACACCAAGAACTTTCCTCCATCATGTGATAAAATGTGTAACTGACTCATTGGCTTCTTGCTTGATTGTTTAGAATTCTCGTATTCCTGTCACAACTAGTTTGTTTATGTCTTAGGTAGCCACAAACTGATTGATGAGTTTCCCACAAGAGTGGATCGATGCTTGTAGAAGTTGATAGTACCAATCTAGAGCGATACCCTCTAAAGACCTTGGAAAAATCTTTACTACCATCCCATCCCAAGGAAGGAGTTCTCGTACTACCATGACATAATCCTTAATATGAGAATTGGAATCACCCTCTCCTTTAAATTTTGGAAGCTTTAGGAGAGGATGTGGTAGTATGACTTGATGAATGTTGTAGTCAAGAGGCTTTTTTAAACACTCGAGGTATGTTCCTAAGATGGGGTTATGTGGAAAGGGTTTTGTTCCTCCAAATATTAGCCCTTTAGGTGGAGCTTGTTGCATTTGTTGAAAGGGTATGCTAGATTGTTGATATCCTAAAAAAGTTGGATGACTAGATGGCATCATGTTTATGTTTTTAAGATTGGGTGGGATCATTTGTGGTTGATCTTGCATCATAGGAATCCCACCTATTTGATTGAGACTTGTTGTGTTGGATTGTGAAGGCAAGGGAGGCCTAAATTCTTTATTATGTGTATCATGAGAATGGAAGTTTAGATGAGGGGTATTTTGTGTTGGCCCCTAGTTTGAGTTGATCATGTCAATGAAATGATTTCCATGTCCCTAGGTTTTTCCTCAATTTTGTTCAACCCTTCTAGCCTCAAGGGTCTTGATTCGTTGGACCAAAATTTCTATAAGGTCCATGGGTGAGGCTTTGCCCGTTCTTTGAGTTTTTCCACCTTGCAATTGATTGCTTTGCATTGGGGTTTGAGTGACGCTACTTGTTGTTTCTGATGACATTTCACATGTGGACTTTTTATCATGATGTACTATGTGGAGTGATTTTTGTACTTCCTGAGCTTCTTGTATGTTCTTCTCTTGACAACATACTTCATTGTTCATTTTGGTGGCCATTTTTCTATGGCTTGTTATGGGTTGATTATCTTGATGGATCTCAGATTGAATTCTCACTAGTTGTGTTTTAATTTGGACGAGTTGAATGACCATGTTGTCATATGTGGAGTTGTTAAAAACCATGAAGTTGCGGGGCTTCTGTTGGATGCCCTTTGAATTTGAGTCTTTAAAATCTATTTGATCTAAGATCAAATCCATTGGATATAAAGGTGTGTTGATTTCACTAGAGGGGACATTCCCTTAGAATTTTTGTGATTTTATCCTAGATTTTTTATGTATGAAACATGATGAGATGCATAAAAGTTTGAAAGAACCCTGTTGATGATGATTGTTAGTCATAACAACATGCATAAAAATTTGCACAACAAACCTTTATTATCTTGAAAAGTATGATCAATTTGGAATGAATTGATGACTCCAAGGCTCTGTGATCAGGTCATGATTATCTGACGTTACTTAGAGGTTGATGTGCTATACTATTTTCTATTCAAGGGACCTTACACTATTTTGTATTGTGAATTGGTGTTTAAACATCTGGTTATACACTTGCTTCCTATAAATTTACTTCATAAACAAGGTTATTTCCACCGTATTCAACAGATGATGATCATATTTATAAGTTTGATCAATTCTTCTATGCATCAACTATCATGAATTGATTATACTTCAGCACTTATGAAATGAAATTTAAATAATGAGCCTTTAAGCTAATATTTGTGAGATTACTATTATCATCTATGTGTATTTACATGAGATTATCAATTTTGCATGTGATTTTACTCAAATATACTACGGACGTTCAATTTTCTTTGAGATATCTGCATATTTTATGTATTTGCTTAGAATTATCTATGTATTTGCAATTGTGAAGGTGATTTGTAATGAATTTAAACAAATGGATATAAATTATTTCAAATCTTAACTAAATTTAATGAATCTTTAGCTATTGGTTCACATACATTCTAGATACTTTCATGAAAGGAAGAGAATCAGACCATAGGTTCACTAGGATATTCCACAGCTAGCTATAGTTGATGCAAACTTCAAGGTAAAGAATGATAACAATATCCACCAATCGACATGCACTCCAAAGGACGCAATATATCACAGTAAGATATCTAGATGACATTCACAAGATTACTCAGAATTTACGATGATATGTAATCAGATCTTCACTTTCATTAAGTAAACAAAAGACATGTACATTTGCAATCATCTTTGAAATTAGTCCTAAACAACTTTAGCAATCTAACTTCAATTAAGTTTCTAATGAATCTACAATATGCACTCATCTCCTTTTATAGAATAAGGAGAGGAGGCAGTTACAAGTGATCAATGCTCAAGATTTTCCTATCTAAATCAATGGTCAATATCCCTTCTTGGAATGAATCAACACCTGTAGACATGGCACAAGTTTCCAGCTGGCAACTATCTAGTAGAACTCGATCATTTTTCTATTTGGTTATGCATATGACTCTTTCATCATGCATCTTTACTTACTCTTCATCCTCTTCTTTATTTTATTCATCTTCTTCTTCATTTGCATCCTCTTCTTCATCTTCATCTTCATTATTATCACTATCATCTTCATAAAGATCACCCTTTATATGTACTTTGATCACTACCCTGATGGATTCATATAGTTGCACTATTCTTTCAACTTCCCCTCCATCCTGGACTTTGGCCTTTACTACAACATTCTTATGAGAATGAAACTCTGCCTGAAGAGCATTCTATTTGCTCTTTCTGCTATTTAATGTCTCATTCTATGTTTCTACTTTAGATTTCATTCTCATGGATTTATTTATCACATCCTTTGTCAAGTTATGAAGAGGGTCTTTTGCTGCTTGCTTAAAATTTTTATGGAAGGCTTGGACAGCAAAATCAAAATCCTAATTTTCTATTTTTCCTTCTCCTTTGTCCTCTAGAGCCTCCAGGGTGTTTATTTCTTCTACCATGAGATGATGTAGTTTGACACTTATATCTTTGAGCTTGTTGCTGCATCTCCTTAGGATATCACATTTAAATCTAGTATCTTCACACCAAATGTCCAATAACTATGTAGTGTTATTATCTAGTACTTTATTATCCATAAGTATTTTCATGTCTATCCTCCTTATTTCACCCAAAGCATCTAGATGTTTTTCTAACTTGAAGGACCTTCTCCCCACCTCATTTTGTAGCTTGTCTACTTTACTCCTCAGTGCACCAAGAGAATTCCAATTTGATAGGGAGGTTTTAACTACATTCTCTGCCTTGAAAACAAAAGAAACAAACCAATTATCCACTAGCTAAGCCTTATGTTTCATGAGGTCCAACCTCGTTATCTCATCTTGAGATATGATAGTTAGTGGGGTAGCTGTGCTAAGTGGCATATGCTTAGGGTCAATTAACCCTTTAATGAATGAATGTAACTAAGCAATGTACTCTTTGTGTTTCATGTTCTTATCCTTTTCTCTTTTCACTCTCTATGTTAAGGAATCAATAATATCTTTGCCTTCTTGACCTTTCTGATCCTCATTGGCAAAACCTAAATCAATATTTGTTATTTGAAACTCATTGAGGCCTATTTTTCTCTTTTCTTTATTTGCCATTGGTAAGCTACTTGGGCTGTCCTCCTACCTGTGGTAGGATCTCTTCTTATTGCAGAGGTTGGTCTTGCCTTCCTTTTTGGCTTCATCATACTTGTTGAAAACAATGTAGAAACATCAAATTTAGGTACCTCTTCTATCTACTGCAGATTTATTTCTTGTTGCAGCTAGTATGGAATATCACCCATGGGCCTTTGCTGGTCAGTCTGCTTATTTTGAGCATCCTAAGACTCTATATTATGCTCTACCCTCGGTGTTGAATCTTCTTTCCTTAGTTCTTCCTCATGCACATTCTCACGAGGAATCTCTTCCTAAGGCATCTCCTGTTGAGGGGGTTCTTGTAGGGTATGTACATTCTGATCATGCACATCCTCCTGCAATTTATCATCATGTGATTCTTGAATATTTTGATCTGTGTATTGTGTGGCACTTGGTCTTCATGAGAAGATTATGCATTCTGATCTTGGGGATCACCTTGATCACCCTTGGCCACATTCTCTGGTTCCTTTGGCTGACCACCATCTTGTGACATACTCTATTCTTCACCTTTTGATGCATTTGTTTCTTCAAGGCCCCATGCCTCTTCCTTTTATTTTTCTTTTATTTCTCTTCCAGGTGCTGGTGTTGGGTTATCACCTTAATCTGTATTTTTATCAAGCACTTTATCATTCTCTTGATTACTTTTATCAGGCATCTTCTGATCACCCTCCTTTTCTACATTGATTTCTATCTTCTCTTGTTCTAGAGGTGTATTGATTTGCCCTTTATCTTCATCAAGTACTTTCTTATCAGCCTCTTCATGCACACTAATTTCTACTTTCTTAGGCCCCATAGGTGGATCATTATCTCTATTTTGATCTGCATCACCTTGGTAAGCTAAGTCTATTACTGCATGGCCAGTGACCTGATCAACCAAATTGGTCAATCCTATCTATTGGGCTACATCCTCAGGGTCATCTTCTTCAACTTCCTCTATCTCGACCTACTCTTGATGTGTTTCTTTTTGAACCATAGGAGTCCCATGAGGAGTCATCTTTGTATTAGCCACTAGGGTCTCCATCCTTTGAGCAACAACATCTCTAACTATCTCATCATCTGACAAATATACTATATCATCGAGTGGAAGAGGTGGCTCTTTCCTTACCCCATGTCTCTCTTCTCTCTTCTCTTATGCCTTCTCAATTTTAAATTGAATAATATAGGGATGGGAACCTCATGCTGTAGGTTCTTCATAAGACCCAAACCACCTGCACCCCTTAATAAAATAGGATCAACATTCACATTTCCTCTCATTACAGTTTTTTGTTTCTTTTGGGGTGGTATCCGTTACACCCTCTTCCTCTTCTTTGTAATCAACAAATCATCATCTCAAGGTTCCTCATCCAATTGTTTCTCTTCCAATGGTTCCTCTTCCTGTATAATCATAGGGGTAGGATTTGTGACCTTTTTCTTTTGTTTGGCAGGGGTATGAGGTGATGTAGCAGCAGATGTAGATGCCACATCTCCCTTTGGTTGGAGTCTCCTAATAATTACTCCCACTTGTACATGAGCTACCTTCTTGTTTTTACCCTACTGCTTTTCCTCTAAAGTTGGCTACCTCTCTCCATTGGATTTCCTCTTCTTAATGAGAAAGTCATCATATTCTTCAAATAATTCTTGTCTTTTCTTTTTGTTATCCACAGTAAGGGCTACGCCCTTCTTCCTTAACTTAGTGACTTTAGCACTTACCCAACTCTAGGTCAGTTGAATAACCTTCTGCATTATTTGATCAAATGAAGTCACCTCAGGCTGAGTCAAATCAAGAGCTGATATGGTTTCATTATACACTTTCTTGTCCTCATATTCACTGGACATGACCTTTCCATCATCGTTGTGCAATTGGACAGGCACTGGCATGCAATCAAAGGTGTAGATTTGATTGAGAGTGAGCCTCTAGTAAGCCCTTCTCCTGACTTCTGCTTCATCATCACAATCAATCCAATAATCCTCAAGGTGCCTTTGATGTATTTATTTTCCTAGTAATTTCTGCATCCTTCCATATGGGTCATATGACCTAGCTATTGAAAATGGTTGCAAGTGCATTAACTTAATCCTCTAATAGCATCCTTGATAATTTGTCTGTCAGGGCATAAATACCAGCCAATGAAGACTGGAAACAACACAGGTGGAATCTTCCCCTTCTCAATGTGAGCCTCTACTGAGGTCGATATTTGTCGAACAAATTCCATTAAAATGATCCTGTCATTAGGGTATCTAGGCAGTATGAGAGGTTACCCTTCAAAGCCTTCTATTCTCATATATGAAAATGTAGGGAACTGGATAAACCAAGCCCCATATTTGTAAATAACAGCTTGGGCTTCCATACTTAATCTTTTTGTTCTATCTTGCTCCATGGTTCTGACCAAATGCTTAGGAAAGGAGTCATTCACCATCTTATAATTTTGGAGGGATTCCCTCCTACTCAACTGTGGGTAATCTTCCCATATGTTTACATCACCAGGGTTGTTTCCAACCCTACCTACTATTTGTAACCCATTAAATGTTCGTCTAAAGGCACATGCATATACAACATAAGAAGTCATATGAAACATGCACATCTGGCCAGCAAGCCTTCTCATTCCCTCATCTAAACTATCACTTATGATTTTAGCCCAGAGAGGCTTGTCATCAGAGTATTCCAACATTCGGATAATTCCATACATCTAATTTTTGAAGTTTCTAGCATGCTATCTTCCTGTCATTCTACTAAGCATGACCATCATGTACTGATATTCTTTAGCAAAACCAAATTTAAATAGGTATACTAGCAATTTAGCAAAGGCCTTATATGTACTGCTCTTGGATCTCCACTGGTACATGACCCTCTTGGCTTCTTTCTCATTACCACAACATTCCTTTTCTAACCTTCTTAGGCTCAATCTAACCACATCCGACCCTATAGGCAAATTAAATGTAGAGGTGATACCTTTAATTAAGAAATATGCATACACCTTGCCATGCTTCTCCACTCTTCTGGATTCTAGATTATAGTTCCGTGCACACTCAACCACTAATTCAGTAGCCTCCATGGCATATGGAAATCCTCCTACATGCCAC
This sequence comes from Cunninghamia lanceolata, assembly GCA_027924645.1. Classification (NCBI taxonomy): domain Eukaryota; kingdom Viridiplantae; phylum Streptophyta; class Pinopsida; order Cupressales; family Cupressaceae; genus Cunninghamia; species Cunninghamia lanceolata. Next base: position 4,956,200 of record BSBN01001032.1, on the reverse strand, counting down.
ATCCCTGAGGAGTATATTCTTTGAAGTATAGAGTTTCCACTTCCATTATCTAATCTTCTCATCCATGCATCTAGGTCTGTATTTCCTTGATGTGTGTCATTTACCATCCCATACCTAAATCCTACCCCTTCGGGCTGTAAGAACATGGGCTTCAAGAACTCTGTATCAAACCTATTCCTTCTGATTGCCATTAATTCCTATGATAAAGCCATGCATTTCTTACCCTAACAGGTTTGTATGCAACAAGGTTCAAGGATCACATACATTCCATAGTAGTAATTCTATTATTCTAACTCATTACATGCATCACCATGCTGATTAACTTAGCAAAACCCATTTTTACCTCATGATTCACCGTAAACAACAAAGGAGAGGGTTTCAAATTTACTTACTTGATAATCACTTTCCTCTTCTACTATATGAGTGATAACAGTATGACTGTGACTATGATGTATTTTGCTGTTTCATTCTGTCAAGATGCGGATCTTGTTCCATTTGCAGGTGACTATGATGCTTTGACCTCCAGAGCTCTATATTTTTTGCTTAAATGTAGGGTAAATGTGAATAAACCCCAAAATTTACCTTTTAACTTATCAATACGACAAATTAGAGCACAGTTAATACCTTCCGTTCAAGCCTATTGATCAATACATGGCATTACGTGGATGTTTGACAAGTGGCGGGCTTACATTTGAAATTTGAGAGTGTGACCTACTGCTAGGTTTGCATTTAATGTAGAGGGTGATCTCTTAGAAGATTGGGGATATTTAAAAAAAATGACACTCCATCGAACATACGGTAGTGATATCACCATAGATATGGTCAACCTTCGACCAATAATCGAGATTAGGTCACCTTACCTTTGTTGGGAATTAAAGTGTCTCAACCTTGGTAATTCCTTGTATTTATTTATTTATTGCCTATTGTATTAATTGGATGCAAATCCTATGTTGTCATATTGTGGGAGTTGGCAATATGATGTGTCATCCTACATGGCATATGACCACATGTATTTTTGTCCTCACATGAGGATATAGGCATCCCACTAAGTGGTAGGAATATTTTTCCATGTGTCAGCATCTTGGATGTTGTGTAAGGGAATATTGACCATAACGGTCATGACAGATTCCTATGATGCAGTTATGACATGTAAGAGTTGGAAATAGGAGATCCTATGATAGGTGAAGACATGTCTCGAAGAGCATCTTTAAAAAAGGCATCTTTGGGTGCCCCAAGGTGGATTTTGACATGTTGTAAGAGAATATGCTATTTATAGACTTTGTATGATGGATTCTCTTATAGTTATAGGTTATGATAGCTACGACAGATTCTATGATGATTGTAAGAGTCATAAGAGCATCTGTCATATCCCATTTTGGAAATAGGTGACCTCCTTGGGATGGGGTGACTTGACAAGTATCAGGAGCATCCTACTGTGTTGGACAAGTGTCCATAGGCGTGGGTTTTGGGCCATGAGGCCATGTTGGACGCCCATCCCAATGTGGAGCCATTTTTGCCTTGTATTTGTTATATAAACAGGTGCTTTGAAGAGGAGAGGTATTATGGGTTTGACAGGTACTGTTATGCTATCAGTTTGTCTCCAAATACAAGTGTCAAAGACTCCTATAAGAGCATTGGCTTTGTGATTGTATTGTAACCTTATTTGCTTACATAATACATTTGGGCTGTGTTTTGGAGTGTGGGGTTTTTCACCTGATAAGGGTTTTCCCAACATATATCTTGTGTCTCACTTTCTGTGTGTATGTGTAATGCTGCAATATCTCCATTGTTGTTGTTAACATTATGTAATTGTAAGGATTAAATTGAATTTGCACTCTTCTCTCCTCATTAGATTAGTGTAGGAAGTGATTTCCGCACACCTAGCTTCCTTTCAGTTGGTATCAAAGCCTGACCAGTTTTAGTCTTAGCTATTGGGTAAGGGTTTTTTGAGTTGATCTTAAGTTGAGTGGGAGTCTGTGTAGAGTATTTTGTATCTTGTTGCAGGAAGGAGATGTCAACCACTTCTGGAAGAGTAGAGGTGGAGAAGTTCAATGGCACAAATTTTGAGTTGTGGAAACTCAAGACGGAGGACCTACTTGTTGATCATTACCTATGGGAAACCATTGATGGTACTAAACTTGTGGCAAAGTCACAAGGTGATTGAGGCCTCAAGGATCAGAAGGCTAAGGGTCTCATAAGGCACTATCTAGGTGACTCTGTCCTATTGAATATCCATGAAGAGAAGACCGTGAAAACTCTTTGGAAGAAGCTAGGAGATTTTTATCACACCAAGTCCTTGGTGAACAAGCTCTTTTTGAAAAAGTTGTTTTCTCTTAAGATGAAAGACAAAGGATTTGTTGTAGACCATATGAATTCTTTCAACATGATTGTTGCATAGTTGACATCCATGGGTGTGAAGATGGATGAGGAGGATCGGTGTATGACCCTACTTTGTTCTCTGCGAGATTCGTGGGATCATCTTGTTATGGCTATTGGAAGCACCACATCCACATTTACAATGGAAGAAGTGGTATCTTCATTGTTATCTGAAGAGATGTGGAGAAAGTTTTATGAGGTAGCCAAAGAGGCTCTTGCAGTTTGTGGAAGACCCAAAGAGAAAGGGAAGAAGGACAAGAAAAATGACAAGGGCAGATCCAAATCCTATGGGAGTTCTAAATTTCCTAGAAAGTCCAAGGCTCTCTATTGGAACTATGGTAAAACTAGGCATTTTTGAAAGGAATGCAAAAGAGGAGAAGAAAAAAAAGAAGAAAGCTCCTGATTTAGATTCTAACAAGTCACAAGATGATGGTGATGCCTTCATCACAGCCCTGGCCACCCATGCATCTGATGATGTGTGGTTGATTGATTTTGGTGCATCATTCCACATGACCTCACATCGAGACTAGTTCACGAAGTATGAAGAGTTCGATGGTGGAAGAGTGTACCTGGGTGATGATTCTCATCTCAAGATTGTTGGTCATGGAAGAGTCTCAATTTGATTCCCTGATGGATGAGTGAAGGGGATCACTAGAGTTATGCACATTCCAGGCCTTGCATGGAACCTGCTTTCTGTAAATATGTTGAATGATGCAGGTGTGCAGGTTGTCTTTTCGAAGGACGGATGGAAGATGACTAGAGGATCTATGGTTCTTGCAAAGGGTACTTGGAGAGGTACTTTATTTCAGTTGGAGGCATGCACTTCATAGTGTAATAGTTCTTCTGACTTGAAGAAATGAGCTGCAATCACTTCATCCACACCATCTAAACAAGCAGCGAAGAAATCTGTTGTAACTAGTTTTGATGGTAGTGCACATACTTTGGAAGCTAAGCTTCCTACTGAAAATACTATGTTATGGCATTTGAGATATGGTCACATTGTTGAGAAGGGTCTATGTACTCTAAAAAATAAAAACCTTATTGAGGGGTTAAATGATTGTAATCTCTAGTTTGGCTTTTGTGAACATTAAATTTATGGAAAGCAAAACTGTGTTTAGTTTTACTCTAGTTCTCACAAGTCTTCTGGTGTATTGGATCTTATTCATTCTGATGTGTTTGGTCCTGTTAATGTTCCTTTGATTTCAAAATTTGTATATTTTGTATCTTTCATAGATGATTATAGTAGAAGGACATGGTTTTATTTTATCAGAAGCAAGACTGAAGTCTTTAGTCAATTTAAGGAGTTTAAAGCCTTTGCCAAAAATCAGACTAGTAAAAAGATTAAGTGTTTGAGAACTGACAACGATGGTGAGTTTTGTTTGATAGAGTTTGATAAGTTTTGTAAGGATCAAGGGATTGAAATATATAAGACAACTCCATATACCCCATAGAAAAATGGAGTTGTAGAGAGGATGAACATGACATTGATGGATAAGGCTACGCATATGCTTAGTGGAGCAAGCCTCGAACAAAAGTTTTGGGCTGAAGCTGTTGCCACTACTTGCTATCTAGTAAACAGATCTCCTACATTAGTTCTTGTTAGTAAGACACCTATGGAGGTGTGGTCTGGTAAGAAGCCTTTAGTTAGACATCTTCATCTTTTTGGTTGTGAGGCATATGCACATGTGCCTAAGGAGAAACGGTCTAAATTGGAGCACAAGGTTGTTAAGTGCATCTTCATTGGCTATGGTGTCAGTGTGAAAGGATACAAGTTTTGGGATCCTGTGGTTAAAAAATTGTTGTATAGTAGAAGTGTTATCTTCAGAGAGCTAACACCTTCTTCCATTGTTCTATAGCCAGAACAGACAGAAAAGAAAGAAGATGTGGTTCAGTTTCCTTCTACCCCTAAAAAGACAGAACAGATAGACCCTGTGAGACCTGATGATGAGGAGAGATCTAGCATCTCTGAAATCTCAGAAGAAGTAGAACCTCAACCTCAACCATTAAGGAGGTCTACACGAACAAGAAAGCAACCTGATAGGTTTGGTTATGCATTACTTGATTCTAGTTGTGCTTTTGCTTTACTTACTAACACTGATGAGCCTAGAACTATGAAAGAGGCTATGGGCATGAAAGATACAGGTTCCTGGAAGGAGGCCATGGAAGATGAGATGGCTTCTTTGGAAAAGAATAAAACATAGGACTTGGTTCCTTTTCTTGATGGACGGAAACTTGTTAGATAAAAATGGGTGTTCAAGAAGAAATTCGGTGCAGATGGCAGTGTTGAAAAGTACAAGGCTAGATTGGTTGCAAAGGGGTACTCACAAGTGGAGGGAATTGATTGTGGTTAAATTTTCTCTCCTGTTGCAAACCTGACATCCATTCAATTTCTGTTATCTCTTGTAGCTACTTATGACTTAGAGGTAGAACAAATGGATGTGAATACAACTTTCCTTCATGGTGATTTGGAGGAAGAGATTCACATGTCATAGCCAGAGCATGAAATAGAGAAAGGTAAAGAAAATATGGATTGCAAGTTGAGAAAGTCTTTGTATGGTTTGAAGTAGTCTCCTAGGATGTGGTACTTGAAGTTTGATGCCTTTGTGTTTTCAATTAGATATCTTAGATCAAAATCAGGTCATTGTGTGTATTACAAGTTTGATAATGATCGCATTGTCATTATTGCATTGTATGTTGATGATATGCTGTTGATTGGAAATGGTAAGAATATGATTTTTGATTTGAAGTATCTGTTGTTAGCATAATTTGAGATGAAAAATCTTAAGGCAGCTAGGTACATTCTAGGAATGGAAATCAGAAGAGACAGAGCCAACATAAAACTTTGGTTAAGCCAGAGTAACTATGTGAAGATCGTGTTGGATAGGTTTAGCATGGCAGATTGTAGACCATTGTGTGTTCCTGTTTCATTGGGGACAAAGTTATTTGTTAGTGATTGTCCAAAATCTCCTAGTGAGGTGGAGGACATGAGCAGAGTACCTTATCCTAGTGCTGTTGACAGTTTGATGTATTCCATGGTCTGCACAAGACTAGACATTGCCCAAGCAGTGGGAGTCCTTTGTCGATTTATGGCTAATCCTGGATAGGTACATTGGGATGTAGTTAAGCAAGTGTTTAGATATTTGAGGGGTACTTCTGAGTATTCCATTTGCTATCATGGAAATGCTATAGGACCTCTGCATTCAGTTTGTATTCATGGATTTGTGGATTCTAATTGGTCAGGTGACATTGACAGTAGGAGATCAATTAGTGCCTATGTGTTCACTATGTTTGGTGCTATAATTAGTTGGATGAGTAAGCGACAACCTATGGTTGCTTTGTCCACTACAGAAGATGAGTACATGGCTACAACTCATGCTTGTAAGGAATCCATTTGGATTAAGAGATTGTGTTCAGATAATTGTGTTGATGCAGGACAGATTACGATCAGTTGTGATAGTCAGAGTGTGATTTCCCTTGCAAAAAATCTAACTTTCCATGCCAGAACAAAGCATATTGATGTTCAGTTTCACTTCATGTGAGACATGGTAGAGGATGGGAAGGTAAATTTGGAGAAGGTAGATACTTTGAAGAATGTTGCAGATGCATTGACAAAACCAGTGGGCATAGAGAAGTTCAGATGGTGTTCGGAGTCTATGGTTCTCTCAGCCTATAGTAGTTAAATCTTGTTAAATCTATTGGCTCTTACAAGGTGTTCAACAAGTGGGATAATGTAGGGAATTAAAGTGTCTCAACCTTGGTAATTCCTTGTATTTTTACATTATATTTATTTATTCATTGCCTATTGTATTAATTTGATGTAAATCTTATGTTGTCATATTGTGGGAGTTGGCACGATGATGTGTCATCCTACATGGCATATGACCACATGTATTTTTGTCCTCACATGAGGAGATAGGCATCCCACTTAGTGGCAGGAATATTTTGCCATGTGTCAGCATCTTGGATGTTGTGTAAGGGAATATTGATTGTAATGGTCATGATAGATTCCTATGATGAAGTTATGACATGTAAGAGTCAGAAATAGAAGATCCTATGACAGGTGAAGACATGTGTCGAAGAGCATCTTTGAAAAAGGTATCTTTGGGCACCCCAAGTTGGACAATGACATGTTGTAAGAGAGTATGCTATTTATAGCCTGTGTATGATAGATTCTCTTATAGTTGTAGGTTATGACCGCTATGATAGATTCTATGATGGTTGTAAGAGTCGTAAGAGCATCTGTCATAGCCCATTTTGGAAATAGGTGACCTCCTTGGGATGGGGTGACTTGACAAGTGTTAGGAGCATCCTACAATGTTGGACAAGTGTCCATAGGCGTGGGTTTTGGGCCATGAGGCCATGTTGGATGCCCATCCCAATGTGGAGACATTTTTTCCTTGTATTTGTTATATAAACAGGTGCTTTGAAGAGGAGAGGTATTACAGGTACTGTTATGTTGCCAGTTTGTCTCCAGATATGAGTGTCAAAGATTCCTATAAGAGCATTGGCTCTGTGATTTTATTGTAACCTTATTTGTTTACATAATACATTTGAGTTGTGTTTTGGAGTGTGGGGTTTTTCACCTGATAAGGGTTTTCCCCACGTATATCTTGTGTCTCTCTCTTCTATCTCACTTTCTATGTGTATGTGTATTGCTGCAATATCTCCATTATTGTTGTTAACATTCTGTAATTGTAAGGATTAAATTGAATTTGCACTCTCCTCCCCTCATTAGATTAGTGTAGGAAGCAATTTCCACACACCTAGCTTCCTTTCAACCTTTGTTAATAAATCGTGATAATATATCATGTTTATATGACCCAAGGGTTTGCCACGTGGCATGATTAGATTGGTCACTATGAAACTAGGCATATCATGTCATCAAGGTCAATATGAGGGATATATGAGAATATCGAGGTCATTTAACATTTAGGAAATATCACCCCACTCAAGAATACAAGAGTGATGTCAGAATTTTATGAGCCTTTGAAATTATTCCAAAAAATGACGTCACGGTCATATTGGTTATAGTCAGGGATATTTTGAAATGTGACCCTCTCGGGTCTAGATCTTGATGACATCATCATCTTATCCTGTCTTCTTTGTTACCGAGTTAGGATGATGTCATCATCATGTTGGGAATATGATGGATGTTTGGGAATGTGACCCTACGGGCGCTAAGCAACTTGATGACATCATCATCAGGATGAGTTATTTTATCTATCGAAACATGATGATGTCATGGTCATGTTTACGAAGGGTGATATTAGCGAAGGGTGATATTTTATAATATGACTAATATTTAGAAATATGACCCTTCGAACATAAGCATGCGGGTTTTGATGGGCATATTCCTTATAACACTTGAGTTTGACATTCACATATCAGGGAACATATGGGCATTGGGTGATCTTCTTATGTCTGGGTCATCTTAACGAATATGACTGATATATAGAAATATGACCCTTTAAACATAAGCATGCAGGTTTTGACGAGCATATTCCTTATAACACTTAAGTTTGACATTTTCATATCGGGGAACATATAGTCATCGGGTGATCTTCTTATGTTCAGGTGATCTTAATGAATATGACTGATATTTAGAAATATGACCCTATGGGAAACATCTAGGTTGACCAAACTTTGACTTAGCTTAACCTTTTATCCTTAAACAATATCAAGGTGATCCAAAAGGCAAACCCACTTAGAATTTTGTATTCTTTCAGATTATGAGGTTTGTGACAGCAAATTCTAATTTTGATGATTGACCAATCCTTTAGAGCACATGCATAAGCAAGGGTGATACACTTAACTAACTTTTGCCAAGCCACCCAAAGCAAGTAAATAAGAAAAAGCAAAAAGTTGGGTCCCTATTTTGCTAAGGAAAAATGGGGCATGTTGTGTAACCACACAACAAACCCATCCCAAAATGATTTTCTCTTCACGTCGGGTTCACCAAAATATGTATGATCAAAATCATGACTCGGTGACCTCGGGGTCGGTTGAGTCAGTTTTGGTGTGCACATGGACCCTCTCTCTTTGCCATGGGATGAACCACCACGTCACTCCCACTCTCGTGGAAGTAGCCAGTCAAGAGGAAGCAAGACACAGGGGTAGTCTGGCTCGTTGGGGAGCTAGACTTCACAGAGAGGGGTCGGCCAGTCTTGGGGCCTATGTTGTAGTGCGCTTGTGTGGATGTGGTGTTATGTGACCATAGTTGTAGAGATAACTATATGAACTGAAGGGTCACTAGTCATCGTTCTCCTATTGGGGTTTTAGATGTTCCAACATTGTGTGGGTAGGCTATTGTTCTCGTTGATGATTAACTATCATTCATGTTGTTCGATGAATGCTTGTTGTACTAAGAGTTGTCTAAATCTCTCTTGTTGTTATTGAATGACTAGTGGGTCTTGTTGCGGTCTTGGGTGTCCATCTCCTCTATCTCGTTAAGGATTGCCCTCACCCACTCACCTCTCAATTTAGGGCACATTTGTGAGCTGAGATAAGAGATAGGTGGTTTAAGCTAACCTTGACTTGACCTAGGGTTTCGAATTAGGGTTTGTGAGACCTAAGGTTTGAATTTGCATTGACTTGGTTTGACCTTGTGATGGAATCAAGGGGTTTGACCAATGTTTGATTGTAGTTGACCTTGTGTTGGGACCAAGGGTTTGCGAACCTTCTATGTTGCTAATTTTTTTGTTCTTTTTTGGATTTTATGAATGCAAGCCTATATGAATGCAAAACTTCTTTTTGTGCTTTTTTATTTTTGGAAATCAAAAGTGCTTTTTTTTAATCTAAGAATTACAAAATGTATGAAATCTATGATGAAGTTATCTAATGCAATGTAGTCTACGTCTTTGTTTGTTTTCTAAATAGATGGATCAATTAATCTAAGAAAGGGAAATTGCTTTTAATCTATGAACTTGGAAAGTGAAACTAATTTAACAATGCATATCTACTTAGCCTATCAAGGAAAATGCAAACATGTATTTTACTTATCCCAAGAGCAAAGTTTTGATTATCTAATTACTATGAAATGAAAAGAAAGCATAAAGGAATCTGTAGATGCATGGGCCTCCACTACCCTCAGAAATCCTTGTAATGGCAACCTCAAATCTTCTTGTAGCAGTGGGGTGATCCTCTTGGTGACAAGATGAAAATGGAAGCAAAAGAAGTTTTGAAGCTTTGAAAAGAGAGCTCAATGAGAGCTTTGATTAGCACTGTGGCTTGATGTGAGTAGTGTATGGACATGAATGATCTTTTAGAAAAGCTAAGTGAGATAACAAACAAAATCAAAAGGCTCCTATGTCCTTTATCAACATGAGAGTGCTTGATCTGGAGAGCAATAACCTGCAAGAGCTGTGTGCACAAATGACATTGCCTCCCAAAAGGGGGAGCTTTGAAGCTATGCAATAATGAAAGCTTGGAATCTTTGGAAAACTAAAGAAAGCAATGAAGAAATAGGCTCAAAGGCCTATGAAGAAGTTTGAAAAATTTTGTGAAGAAGGGAAGAGCATTCTCCAACTTGGAAAATAATGAAGAGGGGAGGGGTATTTATAGGTTGGAAGAGGTCATGAAAGGTGGAATTGATTGAGAAGTTAACTCAATTTGATTTAAGATTTAAGAGGCTTGATTGAGGAGTGAACTTGATTGATTAGGGAGTGATGAAGCAATGATAACTTATCACTAAAGAAGAAATGGAGTCAGAAGAATGCATGGGAATGCATGAATTGTTAAATAAAGATGAAATAGAGATAATTATGCATGTGTGGGTGCATGAAATAGTTAGCTCTATCTTTGGCATGAAATTTCATGCAAACATGAAGAAAATAGGTGAAAACATAGCTATTTTGATTATAGACATGATAAAACCCCCTCTAAACAATCCAAAGGGAAAGATACCCCTAAACCCAAGGGGAGTCAAGCAAAGTCATAGGAGGAGGTGGTCATGGGTCTTTATTCCCCTTAGAAGAACTCCATAAATAAAAGGGATAAGGCCTCTGCTAAAAGGAACATGGAGGAGGATATGAGCTAGTCTAGCAAAAACCCTAAAGGGGTTCAAACTGATGTAAGTGCCAATTACATTGTGGAGGACAATATTTTTTTTTATATGGATCTACTTGTTTCCCCTACCCAACCCCAGTCAAAGGAGAAGGGAAAGGTTGTGTCAATTGGTGCTAAAGGCAAGAAATCTGTTAGTGTGAGAAGGTTGATTAGAATAGAAAGAATTCAATTTCCTAGTCTCAAGAGTGTTATTTCTAGTGATTCCCAGTCTGATGATGAATACAGGGAGGAGGGGGATAATGAGACCACAAAGGTTTCTAACCGAGGGAGACAAAAATAGCCCATTCCTTGAAATGAATGAGATTGATTATGAGGAGGATTTAGATGGTATGCATGACCCTATTCAAATGCTACATGTTGGTAAGGAGGGAGAGACTTCTATTGGGGAGAAGGGATACGATCTATGTATGCATACTGCCAATGTGGTGACTTCCCTCAAAGCTAAGATTTTTTAGTTGGAAATTAATTGGAAGGTGTTGGCCCATTTTAGCACCAAGGTGATGCACCGGTATGCTACTACTCTTTTGGTATTGTAGGACATGGAGCTTAAGAAGCATGGGTTTGGGGTTGACTACATGGGTCATTATCAGGAAATCTATCAATTCCTCATCAATGACTGGGCTAAGATTTTCTAGTAGAGTTGTGGTCTTTTGTCTATTTTTTTGGTTTTTTATTATGTTTTTAACTTTGTTTCGTTGTTTGTATGTTGATGCAGTGTTATTTCTAGCTGGCTGGGGCCTTTTTTGTTGAGCCCTTGGGGTAGTTTTTGTAAATGGATCAAGACCCTCTTTTCCTCCTCGCTTAATCAAAAACATCCTTTCATCTTCCACTAAGATCACATACTATTTCAGTTCAAATAGATAATTCTCATATGAATTCACAATCATGCCAAACTATTGAAGCTCATAGAACTCATCTGCACAACTTTGTCTGAAATACTTAGAAAGATATTAGGAATGAAACCACTCTAGAAAGGTCTCTAATGTGACTGTAGCTATATCTAGGTGATGTTTTTGTTCATTTTGGTTCCACCAAGTAGAAGAAAATCTTTGTAAATGCATGATGGCACATTGAGCCTTGGTATTACAACCATAGGAATGCATCACAAAATACCTATATAGGGACAAGAGATTATTAGCCTATGATCCTTCCATAGATCCTTCAAATGTGGCTAGGTTAGCTCACAAAAGATTTCTCATGTGATTCATAATCACACTATCCTCATCCACTAGCTATCTATCTTGTTGACAGGGAACATCTTGGAAGGGTACTTACTCCACTCTAGACCAACACAGGATCCTAGAGCATTCCCTTTCACCATATCTATGAAAACGCTCTACCCTTTCTTGAGAAGGGTGATAGTTACTAGAAAGAATTCCCTCCTGTCAAGGTTAACCTAGCCAAAATCTTCTAAAGAAGGACCACCACCTATAGTGCACCTAAAGGATCTTTAGGTTAATCTTTTATTATAACATGCAAAAGTTCACTCAAAATATCTAGTGACACTCAATTAAGGTTTACATTTCCTCCCTGGTGAGTGTGGTAAGTCCTAGGAGGCATCTTCCATAACATAAAGTTGTATGAGTTAGCACATACATGATAATTAATGGTTTTTAAGATAGTGGTCACTTGGAAGAGATTATATATGCTTCTATGGAGGTCATGAGCATATTGGAGTTTAGTTGAGATAGAAAGGTGTTAACATTTCTAGTTCATGTATTTGTTTGAATTTTCCTTCACTCTTGCAAGGTGTCTCAACCTTGCACTCCTAATATTTACTTTTCTTATTTATTTTGTATTTATTTATTATTTGTCCTCACATGGGAAGTGGGGCAACCCACTTTGAGGTGGCACTCCTTTCCACATGTTAGCATCTTGTGATGTGTGTAAGAAGTTGTCAGAGCATCTAATGTCATTATGACATTGTAAGATGTGTGAGTTTCTTATGACAAGATGTGTGAGTTACATATGATAGATTCTATGACACATGTAAGAGCATGATTATAGGGAGTTACAAAGTGGACCAAGAATCTTGATCTTCATTATGATGTCTAAGACGAATCTATGACATGTTAAGAGGTGTAAGAAAGTATATTTGATGATGTGTAAGAAGTAGGCTGTCATTTTTAGACTTAGGGAGTTGTTATTTTATCCTCTAGTGGGTTATTTGTGTCCTCTAGTGAAGTTGGACACCCAAGTTCATGAGAAAGGTCTTGAAGGTTCTAGAAAGATTCTTGTAACTCTTGGGAATTGCAAGCACCAAAATCATACACAGCCTCCATGAGGACCCCAATGATGAGTCATAATCCTTGTCACATACATGTAAGCATGAAATAACATCCTCTCAGCAACAATTCTCTTGGTGAGGTGTCTTTTCTTCCACCTTGTGTTGTTTCCCCTTTGTCATTTCTTCTGCCTTGTGTCTTATTTCCTACGCTTCTGAATTAGTCCCTAAGCCTTGTATTCATCTATTTGTTGTAATTTAAATTTCCCATCCATTATTTCTTCCTCACCCATCCAACTCACCTTCCAATTGGCTACAAAACTTTTTAGGGCTTGAGAGACTGACAAGATACCCTAAGAAAAATGGTCTAAAAGTATTATTTCATGACACTTTCAAGAAAAACTAATGGAACCATTGCCTAGCTCTCAAAAAGTCACACACTTTCAAAAAACAACACCCAAAAAGGAGTTTGTATGTGCCTAAACAAGCCCCAAGAAGTTCTATGACCAATTCAGAAAAAACTGTTTCAGGGTCGCCCCCTATTAGTTCAGGATCACCCCCGAGTGACCCAGGGTCACCCCTAGGTGATTTGGACTGATGAAAGGGGTGAACCAGATAATTTTCATCATTTTGACTTATTTATGGAGCATGATGGCTTTCTTATCCCTCCAAAATCATTTTCCAACTATCAATTTTCACCTAGAGCCCTAAGCAATAGGATCTCCCCTTGTGCAACAGGATCTCCCCCAAGTGACCCTATTGTACAATAGGGTCACCCCTAGGAAACCTTGACTGGTCAAAGGGGTGACCCATGGGTCACCCAGTCATCTTTTCAACTGCAGAAAAACTCAAGTTTTTAACTCAAAATAGCTATAGTGTGTGCTTTTGGATTAGACTGTGTGCAGCTTTTTTAAATAAAAAAAAGATGTTTCAGATCACACTCTGTGATCCATCATCACACTCTAACTCATCATGGACTGTAGAGAGTAGGTAAAAAGGAAAGATAAGAAAAATCTTGTGCTTAAAATGGTTAAGGAGTGCACAATGGTAATGGAAGTAAGACCTGAATCTCCCTTCCAAAGTAAAGACTTCATAATAACAAAACATACCTTGTCCTAAGGGTCAAGTAACTTCTCTCTTTCAAAGCCCCCCTACAATTTAACTGGATGCTCACCTTCCTTGAAGAAGATGGTCATGTAGTTAGTGTCGGACACCTTTCTCTATCTTTGAACCTTCTTACCCTTACAACTCATCCCTATGGCCTACACAATAACCTCCTCATTCACTTCAAAACCTACTCCACCAAGTTGAACTTGGCGATGGTCCCATGACTCTACAAATTTCCTGGAGAGATTCTCATCAAACCTATTTAATCCTTCAAGAAATGTTCTCACCCATCCTTCATTACAAATGTGGCATAGAGTGCCATCTTGTTTGACCTCTTCATAGGAAATGGGTTCAGTTCTAACCCTATTCCCTCCCATTCTCACAATTTTAGTCCCCAAAAAAATAAAGCGTTGGCTATAAGTGTAGAGGACAAGAGCTAATGTAAATAGAAACTAACTGTTCATTCTTTGTCTTTTCAAAAAACTTGAGAACCCTCATTTGTAATTTTCATAATGGTTGTCTCTCGAATCTTCCCCATCCACATGTATGAAATAATGATAAGCAAGCTTCCTTTGGATTGAACTTGAATGATGAATTGTGCCAAGGAGATACTTCATGCAAAATCGTACTGCCAAATAATTATATCCTACCCACTACCCATGAGAAATATCCACTCTATCATGTTGAGTCACCTTAAATCCACCCACATCAACTGCCTAGTCATCCAATCAACCTTAGCTTATTTATTCCCTTTATTATTAATATTGTTGGAAGTGAACTTAGTGGTAGGAAGCTTCTTAGTCCAACATCTCTAGCTTAACACTAATAAGAAAAGGGGAGCCAAAATAATTCCAATCATTATATGCCATGAGGGTTTAGGTCTTTAGAGAGGAGGGTTTGATAATTGTGATAGATATTCCCAATATCCCTCAAACATTGTCATGAGTTGAGGTTAGTACCAAGGTTGGCCATGACATCGACCACTTTATTACCTTCGTTGAAAATGTGGGATACTTCATACCCCTCCAGCCCACTTAAGATACCTCTAATATCATTACTAATGTCAACAAGCTTCCAACCTAGGTTAGCAAAGCTGAAGACTACATCCACCATAAGTTTAGAATCCCCTTCAACCTAGAGCTTCTTGATACCCCAAAGAAACTACCAATTTGACTCCCAAAAGCATTATTGGACTTAACTCTTAATTCCCCTATGAAAGCAGCTAGGAATTCACCCTTATCTAATCTTATTATTCTTCCACTACTAGTAGGTCCTGGGTTTCCTTTCATAGCCCCGTCAAAATTCAACTTACATCACCTAGCTCAGGGAAGTCGCCGATGGGTATTAGCCCAAGATAACTATTTAGATCTATCCACTTTGGTTAAATCCATAGAAATATCACACTTTTTCACTATACTTACCTCTAGAGGACTAGCAAGGGCTTCTAGAGTTTTTAAGTTATAGGTGGACAAATTCTCTAAGAGAAGCTTAGAGATAGAATGGGAGACTTCAAGCGAGGTCCTAACAGTATTCCTGAAGATTCTATTATTCCTTTCTTTCCAAATACACCACCCTAAATAGGGGGGGTATTTGTCTCCAAATCTCCTTAACAATTAGGTAGGAGAAGGGGGAATGCCACTCATTAACCAAAGTAGTCAGTTTCTCATTCAAAACCTAATCAATGCCCAACTTCTACATAGTTTGATCCCATATATCCTTAGCAAAGTCACAGTGAATGAGTAAGTGAGTGACATATTTCTCTTCTTTTTGACAAAGAATACACCAATTAGGGATTTTGAACCCCCGCCTTTAAAGATTGTTGATGGTTAGAATCCTATTGTGATTCACCACCCACCAGAAAAAGTTTATTTTAGGGATCAACGTATGATTCTAGAATTTGGACTAGAACCTATCCTCACCCAGGTCTAATAACAGATCGTAAGCTATTCTGATAGTGAAGATACCCCCATGGTCTCTATCCCAAATATATTATCCTCTCTAGGAAAAATAGAAATTCTATATTTCTACAACTCCCTTTGAAGATCACTAGCAACAAGTTCCAAATCACTTTGGTTAAGACATCTATCCAAAAAGCTCTTCCATTGGCTCAGAAAGCCATCCTGAATGTAATTAGACACCAAAGTACTAAGAAAGTTACTAGATAGATTAGCCAGTCTACCAAAGGATTGGAGAGCTATAAGAGATTGGTCCATTAACCATCTATTCTCCCAAAATCTGATGTCTCTACTATTACCAAGCTTCCATTTGATACTTTTCTAGAGCAGACTTCTAGTTTTAAGGAGGCTATTCCAAATCATGATACCTTTAGGAATACCTTGCTATGAAAGGAACTTGCTCTCTGGGATGCCTCTATGATATTTGGCCTTCATAATAATTCCCCAATCCTTATTATCTTTTATGTGGCTCCCACCGACCTTATCAACTAGGGCCTTATTAGTCAAGTGTATTTTTATGATGCCAAGTCCCCTCTGAGTTTCAGGAAGGCAAACCTTGTCCCAGTTAACTAGAGCTATTCTTTTTTTCTCTTAAACTCCAGTCCAAATAAATTTCCTCTAGATATGTTGAAACTTCTCAGCTAGGTACATAGGAATCTTGAAGAGACTAAGGAAGTAAATAGGTATACCTTGGAGGGAAGCTTTGAGGAGCTAGAATTTTCCTACTTGACTTAGGAGTTTTCCTTTCCACCTAGCCATCTTCTTATGAACTCTTTCCAGAACTGAATCCCATAAAGATGGTGTGACATTTTTGACCATTAAGGGGAGCCCAAGGTAAGTAGCAGGAAGTTGAGCACAAGAGTAGCCCAAAATAGCCTTAATTTTCTATTGCCGATCCAAGGTAGTGTTGAAGAAATAGATTTGGCTCTTTTCATAATTAATGCTTTGGCTCAAAACAACCTCATATTCATTCAATAATTATTTCCACCTCCTAGCCTCCACCACTAAGGCAATACTAAAGAGAATGGTATCATCCAGAAATTGTTGAATAGTTGAAGGTAGGATTGTAGTAGCTAGTTTTATACCTTTTAGATTACCCAAGATTAACATCTTCATCACAGTCCTTCCAAGAACTTCAGCCATCAAGATAAAAAGATAGGGGGATAGAGGGTCCCCTTGCCTTAGACCTCTACTAGAATTGAAGAAACCTCTAGGGATCCCATTCACAAGAACTAAGAATTTGGCAGTTTAAACATATTCTCTTAGCAGTCTGATAACACCATCCTAAAAACCAAAATTTTCCAAGACATGAAATAAGAACTCCCAATAGAATCTATCATAGGCCTTGGAAATGTCAAGCTTGAAGGCCATGCTAGGAAGGTTACTTCTCTCCATAGAATGAATAACTTCATGGGTGGAAATAGAAGCATCCAAGATTTGTCCACCTAGGACAAAGCCTTTCTGATTTCCTAAAATGAGCTTATCTAGCATTGATTGAAGCCTAAGAACAAGGATCTTAGAAAATATCTTATAAACCGTGTTACAGAGGATAATAAGTCTAAAGTCTACCATTGAAATAGGATCAAGCTTTTTAGGGACCAACATAATAAAAGTATTGTTGAGCTATTTGAGGAGCTTCCTTGTGTTAAAAAAGTCTCTAGTATCATCCATGACATATTTCCCAACAATCTCCCAAAATTCCATAAAAAAGTAGGGGGGAACCCATCAGGACCAAGAGCCTTAAAGGTACCCATTGAGAAGATCACAGCCCAGACTTCCTCTTCAGTGATAGGTCTAGTGAGGAGGTAGTTATCCTCCTCAATAAGCAAGGTGTGAACGCTATCCAGGATATTCTCCACAATAGTCAAAGAGGCCTCGCTAGGATGGAGGGATAGAAAAGATTGGAAATATCTAAAGGCCTCCTACCCAATCTATTCATCTGATCTAACTTCAACTCCTCTCTCATCTAGAAGCATAGAGATGGTGTTTCATTTTCTATGGCACAGAGTTGATTGATGAAATAATGTAGTATTCCTATCTCCTCTTAACCATTTGACTCTAGATTTTTATTTCCAAAACAAATCCTCCTTCCTCAAAATGTCAGACCATTCCTGCGTTAAAGTATTTTCTTGATTAAATATGTCCTTTGAGTTATCTCCTTCATCTATTCTATTTTGCACTTCAGATAGATTGGTAGCAAGGACCTTTTTCTACTCTAACACATTGCCAAAGGAGACTTTGTTCCACCCTTGACCCTATTTTTGATATTGAGGAGTTTTTGAGTCAATATAAACATAGCAGATCCTTGAATAAGAATACTCCACCATTTAGAGATGTAGTCCCTGAAATTAGGGTGAGAGGCCCACATTATCTCATTCTTGAAAGGATAGGGAATTCAAAAGCCAGGGGTTATGACTAGACCCAATTCTTAGGAGACCAACAAGATTGGTATGATTAATAATATCCCAATTAGAAGAAATAAGGAATCTATCAAGATTGACCTGAATAATATGATCTCCTCTTCATGTATTGGACCAAGTGAAGAGTTGACCTATCAGATCAATATCCATAAGACTAGCATCATTCAAAAACTTAACAAAATCTAACATGTTGTTAGAGTAATCCATAATACTCTCAAGTTTCTCAGAAGGAAATAGAGGGGTAATAAAAGACAAAACCACCATCTAATGAGCTTTCCTATTGGCCTTAATACGAGAAGAAATACTTTCCGAAACTTATTTTCTAGAAGCTCTAGTATTGGGAGCATAAACATTAGAGATGATCCAATCTTTATTATAATACGAAAAAAATCACCTCAAGACTATGTTTTGAGTGATCCATATACCTTTGACATTTTGGCTCTACATAGTCACAATCCCTCCTAAAGCCCCTTGAGCTTCACTAATACTAAAATTAGTACTAGGCCATATACTCTTAGAAACATATTTAAAATTGATTTATGACATTTTGACCTCCTGGAGTACCAGAATATCAATTTTATTCTCAATGAAACAATTTTAACCAAAAACTATTTGTGAGGACTATTGAGTCCTCAAATATTCCATGAGATAACCCTCATTTCTGAGACTTCTTG
The DNA here is from genome assembly GCA_027924645.1 of Cunninghamia lanceolata. Lineage (NCBI taxonomy): Eukaryota > Viridiplantae > Streptophyta > Pinopsida > Cupressales > Cupressaceae > Cunninghamia > Cunninghamia lanceolata. The sequence goes on along the minus strand of BSBN01001032.1, from coordinate 4,937,380 downwards.
AAAGACAACTGAAGGGTAATCTGCCTTCCATTATCTATCTCTTTTGCTATCTCCCTTTATCTAGTATCCCAAAGATAAGGTCTCCCCATCTTTGAACCTATCCCCACGTCAACCATTTTCTTGGCCATACCCTTTACCCTTTCTCTTAGGAGAAGACCAACCTTCTAAATCACAAGTACTTTGCTTGCTTGACCCAACTCCTAGGGAGAATTGCTCTTTCTAACATGGTAGGACTCCACCCTTTCATGAGAACCCACTCTCTATTTTTGGCAAGTCAATATTCTTGACTTGAACTACAACAGTCCCAGTCTAAAGCTGAGTAGCCTCTGTTATAGTTTTTGTGGAAGGTTCATTAACAATCTCCTCAAGAACTCCCAAGACATCATGAAAGGGAATTTCTCCATCCTCCATTTCTTTCTACAAGTCATTTGGGGGAGGAACCAAATCCTCCTTTACAACTGCCTCAGATTGTTGATCTAGAGAAACAAGTGATCAGCTTACTATCTGTTGTTTTTTCTGCATAACAAGACTGTCTTTGACAACACAGGATTCCACCTCATTCACTGAATTCTCCCTAGGATTATCCTCTCCAAGATTCTTCTCCCCTTCAACCAAAGGCTTTTCAAAAGAGTTAGCGGATGAAATGATGATATTAATAAGATCCTCTTTAAAAGGGTATTCCTCGGTCTCCTCCTTCCTTCTTTCCACAAGTTATTTGAGCTTTTGGTTAGAGATGGTAGGGGCCCTACATTGTGTAATAACATGGCTGAATTTTGAGCAGTTTTAGCAAAAAACTCTCACATTTTCATATAAGATAGTTTGCTTCCACTTCACAAGTTTAGAATTGAGGGTGATAGATGTTGGAAGGGTTTTTAGAATATCAACATTAACGCAAAATCTAGGATAGACAAGTTTGGCTTTCACCTTAGTGACTTTATCCATATTGATGTAATTCCCAAAGGAATTCCCAATCCAAGTAAAAACCTCTTCATCCCAAAATTCCATAGGTAAGCTAGGAAGTGGACCCAAATTGGAGCTAATTTATTTAGGTCCGCCTTAGGATCAAAGCCTAGTTTCCACTAAAAAATGGAAAGAGAGTGTCTCGAATAAAGCCAAGGACCCGCTGCTAAAACCTGAATGAGATCCTCTTTAGCAATGAAGTTGAAAAGAAACATACGTCTTGTCATTGTGATGACAGTTACACAGCCCTTTGGCTACCATTTAGCTTCTATCCATCTCTTAACCAAATCAATATTTGGGCGATAGGAGAAGAGTTTTCCCACTAGAGTATTCTACATGGTCAAAATGATTCTATGCACATTCAAATCTAACAACTTTAGAGTAGTACCTTCCTTAGACTCTAGAAACATTAGGACAACATTCCCAAGTACCTGCTCCCTACTGTCAATGCCCAAAAGGGCTTCCTTCCAAGTGATGGACCCAAATTCCAAGGCCTAGTTCATAGGTATTGAAGAGCTACCCAAGGTAGCACCAACAAAACTCTAAACCGTGGGATGCGGGGGGAGGGGGGAGGCTCAAGGCCCCCCCTAGACTATCAAACCATTCTTGCTTAAATTCAAATGAGAGTATTAGGGTGGGCTAGTTGTAGAGAGAATTTGTGGATTTATGGCTACATCTAAGTATCTTTTAAGTTAGTTCTTTTCATGTTTTTTAAGATGAAAGGATTTTATTGTGAAGCTTTGTAAGAGGTTTAAATTCTTGAATCATGGAGGTGTTTAGGTGCTAGAACTAAAGATCTTAGAGGTTGTTGTTGAGAAGGTTGGGATAATTGAGGAAAATATAACTAAAGGCTATGGTGGGTAGGTTGGTATTTAGGTAGTGGTTCCATATCAGATAGGTTCAAGGGTGTGGGGATCTTACCTCCAAACTAAGGGATCTTTCAAGGCACCTTCAGTGCCATCCAAGAACACTATGTAGTAGAAGTAGAAACCTTAGCAAGCCCCATAGAATGGGTAAGAATCTAATAGAGATTTATACATGGAGAGTGAAGGGGGTGGTGTGATAGTTCTTGTTTCATCAACATGCGTGGGGTGGCCAGCCTAGTTCAAGCTACTTAAACATACAATACTTGAATGCATCTTAACCAATTCCGACTCAGGTTTTGGGATTGTTGGTGAAATATTTCCACTTTTACATAAGTTAATTAGGGAGACACTTTATTTTAGCCTCATGACATGTGTCATAGGCTTTTCACATTCAACTCCCCACTTTGTCTCTTCATTAGACAGTAGTGGTGTGTATATATTTGCATTTCATTAATGAATAATGTAACTTCTACTTCAAGAATGTAAAGAACTTATTCCCAAATATTTTTGTCTTGTGCATTATCCTCTTGAGCTCTCTCTTGTAGAAGATTTCTTGCAGATGATCTTGGCTCCTGTGGGTCTTTGTGTGACTCCAACATGGTATCAAAACTCTAGATCTATTTGGTTCTTCTTGAATCAGAGAGGGTTTTAGCCATTGGCATTTGATTGTACATCTTGGAGAAAAAAAAATTTGAGTTTTGTTGCCAACATCAAATTCCTATCTGGGTATCTCTTAGTTTGTAAAGAACATGCATGGATTTTGAGAAAATTAGATCACAAATCCGCGTCCCTATTTTGTGCCTTTTCAGAGCAGTTTCATGAAAAAACTTTGACTTTTGGACTCCATTTTGTGCAAACAAGATATTTATAGAAAGAGCACTCAGAGCACTTTCTAGTGGTGTGGGTAAGTTTTTCTAATATTTTCTCAGCTTCCTAATGTTTTTACCAGAAGTTAGGTCTTCTTTTTTAGCATTGCCTTCAGTGTTTTGGGCATATCTTTTGCATACGATGTCGGAATCAGACAAACAAAATATCGTTGGAAATGTGATTCAGTCCACCACATAGCCATCAAGTTGATTTTTCCATAAAATATCATTAGGTATCTATGTTTTTCAGATCTCTATTTTTTTGGAAAAAGAACATTTCAGTGGTTTTTTCTGTGAACAAGGGGGATAATTTCTTGCTTGTGAGGGTATTTTATTGTTGTTCTCCCAGTTTTTTCTATAATCATCATGTACATTCCTAAAATTAAACCTCTTACTCCTCATAACTATCATAAATGGAAAGAAGAAATGGAGTATGTTTTGCATAAATTACACTTGCATAGAATGGCTATGGGTACAGATGTAGAACCCACTACTGTTGGAAAAGAAAAGAGGAGATGGAATGAAAGAAAAGATGAAGCCTTTGGTACTCTTGCTCTATCAATTTCTCTTGATCTTCACTTTCATATTTCATCTTGTAAATCTCCAAATGAAATATGGATAACATTAGAGGGTTTATTTGTAACACAAGATATAATGAAAGGTTATGAATTGGAGAACAAACTTATTAGTTTGAAACCAATAGACTTTGATAGTATTCAAGACATCTTCACCAAACTTAAGTCTTTGAGATTGTAGCTAAAACAATGTGGTATTGAAAAAGAGGACACACAATTGATTTTGTCCATTCTTGTAAAACTTGGTCCTGATTATTCTATTTTTGTATCAACCTTTTATGATACTAAGGATTCTTGGGGTGTGAAATACAAAATGCCTTCTCTTGATGAGTTTGCTTCATCTCTCATATGAGAACAAATAAAATTGCTATAGATGGGTACTCTGAAGTCTTCAAAATCTCATGCTCTTGTTACAAAAGAGCAAAAGGATTCAAGTGGCAAAGAATAGAATTAGAAAAACAAGGATAGTGAGAAAGACAAGAATTCAACACCTCCAACTACCCCTGAGTCATCTTCATCCAGAAAAAAGGAGAAAAATGTGAGACCCACTTGCACATACTACAAGAAGCATGGGCATAGTGAACAAGATTGTTACAAAGAAGAAGTGGTTGAGTTGAAGGATCTTATTCAGAAGATGAGTGTCAGTACTCCTTCAACTTATTCTCCTTGTTCATCTACTCCCAATCCATCATCAAAACATTTAGAATCATCTAAAAAAGTGCATGCAAGCTATGCTAATGGAGCTCATAAACAGAAAGGTAAAGCACTTTGTACATCTTCAAGTTTTAGTTTAGGTAAATGGATTCTTGATTCAGTAGCCTCTCATCATATGGCTTCATCTCAATCCATGTTTTCTACCTTTGAATCTTACCCTATGAAACCAATTTTGATGGGTAATAATATATATGTGAATGCGATTGGGAAAGGATCAATTGAGATTGGTGATGGCACCTTCAATGATGTACTATGTGTACCTTCCTTGACAAATAATTTGCTTTCCATTTATTAGATTACTCACAATGGTGTAGGGAAGACTATAGAATTCACACCTGATCTAGTCATCATCAAAGACTTGGAGAGTACAAAGATAATTGCTTCATGGGTTGTTGATCATGAAACTTGGTTATACACCTTTGCTGATTTTACTCCGGATGATGATTCAGATCCATTGATTGTTGATCACATTTCTTGTGTGGACCCCACTTCTGAAAAGAAGTTTGGATATTTGAATTTGGGCATTCTTTCTCTTGATTCACATCTTGATGACACTCATTCTACTCCTCCCCATCCTATTTTTGTTGATGCTTCCTTGGTTGAGCAGGATGACATTCTTGAGAACTTGCAGTCCCTATTTGATGATAGTAATGACATTGTTGTTATCTGTTACATTCCATCTTTGGAGACACTTGTTCTAGTTTGTCTTCAGTTGTCACCTTCAGAGATTACCAGGTTGTTTCTGATTCTATTGTGGCATCTTCATATTTGGACATAAGGACATCCATCCAGTCTTCAGAGATATTCATTTTGAGGCCACCTTCTTCACAAGTTCTTCAGAAATCACCGATTGTGAAATTTCTTTCTAAGGGAAGAAATATGATTTGCCATAAGTGGAATGGTTTCTGTATTCAAGCATCCTCTTCTAGTTTTGGAGATTCTTCAGTGTTGGAGGATTTCATTACCTCTTTCTTTCCCTTTTAAGGGGGGACTCATGATTGTACTCCTGTGATGGATTCAATTCTTGGGGAGTCTTGAGCCCTTTTTCCATCACTGGTTCATTTGCATTTTTGTTTTCTCTCTTTTGGGGAGGAGTTTTTTCCCATGTGGTTTTCTCCTTTTTTCCACTTTATGAGATATTTTGTTTGTAAATGGGTACCTTATCAAGCCTTTGTTGCTGGGACCCATCCTTCCATCCATGCATTCATGCATCCATTTTTCTTTCTTTTTATCCTATGTAAATCTCCCTAAATTGCACTTATGGGGGGTGTTGGTGAAATATTTCCACTTTTACGTAAGTTAATTAGGGAGACACTTTATTTTAGCCTCATGATATTTGTCATATTCTTTTCATATTCAACTCCCCACTTTGTGTCTTCATTAGACAGTGGTGGTGTGTATATATTTGCATTTCATTAATGAATAATGTAACTTCTACTTTAGGAATGTGAAGCACTTATTCTTGAATGTTTTTGGCTTGTGCATTATCCTCTTGCAGCTCTCTTTTGTAGAAGATTTCTTGTAGATGATCTTGGCTCATGTGGGTCTTTGTGTGACTCCAATAGGGACCATGTTACTCTTATGGTCAAGAGGGTCATTATGTGAGAAAACACCCCAAGCAATCATGGTAGTTGGGGGTCTTAGTGTTGTAGCATCAAAGTTGATAATAGGATGGTGTGCATACTTCTATTTTGTTTGATTATGGTGCCTTAGACTCTTTTATTTCCCCATCCTTGGTAGAGAGTTGTAGGATTTTGGTAGTAAGGTAGGATGATAATTAGTAGGTTGAGTTAGCTACCAGTGTTAAGGTGGTCGTAGACTCACTCGTGAGTGATTGGTGTTTGATCTAAAAACCTTCATCACCATTGTTGATTTTCAATTCCTACCCTTGGGATCCCATGAGATTGTCATTTGCATGGATTGGATTGAGGTTCATCATCCAAGCATCAATTGTCATCATAAGGCCATTAAGTGTGTGGATGATCTCGATCATCTAGTGGAGGTAGCATGAGTTCTTAGACCCATATTTCTTCACATGATTTCTACTATGAAATTAAAACAAAGTATGCAGAAGGGTTGTTAGATGTTTTCTATCTCAATGGTTGATCTTTTTGAGAATGAATTGCCATGAATTATCTCTCAATGATTATCTCCTTCTTAGGGAGTTTGCCAATGTGTTTCCTAGTAATATTCTAGGTATGCCACCTAAACGATATGTGGAATTCCACATTTATCTTATTCTAGGAGTAAATCCCATCTCATGTGTGCCATACTATATGACCACTCAAGAACTTAGAAAACTTTAATTATAGTTAGAGGAGCTATTAGAGAAAGAACACATTTTTCCTAGTGTATCTCCTTGGGGTGCACCAGTTATCTTTATGAGAAAGAATGATGGATCTCTTCATTTTTGTATCAACCACCAATAATTAAACAAGGTGACAATGGATAACTAATATCCCTTACAAGGATTGATGAGTCGTTTGACCAATTGAAGGGAGCTAGAGTGTTCTCTAATATTGATCTAAAATCTAGATACCATTAGCCTCATATCCATGAGGTAGATATTCATCAGACCACATTTCATACTTGTTATGGGCATTATGAGTTTATAGTAGTCCCATTCAAGTTGATGAATGCTCCCTCTATATTTATGATCTTGATGAATGAAGTATTTTAAACTTATCTTGACTAGTTTTTCCTTGTTCATTGATGATAATTTGTTCTATTCATGGATAATGGAATAACACAAGGTCTAATTGCACCACGTCCTTTAGTGTTTGCGTGATAATAAACTATTTGGTAACTTGGTGAAGTGTGAATTATTCTAGTTAGAGGTGAGGTACTTGGGTCATGTTATCTCTGGTGAGGATATCTTGACTAATCCCTCAAGGATTCAAGCCATCATGGATTGGCTAGTGCCCACAAATGTCTCTAAGGTTCATTTCATGGGATTGGTAGATTATTAGTATTGACGTGTCCTTGATTTTTATAGAGTGGTGCATCAAATCACTTCTCTTTAGAGGAAAGGGAAGAAATTTGTTTGGTCATATTAGTGTGAGAAGGCCCACTAGTGTCTTAAGTAGTGGTTGACTAGTGCACCAATCCTATAGCATATTTTGTGGTTTGTACAAATGCAACATTAGGGGTGATCTTTATGTAGGAGGGACAAGTGATTGCATATGAGTCACAAAAGCTAAAGGATCATGAGCTGAATTACTTCACCCATTATTTAAAGTTGAAAATTATCGTTCATGCACTTACATGTGATGGAGACATTTTTTTTGGGTCATTAGTTCAAGCTTCATATTGATCATTAGAGTTTACAATACATCTTCACACATTTGAACTTGAACATTCATAAGTTTCAATGGATGGAGTTTTTGTACAAGTATGACTTTGGTGTTTAGTACACCAAAGGAAAGGAGAATGTGGTTGTTGATGCTTTGAGCAGGATGTGGCATGGGGTATTGATTTTATCTTGAACACATATATGTGGGGGCATATTTTAGAAAAGCTTCCATAGAATCCATGATATCAAGAGTTTAGAGCTAAGGTAGAGTCTCAAAGGACCCTTGGGGGAGAGTTTTCTAGCTATTCTTTGGAGTCTAATGGGATATTGTGATACCTTGGTTGTATTTATGTCCTAGGTTTAGGTGATATTCACCTAGTTGTGATGAATGAGGTGCATTGTTCTCCTTTCACAGTGCATCCTAGTATGAAGAGGATGCATGCCAACCTCTATCAATTGTTAAATTAGGTGAGGAGGAGGTATGATGTTAATTTTGATGCTAGGTGCCTTGAGTGTTAAAGAGTAAAGGTAGAACATCAACAATGTCTCCTACAACCACATGATGTTCCTAAATGGAAATGGGACATAATTTATATAGACATTATATTTAGTTTTCCTATTTCTTCTTGTTGTCATGATGCCATCATGGTGATATAGACACGTTGACCAATGTTGCCCATTTCTCACCCATGAAGGCATGCTATAGTGTCACATTAGTGGCATGTACCTTTGTGGAGGACATTGTACACTTGCATGGAGTGCCTCATATGATCATTTCAGATCGTGGTCCCATTTTCATGTTAGTGTTGTCAACATCCTTGCAGCATCCATTGGGTGCCCAACTTAATTTTAGCTTTTCCTATCACCCTAAAATAGATGGTCAGATAAAAAGGGTGAATCAGGTGTTGGAGGATATGCTTTGTATGTACATGATAGACCAATAGTCTTGGTGGGAGGATTACTTGTACATAGTTGAGTTTTCTTATAATAATGGGTACTATAGTTCTCTTGGTATGGCACCATTCCAATCCTTGTATGGATGTCCGTGTCATACTCCTTTGAGTTGGGATTGACTTGAGGGTCAAGTTATTCTTGGTCCCAAGATGCTTCATGACATGGAACAAAATGTAGTTTGTATTAGAGAGTAGTTGTTGATTACCCAAGATAGATAGAAGTATGTCGATGCTAAGAGATTAGATCAAAACTTCTTTGTTGGTGACCATGTGTTCATGAGAGTGCAAACACAAAAGAGACCAATCCATTATAGAAAAGGTTCTAAGCTTGCACTGCATATTGTTGGGTCTTTTGATATCTTGGAGAGGATTGGTCCAGTTGCTTATTAGCTTACCTTGTTGTCTAGTCTCTCATGTATCCATGATGTATTTCATGTTTCATTTATGAGATAGTATATTTTAAATGTGACACATGTTCTTGATAAAGGTTCCTTGCAAGTCAAGGAGGGTAGGGAACTTTCCTTAGAGATTGTCAGCATATTGCAGGATTGGAGGTTGACACTTTTAGGTTGAGACTTAGCTTAGGTGATGATCTAGTGAGACCATCTAGATGATTCCATAACTACTTTGGAGGATTCCATGCAAATGAGGGTTCTTTGTCCTCACATTTTTGAAGGCTTCTAGGAGTAAGCCTAGTTCTAGGTGGGAGGATGTAATGCCTCTGACACTTATGCCTTGTCATCTATTGACTATTATTTTGAATCCACTACTATTATAGTGATATTTTATTATTCCATCGAGGTGTTTTTGATGGGGTTTTGTATTGACATATAAACATTTTACTATGGATGCATATGTTATGAACTTATATGTTGGACCTTACAGTGTTACTATTTGATTACTTTTAATGTATATATATTATATAAATATGTTTATTATAGTCAGATTAGTATTTTGTATTATTGTTAATTATTACATCTTTATGATTATGGTTGATTATTGTTAGAAGGATAGAGCTAACATTGCAGCAAGAATCACCCACCAATTGTAGTAGGGGCACATCTAAAAGATATAAGGAATGCCAGGGGACACACCCTTTTACTTATGCTTGAGTATAAGTAAAGGCTCCATAAATGTAAATTGGAAGGAATGAGAGGAATAGAAAGTAACATGAATGTAACATGGATATATGAACAAGTAATATAGAATAGATAAGAGATAAATATAAATAGATGTAAGACAATATAAGAGGATGAGATATGTACAAATATAGGTGTACATAAAAAGGAGAAAGGATGTGATGGGATTCTAAACTAATATTGTAATAGAGTTGTTTGATAATATATATGATATTGTAGATTAGTTGGACTTGCTTATAATGTGTTATGGTGTATGCTATGGTTGTTAGTATCTATATTTTATTAACTATTATTGGTAGGATACATGGCAACTAGTAGAACCCACCACAGGTCACCACAAGTGGAGTGCAGAGGATAAGGATGATAGGGATAATAGTATTAAGGGAGTTTTGTAAGGGAGATGTCCCTATCATAGTATATTGTATAAAGATATGTAATAATGTAAGTATTGTAGGCAAATATAAGAAGTATAATATACCGAGCAAAGAATTAGACCTGCCTTTTGTATCTAATAATGAATATGAATAGATAACAAGATATAAAGGTTATAATTAAAGGATTATGTGTCTATTTGATGTGTTTAATTGATTAGATGTGACTAGATCTACTGCATGATGTTGTTTCTTACTATTGTTCTTTGTTATTCTACCATTGTCATGTCTAGTGTATAAATTGAATTTAGAGACTTAACTCAGGCTCAATTCTTTGGACCGTGTCCTATTTTTTCTTGCCAACATTTGGTTCTATTGCTAGGACCCTAGACAGAATAGTGGAGAATGAATAAAATGAAAAAGTGAAAGAAAAGTGCAGAACAATAAGAATAGTTAGAAAAGTAAAGAGAAAAGAGACAATTGTTTTTTATGATTTGTAAAGATTCTCTTAGGTTCTACCTTTGTGAGAGGGGGGCATGTGCCTAAGGGATGACAAATGGAAAGGGGGGATGGATCTAAAAAGATCCCTGGAAAGATGTAACCATTCGAAATAAGCTAACCATGGGATACAAAAGGATTAATGTAACACCACATCTAAAACACCCATGGACAAAAGTGATAATAAGAAATTAAGGGAGACTAAGGAAACCATACAAATCAGAATGGACATGAGCATGGAAGAAAAGAAGAAAAAACAAAAAGTAGGAAAGACAAGAAAGATACCATAGAAGGATGGAGAAGGCAGAAGAGTTAGGAAGAGAATGCACCATGAAGGCTGCGGAGGAAAAAGAAGAAGAAATAGAATGCACGAAGGAGGGTGCTATTGAGCGTGCCACTGTGGGTGTAACTGGACAACTAAATAAGAATTCACTAAATCTAGAGGAAGGAGATGGGAGTACCATAGGGGCTGCAACAAATATAGCAGAAATTGAAATTATTATACACAACACTCTAAGACAAATAACACTAAATATTGATAAGGCTATAGAGATCCTCAAAAGTTTAGAAGGAAGTATTATTGCTTATGGGGATTCTAGGAGGACATGGGAAGAAGAATATAATAGACACCTAACCCTAGTGTAATTAGGTAAATCACCATATATTAAACCTGACTTCACTAATGTTCATATTAGGATTGATAAGAAATGACAACCATTTTTTAACCCTATACAAAATCTGCAGCCTCTAAATTTTGATGAAGCATACCTAGAAGAACTAGTAAATACAAGTGTAAGAAGAGTGAGAGAAAAATAACTAGAGGTGATATATAATGAATTCCTAATTAATCAAGTAAATGGAAGAAGAAAAGACAATGAAACGACACCTCCAACAAATAGCATGTCCTTAAATAATAAAAATATATCTCCAGAAACAAAAAGGCATTTCAAAGAGTTGCGACCCCCAGACCAGGAGTCATCCTAATGCCATATAAATATAGAAGGATTTTTATGCAAAACAACAATGAAGAGTTACATAACCAAAGCCTACATGAAGAACAAATTGTAAAAGATTGTGAGGAAGTGTTAGGAAAGAATACTTTGACATACAATTGAAAAGAGACAAGGGAAGGGAAAGTAAACCCTCACCACAAAGAATCAATAAGAAACCACAAGGAAACATAAATTAAACATACCGCAAAGAAGGTAAAACACAAGAAAAACCAAAAATGGACTCTCCCATCTAGTTGCCAGTGTATGACAAGGACACCTCTGAAGCAGCAGAGCATGTATTCATTCTAGATTCAACATGGTAGAGATAACTTGGATGAAGAATAGTTGAAGCTTCTCAAGGATTATATGGAGACCAATAAAATTGAGAAACCAGATGTGAATGTCATAGATAGAGAGAAGAGTAGGTATGGGCAACAAGAGGAGTTTATTCCCTTTGTGAAAGATCTTGACCCAGACGATGAAGCTAGTCTAGTAGTTAGAACCTTAAATCATGAGGTTGATTTTTATGAAAATGATAGCAATAAGAAGTGATGTTGGGAGTAAATGTAATAGTTTCATGTTCTCTTAGGTGGTTTATGATTTTGGTTTGATAGTGGGTTATGGATTGTAATAGTTAGTTTATGGTATGTTTCTTGGTGCTGGTTTTTGGTGGCTAATCTTTGTATGAGGAGACTATAAGGGTTTTTTTTGGGTACTATAGTGTAACTGTTACTACAATTTATCAAACTTATTTGGCATTTTCTGCCTCCTACTATATCTTCTATTTTTTGGTAATGAATGGTAAGCGATCCTTAATATAAAAAATATATTAGATTTTACATAATATTATTAAATATAATACAATATAATATATATATTTTTTAATATTAATATATTATTTGTTATTGAATTATATATTTATTTTATATATAAAATTTATAATTATAGTATAGCTATATTTATTATTATATTCTATACAAGTAACAATATAAATTTTTAAATAAAAATATAATATAATAGATATAGAATATATGCATATATTTAAATATAATACTATCAAAATTAACCTATAAAACATCTATTAACCTAACTGGCCTTCCAATCTTCCATGAGAGCGGGAGAGAGAGAGAGGGAGGGAGAAATAGTAAAATAGAGAGATAGATGAACAAAGAGATAAGGACAGAGAGATGGAGAGAGATGGAGAGATCTCTCTATCTATCTCTCCTCACTATCTCCCTCTCTCTATCTCTCCCTCTCTTTATCTCTACCTCTCCATCTCTCTCTCTCTCTATATATATATATGTCTATCTCTATCTCTATCTCTCCCACTCTCTATCTCTTTCTATATCTCCCTCTCTCCCTTTCTCTCTATCTCTATCTATCTCTCTACATATCTACCACTCTCCCTCTCTATTTCTCCATTTATCTATCCCTCTTTATCTCTCTCCCTATCTCTATCTCTCTTTGTCTGTCTCTCTCTCTCCCTCTCAATATGTATCTCTCTATCTCTCCCTATCTCTCTATCTGTCCCTCTCTATCTCTTTCTATATCACCCTCTCTCCCTCTATTTATCTTGTTGAACACCCATATTACTGAGAGGGGGGGGTGAATCAATATTCTATTAAACCATTCATTTATTAAACAATTAATCCATTTGCCAAATTTAATAATAGTAAAGCAAATCAAGTATAGAAAGTACAACCACAAAGCATAGCACATGAACACTAGGATTTTTACGTGGAAAATCCAAAAAGGGAAAAACCATGGTGAGTGTTATCTCACAATATATTATTAGAGGTAACAAAACTAAATTACAAAAAGGCTCATTGCTCAGGGCTCACTACCCAAAGCAATGCTCACTACAATAGGCTCACTGCAAAAATTAGAATAGAGAATGGGTGGCTCATTGCCAATAATGAACTGTTATAATTGCATCTGCAAATGTATGAAATATAGTTCCAATGAAACTCAAAACACTGTCTCAAAACTCTTCATCTTGAATTGCTCTATCACACTGCTCTATTCTGCATAACACTTAGATCTCTCTCTTCTCAAGAACTTGTCGCATTTACTAGATCACAAGACTTCTTGCATGTCACATTCACACCTTCACTTCATGCCAAACTACTAAAATGAATCACACACACACACACACACAAACACACACACACACACACACACATATATATCTGCAACACATACCATCTTCAAAGTAGGTTGGCTTGCAAGGATAAAACATGTAGTTATGTGATGTGTAGCTTGTCGGCCTTAATGCATTTACCAAAAGACTTTGTGGACCAAACCAATACTTGGAATACATTCTCTTATGTTGGACCAAACTATAGAACCACTTAGGATATGATTTTGATCAATAGATTCTTCTACACAAAGTTTATAGTATCAGGTTGGCTTCACAAAATGAATAACATAGGCACAGATCAATTGTCAGAACATAACTTGCAGTGCAAACCACAAAAATTCCTCAAACTCATAACCAAGACTTCTTAGGCATCCCAAAACTTAACTTCAAAACTATAGAACAAAATATTAGCATACAGTGAGATGCAGAGTATCAGAACTTAGACTGTCACTGTCAAACACTGTTAATATTTGTAGTGATACTTAAGTACTCTTAACTGACTTACCAGAGGACTTAAGACTTTGTAACTTTGGAATTAGAGACTTCAATCATGTGTTTACAACACCTTAAAACTGCAAGAAGAAATTCTCATTACCAGAGAAATGTGGACCAAAACAATTAGGTGTTTAGTTCTATTTAAGACTGTACTCTGGTATGCCGAACTTATGCCACTTGAAACTGTACTTCCAGCTATCAGTAGAAGATAAAACTTTGGAATTAGGAACATCTAAGGATTACCAACATCTTACCAGAACCACAAGATATGATCTTCAAATGTGGACCTGTTGGTTTTTTCCCAGACTGGATGCTTATTCCCAGATTTCCCTACAAGGTAGCCATCAATGATCAACATGATCTCTGGGCCAGGGGCCAACAGTGTAGGAGATAGACTCTATATTTTATCTCCTCTTCTTCTTCAGGCTCTGCAAAACCTAGGGGGTATTCCCTACTCAACATCCATGAGGCTATACATACAAGGCTGGGATGCTGACAGAAAGCAGATAAGTCCTCCTGTAAGTAGACCAAAACTATAAGATAAGAGCAAAGGGGCTAGCTTTGGGCCTATTTGCAGTTGTAGACAGAGGACTTGGATCCTAAAACTAATTCTACTGTCCTAATGGTTGTTTTAGAGTTTGATTTTGATTTTAAGTTTGGATGCAAAGCTGCACATGGTTGTAACACAAACACAAAGCAAGATTGGTGCCTATCTAGGGCCTGGAGTCAGTAGACATACACCTGTGAATGATATGCATGAACAACTAAAACTAGATTTCAGGGGGATACATATGATACCTGCCTTACAGATATCTCCCAATATAGAGTGTTAAGCTATCTATACTTATGGCATCCCTATTACAGTATACCCTTCCCAATGTTCAATCTGAAAACAGTTTAATCTACCCCTTGAGCAGAAGTTAAAAGATCAGACATTCAACACAGGAATTCTATGTTCTAGAATCTTAGACATTCCTTGAATACTTAGACTCAGAAGAAAGATACATGCAAAATTGGAGACAGAATTAGCATAACACATGTAAACATAGCATTATTCATATAAAATTGACCATGAAATCAGTGGATTCATGCAAAAACATACAACTAGAGATATATAAACTCACAAGTTTTGCTGCACAGAGCAACCAAATCAGCTGTATTGTATTACAGAGCCAAATGTTCAACTTTCAACAACCTAAACAATGGTAACACAGTCTGCCTATATCAGCTAGAAAGTGTACCCACAGCAATTAATTACATGATTTTTACAAAAAACCGCCAGATACAGCCCATGAGAGATGGCACCCATAAGTTATCAATGTAGTAGATAGGAGAGTTGACAGGGGTGGCCTCGAGCCCTGTGCCACCATCTGGAAGTCTTCATGCTAAAAATTGGGTAGTTTAATCACTTGTACTATCACCCACACCCCTGCTACAATCGCCATTGATGGCTCAACCACCTATGGCCTACTTGGAAACCGTCACACTATTCAAAATGGAGCTTCCTGCCAAGAAGCGCTTCCTCGCAGGTTCAAAATAACGTAGGGAGATTAATCCCACATGCATAGTGAGAAGACCACTTCAACGTTTTATAAACATGGCCACAAACATACTAAGTGTCGAGCGCTTTTGCCGCGCTCGACACACAAGCCCTCGTCCAAAGCTAAGCCATCGGCTTGCCCCAAAAAACTCTCGCCGATCTATCAAGTCTCTCCGATGGCAAACAAAACATAACCTCCGTTGCCGTGACTCCCTCCATCGGAGCATCCAAAAATCCTCTGGCCGACCTCATGTGTTACACCGATGAAGCCCATCGCAATCCCCTGTCGGCCAGACCAATCCCATCAGCCAACTTGAAACTCCTCTGACCAACCTCAATAGTCTCACCGACGCCATCGCAAACTCCATATTTCCCATCATCGGCCAGAGATAGACCATCGGGCCAACTTCCATCGACTAGGCCGATAAAACAAGTCTCATCGATGGCCAAGCAAAAAACACCCGTCGCCATGACAAAAACCATCGGCCAACCCAAAAGCAACGCTCGCCGACAACAAAAGTCACGCCGATGGCAACTTGGCTTCCCATCTCCGTAAGTGTGACTTAGACCATTGGAGCAAGACCACAAACCTATGTCGATAGCTGCCATCACGCTGATGAAACCAAAAACATAAAGCTTTGAACCATTGAACCGGTTCAAACAGATGGTTCAATGGCAAGGTTCAACACTGAGGTTCACCGGTGAGGTTCAAACTGAAAGTTCAAAGACACAATCGGAGCACTCAAAAAAACAAAACTTTCGCTGATGGACAAAACATGATGACCCCTTCCTCAGGAAAGATGATGCGGATGCTGCAAAACACTGAAGGGGTGCCAAAACTTAGAACATTTTGGATTTTTTGGGAAGGTGCCTGCATGAAAAATTGCTTGGAAACTGACAGTCAATTCAGGCACCATTAGTGGCTCTGATTGGGGATGTGCAGGTGCAAGACTGCAGCGAGAACCCCAGATCTCTGGGATGCAGACCAGTCCCCTATCCATTGGGCACAGAGTCAAACTTGCACCAATCTGCATCACCAAACACATTATTTTAAAATAAACATGGTGGCCCAGGGCCACCAAAAAGGAAAAACTAGACTTTTCCTTTGTCAAACACCTGATTTTCTTTTGATTTCTTCAAATGAAGCCTAAAAGCAATTAACTATTTGCAGCAAGCCCCTTGGCAATTATTTGTGCTGCTGCTCATTTCTTTTTCTTCAACAAATCTACAGCTAGCTTCATCAACATATATAATTATCAGTTGCAGAATGTCATCATCATATGAGTCACTGATGTTGCTTGGAAAAATAACAGACTCACATGAAACAAATGAATCCACATCAGAATTTTGCCCTTCCTCAAAAAATAAGAGCTCCTCTGTATAAAACATGCAATATTCAGGCACAAGCAACATCTCATAATCAAATTTATCTTGATGAACATACAGATATCCATCATCATCATGCACGGCAGTTTTGTCATTAATGTCCACCTGAAATGTCTCAAGAGAAGGTAGAAATAACTCAGAATGTAGCCCTACACTGAAAGCTTCATAGTCACCCCTGCAATCAACACTATCTTCAACTGTATGAGCACACACATCTGAAATTTTCCCATCCACCTCTGAATAGTGACCTTGTTTTTTATCTTCACTAGTGCCCTGATAATCAAAAGCAAAGTTTTCAACCTCTGCACTATGAAGGTGGCCAAAATCTTCAAGGAAACATTCATAATCAACATCCAAATATATTTCATTATCTGAAAGGCTCACATATGCATCTGAATGCTGGCAATCATTAGCATATTCACTGCCATCCCTTGAATCAATGTTTTCTATATTCAGAGTGAAGCTCTGCATATCCACTTCATATAAATAATCAGGCATAACTGGGATATGCACACTGCTGCAAGACACAAATTCATGTATGTCTCTCTTTTGATCAATTAGAGGGCACCTTGTGTCTGCAGGCTTGTCTTCTAAAGGCTGATAACAATCTTTGTTTTCATTATTACAAGATGTGCTTACATTTTCTACAACATTTTCTTCATGCATCACATCATGGCTGCACACATTATTCTGAAATATATTTCCCTCTATACAATCATTTCTCAATGCACATATTGGGAGAGCTGAAATATATTCACTTTGATAACTGCTTTGACAACTTGGAGCCATGAAACCTACTGGCATTCCATATTTCTCATTGTTTTCTATGTCCATAGCAAATTGGAAAGTCTGGTGAAGTTTGACTGGTTCTTTATCTCTCAACAGATAACTCATTTCTTCATCAAATGCAGCCAAATAAATTGTCAAGCACAATGCATTATTAAGTCTCATATATTCAAGGATCTGCCTGAGCAATTTAATAAACCTAAGATTAAAGGCTGGAACCAGCTCCTCATCTTCCCTTTGGATATTCATAAAATGTATGTTTAATGAGGCCACATCAAACCTTTCACCAAACTGCCCTAGGAATACAACTTCTAAATCTATCCATGAAGAAACTGAACAAACAGGCAGGTCTGAAAACCATATCCTAGCATCATCTTCTAATGACTGAACAAAGAGTCTCATTACTACATCTTCATCCTCTACCTCATAATCTTCTATTAAATTACAAAATCTTTGCAGATGTTTGTTTGCCGATTCAGAATCTGATCCACTATATTTTGGCAAACATATTCTAATTTTATTGGGAATAATATTTGGGTAACCATATATCCCTGTGAAATTTAGGGCTTTATATCTTTCAATAAAGAATGGTCTTCTCTGAGAGCACGACCAGGCTTGCTGTTCTAAACTCAACATTTTGAATCAAAGATGAATACCTGGATATATGTTGCAGCATTGATAGGTTCTTTCAACAGAGTCGCCACCTCTCAGAGAGAGGACAGAATGTCAGCAAGGAACTTTTGTTTTCTGGATTCATCACCCTAGTAGAGCACCACATGGTTCCTTTTTACTGCAACAACTTCACTGGAAACTAGATTTTCCAGCCCTCAGGTTACTTGACTCTCTCTCTCACCAATAGAGTCGCCAATTTCTGTTGGTTTTTTCCCAGACTGGATGCTTATTCCCAGATTTCCCTACAAGGTAGCCATCAATGATCAATAGGATCTCTGGGCCAGGGGCCAACAGTGTAGGAGATAGACTCTATATTTTATCTCCTCTTCTTCTTCAGGCTCTGCAAAACCTAGGGGGGTATTCCCTACTCAACATCCATGAGGATATACATACAAGGCTGGGATGCTGACAGAAAGCAGATAAGTCCTCCTGTAAGTAGACCAAAACTATAAGATAAGAGCAAAGGGGCTAGCTTTGGGCCTATTTGTAGTTGTAAACAGAGGACTTGGATCCTAAAACTAATTCTACTATCCTAATGGTTGTTTTAGAGTTTGATTTAGATTTTAAGTTTGGATGCAAAGCTGGACATGGTTGTAACACAAACACAAAGCAAGATTGGTGCCTATCCAGGGCCTGGAGTCAGTAGACATACACCTGTGAATGATATGCATGAACAACTAAAATTGGATTTCAGGGGGATACATATGATACCTGCCTTACAGATATCTCCCAATATAGAGTGTTAAGCTATCTATACTTATGGCATCCCTATTACAGTATACCCTTCCCAATGTTCAATCTGAAAACAGTTTAATCTGCCCCTTGAGCAGAAGTTAAAAAATCAGACATTCAACACAGCAATTCTATGTTCTAGAATCTTAGACATTCCTTGAATACCTAGACTCAGAAGAAAGATACATGCAAAATTGGAGACAGAATTAGCATAACACATGCAAACATAGCATTATTCATATAAAATTGACCATGAAATCAGTGGATTCATGCAAAAACATACAACAGGAGATACATAAACTCACAAGTTTTGCTGCACAGAGCAACCAAATCAGCTATATTGTATTACAGAGCCAAATGTTCAACTTTCAACAACCTAAACAATGGTAACACAGTCTCCCTATATCGGCTAGAAAGTGTACCCACAGTAATTAATTACATGATTTTTACAAAAAATTGCCAGATACAGCCCATGAGAGATGGCGGCCATAAGTTATCAATGCAGTAGGTAGGAGAGTTGAGAGGGGTGGCCTCGAGCCCTGTGCCACCATCTAGAAGTCTTCATGCTAAAAATCAAGCAGTTTAATCACTTGTACTGTCACCCACACCCCTGCTACAATCGCCATTGATGGCTCAACCACCCGCGGCCTACTTGGAAACCGTCGTACTGTTCAAAATGGAGCTTCCCGCCAAGAAGTGCTTCCTCGCAGGTTCAAAATAATGTAGGGAGATTAATCCCACATGCATAGTGAGAAGACCACTTCAACCTTTTATAAACATGGCCACAAACATACTAAGTGTTGAGCACTTTTGCCGCGCTCGACACACAAGCCCTCGCCCAAAGCTAAGCCATCTGCTTGCCCCAAAAAACTCTCGCCAATCTATCAAGTCTCTCTGATGGCAAACAAAACACAACCTCCGTCGCCGTGACTGCCTCCATCGGAGCATCAAAAAATCCTCTGGCTGACCTCATGTGTTACACCGATGAAGCCCATCCCAATCCCCTGTCGGCCAGACCAATCCCATCGGCCAACCTGAAACTCCTCTGACCGACCTCAATAGTCTCGCCGACGCCATCACAAACTCCATATTTCCCATCATCGGCCAGAGATAGACCATCGGACCAACTTCCATCGACTAGGCTGATAAAACAAGTCTCACCGATGGCCAAGGAAAAAACACCCGTCACCATGACAAAAACCATCGGCCAACCCAAAAGCAATGCTCGCCGACAACAAAATTCATGCCGATGGCAACTTGGCTTCCCATCTCCGTCGGAGAAGGACCACAAACCTATGCCAATAGCTGCCATCATGCCGATGAAACCAAAAACATAAAGCTTTGAACCATTGAACTGGTTCAAATAGATGGTTCAATGGCGAGGTTCAACACTGAGGTTCGCCGGCGAGGTTCAAACCGAAAGTTCAAAGACACAATCGGAGCACTCAAAAAAACAAAACTTTCGCTGATGAACAAAACATGATGACCCCTTCCTCAGGAAAGATGATGTCGATGCTGGAAAACACTGAAAGGGTGCCAAAACTCAGAACCTTTTGGATTTTTTGGGAAGGTGCCTGCATGAAAAATTGCTCAGAAACTAACAGTCAATTCAGACACCAACAGTGGCTCTGATTGGGGATGTGCAGGTGCAAGACTACAATGAGAACCCCAGATCTCTAGGATGTAGACCAGTCCCCTATCCATTAGGCATAGAATCAAACTTGCACCAATCTGCATCACCAAACACATTATTTTAAAATAAACATGGTGGCCCAGGGCCACCAAAAAGGAAAAACCAGACTTTTCCTTTGTCAAACACCTGATTTTCTTTTGATTTCTTCAAATGAAGCCTAAAAGCATTTAACTATCTGCAGCAAGCCCCTTGGCAATTATTTGTACTACTGCTCATTTCTTTTTCTTCAACAAATCTACAGCTAGCTTCATCAGCATATATAATTATCAGTTGTAGAATGTCATCATCATATGAGTCACTGATGTTGCTTGGAAAAATAACAGACTCACATGAAACAAATGAATCCATATCAGAATTTTGCCCTTCCTCAAAAAATAAGAGCTCCTTTGTATCAAACGTGCAATATTCAGGCACAAGCAACATCTCATAATCAAATTTATCTTGATGAACATACAGATATCCATCATCATCATGCATGGCAGTTTTGTCATTAATGTCCACCTGAAATGTCTCAAGAGAAGGCAGAAATAACTCAGAATGTAGCCCTACACTGAAAGCTTCATAGTCACCCCTGCAATCAACACTATCCCCAATTGTATGAGCACACACATCTGCAATTTTCCCATCCACCTCTGAATAGTGACCTTGTTTTTTATCTTCACCAGTGCCCTGATAATCAAAAGCAAAGTTTTCAACCTCTGCATTATGAAGGTGGCCAAAATCTTCAAGGAAACATTCATAATCAGCATCCAAATATATTTCATTATCTGAAAGGCTCACATATGCATCTGAATGCTGGCAATCACTAGCATATTCACTGCCATCCCCTGAATCAATGTTTTCTATATTCAGAGTGAAGCTCTGCATATCCACTTCATATAAATAATCAGGCATAACTGGGATATGCACACTGCCACAAGACACAACTTCATGTATGTCTCTCATTTGATCAATTGGAGGGCACCTTGTGTCTGCAGACTTGTCTTCTAAAGGCTGATAACAATCTTTGTTTTCATTATTACAAGATGTGCTTCCATTTTCTACAACATTTTCGTCATGCATCACATCATGGCTGCACACATTATTCTGAAATATATTTCCCTCTATATAATCATTTCTCAATGCACATACTGGGAGAGCTGAAATATATTCACTTTGATAACTGCTTTGACAACTTGCAGCCATGAAACCTACTGGCATTCCATATTTCTCATTGTTTTCTATGTCCATAGCAAATTGGAAAGCCTAGTGAAGTGTGACTGGTTCTTTATCTCTCAACAGATAACTCATTTCTTCATCAAATGCAGCCAAATAAATTGTCAAGCACAATGCATTATTAGGTCTCATATATTCAGGGATCTGCCTGAGCAATTTAATAAACCTAAGATTAAAGGCTGGAACCATCTCCTCATCTTCCCTTTAGATATTCATAAAATGTATGATTAATGAGGCCACATCAAACCTTTCACCAAACTACCCTAGGAATGCAACTTCTATATCTATCCATGAAGAAACTGAACAAACAGGCAGGTCTGAAAACCATATCCTAGCATCATCTTCCAATGACTAAACAAAGAGTCTCATTACTACATCTTCATCCTCTACCTCATAATCTTCTATTAAATTACAAAATCTTTGCAGATGTTTGTTTGCCGATTCAGAATCTGATCCACTATATTTTGGCAAACATATTCTAATTTTATTGGGAATAATATTTGGGTAACCATATATCCCTGTGAAATTTAGGGCTTTATATCTTTCAATAAAGAATGGTCTTTGAGAGCATGACCAGGCTTGCTGTTCTAAACTCAACATTTTGAATCAAAGATGAATACCTGGATATATGTTGCAGCATTGATAGGTTCTTTCAACAGAGTCGCCACCTCTCAGAGAGAGGACAGAATGTCAGCAAGGCACTTTTGTTTTCTAGATTCATCACCCCAGCAGAGCACCACATGGTTCCTTTTTGCTGCAACAACTTCACTGGAAACTAGATTTTCTAGCCCTCAGGTTACTTGACTCTCTCTCTCCCTAGCAGAGTCGCCAATTTCTGTTGGTTTTTTCCTAGACTGGATGCTTATTCCCAGATTTCCCTACAAGGTAGCCATCAATGATCAACAAGATCTCTGGGCCAGGGGCCAACAGTGTAGGAGATAGACTCTATATTTTATCTCCTCTTCTTCTTTAGGCTCTGCAAGACCTACGGGGGTATTCCCTACTCAACATCCATGAGGATATACATACAAGGCTGGGCTGCTGACAGAAAGCAGATAAGTCCTCCTGTAAGTAGACCAAAACTATAAGATAAGAGCAAAGGGGCTAGCTTTGGGCCTATTTGCAGTTGTAGACAGAGGACTTGGATTCTAAAACTAATTCTACTATCCTAATGGTTGTTTTAGAGTTTGATTTTGATTTTAAGTTTGGATGCAAATCTGGACATGGTTGTAACACAAACACAAAGCAAGATTGGTGCCTATCCAGGGCCTGGAGTCAGTAGACATACACCTGTGAATGATATGCATGAACAACTAAAACTGGATTTCAGGGGATACATATGATACCTGCCTTACAGATATCTCCCAATACAGAGTGTTAAGCTATCTATACTTATGGCATCCCTATTACAGTATACCCTTCCCAATGTTCAATCTGAAAATAGTTTAATCTACCCCTTGAGCAGAAGTAAAAGATCAGACATTCAACACATGAACTCTATGTTCTAGAATCTTAGACATTCCTTGAATACTTAGACTCAGAAGAAAGATACATGCAAAATTGGAGATAAAATTAGCATAACACATGCAAACATAGCATTATTCATATAAAAGTGACCATGAAATCAGTGGATTCATGCAAAAACATACAACAGTAGATACATAAACTCACAAGTTTTGCTGCACAGAGCAACCAAATCAGCTATATTGTATTACAGAGCCAAATGTTCAACTTTCAACAACCTAAACAATGGTAACACAGTCTGCCTATATCGGCCATAAAGTGTACCCACAGCAATTAATTACATGATTTTTACAAAAAACCACCAGATACAGCCCATGAGAGATGGCGCCCATAAGTTATCAATGCAGTAGGCAGGAGAGTTGACAGGGGTGGCCTCGAGCCTTGTGCCACCATCTGGAAGTCTTCATGCTAAAAATCAGGCAGTTTAATCACTTGTACTATCGCCCACACCCCTGCTACAATCGCCATTGATGGCTCAACCACCCGCGGCCTACTTGGAAACCATCGCACTATTCAAAATGGAGCTTCCCGCCAAGAAGCACTTCCTCGCAGGTTCAAAATAATGTAGGGAGATTAATCCCACATGCATAGTGAGAAGACCACTTCAACGTTTTATAAACATGGCCACAAACATACTAAGTGTCGAGTGCTTTTTCCGCGCTCGACACACAAGCCCTTGCCCAAAGCTAAGCCATCGGCATGCCACAAAAAACTCTCGCTGATCTATCAAGTCTCTCCGATGGTAAACAAAACACAACCTCCATCGCCGTGACTCCCTCCATCGGAGCATCCAAAAATCCTCTGGACGACCTCATGTGTTACACCGATGAAGCCCATCGCAATCCCCTGTCGGCCAGACCAATCCCATTGGCCAACCTGAAACTCCTCTGACCGACCTCAATAGTCTCGCCAACGCCATCGCAAACTCCATATTTCCCATCATCGGCCAGAGATAGACCATCGGGCCAACTTCCATCGACTAGGCCGATAAAACAAGTCTCACCGATGGCCAAGCAAAAAACACCCGTCGCCATGACAAAAACCATCGGCCAACCCAAAAGCAACGCTCGCCGACAACAAAAGTCACGCTGATGGCAACTTGGCTTCCCATCTCCGTCGGTGTGACTTAGACCATCGGAGCAAAACCACAAACCTATGCCGATAGCTGCCATCACGCCGATGAAACTAAAAACATAAAGCTTTGAACCATTGAACCGGTTCAAATAGATGGTTCAATGGCGAGGTTCAACACTGAGGTTCGCCGGCGAGGTTCAAACTGAAAGTTCAAAGACACAATTGGAGCACTCAAAAAAACAAAACTTTCGCTGATGGACAAAACATGATGACCCCTTCCTCAGGAAAGATGATGTGGATGCTGCAAAACACTAAAGGGGTACCAAAACTCAGAACCTTTTGGATTTTTTGGGAAGGTGCCTGCATGAAAAATTGCTCGAAAACTGACAGTCAATTCAGGCACCAACAAGACCAATGCAGACCATAATATTGTAGCTCTGTAGTCGTCTCTATAATCTGCCAATGCTTAGCCAAAATGCTTAAGTCTCTTTATCGGATCAGAACTCTCTGTTCATATGACATCATGAGGATTACTATAACCTCACAACTCTTGTTTCTATAAATGAAAACACAATTCAAACATCATGCTTAGTCAATCTTAGTCATGCCATTAGTGTCTCTATCAATGATGTTTGCCAAGTTGCCAACAATCTCCCCCTTTGGCATTGCTGGCAACACATGATTTGAAAAACCATCAAAGAATCAACATTCATAAGTTCTATCTCCCCCTTACTTTTTACACACTTCTCCCCTTAACTACTTCTACTCTTTCACATGCTTCTCTCCCAAGTGATTAACTTTTTCATGTTTATTATTCTCTCCCTTTATGTTTTTCACATGCTTCTCTCCCCCTTTCACATCAATGGCAAAGGTTTATGATACAAGAGTATATACTGATTGAATCTGCTTCCCTTAAGTAGTTGATTCATATGTACACCAAAATTTCAAAACTATTTCTATCAACCATATATACAAGAAATAAAAAACTTACTGAGTTTTGGGGAGAATGTCCTTATAGATGTTATTCAAATGTACGGCATCTCCATCCCATATTGTCTTAGCATTGCTCAATACTTGTATGTGCTCATTAATTTGGGACATCAAGTCTTTTTCTTTATCAATAGTAGTAGGGGCTTCAGTGATTTGTCTTATTTTATCTGCTTCTGCTACAAGTGTTGTTATAGATGCTATCTTAAAGCTGGAAATTTCTCTAAGCTGACTCATTATAGTTTTGACAACTTCTTTTTGACTCTACAATTTATTTATTATAGAGTGTATGGTTTCAACTTATACCCTTTGATTTCCAAAAGTATCCTTTAAAGGATCATAAGTATGGGAGATCTTGATCAACTGTGCTTCCCAACCATCTATCTTATCTTTTAGATCCTTAGTTGTTGCAGGCCAAGATAGACAAAATTGATACAAGTCACTGGCATCTTTTATTGCTGTCTCTACATCTTGAATACTTTTATCTAGTAAAATTTTATCTTTAGAGTACTTGTTATTAAGTTCTATTAACCTTTTTTTGTCAAACTTAGCCCTTACCTTCTTGTCTGCTGCTTGTTCAAAGGACTCAAAATGAGAACTGACAGACTCCATGAGTTTCTTCATCTGCATTGGAGGAGTCAAAGAGGTGTCTTGTTGTGTGGTTACACAACATGCCCCATTTTGACTTGACAAAACAGGGACCCAACTTTTTGCTTGGCTTGGCTTGTGTTTTCTGCTTGCTGGCGGTCTAGTAAAAGTAAGTCATGTAGATGATCCTGCATAAGGGGACTGGGTAAGTCATCATGATGAGGTCAATTTTTCAAGGTTCATATTTCATGTCAATAACCTCATGGTTGGATAGAGTACAAAATTTCATGCAGGTTTGCCTTTTGGATCACCCTGATATTCCTTAGGGAACAAAAGTTATGGTGAGTCAAAGTCCTGGTCAAACCTGATATTCCGAGGGGGGGTCATATTTCTTAACATCAGTCATCTTATGAAAGATCACCCTGATCCAATTTTATCACTTGATAAATCATTTATCTAGAGATCTAGATGTCAATTTTAGGTGATAGAAGTATTTACCCGTCAAACAGCTTCATATATTTTGCAGGGGTCATATTTCAAATATCACTCGATCTTGCGAATATCACCCGATCTTTCGAATATCACCTGATATTTCAAATATCACCTGATATTTCGAATATCACTCGATCTTGCGAATATCAACCGATATTTCGAATATCACCCGATATTTCGAATATCACCCGATCTTGCGAATATCGCCCGATATTTTGAATATCACCCGATCTTGCGAATATCACCCGATCTTGCGAATATCACCTGATATTTTGAATATCACCCGATCTTGTGAATATCGCCTGATATTTCAAATATCACCCTGCCGCAGAATATCACCCCAATGCCAATATGCTGATGACGTCATCCAATCCCGATGAACAAAGAAATTAGGAAATCACCCTGATGGTGACGTCATCATCATTTTTATCTCGCGGAGGTATTTTTTGCCCTTTTTAATAACATGATGATGACGTCAGCTTATCCCATTCCACAAAGGACCCAATATGACGGTGACATCATCAATTGGCTTGACATCCGAAGGTCATCTAATTTCTAACATCCGTCATCTTTTCTAATATGACTGATCTTTCCTAACATGAGGGTGACGTCATTCTGACCCGATATATAAAAAGCTCGACATGACCGTGATGTCATCCTATTCAGAGAGTGATATTCCTCAATATCAAGGTCATATTTCTTAACATCACTCGATTTCCTTCAGTATGACCATGACATCAGCCTTTCACATTTTAACGAAGCCCATCCATGATGATGACATCATCATCATATCCCGATCTATGAAGAGAGTCATATTAGTTAATATCCCGCATATTAACTAATGTGCATACCCAGACCTGATAGTTTCATTCAATGGAATTTAGTGAGCAAAAGCGCATGTATTGCATATGCATGATCTTATGCATGCGATAACTGAAAATGCAAGGCTTGCATATCATATGAAGGGTCACATCACCCTTGGAATACAAAAAGAGATATTGCAAGGTGAAACTATTTGCAAAAAATTCACAGAAATTCAAAAATTAGGAAATTTTTTTACCTTCCCCTTGGCAGGGTCATAACTCCTAGCTACTGTGTCAGAATTTAAACTTTTTGGACTCATTGGAAAGAAAAACTAGTTATCTAGTTTGAGTTGCTCGGTCGCTTAGGCTTAACACCAAGCACCGATGAAGTCTTGAGCCCTAATTCCGCTCCTAAGGCCTCCAAAAATGCGATTTACCAAGATGTAGAAAATTCCAAAAATCATATTTTCAATATTTTTATCAAAAATCACTCAAATGACCCTGGACCTGATCAGATATTGAAGCCATTTTAGGGCCTGATAGCATGATTTTGGTCAACGATGGTTGACTCGACTAATTTTAGCATCATATATGCATTTTGTATGCGATTGTTCACGGATTCATCATCTGATTATCTGCATTTGCATATTCTAAGCCTGATTTAAATGTTTATTTTCCTGCTAAAGTTTTTAATGATGATGATGCTTAATCCTTGTGTCTGTTATCAGGTGCGCAGATATCTAGAAAATGACAAAGTGGCGAGGGCGTATCAGAAGGTGAAGTTTGCACGGGAAATGGCAAAATTTACAAAGATACAAGCTATAGAGTTGCATGCAGAGGTAACACTAACTAGAGCTGAGGAGGATATTGTCAAATGTGCTATTTGCTAGCTGGAGGATGGACTAGGTCAAAGATGCTGGAATATTCTGTGCCAGCTGTGTAGTTGCCAACTGGCAGACACGTGCTATTCATCTAGATTGTTGATCTTAATAGATAAATCCTGACCGTAGGTCATTTGTAACCGTTCCTTCACCTTATTCTATAAAAGGTGCAGGGATGTGATAATTTGAGTATTGGAAACTTAATTGAAATCTGTTTGCTGAAATATTCAGGGCTCATTTCAAAGTTATTGTATACATATATGTTCTTGCATACTTAATGAATGAGAAGACTGTTTTGATTACAATCCATCATAAATCTTGAGTAATCAGTGTGTGAATTCTAGATATATGCTTTGATTTGCTGCGTCCCTTGGAGTGCATATCAGTTTGCATATGTTGTCTTCATACCTTTCCTTTGAAGTTAGCATCAACTGTATCTAGCTGTGGAATGTCCTGGCGAACATATGGTTTGATTTCTTCTCTTCATGACTGTATCCGATGTATATGTGGCTCAATAGCTGAAGGTTCAACTTTAATTTGAAGTATTTCTTTCAATTTCTTTCAATTTCAGAGCATTTCATTATCATAATTGCAAATAATTGACAATCTTAAGCAAATAATACAAATATGTAGACATCTCATAGATAACTGAATATCATTAGCATATTTGAGCTAAATGCATGTAGTGTTGAAAATATCATGCAAAGAATTGCAAATAATGGTAAAATTCATGCAAATATCAACCTGTAGGCACATTATTTGAGTGAATTCATAGTGCAGAGGTAAAATAATTTGGAGATTTATGCAGGGTAGATATAAATAACAGGATATTTGGAGAAATATTGATGAACTTTACAGAAATTACTAAAGAACGCAGGGCCCCTGAATGATTAACAGCAACACACATCAACCACTGAGTAACGTCAGTAGATTATGAACTAATCAACGGAGACTTGGGATGATGAATTCTCTGAATTCATTGTATCTTTCAAGATGAGTAAAGGTTGTTGTGTAACTTTTATTCTATGTTTGTTTATGACTAACATCATCATCAACATGTCTCTATTTACACTGGGCATGATCTTCTCAAAAATTGTCACAACTTCACCAATAAGCTCATTATCTTCCATGTGAGATTTTAGAATCTCGTCTTGGGTCATGGCTTTGAAAATTGTTCCCAACTTCAATTTTTGTAGTGGGGACATGATAGCCAAATTTAACTATCCTTGTAATAACTCAAGTGATGACAAAATTTGAGTTTCTCTCTGCTTTACCAAAAATTATCTAAGAGAAGCTAATGAAGTCTCACCAGCTATGTCTTTTCTACTTTAATCTAAAGACACTTTTGTAGCAAGAATTTCCAGAGGCTCTTCTCCATCAGGAGCTTGTTTCTCTTCTCTATTCTCTAGAACAGAGGTCTCAATCACTTGTTCTAAGATATCCTCTTTCTATTTTTCTTCTTCCTTTGCATTCCTTTCCTCAACCGACTCTCTCATTTCTTCATTGTTTCTTGAGTTTACCGGAGAATGGATCATACCTTGATCCAATGTAGAATGTGGTGGAGATGATACAATTTGTTCACCACCCACATTTGAGACTACACTTGAAGTGCCAATACAAGGATTCTGCTCTTCTTCATCTGTATCTGCTACAATTGGAATCTGAAGTTCATTGAGCACATTCAAAATTTTCTCTTTAGTTTCTTTCTTAAACTTTTCAATCTCATTTCTATCCCCAACCATTAGAGTATTTATTCTCCTTTTGGTTCTAAACTCTTCACTAAGCCTCTGAGTGGCTTTGACTTTATCTTGTCTAATGAGACTTGTACAAAACTTCTTCAAAATTGATTCCTTCATTTCTATATCTTTAGCCATGGCCTAATATTTTCTAGTAGTTAGAATGCTATCTAGGTTGTCAGGCAAGTCAGTCACAAGTTCATTTAATGCTTTATTAAACATATCTAAGAACCTTACCATAGTGGTTTCACTTATATCCTTGTCAGTACTAGAGCTCTCATCATAAAGGTTTGCAATAGGCTTTTGATTTCCATGCACAACCACTACATTGATTGTGGCTTCTAGAGTCATAGTGGCTTCATCTTCTTTAGTATCAGTTTTTGCTCTTTTTCCCTTTGTTTCTTCATCAGTAGGAAGAGATTCCTTTTTCTCCTGGACTAGTTTTTATTCTTCTTCACTACCACGTCCATGACTTACATAAATTCTACTAGTGGCCTTCTGTTTCACTCTTTTATTCTTCTTCTTCTCAGTAGTCTTGGTTATTTCAGGAGTTTCCTTTTCAACATCATCTGTAGGTAGGGATCCAGAGGTCTCAGGAGTAGTTGCAACAGAAAAGGAGGTCCTTGTTAAACTTCTTGTCTGAGGAACATGCCTTGCTTGTTTAGTTTTCTCTTCATGCTTCTATGGAGCCTTTGCTACTTCAAAAGCTTGAGCTTTAGCCTTGGCTTGTTCTATTTGTTCTTTTGTGAATTGTTTTCTTTGAGCATATTCCTCCAACCATTTTCTTACTTTTCTTTATGTCTATGGAAGTGTTCGTTCCAAATAAATTTTGACAGACTTTTCTTCATAAGTCCCAAACCTTTCCTCTTTAGGGTCTCTAGGTTTACTTAGCATCAGATTTGCTAGACCTATCAAAATGTCCTCAGTAACCTTATATCCCATGGTTGGGATCCACACTATTCTCGGTTCCACTACCTCCATGAGGCAATCATCTTTAGTCACCATAAAGACAACATCATTTTTGTACTTCTCTGCTACACTTCTAGGGATTCTAACCCTAGCTTGCATTTTATCTTGGAATACTTTAAAGTATCCCCATAGAGCTACACTTTGTGCACTGGCATCTCCAATCCTCTGCAAGTGATCTCTGATTTGTACTGCAACAAGGATATGATTGAACCGAACAACATTGTTTGCACCTGGCATCTCCCTTAAGAAATAAAAGAGCAGACAGATAACAAGAGTACCAAACTTGAATGGGTACTTAGTATCTTTGGTCATCTTCAAATTGTCCAACAATTGTTGCTCGAGAAACTCACACAAGTCATAGTCCATGTTTTTCTTCACCATCTCATATGCTGTATAGATGGTCGTAGCTAAGACATAGTCCTCCCTGTTGGAGAAATACACCTTGTATCTAATGACCATCAAAGAAAATTTAATTGCCAGATCCTCTATATCATTAACAATTAAAGCTCTCTTATCAAATTTTAAACCAGTTAACTTCATCACAATATCATTCTTCACTAATTTTAGTGCAGGAACTATTCCAGAGGAACACAAACTTGTAACTACCTTAATGGCATCTTTGGTTATCATGTAGGGCACATCCAACCACATGAATCTATCATGGATTCTACTTAAGACATACCTTACTCAAGCATCTTCATAGTAGAGAACGGGAAAATATTTCCATGTATCCAGTTTCTTTTCATTTAGGGCACTAAATTTTGCTTTCAATTCAAATTTATCATCCGTCAACTCATTCAAATATACTTGCCCTAAGTTTACATAGTTGTATTCTTCCATATTAGCATGAATGTAAGCCTTAATATTCTCATTGTGCGGAATGTCATAGGGCATGCTAGAAAATGCACCTTTAGGGTCTGTTTCCATGGACTTAAACAAATGCTTTTTAAATTTTGGTCTAGGCCTATCAGTCACCTCAATGACTTGTGGCGTAAACATTTTCATAGCTCCATGAAAGATTTACAAGAGTGATGACTATAAGGAAATCAGAGGTGCAGAATATAGCTTCCCTAATGTTAATTCAAAGGGGATAATGGAACTAGGTAACTTTTAAATTAAAACAATAGATGAATACACCAGAAAAATATAGAAAAACAAAACAAGATAAAAGGAATGACACCAGATTTACGTGGAAAAACCTTTTTAGGTAAAAAACCCACCACCACAATAGAAGCTATCTTTATTATAGTAAACTAAATAGTTACAATAAAGATCCCAGCTCTCTATGGCTTAGGTAATGATTCTCTACAATTATACTAACCTATTTATTTCCTCTGTATATTTATAGAATAAACTGTATAATCGAATCTCTTCATCTTATCATGACGGGCTCACCAAATCTGTATATAAACCACAGTTTTCAAGAGCAAGAAACTATTTTCACTTCTACCCTAACTGCACGTTTCAACTTACTCAGCACCACTATCCCAACTGTCGCATAACTGCTATCTGAGAGTTTACATATTCATGAGAAACTTTAGTCCCACATGCATCAGCAATCGAGCGTAGTAGTAATATATATACACGTTCAAAAGAACATTGACTATCGACACATATGTCGACAAGGCCAATGAGTTTACCATTAACCGTCCATTGGAAAGACACTAGCAGTCAGAGAGATATCTCTAAACATTATGGATGATAATTTTCTTACCTATGTCCAAACCTTCAATCTCCATCGGTTGAACCATTGAACCTATGGAACCATCGAACCATCGGTTGAACCATTGAACCATCGAACCTGTGGAACCATTGAACCATCGGTTGAACCATTGAACCATAGAACCATCGAACCGATGGTTGAACCATTGAACTTGTGGAACCATTGAACCATCGGTTGAACCATTGAATCTAATGAACCCGACGAACAGTTCAACAAACCATTAAACCTGATGAACAGTTCAATGAACCATTGAACCTGATGAACAACTCAATCTTTACTGATGAAAGATAAACAAAAAACATGAAGGTAAGAATTTCCAAGCAGTAACTTGAGACATTAAGTCTCTTCAATCTCCCACTTGTCGAAGAGATTACTGCTACCTCTTAGTCTTCTTTTGATTATTGAGAATTATGAGCCCGTAGACCCATTTCATCTGAACACCATTTGAACTTGGCCGTGCTCACTAGTTTAGTTAAGGCATTAGCAACATTTTCCAAAGTGTCAACCTTTTCTAGCTTCACCTTCCTATCTTCCACCATATCATGAACAAAGTGATATTGGACATCAATATGTTTTGTCCTAGCATGGAAAGTAGGGTTCTTCACCAAACATTTAGCACTTTGACTGTCACAGTAAATTTGTATATGCCCTAAATTAAAACCAACATCAGAACATAACCTCTTCAACCAAACAGCCTCTTGGCATGCACAGATAGCTGCCATGTACTCTGCCTCTATTGTGGACAAAGCGACTACAGCCTACCGCTTGCTCATCCAACTGATAGTACCACCATTTAATGTGAATATATATCCACTGGTGGATCTTCTACTGTCAATGTCCCCTGCCTAGTCAGAATCAACATAACCCTGAATGCTAATAGACCTCTGAGACCCAACTGAGTTTCCATGATAGCAAGTAGCATAATTAGAAGTTCCCTTCAAATGCCTCATAACTCTTTTCATAGCATCCCAATGTGATCTACCAGGATTCGCCATAAACTGGCTCAAAACTCCCACTGCTTGGGCAATGTCTAGCTTGGTACAGACCATTGCGTACATTAAACTGCCAACAACACTTGCATAAGGCACCTTTTTCATGTCATCAATTTCACTCAAAGATTCTGGACAATCTTCAACAGATAGTTTCATTCCCTGCATAACTGGAACAACTAACTGTTTGGAATCAGACATATTAAATTTCTCAAGAACATTGGTAATATACTTGCTCTGACTGAGCCAAAGCTTTCTCTTAGACCTATCCCTTTTGATTTCCATTGCTAGAATGTACTTAGCTGCCCCCCTAGATTCTTCATTTCAAATTTCAAGGACAACTGAGATTTTAATTCTGAGATCATTCCCTTACCGTTGCCAATGAACAACATGTCATCCACATACAGTGCTATTATAAGAATCTGATCACCATCAGTTTTATAATAGACACAGTGATCAGATTTAGATCTCACATATCCCAAAGATAAAACATACGTATCAAATTTCTGATACCACATTCTGGGAGACTGTTTCAAACCATAAAGAGACTTCTTAAGTTTACATACCAAATGTTCTTTACCTTTTTCCACAAAATGCTCTGGCTGAGACATAAATTTCTTCTTCAAGGTCCCCATGAAGAAATGTTGTCGTCACATCCATATGCTCAATTTCAAAGTCATACGCTACTGCAAGTGACAAAAGAAATCTAATGGATGTCAGCTTAGCTACAGGAGAAAATATTTCTCCATAATCAATACCTTCCTTTTGGGAATACCCCTTAGTAACCAGTCTTTCCTTGTACTTATCAACACTACCATCTGGACCATATTTCCTTTTAAATACCCACTTATAGCCCACAGGTTTTCTACCTTCAGGCAAGGGTACCAGATCCCAGGTTCCATTCTTCTCTAATGATGTCATTTCACTATCCATGGCTTCCAACCAAGAATCTGAATCAGGTAAACTAATAGCTTCTTTCACAGTCCTAGGTTCATCAGTATCAGTAAGTAAAGCATAGGCACAACTTGAATCAAGTACTGAAAATCCATACCTATTTGGTTGTCTTCTTTCACGTGTAGACCTCCTCACAGGCTGAGGTATAGGTTTAGGTTCTTGCTCTGGATTTGAATCTTCAGAGCTACTCGAACTCACATCTGAACCATCTACACTTGGTGCATGTTGTTCCTCTTTTACAGGGGTCAGAGGAATATTCACAACACTTTTTTCTTTCTTCTCTTCTATCTTTTATGGCTGAGGATTAATAACCAAAGGTTTCAGCTCTCTAAAAATTACATTTCTGCTGTAAATTACCTTGTCAGTTTCAAGATTCCAAAGCTTGTACCTTTTAACACTGACACCATAGCCAATAAAGATACATTTAACTACCTTGTTATCCAACTTAGATCTTTTTACCTCAAGAATATGAGCATATGCCTCATAGCCAAAGACTCGAATATGCCTTAGAGAGGGCTTCTTACTAGACCATGCTTCTATAGGCATCTTATCAGCCAATGCTGAAGTAGGAGAACGATTCAGCAAGTAACAAGCTGTAGCAACTACCTCATCCCAAAACCTTTGTTCAAGACTAGCATAACTCAACATACTTCTTGCTTTCTCCATCAACGATCGATTTAACCTTTCAGCAACTCCATTTTGTTGTGGAGTATAAGGTGTAGTTTTATGCCTTTTAAATCCATGATCAAGACAGAATTTATCAAAATCTACATTGCAATATTCACCTTCGTTGTCTGTTCTCAAACATTTTATTTTTCTACCAGTCTGATTTTCCACAAGATTTTTAAATTCTTTAAACCAATTGAACACTTCTGATTTATTTTTCAAAAAATATACAAATGCCCTCCTCGAATAATCATCAATAAACGATACATAGTATCTTGATTTAGATAAAGAAGGAACATCAACTGGACCAAAAACATTAGAATGCACATAGTCTAGAACACCAGAAGATTTATGAGAACTAGAGTAAAATGAAACACGTTTTTGTTTTCCATATATGCAATGTTCACAGAAATCAAATTCTAGATTACAATCAATCAACCCTTCTACCAGGTTTTTGTTCTTTAAGGTTTTTAAACCTTTTTCACCTATGTGACCAAGTCTATGATGCCAGAGCATTGTTTTCTCTGCAAGAAGTTTGCCTTCCATTGAGTTTGCATCATGTGTTACAATAGTAGCTTTTTCAAATTTTACAGAGACATTATTACAACACACTGGTTTAGCATCTAACCTATACAGAGTTCCAATGCATTCACCCTTTGCTAGAACAATAGAACCTCTAGTCATCTTATAGCCACCATTCACAAAAGTAACTTGCACTCCAACATCATTAAGCTTACTAACAGAAAGTAAATTTTGAGCTAGACCTAGTATGTGAAGAAATTCATTCCCTTTATCCTGCCATCCGTGAATTGGATTCTAACTCATCCTCAGCCAACAATTTCCAGTGTTGAATCTCTTGCCAGGAACACCTTCCCACCAGCATATGGTTCATACTTTGTGAACCACTCTTTGTGAGATGTCATATGAAAAGATGCTCCTGAATCCACCAGCCAAACATCTTCAGATGCAGACGTTGCCAAAGTAGCAATGAAGGCATCAGCATCACTCTGTGAAGATCCAGAGTCAGAGAAGTTCTTCTTCTTTTTCTCCTCTTTACAGTCTTTCTTGATGTGACCTTTCTGCCCATAATTCTAGCACTTCACCTTGGACTTCTTGCCAGGGGATTTTGATTTCCCCTTTGATTTGGACTTAGACTTCTTGTCCTTCTTCTTGCCTCTTTCCTTTGATCTACCTCGAATAGATAGAGCCTCTTTGGCCATACCAGAATATGTCCTCCGCATCTCTTCAGACAATAGTGAGGCAACAACAGTTTTTGTTTTAAACGTGGTTGTTGTACTTCCAATAGCCATCACAAGATGATCCCATAAGTCAGGTAAAGAACACAATAGAAACATACAACAGTCCTCCTCTTCTATTTTTACACCTACAGATGTCAACTGTGCAACAATCAAATTAAATGAGTTCAAATGGTCTGCTACGGATGCTCCTTCATCCATCTTTAGAGAGTACAACTTCTTTATGAGGAAAATCTTATTTACCAAGGACTGGCCCTGATAAATATCTCCTAACTTTTTCCACAAAAGGTTTGCAGTTGTCTCTTCATGAACGTTCAATAGAACAGAATCTGCTAAACTTAATCTTATCAATCCTCTGGCTTTCCTATCAGCTAGGTCCCAATCTCCTTGCTTCATGGCTGCAGGTTTAGTTGTAGACACATCAACCCAAAGATCTTTGTCGACCAGCATATCTTCAACTTTAAGTTTCCACAACTCAAAGTTTGTGCCATTGAACTTTTTAATGTCTATCTTTCCTGATGTACTTGCCATCTTATTTAACAAAAAAGACCTCTACAGAACTCCCACTCACAGAACTAACACAAAAAACCCAACCTACCAACAAGGATAACACAACTGGCCAGGCATTGATACCACTTGTAAGGAAAGTAGAGGTGCAGAATACTGCTTCCCTAATGTTAATTCAAAGGGGATAATGCAACCAGGTAACTTTTAAATTAAAACAACAGATGAATACACCAGAAAAATATAGAAAAACAAAACAAGATATAGAGAATGACACCAGATTTACGTGGGAAAACCTTTTCAGGTAAAAAACCCACCACCACAATAGAAGCTATCTTTATTATAGTAAACTGAATAGTTACAATAAAGATCCCAGCTCTCTGTTGCTCAGGTAACAATTCTCTACAATTATACTAAACTATTTATTTCCTCTGTATATTTACAGAATAAACTGTATAATCGAATCTCTTCATCTTATCATGATGAGCTCACCAAATCTATATATAAACGATAGTTTTCAAGAGCAAGAAATCATTTTCACTTCTGCCCTAACTACACGTTTCAACTTACTCAGCACCACTGTCCCAATCGTTGTGTAACTACTATTTGAGAGTTTACATATTCATGAGAAACTTTAGTCCCACATGCATTTGCAATCGGGCGTAGCAATAATATATATACACGTTCAAAAGAACATTGACTGTCGTCACATATGTTGACAAGGCCAACGAGTTTACCATTTGCCATCCATTGGAAAGACACTAGCAGTCAGAGAGATATCTCTAAACATCACTGATGATAATTTTCTTACCTATGTCCAAACCTTTAATCTCCATCGGTTGAACCATTGAACCTATGGAACCATAGAACCATCGGTTGAACCATTGAACCATCGAACCTGTGGAACCATTGAACCATCGGTTAAACCATTGAACCATAGAACCATCGAACCAATGGTTGAACCATTGAACCTATGGAACCATCGAACCATCGGTTGAACCATTGAACCCAATGAACCCGACGAACAGTTCAACAAACCATTAAACCTGATGAACAGTTCAATGAACCATTGAACCTGATGAATAGCTCAATCTTTGCTGATGAAAGATAAACAAAAAACACGAAGGTAAGAATTTCCAAGCAATAACTTGAGATAGTAAGTCTCTTCAATGACTAGAAATACCTTGTTCTTCGCTTCCAGTTAGGGTTTGATCACGTTGCGAGATTTGAGTTCACGTTTGCTTTGCTACTTAGATCTCCTTGGTCACTTAAAAGTTTGAATGTAATGTAAATTTTCTTCAAATGATTTTTCTTATATCCCCTTTTCACCAAAACCTAAGTCACCACAAATGCTTTGTTTCCAAAAAGTTGTTAACACTTCCTCTACAACTCAAAGTCGATATAAATTGCTCCGCAATCTTCCTTATTAGACTCTTTTCTGCTAGAATTTTCTTCAAAAGATCAGACATACTGTTCTTCAACTCATATCTTCATGTTGAGTGTTAGTACCACTTCTTTGGCTAGGGGAACAAGATTTTTCATTGAAGCTCCCCTTAAGCCAAAACAACATTCCTCTTACCATTGTTCCTTCCATTCATTCTGGATCTGCATTAGTTAGCCTTATGTCCAAGTCTACTACATATAAAGTAGTTGCCATTGAAAGATTGAGTGTTCCTTCAATTGTTATAGCCATTCCTTATTTGACTTCTACATTCACTAGCTCTATAGCCAAATCTCTTGCATGTAAAGCATTGACCAGAGAAAGATGGAACATTTTGATTCATTCTTCTCCTACATTGAGTAGCTTTATGACCAAACTTATTGCATTAATAATAATAACCATTAAAAGATGGGTACCTTTGAGCATTTGGTTGTCTAATTGGTGGTCTTCTAGGTCCATTCCTTTGATTCCAGATCTGCTTGCCTTTGTCCTTCTTGTTCTCAGCATTCACTGCTTGACCTGATTTAGAACTTTCACCTTTCTTAAATCCCAAGCCTTCTTTATCATCAGGGCCCTTTTGACTAGCAATCATCTCATCAAGTTTTGCATAACTTATCTTAAACTTTTCTTCATAGCTCTTTGCCTTGTCCAAATCTGACTTCAAGTTCACAACTTCTTTTTCAAGCTTTGCACATTCTTTAGATTTTCCTTTCACCATTTGATTTAGATGTTCTTCTTCTTTTGCCTTTTCTTCATCTTGCCCTTTTAGACCATTCAAGGTTTCATTTTCTAATCTCAATTGTTAACTAATCTCCTTATGCTTTTCTTTGAACTTCATGACTTGCTCCCTCAACCTTCTGATGCACTTATTTGCTTCCTTGATATTTTCCTTCAGATCTTGGTTTTGTAGCACATTTCACAGTTGAGTATATTGTCTTTTCATTGATGTCCAAAGATCAGGATATCAGGATGTTGCATTTCACAGCTTTCACAAGATGCAGTTGACAGATGTGTTGATCACAATGGTTTGGTATCATCTCAGTATTTACAGTGGTTTGGAGGTTTGGTATCATCTCAGTTTTCAAGTTGTAAAACTCTTACAAGTGGTCCTTCATAGTAATGTCATCAGTGACACATCAGTGTTGATCTTGTGTGAAGTTGTTCTGACTTAGTCATTTTAGTAGATGACATTCATTGCATTTTATCAATATTGAATAAGGGGAAGGGCTTGTGTCATTTGATATAAGTTAATATGCATTATATTAACTTCATTTAACCTGGCTTCATGACAGTGGCAGATCAGTTGAAGTTTGGTTTACAATTAAGTGTTAAAAATATATTGAGGTTTAGAATAATTGAAGTGTAAATGTGGTTTACTTAACACTTAACAAGTCATACATTTTGTGCTCAACACTTATTCTTTCTAACCTTACTGCCTGTCATAACATTTTGCACTTTATGTTATAACATTAAGGTGACCGGTCACAGCAGGTTCTATCTAAGTGTTGACCAGTTGGAGGCACCATTAGTCGTTGTGTGGTAAGTTGCCTTACGCCTGATCTCCTAGAAAATTTGGTAATCATATGTTGTTTTAAAAGGCATCCAATCTAACGAACATGATTTAAAATGAGATTGGCGGGCACCGCAGATCGGAAGGTTGATTTTTAAATAGAAAGTATCTCCAAACGGTTAGTTTGTCCCTTTAAAATTGACGTTCACTATTGTTAAAAAGGCAATAAAACATGTTTTTCTTGGCCTTTCTAACCGAAATTCAAGGGGCACTGATGTTGTTTTTTGTGTGAAGGAAAGAGTGAAGTTTAGTATGTTTCTAATTGAAGAGAAGATGAAAAGGCAGAGTTCTTCGAAGGGGATTCATTTTTTCTTGTTTTGTTTTTTGATTTTGATGAGAGAATATGATAAGATTTTTAAAGAAGAAAATAAAGATATGAAGATGAACCAGTTACAAGAGAATGGGAAGATGAATGTTTGTAATCTTTTTGTGTGTGCAGATATGTTTCAAGGAGGAGATATAAGATCTAATAGTAGTGTGAGAAAGTTTTTTTTGACAGGAAGAATGGGGTTATTTGTTGCAAGATAAATTTTTGTTAATTGCAGATATATTTTGATATGAAGAGATAATTTTTGAAAGAGAGATTCGTTCAGTTTTGGAGGTGTGATTGTGCAATCAAGGATGGAGATTTTTGATCAGATTAGAACAATATTTCCTCAGAGAAGGATAAAGCTTTGAAAAATAATTTTGGAGAAGGTCAAAATTTTTCAATATTGTAGTGACAGAGTCTATGAAATTGAAAAGTATGAATTGAGTTGTATTGAAATTGAATTGCAGAGATAAAGGTATGAAATATCTTAAAGATCAAATTTGGTTGATTGTTGTGAAGATGATGTCTACTATGATGATAACTGTTGAAGGTTGATTACAGAAAATATACATTTGTTTGTTTTGAAAAGGAGAAATAAGGTATTGATTTTATTGAAACAGGGAAATCCCCTGAGTTATAATTTTCATTGAATGTTGATGTTGTAATGTCAGTGAGACATGCAGAGAAGTATAATATGCCAGTGAGGCAGAATTGTAATGTCAGTGAGACAATTGTAATTAGAAATTTATGTTAAGCTAGTGAGGCAGTTGAGTGGTTTTTATACCCCAGGAGGGTTTTCCACTCGAGAAATTTCTTGTGTCAAGTTTTGTTTTGATACTCTGCATATTTTCTTTGTTCTATCTGAAGAATTTTACAATTGTGAATTTAAATTAAGAAAAGGAGTAAAAAGTGTTAAAATTGTTAACAACACTGATTCACCCCCCCTCTCAGTGTTGGGTGTATTCCTACAATTGGTATCAGAGCCTGGTACCCTGTCAAAGCTTAATCAGCTTGGGTAGATCATATTTCTGGAATACTTATCATGGAAAGTCAAGAAGGTTACTCTAATTTCAAAGCACCTGTGTTTGATGGTTCTAACTATGCTTTTTGGAAATTTAGGATGGAGTCATATTGTCATCTCTGGGGTATGATGTGTATGCTGCCATTGTTACTGCATATACTGCTACAAATCCTCCTAGCACAGCTGATGAGAAAAGAGCATATGAAAATAATGTTAAGGCTAAAAATGCATTATGTTGTGGTCTTACCAATGACATACTTGTCAAAATCATGTAGTGTAAAACAACCAAGGAGATATGGGACAAACTGTCTAATATTTATCAAGGAGATGATAAAATCAAAGAAGCAAAACTGCAATCTTACAGAGCCAAATTTGAAAGTCTCAGAATGAGTGATGATGAGAAAGTGGCAGAATATCTTCTAAGGGTCCAATAAATTGTAAATGCTATCAGAGGACTTGGTGATACACTGGAAGAGAAGACAGTTGTTACAAAAGTCTTAAGGACTTTAAATCCTAAATATGAATCCAAAGTGTCTGCAGTAGAAGAAAGAGACTTAAGCAAAGTTACCTTTGATGAACTTCATGGCACTTTCACAGCTTATGAGATGAGAATTAGCAATGACATACCTTCAAGCAAAGAAGCTACTTTCAAATCAGTCAGAAAAGAAAAGGAGATTTCTGATTCAGAAGACTTGGATGATGATCAAGAAATATCTCTTGCAAGCAAGTTGAAGAAGGGATCTGTTGGTAAGTACAAAGGTAAGCTTCCATTCAAATGTTTTGAATGTGGAAAGATTGGACACTATGCAGCTCAGTGTCCTTACAAAGACCTAGACAGTGATGAAGATGAAAATAAGAAGCAATTTAAAAAGAAACAGTTTGTTTCTAGAAGGAAAAATAATTTCAGAAAGAAAAGAAGTTTGTTCATAAAAAATGTTGATATGTCTGAAAGTGATTCAAATGATTTTCTTGATGAAAATGCACAGACTTTATTTATGGCTATTCTAAATGAAGTTCAAAATGAAAAATGTGAGGAACAATCAAACAGTTGTGAAGCAGTTATTGATTTTGAAGGAGAATTGATGTGTGCATTAAGTCAAGTCAAGAAACTTAAGAAGGAAATCATTGCACAAAGAAGTCAGTTTCAAAAAGAAAATGATATCATGAATAACAAGTTAACTTGTTATGAGAAACAGATTACTGATCTAATTCTTTCTCTTGAAGAAAGTAAGAAAATTATTGATGATAAAGACAAAGAGTTGAATAACAAGGACAAGGAATGTCATACACTTGAAGCTGAAATTGTTGGTCTGAGAAGAAGACTTGATATGTGCAGAAGTAGTGATAAACTTGATGATCTTCTTGATAGACAAAAAGGATTCAAAGATAAATCAGGTCTTGGATTTGAAGAGGGACAATGTTCTCAAAAGGCTAGTATAAAAGGCAAATCAATCATAAGGACAACAAACTACAACATAAGTGATACTTTCAGGTATAATGCTCACTTTACTGGATATTGTTTTTGTTGCAACAGGTTTGGACACAAAGCCAGTGAATGCAGATTTGGAGTCAGAAGAGAAATGCATTTATTTCCAAGGAATCCATTCATGTTCTTAAGAAGTTTGAAGTGTCACAATTGTAAAAATTTTGGGCATATTGCCAAATTCTGTAGACCTTCATTGCAAATGCAGCAAACAACAAGAAATACTGTCTCAGGTTTGTCTTCTTTGGGTTCTAAAAAGAAATTTCTTGTTTGGAAACCTAAGGTAATCAATAAGAGCTTAGATGTTATGATTGCACAAGCTGCTTTTCATGCCAAAAAGAAGGAATAGTGGGTGATTGACAGTGGTTGCTCCAACCACATGATAGGGGACAAAGATAAGTTTGTTAAGTTTGAAGACATTAATGAAGGCTCTGTTATGTTTGGAAATAAT
The DNA here is from genome assembly GCA_027924645.1 of Cunninghamia lanceolata. Taxonomy (NCBI): domain Eukaryota; kingdom Viridiplantae; phylum Streptophyta; class Pinopsida; order Cupressales; family Cupressaceae; genus Cunninghamia; species Cunninghamia lanceolata. The sequence goes on along the minus strand of BSBN01001032.1, from coordinate 4,894,073 downwards.
GATTGCATTATGATCAGAGGCAAAGGTACAATTCTTCTTGATGATGAAACACCACTACATGATGTGTATTTTGTAGAAGGACTGAAGCACAACCTGTTAAGTGTCAGTCAAATATGTGAGAATGGTTTTAATGTGGTTTTTGATGCACATGGATGTGAGATCAAAAAGAAATCAGGTAAAGTTATTGCAGCAAGTCTAAGGACTAGTGGTAACATCTACAATCTTCATAACTCAGAAACTAAAAGTGTTGATAGTCATATCTGTTTCATGGGTCAAATTGAGGAAAGTTGGTTGTGGCATAGAAGACTTGGTCATGTGAATTTTGACAATCTTGTGAGAATCAGTAGGAATCACAATGTCAGAAATATGCCTCATATTTCAAAACCAAGTAATACTATATGCAAAGAGTGTCAGCTGGGTAAGCAAACCAAAGTTAGTTTCAAGCCTAAGGAGTATTTTACTTCAAAACCTCTGCAGCTGGTACATTCAGATTTGTGTGGTCCTACAAGGACTAAAGCTCTAGGAGGAGAAAAATATTTTATGCTTTTCATTGATGACTTTTCAAGAATGACATGGGTAACATTCTTAAGGCATAAATTAGAGGCATTTGATAGATTCAAAATCTTCAAGAAGATGGTTGAAAAGGAATCTGATTTCAAGCTAAAATGTTTAAGGTCAGACAATGGAGGAGAGTACACTTCAAAGGAATTTGAGGAGTATTGTGAAAAACATGGGATAAGAAGGCAATTTTCCACTCCTAGAACTCCACAGCAAAATGGAGTAGCTGAAAGGAAAAACAGGATTGTAAAAGAAATGGCAAGAACCTTACTACATGATGCAAATCTGCCCAATGTCTATTGGAGAGAAGCTGTTCATATAGCTATATATACTTTGAACAGAGTTCAATTAAGGGTAAAGTCAAACTATACTCCTTATGAACTTTGGTATGGTAAGTCAGCAAATGTTGGGTATTTTAAAATTTTTGGAAGTAAGTGTTACATTAAGAAAGATAATGATAGCTTATGTGGTTTTGAGTCTAGATGTGATGAAGGCATATTTCTTGGTTATTCTACACATAGCAAGGCATATAAGTGTTTTAACAATTGGCTCAAAAGAATAATTGAAAGTACTAATGTTAAGGTGGATGAGGACTTGCAGCCCTGTATGCAGTTGATTCATGACAATGAAATTGATCATCATTCACAGAAGGAAGAAGAAATTCAGGAAGAGGAAGAAGATCCTGAAAAATCTATTGGTGTTAAGACAAAGACTCTTTCAAAGGCTTTTCAAAGAGATCATCCTCATGAGTTGATCATTGGGGATAAGGACAGTGGTGTGTTAACAAGAAGAGGAAAGCTTGATGCTGCACATAATCAAGCACATGTGTGTTTGATATCTGAAATGGAACCAAAGAATTATGTTGAGGCCAGCAAAGATGAAGCCTGGATTAAAGCCATGGAAGAGGAGTTAAGTCAAATAGAAAAGAACAAAACATGGGAAATTGTTCCAAGACCAGAAGGTAAGAATGTCATTGGATCAAAATGGGTGTTTAGGAATAAGCTTGATGATAAAGGTAAAGTTGTTAGAAACAAAGCCAGATTGGTTTGCAAAGGGTATTCACAAATTGAAGGTATTGACTTTGAAGAAACATTTGCTCCTGTTGCTAGATTAGAAGCTATAAGAATGTTTTTAGCTTTTTCAGTTTATAAAAATTTCAAAGTTTACCAAATGGATGTAAAATCAGCATTTCTAAATGGAGATCTTGAAGAAGAAGTCTACATGGAACAACCAGAAGGTTTTGTGAATAAAGATAATTCAGATCATGTTTATAGGTTGAAAAAGGCTTTATATGGTTTAAAGCAAGCTCCAAGAGCTTGGTATTATAGATTGGATAAGTTTCTGCAGGAACAGGGGTTCACAAAAGGAGGTGTGGACAGTAATTTGTACTATTTAATCAAAGGTGAGGATATTCTGGTTGTTGAAATTTATGTTGATGATATCATTTTTGGTAGTAACAATGATGATATGAGTCATTCATTTCCTAACATTATGAAGTTAGAATTTGAAATGTCTATGTTGGGAGAATTGTCTTTCTTTCTTGGTCTTCAGGTATCTCAGCTTGAAAAAGGAATATTTATCTCACAAAATAAATATGCCAAAGAAATGTTAAAGAGATTTCAAATGGATGATTGCAAACCTTTGGGTACTCCTATGGAAATAGGGCATAAGCTAAGTAAAAATGATGAATCACCTGAAGTAGAACAGTCTCTGTATAGATCTATGATTGGGAGTCTTTTATATCTCACTGCTTCTAGGCCTGATATTATGCAGGCTGTTTGTTTGGTTGCTAGATTTCAAGCTTGTCCTAAACAATCACATTTGAATGCTGTTAAGAGAATCTTTAGATATATTAAGGGTACACTTGATTTTGGTTTATGGTATCCTAGACACTGTGATTTTACACTTCTTGCCTATACAGATGCAGATTGGGCAGGGTGTCCTGATGACAGAAAAAGCACAAGTGGGGCAGCTTTCTTTCTAGGTGGCAGATTGGTTGCATGGCATAGTAAGAAACAAGATTGTGTTTCTCTATCTATAGCTAAAGCTGAGTACATTGTTGCTTCATCATGTTGTACACAGGTACTTTGGATGGTACAATCACTTCTTGATATTAAGGTTGAGGTTAAAAAGCCTGTGTCTATTCTTTGTGATAACACAAGTTCTATCAATATGTCAAAGAATCCTATAATGCATTCAAGAACTAAGCACATTGCTATCATATATCATTTTCTAAGGGAAAAGGTGATTGAAAATGAAGTTGCTTTGGAATATGTGCATACTAGTGATCAATTGGCTGATATCTTCACAAAGCCTTTGCCAAAGGAGACATTTGAAACTCTGAGATAGAGACTGGGAGTTCTGTCTCTTGTCTCTCTTCAGTAAGTTACAGAGATATTAGATTCAGGGGGAGTTGTTTTCTAGATTACTTTAATGTCCTGAATCTCATTTGTACATAGTCTGTATATAGTTTTTGTACACATTTTTTTGGTTGGCAGTGTTACAGTGTTGTGCATTTGATCAGTGTAAAGTTAAGTGTTGGTTTTTTGGCAAATTTTTTTTAGAAGATTGCATTTACAAGAACAAGAATCTATTAGTTGTGGTATTTTTTTTGCCTTTGACAATTTTATGTCAAAAAGGGGGAGAAATGAGTTATGGTTTTGCCATCAATGTCAAAGACAAAGGAGGAGTTTTGTAGCACATTTCACAGATGAGTATATTGTCTTTTCATTGATGTCAAAATATCAGGATATCAGGATGTTGCATTTCACAGCTTTCACAAGATGCAGTTGATAGATGTGTTGATCACAGTGGTTTGGTATCATCTCAGTATTTACAGTGGTTTGGAGGTTTGGTATCATCTCAGTATCATCTCAGTTTTCAAGATGCAGTTGACAGATGTGTTGATCACAGTGGTTTGGTATCATCTCAGTTTTCAAGTTGTAAAACTCTTACAAGTGGTCCTTCATAGTAATGTCATCAGTGACACATCAGTGTTGATCCTGTGTGAAGTTGTTTTGACTTAGTCATTTCAGTAGATGACATTCATTGCATTTTATCAATATTGAATAAGGGGAAGGGCTTGTGTCATTTGATATAAGTTAATATGCATTATATTAACTTCATTTAACCTAGCTTCATGACAGTGGCAGATCAGTTGAAGTTTGGTTTACAATTAAGTGTTAAAAATATATTGAGGTTTAGAATAATTGAAGTGTAAATGTGGTTTACTTAACACTTAACAAGTCATACATTTTGTGCTCAACACTTATTCTTTCTAACCTTACTGCCTGTCATAACATTTTGCACTTTATGTTATAACATTAAGGTGACCGGTCACAGCAGGTTCTATCTAAGTGTTGACCGGTTGGAGGCACCGTTAGTCGTTGTGTGGTAAGTTGCCTTACGCCCGATCTCCTAGCAAATTCGGTAATCATATGTTGTTTTAAAAGGCATCCAATCTAACGAACATGATTTAAAATGAGATTGGCAGGCACCACAGATCAGAAGGTTGATTTTTAAATAGAAAGTATCTCCAAACGGTTAGTTTGTCCCTTTAAAATTGACGTTCACTGTTGTTAAAAAGGCAATAAAACATGTTTTTCTTGGCCTTTCTAACCGAAATTCAAGGGGCACTGATGTTGTTTTTTGTGTGAAGGAAAGAGTGAAGTTGAGTATGTTTCTAATTGAAGAGAAGATGAAAAGGCAGAGTTCTTCGAAGGGGATTCATTTTTTCTTGTTTTGTTTTTTGATTTTGATGAGAGAATATGATAAGATTTTTAAAGAAGAAAATAAAGATATGAAGCTGAACTAGTTACAAGAGAATGGGAAGATGAATGTTTGTAATCTTTTTGTGTGTGCAGATATGTTTCAAGGAGGAGATATAAGATCTAATAGTAGTGTGAGAAAGTTTTTTTTGATAGGAAGAATGGGGTTATTTGTTGCAAGATAAATTTTTGTTAATTGCAGATATATTTTGATATGAAGAGATAATTTTTGAAAGAGAGATTCGTTCAGTTTTGGAGGTGTGATTGTGCAATCAAGGATGGAGATTTTTGATCAGATTAGAACAATATTTCCTCAGAGAAGGATAAAGCTTTGAAAAATAATTTTGGAGAAGGTCAAAATTTTTCAATATTGCAGTGACAGAGTCTATGAAATTGAAAAGTATGAATTGAGTTGTATTGAAATTGATTTGCAGAGATAAAGGTATGAAATATCTTAAAGATCAAATTTGGTTGATTGTTGTGAAGATGATGTCTAATATGATGATAACTGTTGAAGGTTGATTACAGAAAATATACATTTGTTTGTTTTGAAAAGGAGAAATAAGGTATTGATTTTATTGAAACAGGGAAATCCCCTGAGTTATAATTTTCATTGAATGTTGATGTTGTAATGTCAGTGAGACATGTAGAGAAGTACAATATGCCAGTGAGGCAGAATTGTAATGTCAGTGAGACAATTGTAATCAGAAATTTGTGTTAAGCCAGTGAGGCAGTTGAGTGGTTTTTATACCCCAGGAGGGTTTTCCACTCGGGAAATTTCTTGTGTCAAGTTTTGTTTTGATACTCTGCATATTTTCTTTGTTCTATCTGAAGAATTTTACAATTGTGAATTTAAATTAAGAAAAGGAGTAAAAAGTGTTAAAATTGTTAACAACACTGATTCACCCCCCCCTCTCAGTGTTGAGTGTATTCCTACAGGTTTTCCTCTTTATTCTTTTCAAGGTCTTCAAGAGAAACTTTGAGTTCTTCATTGTTGACAAACATGTACTCTTCTTCTGTAATTCCAATTGGATGACTTTCTTCTGGAGGAGTAGGATACATTCTAGTTGCCATGTGTTCAATCTCCAAGATCTTCCTCAAGTTGTTAGACTTCTTCCAAGGAACCTTGCTCTGATACTAATTGTTGAACACCTAGAATACTGAGAGGGGGGTGAATCAGTTTTCTATTAAACAATTCATTTATTAAACCATTAATCCATTTTCCACATTTAATAATAGTAAAGCAAATCAAGCATAGAAAGTACAACCACAAAACATAGTACATGAACACTAGGATTTTTACGTGGAAAACCCAAAAAGGGAAAAACCACAGTGAGTGTTAGCTCACAATATATTATTAGAAGTAACGACACCGAATTACATAAATGCTCACTACCCAAAGAAATGCTCACTGTAACAGGCTCACTGCCAAAAGGGTTCATTGCCAAAATTAGAATAGAGAATGGGTGGCTCACTGTTAAGAATGAAATGATATAGTTGCATCTGCAAATGCATGTAATATAGTTCTTGTATACGCCTAAAAATGACACGACTCCGTCTAAATAAATATTCTTAATATTTATCCCATTCTAATTCTTCTATATAAATAAATAAACAAATTTATTTATTTGATTCATATTCCTCTAAGTTAATTAAATATCAAAATATTTAATTACCTCTTCTAAAGTCAAAATTAAATAAAATCCTTTATTTAATTAAATTCTTCCAAACAATTAAATAATTCTTAATTATTTAATTAAATCAAATCATTCTTCCAAATTTGAATAAATCAAATCAAATTTATTTAAAACCTCTCAATCTCCAAAAATAAAATATAATAAAATATTTTATTTATTCTTCCAAATCATACACAATAATTAAATAAATTTATTTATTTAATTTGCTTTCTTATCTTCAAATTCCTCAAATATCTTCCAAATCTTCTAAAAATAAGTCTTCTTCTTCATGCACACAAAATTAAATAAATTATTATTTAATTTCTCTCAAATCATGCAAAAGCAAATCACAAGTTGAGTCATCTATTCAATCAACCTTGTTTTTATTAATATCTCCTAAATTAGAAAAAGACTTTCTAATTTATGAAAATCATATCTTATCTTTAGAAAAGAAAGTAGTTAACTCAAATAAAACAACTTTTGTGTGACACTTGTTTTCTTCTTATTCACACACATTCCTCAACTGTTCTATACCGTTGATCTTCTTATTCTTTCTATACCATTGATCTTCTCTCTCACAAGTCTATAAATTGAACCCTATTCTTCCATTTCATTCATCTAGGCTTTAAGTAAACTTACTCTGCAGGAATTACAGTGCACCTTTGGCACCAATTCCTTCATTGCTTGCGATCAAACTTGTTACCACACACTACTATCATTGTTGTGAATCTCATCTTCATTACAAAGCATTATCATAGTCATTCCAATTTGAACATCTTGGAATCATAGCAAGGAAGTGCACCTTCTGAGGGCCATATTCATAGACAAGATCATTTCTAATAGGCAATCAATGGAAGTTGAGAATTAAAGGAGGTTTGCTTTGTATTGTTCATTGTTTGATTGATCTATTTTGTTCATTATTTCATTGAGTTTTGGGTATCATTAATATTGATTATATTGATTATTCATTTAGATCTAATTTTCCCTTAACATTTTTGGCACCCACCATGGGGCCTAGCCCTTATTTTTAACCCAAAAACTGAGTTTATGTGTTTTAGAGAGTTGTACATAGGAAGAAACTGTGCATTTGACACATCCTAACATGCATCTGCTATCTGTTCTGGCACATACATCATTTTGTCGCATACAGTCTTTAACCTGACACACCTATTGTTTGTTCTAGCACATACATTATTTCGGCACATACAAACTCTGTTTTGGCGCATATATCCTCTGATACGGCACACCTATCTATTCAGTGCATATATATTATTTTCCTGTGCTTTTGACCTTTGTCTTAGCGCATATGTACTGTGGCACTTTTGAGCTTTGTTTCTGTGCAATCAAGCTCTGAAGCTGCACATCTGATCTAGGCAATGATTTTTAGGGTGTCCTTGAAGTTTTCGCTAACGCTGATGTCTTTTTGTAGGAACACTCTTGATCTGTTTGTAGGCTAGGTACTGGTTTAGAATCATATAGTTGCACTTGTTAACTCACACTTTGATTTCTAATAGGAAAGTAAATGGATGCTCATGCAAGTATCACATAGTCTTAACTAGGAAGGCAGTAATCGAATCATTATTATCTTGCATATCATTGAATCATTGCTATATTACTATTCTTCAAAGTTAACAACTCATTGCTATCTTGGTAAAACTAAACCATTGCTATCTTGTTATCACTTCAAAGTTAACAACTCATTGCTATCTGGGTAAAATTGAACACATCATTGCTATCTAGGTAAAATTGAACCATTGCTATCTTGTTATCACTTCAAAGTTAACAAATATCTGTGCTTGCCCAAGTAGATAGCTCATCTAGTTTCTCTCATTTTAACAAGGGGAAAAAAACCACTATCTTCCATGTTTTGGGAATGATATCAAGCCTATGCTCTCCCCTATCTTGGGTGACCAAAATGCCAGACATATCATTTTCACATGTGTTTTTCCTTTAGAGGGGCCTGCTCTTGGGTACCATTCATCCAAGTAGGAACGACCCTAAGTGGTAACAGGCTAGATGCCAAGTCCTACCAATCCACTATAAATAAATTATGTTTGGAGCAAAAGCTTCAAACAACAAGTGAAGTTGTGTTATACTGACAACCAACCTCCCCCAAAACCCTCCAAGGTGCAACCCTTGCAGGCTGGGAGACTCCATAATGAAGAGTAGTACTGCCGCATGTATAACCACTCGAACGATTGCCTTTATTAAACACCTTTGTCTTAGTGGCCAAAACCCCCTATAATTTGGTGTAGGGAAGGATGATTATCACCTCCCGAAGATGCCTCACCTAGAGATAGGGAGAATTCAGTTTTATACTATCCTTTGAAACCTAGGATTGTACTTGCTTTCTTTTTAGTCCAAAAAAAGTCAAAAAATTACAAAAAAATAAAAAACCATAAAAACATTCTTTGTGTTTGCTGTGTCTTCTTGAATAATTTTAGAAAATCAGATCAAAGAAGTCATCTTGCAACAAAAAGTACCAAAAACATCAAAAAATTGCCAAAAATTTGCAAAAACATTGAAAAAACCAAAGTGGCACATTTATCCTTTTTTGTTGTGCATTTGTACCAACTTGTTGCGAATCTGTATTGACTTATTGCACTTCTGTAACCTGTTATGGTGCATCTGAAGTTTACTAGTATTGTGCTTCTGTACTGACTTTTCATGCAATTACCAGTTTATGCTGCGCATTTGTTCCGATGCATGCATGAAAGTGAGTACTTCCACAATCTTTGAAGGAAAAATTTTACCATTTTTGGGTGCCCATTTTAGCCTAGTTCCAAGTTCTAAGATTAGATTTCACCTTGCAGTCTATTTTCCATCCATTTCACATCAAAGTCTCTCTTTCATTGCTCATCTCATTCACCTTCTATCAGGTCTTCCTAGTCCAAAGTCAAAGTATCCCATATCATATTAGCATAGGCCCCTTTTTTAGATCATTTTAGATTCAAGTAACCCTAGTAAGTCGCAGAACTTTGCTAGTGGTCCTGGTGCATGACTAGTCCCTACACAGTAAGATAGGTATCGAGTACCCTTACTAGTGGCTATTGTCTTGTATCAGCCATCTTACTTGGAATCATTGATCGGGAGAGTCCCTTGTCAAAATCTTGTCATAAGTATCTTATTCTCAGCAGTCTCCACTGGCATCTTGCCAAAATCTCTAGTTTCATCCCATGTCACCTTGCATAGTTCTCACTAGATCTCAATACCAAAAGCAACTTGAAATGGCTAGATCATCTGACCATATTGTCACCCCTCATGATAGTGATGAGGAAATCTCTCACGAAGATTATCAAGGACACCTCCAAGATCAGAAATTCCAATGCTTGTGAGAGAAAGTGGTCCACGAGGACCCTCACAAGTATTTTAATTATCTTGCAAATCTTGGACTTAAGCTCCCCGCTGATTTTGATCTCAGTAAACTCAAAGAGACTGTAGAGGATAATCATGAACACCACACCGGTGAGGACAAAGGAAAGAAAGTCACAGACCCAAACACACCTATGGAAGAAATGAGGAAACCAATTGAGGGTCTAACACAACAAATGATGGATCTCAAGATGGGTACAAACACTAAAACATACTCCTTGGAAGATATTGCACCGTACCCCTTTGATAAAAGTTTGAAAATGGTACCATTCCCCTTTCGATTCAAAGATCCTAAGTTTGACAAATACAAAGGAAAAGGGGACCCTAGATATCACATTAGGGAATTCAACACCACATGCATGGAAGTAGCTCACAATGAGACTTTCTTAATGAGACTATTCCCTAGATCTCTAGGTAGTCAAGCCATGGAGTGGTTCTCACAGCTTCCATCAGGCATCAAGACTTTTGATGAGTTAGTCAACAAATTTATCACGCACTTCTCATATAATATTGAACATGAAGTCTCCATGCTTGACCTATGCAATACCAACAAAAAGAGTGGTGAATCATTCACCTCCTTCCTAGAAAGCTGGAGACAACTAGCAAAAAATGTTCATATGATGTACCTGAGAAGCAATTAATGGAAATGTTTTTTCCACAACCTCAACTCTGATATAAGCTACCAAATCCAAATTCAATGCCCTACCTCATTTTTTAAAGTCATTGAAATGGGATTGTTCGTGGAGAAATCTATGATCGCCAAAGGAAAAATCAAGTTATATAAGGATACACCTACATCCAACTACATGATTGACAAATCAAAGTTTTGGACTAAGATTAAAAATGTCGTCAATGATGGAGTAGTTGATGCTAAGGTGGCGGCTCCTAAACAATAACCAATAGTCACTCTCAAAGGAGAGGCAAGCAATGTTATGCCCAACAAAACATTCTCTTAGGATCCAAGACCATGGTTCAATTCAAATCCAAGGTGAAAGTTCACACCGCTGGGTGAGTCCCAAGAATCTGCATTAAGGAAGCTATTGGCCAACAATGAAATCACTCTATCGCCAACAAACAAGTATGAACCTCAAATAAAACCTCACTATTGGAAGGATATCGACTTTTGTGAGTATCATAGAGGAAGAGGACATACAACCAACAATTGTATCCATCTCAAACATCTTATTCAAGACATACTTGATCAAAATTAAGGAGCCACTCAACAACATACTTCTAATGAGACGCATGTGGCTTACAAAGATCCACTTCTCAATCATGACAGGCCATATAACAAGAACAATAGCAACAACAACAACAACAACAACCGTAACAGACAAAATTTGAATAATGGGAATAGTAATACCAATTACGCAAGTGTGCCATTTGATTATACCATCAATTGCATATCAGAGCATGTCCCACAAATCAATGTGGTTACGTCTAACCAATAATCAGGACCCAACAAAACTAATTGTAGCATCATCACCCACAGTGGTAAGGTCATGTTGAATACCCTCCCTCCAAGCTCATCACCCTCTCAGTCCAACTCCCATCAGTATAGTGTCATAGACCAACTACGGAAGACTCCTGCCCACATTTCTATCTTAGAGGTGTTACGTATATCTCCTTCCCACAAGGAGATTCTTGATAACACCTTGGTGGAAACAACTATACCCACTAACTTGTCCCAAGAGAAGTTTCAAGCCATGGTAGGTAATCTGACCTCCTCTAGTACCATATCATTTACCAAACAAGATGACCTCTCAGTGTCTCAGCCTCATAACACCCTCTTACATATCATCACTTTCATCCATAAACACCGCATCAAGAGGGTTCTCATTGATGGGGGAGCCGGTTTAAATATTTGCATGCTCAAGCTAGTCCTTACATTGGGGTTCTATGAAAATGCAGTTGATCCAAGGAAGAAGATTACTATCAAAGCCTATGATGAAGAGGAGAGAACTACCAAAGGAATAATGGTATTACCCATACAAGTGGGACCAGTGATAAAAGACATTGTATGCCAAGTCCTAGATAGGGAACTAGCCTATAATATTCTCCTAGGTAGACCATGGATTCATGCCATGAAAGTTATGCCTTCTACCTATTGCCAATGCATAAAATTCCCTCATAATGGTAAGCAAGTCACCATCCAAGGTGACCCATACCCCTTTCAGCATTGCAACTCTGTCCTCTCAAAACCCAATTGCATCATACCCAACAATAGAGCATCTACATCCCCTACCCCACAACATGATTCTACCTTCAAAGATTCCTCATCCAAGCCCAAAGAGAAGAAAGTTACCATCAAAGAAACAGGAGTAGGGGAATACTCCATCGAGCAAAGCCTCAACTTGTCTAAACTTCCTCTATCTCCTAGATCCTTTGGGTGACCCAAGCATTTTCCAAATCCATCTGCTCCTCCTACACCTCCCACAACTCCCTTTGTAAAATGGGGGACCCTATCAGATGAAACAGAGGAAAGAGATATCTTACAATGGCTCTACACAAAAGAAGAAGAAAATACACAAGAAGAACCACCTAAGCTCCCAACATAAATCTATGGGTGAGGCGAATCTATCCTACATAGAATGGGTTATGAAGGACAAGGCCCCATTGGCCTAAGAAAAGAAGGAATTATAGAACCCATTCAACCCTCTTCATCTTCATTAGCTAGAACTACAAAAGGTCTAGGATATAGGGATAAGGGCAAAGCTAAAGAAAATGCTTGTCTTGTGGAAATGATCCATACCCTTCAAGAGGACAATGACACAGATTCTAATGAGTATGAGTGGGATGAGTTGACAAAGAATTCCTATGATGACAAAGAGGTTGATACCGTTCAAACTTATAGCCCCTACTGTGAGGGACAAATGCTACCGCATAGACCATTAGAGTGTGATTTGCCTATCCCTGAGAATACGACTTTTGAGGAAGGTTCGAGTTCTATCGCAATAAACAATTTGGAGGAAAGTACCATCCTGGACACTCTCCCTACCAATACTCCTAGCATATCCATTCAATCTATCAATGAATTAGATCTATCATCCGACTCCCTTCCCCTTGTGCATCCTGAGCTTATTGACTGGGATCTACAAGGAACCTCGCAACTAGATATGTTCCAAAACGACGATGCCTATATTGACTACATGGAACTTACGGACCACCTACCTAAAGGAGATCATAAAGCTAGCTTTGCCATTGAACTTAATACCGTGGCTTATTTCAGAGAGGGTGCCAAGCCTTCCAGTCACAAAAATATCAAAATAAAAACTGGATCTAATGGTGAAAACCGCTCCGCAGTAGTGTCAGATCCCAAAATAGTAAAAAGAAAGGATGCATCCAATGGTGAAAACCCAACTGTGGCACTTAATGATGGAAGGTTTGACACTCTCCCTGATGACATGCACCAGTAGAAGTCTTAGGTTGTTGTGGAACCTACAGAACCTATTAACATTGGAACAGAGGAACAACCTAAGATCATTCACTTTGCTAAGTCTCTAACCCCACTAGAAAAGACTAAGTTTGTACCATTCTTCAAGAAAAAGCAAGTCAATTTTGCTTGGTCATACTCAGATATGCTAGGGTTAGATCCAGATTTGATTCTACATCATCTTCCACTACATCCAAGAGTGAAACCAGTGAAACAAAAGCTTAGAAGGATGCATCCACACATTGCACTACTAGTAAAAGAGGAACTCAAGAAACTACTGGATGTAGGGTTCATCAGAGCTATAGACTATTCGGAATGGGTCTCCAACATAGTACCAATATCCAAACCTGATGGCTGAGTCAGACTATGCAATAATTTTAGAGATCTAAACGAAGCTTGCCGTAAGGATGATTTTTCGTTACCAAATATAAATATCATAGTCGACTTAACAACAGGGCATGCCATGCTATCTCTCATGGATGGCTTCTCTGGATACAATCAAATCAGGATAGCACCAAAAGACCAACATAAGATGGCTTTTACTTGTCCATGGGGCACTTTCTGCTAGAATGTCATGCCATTTGGGCTAAAGAATGTAGGAGCCACATATCAATGTGCTATGACCACTATACTCCATGATATGATGCACGTCACCATGGAAGACTATGTAGATAATATCCTTACAAATTCACTCACAAGACAATCACATCTGGATGTGTTAGAGAAAGTCTTTCAGAGACTAGAACAATTCAAAGTCAGGTTGAACCCAAAGAAATGTGTGTTTGGAGTCACCTCAGCAAAAATCTTAGGTTTCATTGTATTAGCAAATGGAATAGAGGTGGACCCTACCAAAGTCAAGGCTATTATGGACATGCCACCACCCAATAATCTTACTCAACTAAGATCTCTATAGGGAAAGCTACAAGAAATCTGTATGTTCATATCACAACTGGTAAACAAGTGTCAACCCTTTAGTCATCTCCTACACAAGAACATTTCATTTAGGTGGGATGAGAAATGTAAAGAGGCATTCGACAAACTGAAAGAGTATCTTAGGAATCCACCTATTCTCATGCCTCCTATCTAAGGGAAGCCATTGTTACTATACATATCTACTACACCAATAGATCTTGGGGCCCTTCAAGCACACCAAGATTATGAAAGTAAAGAAAGAGTCGTCTGCTACATTAATCACACATTAGTGGGCTATGAGTTGCAATATTCTCAGATAGAAAGATCATGCCTTGTAGTAGTTTTTTCTTCCCAAAAACTTTGACATTATATGCTAGCACATCCAGTCAAACTTATTACAAAAATTGATCCACTGAAATACCTACTAAGCAAAGTAGCTCTCACAGGTCACCTAGCCAAATGGTAATGGTCCTAAGTGAATACAACATTAAGTATGTAGACATAAAGGCTATCAAGGGGCAAGTCATTGCTGATTAGTTAGCAGATGCACCACTACAGGACATCACACCAATGCAATTTGACTTTCCAGATGAATCCTTATTCAATATATCAACACATTCCCAGAAACTCTACTTTGATGGGTCCTACACAAACCATGGATTGGGGGTAGGAATCTTGTTCATAACTCCTCATGGTGACACCATATTGAAGTCTTACCATTTGTTATTCTCATGTACTAACAACATAGGAGAATATGAAGCCTTGGTCATCGGCCTCAAAATGGCAACAAAGTGGAAAATCGAAGAGCTACACATCTATGGTGATTCTCAACTAGTGATCAATCAGGTCAATGATGATTACCAAACCAAAGATGAGAAGCTTGTCCCTTACAAACGAATGGTTGAGGACTTTAAGGAATACTTTGTGATCATCCCTTTTGAGAAGATACCTTGCATTAAAAATAAGGAGGCAGATGCCATGGTAACCATTGCCTCACTCCTCGAGATCCCAAAGAATGAGTCATAGTACGAGTTCTTGGTGGAATCAATCCAGCAACTAGCTTATGATCTTCCTAAAACCCATTCCATATGCATATTAGTTGGATCTGATTCACCTTGGTATGGTAAGGTTTACGCTTACCTCAAGGACAACACCCTCCCACCTAACTTATCTTCAAACCAACGATGAACCTTTATACGCCAAACCTCTCGTTATACCATTATTGCCGACACCCTATACCAACATGGTCTAGATGGTACTTTACTCCATTGTTTAGAACAAGAAGAATCCCAAACCACCTTACAAGATGTACACGAAGGGATTTGTGGAACACACTCTAGTGTCCTTCCTTAGCTAAGAAACTCATGCGTTTAGGTTATTATTGGTTGAACATGGAAATAGATTCATATCAATTTGTGAAGAAGTGCAAGCAGTGCCAGATACATGGGAACCTGATACATTTACCAGCTCAGGAGTTGAGGCCTTTAACAACACCTTGGCCATTTTGTCAATGGGGACTCGACCTCATGGGAAAAATCCATCCGCCCTCATCCAATGGCCACAAATTCATAATAACTGCCACTAAGTACTTTACCAAGTGGATTGAAGTCATCCCCCTCACCACCATCATAGGTAAACAAATCTCGTCATTCATCCTTAACTACCTCATCTGCAGATACAGAATTCCCTCATCCATTATCATGGATAATGAAAGACCCTTCAAACATAGGATGTCCAAGAACTCTGTGACTGATTCAAAATGCAACACCATTTCTCCACACCTTATTATCCCCAAGGCAATAGCCAAGCAGAAGCGTCCAACAAGACCATCTTGAAACTCCTCAAAAAGATAGTTACCGATGCTGGCCATGATTGGCACATCGAACTCAATCCCACTCTGTGGGCCTATAGAACCAATATACACACTCCCACAGGTGCTACCCCTTACGCCCTTGTCTATGGATTAGAAGCTATCCTTCCCATCAAGGTCTAGTTACCATCTCTCAGGGTGTCGTTAAAAGGTCTCATAGCAGATGAAGAGTATAGAGTTTCTAGATTGCAAGAACTAGAGTTGCTAGAGGAAAAAAGATAGAAAGCCTTTGACCATCTCAAAGAATACCAGTAAATGATGTGATGAAGGTACAACCACAAAGTCCACCCAACAGTCTTTAAAGTTGGAGATCTAGTACTTAAGGAGAACCCCTGCAATCAACAGGATCAGGAAAAGAAAGGCAAATTTGAGCTCAACTGGCTTGGGCCTTATGTGATCATAGTTGCTTATGGATTAGGGGCATATCAGTTAGCAACATCAGAAGGTGAGTTGTTTGATGACCCAATCAACAATATGCATCTTCGCTAGTTCTATACCTAAGAGAACCCCAATGTAAGGGGGGCACAAAATACAAAAAATAAAAAAAAATACAAAAAAAAATCAAAAAATCAGAAAAATATAAAAAAAATCATCCTTTGGTGAAAACATGGCAAATAGGCACCTTGGATAGGTACCATGATGAGAACTTGGCAAACAAGCGTCATGTGTACTTTTACCTTTCATGCAAATAAAAAGCAAGTGGTGAAAACCTACTAAATAGGCATTATTGGTGATAAACCGCTTCCTCCATCTTTGGGAAACCAATCACTTTGTGTCCATTCTTCCTCCAATCGTGTCCCATTCGATCCATATCAATTTCCTAATAAAAACCTAATGATAACCTATCATGGCTTGATACTCTATCTCTTTTGTTGCCTTGTCAACCAAGGTTTTATCCCATATCCTATTCACAGTGTCAGCCTAGCTTAGCGTCTGTCGTCAGTATCCCCATGGTCCAAGTCCATGAACTACATTGCCTTTGTGTCATCACATAGGCAAGGCCATTTTCAATGCACCCCCGAGGCTTCCCTGTCCATCCCATATCTTGTCACCTATCCTCTAGTCCATCCATGGTCCAAGTCCATGAACTACGTTGCCTCTACGTCGTCACATAGGCAAGGCCATTATTCAAATGCGTCCCCAAGGCTCCACTGTCCCATCCATCACGTATTTAGTCCTTCTATCTATCTAAGTCCATGCCACTTTCTATCACCTAGGTCTTAGGTCCATTAGGTTTTACCGTTAACTATGTTGCCTCTGTGTCATCATGTAGGCAAGGCCATTTAGTAATGAGCCCCCGAGGCACTAGGTCAGTCTCTTAGGGTTCGTCTCACCAATAAGGATTGTGGAATCTTTCACCAGGCAAGCAAGCACAAGAAAAACCCACTTTTCAAGCAAAAATTTTGACACATCACCTCAACCTATCCAAAGCAAAGCAAGCAAGTACCTAAAGCACTCAAACTGATTCTATCCAAATTATGGCAAGAAACAAACACATCTAAAACAAAAATGTTTTGTGGTTAGAATCATGGTTAAGTTACAGGGTCTTGATTTCTGTTATCATGCCTTTCTATGCTACTCAAGGATGCCAAAATCTAGAGATACTATGATGGGGGCATGATTCTTTTCTTTGTTTGTTGTTTGTGGATTAAACTTTAGTAATGTGACGCCTTGTCTAATGACATGATCGGCAAAATATCATCGAGGACATCAAAGGTCTAACATGAAAGGGGGCAATCCTTGTCTGTTGATACACAATAAATACTTAAGTCATCTCGGTTCAATTATACCTCATTTCTTGTATTAACTTGCTAAATCAAAATCCATGTAATAAATACTTAGGTCATCTTGGTTCAATTATACCTAGATGCTTGTATTAACTTACAACATTTGGAAAATGTACCAAAAAAATTGCCCAAGTATGAAATAAGCACTTCAAAATACTTGCACCATCAAGAAGTCAAAAGAAAAGCATCCATCATACATCCTTTATACATCCATACATCTGTATCCCATGCAATAAAAGATCCAAACAACGCAAAGTATCAATACAAATTGAAGCTTGTGAGTCTTTCTATCATGTCATTCTTTCAATCAATCTTCTATCTATCATTGTGTCATCTCTGTGTCGATCGAGTACATTTGGACATCACAAAAACATAGCATATAGTTGCATATCATATCACATGAGATAGTCATTTACATAATTAAATTAGTTGCATACATAATAAAGTGCATTAGGTCATCCATATACATTTTTGCAAACCATCACATAGTGTCAACAGAAAAAATCAAAAACATAGATAAGTGCATCACATAAACTGCATAATCATATAAATACCTTTTGCATTTACACATTAGGGGCATATGAAGTAAAAACATCTAAGTCTGCATTAGGTCACATAGCATCATAAACATCTAAAACTACATTAGATAAACATCACATAGCATCATATAAAAGTCTACATTAGATAAACATCATATAGACATAGTCAAAGTTTGCATCACATGAGTACCATCATACAATAGAAATGCATCCATAGCATAGAATGAACAACTACATATATAGAGCATCAATAGCTATATCATCATATAAATATCATAAAACATGTCCAAATGTACAATATCAAAAGGTCCATCTCTGAGCCAATGTCATATACTGTGTATACATCTCAAAGATAATGATACATGTCTCAAAATACAAAAAGTGGTACATATATGTGTCTAGCTATCTGAGCCATCAAAATGTGTACATAGGAGCCAAAATCTGTGCAAGTGTTTGCTAACCCTGCTACTATGAATTGCTGCTCCCAGCAGTGTCCTCTGTGTCCCCTCCTCTGCTGGCCCCAGACTGCTATGGGCCCATCATAGAGGCTCCTGACCGTGACCCACCTACTCTCTACGAGGCCATGGACTGGCTCATGTAGCTCAGATCCCTCTGATCAACTGGAACAACACCATGGTATAGTCCCTGATAGTACTGCGTCTAAACCTGCACTCTAGCAAGCTCACCTTATACCTACGCTAACTGCCCCTGCACCTGTGCCAACTGTGCCTATGCTTGCTGTACCTACCCAACCAAAAAGGTGCTAGTGCCATATGTCCCAAGGGCTAGCACTGCTATGTCTCTCTCTACTCAGATAGCTCGTATCCTCACCTACTCCATATCTTGCTCTCTAGTGAGCCCCAAGATAACACCTACATCTATCTCTTGTTGAGCATCGGCCATCCTAAGCTATGCCCGCAGTTGCCAAACCTATCCTCTCAGCATAGCAATGGTTCTCCCCTGGACATCTAGCTATGCTGGATCCTAGGAGGCCTATGCCTGTCCCTGCCCCTGCAGCTAAGGCACCTGCTGCTGCGCCACCTGCTATGGTGGTGGCATCTATCCCTGCTGTGTAACCTACTATACAACCTGCAGCTGCACTACCTGCTGACAGTGGGAGAATCCCTCCCCAGCTCTCCTCCTCTACCTGATTCTGCCTCCATCTCCTCCATCTCCACCATCTCCTCCATCTCTCTATCCTCCTCTCTTCCTCCTCCTCCTCTTGCCAACCATGCCCCCATCGTCTAAATCTACCTCATCTATATGAGGAACCAGCTCTCTAGGATGAGAGTATCTCAGAAATGGATTCTTTACAAACCACTCCTCATAGTCCTATGTCATCCCTGTGTTTGCAATTTCTCTCCTCATGGACCAATCAACATAAGGCAGCTACTGAAACTCTTCCAGGGCCTCCTCATAGGACACCACTGGGCCCCATATAAACCTTCCTGCATGAGTCCGTACAAATAGAGCCTACCCCTATGGCATGCCCTGTCTCCTCCCAAACTACCTCCAAACCTTGCTAACAATCTGTCTCTCTAGGATGAACTATGTCCAACCTATTATCCAACGAGTCTATTAACAATATTGCAGCTCATCGGCCTCGTCATCGGAAGGCTCACAGTCTAGATATGGTTGCTAGACAACCACATCTACCCCATCCAATGCATGCCTCCAGTAATCTAGCTTCCCCAGTCTATGCTAGGAAATCACTCTTGCATATCCATAGCTATAAGGCTCTCCCCTCTATCTCTAAAAAATAGATATTGGTCTGGTAATGGTGATATGCTCCCATAACCAAAACTATAATAGTGAGACACTTGCTGATAGACTAGCACCCTTGTGGTATACCACCTGATGCATATCATGGTATAGGTGTGCCAAAACACAGACACCCCAAGCATAATGGGTGCCCTCTATGAGCATCCTCTCCATAATCTGTCCCCATCCAATCGGGAACCCATGAGATCTCTTATTGGGGCATACAATGCCTCTGATCAATCCTACAACTATCCCAAGGAAGTAGTCATAGTAATCATGTATATCGTGCCAGGAGATAACCTGATAGTCCAGCTTAGGGTCATCAAATACCTACCTACACTCTGCAAGTCCTGCATCCCGTTGTGGCTTATAATCCACAAGCTCTCCCTGAATCAGCAAGTGAAGTATCCTATATACATCCTCCAGAGTCGCCATCATCTCTTCAGTCGAGAAGTGAAACGTCCCATCCTCACTATGAAACCTCTCCACTGCTATAGTCAATAAGCTGTGGTTCACTCGAACCTCAGGCATAAAGCACACATAATCCAAT
Source organism: Cunninghamia lanceolata (assembly GCA_027924645.1). Lineage (NCBI taxonomy): Eukaryota > Viridiplantae > Streptophyta > Pinopsida > Cupressales > Cupressaceae > Cunninghamia > Cunninghamia lanceolata. The sequence goes on along the minus strand of BSBN01001032.1, from coordinate 4,873,848 downwards.
CCCATCATGTTGAGTGCCTCTCGATCTATCTCTGTCAACATGTGACACTACAACATTGGTAAGGGAAACTTCTCCCTCGACATTAGTGTATCTCATATGTCCTCCTGCAAGCACCAAAAGCAAGGCATCAACCTAAAGCTGCAAGTACCATACTCAACATATCTATAGAATCATATTGACTAACTTAACATATCAAATTGATCAAAATAGCACACTACATCTCTTGACTGGATTCCTAAAATCTCATAGATAGCTTATCGATTGATGCATCAAACATGATGCCAATCGAGTCAATTTTGTTAAGTAAAACTGACTATCTATATCATATGCGCTAGAATAGAAGGTACATACACCATTTCTTAGCAAATGCGCTACTTCTAACACATGTACCCCAACATTTCATAAGTGTGTCATCCCATACCATATATGCACCACCCAAGTGCATGCATCGACTCATACCTTGCATGCACCTCCAAAAAATGCATGCGTCGACTCATACCTTGCATGTGCAACTTTCATGCATGCACTGCTTTACAACCTACATGCACCACAGAATGACATATGTGTAGTTTCACATGTCAGATGCGTCAAACTATGATATGGTACATTTGTTTAGCCTAATTTTACCTAGCATTTAATGCACTCAAAATTGATCCTAGGTGGAATTTTTTGAGATACATACTGCGGGTCCTAGCTTTGCTGGCTAGTCGAATCATTAGATTTGTTCAAAGCGGTGCTCCTCACATGGAATATCCATCCTAGTGTTGACTGCTCTATTCTCTGTGCTCTTTTAAGCTCTCAAAGACAATCCAACAAAGCCAAGTGTGCAAATGACTTGTCTTGTGGACCCAACTCCTATATATAGCATGCAAACCCTAAACTGGCTGTGTGGTGACTATGACTACTTCCTGAACCCATTTTTTCCTGTTTCCTTCCCATTTCTCAGAAACGCATCCTGTTCTTCAAACCTAACCAAGTTTTCCCTTCATCTTCATGAGATTGTCTGTCTCACGCCTTCTACCTTCTTCTCGTCCAATCTCCCGAGGGGGCATCCTATCGTCATAACCTATACCAGGGGCAAACTGGGGCATGTATCATTATCAGAAAATTCTTATTCTTTGAAATAACATGATAAAACACATTGCATCAAAGAGGGGCAAAATGTATATGCCTAAAAATGACATGACTCGGTCTAAATAAATATTCTTAATATTTATTCCATTCTAATTCTTCTATCAATAAATAAATAAACAAATTTATTTATTTGATTCATATTCCTCTAAGTTAATTAAATATCAAAATATTTAATTACCTCTTCTAAAGTCAAAATTAAATAAAATCCTTCATTTAAATAAATTCTTCCAAACAATTAAATAATTCTTAATTATTTAATTAAATCAAATCATTCTTCCAAATTTGAATAAGTCAAATCAAATTTATTTAATACCTCTCAATCTCCAAAAATAAAATATAATAAAATATTTTATTTATTCTTCCAAATCATGCACAACAATTAAATAAATTTATTTATTTAATTTGCTTTCTTATCTTCAAATTCCTCAAATATCTTCCAAATCTTCTAAAAATAAGTCTTCTTCTTCATGCACACAAAATTAAATAAATTATTATTTAATTTCTCTCAAATCATGCAAAAGCAAATCATAAGTTGAGTTATCTATTCAATCAACCTTGTTTTTATCAATATCTCCTAAATTAGAAAAAAACTTTCTAATTTATGAAAAGCATATCTTATCTTTAGAAAAGAAAGTAGTTAACTCAAATAAAACAACTTTTGTGTGACACTTGTCTTCTTCTTATTCATGCACATTCCTCAACTGTTCTATACCATTGATATTCTTATTCTTTCTATACCGATGATCTTCTCTCTCACAAGTCTATAAATTGAACCCTGTTCTTCCATTTCATTCATCCAGGCTTTAAGTAAACTTCCTATGTAGGAATTATAGTGCACCTTTGGCACCAATTCCTTCATTGCTTGCGATCAAACTTGTTACCACACACTACTATCATTGTTGTGAAGCTCATCTTCATTACAAAGCATTATTTTAGTCATTCCCATTTGAACATCTTGGAATCATAGCAAGGAAGTGCACCTTTTGAGGGCCATATTCATAGACAAGATCATTTGTGATAGGCGATCAATGGAAGCTGAGAATTAAAGGAGGTTTGCTTTGTATTGTTCATTGTTTGATTGATCTATTTTGTTCATTATTTCATTGAGTTTTGGGTATCATTGATACTGATTATATTGATTATTCATTTAGATCCAATTTTACCTTAACAGTTCCAATGAAACTCAAAATATTGTCTCAAAACTCTTCATCTTGAACTGCTCTGTCACACTGCTCTATTCTGCATAACACTTAGATCTCTCTCTTCTCAAGCACTTGTCGTACTTACCAGATCACAAGACTTCTTGCATGTTGCATTCACACCTTCACTGCATGCCAAGCCACCAAAATGAATCTCATATATATATATCCTCAACACATACCATCTTCAAAGTAGGTCAGCTTGAAAGGATAAAACATATAGTTATGAAATGTGTAGCTTGTTGGCCTTAATGCATTTACCAAAAGACTTTGTGGACCAAACCAATACTTGGAATACATTCTCTTATGTTGGCCCAAACTATAGAACCACTTAGGATATGATTTTGATCAATAGATTCTTCCACACAAAGTTTATAGTATTAGGTCAGCTTCACAAACTAACAAGCACAGGCTCAAATCAACTATCAGAACACTACAATAGAACAGGCAATTAGCACCTAGAATAGCACCAGAATTTAGTGCATTTGACTCCATGAATTGGACACTTTTGCCAGCACCAAAATCGGTGCCCAATAGCATCTCAATATTGCGCTGGATTTAGCATTGGGTTTAGTGCCAATTATAATGTCGAGTTTCACGCTGGGTTAGATTTTAGGGCTAGGTTTAATGCTAGATTTAGTGCCAGATTTTGTTGCTTCCAGTTTTGCTTATGATTTTGCTTCTAGTTTTACTTCTTATGTTGCTTCCAAGTTTGCTTCTGGTTTTTCTTCTAGTTTTACTTCCAGTTTTGTTTCCAATTTTTCTTCTAATTTTGCTTCCAGTTTTGCTTCCATGTTTGCTTTTGGTTTTGCTTCTAGTTTTACTTCCAGTTTTGCTTCTGGTTTTGCTTCCAATTTTGCTTCCAGTTTTTCTTCCAAGTTTGCTTCTGGTTTTGCTTCTGATTTTACTTCTAGTTTTGCTTCCGGATTTGCTTCCAATTTTGCTTCTAGTTTTGCTTCCAATTTTGCATCTGGTTTTGCTTCCACTATTGCTTCTAATTTTGCTTCTAGGTTGGCTTCTGGTTTTGCTTCTAGTTTTGCTTCCATTTTTTCTTCCAATTTTGTTTCTGGTTTTGCTTCCAATTTTGCTTCCAGGTTTGCTTCTAATTTTGCTTCCAATTTTGCTTCCAGTTTTGCTTCCAATTTTGGTTCTAGGTATGCTTCCGGTTTTACTTCCATTTTTGCTTCTAGTTTTGCTTCCGCTTTTGCTTCCAATTTTGCTTCCGATTTTGCTTCAAATTTTGCTTCCAGTTTGGCTTCCAATTTTGCTTCTAGTTTTACTTCCAGTTTTACTTCTAGTTTGGCTTCCAATTTTGCATCCAATTTTGCTTCCAGTTTTGCTTCCAATTTTGCTTCCATTTTTGTGTCTTTTGTTGCTTCTAAAAATGCTTATTGTTTTGCTTACATTTATTAATTTAATATGTTTTATTTCAATTTAATTAGTTAAATATATCATGCCTCTGAAATAACTCATATGATTATAGAGTAAGTAATCTAATTATTTAACTCATATGATTAAATAACAAGATAATTATTATAACATGATCATCATCTATAATTAAAACAAGTTAGTCAAATATCTATAATTTAATTAAATTTGACAACATCCATCCGGAGTAGTAAATTAAAATCATCATACGTAATAAATATCCTTCCAAAAATCATCGACCACTTTCAATATATATAAATTGACAAGTCAATACGGATAAGATCATCATCATATATAACTAAAACAAGTGAAAGTCAAATATGTCAGTAGATCAATAACATGTCAAAATGATACATGTACAAATGATATAAGTAAAAATGATAAATTACGTAACTCAAAATGATACAAGTCAAGATGATACATGTCCAAATGATATAAGTCAAAATGATATATAAATTTATGATACAACTCATTAATATGATACTGCAGGCCGTGAAAATAATACATATGATAGCTAGAGACTATGAAAAGAGGCATCATACTGATATATCAACAATGATCCATGATGGAGTACATATGATCATGAATGTCACTGGCTACTACGAGAAACTACCTCATCATCATCATCACCATCGTGATCATCATCATCATCATCACCATCTTGATGATGATGATCATCATCACCACCACCACCATCATCATCACCATTGTGATCATCATCATCATCATCAGCCTCAGTGTCTTCTGTATCTACGTCATCATCATCCTCTGCCATGTGATTTGTACTAGAACCAACATAATCTGGATCTCTATCATGAGGATCATCTTGATCTTTTGGAAGACCCGTGTTCTACAAAAAAAGCATTTTAAATGAAAAGTTATTATTTATTTCATGCAATAATTTATTTTTCTATTATATATCTAATATTACAACATATGAAATGAAACCATAATCATATTACATCATATCAAAGTGCACATACCATAATAAAATTTAAAAAAACTTACAGCTAATATGTCATTCCAATGATGTAAAACATGCAACAATTCTAATAAACATTAGTAAAGATCATAAAATTTTTTGTTATAAATATAACTATCAATTATATATTCTATTACATAACCTTAAGTGCTACAAATTGCTTGGTTGCAAGCTCCCATTTTGACACAGGTAGGGAGGATGGTGGCAAAGGTTGTGGAATTTGGCTTTACACCAGCCAATTGCATTTTCTTTAAAATTTTTGAAGCCTTTTCAAAAAATCCATTTTGTGCATATCCTGTAGTCATTGCAGTCTATGAGACCACATTTCTTTGAGGCATTCTGTCAAATAGTTCACATGCCTTGTCTATGCTTCCACATTTTGCATACATGTCTAACAGGGCATTTGCAACTACAACATTTGACAAAATTTCTCTATCCTTTATGTATTGATGGATGTCCATACCCTATTCCAAAGCTCCCATTTGACACAGGCAGGGAGGATGCTGGCAAAGATTGTGGAATTTGGCTTTACACCAGCTAACTACATTTACTTTAAAATTTCTGAAGCCTTTTCAACAAATCCATTTTGTGCATATCCTGCAGTCATTACAGTCCACGAGACCACATTTCTTTGAGATATTCTGTCAAACAATTCACGTGCCTTGTCTATGTTTCCACATTTTGCATACATGTCTAATAGGGCAGTTGCAACTACAACATTTGACAAAATTCCTCTATCCATTATGCATTGATGGATGTCCATACCCTATTCCAAAGCTCCCATTTTGACATAGGCAGGGATGATGTTGGCAAATGTTGTGAAATTTGGCTTTACACCAGCCAATTGCATTTGCTTTAAAATTTCTAAAGCCTTTTCAACAAATCCATTTTGTACATATCCTGCAGTCATTGCAGTCCATGAGACAACATTTCTTTGAGGCATTCTATCAAATAGTTCACGTGCCTTGTCTATGCTTCCACATTTTGCATACATGTCTAACAAGGCAGTTGCAACTACAACATCTGACAAAATTCCTCTATCCTTTATGTATTGATGGATGTCCATACCCTATTCCAAAGCTCCCATTTTGACATAGGTAGGGAGGATGCTGGCAAACATTGTGAAATTTGGCTTTACACCAGCTAATTGCATTTGCTTTAAAATTTCCAAATCCATTTCAACAAATCCATTTTGTGCATATCTTGTAGTCATTGTAATCCATGAGACCACATTTCTTTAAGGCATTTTGTCAAATAGTTCATGTGCCTTCTCTATGTTTCCACATTTTGCATACATGTCTAATAGGGCAGTTGCAACTACAACATCTGACAAAACTCCTCTATCCTTTATGTATTGATGGATATCCATACACTATTCCAAAGCTCCCATTTTAACACAGGTAGGGAGGATGTTGGCAAATGTTGTGGAATTTGGCTTTACACTAGCTAATTACATTTTCTTTAAAAATTTTGAAGCCTTTTCAACAAATCCATTTTGTACATATCCTGTAGTCATTGCAGTCCATGAGACCACATTTCTTTGAGGCATTCTATCAAACAGTTCACATGCCTTGTCTATGCTTCCATATTTTGCATACATGTCAAACAGGGCAGTTGCAACTACAACATCCTCCAAAATTCCTCTATCCTTTATGTATTGATGGAAGTCCATACCCTATTCCAAAGCTCCCATTTTGACACAGGCAAGGAGGATGGTGGCAAAGGTTGTATAATTTGGCTTTACACCAACCAATTGCATTTTCTTTAAAATTTCTGAACCCTTTTCAACAAATCCATTTTGTGCATATCCTGCAGTCATTGCAGTCCATGAGACCACATTTCTTTGAGGCATTCTATCAAACAGTTAACGTGCCTTGTCTATGCTTCCACATTTTGCATACATGTCTAACAGGACAGTTGCAACTAGAACATCTAATAAAATTCCTCTATCCTTTATGTATTGATGGATGTCCATACCCTATTCCAAAGCTCCCATTTTGACACAGGTAGGGAGGATATTGGCAAAGGTTGTAGAATTTGGCTTTACACCAGCCAATTGCATTTGCTTTAAAATTTTTGAAGCCTTTTCAACAAATCCATTTTGTGCATATCCTGTAGTCATTACAGTCCATGAGACCACATTTCTTTAAGACATTCTGTCAAATAGTTAATGTGCCTTGTCTATGCTTCCACATTTTGCATACATGTCTAACAGGGCAGTTACAACTACAACATCTGACAATATTCATCTATCCTTTATATATTGATGGATGCCCATACCCTATTCAAAAGCTCCCATTTTGACACAGGGAGGGAGGATGTTGGCAAAGGTTGTGGAATTTGGCTTTACACAAGCTAATTATATTTTCTTTAAAATTTCTGAAGCCTTTCTAACAACTCCATTTTGTGCATATCTTGCAGTCATTGCAGTCCATGAGACCACATTTCTTTGAGGCATTTTGTCAAATAGTTCACGTGCCTTGTCTATGCTTCCACATTCTGCATACATGTCTAACAGGGCAGTTGCAACTACAACATGTAACAAAATTCCTCTATCCTTTATGTATTGATGGATGTCCATACCTGATGCAGAGGATAACGCAACAGAAGCTTACAAATGGGAAGGAGGAGTCATCAACACAACCAGCATGTTAAAATCCTGGACATGCAGTATGTAATACCTATCGCTTATCAGCATCATCATATTTTGAAGAGGCATGAAATATCTTCCGGCTAACTACTGTTCACTTCCTTATCGCCTTTCGCCTTTTGCTTGTCCGCAGCATCATCACATTCGGCAAGTGCAAACATCCTCCTGATGTTCACTGTTCATCATACTGCCAAACTCTATCTTCATCATCATGATGTTCAACATCATCTTCATCAGCAGGATATAAAATATCCAGTTCCTCCCATATATCCTGATGACGACAACTTCAAGCACCTTTCCCTCGATGCTTACGTCACCCTGATATCCGACTACTCAAACAACAGCATCAGGATATGGCTTATCCGGTCATATTGAAACATCCTGATGATGTTACTCAACTTTATGCCGATGACTTACGCTGATGCCAAAACACTTAGCGATAGCAGGATAAACTTGCATAGGGTGATATTCGCAATATCCTGATGACGATGACGTCACTTGCACCCGATGATGATGTCAACAGGATATAAGACACTTATATCCTCCGCAACATGATAATGAATATCCGGTGATCTTTTCAATATCCTGATGATGACCTTTCCGGTCCTTAGCCAAAAAAAGTGAACTTTCACTTCTGCATGCGATAGCGATATGCGGACGATGGATACACACGAAAGATGATCCTGACGATGATATACACACTGAGTATATATCCAACCTATATCATCCTGATGTATTCAAAACATACAGTCTTCGTCAGCTTCATAACCCGATCCGGATAGCGATATACTCGTAGATGACGATATGATTCACTCCGTCTGGAAAAGCACATGCAGATCCCTGTATATCCGTCAGCTGCATGCAAACTCACAGAACCGCACAATTTTACAAAGAAAACATGATGATCGGGCCGGATCACCTTTAGATCAAAACTTAAAGGTTTATCTTCCTAAATCCTAGCACATGAGGATGCTAGGTTGATTTACAGCATGCTACCAATCAATCTCCCACACAATGAAATGCATAAACAGAAAACTAACATACAACCTAAACTAACATGCATGACCATTCCACCGATTTACAGAATCAACCGGTGGAAGGGTTGAAAGAACCCATTAACCTGTAATCAGAACAGAAATCAAAACATAAACAGCTGATAAACCCGATAATGCAATAGATGAGATCTTATTTAGATGAAACACAAATGTCCTGTTTCTACAACAATGTTTCACAATGTCTGGACTGATCTCTGGTTCTCACTCAATTCACCAGCATAACATAACTACTACTCTCTACTACTTTCTCTGATATATGATATCAAACCCTAACTAATCTGAGTTATTTATAGCAATATCCTACGAGTACTACCAACTCGATTCCCAGCGGCTGGGAGCTTCCAAGCGGCTGGGAGAGGATAGCTTAGACAACCTGATAACGAACTCTAACTACATGCACACTCTCCTAGGCTGATCTAATACATATGCATTGGTCCAATGGACCTTATTACATCATGAAGTCAAATATGCTAAAAATAGACTAATGTCCTGTCATCCGGACAATGAACCTATATCCTGTCTTGTAGGGGTGCTCCTGCACCATACTCCCCAGAAGAAGAAATCTCAAGTCCACTTGAGATGAGAGTATGAATATCTGCACCATGTGTTTGGATCTGCTCTTCAGTCATCCAGACTGCTTCAGAATTAGGTTTTCCCTTCCAAGAGACTAGATACTCCAAGTACTGTTTGTTCCAGGTCTGTTTGACCACTCTAGTGTCCAAAACCTTCTGCAACTGTGGAGGATCATGCTTGGGAATGTTATCATGGACTGTATCCTGTAGGAGATCCTGATCTGCATCTAGATAAGACTTGTATGGAGTTAAATCACATACATTGAATATAGGGGACAAACCAAGATCAGGGGGGAGTTGTATCTCATAAGCATTCTGTCCATGCTTGTGCAAGATCTGACATGGTCCAACTTTTCTCTGCATAAGTTTAGTATATTTTCCCTTAGGAAGTATGTCCTTCTTCAAATGAACCCATACCAAATCTCCAACATCAAATTGTACATCCTTCTTCTTTTTATCAGCATATTCCTTATACTTCAAGGTGGTTTGCTGCAGTTGGGTCTTGACTTGATCATGAACCTCTTTTATGGCTTCTGCAAAAGCTTCTCCTTCTGCACTAACAGGGTCTACTGTAGGTAGATCTCTCAATTCCAAAATTCCTCTTGGATGCACACCATAAACTATCTGGAAAGGTGATTTCCCTGTGCTCCTATTGACAGTATCATTATAGGAAAATTCAGCTTGAGATAGAATATTATCCCACTTTTCACCATGTTGTTTTGTCAAACATCTAGGCAAATTTCCTAAGGAACAGTTCACTACTTCAGTCTGTCCATCCGTTTGAGGATGATATGCAGAGGAAAAAGACAAATTTGTTCCAAGTTTCTTCCAAAGAGTTCTCCAGAAGTGACCAATAAACTTCACATCCCTATCTGACACTATGCTCAATGGCAATCCATGGATCCTGACAATCTCCCTAAAAAACAAATCGGCAATGTATGAAGCATCAACAGTGGTTTTGCATGGCAAGAAATGTGCCATTTTGCTGAATCTATCCACTACAACAAAAACACTGTCCAACCCTTTCCTTGCCCTTGGTAAACCCAAGACAAAATCCATACTTATGCTTTCCCATGGTCTGGAAGGAATGGGTAAGGGCTGATATAAACCTGCATTAGTCGACCTACCTTTAGCTTTCTGACATATCACACATGTCTCTACAAACTTTCTGACATCTGATTGTAACTTAGGCCAAAAGTAATGTCTTCGGACAAGATCAAGAGTCTTATCTAGACCAAAATGACCTGCCATAGCTCCACAATGTTTCTCCTTAATGATGTTTAACCTCATAGAACACCTTGGAATACATAACTTTCCACCTTTGAACAACAATCCATCCTGAATCAAAAATTCAGAGAATTCAGCATGATATTTCTCTCCAAAAGAAGTACATACATGATATATCTCCCCAAAATCTTCATCAGTCTCATACATGGTCTTCAGTGAATCAATGCCAACACTTTCTAACTGAATCTGGTTGACTGTTAGAACTCTCCTACTCAAAGCATCTGCAACTTTATTCTTGACTCCTTTCTTATGCTTCAATGTAAAAGTAAACGCTTGTAAGGTTTCTACCCATTTCATGTGTCTGTGGTTCAGCTTTTCCTGGCTGTTTATGAAACTCAGAGCCTGGTTATCTGTGAATACTATGAATTCCTTTGGCATCAAGTAATGCCTCCATTTCTTGAGTGACTGAACTAAAGCATACATTTCCAAGTCATATGAAGAATACCTCTTTTTAGCATCATTGAGCTTCTCACTGAAAAATGCAATAGGTCTACCTTCTTGGCTGAGTACTACTCCAATGGCCATGTGACTGGCATCACATTCCACCTGAAAGATTTTGTTAAAGTCTGGAAGTGCAAGGACTGGCTGTTGTACCACCTTCTTCTTCAATGTTTCAAAAGAATCATCTGCTCTTTGAGTCCAAACAAATTTGCACTTCTATCCTCCTTTGATGGTATCAAGCATGGGTGCACAAATATGACTAAACCCTCTTATAAACTTCCTGTAGAAGGTTGCTAACCCATGGAAACTTCTGACATCATTCATAGTCTTTGGGGTTGGCCAAGACAATATGGCACTTACCTTCTCCTTATCCATTTGTAACTTTCCTTGTGAAATGACAAAACCCAAATATGTGATCTCCTCTTGCATGAACAAACACTTGTCTAAATTTATCATCAGTTGCTCTTCATGTAACCTCTTAAGAACCAAATCTATGTGTCTGAGATGTTCTTCTTTTGTGTTGCTGAAAATCAGAATGTCATCTAGATATACTATGACAAACTTACCAATGAACTCTTTCAAAACCTCATTCATCAACCTCATAAAAGTACTAGGTGCATTAGATAAACCAAAAGGCATAACCTTCCACTCATATAACCCTTCATTAGTTTTGAATGCTGTTTTCCATTCATCTCCTGGCCTAATCCTGATCTGATGATATCCACTCTTCAGATCTATTTTTGTAAAATACTTAGCACCTCCCAAATAGTCAAGTAAATCCTCTATCCTAGGGATTGGAAACCTATACCTGATTGTGATCTTGTTAATAGCTCTGGAATCTATGCAAAGCCTCCAAGTACCTTCCTTCTTTGGTGCTAGTATAGCTGGTACTGCACATGGACTTAAACTTTTCCCAATCAGACCTGAATCCAATAATTCTTCAATTTGTCTGGCTACTTCTGCATTTTGTTCTGGAGTTAGCTTATAGGCTGCTTTGTTTGGAAGTGTTGACCCTGGAATTAAGTCTATGCAGTGACTAATATCCCTGACAGGTGGTAGGGATCTGGGCATTCCTTCTGAGATGATACCTTTGTACTTATCCAATAGCTTTTGGATAGCTGGGTCTATGAACCTTTGCTTCTTCTCTTCCTTGACTTCTTGCTGCTGTTCTTTATTCACCCTCATACATGGGATTAGGGCATATGCAACTGCACCTTCTGCTGCTACTTCTTTCATGAACTATTTACCTTCCATCAGTATTACCTTCACCTCTTTTCCTTTAGATTTCTCCTCCTTCTCCGTCAATGGTAGTAACTTTATAACCTTACCATCTTTAGTGATTGTATAGATGTTTCTAACACCATCATGTTGTGCCTTCAAATCATACTGCCATGGTCTACCAAATAAAAGATTGCAAGCATCCATCATGGTAATATCAAACAACAACTTATCCTTATATGCTCCAATCTGAAATTCTACCCAAGCCTGCTCTTCTACAGTTGTCTGCTGACCTTGGGTAAGCCATGAGACTTTATATGGAGATGGGTGAGGCAATCTCCTAAGCTTAAGCTTTGTCACCATTTCTTCAGACACAAAATTTTCAGTAGAACCGGAATCAATCAAAACTTTACATGCCTTACCTCCTGCTTTGCAAATAGTCCTGAAAAGAGACTTTCTTTGAGGGGATTCTTTGTCAGGTACCTTCATGGTAGTCACTATTCTTCTCATCATTAGAGACTCTCCACTTTCTGGGTATCCACAATTATCAGGAGCATTCACACTCTGAAAAGCATTAGAGCCTGTCATACTTTGATTATCAGGTTCTTGGATCAGATTTGTTCTCCTTTCTCCTATTGAGCTTGTGGCCTTTTCTGGACATTTGCTGGCTATATGGCCTTCTTTGTTATAGTTATAACATCTGATGGATCCTCTGCCCTGGGATCTTCCTCTGAAAGGTCTTCTACTTCTGAAGTTTCCTGGCTGACTATAATTTTCCCCCTGGTTCTGACTATTGTTTCCCTTACTATTATCATGACTGGATTCTCCTTGATATCCATGTCCATGTCCTCTACCTCTAAAAGGACCTCTTCCACCCCTTTGTTGTCTTCCTCTTCCTCTATTGTGTTGTTCTTGTTTTCTCTTTAACTTCTCTTCCACTTTCAATGCCAACTGAAAGCATTTCTGAACCGTATCTGGATTATGCAGACTTAAATCTTCCTGAATGTTGAACCTCAATCCATTAAGGTATCTGGTTACCTTCTCTTCTTCACTTTCCTTTACCTTTGTTTTCATACAAAGTTTCATGAATTCTTCTGTATATGAGCTGATATCTAGCTCCTTCTGCTTCAGGTTTTGCTTCCTCTTGTGTAGTTGGATACTGTAATCCAATGGGACATAAGCTTCCTTTACTAATGCCATCATTTTCTTCCATGTAGCAACTCTACGCTTTCCTTCCTATACTCTATCATCTTGGATGAAATTCCACCATGTCAAGGCAGCTTCTTTCATTTTTGACTGGGCTATTTTCACCCTCTGTTGTTCTGGTATCTCCTCCGTTTCAAAGAAATTGTTCAAGGAGTCTATCCACTCCATCACTGAATCAGGTTCCATCTTTCCTGTAAACACTGGCAAATCCAGTTTCACATCCATGGTTCTCCTCTCCATGGCCTTGAGGGCGTTCAACAGTGGTCTCTGGTCTGCAGGAACGACCTCCTCGTTCCAACTAGGGATCTCTTCTTCTTCCCTATCTTCTTCTCTACCAGAACCTACTCTGCTCCTCAACTTCTCTAACTCATCCTTCAATTCCTGATTCTGAGCCTTCACGGCCTTGCTCTCTGCAATCTGTTTCTTCACCAGAACTGCCAACTCAACATTGGTCATCCTTGCCGGAATCTCAGATGTTCCTTCGTCACCTAACATCCTGCTATATCCTGATCTTTTCTAGAAGATCCTTCCTTTGCTCTGATACCACTATGATGCAGAGGATAACGCAACAGAAGCTTACAAATGGGAAGGAGGAGTCATCAACACAACCAACATGTTAAAATCCTGGACATGCAGTATGTAATACCTATCGCTTATCAGCATCATCATATTTCGAAGAGGCATGAAATATCTTCCGGCTAACTACTGTTCACTTCCTTATCGCCTTTCGCCTTTTGCTTGTCCGCAGCATCATCACATTCGACAAGCGTAAACATCCTCCTGATGTTCACTGTTCATCATACCGCCAAACTCTATCTTCATCATCATGATGTTCAACATCATCTTCATCAGTAGGATATAAAATATCCGGTTCCTCCCATATATCCTGATGACGACAACTTCAAGCACCTTTCCCTCGATGCTTACGTCACCCCAATATCCGACTACTCAAACAACAGCATCAGGATATGACTTATCCGGTCATATTGAAACATCCTGATGATGTTACTCAACTTTATGCCGATGACTTACACCGATGCCAAAACACTTAGCGACAGCAGGATAAACTTGCATAGGGTGATATTCGCAATATCCTGATGATGATGACGTCACTTGCACCCGATGATGATGTCAACAGGATATAAGACACTTATATCCTCCGCAACATGATAATGAATATCCGGTGATCTTTTCAATATCCTGATGATGACCTTTCCAGTCCTTAGCCAAAAAAAGTGAACTTTCACTTCTGCATGCGATAGCGATATGCGGACGATGGTTACACACGAAAGATGATCCTGACGATGATATACACACTGAGTATATATCCAACCTATATCATCCTGATGTATTCAAAACATACAGTCTTCGTCAGCTTCATAACCTGATCCGGATAGCGATATACTCGTAGATGACGATACGATTCACTCCGTCTGGAAAAGCACATGCAGATCCCTGTATATCCGTCAGCTGCATGCAAACTCACAGAACCGCACAATTTTACAAAGAAAACATGATGATCGGGCCGGATCACCTTTAGATCAAAACTTAAAGGTTTATCTTCCTAAATCCTAGCACATGAGGATGCTAGGTTGATTTACAGCATGCTACCAATCAATCTCCCACACAATGAAATGCATAAACAGAAAACTAACATACAACCTAAACTAACATGCATGACCATTCCACTGATTCACAGAATCAACCGGTGGAAGGGTTGAAAGAACCCATTAACCTGTAATCAGAACAGAAATCAAAACATAAACATCTGATAAACCCGATAATGCAATAGATGAGATCTTATTTAGATGAAACACAAATGTCCTGTTTCTACAACAATGTTTCACAATGTCTGGACTGATCTCTGGTTCTCACTCAATTCACCAGCATAACATAACTACTACTCTCTACTACTTTCTCTGATATATGATATCAAACCCTAACTGATCTGAGTTATTTATAGCAATATCCTACGAGTACTACCAACTCGATTCCCAGCGGCTGGGAGCTTCCAAGCGGCTGGGAGAGGACAGCTCAGACAACCTGATAACGAACTCTAACTACCTGCACACTCTCCTAGGCTGATCTAATACATATGCATTGGTCCAATGGACCTTATTACATCATGAAGTCAAATATGTTAAAAATAGACTAATGTCCTGTCATGCGGACAATGAACCTATATCCTGTCTTGTAGGGGTGCTCCTGCACCAATACCCTATTCCAAAGCTACCATTTTGACACAGGCATGGAGGATGCTGGCAAAGATTGTGGAATTTGGCTTTACACTAGCCAATTGCATTTGCAAAAAAAATGTTGAAGCCTTTTCAACAAATCCATTTTGTGCATATCCTGTAGTCATTGCAGTCCATGAGACCAGATTTCTTTGAGGCATTCTATCAAATAGTTCACGTGCCTTGTCTATGTTTCCACATTTTGTATACATGTCTAATAGGGTAGTTACGACTACAACATCTGATAAAATTCCTCTATCCTTTATGTATTGATGGATGTCCATACCCTATTCCAAAGCTCCCATTTTGACACAGGCAGGGAGAATGTTGGCAAATGTTGTGGAATTTCGCTTTACACGAGACAATTGCATTTGCTTTAAAATTTCTGAAGCATTTTCAACAAATCCATTTTGTGCATATCCTGCAGTCATTACAGTCCATGAGACCACATTTCTTTGAGGCATTCTATCAAATAGTTCACGTGCCTTGTCTATGCCATACATGTCTGATAGTGCAGTTGCAACTACAACATTTGACAAAATTCCTCTATCCTTTATGTATTGATGGATGTCCATACCCTATTCCAAAGCTCCCATTTTGATACAAGCAGGGAGGATACTAGCAAAGGTTGTGGAATTTGGCTTTACACTAGCTAATTACATTTGTTTTAAAATTTTTGAATCCTTTTCAACAAATCCATTTTGTGCATATCCTGCAGTCATTGCAGTCCATGAGACCACATTTCTTTGAGGCATTCTGTCAAATAGTTCACATGCCTTGTCTATGTTTCCACATTTTGCATACATGTCTAACAGGATAGTTGCAACTGCAACATCTGACAAAATTCCTCTATCCTTTATGTATTGATGGATGTCCATACCCTATTCCAAAGCTCCCATTTTGACAGAGGTAGGGAGGATGTTGGCAAATGTTGTGGAATTTGGCTTTACACCAGCCAATTGCATTTTCTTTAAAATTTCTGAACCCTTTTCAATAAATCCATTTTGTGCATATCCTGCAGTCATTGCAGTCCATGAGACCACATTTCTTTGAGGCATTATGTCAAACAGTTCACATGCCTTGTCTATGCTTCTACATTTTGCATACATGTCTAACAGGATAGTTGCAACTATAACATCTGACAAAATTCCTCTATCCTTTATGTATTGATGGATGTCCATACCCTATTCCAAAGCTCCCATTTTGATACAGGCGGGGAGGATGGTGGCAAAGGTTGTGGAATTTGACTTTACACTAGCTAATTGCATTTACTTCAAAAATTTTAATGCCTTTTAAACAAATCCATTTTGTGCATATCTTGTAGTCATTGTAGTCCATGAGACCACATTTCTTTGAGGCATTCTATCAAATAGTTCACGTGCCTTGTCTATGCTTCCACATTTTGCATACATTTCTGATAGGGCAGTTCCAACTACAACATCTGACAAAATTCCTCTATCCTTTATGTATTGATGGATGTCCATACCCTATTCCAAATCTCCCATTTTGACACAGGTAGGGAGGATGTTGGCAAAGGTTGTGGAAATTGGCTTTACACCAGCTAATTGCATTTGCATTAAACTTTCTAAAGCCTTTTCAACAAATCCATTTTGTGCATATCCTGCAGTCATTACAGTCCATGATACCACATTTCTTTGAGGCATTCTATCAAATAGTTCATGTGCCTTGTCTATGATTCCACATTTTACATACATGTCTAATAGGGCAGTTACAACTACAACATCTGACAAAATTCCTCTATCATTTATGTATTGATGGATGTCCATACCCTATTCCAAAGCTCCCATTTTGACACAGGCAGGGAGGATGCTGGAAAATGTTGTGGAATTTGGCTTTCAAACAACTCATACTCGTAGAGTCATTGTTTTAGGTCACACATTTTATGGTAACAACAAGGGATTCCAACTATGGTTACAATAGCTAAGACTGCCCTCATTTGTGATTGTAACAAGGTTCTTGGACAACACTATCTTTCTCTTCACACTGGGTACTATATAGGCCAAGATTGGGTTGAAGAAATCACTTGATGGTTACCTATATAGTGATACCACACCCTAATACCCCATGCATTCTAAATATCTTGAGATTTATACATTACTAAACCAAGATGAAATTGTATCACTGTACCACACTTAACTATGAAAGTCCTTTCTTGACAACAATTTGTAATCTTTGGACTATTGGGATCCTTGCCACAAATAAATATTAGGTCAATGACACAAGGCTTTTAAAAAAAAACCATAATCCCAACTCTATATCCATCCCCTTGGTAGTCTCAAGGACCACCTTGAGACAAAAATGCTAATGTACTATTATGATAGTTATGATTGTCCTCCATCATTTCATTGTGCATTTAAAACTTGAGATGAGGATTGGGGAGGTCTCCATTTGTAAAAACATAGAAAATACTCATGGCAAGATCTTTAAAATAGGCATATTCAACTTAAGGCATTTCTACAGATCCTAGGAAGGTGGATGTAAACTTAGTGACTTTAATTACCACCACAAAGACTATCCCCTTTGTGACTATGAGAAGATAACACTGTCAGGCTCTTTATGACAATCCCTTCTCCATTGGGTGATGGCCTAATAACATTTATCTCCTTTGTGATTTCAATGCCTCTCTAATGCACTATCATAGGAGTCTTGACAGTCCTTACGTATTAGTGAAGAAGGCTTCCAACAAATCCAAAAGGAGGGCTTAAGATTACATACAAAGTCCTAGTCTTCATACCCTAGTCACATATCACCCCTCTAAGAAGACCTCAAGACAATTGCCCTTTAATACAGGAAGTCAATGCAGTTTTAAAAGATAAAGTGCAAGAGGCCAAAGGACAAGAAGACTTAATGCCTTAAGAGGTTTAAAGGAATAAAAATATAGGCTTGCAGACTCGACTTAAAACCCTAACCCTAGGTGGGTACCACTAGATACCACTAGAACCCTTTAACTTGGCACTACAAAACTTTGTCCAACATGATCATGGGAAGCTGAAGTCAAGCATGTACAGTCATATATGATAGATAAGTATGCCTACCAAGTGGTTTGACATAAAAATTAATAGGCTTCAAATTATAACCCTTCAAAGTAGGCCACTGAAGTATATTGTACAGGTGCATTTCTGAGTGCTGTAGTCAGATTTTTCATCATGGGAACCTAAAATTTTTGCAAAAAAAGGTAGGAAATTTTAGGTTCCAACAAGTCCATTAGTTGGAGGTAGGCAAACAAGGTTTTTCTATTCATTATTAGCCCGTTAAACTTAAGCATATGAGATAGCATGGCACACACAAAATGTTATGGATAATGACCACAAGATTAGGTTAATTGCAACCACTTTTTGTAAGCAAGCACAAGACTAGTATACTCATTATGATCCTAATGGAACCAAGAAGGGTCCCCAAAGATATAAGAGTAATCATTTCTCATCTAAGAGAAATCTTACATTTAAGGGCACTAGGGCCAACAGAGAAGCACTTTAGAACTCATCCTATGCATCAATAAACAACTCAACAGAAGAAATTCAAATTGACATATTAAGACAACAATATCCAACTAAGTTATTGAAAGTCAACTATTAATACCTTGTTCTCCATTCAGATTACAAAATTGGTCCACTTTTTGCTTTGTAACATTTCCTTTCCAAATTGGCTTGGATGCTAGCCATATTTCTCCTCCTGTCAAAACATGGCACATGGACTAGTTAAACCAATTAATATGCAATCATTTACTTTTTCCTAGGAAATTAAAAAAAATATCATTTAACTTATTAAATCTACTTAAAATGTATAGATCAAGGCCTGTAAACCTTTCTAGCCACCGTGATGCATGGCATGAAGTTTGTCAAGCCTAGCCTTGGAGGCCTTGTCCTGAAACATATAATAATTCAATTTAACTATGCACAAATAAAATTTAAAAATAATTTAATAAATTTGATATAATCTTACGAGCAAATTCAAATACCTGTGTACTCTCCTCACCAGACTTCCTCTATGCATCAGACTTCTCATATGCTTTTACAAGCTCTTTCCATACTTTCAAACTTACATCAATTGGCCTTTTTTTGAGCCTTTGCTTGGGAGGGAGCTTATTTTATCTTATTTTTTTGGTTACACCGAAATCTCTTGCAGTTTTGAGACATTCGTAGCTTTATCTTCTTTACAGACCAACCTATGCCAAATTCAATCTCCATGTCTTGGATAACTACTTTTTGTAGGTGCATGGGTATCTTTGAGAATGACAAATGTAGATGGCCTTTGAACCATTGAAGGCATGATTCCATCAACCTATTCACAAATGTTTTTCTAGCATCCATCATTTGACCGTCCCTTGAAACCACATCGTATTCTATCTTGGTATCGTTGGTACCAATGCAAGAAGCAAAACCTTGTGTGGTGGTCGAAGAAGTCTATGTCCCAAGAGTGGGTGGGACATTGGAAGCCTCTATTCCCTATTCCACATTCTTAGAGGTTATTGTTATTGATTTCCTCTTGGATCTTTTGCTCAATCCATGACTGGTTGGGGAATCAATTGATTCCCTTTGACACTGTCGATTTGGTTGTAATGTTTTAGGGGCTTTACCAGATCATTTTTCTATGTATCTGGCAAGCATTGTCAAGTCCACACCATCTAATTTGTTCATTTCCTCTACCCCCAATATGGAATCCAATGCCTCTTTATCTTTGTTAGTCTCATGTTCCTATAAAATAAATTTCTTCTTTTAAATTTACAAATAAAAAACTAAAAACTAAAAATCAAAGAAACAATGGAAACATTTACAAATCTATAAATTGACAATGAATTACCTCATTGTGGCCAGATTCTACTCCCTTTGCTCTCTTCCCTCTATTGCTTGACATGTTGAGGTGACCTAGGGCAAATTATTTTCGTTCAGTCTGTGAAGGCAAATGAAGTACACACTGCCAAGTATGAAAGTTTTCGTCTAGTTTTTCTGTATTCCTCAAGGTTTTTGACCTTTACTTTGTAGAGAGAATCATGAAGTTGTTTTCCTATGAATCAATTGGTGCCTTGGGAGGGAATCTATAGTTCTTAGGCTAATTTTAGTTTGCTCACCCTGGTCTCAAAAGCCCTATCTCCTCGTATTGTCTTGACCAACCTCTGTTTTAGTTTGCTCACCCTCGTCTCAAAAGCCCTAATTTTAGTTTGCTCACAATCAACTTGTCTTAAAGCACTCGACTACTTTTTTAGGAAGGAAGCAAGAAAGTTGTGTTCAGAGAAAGGTATTGATGGTAATGATAAGAAAACCTAGGCATTGGGGTTTGAAAAATGCATTCACCACTCTCGGATGCAGAGGAAATAATTCAATGTCTATAGTTTTACCCTCCTCCTTTGCAACCACATGAGACTTAAATGATTCTCCTATAAACAAAACAATATTCACAATCCTCTCCATTTAATTGAAATAAAAATATATTTGGGAACAAATTTTTTTTATTGTAATTGTAACCTTACCTATGGTGTCACAAACTAAATCAAATTTCTTATCTACTTGCTTGTTTTCCCCTTTTTTCTCCTCTCTTCACTCGGCATTTTTCTCCTGTAATTATTGAATTTCTCATATAATTCAGGTGGAACTCCAAGCAAAAGGCTCGATCTCCAAACAAAAAATTAACACCAAAAATCAATAAAGTTTTGTTTTGTTTTTTTTTTATTTGGGGTATGTGCAGGAGGGAATTTTCTATTTTTTTTTGATCCAGTAGTTGGCGCTATAGTTGGAGCAGTTAACATTGACTTTAGCACTAACTTTTAGGCCAAAATGTAATCTTTTTGGGGTGCCAAAGGTGGCACAAAGTACACCTAATTTAGCACCAATCAGTGCAAAATGATGTATTTTGCTTGGAAGTTGATAAAAACGTAACCTCACCAAATTTGGATTGTCCTTATAATAAGTAACTCTACCTTGTTTCCATGATAACATTTTGACTTCATGCTTCCGTTATGATTAGCTCAATAATGACTCACTCTTTCATGACCTTACACAGATGGTTGGTGACAATCCTTATGCAAGTGATATGGCTTTGGAAAAACCAAACAACTCTTCTCTTACTATCATGATGACATGATATTGGGACTATATTGGCAGCTTATGGAGTGTGCTTATGGTATTGTGATTTTCATTTCTATGTTCTCATTAACCTATTTTAGGTTGAAGCATGGTAACTAACCCACTAGCTATTATGACAGTCATATAATGACTACACAATCCTCTCCACTTTGACTATGACAGTCCTATGCATGGTGTTTTCTTCATGACAGTCCCCAATAATGTGAATTATTGATAGTAGCTAGTTCAAATGGAGTTTTGGATGGTGTAGTAAGTTGTCCCTATGGCTCATGATAGTGCATGCCTTGGTTATGTCCTTGTGACATTACTCTCTAGATATCTCCTCTTTATAGTGACAAGGTTTCAAGAACATGACAACTTAGGTAAGGTATCAACTTGTCTCTTTAAACTCTGGATTGTCATTTTTCAATAATTGATCTCATTGAAATGCAAAGACAACATGTCATAGATTAGATGAAAAGATCAAGGAGATGCATGTTATAGAGTATAAAACTAAAAAATAAAAGGTCTTTTTGGGCCTTTTTTCCAACAATATGAGTAAAATTCAAACTTTAAACATGTAGCACAGGTACCATAAGACTCATTCGCATACATCACACATGTGGGACCACTAAGAAGGGAGGTAGGTGCTTAATATGAGCAATGACAATTGCACATGATGTTTAAGTTCACTTCAATAGATATTTGGGGTTATGATAACTAATGGAGGGTTTTCTTTTCAAAGGAAACCATTAATTTTGGAGTGAAAGGTAATGGTGATATAACACAATGTCCCTATAATTAAAGAATATCCAATGGCTAGGATTAACCTAACAAAGATCTAACTACGTGATTTCAAAATTAACATCCAAATTATCCTTCCCTCCATCAAGAATTTAAAATTTTGGTGCTAAAGACTCTTTGAGACTATTTTGAGGGTTTTATGGCCACTTGGAGAGATATAGATTGCCTTAAAATGACCCGTAAAAGAAAAAGGAGAGTCAAATATGAAATAAATGTCTTTTTGATGTGAATTTGTAGTCATCTTGTAATCATAAGATTTGAGCTCTAGTTGTCAAGATTCTGTGTGTAAACTTTTTCTGAAGAGTTGCAATGTCCTATTTTGTTTTTCATAGTGTGTCTTAATGAAAAGCGAGTGTATTAACAAGATAAATTCAAGAATATTCTCTTGGTGCATAGTTGTTATGTGACTATTGTCATTGTTGTGTATTACAGGATCCAGAGGAGGCCATGGAGAGAGGATGTGGATGGCGTAGAACTACTAAATCACAAAGAGGAAAGTGGGTGGAAATAGATATGATAACAGAATCTGCATGTACAATAGAGGTAAGAAGAGAAAGCAACCTCAACCAAAGGAGGAAGGTGTTTATGAATTCACAAATGCTACAACATAGAGGATTAAATGTGATTCTATGATCGAGGGAAAAGTTTAAAAATTAGGATGGCCAAAACATGATATAAAAATGTCAAATATATTACTAAAGTGAGGTTTTGTGTTGGATAGCATATTCATTGAAATGATATAATTGGTGTACTAAACATTATTTACTATGTTTTGTATTATAGGGGCCAGACGAGGCCATGGCAATAGATCGTGTCATATCAAATGAGGACACAACGAATGAAGCAGGAAATTAGGTACTCAAATCTAATTTCCTTAGGAAAAAATGATTTGATGTCATTTTGTGATATGTCCATCTCTTTTCATAGTATTATTGAAATTTATAATGTATTATCCAATCTTGACATAAATTAATGCATGTTGTTGATTATTTTAGATGGAGATTGGAGCAAATGCAGAGCCTGAGCATTCAACTAGAAAATGAAAAATATATGTACGTGGACGTGGACCTAAAATTGTTAAATCACGTAGATGAAAGTGGGTGGAAGAGGATATGACAATGGATCCTACAGACACAACAAATGATTTCATTAAACAAGAGGTTGGTCAGGACTATAGTACATGGGATGAATACTTTGAGAAAATTGTTGTTTGTGGATGTTCTGTATGCCGTGGAAAGAAACAATTCAAATGAGCGATTGTACAAAGACATTACATATATGATGAGCTTCCAGTTGGTAGTATGCCTCCTACAATCGATTCGAATTCAATAGGAATTGTGGTAAGGAATTTTCCAAATTGATATAAATAACATGTATACTTCATTTAAACATTGTTTTATATTATTTAAATAACTAATTTTTTTCTTAATGGATACTTGCAGGATAAAGTTCTTGGTTTAAAGTTTCCTGGATCACTGACTTCCAGCCTAGAGGGCAATGATCATTTATTAGATGATACATCTAACAAAAATATGTGCCAATATACTAGCTCGGAAGATGAGGAATTGATGAAAACAAGCAACAAAACAAGAACCGGTTTAAAGATGCATAATTTGCTTAAAGACAAGGGGAAGGTGGACTACATGAGAATGAATGTGATGGAGATGATGACTTGCCCCTAAGTTTGAGATCAATTTATAAAGAGACATTTGATCATCAACTATATTGTGCTTGGCCTAGTGATCAACAACTACCTAGAGTGTACGAGGTGTTTCAATTTTGGGGATATAGGTACATGATACGACCCTCCAATATTCATGGAGTGAATCTAGGCCTCTTTATTGTCCAAAATGTACACGTGGGATCTA
Source organism: Cunninghamia lanceolata (assembly GCA_027924645.1). Classification (NCBI taxonomy): domain Eukaryota; kingdom Viridiplantae; phylum Streptophyta; class Pinopsida; order Cupressales; family Cupressaceae; genus Cunninghamia; species Cunninghamia lanceolata. The sequence goes on along the minus strand of BSBN01001032.1, from coordinate 4,849,690 downwards.
AACATAGAAAAATTTAGAACAAACCACTAGGAGATTAATGCCATATTATGGTCCATCATATTACAGTGGTGAATGGAGAAGGGTAGTAGAATATAAGCCTAGCATGTTAGCATATGGTCTAAATTCAAATATGTATACACATTGTCTCCAATTGGAAAGTGGAAAATAAATGAATAGAGGTCATATTATGTATATAGATGGACGTGCATACACACACAAAAATATTGAAGGATTTATAAATAGTAGTAAGGGAAGGGACCCTACTGTAAGACTAAATTGTCAATTTGTTGAGTTTATAAATGATAAAGATGGAGATATGGAAAGAGAGGTTGATAGATTGATAATGGTTGAGGCTATTATGGACCTTACCATTGGGGATGAGTTATTGATTGATTACCCCTTCTTAAAATACACTCTTGCATGAAAGAAGAGGGAAGAACAAGGTCTCCCTAAGGATGTTCTTAAGGGTAGAAAACCAAAGAATAATAAATGAGTGTGGACTGATGTTTTATAAACTATGTTGTCCAAATTGTGTTTTATTTAAATTATTGTATAAAAAAGGTAGTCTATAAAATAATGTTCCATTATTCAATTGATGTATATATGTTCATACAACCAATATTTTTATTTTTAAGCCATATTTGATTATATTTCTTTGAAATTGATACATTTATGATTTATCCAATTGTTGCCAAACATTAAATAATGCTTGCGTTAATTGATAAGTAGAAGATGATGAAACACATACTAATACCCAAGGTCCAACTAGGTTATTAAGATTTGAACGGGATGATCCAAACCATCTTTTAAACAATACTAGGGTGAAAAGAGCATTATTGAAGAGAATACTATCAGCTAAGAAATTTGAAGAGATGATGAGATCCACATACATTGATGACATGCCACCTAGCCTTAATGATGGTGATCATGATAGTGAAAATGTAGTGTATGAAGAAGGATTGAATGAAATGCTTATAGATTTCTTTGGGGATGAAAACAATGATGACAATAATGATCATATGGTTGACAGTAACGATGATAGCAAGGGTAATTACCACCAACATAATGTTGATGGTAACAACCTGAAAGACTCCATCAAGCAAGCAACGAAGACACCCGTGTTCAAACCATGTGCAAGTAGAACCTCAAAAATGGCATGCACATTAATATTATTAGAAATCAAGTCACTATTTAGTTGTTCAGATAAGGATTCACTACCCTACTGAAGTGAGTTGAAATCTATTTCTTACATTGCAATTGTTAATTGGTGTACATAATTTGTAAACATTCATCAACTTCGTTTATATTTCTTTAAGGGGATTTTAAAACCATATATTGTATATAAATAGTCCTAGTATAGATTGACATATCAAACATGTTCATCATAAGTCAAACATTCAATTGATTTAATCTCTGGCAATCTTATAGGGCACTAAAAATTAAAATATTCCCTGAAGATAATGTGTTGCCATTGACTTGCAGAGAGGCACGTCTGTTGTTAGTTGAGTTGGGGATTGAATATAAGAAAATTAATTCATGTAAAAATGATTAGATTTTATACAGAGATGAATATCAAAACAAGGTAGAATGCCATGTATGCAAAGAGAAGAGATATCGTACAGATGTACAAGGTCCTACAGTTCCAAAGAAGGTTTTACGTCACATGCCAATTATACCTAGACTTCAACGAATGTTTCGTTGCAAGTCACTTTCACAATTGAAGGATTGGCATGTAAAGAATAGGAGTAAAGATAGATTCATGCGAATTCTAGCTAACTCCAAAGCAATGAAACATAGAGGAAAAATGGCCAAGAAAAATCAAAGATGAACCCCGTAGTATCAGGTTTGGTCTTGCAATTGATGGAGTGTGCCCATTCTCTTTCCTAAGCTTAAATTATAGTGTTTGGCCAGTCAGATTGATAGTATACAATATTCCCCTATGGATGAGTGTTAGCAAGGAGCACCTTATGCTAAATCTCATTGTTCCAGGAAAACATCAAGTTAAAAACATAGATTTTTATCTTGCGCCTTTTATTGATGAGATGCAACTGCTATGGAAAGGCATAAGAATGTATGACATATCATGTGCCCCATCAAATAGGTCCTTCATGTTGTACAGTGTGCTATATTGGACTATTCATGATTTTCTAGGACTTGGTGTTTGTTCTGGTAAGATAAAATATTTATGTATTTACACTCATAATTTATTTTCATGCCAACTTTCATACTTAGTTTTATACTATTTTTTTGATGTTATTAACATTACTTATTGAATTGTAGGGCTTCAAACAAAGGGGATATTTGCATGTCCAAGATGTGTAGAACAATTTCAAGGGTAGTATTCTAAAGATCTACATAAATTTATTTATGCAAACAACAGGGTTTTTCTACCACTAGATCATAAGTTTAGATATCGCCTAAGGAATCAATTTGATGGAAAAATTGATTATGGGTCTAGGTGATTGGATTAAGAAGTATGAAGATGTTGAATTGAAAGGTTGGGAGAATTTTTTTGATCAGGGTGATTCAAATGAAGAACCAAAACAAGTTGTAGTTAATATGCCAGAAGGAATGAAAAGGAAATCCATATTTTATGATCTCCCTTACTAGAAGGATCTATTAATATTTCACCTATTATATCCTATGCCGGTCTTTAAAAGTGTCCAAGATTCTATATTTTGACATATATCAGGAAAAGAGAAGGACACCTTGTCTTTGAGGAGAGATAGTGCTCTTTCGCGTACCAAAATTGATAGAAAACATTTGTGGCCAAATAGGGAAAATGAAACATATGCAGAAGCTCCATGGATTTTGAAAAAAAAATAGTTAGACCAACTAAAAAATGTCATCCATTCAATAAGGACACCTCCTGGCTATGGGTCATTATTGGCTAAAGCTTTTACAGTTGATGGACATATCATAGGATTTAAAACACATGATTTTCATAATTTTATGAAGGTATTTGTTGATAACTGAGAGGGGGGGGGGTGAATCAGTTATCCTAATTATTTCCCTTATTGAACTTTCCTTTTAATTGATGCAGCATAAAATCAAACATAAAAACATTAACCATGAAATAAGAAACACATGACACAGTATTTTGACGTGGAAACCCTGTTAAGGGAGAAAACCACGGGGTGATTAACCCAAAATTATTCTCTGTTAGAAGAATAGGAAATTACAAAAATGGCACTTGCCAATTAGGGCTCACTGCCCGAGCACACTGCTCACAAGAGGCCCACTGCCTACAAGAAGACACACTGTCTACAAAGTGATGAGAATCACAGTCTTGAACTGATTGAAAGCATCTGCATATGCTGGAGTTCAGTTTCGGTTAGGCTCAGTACACTGATCTGCTGCACTTCATCTTTCCTCTGTTCTTTATTCTGCTATCTTTCACATACCGGATCCTTTTTGCTACCTCTGCTCTTATCTGGACTTATTCGCATGTAACACCACATCACCACACCCTTCACAACTAAATCCATCCTCTATATATATCCGCACAAGTAATTTCATCACCTTTCTAGTCGGCATCCGGAACAGTCTAGTTTCTCACAAGCTCTCATTCTGTCGGCTGAATCCTTCCTCACCAAGCAATGCGGATCAAGCATATACTTGTAGATATCATTAATCATGTCGGCCAAACATGATTCATGCCTTCACAACCTCTGTCATCAACAGTAACACATCCGGAAAGCAGTCTGATACTCTGCCAGTCAGTTCTTCCTCTGTTTTCACTGTCTCTCAGGAATCCGGTACTCAACCATTCATATCTTTTTCCTCGTCCATCACCGGAGGCTAAATCCTTGGAATATACCACTCAAGGTAGTCCTCTTGACTTCCCCAAATCCGCACTGCACCAAGACACTTCCTCTGAGAGATCCGGACCAATCTGTCGGACCTTGCCATATGTTCTGTTCTTCTTCACCGGACCACAACATTCTTTATTCTGACTTCCGGTAGAGACACATTATGACTTGCGGATATGTGGGATGACCTTTGTTGCCATCAATGACAACAACCATGAATCCATATAGTGTCTCTTGCCAACAATCTCCCCCTTTGGCATTGATGGCAACACTTAGTGAAAAATGACTAAGTGTTTTCACTATGCTCCCCCTTTGCTGATGCTCTGTCTTTATATACAATTTCTGGAACTCCCCCTTAGTTGGATTCCTCATTTTTCACTGCTCCTCACTCCCCCTTTGACATCAATGGCAAAGGGTAGGGTCCACACACCAAAATTTTCAAAAATTTTCTATATATAGCCGCATATTTACATACTCACATGTACTGAAGAATGTCTGCAAAGGATGTCTGCAATTGGATCATTTCTGTAGCCCAACTTTGCTTCATTCTATCCAAAATTGAAATGTGTCCACTTAGCAAAAATGCAAACGCTTCTGCCCGCTTGAGATCTGTTGGATCTTTTGTTTGGGCGGTGGTCTGAGCATCACTGATGGCCTCATGCATGGTTTCCAACTTAGGGATTATAATCCTTCTAAGTTCTCCCATCCGGTTGGTGATGTTCTTCCTTTCCTTCTCAAGATTCTTTATTTCATTCAAGACTGCAATAGTCTGACATTCTTGATTTATTATAGAGGAAGAGAGAGGATCAAAACTTTGAGATAAGCTTTGTAGCTTATCCTGTTCCTCTTTTATTTTCTTGTCAAATGCTGCTGTTGCCTTTGACCAGGATATACAAAATTTATAGATGTCACCGCCATCCTTAAGAGCATTCTCTAAGCTCTTTATTCCAATGCTTACAATCTTCCTATCCTTAGAGATTAATTCTAATATTTCTGAAAATCTTTTATCCAAAAATTCCTTCCGGACCTTTTCTTCAGCTGATTTTTCTAAAGAATCAAAATGTGTATCAACACTGCTGACTAAGGTTTTTAGATTACCGGAAGTGGAGGCTGTCGGATCTATCTGGATTGATGGCATGATCTTTACAAGTACTCCGGAAGCAGCCTCTATCAACTCACAGTCTTCCATATGAGACTTCAGGAGCTTTTCATTTGCCTTGGCATTTGCAAATGAAGCTATCTTCATTGTTTGTACCGGAGAGAGAGAGTCAAAATCAAATGGGCCTTTTAGAAGCTCCGGTTCATCAATCTCTAGAGTTTCTTTGCTCAAAAATTGTTGAACAGTTTGTGCAGTGTCTCTTGCCGGAGACAGATGTTTCTTTTCTTCTGCAGTCTTAGAACTGTCAACCTCTTTGTCTTTCACCACTGCTTCCTTCTCCTGTAATTGCTCTTCTTCTTTGGATCCGGAGACTGTAGGGGAAACCGGAGGAGAGATGCTAGTTTGTTCATGGGCCACTTCTTCTGGAGCAGAGGGTCCCAAGTCCTCAGCTGTTTCTGTACCCAAATCCTCTACAACAGGAAGATTGAACCTTTTGAAGGCCTTCCGGAGGATCTCTTCTGTTTCTTGGGCCACTTTGTCAGTCTCACCAAGCATGAGTTGATTCATCCTGGCTTTGCTTCTGAACTCATCTTTGCAGTCCTTGAAGATAATGTTCATTGTCTTGGGATCAATTTGAGGATATAGCTGAATAGCTATCTGCTCCCGGATCTCAAGATCTTTAGCATGAGCATTATTCTTTCTTACTTCCAATTCCTTTTCTAGGCTTTTAGGAATAAGAGATATTATTTCAATGAAAGCCTTATTATATATGTTAAGATATTTTACTGTGGCCTCCTGCAGAGTCTTTTGGTCGGCCTCACTGAAGTCATCATATGATTCAGTCATTGGTTGAAGGTTTCCATCCACCGTGACCGACTTGATTATGCTCTCTAGAGACAGAGTGGGCTTTTCAACAGATCCTTCTGCCATTTCATCCTTGTCTTGGCCTGTGGAGGGCTTACCGGATCCTTTCTTCTTCTGTTTCTTTATTTCTTTTACTCCCTCATCTGATTCTATTTCCTCTTCATCCTTTTGGCTTCCATAAGCCCTTGTGGCTTTTGTCTTGGATCTCTTACCGGATGCCTGGACTTCCGGTTTTGAACTTTTGGTTGTGGGAGGTGCAGGTCTCTTTGATGATCTGGTCCGGGTGGGAGCTTCAACCGGAGCACTTTCTTTACTTTTCTCTTCTTCCTCAGCCTTCCTCCTCTTTTCTCGGCTGGCATCAAGTGCCTCCTTTGAGATGCCTAGGCCTTAAGCAATGTGCTCTACTTCTTTTCTCACCTTTCTTTTGATCTCAGGTTCCCTGAGTTCTACATGTATTTTTACACTCAGCTCCTCAAAGGTTCCAAACCTTTCTGCCTTAGGATCTTTGGGCTGACATAGCATGTGTTGAACATGCAGCTCCACTATCTGTTCATCCACTTCATACCCCATGGGCATGATCCAGACAGTCCTTGGCTCTACTGCCTCCATTAGGCACTGATCAGTGTCAACCATAAAGCACACTGAGTCTTTGTATTTTTCAACAAGAGACTGGGGAATTCTCTCTCTTGCTTGCATCATGCTCTGAAAGTTTTTGAAGTATCCCTATAGAGCTGAATTTCTCACTTTTGCATCCCCAAGTCCATGCAAGTAGTCTCTTATCTAGACTGCAACAGGTTTGTCATTCTGCCATACCCATCCACTTGTTCCGGGTAGCTCATTCATGAAGTAGAAGAATAGACATACAATAAGAGTACCATACTTGAAGGAATTCTTCTTATCCTTCTTGATTTTCTATATATTTTCCATTAATTGGCTTAGCAGTAGTTCGCAGAGGTCATATTCTGCATTCTTTCTTAGCATTTCAAAGGCAGTGTATACTGCAGTTTCGGATACAGAATTCTCCCTGCTGGAGTGATAGATCTTGTATCCTATTATCATTGATGCATATTTGATATCCGGATCTGAAATATCTTCAATGGTCATTGCCCTCTTGTCAAATTTTGATCCGGTGGCCTCAGTTACAATGTTGTTCTTGACAGATTTGAGGATAGGTACCCCTCCGGAAGAGTATAGACCAGTTACTGCTCTAATTGCCTCTTTTGTGATCTTGCAGGGTCTATCTAGCCATAGAAAGTTGTCATGCATCCTGCTCAGTACATACCGGACCCATTCATCTTCTTCAAAGCAGGGGAAATGAATAAATTGCTCAAATTGTTTCTTCTGAATATCCTTATACTCTGGTTTAAGCTCAAAAGCATTGTCTATCAGCTGCTTGTGATAGAGGTCTCTTAATTTGAATTCCCCAAATTCCTCAATGTTTGCATGTATGTAAACCCTAATGTCTTCGGTGTGTAAAACTCCGTGAGGAACACTAGAGAAGGCTCCTAGTGGGTCTACCTCCAATGATTTGTAGGGATGTTTCTTGAATGAGGGGCGAGGTCTATCAGAGATCTTAACTATGTTTGGAGTAGCCATTCTTCAAAGATTTGCAGTGAGGTAATGAAAAACAGAGAATACCTTATGCGCCTTCGGTTTGCACGGAGTGGTTGGATTGATTTCTTTATGCAATAACTTCAGCAGGAGATCCTTGGTGTGCTTGATGAACCTTGTTGCAGAGCTCCACTTTTCGCTTCTTCTCGAGTGCAGAATGAGCAAATGACCTTTGAGAAATCCCTTAAATTGCTCCGCGAACCCTAATATCTGTCTGCAATAAATGCTTCACCTACATCATTCCGGTTTGCCTTGTCTGGATAGCTTGGAGTATCCCGGATTAGTCCTGATCTGTGGATATCATCCGGATCTTTCAATCATGAATAAATCGAGGTAACATATTACAAGATCATCTCAAACACTCTGTCCAATCCGCAGAACAAGATAGTGCATTTTCGGATCTTTCCGGACCTTTTTGTAATCCTTTATCATACCGGAGCATCTCCCTGAACAGGTCTTATTTGATCGATCACAGCTTCTTCATAACTCCATGTGGACCTCTGAAAACTTGACTGAAGTATCTCAAGACTCATATCTACAAACCCTTTGATCCGCATCTTGTGCCACATCCGGCACCACTTGTTTGTCTGGGGGAACAAGATTTTCTTTGAGTCTCCCCCTGAGCCTGAGCTCACCTTTTAATTTCTGGAAGAAATATCAGCACCAGAGTCTGGTGCGGATCCAACCTCTACATTCTCTGAACTTTTCTTCACCCAAATCTTGCTCATCTGATTCCTAACCTCATCCGCATTCATCTTTTGTTTACCCTTGTCTTGATTCTGATTATACACCGGACCTCTTTTGTCCTGATTCTTGTTTTTGCAGATTTTAGCATTATGACCGGACCTATTGCAGATTTGGCAAATAACATTTCTTTGCATATTTGACTGATATCCTCTTGATCTGCATTGATTAGCCCTATGACCTATTCTATTGCATGTGAAGCATCTACCTTTGAATGATTTGTTTACTTGCATAATTCTGCATTCATGGGATTTGTGTCCATACCTTTTGCAGTTGAAGCACTGTCCGGAGAAGGATGAATTGATCTGATTCATTCTCATTCTGCACTGATCAGCTTTGTGACCAAAGTGGTTGCAGCTGTGGCAGTATCCATTGAAGGATGGATATCTTTGAGCATTTGGCTGTCTTACCGGAGGTCTTCTAGGCCTGTTCCTTGGATTTTCTGATCCAAGATTCTTCTGACCGGATCCGGAGCTTTCTCCTTTCTCATATCCCAAACCATACTTGTCATCTGTCCTCTTTTGACTTCCAAGAAGAACTTCAAGTTGAGCAGAACTTATCTTGAATTTCTCTTTATATTCATTTGCTGTTTGAAGGTCTCTTTTGAGAGAGGCAATTTGATCCTCAAGTTTTCCTTCATTATCTTTGGCATCTTCAAGATCAGATTCAAGATGTCTGATAATCCTGTCCATCTGGTGGCATTCTTCTGATTTTTCTTTAAGAGATTGTCTTAGATTGTCTTCAGCCTTTCTTTTTTCTTCAATCTCTTGAGTAAACTTTATAGTTCCTGATTCTATTTCATGTCTTAACATAATGACTTCTTTTGATAACTTTTCACATAACTTGGTTTGCTCAGTCAATTCCTCATTTGTATTGCTTTCTTCACTTTGTCTTGCCAACTGTTGAAGCAGCTCCTTTCTCTTTTTCATAGAGAGACTTAATTTGTCTTTTAATTCTCTCATGAATTCATCAGCCTGTTTGAGTCTTTCCTTTAATTCACTGACTTCAGAATTTGACTGTTCAAGATCCTCAAGAGCAGTCTTGAGTTGCTCCCTTAAACCATATGCATCCATTTGAAATCCCAGATCTTCCTTAAGCTGTTAGGCTCTATAAAGAGGAACTTAGCTCTGATACCAATTGTTGATAACTGAGAGGGGGGGGTGAATCAGTTATCCTAATTATTTCCCTTATTGAACTTTCCTTTTAATTGATGCAGCATAAAATCAAACATAAAAACATTAACCATGAAATAAGAAACACATGACACAGTATTTTGACGTGGAAACCCTGTTAAGGGAGAAAACCACGGGGTGATTAACCCAAAATTATTCTCTGTTAGAAGAATAGGAAATTACAAAAATGGCACTTGCCAATTAGGGCTCACTGCCCGAGCACACTGCTCACAAGAGGCCCACTGCCTACAAGAAGACACACTGTCTACAAAGTGATGAGAATCACAGTCTTGAACTGATTGAAAGCATCTGCATATGCTGGAGTTCAGTTCCGGTTAGGCTCAGTACACTGATCTGCTGCACTTCATCTTTCCTCTGTTCTTTATTCTGCTATCTTTCACATACCGGATCCTTTTTGCTACCTCTGCTCTTATCTGGACTTATTTGCATGTAACACCACATCACCACACCCTTCACAACTAAATCCATCCTCTATATATATCTGCACAAGTAATTTCATCACCTTTCTAGTCGGCATCCGGAACAGTCTAGTTTCTCACAAGCTCTCATTCTGTCGGCTGAATCCTTCCTCACCAAGCAATGCGGATCAAGCATATACTTGTAGATATCATTAATCATGTCGGCCAAACATGATTCATGCCTTCACAACCTCTGTCATCAACAGTAACACATCCGGAAAGCAGTCTGATACTCTGCCAGTTAGTTCTTCCTCTGTTTTCACTGTCTCTCAGGAATCCGGTACTCAACCATTCATATCTTTTTCCTCGTCCATCACCGGAGGCTAAATCCTTGGAATATACCACTCAAGGTAGTCCTCTTGACTTCCCCAAATCCGCACTGCACCAAGACACTTCCTCTGAGAGATCCGGACCAATATGTCGGACCTTGCCATATGTTCTGTTCTTCTTCACCGGACCACAACATTCTTTATTCTGACTTCCAGTAGAGACACATTATGACTTGCGGATATGTGGGATGACCTTTGTTGCCATCAATGACAACAACCATGAATCCATATAGTGTCTCTTGCCAACAGTATTATATATCATCATTTAACATTTACTGGTAACATTGATTAAGTACTAAATATATTTTGATATCATTATGTTGTGTTTCATAAATGTGTTTCATAGCATATCATACCATTGGCAATTAGGGGGGATTCATGTCTTACAATTGACTTAAGGAATGCCATAAGTCGATTGTCAGCATTTACAAGGTATGTGGTTAATGTGTGAGAGACATAGATATATTATATTGCATTTTAATTTTTGACTAAAGGTTCATACTAATTTACTATTCTTATATTAGGTGGGTGATCTCCAAGGAGATCCATGAATGTGAAGTGCCAAAATGGAAGAAGGAAATTATAGAAATTGTATGTGTATTTGAGAAGGAGCTCCCTACAAGTTTCATGGACCTACAAGTCCATTTACTTAAACACCTAGTGGATGACATTGAATTTGTAGATGTTGTATCAACGAGGTGGATGCTTTTCTTTGAGAGGTATATGAAAACTCTAAAAAGATATGTTTGACAGAAGGCACATCCAGAGGGTTGCATGGCTGAAGGGTATGTATTGAATTAAGATTTTTTCTTCCTGTGTGAATTCCTTGGTAAGAATTTTGAAGATGGACCACACTTCTAGGATGAAGAATGAGAATCAGATATTATTGATGGAGAAAAACCACAATCTAATGGTGTTTAAGTAGAAATTAGTAAGTAAATTCATGATCAGTGTGGTTTTTTTTCTTGCAATCATTAATTCACTCTATAATTTATTTGTCAAATTAACAACATGACATTTGGAGTTTGAAAAAAACATGTTGACATGTAATAGGTGTAGAAAAAAGTGTTATACTTGATAAGTTCATTCTGTACCACATGGACTTTATGAGAAAATCGATTGATCTGTATAATAAAAAGAGAGAAGAAGTGTTAGAAGCAAGGAGACAATTTAAGAGATCGAACCCAAGGAATACTCCACTTCCCACTGATCTACTTGGGGAATGGGGCAAAGATTGCACACTAGAATGGGTTACTAAACAAATTCAAAATCAAATAGAAGATGCAGGTATAGATTCAAACATAATAGAAGATGAAATCAACATGTCTAGAGGATGTGAAAGAAAGGTACAGTTGGAATTTTACAAAATGTTGTTTCCTTACAACTTTGACACTATTAACTATTTTAATATTTGTCATTATATTTGTTTTCATTGAAATAAATGGTCTTTCATAGGTGAGGAAATATCCAGCAATGTGGGCATATGGTTGACATTATCATGTAGAAAGTGTAGATGTAAAGAGATGATCCTTCAATTGTGGCATCATGGTTGACTTCAATCAATCCAGTCGATCAAGCTCAAAATATAAGAATATAATTGAAGGGAGTCTACAATATGTTGGGAAAATACAAGAAATTATTGAGTTGGATTACTGCTCTTTTAAATGTTGTATTTTTAAGTGTAGATGGTATGAAGCATTTGAGAGGACATGAAGATATGATACCCATAGTTGATTATTTTCTATAGATTCCTCATGTTTCCTACCAGAGGATAAGGAGCCTTATGTTCTACCAATTCATTGTGAGCAGGTATTTCTTTAACTCAAGCAAGAAGCGGTAGTGATCATTAATCTATTAATTCATAGTTTATTGTGAATATATACATGTGTTTATTAATCAATATAATTGTTATACCATACGTCTAATATATGTATGTCATTCATGTGCAGGTATTTTTCTATGAAGATATTTTGGACCCGAAATGGATATTTGTCATACATTATGATCCAAGATTAATGCATATATTTGATGATGCATTAGTGGATACTAAGAAAAATAATGATGGCCAACAAAATGAGAGAGGGATTAGAGAATATCGAAGAAATTGATATCCATGATGATGTTGAAGATGGTTATGTTCAAGCACAAGAAGACAACAATCCAGAGTTGGATGATGTTATGGAAGACAACAATATGGATGGTATACAAAATGATGATCCAAATACATTTGGTAACAATATAGATGGTCTACAGTCAGATTTCAATGATGATGAAGATGATGGAGGTCAAGATGAGGATGATGATAATATTAAATGCTTGAAAGAACATATGAACATTGACAATGATACACTGGATGACATTGTAGCAGACAATAATGTTAATGACCAAGACTTCTAAATTTTCAAAATTATTTGCAATCCATGTTTAAAAAAGGATGATTAAATTGTTGGCAATAATGTTAATTAAATGGATTGTTCAATTGTTGACAAATTACCCATTGCAATATCCTTAAATTGTTCAATCTTTGGTATGAATTGTTGGCAATAATGTTAGTTAAATGGATTGACTGATGTTCTTCATAACTTGTTAATGGATAATCCTTATGTGATGGAAGTATTAAGTGATATAGGTCAAAGGATAAGCTCATCAAGTTCCTTAAATAGTGGGCATTACCTTGTTTCACCAATGACAATTTACTTTCAAAAGTTTGTTGGTGACTTCAGAACAGATTAAGGAGCTTATGTAATTTTGTCAATTAAATCATCCACTTCACTTAACCCAATCTGGCATATGATTTGGATAAATGTTTTCTATAAATCTTTAAACCTTGCTCCTAAAATAGAAAAACAAATTTGGATTTTGAAAATATATACAAGGGAATGATTTTCAAAAGAGAAAGAACGATGCCTGCCACATGAGGAATTTGTTTATCTTTAATTATTTTTCACATATATCCTTAATTGTATCTATGCCATGTTATCTTGTGATAAGTACTTAAGTAAGACCATCAGTGAAATATGAAGTGGACATATTATCATCTATATTAGCTAATTGATTGCACAAATATTTTAATTTATCAATAATCTCATGTTTCTATTCATTTTCAACACTTTTAATAAGACATCATGATCATAATATTCTTCTTCATTAGTAGAATGCAACATGTGATCGTCATAGGAAGTAGGAGAAAGAGGTAGTCATGTTTGCAAGGTGAGGGTTTGACCTAGTACTTTGTTGAAGGGGACATAAGGATCATAGATGTTTCTTAGGAATGCAAAATTATAGGCATTGGGTTGTTTCCAACAAATGCAAACCACAAAATCTCAAAATAAAAAATCAATCTTTTTTTATCCTAAACATAGGCATGGAAATTGCAAGTTCAAATAAATGTAGGGAAATAAATCATACCCTATAATAGAAGATTTAAGTCCGATCCTAGATTTAATTAAAATTTAAAGTATAAGGAGTTGAGAGTAGAATAAAATATTGAGATATTAAGTAATTAAGATAGAGAAATGAAATAGTTGAGATGAAATACAAAACTTATTTTATCTTTTTAGCATGATGTCAAATGTGAAGTGTGTGATTAACTAATGCATTATGAAAAATGAATGAAAACTAGGATTTTCTACTAGAATAATGATCATGAGATTGTGGCAGTGATTAACTAATTTTTTGCATTCCTTCTTCACTTGTCCTCTTTTTCCATATTTCCAAAACTTTACTCTTATCTTCCTAGGGATTTTAGATTTTCCTCTTGTGTAACGCCCCGCAAGAACACCTTAGAGAACAACACATCTACGCTAATTAAACAGAATAATTTTTTTTTTTTTTTTAAAGAATAAAATAACACATTACTACACATCATTAAACCATCAACTTGTTACTCTAAGATAACATGGGAGCATTACTTGACAAATCAAACAACATAATCTGACATACATCATTAACTAGCATTAATAGATCATTCTAAACTATTGCATTTAATCAATAACCATTTACATCTCCATAACATCAGATGAGTAATCATTAGGATCCAGTACAAAGATACAATTTCTTCTCACATACGAGTACATCATTACATTGTTACTTAACACCTTCTGAAGGCAAACATTATAAATCAACTAATACATAGACAAATACATGAATACAAATCACTTACTTCATATCTGGTACAAGATCTGATGGCTGATACACAAGATACAACATCCTCGCACATGAACAATAGCAAGGAAAAACCAATGGATAAAAGCTCTTCCACCCGACCATGTGGAACCCTAAGGTCCACCCCCCGAGCTAGGAGTTAACATAAGGTTCCCACTACAACATACAGTCAGGTAGACAGTAGACTATAAGGACAAGACAACACATAACTCCAACATCACAAGTCAATCTCACAAACATCTTAACAACACTTCCAGAGGCAAGCAAAAAATGAATGGGGAGAGTACAACTAGGAAGTGCTATGCTGCAGTAGGGAGGAGTGTCATCACATGGCTTGTCATGGGTTGTCCTGGTAAGCCTTCCTAGGCCCCGGCCCCCATCTTGGGTTGTCCTGGCAGTCTCTTCCGACTCCCAGCCCCCATACAACGCTCATGCGGAATCAACATACCTTTCGTGAAGACAAGGTAGTTGATCTTGCCATTCCAGGCCTTCTCATCTCATCTCAAGCCTAAACAAGCACTTGAGCCATGAGTGAGGCATCCACTTATCTTTATTTAGTGTGATTATCTACCCAACCCCCTAATTCATTATTTAGGTTATCACTGAGTTATCCAACTCCCACATGGGTTGTCCTGGACGCCACTTTGGGCTCCGGCCCCCATTGAGAGCCACTCCCCTACCTGCAACTAGAAAACCCCACTCAACAAGCATAGAAAACATCATCAGGACAACGAGGATACAGGAACCATGCAAGGAATCAACCATCTTGCACACAATTATCCTCATATCAACATGTGTATCTAACAATGCAAGGAATTATCCATCTTGCATATCATCTTAATCACAAGGACAACTAAAAAAACCTTGTCCATAGCAAAGCATAAACATTACTCCTACAAAGTACTCAATGTCTCCCCATAACACAAATCTCAATATAAGATAATTACAATCAATACATCCACAAAGAGCATTATCACCTCCTCATTATGCATTCACGACATCGAATATTCATCATATCACATTATCAACAAGCGGCAACATACTTATATAACTTCATGGTCTCGAACACTTACCAACACGTCTCATGAAATCAAAACACAAACAACCTATGCCTCTAGAATAAACCCTCGACAACTAACACTTGACCATTCATATACTTTCCACTTACATAATTCCAATTATACACTTAACTAATTGTATAATACCTTCAAATTAAAATCCCAATACATTAATCATATACCTAATCCTTAATCTTAACAAAATGAAGAAACCAATGTCAATCTAAATTGAATTTCATTAACCATAATATATAATCACAGTAATTTTCTTTTAAATACATAATGACAACATTATTCTAAATTCCCAATTTCCTTTGGCTTTTAAACAATCAACTATACTTTTGAAATAATAATAATAATAATAATAATAATATATCAACTAATTATCTAATTCAATTCCTCTTCAAAATATAAATATATCAATGATTTGAACAATTACCATCCTAGTTTATAACTTTTTTTCGCAACCAATAGTAAGTTCCTTCTATATCAAGATCCTAACCCAGAATCCAAACAATAATGATCAATAACTTCAAAACATTCATCAATTGATTCATCACCAATAAATATTTAAATTAAACAAATCCATCTATTAAAACAGCTCATTAGATTATACAAATCCTTCTATAGTATAAAACTCATAACACAAAAATAATTGAAGTATCCTATATCATTTCTCCATAGTTCCCTAGTACTCATGCACTCGATTATCATATCCTCCAAAGATTTCTAAAGTTTCAAGGTTATAAGAAATTGAACTTATAGAGAATGCTAATAGCTAGACCTAAAAGGATTATGGATCAATTATACGGTTGAAGCATTAAAAGTATTATTGCACTAATCAAGAACATTATGAATTAATTATTCATAACTTCCAAATCATGTTGCTCACTAAATCCTCGATAAACCCTTTCCTTGAATTGGCTCTAGAAAGCAATAATACAAAACAAATTATCCTACCATAAAACCTAATCGTTCCTACAATGGAATAGCAATAACATTATTATTAAATTAGGTATTTGACCATCATCTTTCTGTTTGACCTAATAATAAGAATAGTAAAAATAATAATTATTATTATTATTGTAATAATAACAATAATGATAATAATAATAACTATAATTATAACAATGATACTAATAATAGCATGGATATCAATAGTACTATTATTAATACACACATGCATTCAAACACATTGTAAAGAAAATAAACATTCCTTAGGGTTAATCTAAGCCAATCAGACGAAATGCAATACAAGAAAGCACAACTAACCTGGATTAACAATGACGGGTTTTTGCAGACTAGGGTTGAAACGACAAACCTTAATGCACGGAAAGTAAATAAGAAAACTCTATTTCTGCCTCCAAAATGAGACTTCTTCTCAGTGAAGTGCATCAGATTCTGTGCAGTTATTATGCATGCTTCTCTTTTGTATCTAAATCAGGCACTGCTGTGAGATCCACCACTGACTTAAGGAATTCAAAAATGCTGTAAGAATTTTATAGCAAGATCATCAAACCACTTGATTGCTAATGAATCAATCAACGAGCTTGCCCTTTCTATCTCGGTGAGGGAAGGTGAGTTACTGAGGCGGTATTTCATCATTCTTTTACTCTGCATTCATACTACTGATGGAAGCATAAATTGGCCAACAACTTCTTTATATTTCATCTGAGGGAAGCATAAGCAGCCTCCTGAACTAATAAACAAAAAGTGATGATACCTAACTTCAACACAATGCAAAATTAGTGTTGAAGTGATATATGAGGCCTTGGGTCAAAGACATATGTATCCAAGCCACTTAGACAGTTGTCTTCATAATTATCCATCGACAAGTAACGCCATGACCTGTCTTCTGTATTAAAGATGACTAACTTTCCTCTACCTTCGCTTACGAAGCAGATATAATTCCTTGCTCCGAGGGAATTGTATGTGTAGGGATTTGGATCATAGATGATTAGCTTTCCTCTGTTCCATTGATAATGCATTTGTCGAAAACAAATCCAGTGGACTGACCCAGATCTAAGCGCCCATGAGTTGCAATGGGACTGGTTTCTCCGTTTTTGGAAGGTAGTATACGAGGGCGGATGAGAATGGTGGAGTTGCGGAAAATGGCGGCGGCATTGCCGAATATGAAATCGGCTGTGCCTTCGATTTTGCAATTGGAGTAAAATTGGCGGAGCGTGTGCACGTAAAGGGTGTCCTGATGCCCTATAATGGCGCACCTGTGGAATGCAGAGAGGTCGTTGTCCACCCGCAGGGCAATGGCCTGGATCATTTCTGGGCCGCGCTGTTCTCGAACATCATGTCCCGTGCAACAAATCCATCCGCATTCACGCCGACAGTTGCAGAACCATAAGTGCCAACGCCCAGCTGCAGAGCATTCATCGAACCAGTAATAATAGTCTGATCCATGCCATCGCCCACCAACATAAGATTCGTCTTGCTGGGAGGAACCCTAACAATCTCTCTATAAACCCCAGCCTTGACATGGATTACAAACACCTTCACCAAAATAACCAGGCTACTACTTTAAGTGAAATAACAACCCACCCTTCCGAGTCTCTGATTACTCAAACTCCAAAAATTTGATCATACTGCGAGTGGCTAGTCTGGCTGCGATGCTGATTCGACAATTTTGTTTCAACTACTGCAGTCCAAGCCTTTTTCCTGATCTTCTTCACTTTTCTTCTACCTGCAATGCTGTCCTCTTTGCCTCTACAAGCTTCCCTTTTATAACACAGTCTCTCTCATCTACCAAGGAACTCGGCACGCGATCCTGTGCATCCCTTCCTCAAGATATACTTTTATTTAATTTAATAATCCCAAGAGGTTATTCCTTTTTAAATATTAACACACAAATCTGACAACATTTAATTATTTTAGAGCCGACCAACCAAATTGCATTTAATAAAGTTATAACATTACAACAATCTTTAATTGTACAACTATATATTAATTTATTTTATTAATTTAGTTGCAAATCACTAATTACAACATAACTTACGATTATTTTATTTATTTAAATATTTATTGCAAATAATATTATATTAAATAGTACAAAACCTCTTACAATCTTTATTTAACAACTATACTACTAATAAATTAATAATTTATTTACAACAATAATTAACAACTATCGACTTAAAATTATCTTTTATAAATACATTTAACTATCAACATTATACTTTCCGTAATATGATTCTAATAAAAGCACAACGACACCTTGCACACTTAGACACTTTCTAACCTAGTTAGACTCCAAGGTGCAATATTACTTGTCCGCAAATCATGATCGAATGACAGACAATGACCAAGAGGATAAACTGACAACCCGACAACACTGACATGGGACCTCACGTTAACTCCAACAACTAATCCATTGGCGAAGGCACGCTCAGACCTGTAATCAGGTGGAGTCGATGCCTAGTACCTGCATTCCTGCAACAACGCACGATTAAACATTCAAGATATATATCCACTTACAGTCCTATAGTGAATGGAAATCGCAGTGAGGTAGGGTACTCGAGAGCGAGTAATACGACACTGTTCCATTCACGTTTATGTATAAACAGTTAACTATATTGAACAAGGTATCTGATATTGATCAACAACATAAAACATTCAATCCAATATCACAATTAACATCAAAACATCTGTAACATCTAGTTCATTTATCAAATTCTAAAACATAAAATGATAAAATCCAACATCAACAACTGTTATCATAACAATCAGGTTCACAATGAAGTAACAAGATAACAAGAGATCCATCATCTACGGTCTAAGACACTATCATAAGGTCTAAGCAAACATCAATCTGATGGACGACGAGATGAGGGGCACTACATCCTCCCCCCTAGAATCAGGCTTACTCCTGGAAGCCTGCAACAAATGTGGATATAGCTCTCGAATTTAGGATGCATCTTCCCAGGTAGCTGAAATCTCATCACTACACGATGGGCATCCAACCCATCCATCCCCAACATTATGTCATAGGATCCTAGTGGTATAATGCAAAGATCTGCCATGGTAGATAAGGGACCTATCCTCAACTTGCAACCATACACAAGAGAGTCTACTTGTTACCCTAGATCCAGAGGCTAATTCCACTTGCCACTTAACATCTTCAGGTTGCTAGGCGAGGACTACAAATGAATATGCTATTCAGAGTTTAAGCAACTAGTGTAGCTTAATGGGCTAATATAAAACTAGACTACCCAGTGTTAGAAACCCTGCTCTGATATCTTGACTTGGATTGATATTTATACTATTCCCCTTTAGATCCACTTTTGTCCTTGGGTCTTTGTAGAACATGCAAGGCATCCTTAGAACCTTCATCATTGAACTTTCTCCTCATATCTCCATTGAGAATTGTAACAATAAAGGATTCCATAGTCACCTTTGCAACACTACCATTTCTAACAAGGATTATGTTCTCCTAATTTTTGGGTAAAGAAAAAAGTGAGAAGATATATTTGTCTTCCTCATCAAGTTTAATATTTATTGAACCTATTTGACTCAAAATCATATTAAAGGTGTCAAAATGTTCTATAGTAGAATATCCTTCCTTCATTTTTAAATAATATAAACATCTTTTGAGATATAACTTATTACTTTATAATTTTAGTTTGATAAATATCACCTATCCTATTTTGTAATGTGAATGCAGGGGTCTCTTTTGATTTGAATAACAAAGAAAAAGTAAATTAGAGACAACCAGATAAATTATTAGTAATCCAATTCAACAAACAAATGATAAACAAAAGTTGACCACCATAGAATAGCATCTTTTATATTGAGTTGCTTCAAAGTATAGGCAGTGCAATGTCTCTTTCAAAAAATCAAAATCCCAGATAGATTCTGAGCCATAAGGTCTTGGTTTCCTTTTATAAAGGAAGCAACAAGCTTTAGAGCTTTCACATTCAAAATGGCTCTTTGTATTCCTAACCCTTGATATTACAATATTTGTCTTTTATAAGTCCAATTTAGATTTTCAAATATATTTGAATACATTTTGAAAACATGAAAAAAACATAAAGAGATAAAAAGAGAGTGTTCAAGATGTGGTGGTGCTATTTAACGCCATCATATGGCTCATTGCTCTTTTGCACCTCAACCTGTGCTACTAATGATTCATCTCTAAGATATTTCTCCTCCCATTTATATATTGTAAAATCACCAGGCCATTGGTAAGCCCAAATCTGAAGCAAGTTCTCCTGGTGATCTTTCCATCTTTTATCAAGCAAAGCTATGACATCCATCACAAATTTTGCATACCCAACATCCAACGCAATTAATCGGTCCAATATCATGTTGACACTGAGAATGCTGACATCTCCATCCTTCTTCAAAAAATCCATAACTTGGAATACTATTTGGCCGAATTCCATCTTCCATGTGTTAAGACTTTTGATTTTCTCTTCTTCTATCAGTATGAAAGGAATAAATTTATGCTTGAACGTAGTAAAATATTCAACCTTTGCTTGCATCTTCTGGCTTTCCCCATTCACATGCTGGTATTCATCAATGATCATTGTGGCTATTTTCTCAATGGGTTTCAAAGCTGTAGGGGCTTCAAGATTCCTTTGCACTAATAAGCACATTGTAACCAAATTGTGATGATAGGGTTGCCATTTTTGAAACAACAAATCCAAAACAAAAAAGTTTATCTTCAATTTCTCAATGGCCTAAGATAAAGAAGAGTAGCACTTCATGCACACTCCCAAGCTTATCCACAACCAATTTTACTCTATGCTCCAAAATTTTCTCAAAAATTTCAAAAACTTTCATCTTTACCTCACTCTTTGTCATTTCATTTTGTTTATTTAAACTTTCAATTTCCTTTTCAAATTTCAATCTTGTTGCATTAAATTCTTTAGTAGGCATTATAACATCACTGGCTATTTGTGGCACAGGGGGCTGATAGGGTACAATGGGTTGACCTTGAGAAGAATTCACAGCTTGCAATTGTTTCTTTAATTTCACATTTTCAAAATATAATTTGTTTACTTCATCATTCATTACTTTCTGAGTTTGCTCATAATTTGTTAGCCTTTGTTCTAACCTCTTCACAACAACATGAGTAAACATAATAGTATGAACATTGAGAGCAGCTGCTTCTATTGTTGATGTATCTTGTAAAGTCTTTACCACAGCTGTACCCCTCATTTCTTGAACAATATCAATCAATATTGGTTTGTTTGTATTCTTCTAAGTAGTCAAGATTGCAAGGGTCTATGTCTTTGGATTAAAACCACATCCACTTATGCCATCTTCATAATCAAATTCTGAAACAAGTTGTCGATCATCCTGACTTCTAACTTGGTCAAGCAAAAATACCTTTTCCAATTCAAGGCCAGGGATGATGAGCATATTACTTTTTAACACCATTTATCTTGCCTCCTCTGGACTCACATCAATTTCATTTACTTTCAATTCTTTGAAGGTTTGTGTAATGATTTGACCATGTTGTGTTTCATCAACACCCATTTTATTTATTACAACTTTTTCATTATATTCTTTCATTTTCATTTTTAGCCAAAAATCCTTAAACTCTAGAGTTTTGATGAAGTCGTCATCTTCTATGAACCTCATGGATGCTATAATCCTTTCATCCTCCTCTAACTCTAGTTTAGCTTGTGTTTGCTCACCCTTCCTAGCCTCAGGCTTATGTGCATCAGTGGGTTGACCAACCAATGGTTGATCAACCTCTTGCTCATCCCGCATGTGCCTCAAGTTGTTAGCCACCTCATCAGTATCCCCCACCTCTTCAGTCATTTCATAGGAGACAAGTGGAGATATCTCTTCTATCCTCTACTTCTTTGCTGGAGGTGATTCTGGGACCTATGGATCTTGCACTGACATAACATCAGGAGTAGACTCATGAATCTCAATCCCTGTAGACCTTTTCACTAGAATTTTAGTAGCCTTAGGAGGCTGCTTCTCAGATTTACCATAAATACTTTCAAAATTATCAATGATTGCATCAATTCTCTTCAGAGGGTCTTTTTATTCAACAAAGAATCCAAGAAATAGGGGATTCTACTTTTTCTTTTCATCTTCAATATTTTTTAAGATATCCCATTTTCTCTTCCCACTGTATACCTCATCAAAAGTGACAAGATTTCTTATCACATCCTCATCAAACAGGACCTGATGGGATACAACCATTTTAGTCAAAATTGATTGTCTCACAAGATTCATATGACCCTCAAGGTCACAATTTCTCTCAATACCCAATTTAAAAGAATATTTCACCTTTAAAAAGGCTTGCAAATTTTCAAGAGTGTCAGAGCCAATAGACCAATCACAAAAATTGTAGCATCAGGTAGAAATGTACCTTTCTTTTGTCTTTTCATTACCTCCTTTTCCATCCACATCATTTGCCACATAAACTCCATGAATACAATTCTGTCTAATACAAAATTTAGCAATATGTGAGGTGGCTGGGGGCAACCATACACTCTAATTATAGTATGATCTGACATAAAAAACCAATAAGCAAAATTACGGTTGTGGCCCGGCTTTGGTTTGTGTGCAAGTGGCGTCATCATTACCTTGACTTCCTTAGTCAACCTAGGAAACTAGATACCAAGAGAATTCAATATCTTGAGAACAAACAAATCATGAAATACAATGTAGTCACTATTCTGGCAACAGGAATCCCACTTATAACACTAAAATTGAGTTGACAATCTTTGTCCTTTCTCACCAACCATACTTAGATCCATTTTGCTTGACCATCTCCCTCTATTCTGATACAAAATCAAGTGACACAGTAAAGAACAGAATTTGAAATCTAAGGGTTACTTGTTCTCCTTCACATAGAAGAATCCTTCATGCATTTTTTTCTTAATATGAGATGCAAAGTCGTATTCAACGTTCACCTCTGGATATTGTATTTTCATAGCCATCATCATTAGGCTAGTTGGCATTCTTCCTTGTGCATCAATTACCAAGACCTAGCATAGTGAAAAATAGGTTCTCTTGAAATATACAACAACTTCTTCCACAGGGAAAGGCTCAATAGCATTTGATGGAATCTCAATTTTTCTGTTGTTGGCCCCCCTTCTCATATATATTGGCAATTCAACTCTCCTAAGTGTTTTCCTTAGGCTTGTGTAATCTTTTTCAAATCTCTGCAAATCCACTTGAGTGAGAGCTTTCTTGTTCAACATAAAATAGTCAACAATTGCATTCCTATCTACTGTCACCAATGGCAATCCATTTGGCATTATGACTGTTTTAGTGGTAGGATGGTAAAATTATCCTAGTGCCCTAATCAATTCCACATCCACAAATATAGTGGGCACCACCAACTTTTCCAAATCCAATTTCCATGGATTTCCCACTGGTCCCTCACCATCCCTTTTTGCATAAAAATACCAAAACAAATCCCACCCGGAGATAGGGATTGTAGCATATTGACACCCTTCTGTTGCATCTATGAACATCTTCTTTGGACCCTTGTCTATGGACCGAGGCAATACTTCTAGCAAAGATTCTTAAAGTGCTCTTTTCTTGGGAACTACAGGCTCATCACCTTTACTGGAAGACTCAGACCTCTTGGGTGCCATGTTTAATGACTTGAATAGGCTAGGGTTTTTCAAAATTCAACTTACTGTACCAGTAACTAAAAAATAGTGAAAGAGAAAATGAATTTGACATGGCCAATTAATGTAGGTAGACATAGGAATAAAAGAATAGTATTTAAAATTAAAAATAAACCCATTCAAGAGTGGATAAGAATAGGATTTGTATCTTTGATCAGCATCACAGTCAAATTGGGGAACTTTGCAAGTAGCAGAGATAGAACAGACTATAGCCCCCTACTGTATAACACAAAAGATTAGCCCCAACCTTTTTAAAAAGAGAAATTTTATATTAACAAAAGATGTAATTACAAGAACCCCCAGTACCATCAATTGAAAAATAGAGTGAAATATACGCCAACTTCTAATCACGGAGTGCAGGAATGAACCTACCTAGTCAATTATAGTTTGCAGAAAACACATTGAGCTGAGTTGTACCTTCTCCTAGTTGTGAATTCTCTGAAATGAGAAAATGCCAAGAAATCTTTGAATCCTATTTAGCCAAGGATTTCATCATATCACCATTACTCTAGTTCATGCCACAAGATCATGAAATCTCAGCATTCAATTCCTTTCTCAAGATTTTACAGCAATTCTTGATAACCACGACCCTGCATTGAATGTGCTTGTCATTTATTTCTTTTACCGCATCACCACAAGGCTCACCCAGACCAGCTGTGGGATAGCGGGGGCTTATAGCCACTACACTTCTATGTCATCCTTTATTGCTAGACCGCAAATGCTTAGATTGACCCCTGCAGTACTGCGAGAGATTATTACCTAATGTCCATCTATTTACCGCCCACCCACAAATGTTATGAATGACTGTCACGGGATAGAGGTGGCTTATAGCCACTACACTTCTATTTCATCCTTTACCACTAGACTGCAAATGCTTAGATTGACCCCTGCGGGATCACGGGAAATTATTACCTGATGTCCTTCTGTTTACCGCCCAACCACAAATATTATGAATGACCGTTGTGGGATGGCGGGGGCAAAAACCCATTACATTCTCCTCTTGCCCCTCTATTGCAGGCCTCAATTGAAACCGTTGTGGGGATGCAGTAAGTATTATTACTGCAATGCCATCAGTTACTTTTCAAACCTCCATGGGATCACGGGAAGAGACTAACACCGCCAAGCGTCAGATGAACCATCCACAAGGTAACGGTAGCTTCTTCATATCAACCGCTTCCTATCGCCAAGATGCAAACTGTTCTTTTATGCTCTGTGGGAATGTGGTATGTGCCATATTTCATTCTTCTTGTTCCCGTATAACCACAAAATGTTGGAGTTCAGGAGAACACTGAGAGGGGGTTGAATTAGTGTTGTATGAATTTTACAATTTTTACACCTTTTGACTTAGAGGATAAAGAGAGATATGCACAATTATAATTTTGAAGGCATGAAATATATGAACACATGAAGACACACAAGATATAAGACCAAGACACAAAAAATTCTATGAGAGGAAAACCCTCCTAGGGTAGAAAAAACCTCTCAAAATTGCCTCACTGGCTTAAGCAAAAACCTCACTGGTTACAATGTTTAGAAGCACCAACCCCTAATACATACAAATAGGTCTCACTGGCTACAAGAAGCCTCACTGGCTGAAATGGGTTCTCACTGACCTATAAGGCCTCACTGACATAAACAATCCCCATCATCAAAACATAAAACAAGGTGTGCAGGAAATGATTGCGATACAATCTGATTTGCACCATTACATAACCTTCTTCTCTGAATTTGTATATCTTTATTCAAACACATTCAATCTTATCTGCATATTAATCTCATGATCTCTATACAACCAATTCACATTGGTCCAGATTATCTTTGCATAAAGAATTGCCTATTGTCTTCAATCTGTAAGTGCTTTACATAATGTCTTCATCTTGCACATTCATTTCTTTTCATTTTCTCATTTCTGTATATCTCAACATATTTTCTTCATTACATACACAGTATCAGATTCTCATATGTCTTTTCTCTTCAAAAGGATTTCTATAAAAATGTCTTCACACACACGCCCTGTCAAACTATCTATAACTTCATTATATACAAATTTAGTGACCTTTCACATTCTCTAAAAAAACATCTTCTACAATTTTGTCTGCATAAAAACATCATATATTTCTTCACTGTATCTGTGAAGAACCTGCAAAGAAAAATAAAATCAATTTTCTCTTCATGACCATTCATTTTCTTCTTCTCCATCCTGCAAGAAAAAAAATCTTTTCTCTATATAATCAATTCAAAAAATTAATTCATTTTCTTCTACAAAAAGATCATCTAAAAAATAATATAATTCTTGATCTTTCATTATCTTTTCTCCTTTGTATATACAATTCATTTTTCAATCTTTGATATCATTCATCTTCTCCAAGTTGCAAATAAATCTCTTCATATTCCATTATAAAATATCCTTTACCATCTACAAAATAAAAAACTTCACTAACATAAACAATCATCTCTGATAAAAAAATTATCTCTTTATATTCCTTCAAGAATTTTATCCAATCTACCCTTCCATCTGTAGAGAAAATAAAAAGAAAATTCTCCAAAAAATCTTTTAATAAATCCAATATGCCTTTATCTCTCTCATATTTGGAAAGAAACTTGCCTTTTCTTAAAATAAACTTCTTCTTTTTTATTTTCTTCCATGAGAGGAGAATCATAAAAATGGAATTAAATCTCCTAAACAAAAAGCCTTCAAAAATCACAAAAATTTGCCCCTTGTTAAAATACTAAAAATAGTCTTTCAAAATACTTTATCTCTATAGTTATAATATTTATGACGCCCTTTTGAACGTCAAAAAGCATGCACGGGGAGTGGAGAATAGATTTTAAATATAATCCATTGATTTCAACTCACGCGCCCTTGCAATTTCAAACATAACCATTGATTTGATTTAAACCGCTCTTTCAATATTCAAACACACCTGTCGATATGCATTTGGCGCCTTTGGATCAATGGTTTGTAACTTCTTTTACTGAGAACACCAGTAGACTAGGTTAGGAGGGGTTGGTTTCACAATGAATTTAGTGACATAAGTTGTCACTTAAGTGACATGCTTACCTAATATATCAAGTCACCAACTTCTTATAATAAAAATTGCTTACGGTTTGAGTGATATACTTTGTGCCTTAAGATACTTAAATCACCCTTTAGGGTTTACATTTTCCAAACCTTGACTAATGAGTCTTACACTTGGCACCTTTAACTTGTCCATTTGATCATCATGCATTAAAACAACTTTGTAATAGGAAACCATCTCTGTTGTCATTGCTATGTCCTGAGACAACCTATTCTAAGACAAAATGAAGCACCATTGATACCATTGATATCACAAATCAACAACCTTCAAATTGAACAAAGTATGCAACCTTATGTTCAACCTTTTGACACATGAACCCCATTAAGTGAATCATGAAGAATGTCAACAACATCACAAAGAAAATGATTAACACCTTATGTTCATCCTCCTAATCCTCCAAACACATGAAGTCTTGAACACCATGAATATTATTATTTGATTACCATTGCAACTTTGTCATGCTACCATCATGACATTCAATGACTATAAAACCTTGAAGAGAAAGCATCCTAAACATTAGTGTCATCATGAAGAATAATGACTAAGATCCATGACAAACCATATTACAACCAGAATGAATCCTCAGTATGATGAACTAAAACATAATCCTCTGATTGAGATCATCATAGCATCAAGAACCTTATATGAACCTTTCTGTTAGAATGTACTTGCATCAACTTGTGGTTCATTGCAATTCAACTTATCTGCATTGATCTTGCATTACTAAAGCATGTGAACTTTGTCATACCAAGCCTATGAGGACATATCATGAGGATCATCTTGTGAACTAATCATCCAATAACATGACATCCTAAAATTTAAGACATCTTAACATAATGAATCATGATGAACACCATGAAGCAACACCACCAAGAATCCTTTTTGACATCAATGACAACCTAACACCATTACAAAAGATAGTCAATTAACCTGTGGGACAACGGTAATAAACAAAAATACTCATATAGTCAAAAAATAGTCAAGATTGTTTCACAATGGCCATGATATATATGTATTTATTTAGTTGTGGGGGAATGTTGGGGTGATTGATTTAATTAAATAAATGTGGATTTATGTAATTAAGGATGAGACTTTAGAGGAAGGTTTAATATTAAATTAATGTCAGAAGAACGGTTAGATTTATTAATTAAATAGCGTGACTTATTAAATTGATATTAAGAGGAATGATCAAAGTGGTTAATTAAATAAATACAATTTATTTAATTAACATTGTAAGAGGAGATGTGGGATAGATTTGGTGTGATGTTAGGCCATGGTAAGATTTAGGTGTCTACATTTCTAATAGTAGTGCATTATTTTTTGGGTCGATGAATAATGATGACAATTTATCTTTGGTAATTTTTTCCTTCACCATATCATGAGACAATTTTGAGGAACAAAATTGATGACAAATTTCTCTATGGGTTGCCCATGTATTTATTTTCCTTCACTATTAAGATTGATTGAATTAGGAATAGGAGAGCATCAAACAAGGATCAAATTAATGAGTGCAATCATGATTATGTTATTGGATTTCAAACTTTGTCAACAAAGATACACTATCAAATTCCTAATGATGATTTTGATACACTATCAAATTCTTAAGTCTAATGCACTTAAATATCGATCTCATCCTTCAAATTTTCAATAGGAAAATTTAGTTTTCAAAAGGGTGAAAATAAGCAATAAAATCAACAAAATGCTCACCATGTTGTTAATTTACAGTCAACTTCAGATGTTATTTCATCTAATTCCCAAGGTGAACTAGTGAGGGACATGTCTTATATTATCTATTAATGTAATTAATAAGATCATAGAATACATAAAGGAAAATAGATATGTAAACCAAAACACATTCAAATATAGAAGCGTTCTAACATATATGTCACTTCTATTCAAAATGAACAAAGGAAATATACATAGAGGTAAGATGAAAATTTGTTATATATACCTCACTTTTACTCTACAAAATATACAAAGTAGGCATTTGCTCAAGAATACCATCAGTTATTCTACATTTAGATGTTGACAAATATTCAATATATTGTATGGTGCATTTCTTATATGACTGGGATGAGAACAAATGTACTCAAACTTGTATGGTCATGTCAACTAGTAGATCATTGTGGCATATTGTGGTGTATGTGGACATCATGACAATGTGTCAGATGCATACAGTGCCAATTATATGATCATGTTTTGTAGTACAAATGTGATTAGGTGGCACATGTGTATGGAAGCATAACATGTGGTTGTTAATGTTCCATGTGTCTAACTAGCCACCAACATGTGTAGCAATGTGTATAGCCATACTATCTAGCTCCTTGAAGATATGTAAACCCTGAATAATGCCCTTAATAACCCTAAACCCTAACCCCTAACCCCTAAACCATAAACCCTAAATAATGCCCCTTATAAGCCCTAACCCAGCCCTGACCTGCCATAAACCCTAAACCCCTAAATCTTAAACCAACTGCAAATGCCTAAACCCTAAATAGTACTAAACCCAAGCAACCCTAAACCTCTATCTCCCTATCTCGCTATCTAACCCTATCTCTATCATTCCTCTACCTCTCAATATCTCTTCCTATGTCTCTGGCCATGTCTCTCAATCTCTTTGTCTCCCTATTGGTCCTCTCTCTCTAAACACTAAACCCTAAACCTATAAACCTTAACCCCTAAACCATAATCCCTAAAGTACCCTAAATAATGCCCCTAAACCATAAACCCTAAACACTAGTAAACTCTAAAACCTAAACTTGAGCAATGCTAAACTCATAAATGCTAAATAATGCCCCTAAACTCTAATCACTAACCCCAAGCAACTCTATGTCTCTCTCTCTCTCTCTCTCTCTCTCTCTCTGACCTAAATATTATCTACCAGCTCCTAGCTAGTTAAATCCTTTTCCTAGCTTTCCTAGTTTTCTTTTTCCTTTCCAATTTCCCTTTAGATCCCACCAATTTTCCCTATTTTACTATTTTCCACTTCTCCTCTCATCATTCTTCCCATCCAATTAACTTTATTTTTATCATCATGTTTCCATTTCATCCATTGACTGCCAATTTATATCCTCATCCCTCTTTTCATGTCCTAGTTTTCTTGTTTCCATTTGCTTTGTTGATAAGGGAGACAGATAGAGACAAGGATGAAGAGGAAGAGAGAGAGAGAGAGATAGAGAGAGAGAGTCCTATAAGTTTTCCAATATGCTTGTTCATTAATTCCTTAATTGATAAGGGAGAGGGAGAATTAATAGAAGGGAGAGATAGGAAGATATAGGAATGATAGGGGGAGAGAGGCAAGAGATAGAGAGATAGGGAGAGATAGCTAGGTAGAGAGAGATAGAGAGGAGACAGATCATAGGGAGAGATAGAGGAGATAGAGGGGAGAGATAGGGAGATAGGGAGTGATCACTAGAGAGATGTCTAGAGAGATAGTGAGATTGAGAGAAAGGAAAGAGATAGGGAGAGATAGATAGGTACGTAGAGTTGAGAGAGAGGAGATCACAGTCGAGTGAGAGATAGGGAGATAGAGAGTGAGTGATATGTCTAGAGAGATAGTGAGATAGATTGAGAGGTAGAGGGATGATAGATAGAGAGAGGGAGATAAGGGAGAGATTATAGGGAGATAGAGGTTTAGGGTTTAGGGGTTATGGGTTATGGGTTAGGGATTAGGGGCATTACTTAGGGTTGAGGGATTTAGAGAGAGAGAGAGACTTCTTTTGACATGCAACCATAAACCCTGAATAATGCCCCTAAACTCTAAACCCTAACCCCTAACCCCTAAAACATATATAAACCCTAAATAATGCCCCTAACCCCTAACCCATAAACCCTAAACTTGAGAAACCCTAAACCCCAAACCCCTAAACCCAAGAAACCTTAGACCTCTATCTACCTATCTCTCTATCTAGCTCTATTGTTCCTCTACCTCAATCTCTCTCCCCATGTCTCTGGCCATGTCCCTCACTCTCCATATATATCCCTATAATCTCTTTTGACTATGTCTCTGGCCATGTACCTCACTCTCTATATCTTCCAACTATTTGTCCTCTCTCTAAACACTAAACCCTAAACCGTAAACCCTAAGTAATGCTCCTAAACCCTAAACTTGAAAAACCCTAAACCCCTATATATCTCCCTATCTCTAATATTGTCCCTCTACCGGTTCTCAATCCTTCTCCCTATCTCTCTGCAGGATATATATCTCGCTCACTCTAGTACTCTCTCTCTCTCTATCTCTCTCTCTCTCTAGCTATCTCCAAACCTGAGAAACCCTAAACCCCAAACCCCTAAACCCTAAATCCAAGCAACTCTAAACCTCTATCTCCCTATCTATCCCCTATCTCCCTATCTCTATCATTCCTCTACCTCTCAATCTCTCTCCCTATGTCCCTAGCCATGTACATGTGCCTCACTCTCTATCTCCCTATCTCTCTCCACAATCTCCTCTATATCTCCCTATCATTCCTCTCTCTCTATAAACCCTAAACCCTAAACCTCTAAACCTAAACCCCTAACCCCTAAACAATAAACCTTAAAGCCTAAATAATGCCCCTAACCCCTAAACCCAAAAAACCCTAAACCTATATCTCCCTATCTCTCCCCTCTCTCCCTATCGCCTTTGTCCCCCTACCTCTCAATCTCTCTCCCTATGTCTCTGGCCATGTCCCTCACTCTCTATCTCCCTATCTCTCCCCTCGGTCTCCTCTATATCTCCCTATTGGTCCTCTATCTCTTTCTAAACCCTAAACCCTAAACCTCTAAACCTTAACCCCTAATCCCAAAACCATAAACCCTAAACCCTAAGTAATACTCCAAAACCCAAGTAACCATAAATTGGGTGCTCAATTAGGTGCTAAAACAGGTGCTACATTAGGTGCTAAATTTAGGTGCTAAATTTAGGTGCTACATAAGGCGCTAAATAAGGCATTAATGCAGGTGCTAAAACATGCACTAAGTCAAGTACTAAACTAGGCGTTAAATGTGGCACTAAATTAGCTGCTACACTAGGAGCTAAAGTAGGTGCTAAGTTAGGCACTAATTTAGGCACTAATTGGCACCTAATTTAGTGTTGACTTGTTTTGGTCGGCATAAAAAATGTCAAAAATAGTGCCATCCTGATAAATAGTGTCAACTTTTTCAAAAAAATGGAGAAAAATACATTAAAACAATGGGTGGAAGCAAAAAAGGGAGCTAATCATAGGGATTTGTTGTAGTGGAACATAACTTGTAGTGTAGACCACAAAACTTCCTCAAACTCATAACCAGGACTCCTTAGGCATCCCAAAACTTAACTTAGAAACTGCAGAACAAAATATCAACATACGGTGAGATGCGGAGTACCAGAACTTAGACTCTATCACTGTCAAACACTATTAATGCCTGTAGTGATACTTAAGTACTCTTAACTACCTTACTGGTGGAATTTAGACTTTGAAACTTTGGAATTAGAGACTTCAATCAAAACTACAAGAAGAAATATTTATTACTAGACAAATGCAGACCAAAACAATTAGGTGTTTAGTTTTGTTTAAGACTATACTCTGTTGTGCCGAACTTATGCCACTTGAAACTATACTTCTAGAGATCATTAGAACATAAAACTTTGGAATTAGGAACATCTAAGGATTGCCAACATCTTACTAGAACTGTAAGATGTGATCTTCAAATTTGGACCAATGTGGACCATAATACTATAGCTCTGTAGTCATCTCTGTAATCTGCCAATACTTAGCCAAAATGCTTAAGTCTCTTTACCAAATCACAACTCTCTATTCATATGACTTCATGAGGATTACTATAACCTCACAACACTTGTTTCCATCAATGACAAAACAATTCAAACATCATGCTTAGTCAATCCTAATCATACCAGTAGTGTCTCTATCAATGATGTTTGTCATGTTGCCAACATCTCTCTCTCTCTCTCTCTCTCTCTCTCTCTCTCTCTCTCTCTCTCTCTCTCTCTCTCTCTCTCTCTCTCTCTCTCTCTCTCTCTCTCTCTCTCTCTCTCTCTCTCTCTCTCTCTCTCTCTCTCTTCCATTTTCTATCTCCACTTTTTTTCCTCTATCTAGATATTTCTCCCTCCTCTTTGTCTCCCTCTCTTTCTCTCTCTCGTTGTCTCTATCACACCCCAATTTTTGGACCATATTAATCACTTTATCCTAAACTAATTATTAGTTTAATGCTTTTATGTGCATTATAAAACTATGGTTATTAGATAGTGCTTAGAAATTGAAATGGTTAGATGAATCTATTTTAATTGTGATATGCAGAAAAGAACATGATTTTAATAAGGGTAAAGGTTTATCTTATTAAATTGTTTCATGGTTATATTGTTGTGGTTATGGACTAACTACTTTATTTTGAAACGAAGGTGATGTAGGAAAATCAATTCCTACCCTCCTAGTTCAGAGGGAGAGTATCACCAAAGAGAGAAGGGGATTTTGGTGAATGGATGAGACAATATGCCTATAGGATACACACACACACATAATATTTGTATCATGTTTATGTGTTTAAATACTTTTCATGTGTTGAAAATGATAAGTGTTTTTTATATGCATCTTTGTGACTGTTTTTGATAAAGTGATTGGTTAGAATTATCAAATTAGCAAATTAATATGTTTTCTTTTATGTCTTATCGATTTGGCTAATCATATCTTTCTATAATTATTCTCAATGAAATAGTTCAAGAGGGTCATATTTGCGTTACAAATATAGTTTCATATTACATATATGAATACTCTCTCTCTATATATAAATTATATATATATATATATATATTCATATTGTATTTCATAGCTTAAAGATATAGAGTTTTGAATTCTATTGATTTGAATTCTTTTGGATGAGCTCAAATTAAGCTCCATAATGTGGAGTTAATGAGAAGTAAGTTTACATTTAATGCTTAAATGGAATAAGCACTGTGACTTAAATGAAGTTATTTTCCTCTGATCATTCTCATTAAAACAATGACTGGAGTTGAAGAGAGATAGAGGGTACAATGGGGAATGAATGTGAAGAGGAAATGGTAGTTCTATTGAGACAACTCAGGAAGAAATTATGGAACATGGAGTTAAAGGAAATGTGGCTCGGTGGAAAAAGAGAGTAAGAGGAGAAAATATGGAGAACAAAGTGATTATGAAAAGAGGAGGCAAGCTTCATCACTGGCATTAGGTTTTTTCTAGCTGGAACTCATCAGTATGTTATGGTTTTATCTTGCATATGAAGTTAAATCTTGTGATTTCCTATTACATTATTATGATTTGAATTCTAGAATTTTGTTTGCTTATGAAACTAAGTAGATTGAAATACAAAAGTAGATGGAATCAACTCTATTTCATTATATGGGTTTTAGGAATAAATACCAATTCTTATTACCTGAGGTGAAAGATAATAGGGTTTAGTATTCTTCAATGACCCTGAAGGCTTGAAATAATTATCATTATCAATTTTATGTCAACCCTATTGACTCGTTAGTCATTTTGTTTATATCCTGTTGTGGATTGTGTTAAACATGAACAAGAATGTTTGTTTGAAGTTTTATTAATGTCAATCATTAAAACCATTGCAGGTTTTGTGTTATTCTGAGCAAGAAATGTTTTGTTGAAGGATTAATGTCATCATTTTTTTAAACCACAATTAGGTTTGTGTTCAAAAGGAACGGATTAGGAAACTTTTATCAACCCTGACGGGATTGTGTTCAACATGAACAAAGACTACCTTGATGTCAAATTAATAAGGTTTATTTTAATCCCTTTAGGGACTGCAATCAATTAATGGTGGAAACATTGAAAAGTGTGAGTCTTTTAAATGACTTAGTAAGCATCCTCTTTACAGTATTAAATTTCTCATCATTTCTTGCCTTCCAAACAAACCATAGAATCTCAGTTGAAAGGGAAAGCCAAAACATATTATGTTTTTTATCTAACTTCTTCACTACTCCTGTTAATATTTCTATCCAATTATCATAATTATTTACATCCCAATTGTTCATACCTGCACAAAAAAGATTCCATATTTCTTTTGCAAAGAAGCATTCAAAGAATATGTGCTTAATAGACTTAGACTTTCTATAGATAATGCACAAATCAATATCAGTACTCCTAAGTTTATAAGGTAAACATTGTAGAGTAAGTAACCATCTAAAGCAGGCCTTTTTAGGCTCTAAGATATTGGACCAGAACAACTTAAAACATTTCTACCATTGCCTATTTTCTAGCTTAACATTCCAATGGTTATTATGGAACTTAGAGATATGAACATTGTTAGATAATGCTTTATAGATAAATTTATCTTTAATATTACACAAGGGAGTACCATCTATCCATTTAAAATGTTTAAACTATTCAAAATCCTGAATGCAATCAAGAGGAAATTGAAAGCCTTTACAAGCTTCCCTCATAATAGAGTAAGTCCTCCAATTTGATTGTGGTAGGTCATATTCTTGACTTAGGGAGGTCCAATATATAAGTTGACCATTATGGATTATATTATTAAAGCATTGCATACATTTTTGATACCAACTCTTGGTCGAGCACCCCTGAAGTAAAGCAAGATGCTTCCCTTTATGCTCAAGGTTCCACAATATGAATCTATGGGCAAGAATTTTCTTATTATTAACCTATATGAAATGGTAGTTAATTACCTTGTCCTTAACCATCTCCCATGCTTTCCACAAACTATTGAGTACTATGGATCCTATAATAATTATAACAAACTTGTGAATGAGAAGATCACATATCGGTAGAGATTTCCACTTTTTGGCATGCTTGGGGACAACAAGCAGAATATTATTTCTGACGAACACTTTCTATGGCTCTTCCCCATGAAGATCTCTAATAATCCTTTTCACTACCAAGGCAATTGATGTAGAGGCAAATTAGATGGGAGAAGATAGATAAACTGGACAAGGTTCTACTACACCTACAAGCCCAAAAACAAAGATCTTTACACAAAAGTGGGAAAAATAGAAATAAACTCATGGATCATCATGGAAATGTTGGTTTGGGATGTTAGGGGACCCATTCCATCCATTGGCCAAGGTAGACTAGACTCAGGATTGGTACTTCCTTCACAAAGCCCCAAAATGGCTTGTAGCCCTTCAAAACGAGAACAGTCCTAATAACTTTTGACCCAGACCTCCA
The DNA here is from genome assembly GCA_027924645.1 of Cunninghamia lanceolata. Classification (NCBI taxonomy): domain Eukaryota; kingdom Viridiplantae; phylum Streptophyta; class Pinopsida; order Cupressales; family Cupressaceae; genus Cunninghamia; species Cunninghamia lanceolata. The sequence continues at coordinate 4,813,514 of BSBN01001032.1, read as the reverse complement.
AATGCAAATCTTAAATATTAATTAGATACCAATTATGGCCCCCTATCACATATCAAAAACTTAGCATAGGTTGTTTTGGATGGCATATCTCAACCAATAGCCCCTCTCAATGACCTAGAGCCCCAATTAGGCTAAAATTACAAAGAGACTACCAAAGAATGCAAGCCCAGAACTTAAACAAGGGTTTGAATAGTTAGAATACATGCCAAAACAAAGATTTTGTGGGTTTTAGACTTCTACTCTCTAATGTTTCCAAAAATGCATCTATGGTTCCTTCAATGTGCCTTGAAACATCACCTAACACATGGTCTTGTTAGGTCCTTCAATGAAACAATAGCAAATCACCTTCTCTGCCCAAACCCTTTATGAAATGCATTGAAACAACACTACAACAATCCATTCCATTGATCTATGAGGTCTTACATTAGTGGAATGGAAGAAAATTCATGGATTGCAACCAAAATCCTTGTTTAGGTTTGAAATGGACTATTTTTAAACAAAACTTTATATCTCCCCTATAATGTAATTTCAAGACACCAAACTACTTTTGAATGCAAGATAACTCTTTATACTACCCAATCAAAACATGATGAGATGATGACAAATATGTACCTTCTCTGTGTACGGTCTGTAGGAGCAAACTTTCCAGAAAAAATAGAATTCTTGTTAAAGAGCAGTCCAAAATCAATTGGTTGTAGATTGATTTATCTTCAATGTCATAGTCCCAACTAGTTCTAAGTGGAATTCACTTCAACATACTTCATTTCCAACCAACCTAAGTTTCATGACAATGTCGTACAATGTAATATTACAGACTGTTACTATGGGAAATATAGAAAACAACAAAAAGACAACAGAGAATTGATTTTTATTGTATAGAACTTCTTTTCCTTCATACATTTGACATGTTCAAGGGTATATATTCTTGTATACTCCTTGAAAAATTCATTCAAAATAGTTTGGTTGATCAAGGAAGGTCTCCACCAATTCAAACTTCCCTTGGTAGTTTGGATACTTCAACTACTTGCAACTGTCAACCAGTTTTGTCCTTATGTGCTTAGGACTGTTTAGTCTTTAATAAGTGCCTTCAAACATTTGTCAATTGTATTAATACTTTGACATATCTCCCTAACACCTTGACATGCTTACAAGGCTTACAATATGAGATTTTACATGACCGCCTCTTTAGGACTATTAAGGCTGCCTCCTATTACAAGGTATGATTGTAGGATTTCTCAAACATGGCATCATGGCCTTTATTACATCATGAGAAAATGGTCTTCAAGACCTTATTGAACAAACAAAATGAAGATCGAAAACATGACATAAATCTCTTGGTGCTCTTACACCATACTCCCCGGGTGGAAAGAGAACTCAAGTCTTTTGAGGAAGTAGATCAGTAATTGTGACACCATGTTTCAAGATGCCTTCTTTAGTAATCCAAGTGGAATCTTCAATAGGCAAGCCACTCCATTTGACAAGAAACTATTTGTATATCTTCTTCCTAGTCTTCTTCAAGACCTTGGTGTCAAGAATGAATTCCAACTTTAATGGCTGATTGGGTGGAAGACCCTTGACCCAATCTTCATCTCCTACTGCTATCATATCTGCCTCTAAATCTGCATTAGAATCACCTTTAAAAGGGAACAAATCTGAAACATTGAAGATAGGAGATATGGCCAAGCCTTGAGGAAGTTCAATCTCATAGGCGTTGGACCCAAACTTTTGCACAATCTGGCATGATCCTATATTCTTCATGAGGAGTTTGGTTGGCTGCCCCTTAGGAAGTCTTTCCTTCTTCAAATGTGCCATGACCAAATCCCCAACCTTGTATTGTACATCTCTCCTTCTCTCATTGGCTTTCTCCTTGTACTTGTCATTGTTCTTTTGAAGAGTTTCCTTGACATTATCATGAATGTCCTTCATGGCCAATACAAAGTTTTCACCTTGAGCACTTTTCTTTTCCAATCCATGGAGATCTCTCAATTCAAGAACACCTCTTGGATGAATGCCATAAAAAATATCAAATGGACTCCTTCCTATGCTCTTATTGGTGGAATCATTATAGGCAAACTCTGCTTGAGGGATGATCATATCCCATGCCTCTCCATGTTGCTTGGTAAGACACCTGAGAAGGTTTCCCAAGGACCTATTCACCACCTCAATTTGGTCATCAGTCTGAGGGTGATAGGCTGAAGTAAAGGATAATTGAGTGCCCAACTTCTTCCACAAAGTGCACCAAAAATGGCCTACAAACTTTGGATCCCTGTCACAATGTTAAGGGGAAAACCATGGATTCTAACAATTTTTTTGAAGAACAAACCAGCAATGTGAGAAGCATCATTAGTGCATTTACATGGCAAGAAATGAGCCATCTTACTGAATCTATCCACCACAACAAATATACTATCAAAGCATCTTTGAGTTCTAGGAAGACTCAATACAAAATCCATGCTAATACTTTCCCATGGCCTATTAGTAATAGGAAGTGGCTGATATAGACCAGCATTATATGAAGTACCCTTTGCCCTTTGACAAATACTACAACATTCAACAAATTTTCTGATATCTAATTGCATTTTAGGCCAAAAATAAAACCTTCTCACCTGATCCAATGTTTTATCCAACCCAAAGTGACCTCCTAGTCCACCACAATGTTTTTCCTTTATGATGTTCTCCCTCATGGAACACCTAGGAACACATAGTTGGCTGCCTTTGAACAACAACCCCTACTGCAACAAAAACTCAGAAAAATTTGAATGATAAGAGTCTAAAAATTGTGAACAAACTTCATATACCTCCTTGAAATCTTCATCATCCTGATACATATGCTTGAGAGCATCAACCCCTACACTTTGCAACTAAATTTCTTGAACCATACACACCCTTCTACTCAATGCATCTGCCACTTTGTTAGCCTGCCCCTTCTTGCGTTTGATTTGAAAGGTATAGGCTTGGAGTTGCTCAAACCATTTCATATGCCTATGATTGAGTTTCTCCTATGAATTCAGAAAACTAAGTGCATGGTTGTCAGTATAAACAATAAATTATTTTGGCAAAAGATAGCGCTGCCATTTTTTCAAAGCTTGTACCATTGCATACAATTTTAAATCATAAGTAAAGTACTTTCTCTTAGCATCATTCAATTTTTCACTAAATAAAGCAATAGGTCTGCCCTCTTGACTTAGGACAACCCTTATAGCAAGGTTATTAGCATCAGATTCCACTACAAACAACTTGATAAAGTCAAGCAAAACAAGTATGGGCTGTTGTGCTACCTTTTGTTTCAGAATTTCAAAGAATCGTTGGCTACCTTTGTCCACAAAAACTTACATTTCTGCCCCCCTTTGATGGTAACCAAAATTGGTGCACAAATATGACTAAAACCCCTTATGAATTTCCTATAAAATGTTGCCAAACCATGAAAAATTTTCACATCACCTGTTATTTTTGGAGTTGGCCATGACAAAATGGCTTCAACCTTTGTTGGATCCATCTTCAAACTACCTTGTGAAATCACAAAACCAAATAGGTGAGTTCTTCCTTCATGAAGACACTCTTTTCCATGTTGATCATCAATTGTTCATCATGCAACTTCTTCAAAACCTGATCCAAATGTTGCAAATGCTCTTCCTTAGTCCTGCTGAAAACAAGAATGTCATCCAAGTAAACCACAACAAATTTGCCAATGAAATCCTTCAATACTTCATTCATGAGACACAAAAAAGTACTTGGGGCATTAGATAGATCAAACGACATCACCAACCACTCATAAAGACCCTCATTTGTGTTGAATGTTGTCTTCCATTCATCCCCTTGTTTGATTCTAATTTGATGATACCCACTCTTAAGGTCAATCTTAGAAAAGTATCTAGCCCCTCCCAAATAGTCCATTAGGTCCTCAATTCTTGGCATAGGGAACCTATTTCTTATGGTAATCTTGTTAATGGCTCTAGAATCCATCCACAACCTCCATTTACCATCCTTTTTAGGGGTTAGGACTGTTGGGATAGTACATGGGCTAAGGCTCTTTCTTACCAATCCCTTATCCAACAATTCTTGTACTTGCTTGGCAATCTCTTCATTTTGTGAAGGTGTCATCTTGTAGGCTACTTTGTTTGGCAAAGTATATCCCGATATGAAGTCAATTTGATGGTTTATGTCCCTAATAGGTGGCAACTCATTAGGCATTTCTTCTACCATAATCCCCTTATATTTCTCTAGCAATTGTTGCACCTCACTAGGAACTTCTTCCTTACTAGGATCATGTAAACTACACTATTTTTAGGATTCAAAATCAAAGCATACCCTTGGCTTCCTTCCTCCTTAAGGGCATCTAAAAACTCTTTACCATTCACAATCATGACACTTGACCCAACATTCTTCTCTACATGCTCATCAGGCAATGGATCCATTCTATACTTTCTACCATTCTTAGTTATGATGAAAGAAGTAGTTTTACCATCATGTTGTGATTGAACATCATATTTCCATGGATGTCCTAAAAGCAAATGACAAGCATCCATAGGAATTACATCACACAAAATTTTGTCCTTATATTCTCCTATCTCAAATTCAACCCATGATTGTTCATCTACCAAAACTTGTTGCCCTTTATTCAACCATGATACTTTATAAGGACTAATATGAGGAAGTGTTTTCAATTTCAATGTGTGTACCATTTCAATGGAAACCAAATTTTTAGTTGAGCCTGAATCAACAATTACCTTGCAAATCTTACCATAGGCCTTGCATGTTGTCCTGAACAGTGTCTTCCTTTGAGGAGATTCTTGTGTTTGAGGCACCTTTAACATGGTTCTTCTCATCATCAAAATTTCTCCTTCATGGACCGGGGCTGCACTTCCAATTGGAGAGTTGACACTTTGGAAATCTTCCTCTTGGATCAATTGGTTCCTTCTCTCTCCTCCATGAGAGCTTGAGGCTTGCTTTTCAGGACACTTGAAGGCTGGATGTCCCACTTGATTGCAATTGTAGCACCTTCCGATGAAGACATTAGGACCTCTCCCTGGTCCACCAAATCTACCTCTTCCATTAGGCCTTCTTCCTCTAAAGCATCCTCTAGAACCAAATTCTCCACTTTTCTCTTGGGAACTAGATTCCCCTTGGCTTCTTTGGGACTCATTTCTGTCCCCAAAACTGCCCCTACCTCTGAAATTTCTGCCACCTCTTCCCCTACTTTGCTGCTCACCTTTCCTCTTCAACTTCTCTTCAGCCCTTAATGCTACTTGAAAGCATTTCTCCATGGTTTCAAGGGTTAATAAACTTATCTCATCTTGAATATTAAACCTCAAACCATTTAGATACCTTGCCACTTTATCTTTTTCCTCCTCCATGTACCCACAACGAAGAGTGTATTTGTGAAACTCCTCGGTGTAAGTAGCTACATCCAAATCTCTTTTCTTGAGATTTTGCATCTTCTTGTAGATTTGCACCTCATAGTCTAATGGAAGGAATTGGGACTTGATCCTCTCCAACATTCTTCTCCATGAAGAGATCATACTCTTACCATTCTTTACCCTCTCACCTTGGGTGTAATTCCACCATGTAAGGGCAACACCTTTGAGTTTAGTTTTTACAAACTTAACCCTCTTATTTTTAAGAAATTCTTTGTATTCAAAGTAGTTGTTTAGATCCTCAATCCACTCCATGACTTCATCAGCATTCATCTTCCCACTAAACATGGGAATCTCCATCCGATCCTCTGAAGAATCCTTGCCAATTGCCTTGATGGCTTCAAGGAAATGTTTTTGATCAGTCAGTACCTCTACCTCTTCTTGCTCTTCTTCTTCTTCCTCTTTCTCTTCCTCTTCATATAAACTTCATCTATCCTCTTCCCTATCCTCAATTCCTTCAACTCTTCTTGGAGTGCTTCCTTGACTCCACTTTTGATCTTCTCTTCATCTCCTTGAACTTCTTGACCACTACGGTGGTCATCCCCTTTGGAGGCATATTGCTAGCCTCTCCTTCACTCTCCTCTGCTGACATAGACCAGGCCTTATACCACCAACAATAAAACCTTTTATGGCTCTGATACCACTATGATGTAGAGGCAAATTAGATGGGAGAAGATAGACAAACTGGATAAGGTTCTACTACACCTACAAGCCCAAAAACAAAGATCTTTACAAAAAAGTGGGAATAGTAGAAATAAAATCATGGATCATTATGGAAATGTTGGTTTGGGATGTTAGGAGACCAATTCCATCCATTTTCCAAGGTAGACTAGACTCATGATTGGTACTTCCTTCACAAACCCCCAAAATGGCTTGTAGCCCTTCAAAACGAGAACATTCCTAATAACTTTTGATCCAGACCTCCAAATGCAAATATTAGACAATTAGTAGATACCCATTATGGCCCCCTATCACATATCCCAAACTTAGCATAGGTTGTTTTGGACGAAATATCTCAACCAATAGCTCCTCTCAATGACCTAGAGCCCTAATTAGGCCAAAATTACAAAGAGACTACCAAAGAATGCAAGCCCAAAACTTAACCAAGGGTTTGAACAATTAGAATACAATCTAAACCAAAGAATTTTGTGGGTTTTAGACTTCTACTCTCTGCTCTTCCCAAAAATGCATCTATGGTTCCTTCAATGTGCCTTGAAACATCACCTAACACATGGTCTTGTTAGGGCCTTCAATGAAACAACAACAAATCACCTTCTCTGCCCAAACCCTTTATGAAATGTATTGAAACAACACTACAACAATCCATTACACTTATCTATGAGGTCTTACATCAGTGGAATGGAAGAAAATTCATGGATTGCAACCAAAATTCTTGTTTAGGTTTGAAATGGACTATTTTTAAACAAAACCTTATATCTCTCCTATAATATAATTTCAAGACACCAAACTACATTTGAATGTGAGATAACTCTTTATACTACCCAATCAAAACATGATGAGATGATGACAAATCTATACCTTCTCTGTGTACAGTCTGTAGGAGCGAACTTTCTAGAAAAAAACATAATTCTTATTAAAGAGCAGTCCAAAATCAATTGGTTGTAGATTTCTTTATCTTCAATGTCATAGTCCCAACTAGTTCTAAGTGGAAGTCACTTCAACATACTTCATTTCCAACCAACCTAAGTTTCATGACAATGTTGTACAATGTAATGGTATGGACTGTTACTATGCAAAATATAGAAAACAACAAAAAGACAGTAGAGAATTGATTTTTATTGTATAGAACTTCTTTTCCTTCATACATTCGACATGTTTAAGGGTATATATGCTTGTATACTCCTTGAAAACTCCATTCAAAATAGTTTGGTCAATCAAGGAAGGTCTCAACCAGTTCAAACTTCCCTTGGTAGTTTGGATACTTCAACTACTTGCAACTGTCAACCAGTTTTGTCCTTACATGCTTAGGACTGTTTAGTCTTTAATAAGTGCCTTCAAACATTTGGCAATTGTATTAAAACTTTGACATATCTCCCTAACACCTTGACATGCCTTTACAAGGCTTACAATATGAGATTTCACATGACTATCTCTTTAGGACTGTTAAGGCTGCCTCCTATTACAAGGTATGATTGTAGATTGCTCAAACATGGCATCATGGCCTTTATTACATCATGAGAAAATGGTCTTCAAGACCTTATTGAACAAACAAAATGAAGATAAAAAATAATACATAAATCTCTCAGTGCTCCTGCACCAGCAATTCCATGTTTCCTCAAATCCTTAAGACCTAACCCCCCATGGCATTTGTCCATACAACACCAATCCCATTTGACTGAATGTTTTTTCCTCTTACCTTTTCCATCTAACCACAAAAAACTTCTAATTTTTTTATGTATCTCATTTACTTGATATATGCTAAAGAGCCAAATAGAGGCATAGTATAAACTATATGAAGATAAGATCTTTTGATAGACCTGAATCCTGCCACCTAAGGACATATATTGCCTATTCCATCCATCCAATTTTTTTTTTATCAATTTTGGTTTTGATCCATAGCCACATTTCTTTTAAATTGGGGGTAATAGAAAAGGGAATCCCCAAATATCTAACTTGTTTATGGACCCCCCACTGAAAAGGAACTTTATAGAATGACTCGAGCTATATCAGCCCACCCAAGCATGATGGACTTGGCATTAGACTATGGTCACAATGGAAATCTCTAAGTCCAAGTTTCTGAAACTACTTGGTGATGGCATAGTGAGAGTAAACAAAGAAGAGGTTAGGTATGGGCACACAACCAATTTGAGAACCCCACCTTCCACAAAGAGCTAATGGAATTTCAGAAAAGTTACAATGAGAAAATAGTGAAAAATGCATAAGCTAACAAGGGAGTGCATGGAGTAAGGATCCATCTTCATAATGGTAATGATTCTGGCATTGAAACGGTAAGATCTAATCAAGATGTTATAGTTGTGTCACCTCCTATTGGGTGGTGGGACTGGGAGACCTAAAATGAGAGATGAAATAACTAAGAGTTCAATATGCACTCTTATAAATAACAAGTACAACAACTACAAATTATTAGTATAGTGACTAATTATGGTCTGATGATCAAAGCTTGATAAGTATAATGACCTATTATGGTCCAATGATCTGAACTTGATATTTTGTACTATCGTTTGAACTATATATAATACAAAAAAAAATTATTGGTGGAAACAATTATTAATGGTCTTTTATATCTTTGTATCCCTATTGAGATTATGAGCTTGATAATATTTTAGTAAATAGAGCTTACAAGCTTGTTATCTTTCTTTTGAGAAGAACATATTGTCATGTTATTTATTTTTGTCAATAGAGCTTATAACCCAATGTCATATATTTTGTTGATAGAGCTTAAAGCTCAATGTCATTCATTTTGTCGATAGAGCTTACAACTCGATGTCATATATTTTGTGGGCAGAGATTATAGATTGATGTCATATATATTATCTCGACAGAGCTTATAGCTTGATGTCATATATTTTCTTCATAGAGTTTAAATCTCAATGTCATTCATTTTTTGATAGAGCTTACAACTCAATGTCATATATTTTGTTGACAGAGCTTAAAGCTCAATGCCATTCATTTTGTTGACAGAGATTACAACTTGATGTCATATATTTTGTGGGTAGAGATTATAGATTAATGTCATATATATTGTTTCGACATAGTTTATAGGTCAATTTCATATATTTTGTTGACAGAGCTTAAAGCTCAATGTCATTCATTTTGTTGCTAGAGCTTACAACTTGATGCCATATATTTGGTTAATAGAGATTATAGATTTATGTCATATATATTGTGTTGACAGAGCTTATAGCTTGATGTCATTTATTTTATTGATAGAGCTTGATGCTCAATGTCATTTTTACTGAAGGGAAAGAACTTAAAGCTCAATGTTATTTTCATAGAGTAAGCAAAGTATAATGTTGAATATCTAGTAAGGCAAGCTATATGTCAACTTCCCATTCATATTTTTTAAAAGAGTGTATGAGCACAAACTGCTTGAAGTGATAATGGAGGAGTAGAATACAAAATGCATATGAATAATACCATTTAAGCAGAGCTCATGAGGTTTGGTTTACATCATAGTTGAAACTTTTAGAACTTGGTTAAAATTGAGATTAGACTATAGAAATAATATCTGAATACGTTGAATTCTAGAAATGTATTTTTTGAGTGTTATTGATTCTAAAGAATCAACTTGAATAATTCAATATCATAATAGAGTTGTTATAGATGTTTTGTCATATGTTTTCATAAACAAAATTGTGACTATTAGAACATATTAATATAATGGAATATTATCTATATTGTTCGATATTATATGTGTGGTAGTATGCTTTATATCTATGTATGTTATTTACATATATACATATAAATGTATATAGTTTAGCCATTGGGGCTAGAAATGATTTTGTTTTAAAGTGAAAGTAAATTATTTTTGCAAATGAATATTTGGTAAAGATTCTAGGCAAAGTATCTTGTTATCTCTAAATTGTATTAAACATGTTTATTATGAAAATTGGAAAGAGTTAGGAGAAATCAATAGTTCCAATTGATACTTATGATATGGAAAAGAAGTCTCTTAAAATCAACTTATGAAACATTTATAGTATAAAATTGTTAGAAGGACAACAAGTTGAGAAGTGCATAATTGCACAACAATTTACTAATATTGTATTGAAATGAATAGTTTTGCTACCTCAAACTTGACTATTGATATTATAGATAGATATTAAACAAAGAAATAGGGTAGAAAGACCAAGAAAGTTAAATGACCTCAAAACTTGAATAAGACAGAAGTAAACTTGAGTTACGGAGGAGGAGCTTGGCTCTCTAACTTAGAAAATCTTGCTACTGCTTTAGAACAAATTAAATTGGAGAAAGAAAAATGCTTGAAAGTTCCAATTACTGGGATTATAACTTTTGAAGTTAAACCATGTAAACCCTCAATGAATTATGACATGCCTTTTGGGTGTGGACAGATTGCACCTACTATGAGTAAGGAGGTGATAGGGGAGTACCTGTGCATACATCCTCCCTCCAAATCTGTGTTAGTAGACTCATATGGGAAGAGGAACCTGAAGAAATTCCTCTATCTAATAGTGATTTGTAAGCCTGAAATCCTACTAGACTTATTAAATAAGGATGTATAAATCCACTATTACAATAAAAAGATCATTTTATTTTGTAATTAAGTGTGATGATCTTATGTTTGAAATCTTTTGAATCTATTAAGATTTGGTGCATGTTTTGATTAATGCTATGTTATATGACTTAAAATCAGCATTCAACATGACCAAATCTAGAACTAATGAACCTTGGTGGCTTACCAAGTGTAAAATGGTTTGGATGAGAACAAACCCTAAAGGTAGTCAAGATGGCTTTAGTCTCATTAGGGAGAACCCTGTAACTAAACTAGACCAAATTCTTTCTCTTTTGAATGAAACTAAGGAGAGGTTAAGAGCCTTAGAACATGAGGTTAGAGGGGCTGGCAACTCAAAGGAAAGTGAGGAAGATGAACAAGAGAATAGTGTTCGTGAAGGGGAGAATGGATCTAAAGAAAATATTGGAAACCAAGAGGAACCTCTAATTGAAATTAATGCTAGAAATGAATTAACTCATGAGTTAGCTAAGGATATGAAGAAGATTACCCCACCAAAGTTTGATGGTACCATGTTGGGTGATGGAGCAGAAGCCTAGCTCACAGATATGGAAAAGTATTTTGAAATAAGAAATTATTCAAAAATAACTAAAGTAGCATGGGGAGAATATTAGTTAGCTGGAGAAGCATCCACATGGTGGATGAACAAGAAAATGGAAATAGGGTTAAGTTCTCTAAGAGTAACTTGGGATCATTTTGTAGTGATTTTTAGATAGAGATGGTTGCCTCAGCTATATTATGATTAGAAGTTAATAGATTTTTAGAATCTGCATCAGGGTGATATGATGGTAACTGAGTATTGGGAAAAGTTTACAAGATTTTTGAAGTATGTGCCTCAATATCAAAAAGATGAATGTTTTGGTATAAGGAAATTTATCATGGGATTGAATGTGTAAATTGGTGGAGAAGTGGATCTACATGGTCTGACAACATGGATCAAGTGTTTGAAAAGGAAATCAAACATAGACAAAAATTGAAATCAATTTCAACTGATCGAGAAAAATCTTGAAAGAAGTTTGGCTAGTCTAAATCTTCACCTTAAATCAAGAAAAAGAACTAGAACCAATATGCTAATGTCAAGACAAATAGAAAGGGATCCAAAGGCAATAAGAAGAAATTCCAAAATGGAAAGAAAAACAATGAAGACAAGAAGAAGAATGGGAATAAGAATGATCATGTTCCCGAGAAGAAAGGACCTCCTTGAGGATGTTTTAATTGTGGAGGCAAACATTATTCTAATCAATGTCCAAGCAAGGAGCAAGGAAACAAATTCAAGAATTATTCTCTACCTTCTTAACAAATGACCTTCCAATAGAGGATTCATGCAACTCTGGATAACTGACAAGAAGAGTACTAGATTACACTAATTGAGAAACAGGTACTTTGTTTGGTATACATATTTCTATTTTGATAGATATAGGTGCTATTGAAAATTTCATAACACCTAGAATATTAAATAGAATTCATAGACAAGCTAGTTATATGGCTAAACCCTAGTCAGTTGAGTATGCAAATCAGTCTAGAGCTTAGGTAGAGTAGTGTATGTTTGAAGCTAAGTTGATATTACCTTCTTTCTCAACCAAAGATAACTTGTATGTAGCTCCCTTGGGATCCTATGATGTTGTTTTAGGGATGAATTGGTTGTGGTGCCATAGAGCCCAAGTATATTGTTTCAACAAAACAATTGAATGCTTAGATGGTTTGAGAAATCCAGTTACTTTGCAAGGAATCAAGCTAGAAATTAGAGTTAGACAAGTATCAGCAATGCAACTCAAAAGAGATAAATGGAAAGGATGTCAACTCTTTATAGTCAAGATGGATGTAGTTAAGGGATCAAATGAACCATCTTTTTAGAACTACCCCTTTGTTTGTGAATTTTAGGATGTAGTTCTAGAAGAATTGCCAGGATTACCTCCTAAGAGAGCCTTTGATTTCTCAATTCATATTTTCTAGGTTCTAAACCAATATCCAAGGCCCCTTATCATATGACAACAACAAAATTGATGGAATTTAAATCCTAGTTACAAGAACTATTAGATAAAGGATTAATAAGACCCAGTGTGTCATCTTGGGGAGTACTGGTGATTTTCTTGAAGAAGAAGGTTGAAACCTTGCATTTATGTATAGATTATCATATTCTAAACAAAGCAATGATAAAGAACAAATGTCTTTTACCCCGTATAGATGATATTTTTGATCAAATGTGTGGAGCAACAATGTTTTCCAAAATTGATTTAAGGGCGAGCTGTCATCAATTAAGGATTAAGGATGAAGATATTCATAAAACAACATTTAGAATGAGACATAGACATTATAGATTTACAGTGTTACCTTTCGGTTTGACCAATGCACCTACTGCATTTATAAATTTGATGAATAGTGTCTTTAGTGATTGCTTAGACAAATTTTTGCTAGTCTTCTTAGATGATATTTTGATATACTATAAGAATGAAGAAGAACATGCACAACATTTTAGAATCATTTTGTAATGACTAAGAGAACATAAATTGTATGGTAAGTTGTCCAAATGTACTTTCTTTCAAAAAGAGGTACAATATTTGGGGCATATTATTTCTGTAGAGGGAATTGTTGTAGATCCTTCAAAGATCAAAGCAATTATAAAGTGGCCAACACCCAAAAATGTGTCAGAAGTGCATATTTTTTATGGGTTTGGTGGGATATTAAAGAAAGTTTGTGTTAAACTTTTCTAAGATTTCCAATACTATCACATCACTCTAGAGAAAAGGAAAAAGATTTGAGTGGATAGAAAAGTGTGAAGAAGCTTTCTATATTCTTAAGGAGAGGCTGACTTCTACCTCAATTTTTTGAGTTCTAGACTCAGAAGGGTATTTTGTAGTAGTAATTGATGCATCAGGTGAAGGACTGGAAAGAGTTCTAATGCAAGAAGGACACGTCGCATCTTATGAGTCTAGAAAATTGCTACCATATGAGTTAAATTATGCTTCACATGATTTAGAGTTAGTTGCAATTGTACATGCTTTACAAGCATGGAGGCATTATTTGATGGGTAAACACTTCAAACTTAAGTCAAATAATAAAAAACGTAACTATATTTTTACTTAACCAAATCTTAATCCATGACAATGATGATGGTTGGAGCTAATATTAGATTATGATTTTGATAAAAACTTCATCAAAGGAAAAGAAAATCGAGTAGTAGATGCTCTCAGTCGAAGAAGTCATATTGTGGCAATAGCCACAATTCTTTCAAACTTCTGAGAACAAGTAAAAGAAAATTCTCTTGGAGATGAATTTTATGAGCAAGTTAAGAATTCTTTGACAAAAAACCCTCAAGATACCATATATGAAGGGTATAAGTTTGAGTCGGGTGGGTTACAAAGATATAAAAATAGAATGTATATTCTAGAACAAGGTTGATTGAGAGATCTTGTACTGAAAGAGGTTCATTGTGCACTTTACTCAGGACATCCTGGAATGATGAAGCTAATGGAAGATTTGACACCACTCTATTTCTGTAAAGGAATGATGCGAGAAGCCACAAGATTTATGGCAAGATGCTTCGAGTGTCAACGAGTTGAAGCTGAACATCAACATCTAGTAGGATTTTTGTATCCTCATGAGATACGAGAATGGAAATGGGATTTTTTCCAAGGCTTACCAATGTCGAAGAATCGACATGATACAATTTTGGTAGTGGTGGATAAGATTACTAAAGTAGCTCATTTTATTCCACATATATACACATTCAAAAAAATTAAAAATAAACTACTATAAGAGTTTTAAAATTAGTAAATGTGGATTTTTAAATATAACTTTTAGATAAAAGACTTTTTAAACAAAAAATAATAATCAAGAAAAGAAATAATCTAAAATAAAAAGTGAACTTGATTTTCTTAATAAATTATAATAGAAATATATGTTACCACTTTAGAAAAATAATGAACTTGAACTTAAGACATTTTAAATAAAAAATAAATAATCGAATAATATTTTACAATAGCTTTTTTGTTTTATTTCTCTAAAATATAAATAAAAATTGTTAGCTTTTTTTTTATCTAATAAATTTTTATCATGAATATTTTTTAGTTTTGTTATTTTTGTATTTTCATTTTTCTCTCTTCAATAATATTTTTATTGTGAATATTTGTTAGCTTTTTTTCTTTTTCCAAAAAATTTTTATCTTTCATTGTGCATTGAGTTATTTTGAAGATATTTTTTTTAAAATTTGTGAGAGAAGGATTTTTATTTCTAAAGAATTTTTTTTTGTATAAATTTTAAATTAGCTTTAAAAAAGTACTAAATAAAAAATTTGAATGTAACTTTCAAATATTCATCTATTATTTTTTATGTATGTTTATTTAAATAAATGCGTTTATATTATTTATAAATAGTAGAAAAGTACAAGTAGTTTAGATATTTTATTTTATATTTTATATTTTATGTTTATAATTTATATATTAAATCAAGTTTCATATTATCATTTTATATAATAGATTAATGATTTTATTTATTTATAATTTTATATATATTTAAATTTATGTTTTTATAGATTTAGAATTAATATATTAAATATGGTTATAGTATGTTTTATGATTTTAAATGCTATTAAGGAATAAAAGAAAATTTTAAAGAAAATATTTGTTGAAATATTTTTGAAATGCTTTTTAGATTTTCTTTTTCCTAAAGAATGAAAGTATTTTTAGAAAATATAACAATTTCTATAATAGAACTTACAAATATAAATCAAAAAACAAAAAGAATCTTTATTATTTAGAAAGATGATTGAGATAGAATAGGATATGTAGAGTTAAATTAACCATCATGAGTTAATTCATAGGATTTTAGAAAGTTTTATTTTATAAAATAAATAATTTTATTTTTATTTTGGATGATGTCACCGTACAGGTTGATGTCATCTTTAAGTTGATTTTTTATAACTCAAAAAGATGATGATGTCATCCTTAGGAGGCCCATTTTTTATGTAAATTTCTCCTAATGTTGCTAATATAAAAGCAAGTTCTCTCATGTAATTCATTAATCCATTTCATTAATTGCATTCTTTTTGTGCAAATTGTTCTCTTTATTTTTTTCTCTTGTGGAAGGTTAATCTTAGATTTTGTAGGTGTTCACTGGGTCCTATGAGGTTGGTTTCACAATTTCAACATGGTATCAGAGCTCCAGATCTGTAAGCCCCTTCTTAGATTTGGAGAAAATTTTGAGTAAGAGATTTTTTACTGGTACATTTTTGTGTAAAACAGAGTATTCCATTAGATTCAGAGTAGTCGAAATAGTCAGATTAGCCTTTTATTTGGCTTGATTTGAATTTCATAGGCCATATTTGCAAGGGTTTCAGCGGGTGTTTTTTTTGGGATCCGAAGGAAAGCTATTTTTTGGAGCATTTTGGGCCCAAACAGACCTCACCATCGCACTTAGAAGGCCCAAAAACCTTAAGATCGATTGTCAAATATTTGAAATTGGCCTCGGGTTCATCTGGGGCAAATTTTTTTTGCCAGGCAATCCGTATGACCTGCCTAGCACGCAGATTGAGGTGACATTTTTTCAAAAAAAAAAATTCTTGCATGTAAAAGTTTTTTTTCCAAAAAAAAAAATCTATTAAAAAAGAAAATGCAGGTTTTATTGTACAAGAAAATTGGAAAAAAAAACAAAAAAACAAAAAACAAAAAAGGTTCTCTATAGGCCATTTTGGGTTGCAGTCCCCTAATGGCTGTGTGGGGGTGGGGTGTGGTGTTTAACCCCTCCTCCCATGTTTATTTATTTTTTAAATACAAATTGTTTTCATTCTTTTTTTTATATGTTTTTTTCTAAAAAAAATAAACATGCTTTTTTTAAACTATTTTTTTTTCCAAAAAAAAACAATTTGTAATAAAAACAAAATTGTGATTTTTTTATTATAAAAAACACATGCATAATTCCTCCTATACCTGTCTTGACATGCATGCACACCCTTGGAGAAATTTTTAGTAGAGGTTCTATACTTGGTAGATCTCGAAATTTGTAGGTGTTTTTTGCTAAATTTGGCGTAGATGTTTTTTTGCCCTCACAACCCCTCTCTGTTGGGCTTTTTATTTTTGCACTTCATCTTCTAGAGACCATATCTTGGGTCATATGGTGGTATTTTTTAGTGCATTTTTTTTAAATAGGGTAGAATTTCGTGCTCTTCGCATTGGTGTGGGTGGTTTTTTGTTTGAACTTCTGGTTTTTTCTAGAAATTAGTTTTCACAACTTCTACAAATCTTAGGTAGAGATATGAGGATAACTTCAAGATTCTAGAAAACTTTGTTTGTGGAATTTGGAACTAAGTTGAACATAAGTTCAACCTATCATCTAGAAATAGATGGTCAGACAGAGAGAGTCAACCAAGTTTTAGAGGATTTGTTAAGGATGTAATGTATGGATCAACAATATAAATGGGAAGAGTATCTTCCATTAGTATCTAGTTTTCTTACAATAACTCCTATCATTATGCTATCAAAATGGCTCCATTCAAGCATTATATGGTAGAAAATGTAGAACTCCTATAAGTTGGGATAAACTAGAAGATAGGGTTAGCATTGCACCAGAAATGCTTATAGAAATGGAAGAACAAGTCAAACTAATCAAAAAAAGATTAGCTGAAGAAAATGATAGACATAAGAGTTATGTTGATTCCAAATGTATTCCAAGATAGTTTTCTATTTGTGACAAAGTATTGTTGAGAGTGAAACCTCATAAGAGTTCAATTAAGTTTGGAAAGTCTGCCAAATTATCACCTAGATATGTGGGTTGTTTTGAAATTCTCGAAGTAGTCAACCCAGTTGCTTGTAGAATTGCTCCACCACTTGCTTTTGCTCATATGCATAATATATTTCATGTGTCTTATCTTAAGAAATATGTGTTTGGATTTAATCATATTCTTGATTGGAATGCTCTTCAGGTTCAGGATCCAGGAGTGGTCACGATCGAGCCTCTTAGAGTGCTCAAGATTCGCAAGCTCTACTTGTGGAATAAAGGGATTACTCAATGCAAGGTCTAGTGGGACCAATATTCTAAGGATAGTGCCACTTGGGAAGACTGAAGATTTTCATCAGAAATTTCCTCATCTATTTAATTAACTATTGCATGAAAAACTTTTATAATTTGTTTAAACTATTTTGAAGTAGAATCATCAAGGACAATGATCTTTAAGGGGGGGGATATGTCACGCCCCAATTTTTGGACCAAATTAATCACTTTATCCTAAACTAATTATCAATTTAATACTTTTATGTGCATTAGAAAACTATGGTTATTAGAAAGTGCTTAGAAATTGAAATGGTTAGATGAATCTATTTTAATTGTGATATGCAGAAAAGAATATGATTTTTAATAAAGGTAAAGGTTTATCTTATTAAATTGTTTCATGGTTATACTGTTGTGGTTATGGACTAACTACTTTGTTTTGAAATGAGGTTGATGCAGGAAAAGAAATTTATACCCTCCTAGTACAGAGGGAGAGTATCACCAAAGAGAGAAGGGGATTTTGGTGAATGGATGAGACAATATGCCTATAGGATACACACACATAAGATCTGTATCGTGTTTATGTGTTTAAATACTTTGCTTGTGTTGAAGATGATAAGTGTTCTTTATATGCATCTTCATGACTATTTTTGATAAAATGATTGGTTAGAATTACCAAGTTGGCAAATGGATATGTTTTATTTTATGTCTTATCAATTTGGCTAATCATATCTTTATACAATTATTCTCAATGAAATAATTCAATAGGGTCATATTTATGTTACAAATATAGTTTCATATTAAATTTATGAATGCTCTCTCTCTATATAAATTGTATATATAGGAAAAATACATACATACATACATACATACATATACATATACATATACATATATATATATATATATATATATATATATATATATATATATATATATATATATATATATATGAGTATTCATATTGTATTTCATATATTAAAGATATAGAGTTTTGAATTCTATTGATTTGAATTCTTTTGGATGAGCTTGAATAAGCTCCATAACGTGGAATTAATGAGTAGTAGTCTTGCATTTAATGATTAAATGGAATAAGCACTGCAACTTAAATGAAGTTATTTTCCACTAATCATTCTCATTAAAACCACAATTAGAGTGGAAGAGAGAGAAGGAGCAATGGGGAATGAATGCAAAGAGGAAATGGTAATTCTGTTAAGATAACTCAAGAAGAAATTATGGAACAAGGAGTTAAAGGAAATGTCCCTCAGTGGAAAATGAGAGAGTAAGAGGAGAAAAGAGGGAGAATAGAGCGATTGTGAAAAGAGGAGGCTGTTACAAGGTGTGACCCTTGGTCTCCTTGTTCAGCACTGTGCTGTGGTGGTTTGCGACAAGGGCTTAACCACCTCTCGTGCTTGTTAAGTCAAGTGGTTGTATCAGGCATTAACAAGTCGATCTTTTGGTGCAACGGTAGCTAACAATTGGTATCAGAGCTAAGTTCCTCCAAATAGAGCCTAATAGCTTGAGGAAGATCTGGGAACTCAAATAGATATGTATGGTATGAGGCAACAACTTCAGTCTACCCTAGATGATCTTTAGCAATCAAACTCTGAAGTCAATGAATTGAAGGAAAGACTCAAACAGGTTGATGATTTCATAAATGAACTAAAAGGAAACTAAGTATCTCTATGAAAAAGAGAAAATATCTACTTCAGTAATTATCAAGTCAAAGTGAAGACAATGGTACAAATGAAGATCTGAAGGAGAAAACCAAATTATGTGAAAAGTTATCAAAAGAGGTCATTATGGTAAGATATGAAATGGAATTAGGAGTTATTGTAGTGCCCCTCCATATTCACTTTGGTTGTGCAGGTAGTCTGGCTAAGAAACCGAAGATAAGTACCCAGTTTGATACCTTGCCAGTACTATTGGTATGGCCGTAATAAGTGGTCAGGTATTTTTTTGATATTTGGATTATTTAAAGTTGCAATTGTTTGATTAATGTTTCAATTAATTATGACATTTATTGGTTTTGGTATCATACTTTCCCTTACTATTAGTGGAACCTCGGGATTAGGGATCCTAAATCTGTAAATGATAGAAATATGAGTGAGTTATCCATAATGAAATCTCAAACTATGAAAGTTTCAGATCTTTGTGTAACATCTTGTCACCATCTATATATGGTTTTAAAGTGATAGAGACTTATCTTAAATGTATTTATTTTCATTGTTTTGTATGCAACAATGAGTATATTATTAGATATCATGAAATGGATAGATTATTAAGTATTTGAAGAAATATATATATATATATATTGTATCACTTCTTAGGACAATTGCTACAGTTAAATTTGAATTCCATACGTTTCTTTATTGCTTGGTAATAATTGTATATGCATTACATTTTGTTGTAACTATATATAGAGAGATGTATCAAAGAAGTTACTGGAAAAATTGCCTTTATCTCTAGGATTTAGAAGCCGTTACACTCTTCTTTAAATGACAGCCTTAGTCAGGAACGTGGATTCTCCTCCCCAAAATAGAAAACATATCTTAAATGTTCCTGCTTAGTTTCTTTTAAAGGAGCCGCCCATAATTTTGAGGGGCGTCAGAATTAGTAAATCTTCATTGGTGTATGTTGACCGGGGATATATTGTCACAGAGTTCGTATCTACCTTTTAAAAAAAAATAAAAGATAAAAATAAAAAAATGATATGATTGGTCTTTGCCTTTCTGGACTGGGGGGATTTTATTTTATGCAAGGTGTGCGGGTGGGTGGAGGATCCGCTAGAGAAAGAGTGGACACCATGCTACTGCTGCTTCAATGGCGTTTAATCAAAAGAAGAGAGAATTGGAGGACTAAGGGAGGAGAGCGGGGGCACTTTCAATTTCGTCACAGAGCAGTAGATGGGTAAGCTTAAGCTCTCAATTTGTAAATAAGCCATGGTGAACAAGATGAGCAAAAAGAGAGAGGTATGCTTTTATTGTTACTCTCACCGCACAATATTTTGAATTTGCTTAACTATGGCTGCATAGATATCATCTAATAAGACATTGAATCATGGCTCCATATGATATCGGGTATCTCATCCGCGTGTAGGTTCCAGTGCTTTGGAATAGTTTTCCCTTCTTATGAACTTTATGAAACCGAGCTCAGATCTGTTGCCATTCATTTAAGAATTATTTCTGGTTATGAGTCATAGTTGTTTTCCCCTCTTTATTGGGTTTTTGTGTATGATAAAACAACTCAACCTCGTATTAAGGAACCGGTTCTGTTTAATTGATCATGTTGTGGTATTAAATTAAATCTTCAAGGTAGGACTTAGATATATTCAGAGTTGAATCTTTTCTTGATATACAATGCTTTTGCCAAGAGAATATTGGAATGGTATTTACGCTTTATGTATGGGCATCATGTTTTAAATAGAGGTTGAGATTGTGCTGCATATATCAACGACCATGTTACTTCAATGACAATATGAATGTGTTTTTCGGTCATCAATCTGCATGTTATTCTAGTTTGGAAAAGTAGCTGAAATTAGTTTTATACCTTCTATTTACAAACTCACCACTTTCCGATTACACCACAAATCCTTGGAATTCTCTCACTATCTCTCTCTCATCTTAATTTCTTTATTGCTTTAGAGGAGAATGTTTTCTTATGATCTTTTGGAAATGAGAAATCAGTTTTCTTGCTCACGTCCATGAAGATTAATTTGATCTATTATCTTCTCCTCAGCTAGTAGTAGAATTGGAACCAACACAGTTTTGGACTGTGCTATATATAGAATTAAATAAATGATAGGCTGTCAGGAAAGAATACTGTGATTAGAAAAATAATTAAATGAACGTATTGTAGTTTTTAAATAGTAAATGTTGATGTGTTATCTAATTAGTAAACTAAACTATTTTCTTTCTAAATTTGGAATACTAAACTTCTAGTGTTAGACATTTTGGCTGTTATCATCTGAAATGTTAGTACAAGAAATGATATTTAATTACTATTAAATTATTATTAATATAATTGTTATCATGAATGACTATCTTCTCCTATTACAATAGTGACTGATATCATTTGGAATAGGACTTGATCATGATATAATTACTCTACTTTTATATGTCAACTGCTGTTCTGAGTAAAATAGAGAGCTAAATTGCAGAAAAAACTGCTCACACGTGCTATGGAATCATCCTAAATGCTTTGTGGGTTTTATTCCTTGTTATTCCACCTTTCTAGAACATATTAAACTTTTAATTTTGGCCAAGGGAATTGTAAGTTATGATTTTTTTTAGATGCTGCCCTGTCTGCTGCAATCAGCAGAGTAACAGTCATGAATTGAAATAGAAGATGCAAGTTTATAAATTAAATGATTGATATTTATTTATTGAAATTGTTTAATCCATCTTGTAGAATGTTAAGCTATCATAATAAGATAAACGAGCATTTTACATTATCGATATTAAATGTCATTGATTTGCATTCATAAGTATATTGTTTGATTGAATTTTATTTTACTTGAATGATTACCATTGCCGGCACAATTGGAAATTGCATTGAATAGGTAAATACTTTCATTATCTAATGTTAACCTTATATATATTTGCATAATTTAGTTTTGGACAACATTTGAGAAAGCAATAGCTATGCTAGGAAAACTTATTATTCAATCTTTTAGGAATGAAATTGTCTATTTTTGTATACTGATTGAGATTATGGATTATATTTCTTGTTTTACATTTTGATTAACGATTTAGTCATGTTTTGTACTTTCCTATGCTTTAATTTATAGTCATATGATAAAGTGTTGGAGTAAACATTGTGGTCAACCAAGATAATCAACTTAAGTTTGTAATTACCTTATATCATGTAATTATTACTAATGGTTTTATCTTGTATAAATGATGCATAATGTTGCAAGTTGAAGTCAAAATAGTGTTAATTGATGAATATGTTAGAAGGTATCTTCTTACTTATTAAGGAAGATAGTGGATTAGTAGATTTAATGATTGAGATTGATGACTTTACTTCTATCTTAGAGTGGATGGTAATAGTTATTTTGATGGGGTATTCTCGTCCGAGGAAATCTCATTTTCTTATATCTATGCTAATAGATGTTAAATGTAGATAGTAAATATTAATTTTTCTTTTATTAGATCTTGTAGATTTTGGAAGGATATGATACTTATCTATTAAACATTAGATTTCATGAATATTCCTTAAGTCATCTTTCTCAAGGCTCTTAAATAAGAATCTTTTCCTTTAGTAAATGCTTATGCATTATTAAAAGTAGAAATATTTCTTAAAATAGAATTTAGTTATATTTAGTTAATTTTACCATTGTTTTCAGCAGAGAAGAAAATTAGAGTAACATCAATAGTGTAATATTTCTTTTAAGTAAACATTTATAGTGCTTTCTTGATATACTATTAAGGTATTCATAAGATGTAAATGATTTACCCTCTATATGTTTGATATCATGATATTTTTTTTCATTGTTCAAGATGAAAGTAGGTGTTAGGAAGAGAATTGTACGGTGAGTGTTATAATGTCTTAATCATTGGATCTATGAAGGAATGAGTTGGAAAGACTATTTTGTCTGATTAATATACTAGAAGATTATGTTCAGGCCATATTAGTCAACTATGTACAAATTATAAGGAAAAATAACAATGTATTTATTGTAATGGCTGCATTGATCTCCTCGTACCAGTATGCATTGGCTATGAATACACATTATTTGATGTTGTATAGGTTGTGTATGCTACTTCCCTTATGAGAATTTGAGATTATAAATTTTTAATGTGAGTGTTAACCCAAGTATCAATTGTATGGTACCATCTTGTGGTTGTATGTTCAAGTCCTCGAACTACGATGTCTCTGTGCCATGCGCACGTAGGCAAGGCCAATATGAGCCCCTGAGACATTAGGTCGGCCCCTTAAGGCCTTAGGCTAGTCATTTCATACAATTGATATTTGTAACGGACTAATGTTTCAAGTAGATGTGCAGATAAGACTTATAGCCATGCAGGATTTTGGAGCTAAGGAGGTACTTTTCCACTTGGTGAACTGGTGACTATTTGGCAGTATTGGTAAAAGTGTAAAATGTGTATGAACTTATTGTAACATTGTATCTTACATTTAATTTTGATGAACGTTGGTTTACTAAGATAAATTATGTAAATTGATATCCTTTCATCCGGTTGAGTTCATTATTGTGCGGATGCATGTCTTTATTTGGTGTGTTAGATTTAGAACAACCATGGCTGTTAGTTAGATCATGTAGTAATCTGTAACATAGTCATGTAATTAAATATAATTTATATGAGTTTTGTGCATGGATAAACATTGTTTAATTTCAATAATGCAGTCATGTTATCCCTAGAGATGTTAGTTAACTTGTATCAGATTATGTTATATCTTGTTACTATAAAAAAAAAAGTTTTTCACCTTTTTACTGTTTAGTTGGCTTATCTCTAGGGTTGCATGGCGGGGCATTACAATTATGAAATTCACCCAAGAAATTGAAGAGAAAAGAAAAACTGAAGATGATCTAAGACAATCTCTCAAGGAGAAGTCAAAAGACTGCCACAAAATGGATAGAATAATCAGCCATCTGGAATCTGATCTTGAAGATGCTAGAGGCAATGAAGAAAAACTTGAGGATCAAATTGACACTCTTAAAAAGGATCTTCAAACAGCAAATGAATACAAAGAGAAATTCAAGATAAGTTATGCTCAACTTTAAGTTCTTCTTGAAAGCCAAAAGAGGGTAGATGACAAGCGTGGCTTGGGATATGTGAAAGGTGAAAGCTCTGGATCCGGTCAGAAGAATTTTGAATCAGGAAATCTAAGGAACAGGCCTAGAAGACCTCCAGTAAGGCAACCTAATGCTCAAAGATATCCATCCTTCAATGGATACTGCCACAACTGCAATAACTTTGGTCATAAAGCTAATTAGTGCAGAAAGAAGATAAATCAGTCTAATACATCCTTCTCTAGACAATGTTTCAACTGCAAAAGGTATGGTCACAAATCTCATGAATGCAGAAATATGCAAATGAACAATTCATTCAATGGTAGATGCTTTGCATGCAATAGAATGGGACATATGGCTAATTAATGTAGATCAAGAGGATATCATTCAAATATGCAAAGAAATGTTGTTTGCTACAATTGCAATAGATCTGGTCATATTGCCAAATTCTGTAGAAACAAGAATCAGGACAAAAGAGGTCATGTGCTTCATAATTAGAATCAAGACAAAGGAAAAGGAAAAGTGAATGTGGATGAAGTTAAAAGTGAGATGAATAGGATTTGGGTAAAGAGAAGTATAGTTAATGTAGGGGATGGATCCACACCAGAATCTGGTGCTGATATTCCTTTTGAAAATGAAAAAGTGAGCTCTAGCTCAGGGGGAGACACAAGGAAAAACATTTTCCCCTAGCCAGTTAATTGGTACCAGAATTGGCACAAGGAAAGTTGCGGATTAAAGGGTTCACAAAGGAACATCTAAATATGCATTGGTAAAGAGATGAAAGATCTGCAAGAAGTTTTGAATAGGTTAATCTTCCAAGTTTGATCCGGTTAAATAGTCATTCAGTAAAAATAGGATTTTCACAGTTAGATCCGGCATGATTTGAATTTGAGGTATCTTGATATGAGGCTAAATGGAATGATTGTAAAAGGTAGATAGATTGCTAATATCCACCGAGAGTAACTTTAAGTGCATCTTAGTGATCCAAAAAATCTCTCAGGACAAGGAGAACAGAGCAACCAGAATAACTTAAGATATGCATTTATTGCAAATGAAATTAGGGTTTGTGAAGAGATAAAAGGGTTCTTGTATTCATCATTTGTACATCTGTACTCAAGAAAAGAAGAAAAGGAGCTCTGCAAATGAATAGTCTCAAGCCTCTTGAAGATAAACCGTAGAAGTCATTTCTTTCAACAATCTGATTCAGCTCATTCTGTGAAACCTAGAAGCGCAAAAGGTATTTTCCGTTCTTGAATATCTTTCTGCAAATCTTCATGGAAATGACTACTCCGAATGTTGTGAAGATTTCTGATAGACCGTGCCCTAAATTTAAGAAACATCCTTACAAATCTCTAGAAGTGGATCCCTTAGGGGCTTTTTCCAGCATTTCGCATGGGGTTTTACATGTAGAAGATGTTAGGGTTTATATTCATGCAAACATTGAAGACTTTGGTGAATCTAAGCTGATGGACATCTACCACAAGGAACTGATAGATGAATCTTTTGAACTAAAACCTCAGCATAAGGCCATCCGAGATAAACATTTCAATCAGTACATCCATTTCCCCTGTCTTGAAGAAGATGAGTGGGTCCGGTATGTGTTGAGCAGAGTGCATGATAACTTCTTATGGTTGAATAAACCATTCAAGATCACCAAGGATGCAATTAGGGTAGTAACTGGTTTACACTCTTCCAGAGGGTTACCTGTTCTCAAATCTGTCAAAAACCAAACTGTGACTGAGGCCACCGGATCAAAATTTGATAAGAGAGCAATGACCATAGAAGATATCACTGATTTGGATATCAAGTTTGCATCTATGATAATTAGCTATAAGATATATCACTCCAGCAGGGAGAATTTAGTATCCGAAATTGCTGTGTATACTGCTTATGAGATGTTGAGAAAGAATACAAATTATGGTCTCTATGAACTCCTTCTAAGCCAACTAATGGAAAACTTATAGAAGATAAAGAAGGACAAAAAGAACTCTTTTAAATATGGTGGACTGATATTGTGTTTGTTTTTCTACTTTATGAATGAGCTGCCTGGATCCAGTGGTTGGGTATGGCAGAATGACAGACTTGTTGCAATTCAAATCAGAGATTACTTGCATGGGCTTGGGGATGCTAAGGCCAAAAATACATCTCTGTGGGGTTACTTCAAGAACTTTCAAAATATGATGCAAACCAGAGAAAGAATTCCCCAATCATTGGTTGAGAAGTACAAAGATACAGTGTGTTTTATGGTTGACACTGATCAAATGCCTAATGGAAGCAGTGGAGCCAAGGACAGTCTGGATCATGCCAATGGGGTATGAAGTAGATGAGAAAATTGTAGAGCTGCATATCCAACATCTGCTGAGCCAGCCCAAAGACCCAAAGGCAGAAAGATTTGGAACCTTCCAAGAGCTAAGTGTAAAAGTTCATGTGGAACTTAGACAGCCTAAAATCAAAAGGAAAGTGAGAAGGGAAGTTGAAGAAGTTGCTAAGAGGCATGGAATCTCAAAAGAGGCACTTGATGCCCACAGAGAAAAGATGGAAAGAGTAGAAAAAGAAAAGGAAGAAATAGAAAAAGAAAGTGCTTTGATAAACGCCCCCTCCCAGACCAGATCTTCTAAGAGCTCTGCATCTACAACTGCTAAAATCTCAAAAGCATCTAAACCGGAAGCAAAATCATCTAGTAAAGCAGAGAAAAGAACTAAAACAAAGGCCACAAGGTCTTACATCAGTCAGAAGGATGATGAAGAGATAGAATCAGATGAGGAAGTAAAGAAAATGAAAAAGAAAAGGAAAACATTCGGTGAACCCTCTACTGAAGAAGTAACAAAAGAATTTGTTGAAAGGCCCACTCTGTCCTTAGATGTAGTTAAAGAAGTTACTATGGATGGGAACCTACAACCAATAACATAATTCTATGATGCATATAATGATGTAGATAGAAAGATCTTGGAGGAAGCCACAGTTAAGTACTTGAACATATACAATAAGGCTTTTATTGAAATCATATCTCTCATTCCCAAAAGCCTAGAGAAGGAATTAGAGATGAGAAAGAATAATGCTAGGGCAAAGGATCTTGAGATCTAGGAATAGATAGTCATTCAGCTCTTTCCTTCACTCACTCAGAAGCAAATGAATATGATCTTCAAAGATTGCAAGGATGAGTTTCGGAGCAAAGCTAGAATGAATCAGCTTATGCTTGGCGAAACTGACAAAATAGAAAAAGAGATAGAAGAGATTCTCTGGAATGCATATAAAAGATTTAACATTCCTATTATAGAGGACTTAGGTGATAATCCCTCAGCCACAAATGTTGAAGAAGAATCTACTGAGATAGTGGTAAAAGAGGTAAAGGAGACAGGTGAACAAAAAGATAAGGACTTAGATTCCTCTACTCTAGAAGAGGAGGTCCATGATCAAGCAAACATCTCTTCTCCGGTTTCCCCTACAGACTCTGGATTCAAAGGAGAAGAAAGAGTAGAAGAGAAGATCAGTCAAGAAACAAAAGAAAAAGAAGATGACAATAGCAAGGCTGCAGAAGGAGAGAAAACTCCAACAGAGAAGGCCACAGATGATAGTGGTAAGGCTGCAGAAGGGGAGAAAATTTTGTCTCCGGCAAGAGACACAGCAAAAGCAGTCAAAGAGTTCTTGACCAAAGAGATGATGGAATTTGATGAACTGGAATTGCTTCAAGGTCCATTCAATTTTGATTCCCTCTCTCCGGTCCAAACCATGAAACTAGCTTCCTTCACTCAAGCGAAGGCTAAAGAGAAACTTCTAAAGTCTCACATGGAAGACTGTGAGCTACTAGAAATTGCATCCGGTGCGCTTGAAAAGATCATGCCATCCTTTCGGAAGGATTCCTCAACTTCTTCATCTGGTAATCTCAAGTCTCTTGTTAGTTCTGTTAGCACTCATTTTGAATCTTTAGAGAAATCAGCTGAGGTGAAGGTCTGGAAAGAGTTTTTGGATAAAAGATTCTTTGAGTTGCAAGGCTTAATAACCAATGATAGGAGAAATATGGATATAGGGATAAAGAGCTTAGAAAATGCTCTTAAGGATGGAGGAGAAGTATATAAATTTTGTATACCCTGGACTAAAGCAACAAAGGATATTGAGAAGAAAGTGAAAGAACAAGAAGATAAACTATTAAGCCTCTCTTAGAATTTTGATCCTCTCACTGTATCTATAATAAACTAGGAATGTCAAACTATTGTAGTCATGAATGAGATTAAGAAGCTTGAGAAGGAAAGAAAGAACATATTAAGCAGGATGGGTGAACTTAGAGGGATGATTATCCCTAAATTAGAGGCCATGCATGAGGCCCTAACTGATGCCCAGACCACAGCCTGAACTAGCGATCCGACAGATCTTAAGAGGGCAAAAGCTTTTGCATTCCTGTTGAGTGGTCACATCTCAATTTTGGATAGGATGAAGCAGAGTTGGGCAAAAGAATTTTCTCAGTTGAAGACATTTTTTGCAGATATACTTTAGTATATGTAAGTATAGCATGTATACATACTTATGCGGCTAAGTATAGATTGTTTTTGGGAAATTTTGATGTGTGGACCCTACCCTTTGCCATTGATGTCAAAGGGGGAGTGAGGATTAGTGAAAAATGTGGAATCCAACTAAGGGGGAGCTCTGGTAAAATGTACAATAGAACAGAGCATCAACCAAGGGGGAGTGTAGTATAACACTTAGTCATTTTTCACTAAGTGTTGCCATCAATGCCAAAGGGGGAGATTGTTGGCAAGAGACACTGTGTGGCTTCATTGGTGTTTTCATTGATGGCAACAAAGACCATTCCACACATCCGCAGGACATGGTGTATCTTTACTAGAAGTCAGATTGAAGAATATTTTGGTTCGGTAAGCAAGAACAGAGCATGCAGCAAGGTCCGACAGTCAGGTCCAGATCTCTTTGAGGAAATATCTTTGTAAAGTATAGACTTGGGGAAGTCAAGAGGAATACCTTGACTAGTTGATTCCAGGGATTGAGCCTCCGGTGATGAAAGACTGAAGAGATATGAGCATCTAAGTATTGGGGTCCGGTCTGGCAGAGTAGACAGAGGAAGAACTGACCGATAGAGCATCAGAATTATTTCAGATGAGATATTGATGGTGATCAAGGTTCTTAAGGTATCATTCATGATTGGCCAACATGTTAAATGACTTCTATAAGAATATCCTTGATTCGCATCAATTGGTAAGCAAGGATTCAATTGACAGACTAGAGTTTGGGAAAATATTGACTATTCTGAATGTCGACTAGAAAGAGGATGAAATCCTTTGTGCGGATATATATACCAGATAGATTTGGATGTGAAGTAGGAAGTTGTGCATTGTGTTGTGTGAAGAAAAGAAGAAGAGTAGCGCGAAGATAGTAAGACAGGTCCAGAATGTAATAGGACAGTAGCACCTAAGAGAGTAAGAATGAAGTGCAGCAGATCAGTCTATTGAGCTTAACTGGAACTGAACCATAACATGTGTGGAAGCTTCTCATCAGTTCAAGTAACTAGTTTTCTTGTAAAAACTATTGTAGATAGTGAGCCTCTTGTGAGCAGTGTGCTCAGGCAGTGAGCCCTAATTGACAAGTGTCATTTTGTATTATCCTATTCTTCTAACAGAGAATACATTCATGGGTTAATCACCCTGTGGTTTTTTCCCTAACAAGGTTTTTCATATCAAAATCATTGTGTCATGTGTATTGATGTATTTCCTTTTCCAGGTTATGTTTGCTTGTTTGATTTGATGATGCACTAATTGATAAGGAAATAGAGAAAGCTGAAATAATTAAGATAACTGATTCACTCCCCTCTCAATTATCAACAATTGGTATCAGAGCCGAGGTCATGGGTTCAAACCCTACACTTGCACTGGGGGGGATTGTTGCAAGGTGTGACCCTTGGTCTCCTTGTTCAGCACTGCGCTGCGGTGGTTTGCGACAAGGGCTTAACCACCTCTCATGCTTGTTAAGTCAAGTGGTTGTATCAGGCATTAACAAGTCGATCTTTTGGTGCAACAGCAGCTAACAGAGGCAAGCTTCATCACTGGCACTAGGTTTTAGCTAGCTGGAACTCATCGGTATGTTATGGTTTTATCCTACATATGAAGTTAAATCTTGTGATTTCCTATTGCATTATTATGTTTTGAATTCTAGAGTTTTGTTTTCTTATGAAACTAAGTAGATTGAACTACAGAAGTAGATGGACTTGACTGTATTTCATTATATGGGTTTTAGGAATAAATACCAATTCTTATTACCTAGGGTGAAAGATAATAGGGTTTGGTATTCTTCAATGACTCTGAAGGCATGAAATAGTTATCATTGTTGTTTATATGTCAACCCTATTGACTCATTAGTCATTTTTTTTATGTCTTGTTGTGGACTATGTTTAACATGAACAAGAATGTTTGTTTGAAGTTTTAGTAATGTCAATCATTAAACCCATTGTAGGTTTTGTGTTATTTTGAGAAAGAAATGTTTTGTTGAAGTATTAATGTCATCATTTTTGTAAACCCCAATTGGGTTTGTGTTCAAGAGGAACAAATTAGGAAACTTTTATAAACCCTCATGGGATTGTGTTCGACATGAACAAAGAGTACCTTGTTATCAAATTAATAAGGTTTATTTTATTCCCTTTTGGGACTGTAATCAATTAATGGTGGAAACCATTATTAAATGGTCTTTTGTATCTTTATATCCCTATTGGTATTATGAGCTCGATAATATTTTAGTAAACAAAGCTTATGAGCTCCTTATATTTCTATTGAGAAGAACATATTGTCATGTTATTTATTTTTGTCAACAGAACTTATAGCTTTATGTCATATATTTTGTTGACAAAGCTTAAATCTCAATGTCATTCATTTTGCCGACAGAGCTTACAACTCGATGTCATATATTTTGTGGGAAGAGATTATAGATTGATGTCATTTATATTGTGTCGATAGAGCTTATAGCTCAATGTCATATATTTTGTTGACACGGCTTAAATCTCAATGTCGTTCATTTTGTCAACAAAGAGCTTACAACTTGATGCCATATATTTTGTTGATAGAGCTTAAAGCTCAATGTCATTCATTTTGTCAATAGAGCTTACAACTCAATGTCATATGTTTTATGGGTAGAGATTATAGATTGATGTCATATATATTG
Organism: Cunninghamia lanceolata; assembly: GCA_027924645.1. Lineage (NCBI taxonomy): Eukaryota > Viridiplantae > Streptophyta > Pinopsida > Cupressales > Cupressaceae > Cunninghamia > Cunninghamia lanceolata. The sequence goes on along the minus strand of BSBN01001032.1, from coordinate 4,781,974 downwards.
TGTTGAGAGAGCTTATAGCTCGATGTCATATATTATTTTGATAGAGCTTAAAGCTCAATGTCATTAATTTTGTCAATAGATCTTACAGCTTGATGTTATATATTTTGTTGGCAGAGATTATAGATTGATGTCATATATATTGTGTTGACAAGGCTTATAGCTGATGCCATTTATTTTATTGATAGAGCTTGATGCTCAATGTCATTTTTAATAAAGAAAAAGAGATTAAAGCTCAATGTTATTGTCATAGAGTAAACACAGCTTAATGTTCAATATCTAGTAAGGCAAGATATATGTCAACTATCGATTCATATTTTTTAAAAGAGTATATGAGCACAAAATGCATATGAATAATATCATTTGAGCAGAGCTCATGAGGTTCGGATTACATCATAGTTGAAACTTTTAGAACTCAGTTAAAACTAAGATTAGATTGTAGAGGTAATACTTGAATACATGAATTCTAGAAATGTATTTTCTGGGTGTTATTGATTCTAAAGAACCAACTTGAATAATTTGAGATCATAATAGAGCTAGATTATAGATGTTTCATCATATGTTTTCATAAACAAAATTGTAATTGTTAGAAAATAATATAATGGAGTATTGTCTATATTGTTAGATATTATGAGTGTGGCAGTATACTTTATATGTATGTATGTTATTTATATATAGACATATAAATGTATATAGTTTAGCCATTAGGGATAGAAAGGATTTATTTTTAAAGTGAAAGTAAATTATTTTTGCAATTGAATATTTGGTAAAGATTCTAGGCAAAGTATGTTGTTATTTCTGAATTGTATTAAACATGTTTGCTATGAAAATTGGAAAGAGTTAGGAGGCATCAATAGTTCCAATTGATACTTATGATATGGAAAAGAAGTCTCCTAATATCAAATTATGAAACCTTTATAGTATAAAACTGTCATAAAGATATAAAGCTTAGAATTGCATAATTGCACAACAGTTTACTATTATTTTATTGAAATGAACAGTTTAGCTACCTTGAACTTGACCATTGAGATTATAGAAGGATCTAAGTCAATTAGCCAAGTTTAGGATAGATAAACTATCGAATGAAGCTACCTATGTATATTTGATTATTATATTTGAGAATATATAATATGAAATGAAATGAATGTTAAAAACTAGTTTGAGATAGAGGTATGTGAACTTACGACATACATTACTATTTGTTGGTAAAAAGATTTGTCACTGCAAATTTGAATGTGACTTGCCCAATAGGCAGCGACAAATGTCCCAATAGTTGGAGAAGTTGTTACTGGAGTAACAACTTTCCTCTACATTGAGAGGGGCAACTCCCTCGTATGATGGGGGTATTTATAGTTTTTGTGTACTTTTAACCTGAAAGTACAAAAAGGGGGAAAATGAAAACTAACAATAAAGATGATTTACTAAAACCCTAACAGTAGACATACAAATACTGGTCTGGATTTCACAAACATAAGACAAATTATGAGGGGATTTCACCACAGAAGTTAGAAACTACGTTCCTGAACCTATATGATGAATTGCACAATAATGATTTTAATATGCAATGATGATGAAAAGAAGACGATGAATCTCAACATACGAAGAGACAGGTTTCTCCAGCACATTCAAATCAAGATACAAAGATATGATTATGCTTCATTACATCAATTGCATGGTTTATATATGCTTCAAAAGATGACCAATGATTCACATGATGACACAGAGGTATTACTCATTTAACAAACGAGAAATCAGTAACAATAACTTAGAGGTACAATGGAACACACATACCAAATGCTCTCTTTATTATCTTTGTGAAATATACAATTTCAAAAATCCTTCATGTACAAAGTATTAGATCAAAGGTCTCTAAAAAGCTTCTCCATAAGTTCCCCCCATAAAAGTCTCCTGAAAAAGTCCACTTTACATATGAAATAGCCTTGTATTTATAGGCTTCTCCCTAGTAACTACCTTGCAACCACCAGATAACTACCCCAACTACCTTTTTGAAATACAATAATTTAAAAATAAGCTTTATTTTAGTTAGATTTTACCTAACTTTTCTGGAAACAAAGCTCATTTTCTAGCTTTTGAATTACAATAAGTGACGTAAGTCACTTTTACAAAAAAGGTGACTAAAATCTTGATGTTTTGAAAGAAAAACCATGTTATTGGTCTTGTTGAGGTAGAATTTGTGTCTTCTCCCCATTCATGAATCATCTTATTCAAACAGAGGTCCACCAATGACAACCTAGTCTTTGAGGACATGCACTCCAATTACAGTTGATGACCATATTTTCCCTTTATGAACCTATAATGATATAGTTCCATCTATGTATAGCCGTTTGATAGTAGTGATTACACCTTGACTATAACTAAAGGATTCTATATCTCTATTATCATTAACACATTGTGCAAACATAAAGGCCATTGATAGTAAAGTAGAACGACCACGTCCTGAAGAGTTCAAAAAGTTGCCTAACTATATACATCTCTTCTCAAGACCTATTTTGCATTGCAATGAACAATATTACTTTGCAATAATGTAGCCTACTTAAGTCCAATATCTCGCCTCTTTCCAACTTGGATGTATTCATGATGGTTGACATTTCCCTATCATAGTGTAGAATTAAATCCAACATGGATATCCTCACTGATATTAATTAGACGAGATGCCTTGCTTGTTGCTGATTCGTGAATGAATTGTAGATTGTTGGGGATAATCTTAGAGTGCAAATCATTGTGTGATGTTGTTAGTTGATGTATTTTATTAACGCCTGTGATGGAAACTTGTAACCAAACTTGGATAGTGAAGATGCTTAACAAATCATCCTTGGACCATTTTAGCATCTTCTCAATCTCTTGTAGATTTTGTAACCATTGCCATACTATCTTTTCTTTGATTACCTAGCTCAATCACTGAATGCTAAGGAGAATGCCATAATGGATCATTATTTTTCTACAAATTCTTTATTTGTCATTCATCACTCTCAGATTTCATTCTCTTTGGGATGTCCAAATTGACAATTTCCACTTCTACTTCTTGATCCTATACTCTAGGTTGTGTGACTTTACTCCAATACAATGAACTCAAGGTTTGACCATAAAAACCATAACTAGAATCAACACCAATATGGGTAATTTTCTTATGACATCCTCCATCTTTTCATTAGACATGTGCAAGTTTCTTGTGAAAAGTTCAATGGCATGACAACTCCATGATATCATAAAACAAGATTTTAACATACGCCATTAGTATATATATGCACTAACATAGCCAAAAAGGTCAACCATGTACACATAATGATCAAATAGTTGGGGTATGTTCTAGAATGCTTCATTAGTTCAAAGTGTGTGAGAGCATCTTTGTAGAAACCTTTTTGTGCACGTCCTCCTATCATTATATCCCATGAGATTACATCTCTTTGCAGTGTTTTGTAAAGAAATTTGCGTTCTTTCTGTCTATGTTGCACAAGGATACTGGCAAGGGTTGAGGAGTTTGGCTTTAATGCCTACCAATTACATTTACAAAAATGTTTCATAAGCTTTTTCAACAAATCCATTTTCTGTATGTCCTATGACCATTGTAGTTCATGAGCATTGGCTTTGCTTCCATATTTTGCATACTAGTCAACTGGGGCACTTGCAAATGCTACATCTGACAAAAATCCATCTTCGACTATGATTTGATGGATGTCCATACCTTGTTCGAAAGCTCCATCTAGGCATGCTATAGGCGGATGCTTACAAAGGTTGCACAGCTAGGTTTCTAGCCTACACATTGCATTTGTTTGAAAGTTTCAGAAGCCTTTTCAACGAATCCACTTTGTTTGTATCTTGCAATCTTTGCATGCCATGAGACCAAATTTGTTTGAGGAATCTTTTCAAAATGCTCACATGCCTTTTCCGAGCTCCTATTCCTTCTTCAATAAGTTCTATTGGTGAAAGTCCAACCCTCCAAGCCTCTTCTAACTCTAACTACTTTATATGATCTTCTCTCGATCTGAAAGACTAGAAGCTGTAACCATGGTTGTTGATGCCTTGTAATCAAAGAAGGAATTAGTTGAACTTGAGGTGTTGGCCTGGTTATTATTCATTGATGCATTTTAGTTTCTTTGGTAGTTATAATAACTATTTCTTTAGTCATTGGTTCTTGGAGGTGACTTCAGAGCCTCTATCAGAGATTTAAATTAGTTTCAAAACTTACCAAAATATCTGACACAATGCATTTTGGGTCCCAGAATAGGTTTCAAAACCTTATAGAAGTGTCACCATAGTGTATTTCAAGAGTTGTATGCACTTTTGAAAGTTGATAAAGACATTTGGAGGCCTTTCAAAAGTTCATCGAAAGTAAATGATACTTTCAAAACTAGTGGAAACATATGATAATAAGGCCTGAGTTTCATTTGTAGACATTTGAAGTGGTATTCACAACTAGTAAGTAACATTTGAATAGTTATTTGTGCCTTTAGTGAATTTTTATTGGCTCACACCCAACGTATGTTGAAAATTCAACTTTTCTAAAGTTTCCCAATACGTCCCAATGTCTATTGAAACTTTGGGTAGTTATGGAGACCAATGTATCTGCTACCCATGAGATTTTTAAAACTATTTCTTTCTTGCTTTGATAATCTTTGGTCATCAGGTTTTTTATGTGGTTATAGAAACTTGTTAAATCTTCAATGGTTGTTTCAAAACCTTCCCTTTTCTCTGATATGTTCCTTCCTCTTTGCTCTCATAAGTCACGGTGTTTAGTGTATAGAGTCCCACAAATTTTTGTGCTTGTTGAGAAATATGGATTTTTGATAACTTGGAAATGCCCAACGATACTTAGAGAAACTTTTATAAAAATCTCCCTGATAAATCTACAAGCTTGAAGATGGCGAAAGATGTATAACTTTTGACTAGGATAGTATTTCCTTGTTAAATTATGCCACATTGTCTGTAATAGCACCATGAGATCCCCTAGCAAGTGATTCTACTCCAGCCTTTACAAAAACCAAGATTTAATTGTTTCTGTAAACTATGTGCTGAAAAATTGAAAGTTTAAAATCTTGCAAACCAGAAGGCGTATGAGCCTAAAACGTTACCACATTAGGAGAAATACCCATAGAAACATCCTTGTATAAGGATTTCTTTCCATCTCTTGCAGATTTTGAAATCTAATTGTTTTTGTGATTTGCCACATAATAGAACCACTTCCAGGACTTCAATTGAAACATGTGAACAATTCCCCCTTCAAATTGGCAAATGACTTAACACTCAAGGAAAATTTGTGACTAGGGGTGACTCAACATAGGAATTTTTGACACAAAAGTTTAAAATTTGGCAACCATTGTTTTTAGAATCCTAAGACCCTTTTTGGCTGTCTACTATTTGTGGTGCAAGGGATGTGAATCGTACACTAAAGTTACTTGCCACATACGATTCTTGGTTGAGGTGACATGGTTCCTTATTTGGATTCATCCTTTCAAGGAGAGAGGTGTTAAGGTGGTCCAAGACCTTGGCATACTCTAGTTACCCACTCCTTTTTCTCGTATTTAAAAACACTGAAAGGTGTGGTAAGCCCACTATAGTAGATAACCCTTTACTACTAGCTAGGTTGTGCTTGTTTGAATTGTTTGTGAAGCAAGGCCTAGCAAGTTTTGTGGAAGAAAACTTGCAAAATACTTCATTTTCCAAGAGTCAAAGAGTTAAAACAACCAAGATCTATATTTCAAGTGTTTGCTATGTTTTATGACCACCTTCAAACTGCCCAAAATAAAAAATCATTTAGAAACCATTGATTTTAGGCCACAGCCCATAACACCGCATTTGTTAGAATCAATTTGTTTTTGGGAAATTCCTGAGTATCCACATTTTAGATCTAATTTGGATAGTGACCATACATTCAGACCTGAGACTTGTTCAGTTTATCTAGTTCTTCCATTGCATTTGCCTGGTTTAGCTTGTATTTTCTAGTTAGCCTTTGTCATCCTAGGTTATTCATAGTCTTAGTCACCTTTGAGACTTGAAATTGGGAAGATTATCATAGTTGATCACACCATTGTCACATACTTGGATTGTCTAGACCTTTTCATTACCTATCTACCATTATTATTAAGTTGAGCCTTAAACTCATGTGTCTAGTTTACGTTCACTTTATCCAATCATCATCATCTTAGCACTTGTCCTTTTGAGGTCTTGACATTCTGATTAGCTATCTTGGTCCATCATAGTTTGGCTTAGCATCCTTTTCAAGTTCTAGAATTGCATATCCAAAATTCCAAGCATTGTCATAGTCATAGCTTCATTGTCACTTTGCATCCCACACCTTAGTCATAGATGCATTGTCATTTGGCATCCTTATGTTCAAAAAATCCCAAAAATATAGCATAGTTGCATAGCCATCTTGCATTGTCATCCTTAGTTTGCATTCATCCCAAAACCCTCAAGTCTTATATGGTTCGAACAAGGTCACAAAGGAAACGAAAAGAAATGGACTACTCGAATGACCCCAACTATAATCCCTCTAACACCATGAATTTTGGGTCATCCTCAAACAAACCACCAGAGTCACAAGTTGCAAATCCTTTTGAAAATATCACCCTACATGAGGTAGAGCAAGGTTTGACCCCAGAAGAAATTGGTGAGGCTGATCAAGATCCTAGGATATCAAGTCTTATAGATGAGATGGTAGCTGCAGATCCTCAAAGATATCTTATACGAATCCTTCAAAGTGGAACTAAACTCCCTCCTAGTTTTGACATCAACATGCTTATGGAGTCATCTTCAAACAAAGTGACATAGAACCAAGGTCATACAACATCTTCATCAAGTCATACCAATTCACAACAAATAATACCAGCTTACCATTGGGAGGAACTATTGTCACATGAAATTGCACCTTGCTTGAAGCCTATTCAAGAATTCCAATGACACAATGGGACTGATCTCAAGGTATGGGACCTTGTAGATGAGATCACACCTCCAGAGAAGGCTAGTTCCTCTTTTTGAGCTTAAGGCTCAGAGAATTAAACTAAACCTACACTAATGATCGCCAAGGAAAAGGGAGGTGATACACCAAGATTTAGGGTGTTTAGATGCAACTAACATAACACAACAATGACCTCAAATACTAAAAGAGACTCACACAGACTTACAACTTTAACAGAGGCTTGAACTAGAAAATTGTAACTAATAGAGGGACCATTTTATCCACATAATGAGTTACAGATTTCAAGTAAACATAGAGTGAAAACATAAAAGGCAAAATATCAATGATTATATTGATCATGAAGACTAAATAGCCATTACAAAAGAAAGATACTATGTTACAGAGAGATAGAAACAAAATAACCATCTACATTCATTGGTGAACCGCTATCGGAGACATTAAAGGCTCATTTTTTAGCACAATGCATCAGATCTGACTGGTTCTTGCAAATAAGTTACAAGGACTATGATAACAAACTACCCAACTAGCGTGATAGCCCAGAAGAATAGCTAACCAACCTAAAATACATCTTTTACACATGCATATATAGATGTTACAATCGCACTATAGTAGTCATGGATGTGGAAAGAGAAGTTAACAAGAAAGAACATTGCCCATACTGCAATAACTTCATTCTGTGTCCTTGGATTGCACCCACATGGCTCTACCCATGAAATCTGCTGAAATAGGAAGTCTACCCATACCATGAGTACAAGAAATTTAATGTAAAGGAGCTACAGTAGCATGGGGAAGTGAGGAATCCATCTTTTACAAAAAAATATGCTCTAGAGAAGCATTAATGGTGACCAGGAGAGTCATTGAATTGTCCCATCATGTTTTGAATAGTAGAAAATGCTCCTGGAAGGCAAAAGGGTTGGGCTCTGACATATCAGACTTCCTCCAATCAGTCTTCCACTAATTGGGCCTAGAAAAGTGAAAGAGAAAACCTCGGCCTCCAAAGTTCAAGAGAAGAGAAATTGATAGGCTTTGGGGATCAAACCTTCACCATTGCATTGTTCTTTGGAAGGAAGAAGAACTTGACCTTTGCCTCTGCAACACTTAGCTGATTTGAGAGATTGGTGGAGATCAGGCTATGGGCCTTCATCCTTATCACTTCCTAGAGAAAGAAGAAGAGAGAAAGTTTGAGCCCCGCAAGTTTCAAGACTTAGTTGCTTTTACAAAGGTCCAGTGGAGTTCAAGGTTCAGACCTTTGACCTTCCTCCTTCCAAAAGAAAAGGAAGAGGGAAGAAGAAAAGACTAAAGTCTGACTCCTTGAAACACTTAGAAATATTTTGAAGGAAAATAAGTAGAACTCGAACCCCGAGCCCTCCTTGGGTCTGTCCTTTGTCCACGTGGCGGCCTCCTGTACTTCCGTAGTTGTGAGATAAAGTTGTAGATGAGGGCCCACAGAATGGAAGAAACACTTTAGATCATGCCATGTGTCCTCTTCCTATGGTTTTGCAAGCCTACTTCCGGTCCCTCCAAAAGCCTCAGTGGAATGGTGGAATGCCTTAGAATTTCCATGAGTGCCACATGTCTCATCGGGAGTCGGCCATCGGGCCTTCCACCTTATGCCTTTTATGAAGAAGATGGAAGATAAGAAGCCCAAACTCTGACTTCCAACATACATAGAACATTTACTTGTTAGGCTTTAGAAAGCGTACCTCTAGCCTTTGTCCTTCCAAAAGAGAACGCAAAGGAGAGAACTCCCAACCTTCGAAGACTAAAACACTTAGCCGAATTTGCAAATGGACAAAGTGAAGTTCGAAGCTGACTAGGATGGCATGACGAAGGGGACAACTCTGAACTCTAAAACTCTGAAAAGGAAAAAAACACAACTTAATATTTTTTGGGACTTAGTCAATTTAGGATGGTTTTCTCTTGCATTTTAAAAGGGTGAAAACACTAGGATCATGTGGATCTTTAAACTATTTGGCTAGAAGGAAAAATAGGATAATATTTTGGCAACTATGTAGGGGTGTTTTCCTGCTAAACACTGGGATCTAGAGGCCTTATACAATCCATTGGGCACAGAGTCAAATGGCACATCAACAAGAATAGGGGTTGGCCAGATCAACACAAAACTGAACACTGCCTCTAAGAAAATAGGACAAAGCAAAACAAGGCCATCATCCTCCTAATGAGAATGCAACATAGTGCAAGGGAACTTATTGAAAGGAAACACCTACCATATTTACAAAACCCCACAACCATGCTAAAAGCATGGTTTGAGATGAATCCCATTCACTGGGATTGGCAGAATCTGTCCATTCAGCTTGGAAAGTTGAAATGCATTGGCCTGTTTAAATCTGGTAATAATATAGGGGCCACTCCACATGGCATCAAATTTTGAATGTCTCCTATCTTTAGCTTTGTTTGCATCCCATTTCAACACCAAATCTCCCTTATTGAATGTTTTGTCAGTTGATTTTCTATCCAAAGTTCTTTTTACCCGATCTTGGTGAGTCTCAAGAGTCTTCATAGTAGCATCTCTTTTTTCTTCAAGCTCCATCAGCTCAACCAACCTGACTGTCATAGCATCATTTTCTTGCAATTCCAACTGTTGTACTAGCTCAAGTGAAGGAAACTCTAATGACAATGGAAATTTTTCTTCCCTTCCATAAATAAGCATGAAAGGGGAATTACATCCTCTTGTGAGTAATTCTATCAACCCAGAGAGTTGTCTTCAACTTGGAATGCCAAGTTCTTTGATTGTCATCCACTGTCCTCGTGATGATCCTGATCAAGTTTTTGTTTGTGGACTCAACTAGGCCATTCCCTTCGGGGTAGTAATTAGATGATATCTTCACGTAAATTCCATAGTTAAGTGTCCATTCATTAATTTTTGTGCCTACAAAGGCCTTGACATTGTCCAAAAAAATGGTGAATGGAACACCAAACTTGGTAACTATCCCCTCAAGGAAATCCACAATGGAGGCCTCTATGCCATCCTTTAATGCAACTACCTCTGTCCACCTTGTAAAATAATTAGTGGCCATTAAAATCCACTTGTGACCAGCACTGGAAGGTGGGTTAATCATCCCAATGAAGACCAAACCCCATTGGGAAAATAGCTGATCAGTCTAAATTGGGTGAAGGGGAAGAGCAGTCAAACTCTATTTTCCTACAAAGAATGTACATTCTTGGCAGTTCGTTACCCATCTATGGGCATCTTTGAATAAATTGGGCCAATAATAACTAGCCTTTCTAATCTTGGCAATAGTTGTTCTTTGAGAATAATGGCCACCAGTAGGGCCATTATGAAATTCTTCTAATACCCTAGAAGTCTGATTTTGTGCAATACATTTAAGAACTCCATTAATGTCTTTCCTAAATAAGATACCATCAAAAAGAACATAAGGGATGGATTGAAGCTAGAAATACATTCTTTTGGCTTAATCCAATCCATTTGGGCATCTACCTAATTGTAGAAATGTGGTCATATCTTTATGCCAATTCGCTGGAGCATGGGAATCAATAGATTGCGCTTGTTTCAGGACACATACACCATCATTTATTACCTCAGGGTCCATGACCATCTACTCACATAGGCCTTTGCCTCACACCATCTAGGTGATGTTGATGTTCACATCATACTCCATTACTTTTGTGATCCACCCAGGCCTTTTTTCATTAATATCTCTACTCAAAAGAAATTCCTTAACACCAAGGTGGTTCACCATCAATTGTATCTTGCTGTTTGAAAGCATACACCTAAACCTTTTTAGTGATTTCAACACAACAAACACGTGTTTTTCAACAAAATCATATTTCAGCTCATATTCTTTGAGCGGTTAGCTAAAGAAAACAATTGGCTATTCCAATTTATCTTCATTTTACTGTGTTAAAACTGCTAATATACCCTCCTTTCCTCTAAAGACATAAAGGATAAAATCCTTCTCATAATTAGGATTTATTAGCATGGGAGCTTGCGCAATGGCCTACTTGACAGTTTCAAAATTGTCTCTTCCTTCCTTTGACCATGTGAAGACATCATTCCTTTTAAGCATGGTTGTGAGGGGTTTTCTATTGAAGCAAAGTTAGGTATGAACCTCCTCACAAAGTTGATCTTACCTAAGAAGCTCTACATGCCTTTCTTGTGACTGGGAAGGGGAAGAGCTAGAATGTCACTAGTTCTTTTAGGATCAATGGCCAATCCTTCCTTTGAAACTACATGTCCCAATAATTTGCCTTTTGGGACAACAAACACACATTTCTTTGGATTCAATGAAATGCCATATTCCATGCATCTTTCAAAGACTTTTCTCAAATGACAAAAGTGGTTAGCTGCATGCTTGGAATACACAGTCAAATCATCAAGATACACTAAAATAATATCATTGATTAGGCCTTTGAAAGCCAAATCCATTGCCCTTTGGAAGGTTGTGCCAACATTAGTCAACCCAAATGGTATTTTTTGGTAAGCCAAAGTACCCCACTTGGTGGTAAAGGTCATCTTGCACTGGTTTGATTCTTTTACAAGAATCTAGTTATAGCCTGAGTAGTCATCTAAGAGTGAAAACCTTTTAGCTCCTTCCACTGTCTGGAGAATCTACTCCATGCAAGGGAGTGGATAGTGGTCTTTAAGGGAGGCCTTATTCAAGTCTCTAAAGTCCACACACAATTTGATTTCCCCATTTTTCTTCCTAACTAGAACCAAGTTAGCTACCCAAGAGGAATGTTTGATTAGATAAATGATTTTAGCCTCTATGAGTTTGGATAGCTCCTTTCTCATTAATGCTTCTATTTTGGAATTGGCTGGCCTTTATTTTTGGTAGAAAGACTTTATATTGTGGTCTAGATCAATGGTATGTTAGATTAAACCAAGGTCAAAGCATTTCAAATCCCTAAGGTCACAAGCAATTAAATCATCAAATTCACTACAAAGTTCAATAAAACCTTGGCTCTCAACTTGATCACATACCTTGCCATGTTTTAGAAATTGGCCCTGTGCAATCTTCACCTCTTCATAGTCCTTTTTTTGATTGTCATGTTCATTTTCTCCTTCTTTGGTTGATAATCAGCACCAAATATGCTCTCTAAAGTGATCAATCCTCTAGGCAACTTATTGGTCTTCAGTTTGATCACCTGGTCACCATATTGCTCTTGCAATACTGATTGATTTTTGGCAGTAAATTTTGCCTCATCTTGCAAAAAATTTACAATCTGCTGGTCACTCTCAAATACTTGCCATCTTTTCACATTGTCAGGCATAATAGGCCTCACAATGATCTTCACATGTTGATGTAAATTTTGTTTGACATTCTAGGGAATGTCAAACTGAGCACCAACTGTAGCCAATCTATTAGCATCCATGTTTCTTTGTCTAGGCACTGCTTAGATATTGAAGGTGTCGAAGTCTTCAATCATATCCCAGACTCTGTACTTGTATGACTTGAGCAAGGCATTCTTTGAAGCACTTTGTGATATGATTTGGTGGACAACAAGTTTGTTGTCACCAAATGCCTATAAAACTTTTATTCCTCTCTTTTGCGCCAGCTGTATACCCTGAATCAAGGCTTCATACTCAGCCACATTATTGGTACAACTGAACTGTAGTCTAAAATCATAGAAATAATTTTCTTTTTGAGGTGAAATTAACACAACCCCAAAACCTACTCCATTTTTGCTTCTGAAGCCACAAAAATACATTTGCCATATCCTTTTTAGATTTGATGTTGCCTTTTCAAGATTAGGGATGGTGGCATCCTTTTCATGGATACAATAAGTACCGAGCCATATTTCCTCTATATGGTTAGGAGTATTAAGCTAAAATAAGTTTGTCCACTCATCTAGAAATATATTAGGGATCTCCTCCACTGGTGTTGCAGCTTCATTCCTACTGTTGTCATCCTCCTCCAACTCATGGATTGTGCAGTTTATGTCTAAGGGGATGGGTGTATATGGCTCTATATGATCATTAGCAATAGGCTCAGCCTTAATGGTTACCTTAGTGCCATATCTTTTTCTAAATAACATGTGGGACAAATTAGAAGATAGGTACCCACCTATTTTAGTAGTGAACTCCCTAGATAGGCATATGCCAAAGTATGCAGGGAGGTCTAATGAGACCCTGTAAAATGTTTCCATGGTTCTGATATTTGGCCCAAATCTTGTATTATCATGTTGAAAGGTCTCTGGTCTAGGGTTTTTGCATAGTGAAAATACTCTGAATAATACCCCTTAAATCCTAAACCCATATGTTCTTTGTTCGATGGTAGCAAAAATCACTTTTGTTATATTCTTAGGTTGACTGCCTATCACCCATTGCTCAGTTCTTTAGTTGCCTCATTATGTCTTGAGGTACATTGTTTACTGGCCCCTCGCCACACAGTTTACCGCCTCTAGTCCGTGCCCAGTATTTCCTGAAGATGTCAAAATATTTTACATATTAAGCCCTTAGTGGTCCCGTGGCCCCTTCTTTCCGAGTAAACGAAGGCTGTTTTAAAAAAGATATATGCCAAAAGTTTGGGTCCCACTAACTTTCTTGATAGGTGGCATATGCTGATTCATTTTTGCCACTCCACCTATGTTAAAATTTTTATAAAGCAATCACCTATGGAACTGTAGAAGGATACCATCTGGTAGGAATGCTTTCGACAACTGCAACAAAGGGGAATGGTGGGTCCTGAATGCCATGTCAAGACTTTTTCAATGGCCACCGCCATTCTGTCGGGCTTTAACAAGAGGTCCCACCTAGCGTTCAAGGAAAGGCACAAAAGTGATATTTGGCATCCACGTTATAATTTGAGGTCTAGATGGAGAAAGGCATGCCAAGTTGAGTGCATCTTCATCTCTCCATCATTCCACTCAGTCATTCATTTGTGTACCCTGCTAGATTGTGGAATAATGGAAAGCTGCCACGTAGCAAGAAATGACATAATTTCGATGGTGTGTCCATTTCGATAATTGTCAATGAATAATGAGAAGGAACCTCTTGATTAGCCTTATAAGCATCGCTTGACATGTCAAGTGGGACCAAATCTTCAGACTGATCCTGGTGGTCCAATTTCTGCCAGTGTTGCATAATTCGACAACTGATATTCAAAATTTAGAAAATGAATGATTTCGCATATCTAGTTCATGCAAGATGGGGTGATGGAAGATATGACTAATTTCAGCCCTGAATCAATGGTACTCTTTATAACTCACACCCCAATTTTTCTGTACTTACCATTTCATACATTTGAAGCATTGAAGTTGGTAATCTCTACGACATTCTGAGCATGAATTCAAAGTTGGTTGTGCAAAGCAATCTGATAAGTTGGCTACATTTTTTCTATTACAGTTTGTTGTTCCCATTAGAGTTTTCCTTTCATTTCATTTCTTAAAATCTTCTAAAGTCTGGATTAAAAATCCCTAAATATAGAAAAGAAGAAAACCCTTGCCCTTGTTTCATCAGTTAAAATGGCTCCACCTAAGGCCCAGGCTCCCTCCACCTCCCAAAAATGAGCCCTGCATGAGGACCTCATAACCCAACTCCCCAGTTCCTGTGCATAGAGGATAAAGGTCAGTGGTCCGGGAAACATAGATGGACTGGCTAATAAGTATCTTTAGTGTAGAGATGTAGAAATCCCTATTTCGAGCTAGTCATTAATTTACGACTGGTGGGGCAAAAGAAATGCTGATTCACCACATACAACTTTGATAATAAGGGATTTAGGTCTTCTCTTTTCTAACCCTTCTCCCACATCAAAATTAGTACTTGAAAAGGAAAATGAAGAATTAAGGAAACAAATCAATTCTTTTGAAGAAATATTTGCAAATTCTCTTGAAGGTCAGCAAAAGGATAATAGGTTTATTGTTTAAAGTATTTTGGAGTTGTTAATGGATAATTTTTCAGGTAAGGTAGTTAACATTCACAAGTGCTACTCTGATTTGTCAAAAGTTATTAAGAGAATAGATGAAGATAAAGGGCAAACAATACCTGTGTTAAATAAATGGATCCCAAGGATTGCTCCTTTATTAGGCATTTACAAAGGATCAAATCATGAACCTAATACTGCCAAAGAAATCAAATAAATTTACATGGCAACAAAAGAAGCACGAGAATCATAGGTGTTTATAAATCACCTCGAGGAGAAGGCATTGAGGTTGGTTTAGAATTTTTACAGTGATGATATTGGAGTGATCCCTGTAATTAAGCTAGATAATGGTGATATTAAGCCTTGCCAATCTTGGATCCTTCAATTCATTAATATATTTCCAACCCTTGCGTTCTTTATCTGTCAAGATAATAAGATTGACACTCCCCTGTTTAGAAGAAGTATCAGCAAACTATGGGATTCCTGTCAACTTACATCAGATTTTACAAGGGAGGTTGAATCAACTATGGCCAAGTACAAAAACAAATATGCATCTTGTGTGGATACTCTCATCACCTTTCAATGGCCAACATAGGAGCAATATCAGGCCTGGGATGAAAAATATAATAACTTGCCTAACATTTGAAGTTTTGAGTATTTTGAAAGTTTATAAAGATTTATTGTTTATTCCTTTCTCAAATTTAGAATATTCTTCTATGAGCCTTTTCATTTTAGTAAAGGGAACATTCTTATTTCTAAATCTTGAGCCTATTTGTCTCATAGTGGTTTCCTTTTGTCTTCTTGTGAACCATTAGGTTTCCTAGAAAGGAAGGAATTAGAATGTAGAGTATCGACATAGGTCGGCAGAGTTTGTTACACCTTTTTCAAATGCACATTTCCCAAGAGCAACTTATTCTTGTGGCTGCACATGTAACAACTTTTTCCCCTATGAAAATATCCAATCATAATTAGTTATCTTTGTTTTTGATTGATGTAATTTTGTCAGGTGAAAAAGTGGCATCTATCTCCAGGTATGAAGCTTGTTTTGCTCCCTTGTTTCTATAAAAGGGAATTCAGGGCCTATTGACAAGGAGCTTGGAGGAATTTTTGTAACACAGTACATAATCATAATAGAAAATTTTCTACTTCTAGGTGTTATTTGAGAATAGATTCATTTGTACTTGCAACTATTGGTGTAAACTACATTAGCTCATCATTTTGAATATATTGTCAAGGTTCAAACTACAGTGTCTCCTACAGCTCTATCTTTTGCTATATTTTCTGAATAATAAATTGATGAAGTATCAATCTTATTCATCTCCATAGTCTTTCCTGTGCAAGGATGTCTTTCCTGAATGGCTTTTACTCAAAGAGTAAATTTAATGCTTTAAGAAAAATATCAAGAATAGCAGATGTATGCAGGGATAAGCAAGTATAATTATTTTTGGACTGATTTCAAGGTGTGATGGTGTAATGCATCATTACAATATTCTTATATGACTTGGGAATGCATTTTTATACTAAGTTTCATTTGTATTTGTTTTGACTTTGTGACCCCGGACTTAGGCACTAGTCTCTGAGTATTATTGTTCTTATTCAATCTCCTTGATCATTCATAAAATTAAAGAATAGTTTTATTTCTGTATTCATGTTAAATGTTAGTTTACTTACATGTTCTTCCTCAAGGAATTATGCTAAATCTTAAGAATCTAGCCCATTACTTTAATTTATCATTAATTCTTCAAGCTATCTAGAAGGAACATATCTGTTTTGGAAACAATATTTTGAGTAAGTATTTAGGAACCCCCCATTTGAATAAACACTATTTTCAAAAAAGGAACACCCTCCTTGGTCTTGCAGAACCTAAAGTGTAGAGGAAAAGGATTGAAACCCCATTTCCTGTTCATTGGCCAATCCCTCGAGATAGATCAGTTATTAGAAATGGCTATTTTATAGATCTATTTTCTTGAGATCAGGTTGGGAATTTAAAACAACCAACAAATTGGTGACTCTACTGGTGACTTTGTCTATAAAGTTCTAACATCAGTGTAGTAGTTTGTCATGGGTTTTTTAGATTTTACATAAAATTTGTTTTCATTATTATCTGCTAAAAATATGGGGACTTTGATAACATTTTACTTACCCACAGTGATGAGGAAAATTACTCTTAAAGAAGACCTGTGTCTATATGTTATTTTGAAAATTATCATATAGTGCTATTTGGTTGAGAAGGATAGATCTATTATTTGACTAACAATCTTTCTTAGTTACATCATTTTCTAACATGGCTAAAGTTTTTGTGAAAATTTCTAACCCCTTGCGAGATAAAAATGTATGGAAGGAGATCACAACAATTGGGGCATCCAAATAAACCTTTAACTTAAGAGCCTATTGCTCAAAGATGGAGAACCAAGGAATCAGGTGAGTACACTTCCCTTCCCATTTGTGATATCATGACATTTACTGAGCCTCTTTTAGGTGAAAGCACTGATAATATTCAAACAAGGGAAGAAAGAAGACAATATAGTATTATATATGCTACTAGGAATGTCCCTGAAGGTCAGGTAGACTCTGAGGGTGATGAGGTATGTTTTGAGGAACCACCTCCTATCTCATAGATTGAAAAGGTCACCCCCTTGAAATAATCCCAAGTAATCCCTATGCAAAACCCCCACGAGTTTGTAATAACCACACCTTATGTAAGATTGCATTCTCCTAAATTGGGAAAGGCTAAGTCTATTGATGCTACTAATTACCCTAATGCTGGCATAGCTTCTGGAACAAATAAGATGGATGAAGAATTAGATCGAGAGGTTAAGGAATTAACCCATAGGGTATCCATGATGGAAACATTAAAAAGAAAAGAGGATTTATTGCTAGAATTGTAAAACATGAATAGACCAAGTGTTGTTGACAATAGCGGTACTCTTGGTGCATCCATGGCGAATATGCCACAAATAACCAGCCTACTACCTAATGCCCAATAGTGTTGGGAATTAAGGTGTCTCAACCTTGGTAATTCTCTACATTTGTAATGTTCGTATTTATTATTCAATTGCCTATGTTGTAAATAATTGGAAATTCCACTTTGTCATATTGTGGGATGTGGCACGGTGATGTGTCAATCCTACATGGATTATGACAACTTGTTATTTTGTCCTCACATGAGGAGATAGGCATCCCACTTAGTGGTAGGAATATTTTTCCATGTGTCAGCATCTTCTATGTTGTGTAAGGAATGTTTGACCGAAACAGTTATGACAGATTCCTATGACGAGTCTATCACATGTAAGAGTCGAGAATAGAAGGTTGTAAGATAGGTAATGACATGTGTCATGAAGCATCTTTGAATGAGGCATATTTGGGTGCCCCAAGGTGCAATATGATGTGTTGTAATAGAATATGCTATTTTCAGCATGTGTATGACAGATTCTCTTACAGCTGTAAGTTGTAACTGCTATGACAGATTTTATGACGGTCGTAAGTGTCGTAAGAGCATCTGTCATAGCCCATTTTGGAAATAGCTGACCTCTTTGGGATGGGAGCTATGGACAAGTGTTAAAAACATTCTACAATGTTGACCAAGTGTCCCTAGGTGTGGGTTTTGGTCCAAGATGCCATATTGGACGCCCATTCCAAGAAAGGTCTGAAATTGCCTTGTATGTTCTATTTAAACAGGTGCTTGGAGATGGAGTTTGTATCACATGTTTACAGGTACTGTTATGCTACCAGATTGACTCTATACATGAGTGTCAAAGACCTTTGAAGCTTGCATTGCAAGTGTATTGTAAATATTCTTTCAAAATTGTTAATACATTGTATAAGTTTCTGAGTGTGGGGTTTTTCACCCGATAAGGATTTTCCCCACTGTAAATCTTTGTCTCTCTTCTTCTGTCTTCTTTCTGCCTCTTGTGTTTTGCTGCTATATCTCATGTTAACGGTTTTACATCACTGTAATAGTTAGGATAAATTTGAATTTGCATAGCTCTCTCCTCAATAGATTAGTGTAGGAAGCGTTTCCGCACACCTAGCTTCCTTTCAGTTGGTATCAGAGCTTGATCACCTTTGGTCCTAGTTGTTGGGTAGGGGTTTTTTGAGCTAATCTTAGGTTGAGTGGGAGTATGTACAAAGAATTCTATATCTTATTGTAGCAAGGAGATGGCAAGCACATCAGGAAGGTTTGAAGTAGAGAGTTTAACGACAATAATTTCGAGCTGTGGAAGCTCAAGATGGAAGACATGTTAGTTGACCGAGACCTTTGGGAAAGTGTGAACAGAACTTAACCAGCTACAATGACTCAAGATGAGTGGGATCTCAAGGATTGGAAGGCTAAGGGTCTCATAAGACTTAGTCTTGCTAATTCTGTGTTGTTAAATGTCCATGAGGAGGCTACTGCAAAACTCCTTTGGAAGAAGTTGGGGGATGTGTATCAAGCCAAATCCCTTGTCAATAAACTTTTCTTGAGAAAGAAGTTGTATTCTCTTTGAATGGAGGATGGAGGATCCATGGCTGAGCATATGAATGCCTTTAACATGTTGGTTGCACAATTGACATCTATCAGTGTAAAGATGGAGGAGGAGGATTGGTGTATGACCCTGCTTTGTTCTCTACCAGACTCATGGGATCATCTTGTCATGGCAATTGGAAGCACTACATCCACATTCAAAATGGAAGAGGTGGTTTCTTTGTTGTTATCTGAAGAGATGCAGAGAAAGTCTTTTGAGGCAGCCAAAGAAGCCCTTGCAGTTCATGGAAGACCCAAGGAGAAAGGGAAGAAGAAGGACAAGAAAGCTGAGAAGGGTAGATCCAAATCCCGTGGGAGATCCAAATCTCCTAGAAAGTCCAAGGCTCTTTGTTGGAACTGTGGAAAGACCGGGCATTTCCAAAAGGAATGCAAAGAGGAGAAGAAGAAAAAGAAGAAAGCTCCTGATTCAGATTCTGACAAATCACAAGATGACAGTGATGCCTTCATCGCAGCTCTGGCAACCCATGCATCTGATGATGTGTGGCTAATCAA
Organism: Cunninghamia lanceolata; assembly: GCA_027924645.1. Lineage (NCBI taxonomy): Eukaryota > Viridiplantae > Streptophyta > Pinopsida > Cupressales > Cupressaceae > Cunninghamia > Cunninghamia lanceolata. Next base: position 4,762,179 of record BSBN01001032.1, on the reverse strand, counting down.
CTTTGGTGAATCATTCCACATGACCTTGCATCAAGACTGGTTCACTAAGTATGAGGAGTTCAATGGTGGAAAGGTGTATCTGGGTGACGACTCTCATCTGAAGATCATTGGCCATGGAAGAGTCTCTATGTGATTCCCTGATGGTTGAGTAAAGGGAATCTTTGGAGTTATGCAGATCCCAGGCTTAGCATGGAACTTGCTTTCTGTAAGTAGTTTGAATGATGCAGGTGTGCAGGTTGTCTTTTTGAAAGAAGGATGCAAGATGACTAGAGGATCTATGGCGCTTGCTAAGGGTACTCAAAGAGGTACTCTGTTTCAGCTGGAAGCATGCCTTGCACAATGCAATAGTTCTTCTGACTCAAGGAAGAGGGCAGAAGTCACTTCATCCCCACCATCTGAACGAGTAGTGAAGAAATTTGTTGTTTCTAGTCTTGATGGTTTTAATCGTGCATTGGAAGTTAAACTTCCTGCAAAAAAGACAATGTTATGGCATAAGAGATTTGGCCACATTGGTGAGAAGGGTCTACGTACCCTAAAAAATAAGAACCTCATTGAGGGGTTTGATGATTGTAATCTTGAGTTCAACTTTTGCAAACATTACATTTATGGAAAGCAAAATTGTGTTCAGTTTTACTCGAGTTCTCATAAGTCTTCTGGTGTGTTGGACCTCATTCATTCTGATATGTTTGGTCCTGTTAATGTTCCTTTGTTATCAAAATCTATATACTTTGTATCTTTATAGATGATTCCAGTAGAAGGACATGGATTTATTTTCTCAAAAGCAAATCAGAAGTCTATAGCAAGTTTAAGGAGTTCAAAGCCTTCGCTGAAAATCAAACTGGTAAAAAGATTAAATGTTTGAGAACTGACAATGGTGGTGAGTTCTGTTCTACAGAATTCAATAAGTATTGCAAGGAACTTGGTATTGAAAGACATAAGACAACTCCATACACACTGCAGCAAAATGGAGTTGCAGAGAGGATGAATAGGACATTGATGGAGAAGGCTAGGAGTATACTTAGTGGAGCTAGTCTAGAACAAAAGTTTTGGGCTGAAGCTATTGCCACTGCTTGCTATCTGGTAAACAGATCTCCTACATCAACTCTTGTTAGAAAGACACCCATGGAGGTGTGGTCTGGTAGAAAGCCTTCAGTAAAGCATCTTCATGTTTTTGGTTGTGAGGCATATGCACATGTGTACTAGGGAGAAGTGGTCAAAGTTGGAGAACAAAGCTATTAAGTGTATCTTCATCAGCTATGGTGTTGGTGTGAAAGGATACAAGCTTTGGGACCTCATGGCTGAAAAAGTGTTGTATAGCAAAAGTGTCATCTTCAGAGAGCTTAAACCTTCTTCCACTATTTTGCAACCAGAAGAAAGAGAAAAGAAAGAGGATGTTGTTTAGTTTCCTCTCACCCTTGAGAAGATTGAACAAAAAGACAATGTTGGACTTGATGATGAGGAGAGCTCTAGAAGCTTTGAAATCTTAGAAGAAGAAGCTAAACCTCAACCTTAGCTCTTGAGGAGGTCTACACGGATAAGGAAGCAACCTGAAAGGTATGGTTTTACATTGCTTGATTCTAGTTGTGCTTATGCTTTGCTCACTAATAGTGATGAACCTAGAACTATATCAGAGGCTTTGGATATGAAGGATGTAGGTTCCTGGAAGGAGGCCATGGAGGAAGAAATGGCTTCTTTGGAAAAGAATCAAACTTGGGACTTGGTGCCTTTGCCTCCTGGATGGAAACCCATTGGATGTAAATGGGTGTTCAAGAGGTGCAGATGGCAGTATTAAAAAGTATAAGGCCAGATTGGTTGCGAAGGGGTATTCACAAGTGGAGGGTATAGATTATGGTGAGATCTTCTCTCCCATTGCAAAGCTGACATCCATTCGATTCCTATTGTCTCTCGCAGCAGCTTATGACTTGGAGGTAGAATAGATGGATGTGAAGACAACTTTCCTTCATGGTGACTTGGAGGAGGAAATCTACATGTCACAGCCAGAGCATTACATGGTAAAAGTTGTTAGCTCAGTTTGAAATGAAAGATTAGGGGCAGCCAGGTACATTCTAGGAATGAAAATCAGAAGAGATAGAACCAACAGAAAATTTTGGTTAAGTCAGACTAAGTATGTTAAGACCATGTTGGACAAATTTAGCATGGGAGATTGTAGACCATTGTGTGTTCCCATTTCTTTGGGGACAAAGTTTTCTGTTGAGGATTGTTCAAAATCTCCTAGTGAGGTGGAGGACATGAGTAGAGTACCTTATGCTAGTGATGTTGGTAGTTTGATGTATGCTATGGTCTGCACAAGACCAGACATTACCCAAGCAGTGGGAGTCCTTAGTCAATTTATGGCTAATCCTGGATGGGTTCATTGGGATGCAGTTAAGCGAGTGTTCAGATATCTGAGGGGTACTTCCAAGTATTCCATTTGTTATCATAGTAATGTTTCAGGACCTCCGCATTATGTTGATATTCATGGATTTGTGGATTCAGATTGGGCAGGTGACATTGACAGTAGGAGATCCACCAGTGCTTATGTTTTTACACTGTTTGGTGGTGATATTAGTTGGATGAGTAAGCGACAACCTATTGTTGCTTTGTCCACAATAGAAGCTGAGTATATGGCAGCAACTCATGCTTGTAAGGAAGCCATTTGGCTTAAGAGATTGTGTTCTAATATTGGTGTTGATGCAGGTCAGATCATGATCAATTGTGACAGTCAAAGTGCAATTTGCCTTGCAAAGAATCTAACTTTCCATGCTAGAACCAAGCACATTGATGTTCAGTTTCACTTTGTGAAGGACATGGTTGAGGATGGAAGAGTAAATTTGGAGAAGGTAGATACTTTGAAGAATGTTGTAGATGCATTGATGAAGCCAGTGGGCACAAAGAAGTTTAGATGGTGTTCAGAGTCTATGGGCCTCTCGGCCTATAACGGTTAAATCCTATTTTTCTATTGGCTCTTACAAGGTGTTCGACAAGTGGGAGAATGTTGGGAATTAAGGTGTCTCAACCTTGGTAATTCTCTACATTTTTAATGTTTGTATTTATTATTCAATTGCCTATGTTGTAAATAATTGGAAATTCCACTGTCATATTGTGGGATGTGGCACGGTGATGTGTCAATTCTACATGGATTATGACAACTTGTTATTTTGTCCTCACATGAGGAGATAGGCATCCCACTTAGTGGTAGGAATATTCTGCCATGTGTCAGCATCTTCTATGTTGTGTAAGGAATGTTTGACCGAAATGGTTATGACAGATTCCTATGACGAATCTATGACATGTAAGAGTCAAGAATAGAAGGTTGTAAGACAGGCAACGACATGTGTCATGAAGCATCTTTGAATGAGGCATATTTGGGCACCCTGAGGTGGAATATGATGTGTTGTAAGAGAATATTCTATTTTTAGCATGCGTATGATAGATTCTCTTACAGCTGTAAGTTGTAACTGCTATGAAAGATTCTATGATGGTCGTAAGTGTTGTAAGAGCATCTGTCATAGCCCATTTTGGAAATAGGTGAGCTCTTTGGGATGGGAGCTATGGACAAGTGTGAGAAACATTCTACAATGTTGACCAAGTGTCCCTAGGCATGGGTTTTGGTCCAAGATGCCATATTGGACGCCCATTCTAAGAAAGGTTCAAAATTGCCTTATATGTTCTATTTAAATAGGTGCTTGGAGATGGAGTTTGTATCACAGGTTTATAGGTACTGTTATGCTGCCGGATTGACTCCAGACACGAGTGTTGAAGACCATTGAAGCTTGCATTGCAAGTGTATTGTAAACATTCTTTCAGATTTGTTAATACATTGTGTAGGTTTCTGAGTGTGGGGTTTTTCACCCGATAAGGGTTTTCCCCACCGTAAATCTTTGTCTCTCTTCTGCTGTCTTCTTTCTGGCTCTTGTGTTTTGCTTCTATATCTCATGTTAATGGTTTTACATCACTGTAATAGTTAGGATAAAGTTGAATTTGCATAGCTCTCTCCTCAATACATTAGTGTAGGAAGTGTTTCCGCACACCTAGCTTCCTTTCAAACAGGATCCTCTGATCCAACTCCAAGTGAACAACCCTCTGTCCTTTGTACCCATGAATCATTTTCAGGCTCCTCCTCAAAATCCATATGCTAGAGTGGATAGGTAGAATTCTTATCCAAAACAAGGGGGGATATAACCAAAACCCTCCTGTAATGTCTAATGTGAATTCCCAGCCAAATATTGAAAACCTATACATACCACATCAACCAAATTTTCTAAACCCCCCAAATCCCCCAATAAATCTGGGTAACTAGGGAGGGCAACCCTTGATAAATCCTTTTGTCGGAAGACCAATGCAATCAGCCAAATATAGGTAGATTGATTTTATTGGTATACTAGGATATCCAAACCCTATTGAGAACATAGTAAGAAATGTTGTACCAAGGTTTGTTGGAAATAATGCAATATCTGGTGAGGATCACCTAAGGCCAGTCATGAATGTGATGAATGATTTTGAGGTTGAATGTGAGGATGTGAAAATAAAATTATTCATTTAGTCCTTGACAGAAGATGCAAGGGAATGGTATAGAAGCCTTCCAGATGCCAGTATTGATTCTTGGATAGATTTTAAGAGAATTTTCACGGAACAATATGGGGATAACATTGACCCACGGTTTGTTGTAAATAAATTTACAAGCATTCAAAAGGGGCTAAATGAGAATGCCCATGATTTTAACGCAAGGTTCTTAAAGGTGAGCAATAAGATTCCTCCTCGTCTAAGACCAAATGAGCCCATGTGCTTGGTAATTTACCAAGATGCATATGATCCCAAGATGGCATATGAATTAAGAAATAGAGAGCCTCAAACTCTCAGGGATGCTTTCAAATCATCTTTGCATATTCAAAATAATAGAAAGGCATCTAGAAATACTTCTAAGAGGGGTGATGTAAGACTCACCCCACAAGATAGACGATAAAGCAGTAAGGTTTCTATTGCTATTGATTATGATAAATTATGGAAGGAGTTCAAAGAGATAAATAAATCTATGATAAGAAATGATAAAAGGATCCCTAGTGATAGGCCTCCTTTTGTAAGATGATATAGGGCACCAAGATTAGCAGATTAACCCTATAACACAAATTGGCGAGATGGGAGGCCACTCTCCTAATGATAGGGGATGTTTGTCTAAACAAACCCCTAGCCCTCTGAGGAAAGAGATACATGCCGTAGATGAAGACCTATGGTGTTTGCTGTGCCAAGCTCCCCACTCTTTTGCTTCATGTGATGTTGCAATATCTATGACTCACAACCTAGTCTCATATGAGGAATACGAGGATAGGGATGATTATGAAGACCATAATGTAAATATGGTTTTTAACCATGAGTGTATTTTTGAAGACTATGCCACTTCTGATAGTGAATGCTCAAAGAGTGAGGTTACAGTCGGAAGGGGAAAGTTGGTTAAGCAATAGCCCATCCCAAGTGCAAGTAGAGATGATAACTGTGTTCTTTAGTTGAATACTAAGGACACCGACATTTGATTAAGAAGGCTCTCTGCTGAGGAAATTAAAACTTTGATTGCTTCCAATATTGCTCAGGTTAAAAGTGATTACAACCTAAGGAGTAAAAAGAACCAAGGAGAAAGTAGTAGGAGGGGAAATGCAGGAAGCATTTTTATAAAAGAAAAATAGCATACCCCAACCCCAAGAGAGAAATGGAATCTATGGGAGGGCCTAAGGAGGCTAGGGTAAAATGCAATCCATATCATAATCCTCTCCCTAAGTCAAAATTACCAGTAGAAAGGGAAAATGCTAAGAAAGTCCCTACTGAACAAAAAATTGGTAAAAATAGAACACCTCAAGCCCCTGCGGCAAATAATGATACAACTTGCTCTTACATAGTGCCCAAATATGTCTTGCCAGACATGGCCCACATATTTAGCTAGATAAGAGTGATAGTTCCATTGTTAGAAATGATGAGGATACCCGAGCATAAGGGTAGAGCTATGGCTGCAATAAATGATGCAGCTCCTAGTACACTTAGGGTGGCTAATGAACATACAAAGCTACCTGAAGAAAAGAAGGTGCCCTCCAAAGATGTTAAGAAATGGAGTACTAAAATACTAGAGGTCTATCTAGGAACCACTTTGCAAAATGTCCTTCTCAAGTAGATCCTTTCTTTGTCACTCTAATGATAAAGGGAAGATTTGTAAAAAAATGTATGATTGACTCAGGTGCCTCTGCAAACATAATGCCATTGGGAGTCATGAAAATCTTAGGCTTGAAATTAACTAAGACTTATGGGAAATGCTTTTCCATGGATTCCTAAGAAGTCCCCATCATTGGAATCAATAAGGATATCAATTTCAGACTTGCAGCTTTTCCCCATAAGGAGTATAAAATGAACATTATTGTGGTGGATATTCCTCCTATGTATGGGATGTTATTGTCAAGAAAATGGGATTCTACTATGGGTGGTAGCATCCAAATGGATTCTTCATATGCTATGATCCCCATGGATGGTGAAGAAGTAAGACTAGATAGAGAAAAGAAATGTCCCCAAATAATAGATGGCATCAATGAGGAAGGTGATCAAGTATACTTCCTGGATGTGGCTATAGACAATTTTAAAATTGAGGGCATTAAGAATGATCAGGATAATTCAGTAGATCATGATCTTGAATCAATTGCTGATAAGGAAGGACTATGGTCTATGCAGTTTGATGGGGCATGCTCCAAGGAAGGCTCTGGAGTAGGAGTATTACTTATTTCTCCTTCAGGCAAAGCATTTAGATCTTCTTTTAGATTTGTTTTTGCATGTACTAATAATGTTTGAGAGTATGAAGCCTTACTTACAAGATTAAAAATGGCCCTTAAGCACGGGGTTAAAAGGCTCAAAGTTCTGGGAGACTCTGAATTGGTAGTCTCATAGATTAGATCCAAGTATGCCTCAAAAAATAAAAGGCTTAGATAATACAGAAATGTAGTTTGGGATTCCATTGAAGAATTTGATGCTTTTGCTATTGGTTGGGTGGAATGGAGTAAGAATGTTATAGCTAATTTCTTGGCTAATATTGCAGTCAAATATGTACTAGATATCACATTAGAAGGAATTTCAAAGGTGGAAATACTAACAAGATGCTCTATTCCTAATAATATTCATCACTGGCATATCTTCAATGATGACCAGGATCTTTACAAATTTATGAACTACATAGATGAATACCATGCACACGAAATTGATTTCTAATAGTTTGTGGAGATAGTGGATGGGAAACAAACTATATTTGGAAATGAGATCATCCAGTTGAAGACTAACAAAATTCCAAGAGGACTGGTGGCTCTAGAAAGAGTCTTTGATGGGAATGACAAGCAGACTTTAAGATCTGCTCTAGTGCACCAAAATGAACTTGAAGAGGTGAACCTGGGAGTTGAAGCCCAGCCAAAGCTGGTCTATGTAGGTAAGTGCCTAAACCCTAAAATCAAGGCAATGTTAATTTCTCTACTCAAGAAGCATAGGAAAGTTTTTGCATGGTCCTATGATGATTTAAAGGCATATAGAGAAGATTTATTCCAGCATGAAATCCCATTAAAACTAGATGTAAAACCTTTTAGGCAGAAGCAAAGGCTTATAAATCCTACCTTGAGACCAAAAATGCAGCAAGAGCTAACCAAATTGAGTGAAGGAGGAATTATCAAACCTATTAGGCATTCCACTTGGGTTTCAAACCTAGTTCCTATTGGGAAAAAGAATGGAGCTATTAGGCTTTGTGTTGAATTTAGAATCTTGAATATAGCATCATTTAAAGACAAGTATCCTTTGCCAAACATGGAGACCATGCTACAAAAGGTAACTCGTTGTGAGATCTTGTCAATGATGGATTGTTTCTCATGGTATAACCAAGTAATGGTTAAAGAATCTGAGCAATATAAAACTGCATTCACTACCCCATGGGGAACATATGTATACATTAGGATGCCCTTTGGGTTGACTAATGTAGGAGCTACATTTCAACGAGCTATGGATGTAGCTTTTTTTGACCTCATAAATTTAATAATGGTGGTATATCAGGATGACCTAACTACATATTCAAAGAAGGAACAAGATCACTACTCGTATTTGGGGAATTTTTTTGAGTGATGCATGAAATTTGGCATTTCTCTGAACCCCAAGAAATGTGTGTTTGGGGTAACAGAAGGAAATCTTTTAGGCCACATAGTGTCTAAGGAAGTAATTAGGATTGATCCAGAGAGGGTTTCTTCTATTAAAAAGATCCCCATACCCAAAAGTATTAAGGGGATTCAGTCTTTCTTTAGACAGGTAAATTTCCTAAGGAGATTTGTTACAAATTTTGTAGAAACCACTAGACCAATATCTAAGATGCTGAAGAAAGGGGAGGATATCCCATGGGATGATGAATCAATAAATGCTTTCAAAAACATAAAGGAGCCATCAAAGAAGCCCCTGTGTTAAAATCCCCTAATTTTTCCAAACCCTTCTAGTTGTTTTCTTTTACCTCTTTCCATACTATAGCAGCTATTTTACTACAAAAAAATAATGAGGGTTATGAGCAACCCATTTCATTTTTTAGTAAATCTTTCCAGGCTGCGGAGTTAAAATATGACATAATCAAAAAATAGGCTTATGCTTTGGTAAAGTCTAAAAATTTTTAGACTGTATCTAGTAGGAGCAAGTATTGTTGCTTATGTCCCAACAACTGGTGTCAAAGATGTCTTTACCTAGAAAGAGGTAACAAGAAGAAGATGCAGATGGATCAACAAGATCCAAGAATTCAATATTGATATTTAGATTACTAAGCTGGTAAGGGGACAAGGATTAGAAAAATTGATGGTTGAGTCAAACTTGGAAGCTAATCAAATAAACAGTGTTTAGATAGAGGAGGTAATTGTTGAGTGTGATATGAAGAACTCATAATGGTATAGAAATGTTGTTCATTATTTGCAAAATGTGTCTTGCCTTGTTGAAATGACTAAAAATAAAAAAAGGACACTGAGGTTACAAGTTGTAAAATATGCAATCATAGAAGGTGAACTTTGGTGGAGAAATCTTGAAAGCATTCTACTCAAGTGTGTAGATAGGAAGCAGGCGTCAGAAGTCTTGAAAGATATGCATCATGTTGTGTGTGGAGGCCACTATATGGCCAAGACAATAGCCCATAAAGTCTTAAGAGCTAGATATTGGTGGCCTACGCTTTTCAAGGATGCTCACCAAATGGTCTGAAGCTATGATGCTTGTAAAAAATTCTCAGGAAAATTGAAATTCTCTCAAAGTCTGCCCCTCGGGCCCCTAATAGTAGAAGCTCCCTTTCAACAATGGGGATTAGATTTTATTGAGGAGATAAGTGAAAAGTCAAGTGGAGGACATAGCTAGATTCTAGTTGCCATTGATTACTTCACCAAATGGGTTGAGGTTGTCCCCACCAAGAGAGAAATAGGTAAATTTGTGATTGAATTTTTAATAAACAATGTCATAACAAGGTTTGGGGTGCCTGTAAAAATAATCTCAGACAATGCAATGTGCTTTAGATCTGAAGAATTTACAAACTTCTATAGCTAGTATGGGATTTCAATTTCTTACTCTTCCCCATACCATCCTTAGGGTAATGGGCAAGCTGAATCAAGCAACAAAAGCTTGATGAATATTATAAAAAGAATTATTGAAAAGAACAAGAAAGCTTGGGATACCAAATTAAGACTTGCTGTCTGGGCTAATAGAGTGACTGTAAAAAGGGCCATTGGGCAAGCCCCATTTGACCTAGTATATGGCTTGGATGCAAGAATGGCCATAAACAACCTACTACATGTTTTCATGTTTATTCAAGAGCGTGATGATGGCATTTCTGATGCAATACAAAATAGGATCAATCAGGTGACTCAGCTGTATGAAACAAGAAGGCTAGCTCAGCTGAGAAACATCAAATTACAGCAGCAGGTCAAAAATCTGCATGACAAGAAAACATCTGAAAGGAAATTTCAGATAGGGGATATGGTATTACTATGGAATGCCAAGTCTCAAGATAAAGGGAAACATGGCAAATTTGATGCCCTTTGGCTTGGACCATATCTAATCAACAATACTCATGAAGAAGACTCTCATTTCTTGCAAAATCTAGTTGGAGAATTACTTGAACTGCCAATGCATGGACAATTCTTGAAATCATACTTTTCATAAGGTATGATTGTCTTCCATGCATATTGTATTTTAGTTTTTAGGTAGTTCCCTACTTTAGTTTGTGTCCTTTAGTTTGTTTTCATTTTTCTTTTTGTACTGTGGTCTGCTCCTCTAGAGTTCTTCTGTGATCTTTCTCTATTCAGGCTGAACATACATCCCTAACTAGAGCCACTAATGGGACCCTACAAAATCTTTCCATGGTTATGATATTTGGCCCAAATCTTGTATTATCATGTTGATCTGGTCTAGGGTTTTTGCATAGTGAAAATACTCTGAATAATACCTCTTAAACCCTAAGCCCTTATGTTCTTTGGTCGATGGTAGCAAAAATCACTTTTGTTATATTCTTAGGTTGATTGCCTATCACCCGTTGCTTAGTTCTTTAGTTGCCTCATTATGTCTTGAGGTACATTTTTTACTGGCACCTTGCCACACAATTTACCGACTCTAGCCCGTGCCCAGTATTTTCTAAAGATGTCAAAATATTTTACATATTAACCCCTTAGTGGTCTCGTGGCCCCTTCTTTCCTAGTAAATGAAGGTTTTTTTAAAAAACATATATTGCCATCTGGCAGGAACTCTTTCAACAACTGTAACAAAGGGGAATGGTGGGTCCTGAATGCTACGTGGAGACTTTTTTAATGGCCTCTGCTGTTTTGTCAGGCTTTAACAAGAGGTCCCACCTAGCATCTGTGAAAAGGCAGAAAAGTGACATTTGGCATCCGCATTATAATTTAAGGTCTAGACGGAGAAAGGCATGCTAGGTTGAGTGCATCTACATCTCTCTGTCATTCCACTCAGTCATTCATTTGTTTGCCCCATTGAACTATGGAATAACAGAAAGTCACCACGTGGTAAGAAATGACATAATTTTGATAGTGTGTCCTTTCTGATAACTGTTAATGAATAATGAGAAGGAACCTCCTGATTGGCCTAATAATTGTCACTTGACATGTCAAGTGGGGTCAAATCTTTAGACAAATCTTGGTCATCTAATTTTTGCCAGTGTTGCATGATCTGATGGCTAATATTCAAAATTTAGAAAATCAATGATTTTGCATATCTAGTTCACGCAAGATAGAGTGATGGTGGACATCAGTAATTTCAACCCTGTAGTACTCTTTATAACTCACCCTAGTTTTTCTATACTTACCATTTCATACATTTGAAGTATTGAAGCTGGTAATCTCTAGGACATTCTGAGCATCAATCTAGAGTTGGTTGTGCGAAGCAATCTAGTTAGTTGCCTACATCTTTTCTATTGCACTCTGATGTTCCCATTAGGGTTTTCCTTTCCTTTCATTTCTTAAAATCTTCTGAAGTCTGAATTAAAAATCCCTGGACACGGAAAACAAGAAAACCCTTTCCCTTGTTTCATTAGTTAAAATGGCCCCACCTAAAGCCTAGGTTCCCCCCACCTCCCAAAAATGAGCCCTACATAAGGACCTCATAACCCAACTCCCTAGTTCCTATGTGCAGAGGATAAAGGTCAATGGTCCGGGCAGCATAGATGGATTGGCTAATAAGTATCTTGAGTGTAAAGATGTAGAAATCCCTATTTTTGGCTGGTCATTATTTTACCACTTGTGGAGCAAATAGAAATGCTCATTTACCACATACAACTTTGATAATAAGGGATTCAGGTCTTCTCTTTTCTGACCCTTCTCCCTCATCAAAATCAGTACTTGAAAAGGAAAATGAAGACTTAAGGCAACAAATCAATTCTTTTGAAGAAATTTTTGCAAATTCTCTTGAAGGTCAGTAGAAGGACAATTGGTTTATTGTTTCAAGTATTTTAGACATGTTAATGGATAAGATTTCAAGAAAGGTAGTTAATATTCAAAAGTGCTACTCTAATTTGTCATAACTTATTAAGAGAATAGCTAAAGATAAAGGGCAAACAATACATTTGTTCAGTAAATGGATCCCAAGGATTGTTTCTTTATTAGGTATTTACAAAGGATCAAATCATGAAGCTAATGCTCCCAAAGAAATCAAACAAATTTACCTCGAAGCAAAAGAAGTAGGAGAATCACAGGTGTTTATAAATTGCCTTAAGGAGAAGGCATTGAGGTTGGTTCAGAGTTTTGACAATGATGATATTGGAGTGATCCCTACAATTAAGATGGATAATAGTGATATTAAGCCTTGCCAATCTTGGATCCTTCAATTTAGTAATATAATTCCAACCCTTGCTTTCTTTATCTATCAAGATAATAAGGTTGACACTCCCTTGTTTAGAAGAAGTATTAGCAAACTATGGGATTCATGTCAACTTGCAACAGATTTTACAAGGGAGGTTGAATCAATTGTGGCCAAGTACAACAACAAATATGCATCTTGTATGGATAGTCTCATCACCTTTCAATGGCCAACAGAGGTACAATATCAGGGATGGGATGAAAAATATAATAACTTGCCTGACATTTGAAGTTTTGAGTATTTTGAAAGTTTATAAAGATTTATTGTTCATTCCTTTCTCAAATTTAGAATATACTTTGACAGGCCTTTTCTTGTTAGTAAAGGGAACATTCTTATTTCCAAATCTTGATCCTGTTTGTCCTATAGTGGTTTCCTTTTGTCTTCTTGTGAACCATTAGGTTTCCTAGAAAGGAAGGAATCAGAATGTAGAGTATGGACAAAAGTCAACAGAGTTTGTTACACCTTTTTCAAATGCACATTTTGCAAGTGCAACTTATTCTTGTGGATGTACATGTAACAACTTCTTCCCCTATGAAAATATCTTATCATAATCAGTTATCTTTGTTACTGATTGATGTAATTTTGTTAAGTGAAAAAGTGACATCTGTCTCTAGGTCTGAAGCTTGTTTTTCTCCCTTGTTTCTATAAAAGGGAATTCAGGGCCTATTGAAAAGGATCTTGGAGGAATTTTTGTAACACAGTACATAGTCATAATAGAATTTTTTCTACTTCTAGGTGTTTTTTGAGAATAGATTTAATTTTACTTGCAACTATTGGTGTAAACTGTATTAGCTCATCATTTTGAATATATTGTCAAGGTTCAAACTACATTATCTCCTACAGTTGTATCTTTTGCTATATTTTCTGAATAATAAATTGATCAAGTATTAATCTTATTCATCTTCATAGTCTTTCTTGTGCAAGGATGTCTTTTCTGAATGGCGTTTACTCAAAGAGTAAATTGAATTCTTTAAGAAAAATATTGAGTATAGTAGATGTATGCAGGGATAAGTATAATTAGTTTTGTACTGATTTTAAGGTGTGATGGTGTAACACATCTTTACAATATTCTTATATGATTTGGGAATGCATTTTTATACTAAGTTTCATTTGTACTGTAACCCCAGACTTAAGCCCTAGTCTCTTAGGATTATTGTTCTTATTCAATCTCCCTGATCATTCATAAAATCAAAGAATAGTTTTATTTCTGTATTCATGTTAAATGTTTGTTGACTAACATGTTCTTCCTCAAGGAATTATGCTAAAGCTTAGGAATCTAACCCATTACTTTACTCTATCATTAATTCTTCAAGCTATCTAGAAGGAACATATCTATTTTGGAAATAGTGTTTTGAGCAAGTATTTGGGAACCTCCCATTTGAATAAACACTATTTTTAGAAAAGGAACACCCTCCTTGGTCTTGTAGAACCTAAAGTGTAGAGGAAAATGATTGAAACCCCATTTCATGTTTGTTGGCCAATCCCTTTAGACAGATCAATTATTAGAAATGGCTATTTTATAAATTTGTTTTCTTGAGATCAAGTTGGGAATTTAAAACAACCAACAAGGTCAATGATTGATGTCTTGTGAAATAGAGCAACCAGGGCATGCATGTAGGGTGAGATTTAAATCCTTAATAACACCTATTGTCTTAACAACGGTTCCATCTAATTGCACTACCCCCTTATTCATAGGTTCATATTCTATGCATAATTTATTAGCTATGTTTTTGGGCATAAAACAAGTACCTGGCCCAAAATCTATCCTACAATTATGCAATAATTTATCACCATTGATTAGGGAAACATAGAATGGATGGGATTTACTGTTTTTGCTTGTGCTTGGTTCCTTCTTGGGTTGGCACAAGTTTACTGGGGTCGTTGTCTTTTCTTTTGTTGTCTCTAGAGCAGGCTGACTAAAGCTTGTTAGGGCTTCCTGAAGTAATTCTCTCTGAGCTAGGATTAACAGGGCATCCCACATAGTGACATGAATCATGTTAGTCTTCTTCATTTGATCTACTATGCTGAAGGGAATTTGACTAACCTTCTGGGATACCTTTGTGACCACAATGCCAACTTTTGACTATTGATTGGTCTAGGGCTGCTAGTCTGGCACTGAATTTGTCTTACAAATAGTCTAATCTATTTGTTTTGAAGGAGTCTTGGCTTCTACTCCTTTAATTTGGGATGTCTAGGAGGAAGATGCCTAACCAGGTGTAGGTACTGATGCATCCTTAGTGGCTCTTCTTTTGGCCCTTGTGGTGTGTGCTATTGGGCTTGCACCTTGATTAACACCATAGAAGTCATCCTATATCCAATTCATCAAGGTGGAGTTGTTTTGTATTTGTTCTTGCCTTCTCACCATCTCTTGGTTGGAAATGACTTGTTGCTCCAAGGGGATTGATTGGTTTTGCATTGTCAAAGCTTGACTAAACTATCCATTTTGGCACAAAATCTGATCATGGGGCTGATTACATGGATAGCACCAACCACTATCCCAAGCCAAGTTGTTTTGTATGGGCACCAAAGGTCCAGATGTGCTTTCTGCATTAGGATGGACATCATTTAGTGGTTTGATATAACTAGGCTAGTTTTCCCTCTACACATTCCCCTGATATGGTGGCCTATTTTGCTAATAATTCTAATTGAATGGTTGATATGGCCTATTAGGTTGGACATTATGTCTTTTTAGTGCCACCAACTCATTTCTCAAAGTTCTTATTATAGCATCCCTCTCCTCTAACTGCTCAAATGAAGGTGAAATTAGAGGAGTAGCAGGGTTGACTGTTGTAGGGATTGGGGCGACATTAGGCTGAATGACAGGGGCCTCTAGAAATAAAGGCATTGGTGGCCTTGGAGTAATCTTCCCAGCCTGAATCAAGTAATTTCCTACCCTTATGGCTATGTCATATGCATCTGGTAGCATAGTCCCTCCCATAGATTGAATCATGACAACAATGTCAGGATTCAGAGATCTCAAATAATAAATGAATGTAGTTATTGGGGAGGGTTTCACCAATAATGGGATTCTGTCCCATGTCTTCTAGAATATGTAGCTAAAGTCCACCATATATTCATGGGGGGCTCTCTTGATTGTATCTAGTTTCTCCATTAGCAACAAGTGGTTGCTCTTGTCCTTGCAATGTTGGCACGATCTTGTCCCCAAGTCATCCCAATTATGGATGGAATTGGCTAGGAGAACCCTATACCATTGAAGGGATTTCCCCTTGAAGGAAGAAACCAATAGTCTCACAACCACATTGTCTACAATGACATTGTGGATAGAGCATACATTGGCAATGTCTTGGATATGTTCAATAGGGGTGGTGGAATTTTCACCAATAAAAAATGGTCTAGCCTTTAAGGCTAAGGTAGTGATATCGTCATATTGGGCTAGGTCCAGAGTGCTACCCCCATTAAATGTGATAAAAGGAACATTCCTTTCCATGTTGGGGATATTCAGGTTAATTCTGGGTATGCGTAGGGTTCTTCTTCAGTATTGAAATCTAACTTGGAATCTAGCTAGAGGGAGGGTAGACTAGGCTCTTGAAGGAGATGGAACTATACTCCTATTTTCCCCTATAGGGGACCTAGATAGTCTACTTCCTCTTCTTGATTTAGTAAATGATAGTTCTATGAATTGAGAATTACCACTAGAAGAAGACTGGGTCTGCACTCTAGTCATGAAATGTTGAGTTGATGTGGATACTAGACCAACAAAGTTTCCAGGTGCTTGTTAAATGCTTCCATAACAGCAAATAAACTAAGAAGAGCACCAAAATTTCTCATTTTAGCTCTTACTTAGAGCAGAGAGTCCCACCAGGTGTACTAGAAATTATTGTCAAGTGAAATTGCATCCTACTTGAAGCATGTTCAAGCATTCCAATGACACAATGGGACTGATCTCAAGGTGTGGAACCTTGCAAATGAGATTAGACCTCTAGAGAAGGTCGGTTCCTCTTTCTAAGCTTAAGGCTCAGAGAATTAAACTAAACTACACTAATGATCACCAGGGAAAAGGGAAAGAGGGAAATTGAAATTAAAAAGAGAGGTTATACACCAAGATTTAGGGTGTTTAGCTACAACTGACATAATACAACAATAACCTTAAATACTGAAAGAGACACACACAGACTTACAGTTTTAATAGAGGCTCGAATTAAAAAACTATAACTAATAGAGGGACCATTTTATCCATAGAATGAGTTACATATTTCAAGTAAACACAAAGCAAAATCATAAGAGAGGCAAAAAATCAATGACTATATTGATCATGAAGCCTAAATAGCCATTACAAAAGAAAGATACTTTGTTACAGAGAGATAGACACAAAATAACCATCTACATTCATTGGTGAACCACTATTAGAGACATCAAAGGCTCATTTTTTAGCACAATACATTAGATCCAACTGGTTCTTGCAAATGCATTACAAGTTCTATGATAACAAACTACCCAACTAGAATTATAGAACAGAAGAACATCTACCCAACCCAAAATACATCTCTTACACATGCATATATAGCTTTTACAATTGTACTGTAGTAGTCATGGATGTGGAAAGAGAAGTCAACAAGAAAGAACATCACCCATACTGCAATAACTTCATTCTATGTCCTTGGAGCATGCCCACATGACTCTTCCCATGAAATCCACTAAAATAGGAGGTCCGCCCATGCCATGAGTACAAGAAATTTAATGTAAAGGAGCTATAGTAGTATGGGAAAGTGAGGAATCCATCTTCTACAAGAAATTGGACTTTGGAGAAGCATTAATGGCAACTAGGAGAGTCTTTGATCATTCACGTCATGTTTTGAAGAGTAGAAAATGCTTCTAGAAGGCAAAAGTGTCTAGCTCTGACATATCAGACTTCCTCCGATCAGTCTTCCACTAACCAGGCCTAGAAAGGTGAAAGAGGAAACCCTAGCCTCCGAAGTATGAGAGAAGAGAAATCATCGACATTTATTTTCATGACCATTGATAACAAAACAACTAGATATTCATATTTACAATTTCAAATTTATATTTCAGTGTTCAGTCAATTTTGGATTTCAATCTTCGATGGTTGATATTGAATGTTGAATGGACAATGTCATAGATTTCATTGTTATTGGAATTTAAGATCTTTTAATGATGATGAACATGAGATTTTCATAGTCCGTGAGATAGAGTAGCAAAGCTTCCAGAAAAACTATGTACATTTAATTTTCATGAGATTCTCTCCATCTCATAAATGTATGAAGCTTGGAGAAACATGGCTTACATGTCCCTATTTATTTGTAGTTCATCTAATTGTGTATAAGGCTGGTACCAGGTGGAAGCAAATCGAGATAAACACCATTCTTTAGAATATTTGGATGAATGGCTTGCAACATTTTGTTCTTATCAGCACCATCTTGAAAGTTTTTTTCAAAAACCTCCCCACACCATTCTTAGAAATTCATTTTCTGTTCTATCCAACATAAATGATAACCTAGATGTACTTCATTTTCTCACCAATTTGTGAAATCTTGAAGATAAAATGGAAACTAGGTGCTTTCAAATTAGAATGGATAGTGTGTTGTTGTAAAGTCCAAACTTCAGAGCAATTCAATAGGCTAATAGTTTGAAATTGATATATTGGAGTAATATGAAAACCTATCCTCCATCTAATGCTCCATTATCAAGAATCAATGGAATTGCTTTGCTCTTAATCCATTTCCTTAGCTCTTGTCAAAGTATGTGTATTGGTCATCCTAGAATTTGACGCCTTTGAAGTTGTATAAGATAAAGTGGGAAAAACACTTGTTTACATTATTCATAAAACAAAGCCACCCTCTTTTCTCTTGGGGATATCATGTGATTTAAAAGTCCCCTCCTAGAACCAATTGGCAATCCTCAACAAAATGTTTTAATTTTGTCATATTATTTGATTTATAGCATTGGGCAGCCTTGAGGTATAATCAAACATTTGATTTGTGAGCTAAACACTCAAGGTTTGATTTGGGTAGTGAACTGTTTGACAGAATGCATCAAAGAAATGTGGTCTCATAGAATGCCATGATTGCAGGATATGCACAAAATGAATTTTTTAAAAAGGCTTCAGAAACTTTGAAGCAAATGCAATTGTGTCATGCCCCCTCTAGTATACTTAATTAATATTACTATTATTATTATTATTAAATAATAGTGCTTTTCATTGCTACAATACATATACTAAACAAATATTAAATTTTATATATAATAAATAAAATAAATAAATATGAGATATAAATTATAAAATTTAAAATAAGCCAATTTCAAATTAGGCGTCAAGATTTGGGCCCTTGGGTCCAATCCAAAGCAGGCATAAAGAAGATTTTTGGATTCTTTTTGAGGCATCAGATTTTTAGCATTTTTCATTGTGAGTTCAAATTTTTGATCTGTTGTCAAGGATGAAAATCCTTGGTTGCCTGCGAATCAGGAGGACACAATCCCTCTTGGCACGTTGTCTTTAAGAGGTCAGGATGAAACCCCTCGCCTCTTGTCGAGCAATTAATGCAAGTAAGCTGACTTGATAATTGGTGCACTTTCAGGTTTGAAGTGATATTTTTGGGAGTAAAATTTAGGAGTGATATCATTGCCATCTGTAGTTATAATTCCTCTCGACTACTATAGGACTATCATTTAGGAGGGTGTTATATGAAGTCGCCCATCATCACAGTACAGTTTCTAGATCTGGGTCACCAGAGGTTCATACAACAACCAAGTCAATAGACCAGTATGCCATTTGTTATTTAACCGTGTTTGGGCCAGAGCACCACATACATGGGTCTGGCCACTACACGCTGGACAAGGCCATATTTGGTGACATCATGGATGTCTATCTACTCCAATTCAACTGTAATTGCTTCAAGTGTAACAATAGTCTTTGGCAGAATTAGTAGACAATGGCAGCTTTTAGTCAAGTGGAAATATAGGTAGACACAAAAATCTCCTACAGATATCCAACTTTATGCTAATAAGACAAGGCATTCCAACTCTGTTGGTTTTCACATTCATTAAAAAAATTGATCATATATTGTTGATTTTGGTAGCTAGGTCGGACCCCTCCTAGGGCCTAACCTAGTCATAAAATGTTGAATGGCCTTTCGACCTTGGCATTTTGAGAATCTCAGCTGTGTCATCCAATTTGAGGTAGGCCCTATTTGGGTGAATTGATTATGTGTAACTTGTAATTGCAAATAAGTCAAGACCTATTCAATGTAACTTGTAAATAATTATTTGAATTATTGTAACTTGGCACCAAATTGCATAAGGCTGACCAAGGTTATTAGTTGTGTGATCTCCTATAAATGTAAAGTGACTTGTAGTCACAAATCAATGAAGTCATAACATCTATCTCTGCTATGAGTGAACTATCCATCAGCAATCTGCATTAAGACAACTAATATTCATCAGCAATCTTTAGCGAACTTGTTACTTGGTGAAGTGAATTTGATCTAGCATGAGCGAAGCTATTTTAGGCTAACTGAATGTAACCCTAGGTCTACTAAAGATTATCTAAGGCTGTCAAACCTCTGTGTTTACTATGCAATCACTCTTATGTGCAAGCGAGCTTCATTTTGGACATCATAATCAGTTTGAATCAGAATTAAGGTTCAGATAAGTTGTGTTTTGGTGCCTATGTTTTGTGCCCTAGCTAGGTGAAGTTGTAATCTGTTTCTGCTCTTAATCTAAATCGGATATGAGATTTTCTTGTTGGGTTTTTCACCTCCAAGAGGGAGGTTTTCCCAGGGTATCATTGTGTTATGTGTACATTTGTATTCTTTGGAAGGAAGAAGAATCTAACCTTCATCTCCACAACACTTAGCTGATTTGAGGGATTGGTGGATATCGGGCCACAGGCCTTCACCCTTATTGCTTCCCAGAGAAAGAAGAAGAGAGAAAGTCTGAGCACTACAAGTTTGAAGACTTAGTCAGTTTTACAAAGGTTTGGTAGAGCTTGAGGTTCGGGCCTTTGGCCTTCCTCCTTCTAAAGAAAAGGAAGAGGGAAGAAGAAAAGACCAAAGTTTGACTCCTCAAAACACTTAGAAATATTTTAAAGGAAAAGTAGAACTAGGACCTTGGGCCCTCCTTCTTGGGTTTGTCCTTTGTCCATGTGGTAGCCTCCCACACTTCTATGATTGTGAGATAAATCTGCAGATGAGGGCCCATGGAATGACAAAAACACTTCAAATTGTGCCACATGTCCTCTTCCCACGACTCTGTAAGCCCATTGTGGGTCCCTCTAAAAGGCTATGCAGAATAGCAGAATTCCTTAGAATTTCCATGAGTGCCACGTGTCTCATCGAGAGTCGACCATTGGGCCTTCCACCTTACAACTTTTATGAAGAAGATAGAAGGCAAGAAGCCTAAACTCTAACCTCTAACACACATAGAACATTTACTTGTTGGGCTTCGGCAAGTGGACCTCCAACCTTCGACCTTCCAAAAGAGAATGCGGAAGAGAAGACTCTTGACCTTCAAAGATCAAAACACTTAGCCAAATTTGTAAAGGGATGAAGCAGAGTTCAGAGATGACTAGGATGGCATGATGAAGGGGAGAACTCCAAACTCTAAAACTTTGAAAATGCAAAAAACACAAGGAAAACTTAAGATTTTTTGGGACTTAGTCAATTTAGGATGGTTTTCTCTTGCATTTCAAAAGGGTGAAAACACTAGGATTGCATGGATCTTTAGACTATTTGGCCAAAAGGAAAAATAGGATAAGAGGAACTACACATAATATGATGACTATCAATATACCTCATACCCCACCACTTGGAGTGAAAAACACAAGTCCTATGTCTCAACCACTAAGCTCCTTGGTCATAAATCCATTTCCTTCTACATCTCATACCATGGGTATTCCAAATCCATTTGTCACATCATCATCTCAGACTATTCCACCATTAACCAATACCATATCCATGGGTCAAAACACAATGAGTTCAAATACATAAAAAAGGATGTGAAGGATACATGTAATTGCTCCAAAAACACAATCCCAAAGGACCAATTCTATACCAAACACAAATATGAACTTTGGGTCTAATCAAAGTAGTGACTCGTCTAATCAAAACATCAATCTATCTTATTAAAACATCAATCTATCCCAACAAAACAGCAATTCAAGTTCATTGCAACAACAGATTAATCCAAATCCTCATTTCTAGAAAGCAAATTCAAACCCATTTCAATATCAATCTAGTACAGACATCCCATTCTCATTTCATTCTCAACACACCAACCAAAATCTACCTTCACCAAACATCAATTCAAATACTGCATTTAGACCAAACTTTCAAAACTAAAACCCATCTTCATCACACAATCACTTTAACTCATTTAATGTTGAATACTAAAGACAACTAAGAGGGTGGGGGGTGAATCAGTTGTATCAAAAAATTTAAACCCTCATAAACCTTTAGATCCACATTAGCTTGATTAACCCTTAAATTATGTAATGATGATTAAGCATGAAAAACAAATCACAAAAGCTAAATCACAATCACATCAAACACAAGACAACACTAGATTTTTATGTGGAAAACCCTAAAAGGGAAAAACCATGATGAGGATAAGCTCACAATATATAGTAGTATCAATATCAAATTACAAGAGGCTCACTTCCCAAGAGAGAAAATGCTCATCGCAGGTGGACTCACTATCCAAGTGGACTCACTATCCAAGTGGACTCACTGCCCATTGAGAAAAAGATAGAAGAAGAAGAGGCTCACTGCCAAGAGTGAACTGATATAATTACATCTAACACATGCATGGGTTCAGTTCCAGTGAAGCACAACAAACATCACCTTTGCATCTATACAAAAATATAGTAGACACCTTCTGGTCAGTACATCTAGTCACCTAACACTTGAAAGCTCTTACTACCTTTTATCACACTCACATCCCACCCATCATCCTTCATGTGCGCAGGATACATGAATCCTTGAACCTTATTTATACCATCATTAACCTTGAAACAATCTTCAAAATTGACAACACAATCATCAATCCTTGAAACAATCTCCAAGGTTGGCAAACACACAATATTTGAATTAGGTATGGACCTAAACATTCCATGGTACAAATGAATGAAGGAAAACCACTTTACACCTTAGCTCAGACCTAAATCCATCCAAGCATGTTACAAAACACTCACATAATCATCAAATCAACTCTGCTAACATTCAAGGTCAGCCAAACAGTGTTCACATAAGGAATTCTTGATCACATGCTTTCACGATCACAACTATAACTTGTGGACCTTACACAAGGCATAAACACAATCTAGAAACATCCACGAACATCTTGGAGTCACCTATAAACCAAGAAATTTAGCCACAACAACTTTCACTTGAACACAACAACTTTCACCTGAACACAACAACACTGTCAAACTCTGTCACACAATAGATTGCTTTTCAGAGCACCAAATCACAAACCTCTTAGATGGAAGGTAGGTAAGATCCTTATGAACACATATCTAGAACCATAGCACCTGAACCCTTTCTACAGAGGAATGCGGAGTAAAATACTTTCTCTTAAACACACTGCAACCACTGTTAGACATTGACTCCAAACTGGTGAATGCAACTTTCACTGTACAACAATCTAGAGCACCAAATTCTAGATTTAGCACCTTAAAACACTTCTCCACAACATATCTAAACCAAAAACATAGATATTCAATCCATAAGAAATGCGGAGTAAAAAATTAAATAGTATTCTGTAAGCCAGAAGACACCTTCAACACATTGTTTCCAATATTAATCTTATTTTCTCAAAAGCACTTGGAGACCTAGCAATAGGAACAATCTACTAACATCATCAGCACCTCTAAAAGGAATTCAAATCACTTTAACACAACAACTCAATCAAAACAACAATAGTAACATCAGAAGACATAGTTGACACTAATGACAACACAAACATGTTGACATCAATGACAACACCAATTAGCACATACTTGCAACATTTAACACAAACACCAACCCTTCCACTTTGAGTATTGGAATTCAAAACACATCTACTTCAAACATCAGTCATCAATACCACAACACACTAGCAAATGCCGTAGACACATCATTATCCTCCATGGAAGTTTTAGCACAACAAATGCACACATTGCAACAACAAATTTCTAACATGCAAGTATCTAGGACAAAGAAGACTTACTCTATGGAAATTTTGAGGGATGGGACAAAGAAGACTTACAGAAATTTTTCCCAGAAGACTTGCAAGTATATATATGACTCCCTTTCCTCAAAATTATAATGTTCCAAACTTTAACAAATATAAACGAAAGGGAAGTCCAATAGAACATGTGCTAGAGTTTCATACTGCTTGTTTAGAACTTGCATTTGACCATACATATCTAATGAGGTTGTTCCCATGAAGTCTCTCAGGACAAGCACTTGAGTGGTTTGCACATATACCTTCTAGGATAAGGATATGGAATGAATTAGCTGAAAATTCATAGCACATTTCTCTTATAATATTGAGAGTGACATGACTGTTGCAACCTTGTGTCACACAAAACAAGATGATGGAGAATCATATATCTCTTTCTCCTAAAGATGGAGGAGCATGGCTAGTAAGTGCTCATGTCACATACCAGAGAACCAGTTGGTCCATATCTTTATTGAAAATCTAAATACCGAATTGATACACCAACTTCAAATTCATTGTTGTACCACCTTTACAGATGTTGTTGAGAAAGGAGTAACCATTGAGAAAGTAGTTATCATGAGAGGATTGGTCAAAATTTTCAATAAGAACCAAAAAAACCAAAACACTTCCAATGACAAGAGAAAAGTTTGGTCTAGAAACAAAGATGTCACGATTGATGGGGTAGTTGATGCAAAATCGATAAACAAAGTTAGCCCCACCATTACTCTCAAAGGACCGACCATATCAAACAATCCACCCCTTAATCATGAACAAACAACTAATGTGGTTCAAAATTATCAACAACGAGGTCCTCCAAGAAATAATCATCCAAAATGAAATTATACTCCCTTCAAGGAATCCATTGAACCAGTTTTGAAGAAACTATTACAGCCAAACATCATCCAACTTACAAAAATTAGACACTATGACCTAGGGCCTTTCAAACCGTCTTGGTGGAATGATAACGATTTTTGTGAATACCATCAAATCAAAGGACATAAGACATCTTCTTGTTACAAATTGAAGAACATAATTTAGGACCTCATTGAACAAGGTCATATATCAGTAGATAATCCACAAGGGTCCTCAAATAATGATTACACCATCTTCAAGAATCCCTTACAAGATCATGGGTTGGCAAAAGCCTCCATTTTAGGGACAAATACAAATGACCAATCTAGTTATATCCATGTTTCCTATGAGTATAACATTAATAATATCTGAGCATTCGACAATAATGTATCCATGATTACTATCAAAGCCAATCCAAAATGTGTTGTTACAACCTAAAGATCCAAGGTGACCTTACAAGGGGCTCCTTCTAGTCCCCAACCAAAAGCTCAATATAATCTCTTAGATCATTTAGGGAAGACTCCCGCACAGATATCCATCCTTGAGTTTCTTCGCATATCCCCTGAACACAAAGCCATTTTGGACAAATCCTTACAAGAATCATTTGTTCCCACAGACCTTAATGTTAGTCAATTTCAGGCCATGGTGGGATACTTAGTTACCACCCATCATGTCACATTCACTGAACGTGACCTTCCTTCATAGAGACCTAATCATAATGACCCATTACACCTTGAGTTATTCTTTAATAAACATAAGATCAGACAAGTTTTGGTAGATGGTGGAGCAGGTCTCAACATATGTACCTTAAAATTGGTCATCGCATTGGGATTCTCTGAGGCTTGTATAGATACGTCTAAGAAAATTGTTATAATGGCTTATGATGATCCAGAGTGTTCTTTCAGGGGTGTGATCTCACTTTCGGTAAGAGTTGGATCCATTGTTCTAGATACTATATTCCAAGTCTTGGATCTAGACCTCCCATACAATCTCATCCTTGGTCGTCCATGGATTCATACCATGAAGGCTATTTCATCCAAATACCATCAATGCCTTAAATTTCCCTATAATGGTACCAAAATCATAATAACCAGTGATCTCGATCCCTTTCAATATTGTAGCAACCTAAGAGGAACACCTAAACACCAAGTGCCTATTAACAGGGAGGTTTCACCTTCCACTTCATCCCATTACATTGATCCTTCCTTGCTATCCAAATCTTCCACTGCATTCATTCCCTCCTCCAAACCTAAGGTCCAGATCCATGACACAAGGTGTGGGTAACATAACATAGAGACTTCCTATTGCATTGGCAAGCTACCTATGTCACCAAAATCCCATGGAAAACCATGTCCTATCAAGAAGGAGCCTAAAGTCACTATTTGTGCCGCCCCCACCACTTTTGCCAAGCGGGGTGAATTGAGCAAAGAAACCATATATGAGGACATTTCTATATGGATCTATAAGGATGAAGAAGAACTTGAACCAATGCAATTACCAATTGAACAATATGGAAAAGGTTTCAAATTCATGAAGCAAAAAGGTTATGATGGACATAGTGGACTTGGCCTGCACAAGAATGGAAGGACAAAACCTTTACAATTGAGTAAGCTACCAAGGAATAAAGGGTTAGGGGATACACCATTAAAAGTGAATGCTCCTAGTACTAATTTACTATTAGGTGAAGATGCTAACATTTCTAAAGACATCGAGACATCTAAAGAAAATGCCAAGACCAATCCCCTTGAAATCAAACAAACCGATGGCCTTGCATGGATTGATATCTTTTGGGACCCTGACGACACTTCAATATTTACCATATCTTCCCTATCCTTGAGTTATACAAATACTGTTGATGATCTACCCCTAGTTTACCCACAATTGATATATTGGGACCAACAAGGACCTCTGAGCTTAGACATATTCAAAAATGATGAAGCAGTCACCAAGTTTATGGGAATTAGAGAAGGAATACCTAGTGGAGATCATAAGGTTGGATTCATCATAGATATTGATAGTACAACATACTTTGGGGAGTCCACTCTGCCCTCTAGTCATAAAAATTAAAATTAAGAAAAAAAAAGATAGGTCCCTAGGTGAAAACTGAAAGGTGCCTTTAGACCATGAAAAAGTAAAAAGAAAGGTCCATGGGTGAAAACCTCCCAGAGGTGCCTAAGGATGGAGGGTTGGATGTGGTCCCTACAACTCAAGAGAGATCACCATTTCTAGTAGAGAAGTCAGTGGAAGTAAACATTGGCATCGACGATAGTCCTAGAATTGTTCACTTCATAACATCCTTGATAGAAACTAAAAAACTAGAATTTATGGCTTTCTTTTCCGCAAGACAAATTAACTTTGCTTGGTCATATGCTGATGTGCTTGGGTTAGATCCTGAGTTAGTTTTGCATCATTTTCCATTATTTCCAAATGTAAAATTAGTTAAACAAAAGTTGAGAAAGATGCACCCCCAGATCACACTTTTAGTGAAGGCAGAGTTGAAGAAGTTATTAGATGTTGGTTTTATTCAACCTATAGACTATACAAAATGGATTTCCAATCTTGTACATGTAACTAAACAAACTGGAGGAATCAAAATTTGTATAGATTTTAGAGACTTAAAGAAATCTTGTCCTAATGATGACTTCCCATTGCCTAACATTAATATCATAGTAGACCTAACTGCAGGAAATGAAATGCTATCACTCATGGACGGCTTCTCAGGATATAACCAAATCATAATTGCTCCTGAAGATCAACATAGGACAAATTTTACTTGCCCTTGGGGTACCTATTGTTGGAATGTCATGCCCTTTAGCCTTAAAAATGTCAGAGCAACATACCAAAGGGCTATGACCACAATTTTTACATGCATACACTCATGGAAGATTATGTTGATGACTTGTTAAGTAAATCCATTTCAAGAGATAGTCATCTAGAAGTATTAGACAAGGTTTTCACAAGGAAGAATACAAGGTCAGATTAAATCCAAAGAAGTGTGTTTTTGGAGTAACCTCTGGTAAACTATTAGGGTACATTATGTCTCATAGAGGTATTGAAGTTAATCCTACAAATGTGAAAGCTATTATGGATATGCCTCCACTAGAAAATATCAAGCAGTTATGCAATCTTCAAGGAAAGTTACAATTAGTTTGAAGGTTCATATCACTGTTGGCTGATAAGTGTCACCCATTTCAACATTTGCTTTGCAAAGGAGTCCCATTCATATGGTTTGATCATTGTCAGGAAGCCTTTCAATAGATCAAGGATTACCTATTGTCCCCTCTAGTTCTCATGTCACCTATTGATGGTAAACCCCTAATATTATATATATCAACAACCTCATCAGCATTGGGAGCCCTCTTGGCACAAAATGATGAAGGAAAAGAAAGAGCCACCATATATTATATCAATTGAACACTTGTGGGGTATGAATTTAACTATAGTTCTATTGAACAAGCATGCCTTGTGGTGGTCTTTTCCACTCAAAAGCTTCAACACTATATTTTAAACCATCAGAGAAAGCTTGTAAGAAAGATAGATCAATTGAAGTATTTACTTAACAAAGTAGCTCTAACAGGTCGACTAGCGAAATGGGTCATGATCTTGAGTGAGTTTGATATAGAGTATATTGATCAAAAGGAAATGAAAGGACAAGTAATAGTCGATCAACTTGTAGATGATCCAACAATAGTAGATCATCCATTGGTTTCATTTTCCTAATGAGTCAATTTTCATGGTAGAAACTTCAAACACATGGAAACTTTATTTTGATGGATCCTATACAAATCATGGTTCAGGGGCTAGAATTCTCTTTATCACACCTCAAGGAGATACAATACCTAAGTGATTCAGAATAGCGTTCTCTTGCACCAACAACATAGATGAATATGAAGCATTTCTCACTAGACTTTGTATGGCTATTACATGGAAAATAAAAAATCTTCAAGTCTATGGTGATTCACAATTGGTTATCCATCAAGTCAATGATGATTATGATATAAAGGATGAAAATCTCACACCATACAAGTGGATGGTCAATAGTTTCAAGCTATATTTTGATGTCATTATCTTCAGTCAACTTCCAAAGATTTAGAATAAAGTAGCGGATGCATGGCCACCATAGGACCTCTTTTGGATATACCTAACAATGTACCTTAGTATGAGTTCTTGGTGGAACAACTTTTGATCCATGTGTTTGATATCCCAGAATCTGAGCTTGTGTACAAAATTGTTGGTCTTGACTCCCCTTGGTATAGAGATATTTACAACTACCTACATGACCAAATCATCCCCCCTGACTTGTCTTCCCATCAACAAAAAACTTTTGTCTGTCAAGCCTCTAGATATGTCATCATTGGTGATACCCTTTACCGTTGAAGCCTAGATAGTACCCTCCTTAGATGTCTTGATTCTAACAAAGCACAAATGACTTTGCATGAAGTACACAATGGTATATGTGGAGTTCAATCTAGTGTTCCTACCTTGGCTAAGAAGATCATTCAAACTAGATACTACAATAACATGCACCTTTGCAAGTACTATACTTGAGAGAATCCTATAAAAAATAAAAAAAATAAAATTAAAAATATATATATATATATATATATATAAATCAAAATAATAAAGAGAAATAATCCATCCAATAGTGAAAACCACTTTGGTGGCACTTTGGATAAGTATTGTGGTGAAAACCTGGCAAACAGGTGCCATGTGTAGTCAGTCTTTGCTTTATCATCTACCATCATTTTATCTAGTCTTTCACTTCACCCTTCATAATCTGTACACAGCCTCATCCATAATAAAATTCCACTTTCCTATCCAATCCACAATAAGGCTTTGTTGTCCTTCTCATGGCCTGAGAATAGTTGGCATTTTGCGTCTCTTTCCTTCCATATCCATCAATAATTTAAACATTACCCCATCCATTTTCCTTCATAATAATTTGGTCCTATACCTGATTGGGGGCAAATCCTTGACTTAGGTTTTCACATGGGTTCCTAGACATGGTATCAAGGGACATCATTCAATATGTTCGTAAAATCCAAAAAAGAAACAAAAATATTTGAAAAATGTCAAAAAAATTTCAAGAACAGTGTTAATCATCAAGTCCCTGTCAATATCTGTCTAAATTGTTGAACTGTGTTGTCTCTGCGATTTACGTAGGTAAGGCCATCATCGATGAGCCCTCAAGGCATTAGGTTAGTCCCTTAGGGTTTGTTGATTTGAGTCTACCATAGTTCATATGCCATAATAAGTTGTCCCTTGCTAAAGTTGACACCTTGATCAGACATAAACTGGTTATCTTCCAAAGAGAACTGAGCTCAACAAATCTTGAAACAATAGGTGAAACTATCCATAAAGTCTCAAATCCTAACCAATCAATAGCCCAGTCATGACTTTTCATCACTATCAGTTACCTTTATCATCTATCAATTGTCTTATATAGAATGTTACATTGTCAAAACCAGACTTGACGTCTTATATGGCATGCTTCATTTCCTGAAACTAGACACTATCATCACACATCAATCATATCATTTGTCTTATACAGATTGTCGTACTCTCAAAACTAGACTAGGTGTCTTATACAATGTGTCTCATTCTTGAAACCAAACACAATCCTACCATTTGCCTTATACAGGTGGTTGCATCATCGAAACCAGACTTGACGTCTTATATGGCATGTTTCCTTCCCTGAAACTAGGTGCTATCCTGCAGTTCTATCAAACAAACACTCATTATGTGGTAAGAAGATCTAAATGGTTGTTGACTCTGTTGGTCTAGTTTGTCTTATCTTTTTATCTAATTGATCTTTGGTCATGTTCTTATGCACCTTGAGGAAGTCTAGAAGTGATGAGAGGAGCGATGATGGATCATGACCTTTTTCTCTTTGATTTCTATTTGTGGTTTGTCTTGGCAATATGACTGGGGAAACTAAGTTCCTTGTGTGTGATTGGGATTGCATTTTGGCATAATCAAAATATCCTATGCAAGTGAAAGGTAATCTAATGCTTTCTTGTACTAGGACTAACATGCTTCATGGTTACTTCCTCACATATTTTGACAAGGTTCTATGGTTACTAGTCTTCATCATGGCATTCCTTGTCTATCATGTGCCTATTTTGTAAGGGATAGCATTTTGTGCCTTGGTCTATATCATGCCATGGTGTTTATTATCTATTGCTATAATAAAAATGCTCTATGATGATAATCATGCAATAAAATTAAAGCTCAAAATCTATTGAGCAAGATCTCATCACATTTGACTCATTCAATCATTCTTCATTTCTTGCTAACACCATCTCTTTCACATTAACATTTCTTCCATCCATCCTTGTAGTCATCTTGATGGCATGCTATGACACACAAAAATAAATGCATTAGTTTCATCATCCTGCATACATAATCATGTTAGAACATCATATAGGCATCATCATATACATGTTAGGTCATCCATATTGCATAAGAAAATACGAAAACATAGATAGAATCACATCATATAGAATCATCATCTGTATAAGCATCATATAAGCATGTCATGAACATATAGTACCATCCTGCAATATAATGTGTATCCATAGGTCATGTGCATCCATCCATACATCATAACATATATAAACATAAATCATATATCTTAAATCCATCAAGCATATCATAAAATCACATCACATAAATCCATCACATAACATGCATATAGAACATAACATATCATATAGTCACCGCAAAAAATGATGCATCTTATATGTGTGTGTGTGTGTCATAGTACAATATCATATGTCTATCAAAAATGGAGCTTGCCAGCTCGATCAAAAAAACATGAGTCTAAATTGACCTATAGGTAAATTTACCAAATTTTTTGGAATTTTTCAAAAATTTGACAAATTTCCCAAGGGCGCATCATGCTATCCCACTTTATCTGGGGCACGTTGGGGCAAGTCCTGAGCCAAAATTTTCTAATTATTCTTTGACAAATGTTCAGATTCACATTGTATCAAAAAGGGGCAAAATGTAGACACTCAAAAATGTCCTGAGTTTGCGAGTAACATTATCACACTAATTTCCATCTCCTCTCAAATAGTTAAATAATTTTTAATTATTTAATTATTTCCTAATGTCATATTCTTCTATTAATTAAATGATTTTGAATTATTTAATTAATTCACTTTTTCTTTATTCCTCTTAAATAATTAAATTAATTTTATTTAATAATGTTATTAATTATCCCTTTCTAATCTATGATTAAATAAATTCTTACTTATTTAATTATTCATCTCCATTTTCCCTCTTATCTTCTATCATTAAATAATTATTTTTAATTATTTTATCAGTCATTATATATTTTCCTCCATACACTATTAAATAATGGTATTCAATTATTTAATAATTTTTTCATTTCCTCCACACATTATTAAATAATGGTTTTCAATTATTTAATAATTTTTCTATTTCCTCCATCCATTATTAAATAATGATTTTCAATTATTTAATAATTTTTCTATTTCATACATACATTATTAAATAATGGTTTTTCAATTATTTAATAATTTTTCCATTTCCTCCATTATTAAATAATGGTTTTCAATTATTTAATAATTTTTCCATTTCTTTATCCATTATTAAATAATTGTTTTCAATTATTTAATAATGTTTTCATTTAATCTCATCCATTGATCATCATACATCATTATTCAATCTTCACCCTTCATTCAAATCCAATCCTCTATAAAAGCAAGCCTTCATCTCCATTTCAAGGTTAACCACAATCTTCAATATTTTGCTATCACTCATATCATTCATCTTGAGATCTTTCTATCATACATCCATATTGAGATTATCATATATCTTGCATGCTACAAATTTGAGAGAAAACAAAGCAAAATTGAGAAGAGCAATGGAGGAGAATCAACTTTGGCATAGGAATCGAAATATTATGGCTTTATCATTTGATTTCTATGGTCATCTTGTACTTCATTGTTAGATTAGGGTCTTTATGGCTTGAATTTAGATAGTTTTGTGGTTGCTATTGATGATTCATTGCTTTCCCTTGATTTTTCCTAATCTACAACTCCTATAAAAGCTTGCTTTGCAAGTATATTTAATCTTGTTAAATTTTTTTAATAATATATTGAGCTCTATTTTTGGAGTGTGGGGTTTTCCTCTTGAAAGGGTTTCCCTCACGTAAATCACTATGTTGTGGTATGATTTCTATTTATGTTTACATGTGTTTTATGTATAATTTTTATAACTATTGTAAATATTTGAAAAGATTTTCATAATCCTCCTCTGAAGATTAGTGTAGGAAGTTATTATTCTACCTTAACTTCCTTACAAGTGGTATAAAAGCTTGATCACCTTTGGTTTTAGTTATGGGTTGTTGATTTTCTTGAATTAATCTAGTTTTTAGTGGGAGATTATGTAGAAGATAATTTTTGATCTTGTTGCAAGAATTTTCATATGGTGAGCACATCAGAGAGAATAGAGGTAGATAAATTTTCTAGTAACAATTTTGGGATGTGGAAGCTAAAGATGGAAGATTTATTAATTGATTGAGATCTATGGGATGCTATTGATGAGAGTGTTTCAAGGCCCATGGATGCTACTTTGGCTGTTCAATATGATGTTATGGGTTGTAAAGCCATGGGTCTAATCAGATTGTGCTTGGCAGACTCTTTTTTAAACAATGTCTAGGAAGAACCCTCTGCAAAGAAACTATGGAAGAAAATTGGTGAGATATATCAAGCCAAATCTTTAATGAACAATATTTTCTTGAGGAAGAAATCCTATTCCTTGAGAATGGAAGAAGATAATCTAGTTTTTAGTGGGAGATTATGTAGAAGATAATTTTTGATCTTGTTGCAAGAATTTTCATATGGTGAGCACATCAGAGAGAATAGAGGTAGATAAATTTTCTAGTAACAATTTTGGGATGTGGAAGCTAAAGATGGAAGATTTGTTAATTGATTGAGATCTATGGGATGCTATTGATGATAGTGTTTCAAGGCCCGTGGATGCTACTTTGGCTACTCAATATGATGTTATGGGTTGTAAAGCCATGGGTCTAATCAGATTGTGCTTGGCAGACTCTATTTTAAACAATGTCTGTGAAGAACCCTCTGCAAAGAAACTATGGAAGAAAATTGGTGAGATATATCAAGCCAAATCTTTAATGAACAATATTTTCTTGAGGAAGAAATCATATTCCTTGAGAATGGAAGAGGGTGGAAAAATTGTAGACCACCTAGAAGTATTCAATATGTTGGTGGGCATTGGCATTAGTTGGTGTAAAAATGGATGAGGAAGAGAGATGTTAGATCCTACTTTGTTCTTTGCCTAATTCATGGGATTTTCTTGTTATGGCTATTGGGAGTACTTATATTACATTGAAAGTTGAAGATGTTGTGGGTTCTTTGTTTTCTGAAGAGATGACTTGAGAAATGTATCCATTAGTGTCAAAGAGGCCCTAAATATTCATGGAAGACCTAAATAAAAAGATAAGAAGAGAGAGAAGCATGACAAATCCAAGTTTAAGGGGAGATCCAAATCTCGTGGAAAGTCCAAAGTTATTTGCTAGAATTGTGCTAAGCCTAGACACTTCTATAAGGAGTGCAGAGAAGAAAAAAAGGAAAAGAAGAAGAAATTTGATTATGATTCTAAATCCAAGAAGGAATATGGTGATGCATTCATTGCAACTTTGGAAAATCATGCAAGTAATGATGCATGGTTAATTGACTTAGGTGCATCTTTTTATATGACCTCTAATAGAGATTGATTTTCTAAATATGAAGAATTTGATGGAGGTAAGGTGTACTTGGGTGATGTTTCTTATTTAAATATTGTTGATCATGGTAAAGTTAAAATCAAATTTCTTGATAGTAGAGTAAAAAAGATTAATGGTGTGCTGCATATCCTTGGGTTAGCATGAAATTTAGTATGTATGAGAAAACTAATAGATGCAGGTGTGTAGGTAGTCTATTTTGATGCAAAATGTAAGATGGTTAGTGGTGCTATGGTGATCACTAGAGGTGTCATATTTGGCACATTATATAATCTTGATGCATACACTATTGAGTTCAATAGTGCTTCTATGGAAAGCAAGTCTATGACTACTTTATTGGAAAAATGAGGGTTTCCTCTTTTGTGGAAGGTCATGGATTCTGAGTACCTAAGGATGATCTTTCTTCTAAATCAAAATTAACTATAGAGAAGACTATGTTATGGCACTAGAGATTAGGCATTAGAGAAAATGGCCTAAGCACCTTGAAAAATAAAAACCTTGTTGAAGGGTTGACTGATTGTAATTTTGATCTTGGTTTCTATGAGTATTGTATTTATGGTAAACAAAACCATGTTTAGTTTTACTTGAGTTTGTGTAAACCTTGTGGTGTATTGGATCTTATTCATTATAATGTGTTTGGTCTTGTAGATGTTCCTTCCATTAGAAAATCAACATACTATGTTTCATTTATTTAGGATTATAGTAGAAGGACATGGGTATATTTTCTAAAGAGTAAATCTAAAGTTTTTAGTTGATTTAAAGAATTTAAAGCAATCATTGAGTTGAAAACTAGAAAGAAAATAAAATTTTTGATGACTGACAATGACAGTGAAATTTTCTCTAATGATTTTGACATATTCTATAAATATTGTGACATTTAGATACAAAATATAACTCTGTATACTCCACAATAGAATGGAGTTGCAGAAAGAATGAACAAGACATTGATAGAGAAGGATAGGAATATGCTTAGTGCTTCTAGTCTAGAACAAATGTTTTAGGATGAATCTATTACCACTGATTGTTGCCTAATTAATAGGTCTCCTACATTAGCTCTTGTTGATACAATACCTATGGAGGTGTGGTCAAGTCACAAGCCTTCATTGAGACATCTTAATTTTTTTGGTTGTGAGGCATATGCACATGTGTCAAAGGAGAAAAAAACAAAGTTGGAAAATAAGGTTGTGAAACCTATCTTTATTAGGTATATATTTATGGTGTGAAAGGATACAATCTTTGGGATCCTATTGCACAGAAGGTAATATATAGTAGAAGTGTGGTTTTTAGAGAAACTATGCCCTCTTCTATTACATTGTAGCCAGAACAAAGTGAATAGAAAGATGTGATTTAGATTCCTTCTACGCCTAAGAAAGTTGAATTGAGGAACCTAGATAGAGAAGATGTTGAGGAGAGCTCATCTAGCTCTGAATCTTTAGAAGAGGAGGAAGAACCTACACCCTAGCTTGTTTGAAGGTCTATAAGGCATAGACGACCACCTAGAAGGTATTCACTTGATGACTAGAGATGTATTTTTCCTTTGAATACTAACACAGATGAACCGAGATTTGTAGAAGAGACATTAGATATGAATGATGTAGAGTCCTAGAAGATTTCCATGGATGAAGAAATGGTAGCTTTGGAAAAGAATGATACATGGGATCTAGTACTATTTCCTAAAGGACAAAAACCTATTGGTTACAAATGGGTGTTCAAGATAAACATTAGCTCATATGGAGGTATTGAGAAGTACAAAGCATAGTTGGTTGTGAAAGGTTACTCTTAGGTTGAGGGTGTTGATTACGGTGAGATATTTTCTCTTGTTGCAAAAATGACATCCATTAGATTCTTGCTTTGTATTGCTACAACTTATGACCTAGAAGTTAAGCAAATGGATATGAAAATGACATTCCTTCAAGGTGATTTAGAGGAGGATATTTATATGACATAGCAAGAGAACTATGTGGTAAAAGGTAAAAGTAATTTGGTTTGTAAATTGAAGAAATATTTGTATGGCCTCAAATAGAGTCCTAAGATGTGGCACTAGAAATTTGATACATATGAGTTAATTTTAGGATTTG
Source organism: Cunninghamia lanceolata (assembly GCA_027924645.1). Taxonomy (NCBI): domain Eukaryota; kingdom Viridiplantae; phylum Streptophyta; class Pinopsida; order Cupressales; family Cupressaceae; genus Cunninghamia; species Cunninghamia lanceolata. The sequence continues at coordinate 4,725,918 of BSBN01001032.1, read as the reverse complement.
AGCATTCTAAATCAAAGCACTATGTTTATTATAAATTTGATGGTGATTGTTTCTTATTTATTGCATTATATGTTGATGATACGAACTATTTATTGGTAAAGGGAAAGGAATGATTTCAAAACTAAAGTCTCAACCTATAGATAAATTTTAAATGAAAGATCATGGTGTAGATAAACACATTCTTAGGATGGATATTAGAAGAGATATATTGAACTAAAATCTATGGCTTGGCTAGAGTAAGTATGCCAATTCAATTTTATAGAGGTTTAACATGCATGATTGTAGACCATTATGTATTACTTTTATAGTTGGAATGAAGTTATCTGCTTCATAATGTCCAAAATACCCATAAGAGATGGAAGGCATGAGCAGAGTACCTTACCATAGTGTAGTCAGAAGTTTGATGTATGTTGTGGTTTGTACTAGACCAGACATTGCCCAAGTAACAGGAGTTCTTTCTAGATATATGTGTAATCCTAGTAGAGTTCATTAGGATGCAGTTAAAAGAGTCTTCAGATATTTATAGGGTACCTTACATTATTCTTTTTTTATCATGGTAATTTGATAAGAGATGGGAATTCTCTTTTTATTCATGGTTATGTGGAATCAGACTAGGTAGGTGATGTTGATAGTAGAAGATCCACCAATATTTATGTATTTACTTTATTTGGTGGTGCAATTAGTTGGATGAGTAAGTGGTGGGTTATGGCAGGTGATAGTCAGAGTGTGATCTAACCAGCTAAGAAATTGAAATTTCATGCTAGGACCAAGCACATTGATGTACAGTATCATTTTGTTAGAGATAGGGTTGAGGATGGTAGTGTGAAGCTAGTTAAGGTAGTGACTTTGATGAATGTTGTAGATTCATTAACTAAGCTTGTGAGCACAAAGATATTCAGATGGTGTTCAAAGTCTATGGGCCTTTCATCTCCTAGTAATTAAATAATGGTGTTAATACTCCCTTCTTTGATCTCAAAAGGTGTTTGACAAGTGGGAAAATGTTGGGAAGGGTGGATCAACCTTGTGATTACAAAAGTGCAATTTTTAGGTTATAAAATGAATAAACTCAATTTTTGGCCTATAGAGTTGGTTTTGGCCAAAATAAATATTTCAAGTTGCTCAACACTACTTCTAAGGGTGCTTGGTGTAGAGATCATTTTGATCTAATTTAAAAATGGGCCCAATCAGCCTCTCAAATCAAAAGTTATGGCCTTTGAAAGTTTGGCATCCCATATTAGAAATGTAAAAATGTGTTAGGCACTAAAAAGAGCTGTAAGGTGGAGTTACACGTGTTGGCCAACTTATGATTCATGTTATAACACATCATAAGGCATATTTTATTGGAGATAATGGAACCCTAAGGATTTGGATGTCATTTTTTGGGTGGTTTTACCTCATGGTTTTCTAAATTACTATTTGATGGTTTCATGTATTGTATCTCCTATATATTAGGTACTTGAGATCAAGGTTGAGTGTGAGAGTCTTATAGATGTTGTTAGGTTCCCTCTAGATCTTTGGTTGGTGGTACTCTTGTGAAATATTTCTCTATAATTATATTGTAATCTTGATAAGATTTCTAAATAATATATTGAGCTATTTTTGGAGTGTTGGGTTTTTCTCCCAAAAGGGTTTTCCCCACATAAATCACTATGTTGTGGTATGATTTTTGTTTATGTTTACATGTGTTTTCTATATAACTTTTGTAAGTATTGTAAATATTTGAAATTTTTTGCATAATCCTCCTCTCAAGATTAGTTTAGGAAGTTGTTTTTCTAACTTAGCTTTTTTATAGAAATGGTACCCTACTTTTGACCCAAACAAAGAATCATTTAATGCAGCACCTATTTGGATTAGGCTGCTAGGACTTCCTATGGAGTTCTAGGAAGAGGAAGTCTTTAAAGGCATAGCAAGTGCCTTTGGCTAGCTTTTGGTAGTTGATAATATGACCAAAACAAGAAAATAAATGGTGTTTTCTAGGATTTATGTCTACACAGATGCATCTACCATCATTCCTTCATATATTTCCATATCCTCAAAGATGGGAGTCTAGAAACAACCTTTGGAATTTGAAAATTCTCCTATGTGGCACTGACATAGATGTAAGAAGATATAACACTAGATGAAATCTTTCCCTCGAAGAAGAAGGACAATAGTAATTTGATTTTGGTAAAGCAGAATCTCAAGGATGGGGAGAAGAATGCGCTATTTGAAGAAACCATCCTAGAAGGGGAACATAAGATCCCTTTGTCATATGCTCCTACCCTCCATATTATTTAGGAATTCATGTAAGGCTTCTTTTTAGCTATAGAATGGCTACAAGAAGCTTCTGATTAGAAGGAAATTCTTTTGGAGGAAGTGAGAGGTTTGGTGGAAAATGGGTGTTTGATTACTAAGTAAATCCATTCCCTTGAATATGAGGGGGTGTATTCCCTACTTTTGTTGGTGTGGTTCAATTTAATTGCATGCAATAAGAAGGGGAGGTAGGTAAGGCCTAGATCTATTGATCCCTCCCCATATTCCATCTTGGAGGTGGATGCTACAACCTTGGTGCATGGCTTCACCTTAGTCTCAAAATAAACCAAAGGGAACAAGTTCAAGTAAAAAATGGAACCTAGTGAAAATAGCAAAGCTAAGGGAATGCTAAAGGAAATTAGAAAGTCAACTAGCAGATCTCTAGTTATAGGAATCAAACACTTGATAAAATTTGGAGAGTTTTCTCCTAGGTAGACTATGAGAAAAAAGACTACTAATTATAGGTCAAATCACAAGAGCAAGGGTAGGTTCTCCTCTAAGTAATGTCGTGAGTGAGAAGTAAAAAAATATGGGTTGGATAGGACCTAACCTACTCTTATTGACCTATGCAATAAGGGTACCCCAAAACTGAGAAAATGAAATTCCTCTCATGGAATGTAAGAGGGCTAAACAAACCTCACAAGTATGACCTTCTTGGGGTAAGTGCATGGAAATGGTATACAAAAAAGTGGCCACATCAAAAATTTTGGCAAAATGCACTCATGTTATGTTTAAACGACTATAATGTGATCACATTTTGGCTTGGTGAATATCAAGCCAAAATGCGAGTGTGTTTTGTGGACCACAAAACACAAACGTATTTTGTGGACCACAAAATAAAAATGCGTTGTGTAGACCACAAAACACGAGTGCATTTTGTGGAACACAAAATGTGAGCACATTTTGGGCTACACAAAACACGCTCATGTTTTGTGTTGCACAAAATGTGCTCGTATTTTGTGCAATTCAAAATGCGCTCGCATTTTGGACAACACAAAACATGCTCACATTTTGTTTTTTTCAAATTTTTATCCCACCATTTTAGGCTTGGGATTAACTTGGGATTGGCTTGGGCAACCAAGCCTAAGGATTGGACCTCTATGAGACCTCCCAAAGACATGTTTTTCATGGTCAATAACATTTTTTAACTTCAACGTCATCATATTTATTCATTTGATAACAAAAACTGATGAAACCACCACCAAGATGATGAGCTAGTTCTTAGCTTTCTAACCATTTTTTTTTTTAAATTTTGAATAAGTTAAGATATTTATTTTTATTTTCTTTAAACAATGTCCTCATATTCTTCAATCACATATGTATTATTTTTTCTTTATAACTTTTGATCTGCTTATCAAAATTTAAAAATTATTATATACGATTGTTCTATACTTCATTCTTTATACATTTAAAAAAATTACATTTTCAATTATTTTTGTGCAAATTATGTGACAAAAATGCTCAATGATGCAGTTTTTAGTATGCATCCACTTTGAAAAATCACAAAAGAAATATTCAATAAAAAATTACAAAAAAATACACAACTTCTAGTACTCACTCTTAACTATATTTCTGCCAACCGATTTTTAAAAATACTAAATGCAACAAAAAAATAGGGGGGTCACACCATACACTATTATATTTTAGTGAGAAAAAAGGAACACTTTTGTGTGCGTGCAACATTTCACCCTCTTAATCTTAACTATTTTTTGGTCGATAGGTCATTCTATATGTGCACACATCTTGTAACTGCCAAAAATTTGGTAGTCCTATTTTTTGGTCGTCCAAAAATTAAAAAAAAAAAAGGTCATCCATATAAAATAAGTGTTTAAAACAAACAAAAAAATAGCAAATATATATGTAAAAAATAGACAATGGAAGGAGGCATGGTGCAAGAAACATTGGTTGCAAGGAAATAAATGAGAGAATGAAATGCCACAAGGAAGATGATTCATGTAAAGACCTAGATAGATCTCAGAACAAGAGGAAGGGTCATGGATTACATGAGCCTCTAAATCATTTATTCATGAGCTCTGTTGCTATCATGGATGATAACAGTGATGATACTGAAATGGGCAGGTTTGAATCAATTTTATTAGTGGTGCTTCAATTTTAATTTTTCCAAAGGAAAAGAAAAATGGTTGAAAGCGCATATCAAATTGCAAGATTTGAGGTGGGATGAAGGGGAGTGCAAATAGAAAAAAAAAAGAATCACCTTTGAGAAATCGATCTAATGCCATGGAGGAAATTTTTTTTCTTAAAAGGTATTTGAATCAGTTCTATTTTTTCTAGCACAAAAACTAAATTTTGTTTGCTATAATTTCATTAACCACACAAAAATCTATTTTTTAAAATATATGGCAAATGGTGGCTTCCCAGTGATGGAGAGAAAATGGATATTGCCCCTACTAAGGGTTAAGGGTTTCAGTGGAGTGTTTTTTATTTTAGATGAATGGGACAAGAATCTGTTGTTTGAAAGCAAAATGAAGGGTTTAATGCATTTATTAGACTGTAAATGTTGTTGTATGCTCAGAACACCATTTTCTGTGCATTACCTATTTCTTGAATGACTTAAAAGCATAAAATTTTTATGTAGTTGTTTGTGAATGATGGGTATACCACATGTTATCTTATGTATTTTCTCTTGATTCTAATACTAGAGATTTGAGGGATCCCTAATGTGTCTGTATTGCATGAGCAGGTTGAGGAGGCCGAGGACATCTTTGTAGCTCGAATTTAAGCCTCATGAAATTACTGCTAAGACAATGATCATGGTAGACCAACAAGCTATATAATTTTTATTTTTATAATATCTAAAACCTAAATTTTTATAAGAATCATACATCATAAAAAATTTAGTTGCCTCCTACATTCACACCAAAAATTCCATGCTTCTTGTGGTAAGGCCAAGATGCAATTGCATGGCACTTTGCTGAATGTTTTCCTCGCCCTCTTTTCACACCCACACTATTGGAACTTGGCTTTATACCTTTCTCTATTTATTCACAACCCCCTCTCATGTCAGTATCACCCATTACTTCTGTATCTTGCAACAATTTTGTTTCAACTTAACACATGTTTTTCTTGGTGTGTCCATTAAAACAATAGTGGTAGCACAAATTGAGGCATAAATGCATATATCATTTGATTGAAAGATGAAGGAGCATGTCAGATAAGGATTCCTTGCTTTCAAGAAGATAATTATTAGGTTCTAAACAACACTCTCCCAAAATATTTGATAAATTACATTTATATTTGAGAAGCAGAATCTTTTAAATTAGCACTACATACTCATCTTTTTTGTCAAACATGATAAGCAATTTGTTGAACAAAATTGAATCACTAAAGCGAGTAAGTGTGTAACCAGACATAACTCAAGTCATAGATGTTCAAAATCTAAGGTATAGTAGCCATTGAATTGGTTCTGTACACTTTGTAGCCACTATCAAAATAAAGTAGGCTCAGAAAAGTAGCTTTTGAAATCTAGGTTGTTGTTTCAAATGTTTTTTCTTGCTACATGGAAATTTGGAAAGTAACTTGAAGCTTTTGGGTTTTCAAGGTATTTCTAGGAACATGGAATGTAGGGGGTAAAACACCTTACAATGGTCTCAAGTTGGATGAGTGGTTGCATGCATCACCTCCCGTAGATATATATGTTATGGGGTAAAAATAAAATTTCCTCAGTTCATCCATTCAGTAATATGAAAATAACTTCAGAGATATTTAGAAGGTTTTCTAATGGGGTTTCACTTTATGAAGGCATAGAACTACTAACATTTATACAGAAACCTTATTCAAAAACCAAATATCAAGCTACCAAAAAGAATCTGTCTGAGTAGAAATAGACCAAAAATTGAGCCGAATTCTTTAGAAACTTAAAACTTGAATACCTAGAAGATAAACAAATATCACAGGATTCAAAGAGATCAAGCATTCCTTATAACTATATAGAAAACTAGATATAATGACTACCTAAAACCATTAAAAAATACTTGAAAGAATGTTTAACCATAACCCCATGAGCTAATATCCACCTGCTATTCTCGAGGCAACCTCCAAGAGTAAATGAGACCTTTGGAATTGTTCATGAGATTTCGTACAAAGAAAAATAGAATACCCACTTCTAAAGAAGAAAAACAAAATACTTGACCTTAGCCACAACTGAAAGTTGAAACATATAATTCAGAGTTTTCATTTCAAGGAAAATGGTAAATGGTAAAATAGATTGCATGGTTTTGAGAATGAAAAGTGAGATGTTAATAAATTTTACTAAGGTGTCAATAACTGCAAGCATGTTGTGAGTTCACATCTGAATTCTATGTACTTTATAGGATTCAATTCAACAACAGAAAATAAATGCAGAGATATTTTTCAGGTTTTTGGTTTTTAGAAAAAAAAATATTGTCTTCATTGTTAAAGATAAGTAGGATATTAAAAAATTTGATTAGGGCCTCCATAGCGCCTACTCTGATGTGATTTTACATTTAATTTTCTTCTAGGTTTTATGTTTTTTATGTTATTATACTTCCTATATCTGTGCTAGAATAATTTCATGTTTCACTGGTTCAATTTGTTGACATCACTCGAAGCCAAGGACTCACAAGAACAAGTCTTCCAAATGTGGGTACAATTGCATTTACAAATAGGACAAGTGAAAACTAGGCATTTTTTAGAATTATTAATAGTTTTCCTTAAAAATGATTTGCCTTCCTCAATTGGGGAATTGGATTTTTTTATTTGACAAAGTGGAAAAATTGCATTAATGCCACTGTTGCACAATGCACCTCCACAAACCAATAAGGTTTCAACCTTAACTTAGATTATATGATATAACTATTGACAGGAGCCTAAGCTTCCTTGCAATTTTAACCCTTCCATGCAGCTATTTGGACTATGGGATGTTTAATAGATTGTTATTTTCCATGGACCATTTAGGACTTGAACTTAATGTCTTTTATGTGCATGTTGGATGCTCTATCATTGACCTACCACCCTCTTTGTGACTGAAGCTTTTTAGTAGCCTTCTTATTATAATTAAGGTATGGTGCATTTCTCCAACAATAAAATACTACAAGTTTTTTTAGTTAAATCACTTAATCAACATTCACATCTTGATTAAGTGCAAAAAAAATGATGTACTCCAAATAAGCAGCTTTTGTCATCATGAAATAAGAATATTATAAACCATTGTATAGATCTAATGGCATGCCACTCATTGCAAGTGCACCCTACTTGGTGAGCCCAATTAAATGAGAAGATGGATTGTCACAACAATTCACTGATGGGTAATGGAGTTTGTTGGCTAAGATGTCCTGTAGTGTGGTATGCAGCACTTCAATTTTTATTGACAAATGTTTGTTTTGTGAGAAAAGGTCAGTGGGTGGGTGTCTATCTGAGACCATGTTTGTTATTTCTTGCTTCCACTCGACTTTAGAAGAAATGTTTTTGGCTTATTTACTTAGAAATAAGTTGAATCAAATTTTTAATTTCTTATTAAATTAGCAAATTAGCAGACTGTAATGTTAAGCTAGCTGAAAAACCTTTGCATTGTTTGTATTTGCAAAACTTTGATGTCATGTAGATGGTGAAAATTGTGACTGGAGAGATTTCTGGCACAGTCTACCAATTGTACGACCAAAAAATGTTGAAACCTGTGATAAGTATAGAACAATTAAATAAAGAGAAACATGCCTACAAAATATTTTGTTTCAAAGGACATATAGAGGAGCTGTCAATTAGCTCTTTCAACATAGTCACACAAGATTATAGATTAGAAGGAAAAATTTTGTGTCATTAGGAGATTCAGTCCTTTTGATTTGAGAACTCTTCTTTGTTTTCTCTGGTTTCTACTTTTTTGCTTTGGACTCTATTTTTCTGTTACAATAGAGAAACTTCTACCTAATGTAAACTAGTTTACTTTTGTGGTGATTTTGTTAGTTATCTACATTGCTTTTTCAACATTCATCAAAATTATTGAAAATCAGATCCATTGAGTATAGAGTTGCACCATGTTTTAAATTTCTAAGAAGAGATTAAAAATTTAAAAAGATAACAGAGTTATCAATTTTTTCGCAATCATCAGGATCCATTGAGTAGAGGGTTGCAACATGTTTTAGATTGGTAAGATGAATTAAAAGGAGAACATAGATATCAATTCATTTTGTACCTTTTGTCCACTAAATTTCCAAACTTTAGCAGTACATTGGGGATTCATTTTCAAATTTTCTCAAAGGCAGCAAGCTTTCCAACAGGTGTAAATCTCTTCCTAGGAACAGTAGTGAGTGCACTCAAAGGAAGACTTAAGCAGAGGATGGATAAGGTGTTGTTTTGTGGTTGAACAAAAATGTTGTATTATTGTGGGAGTTATGAAGTCCACTAAGAAAATTTACAATCTTATAAGATTTCAACCTTTGTAAATGATTAATCTACATATCATGTTGGAGTTGCTATAGAAACTAAACTTGAAGATAAAAAAACTTAGGATTGAAGATGCCAAAAATTCTACCTTTGCAGCCATTGAGAAAGGGATTGTGCCTGAAGTAGGAGCCAACAACGATGCTAGATTTTGTTTTTACCAAAAAACCAAACTTTGGGACTATCTAGCAATGAGCATATGATAAAACCAAAAGAAAAAACTGAAGACAAAATTATGACCATTTCACATTTACTGTTATGCAATATTAACTATTTTTTTATTTGCAATATTTGCCAATGATTTAAAAAATTCAAAATCAAAGGCCTAACAATACGGGGGTAGAAAAGACAGGATTAAGGGAGTCTTTCTATACACAAAAGTGGGCCTAGGGCCACCCAGGCATTGGCACAATCACTGGCCATTGTAGAGAAGGAGGCCTGCTCAATCCCAGCATTGGTGAGAAGGTCAGTAGCATTGTTGCATCCTTGAAAATAGTGGGTGAAGAAGATATCATCAAAACACTTGCAAAGGACAAAAGCTTCTTCCAAGAGACTTCTGCATTTCAAATTTGGATAAAGCACTCTATTCCACTATTAGTTTCTTGCAACCAACAGAGACAGTCAGGGAAAGACCTTTAACCACTACCATCCACTTGGCCTCATTATTGGTTTTGGAGCCAAGAAGGAAAGAACCCCCTTAACCAATTGTCCATGAGAGTCTCATAAAACACAATCTGGCTTGGGTAGGCTGATGTTCCCCTGCAAAGCTCCATCAAAATTAAGGTTGAGAAACTTATCAAGAGGTTTCATCCAATTCTAATTTTTTCGAGCAACCTTCTTGGTGATTACCCCATGAATGGAATTTTACTTAAGTGTCTTTGCATTTTTCTATGATGTAGCTGTTTAGCATGGTAAATCCTTAACTCTCCTTACCAACTCTTCATTCATCAATTACTAATAAAAACATTTATCCTTCCAACCTCTCCCACCAACACACAAACACACATATCATTTTGTTATTATTGTCAAAAATATATCTTTGAGTTTCCAAACATAGATATGTGTGTGTGTGTGTGTGTGTTTTGTATATCCTCTTTGGAAATGTATATTATTTTTGTAAGTATCTCTAGAAAACACCTAGAATGACCATATGGTATAGATAGCTTCAATCTAAACTTCAGGGAGTAATGCCCAAAGGATACAATTTGGATCACATTAGCGATCAATTCAAATTTAAGCAGTGTCTAACAAAAATATTGTTATTGGTCTTCTAGCATATTGGTCATTTAACCAAGAGATAAATGTAGTTAGATGTGCTTCTGTAGGTATTTAAACCAGAGCACACCTACATCACATTAACATATCAACATTGGCATAGGACCTACTTTCTAAGCAATACTTAAATGTTTATATAATCCTTTTGATGTAGTGAAAAATGTATTTGGCAACCTATAGAAAAGTGTACAAGTACGAACATAAAAATAGATTGGTTTCATATGAGAGACAAAAAAAATATTTCTATCTAAAGATCTTTAGACAATTGGGTTCTCCAGAGAAGATTCAAGATTTAGATTTCCTACAAGTGCCAGTGAGAACAGGACTGGCAGACGTATTGCAATTTTCCAGACTAGATATTTGATGGAGTTCCAAATCATAGTGACGTTCAAAGGGATTCTAAAAAAATTATGAGAGGATTTGAAACCTAGAAAGAAGTGGAGTCCATATTAATCGTCTTAAATCAGCTAGAGTTTTAAGATTCATATCATGAATGAGAGAAGTCAGCCGATAATGTTACCATTGCATTGGATCCATCTCAGTGTACTTTAGATATTTTTTTTAAAATATAGCTATATATATATATATATAAGGTAAACACTAAAGTTCAAACATACCAAAGTTCAAGCATGTAGTGAATGTCAAGTTAGTAAACTCTACACAGTAAATGTGAAAGTTCACACACACACAATAAGACTATCAAATCTAAGTGAAAGGTAAAATTCAAACACACTTCATATAAAGTGAATGCTAAAGTTAGTTCAAACACACTCACACACACAAAAAGTGAATGTTAAATTTCAAGCACACACAAAAGTAAACCAATTCAACATGCTAATTTTCAATTCACACTAAGTGAATGTGAAATTTCAAACTTACCTAAACACACAACTAGTAAATAGATCTAATATGTGAATGACAAAGGTAGTTCACTCACATTTCACACAAAAAAATATGAATCCACAATTAACTCAAAAAAATTAAGGGGATGTCAAAGTTCAAACATATGCTTCACATAAGCAAAGTGGATGCCAATACACAAACAACAAGTGGCTCAAATCCAAGTGAATGTCAAAGTTAGTTCACACACACACACAAAGTGAATGCAAAATTTAGTTCATACACATTTCATACACACAAAGTGAATGTCAAAAGCACACTCAAATAATAAATAGATCCCAAGACACTAAAAAAAGTGAACTCCAAAATTCAAATAAATAAGTGGATGCCAAAGTTCAAGCACACATATAAAGTGAATGTCATTGAAAGTTCAAACAATAAGTGCACACAAAGTAATGCCTAAAGTTCAAACACACTTCAAACAAACAAAAAGTGGATGCCAAACCAGAAATACACTAAACAAACAAAAGTCAAAGACAATTCAAACAAATAATCAATGAATGTCAAAATTTAAGCACACACACAAAGTAAATGTCAAAGCACAAACACACATTTCATACAAAAAATAAATGCAAAAAAAGTGAATTCAATTTTAAACATACAAAGTGAAACAAATATAAGTCAATGCCAAAGTTCAAACCCATACTTCACACAAATAATAAGTATATCAAATTAAAGTGAACGTCAAAGTTGCAGTCCACACAAACAATAAATAGATTCCAAAGTGAAACACACTAAATAAACATGTATAAAATACAACTTAAAAATAATATAACACTACTTATGACAATGTTAATAGATTGCATTGTGGTTGAATGGGAGGCCATAGTTATCAGGTTTTCTATGAATTAGTTCTCTAATGGTTCATTCACAATTTAGTTCATGTGGTTATTCATTTAATACCATTCCATTATTTTTATTTACCAAAAAATTTAAATTTCTTATATTATTTATAGCCTTGTCCACCAGCTACTACATGTAATGACTTTCCAATAAAAATATAAATATAAACTATTTATCAATAGGCCTATAAATATATGTGCCTATCGACCATTTGATAGCACCTTTGGTGCTTTTACTAGTTCTAAAACTTTAGTAGTTTAGAAACTAGATTCAAAGTACTACAATTCTTGTTCTTTTTATTTCTTCAAATTTTGAGTGCATGCATCTCAAATTACTCATCCAAGTTTAGGTTTATTTAGTTTCAAGAAAAAAGTGGCCACTTGTGACCCCCTTTTTGTATCTCATTTCTATGCACTTACCCATTTCTAATATGGCCAAATAAAATAAACTTGATGTTATGCTTATACAAAAAACCAAAATGTTGATAGATTGGGTAAAATTAAGAATAATTTTTTAAAGGAAAGTTGTTGTGTAGGGAATGGTGTTGTTGCTTAAGGAGGAAATATGACCCTCTAGAATCCCTCTTGTCTTGAAGTTTCCCTTCTACTGGTAGAGTCTAATCATGTAGTTGTTTTTTCATGACAAGAAAGATAAATTTTCATTGATTATATCAAATATATATGCTCCTAATTCTAGGAATGCAATGAAGAATATTTGGCTTCATCTTAAGGATTTCAAAAGAGTTGTAACAAGCCATCACTCATTACCCATAACTAACCATCTTAATAAACATTAAGAATAAGTTATGATTAACTTAATCATAGTTAAGAAAGAAATAAATCAATTTCATAATCAAATTAAACATGCATATCTTTTCTAGATATTCCAAAATTGAAATTTACAACAAATCCAAAGATAACATATTAGTGAATACCTTTCACTATACATTTACAAAGTTATGCTCATGGCATCAATGATAAATTACATATAATATCAACTATAAAGTCATATGAGAGAATGTACTATATCTAGAACTTTGACATTTGTCATCATAATCCTCGACTAGTCTTCTGCTTGGAAAGGAAAGCATCACCCGAGTGCTTTTCCTCCAACCACAGATCGACGATCCCCCGCACAACTTCCTACCTAGAAGCGGTCCTACCCTTCAAAAAGGGAATAGATATAAGGAATTGATTGCTTTTCCATATGAGTATCTAGTGTTGTGTCCTTCATAATACTCTACTATCAAACAAGTATAGATCCACTCTAACTATGTATGACACTACTGGAAGCATTATGCCATCTAGAGCACAGTGAACCAACTAATGCATGTAGAGATGGATGCACTACTTTAACCAAAGATTTATATACATAAACATTTTGTAATGAATGTAGTCGATTGTTCACACACCTCAACTTGACTTAAAAGTTGTCTCATCCTACAATGTTTCAATTTTGACCTTTCTAGGTCATAGAAGAAAAGATGGATTCATTTCACCTTCAGTCCATCTATCTTGGATGTCTGACTCTGATTCTAGGAGTGCATTCATTAACTATTTTGTTGCCTAAGCAATAGGGAACTTATGACTCCACGTCACTCTATTCCCATTCTTCTTTGTTTTCAATTGAATGTTCATAGTTTCCAGTTTCAAAGGACCGTCCTCGGTCTAAGTTTCTATGGTTACCTTGTGTTCAAGGTTTTCATCGAATCACATCAACCATACACATACCATTATAGTCTATCAAGTAATCAAGATAAAATAATCCTTAAATCAAGGATTTCAAGGGTTCTTTCCACCCTATGCTTCATCCACGAAAATAAAAAAATCCAAAAACTATACAAAATCAAAAAACAGTAGAAAAACACAGAAAATCCAAAACAAATCACCCCATACATTGATCTTGCTACAAATCACAAATCATCAAAACATACATCAAATCCCCACCATCACAACCATCCCAAACAATTCCCACATCATCAAGTCATACCAAAACTACATATTCATTTCGCTCGCATCTTGAAAGTACCTTGATCCCGTGGATACAGGGTATGTAGGTAGTCTGGAATACAAAGGACATTTCTAGTACTCAGGTACAAAAGATGCACCCATCCAACCCATTTGGATGGTCCCCATTCACTAAACTTTCTGGATCTAATAAATGATACACACGCTACGTATACGCTTGAAACATGGTCCCTAAGGTAAAAATCATCAATCAACATACCACCTATAATCCTACACCTAGCCAAAATGTTCTTTTGCCCATCTTCCAAAAAAAAAAAATTCAATCAAAACCAACTGATCTGTGTCCTAGGATATATCTTTCCTACAATGGACAAAAATCTGTCATTCTATCATCACGTCTCTTGAAAAGAGCACACAGAGGTTATTTGTATCTTTCCGTTGGTCTTTTTTTATTATTGATTTTTATCTTTTTGTCTCACTCTAAGTCACCTCCAAAGCTACCTTGATCTCATTATATCATGGTAAGTAGCGGACAGCACCTAGAGTAGACATGGTCAACTATTTCTGTATGCTGTGCTTGTGGGTTGGTTCCATTACTCCAAGAATAGTATTCATATCTTGAAATATGGGTCAGTTCTAGCATGATGTGTCCCATTTACATATATAGGCATCAAAACGTTATATGTATTATTTGCACTCATCACTATGAGTCCCCTTCCTAGGCTAAGTAAGATTATACTACCTTGGGTATGCATGAAATCAACCTATTGTTTGTGGGTCTAGTCCATGCAATCGTAGGATATACATCATCACTTAGGTCATTTCATACCTTTGTGAACTGTATCCTACATTGTTATAATAAACTAAGAAATACTCTCAATTAATATTGTTACTAGCTCAAAATCACCAACCTAATCACTCATTCAACATTACCATCTGGGCCTAGATTTCATAATCACCTACCCTATCCCCCCCATCTAAAATTCCCTCACTAATCCCATCCCCCCACCATATCTCTATCTAACCAAACCAAATCCCCCCTCAATGACGTGGCGTCTTATGACCTAAACAATCCTCTCGTCCCCCCACCCCCATTCTCTGACACTCCCAATCCTATCCATACCCCATCCAAACACCCCTATCCTCTCCCCACCTGATCCCCTTTCCCACAGCCTCACCACTCAGGGTCAAACAAAGAAGATCACGTATATTAGGACTTGATTACCTCACCCATCACCTAATTTGCATCTCACCTATCATCTAGCTGCATAATCATTTAGATTCATTTTAATCCTTTAATTTGCATTAGATTCATTTAGCCTGCATAATCATTTAGATTCATTTTAATCCTTCAATTTGCATATCATATTAAATTCATTTAGATTCATTTTAATCCTTTAATTTGCATATCATATTAAATTCATTTAGCTTGCATAATCATTTAAGATTCATTTTAATCCTTTAATTTACATATCATATTAGGTTCATTATAAATCATTTAAGATTGCATAGTCATGAAGATTCAATTTACATATCATATTAGATTCATGCTAAATCATTAAACTTTCATAATCATTTAGATTTAAAATTACATATCATTAGGTACATTTTAAAATTGCATATCATTTACATTCATTTTAGAATCAGTTTAAATTGCATCACATATCATTAGGCACATTTTCAATCATTTAACTGGCATGTCATTTAGGTTGACCTTAGAAATCTTTTAATTTGCACAATCATTAGGTTCATTTAATAAATCATCATATTACATTTCAATATCATTATACCAAACATACATTACATCACATTGTTGCATCCATAATAACTGTTTATTAGCTTGAACATTCATTTACATCATATAGTCCATAAAATCACAAAAAATCATGCATATATCACAATAAATCCATCACAAATACATCCATAAAATCAAAAACATAATTGCATAAACATAACACATCCATAGCATATAAATCCATAGAGAATACTGCATTCATCACATAGGCATAATCATAATAAGGCCTCATAAACCATCAAAAAGCATCATATCATATATATAATCACCGCAAAAAATGTACACCACTCAAATCATCAAAAAATACCAAGTCCTGATACAATGCCTCTGAGGGCTAACATGATAAAACTATCACATGGAGGATCCTCTCTCTGAAGGAGTGGGAGACTAATCCTGGTCGTGGCTATGGCTGCGGCTGCACCTGAACCTATGGAACCTACTGGGGCACATACGAGGGAGGAGGCATTGTCTATTGAACTGACTGCACTGATCTTGATCTATGAGACCTAGAGGCCCTTGATCTACTGACCTAACTGTAGCTCGGGTCACGCTGTGCTACTGACATGGCCGCATAATACAAGCCCCAATAGTACTCCACCCATGCTCTGGCCTTTGTCAAATCCCCCTATACCTGAGTCGGTTGTCCCTGTAACTGATACAACTGTGTCTGCGCCTGGCAACTAAGCCTGCATCCCTGTCAAAACTGGGGCAAGTCCACCACCTAAAGCCTGTAGACTACTCAATGCAGTCTCTACCTACTGTGCCTTGACGAGAGCCACATCTCGCTCCCCTTTCAAAGTGAATATATCACCCTATACCTGGGTTAACTGTACCTATAATGTAGCCACCTGTCCATCTGCCCCATCTAATAAAGCCAATGCCCCCCACAACTACACCAACTCTACATCACAGCTCTCTAGTGCCTCCTCTAGGCTAGCCACCTGTGCCCGTAGGGTGTCCATCTCCTCCTCCTCATCCTGAGGCTGCCAACGAGGTGTGAGCCTCCCTACCTCTACCTTTCCAACTATCCCTGAGGGCCCTACCTCCCCCTACTGCTACTGTGCCACCTGTGGTGGGGGTAGATACCCCTATCCACCCTCGGCTATGCCCCACGACGCCGAGGTCCTCTAGGCTATCGCCCCACTCCAATCTGCACCTGCTCAACAGGAACCTACTGAACAGATACCTGCTACCCTACAACCTGCTGCTGGGGCACCTGTCCAGCTGCTGCTGCTGCCAGCACATCCATCAGCTGTCCCTCCACTCTAACCACCCTCTCCTCTCCATCTACTCCCACCTCCACTAGATAGTCCTCTAAGATCTCCTCCCCCTCCTCCAGGATGTCATCCCCATCTGGGCCATCTCCACCATTAGAATCATCATCACCACCTGACCCCGCTACCTCCTCCATTGGGATTGGCTCCTCCGGGTTTGTCAAACAAGTGGGCTGATGCATTTGCCACCATATATCATATGCAGGTGTAGTACCTACATCTCTAATAGTGCTTGCCCAATCCCACCACACTGGTCGTAGAGCTCCAAAGTCAGCTAAGGAAACCTATGGCTGTATGGCTGTAGGCTAGAAGGGTGCATCTCGAGGAGTCCGTGCAAATATGGCCATCTGCTGTAGAGTGTCCTGTCTCAAACCAAACTGTCGCATGACCTAAGAGGGTAGATACATCTCTATAGTATGGTCTCCTCGACCCATCAAGTACCGCTGCTGAAATGTAAACGGTAGATGAATATCATCATCTGGCCATGGCTCTATGCCAATATACGGTCACCAGGTCACACTAATAACATCATCTAGTATCCTCCTCCAGTACTGTACCTATCTAGTATACGTGTACTCTACATTCTGATATAAAAACACAAAGGCCTCAAAAGGCCGCCAATAATACCCACATGTCAGTCGGGTAACAGTGATGTGCTCCCAAATCCATACATGAAGTAGAGTAACCCCAGCTGATAACGCTGAATCCTCAAGATAGGCAACTGTATGCATCTCATGGTATAACTGCCCTAGCATCATTGGTCCCTAGGCATAGATGGTCTCATGCCTCACCATCCCCTCTATCACCCCCCAGCCAACCGGAAAACCCCTGCCTCACCTGTTCAGCATCACAACACCTCCAATTAATGCACATAGGAATAAGGCAAATGGATCTGCACCTGCAACCAGTGTCCCCTCATAACTCATCTCTCTCCTGTCTGCTGAGAGAACAATGTGGTCTACTCCAAACACTCTGATCAGGGCACTCTGCCCCCTCCTCATTTCATATCTAACACACTGGCCTCGAATGGGTAGCTTGAGGATGCGATAAACGTCCTCAAGTGGAATGGTAATCTCACCAGTCGGCAATAGAAAGCTACAGGTCTTAGAGTGATACCGCTCCACAATCGCTGTCATCAAAGCTCTATGAGCTCGCAGAACTGGCATCAACGCCACTGTCAGAAGCCCCAATCTTGCCAGTCGAGCCTGCATATCATCATCAAAATCGTTGAACAGTGCCATCATAGATGGCACCCGTCACTCTCGTGAATAGACTATAAATCGATGTGTATCCTACATCCACAACTTGTTGGTCAGATATTAACCTATCTTTTTCCAATTACCCCCTTTCTTCTACTGTCTAAAAGCCAAAATCATTTGACACCAAAATAGACAAACCTTTGCGCCATTCCCAAAATGGTGCTACTACTTCTTCTCCATAACGCTATTCCATAACATAGTGCCACTGCATAATCCCTTTCACGCTAATTTTGAATATGGCGCTACAGCGCAACATACTTGGCACCATTTTGAACAATAGAGTCAATTTACCATTTTGTGCTATTCTAATGAATAACACCACTTCCCCCACAAGCGCTAATATACACTATTGCACTATTCCTAGTTATGGTGCTAAATTTTAACATAGCGCCACTCCCATAGATAGCGCTATTCTAGAGAATAGCACTACCCTAACATAAATTTGGCACTACAATGCCAAAACCTTATTCTTCTAAACATTGCGCTAATCCGGATGATAGCGCTAAAATCCCAAATAAATGGTGACAAACCGCCCTAACCCTACTAGGGTAGATAGCACCAATCTAGAGGATAGTGCTAATCCACCTAATGTTTGGTGCTATGCGCTCTAAGCCCTAACCCACGAACCCTAAAAATGCATGAAAAACAAAAAAATACAAAGTCAGGGTTAGACCCTACCTGAGGTCCAGCCTCTGGTACTCAGCCAAATTATCGGAACTGCTCTGAGATGTGTCAAAGTCACAGGAATTGGGGGTTGCGGCCAGCCATCTCTCCTTCACTTTTTCTTCTCTAAAGTCAAAGTGTGCAAATGTGTCACTCTTAGGGTACACTTTTCCTAATATAGTGGGCCATGTCATCCTTCCACCCCCTCTTTTTTCCTCCAAGGTGCATATCTTAGCCTTTTTCCTCCATTTTTCTTCCTGCCATCTTCTTTTTCCATCGCCTATCCAACTTTCACCTCCGTCACATCCTTTTGAGAACTCACCTGGAAAATTTTTTATTTTCTTGCTGAGCTCTCAAGGGGGCATCTCTTATCCATCTTATTCCTTCCCGGCAGTTGGGGCATATTTTTCTTTGACATGATGCCACTTCCCTCCTAGGTCTGGATGCCACATCAAAGAGGGGCAAATGTAGACACCTAAAAATATCTTCTACCATCAAACTGACTCTTGACATCCCTAATCATGTCAATTTCCCTCATAACCAATTAATTAAATTTTTATTTAATTAATTATCCCTTCATTACCCTATTTTTCATCATTTTTATCCCAACAATTTAATTAATTTCATTAATTCAATAGTCCCAACCTTAGCCAATTGATTTAATAAATATGCAATATTTATTAAATCAATTTCCCCCTTTTCACTAAATCTAATTAATTACTTAGAACCATGTTAACTAATTAATCCAGCCTACTAATGGACCTATCCCTACCCTAGACAATTAAATAGCTATTATTTAATTTCTTACCCTAGCCTACCTCATCCTAGCCCTAGGATTAATTAAATAAAACATGTGTTTAATTAATCCTAACCTCTCATTTGGGTGGTCAAACATAGTTTAACACCCTTCCCCACTTCCTCCAAATAAAAAATTGAAATAATTCCACCTAAGTCAATTTTTTATTTAAAAACATCCCACATCACATTTAATTTTCCTTACAACCTCTTACCTCACCCATACTCATTTATTTCCACTTATCCCCAAATAATTTTTAATTCATTTACATTCCCCCATATGAATCTTTAATTCAAAAATAATCCTTCACCACCCATGCTCATTTAATACCCCTTTTCCCAAAATGAATAAAAGATTCACTTTTATTCCTAGCCCTCCATTCATTCAAGATTGAATCTAGGCTCTCCACATCACCTTCATCCTCCACCATTGATCTTCCAAATCAATCTCCACCCTTGGATCAAAATCCCTCCAAAAAAGTCTATAAATACAACATCTCTCAACCCATTCAAGGATCCAATTTTTATGCAAAATTATTATGCCAAAATATCAATTGAGCTAGTTTTTTAAGTGAGTTGCAATTTGAGTAGCATTTCACATTTGAATCCTTATCTAGGGATAATCATGTCTTAGGAGTTGTTTTGGGTACAAATGGTTCCTCTCCCTTGATGAGATTGGGTTTGCATGTGAGGTATATCTTTTTGTGTTTTTATGCATATTTAGTTTGGTATTTCCACCTCATTTGTTCTCCTAATCTACAGTAGGTTCGCAGCCAAGTATGGCCTACTAAGTGATAAGACTGTCAATGAGAACTTGGTTCCTTCCGTAAGCTCTAGTGTTCAACCTTCTATCTGTACTTCTACCTATAAAGACAATCATCAATCACCACAATAATAATCCCTTTTCCCAAAATAAACATCCACACTAAAGACTCTCCCCATATGCATTTGTCACTTCACCCATAACCGCCACCCTCCCACTGAAGGTGGTGAATTAGTTGGCATAAGTCATGCCAACTTGCAAGTTTCTCGGCTCCTCAAGAGCCTTACCTCCCATTTAGGAGTATTTTCAAATAGATTAACTTTGGCTAAGCTTCACAACAACTCCACTCACTCCACATTTCATGGGTCATGAGGTGGTGGACAAGAAGAGAACTCAATCTTGGTATAAATAAATAATGCTCAACCACTATAAGTGGATCGATATATGATTATACTTAACACAAAATCAATTACATCTAAATGATGTATTGGAATTATCATAATAACTTAATCTATCACTTAAATTATATTATCATCATTAAGGTGGCAATATTAACATACGAATATGGGGTCAAGTCTCACTCCCCCACTTCGCTATATAAAACTATAGATAAGATATTTAAATGGTAAACACAAGGTCTAACAAAGAAATAGATATGTAAACATAGGAAAACTTGACACCACACAAGGTTACTATCAACTACGAGAATGTTCTAAGAACATTGTTTAGTCAATTGATGTAATAATGTCGAGAAACCTTAATTTGACTTTACCAACTATAGTCGAATCGAAATTGACTTGCAAGGATAAAAGACTTATACTCACCCTATCCTGCATGGGTTCATGAAAGTTTAACCTTCATACTTAGATGGAATTTTGATCTTTTCCCAACATCTATTCCCTTCTCCCCTGGTGATACTCTCCTTCCATCTTTGAGGAAAGATTCTTTTCCTAGTTACACTCACAATCATATAACCATGATCAGTGTATCATCATTAATTCATAAATCATGCTAAAATAATCTTAACAATAAATAATCTCATGCTTATTCTAAACATCAACCAATATCCACATTGTCAATGAGCTTACTTGATATTTTCCACAAACATCAAATCATTAACCAAAGATTAATTATCCTGTTTACCACATAAAAGTAAGATTAGGCTAAATCAAAAGTTGGGGATGTAACAAGAGTCCACAAGGATGCCAATTAGCTGGTTATGGGAGATTTCAACTCCCCACTAAAACAAAGTGAAAAGAAAGGTGGCTCCCAAACCCCTCATATAGTAGGGAGGACCCAAAAGATTTTATCAACCAAAATTCTTACTAGACCTAGACCTTGAAGGTATAAACTTTACTTGGTCTAATCAGAGGGAAAACTCTTCTCTCATTTAGGTAAGGCTTGATTGAGCCCTGATCTCTCTTGAATGGTTGAATGCTTAATGTTTCTCTCTTTTAGTCCTTATTAGAATAGGATCATACCACTCCTTGATTATGCTCAATGCTAATAGATTTAGAAAAAAAAGGCTCTCCTTTCTAGTTTGAAAAGATGTGGACTCAACATCCTCAGTTAGAAGAATTAATTGTTAAGTCATGGAACATTTCTATTGATGGATCAACTATGTTTAGACTCAACAAAAAAGTAATGAATGTGAAATTAAATATTAGGAAATGGAACAAAAAGTCCTTTAGTAAAATCTTCTACAAAAAAATATGAGATCAAGGCTAAACTTGATTTCGTGCAAACAAAAATTCACTAAGCTGTGTTGTTTAGAATGTGACTCAGATAATTTTTGAGTGATTCACACTCCAACATGACACATGAACCATCTCCAAGTGCTATGGGGGTTGTTATATTCTTGTTCTTGAGGGATAAAAATGTCATGAATGGTGGTTGGGTTGTTTTCTTCATGTGTGCTGGAAGGATACAGTGCAACTATTAGAACCTACCACAAGTCACCACAAGTGGAGTGCAGAGGATAAGGCTGACTAGGCTAATAGTATTAAGGGAGTTTTGTAAGGGAAACATCCTTATCATAGTATATTATATAAAGATATGTAATAATGTAAGGACTATAGGATGATATAAGAATAATAATATGCAGAGCAGAGAATTAGACCTACCTTTTGTATCTAATAATGAATATGAATGGATAAGGAAAGATAAGGGTTATAACTAAAGGATTATGTGTCTATTTGATGTGTTTAACTTATTGTATGTGAATGGATTTACCTCATGATGTTGTTTCTTACTTTTGTTGGTTAACAGATTTGCCACCTAACTCTATATTCTCACGCCCACATAAGTGACAAATGTAACAACATTTGAATCAGTTGCAATGATATTTTACAATGATTCTCTACTTATTTAACAAGGTGTAGCCACCTTCTTATAATATCCAATGAATGAAAACTCAAATTGCTTTTGACCAAAAAGCAAAGAAAAAGGTGGTGCTTTTAACCATAAAGCATTAAAGGCAATATATCCCAATATTGACTGAATTCAAAAGAAGTGCAAAGACTCCAACAATAGTAACTTCATTGAAATAATAAAGAATTACACCATATATTATATATTCACCACCATAAACCATTCACCAAAAGATAAATACTTCACAACAGTGAGTAAGAATTAAAATATCCAACTACTCCAATACAGAAAGATAGCCAATCTACATCAGTATATTCAACGTAGGAAGAATAAGAATTAAAACAACCATAACACAAAGTTTATGATCACCCAAACTCCATTGTATTGATTTCTATTCCATATATCAAAGCAACTGAACAAGAAAGTAACCAAGTTTGATCTATCACCAAAACAAAGTTTGCCAAAAGATCCATACATCGACAGACTAACTAAATTTATAGCCATGTCACCCAATAACTATATTTAAAACATAACGGCTTCTTGAGGACAACTGATTTAAAAGAAGTCTTTAAACTAAATATAATTAAAATAAAGAGCTCTCCAAAGCCAACAAGTTTTTGTAAATTTGAAATTACTAAAGCATGAGAAAAGTAAATCAATTGATTATTGCGACATCATCCTCCCTAGCAGTGTCCTTTTGTGTCGCTTCCTTTTCCTTCACTTGTCTGTCTTCATTACATGAGTCAGTTTGTGCTACTTGAGTTTCATGTGCCCTTAACTTTGCCTTATAAGCTCGGTACTTGTTGATAATTGATGATAATGCCATTCCGCTTAGACTTCCAGTCATGTTTACATCTTTGGGTTGCTCACCATCCCCACTTGATTGTGACCCAACTCTATGAAGAGTTGGGTCCAAACTAGATGACTTCTTTGGGGTGTGACTAGTTTGAGACCTATTTTGTTCTCAAGCACAAGAGTCCCATGGTGTTGTAGAACCAACTTTTTCTCTCAAATTTCCTTTCAACCATCTTTCTGTTCTTTTCAACACATGGAAAGAGTGGAACATAACATCAGTGATTTTGTTAGGAACCCATGTTTAACCCTTCTCTTTACTTTGTTAGTATATTGATGTTGGACGCATATGCTTTGTAAGTCATCCTATGAGTATATTGTATTATCCCACATTCATGGGGAGTAATAGTTGTTTAGATTAGGCTTAGTATATAAGTACGTGTTGAGGCCAATGAAGGCATCGACGAGTTTATTGTATTGAGCTTGCTCAAAGGAGGTTGCCCCCTCGAAGTGGCCTGCAATCAATAAATTCCTTTTATGTTCTACTATTTATGTTATTTCATCCATTTTTTATTATATTGTTGCAGGAGGTTCTTCTCATCTGGTATTAGAGCACTTTCCCGGGCTCGCTGGGTGGAATTTCTGCCAAATTTTTTTCATAGTGGCCTCCAGGCGCTGTGATTATTGTAGTAGTTCTTTTTTCTTGCATCTGTATTGTTCATTTCAATTACAAGTTTAGATCAGGGAATAATCCCTATCTGCTTAACTGAGGGAAGTGCCTGGGCATAGCCCTAAAACTCATTGTGAGGAGTACCAAAGGAACCCTGAAGTAGCTCACCAATTAAGAGGACCTGCCAGCGAAATGGGCAACGGCCCCTACCTGATTGACTAGTTCCCATCCATGAGGTAAACCAAGAGCTGTCATTTGTGGCAAAGCAGTTATCAATTTTACCTGAGCCGTGGAGTGAGGGGTACTACCCCAATACACAAGGTGTTAGACAGCATTGGTAGCCAAGTGAATCCCCTGAACCTTTGGAAGCTAAACATACCTGGGGTCCATATTTATTGCCAGCTGACAAATCACATATTTCATCTGTCCAGAGCCATTGTAGATCGTTTCTAGAAAAAAAAAATTGTTTTTCACCATATCTTCCTTGCTTTAGCTTCATTTCCTCTGAAAATTCACTGGGACCGCTGAAATTCCATTCTGCATATTTCCTTCCTTGAGGACCCTATCCCAAATTCCACTTATTGAAGCCAGAAATCCCACATTTGTCTATTTTTAGGGTTTGCCATAACTTCTTCAATTCTCACCCAATCACCTTCAAATTTTGCCACATTGTTCATTTCCTATTTCTACTCCTTTGTCCCTCTTCGACAAATTTTCCCATTCTTTCACCCCGCTTCTGAAATCCCCATTTTCTACTTCCCTATCCCTCAGAAAGTGTCCAAAACCTAGTCAAACCCCAATTACCCATTAGAGTTTTTCCCAAATCCAAATTTTCCTTTACTAAAAAAGTTTCTATTTTTGTTTTTCTACCCATTCGCAAAAAAAAAACTCCTGGTTATCACCCGCATAGGAACAAAAAACATGGAGGATGAACTTGCAGCCCTCAAGACCAAACTCTAAGATCTGGATGAAAAAAATCTCAACCTCAATCTTCAGCATTCAACCATGAATAATAGATAGTAGCCAGAGTCTTCTATAGACATTGGGCTTGCTTTTTCTAGTAGTTTTCATGGGCTGAAGCTTGATTTTCCTCACTTCAATGGTGATGATCTAACTGGATGGATATACCAAGTAGAACAATATTTAATCCTACATAATACTTTTGATGTCAACAAAGTCCCACTTGCATCTTTTCATTTGGAACATGAAGCCCTTCAATGGTTCCGTTGGTACATCAAGGCTCATGAAGAGCCAAAATGGATAGATTTTTGCAAACTCATTTTGTAACGATTTGGCCCTAGTGCTTTTGATGAGTTCATAGGAGCAGTCACTAAACTTCACCAAACTGGCACTGTGAGAGAATATCAGACAGAATTTTAGAAACTAGCCAATCACACAGAGGGATTGTCTGATGAATTCTTTAGTAGTTGTTTTGTCACTGGTCTGAAGGATGCAATTCGATTTGAGGTTAAAATATTTCATCCTAGCACAATGATGGAAGCCCTAGGGTTGGCTAAGTTGGTAGAGGACAAGATCACAGCTCAACAATGCTCCAAATCCACTTTTGTTCCATTCAGAAATATGGTTTCCCAAAGACCTCCAATCACACCAGCTCCTAGAACAACTCCTATCAAGCATTTGTCTGAAGCAGAGATGTGGGCACGTAGAGAAAAAGGGATTTGTTATAATTGTGATGAGAAATTCACTCGGGGACATAGATGTGTTGAGCAAAAGCTTTATCTCTTGGATGTGGATTCTCTGCCTGCAATTGAAGTTTATAAAGATGCTCAGGATACAGTAGATGATCAAGTCAACATTTAGCAGCCGCCTGTTGACCCTCCTTCTCAGGATGACCACCCAGAGATATCTCTCCATGCTTTAGCAGGAGTCACCACCCCACAAACCATGCAAGTCAAGGGTTACTTCAAGAAGCTTCCTCTTACAATACTCATTGATTCTGGTAGCACTCATAACTTCATTGACCCTCAGTCACCAAACAGGTTGATTGTTTTGTCCATCCTTGCTCTAGCTTTGAAGTCATGATTGCCAATGGGGTCACATTACCTTGCAAAGGGAAGTGTTGCAATGTGTTTATCTCTATTGGAGATTATAACCTGCGCTCTGACATGTTTGCCTTGCCCTTAAGCAGATGTGATGTGGTTTTGGATGCTCAATGGTTACACACACTTAGACCCATCTTATGGGATTTTGCTAAACTTTGGGTGCACTTTTTAGACAATGGGCAAAAACACACATTGCAGGGCTTACAACCAGGGTCTCTCAACATCATAAGTTCACATCACATGGAAGAGCTCCTTAAGAAGAATTCACATGGTGTCATCGCTTAGTTCCATTCCATTCAAATGCAACCATCAGCGGTCTCCACTACTCCTTTGGATCTACAACGAATTTTGGATAGATATGCATGTGTCTTTGTTGAACTAGTGGGATTGCCATCTTCACGACCAGAGGACCATTGTATTTAGCTCCTTCCTAGAAGTGTTCCTCCCAACACAAGGCCCTACTACTACCCATTTCACCAAGAGACAAAGATTGAGATGCTCATTCAGGACTTACTGAAGCAAGGTATTATTCGCCCTAGTACCAGTTCCTTTTCTTCACCAGTTCTTCTTGTCCAGAAAAAATATGGGTCATGGCACCTCTGCATTGACTTCCGAGCACTTAATCACATCACAATCAAGGATAAGTTTTTGATTCCTTTTATTGATGAGCTTCATGGTGCTCATTTTTTCTCCAAGTTGGATCTTCGTTCTGGGTATCACCAAATTCGGGTTCATGAGGATGATATCCCTAAAATGGCTTTTCGCACACATGATGGCCACTATGAGTTTTTGGTCATGCCCTTTGGCCTCACTAATGCTCCTTCCACATTCTAGGCATTGATGAATAAAATATTCCAGCCCTACTTGCGGAAATTCATTTTCGTCTTCTTTGATGATATCCTCATCTATAGTAAAACATGGGCTGAGCATCTCCAACATCTGGATCTTGTATTGCAACTTCTCTTTGATCATCATCTCTATGCAAAACAATCTAAATGTGTTTTTGGGTAGGAGGAAGTGGAGTATCTCAGGCATATTGTTTCAGCCCAAGGGGTTCAAGTGGATCTTGCCAAAATAGATGCCATGAAAAATTGGCCGCATCCTCAGACACTCAAGAGCCTCTGTGGTTTTTTGGGACTGATTGGCTACTACCGCAAGTTTGTCAAGGATTATAGGAAGATTGTAGCTCTGTTGAAAAAAGATGCTTTTACATGGATGCATACTACTGAGTGTGGATTTGAAAAATTGAAACAAGCTATGTGTACTACACCTGTTCTAGCTATGCTAGATTTTTCCAAGACCTTCACTATTGAGAGTGATGCTTGCGACAATGGACTTGGTGTTCTCCTTCAAGATGAACATCCCATTGCATTCACCAGCAAAGCCCTTTTAGGTAAGCATTTAGTACTCTCTACATATGAGAAGGAAATGATGGCTATTTTGCATGCAGTACAGAAGTGGCGGCCATACCTATTAGGGAATCATTTCTGCATCAAGACTGATCACCAGAGTCTGAAATATTTCCTAAAACAATGGGTCTTCTCCCCAGCATAACAGAAATGAGTTAGCAAACTCATGGGTTATGACTATGAGATCAATTATAAGAAGGGTAAGGACAATATTGTGGCGTATGCTCTTTCTCTTTCAACTATTTCTATGCCTGTTCCAAATTGGTTGGAATCTATCCAATAGGGCTATGTCAATGACTCTTCATTATCTCAAATCATCCAACAGTTGGCCAATAACCCTTCTGTTGTACTGCATTACTCTTGGGATGGTGCTTCTCTGCGATACAAGGGTCGTCTGGTGCTTCCCCAAAGCACAGATCTTCAACAGGCTGTCTTCTATGAACTCCATGCTTCTCCATCGGCAGGGCACTCTGGGTTCCTCAAAACTTATGAGCGGACATGGCGTAACTTCTTTTGGAAGGGAATGAAAAGGGCAATTCAATAGATGGTGGCTGAATGTGACACCTGCCAATGCAACAAGGGTGAAACGACACTCCTTCCTGGATTGCTCGAACCCTTTCCCATCCCTACATGGATTTGGACATATATTTCTATCGATTTCATTGAAGGGCTCCCTAAATCTAGAGGGAAGACAGTGATCTTGGTTGTGGTTGATTGCCCCTCCAAATATAGTCATTTTTGTGCCCTCAACCATCCCTATACCACCTCCTTAGTTGTATAGATTTTCATGGACTAGATCTTTCATCTTCATGGAATCCCTTCTTCCATTGTCTCAGATCATGATTCAACTTTCACCAGTCATTTTTGGACAGAACTATTTCACCACACTGGCACCAAACTGAATATGAGTTTAGGGTATCACCCACAAACAAATGGTTAGACTAAAATTATCAACAAATGTTTGGAAACTTATCTTCGTTGCTTCACCTCAGAACAACATCAGTGGGAAAAGTGGCTCCCTCTCACTGAATGGTGGTACAATACCTTCTACCACACTACATCTAAAATGACTCCATATGAAGCATTCTATGGTCAGGCACCGCCAATGCTCCTTCCATACACCCCCAATAGTTCACCACTTCAGGCAGTTGACACAGTTCTCCAAACCTGAGATCAGATTCTTCACATTTTGTAGGACAATCTTCACATGGCAAGAAATTGAATGAAACAACAAGCCAATCAACACTGTTTTGAGCACACTTTTCAAGTAGGTGATATGGTTTTTCTTTGTCTACAGCCATACAAGCAATCCTCCCTAAAACTCAAAGGGTGTTATAAGCTAGCTCCAAAGTTCTATGGGCCATATAAGGTTCTTCAGAAGATTGGGTTAGTTGCTTATAAATTGGAGCTTCCTCCTTCTTCCCATGTTCATCTAGTATTTCATGTCTCTTGTCTAAAGAAATTTCTTGGCACCAACATCAGAGCACAAACTATTTTATCTGAATTGGATAATGAAGGATCCATCATTTTGAAGCTAGAGGCAATCCTCGACAGGTGCACTCGTCAGCTTCGTTCTCGATCCATCACAGAGATATTAATTCAGTGGCATAGAATGCAACCAGAGGATGCTACATGGGAACTACTCCTTCAGATTTAACGATAATTTCTACATCTTAAGCTTTGAAGACAAAGCTTTTCTAAGAGGGAGGGATGTTAGGAACCTGTGTTTAATCCTTCTCTTTACTTTGTTAGTATATTGTTGTTGGACGCATATGCTTTGTAAGTTGTCTCATGAGTATATTATATTATCCCACATTCATGGGGAGTAATATTTGTTTAGATTAGACTTAGTATATAAGTACGGGTTGAGGCCAATGAAGGCATCGACGAGTTTATTGTATTGAGCTTGCTCAAAGGAGGTTGTCCCCTCAAAGTGGCCTGCAATCAATAAATTCCTTCTATGTTCTGTTATTTCGTGCATTTTTCATTATATTGTTGTAGGAGGTTCCTCTCAGATTTTCTTATCTGACCATTTTATTGGGGGCAGAGGTTGGAAAGAGGCATTTTGATAACCTTCATCTAAAATATTTGAATTATCATTGACCATTTTAGGAACCTGCATTGGCAATTCAAAGGCACAGAATTGGTCAATAGTCGACCTCATCCAACTTCTCCTATGCACTTCCCTCTCATCTAAACAATCCTCCCATAAATCTTCAAGTTGAGGCTTGTGTAGATATGAACCACCACCATGCATGTTTCGCTTCACAAAAAATTTTCTTTCAAAAGCTACTCGGGCAGATAACCTATGAAAATTGAATTATGCCAGTAAATTCTCCACACTTTTTGCACTATCATTTTTCTTACAAGAATAAAAAGAAATAGACACAGGGAATGAATATTCCTTCTTTTTCATTGCATGGTATTTTGTATTTACCATTTCCATTTGATGACATACCTCCAAAAACACAAGGTAGTCCGATGGATACCTAGGCAGTTTCAATGGGGCATTTTTCATAACCCCCAATTCTTAAGTATGAGAAGCGGTCGAATTGAATATAGAAAATTCCAAAATTCATAACTAGGGCAGCCACTTTTGCTAAAAATCTATACTCTAATGAATATTCAATTCTTTTTATGAGCAACATGAAAAAGATAGCATTCACTCAATGAAAATCCTTCATACCGACACTCTTCTACAACTGTAGAAAGGTTTGATATACAGATGTGTCTGGGGTGGGAGCTCCTTGAGCTCTTAAACCAAGCCAGACAACCTCTTTGGTAGCCAACATGTACACCAGATGAGAACACATATGGAAGCTCACCTTTTGTGGGAAATTCACCAATTGTTCATGCATGCATTCACTAATTACCTTTGCAAAATCTATATGATGATCTTTGCAAATAAGCAAAATGAATTGACACATCCAGTACTCAAAAGAATCAGATCCAAAGCTCCCAACCACGCGGTGTAGAAAGGTGATCATATCATAAATTTATTCTTTGAAATGACATCTCTTTAAATTGGCGGGAAGTCTCGACTTTCCTTTCTTCTTATCCTCTAACCAAGTTTTGGCAATACAGCTTTGGTACCAATCTTTCTTCTCATTATAAAACCCCCAAGCAGAGGACACAGAAACATCAACTTTTTCTTCATAATCATCTAATTTCAGAGTAAGAGCAATGGATTTCAAATCAATTCTAGCTACCACAAATCCATCTGAAGTTCTTATTTCTTGCAAATTCAAGAAATAATTATTAGCACAAGTGACAATCAAGTTAGGACAATGCACAACAAGTGGCAAACCCCCAGCTCGGTCCAAGCCACTACTTACAATTTTATTGGCTAGAGAGGTTCTACCTTCAGGTTGCATCCTTCTCCAAAAATCTTCCAGGTTAATGTGACCTAGCTTTATGTCTTTCACATTGGACAAACCATTCTCAATAATAGGAACCATAGAAGTGCCTTGATATTTGTATTTCATTTTAACTAACTTAAAAATCTAGCCAGCCAAAAACTTGGAAACATTCAACGACACAACAAAAGTCCACAATTCATTTATTGGGGAAACACTATACAGATTCATGAAAAAGATATGGTTCCTCCACCTAATGAATTATAGTGTTTTTACAGCAAGAGAAAGAAAAATGGAAGAGGGAAAGCCAACTGAGCTAACCTATAAACTAGAAATTCTGTGAATTCTTTATGTATGGTGAACTAGTAGCTCTACTCTGCAATGTGTCTCTTTTGTGAAATTATGAAAAATTTCTTCACAGGGTGACTAACTTATTCAAGTTTCATATCACTTTCCATTAATTTGCTCATGAATTCCATTTATTGTTGGCGGCGTATTGAACTTTGAAATTTGTAATATCTCCTTTGGTTTCCCTCTCAAAAGAGTGCCAACATACTTGCACAAATTCCAAATTAAATGTGAGGTGACAAGTGTCATTTCTCCATACCACTAGCCAGCTTAGAAAAAGGCTCCATGGAAATAGTGAGCACATTCAATCGGCAAGTCGGGGATGTGAAAAACTTTTGAACCATAAAGTTTCAAAGTTTGGAAGTTCAAATAAACTCTGATTTCCTGACAACAAAGACTTACTTTCAACAAAGTGACCAAGACTGAGGAAGAAAGGATTTTAAGATAGTAGGCTTGGTGACTAGTCAAGGAGTCAGGCGGTTCATGAACTTTTGAACCTGCCGACTTTGGTTCAAAAACTTAAGGGATTTCTGACAACACATGAAAATGACTAAGTAAAAGACATAACTTAAGGAAAAGAATGTGAATAGTGACAAATAAAGAATGGGAACTTCCTAAGACATGAATGCTTTAGTAAAATTTAAACATGGGGTAACAATTGGCTCTAATTGGTGACAAGGACTAAAAAGGATGCAAGGAATTTGAACAAACTTGACATAAAGCCTTATTCCAAAAGAGTGATAGAGTCACACCAAAAACAAAACAACAAAACTAGGAAAGACAGGGAAAGAAACTATAATACAAGGAAGGACTCAAGAGTGTTACCAATTATACAACTTAAGATCTTTCCTGTTGTAGGCAAGAGATAATGATATCCCATCAAGATATTCCAGAAGAAATGCATTCTCCCCAATAACTTGTCTGATTTGGAAAGGCCCCTTCCAAAATGAGTCAAATTTCTTATGAGCCCCCTTTGGCTATCTTCTTCTATCCCATAAAAGCATAGAGTCTTGCACAACAAAACTTCTTTGCTTGGCTTTTCTATCGAAAATTTTCTTCACAGCTTGCTGGTGTTTGGTAATGTTATCCACAACCACTTTTCTTTGTTCCTCCAACTTGCTCAAGTACATTATCCTCTTTTTGAGTGCTGATTGAAATTGTTTTCCTTCAATTGTCTTCTATAAATTTAGTGTAGATAATTCCAAAGGGATGGATATTGCACTATCAATTCCATATACAATCTCAAAAGGAGACATACTGATGACTCTCTTATAAGTTATTCTATCTACCGAAAGAGCATCATATAAACTCTTATGCCACCCTTTTTGATTTTCATGCACTAGCTTCTTGACAATTGAAATTAGATTTTTATGACTTGATTCAACTTGCCTACTACCTTGTGGATAATAGTCAGATGAGTGGGTGAGGCTGATACCGTAATCATAATAGAAAAGAGTAAATTCAGAAGAGGAGAAATTGATGGCATTATCTACTACAATCTTTTTAGGTACACCAAACCTGACCAAGATATTTTCTTTAAGGAAATTGTAGACTACCTCAAAGGTGGTATGTTTTACAGGAACTGATTCCACCCATTTGGTAAAGTAGTTTGTTGCCATTAAGATATGGGTGTGACCTGCACTAGAATTGGGATTAATAGGTCTAATGAAATCTAATCCCCACCGCTAAAATGGTTCATCAATCACTACTGGTTTCAAAGGCAATGCAGCTAACTGAGGTCTTCTAGTAAACATTAAACACTTCTCACATTTAGACACCTAGTCATAGGCATCTTTGAACATACCTGGACAATAAAAACATTTCCATGGGATTTTAAAAGCAATCACAGAAGCTGAGAAATGTCCTCCGCAGGCTTCATCATGAAAGGTTTCCAATAGTTTCTTTTGTTGTTCCTTATCTATACATCTATAAGTTCCCTTCCTAGAAAACATACTTGTTAGCTTTAAGATTTAGATTCCTTTTGTCCTTAGTAGATAGGTGGGGTGGACAATTGCCATATATCAGTAAATAAGAAATATTAGAAAACCATTCATATGTAGTGCTTGTGAAAAGAACCAAAGGCAATCCTTCGTCTTCAGTAACTTTATTCTTAGCAATCATTCTACATAAACCTTTACCTCTAACCAAATTGGTAGGTTTGATTTCAATATCATATTCCTGTACTTTATCCATCCAAACTTCTCTTTTATTACAATTGATTTCTTGTTGGGTAAGGATACTTTTTATAACAGAATCAGGAACATAGACAACATGAGAGTGTAAAATATAAAATCTAAAAATTTTCAAAGCTTTCACTACTGCGTATGCATGTTTTTCTAGTGGAGAATATTTTAACTCATGCTTCTTTAGAGGCACACTCATGAAAGCAATTGGAGCTTTGATCTCCTATTCATTATTTTGTAGCAAGATGGCTAACAGAGTGTGTTCTGATGCATAGAAATAGATAATAAAATCTTTTTCAAAATTAGGATGCACTAATGTAGGTGCATTGGCAATGGTTGTTTTAATATCTTCAAATGCCTATTTACCTTCATCATTCCATTTGAAAACAAGGTGGTTTTTCATCATCTCAGCAATATGCCTCGTCAACTCAACAAAATCAGGAACAAACCTTCTCAGAAAGTTTACCTAACCAAAGAAAGATCTAGTATTACTTTTAGTCATAGGTAGGCTCATTTGCTGAATTGCTTTGACTCTTAAACAATCAA
The DNA here is from genome assembly GCA_027924645.1 of Cunninghamia lanceolata. NCBI lineage: Eukaryota > Viridiplantae > Streptophyta > Pinopsida > Cupressales > Cupressaceae > Cunninghamia > Cunninghamia lanceolata. The sequence continues at coordinate 4,691,941 of BSBN01001032.1, read as the reverse complement.
TTTTGATACCATCTTTGGAGACAATGTGACCCAACAATTTCCCTTCAGTTACAACAAAAATCATTTTTTTAGGATTTAAAGAAATACCATGTTCTCTACAATGCTGCAATACCACCTCTAGATCATGTAAGTAATCAGCCCTCTTCTTAGAGAAAACTATTAGGTCATCTAGATAAATGACAATGATCTTATTCTTCAAATAAATGAATGTTAAATCCATTGCCCTTTGAAAAGTGGCCCCTACATTAATAAGGCCAAATGGTATCTAATTATAAGAAAAAACACTGATTGGAGTAGTGCATGTTGTTTTATGTTGATCTTCTAAGGCTACCTCGATCAGATTATATCCCGTAAAATAGTCTAACATAGACATCATTTCTCAATCAGATATTGTTTGCAATATATGATCCATCACGGGTAAGGGATAATTATCTTTCAGGGAAGCTTGGTTCAGGTTTCTGAAATCATCACAAATTCTAATTTCCCCATTCTTCTTTCTGAGAGGAACAATATTAACCACCCATGTAGAGTGGTGAATGGGGTAGATAATTTTTTCTTTCAGCATCTTGTCTATTTCAATGAAAATGGCCTCAGATACTTTAGGATTGTAAGTCCTCTATTTCTGCCTAAAGGGCAAAGTACTGGGCTTCAATGGAATGTGGTGTTGCATTTCTCCATTTCTAAATTTCTTCAAATCTACATAGCACCATGCAAAAACATCTTTGTAACATATAAGCAAAGAGATTAAATGCTCTCTCTTTGGGAGAGAAACACTTCCCAATACAAACAATCTTCAGATATTCATCAGTACCAATATTAACTTGATCATAATCAGTCGATGATCTGATTGAAATGGTACTGATCATGTTAGTTTAAAAGGTCTTCAAGAGATACCAAACCCTTGGGAATTTTATTACCTTTCAACTGGATCACTTCAGCTCCCTGGCCATTTTGAGAACTAGCCACTCCTAAAACATCATTACTTTCATCAAGACTTCCTTCAAAGAACACATTTGCAAATGACTCAGCTTTCTCTAGAAAAGAAATAATCTACTGGTCATTGTTAAATACCTGTCAGTGGTTGACGTTGTCAAGTATGCTAGGCTAATAGACCACCTCAACTCTGTAAGGTTTGTCTTTAAAATCTGGGTGAGGTAATAGGAGAGATGCAGACACAACCAATGAATCAACTCGAGTGTTCTAATCTCTAGGCACAATTTCTATTGAGAAGGCATCAAATCTTCTATGCAATCCCACACCCTATTTCTGTATTGCCTTAGCCTCCCATTTTTCACCGTATATATCTTCCTTACTTGTTTGACAATCAATTTGGCATCACCCCTGGCTCTCAGCTACTTAATGCCTTTCTCCCTAGCTAATGCTAGCCCAAGCAGCAAAGCCTCATACTCTGCAGGGTTATTGGTGTTGTCAAATTCCAACTTGTAAGCGAAAGGAAACTTGCAATCATCAGGGGAAACCAAAACTACTCCAGCACCTAAACTAGCAATAGAGCAACTGCCATCAACTTCCAAGGTCCACACTTCATTAGCTAGGTCAGGACTGATCAGATTTGCATCATCTTCCACTATTGAGGTGCACATATATGTGCTAGGTCTAGTTTATACATACAAAATATTTGCCCTCAGGTCCCTGACTTCAATATAGTGAACTTGGCCTTAGGTTCAAGGTTTAGACAAACACTCTTCCCATCCACTGGTATAAGAGTGTGAGACTAGTCCATCTATATCTTCCTCCCGAGTCTTTGTAGAAACTACAGATCAAAAGCATCCCATATCTTGCATGTATATCCGCCACTAAGATGGTCAGCTTCAATCTCTTCTTAGGATATGTTGCAAGGGCAACTTGTGCATCTTTTATTTGACCTAAAATTGGTACTATTGAGCCATCCATGGAAAATCACCTACCATGAGAGGAGGTATAGGATAGACCTAGGGCCTTAGCAACCTAGGTAGGCATGACATTATCTAAGGCTCTAGAGTCAATGACATAGTTGCTCAATTTATAAACAACAATGTATAATGATACATAAAAAGGCTCCATTTTTTCAAAGGGATTTTGAGGACCGATGTCTTAGGAATGGGAATTTGAGCAATTTTGTTTTTCAACATGGACTTTATTCTCATTTGACACCTAAGCATTGCAATGAAAAGGGGAGGGCTCTTGCTTAACATACCTAACCAGTCTATCTAGCTCAGAAGGATTTAGCCTAAGGTATTCAACTTATGAAATTTGGATTTTATTATTCTAACAAGACTCAATTATGTTAAAAGAGCTAGAAATAAGAACTTTAGGAGAAGAAGCAGAGGGTACCTCAGTAGATGCAACTTTGGGTGTAGTACTCTCAGTCTTCTTAGAACTAGCATTGGTATGTCTTGACAAAATGTATTTTGGAGTAGAAGAGGAACCACTAGGTTGGTGTTTGGAATCTTGCCCCTTCTATGCTCGTTGTCCCCTAGTAAACACTACACAATCGGGATTGTCTATCTTTAGCTTCAAGGTCTGACTCATATTCAAAGAAATTAACATTGGCATCACTGGATTGAGTAGGTTCTTCTACATAAGGTTCCTCCCTATGCTCATTCATCGAGAGCATCTGCATGAACTTGACCATTTCTGGACAAGATGATCCATCATGATTAGAATTTTAATGAAATTTTCACATCATATCATTATTCTTACTAGTAGGACCACCTTCAATTGCTAACCTCTTAGTCGGACTAGGTAAGGGTAGTGTTTTGTTATAGTTTCCTTGGGAACCATGATCTTTCCTTGGTATGTCTTGATAAAAAGGATGTTGAGAGCCTTTAGGCATCTATCTCTTCAAGGTGCTATGTCGTAAAATGTCCCCTTAAGACTTTTACATCCTAAGTTTAGCTCCCGAGTCCCTTATTTTTCATCATGCATGTTCATTTTAACTCCTGATGCAAAATCCCTGAAAACCCATGTCAAATGGGGCTAAGGAGACATTGTTGGACTTGATCCTGCCTTGAAAATGGGGCCCAGGGCTTGGGCACTCATGCCCTAGTCCTACCCTATTTGGTTGAGACCTAAATTTTAAATGTCAGTTTTGTGACCGTTAAAAGGTTTTGTTTCCAACATCTTAAGTTTGAATTACAAAATTTGTAGCGGGAATGCATATATAAGTATGTTTAGGATTTCATTTGTAAACTAGAAGATGATTATGAAATTTTGGAAAACCTATGATTATAGAGCATTCAAAGCATTCATTGTTGCAGAGCAGAATATTGTTGTTGTGTTTGTTATGCAGATTTGGCTTCATCTTCTCATGTGTTGAAGGATTTTCATCTACATGCGAGCTACACCTCCAAGGTGATATGTGTTTGTGTTGAACCAATCATTTATCAATTTTTTTTGCCTCTATCCCACAGGGATATGCACTCTTTATCAAACAATGGTGTTGTAAGGGTTGATTTTCATTCCAGGGTTTGATTGAGGCAAGCTCCTAAACACCACAACACCCAATCCCATTCCTTGTGATTGCAAGTGACATGTGTCATATATTGTGGAGTGGAGTTGTAGGAGGTTGTGGCAGAGTGTGCAGGTTCCAAATCTAAGAAGAAAAGCACTGTAAGGGCTTGGGCACTTGCCCTGAAGCCCTCTACATCTTTCAAGTTAAAAACCTCTAGGACATTGGTGAATAGTAGCAGATAACTTCTAGAAATCCCTAAATAAGTTCCTGCCTTGGGCTTGGGTACCTTCTCTTTAGCCCCTAACTTTTCCACATCCTAAATTCCAAAATTTAATATGTGTCTACTCTGAATATAATATCTCTGTGTGCGAACATTTGTCAGGATTCATCTGTTTGTTTATGATTTTGCATAATTAGGGTTTTATAAGCATACTTGGGCATTAAATTAATACATTAATCAATAAATTCTAAATTTCCCTATCATTACAAGTGACAACCAACTTGTAGGTGAATTGGTATAGTCATGGTTAGGAGGGTCCACAAAATGAACTGTCCATGCCATGCAGCTAGAGCAAACACAATGAAAACAACTCAAAGGTATAAAGCAAATGCAGACTTAGTCACTCAATATATCATAGAATTCAAATACAAATTAGCTGGCAACATGTGGGCTGACAATTAGGGCTCACATGCTTGATTTCACAGTTATAGAGTATGCACAAGATTTAGCTTTGAAGCTCCTTCACGAGAAACTCAAACTATCAGTTATCAACTAACAATCAACTACTTTCCTAGGCATCTATTACATCAATTTATATCATCTCTGGAACATAAGATTCCTCTGCATCGGCCAAGGAAGATCACAAACTCCAATGAAGAGATGTAACGTGTGTACACTGATAGGTCAGACCTAATCATGTACAACTCCTCCACAAATGAATGGAATGGTGTGCAGATCTCAAGGAAGGCTGGACATGAACCAAACAACATTGAATGACGTGTCATTTAGCTCCACAAGTCGTGAAATGTTTTGCAAGTCTTCTCCTTTAGCTGATTGTCTGAGACTATTAGGATGCTTTGTTTTGAGAAAATAGTTGATATTCTGATAGAGATATCTTACCGGTACCTTATCCAAATGATTTGAGATTTGGATATGAGGTGCATGAATGTGTCTAGATGCTAAGTCTAGCTCTGCAAGATCTAAAATGCAACTATGGTAGAATGTGAACCAAAATACAAAAATTTTCTATTGAATAAATTGATTGAACTGAACTAGAAAATGAAAAGAAATAAATTGAAATGTAAATGTTTTTGGTTGATGCAAGATTGCTCTTGAACCAGGGATGCTCCTACATCAAACATCTGGGGTTATTGAAAAAGTGAGTCTCTCACTTTGTTGGGGCTAGAGGAAAACCAAGATGGTCCACCTCAGTCTGAGAAATCCAAGATGAGTCTTCTTCCAGTCTGCCTTTTGACTTCACAAGATATTCTTTGTACTGTCTTCCTCTAGTGTTGTGTCCAACTCTACTATCCAAAATGTCCTCGATCTGCTCTAGTGCTTGTTGTGGTAACTACTTCTTCAAGTCTTCTTCAATGTTGTCACTGAACTCTACTTCATGATATTAATATAGGTCTACAATGTTGAAAGTAGGTGATATCCCCAGTGTCTTTGGTAACTCCACTTCATATGCATTTCTTGAATCAAAAATTTTGAGTATCCTACATGGTCCAAACTTCTTCATCTTCAACTTGTTATATGTCCCAATTGGAAATCTCTCTTTTCTCAAGTATACCATCACTTCATCTACCACTAAAAATTATTTGTGTCTTCTCTTCTCATCTGCCTTCTCATTATACTTGCTATTCATTTCCTCCAAATGCTTCTTAACCTAATTATGTATTGTCTCCATGTGTCCTGCAAAGTCTTCTGCTTCTACACTCCTCTTGTCTTCCATGTTGATGTCTCTCAACTCTGCAACTCCTCTAGGGTTATTTCCTATCACAATCTCAAATGGTGTTCTTCTGGTACTCCTATTCACTAAATTATTATATGCAAACTCTACTTGTAATAGAATCAAATCCTAATTTCCCGCCTTCTCTCCAACCAAACATCTCAACAAGTTTCCCAAACTCCTATTTACTACCTCTATTTATCCATCTATCTACGGATGAAATGTTAAACTAAACTTCAAGTATGTCTTCATCTTCTTCCAAAGTTTCTTCCAAAAGTATCCAAGAAATCTTATGTCTCAGTCTGAAATTATGTTCTTAGGTAATCCATGCAATCTCACAATCTCCTTGAAAAATAGGTCAGCTACATGAACTACATTAGTTGTCTTCTTACAAGGTATGAAATGTGTCATCTTTGAAAATCTTTCCACTACCACAATTATTGAATCATGTCCTATCTGTGTCTTTACTAATCCCATTATGAAATCCATGCTTATGTCTTCCTAAGGTCTCTCCAGTACTGTCAAAGATTTGTACAATCTAGTATTCTAACTACCCCCTTTGCAACTTGGTAAAATCTACAACTCTGCACAAATTTCCTAACATCCTTATGTATCTGAGGCCAAAAATAGTTTTCACTCACCAAGTCCACTATCTTATCAATGCCAAAATTTCCTATAAATCTTGTTGAACTGCACCGGACAAATGAGAGGGGTGGTGAATCAGTTGTCCTAAAACTTTTAACCAAATATGATCATCAACTTATCAATTACTTATATTTAGATATAACCATGAAAGCATCAAATGAAAAGCTCAACACAAAATCATAAACAACACAAGAGACACCAGATTTTACGTGGAAAACCCTAAAAGGGAAAAACCATGGTGGGTGTTAGCCCACAAAAATATATAAGTTATATCAATACCAAAAAATAGAGGCTCATCGCCTATAGGGCTCACTACCCAAATTGCTCACTGCAAGGAAAGGCTCACTATCTATGGATGGCTCTTTGCCAAAGGAAGGCTCACTACCAAAAGGAGGCTCACTAGCAAAAGGTTGAACTGAGATAACATCATCTACTCTATGCCAAGGTTTAGTTCCATTGAAGCACAAACACCTCTACTCTACTCTACTACCTTACTTCAATTTTATCTTTGCATATTCGCTCTTGGATACATTTTAATGACTCAATTACAAGTATTTATACACTTCATCAACCTTGGAATGATCATCAAAGTCAACATTACAATCATCAACCGTTGGAATAATCTTCAAGGTCGACATTACAAACATACATAAAATAGGTCTGGACCTAATACAAATTTAGCTAAGGAAAAGATGTAATAATGTATGCAAATCATGCCACACCTTATATGGGACTCAAACACAATCTTTCACACTATAACACATTATCACAATCTTCGATACATCTTTGCTGATGATGAATTCAACCAGGTCAGCCAAGACCGATGTTAACACAAGTATTCTCAAGAACACACTTCATGCAAGATCTAAATTAAACCTTGCGGACCAATCTGAATGTAGGAGCATGATCAAGAGACATCCACAAGCACATTGTAATCACCAAGAACAACCACACAATCTATAACAACTCTGTCAGTAAGATTCTTCAAACCAGGGCACAAGAACAACACTACCATCGACTGTCATGAGTAAAAGATAGCTTGCAAACCACCAAATCATGAACCATTAAACTTGAAGGCATTTAACATCATCACAAACTTACTTCTAGAACCACAGACCAAAATACTTCAATGTGGAGGACTGCGGAGCAAAACACTTTCTCCTTGTCACCACCAAACACATAGGAAAAGTTATTTTCACTCTAGTGGACATAACTCACTCAATTCTTCATATCGGAGGCTCAAACTCAGAATATAACATATTTAAATAGGCTTCTAAATAACTTCCAATCTGTATGTAAAGATATTTATTCTACAAGAAATGCAGATCATTCTTCTAGGCTATTCTTCTGCATGTAATGCACTATTTCTACTGCAACACATTGTTATCACCGGAGGGGCTAATTTTCTCAATATCCTCAACAAAGTAAGAGCACAATTGACACCAATGACAACATAGATATGTTGACATCAATGATAACACTAATTAGGCCCATACTTGGAACAATCTCCCCCTTTGTCATTGATGGCAACATATGATGTGAAAAACTGAAAAGACCACCAAGACAAAATTCTCCGTCTTTCTTTTCACACATCTACATTCTTTCTCCCCCTAATTTTTTCACATGATTTCTCTCCCCCTTTGACATCAATGGCAAAGTGCACATGCTTGTATGTTGCTGCTCCGATCCATTTACTTTACCAGAAACATTTAGCTACTCCCCCTGAGAGGTAGCCTTCAGAACATCAATCTAGATCAAGGAATGACACTTTGAGCTCTACTGGATTGATGCATTCATATGCATCTTAGTTTAGGAGAGGAGGGGTAATGACCCCTAGCTTTTCTCTGAGATACTCAAAGGTATCTTTAGGTAGAGGCTTAGTGAAAATGTCTATAATATGATTCTTTGTGGACACATAGTCCAACTTTACTTCATTCTCTATCACCTTCTCTCTCAAAAAGTGATACCTTATTGATATGTGCTTTGTTCTTGAGTGCGTCATTGGATTCTTTGAAATGTTTATGGCACTTGTATTGTCACAAAAGATTGCAATTGGATCTTCATACACAACTCTTATATCCTTCAGAGTCTGCTTCATCCATAATAGTTGAGTGCAACAACATGCTGCTGCAATATACTCTGCTTCTGCAGTTGACAAAGATATTGAATCTTGTTTCTTGGTCAGCCATGAGACTCTTGAAATTAAGGAACACTGAGAGGGGGGGTGAATCAGTGTTCTGCAAAACTTATTGTTCTGTACCTTTATTAATTTACTACATACATTTAAAAGAAAGAAACATGGACTCAAGAATAGCAACAACAAGATCATAACACATGAACACGAGGATTTTTACATGGAAACCCAGTTAAGGGAAAAACCATGGTGGGGGTTAACCCACAAGATTTTATACTTTGTTAAAAGTATTACAAATGGGGAGGCACATGCCTTCAGGCACACTGCCCAGAGCTTACTGCTCAAAGGAGGCTCACTGCCTACAAGATTGATTACAAGGAGTTCACAGGAATATTTAAACTAAAGAATAGCATCTAACAATGCAAGATTATAGTTTCAATTAGGATCAATATACCAATTTCACACACTTCATCTCTTACTACCCTGTTTTATTGTTCTACCATAATCCGAATCTTAGATCTCTACTTCACACTTGATACTGCCATACTTCACATCTTTCATCTTCTATTCGTACAACCCTATATCAAAATGCTTGCACCCATCAATTATATATATCCGCGATATGAAATTTCACCTAATGTAGTCAACCTCAAGAAAACTTGGAGGCATTTTCAAGAACACTGTTCTATTGGCTGAATCCATGTACAAACATCAATGTAGAACACAACTTATGAATTCAAGTCACCACTCATGTCGGCGAATACCACTAGGTCTCACAAATCATTCAATCAATCACTTCTCTTAATCCGCACAAGGATAAAACACCAAGTCAGCTTGTTCTTCACTGAACTAGACTATCTAACCAAAACCTGATACTCATATGCTTGTAACTTTCAATCCCTTCATCATCGAAGGCTAAATCTCTAGATTTAGGTAGACCTGACATCCCTTAACATTCCTTTAGATCCACAACATAATATGATTACCTATAGAGAAATGCAGACCAAGATGTTGAACCTTGTCATATGCTTTGTTCCTGTCTATCCAGACTTAGACAAATCTACAATCTGACTTCCAGTATGATCAAATGATACAATGCAGATGTGTAAGATAGATTCAGTTGCCATCAAAGACAACACCTGACATGCCTAGCAGTGTCTCTTTCCAACAATCTCCCCCTTTGGCATTGATGGTAACACTTAGTGAAAAATGACTAAGTGCTAGAACATCTCCCCCTTATTATGTACAGTTGTGATTTGTAATGCTCCCCCTTAGATGAATTCCTCATTTTTCACTACTTTTCACTCCCCCTTTGACATCAATGGCAAAGGCTGAGATCCACATACCAAAATTCACACCAAAACTCTATGTACATACTTCCACATATGAACACATAGTACTTAAGCCTTGCTCATCAGTAAAAAGATATCACCAAAAATGTTTTTCAACCATGTCAACTCACTATCCCAGTTCTTCTATATGCTGTCCAAAATGGATATATGCCCACTGAACAAAAATGCCTGTGGTTCTACCTTTTGAAGATCAGTAGGATCACAAGTAGTAGCAACAACTTGGGATTCTACAAATATATCATACATAGTCTCTAACTTAGGGGAAATCAGTCCCCAGAGCTCATCCAATCGCCCAAAACTTTAACCTTTTCCTTCTCCAAATTACTCAATTCATTTTGCAAACTCACTACTTGACGTTCTTTAGTTATTACAAACTCAGTTAAAGGACTATAGGACTAAGAGATGGTAGAAAAATTAAGCTCTAAGTCCTTAATCTTCTTCTCAACATATTCAACAACTTTAGACCGATTTAGGCAAAACTTATAAATCTCTGCACCTTCAGAGAGGGCATTTTGAATACTCCTTACACCAGTATCAAGCATTGATCTATCATAACTAATTATTTTCTTTATATTAGCAAATCTCTTCTCATTAAATTCATTTCAAACTTTAACTTTTGCTAACTTCTCAAAAGTTTCAAAATGAGTACTTACGAAGTTTATCAGACTCTTCAACTAACCGGAGGGGGACACTGAGGAATCCTTCTGAAATGTAGGCATGATTTTCTCCAAAATGCTAGATGCAAGACCAAGCAACTCATTGTCTTCAATATGGAACTTCAAAATTTCCTCTCTGGCCTTGGCTTGTGCAAAAGAGACCAACTTCATCTTCTATACTGGTGATAGAGCATCAAAATTGATTGGACCTTGTATTATGTCTGAATCTTCTGCAACTTGTTTATCTTTCTCCAAATTTTCTTTCACTACTTCTACGGTGTCTCTTGCCCAATATGATGTTTCAATTTTATGCTCATTAGGTCCTGCATCTTCTCCCTTTCTGGAGTCAACCACATTGTCTTTCTTATTATTTTCATTCTTTTTCTCTGCTTCTACTCTCTTTGCATCATCAGCAATGTCTTTTGCATTCTTTCTAGAGGATTTTGTGTATCCTTAGTAGCAACATTATTGTCATTTTTATCAAGTTCCTCAATATCTGGAATGGAGGAATCAATTCCATCATTTGTTTCTTCTTGACCTTTCTTGTCCTCAACCTCTTCTGCTTTCTGCTTCTTAATCTTCTCAGAATCACCTTCAGTAGGAGTATTTATATTCATTTATGTATTTTATTCACCAGATTGGTCCAAAGGAGTTTGAGTATCCTCTGCACCATCATCATTATCTTCCTTCACCATCTCTTCATCTTCTTTATTTATTATTTCCTCTTCTAGAGCAGAGAAAACATTTGCCTCAACTTTTTGCTCATCTTCCTTCAACTCATCATCATTTGGAATGGATTTATCATCAATAGGTTCTTTAGTGACAACATAGAACTTATTCTTGTCTAGGGCTTTCCTCAAAATTTGTTTTGTTTCCTTGACAACTTCATCAATGTCTCCAATCATTAGCTTATTCATCCTAATTTTGCTTCTGAATTCATTTTTAACTTCTTTGAAAATTTTATCTGCTTCCTTCTTAGAGATTACCAGACACAAACTGGTCAACACATGTTCTCTTAGCTCCAAATCCTTAGGTTTAGCAACCTCTTTTCTCATCTCCAAAATGTTACTTAGACTCTTAGGGAGTTCTGACAAAATTTCTACAAGTGCTCTGTTGAATGTGTTCAATTACTTAATAGTAGCATCCTCCAAAATTATCTTGTTGGCTTTATCAAGGTTGTCATAATATTTTGTTATGGGCTTTAAATTCCCATGAACAGTTATTGCATTCACCATATCTTCAACTGACAAGGTAGATTTTTCAATCTTTAGTCTTTTGCTTACCCTTATACTTCCGGAGGGATTTTCTTGGGCAACCCTTGATGCTTCTTCTTTCTTAGACTTTGTGCTTCTCGAGGGCTTCTCCTTAGATACTTTAGCATCCTTAGTGCCTGAGGCCTTCAACTCTTTAACTTCATCATCTAAATCAGTATGTTCTTCATCCTCCTTCTCCACACTGACATATGACCTCTTGGCCATTACTTTGTTCTTTTTCCTTCGTTACTGGTAGGTTTTTCTTTGAATTTCTCTACAATAGGAGAAGGTGATGCACTGGAGGTTGTACCAAAACTCCTAGTAGTCCTTGCTTTAGAAGTGGATTCCACCGAAACACTTCCCTGTTCTTTGTCCTGCTTCTCCTTAGCTTTCTCTATCCTTTCCCTATTTTGTCTCATAGCTTCTTTTGTTATGCCAATGTTTTCTGCATACATTTCAACTTGTCTTTGAATCTTTCTCTTAGATTTAGGTTTCTGGAGCTCAATATATAGTTTTACACTAAGTTCAGCATATGTACCAAATCTCTCAACAGAGGTATCTTTTGGTTTGTCAGAAGGTGTTGAGCATACATTTCTAGTATCTATTCATCTACTTCATACCCCATGGGCATGAACCATACATTCCTTGGTTCAACTGCTTCCATAAAGCATTGATCTATTTCCACCATGAAGAAAATTATATCCTTGTACTTTTCTACCATAGAAATAGGGATTCTTTCTCTTGATTGCATCATATTCTAAAAATTCTTGAAATATCCCCAAAGAGCAATCCTTTGGGCATTGGAGTCACCAATAGTATGTAAGTGCTCTCTGATTTGTATGGCAACAAGCTTATCACTAGTCCAACAAATTCTCTTCTTCCTAGGTAGCTCATTCATAAAATAGAAGAACAAACACAATACCAATGTACCATACTTGAATGTATTCTTCTTGTCCTTCTTGATCTTGTTCAGATTCTCCATTAACTAGTTTTGCAGCAGCTCACATAGGTCATGGTCAGCATTTTCTCTTAACATCTGATAGGAGGCATAAATGGTTGTACCAGATATAGAGTTTTCCCTACTGGAGTGATATATCTTATATCTAATTACCATAGATGCAAATTTGACATTTGGATCAGTTATATCATTTATTGTCATTGCCCTCTTATCAAATTTTGATCTGGTAGCTTCAGTTATGGTTTGATTCTTCACTGATTTTAGCATTGGCAGTCCACCAGATGAGTTCAATCCTATGACAGCCTTAATGGAATCGTTGGTGATCTTGAAGGGTTTCATCAACCACATGAATTCAACACGCATCCAACTCAATACATATCAGACGCACTCATCTTCACCAAAGGACATGAACCCAATAACCTGAATGAGATGTTTGACTTGTAGCACCTTATACTTAGGTTTAAGACCATGAATCTCATCCCTCAGATGATTCTTGAACAAATCTACTAAGTTTGAATCCCCAAACTCATCTATGCTAGCATGAATATAAGCCCTAATATCTTCAACGTGCAACACACCATGTGGAACATTTGAAAAGGCACCTAACGGATCGACCTCTATTGATTTGTTTGGATGCTTTTTGAATTTAGGTTGGGGTCTTTCGGTGATGTTAACAACCAATGGAGTAGCCATATCTAGAGATTAGAAATTTAGAGAATTTCACAGAGAATACCTTGTTTTGCTGGTTACGGTTAGCTATCAAATTCACTTTTCACACTTCAAATCTTTGAAATCTCAGCTCAGGTGCTCTTCTCCTTGTTCTCTCCAAATGCAAAGTGATTCAAAGGTTGAGTAAATGACCTTTTATGCTTTGCAAAACCTAATTTTCCATTGTAATAAATGCTTTGCCCTAATACATCTGGCTACAATATTTCTGTATAAATCAATCTTCAATTGCTCTGCAATCAATCGCATTAGCTTCTTTTCTTCCAAAATTTGCTTCAATAGATCTGCAATAGGCTTATTTATCTTCGTTCACCATGCTAGATTCAAGTACCCACTTACTGGTAGGGGGAATTAGATTTCCAATGCAACTCCCCCTGAGCCAGAGCTCCTGTTTCAATTCTTGGAGGAATTATCAGCACCAGATTCCAGTGCGGACCCATTTGCATCATTCATTTCACCTTTCTTCACCCATGTTTTGTTCATTTCATTCTAGATCTCATTCACATCAACTTTATCCTTGCCCTTAGCTTGTCTCTGCATGTTTTGGTTTTTGTTACCGGACCTTTTCTATCATCATTCCTGCTTCTGCAGAATCTTGCAATATGACCGGATCTATTGCAATTAAAGCACACAACATTTCTTTGCTCATTTACTTGATTTCCTCTTGATTTGCACTGATTAGCCATGTTTCCAAATCTATTGCATGCAAAATAGTTGTCATTGAAATAATTGACATTTCTTCTATTGTTAGAGTAGTTCATTATCATACTTCTGCATTCCTTGGATCTATGACCATACCTTTTACAATTGAAGCATTAACTGAAGAAAGATGGACCACTTTGATTCATTCTACTTCTACATTGAGTAGCTCTATGACCAAATTTATTGTAATTGAAACAATTTCCATTAAAATATGGAAGCCTTTGAGCATTAGGCTATCTTACCGGAGGCCTTCTAGGATTCCTTCTTTGATTTCTTGCTTTAGGATTTCTTTGACTGGATCTAGAGCTTTCACCTTTCTCAAATCCTAGACCATGCTTATCATCTGCCTTCTTCTAACTATCAAGCAACACCTCAAGTTTAATTGAGCTTATCTTGAACTTCTCTTTATATTCATTTGCAACTTCTAGGTCATGTTTGAGAATGACAATTTGTCTTTCAAGTTGTTCCTCATTATCCCTAGTTTCTTGTAGATCAGACTCTAGATGACCAATTATTCTATCCAATCTACAGCACTCTTCTATTCTTTCTTTCAGAGATTGATTCAGGTTTTCCTCAGTCTTCTTCCTTTCCTCAATTTCTTTGGTTAGCCTCATCATCCCAGATTCCATCTCATATTTTAGGACAACTTTTTTTCTAGGTTCTCACATTCCTTTGTCTTTTCCTTTAGATCCCCATCCATACCATTGTCTTCATTCGGATTTGCTAGCTAGTGAAGTAGCTCCTTTCTCTTTTTATTAGATTTACCTAGTTGACTTTTTAAAGTCTGAATGAAGTCTTCAGCATCTTTAAAATTCTCTTGCAATTCTTTAACTTCTGCTCTAGACTTATCAAGATCTTCTAAGGCTACTTGAAGTTGTTGATTGATACCATCAGAATAGCTGAATGAGCCCATTGAAACTCCTTCCCAGATCTTCCTCAAGTTGTTAAACTTCTTCCAAGGAACCTTGCTCTAATACCAATTGTTAAAATTAAGGAACACTGAGAAGGGGGGTGAATCAGTGTTCTGCAAAACTTATTATTATGTACCTTTATTATTTTACTACATACATTCAAAAGAAAGAAACATGAACTCAAGAACAATAGCAACAAGATAATAACACATGAACACCAAGATTTTTACGTGGAAACCCGATTAAGGGAAAAACCATGGTGGGGGTTAACCCACAAGATTTTATACTCTATTAAAAGTATTACAAATGGTAAGGCACATGCCTTCGAGCACACTGCCCAAAGCTTACTTCTCAAAGGAGGCTCACTGCCTACAAGATTGATTACAAGGAGTTCACAGGAATATTTGAACTGAAGAATAACATCTAACAATGCAAGATTACAGTTTCAATTAGGATCAATATACCGACTTCACACACTTCATCTCTTACTGCCCTGTTTTATTGTTTTTCCATAATTTGAATCTCAGATCTCTTCTTTGCACTTGATACTACCACACTTCGCACCTTTCATCTTCTATTCATACAACCCTATATCAAAATTCTTGCACCCATCGATTATATATATCCGCTATCTGAAATTTCATCTATTGCAGTCGGCCTCAAGAAAACTTAGAGGCATTTTCAAGAACATTGTTCTATTGGCTGAATCCATACACAAACATCAATGCAAAACACAACTTATGAATTCAAGTCACCCCTCATGTCGGCCAATACCACTGGATCTCACAAATCACTCAACCAATCACTTCTCTTAATCTGCACAAGGATCAAACATCAAGTTGGTCTTTTCTTCACCAAACTGGACTGTCTAACCAAAACTCGATACTCATATTCTTGTAACTTTGAATCCCTTCATCACCAGAGGCTAAATCTCTAGATTTAGGTAGCCTTGACATCCCTTAACATTCTCTCAGATTTGCAGCACAATATGATTACCTGTACAGAAATGTGGACCAAGATGCTAAACCATGTCATATGCTCTGTTCCTGTCTGTCCAAACTTAGACAAATCTACAATCTTGCTTCCGGTGTGATCAAATGATATAATGTGGATGTGTAAGATAGATTCAGTTGCCATCAATGACAACACCTAACATGCCTAGAAGTGTCTCTTGCCAATAGAGACCAATCCATTACCCAAGAAGAAGGCACCTCCACTTGTACTCTTTCTGTCATTAACATCGCCATCCCAATCTACATCTGTATAAGCACTGAGAGTGAAATCATTGTCCTTTGGATACCATAAGCCATAATCTGGAGTACCTTTCAAATACCTCAGGATTCTCTTAACTGCCATCACATGTGATTCTCTTGGATCAGCTTGAAACCTTGGAACAAGACAAACTACATGCATAATATCAAGTCTAGTTTGAGTTAGATAAAGCAATCCTCCAATCATGGATCTGTATTTTTCTGATCATCCTTAGGTTATTCATCAGTTTTTCTCAACTTGCAACCAGTCACAATGTGAGTACATACCATTTTGGAGTCTTCCATCCCAAACTTCTTCAACAACTCTTTCACATACTTAGACTAAGATATGAAGATTCCTTTATCTGATTGATTAATTTGCAAACCCAAAAAGAAATTCATTTCACCAAACATGGACATTTCAAATTCACTTTTCATCTCACCGGTAAACCTTATACACATACCTTCATTTCCTCTAAAGATAATGTCATCAACAAAGACCTGATCATCATTGATTTTGAATTATAGATTGCTATTTGCAGTGCCTTTACTAAATCCCAATTGTAATAAATACTAGTCTAACCTTGCATACCAAGCTCTAGGAGCTTGTTTGAGTCCATACAATGCTTTCTTCAACCTACATACCAAATCACCTTGATTTGACAATTGGAATCCCTTTGGTTGCTCAATTTATACTTCCTCTTCTAATTCACCATTCAGGAAGGTAGATTTCACATCCATCTGATATACCTTACAATCTTTGTGAGCTGCAAATGCCAAAAACATTCTGATTGCTTCAATCCAAGCTAGTGGGACAAAGGTTTCTTCAAAATCTATCCCTTCAATTTGAGAATATCCTTTGCATACAAGTCTTTCTTTATTCCTTACAACTTCTCTATTTTCATTCAGCTTGTTCCTAAAGACCCATTTTGTTCCAATAACATTTTTGTCAGCAGGACTAGGAACTAATTCCCAAGTTTCATTCTTTTCTATCTACAATAGTTCTTCCTCCATTGCCTTTACCCAATTTTCATCATTGCATGCTTCATTCATAGTTTTTAGTTCAATCTTTGAAAGCAAACAGTAATTGATGTGTTCCTCTATAGCTCTTCTTCTTGTTATCACACCTTTGTTCTTGTCACCTATAATCTAATCTTTAGAATGATTGATCCTCACATACCTGGGAGTCTTGACAACACTTTCTAGAGCCTCTTCTTCATCCTAACTATCTCCTTGCTTATCTTACTCTTCAATTACTATAGTCACAGGTTCATCTAGTTCATAACAACTCAGGTCTGATATTCTTTCCTTGCCTTCATCTACCTTCACATTTGCACTCTCAACAATCTTTTTGAGCCTTTTGTTGTAGGACCGGTAAGCCTTACTCTTGGTAGAGTATCCAAGGAAGATTCCTTCATCGCATCTTGCATCAAACTTTCCTAGATTTTCATCTCTCTTGATATATCATTTGCTTCCAAAGATGTTGAAGTATTTTACGATAGTAATTTCTTCATACCATAATTCATAAGGAGTTTGAGTACCATTACCTTTCACTTGAACTCTATTTTGGATGTAAATAACAATATGAATAGCCTCTTTCTAGAATACTTCTGGCAGATCTGCTTCCTTCATCATAGTCTTAGTAGCCTCTTGAACTGTCCTATTTTTCCTTTCCACAACTCCATTCTACTGAGGAGTTCTAGGTGTAGACAGTTGTCTCTTTATCCCATGCTCTTCACAGAAAATGTGATGCAGGAGCATCCCTGGTTCAAGACTAATCTTGCATCAACCAAAAACATTTGCATTTGCATTTCAATTTGTTTGTATTTTAGTTCTTTCATTTCCCAGTTTAGTCAGAAGCAGCTCAGCTTGTGGTTTGGTTGTAGTATTTCACACCTTATAGATCTAGACTTAGCATCTCAATTCATTCATCTACATCATATCAAGAATTTAGAGCATTTGGATTAGTTACCAGAAAGTATCGCTATCAGAGATTCTTTGTTTTCTCACTGCAGAGTTCTCTGACAATCACGAGTAATCAACTGAAGGAGAAGGATTGGGTGCATTGGATGACTTGTGGAGCCTTGTGATTCATTCTACAATGTTCCTTGGTTTGTCGCAGACCTTCCTCATAGGTCCGCACTTCATTGTATCCGTTGGATAAGGATTTTCAAGCCAATAGGTCTGACCTATCCAAGAACACACGTTACACCTCTTCATAAGGATTCCAGGTCTCTTGTAGCTGACGTGGATGAATCTATTGGTTCGAGAATGATATATAATGATGTAATAGATCCGTAGGAAAGTAGTTGAGAGATAACTATTGACATTAGAAAGATCCATGGTTTAGTTTGGTACAAAGGAGCTTCAAAGCTTTATCTTGTGCATGTAGGTAATCAGGCCTGTGAGACCTAATTGTAAGCCAACATGTTGCTGGCCAGATTGTTTTTGAATTCTTGATATACTGAATGACTGAATCAACATTTGTTCTATCTTCTTGTGTTGTTTCCTTTGTGTTTACGCTTGCTGCACGGTCTGGGCAGTTCACTCTGTGAACCCTCCTACCATGATTGCACCAATTGGTATCAGAGCAAAAGTTTGGTTCTGTGGAGTGAATTGGTGATACAAAGCAAAGTGAAGATCAAACAATTGATACCATATTTCACAAAAATAGGCTTCATTCATTCAGAACTTCACCATACAATGACCTCTACTCAAGCATAATTTTGAATTTCCAACTTATTTAAACCATCTATTTCTTCCAAGGTTATTTTCCACTTTAGGGTTCCAAGCCAAACCTACTCAAACTCTCAATCAAACCCTTACACTCTATTTACTACCTATTCCTTTAAAAACTGTCTCAAACCCTTGTAGCCCTGTTTTAGGATCTGTCAGTGATTATCTATCACATGATGCAGTATCTTGGCATGGTAATAATAGTTTTGAGTACCCATTATCCTTGTTATCAACATATCAAAAAATCAAAATAGGTTGTTATAGGAAATAGTGCACAAATATGACTGTTACTGTCTCAGATTAGGCCTAATTAGGCCAGGGTCAACATAGGGTTTATTGATTCTACAACTTTCAACCTCAAATCCTTTCATCCAACACTTGGATCATGTGTAATTAAGTCTTCTCATGCTTAATAAAATATCACAAAACCATTTTCAAGAATATTTTACCAAACCATAGTACTCGGTTACTCTACCCCTTAAGTCTGATTTAGGCATCCAACTTGCCAACTCTGTGTCTTGTTAGAATTCTTCCAACAAAAAGACTCTTGCAAATTTTACTATTGATTGTAAACATCCAAAACATACTATCCAACATCCTTCTAGGGTTTATAACCATCTTTAAAACACAAAATTTCCTCATACTTAGTTATGACAATGACTGTTATACTCAGTCATAATAGGACAGATTTGTTTAATGGCTCTAACACTCTTCCTTTTGTCAAATTTAACTTGAGGAACATTAAAAGATGTCACTTACTACCCTTCCCAACTGACACCACCATAAAATATGTTCAACCCACACTAAAATCATCCAAAATCACATCATTTCTGCCCTTTTACCAGTCTTAAACAAGGCATAACAGTGCTAGGACATGATAGAAATAGGACCAAACTTCCTCCATGAACTATGCACTCTTGGAATTAGTGAACACACACATAAAACTATCATTTTCCTAGTTTTTACAACTTTGCAATTTTTGCAAGTTTTGCACTTTTCACTATTTTGACCACCTAGAGACCTATCCATGACTCAATTATATTGGAAATGACCTTTGCATGCCTTGATACATTGTTTTACATTTGAAAGCTCATTTTTTTTCAAATTTGCCAATTAAAGGCATCTAGTGAGCAAGGTGCTCCTGCACCAATTGGTGAGGGGATTCCATAAGATCTTGTTGTAAGAAGATAATTGATCTGAGGCAGGTTACTGGCACACAACTAGTCACCAATTGAGAGGCAGATGTCGCTTGTAGCCCAATCACTAACCTAAGGTAGTTTGCACTTGATCCTAGGAAGATGCCACTGCAAAGAGTTCCTCCTGTTGGTACAATGGCTAATAGAATGGATGAGATGATGGAATTGATGAGAATAATGCAAATTCATTTGGATGTTGTTGAAGAAGATAGGCAAAGAGGATTGACACCAAGACCTAATGTTGAAAGTGATGAAGAAGAAGAATTTCAATCTGCTGAACAAACTAGAGAAACCCTAGAAGGTAATGAAGAAGAAGAATTAGATTAGATAAAGTTGTTGTGAGCTATCTCAAAGATTAGAAAAAGACCTAGAGTTGATGTGCCGAATTATGCTGGTAATTTGAATTTGAAAGAGTTGATTGATTGGATAAATGATATGGAAGAATACTTTAAATATGAGGAGATGGAAGATCTAGAGAAAGTGAAATTTGCAAAGACAAAGTTGAAAGGACATGTTGCTATATGGTGGAAAGAAGTTTAGTTGGAAAGAAATAGGAGAGGAAAGGAAAAGATTACAAAGTGGGATCGGATGGTGACAAAATTGAAGAATCAATTCATACCTACTGACTATGAGTTGGAGTTGTTGAAGAGATTGCAAAACTTGAGACAAAAGGAGAAATCTGTGAAATAATACACTGAAGAATTTCATAATATGATCATAAGGATAGGACATAATGAAGCAAATAAATAGAAAGTGGCTAGATACATCAATGGGTTAAGACTGAACATTCAGGAAGAACTAAGCTTGATAAGGATGACCTCTTTAGAAGAAGCATACCAATTTGCTCTTAAAGTTGAAGAGAACTTGAGTAAGAGACATGATCAGAGGTAGAGAGGTAAAGGAGGTAAATTTTTGAGAGGTAGGACATTTTTTAGAGGAGACAGACCTTATCCAGAGCAGAACAAGTTTGACAGCCCGCTGAGGAAGGATGACATAGATAATAATGCTTACTAGAGAGATGACATAAATTTTTACCAGAGAGGAAACCCTAGTGCATATAGGAATGAAGGATACAGAGAAGGAAGAGGATTTGATAAGAGAACATACAAAGGTACTTGTTTTAAGTGTGGTGGTGAAGGACATAGAGCATTTGAATGCAATCAGGGTGGTACAAGCAAGAAAATAGAGAATAGTGGAAGAGCAATGTATGTTGAAGAAGAACCTCTTAAATCACCTTGCTCAGTTGGCAATCTGAAGAAAGGAGAATCATTACTAATGAGGAGAGCACTATTTCAAATAGAGACAAATGAAGAACCATCACAGAGGAAAAGTATGTTCAGAAATAGATGCAAATCTAGAGGTAAGTGTTGTAAATTTGTGATTGATAGTGGTAGTTCATATAACCTAGTTTCTAAGGAGATGGTGACTAAGCTGAAATTGGAAAGATTGAAACACCCTAAGCCTTATCAGATAGCATGGATTCAAGATGATCATAAGGTATTGGTGAGTCAACAATGTTTGGTGAAATTTCATATTGGATCTTATCATGATGAAGTCTTGTGTGATACTATGCCTATGGATGTTTGTCATATCTTGTTGGGTAGACCTTGGCAATATGATAGAAAAGCAATGCATGATGGGAGAAAGAATACATATACCATAACAGCAAATGGAAAGAGAATTACCTTGATTCCTTTGGAGGATGATCCTAAGGGTGAAGTATGTGGAAATGCTAGAATCTGTTTGGTAGATGGAAGGAAATTTTTGGATGGTTTGAGACATGAGAATATGTGTTTTGCCTTGATTCCTAAGAAGCCTGAAGAATTGAAGAAAGAGACAGAAGAACAGCTAAAGGAGATAAGAGAGTTGTTGACAGAGTATGAAGACATCATATCAGATAATGTACCTGAAGGATTACCAACTATAAGAAGTATTAGCCATCACATGGATCTTATACCGGGAGTAAGTTTGCCTAACAAAGAAGCACACTGGATGACACCGATAGAGAATGAATAATTGAATAGATAGATACAAGATTTGTTGAGGAAAGGTTTGATTAGAGAAAGCTTGAGTCCTTGTGTAGTACCTACATTTTTGACACCTAAGAAAGATGGAGAATGGAGAATGTGTACTTATTCCAGAGCCATAAACAAGATCACAATCAAGTATAGATTCCTATTACCTAGAATGGATGATATCATGGATTGTTTGAGTGGAGCAAGATATTTCACAAAGATAGATTTGAAGAGTGGATACCATCAAATTAAAATTAGAGAAGATGATGAATGGAAGACTACTTTTAAAATAAATGAAGGATTGTATGAGTGGTTAGTGATGCCTTTTGGATTGACAAATGCACCAAGTACTTTCATGAGGTTGATGAATGAAGTTCTAAAGAAATTCTTGGATAAGTTTGTGATTGTGTATTTGGATGATATTCTGATTTTCAGTAAGACAAAAGAAGAACATTTGTGGCATATTAGACAAGTTTTTCATAGGTTGAGAGATAACTATTGACATTAGAAAGATCTGTGGTTTAGTTTGGTGCAAAAGAGCTTCAAATATTTATCTTGCGCATGTAGGTAATCAAGCATGTGAGCCCTAGTTGTAAGCCCACATGTTGCTAGCCAGATTGTATTTAAATTCTTGATATACTAAATGACTGAATTGGTATTTGTTCTATCTTCTTGTGTTGTTTTCGTTGTGTTTACTCTTGCTACATGATCCAGGAAGTTCACTCTATGAACCCTCCTACCATGACTGTACGAAGTGGTATTAGAGGTTGAGAGAAGAGAAATTGTTGATAAACATCAAGAAGTGTAGTTTCATAAAAGAAGAGTTGGTATATTTAGGATTTGTAATTTCTGCGGAAGGATTGAAGATGGACCCTAAGAAAGTGAAAGCAATTATTGAATGGCCTACACCAGAGAGCATTAGAGAGGTTAGATCATTTCATGGATTGGCTAACTTCTACAGGAAGTTCATCAAAAAACTTAGTTCAGTTTGTAACCCTATGACAAAGACAATGAGAGGTGACAGAAAAGATTTCAAGTGGACATCAGGAGTAGATAAAAGTTTTGAACTATTGAAGTAGAAAGTGACAGAACAACTTGTTTTAGAATTACCAAATTTCAATAAGGTATTTCAAGTTGATTGTGATGCTAGTGGAAATGCAATAGGAGCAGTGTTAAGTCAAGAGGGTAGACCAGTAGCATATTTCAGTGAGAAGTTGAATGATGCAAGAAGAAGATATTCAATTTATGATCAAGAGTTCTATGCTATAATTCAAGCCTTGAAGAAGTGGAGACATTATTTTTTGCCTAAGGAGTTTGTGTGCTTGATCAATGAACTTAAGAAAATGCAAACTATTGGACAAGTTTGCAAAAATTGAAAATCGTTGATAAATGGAACTTATTTTTTTCCCTTAGTCATTTTTGGAGCTTTATTCCCTTTATCAGCGAATTGGCAAGTTTGTGAACCCGAACTTTCGTTGACTAAGAAAGAAAACTAAGGTAAAAGACTTAGAAATTTCTAGGTTTTTCTAGGTTTTTTCAGGGGATTTTCCTTAAGGATTTTTGGGAATTATTTTACAAGGAAAACACCTTGAAGATAGAAGAATACTAGGCACTTAAGGAATGCAACAAGATTTTCAATATTTTCAAGCTTGGACTATTTTTCTAGGAAGGGGGAAAATAGGTCAACAAGTTCCATGATGAACTTCTGTCAACTCCTCTTTTGTAATCAACTGTTATCCCCCTTAGATACATTAGTACTAATCTTTGTTTATATTATTCAAATAGAATACACTACAAAATTTAACTTTAAATTTTACCTCTATAAAATATTGGCCATGCTCCTCTCCTTCTCTACCCACTGATGTTTGTGCTTCTACTCTTGTCCCTGACTCCTCAGCTTGAGTTCTAGACCTTGCTGCCTCATCTCATGAAGGCAATGTATGAGGGACATCATACTCTAAAGTGTTCAAGGGTGGCTCACTACTCTTTGTAAGAGGACCTAAGCACAACTGATTGCAAAAAATGCAATGATGAGGCACACAAACATGTGTGGACGAGGAAGGTCTAGTAATATTAGGTGATCCAATATGACCACCAACATCATGTGGCTATGCAAACTAAGAGGTCTATGTAATCAAGTGCTTAGTCAAAGAGTGTATGGTAATGAAGCCCTGTTGTGTTTCATTTGCAACAATGTTTGAATGCTGAATTGGAGATGGAGAAGTGATAACAGGAGGGGGAATAAAAGGACCTTGCACTTGTCTCATTGCCCCAAGTCTATCTTGAGGCATTCCCTTAGCTACTCCCTAGAACTCTATAAAATCAAAATAATTCACATAGTGACCCATTACAAAATCTGCATATAGTTTATGAAGGAAATATAAAGGTACATCTAAATTGTTGTTGGGTGGGTTTATCATAAACCATCCACCAATGATCCCAAAAATTTTGACTAATACCCTCATGTGTACACCATTCGATTGAATACTTAGGCTTACGAACATCAACATGCAATCTAGTTTTAGGATTGACAAAAATCTGGGCTAACATAACTTTGGTAATTTCTAACTCTTTCACTTGATCATATGATAAACCATTAGCATATTTTGCCTTCTTGGTTTCTCGCCATTTCCTAAATGATTCATGTTGGCTTGTGAGGGTTCAAACATGAGTAATAATCCCCTCTAAATTTGATGTCATTGAAGATAACCGAGGGTGGCGGCATTAAATTTCTAAAATCCTACTTATTTGATCAATATTTCTTTCAATTTTCTCTTTGATTGTTGGAGGGGGGGCCTTGGTGGGGAAGGGTTTGGGTTTTCATGTTCTTCATCCATTTTACCAATTTAAAATATAAAACATACCCATTTAGGATAGAAAACAAAAAAAATCATTTCATTTACAAAAAAAAAGAATCACACCTTACCTTGAATCAGATATCCATTCTTCAGAGCTCTGATATCCATTTTTGAGAGGTCTACATTTTGCAAGCTATAGGTTTGCAAAACGTAACCCTTTTTTTCACTTTTTATGGTTTTCCAAAATGGATATCCGTCCTAAAAGGCTATTCTATCCAACCCAGAAAAAGTCAAACTTTTGAACTTTTCACAATTTTGGTTAACTAAAGATGCATTTTTTTTCCTATTGCCACTATTTGGCCCGCGATGATCCTGCACTCACCTTTTAAATTTTAATATAAAGGGGCACCCCTTCTAATTCAAACTTAAATTTATTTATCTCCCACAACTTTTTTTTCTAAAATTTATTCTCTTAGAAGGTCCTCTCACATTTTTTTTCTACTTGGCACTTTGTAGAGACCAATTTTCTTACTTTTCTTATGGTTCTTGATTGATTTTTTTACATTTATTACCACCTTCTCTCTCAAAATTTTTTTAGGTTCCCTTTTCTCTCCAAATTTTATCTTCTCTTCTTGGAAGGAATAACTCTCTCTCTCTCTCTCTCTCTCTGAAACTACACATGATTTTTCTTGGAGATACCTCAGCTCACAATTATTTTCTCTTCTACTACTCCATCACTTATATATTTATATATTTACTAATATTTCTCATTTCTTACTAATGTTACTCATTTCTCAAATTATTATGCTTGCATCACTCTTTCCTTGGGAGCATGCACATGCTTCTCTATGGGGGGAACTATTTTTTTCTTGTGCCCTACTTACACTTCTCTTTCTACTCCTAATTTTTCTATGATCTCAATTCCTATTTTTTATTTATTTGGCCTATCTTGGCTCTCATTTTATTGTCTTTTATTTGGTAAATCCTAACTACTTATTATTGTGTCACTTTACTTTGGGCCTAGCCTAGCCCCTCTATTATACACTTTTCACTTTTATCCTAGTAGGGAATCCTATTCTTGTTTCACTTGATTTTGGTTTAGCTTCTCCCCATCTTCTCTTGCCAATCTCACTCTCTCAATTTAATTTCAAACTCAAAGGGTAGAAAATATCTATTGCTACTTGATCTTTTAGGTGGCATATAGTTGCACAACCTACAAATATAAATTTACCAAAGGAATCTATTGCTCTAATACCCCTTGATCCATAAACCATTAGGTTGATTTAACCCTAGTGTTACATCAATAATGTATTCCCTAAGATAGATCTATATCCACAACTCTCAACAATGTCATTATAATAGTTTATTAAATTACAATAGCATAAATATTTGAATTAATAGAAATGAAATTAACAAATGGCATTGGTCTTCAATTGGAGAAAATTGAAATGGGTGAAAAACTATAAGAAGAGTATGTTATAGGCATCCCATTCACTATTTCAATGCTAGAACATGGATATCTATAGCAATTCAATGATTTTAGTGGAGTTGATTAACATTCCTACTAGAATCATCTACCTACACTTCACAACCTATACACTTTCTATCCTCTTCAAACCGATCTTGAAAGTGTTCTCCTCAAGAAAACAAGCCTTCTACAATCCTCCTTTGTAATCTATATTCCTGCATTCATGTCCTTATTTGAAAGATCAAACATTTGGAAAAATAGCAATAGTTTCTTGGATGGTCACCATTGGAAACTATTTAAACTACCTGCCAAAATAGTTCATCTTCAAGTATCCAAAATGATGGTCAACCAAGTCATAATAGTTTCTTGCATGGGAAAGAAATGTCACCTACCAAGGGAGTAAATCATTGTGGCACTAAGAGAAATGAACAACCCACCATGAACAAGTGGCTCACTACCCTATATAGTGTCATCCAATAATGATGAGTTGAACCATGACCAAGACAAAATCCAAAGGCCACTTCCAAAAGATGAAAATTGCTTCTTTATATTCATCTACCTTAAATGATCTCATATCTATTACTATTTAGTTAGAACTAACTTGCAACAAATATAGATATGGATAGTTAAATACACATTCACCATGTTAATGTTCTAAACCACCACCATGATGCCTAAAGACCTAATTTCCAAAACATACACTCATCATCTATATTTCCTAGCACTTGTAACATTGTTGAACGCAATAAGAATCAAATTCTCAATCATGATTCTAGCTAAACTTGTTTGGTTCCAATATTCTACACACAACTAGTATTATACTCATGACTGCTACTATGCTATTTGAAAGATAAAATAATACATACAACATGTTATAGAACACCTATAGAATCTCAACTTACACCTACAAAATTGTTGAAGGTGATACTCCTTTATTTAAAGTGCACTTGTAACACAACAAAATAATCTTGAAACTATTGCAAATGAGCTATAGACTTTCTATAAGTGTACTTGTAGCATGTGTCTAACTATGGAGCCTTCATGATCCAAACATCTTGGCCATATTTCATATCAATGATGGGTGTGTGCAAGAAGTTGGGTCCATATATAGGGGAAGCGTCAAAAAAATCCTAACAGGAACGAGATCCCATTTCAAAAAAAATAGGATCTTGTTTAGGCTCGGGGTCTCGATCCTAAACAGGACCCCATTTAAAATGGTACCCCATTACGGTTCAGGATCCCAGCCTAAACAGAATCTCTCTTTTAAATGAGGTCCCTTTCCTTAAAACTATTTATTTTTTAAAAAAAGGTCTGAGATTGTAATTTTTAGAATAGGTAACCATTTTAAAGCGGGATCACGTTCCAAAAAATTGAAATACTAACTCGCCTTTTTTTTTAAGGCTTGGAAAAGGCATGGTAACCCAACCCTTAGCCTTGGACCTGCAAGTACACCGTCATGTCAATAGCAAGAGAAAAAATTGACTTTGGCAATATAGTTGATGACTTTTTTTTCACAATTTTTTCATGAAATTAAAACCCATTATAGATGATGATGTCTAGTTTTAAAATATATAATTTTTTTATGATTGGATTTGAGTTTCTATTTTTAATTAATTTCTAAGGAAACTGGTCCATAAACTTGAAATGTCAGGTGTTCATATTTTTTAATAACTTTTAATTTTTTAAGTTTCTTTAAAAAAATTATATGTCATCAATCTACACATAATTCTTTACACAATGGAAAAAAATCAAAACATATTAGTTTAGCTTAAATTATGCTTGCCCGACACGAGCGGTTTTCAAAAATAGCAATTAGGGCCAATAAAAAATTAACAAAAAAAATATCCTCATGAATCTTTAGTATAATACATATCTTTTCCTTTGTGACTCCCCCTAAGCTAGAGCTCATCTATTCAATTTTCGGAAGTAATATCAGCACCAGATTCTGGTGCAGATCCATCCCCAACATTTTTTGTACTTCTCTTCACCCAAATCTTGTTCATCTCCCTTTGAATTTCATCCGCATTCACTTTTCTTTTTCCTTTGTCTTGGTTTTGATTATGATGCACCGGACCCTTTTTGTCCTGATTCTTACTTCTGCAGAATTTTGCAATATGACCGAATCTATTGCAATTGTAGCAAACAATATTTCTTTGCATATTTGACTAATAACCTCTAGATCTACATTGATTAGCCATATGTCCCATCTATTGCATGCAAAGCATCTACCATTGAATGAATTGTTCATTTGCATATTTCTACACTCATGAGATTTGTGACCATACCTTTTGTAGTTAAAACACTATCTGGAGAAGGATGAATTAGTCTAATTCATTCTTCTTCTGCATTGATTTGCTTTATGACCAAAGTTATTGCAATTGTGGCAGTATCCATTGAAGGATGGATATCTATGAGCATTTGGTTGCCTTACCGAAGGTCTTCTAGGCCTATTCATTGAATTTCCTGATCTAGAGTTCTTTTAACTGGATCCAGAGTTTTCACCTTTCTCATACCCCAAGCCTTGCTTGTCATCTACCCTCTTTTGGCTTTCAGGAAGAATTTCAAGTTGAGTAGAGCTTATCTTGAATTTCTCTTTGTATTGATTTTCTCTTTGAAGTTCCCTTTTAAGAGTGTCAATCTGATTCTCAAGTTGTTCTTCATTATCTCTAGCTTCTTCAAGATCAGATTCTAGATGCCTAATTATTCTATCTATTTTGTGGTAGTCTTCTGACTTCTCCTTAAGAGATTGTCTTAGATCATCTTCAATTTTTCTTTTCTCTTCAATTTCTTGGGTGAATTTCATAACCCTTGATTCCATTTCATGTCTTACCATAATGACCTCTTTTGATAGCTTCTCACATAACTTGTTCTTCTCATTCAGATCTTCATCAATATTATTGGCTTCACTTTGACTTACTAATTGTTGAAGTAGTTCCTTTCTCTTTTTCATAGAGATACTCAGTTTCTCTTTTAGTTCATTTATGAAATCATCAGCTTGTTTGAGTCTTTCCTTCAAGTTATTGACTTTAGAGTGAGACTCCTCAAAATCATCTAAGGCAAACTGAAGTTGTTCCCTCATACCATACATATCCATTGAGATTCCTAGATCTTCCTCAAGCTATTAGGCTCTGTTTGGAGGAACTTAGCTCTGATACCAATTGTTGATAACTAAGAGGGGGGTGAATCAGTTATCTTAATTACTTTAACTTTTTGTTCTTCTTTAACTAGTACAACATCAAATCACATAAGCATGCATAACCATGAAAGCAGAAATAAAATCAATACACATAACACAATGATTTTGACGTGGAAAACCCTGTTAAGGGAAAAACCTCAGGGTGACTAACCCAAGATTGTATTCTCTATTAAAAGAATAGAAGTACAAAATGGCACTTGCCAATTAGGGCTCACTGCCCGAGCACATTGCCCACAAGAGGCTCACTGCCTACAAGAGACTCACTGTCTACAAGGTATAAAGAAAGTAACAAGGTGATTGAACTGATGAGAAGCATTCACATATGCTGAGGTTTAGTTCCAGTTAGGCTCAATACTAATCTACTATAGTTCATTCTTCCTCTTCTTTGGTGTTGTTGTTCTGTCACATATCGGACCTGTATTGATGCTTCCACACTACTCTCTACTTTTCTTTGCACACTACAACACTCAACACACATATTTACATCAAAATCCATTTGGTATATATATCCACACCAAGGATTTCATCATCTTTCTAGTTGGCATCCGGAATACTCAATATTTTCCCAGACTCTGGTCTATCGGTTGAATCCTTGCTTACTAAGTGATACATATCAAGAAGATACTTATAGAGGTCATCAATCATGTCGGCTAACCATGAATGATTCCTCAAGAAACTTTATCACCATCAATTTCTCATCTGGATTAAGGTCTGATGCTCTGCCAGTCAGTTCTTCCTCAGTTTACTCTACCAAACAGGAACCCAACACTTAGGTGCTCATATCTCTTCACTCTTTCATCACCGAAGGCTCAATCTCTAGAATGTATCAGTCATGGTACTCCTCTTGACTTCCCCAAGTCTGTACTTTGCTGAGATACTTTCTCTAAGAGATCCAGACCTAATTGTCAGACCTTGCTGCATGCTATGTTCTTGGTTATCAGACCAAGACATTCTTCAATCTAACTTCCAGTATAGACATACCATGTCCTGCAAATGTGTGGGATAGACTTTGTTGCCATCAATGACAACATTCATGAATCCACACAGTGTCTCTTGCCAACAGTCTAGTTTTCAAATATATAATTTTTTTATGATTGGATTTGAGTTTCTATTTTTAATTAATTTCTAAGGAAACTGGTCAATACACTTGAAATGTCAGGTGTTCGTATTTTTTAATAACTTTTAATTTTTTAAGTTTCTTTAAAAAAATTATATGTCATCAATCTACACACAATTCTTTAAACAATGGAAAAAAATCAAAACATATTAGTTTAGCTTAAATTATGCTTGCCCGACATGAGGGGTTTTCAGAAATAGCAATTAGGGCCAATAAAAAATCAAGAAAAAATATATCCTCATGAATCTTCAGTATAATACATATCTTTTCCCAAAAGGAATTAGAAAATATTTTTATTTAGGTCAAATTATGCTTGCCAGACACGTGCATGGTATGGTCCTAAAAAGGTGATTTTTAAAAAGTGGTTTTTGTACAAGGCTATACAAAATTAATTTGTATCATTTGGGTATTTGAATAATTTACATACTTGAAAACTAGACTCAAAATCCTACATTTCATATTACTATACTTTTTAAAGATTCTATGTGTAAGTGCTTCAAATTTTTAGTCCAACTGTGACAAAATTTGATTTTCAGGGAAAACACTTCCATCTTTTGGCTAAAAAGTGGACCCAACTTCTTGTACACACCCTAATGTAGGTCACTAATGCAATCATTTTAGTTTCCACATGCTTAAATAATCTTTAAATGGTAAAAATTTACTTCTTGTAGCTTTTGTGCATTTTAAAAAATGGCTCATTTGAATCAATTAATAAAATACATTCTTAATTCTTTCAAATGGGTGGTGATCTTCTTCAACTTCTTATCTATTATTCTCATGAATGTATTTTGCAAAACTTCTTATATTATTTTTGGCTATTAACTTGCAACCTCTTTTCCTATATAACTTCTACAAACCTTCACTAATACCATGATTACTCATCCATAACCAATACCTATAAAACCTTACATTTTCTTATCATTTCACATTTTTGGTGATCTAGTTCTTTAAATCCTCCATACACAAAAGCAGAAGCACACATTAATAAAATCTTTTAGGATTTAAATATTTTAAGCTTTCATCATTGTCATGCACCTAGGTTAGAGGACACCCCAATCTATCATCTATTGATGCATATAGGTTGAAACAAACTAAATAGGGGCCTAATTGAGGTAGCCTCCCAACTAGGCACAACATTCCTTTTCTATCTATTCCACAAATTTTGACCCCAATAATTTCCTACAAGTACATGTTACATCTAGAATTTTCAAGCACTATGACAGCCATCAAAGGATTATTAGCAAGCTATGAAAGTTTTAAGGTTCCAAAATGCCAAGTTTTCTACTAGGTATACTAGGTTGCCACCATGGAAGGGTGGTCAAAGCTATGGTTTTTTAATTTTGAGCTGATATGCTAATTTATAGGTTCTTGAGCATTCATCCTATTTATACTAAGCCACTATGGAATCAAGCACCGTGTATAAGTCTTTACTACACTATATAAGTCTTTACTACTCATTACCAATGTGTAGGACCATAATTTACTTTTGAGTCCTATAAATCACTTATTTAACCTTCCATCAATTCCAACCATCAAATCAAATACATAGTTTCTATCTTCTTTCTATTTTCCAACACTCTAATTAGTTTCTTTCGATATAAAACCTACCACTAGCATACTTGTTTAAGTTATTTTTCATTATTTATATGAATAAAGGTAGTGAATAACTAAGTACAAAAATCTAATAGATATATAGTAAACAAATAAAAACTCATTTCTCTCACAAAAGTAGCTCTAAATCTATATTATATCAATATAATTGGTAACCCTTAGTAGTCTTTATGCCAACACTCCTCAAATTTGTTACTACAAATTAATACTCTTGCATGCAACTTTTTCCCAACAACAATACCTTGTATTTGGTGGCAAGGCTACAATCCTTGTTTAGGATTTGATGTGTTAGATGGTCAATGTTTGATGAAAGAGAAAGATTAAATTGTCAAGAATGGATGGTTGAAAGTGGTTGCAAAAAAATTAATATAACTAAACATTCAAATTATGATAGCCAAACCTTTAAATTTTGGAATGCAAGAATTTTTTCATTACAAGAATCTAAGATATTTGTTAAGTAATTAGAGTAGATTTGAACAGCAAACAATGAACAAGAAAATTGAAGAAAAAATGAATTCACACACAAATGTACCTAGACAAATAGAGTTACATGGTTCACCAATAATGGCTACATCCATAGGAAAAGTAGGGTAATAACTATTATTACTTGCAATAGCATATTACAAACTTTCATCAATCTCATACAAATGTTTTATCTTTGAACATATAAACAAAGTCTTCAATAGATGAAGAGACAAAGAGCAAGGAATATGGAAAGTCATATTGAATCTTGACCAAAGATGATTGTTGGACTTCACAACCAAACAATCTCCCCCTTGAAGTCCAAACCAGGCTACCACGTACAGAGATATCACCCACTTTTCCAATCTTATTGTCACTTGATTACCAAACCAAGAGAAGCTCTGTAGAACTCTAGCTTCTACTTTGGAATAGCCTTCATAAATGCATCTGTAAGATTGATGTTGGTATGAATCTTCTCCAACTTCAGCTTGCCCTGTTCAAGAACACTTCAGATGAAATGATATCAAAGCTTAATATGCTTAGTCTGGTTACGAAATGCTATATTTTTAGCCAAATGTATGGCATTGTTGCTATCATTGTAGAACACAAATTCTTATTGTCTGCCCAATTCAAACAATAATTGTTGTAACCATAACATCTCCTTAGAACCTTCAATGATGGCAATGTATTCAACTTCTGTAGTGGAAACAACTACCACTTTTTGTAGTCTAGAGACCCAACCGATCACTACCCCTGCAAATGTGAACACATAACCAATGGTAGATCACCTTTTGTCCAAGTCACTAGTCATGTCAGAGTCAACATATCCTTGCACCTGAGTATTTCCTCCTCTAAACCTCAAAACATGATGTGAAGTTCCCTTTAAGTGTCTTAGAATTAATTTTATAGCCTCCTAATGAACATTACCTAGATTGCTCATATATCTACTAACTACTCCCACCACATGAGCCATCACATGCATGAGGCTCCCAATAGTAGAGGAGTAAGGTACTCCTTCCATATACTCTTTTTCTTCTTTTGTCTTAGGACACATCTTAGAGGATAGCTTCAAATGATCAACTAGAGGTGTGCTAACTATCTTAGCACCCTTCATGTTAAACCTGTCCAAAACCTACTCAATGTACTTTTCTTGTGATAGTTTCAGTTCTCTTTTCTTTCTATAATGATTGTCATTCCTAGAATTTTCTTGGTAGCCCCCAAATCCTTCATCAAAAACTTGTTAGCCAATTGTTGTTTCATCTTGCTACCAACAGCCATGCTAGTTCTGGTGACTAACATGTCATCTACATATAATAATAGAAAAACAAACTCACCATTTTCCAACAACTTGTAATAAACACATGGATTAGATTCACACCTGGTAAAGTTTTGTTTAACCATGAAGGAATCAAATTTGAGATACCATTGTCAAGGAGCTTGTTCAACCCATACAAACTTATTTTCAACCTACAAACTAAATTCTCTTGTCCTTCCTTTTTGAAGCCTTCAAGATGTTTCATATACAACTCTTCTTCCAAATCACTATGGAGAAACATTGTCTTGACATCAAGCTACTCCAACTCAAGGTCATACACAACTTCTAATCCCACAATTTCCCTGATCGAAGTCATTTTTACTATAGGTGAAAAAATTTCAGTAAGGTCAATGCTCTTCTACTGGTCATATCCCTTGACCACTAGTCTTGCCCTATACCACTTTTTGCCTCCTTCTTCTTCAATATATACACCCACCTATTTTTCAAGGCTTTTTGGTTAGGAGGAAGAGCCAACAAATCCCAAGTGTGATTTTTCATAAGCAATTCCATCTCATCTTTCATGGCTTCCATCCAGTGTTTGCAATTGGTGACATTACACACTTCTTCAAATGAGGCATTGTTTAGTTTGATCAAAGATTAAAAGATGGTGAATGAGATCATCATATTTTGAAGGAGGTTTGCACATTTTGGTGGACCTCCTCAACTAAAGAAATAACTCCGGTGTAATTCCTTCTTCAACATCCTATTTAGAAGCACGATTTTGAAGAACCCACTCTTCATTATTTTGGTTTGGAGGCAAAGTTTGAGACTGGAGAGGAAGATTTAAACTAATGTAGGGTAGCTAATGCATAATTTAGGGTGAATTATTTTGAGGCGACAGATTAGAGGTAGAGGGTGCAATAATAAATGAGGAAGGTGACCCATTATTAAGCAGCTAGTTAAAAACCTACAACAGACTTTGAGGAATGTGCAGATTTGGTATGTTGGATAGCTGACTATAATGTATTCCTAGTGACAATATTTGAGGTATATTGCTGGGTGATAGACTTGAAGAGAGAGGTGGCAATTGTAGTGTGTTGGGTGGTAGGTTTAAATAAATATCTTGTGCCAGGCTTGTCTCACAATGTGGCCATAGATTTTTAGATGTTCCCTATGCTAGGAATGGAGAGACATTAGGGGGCAATAGACCTTGTGTTGACTACTATAAATCATTATGAGGCATCATTGGATTTTGAGAGGTATTTCCCATATGCTGGGTAGAATTTGAAGACCCTTATACCTGTATTGAAGTATTATGAATGTTAGGAAGCATCAGGTTTTGTAAATTATGTTGTGGATTAAGCATATCACTGCCATTTGTGATATCATCTAGTGGCACATATTCCTTTGCAAGTATCCCCTATTTTAATAAACTTGGCATAAATTTTCATTAAAAATTGCATCTCTGTTGTGAGTAACTTGTTTGACAATTGGATCCCATAATCTATTTAACCATATTTTTCATCTTCATAACAATCAAGACACATCATTTTGATTTTACATCCAACTTCATTCTTTTTTCCTATGGGATGTGAATGAAAGATTCACACCCAAATATCTATAGATGACTGTATGAAATTTTCTTCTCCTGCCATTTCTCTTCTAGAATTTCAAAATCCAACCTAGAGGATGGACCTCGGTTAATCAAATATGTTGTTGTATTAAAAGCTTCTACCAAAAACTATTTTCCCAAACCTGCATTTGAGAGCATGTTGCAAGCTATCTCCAAAATTGTTCTATTCAACCTCTATGCGACACTATTTTCATGAGGTGTAAAAGGAACAATTTTAATCCTTTTAATACCATTATCTACACAAAATTGATCAAACTCTATGGAGAAGAATTCACCACTGTTATCAATTTTTAAACACTTGATTTTGTTATCAGTTTGGTTTTCTACAAGTGCTTTAAAATTTTTAAACATGCCAAAAACTTCTAATTTTTTTCAGCATATAAACCCAAACCTTCCTAGTGCAATCATCCAAAAAAGTAACAAAATAATTTGAACCACCAATAGATGTTACCTCCGTGGGGCCAAAGACATCAGAGTGCACTAACTCCAATGGATGTGTCTTCTTGTCATGTAATTTGGTGGAGAATCTGGTCCTCTTTTGTTTGCCATATATACAATGCTCACACAACTCTAAATCAACCGATTTCAAACTTGGAAGTTGATCCTTTTTATGCAAAATCTCAAGGCCCTTCTTGCTCATGTCACCGAGCCTTTTGTGCTAAAGTTTCAAACCATTGTCTGCAACTACCATTGTAGCTCCCACTTTAGCTTGACTCTCTAGCACATATAAAGTGTCAGATTTGCTACCTCTAGCAATCACCAAGCTTCCTTTAGTCAACTTCCATATACTTGATTCAAAAGTGATGATGCAGCCTTAAGCATCCAACCGTGTGGCTGAAATCAAGTTCCTTTTGAGTTGAGATACATTTATAACATCCTGTAGCAACCAACTATTACCATTTTTTCAGTTTCAACAAAACATCACATTTTCCAACATTATTACAAGGTTCATCATCGCCAAGATAAACCTTACCAAAACTACCTTCTTGATAGTTCTTGAAAAACTCCTTGCATGATGTGGCATGAAAAGACGCTCTGGAATCAAGCATCCAAATATCTACTATATTTTCACCTAAAGATAACACAAGTGCACTTGTATCTTCTTCATTTGCTACATTTACCTCATTTTCGTTTGATTGACTTTCCGCCTTGTTCAATGACCAACAATTCCTCTTTATGTGGCCTTCTTTACCACAAAACTAGCAACCTATATTTATGCCTCTAGATTTTTATCTCTTGCAAGATTTGGATATTCTTCTATGATTATTCCTCCCACATTCTTTTGATCTCCCCCTATTGCTGGTTATCAAAGCGTCTCCCAAGGAAGTTCCTTGATTTTTTATTCTCATGTCCTCACTGAGAAGAATCCCTACAACATCATCAAAATTGAGCATGCTTCCCTTCTTGTCGGATCCCAAGTTGAGCTAATAGCCATAACAACTCCTTCCCCACTAATGGGTAGAGAACACAATAGAAAGATAACCTTTATTTCATCTTCCAATTTGATATCAATAGAAACTAGTTGGTTGATTAATGTCTTAAATTCATTCAAGTGGTTTGATACATTACTGCCATCCTTCATCTTCAAGTTGTACAAATTTTTCATTAAGAAAAATTTGTTTGATGTGGAATCCATCTCATACATGTCAAAAAATCAATCCCATAGACCCTTTGATGTCTTCTCTATTTCAACATTAAATAGAACATTACTTGAAAGAGAGGATAATGGTCATTGCTGCCTTCTTGTCCAATTTGTCCCAATCGTCATCAGACATTGCAGAAAGCTTCTTTGATTTTCCCTTTAGTGTAATTGAGAGGTCTTTTTGAATTAACAATACTTCTAGTTGCAGTTTCCACATTCCAAAGTTTTGGCCTGAAAAAAATTCAATTCTACCCTCCTCCATCTCTCCTCAAATTGCCTCAACCCTGATACTAATTGTTACACCAAATAGCGAACAAGAAAATGAAATCACATACACACAAATGTACATGGACAAATAGAGTTATGTTGTTCACCAATAATGGCCATGTCCATGGGAAAAGCAGGGTAATAACTTTTATTACTTGCAGCAGTAGACTACAAAGTTTCACCTTCAAATATATAGACAAGGTCTTCAATAGACGAAGAGACAAAAAGGAGGGAAGATGGAAAGTCATATTGAATCTTGACCAAAGATGATTGTTGGACTTCACAATGTGAGGCCTACTATTTCACTCCCTTATTTTGATCATTTCATATTACTATTGGAGACACATTTTAGATTTTTGGGGACTGTTGATCCTGATATACAGAATTATTAGACTATATGCTTTTATTTTGGTTAGTTATGTTTAGCATGTTTTGATGAGATTAGATCCTAATTTTGATTCACTAATTATGATTTGACATGGGATATGCATTATGATATTATTTGAGATACTAGTTATGAGATTATGTTATGGATTTGTTATGCGATTTTTTATCTTGAGATAGATTATAGAAATGCAATTTATGAATCTAATTATGATGTGCTTTTTTATGATGTTTTAAATGATTATGCGATGGTGTGAGTGTATGTTTTTCCCTTGCTTCGGCTATGATATACATGTTGGATTGATCTTTTGTTTAAGTGCATAGGTGTTTTAACCAAGACATGGAAAATTAGAGATCATCCCACACATTTTGTGAAATCCTGTGTTAAACCAATCTAGTTTCAAGAGGAACCAAGATCAACTATGTTATGCTTGATGAATTTTCGTAATGTTGTGTATGGTGTCTTTTTGGGCTAGGTCTACCTATTTTTAGTGATTTTATTTTGGTGTTGTAAAGGTGTAATGTTAAATGATTCCATTTTTTAGTTTTTATTTTTGTGACCCCTTTTCATGTGATTTTACTCACCCTAAGGTGCTCAAAATGGGTTAAAAATGACCCTAGGTTGTACCCCTAGGGTCTAGGGACCATTTGAGCTTGTCTAACCCTAGGATAACTCCCCTTTGGTCACTTAAACTTCACCTTGAAGTAAAGTGACGAAAGTGGAAGTTTGGGAAGGAGTGGAAGGTTGGGTCAAACACTCAACTTTATCCACACCTCTTTCCAAGAACTCGGGTCCCTTGCTTGAAGGCTTGGGGAGTCTTCAAGACCCCTAATTGTGGAGGACCCAACTCCAAGGCTCTCTCACATTGGTGAGGGTACCTTGGGGTTTTGTGGGCTTTCATGGGAGGATAGGATTGGGGCACTTGTTGTACTCACATCATTTTTGGGCTCCACCTTTCTCTCCCACATGTGTGAGAAAGCACAAGTGGAAGGGGGCAAGACTTGGTGGAATGGGAGGATGACATGTGTCACCCCCACATTCCATGAAGTTTTCAAGTGGATGTGAGGAGGAAGGAGAAGGTGATATGTGTCACCTTCTCATTCCTCAAGGCTCATGAGGAGAGCCTATTTTAATCCCTCTTGAAGAGAAGGAGAGGGTTGTTGTTTTCATTACATTTTTTATTTTATTTGAATTTGGGAAGAGAGTTAGAGGGTTTTTTGGAGGCATAATTGGAGGACTTGGAGGTGGAGTTGGAAAGGCTCTACTTCAACTATCTTCCTTGTTGGGCTATTTAAGGTGGGATTTAAGTCTTGATGCCTTTCCTTATGTATTTTACATTTCTTGTGTGTTAGTTTTGTGTGTATGTATTTTGTATTTTGTTGTTCTGGGGATTTGAGGGAGTTTGTAAGAGCCTCTCCATTTGGAGAAAATGCTCAACATGTGTGGGGTGGGAGAGGAGTGAACCTCCTCGAGGTCACCTCCTAGTTTTGGTATTTTGGCCTTGAGGGAAAGTTTATGAGTATGAGCATTTTGAATAGCTTGAGAGCCATGGAGATATATGTGTGATTTTGGCATAAATACTTAGGCTTGAGGCCTTGTTAATGTTGAGTTTTTGAGACATGGGAGTGGCACTCTTGAGTTGAGTGATGTCCACTCCCCTACCCCTTCAAACTCATTTCTATGAGTTTTGTGTTGTGTTAAAATCTTTGAGTTTTCTTCATGTTTTGTTAGTTGCTTGTTGTTGTGTTGTGGAGTGGTGAATCCTTATGTGTGGATGACCTCCAAGCTCGGGGGTGACTCATGAGTGAGTCTATGGTAGGGAGGAAAGTGGTATTTTGTGGCTTGGTTCCCCTCCCTTGTTGTATTTTTCTTACAGGTGCTATTGTAGGTTTGAATCTTGGAGGAAGAGCATTTTAAGTTATGTCCATTGTTGTTCTTCTTTTGGCTATTTGGAGCCTTGGCCAAGTTTGGCCTTTGTGTAGTTTGTTTCAAGAAAAGAGAAAAGATTTTCCCTCTCTCCTTATGTAAAGTTAAAAGATTATATTTTGGGTTGTATGTATTTTATTTTGAAGTTGCAAATAAAAAGTAGTCACTGGTTTTATTTGATTAGATTGTGAAAATGTTATGAAAAGAAAATAATGCATGTAATACTTTTTATTTGCTGTCAAAGTATGCTCAAATTTGGTTCTTATTTTCATATGTTTTCAAGTAAATAAAAAAATATAGTTGCTGATTTTAAGCTTATTGATGCAAGGAAAAGCACATTTTAGAAGTTGCCCTTTTCTATATATATATATATATATATCAAAACAAAAGGATTTATTTCATGATATTAGGAAACTACTTCCTCTATTTTATCAAAATGACTAAGTGGATATTGAGAATATATATATATATATATCTCCAAAAAAAACATAGTTAGCTTAATATATATTTCTCTTTTGTTTCGAGCAACCATTAATTATATATTTTTGGGGATATATATATATATATATATATATATATCTTTTTATTTATTTTCTGGAAAAGTATTATAGTAGACTAAGTTTTTAAAATTAAATTAGACTGTATATACATTTTTCCTTTATAACAAATTGTGTAAATATATATATATATATGAGTTCACATTGTCGAGTGGGTGTGGTCTAGTGGTTAAGACCACTTGGTCCTTATTGTGGAGACCAAGGTTCAAATCCCCCCAAAGACATCTTGGCTTCTAAATGGTTGTGGCTCTATGTAGGTGACGCATGGCACTCCGAGGTCCTTAAGTGGAGTGTGCTCAAATTCTGGTGTTCTCTAGTCTCCGCAGCTCGACAAGTCATGGTAACAATGGTGTACAATGACGAATCTACCAGTGGCGATCCGCACCACAAGCGGCATGATGGTAGGCTTAGCAAGGGCCGCATCGCTGGTGATCCGCTCTATAATGGTGGTGGTAGTTCTACGGGGAGGAGGTCCCCCTTGTGACCTTCGTTGGAGTGGGCCAACCTAAAAATCCCTCACTTACCAATCAAATATATATATATATATGAGTTAACATTAATTTTTCATTAACTGGATTATCTCATAAAACTGACTGTGTTAAATTATATATATATAATATTATAAACTGAGTAGAGGTGAATGGATTCATGGCGGCAGAGAGTTAAACACAAAAAAAAATGGTATCATATTTGCATTAGGGGCGACACCCCCAAACCTCCCATTCTTTTGCTGTGTGTTTTGTTTTAAGGAAAAACAAGGGGGGGGGGGGGGTGTCTCGTTTATGCGATAGAAAGACCTGTAATGAAATGAGACGGCTGTTGTGCGACCGTCCCTCTCCTCCAGTATTATAACCCTTGGCCACCGAAACCCTCCTGCCTGCGGATGACAAATTCTAGGTATATTCTGGTATTATATAAAAGATATATATATGTATGTATGTATGTATGTATATTCTATCCTTATATATAAATGGGTATATATATATATATATATATATATATATCAAAAAAAGGAGAGAACTTAAAATGAAGGTAAGGTATACTAAATGTATATACCTCCATGGGCAAAGCTTTCATGGCTGCCCTTCCTTTCAAACCTGCAACAAAACAAATGAGGAGAAAGAGAATGAGAGGAAAGAAAATAGAAAGGAGAAGAATAGAGAAAACATAGGATTAGTGTTTTCCTTATCCCATAAGGAAACTATTATTTAATAGGGGAAACTTTTAGGGCAAGAGGAATTTTAAAATTTGATTTTATTTTATGTTCCCTCTCCTTTGATTTGGAGACTTTTTATTTGTTTTATTTAATTTGGGGATGCATTTAACCTCATGGATAGAGGGGTAAGTTTAATTAAGTGTGGGATTTTTTTATTAAAATATATTAGTGTAGTGTAAGTATTTTATTTAAGGGTTAGGGGTCTATTTTATTGTTATTTGGCTAGGGCCACATAGAGGTTAATAATTGTAATTGTGGGGAAATATTGTTTTATTTTAATTATGCTTTGGGATTTAAATTTAATATTGTAACCTTTGCAATTTTAATGCAACTTTATTTTAATAAGGTCGATTTTAATTAAATTAATTAGTTTGTTGATATTTAATGAAGTAGGTTATTAATTAATTAATTTAACCTGGTTGATCATCTCAAAAACCTTAGAGTGACCATTTAATTTCCCCTAATGTAAAGAATTTAATTATCAACGTTAGTAAAATTAGTGAACTCTTGAGCTTGAATTCCTTATTAGAATAATTCCTATACACGCCTAAGAGGCATTATGCTACCGAATTTTTTTAGGAAATAGGGTTGATTTTCTTAGACAATTTTAACCGTGTAGAGAAATATTTTGATGTTTAAAATAAGTGGTTATTTAATTCTTTTATGCAATTAGAATTAGGGTTTTGATTTTGACTTGTATCAAAATCTCGTCACTCACCTAGGAAAACTTAGGGTTTTGATCAATCAATCCTAACCCTAATGGTGACGCTCCTCGTGTCACATTGACCCCCTTAGTTAGCTATCATCACGTAGGGGATTGCGCATGTGATCGCATTACCCTGAATTTGATTGACATGTTTACGCCTTATGCGTATTGTCACCGAGCACGCTGATGCATGCGAGGAGGTTTCTAAGGATGTGTGAATTTTTTTTTATATTTCGTGTCATGACCACATGACAAATGTTGACATGACACATGTGTTGTGTGTCATGATAGCATGGGAAATGTGGGCATGACACACAACCAAACAATATTAATATATAGGAAAGAAAGAAAAAATTCAAATCCTAAAGTAAGACAAGAGAGAGGTTTATGAAGGTTCTATATAGTGTAGAACATACATTTTAATCTTTATTGATGGTGTATTGTTTTAAAAGAAACATTAAAAGTACAAAATATGAACAAACACATACATGTTTGTATTTTTTAAAATTTTCTTATCAAATAAACGTTCATGTTTAATATTTAAAAAAAAAATCTTATCAAATAAATATTCATGTTTAATATTTAAAAAAAAATCTTATTAAATAAATGTTCATGTCTAATAATTATGAACATGTGTAAAAATTAATAATTTAAATTATTTTAAATAGAGTTAGAAAAATGTGAACACTAAACAATAAAATGTCATATAAATAAAGGGTTGTAACTTAGTTTAATATAATTGGTGAGAGTTATGGTATGCTATTTAATTATAGCATAAAATAATCTACATTTAACATAAAACCCTTCAAAAAATAACATAAAATAAATATACTGTAGACACCTAAAATTCACCAATACATTATTCACCTCATCACACCACATTTGCATCTTTTTTCCATCTAATCACCTATTTTTTGTCATTTCACACTAATTCAATGAATTCATCAATATTCGTCATATTCCTCTATATTAATTAAATAATCCAAATTATTTAATTAAATCATCTTCCCTCCCTTTTAAATAAATAAAATCAAAATTATTTATTAAAATTAATCAAATTTCTCTCCACTTTAAATAAATAAATTAAAATTATTAATTTAAATATTCTATTTCCCTCCAAATAAATAA
The DNA here is from genome assembly GCA_027924645.1 of Cunninghamia lanceolata. NCBI lineage: Eukaryota > Viridiplantae > Streptophyta > Pinopsida > Cupressales > Cupressaceae > Cunninghamia > Cunninghamia lanceolata. The sequence goes on along the minus strand of BSBN01001032.1, from coordinate 4,648,637 downwards.
AATTTAATATTTTATTCATTTATCACATGTGCTCATGAAATTAAATAAATTATTTATTTAATTTCCTAATTATCCTCACCCACCATAATCCTCTAGTCAAATTAGTTAACAGATCAATCAATTGAGTTGACTCATCAATCAATTTTGTTAATTAATCCATCAAATCAGTTAACACATCAATCAATTTTGTTAACAGATCAATCAACCCAGTTAACAAATCAATCAATCCAATCAACTCCTCAATCAAGTCTATTAGCCTCCATGATTCATGAGAGGGCAAGGACACTTGCCCCTCTCTCATTCATGCACATTCTCTCAACTATTCTCAACCATTGATCCGCATTTCAACAAGTCTATAAATTGAGCCTCATTCTCCATTTCTGAGCATCTCTCATCCAAGTAAACTTATGTTGTTATTATTTTCATCCATTTTGGGAGATCACGAACTTACGCTGATGAAAAGAGCAATCCACATACCAAAGAGCAAAGAGAAATCAACTTGAGGTTTGGGTGCTACCACAGTACACTCCATCAGTATAGTTTATTTGTGTGCTTGGAAGGTAATATGCATTGTTTATGTGTTGCTTTCATCTTTATTGCATGCAAATTTATCTATCACATTTTGGCACACCTAGTGGGACCCACATCCCTGAAATTTAACATTTGTAGGAAGAAATTCCGTACATATTGTGATACAGGATCAGAAACGTGCCATTGACTGTGAAAGCATGCCTTTGCACTATGTCAGTACACCTATGTAATAGGTCGGCATGTCTTTGCTGAGAAACAATGTGCCTTTGCTCCATATAAGCGTGCTTTTGTTGTCTGACATAATGTTTATGTTTTTGCAGATTTAGGGCTATTTAATTTGAATTTTCTCCTATTTTTGGCTTTTTGTATCTTGCTGACCTCTAACCCTATCTACTCATCCTCTAATATCATCATTTCAATAGGTTTTTCTATCATTTCTTTATCCTGAAATAGGTTCTGTGCAAAAGCATGCCTTTGCCCCACAAAAGTGTACCTTTGTCTATGTGGACACCTAACAGTTACCAACTCCTCAAATCAGGCCTTCCAGACCCCTGGATCAACCTCAAATCATCAAAACTTGCTCTCTATCAGGATTGACTCTGTGTTTTTGACAGGTACCTATTCGCAGTCCCGGAAGCACACCTTTACTCTATAGAAGCACACCTATGTTATGTAAAAGCACACCTATGTCCTCTGTATGTGTACCTGCGACTTTACAACCCATTTTTTGAAAGTATGCTTTTGTAACCTGTAAGTGTGCTTTTGTGACCTATTAAAGTGCCTTTGTCAGTTGTTGGTGCACCTTTGCAAAGAGGTAAAAATCAGTAATCTGCTCTCTATTTTGGGTTGTTTTCTATATTTTCTTCTTTCTGTTATGTTTTGTGTTTTCTATTTTCTATTTTCTGTCATCTGGTTTTAGTTTCAAGTTAGCTTTTTCAGTTTTTGGAACTAACTCTCTGCACAGCATTTTACCTTGGTCAAAGTAAAGCATTTTTAAAACTACTAATCAAACTTGGTGCAGGACGTGTGGCAAAGTAAAAGCATTTTTTAAATTAGTAATGAACTTGGTGTAGGACAATTGTTAAAGAATTATTTTTTCCACTAAGTCTTAGCAAACATTTCATTTCTGTTGTTAAGGAAAAATTGGAGTAAACATGAATAATCAATATATCAATATCAATAATACCTAAAACTCAACGAAAAGGGAAATAATCAAGATCAAACAAATAAAGATGTAACCTTTGCAAGCCTCAATACTTCATAGCTTCCGTTGGTTGCCTATCTCAATTGATCTTGCATATCTGAATAAGGCCCTCAGAGAGTGCACTTCCTTGCTATTCCAAAATTATCAATGGAGAATGGCCATGATAGTGCTTTGTAATGAAGATGAGCTTCACAACAATGGTACTAATATGGTAACAAGTTGATCACAAGAAAAAGGAATGACGTGGGTGCCAAAGGTGCGCTGTAATTCCTGTAGAGTAACGATACTAAAAGCTTGGATGAATGAAATGGAAGAAGATGGTTCAATTTATAGACTTGCAAGAGAGAAGATCAATGGTATAGAAAGAATGAGAAGATTGACGGTTGAGAATGGTTGAGGAACGTGCGTGAATAAGAAGAAGACAAGTGTCTTTCTCTATTTTGCATGAGAGGAATTAATAAAATAGAAGAATGAGTTAACTTAAGAGATTAAATCAATTAAAAGAATAGATTAATTAGTGAAGAGAATAGAGCTAGAGAATAGAAATTGCATGAGGATGAGAAGATATTTTAGCTCAATTAAATATTTAAAATATTCAATTGCATGTGCACAAGGATTGAAATATATTTAGAGATAACTCAATTTAGAAGAAATAGACAACTTAAATAAATATTTGATTTATTTAAATTTAGAGAAAATATTATTGGAAGAAACAATTAAGTAATTGATATTATTTAATTTAGAATAATTTTGGAAGAACTAATTAAATAATTGGTATTATTTAATTTGTTGGAGGATTTGGAGGAATTTAATTAAATAAATGATTTTATTTAATTGTTGGAAGAATATGAATCAAATAAATAAATTTGACTATTTACTTATTGATACAAGAGTTAGACTTAAATAAATATTAAGAATATTTATTTGGACAAAGTTGTATCATTTTTAGGCGTATACATTTTGTCCCTCTTTAATGCAATGCAGTTTACGATGTTGCTTCAAAGAATAAGAATTTTCTGATAATAATACATGCCCCAGTTTGCCCCTGGTATAGGTTATGATGATAGGATGTTCCCTCGAGAGATTGGACGAGAAGAAGGGTGGAAGGATGTGAGATAGACAATCTCACGAAGAAGAAGGTGAAAACTAGGTTAGGTTTGAAGAAAAATTGAATGATATACGATGCAAGATAGAATGAAAACACACACAAGCAAGTAAGCAAGTATGCACAAATGATACAAGAAAAACCAAGGTTTTGGCCCTGTCAAGCAGTAAACCAACGATTAATCAATAATGATATACAACAGTGTTGTCATGGCAGGGAATGATAGATCCCTAGAGCAACATGATAGGATAGTGTTTGGTTTTAGGAAATGAAACATGTTGTATAAGATGCATGTGTTGGTCTAATTTTGACAATGTTACATCTTGTATAAGATAATTGATTGAGTTGATTTACTACCAGACAAGGATCAAGACCACTGATTGTGATTGGATCATTTGATAATAGTGACTTGACTTGATCGGTATGGATTAAGGACAGACTTGCATTTGGATCATTGCTTGGACTGATAGCTAGAACTATTGACGAGAGATATGATCATAGATGGAAAGTTGATTGATAGAAGAATGACTCACAAGCTTTGTTTGTAAACATTGATACTCTGCATAGAAATTTTATTGTATGGGATATGGATGCTTTGTGGATGCAAATGGATGTGAATGGTTTTGCCATCTTGATATTGCAAGTATTTTGAAGTGCTTATTTCATCATTAGGCTTTTTTTTTTTTGTGTTTTTGAAATGTTGTAAGAAAATACAAGCATCTAGGTATAATTGAACCGAGATGACCTGAGTATCGTTTACATGGATTTTGATTTAGCAAGCTAATACTAGCATCGAGGTATAATTGAACCGAGATGACCTGAGTATTTCTTGCATATCAATAGACAAGGATTGTACTTGTTTCATGTTAGACCCCTGATGTCCTCGATGATCATTGTGTTGATCATGTCTTTAGACAAGGCTTCACATTACTAAAGATAAATCCACAAGTAGCAAACAAAGAAAAATGATTATGCCCCCATCATAGTATCTCTAGCTTTTGGCATCCTGGAGTAGCATAGAAAGACCTGATAACAAAAATCAAGACGCTGTAACCTAACCTAATCACAACCACAAAATATTTTTGCATTTAGATGTGTCTGTTTCTTTCCATAAAATAGATAAAATCATTTAGAGTGCTTTAGGTACTTACTTGGTTTGATTTTGGATATGTTGAGGTATTGCGTCAAATTTTCTTCTTAAGAGCGGGTTTTGCTTGTGCTTGCGTGCTTTGCGAGAGGTTCCACAATCCTTACTGGTAAGATGGACCCTAAGGGACTGACCTAGTGCCTTGAGGGCTCATTGCAAAATGGCCTTGCCTATGTGATGACGCAGAGGCAACATAGTTAAGGGTGAACCCTAATGGACCTAATGACCTAGGTGATAGAAAGTGGTGCAAACTTAGATAGATAGAAGGACCAGACATAGGATGGATGGGTAAGTGGGAGCCTCGAGGGCACATTTGAGAAATGGCCTTGCCTACGTAATGAAACAGAGACAGCGTAGTTCATGGACTTGGACCATGTGGGCACTGACGACAGACTCTACGCTAGGCTGACACTGTGGATAGGATACTGGATAAGACCTTGGTTGACAAGGTGACAAAAGAGATAGAGTATCAAGCCATGATAAGTTATCGTTAGGTATTTATTATGGAATAGATATGGATTGAATGAGGAACGATTGAAGGAAGAATGGACACAAGGTGATTGGTTTCCCAAAGATGGAGGAAGTGATTTATCACAAGTAACACCTGTTTACCAGGTTTTCACCACTTGTTTCTATTTGCATAAAAGATAGAAGTACACATGATGCCTGTTTGCCAAGTTTTCATCATGATACCTATCCAAGGCACCTATTTGCCAGGTTTTCACCAAAGGATGATTTTTTTGTTGTTTTTCCATTTTTTTATTTTTTTGCATTTTTCTTATTTTTTTATTTTTTTGTGTTTTTCTAATTTTTTGATTTTTTTTGTATTTTTATGCCCCCTTACATTGGGGTTCTCTTAGGTATAGAACCGGTGAAGATGCATACTATTGATTGGGTCATTGAACAACTCACCCTCTAATGTTGCCAACTAATATGCCCCCGATCCATAAGCAGCAATGATCACATAAGGCCCAAGCTAGTTGGGTTCAAACTTGCCTTTTTTTTTCCAATCCTATTGATTGCGGGGATTTTCCTTAAGTACTAGATCTCCAACCTTAAAGACTCTTGGACGAACTCTATGGTTGTAGCTTCGTGACATCATTTGCTAATATGCCTTGAGATGATTGAAGGCCTTCTGTCTCTTTTCCTCTAGCAGCTCTAGCTCTTGCAATCTGGAAACTATATACTCTTCATCAGTTATGAGACCTTTTAACAACACCCTTAGAGATGGTAACTTGACCTCGATGGGAAAAATGGCTTTTAATCCATAGACAAGGGCGTAAGGGGTAGTACCTGTGGGAGTATGTATACTGGTTCGATAGGCCCATAGAGCGGGATTGAGTTGGATGTGCCAATCACGGCCAACATTGTTGACTGTCTTCTTGAGGAGTTTCAAGATTATTTTGTTGGATGTGTAGATTAGGAAAACAAATGAAGTGGAAATACTAACAAAATGCATAAACACACAAAGTTATACCTTCACATGTAGACCCAATCTCATTAAGGGAGAGGAGAGCTTGCACCCAAGAGCTCCTGAGACATGATTATCCCTAGATAAGTGATTCAATGTGAAATGCTACTCTAATTATGCAACTCATAATTCTAGCTCAAGTGGACATTTGGACATGGTAACATTACTTGAAGATTGGATTCCTAAATGAGTTGAGAGATGTTGTATTTATAGATTTTTGGAAGGGATTTTGATCCAAGGGTGGAGATTGATTTGGAAGATCAATGGTGGAGGATAAAAGTGATGTGGAGGGCCTAGATTAGATCTTGGAGGAATGGAGGGCTATGAATAAAAGTGATTCTTTTATTCATTTTGGGAAAAGGGGTTATTAAATGAGTATGGGTGTGAGGGATTATTTTTGAATTAAAGATTCATATATGGGGAATGTAAAATGAATTAAAAATTTATTTGGGGATAAGTGGAGATAAATGAGGTATAGGAATGTAAGAGGAATTAAATGTGATGTGGGATGTTTTTAAATAAAAAATTGCCTTAGGTGGATTTATTTCAATTTTTTATTTGGAGGATGTGGGGAAGGGTGTTAAACTAGGTTTGACCACCCAAATGAGAGGTTAGGATTAATTAAACATAGGTTTTATTTAATTAATCCTAGGGCTAGGATGAGGTAGGCTAGGGTAGACAAATTAAATAATAGCTATTTAATTACCTAGGGTAGGGATAAGTCAATTAATAGGCTAAATTAATTAGTTAAGAATAGTTTAGCTAATTAATTAGATTTAGTGAGGAAAGGGAAATTGATTAAATAAATATTGCATATTTATAAAATCAATTGGCTAAGGTTTGGACTATTGAATTAATGAAATTAATTCAATTTTGGGGATAAAATGATGGAAAATCAGATGATGAATGGATAATTAATTAAATAAAAATTTAATTAATTGAATAGGAGGGAGATTGATGTGTTTAGGGATGTCAGAAGTTAGTTTGGTGGTTGAGACATTTTTAGGTGTCTACATTTGCCCCTCTTTGATGTGGGGTCAGGACCTAGGAGGGAAGTGGCGTCAGGTTGAAGAAAAATATGCCCCAATTGCTGGGAAGGAATGAGATGGGTAAAGGATGCCCCCTCGAGAGGTTGGCGGGAAAATAAAAATTTTCTGGGTGAGTTTTCGAAAGGACGCAACGGGAGTGAAAGTCGGATAGGGGATGGCAAAAGAAGATGACAGGAAGAAAAACAGAGGAAAAAGGCTGAGATCTGCACCCTAAAGGGAAAAAGAGGGGGTGGAAGGATGACATGGCCCTCTATATTAGGAAGAGTGGGCCCTTAGGGTGCCACATTGCACACATTGACTTTGGAGAAGAAGGAGCAATGGAGATATGGCAGAGCATAACCCCCAATTCCCTTGACTTCGACACATCTAAGAGTGGTTCCGATCGTTTGGCCAAGCACCGAATGCTGGACCTTAGGTAGGGTCTAACCCTGACTTTTCAATTTTTGTGTTTTTACCACTTTTTTGTGTTCAAGAATTGGGATAGGAGTGCGCGGTGCCAAAAGTTAGGCAGATTAGCGCCATCCTCTGGATTGGCGCTATCCGCCAGGGTAGTAGTAGGGTGGTTTGTCGCCATTAGTCTAGAATTTTAGCGCTTTTTTCTAAAATAGTGCAATGTTGGAAAGTAGTTAGGGTTTGGTGTTTTAGCACCAAATACATGAGGGTAGCACTATGTTTTGAACTAGCGTCATTTTGGGTAATAGTGCTATTTTTAATTTTAGCACCATATAGGGGATTAGTGCAATATAGGATATTAGCGCTTTTGGTGGAATTGGCGCTATTCACTGGATTAGCGCCAAATTGCAAGGCGACGCCATTTGGTAAAATGGTGCTATGTATAGTGTGTAGTAGTGCCATGTTTGGGATTAGCACAAAGTGGTTTGTGCAGTGGCACTATTTTCTGTAATAGTGCTATTTAGAGGAAGTAGTAGCGCCATTTTGAAAATGATGCAAAGTATTGTCTGTTTTGGCGCCAAATGATTCTGGATTTTTAGACATTAGAAGAAAGGGGGTGGTTCAGAAAAAGATAGGTCAATATCTGACCAAAAAGTTGTGGATGTAGGATACGACATCGTTTATAGTGTATTCATAGAAGTGACACATTCCATATGTGATGGCCTTGTTTGACCATTTCGGTGATGTTGCGTGGGCTTGACTGGCTAGATTAGGTCTTCTGACAGTGGCACGATGCCAGTGCTATGAGCTCATCGAGCTCTGATGACAGTGGTTGTGGAGTAGTACTGCTCAGAGACCTGTAGTTTCTTGCTACCGACTAGTGAGATCACGATCACACTTGAGGATGTTTATCGCATCCTCAAGCTATTCGAGGCCGGCGGGTCAGATATGACATGAGGAGGGGGTGGAGGGCCCTGATCAGAGTGTTTGGTGAGGACCATATTGTTCTATCAGTAGATGGGACAGAGATGACCTATGAGGGGACACTGGCTGTGGTTGCTGATCTCTTTGCCTTATTCATGTTGCTTTGATGGGAGGGGTTGTGATGCCTGATAGGAGAGGTAGGGGATTCCCAGTTGGCTGGGGGGAGATGATCGAGGGGATTGTGAGGCATGAGACCGTGTATGCCTGGGGGCCTACGATGCTGGGGTAGCTATATCACGAGATGCACATAGTTGTTTATCTCCATGATTCAGCGTTATCAGCTAGGGTGACTTTGTTGCACGTGTGGATTTGGGAGCACATCACGGTTACACGGCCGACATGCGGGTACTATCACCATCCTTTTGAGGTGTTTGTGTTTTTGTATTTGGATGCCGAGTATACCTACACTAGACAGGTTTGTTATTGGAGGCAAATGTTAGATGATGTAATTCGAGTGACGTGGCGACCCTATATCGGGGTGGAGCCATGGCCGGATGATGATATCTACATGCCTTTTACATTTCAGCAACGATACTTGATGGGTCGAGGAGACCACACCATAGAGATGTATCTACCCTCACAGGTCATGCAGCAGTTTGGGTTGAGGCAGGACACTCCACAGCAGATGGTCATTTTTTCTTAGACCCCTCGAGATGCACCCTTCTGGCCTGCAGCCATACAGACATAGGTCGCACTGGATGATTTTGCAGACTTATGGCCAATGCGGTGGGATTAGCAGAGCATAGTGAGGGATGCAGGCACTACCCCTGCATATGATATATGGTGGTAGATGTGGTGTCCAACATGGTTTACGGATCCTGTCGAGGCAGTACCCTTAGAGGAGGCATCAGGCTTAGGGGATGATGATTCAGATGACGATGGAGATGACTCGGATGGGGATGACCTCCTGGAGGACGAGGAGGAGATCATTGGAGATGACCTTGTGGAGGTTGGAGGGGATGGGGAGGAGAGGGTGGTTGGTAGGGATGGTTAGCCAATAGATGTGCTGGTGGGGCAGCAGGTACCTATACAGCAAGTGCCTATTAAGCAGGTGCAGATGAGAGTGGGGTGACAGCATAGAGGACCTCAGTGGCATGGGGGACAGCCGAGGGTGGACAGGGGTGATCTACCCCCACCATAGGTAGCGCAGCAACAGCAGGGGGAGGCAGGCCCTTCAGGGACAGCTAGAGAGGTAGAGGTTGAGAGTCTCACACCTCGTTGACAGCCTCAGGGTGAGGAGGAGGAGATGGAGACCTTGAGAGCATAGGTATCCATCCTGTAGGAGGCATTGGAGAGTTGGGAGGCAGAGTTGGTTTAGTTGCGGGGTGCATTAGCATTGTTGGATAGGTGGATGCATTGCAGGTACAGCTAGCCCAAGCTTAGGGTGAGATAGTGACTGTGACAGGGGAGTGAGATGCGGCGCTCACTAGAGCATAGCAAGCAGAGGCTCAAGGTGAGATAGTGACTGTGACAGGGGAGTGAGATGCGGCGCTCACTAGAGCATAGCAGGCAGAGGCTCAGGGTGACACAGTAGCTTTGATCAGAGAGAGAGATGTGGCGCTTGCCAGGGCACAGTAGGTAGAGACTACAGTGGGTAGCCTACAGGCCTCAAGTGGTGGACTAGCCCCTATGCTGGAAGTGATGCAGACTCAGTTATCGCAGGCACAGACATAGTCATATCAGCTATAGGGATAGTTGAGTCAAGTACAGGGGCAGTTGACTCAGGTACAGGGGGAGTTGAGAAAGGCCTGAGCACGGGTGGAGTATTATCAGGGCCTTTACTACGCAGCATTGCCAGCGGTGCAGCATGCCCCGAGCTACAGTCAGGTCAGTAGATCAGGGGCCTCTAGGTCTCATAGGTCTAGTTCTATTTAGAGCGTTCAGTAGGCGATGGGCCCCCATCATATGTGCCCCCGTAGGTCCCACAAGTACAGGTACAATCACCACTGTAGCCACTAGCAGGACCACAGTTACCACCAAGGTCAGAATCCCCCACCCGATCAGATAGAGGATCATCATGTGACAGTAATATCATGTTAGCCCTTAGAGGCATTGCATCAGGACACTATATTTTTTGATGTGTATATATGAGTGATGTATATTTTTTGTGGTTGATGATATATGATATGATGCTTTTTGATGGTCTAATGTGTTTGTTTATGATGCTCTATTATGATGATGCATATGTGATGTATGCAGTATGCTTTTATATGCCATGGATGCGTTGTGTTTATGCAATTATGTTTTTTAAGTTATGGATGCACCTATGATGGATGAAATGATAGTTTACTGATTTTGATATATGCATGTGGTTTTGTGATCTATTGATTTTATGATGTATAATGCAAATAAATGTTCAGATTAATAAACATTTATTATGGATGCAGAATGTGATGGAAATGTATGTTTATTTTACTAAACACATGTTTATGTATGGGAATATGGATATGTAGCTAGGTATTTATTAAATGCAGTTAAATGGTTATGATTGTGATGATGTATGGTAACTAACTATTTATGAGATGATATATGCAATGCAATGTGATGATATTAATTTAAAATGCACCTATTGTGATGGCAAACTTAAATGAGTATGATATGATTTGCAATGTTAAATGATGTATAATGCACAACTAAATGATGCTAAAATGAACCTAATGAAATGATATGTAAATTACCAGATTCTAAAATGAACCTAATGATATGAGATGCAACTTAAAAGATTCTAAAATGAACCTAATGAAATGATATGCAACTTAAAAGATTCTAAAATGAACCTAATAAAATGATATGCAACTTAAAAGATTCTAAAATGAACCTAATGAAATGATATGCAACTTAAAAGATTCTAAAATGAACCTAGTAAAATGATATGCAACTTAAAAGATTCTAAAATGAACCTAATGAAATGATATGCAATCTTAAAAGATTCTAAAATGAACCTAATGAAATGATATGCAACTAAATGATAGGTGAGATGTAGTGTAGGTGGTAGGTGAGATGTAGCGTAGGTGGTAGGTGAGATGCAGACCAGGTGAGAGGTGAGATGGTTAAGTCCTGATACACATGATGTTCTTTGTTTGACCTTGACTGGTGGGGCTGTGGGAAAGGGGACCAGGTGGGGAGAGGATAAGGGTTGGTGGATGGGGATCGGATAGGGTTGGGAGCATCTAGAGGATGGGGGTGGTGAGACTAGAGGATTGTTAGGTCATACAACACCACATCATTGAGGGGGGATTTACTTTGGTTAAGGATGTGTTAGGTGGAGATACGATGGGGGAATGGGATTAGTGAGAGGAATGTAAATGGGGGGGGGATAGGATAGGTGATTGCAAAATCTAGGCCCAGGTGGTGTTGTTGAATGAGTGATTAGGATGGTGATTTTGAGTTAGTAACAATAGTTGCATAAGATTAATTGAGAGCATTTCTTAGTTTACTATAGCAATGTAGGATACAGTTCACAAAGGTATGAAATGACCTAGGTGATGATGTCTATCCCACGATTGCATGGACTAAACCCACAAACAATAGGTTGATTTCATGCGTGCCCAAGGTAGTATAATCTTGCCTTCCCTAGGAAGGGGACTCATAGTGACAAGTGTCCATAGTGCATATAAGGTGTTTGATGCATGTATATACAAATGAGGCACGTCCTATTAGAACCGACCCGGGCTTCAAGATATGAATACTATTCTTGGAGTAATGAAACCAACCCACAAGCACATCATACAAAAACAATGACCTTGTCTACTCTAGGTGTTGTCCTCTACTTACCATGATATAATGAGATCAAGGTAGCTTTGGAGATGACCGAGAGTGAGACAAAAAGATAAAAATCAATAATCAAAAAGACCAACCAAAAGATACAAATAGCCTTTGTGTTCTCTTGCCAAGAGACGTGATGATAGAATGACAGATTTTTGTCCATTGTGGGAAAGATATATCCTAGGATACAGATCAGTTGGATTGATTGGAAAATTTTTAGAAGATGGGCAAAAGAACAGTTTGACCAAGTGTATGATTATAATTGGTATGTTGATTGATGATTTTTGCGTTAGGGATGATAGTTCAAATGTATACTTAGCGTGTCTATCATATAATGGGTCTAGCAAGCTCAGTGAGTGGGGACCATCCACATGGGTTGGATGGGTACAGCTTTGGTACCCGAGTACTAGAAACATCCTTCGTATTCCAGACTGCCTACATACATAGTATCCATGGGATCAAGGTACTTTCAAGATGCGAGTGAAATGAATATGTAGTTCTGGAAAGACTTGATGATGTGGGTATGATCTAGTGATGGTGAGGATTGATGTATGTTTGATGATTGCAATTTGCAGGGAGATCGATGTATGGGGTGATTTGCAGTGAATTGTGTGTTTTTGGATTTTTTGTGTTTTCTATTTTTTTGGATTTTTTGATTTTGTATTTTGTTTAGATTTTTTATTTTTCTCTATTTTTTTGGGTTTTTTGATTTTGTATTGTGATGTTTTTGGATTTTTGAATTTTCTATTTTTTTGGATTTTTGATTTTTCTATTTTTTTGGATTTTTTGATTTTGTATTGTGATGTTTTTGGATTTTTGATTTTTCTATTTTTTTGGATTTTTTTATTTTGTATTGTGATGTTTTTGGATTTTTTATTTTTCTAATTTTTTGATTTTTTGATTGGGATACTCGATGGGTTATGCATAGAATTTCTTCAGATGCAGAATGTTCATCGGCTCATCCAGAGGCTGCCCCTCAGGTGTTGCAAGATGATATGCTCCTGATCCATAGCTAGCTATGATGACATATGGTTCTAACCAATTGGGTTCAAACTTACCTTTCTTAGTGCACTCTTGCAAGTTTTTCTGATTTTCCATAAGGACAAGATACCTACTTCAAATTTTTGGGTTCTGATACCTTTGTTATAGCTTCTCCTGAGGTGATTTTTATAGGCCTATAGGTGGTTCAATGCATTCAAACATTTCTCATCTAGTAATTCTAGCTGATGCAACCTTGTGACTCGGTATTCCTCATCAGTGATTATGTTTTGCAAGGATACTCTTAAGGATGGGAGCTCAACCTCAATAGGTAAAATGGCTTCATATCCAAAGACTAGGGAAAATGGAGTGGCTCCTGTGGGGGTATGAATGCTTGTGCGATAGGCCCATAGGGCAGGGTTCAGTTGGAGGTGCTAGTCACAGCCAGCTTCATTGATTGTCTTCTTAAGAATGTGGAGGATGGTTTTATTCGAAGCCTCTACTTGACCGTTTCCTTGAGGATAATATGGGGTGGAGAAGTGGTGTTTGATGTCAAATTTTTTTCACAAGGTGCGAACTTCTTGGTTCTTGAATGGCTTTCCATTATCGATGACAATGGAATGAGGGATACCATAGCGGCAGATGATGTAGTGGAGGATGAACTTGGAGATTTAGGTGCCAGTGGTGAAGGTGAGTGGTATTGCTTCCACCCACTTTGTGAAGTACTCGGTAGCAGTGATTATGAATTTATGGCCATTGGAGGATGGTGGATGGATTTTCCCTACGAGGTCAAGTCCCCACTATGAGAAAGGCCACAGTGTCATGATTAGTTGCAACTCCTATGTTGGTGCGTGGATGAGATCACCATGCTGTTGACATGGTAGGCACTTCTTGATAAACCTGTAGGCATCTCTTTCCATGGTTGGCCAATAGTATCCAGTCCTTAGGATCTTTTTAGCAAGAGCCAGTCCACTTGAATGTGCCCCATAGATCCCTATGTATACCTCTTGCAAGGCCACTTCAGCTTCCCTAGAGTCTAAACATCATAAAAGTGTGCCCTCAAGACTCCTTTTGTATAGGGTATCTCCTACAAGGGTGAAGCAGGAGGCTAGATGGATAAAAGATTTTCGTTGTGAAGAGGATAAGTTAGGGGGGATGATATTATTGTGGAGGTATAGGTAGGTTTCTTGATACCATGGAGATAGGGGACCAGTGACTTCGCACACTAGTTCAAATTGAGGAACATCATATACTGGGATGGGGAGTTCTTCTATCAGGAACTCACATTTCTTGTTGTCTTTCTTCATGTCGACGAGAGATTTGATGGTAACCATGGCATCTGCAACTTTGTTATTTAACCTTGGGATCTTCTCAAAGTGGATGTCATCAAAATAGCCTTTGAAATCATTGACCATCTTTTTGTAGGGCAGGAGCTTATCATCTTTGGTCTTGTATTCATTGTTTACCTGCCGGATGACCAGTTGAGAATCTCCATACACAGTCAGGTGCTCAATTTTCCATTTTATTTCCATTCGAAGACCTGTGATGAGAGCCTCATATTCTACCACATTGTTGGTACATGGGAATGCGATTTTGAAGGATTTAGGGATGGTGTCGCCTTAAGGGGTAACAAATAGGACGCCTGCCCCCAAGCCTCTATGTGTGTACGATCCATTAAAGTACATCTTCCATGTTTCTATGGCTGGTGTGATTGTCAAGATAGCTTCGTCAGGAAATTCTGCCAGTGTAGGATGTTATGTTGGAATGGGTGCTTTAGCCAATTGATTGGCTATGACCTATCCTTTGATGGCCTTTCTCTCAGTGTATTCAATGTCAAATTTCATGAGAATCATGACCCATTTTGCCATTCTCCCAGTAAGAGCAGCTCTGTTTAGCAGATACTTCAGTGGGTCAATCTTAGCGATGAGCTTGGTTTTATGATTGAGCATGTAGTGTCTTAACTTTTGTGAAGTGAAGACTAGGGCTAGACATGCTCGTTCAATTTGTGTATAGTTGAGCTCATAGGATATTAGAGTACGGCTGATGTAATAGATGGCTCTTTCCTTTCCTTGTTCATCGTGTTGTGCTAGTAAGGCTCTGATGGCTATCTCTGTTGCTGAGATATATAACAAGAGGGGTTCTCCTTGCCTTGGTGGAGTTAGAATAGGGGGATTAGCCAGGTATTCTTTTAGTTGATCAAAGGCATCCTGACACTGAGTGTTCCAGACAAAAGCTATATCTTTTCTGAGTAGGTGCTGGAATGGTTGACATTTATCAACCAATTGAGCAATGAACTGATGAATAGATTGGAGTTTTCCTTGCAGACTTCTAAGTTGTTTCAATGTTGTCGAAGGAGGCATTTCAATGATGGCCTTGACCTTTGCGGGATCTATTTCAATGCCTCTTCTAGAGACTATGTACCCAAAAGTTTTCTTGAAGTGACACCGAAGACACATTTCTTTAGATTGAGGCAGACATTGTATTGCTCCAAATGGTCGAAGATCATTGCCAATACATTTAGGTGTTCCTCTCTTGTCTTTGATTTCCCTAGCAAGTCATCCACATAGTCTTCCATGATGTGGTGGAAGAGGTCATGGAAGATGACAGTCATAGCTCTTTGATATGTAGCTCCGGCATTCTTTAGGCCAAATGGAATTACGACCCAGTAGCACATCCCCCATGGGCATATGAAGGTTGTCTTATGTTGGCCCTCTTCTGTGATCCTGATTTCGTTGTACCCTAAAAATTTGTCCATGAGGGATAGCATCTCATGTCTTGCCATTAGATCCACTATCATGTCAATGTTAGGCAACGGGAAGTCATCCTTTGGGTAGTCTTTATTGAGACCTTTGAAGTCAGTGCAGTAGCAGATTCAGCCATCTGGTTTGGCTACTAGTACTAAGTTGGAAACCCATTCGGGATAATCAATTGGTCTGATGAATCCAATATCTAGTAGTTTCTTTAGCTTTGCCTTGATAAGGAGGGCCACCTGAGGATTCATTTTTCTGAGTTTCTGCTTTACTGGTTTCATATCAAGGCATACTACAAGGTGATCGACAACCAACGCTGGATCTAGCCCTGGCATGTCTGTATAGGTCCATGCAAAATTGTGATTTTGGTGTTTGAAGAATGCCAGGAAGTTTTCCTATTCTTGTGTACTGAGAGATTCTGCCCTAAAAGTGATTTTCGGTTCTTCTTCTATCCCAAGATTCATCTCTTGGGCTGGCTCGACTAAGACACGTGATCTATCTGGATAAACCTTGTCTATCTCTAGGAGGCCCATGTTTCCATCTCCTAGCACCTCGTGGAGGTTTTCACCAGGAGATACATTTTTTTTTACTTTTTTGGGATCTAATACTGCTACAAAATAGTTTTCACCATCAGATCCATTTTTTATTTTCATGATTGGAAGCAGGGGTTGTCTCCCCAAAAATAAGCATGCGTATCAAGTTCCATGATGTATCCTGCTTGGTGATCTCCTAGGGGGAAGTGATATCTAACCCCCATCATTTCAGTGATGGCCTCATCATTTGGTGCTACGTCAAATACAAGATGTCCCTGTTGGTCCCAGTCTATGAGGTCAAGGTATACCAATGGTAAGTCATTATAGGATGAGGCAAGAGTGATGACTATGTAGATGGTGTAAATGGTTGAGTCAAAGAAATCGGCAAAGTCACTAAAGGAGTCTTGAAGGCCCATTTCATTGACATTGTTGAATTCAAGGGAAACCATAGCGACCTCAGCTAAGATACATTCGCCGGTAGTGAGGATACGTTGTCGTTTACCATATCCTAACCCTTGAGTGTAGGGGTTTCTTGTTGCTTGCAGCGGTTCCACGATTCCCTATTCATGAAGGACTATACCGCCTTGTCCCTTATAGCCCATGCTTTTGACGATTTCATATCCTTTACCATAGATTTCGGTTGGGATGGTGGGGGCTTCTTGTTCAGGCTCTTCATCCTTATATAGCCATGATGAGATATCTTCAAGCACATCCTGATCGAGGAGGTGTTTCTTTTCAAAGATGGGTGATGGTTTACACTTGATGACTACTATGTTAGCTGCTTCTGTCTTTAGGATGCCAAACATTTTAGGATTGGATAATGTGCCCACACAAAAGGTACCATGCAGGTCATATTCCCCACATCCCATGTTGCTGAGCTTGATCTTGACCTCAGGTGGTGGAGGCACTTGGGTTGAAGTGGTGGCAATATTTGCCGGGTCAATGTATGAGGTGGATGTTGTAGGATTAGCTTTAGTGGTGGCTTTGTTATATGGGCAAAAGGTGTGGTCGTGGCCTTCCAAGAAACTGCAGTATTGGAAGGGGCAGGGGTCAGCATAGATAGTGACTTCCATGCCATTGTGAGGGAATTTGAGGCATTGATGAAATGTGGATGGGACGGCTTGCATGGCATGAATCCATGGTCAGCCAAGAAGAATGTTGTAGGGGAGGTTAAGATCAAGTACCTGACATTTTGTTTCCAATATTTTTTGTCCCACTTGAATAGGGAGTTTGATGGTGCCTTCAGAGAGCCGTTCGGTGTCATCATACCCTTTGATTGTGATGCACTCGCTAGTGTCTACAACCACATCAGAGTATCCCAAGTGTTTTAATAGTTTAAGAGTGCATATGTTTAGGCCAAAGCCGCCATCTATTAAGACTCTTTTAATGATGTGTTTTTGGATATGGACCTCGATGTGTAAGGCATCGTTATGTAAGTGTTCAGAAGTGGGAAGGTCCTTTTCTGAAAATGTGAGATGGTGGGGTGCGGCGATATGTCCTACCATGGCTTGGAATTGGGTCACATTCAAGTTGGCAGGAACCTGAGTTTCTAAGAGTGCTTTGTCAAGGACGTCTTTGTGAAGGGGGGATGTGCGGAGCAACTCAAGTATGGATATTTGTGCAAGGGTCTTTCCTAGATGCTCTAGGAGGTTGTATTGATTGGTAGGTGATGGGCGTGTGTTTGGACAAGAGGGGAGGGGATCTGATGTGGATGCGGGTGTTTGTTCGGTGGTAGGGGCTATGCAAATGGAGACATGGCCACAACGGGTTGCGACAGTTCAATCAAGTGCTTGTGCATGAATGGTGATTGTGTTGACATGGTGAAATGATGGCTCTATCTGCCCTACGATAGAGTCATAAGATGTGGGAGGTGGAGTGACATTGTATGCTTGATTGGATGAGGAGGCTTTATTATGGTTAGGCAATGGATCCTTGTAAGCTCCGAGATTGGCATTTGGAGATGGTTGGGTGGTTTGATCAAGGCTGACTTGATTTTGATCTATAAGGTCTTGGATGCAATGTTTTAGTTGCATGCAGTCAGCGGTTTTATGACCCGCGATGTGGTGGTATTCACAATAGTCATTTTCATTGTACCACATGGCTTTGAGCTCATTCTCCTAACGGGGTCTAACAGGTGGGAGTGTGATCAAACTTTTCTTGAGACATCTGTCAAGGATGTCCTCGATGGGTTCCCCTAAGGGTGTAAATTGCCTTCGAGGTTTGCATGGTTTCATTTGATTCTATTGGTTATTTACATTTGTTGCATATGTATGCGCAGGTGTTTGGTTTTGTATATGTTTGGTTCTGTAAGCTCAGGGAAAGTCCTAATGCTTGGGGGAAGATGTGCGAACCATTCAGTGACTTGACCGCTGAGGCTTCTGGGAAAGAGTCTCATTATATAGGTATCGTTATTTGAGACTTCTAAGAAAGTGATGTAGAACTCCCTAAGGTGATCCCTAGGGTCTCCTTTTCCCTTATATTTGTCAAATTTTGGCATTTCAAAGTTCTTGGGGAAAGGGGGCATGTACAATGTGCGATCAAATGGATAGGGGAAAATATCCTCAAAGGAATAGTGCTTGTGTTTGCCCACAATTTGTATGTCGTCGACTTTTTGGATCAAGGACTGTACAATGGTTGTCAGATCCTATGGTGGTGGTGTTTGTGGTGTGTATGCTTGTTGATTGGTGAGATGTTGGAGATGGGGTGGGATTTGGAGATTTGTTTGGTTGACGTTTTGGTACTGTGGGGTGGTGTTTTGATTGATGTGTGCTTGATGTTGTTGATATGCGTAGTTGTTGGAGAATGTGTGGGGGTATTTGGGGGTTGGGATTATGTTGATTTGATGATGTGATGGGGTTTTGTAGATATGTGACATTGGAAAGATTGTCGTTAGATGAGTGGATGTTGGAGGGGTTGGTGGTATTGTAAGGTGGTTGTGAGAATAACTGTCTTATGTAGGCGATAGTTTGAGGATTGGGTGGAGGCACACTCATGGAGGTACTTGCATGCATGGTGTTCCCTTGTATTCCTAGGGTGATTTGTGGGACGGAAGGGTTTATGGTAGTTGTGGTAGTGGAGGTGACGACGGGTTGGAGGTGGTAGGGATGGCGGCACTTGTGGGGATTGTAGATGTGGTAGCGGTAGAGCTTGTGGAGGTGGTAGATACGGTAGGTGTTGACATTTGAGAGATGATGTGTTGGGTGTTGGAGGTGGATGTTTGGGTGTTTGATGTGGTAGGAATGGTGTTAGAGGTGGATGGTTGTGATGATGTCATGATGGGGGGTAGTTGAGCACCAATTTTGAGGAGATGATCAAGATATCTATTCGGGTCCGACCTTAAGACTTTATCAAGTAGGTTGGCATCTTGTGTAAAACTTAGGACATCTAGATCATCTTGGGATATGGTGGGAACATTTTGTGATGGTGGTGGTGGTGGTGGTGGTTGTTGTTGTAAGAAATGGAAAGGATTTTCATTGGGATTATATGGGGGGATGTAAGAGTATGTAGGTGGGTTTTGATTGATGGGTATGTTGTTGTTGTTGGTCTTAGGCATTCCCATGCAACCATATTGCTAAGATTCTACCATTTTTTGATTCTTTTTGTGTTGTGATCTTGTGATGGGCATGCACGTGTATGGATTTGATTTCTAGAAGTAGAGTGAGATGGGGATGGAGACCTTAGAGAATCTGATTGATTGTGTTGGACCCAAAGATGGATCTGGTAATAAGATGGAGAGGGTGATAAGCCAAAAGGTGTTAACCTAAGGCTGATAAGAAAGGATGATATTGAATTTTGCACAAATTTGGACCAAAGATGGATGATGATGTTTGTTTAAGGATGATCTTGATGGGAAGGGTTTTGGTTTTGATGTTGATATTGATTAGGATGATTTTTTCAAAAGGATATGCTAGTCAACAAATTGAGCTTTAGGTAAGATCTAGATTTTGTGTTGGCACAAATGGATGTTTTTCTTCGTTTGGGGTAGACTAATGACCTTACACAAACAAGGATGATTGTTTCACTTGGAAGCTAGACTATTGACTCTCCAAGCAAGATATGATGGGAATGATGAGATCTAGATCTATCTTTGGCTCAAAGGGATGATGAGTTTTTGATTGATGATTTGTTGATGGGTGTTTTGATTTGGATTTGGATTTGGATATTTGTTTTGGGTCCAATGAGATATACAAAGACCAAATGGGGGTGAATAGATATGGACTTGGGAAGATGATGATATATGAAAGGGTCTAATAATGATGATGGTGGATTCTCTAAGGTCGAAATGATGGTATGTTTTGGAAAATTTTGAGGAGAAAATGGATGGGGTACAGATGGTTTTTTGGAATGTAATGCAGATTATGGCAGAGCAAATGGTGAAGATCACAACTGATTGGGTCTTAGTTTTAGGCAAGTCAATCTAAAAATAGTGCCAATCCACAGGTGAAATGGCACAAAAATTAGATAGAGATGGCGCTAAAACAAGGTAGTGTTGGTCGGGTCCTGAGAAAGATAGATTTTGATGGCAATTTTGGATTTTTGCTTTGTTTGGAATTTGATCAAATGATTTTCAATGTCTCCTAGCAATTTTGTTGCAAACAATTCAAGCACAATAATCACACAATAATCAAGATTTTTGTTTTGTTTTGTGAAAAAGATGTGTGATTTTATTTAACCAACACTTTGCACAACCTAAGGCAAGGATATGACAGTATTTGTTGAATCCCCTAGCTACGCCTATTCAAAGCAGGTAGCTCAAGGATCTTGGTAGCACTGGCTCCTCCTTACAATTGCAGACACTTCTCATGCATACCAAGATCCAGGTTTCTTATAAGGCTTGTCCCTCACCAAACCTCTAGATTATCCCTACTACCTCAGCTAAGAACTACATAAATCGGGGCCGCTTCAAAGTTTTCCCTTCTGCGTCAACAAAAAGATAGATTTTGGCTTTCTAAACAAAGGTTCTTAGTAAGTGCTTTCATTCAGGTGGTTATACATGTGGCACGCTACTCTCCGTTATGGAGTCTCCCAGCCTCCAAGGGTTACACCTTGGAGGGTTTTGGGGGAGGTTGGCTGTCGGTAAAACATAACAACACCTGTTGCTTGTGAATTTCATCCTAAACACCTTATTTTATATAGTGGCTTGAAAGAGCTTGGCTTTAGCTTGTTGCTGCTTGGGTCGTTCCCACCTTTCAAAGCAGGGTGGCAGGCCCTCTAAGGATTAACAAAAGCAACACAATCACAAAAATACTTTTGATCCCTAAGTTCATTCAAAGATACGAGGGGAGAGCATACGTATTCTTTATGATTACATCACACTAAACATGGTTCATTTTAGTTCTTTGGATTATGTTGGGGGTGATTAATGTAAGTGTTGTGAGAAGCTTTTGATTCCCAAGGTCACCAAATGGTGTGAGGGAAGAGCATACACTTTTCACACTACAAACATAACCACGAAAACACTTCACACAATTTAGATTGGTTTTCTTGATTATATGCATGAAGAATGCAGATTATTGTTCTTTTTAAACCCAATGATTTGATTGATGTAATTTGTGGTTCCTTTTTTTAAAGCCCAAAGTTGAAATGTTTGATAGTTGTTGGCACACAATTTGTGAATTTAAAAACACCAAATTTAAATGTTTGGCACACACACACACACACAAAGATTTATTTTTTTGTTTGTTCAATTTTATTGCACCAAATCAAAATGTGTGTCTAAGATAACATGCAAGGGTTCATTTTAAATTTCTAATTGAAGTGTTTTAAACAAATATGAAAGAACCCTACAAAAACTTGTTAATATCCTTGAGATAATGTTGGTGACCTGCAAACAAACTGTCAGTCCCTACACAGAGAACAAAGTTAGTCTCAGAAAATAGTGCTAATATAGAGATTAAATGGTGCCATTGTGGACAACAAATGGCAACACTGACAGAAAACAGACTAGAAACCTGACACCCTATACAGATAGCGCCAATTTATCCCATAACGCTAATATCAGACCTAGAAGGCACCAGAACAGAATATGGTGCTATAGAATTATACAAAAGGTGCTAATAAAATGCATAGTGCTAATACAATAGAAAGAAAGCACTAAAATAGGTCTAAAAAGGCACCACTGCGTAACTTGTCAGGTAGTCTGGTCACAATTGCGGATAGCACCAATCTGGGCACGGATAGCATTGATACGGGCCTGAAAAGTGTCCATCCTACAAATAAAGGTCTTCCAAGTGAAAGAGGAGGTTAGGTTGCACCAAAAAGCAGTCCTGTTAGCATTGTTAGCCTTGACAAATGAAAAATAGGACAAAATAGAAGCCAACATGCACGTTTAGATTTTATGAAAAATTTGGCATGACCTCCCATTGTTCCTTCAAGATCTCTATGAAAACAGAGAGCAATTAGATAGAAAACATAGCAGGAAGAAGATGGGTGAAATGGACACGTGAGTGAGTCCTAAGTAAAAAATGTTCTGCGCAAAATAGCGCTAAAACAGAGTATAGCGTTAAAAGACACCAGAGATAGTGTCGTTGCGTAGGGTATATGGTGCTGCACCTGTAAAAACACGTCCTTCACAAAAAACTCACACAAATAGATTAGATTCGAACCTGTGGGTCCCACCGGGCATGCCAATGTAGATTAGAAAAACAAATTAAGTGGAAATACTAACAAAATGCATAAACACACAAAGTTATACCTTCACATGTAGACCCAATCTCATCAAGGGAGAGGAGAGCTTGCACCCAAGAGCTCCTAAGACATGATTATCCCTAGATAAGTGATTTAATGTGAAATGCTACTCTAATTATGCAACTCATAATTCTAGCTCAAGTGGACATTTGGACATGGTAACATTACTTGAAGATTGGATTCCCAAATGGGTTGAGAGATGTTGTATTTATAGATTTTTGGAAGGGATTTTGATCCAAGGGTGGAGATTGATTTGGAAGATCAATGGTGGAGGATAAAAGTGATGTGGAGTGCCTAGATTAGATCTTGGATTAATGGAGGGCTATGAATAAAAGTGAATCTTTTATTCATTTTGGGAAAAAGGGGTTATTAAATGAGTATGGGTGTGAGGGATTATTTTTGAAGATTTATATATGGGGAATGTAAAATTAAAAAAAAAAATTCATTTGGGGATAAGTGGAGATAAATGAGGTATGGGGATGTAAAAGGAATTAAATGTGATGTGAGATGTTTTTAAATAAAAAATTGCCTTAGGTGGATTTATTTCAATTTTTTATTTGGAGGATGTGGGGAAGGGTGTTAAACTGGGTTTGACCACCCAAATGAGAGGTTAGGATTAATTAAACATAGGTTTTATTTAATTAATCCTAGGGCTAGGATGAGGTAGGTTAGGGTAGGCAAATTAAATAATAGCTATTTAATTACCTAGGGTAGGGATAGGTCAATTAATAGGCTAAATTAATTAGTTAAGCATGGTTTAGCTAATTAATTAGATTTAGTGAGGAAAGGGAAATTGATTAAATAAATATTGCATATTTATAAAATCAATTGGCTAAGGTTTGGACTATTGAATTAATGAAATTAATTCAATTTTGGGGATAAAATGATGGAAAATCAGATGATGAATGGATAATTAATTAAATAAAAATTTAATTAATTAAATAGAAGGGAGATTGATGTGTTTAGGGATGTCGGGAGTCGGTTTAGTGGTCGAGACATTTTTAGGTGTCTATAGGATGCTTCTACTTGGCTGCTGCCTTTAGGGTAATAGGGTGTGGAGAAACGGTGTTGGATTTTGAATCTGTCACAAAGCTCTTGTACATCCTGGTTCTTGAAAGGTCTTCTATTATCCGTGATAATAGATGAGGGAATTCTGTATCTGTAGATGAGGTAATTGAGTATGAATGAGGAAATTTGTCTACCTATGATGGTGGTGAGGGGAACGTCTTCAATCCACTTGGTAAAGTATTCAGTGGCAGTTATTATGAACTTGTGGCCATTGGATGAGGGTGGGTGGATCTTGCCCACAAGGTCGAGTCCCCATTGACAAAAGGGCCAAGGTGTCGTTAAAGGTCTCATCTCTTAGGCTGGTGCATGTATTAAGTTTCCATGTATCTGGCACTACTTGCACTTCTTCACAAACTGATATGAATCTATTTCCATGTTTGTCCACTAATAACCCAAATGCATGAGTTTCTTAGCTAAGGAAGGACCGCTAGAGTGTGTTTCGCAAATCCCTTCGTGCACATCTCATAAGGCGGTTTGAGATTCTTCTCGTTCTAAACAATGGAGTAAAGTACCATCCAGACCATGTCGGTACAGGGTGTCAGTGATAATGGTATAATAAGAGGTTTGGTGGATGAAGGTTCAACATTGGTTTGAAGACAAGTCAGGTGGGAGGGTGTTATCCTTGAGGTAACTATAAATCTTACCATACCAAGGTGAATCAGATTTGACTAATAGGCATATGGAGTGTGTTTCAAGAAGATCATAAGCTGGTTACTAAATTAACTCCACCAAGAACTCATACTGTGACTCATTCTCTTGGATCTCAAGGAGTGAGGCAATGGTGGCCATGGCATCTACCACTTTGTTTTCAATTCAAGGTATCTGCTCAAATGAGATGATCACAAAGTACTCTTTAAAGTCATCAACCATGCGCTCGTATGGGATAAGCTTCTCATCTTTGGTTTGATAGTCGTCATTGACTTGGTTGATCATCAGTTGAGAGTCACCATAGACATGTAGCTCTTTGATTTTCCATTATGTTGCCATTTTGAGACCAATGACCAAGGCCTCATACTCTACTCTATTGTTTGTGCATGGGAATAATCGTTGGTAAGACTTAGGTATGGTGTCTCCATGAGGAGTGACTAAGAAGATTCCTGCCCCTGATCCATGGTTTGTATAGGATCCATCAAAGTAGAGCTTCAATGAGTGTGTTGTGATATTGAATAAGGATTCATCTGGAAACTCAAATGTCATTGGTGTGGTATCCTATAATGGTGCTTCTGCTAACTGATCAATAATGATTTTTCCCTTGATAGCCTTTCTATCTACATACTCAATGTCGTATTCACTTAGGAGCATTACCCACTTGGCTAGGTGACCTGTTAGAGCTGCTTTCCTTAATAGGTATTTCGGTGGATCTATTTTTGCAATAAGCTTGACTAGATGTGCTAGCATGTAATGTCATAGTTTTTGGGAAGCAAAAACCACAGCAAGACATGATCTTTCTATTTGAGAGTATTGCAGTTCATAGCCCACCAATGTACGACTAATGTAGTAGACAGCTCTTTCTTTACCTTCATAATCTTGTTGTGCTAGGAGGGCCCCAAGAGCTGTTGGTGTAGTAGATATGTAAAGTAACAGTGGTTTTCCTTGGATAGGAGGCATCAAGATAGGAAGGTTCATAAGATATTCCTTCAGTTTGCCAAATGCCTCTTCGCATTTCTCATCCCACCTAAATGGAATGTTCTTGTGTAGAAGATGACTGAAAGGTTGACACTGGTCTGTCAATTGTGATATGAACCGCCGGATTGCTTGTGGCTTTCCCTGTAGAGACCTTAGTTGAGTAATATTCTTGGGTGGTGGCATATCCATAATAGCCTTGACTTTGGCTGAGTCTACCTCTATTCCATTTGCTAATACAATGAAGCCTAAGAGGTTGCCTAAGGTGACTCCAAACACACATTTCTTTGGGTTCAACCTGACTTTGAACTATTCTAGTCTCTGAAAGACTTTCTCTAGCACATCCAAGTGTGATTCTCTTGTGAGTGACTTTGCAAGGATATCATCTACATAGTCTTCCATTGTGACGTACATCATATCATGGAATATAGTGGTCATAGCACGTTGCTTTCTGGCTCCTACATTCTTTAGCCCAAATGGCATGACATTCCAACAAAAGGTGCCCCATGGACAAGTGAAAGCTGTCTTATGTTGGTCTTCTAGTGCTATCCTAATTTGATTGTATCCAGAGAAGTCATCCATGAGAGATAACATGGTGTGCCCTGCTGTTAAGTCGACTATGATATCTATATTTGGCAACGGAAAATCATCCTTGCGGCAAGCTTTGTTTAGATCTCTGAAATCATTGCATAGTCTGACCCTGCCATTAGGTTTGGATACTGGTATTATGTTGGAGACCCATTTTGGATAGTCTATGGCTCTGATGAACCCTACATCCAATAATTTCTAGAGTTCTTCTTTTACTAGTAGTGCAATGTGTGGATGCATCTTTCTAAGTTTTTGTTTGGTTGGTTTCACTCCCGGATCTAGTGGTAGATGTAGAATCAAATCTGGATCCAATCTTGGCATATCTACATATGACCAAACAAATTTGACTTGCTTTTTCTTGAAGAATGGTACAAACTTAGTCTTTTCTGGTGGAGTTAGAAACTTAGCAAAGTGAATGATCTTAGGTTGTTCCTCTGTTCCAATGTTAATAGGTTCTGTAGATTCCACAATAATCTAAGACTTCTCCTATGCATGTCATCAGGGAGAGTGTCAAGCCTTCCATCGCCAGGTACCATAGTTGGGTTTTCACCATCAGATGTGTCCTTTCTTTTTACTATTTTGGGATCTGATACTGCTGCAAAGCAGTTTTCACCATCAGATCTAGTTTTTATTTTGATATTTTTGTGACTGGAAGGCTTGGCACCCTCTCTGAAATAAGCCACGGTATTGAGTTCAATGGAAAATCTAGCTTTATGATCCCCTATGGGTAGGTGGTCCCTAAATTCCATGTAGTCAATGTAGGCATCATCGTTTTGGAACATATCTAGTTGAAGGTTCCTTGTAGATCTCAGTCGATAAGTTCAAGATGTATAAGGGGGAGGGGGTTGGAGGATAGTTCTGATTCAATGATAGTTTGAATGGATATGCTAGGGGTATTGGTAGGGAGAGTGTTCAGGATGGTACTTTCCTCTAAATTATTTATTGCGATAGAACTTGAACCTTCCTCGAAAGTCATATTCTCAGGAATTAGCAAATCATACTCTAATGGTCTATGTGTTAGCATTTGTCCCTCATGGTAGGGGCTATAAGTTTGAATGGTGTCAACTTCTTTGTTGTCATAGGAGTGCTCTGTCATCTCATCCCACTCATATTTGTTGGAATCTGTGTCACTATCCTCTTGAAGGTTATGGATCATTTCCACAAGACAAGCATTTGCTTTTGCTTTGCCCTTGTCCTTGTATCCTAGACCTTTTGTATTTCTTGCTAATGAGGATGAAGAAGGTTGAATGGGTTCTATTATTCCTTCTTTTCTTAGGCTAATGGGACTTTGTCCTTCATAACCCATTCTATGTAAGATAGACTCACCTCACCCATAGATTTCTATTGGGAGCTTAGGTGGTTCTTGTTGTGTGTTCTCTTCTTCTTCTACATAGAGTCATTGTAAGCTATCTCTTTCCTCTGTTTCATCTGATAGGATCACCCATTTTACAAAGAGAGCTATAGGAGGTGTAGGAGGAGTAGATGGCTTTGGAAAATGTTTGGGTCACCCAAAGGATCTAGGAGATAGAGGCATTTTGGCCAAGTTGAGGCTATGCTCGATGGAGTATTCCCCTACTCCAGTTTCTTTGATGGTAATTTTTTACTCTTTGGCTTTGGATGAGGAAGCTTCGAAGGTAGAATCATGCTATGGGGTAGAGGATGTAGAAGCTCTATTGTTGGGTATGATGTAATTAGGCTTTGAGCGGACAGAGTTACAATGCTGAAAGGGGTTGGGATCACCTTGGATGGTGACTTGTTTGCCATTATGAGGGAATTTTATGCATTGGTGGTAGGTAGAAGGCACAACTTTCATGGCATGAATCCATGGTCTACCTAGGAGAATATTATAGGCTAGCTCCCTATCTAGGACTTGGCAAATAACATCCTTTATTATTGGTACCACTTGTATTGGTAACACCATTATTCCTTTAGTGGTTCTTTCCTCTTCATCATAGGCTTTAATAGTGATCTTTTTCCTTGGATCCACCACATTTTCAGAGAACGCCAATGTAAGGACTAGCTTGAGTGTGCAAATATTTAAACCAGCTCCTCCATCAATGAGAACCTTTTTGATACTGTGTTTATGGATGAAGGTGATGATATGCAAGGGGGTGTTATGAGGCTGAGACATTGAGAGGTCATCGTATTCGGTAAATGATATGGTGCTAGAGGAGGTTAGATTTCCTACCATGGCTTGAAACTTCTCTTGGGCCAAGTTTGTGGGCATAGTCATTTCTACTAGGGCCTTATCGAGAATCTCCTTATGGGAAGGAGGCAGACACAACAACTCTAAGATATATATGTGGGTGGGAGTTTTTCGCAATTGGTCTATGACTCTATACTAATGGGAATTAGACTGAGAAGGTGGCGACCTTGGAGGGAGGGTATCCAATGTGACCTTACCACTATGGGTGATGATACTGCAATCAGTTTTGTTGGGTCCTGATTGTTGGTTGGGCGTGACCACATTAATTTGTGGAATGTGCTCTAATATGCAATTGATGGTATAATCAAACGACACACTCGCATAGTTAGCATTATTATTCCCATTATTCTAATTTTGCCTATTGTGGTTGTTATTGTTGTTGTTGTTGTATGACCTATCATGGTTGATAAGCAGATCCTTGTATGCCCCATGCATCTCGTTAGAGGTATGTTGTTGAGCACCTCCTTGATTTTGATCAAGTATGTCTTCAATAACATGTTTGAGATGGATACAATTGTTGGTCATATGGCCTATTCCTCTATGATACTCGCAGAAATCAGTGTCTTTCTAATAGTGAGGTTTTATTTGCGGTTCATAGTCGCTAGTTGGTGGAAGAGTGATCTCATTGTTGGCCAATAGCTTTCTTAACGTAGACTCTTGGGACTCTCCCAGTGGTGTGAACTTTCACCTAGGATTGGAGTTGAACCATGGCTTTAACTCCCGAGAGAATGTTTTGTTAGGTGTAGCATTGATTGCCTCTCCTTTGAGAGTGAATGTTGGTTGATGTTTGGGAGCCGCCACCTTGGCATCAACCACTCCATCATTGACAATATTTTTATTCTTTGTCCAAAATTTTGACTTGTCCAAAGTGTAGTTGGAGGTAGGGGTGTCCTTGTACAACTTAATTTGCCCTTTGGTGATCATAGCTTTCTCGATGAATAATTCCATCTCAATGACCTTCAAAAATGAGGTAGGGCATTGAATTTGGATTTGGTAGCTTAGATCAGCATTGAGGTTGTGGACAAACATCTCCATCAATTGCTTCTCAGGTACATCATATGAGCATTTGCTCACTAGTTGTCTCCACCTTTGTAAGGAGGCGAATGATTCACCACTCTTTTGTTTGGTATTGCATAGGTCGAGCATGGAGACTTCGTGTTCAATATTGTACAAGAAGTGCATGGTAAATTTGTTTACTAACTCATCAAACATCTTGATACCTAGTGGAAGTCGTGAGAACCACTCCATGGCTTGACTACGTAGATATCTAGGGAATAGTCTCATTAAGAAGGTCTCATTGTGAGCTACTTCCACGCACGTGACGTTGAATTCCCTAATGTGATCTCTTGGGTCCCCTTTCCCTTTGTACTTGTCAAACTTAGGAACTTCAAACCTAAAAGGGAAGGGCACCTATTCAAACTTTTATCAAAGGGGTATGGTGTGATGTCTTCCAAGGAGTAAGTATTAGTGTTTGTTCCTATTTTGAGATTTGTCATTTGTTGTGTTAGACCCTCGATTTGTTTCCTCATTTCTTCCATAGGTGTGTTTGGGTCTATGACTTTCTTTCCTTTGTCTTCCCCAGTGTGGTTCTCATGCAATTTCCCTAGGGTCTCTTTTAGTTTGCTAAGATTGAAGTCAATGGGGAGCTTAAGTTAGAGATTTGCAAGATGAGTAAAGTATTTGTGAGGGTCCTGATGGAGTACTTTTTCTAGCAAGTGTTGGAATTTTTGATCTTGGAGGTGTCCTTGATACTCTTCATGAGAGATTTCCTCATCACTATTGTGAGGGGTGTAGACACCCTAAAATGACCGTGTCATCAAATCACTTGCATTTCATCATTTCTGTCTAATAACCTACATTTCACACATTAATTAAATAATCTAATTATTTAATTAATTTCACCAAATTCTTCTAATCACATACTTTCGACATTAATTAAATAAATTCTCGTTATTTAATTAATTAAATCAAATTCCTCTATTATTCTTCCACAATTAAATAATTTTAATTATTTAATTAGATCATTGTCACCTTCCAAAATTCAAGTCTACATTAATTAAATAAATCCAATTATTTAATTAATTCATCACAAATTCTATCTTATTATAATTAAATAATTCTTAAATTATTTAATTAAATCAAAATTGTTCTTCCAAAATGATGCACAACAATTAAATAAATTTATTTATTTAATTTGCTTTCCAAATCTTCTAAATTAAATAATTCTGATTATTTAATTATTTCTTCCAAAATATCTCCTCTAAATTTAAATAAATCAATTATTTATTTAAATTGCTTTTTCTTCTAAATTTGAGTTATCTCTAATATAACTCAAGCTTTCTATATTTAATAAAGCAAAATATCTTCTTTTCTCATGCAAATCCCTTCTTCTTGTTTTAAATCACTTAACTGATTGTTTTATTCTTTTAATTGATTTATCTCTTCAGTTAACTCATTCTTCTATTCTTGATAACTCCTCTCATGCAAAAGAAAGCAAGACACATGTCTTCTTCTCATTCATTGCACATTCCTCAACTATTCTCCTCCGTTGATTCTTCTAAATTATCTGGACCGTTGATCGATCTTCCTTGAAATCTATATAAACCTCCCTCATCTCATTCATTGAGCCTCTCTCTTCGATCGTATTCTCAGGCATACTTAACAGAGCTTTGAGCATACAAAACGTGTCGATTGAGCACTCTCACGATCTTTTGACATTGATCTCTTGAGCACACTACTTGCTTGTTGTAGCTATGGCTTCGCAACTTCATTGAGCAATCCACATTCAATCCAAAGTAAACAATACAGATTTCGGTAAAAGTCTCTATTTCATTGATTATTTGTCATGGCTTTTATTTAAATTTGTTTTCTTTATGTTATTGGGTTTTTTGGTTTTATTAGTTTAGATTTAATCAATTTTTCCTCATACACATTCTGACACGCCTGGTGGGACCCACTAATCCCTTTGTTTCTTTGAGAAATTGTTTTTTTTTAAGTCACAGTACGGCACAGCACAAACGACACTGCACAGCGCTTCTGGCAGTATATTTGAGTGCTCTTGGAGGCACAGTTAAGCACCCTTGGGGGTACTGCGGTGCTTCTAGCAGCGCAGAGAAGTGCTTTTGGCATAACAGAAAGGCGCTTCCAGCAGTATTCTACAGCGCTTTTTGGCTAAATTAGGTTTCTGACTTTGTTCGGTGTCTTGCAGGGTTTGTTCGCGTTATCTATCTTATTATTTTGTCTGACAAGCTATCATATTTGTCGGTCAAACCTGCTTTTATGTACTTCCTAAGCTGATTTATTTAGGACTACCTTCAATTTTTGTGTTAATCTTTGGTGTTGTTACAACTTCTGAGTTTCCTAGATTGCAGAACATAGATCTCTAAGCTACCACTTCTCAGAACAGTCAATCAATCATGGAATTTTATTTTAGATCTGATTATTTTGAAAAAGTTCCCCATTTTATGATCTGAGACAACACAGCGCTTTTGGCCATATTGTATCCCACTTTTGGTAACACAGATCCACGCTTCCGGTTATTTTTCAGCGCGCTCGGTATTATTGTATTGCGCTTCCGGTCTGCATCATAACGCCTTCGAAAGCACAGTGCAGCGCGTATGGTTATTTTGCAACACTTCTGGTAATATTCTGCATCGCTTCTGGTCTGCATTACAGCACTTTCAGAATACAGTAAGTCACTTCTAGTAAGATTGTGCGGTGCTTTTGGTCAAAGTTGATTTGTTTTTGCTAACTTGTGAATTTTTGGTGGAATTAACTCACTTGTTGCAGCTTCTTATTACTCACATAGAGCCAATAGGTGTTTTTTAACATGTTCATGCAGGATGAGCATTGAAGACCTCTTGATTTATCTCACTAAGTCTTAGAAACACATTGCATGCTTAAAAGGATAATTGAACAAATCTTTTCTTGCAATCTAAGTCTTAGGAACATACTGCTTTTCTTAAGGGACAATGGACATGTATGAACAAACACCTCAATTTTCTAAAGGACAATGGACATGAATGCCAAACACTTCATTTCATAAGGGACAATTTACAACTACAAACGTGTGTGTGCCTAGTTTAGTTGCACCTTATTTTTCTTATAATGGGACAATTGAACCTTTGTTTGATGTGCTTGCTCTTACTTTTTTGTACTTCCTTTAGAAGGGCCTGCTTTTGGATTGCGCTTCATCCAAAAGGGACGACCCTTAGCGGAGTTTTCCTTTGAACCACTATATAAGAGGGATAAGGCGAAAGCCAAGTCCTAATCGACGTCAGCCTTACCTTGTGGTGCCAAACTGAAAAGAGGTGTACTAGCTCTTTGTGGAAACAATTTTCACATTGAGCAAAGTGTTTGAAACTCTTAGTAGGATTGGTTAAAGCTTTTAGTAGCTTGTCGCATTGCTCATAAGGCATTGGTCCCTCAAAGTCACTAAGAACCATTTTAGATAGAGACTACCTGACCTACCTCCGAACATTGCGGTAATCATCAGTGCAAGGGAAATCGATTTAAACCCTTAAGATACTCACCATTGGCTCCCTTGAGAAGAGATAGTATTCCCTTGGAC
Organism: Cunninghamia lanceolata; assembly: GCA_027924645.1. NCBI lineage: Eukaryota > Viridiplantae > Streptophyta > Pinopsida > Cupressales > Cupressaceae > Cunninghamia > Cunninghamia lanceolata. The sequence continues at coordinate 4,615,985 of BSBN01001032.1, read as the reverse complement.
ATAAAGCTCTTGTGACCTACTTGAGCTTTCCAAGGCGAGGGTGAGATATCCCTACTATCGTCTTTCGCAAAGATACTAAATATCCGACACCTTTATGGAATGATATTTTTATTGACAGAGTATTAAGCTGTGAGCTGATCTACTGCAATGAAACCTTGTCTCTAAGGATAAAAAGTGCTTGTTATTGATTGCAATTGTCTTATACCTGTGGAAACATTGGGCTTGTTTGGAGCCTTGAACATACACTATCTGTTGTGTCAGTCCCTTGTTTGTTGACCACTTGTTTGCTGTGTTTTCTCTTGCCAAACCATTCCAATCAGAAACAGAAACAATCTACCCAAATTTTGCCTTTTTGAAACATCAAGCACTACTTCAGCACCCCTGGTATTACAGCAGCTCGCCTTTGGTAGTACAGTAGATCGCCTTTGGTACAGCAGTAACCCGCCTCTGGCAAAACTCTACTTCAGCGCCCTTGGTATAATAGTAGCTCACTTTTGATCACTATAGCTCGCCTTTGGCATAGCAGTAACTCACTATTGGTAGCTCAGTCCGTCGCCTCTGGTCCACAGTAGCACGCTTTTGGTGGCACAGTCCTGCGCCTCTGGTCAAACAGTATAGCACCTTTGGTCCAGTACTTTGTGCATCAGAAGTTTTGTCCATGTCTTAAAAGCATCTCACAGATTCCCAGCATTACATTTTGTCCTAGTGTATCCCATGTAACCACTAGGCTACAGCAAACTATGAAGTCCAAGCAAGTTGTCCGTAAGAAGCGCAAGTCGCCTCCTCGCACACCACAATCAGGTCATCTCAACATTACTCCCAAGGTGACTCCTAGTACACCTGCGGCAAAACCAATCAGCTCTCCGAACATGCCGCACATGGATGAACCAAGCAATCCTCATGAGGATAAGATCCCTTTGATAAATGTGCCTCAGTAAGGCTTGCCTCCGGATTTTGTCCCACAAGGTTATATCGTAGATCAAACACCATCTCAAGAAGAGCGACACTTTGAAATAGGTCAATCCTCTCAAGAAGATGGGCAAGATCTTGATGAATTCATACAAGATCCTAGAGCTATAGATGCCTTTGATAAAATCCTTAGTGAGAACCAGGATCATTTCTTTCGCTTACTTGCAAAGCAAGGCGCCAAGTTACCTCAAGATTTTGATGTATCCACTCTCAAGGAGAGCAACAATGCCCAAGATGCCATACAAGCGGTGCAAACCATGTCCATGGTGACTACGCCCTTACCTACTCAAGGCTCGCAGTATAGGAATCCCCTTTTTCAAAACCCAATAGGGGAGAGGCCCATATCCCCGCTTTTGACTCCTATGGAGATCTATCAAAACCAACAAGAAACTCTCCAACGTCAAGCAGAGTTAGCTAAGCAAGCCACCTTAGCTCGATCGAATGTGCAACCACCCATATCCCTGCTTTTGACTCCTATGGAGATCTATCAAAACCAACAAGAAACTCTCCAACATCAAGCAGAGTTAGCTAAGCAAGCCACCTTAGCTCGATCGAATGTGCAACCACCTCCTAAAGTGTCCACCCCAATCACAAGTGGAATCTTGGTTACCCATCACGCGCAGGTTTCCCACCCAATTACAATCTGGGGAACAATTATTTAGCCATACAACAAGGGTCTCAACAAATGCCACCTCCTATATCATCACACCTTCATGTCTCTCGACCAATTAGAGTCATGCAACCCCAACCACAACATTCTTCTACTCTCATCCTCAAGTAGCCCCAACCACAACATTCTTCTACTCTCATCCTCAATCAACCCCAATCATCGCAAATCACTTCTACCTATGTTCCTCCTCCACAATGTTCATCCTCGCTCAACTTCTTTCACACATTACCTAGCCACTCTCAACATTCCCAACATCAGGTTTCCCAAAGCTATGTGCTGCCACCACAACCTAATCAAACGCACTTTAGCTTTCCTCCACCCAATTCATTTCTTCAACCCTCACAAAACCAACATTCTTACCTAGCACCACCTCCACCTTTGCCTAATCAAGGCCTCCAATTCCAACCCAATCTAAACCAAATGTACAACCCATATGATCCCAATCAATCTTACGACCCTTATAATACCAGTGCACATGGCTTACATTATAATCTTCCATACGGGCAACACCAACCACTTTTTGGACAACAGGAGATGTTACCAACCCCTCCCACGACTATGGAGCTAAAGATTGCAGAAGTTCAACAGTAGCTATCTGATCTTATGTTTGGCCACACCAAAAAGACCTTCTCTTTAGAGGAAGTGTGTCCTTATCCTTTTGACCGGTCATTACCAATGATTCCTTTTCCTCAAAATTTCACTATTCCCAAGTTCGATAAATACAAAGGAAAAGGTGACCCAAAAGACCATCTTAGGGAATTCTATCTTGCTTGCTTCGAGGTCTCTCATAACGACACATATCTTATGCGTCTCTTTCCTCGCAGTCTTGGAGGTCAAGCAATAGAATGGTTCTCACACTTACCTACGGGTATCAAGTCTTTCAACAAGCTAGCAGAGAAGTTTGCCACCCATTTTTCTTACAACGCAGAGCATGAGATTTCCATGATGGATCTATGCAACAATAAATAGAAAAATGGGGAAACTTTCATTTCTTTCCTTCAACGATGGAGACAAATGGCTAGTAAATTCCCTTTCAAGATTCTAGAGAAACAGCTTGGTAGCATGTTTGTGCAGAACCTCAACCAAGAGTTAGGTTTCCATTTGCAAATTCTTAGTGCTACAACCTTTGATGAAATCACATACAAGGGTATCAACATTGAGAAGGCCCTCATTGCTAAGGGTGTGGTCAAAATCTTTAAAGAAACGAAAGATAGCGCTTCTCATCAACAATCAAATGATAAACCCAAATATTGGAACAAAAACAAAAACGTGGTCAATGATGGGGTGGTCGATACTAAGCATGTCCAAACGTTGCAAACACCGCTGCAGCTCTCCAAACCAAGTCAAGCTCCACCTCAACAACAGCAGCAACAAAGGCAGCCTTATCCAAACCAACAGCAATGACAACAAGAGCGACCCCAACAAGATTACCCTCTGCACCGTCAATTCACTCCTTTGGGAGTGCCCATCGAATCGGTCTTCAAACAAGCTTTGCAGAAAGGGCTCATCACCTTACCTAATGCTCCCCCATATGGAGAACCTGTCTACAAAACAGCACGTTACAGAGACAATGAGTATTGTGAGTTCCATAGGAGCAAAGGTCATCGAACTGCGTCTTGCATGAAGCTTAAGCACCTCATCCAAAACCTCATTGATGGTAATCAAATCACTTTTGAGGATGAATCACCAGCGCAACACATGAACAAGGATCTAGATATGTACAAGGAACCATTCCCTCGTCACGATCCACCTCCTCCTCAGGATAGAGGTAAAGGTATCAATCATGCTTCCACGTCCTTCGATTCCATTGTAGGTCATTTTGAAGAGAGTCGGGTGTCTACCCTCACGATCAAAGGCAAATCTACGAATTGCGCTGTTACTACTCATCGAGGTCATGTCACTATCCGTGCACCTACACCTAGGCTTCTGGTTCAATCTGATTATAATCTTGTCAAACATCTAGGGAGAACACCAGCACAGATCTCTATTTTGGACCTTCTACGGTCATCACCTGCACATAGAGTGGTGCTAGAAAAAGCCCTCCAAGAGTCTTCCATTCCTAACAACATAGCAGTCGCAGATTTCCAAGCTATAGTGGGTAATACTGCTTCACCTTACAACGTGGTCTTCTCTGAGAAAGACCTCCCCTCCCATGATCCTTGTCACAACGATGCCCTTCATATTGAAGTTCTCATCCATAAGCGCAAAATCAAACGCATCCTCATAGATGGTGGTGCTGGTCTCAACATCTATTCTTTAAAGTTACTAAAGCAATTGGGATACTCTGAGGATCACGTCAACACTGATCATAGTATTACAATCAAGGGGTATGATGATGTAGAACGTCGTTCAGAAGGTGTTATTCACTTGCCTATACAACTAGGCCCTGTCATGCTTGAAACTAGGTGCCAAGTCCTTGATATTGAGCTGCCTTACAACATTATCCTAGGCCGCCCATGGATCCATGCAATGAAAGCTATTCCCTCCACGTACCATCAGTCCCTAAAGTTCCCATACAATGGTACGGAGATCACCATCCCAGGAGATCCTAATCCTTTTAAATTTTTCCGTGTCTTACAAGGAAGCTATAAGAATTGCAACCAAGTGCCTAAAAATGACAAAGCCCTTGAATCCTCTATCTATGTTGACCCTGAAACTCTCACACAAGCCTCTACAAGTGAATCTACACCCCTCCCCAAAATCACAGCTCGCATCCGAGATATAGGCTTTGGCACTTATGATATCTTAGAATCTTGTTGTGTAGGGCGGATGCCTTTATCTCCAAAGTCTTACGGCCAACCACCCATTGCCAAAGTAACAAAAAAAGCAGCTATTCCTCCCCCAGGATTCCTAACCCAATTCCAACATGGACGGTTACTAGAAGAGGAAACTATTGAGGACATCTCTTCTTGGCTCTACAAGGAGAAAGAACCAGTCACAATACTAGTCAAGCAATATGGCAATGGCTTAAGAATAGTAAAAAATATGGGCTATAAAGGCAAGGGTGGCCTTGGGAAACAGAATCAAGGCACTATGGAACCCATTGTTGTGACAAAGAAGCTAGACAAGAAGGGATTAGGATTTGGTAAGAAGGTAACGAACGCCTTGGACATCAAGTATATCCTCGACGAGGTAGTTGACACTTTTCCCGCCGATTCGACATATACAAAGGATATCATCGATGACTCTTCCCTCCATATGACCAACCTCTTTGCAGAGTCCTCCATTTTTACGCTATCCTCCATATCCTTAACCTCCACTACCAGCACCCAGAATGTAACACTTGTCTACCCTGAACTTATCGATTGGGACCAACAAGGGTCCCCCATAATAGATGTATTTCAGAATGACGAGGCTTTAGCTAAGTTCATGGGACTTCGGGAAGGTATCCCTCTGGGCTATCATAAAGCAGGTTTTATAATGGAACTAGAGCCCATGGCTTTTTTTGGTGAGAATGCCAAATCCTCCAGTCGCAGAAGTGCAAATAAAGAAAGATCTCTAGGTGAAAACCCAACTGTGGCACCTGAGGATGGAGGATTTGACCTTCCCTTACCATCTAAGTATCAAGAGAAATCAGCTCTCTTAGTGGAAGATTCTACAGAAATAAATCTTGGCACAGAACAAAATCTAAAGACAACATTCCTAGCAGCATCATTATCTGACACAGAGCACAGAAATCTTAACAACTTCTTCTTGCAACGAACCATCAACTTTGCATGGACCTATGTAGATATGCCAGGGCTAGACCCTAAGCTGGTAGTTCATTATCTCACAGTTGATCCCAAAGTGAAACCAGTCAAACAGAAGTTGAGAAAGATGCACCCACAGATAGCTCTCTTGGTGAAGGTGGAAGTACAAAAGCTGTTAGATGCAAAGTTCATACAACCCATTGACTATTCAGATTGGGTCTCAAACATTGTACCTGTGTCTAAACCTAATGGGTGCATCCGCATGTGTAATGATTTCAGAGATCTCAACAAGGCATGTCCTAAAGATGACTTTCCACTACCAAACATTGACATAATAGTGGACTTGACAGCAGGTCACGAGATGCTTTCTCTCATGGACGGATTTTTTGGTTACAATTAGATAAGGATAGCTGAGGAAGATCAACATAAGACAACCTTTACTTGTCCTTGGGGCAATTATTGTTGGTGTGTCATGCCGTTTGGTCTGAAGAATGCAGGAGCAACCTATCAGAGAGCAATGACAGTGATATTCCATGATCTGTTTCATCACATCATGGAAGATTATGTTGATGATATATTGGCTAAATCTTCTAGAGTGGATCACATACAGGTCCTAGGACAGATCTTCGACAGGCTCAAAAAATACCAAGTAAGACTCAATCCAAAGAAGTGTGTATTCGGAGTAACATCAGGAAAGCTGTTGGGATACATTGTATCTCGTAGAGGCATCGAAGTCGATCCAACGAAAGTAAAGGCTATAGTGGAGATGCCTCCACCCAAGAACCTTAAAGCACTAAGGAGCCTTTAGGGAAGGTTGTAGTCCATTCGGTGTTTCATATCACAGCTAGCAGATAAATGTCAACCCTTTCAACACTTGCTCCGAAAGGATGTCTCATTTCGATGGGACAACAAGTGTTAGGCAGCGTTTGATCAACTTAAAGAGTATCTAGCTACACCTCCTGTATTGGTTCCACCAGTTGCGGACAAACCTTTGATATTATACATTTCCACTACAAACTCAGCCCTGGGGGCCCTGCTAGCACAAAATGATGACACAGGAAAGGAGCATGCAATTTATTATATTAGTAGAACCTTGGTGGGATATGAGCTCAATTATTCACCAATGGAAAGGGCTTGTTTAGCAGTAGTGTTTGCCTCCCAAAAGTTCCGGCATTACATGCTGAACCAACACACAAATCTGATAGCCAAGATTGATCCCTTGAAGTATCTACTAGCAAAAGCAGCTCTCAGAGGAAGACTAGCTAAGTGGGTCATGATACTTAGTGAGTTCGACATTGAGTACATGGATCGTAAAGCAATCAAAGGACAAGCCCTCGCGGATCAACTAGCAGAAGCACCTATGAAAGATACACATCCTATGGTAGCAAACTTTCCTAACGAGAATCTCTTCACTCTTGCTACCTCCATAATGTGGAAGTTATACTTTGATGGTTCTTACACACAGCATGGATCAGGAGCTGGCATCTTATTTGTCACACCTCAAAATGACTACATTCCAAAATCATATCAGCTTGCATTCCCTTGCACCAACAACATTGCTGAGTATGAAGCACTCCTTATAGGTCTCCATACAGCAATTCAATGGGACATCACAGAATTACAAGTATATGGAGACTCACAGCTAGTCATTCGCCAAGTCACAGATGAATACCAAACAAAGGATGAAAAGTTGGTCCCCTACAAGCAACTAGTGGATGCCTACAAACCACATTTTTCTAGCATCACATTTGAGCAAATTCCAAGAGAGCATAACAAAGCTGCAGATTCTATGGCTTCTGTAGGGTCACTGATAGACATGCCTGCAAATACATAGAAGTGTGAATTCTTGATCGAGCAATTATTGATACCAGCCGTCGATGTTCCTGTTACTGAAATCATCTGTGAACTTGTTGGTCCCAATTCCCCATGGTATGAAGATATCTATGAATACCTCAAGAACAAAACCTTTCCTCCTGACCTATCATCCACCCAATGCAAAACCTTTCTCTGTCGATCCTCTCATTACATCATTCTAGGTGATACACTATATTGCCGGAGTCTCGATGGTATCCTCTTACGATGTCTTAACGCGGAAGAAGCTGAAGCTACCTTATGAGACATACACGAAGGTGTCTGTGGCACACATTCTTCTGGTCCTAATCTTGCTAAGAAGATACTCAGAATAGGTTATTATTGGCCTACAATAGAGCAAGATGCTGTACAGTTTGCTAAGAAGTGTCTACAATGCCAGCAGCATGGCGATTTGATTCATGCCCCAGCTCATGAATTACAACCTGTGACAACTGCATGGCCTTTTTCTCAATGGGGTCTCGACCTCGTAGGACAAATCCACCCTTCCTCTTCCAATGGCCACAAGTTTATCATTACCGCCACTGAGTATTTCACGAAGTGGGTGGAAGCCATTCCTATGACCTATATCACCGGTAAGCAAATAGCCAAGTTTATTCTAAACTACCTCATATGCCAGTATGGTATTCCCCAAGCCATTGTCACTGATAATGGGAGACCATTCAAGAACCAAGATGTCTGTGCCTTGTGCACACAATACAATATCCAACATCGCTTTTCAACTCCCTACTATCCACAGAGTAATGGCCAAGATGAGGCTTCCAATAAGACCATCCTCAAGATCCTCAAGAAAATAGTCAATGAAGCTGGTCGTGATTGGCACTTGCAACTCAATCCCGCCCTATGGGCCTACCGCACTAGTATCAGAACACCAACTGGTGCCACACCCTATGCCTTGGTCTTTGGCTCCGAAGCCATCCTACCTATAGAGGTCGAGATCCCATGCCTCAGAGTATCCATGCAGGACCTAATCGGTGGAGATGAGTATCACACTTCTAGATTAGCTGAGCTTGAACTACTAGATGAGAGGCGCCTTGCCGCACTTAATCATCTCCATGTCTATCAAAACCGCCTTCGGCGTAATTACAACAAAAAGATCAAAGAAAGACGGTTTCAGGTTGGTGATCTTGTACTTAAGGAGAATCAGAGAAATCAAGCAGATCGTGAAAAGAAGGGCAAGTTTGAGCCTAACTGGTTAGGTCCCTTCATTGTGACAGCAGCATATGGATCACGAGCTTATACTTTAGCTACACTTGACGGCATTCCATTGGATGAGCCACTTAACAGTGTCCATCTCAAGAAGTTCTATGCCTGATCCTCAGAGTATTCCAAAATATATATATATAAAAAATAAAAAATCCAAAAAAACAAAAAAATCCGTCCTCTGGTGAAAACCTGGCAAACAGGCGCCTGGGATACATACCATAGTGAAAACCTGGCAAACAGGTGCTATGTGTAGAGTCAACATCCATCGTCTATCGAGTCCTATCCACTCCTTGTCCAGTTCGCAGCGCACTTTCCATCCATCCATAATAAAACCATTGACATTGTTTGCATTTCCATCTCCCTATCTAGTATAGCTTGGAAATTTGTCAATGTCCCTCGTCGTCATCCCACATCTTGATCTGTGTCTACAATTAACACTGTCTTGTCCTAGGTCAAGTCTTTCTGTGTCTTCTTCGGCAGTCACCCCTACATTTTCCTCTACCAGAATGGGGGCAACTCTTTCCTTAACTTAGGTATAGGGGAGGTTCCTTGTTCGTGGTTCATAGCGCATACTTCAATCTTTTCTCATTTCCACAGGTAACACCCTTTAATGGACACATCGCTCCTACGATAAGGATGTTATCTTCTCAAAACACTTTTTCCCACATCATCACACCAACCAGAACTACATATGATCTCATTTCAAATCTTAAGGTATCTTGATCCCATGGATGTGGGTATGTAGGCAGTCTGGAATATGAAGGAAGTATCCAGTACTCAGGTACATAAGATCCCATCTTCTCCACGCTTTTCCACATCATCACACTCACCAGAACTACATATGATCTCATTTCAAATCTTAAGGTACCTTGATCCCATGGATGTGGGTATGTAGGCAGTCTGGAATACGAAGGAAGTATCCAATACTCAGGTACATAAGATCCCATCTTCTCCACGCTTTTCCACATCATCACACTCACCAGAACTACATATGATCTCATTTCAAATCTTAAGGTACCTTGATCCCATGGATGTGGGTATGTAGGCAGTCTGGAATACGAAGGAAGTATCCAGTACTTAGGTACATAAGATCCCATCTTCTCCACGCTTTTCCACATCATCACACTCACCAAAACTACATATTATCGTCATTTCAATCTTAAGGTACCTTGATCCCATGGATATGGGTATGTAGGCAGTCTGGATTACGAAGGAAGTTTCCAGTACTCAGGTACATAAGATCCCCTCCTTTCACCTTGACCCATTCATCACTCTATCCAGAACTACATATTTATCATTTTCATCTTTCATTGTCATGTGCCTTGATCCCGTGGATACAGGGTATGTAGGCAGTCTGGAATACGAAGGATGTATCCAGTACTCAGGCACACACGATCCATCATTCTCCACCCGTCCCAATCCATTTATCATTCCATCCTTCTAGTCTTCCGTTTGTCAAAATCCATTCGCCTCAACTTGACTAACTCAAGCAGCAAACTAGTGCATCCTTTCAGAAGCAAAAGTCCTTAACAAACCTGAAGCAAAGCAGCTTTCTTCCAAAGTCAACTACTATCCTGCATACAGACTGCCAACATTAGCTAAGTATCGCTTAACCCAAGCCCTAGATCAACAAGATTGTCTTCTGCGCAGTGTTCCATTGTTGAGACCAACACACACGTCTCCTACGACATGTGGCATTTCCTGCAGCAAGACATTATCTTTTTAGGTAGATAGCACCCTTTAACAGACACCGAGTTCCTACGATAAGGCTGTTATCTTTCCTATCCAATCTATCCTGAGCAACCTCTTTGGCAAGAGAATATATTGGCTGTATGTTTACTTTGTAAGTTAGTCACTTTATTTTTTTGTTTTATCTTTTGTTCCTTTTCCAATACCTATTCAAGGCTACCTTGATTTATCTATAATCTTGGTATGTTGTGATGCAGTACGGATTGGGGGCATAGTCATTGCTTTTCTATGTGCCGTGTTTGAGGAATGATCTTTAGTATCTTTCTTAGCATTCTATTTATCTTGTGTGTGTTAGGACATAGCATCTTACATATTAATAATTCTTTTATTTTATGTTCAAGACTATGGCTTATTCACATGTTCCAACAAGGTTATATTATGTCTAAGGGATCTAAGTTCAAACCGCTTGCTTGCAGAGTCAACGTCCACGCACTCGGATATTACTGCACTTTGGTCTTCTATACCTTGGTGGCGAACTATCCACATGCTATATCAAAATAAGGATTGCTCTTTATATACAAATGCGAAGCCATTGTAACAAGCTCATTCATCCAGTCCCACAACCTTTATATCGCTTTCATTGCAGTAATCGATCAGTAGTCTCTGTCTCCATCTCCTCCTGTTCTTCTCTCTGGTGCATATCTGTAAAACCCACATGTCAGATATCACTAGTCATCACATCTATATCATCATACATCTCTATCATCATACATCTATAAGCATCATATACGCAACATATATCATCACATGAATCCATAATCATACATACATATCATCACATCCATGACATCAAGGAATGCATACACAAAAACATGAACAACAGTGAGCCGAATAGATCATCATATATATCGTGTAATGGTCATCATAATACAATGTCTGTGTCCACATCAATAATACAAAATGTGTATACCTCCAAATATACATCAATATAGTACATCAAGGCTATCAAGAGCCCGCAAAATATACATCAGAATGCACGCAGGCATCTGTCCAAAATGATACAATATGATACAATATACAAGTGTATGCGCCCTAGTGGGTAGAGCTGCCCTCCTGCTATGGCCCCTGTCCTCCCCTTGTGCTCAGTGGAGGTCCCCCTGATGGTCCTCCTCCTCCCCCTGGTGGTAAAAGTGGCCCTCTAACTAAGGACATTGACTGCCCTGTCCTCCAAGATCCGGATGCCCCCGACCTGCTCCTGTCTCTGTAGCTCGGTGCCTGCTGCGCTACTGGCACCGCACCCACATACAGACCCCTGTAGTACTCTACCTCCCTGCCGGATGATACTAGCTCACCCTGCACTCGGACGAGCTCGCTGTATAAAGTCCTCTAGTTTGCACCCAGTGCGCGGCGTGCGTCCTCTCTCTCCCGCCTCACTCTAAAGAGTGTGGCCTCTGCAGTCAACCGCAGCTGTACCTCTGCATCTCTCTCTCTCCTAGCCTGTGCTAGCTTCTCGATGCCTGCTGCTATTGCGGCTGGCTGCTGCACCTGTACCTGTGCCTGTGCCTGTAACTGGGCCTGTAGCTGTCTGTAGGCCTGCACCTGTGCCTGTAGCTGCACCTGTACCTGTGCCAGGGCTGTCTGTGCTGCTGAGGCTACCTGTGTCTGTGCCTGGGCTGTGGCCTCTGCCTGCCTCGCATCCACCCACGCTGCATCCCTGTCTCTCCTCAGGCGTACCATTCGGAGCTCTAAACGAGTCCTCTGGGCTATCTCCTCCTGCAGCAGTCGCTCTGCTCTCGGTAAATCAGTCTCTACGACCAGGCCCACTGCCTCTGCCATCTCCACATCGGCCTACTAGCCGCTACCCTCTCCACCTGCCTGCTGACCCACAGCCTGCTGTCTGGCTACCCTGGCTTGTCGTCTCATCCTGGCCTCCCCTCCAAGGACCAATACCTCTCCCACTGCCCCTGCTACACCTGGTGTAGTCAGTCTCATTGGCCTGTGTGTCTGCCAGTACTGATCATACTCTGGCAGCGTCCCTGGGTCTGCTAGCCCAGAGTCCCAATCCCATCTCACAGGGACAAGTCCCCGTACCTCTACCAATGCTGTCGCCACTGGGATCTCAGCATCCCAGTCTCCAACCTCCCTCCGTGTCCTGGCATGTGTGGCCTCCCCCACGAGTAGTCCCTACGGCAATCCAAACTGCCTGAGAGCTTGCTCTGGAAGATATCTCTCTATCATATATGTCCGTCTATCGAATAGATAGCGAGCCTGTCTGCAGTACATGAGCTGCTCATGCTCGTCAGCCCACTCCTCACATAGTAACCAGGGCCTCCATATGAATAGGTCCATCTCATCAATCTGCCGCCTCCAGTAGCTAACAGACCCCATCCTCCGATGTGTCATCACCCCGTCGTATAAAAATGCATAGGGCTCGCCTCTATCTCGGTGACGCTGTTCCATGGGTTGGATCATTGGAATGTGCTCTCACGCCCATACCTATAGTAAAGTCACCCCTGCTAAGAGGCTCCTGCCTCTCCTGTAAACACAATGGTGCATGTCATGATATAGCTGTCCCAACACACAGGGTCCCCACGCATACTGTCTGCCATGGGTGAACATCCCTGATAGCACTGTCCCCCAGCTAACTGATAGTCCTCTAGATCTCCTGTCTGGACATAGGATACCGCCAATCAGTGACGCCATGATCCATCTGATCCGGTCACAGAGTCTCGGGACGTCTGCCCATCGGATCTCCCCGTCATCTATCCATAGGTCATCTGTGCAGAAGACCTCCTCCAAGCCTGCCTCACCCCATGCCGGGTCAAAATCCACTATCTCCCCATCTATCCAAACCCTTAGGATGCGGTATACATCCTCCAGTGTCACTGTAGCCTCCCCCGTCAGAAAGTGGAATGACGAGGTCTCACTGTGATACCTCTCTACAACTGCAGTCACTAGGGCGAGATTCACCCTAATGTGTGTCAGGTGGGCCACATGCCATAGTCCCACATGCTCCAGGAATGCATCCTCCTCCCAAGTCAGCTATACAACCTCATGTGCGATCGCGTGATGTCGCTCTCGCGATATCAGTGGTGGTAAAATCGTCTGCATCCATAACAACTCACTTGTCAGTTTTCCTTTCCTCAATCCCTCAAAATCCTATCTATTCCTGGGCTATGCTATGCAACCCCCAACCATCTTTTTCCCCTCTTGTCAACTAGGATAGGCATCCCTATTCTAAGCCCCCCATTCTCCTTAAACCCTAACTTTTCTACTTCTCAACCAGAAGTGCTTTGTTTTATACAACAGCGCTATCCTTCCCTACCAAACGCGCTATACTGTCTACCCAACTGCGCTCTATTTTCTCTCCCAACTGTGCTTTTTTTTTCAAGCGCACCTTACCCACATGCCAAACGCGCCGCTCTGTTTTACCAAAGGCACTTCAGTTTTTTTCCACTACCCACCAATTGCGCTAACCTGCCCTACCAAGTGCGCTGTCTTTCTATACCAACTGTGCTGCAGGATTTACCAAATGCGCTGCGGCGCTAGCACATTTACCAAAAGTGACTTAATTTTACCAAGCGCGCTGCAAGCGACTACCAGCTGCGCTACAGTGTGCTGAACGACTACCATACGCGCTATAATTTTCTAAAGCGCTTTTGGCTTACTTGGTAACCCTACCTAAACCTAGCCCTAAAACCACCCTAAAATGACAAATGCAAAGGGGGTTTTCAATCACTTACTGCTGCCGGAGCTCCTGCTGGCCTCCTGTAGGTCCGCACCAACTCCACCCGATGACTGTGCGCTGGAATCGGCATCTCTCCTCGCTGGCTGCTCCACTCTCTCCAACTAGGTTTGAATTCTCTCCTCTCTAAATTTAGAATCTCCAAGGGTGCAAATGAGGATTGTGGTCCCCATGGGACCTATTTATAGTGTCCCCCCCCCTTAGTTTTTCTTTCCCACCCCTTCTTCTGCTTTTTCTTCTTCCTGGTCGCGCACTCTTCTAGTCAAGCGTCAGCACTGTTCTTCTGCCGCTTCCCCGTCTTCCCGCTCGAGGGGGCATACACTGGGGCAACTACCTACACTGGGGCAATAAAATTGTATCATGTCTTCAACTATCAATTTCTTTGATGCAACGCTATAAACAAGATTGCATCAAAGAGGGGCAAAATGTAGACACCCTAAAATGACCGTGTCGTCAAATCGCTTGCATTTCGTCATTTCTGTCTAATCACCTGCATTTCACACATTAATTAAATAATCTAATTATTTAATTAATTTCACCAAATTCTTCTAAATCACATACTTTCGACATTAATTAAATAAATTCTCATTATTTAATTAATTAAATCAAATTCCTCTATTATTCTTCCACAATTAAATAATTTTAATTATTTAATTAGATCATTGTCACCTTCCAAAATTCAAGTCTACATTAATTAAATAAATCCAATTATTTAATTAATTCATCACAAATTCTATCTTATCTATAATTAAATAATTCTTAAATTATTTAATTAAATCAAAATTGTTCTTCCAAAATCATGCACAACAATTAAATAAATTTATTTATTTAATTTGCTTTCCAAATCTTCTAAATTAAATAATTCTGATTATTTAATTATTTCTTCCAAAATATCTCCTCTAAATTTAAATAAATCAATTATTTATTTAAATTGCTTTTTCTTCTAAATTTGAGTTATCTCTAATATAACTCAAGCTTTCTATATTTAATAAAGCAAAATATCTTCTTTTCTCATGCAAATCGCTTCTTGTTTTAAATCACTTAACTGATTGTTTTATTCTTTTAATTGATTTATCTCTTCAGTTAACTCATTCTTCTATTCTTGATAACTCCTCTCATGCAAAAGAAAGCAAGACACATGTCTTCTTCTCATTCGTTGCACATTCCTCAACTGTTCTCCTCCGTTGATTCTTCTGAATTATCTAGACCGTTGATCGATCTTCCTTGAAATCTATATAAACCCCCCTCATCTCCTTCATTGAGCCTCTCTCTTCGATCCTATTCTCAGGCATACTTAACAGAGCTTTGAGCATACAAAACACATCGATTGAGCACTCTCACGATCTTTTGACATTGATCTCTTGAGCACACTACTTTCTTGTTGCAGCTATGGCTTCACAACTTCATTGAGCAATCCACATTCAATCCAAAGTAAACAATACAGATTTCAGTAAAAGTCTCTATTTCATTGATTATTTGTCATGGCTTTTATTTAAATTCGTTTTCTTTATGTTATTGGGTTTTTTGGTTTTATTAGTTTAGATTTAATCAATTTTTTCTCATACACAAGGGGTGACAATGCGATTGGATGATCCGGCCATTTCAAGTTGTCTTTTGTATTGAGATCTAGTTAAAACCAGGCAAGGTGACGTGGGAAGTGGTGGGATGAAACTAGAGATTTTGGCAAGATGCTGGTGGAGACTGTTGAGAATAGGATACTTGTGACAAGATTTGGACAAGTACTCTTTCAATCAACGATTCCAAGGAAGGCGGTCGACACAAGATGATAGCCACGAGTAAGGGTACTTGATACTTGTCTTACCGTATGGAGGCTAGTCATGCCCCAAGACCACTAGCAAAGTTTTGCAATCTACTAGGGTTACTTGAATCCAAAATGATCTGAAAAAGGTCTTGCGCTAATCTGATATAGGATACTTTGACTTTGTTCTATGGAGAATTGGTAGAAGGTGGGTGAGACGACTGACAAAAGAGAGAGTTTGATGTGAAACGATGGGAAAATGACTGCAAGGTAAGATCCAATCTCAGAATTTGGAACTAGGCTAAAATGGGTACCCAAAAATGGTAAAATTCTTCTCTCAAAGTATGTGGAAGTGCTCACTATTACGCATGCGCAGGAACAGATGCACAGTAGAATGGGATAAAAGGGCCGAAAGTCAACACAAATGTGCAGTACTGGTAAAAAGTAGATGTACAGTAATAGGTGATGAGAGTGCAAGAAGTCAGTATAGATGTGCAGCAAGTCGAGGTAAATGCACAACTTTGCAGGACAGATGCACAGCTCTGTTTTTTACTATTTTTGTGATTTTTTGGCACATTTTTCAATGTTTTTGGTTTCTTGGTTGCAAGATGGTCTTTTTGACCTGATTTTCTTAATTATGGCAAGAAGACACAACAAACACAGAATGTTTTCTTGTTTTTAATTTTTTTGTAATTTTTTGGACTCTTTTTTACTCAAAAAAAGAAAGTACAAATCCTAGGTTGGAAAAGGCAATATTTGTCGGATCCCCTAGCTGTGCATATTCAAAGTGAATAGCTTCAAGATCTTGGTAGCACCAGCTCCTCTCTATGGTACACACTTCTCATGCATACCAAGATCCAAGTTTCCCAAGGCTCGTACCCCCACCAAACCTTAGGATTATCTCTGCTATCTCTACTAAGAACCACATGAATCAGGGTAGCTTCAAAAGTCCCACCTTTTGTGCCAACAAATAGAAGGATTTTGGTTTACTAAAATAAGGATGACTAGTAAGTGCAACCGTTCGATTGGTTATACATGTGGCAGTACTACTCTCCATTATGGAGTCTCCCTGCCTACAAGGGTTACGCCTTGGAGGGTTTTGGGGGAGGTTGGATGTCGGTATAACACAACTTCACTCATTGTTTAAAGCTTTTTCTCCTAACACAATTTATTTATAGTGGCTTGGCAAAGCTTCACTTTAGCTTGTTACCACTTAAGGTTGTTCCCCAAGGATAGATAGGTATCCAAGGGCAGGCCTCTCTAAAGGAAAAACACATGCGAAAATGATATGTCTGGCATTTTAGTCACCTAAGATAGGGGAGAGCATAGGCCTGGTATCATTCCCAAAAACACAAAAGATAGTGGTTTTTTTCCCCTAATTAAAATGAAAAAGACTAAATGAGCTAGCGACTTGGGAACACACGCAAGTTGTTAACTTTAAAAGCAAGATAGCAATGGTTCAATTTTATCCTCCTAGCATTGGGACTAGATTCAAGTTGTTGATGTAACAAGATTCAAGTTACTCCTTTCCTACTTAGATCTAGATGTGAATTTGCATGAATATTTGATTACTATCCTTAAGAAAAGACAATGTGTTAACAATGCAACTAAAATGACTAAACCAGCCCCTAATCCTGCAAGTATATGAGAGAATATTCCTACAAAAAGGTGTCAACGTTAGCAAAAACTACAAGAAAACCCTAAAATCACTGCCTAGATTAGATGTGCAGCTTCAGAGACTGAATGCATAAAAACAGATCTCAAAAGCGTAGGAGTACAAATGTGTTGAGACAGAGGTCAAAAGCACAGGAATACAGAGTATATGCACAGAATTAGCAGATGCATCATATCAGAGGTTATATGCACCAAAATAGAGAATGTATGTGCTAAAAGATTGGATGCACCAGAATAGACAATGGATGCGTGTTAGGATGTGTCAAATGCACAGATTCCTCCTATGTATGGCTTCCTAACACACAAAAACTTAGTTTTTGGGTTAAATTGGGGCTAGACCCCATGGTGGGCGTAAAAAATGTTAAAAGAAAATTGGAGTAAACATGAATAATCAATATAATAATATCAATAATACCCAAAACTCAATGAAAAGGGAAATAATCAAGATCAAACAAACAAGATGAAACCTTTGCAAACGTCAATACTTCATAGCTTCCATTAGTTGCCTATCTCAATCGATCTTGCATGTATGAATAAGGCCCTCAGAGAGTGCACTTCCTTGCTATTCCAAGATTGTCAATGGAGAATGGCCATGATAGTGCTTTGTAATGAAGATGAGCTTCACAACAATGGTAGTGATATGGTAACAAGTTGATCGCAAGCAAAAGGAATGATGTGGGTGCTAAAGGTGCACTGTAATTCCTACAGTGTAATGATACTAAAAGCTTAGATGAATGAAATGGAAGAAGAGGGTTCAATTTATAGACTTGCGAGAGAGAAGATCAATAGTATAGAAAGAATGAGAAGATCGACAGTTGAGCACAGTTGAGGAACGTGAGTGAATAAGAAGAAGACAAGTGTCTTGCTCTATTTACATGAGAGGAATTAATAAAATAGAAGAATGAGTTAACTGAAGAGATTAAATCAATTAAAAGAATAGATCAATCAATTAAGATTAAATCAATTAAAAGAATAGATCAATCAGTTAAGAGAATAGAACTAGAATAGAAATTGCATGACGATGAGAAGATATTTTAGCTCAATTAAATATTTAAAATATTCAATTGCATGTGCACAAGGATTGAATTATATTTAGAGATAACTCAATTTAGAAGAAATAGACAACTTAAATAAATATTTGATTTATTTAAATTTAGAGAAGATATTATTGAAAGAAACAATTAAATAATTGATATTATTTAATTTAGAATGATTTTGGAAGAACTAATTAAATAATTGGTATTATTTAATTTGTTGGAGGATTTGGAGGAATTTAATTAAATAAATGATTTTATTTAATTGTTGGAAGAATATGAATCAAATAAATAAATTGGTTTGTTTATTTATTGATAGAGGAATTAGACTTAAATAAATATTAAGAATATTTATTTGGACAGAGTCACGTCATTTTTAGGCATATACATATGTTATTAAGGGAATTTACATTCTTGTCTATTGTGTTTGGAATACCTACTTACGTATGCTCTCTCCTTGTGCCGAAAGGTGATCTTGGAGATCAGAAATACTAGGTTATTCATTTACTGCTTTCTTTACTTTATTCCCAAGGACTCGAGAATAACATGTGTGCTCTTCTCTCATGTTGAAAATGATCTTGAGAATCAAAAGTGCTTGATATCCTTTCTAGGGGGCCTACTAGGGGATTTCATCACCTCTAGGGATGACCCCAACTACATGTTCTGGTGTGGTATACAAATGTTACAAGAATCGAAAGACTCATTTCAAAGAAAGGAACCTTTCACCTCCAAGCAAAAAACCTCTGGGATATGTGGTCTGCCAAGACTTGTGTGGTTGAGAGTCAGTTGATTGGGACACCCCTGTTCACAAAATTGTGCCCCCTGTACCTTGCATATATTTGGGGACTCCCTAGAAACCTTGTGATCCTAGCTAAGACCATCGATCATTTTATAGTGTGGTGCAAGGGATGAGGATCATACCCTAAATTTACTCACCATCGTACCTCCTTGTAGGAGAGAGAAATTCTTTGGGCACAACGTAAAAGCCTCCAAGGAACGGGGTATTGGGTGCAACACCCTTATCCCTAGCTATCTACTCTTGGTGAAGTGTTCTTAGTTAGGTAAGAATATGGATAGGTATTCAATTGTGTGGGCCCACATTATGATTCAATCCTACTTGAATAATATCTAGGTTGTTGTTCAAAAGAAAAAAGTGTTTGGTGTGTCTTCTCTTGTTATATACCCAGTATTCACCATTTGTATTCCACGAAGGTTCATATCCTTGCCCACAATCTTCCAAAGTTACAAGTGTCAAAATTTCCATCATGTCTTTGTGTTTATTCTCTTGCTAGAGATATCCCAAACTACTACCTTCAAAAAAAAAAAAAACATCACATAAAATCCAAAAAAAATTAGTCTTAATCTTTACTTTATCCTTTTCAAAAAATCCAAAATCCAAAAAAAAAAAATATTCTTAACCTTTTCTTTATCCTTTTCCAAAAATCCAAAATCCCAAAAGAAATAGTCTTAACCTTTGCATTATTATTTTCAAAAAATCCAAAAAAAAAATAGTCTTAACCTTTGCAATTTTCTTTTCCAAAAATCTAAAAATACAAAAAAAATTAGTCTTAAACCATTCCACTTTGGTCTTGTTTTTACATTCTCCCATCCATTTCTAAAGTTTTCATAGATCATCCACATTCATCCTCATTCCATTTTTTCTTAGACTTTTCAAGTATTCATCCTTTTGAGATTATAAGGTTATTCCATCCTCATACCACAATCATTTTTCCAAATTTATCCCAAGCATCACACCATATTTTTCATCCTCTTGGTTATTAATCCCAAGTCTAGATCAAAATCCACTAGTTCATCTTTAGTTTAAGAACTTTTCCTCTCTTAAATTCATAGCCAAATTAGTATCCACCAAACTAGTGAACCACCTAGCTTAAGAGAGTGGCTCCTTTTAAGTTAGTGAAATTCACTATATTTTTATCTTGTCTTACCTTGAAATCATTAGTCTATTTCTTGGTAGATAATCTAAATCCCACCATCCCATAATCATTTGATCTAGATTTATAGATTTTAACCAAGGAATCATCCATCACCATTGTCTTAGGGTCTCAAATTTTCCTAGAAAAGGTCTAAACATATCCTTTCATCCATTCATCCACCATTGTCATTTTTCTAAATTTCCATATCATATGCCTTTAACTAGATCTCAACACAAGAAAGCTATGGAAAATACCCAAAATCTGCCTCAAGGCAATCCTGAAGTACCAAATTCTGAAGTACCTATTGATGCATCCAAGTTTACCATAGGGATGGAACCACATATCTTTGTCCCAAAAGGATACATAGTAGGAAATTCTTCATCTCAAAGTCTAGGTCAACAAACTCAAGACGAATCTCAAGACCCTGATGAAAATTTTCAAGATCCCAAGTTCTTAGATGCTCTAGATAAACTTTTGGCTTCTAATCAAAATCATTTCTTTCATCTACTTGCCAAAAGAGGAGCTAAGTTGCCTAGAAACTTTGGATACATTCCAAATCCAAGAGTAAGACCCCATAAATATCTCCATTGTTGCCATGGGTGGATGATGCCCCACTTCATTTCCAACTACATCCACCTTACCACTAACTATTCTAAATCCACCCACTCATGAGGTTTCTTCCTTCACTAACCAATTCAACAAACCTCTCTATCAAAATCCCACACCACTTGAACCACTTCTAACACCTTCATACATGATGGAACTCCAACACCAATTTTCTATTCCAAATAACTCTTATGCTAACCCTTCACAAGCACCTCAACCATCGTCTTCTACTCCATATAACTCTTATGCTAACCCTTCACAAGCACCTCAACCATCTTCTTCCATTCCAAATAACTCTTGTGCTAACCCTTCACAAGCATGTCAACCATCTTCATCTATTCCAAATAACTCTTGTGCTAATCCTCCACAAATATCCCAAGTCCAATCTTCCATTTCTAATGCATCTACCAATCCCCCACATGGTTCTTCCTATCAAACTTACACAAACCCCTATAACATATCCCAACAACCACAATCTCACCAATATAGTTCTTCATATCAAGGTTTTGCTCCAACAAACCAACACCAACAACCACCATCTCACCAACATAGTTCATCATATCAAGGTCTTGCTCCACCAAACCAACACCAACAACCATCGACCCACCAACATAATTCTTTCTACCATGGTCTTGGCCCACCAACCAACATCAACAAACACCCAACCAACAACAAAAACCACCTTCATCCACCATACAACAAATCTTTCCCTAACAACAACCACCTTCATCATCTCTCCAATAAATGTTTGCACACCAACAAACACCTTCATCGAACATTCAACAAAATTTCGCACCACCACCAACATCTAGAATCATGATTCAATTATTCAACATGCAAAAACATATTTTAGATCTTTCATTCAGAAATACAAAAAAGACTTTCTAATTTGAGGAAGTTTGTCCATATCTAGTCGATCAATCAATTCCCATGATCCCTTTTCCTCCTAACTTCAAAGTACCCAAATTTGATAAGTATAAAGGAAAAGGTGATCCTCAAGAACACTTAAGGGAATTTTACATGGCTTGTTTAGAGGTCACCAACAATGATTCATATCTCTTACGCCTCTTCCCCCATAGTCTCGGAGGGCAATCCATGGACTAGTTTTCACACTTACCTTTGGGTATCAAATCTTTTATCAAATTAGCTAAGAAGTTTATTTCCCATTTCTCTTTCAGCATCAAACATGAAGTCTCCATGACAGACTTGTGTAACAATAAACAAAGAAATGGTGAAACTTTCATCTCCTTCCTGCAAAGGTGGAGAAATATGGCCAGCAAATTCCCTTGGCCTATCCTTGAGAAATGGTTAGTGCATATCTTTGTACAAAATTTGAATCCCGAACTTGGATTCCATTTGCAAATACAATGCACTAACTCCTTTGAAGAAATCATTTCCAAGTGGACCAACATTGAAAAATCCCTTATCGCTAAAGGACTTGTAAAAATCTTCAAAGAAACGAAGGACAACACCCCAACTTGAAATGACAAGCCCTGCTTTTGGGCTAAAAACAAAAATGTTGTTGGTGATGGTGTTGTGGATGCCAAACATGTCCAAACTATCCAAACCCCTCTTAACATTCAAGCACCAACAAAGAACGTTCCCTCCACTCAAAGGGAACAACCCAAACAAGACTTCGCACCCAAGCGTAGATTCACTCCCTTGGGAGAACCCATCGAATCTATCCTTAAGAAACTTGTCCCAAGTGGTTTAATCACATTACCTAATGCTAAACAATATGATGAGCCCACTTTCAAACCCTCGTGGTATAAAGAGAATGAATATTGTCAATACCATAGAGTAAAAGGACATAAAACACCTAGGTGTATGAAGTTAAAAAACCTCATCCAAAACCTCATTAATCACGGAGATGTTGTCATAAATGACGCTCCCAAACCCACATCAAATAAAGGCCTTGATATTTATATGGATCCATTCCCACCTCATTGTAAGGGAAACAATTCCAACAAAGGTAAAGGTGTCAATAATATGCCAGGTCAATACGATTCCATCATTGGCCATTTCAGAGAAAGTTTTGTGTCAACTCTTACCATCAAGGGCAAAGCCCCTAATTGTGTTGTCACAACTCATCAAGGTTGTGTTACCCTTCATGGGGCAACACCAAACAATCAACCCAATTCTAAATATAACCTCCTAGATCACTTGGGAAAAACACTAGCTCTTATATCCATCCTTGATCTCCTTTGCACTTCACCTGAGCATAGAGTCATCCTCGAAAAAGCACTTCAAGAGTGTTCTATCCATGACAACATTGACATTGCACAATTCCAAGCCATGATAGGACACACTACCTCTCTACATCACTTGGTCTTCATAGAAAAAGACCTTTCATTCCAAAACGCATGCCATAATGAAGTGCTACACATAGAAGTTTACATACACCAACGCAAAGTCAAAAAGAATCCTTATAGATGGTGGTGCTAGTCTCAATATCTATCCTTTGAAACTACTTAAATAGTTAGGATATTCTGCAGATGTTATTGACTCTACCCATACTATGACAATCAAAGCATATGATGATGCTAAAAGAGAATTAGAAGGCGTCATTTGTTTACCAATCAAAGTGGGTCCTACCTTAGTAGAAACCTAGTGTCAAGTACTGGACCTTTACCTCCCATATAATATTATCCTTGGTCATCCATGGATCCACACCATGCAGGCCATGCCTTCCACCTACCACCAGTGCTTGAAATTTCCCTTTAATGGTATGGAAATTACCATTCTTGGTGATACCAACCCTTTTGAATTTTATCGCACTATGCAAGGCAGATATCTAAATTCAAACCAAATCCCTAATAATATCATAGTGCAACCTCCTCGTACATCAATCCATCCACCTTAACCAAAACCCCACCTAATCAACCCATTCCTAAGCTCAAGGCTCAATATAAGGACGCTAGGTTAGGAGAATATGATTTGAAAAAATCTTGTTGTGTACGGAACTTGCCTTTATCGCCTAAGTCCTATGGAAAACCTCCTGTGGTGAAGGCAAGTAAGAAGGTCATCATACCAATGCAACCAATAGTGTTCACTCATGGGGGAGACTAGAAGATGAATGTATTGAAGATATCTCCTCTTGGGTCTACCAAGATGAAAAAGATCCAGTAATATTACCAATTGAAAAATACAACAAAGGTCTCCGCATTGTCAAAAATATGGGATACAAAGGACAAGGTGGACTCGGCATCCAAGAGAAAGGAACTTTAGAACCCATCTTTGTCACCAGGAAAAATAACAAGAATGGGTTAGGATACGGTAACGAGGTACCACGCTTCACAGATATTTAGTTTATCCTCAATGAAGTAGCGAAGACTTTTCCTGCGATTGAGACTTCTACTGAGGATACTATCGATGACTCTTACCTACACATTACTGATTTATTTCATGAAATATCCATCTGTATGATCTCATCCATCTCCCTCACCTCGCAAACTAAAATGCAAAACATTTCCCTTATACATACGAAACTAGTCGATTTGGACCAACAAGGGGCTCCAGTCCTGGATACCTTTCAGAACGACAAAGCCTTAGTAGAATTTTTGGGACTTTGAGACAGTATCCCGCTTTGCGACCATAAGGTAGGTTTTGTAATGGACTTATCTCTTGTTTCATATTTTAGGGAGAATGTCAAATCTTTCAGTCACAAAAGTACAAATAAAATAAATAGATCCCCAGGTGAAAACCACGTTGTGGAACCTTCTGATCAGGGTAAGTACAAAAAGATGGGGGGCCAAAAAGTGGCCAAAATAATTTCAAAAAAATTTAAGTCATAACGCGAGCGTGTTATAACACGCTCGCGTTATGGCCAACTATAAATTAAAAAAAAAGCAAGTGAATTTCATTTCACTCCCATTTTCTCCTCTGCCCGCGGCCTCCAAACCCTCAAAAACGCGCTCGCGTTCTGCAAAACACCAATCAACACAAAAATCTTGTCAATTCATTGCCAAAATGCCGCCACGACGTCGAGCACGCCAAAGAGGTGAGTTATCTTTGTTTTTTTGTTTGAATTTCTTTCTATATAGGTAGGTTTTTGTTAATTTTTTATGTATATTTCGTTAATTGTCAGGAAATGTTAATGCACCTCCTCCTCCTCCTCCTCCTCCCCAAAATCCACAAAATCCTAAGGAGGAAATACCTGTAGAACAACAACCTCCTCCATTCATTCCTCGACATGCCCCTGGAACACAAGATAATATAATGGGGCAAATTGAAAACAACAAAAAACAAATTAAAGATATAATTGCAAGGTTGAAAGATCCTTCCACTTCAACCTTGCATAGGTCCACGCTTGCCAAATCTCTTGAGTCTATGTTAACAAATGTAAATTCAATTAGCAAGCAAATAACTAGTTGGACCGATAAAAAGAGAGAGTTTAGAGATTACTATGCAGATAAATTGTCATACCAAGAAGTCAAAAAATTACAAATTACAAAATTAGACTTGTGTTCATTTTTTACAAACCCACAAACAAATCAACCTCCACCCATTACATGCAAGAGGTTCTCTATCCATTGGTGCAACAACCAAGCGATAAGGGACAATTTCGGGCAGAGGTGGTGGATGGTTTTTTACCATCCTCCATGCAATAATAATGAGGTCCCGCAATACTTTTTGAGGAAACTCTACTGCGAGTTTGTCCTCAATAAAGTGCCAAACTATTTTGATATGTGGGACTTCCAGGGTAGAGGTGGGGGCTCAGCACAGGATAGACCAGGGGCACGTCTTGACCCACAGTGGGTATGAGATGAGTAATTAGCAGACCAGCCCACGAGCATGTTTCTATTCCTTCCATTGTGAAGGAGAGTGTTGAGGTCGATACACTGAGGTCGATTAGTGCCTTGACCCAGAGCATCATAGAGCATGCCGATCCTGCAACACAGAGTGGGTTGGGAGATAGTGCGAGGAGTAGGGTCCCACCACATACTTGCTAGGCTTGCGGGTCAGCCTGTGGTTATGACCCCATGGACAATCAGGACGCAGGTGCACAAGCTACATCTGTAGCTGAGCAGATGGTGATGACAGATACCCTCCTGAGTGAGACTTTTGGCCTTGATACTTAGGTAAATATTAGCAAGTTTATTAAATTTAATTTATTAAATTTCATTTTTGAAATACAAGATTAACTAATTTAAATTGATGATTTTAATGAAATTTCAAGGTCATAGCATCGATGCAGTTTTCAGTGGTTCTCCACCTACATTTTTCACTAGATCATCTACTGTCGAGGTATGTAACTAGTAAACAATTATAAATATTACATGTGAATAGCATCGTTATATGAATGGTATTCTAATTTCTGATTTTGTATGTTGAATAGGTTAATACTGTAGATTTCATGGCAACACCTGCCAGCGGTGGTGGACTTCAAAGCTTTACGGAGGTAATAAAATAAATAGTTTAATGAATGAATTGTACTTACTAAATTTTTGTATGTGATTTGTGTGTTTTATTGTGTGTACTTCCATGTTTAGATGAACGTGTGTGTATGTTAGGAGCCATGATTTCCATCACTATTATAGTTTTCGTAATTGAATAATGTTGTTTTATTTCTAGATGATGCAGGCTGCGGAGACACCTCCCCATGTTCATAGGGCAATGGAGCAGGGTGTGGCCTCTACGATTCATAGCTCTATGGCATTGACAGGGGTATGAGGCAGATTAGTAAATTTCAATTTACATTCATTGTTATAGTTGTCTATTTTTGAAAAATCAAAAGATTATTGATTTGAAGTTTAATTTCTATCTGGATGGTTTCTATAGGACATGACATCACCAGGGCCTATTCCTGCTACTAAGACAAGCGAGGAGACAGATTATATGTTAGCGGTAAGTGATTATTTTGTTAAATGTTTCATTTTTTTATAACATGTAATTTCTATATATTAATGTCTATACTTTTTTTTGTAACAGGGAAAGGTGCAGGAAGAACTAAATAGGAGAAGTAGCCCTCGGGTTTGTAGTAGACCACCCACATGCATGTCTCCATCCCCTAGAAGATCAAAGGCTGCTCGTGATTTATTCTCTTCACCAGCCAGAGGGGAATGACTTTTATTGTGTTCCTTTGTTGTATGCCTATATGGCATTTGTGGACATATATTTTGTATTATACATAGTTGACACTATATGCCTATATGGCATTCTTGTAAGCCTATATGGCTATTTTGTATATATGTTATACTTATATCGACAGATATTGATGTATGCCTATATGGATATTTGGTTAATACAAATCTTTTTTATTGATGGCGTCCATACTTGCATTATAAATCCACTTTTGAATGGATATTTGTAGATGGCTACTTCAAATATTTAAAGTCCGATTGTATTACATAGGATGTTTGCATTTTCTTTGATAGGCTTGATAGGCCATGGATTACATGATGGTGTTTGATGGAAAAGTATGGTACTAGAAGACTCTAGTTCATTCTTAATAGGCTTGTGATTGATAATATCTTTGCATGATTGCACTTGATCTTGGATCATGGGCATGTTGTTAGGATTTTGATTGCATTGTGATGTTTGATGGATAGGCATGGTGTAAGATACCCAACTAGTTCTACGAAAATTTTTCCTTAAACAATTTTACTTGCTATCAATTCATTAACTACTTCAACAACACAAAGATATACATCAAAGATAACTACTTGAATGAATCAACCTTAGATTTGGTAACTTGTCTAGTTATTTGACTCAATCAACTTGCAATGTCTTATTACATGGATAATGCTTTCAATAGCATGAAGTTACAACTTATTCAATGGAGATACAAAAGAAAGGCCTTGAAGCCTTGATGTTTACAATGGCGTCTACACTTGATCAACTCAATCAAACTTAATGATGTCAACTGAATGTCAACACCTCACAATATCACAAGGGAGCATCACCTTGCTTGTTGCATGGATGAACATCATACTTGCAAGACTCTTAGGGTTAGGTGCCAACTGAAGGTAGTAGAGACCAGACTAGGTGCCATCCTAAGCTGGGCGCTTCCTTGAGGTGGTAGAGACATGGATGAACGTCTGGTGGGGTTTGATGACTCTATATTGACACTCAAATTCACTTAGGTGCAATATTAGTGTTCTTCTAACTAGGCGCCAGATAGGAGGATTCTCAGGGGTTTTGGCGCCTAGGTTACAACTTGTCAATTTCTCAAAGAATCTTTGAAACACTTGACTTCCAAGGATTATCATCTTACCCTTTGATGGAGCGTCTTGTTCCAAAATTGGTCTTGGGGACTTGCATCTCTCTTAGGCGCATGTTTGGAGTAATGTCAACTGGTATCAGCGCCTATTATCTCAATTCACACTTGACATCAAACTTTTGAAGCTCTTTTACCCTAGCGCCTTTATCTTCTATCAAGCACCTAACATTCTGGAGGTGAATTCCATCTTAATCTAAGTCTTCAAGGTACTTCCTATTGTGACCAAATCACACATCACCCCATCGGACTGGGGACCCCCTCTTTTTTGAGCTCAGATGCTTTGCATTGATTTATGCAATCTCATTTCCAAGTTGTCAGGGTCTTGAATATTAATGATGTAGAGGATTAGATTGTCCATGAGTTGGCGCCTTGAAGTGACTTGAGCACCTTCAGTTGCCTTGAAGTTGGTGTTGGCGCCTAAGGAAGGTAATGAGTCTAGACGAAGCACCTTAGATGGGTTGATAAAGAAAGATGATGCGCCTTAGGAGGAATTGGCACCTTGAAGGATAATAAAAGGGCTCTTTGAAGTGGCAGAGAGCATGAAGTAGCACCTAAGCAAAGGTAAGTGACTCATGCCCCTTGAATGCCTTGTGTCAATCAAAATCAAACTTCAAACTTCCATCTAGCGCCAGGATGAAGATCAAGTGGAAATGCACCTTGGAGTTGAGGTTGGTACATTTCAGAGTAAATGAGCGCCTAGAAGCATAGGCCATCATCAGGAAAGGTTTGGTTGAGTTGAATTTGCGCCTAAGAGTAGAAGCGCCTTACTAATGGAATGAGAGCGCCCTGATGATTAAAGTCTCTAGAGATGTATGCCTTAACCAATCTAGCACCTTCAAGAGGATGGCATTTAAGGAGTATTCTTGGCATGTTGAAGTGACTTGGGTGCCTTGATGGGGAGAGGTCTTGATGAAGAGAGTAAGGTTGAATATCTAAGGGTAATATGCGCCACAGATGATAGAAATTGATCACCTTGGAAGGTAAAACACTTCAAATGTTTTCAAGGAATTGGATAAGTCATTTAGCACCTATAGTGGGAGGTATTATTTTGGTGCCTTGGACAAGATTGGGCATCCGGAGAAGATTTGCTCAGAGTACTCACTTAGCGCCCTGGGGCCAACTCAAGTAGACATTGCACCATCCAGATCAAACCTTGAAATGCACCCAGAGAAGACATGAAGAAAGATATGTGCCCTGTGTTGGAGGAATCAAGTTGGATAAGTACTTGAAGAACTTAAAGAACTTGCATTAAGTGTTTTAGCGCCTTGGTATGGTTTGGAGCGCCTTTAGCTGTGCCTTGAGGAGATTTTCTTACATCTTAAAGGAGGTTCTGACACCTTGCCTCCTTTGGTATCTAGCGCCCTAGTGGCTTTAACCTAATGCCTTTGGAGTCCAAAATGCACCTTTGAAAGTTGAAGTGAACCTTGATAATTAGAGTCTTCATAATGAGCGCCTAGGTCTTGTTGAGTAGAATACCCCACAATGTGTGCCTAGGTCTTTAAGAAGAGTAATGATACTTGAGATAGAGTGCCTTGAGGAGGTAGTTGAGCGCCCTGGATTGAATAATTGGAGTTCAAGGAAGGTTTGAGCACCCAAGGCATATGGCTAGAGAAGTTGTAGAAAAGACCACTTTTGGCGCCTTAAAAGTTTGAATGCTTGGGGAGTTTTTGCAAAGATCTAGTTTGAACGCCCTTATGCCCTAGGATCATCTAGTTTGTGCATCTTGTAATGAGGAGTTCATGTAAGTTTGGAATGAGCGCCTTGAATAAGTGTAAACTAGCCTAGAGAAGGGTATGTGTGCCTTGAGCACCTTGAGCATTCCAGAGATAACTGTGCGCCTAGAACAATATGAGTGCTCATGATGATGATTAATGCCTTGATGAGACTATGAGCGCCTTGTTCAGGAGATACCTTGTTTGATCATAAAATGCACCTTGAGTCTTGAAGGTTTTGAGCGCCTAGGTGATTTGGATGTTGGGATGTTGGGATGATGTGCCTTAGGAGGAATTGGCACCTTGAAGGATGATAAAAGGGCTCTTTGAAGTGGTAGAGAGCATGAAGTAGCGCCTAAGCAAAGGTAAGTGACTCATGCCCCTTGAATGCCTTGTGTCAATCAAAATCAAACTTCAAACTTCCATCTAGCGCCAGGATGAAGATCAAGTGAAATGCACCTTGGAGTTGAGGTTGGTCCATTTTAGAGTAAATGGGCACCTAGAAGCATAGGCCATCATCAGGAAAGGTTTGGTTGAGTTGAATTTATGCCTAAGAGTAGAAGCGCCTTACTAATGGAATGAGAGCACCCTGATGATTAAAGTCTCCAGAGATGAATGCCTTAACCAATCTAGCGCCTTCAAGAGGATGGCATTTAAGGAGTATTCTTGGCATGTTGAAGTGACTTGGGCGCCTTGATGGGGAGAGGTCTTGATGAAGAGAGTAAGGTTGAATATCTAAGGGTAATATGCACCACAGATGATAGAAATTGATCACCTTGGAAGGTAAAACACTTCAAATGTTTTCAAGGAATTGGATAAGTCATCTAGTGCCTATAGTGGGAGGTATTGTTTTGGTGCCTTGGACAAGATTGGGCATCCAGAGAAGATTTGCTCAGAGTACTCACTTAGCGCCCTGGGGCCAACTCAAGTAGACATTGCACCATCTAGATCAAACCTTAAAATGCGCCCAGAGAAGACATGAAGAAAGATATGCGCCCTGTGTTGGAGGAATCAAGTTGGATAAGTACTTGAAGAACTTGAAGAACTTGCAATAAGTGTTTTAGCACCTTGGATGAGGATATTAGCGCCTTGGTATGGTTTGGAGTGCCTTTAGTTGTGCCTTGAGGAGATTTTCTTACATCTTAAAGGAGGTTCTGACACCTTGCCCCCTTTGGTATCTAGCGCCCTAGTGGCTTTAACCTAACGCCTTTGGAGTCCAAAATGCACCTTTGAAAGTTGAAGTGAACCTTGATAATTGGAGTCTTCATAATGAGCGCCTAGGTCTTGTTGAGTAGAATACCCCACAATGTGCGCCTAGGTCTTTAAGAAGAGTAATGATACTTGAGATAGAGCGCCTTGAGGAGGTAGTTGACTGCACTGGATTGAATAATTGGAGTTCAAGGAAGGTTTGAGCACCCAAGGCATATGGCTAGAGAAGTTGTAGAAAAGACCACTTTTGGCACCTTAAAAGTTTGAATGCTTGGGGAGTTTTTGCAAAGATCTAGTTTGAGTGCCCTTATGCCCTAGGATCATCTAGTTTGTGCGTCTTGTAATGAGGAGTTCATGTAAGTTTGGAATGAGCACCTTGAATAAGTGTAAACTAGCCTAGAGAAGGGTATGTGTGCCTTGAGCGCCTTGAGCATTCCAGAGATAACTGTGCGCCTAGAACAATATGAGCGCTCATGATGATGATTAACGCCCTGATGAGACTATGAGCGCCTTGTTCAGGAGATACCTTGTTTGATCATAAAATGCGCCTTGAGTCTTGAAGGTTTTGAGCGCCTAGGTGATTTGGATGTTGGGATGTTGGTATGTGCCCAAGATTGAGGTAAGTGAGCGCTTGTAATGGAGGAGAGCAATGAGATGGAATGTCTTGTAGAGATTGGCACCCAGAGACCCATTTTTGTGCCTTTGATGATGACCATTTTTGCATAAGAGTTTAGCACCTTAGAGTTGTAAACTTTCTCTTTGGGCGCCCCTGAGTGAATGTTGGCGCCTTGGACAACTAAATATGCCTTTGATGGAGTGGAGCCCAGAAGGGGAGTAGGAGGAAACCCAATCTTCAAGATTCATCAAGCTTCAAAGTTTAGGTCAGAGGTTATCCACTTTATCCAAGGAAGGTGTTATCATCTACACTCCGAGAAGGTAATGTCAAAGGCCATCATGAAGGATCACTTCATCAACTTCAAGTCCTTCAAGTTCAAGTCCTTTCACCTAGCAAGTCCAAGAGAGATTTCTACTCCAATTCATGAAGTAAGCTTATATCATCGTTATCTACTCTGCGAGAAGAAGAAACATTACAAAGTTAATCAAATGAGTTACAAGTACCATACATCCAATTGCAAGGAGTGAACCACCTTAAGGAAAAATAGTTCTCTTGAAGTTACTTGAAATGTCAAAAGGTTTAGCGCCTCAAAGTAAGGTCAGAGGTGAGGTTAGAGGTGAAATGCGCCTTTGGACCATTCTGGTGCCTTGGATGAAGAACCTATATCTTGAGCCCAAGAGGTAAAATTTGCGCCTTAGTGGATTTGGAGAGTTACAGAGATTAGAGAAAAGCACCTTGAAGACAGAGTTGAGCACCTTAAAAGAGGTAGCTCATCAAAGATGATCAAATTATTGAATGAAGGTAGGCGCTCTTTGCCTTCAAATTGGTCTCATTGTGGCGCCTAGGACAAATGATCCTTGATTGCATAAGTTTGAGGGTATATCCTCCATATATGCAAGTTGAAGAAGAGCTTCAGGATTGATTGATAATGCTCAAGCTATCATAAGACAAGGCGCCCATTTTGTTCACCACTTGTAGCATCACTTGTTCAAGGCACATGTGTGATTTGGTCAAAAATAGGCGCCTAGAGTGAATAGGCTTTCATCCTGACTTAATACATTGCCTCCTTCTGATGATTTTTGGGGCAGCAGAAAACCTTTCACCACGGGCAAATGCCTTAGAGCTATAAAAAATTGAGAGAGGTTATTGTAGAGGCACTCTACGTGATCGCGTTGCCTCAGACGGAATGTTTCTAAGTGACACAATTTTTGAGTAACATCTCGTCAAAGATTGCTGCCTTTTTGCACTTTTGACTCTTCAGGGATATCGTCGGTACAATGTAGCTCTGACTGTTTCGACATATTTGGGTGAAAAATAGGAAGCGTAAATGTACCCATTTGGACACGTTGGAATACTCAGTTCAGTCACATCAGGAGCAGGATGAAAGTTACACCCCTTTGCAACTTTACACTGCCTCCTTCTGACAATTTTTGGGGCAGCAAAAAACCTTTCACCACGGGCAAATGCCTCAGAGCTATAAAAAAATGAGAGAGTTTATTGTAGAGGCACTCTACATGATCCCGTTGCCTCAGACGGAATGTTTCTAAGTGACATGGTTTTCGAGTAACATCTCGTCAAAAATTGTTGCCTTTTTGCACTTTGAACTCTTCAGGGATATCGTCAGTACAATGTAACTCCGACTGTTTCGACATGTTTGGGTGAGAAATAGGACTATGCCTAGCATAAATGTACCCATTCGGATATGTTGGAACAGTCAGTTTGGTTGCATCAGGAGCAGGACAAAAGTTACACCCATTTGCAACTTTACACTGCCTCCTTCTGACGATTTTTGGGGCAGCAGAAAACCTTTCACCACGGGCAAATGCCTCAGAGCTATTAAAAATTGAGAGAGGTTATTGTAGAGGCACTCTACGTGATCACGTTACCTCAGACAGAATGTTTCTAAGTGACACAGTTTTTGAGTAACATCTCATCAAAGATTGTTGCCTTTTTGCACTTTGGACTCTTCAGGGATATCGTCGATACAATGTAGCTCCGACTGTTTCAACATGTTTGGGTGAAAAATAGAACCATGCCTAGTGTAAATGTACCCATTCTAACGCATTGGAACAGTCAGTTTGGTCGCATCAGGAGCAGGACGAAAGTTACACCCCTTTGCAACTTTACACTGCCTCCTTCTGACGATTTTTGGGGCAGCAGAAAACCTTTCACCATGGGCAAATGCCTCAGAGCTATAAAAAATTGAGAGAGGTTATTGTAGAGGCACTCTACATGATCGTGTTGCCTTAGACAGAATGTTACTAAGTGACACGATTTTTGAGTAACATCTCGTTAAAGATTGCTGCCTTTTTGCACTTTGGACTCTTCATGGATATCGTCGGTACAATGTAGCTCTGACTGTTTCAACATGTTTGGGTGAAAAATAGGACCATGCCTAGCATAAATGTACCCATTCAGACACGTTGGAATAGTCAGTTTGGTCGCATCAGGAGCAAGACAAAAGTTACACCCCTTTGCAACTTTACGCTGCCTCCTTCTGACGATTTTTGGGGCAGCAGAAAACCTTTCACCATGGGTAAATGCCTCAAAGCTATAAAAAACTGAGAGAGGTTATTGTAGAGGCACTCTATGTGATAGCGTTGCCTTAGATAGAATGTTTCTAAGTGACACGGTTTTTGAGTAACATCTCATCAAAGATTGCAGCCTTTTTGCACTTTGGACTCTTCAGGGATATCGTTGGTACAATGTAGCTCAGACTGTTTCGACATGTTTGGGTGAAAAACAGGACCATGCCTAGTGTAAATGTACCCATCCGGATGCGTTGGAAAAGTCAGTTTGGTCACATCACGAGCAAGACACCAAAAATGCAAAAGTTGCTTTGTGCAACTTGACAACATTGACACTTTTTTGCAACATGACTCAAAGACTCAAACTGACCCCAAATGACTCAAAGTGACTTAAAATCACCTTGATTTGGTGCCCAATGTACATTATAGAGGTTGAGGCGCTCCTTATCATTCAAACATTTTAGATGAGCGCATAGGAAAGGAAAAAGCTCTAAGTTTCATCATCATGACCGCCTAATATCAAGAGACTTTAATGCATTGATTTGGTGCCCTATATGTGAAGGAAGATCTAAAGGCATGAAAGTGGATGTCATATTGCAAGAGTTTGGATCATCAAAATTGAAAGAAATAAGTCTATTAAGCTTGGGCGCCCTTGGTCTTCTTTTCATTCATTATGAGCGCCTTGGGAGAATGATATATAGGTCATCATCATGATTGGGCGCCCTGGATCTAGAGTGTTGGAGAGATCATCAAATGGTGTCTAGTAGGGTGAGTTATGAGTTTGGTTTGGTCGCATCAGGAGAAGGACACCAAAAATGCATAACATGATGATGTAAAAATGTGTACATATGTGTAAAAATGCAGGAGGAAATAAAAAAAGACAAACCTTACAAATTAATGTGCATACTTACAACTCAATGTAACATAACTTTACAAAATCAATGTGAATACTTACAAATTAATCCAATGAACCATCCGGGTCTGCTCTACTCTTTATTGTGTCAAGTATTGCTTCATGGTCAGACTCACGCACCTTCCACAATATTTTGTTCAAAGGTCTACCCTGATACTTTATCAAATGAACATTGGATGCCACGACAAGGTTCGAGTAATGAAGAATCTTCTGATGCATGTCAAAGTCCTGAAATAGCCAAATATTAACACTCTTATGTGGGTACCTTCTAAGCCATGTTCTAGTAATAACCACTAATCCTGTAGGGTATTCGATGTTTTCTCCATCTGTAACAGGGGCCTCCAATTTCTTGTTGGCCTCAACACAATGACATAAGTAATAATCTATTCCCTCTTCATTATCTTCATCTACAATAACTGCATATACGTGCCCTACATTGATATGTGTAGCAAATTAGATGAAATTAGTCAACATTACAAAAACACTACAAAGTAAGATGACATTACCTGGTTGAACTAGATGAAATTAGATGCATATACATGCCCTATATTACCTGGTTGAACTAAATCTGATATGTGGTCAAAGTCAACTGACGATTCCATCTGTGTTAGTTCCAATGCTGTCGGGGGTCGATACGTGTCAAGTGGGCTAAGATAACTTAATTGCCATTCGTTAACCCCTTTGACTCGCACTCATCCCAGACTTGAATTGTACAGGAAGAACAAAAGCATGACATCTTTCATGTATGGATACTCCATGAACCTGCAATTGAGCTTCTGAAAGAGTGCATCTCATTTGATCCTGTCAGTGTACAACAATCCTCATATGGTGCAATGTTAGTATCATCTATCAACCAAAAAAATCTACGAACTAAAGACTTACCTTCATTACCTGGACCCATGGAAGCATTACACCACTCGACAATCAATTTTGCATCTGTCAACTTTGCATTGTCTTTATACTTTAACTCTTCTCGTGCTATCTTTTGATACATGCTCCTGCACCATCATGCTCCCCCTTTCCATGCCCGGCCTCACAAAAGTTCCACATATGTTGAATACCTGTAAAATTATCCTCCTACTCATCCAATAGAAATTCTGCGAGTTCTTGAATTGTGACGCACAATTATCCGACCATATGATATGCTAACTGAACGATATGCCCCTTCTAGCCAAATCATTGTAGAACACCTGAAAGCAACCTTGCACGAACTCCGTAGAATGCGTGCGATCATCACTAATATAGAAATTATACTCCCTTATGATCTTTATGTCATCCTCTGTACTATCATTCGCATGAATGAATGCGATGTGCACAAATATAGAAACCTGTGTGGAGTCGTAATATTGTGATTGCACCTCACGCTGTGGCTGTAGACTGTAGTTCTCTGTAAAGTCGATGACTAAAACAATGCTACCAACCAAAAATGTGTCCTTGCATAACTTGAATTGCAAGTCCAACCATCGAGCTCTATGGGCATGTCTTGCATACTCATACACTATGCTGTCACGAAATATAGGCATAAACTGATACACTGGAATCTTTTCAATAACTAATTCACACCTCTTTGCTTCTTTACCATCTTTTGTATTGTATGCCACTGTTTTATACTTGCCAAACTCTACTAGTTCATTTCCAACCGCATGTGTTATTTCCATATGTTCACATATTGGCAAATGTTGCAAGCCACCGCAACGATGACATGTGCCATCCAAGCATAATTTCTTGTAGAATATTTGACCTTCCTCTCTTTCACATAAAATTCTTGATATGAAGTCTCTTGAAGATGTTGGTGGGGCACATATGGCACAACCCTACAAATCATTGTTAGTATGCATATCTAAACATATAGACCTATAAGCATCAAAATGGTTAGAAAATTCAATATGTAATCTACAACAACAAGTAGTGCGTGTGTGATTTATCTTAACATAGAAAGTTTTTAGCATTTCAAAATATCTTTGACAAATTTTAATTTGAGGATACTTCTCTAGAAATTTACCATAAAACTATGTTTGAGTCTCATCCAAAAAATGCTTTGGATGTGGCTCGTGGTTCTGACTAACAATTCTCCTTCTTACCACATCCCTTTGATTCGGAGATACCCTTGTGTAATTCTTCCAAAAGTCTTCAATTAGTGATCTCAATGCTTCAACAATTGGTTTATCTTTTCGTGGTAGTCTCCCCGAGAACGCCCATAATTCATTGGCATTAGTGTCCTCAATTCTTTGGCATCTTCCAACGGCTCTTGATAAAGTTTTCCTATTAATTCTCAATTCTTGACTTGTCTTTCTAATGAGACGAGCTTTCCTCATTTGACTACTTACTATAGTCGATGTAATCACACGCCGTGTTGCATTACAATCTTTTGTGCGTGAGGTGTTAGCCACACTCTCATACGTACTCATTAGATTCTTGACAATAGATTTTTTGCTTGAAGCCTCTGATGTTCTCAACCCAAGAATCTTCATGATAGACCTATACTTTATACTTCGCATCATTTCAACGAATAGTTGACATCTTGCAGTCTCATTTAACTTTTCAAAGAACAATCTCCAAATCTTATTAGCATATCTTCTACAAGTGCATTTTGGAATCTTACCTTCCATTGGCTACAAAATATTCTCATCAATATCAATCAAATACTTTGGCTTTCCATGCAAAATTCTAGGTGGTGTCATGTTAGGTAAATTCATCTCAACATTAGGAATTTCATCAATATTTAAATGAGATGGGTTAGATGGCATACCTTCGATCGAAGATGGAATAGATGACATACCTTGAGGTTGAGGTGTGAACGATGGCGTACCTCCTTCATCTCATGTGAGTGATGATGTACTCTCAACTTGAGATGTGGTAGATGGTGTCCCTACATGTTGACTTGCGGTAAAGGATGTGTCTCCAACTATGGTATTCAAATCTCTCGTACCACGAAGTTTTTGCATTCGTTCTCTTTGTGCCGCCAATACCATATCTCGTTGTGATGGTTGTGGTTCCTCTTCAATTGGTATGTCTTCATTTATCGTGTCCAATTTCCTCTTCTTACGAAGTTGCCTCATAGCCATTGCTTTCTTTGCATTCTTAGCTTCTATCTCTTCCTGTGTTGGTTTAATTCTTGATCGTTTCCTCGGCATGACAAAGAATTTGTCTATAGCATGATAAAGAGACCAATATTAGTTCCTAAGAAATGAATACATGATAATAGTGGGATTGTATTTTTTTTTATGTTGTAAGGATTTATTCTTGTATAGTTTGACATCATGGTATGAACTAAGGTTTGTTTATTACACATAATTATTAAAGAGCCCAAGTGTAGAAAATATACATGGCATCATGTGAGATTGTAGGTTGCTTTCTTGATTGGGAATGTGTCTATTTTAAACATGTATGATAAAGCATGATAAAGTAATTCAATCCGAAATAAAGAAAATGTAAAGAACATGCATGTAAAGACTTGACATACCTAAAAAATGAAGATTTGAATGGAGAGAGTACCCAATTATGTAGTGTTTTTATCTTCTTGCATCAAACTCCTCAACAATTTGAGTTTTTCACCACTTGCTTCCTTTTCAATGTTAAATTCTTAAAATTGAATCACAATTAACATTGCAATACTACAAAAATTGAAACTTGAATAGATATATATCAAACTTGGTTTGAAAACTATGTTATTTCCTCCTTCTCAAGTTGGCAAAGTAGAAAAGGTGGTGGAAAGATCATGCAAAGGTGGTACAATGTGTCAAATGTGCATGTGAACTTCCCAATAGCATGAAAACACTTCTTTTTTGTCGGAGCATGCGTAGAATCAGTAAGAAAACAAAGCATGTGGGCCTGGATCACGGGGGTAACCACTTTTTTACCGTTTCAATAGAAATAAAAAATGCGAGCGCATTATATCGCGCTCGCGCTATAACGCGCTCGCATTTTGTCCTACTATAGATTCATCACATCCTTTGCATTGATCACATCTTTTTCCTGCAAGGGCTTCCTAGATGCTCCACCATATGATAGGCATAACAATGAAGGGGCAAGCCCTCATAATCAAGTTCGTGATAGAAAATGCCCTCAACCCTCAACGTCAAACCCTAATCCCTAAACCCTCAACTCTGATCCCTCGACCCTCAACCCTCAACCCTATCCCTAAACCCTCAACCCTCAACGTCAAATCCTAATCCGTCAACCCTAATCCGTCAACCCTCCAACCCTATCCCTAATCCTATAACCCTCAACCCTAATCCCTCAACCCTTAACTCTAATCCATCAACCCTCAACACTATACCTTAAACCCTAATCCCTTCAACCTCAACCCTATCCCTAAACCCTTGACCCTCGAACCTCAGCCCTCGAGGTTAAACCCTAATCCCTCAACCCTTAACTTTGATCCCTCGACCTTCAACCCTAATCCTAAACCCTAAACCCTCAACGCCAAATTCTAATCCCTCAACCCTTCACTCTAATCCCTCAACCCTAAACCCTATCCCTAAACCCTCAACACTATACCTTAAACCCTAATCCCTCAACCCTAACCCTAAACCTTGTCCCTAAACCCTAATCCCTCAACCCTCAACCCTAATCTGTCATCCGTCATCCCTCAACTCTAATCCCTCATTCCTAAACCCTAAACGCTATCCCTATTCCTAGACCTTGAACAGGCTCAATACTATACCTTAAACCCTAATCCCTCTACCATTGACACTCTTATTTAACCATAATCCCTTGACCATTAACCCTATCCCTCAACCTCAACCCTCAACCCTCAACCCTTAACTCTCAACATTAAACCCTAATTCATCAACCCTAAACCCTAATCCCTCAAACCTAAACCCTATCCCTAAACCATCAACCCTCAACACTATACCTTAAACCCTAATCCCTCAACCCTCAACCCTAAACCTTATCCCTAAACCCTAATCCCTCAACCCTCAACCCTAATCCCTCATCCCTCAACTCTAATCCCTCATCCCTAAACCCTAAATGCTATCCCTATTCCTAAACCCTCAACAGACTAGATACTATACCTTAAACTCTAATCCCTTATCCCTAAACCCTCCAACCCTATCCCTAATCCTTATACCCTCCACACTCTACTTTAACCCTAATTCCTCGATCCTCAACCCTATCCCTAAACCCTTGACCCTCAAACCTCAACCCTCAACCCTCAACATCAAACCCTAATCCCTCAACCCTTAACTCTGATCCCTTGACCTTCAACCCTAATCCCTTCAACCTCAACCCTATCCCTAAACCCTTGACCCTCGAACCTCAACCCTCAACCCTTGACGTCAAACCCTATTCCCTCAACCCTTAACTCTGATCCCTCATCTCTCAACCCTAACCCTAAACCCTAAACCCTAAACCCTCAACATCAAATCCTAATCCCTCAACCCTAAACCCTCAACACTATACCTTAAACCCTAATCCCTCATCCCTAAACCCTAAATGCTATACCTATTCCTAAACCCTCAACAGACTCGATACTATACCTTAAACTCTAATCCCTTATCCCTAAACCCTCCAACCCTATCCCTAATCCTTATACCCTCCACACTCTACTTTAACCCTAATTCCTCGACCCTCAACCCTATCCCTAAACCCTTGACCCTCGAACCTCAACCCTCAACCCTCAACATCAAACCCTAATCCCTCAACCCTTAACTCTGATCCCTCGACCTTCAACCCTAATCCTAAACCCTAAACCCTCAACGCCAAATTCTAATCCCTCAACCCTTCACTCTAATCCCTCAACCCTAAACCCTACCCTAAACCCTCAACACTATACCTTAAACCCTAATCCCTCAACCCTAACCCTAAACCTTGTCCCTAAACCCTAATCCCTCAACCCTCAACCCTAATCTATCATCCGTCATCCCTCAACTCTAATCCCTCATTCCTAAACCCTAAACACTATCCCTATTCCTAGACCCTCAACAGGCTTGATACTATACCTTAAACCCTAATCCCTCTACCATCAACACTCTTATTTAACCCTAATCCCTTGACCATTAACCCTATCCCTCAACCTCAACCCTCAACCCTCAACCCTCAACTCTCAACATTTAACCCTAATTCATCAACCCTAAACCCTAATCCCTCAAACCTAAACCCTATCCCTAAACCATCAACCCTCAACACTATACCTTAAACCCTAATCCCTCAACCCTCAACCCTAAACCTTATCCCTAAACCCTAATCCCTCAACCCTCAACCCTAATCCCTCATCCCTCAACTCTAATCCCTCATCCCTAAACCCTAAATGCTATCCCTATTCCTAAACCCTCAACAGACTCGATACTATACCTTAAACTCTAATCCCTTATCCCTAAACCCTCCAACCCTATCCCTAATCCTTATACCCTCCACACTCTACTTTAACCCTAATTCCTCGACCCTCAACCCTATCCCTAAACCCTTGACCCTCAAACCTCAACCCTCAACCCTCAACATCAAACCCTAATCCCTCAACCCTTAACTCTGATCCCTCGACCTTCAACCCTAATCCCTTCACCTCAACCCTATCCCTAAACCCTTGACCCTCGAACCTCAACCCTCAACCCTCGACGTCAAACCCTATTCCCTCAACCCGTAACTCTGATCCCTCATCTCTCAACCCTAACCCTAAACCCTCAACCCTCAATGTTAAATCCTAATCCTTCAACCCTAAACCCTCAACACTATACCTTAAATCCTAATCCCTCATCCCTCAACTCTAATCCCTTATCCCTAAACCCTAAATGCTATCCCTATTCCTAAACCCTCAACAGACTCGATACTATACCTTAAACTCTAATCCCTTATCCCTAAACCCTCCAACCCTATCCCTAATCCTTATACCCTCCACACTCTACTTTAACCCTAATTCCTCGACCCTCAACCCTATCCCTAAACCCTTGACCCTCGAACCTCAACCCTCAACCCTCAACATCAAACCCTAATCCCTCAACCCTTAACTATGATCCCTCGACCTTCAACCCTAATCCTAAACCCTAAACCCTCAACGCCAAATTCTAATCCCTCAACCCTTCACTCTAATCCCTCAACCCTAAACCGTATCCCTAAACCCTCAAAACTATACCTTAAACCCTAATCCCTCAACCCTAACCCTAAACCTTGTCCCTAAACCCTAATCCCTCAACCCTCAACCCTAATCTGTCATTCGTCATCCCTCAACTCTAATCCCTCATTCCTAAACCCTAAACGCTATCCCTATTCCTAGACCTTGAACAGGCTCAATACTATACCTTAAACCCTAATCCCTCTACCATTGACACTCTTATTTAACCATAATCCCTTGACCATTAACCCTATCCCTCAACCTCAACCCTCAACCCTCAACTCTCAACATTAAACCCTAATTCATCAACCCTAAACCCTAATCCCTCAAACCTAAACCCTATCCCTAAACCACCAACCCTCAACACTATACCTTAAACCCTAATCCCTCAACCCTCAACCCTAAACCTTATCGCTAAACCCTAATCCTTCAACCCTCAACCCTAATCCCTCATCCCTCAACTCTAATCCCTCATCCCTAAACCCTAAATGCTATCCCTATTCCTAAACCCTCAACAGACTCGATACTATACCTTAAACTCTAATCCCTTATCCCTAAACCCTCCAACCCTATCCCTAATCCTTATACCCTCCACACTCTACTTTAACCCTAATTCCTCGACCCTCAACCCTATCCCTAAACCCTTGACCCTCAAACCTCAACATCAAACCCTAATCCCTCAACCCTTAACTCTGATCCCTCGACCTTCAACCCTAATCCCTTCAACCTCAACCCTATCCCTAAACCATTGACCCTCGAACCTCAACCCTCAACCCTCGATGTCAAACCCTATTCCCTCAACCCTTAATTCTGATCCCTCATCTCTCAACCCTAACCCTAAACCCTAAACCCTAAACCCTCAACCCTCAACGTCAAATCCTAATCCCTCAACCCTAAACCCTCAACACTATACCTTAAACCCTAATCCCTCAGCCCTCA
This sequence comes from Cunninghamia lanceolata, assembly GCA_027924645.1. Lineage (NCBI taxonomy): Eukaryota > Viridiplantae > Streptophyta > Pinopsida > Cupressales > Cupressaceae > Cunninghamia > Cunninghamia lanceolata. Next base: position 4,572,951 of record BSBN01001032.1, on the reverse strand, counting down.
ACCCTAAACCTTATCCCTAAACCCTAATCCCTCAACCCTCAACCCTAATCTATCATCCCTCAACTCTAATCCTTCATCCCTAAACCCTAAATGCTATCCCTATTCCTACACCCTTAACAGAATCTATACTATACCTTAAACCCTAATCCCTTATCCCTAAACCCTCCAACCCTATCCCTAATCCTTATACCCTCCACACTCTACTTTAACCCTAATTCCTCGACCCTCAACCCTATCCCTAAACCCTTGACCCTCGAACCTCAGCCCTGAACCCTCAACGTCAAACCCTAATCCCTCAACCCTTAACTCTGATCCCTCAACCCTCAACACTATACCTTAAACCCTAATCCATATCCCTCAACCCTTAACCCTTAAAACTTAAACCCTATCCCTACACCCTCAACACTTGACACTATATCTTAAGCCTTAAACCCTAATCCCTAAAGCCTCGACCCTCAATCCTTAAACCTTCAACCCTAAACCCTATCCCTAATCCCTCTACCCTCGACACTCTAACCCTAACCTTGACATTAAATGCTAATCCGTCAACCCTAAACCCTAATCCTAAACCCTCAACACTATACCTTAAACCCTAATCCCTTAACCCTCAACCCTAAACCTTATCCCTAAACCCTAATCCCTCAACCCTCAACCCTAATCCATCATCCCTCAACTATAATCCCTCATCCCTAATCCCTAAATGCTATCCCTATTCCTAAACTCTCAACAGACTCGATACTATACCTTAAACCCTAATCCCTTATCCCTAAACCCTCCAACCCTATCCCTAATTCTTACACCCTCCACACTCTACTTTAACCCTAATCCCTCGACCCTAAACCCTTGACCCTTAAACCTCAACCCTCAACCCTCAATGTCAAACCCTAATCCCTTAACCCTTAACTTTGATCCCTCGACCCTCAACCGTAATCTGTCATCCCTCATCCCTAAACCTTAAACGCTAATCCCTTATCCCTAAACCCTCCAACTCTATCCCTTATGCCTTAACCCTCATGATTAATAGCCTTGAACGTAAAAAAATTTGAGTGGGACATAACGCGAGCGCATTATAATGTGCTCGCGTTATGTCAAACATGACAAAAGACAGACTTGCGGGAAAGAAAAATGCAAGGCAAAACATAACGCGAGCGCATTATAACGCGAGCGCGTTATAATGTGCTCGCGTTATTTCTTGCTTTGGGAATCCCAAGCCTTGGGCTTGGGATTTGCTTTGGATTTCCAACCCAAAGGCTCGGAGTGCCTTATGAACAGTCACAGACGTGTTTTTCTATATTCTTCAAAATTTCACATAATTTTGTTCGTGCTAACCCTCAGATTTGCACGTGTTTCAAGGTTGAACAAATCAAACACATGGGTAATGTTAGGCTTTCTCTTAGCTATTTGACGATGTGATTTTTTTCACATTTTAACAATGTTAAGCCTTTCATCTTTAATTTCTTTTGTTTGTGTGTCCGTTTTTAGGCAAAAACCACTGTTTGGTCTTTTTTTCATTGTAAAATAACTATTCATTCAAATTTTAAAAAAAATACATATTTAGAAACTAGACTCCATTCTACAAATATTAAAAAAATAAAAAAATAATTTTCAATTAGTTTTCAAAATTTATAGGGGTAGCACGGCCAAAATTCTATTTTTTAGGATGTGTCCACTTTAAAAATTAGTAAAAAATCAAATATTCATCAAAAAATTATCAGAAAAATTGGGCATAAACTACATGCTATTAGCTAATTTCTCACTAAAGCGATTTTAAAAATACCAAAAAAAAGTTGACCTTTTGAGGGAGCCACAAAACATACTATGTTATGTTTTTTTGACAGAAACAACACCAATTTCTGTGGCTCCCTCTTTTGAACCCCTTAATCTATGCCATTTTCAAAACAAAATAGTAGTTTAGAAAGTAGACTCGGAGCACTACGAACATTGTTTTGGTTGCATCTCCAAATTTTGAGTGTAACTATGCTCAATTTCTCATCCAAGGCCAGTATTTCCTGATTTCAGAAAAAAAGTGGCCACTTAAGACCCCTTTTTGGCCCCCCATCTTCTTGCACTTACCCATCATAAAATAGTAAAAATAAAGGACACATACAATGGTGAAAACATCTTTGAGGTGCTCGAGGATGGAAGATTTGGCCTTCCCCTACCATTGAAATATCAGGAGAAGTCTTCATTATTGGTTGAACAATCACAAGAAATGAACCTTGGCACAGTGCAAAATCCAAAGGTTACTTTCTTAGCAACATCATTGTTAGAACAAGAATGAAAGGACTTCACAATTTTTTTCCTAAAAAGAGTGATTAACTTTGCCTGGACTTATGTTGACATGCTAGGATTGGATCCTACACTACTAGTCCATCACCTATCAATGTCTCCAGGTGCTAATCCCATCAAGCAAAAACTTTACAAAATGCATCCACAGATAGCACTATTGGTAAAAGTTGAACTTGAAAATCTACTTGACACCAAGTTCATATACCCCATTGATTATACAAAGTGGGTCTCCAACCTTGTACCTATTGCCAAACCAAATGGGGGCACCCGCATTTGTTCTGACTTCTAGGATTTAAATAAGGCATGTCCTAAAGATGACTTTCCACTGCCCAACATTGACATAATTATAGATTTGATGATAGGACATGAAATGCTTTCCCTCATGGATGGTTTTTATGGCTACAACCAAATTATGATAACACCTAAGGACAAACACAAGACAACTTTTACATGTCCTTGGGGAACATACTATTGGTAGGTCATGCCTTTTGATCTCAAGAATGTTGGTGCCACATACCAACGAGCGATAATAGTTATCTTCCACGATATTTTTCATACCATTATGGAAGATTATGTCAATGAACTCTTAGGTAAATCTACTAGATCAGGACACTTAAATGTATTGGAGCAGATCTTTGATAGGCTAGAGCAATACCAACTTAGGCTTAATCCTAAGAAGTGTGTCTTCAGAGTTACATTGGGAAAACTATTGGGGTACATTGTATCTCGTCAAGGCATTGAAGTTGATCCTGCAAAAGTCAAAGCAATAGTTGACATGTCTCCTCCTACCAACCTCAAGTAGTTGAGAAGTCTTCAGGGTAAATTGCAATCCATTTGGTGTTTCATCTCATAGCTAGCAAATAAATGACAACATTTCTCCCACTTACTCCGTAAAGATGTTACATTCAAATGGGACAGTAAGTGCCAGGAAGCCTTTGAACAACTCAAGAAATATTTGGCTACACCACCTATGTTAATGCCTCCAGTCTCAAGAAAACCTTTATTGCTATATATATCCACTACATTAGTAGCCTTGGGGGCACTCCTAGCACATAATGAATTCTCAGGAAAAGAACAAGCAATTTACTATATTAGTCCTACCTTAGTGGGATATGAGCTCAATTACACCCCCATGGAGTGGGTGTGTTTAGCAATAGTGTTTGCTTCCCAAAAGTTACGGCACTATATGTTGAACCAACAAACAAAGCTCATATCCAAGATAGATCCTTTGAAGTACCTTCTTTCTAAAGTAGCGCTTACAGGATGACTAGCAAAATGGGTAATGATCTTAAGTGAGTTTGATATCAAATATGTTGATCAAAAGGTTGTAAAAGGACAAGTTATTACAGATCAACTAGCAGAGGCTCCAATAACAGATATATATCCCATGCTTTCTAATTTTCTAGATGAAGGGATCTTCAACCTCTCTACATTGGTCGAATGGAAACTATATTTTGACTGGTCTTACACTCAGCATGATTTTGGAGCAAGAATTCTCTTCATCACCCCACAAGGTGATTACATCCCCAAATCATATCAGCATGCTTTTCCCTGCACCAACAATATAGCCGAATATGAAGAATTACTCACAGGGCTCTGAATGGAAATCCAATGGAATATCAAACAACTTCAGGTTTATGGAGACTCTCAACTAGTTATTCGCCAAGTCGCCAATGAATATCAGACTAAAGATGACAAGCTGATACCCTATAAAAAGATGGTTGACAAATACAAACAACACTTTTGTAGTATGCCATTTGATCAAATTCCTAGAGTAAACAACAAGGTTGCTGATGCAATGGCAACAATTGGATCTCTCTTAGACATGCTGGAAAACATACAACATTGTGAGTTCTTGGTTGAGCAACTTCTAATAACGATCGTTGATGTTCCATCCACTAAAATTATCTGTGAACTTGTTGGTCCCAACTCACCATGGTACCAAGACATTTACAACTACCTTCACAATAACACCCTGCCACCCAACCTTACATCCACACAAAACAAAACTTTCATTCGTCGTGCCTCTTGCTTCACCATCCTTGGAGATTTATTATATTGACGAAGTCTTGATGGTATCCTCCTTAGATGTTTAAACTCAGAAGAAGCTAACATTACTTTAAGAGACGTACACGAAGGTATCTATGGAGCACATTCCATCGGTCCTAATCTAGGAAAAAAGTTATTGCAAACTAGATATTATTGGCCCACAATGGAATAGGATGCTCATTAGTTCACCAAAAGATGCCTACAGTGTCAGCAACATGGAGATCTCATTCATGCATCGGCACATCAGCTACAACTAGTTACAACTCCTTGGCCATTTTCACAATGGGGACTTGACCTCTTAGGAAAAATCATCCCTCATCTTCCAACAACCAGAAGTTCATTATCACCGCTACTGAGTACTTCATGAAGTGGGCGGAAGTTATCCCCATGACTTACATTACTGGCAAACAAATTGCTAAATTTATCTTACACTATATCATTTTTTAGTATGGAATCTCTATGGCTATAGTAACTGATAATGGTAAACCTTTCAAAAACCAAGATGTTCGTGCTTTGTACACTCATATCCAGCATTGCTTTTCCACTCCATATTACCCACAAAGCAATGGCCAGGTTGAGGCTTCCAACAAAACTATTCTGAAAATCCTCAAAAAGGCAGTCAATGAAGTTAGTCGTGATTGGCATCTACAGCTTAACCCCACCCTTTGGGCATATCGCACAAGTATTCAGACCCCAACTGGTGCCACACCATACGCTTTAGTATATGGAACTTAAGCTATTTTTCCTATAGAGGTTGAGATCCCATCTCTTCGGGTCTCAATGCAACATCTTATTGATGGAGAGGAGTACAGAGTTTCCAAGTTGCATGAATTGGAGCTACTAGATGAAAGGCACCTTACAACATTGAATCATCTTTAGGTCTACCAAAACTACCTTTGTCGTAGTTACAACAAGAAAATCAAGGAAAGGCAGTTCCTAGTGGGTGATCTCATCCTAAAAGAAAATCAGAGAAACCAGCAAGATAGAGATAAAAAAGGCAAATTTGAACCTAACTGGTTGGGACCTTTTGTCATCTTAGCAGTCTATGGATTAGGGGCATATACACTAGCGACACCTAAATGAATTCCTCTCAATGAACCCATCAATAGTGTTCATCTTAAGAAGTCATATGCTTGATCCTCAAAATATCCTAGTAGAAAATATAAAAAAAATGAAAAAATATTAAAAAGAAAAAGAAAAAATATCAAAAAAATACAAAAATATAAAAAATTTCTGTCCTCAAGTGAAAACCTGGTAAACAGGCACCTTAGATAAGTACCATAGTAAAAACTTGGCAAATAGGCAGTATGTGTAACAATCAGCATCCACCATCTATGAGTTCTTTTTCCTTCCATTTCATCCATTTCATTTCATAATAAAACCCCATCCATCCATAATAGAATTTGTTGACCTTTACATTTCCACATATCCATCTATCATGGCTTGGAAATTGTCAGTGTCAAGCATTATCTGTTAGTCCCATCCATAGTCCGTTCATCTGTTGTTCATCCCTTATTCATCCATTATTAGTCCCATCCATGGTTAGTTTATTTCTTCACAATAAACCCTTTACCTGGATGGGGGCATGTTTCCTTAACCTAAATCTAGGAATGGATCCTTATTTTGACTCAAGGGAAGTTATCACACTTTCGTTCATTCTCCGTAGCCATACCCCATCCTACATCACTCATCCATCAACACTATCATCACTCATCAACACTTTCATCACTCGCCAACCAGAACTACATAGCATCATCATCATCATCATCATAATGTGCCTTGATCCTATGGATACAGGGTATGTAGGCAATCTGGAATACAAAGGAAGTATCCAGTACTCAGGAACATATGATTCACCCATCATCCATTGCAATCCATAATAAATCCAAAATTTTCACTCCTTCCATCTACCACAATCCATCCTATTCACTTACCACCTAGGATTGACTAACTCAAGCAGAACGTAAATATGCATCTTTTGAAAGCTCAAATACTTATCAAATTAGGAACAAAAAGGCTACTCTTGAGACAATACACCAACTCATACCACTTACTACATCTAGTTCATCCATACATCCTATATCCAAAGCCTTCAATGGATACATCTTTCCTACAATAAGGCCTCCAAATCTATCTAGAATGCCCTCTTTGGCAAGAGAACATGATGGTTGTGTATCTATTTAATATCAATTGGTCATTTTCTTTTGGATTTATCTTTTGTCCCTTTCTAATACTTATTCAAAAATACCTTGATCTTTGTATATATTGATATGTCACGATGTGGTATGGATTGGGGCATAGTCATTGCTTTCATATGTTGTGTTTGTGGGATGATTTTATTATCCTATAATTAGCACTAATATGTATCTTGTGTGTGTTGGGATTAGCATTTTGCATATCAATACCTTTTGCATCCAAGGTTCTGCAAAGACCTTATGTGTATTAAGACTATACTACTCTAAGACTATTTTCCATTCACATATTTAGACAAGATTCTATTATGTCTAGTAGAAATAAATCAAACCGTTTGCTTGCAGAGTAAATGTATTATGCATTGGATACATTGTCACCCTGGTTTTCATACCTTGGTGTGTCACATCCATATGCTATATCAAAATAAAGGATTTCTCTATATATATGTTAGCATAACTACTCCCAATAAATCCATCATTTCTTCATCTATCCTACAGTTCTTTTCTAATCATTTCATTTTAGTCTTCACAATTCATTTATCTATGTTTAACTTTCTTCTCAATCATTATCCCTTGATTACCATTTGTTTGTGAATCATTAGTGTCATCATTATCCTTAGTAATTTCTCATCACTTATTATCATTTGTGCCATCATTTGTTATCCTTTATTAACAATTGGTAAATCATTTGCTAATTTTTTTCTTATCTATTTTTCTCGTCATTTGTAAATCATCTAACTTAATTCATTTCATCATCCATTTGTTATCCATTTCATTAACATCATTTAGACATCATACATCATTTATCCATAAATATTCATCTATTCTAATCCATTTCACATTACATATAACATAATGCATCCATCAACATAAACTAACATCATCATCGTCGCATGCAATAAACATTAACTAGTATCATCATCATGATATCATCAATAAACCAAACCATAACACAATCATATATAAACTATCATCACCATCATATATATCATACAAAAAAGTGTCCATGATACAATATCCATATAAATACATACATCATCAGCTCACATGCATCAAAATACAAAAAAATACATCAATTTCATACAACATCATCAATACTTAGGTGTCTATATCATGTGGAACTCGCCCCCTCTAAAGGAGCCAACTGTGAGCTTGACACTAGAGGGGGAGGTTGATAAGATCCCTATGTCCCTAAACTGGTGGTGTCTTCCCTATACCTTCTCTAGGAGGCCTATCATAGAAGGCCCTGACCTCACTGATCTGGAAACCCCTTACCTGCTCCACCTACTAAAGTTAGGCGCACACTAATCCACATGAAATGTACTCTCATATAAGCCATGGTAGTACTTCACTCTCTACCCTACTTGAGCCAGTTTGTCCTGTACCACCATCATATTCCCACACATTTGTACCATGTTACCACTAGCTATCAACCCCCGTGTTGTGTCCAACTGCTGCTGTAACTGCACAGTGATAGCCCTAGCCGCATCCCTCTTTGCTATGGCTTGCTAAACCTAGCCATCTACACCTCCTGCCTATGTATGTAGCATCTGCACCTGTGCTTGCAAATTCTATACCTGTCCCTACAAAGTCTATATCTATAGGAGTGCACTATCCCTCTCCGTAGTCAACCCAACAACTACTCCCTATAGTCTCTCTACCTCTAACTGCAAACTATCCTGGGAGGCTAATACAGTGTCGTAATCCTCTGCATCTCTTGAGATAGCTGCCTCTAACTATGGCTATCCTTCATCACCTCCACCGTCACCTCCTTTGTCTCCTCCATCTCCTCCTCTGCCTGCATCTGGGAGGATGGCCACATGTCCTCCCCCCACTCGCTGTCTCACCCGTCTCTATCCAATAGGAGGCTCTACTACCTGTCTTGCCTATGTCCAGGCATCGTCAACCTAATGGGCCTATGTGTGACCCACCATGCATCATAATCAGAGTTGGTCCCTGCATCCTCCACTGTTGTTGCTGGCAATACCCATGGCATAGGTTGTAGTGTTCTAAAATCTATCAGCACTTCTTGTCTATCCAACGACACCCCCCATAAACCTATATCTCTTACAACCTGGGGAAATATAGCCTCATGAATTGGAGTTGCCTGCTACTCCCCAAACTTCCATCGCACCCTCTCTAGCATGTATCTCTCTATAATCAAATATGTCCTGCCCATGATGTAACGTGTCTACCTAAGATAGGGTAGCTCCCTAACATCATCATCCCAGACCTCACAATCCCTTTAGGGTCTCCAAATCACTGTGTCCAGGTTGTCTATAACTCTTTGTCTGTAAGACATGCCTTTAATCTATCTATAGTGGAGGACCCCCACATACATCCAATAATATGGATGGTTTGTCGTCCTCACCCTGTCACACATTGGATGCAACACTGGAATGTGCTCCCAAGCCTGAATGTGTAGTAAAGCCACCCCACATCCAATGTACTGACTCCTACTGTACACACAACTATACAGATCCCTGTATAAGTGGGCCAATACACATGGACCCCACACAAGCTTCTCTCCCTCCATCATCCTCTCCAAAACATCTCCCCAGCCAATCGAGAACTACCTCAATTTCCTCCCTGGTACCAGTACATACCCGATCAAACCCACAATAAATAATGGCAATGGGCATCATCTATAACCTCGATCAGATCCAACTACATCCCCTCAATAGGTAGGTCATCATCTGAAAACACCCACTCAAGTGCCTATGTACCTGTCTAAAGATCATATCTCACCAAGGACCTATGAATGGGTATTCGCAATATCCACCATACATCCTCTAAAGTCACTATCATCTCCCCAGTCAGGAGAAGGAAAGCACTCCTCTTGTTGTGTCATCGCTATGTGCACGTGAATCTCTAGAAAGTGGGCTATGTGCAGCATCCCAATCGCATCTAGAAACTCTTTGTCTATGTCTGTGAAATCTATGTAAAGTCCCATCGTCCTCAGTCACCGCATGCGAGATCAAATCAATAATGGTCACTTCTGTCCATTAACACATTTCATTAAGCTATCCATAATCCAGAACAATCATCAAGTTTTCCCTAAGTCTACTTTGTCACTTTTTGTCTTATGACAAAAGCACACTTCTTCAGGTCCTAGGCACTCTTTCGAGCGCAGGTGCGCCTCTTTTTTCTGAAAAATGTATCGAAAGGGCACCCAGTATCCCTTCTATTCCATCATTTTTCTCTATTCCTACCACCGACCGAGGCATCTTTTTCAGTTTCTTTGACACAATGCCACCTAATGAGACGTTGTATCAAAGAGGGGCAAAATGTAGACACCTAAAATTTGCCAATACATTATTCACCTCATCACACCACATTCACATCAATTTCCATCTAATCACCTAATTTATGTCATTTCACACTAATTCAATGAATTCATCAATATTTGTCATATTACTCTATATTAATTAAATAATCTAAATTATTTAATTAAATTATCTTCCCTCCCCTTTAAATAAATAAAATCAAAATTATTTATTTAATTAATCAAATTCCTCTCCACTTTAAATAAATAAATTTAAATTATTTATTTAAATATTCTATTTCCCTCCAAATGAATAAAATTTAATATTTTATTCATTTATCACATGTGCTCATGAAATTAAATAAATTATTTATTTAATTTCCCAATTACCCTCACCCACCATAATTTCCTCTAGTCAAATCAGTTAATAGATCAATCAATTGAGTTGACTCATCAATCAATTTTGTTAACTAATCAATCAAATCAGTTAACACATCAATCAATTTTGTTAACAGATCAATCAACCCAGTTAACGAATCAATCAATCTAGTCAACTCCTTAATCAAGTCTGTTAGCCTTCATGATTCATGAGAGGTCAAGGACACGTGTCCCTCTCTCATTCGTGCAAATTCTCTCAACTATTCTCAGCCATTGATCTTTTTGATCACTCTCTATCGTTGATCTGGATTTCAACAAGTTTATAAATTGAGCCTCATTCTCCATTTATGAGCATCTCTCATCCAAGTAAACTTATGTTATTATTATTGTCATCCATTTTGGGAGATCATGAACTTACGCTGATGAAAAGAGTAATCCACATACCAAAGAGCAAAGAACAATCAACTTGAGGTTTGGGTGCTACCTCGGTACGCTCCATCAATATGGTTTGTTTGTGTGCTTGGAAGGTAATTTGCATTGTTTATATGTTGCTTTCATCTTTATTGCATGCAAATTTATTTATCACATATACAATATAAAAGATGTAAACAAATGACATTATTTAGCATCCCTTGCTAACCCCCATTCAAGCTGAAATCTTAAACCACCCATGCAATGTAAAGGATGTAAATAGATGGTACTATTCTCTAGTCTATATGCCAATCCTCATAAAAAGAAAAGAGGGTAATTTTATATAATCATGTTCTTTATTCAAGAGGGCATTCTTATATTCTTACTTGCTTTGATTTATGGATATTGGATATAAATCATTTCAAAGAAATTATTAGATATTGACAAATATAAACTAGACATAAATCATTTCACATAAATTGTCTCACATAAATAGTTGGCACTGTATATAAAAAAAATTGGATTTACAAATAGAAATGATCAAACAATGAAATGCATAACCTAAACCCAAATCATTCAATACCTCAAAGATGCAAGATGAATTGTTTGATTGATTTGATATATTGGTTGCTCACAATTCAGTAGCATAATATTTGCATAGGATTGAGATGACAGATGGAAGATTGATAGATGGAAGATGATGATGATAATGGATGATAGATGCAAAGGCTCTAATGTGATTTTAACAGCATAAGGATAGTCCAACTCAATTCCTCCCTTTCTAAATGGTTTGTGAGGGGGTTGATTTATAGGAAAGGCTTGGTTCAAATGGATGGTTGAGATTAAAAAGCTAAATGATTGATGTGGACGGCTAGGATTGATTAGTTATTCCCACTCTTTAAGGGAGTTGTATTCATGTGACAAGTGTACAAAGAAAGATAAGGCTCATATGTGACCATATACACAAAAAGTACTACATGTGTGATTGTGTATATAAATACTAAAATTAGGTCCCATGAGTTGTACATGTGAAGGATTTTAAATGAAAGTTGTACTACCACACATGATTCAAGTGAGAGGTGGACAAGTGTCAAAATGTGGTGAGAGGTGAGGACTTAATTCAAATATTTTATTTGAATTAGTTGGGATATGTGAGGGAAATTAATTAAATAAATAAAATTTATTTAATTAATTGGATAGTGGGATTAGGATATGTGAAATTAATTAAATAAATAAAATTTATTTAATTAATTGGCTAAGTGGGATAAGGATGGGATTAAGAGTGGGTTTAGGACAAAATGTTACAAGATGTCTAGGATAATGTTTTAACAAGATGTCTAGGATAATGTTTTAACAAGGTGTTGCAAGACACACAAATTTGGGACAAATTTGGGTGTCTACATTTTGCCCCTCTTTGAGATGATGTTTGAGATGATGAGATTGGTGTTGAGTAACATCATTTCAAAGAAGTTAAGGTATGGATAGAAGAAAATGGATAGCTTAAGAAATGAGATGATGGTGATGGAAAGGATAGGTTGATGACGAAAAGATAGGATGATGATGCCCCCTCGAGAGGATAGGCGAGTTGGAGAAACACGGGTATGCTCTCAAAAAGAAATGGCTTAGACTATGAAAGAAAGAGGAAATGGATAGAAGAAATGGAGATGCGTTATGCTGCAATGAAAGTGAGCAACCATGATGTTTGATATAGCACTAGACATTATGCACCAAGGTATAAGGACTAGGGTGACAATGTGTCTTGTGCCCCAGCATAATACAACCTTGTCTAGATACAGGATATGAATATTAGCTGGATTGATACTGATATGATGTAAATGCAAGATAAAATGATAACACACACAAGAAAGCAAGCAAGCATGTACAAATGATACAAAAACAAACAAGGTATTGCCCCTGTCAAGTTGTAAACCAATGATTGATTGATTGTTTTGTTAATGATGATAGTTGAGAGTGTTGTCATGGCAAGGAAAAGCTATATCCCTAGATCAACACAAGGTTGTTTACTAAGTTGGTTAGCTAGTTGACTGATTGATTTGGCTTACAACAAGGCTAGGATCAAGACCATGTATTGTGTTTGGATAACTTGGTTTGATTGATTAACTTGATTGGTATGGATTGAGGATGGGCTTGCATTTGGATCATTGCTTTGATTCTTTGGATTGATTTGATTTGATGAATGGATGATTTGATTGAAGGAAATGGATTGATTGAATGATAGATTGATTAGAAGTTGTTTATTAATGAGGTAGAAGATACATGATAGAAGAAATGATGAGAGGAGAAAGAGGAAAATCGCCTATGCCTGAATCTGGGCACTTCTTTCATACTCCAGACTGCCTACATACCCTATATCCACGGGATCAAGGCACTTAACGATGGAAATGAGATGTAGTTCTAATTTTGTTTTATTGATGAGATGATGAAAATGTATTAAATTGACCAAGTTATGGATTGATTGGGATTGATTGGGATTGATTGATGAAATGTTAATGATGGGATGATATGTGTTGGAATGATTTCCTTTTGATTGATTTTTATTGGATTTGTTTCAATTGGATTGGATGTGATTGAGTTGATTTGCTTTGGTGTTGATGCTAATGATTGATAGGATTTGTTTTGATGGTTGGCTTGATGTGCTTTGATTGTGATGTTTGCTATTGTTGGGTTGATCATTTTGATGATTGGATTGTTTTGAATGATGATAGTGATGGTGTGATGATTAGAGTGTCCACTTAATCTAAGCATAAGCAAGTGTTCTTAGTGTGATCAAAGGATATAAAACAAACAAGGTATTGCCCTTGTCAAGTCATAAACCAATGATTGATTGTTTGATTGTTTTGATAGATAGTGTTGTCATTGCGGGGAAAGCTATATCCCTAGATCAACAAAAGGATGTGGGAACACTATATCCCATTGATGATGATTGATTTGGTTCATGACAAGATTAGGAGAAAAACCTATTGATTTGATTGAATAATGTTCCTTGATTGATTAGCTTGCTTGATATGGATTAGTGTGACTTGGATTTTAGATCATTGCTTAGATTGATTTGATTGATATGACTGGAAGAAGTGATTGATTGAAATGGATGAATGAATCTTATTAATAGGAAGAATTGATTATGATGATGATGATTTTGATTGAATGTTGATGGAGTGGATTGTTTTGGATGATGTGATTAGTTTTATTGCTTGGATTTTGTTGGATTTTTAAATTTTTGGATTTTTGACATATTTTGATTTTTTTGAAATTTTTGGGATATTTTGATTTTTTTATGTTTTTCAAATTTTTTTTTGAATGTCAATGGATTTACAATTGGGTAGCCTTTGTGCTTGATACTAATGACAAGGGAGAAAACCAAGTCTAGATGTGAGGATGGATGAATGGGATTGGATGGATAAAAGGTTGGGTGATAGTAAATAGGATGGAAGGCTCATGATAAAGGGATGGATAAAAAGGATAAGCAATAGTGGATGGAGGACTCATGATAAATGGGTGGATAAAGGGGTAGGTCATAAAAGGGAAAGCTCATGATAGATGGATAGATATAAGAATAGGCTATAGTGGATGGATGTATGCCTCATAATGGAGCTAGGATGTGATCTCCAAAGACTATGTCGCATAGGAATAACTTGTCCCATTCTAAGTAGTAGACTTAGGATTTTTCATGACAAAGCTTATGACGAAAGGATGACATGATGGATTGGTTTGAATGGGATGGATGAATGGTCAATGGATAGGACTTGGATTGGAAAGAAGGTGTGTCAAGAAATATCTAAACATGTTTCAACATTTTGCCCCTATGTCTTCATCAAAATCAAAAGGAAGAAGGATGGATAAATGGGTTCAATAGGATAGGCATGTTTATGTAATGGCTAAGGATGGTATGGTAATGACAGGACATGATAGGATGGAAAATGATATAATGGGATAGATAGTTTGGAAATGGATAGGTTGGATGAGACAATGTGCCCCCAACTGTAAGTGACATAAAAGATCAACCTACACATGATGCCTGTTTGCCAGGTTTTCATCATGGTACTTATCCAAGGCGCTTGTTTACCAAGTTTTCACCATTGGATGAAGGGATTTCTCTTTACTAATTTGATTGATTGATTGATTGATTTATTTATTTTTAATTTTTTGGGATGACAATTACACATGCACATGTTTGCTAGGTTTTCACCATGGTAATGGATAGGAGGGACTCAAGTGTCTAGTGCTATGAAAGGTGATAGTGTCCCAATAGAGATGAATGTCATCGCATGGACCATGTCATTATGCTCATCGATGTTGATAATGGATTGTGTGGATGGGAGATGGATTAGGTGGATAGTAGATTATGATGTGGATTATGGAAGGCTTATGCATGGAAGGATAGGGGTTAGTGGATTATGAAAGGTTCATGCAAGGATGGATGGATGGAGATAGTGGATTATGATGTGAATTATGTCAGACTTAGGATGAAAGGCTTATGCAAAAGTATGGACCATAGGAAAGTGACGGGAAAGATATGTAGGATAATGGATGAAAGGTGGGGAGATTGAGGTATGTGGAAGTGTTGCAGAATGGAAGGGAACCATGACCAATGGTTGCACACACCATGATAAACATTGAAGCTTTTGATTGGATGGTGGTGTAGGAAGCAATGGGAATGTTTGCTTAGGAGATGGTTGATGAAGTGATTTAAGAACCCACATAGATTTAGTAATTTTAGTGCTTTTGTTTTGCTTGTGGGATTTTTGAAGGGAATGGAAGTTTTGGATGGAAATAGGCTCTTGGATGGATATATGTAGTTGGAATTCTTGAGATGTGGATGAGGATGCCTCATTCGCTTTGCTATCTATTTGCTTAGGAACCCAAACCATTTTACTTTTGGGCTTTGCATTTGGAGGTAAGGGTTTAGATGGCTACTTAGATGAACTTTGCTTTGAGTTTGATTCTTTATATCCTAAGGTGTGAAGACCTTTAGGATTTTTGGTAGGATTGTTAGCTTTATAAGTAGAGGCATCAAAAGTTTTGCTTTCAAATCCCATGGGGTTTGTGGAGTGGATGGAATGATTGGAAGATTTATGCTTAAACGATGTGTGCTTTTGTTGGTCATGATTAGGGATGTAAGGATACTTATGAATGATAGGTATGTTAGGTGTTGGAAGCAACGGTGGCAAGGTGGATGAAGGGATATTTGGAGTTGGTAAAAGTGGAGGCAAAGTGGATGGTGGAAGGTGTACGGTCACATGCTTTTGACATTTATATGATGGTGGAGGTAGAATGGCAACATATGTTTTGGGTAGATGATGGGAGGTGTGACGGAAAGTGATAGATTTAGGATGCATGAAGAGATTACCAACATCTTGGCCTTGTTTACCTTGGGTTGTGTATCTAAGGGCATATGAACATGGGGGAATCTTGACATGGTTTGGCTCCAAAATACCTTGTTCATAAAGGCCTAGGCCTTTACCTTTGTAGTTCATGTTTTGGAGTATGCGATGGACAATGAGACTAGATGTGTTTTGGGAACTAGACTTGAGTTCTTTATTGGATGGAGAAGATGAAGTGGAGGACACAGGTTGTTGTTGTCCTAAGGAAGAACATTCATGGATGAATGTGGATAAACCCATTGGATATGGTGGTGGACTTGAAATGGGATTGTTAGTAGATGGGGATGAAGGATCAATAGGATCTTGATTAGCATTGTGTTCACTAAGATCTAAGTTATTTGTTTGATCTTTTATGCTTATGTGTTCTTGAGAGGCACATGTCTCATTATGACAAGTGGATGTTTGGTCATTATGGATAGGGGTAGATGGAGGATGGATAAGAGTAGTTGGGATATCTTGCTCATGGATAGTTATGGGATTATGGATAGAATCAAGGTGCTTTTGAATAGGTTCTTTATCATAGATATCATTTTGATCATGAGATGGATAAAGTTTAGCCACAAGGGTCATCATGGTCTTCATGATCTTAGATAGAACCTTGATCATAAATATGAGAAAAAATAGGATTAATTGGGCTATAAAAGGGATAAATTTTCTCATGAATAGGGTCATGGTGATGGCTAATACCTTGAGGGCAAACCATATGTAGGTTATGGATAGGTGGAACTTAGAGGTGATTTGATCTTGATTAAGATTAGGGTTTAATATTTCCACATGTTTAAGATTATTCTCTTGACATACCTCTTGACTTTGGATGAAAGTGGAAAGTTCTTGAGTGGGCTTGATAGGCTCTTTAGGGTTATCAACATGAGGACATGATGGATCTTGACTTAGAATCATAGTTGGAGACTTTTCAATAGACTCAAGGGATTGTGGACCAATGAAGGGGTTGTAGGATTGGACATGGTATTGGAGGACTCATTAGGAGACTCAAGAATGGGTGTTTGATATGGGGGTGTTCTGTTCCTAGCTAGTAGCCAATGGATCACATCCTTTGCAAGTGTATGAGTGGATGGGAAGTATAATGGATGAACAATAATAGCGGATGACGTTGCACGCTTAAGACTAGGATTAGGTTGGGGGCTAATTGGATTGGATGAAGGGATAATATTACCACAATTTATGAGGTTTGTGATCAATCTCTTAAGTTTGACACAATTGGTTGTTGTATGGCCCTTATACCTATGGTATGCACAATAATGGTTTTCATTATACCAAGGGGGTTTAAAGATTGGTCCAAAAGGTTCTATCGGTGGTAGCTCAATCAAATTTGCTTGAACCAATTGTTGTACAGTTATGTCCAAGGGATCTTGTGGTGGAAGATTGGTAGAACATGAGGATGAAGGTGATGAAGGTTGGTGGACCAATGGACTAGGGGTAGAATCACATGGTGATCTTATGATAGGGTTAGTAGGCTCATGTGTTGGCATGTGATTGGATGATGAAGGCCACTCATAGGATGCATTGGCTAGATTGGTATCTCCCTTGTCAAAGGTAATTAAATCTTGCATAGGATAACATGGGATTTGATTTATGTATAAGGGGCCACTTGGATTTGGATATGATTCTTGTTGGAAAGGTGGACTTAGGTCTATCAATAGTGCTTGGTGGTCTTGTTGAAAAGGTGTACTTGGACTTGCTTGATTTATGTACAAAGCACTATTTGGACTTGCATGTCGTTCTTGTGAGGACACTTGGTTGCCTTGTGGATGGTTTTGGTGGTGTGTTGGAATGTTAGAATGGGGAATTGGATAATGTTGAGGTGGAGGTTGATAGGTTGATGCAGTATTGACTTGGTGGATAGGTGGATTAGGTTGATATGGAGTGGCTAAGGATTGATGTACTTGTCGAGCTTGACTAGTGGCTAAAAGGTGTTGGACTTGGGCTACGAAGTGTTGCAGTTGAGGTGATTGGCTTGCGTGGGGTTGAGCTCTTTGGATGAAGAATTGTAATGTTTCAATGGCATCTTGGTTTAGGGGTTATGATCCTTGATAAAGATTTTGGAGGAATCTTTGGAATTTGATTTCTGGGCTCTCTGGTGTAAACATGTTGTCACCCAAGTGTTTATCTTAAGTCCTTTTAGCAAGTACTCGTTTAGAGATTTTGATGATGTAGCAGAAGTGATTTGGCTAGGATAGGATGGTTTGAATGACTTGGCTATGAAGGGTTGGATGATGACTAGGCTATGTTTGGGATGAAAGTGATTGGGTTTGAATGTTTTTGGAAGAATGTGTAGGATGACTTGTCTTTATGTGTTTTGGTGTTTAGAGCTTGATGTGGCAATATTTAAACAAATGATTATCATATTCACACAAGACACATAAACAAGTTGTTAGTTTGGAAGAATGTGATGATGGTTAAGCAAGCACGTGAAGATAATTCAACAAGTCCTAGTCAAGGCAAGGCCACTATCACAAGGAGGTTCTAGTGAAAATCTAGGGGACCGACACCCCACAAGCATCCTGCAAGCCACTTAAGACTTTAACTAACCCTACTAGGAGTTTTAATATACATAAAGGTACACCTCCTTTCGAGTTAGCACTGTATGGTGAGCGCTAATACCGGTTAGACTTGGCTTTCACCTTATCCTCTAATTTTTATAGCTGACTAGATGAAAGTACCACTTGAGGTCATTCCTTGGGGTGAGTGTACCTTTTTTTCCACCAAGGCAGGCCTCTCTAAGGCTAAACAAAAGAAACACAAGTAAATATTTTTGATCTCCAAGTTTGTGTTAAGACGTGAGGAGAGAGTATACACATTTACTTGGTCACACTCGCATGGGGTTCATTAACCTTAGAAATTCAATGTGTGGAAGACAATGCAAGCACTTGTTTGTTTTAAAGCACAAATCTAAATGTGATGAATGACAATGGTTCATTTTAGCCCAATTTTTGATGTGATAGCAAACAAGTTGTTCGTTTTATGCCCAAAATTCAAATGTGTTTGTAAACAAGATTAGAAGATAAGAGATGAAATGATTGCACCTGGTTAATTCACTATCCAAATTGCTATAGATGTTGATGTCAATGTTGCTCCAGCTCCTTAGATGCCCCTACAAGTCACCAATTCCAAAAACAAACAAGTAAACTTGCATAGAAGAAGGCTATGTGAAAAAGATGAAATCTAAAAAAATTCTGATTAATATGACCTGATACAGGAAAATGGATTACATAAACAGAAAGTTCAAAAGATTCGAAGGAATTTGAAAAGAAATTTTGTTGAAATCTGATTGATTTTGCTCAAGATATGCTCAATTGAAATTTTTAAAAAAAGTTTGACTTTGACTAATAAAAAATATGGTAAAATGATACAGTGACCTAATAAAACCTACTCCACTATGTAGTTCATCCTCTCAGCTTTCCAACGAGTCCTTGTTTAAGTGATTTGGCCTCTATATGTGAAAGTTATGATAGAAACACTAAAATGCACAATGACAGCAACCAAAAGTGAGTTATAGTTACCAGATGTGACCAACTATTGATTATAAGTGATCTAAATTTATTTGCAAGTGATACGTTATAGCTCAGATGCGACCCAGATAAGACCAGATGCGAGCGGCTGCAGCTTAAAAATGACACATAAAAGCCAAAGCGAATTATTAGACTCAAAAGCGACTGCAAATTGCGAAAAGTAGGTATAAATGGAAAAGCCCAAATTTGCAGGAAGCAACTCAGAGATCTAAAAGCGATTATGTTTAGCTTAAAAGCAACGTGGAAAATGGCAGAGGTGATCATTGCTTGCTTAGAAGTGATGCAGAAATGGATGGAAGTGGCAGGTAATAGCTCATATACGACTAAGAAAAGGCCAAAAGCGACGAATAATAGCCCAAAAATGATCTGAAAAGTTTCAAGTGACAGAATGCAAATGTTAACCATAAGCGACCAAGTTTACCATAGGTGATCAGTTTTTTTTCAAAAGCAAGCTAAATTTTACCAAAAGTGAAATACTGTTATTCAAAAGTGATGCAAATTTTACCATAAGCGATCAGTTTTTGATCAAAAGCGAACTGATTTACTAGAGGCGACTGATTTTTGATCAAAAGTGAGCTGAATTACCAGAGGTGAATTCCTACAGACTGATTGTTGTTTTCTTCACCAAATGCTCTATTTTTCATAAAATCTAGGCAAATTTGTACTCAAAATTTATGGAAATAGCCCCTTGGACACAATGGTGAGGTTAGATTTGAGATAAGAGATCATATACATACATTTTTATCCAAATCTTAACAAACTAGGGTTAGAAAAATACAAATTTTTGCTACAAAAGCTTGCAAAAATGAAAGATTGATGCTACAAGAGATCTAAACTTCACAAAAACAACTCAAACAAGGAGATTAATCAAGGACGTGAGTCCCACCAGGCGTGCCAAAATGTATATCAAAAAATTTAGATTTGCAAATGGAAATGATCAAACAATGAAATGCATAACCCAAACCCAAATCATTCAATACCTCAAAAATGCAAGATGAATTGTTTGATTGATTTGATATGTTGGTTGCTCACAATTCGGCAGCATAACATTTGCATAGGATTGAGATGATAGATGGAAGATTGATAGATGGAAGATGATGATGATAATGGATGATAGATGCAAAGGCTCTAATGTGATTTCAACAGCATAAGGATAGTCCAACTCAATGCCTCCCTTTCTAAATGGCTTGTGAAGGGGTTGATTTATAGGAAAGGCTTGGTTCAAATGGATGGTTGAGATTAAAAAGCTAAATGATTGATGTGGATGGCTAGGATTGATTAGTTATTCCCACTCTTCAAGGGAGTTGTAGTCATGTGACAAGTGTACAAAGGAAGATAAGGCTCATATGTGACCGTGTACACAAAAAGTACTACATGTGTGATTGTGTATATAAATACTAAAATTAGGTCCCATGAGTTGTACATGTGAAGGATTTTAAATGAAAATTGTACTACCACACATGATTCAAGTGAGAGGTGGACAAGTGTCAAAATGTGGTGAGAGGTGAGAAATATTTGAATTAGTTGGGCTATGTGAGGAAAATTAATTAAATAAATAAAATTTATTTAATTAATTGGATAGTGGGATTAGGATATGATTGGGATATGATGTAGAAATTAATTAAATAAATAAAATTTATTTAATTAATTGGCTAAGTGGGATAAGGATGGGATTAAGAGTGGGTTTAGGACAAAATGTTACAAGATGTCTAGGATAATGTTTTAACAAGGTGTTGCAAGACATACACAAATTTGGGACAAATTTGGGGACAAATTTGGGTGTCTACAGGCACAATAATATTTGTTGTAGTGTTTTATGTTAATTATTGGATATTGACAAATTTAAACTAGATATAAATCATTTCACATAAATTGTCTGGCATAAATTGTTGGCACAATAATATTTGTTGTAGTGCTTTATGTTAATTAGTGGATATTAATGAATTAAAACTAGACATAAATCATTTCACATAAATTGTCTCACATAAATAGTTGGCACAATAATATTTGTTATAGTGCTTTATGTTAATTATTAGATATTGATGAATTTAAACTACAGACATATATAGTTTCACATAAATTGTCTCACATAAATAGTTGGCACAATAATATATGTTGTAGTGTTTCATGTTAATTATTGGATATTGACAAATTTAAACTACAAACATAAATAGTTGGCATGATAATATTTGTTGTAGTGGTTTATGTTAATTATTGGATATTCATGAATTTAAACTACTAATATAAATAGTTTCACATAAACAGTTGGCACAACAATATTTGTGGTATTGGATATTGATGAATTCAGACTGCAAACATAAATCACCTCATGTGATCAGTTGGCCCAACATGGATATTGACAAATTGAGACTACAGACATAAATCCACCTGCACCATGCTCGCTGTTCAAAAAATTAGGCCTGAGATTCTACCCCACAACCTTATCTGATCAGTCCATTAACTCAGCCAACCTACATGTGCACACATACTAAAATCCATTTCACAACACACTGACTCTCTAAGCTCTTCCCACATAAACATACAAAATTTAGACTACAGACATAAATCACCTCATGTGAACAGTTGGCACAACATAGATATTGACAAATTTAGGCTACAGACATAAATCACCTTCTTGTGTGAACAGTTGGCACAATAACCTGTACTATGCCGGTTGTTCAAAATATTAGGCCTGAGATTCAACCCCACAACCTTATCTGATCAGTCCATTACTTAGCCAACGTGCATGTCTACACATACTAAAATTCATTTCACAACACACCGACTCTTTAAGCTCTTCCCTCGTAAACATACAAAATTTAGACTACAAACATAAATCATCTTCTTGTGTGAACAGTTGGCACAATAACCTATACCATGCTGGCCGTTAAAAAATTAGGCCCGAGATTGAACCCCACAACCTTATCTGACCAGTCCATTAACTTAGTCAACCTGCATGTGCACACATACTAAAATCCATTTCACAACACACCAACTCTTTAAGCTCTTCTCACATAAACATACAAAATTTGGCCATTAACTTAGTCAACCTACATGTGCACACATACTAAAATCCATTTCACAACATATCAACTCTTTAACCTCTTCTCACATAAACATACAAAATTTGGCCATTAACCTAGTCAACCTGCATGTGCACACATACTAAAATCCATTTCACAACATACCTGTTCTTTAAACTCTTCCCACACAAACATACAAAATTTGGCCATTACCTTATAGAGATCACATTCAAATTACGTCATTGTTTCACGGATATCACTGGCAAAATTCTGTCGTTCCTTCCAATCGAAATGGTGCTTCCTATTTGCAGGAAGCCGGAAATGAATTAAGCAATTTTTATTTTGTCTTAAACCATATTAAGTCACCTTAACCGCGCTGGAAGAGACTTGACGAACGGCCTTTTTCATGATATATAAATCGATACTCCACCTGAAAACAAGATAGTTCTGCATCGTCACTCGTGAGCGTCCATTGCTACCAAAAGGGCCTCTCTATTTTTACTGTTCATTTAGAGCTGGACAAGTCCAAGCATGAAGAACGGGACGTGGCCGTAGGGACCCTGAGGGTAGGACAGGGTAAATAGCCGGTACATTGTAAAATGTCTCGTGGTGGAAATCGTGTCAACTGGTTAGTTTTTTGAATTTCAATAGACAAACAGGGGGGTTGTCGAAATTTTAACAGTTTGCAAGTTTTTTCCTCAACGTTTCGGATCACACTCCATGATCCATCATCAGGCGATTAAAGAGCAAGAGAAATTGAATGATGATGGATCACATTTCTCTTGCTCTCTGATCTCATCATTCAATTTCTCTTGCTCTTTAATCTCTTGATGATGGATCATGGAGTGTGATCTGAAACGTTGAGGAAAAAACTTGCACACAGTTAAATCCTGAAGCATTTATTTACAATACAATGGACTGTAGAAATCTGATGTCTACTAGTTTGAAATTTGAGAAAAATAATTGACACACAACATGCCAGCTGTTTACCGTGGGAGATAGGACAGACGGTAGGCGCAGGGTCTGCCGGACCATGGGATTGACGGGTCTCGGCATGTTGGTAAACCCTTGGACTAAACCGCCTGTGGGGGTATAGTTGCCCCTTGGGTGGGAGGAGTTGGGTGGGCCCCTACTATTCTATGGCCCATCGAGGGTGGGAGGAGGAGATCCCAGGGGAGATAGATGTCGTTGCTTTACTATTCTAAGGGATGGGTGGGTCATTGAGGTCTCCTTTGAGAACTTGGAAGTTCTAGGATTGTTTTCGCTCACCGTAAACAGTCGACATGTTGTTAGACAACGAAACTTGAAGCTTGGTGATACTTGAAAATGAATGGTGAAGGATAAAGGCAAAGAGAATCCATCAGCACATCATATCGCAGGCGATGTTCCCCGACACGCACGGACCTCATTCTTGTCGTCATTATCAATGCCAACATTTTCTGACGGACAGGATTTCCACTTAGCCCACGGTTGTGAACTATCTCTACCTTTCCCAATCCCGCTGCTTATTCTTGCAGACTCGTGGACACCAATTTTTAAGCCGAATTCACTTTATTTTAATCAGATTAACTTTGATAGAACTCTGGAATTCACGAGTTCTTTACAGAGCGATTCGTAGTCGATCAGGAATCGTTCAGAAGGATGTAAAGAAGGATCATAAAATAAAATAATGTAGGTCTACTGTGCTACCTACTATCTATAAATTTATTAACGAAATAACTTGTTAAAAGCCTACTGTGTCATGCATGTCGGTGCATTCTATTGTATTTGTCACGGTTCACCTTTCACATTTGCAATTTGCACAGATACTGAGAGCAGACAAGATGGACCCACCGCCACTCCAGAAGTAACCTCCGCAGGCACTGTCCATGCAAACAAGATATTTCTTTCTTATCCATGCACGGATGCTTTTCCAATATTCAAATTACATACCGTCCTAGATTTTTTCATTTTAATACAAACCCACATTGCTTAGTAGATTGTAAACCAGGGCCCATTGAAAGTGATAAAATCTGAGACCTTGAGATTAGAATCCAAACAAAGTTCATATTTGATGGGTTGTTTTTAAATATCATTCACTTCAATAGTCAATATGATTTAGTTGTATATGTTTACTGTGAAATTAAATGATTTTTTTGGCAAAATTTTGGGTGCACCTTCAAAAAATTATAAAGAACTGTAATTTTACAGACTTGTTTCTTCTTTACCGAACTGCTCAGTATTTGAAGGGCAACTTTGGATTAAGGACCGTCATGAAAAATTTTACGTAATAGACAAGGTAAACTCTCAAATTTAACTTTTAGTTTCAGGTACTAAATTTGATGGTCAAATATTTGCTTGACTAATAAAAAGGCCCTTTGTACTCTGAACAATTATATTAGTAAGGTACATGAGGTTCTGAGATTTAGGAAAATTATCCCATGACATGATTTTAGATTGGGAGAAAAAGTTCATTGTTAATTTTTTGGATGTTATTATTTTAAGTCAGCATTCAACATTTTAAATAAGAGTCTTTGATAACTTAGGTCAAGAGTTTGACTCTAGTATTTAGTACCATCATTGTTTCATCCAACAACATTATAGTATATTTATGTTTCTGATTTTAGTTTACAACTGTTACAAACCTGCCTCTTCTCATTAAAGTCCAGCTGAAGTGAGAGAGACCCTTAAGGACATAAGATTTGAACTGTCAAACTCTAACTGGAAAGTGTGGTGGCTGCCAATCAATCTGCTAACCTGAATTAAAGGTATAATCTAACATTTACCACATAACGTTGTTAAAGAGATAAAAGATAAAAATGCAAGGGATTTATTAAGCATGCCAAAGCACTCAGGTATAACATTCTAAAAGATAATGATAGACCATATGTATTTTTAGAAACTAAACACAATGACTATTTACAAATTTAATTTATTTCTTCTTCAAAAATAAGTATCTCATGAGCCATTTAAATACTACGGGGAAAACTATCTCATCACATTTGACTATTATAAAGACTTTTTAGAAACTTGAGGTGTTTCCATATTTTTTAATGAATTTAGACAATTAAGAGGTCTCAGGGGAGAGGACTTAATTGCTGAGCATGTTCCAATAGCTGTGATAACATTTTTGGATTTAAGGCCCAATATTTTTAAAAGTTTAACAGTAGTAGTTGTGACTTTAATGTTGTTAGTGTTGACTATAAGTACTTATAATTGAATGAAATGTGCTCTTTAAATCTAAAAAGCAACCAATCATGTGATGTCACATCAGCACACCAACAAAACATGACTTAATGTACAACTATTGGTCCACTCTTTTTTTGGGGTCCTTTTGGACACCTCAACAAAATCATGTTGATGTGGTATCATATTTGATGATGTGGACATGAAACCTTACTTATAAGCAAGGGCCTTGTCAAGTAAGCTGCTTTAAAGATTTTGGAGTGATTCAAAATTGCCATGTATGATTTTGAGAGGCATGAAGTTAGGGTGCTCAACTACTGGGTCCTATCCCCTAGTTTAATGTATGCAAATTTTACCTTCATTTTGGTTTACGCATGTTGTCGACATGTAAAAATTGTTATTATTGTTAATTGAGTGCTCAAAATAGCAGTAAAATTGATCTGTTTTTGCATATTGCATATGACATTTCATTATAAATAGAGGTAGTTAATTTTTTAACACTCAATTGTTCAAAATATTTGAAGACTTAAGAAATTGGTAATTGCTAACTCATTTGGTATTGAGATAGCTTTTTCTCTAGTCTCACCACTAATATCATGAACTTACTCTTTGATTTGAATCTCTAATTGCATTCTATTAGTGTATGCTTCAACCAACTTTGTTGCATGGGCATCAATATTACTTGATGCAATAACTCACATTTATTTAAAAATAAATGATATTTTAACTATTTTTAGACACACCTTACCTATAATATAAATGATATTTTATTGGAAAAAAGCCACTCCCTTAATATCTTTCCTTTTTCTTTGGTCTCCCATAATTACTTGTCATGGAATTCTATTATCAGAGGTACCATAGGCCAGGAGTATGACTTTTCAAATGAGAGGTTTGTACAATTTTGACCTCCTTTGCTGTGTTTCTAGATACTAGCTCTGTTGACCAGATTTACAATCCAATTTTATTTTAATGGAGGCGATGTGGAGTCCAGTGGTAAGATCCAACTCAGAATGTCAGATAACTATCTTCACAATTAAATTGGTATTAAGTTTCTTTATTTTAGTGAAAATAATGGAAGTGGCATGTTGACATATCTTTTTACTGGTTTAAAAGCCTGATTTGGTTCCGAGATCAGCCTTATAAAAAAACAAGTAAATAGTTTGTGTTTGCATAGGGTGGAAAAAAAAGGTAATGAGGCCCCTGGGCCCTCAGTCCGATTTCAGCTGTTTTTAAATACTCTGGAAGCCGTGCCACCCGTGCGTGTGTGAGTGTGCAGGCTCTTGTTCAATCAACAAGGTAAGAAACATCTGAGTCTTACAGAGCCTGCAGAAGGAGAGAATGGCGGCTCCTTTGACTGCCATTGATATGTGTAATGCACTGTATCCAAGTAACCATACCACAGTGTCTCGCTGCAGTGTGAAAACGACAAGAGGCCACTGCAAGAAAATAGCCCTGTGGGTAAACGTGAGACTGAGAGGACTAGTTTTATCAATGGAATCTTACCGTATTCTTCAATAGTGATATGAAAGAGCTGGGCAGGTTTGCAGTTAAATGGTAAAAATGTATTTTGGGAAATACCAAGTCTTATGTGTATTAACCACTGAATAAATGAATGAAGGTTTTTAATAATGTTTACAAGGTCAAACAGTTTATGGGACCATCCCATAATTAACCAGGTTGTTAAGTAAAAGAACCCCAAACAAACAGGCCCCCACACAGCGCCTAATTGATCTCCAGGTTTGGAATCAAGTGGTAAAAATGTATTTTGCGAAATACCCATGTCTTATGTATCCTTTTAGAAGCTGTTTCAATCCGCAGTGATTAACCACACTTTAGCAGTAATGAACCCACTTTATCATTGAATGAATAAATGAATGAAGGTTTTTAATAACCTCTACTAGGTCAAACAGTTTATGGGACCACCCGATAACCAACCACGCTACTAAGCACAAGAACCCCAAACAAGCATGCTGATTGACACAGTGCCTAATTGATCTCCAGATTTGCAGTTAAATGGTAAAAATGTATTTTGTGAAATACCCACGTCCTATGTATCCTTTTAGAAGCTGTTTCAGTCCACAGTGATTAACCACACTTTAACAGTAATTAACCCACTTTATCATTGAATGAATAAATGAATGAAGGTTTTTAATAACCTCTATGAGGTCAAACTGTTTATGGGACCACTCGATAACCAACCACGCTGCTAAGCACAAGAACCCCAAACAAATAGGCTGCCCACACAGAGCCTAATTGATCTCCAGGTTTGCAATCAAATGGTAAAAATGTATTTTAAGAAATACCCACGTCTTATGTATCCTTTTAGAAGTTGTTTCAGTTTGCAGTGATTAACCACACTTTAGCAGTAATTAACCCATTTTATTATTGAATGAATAAATGAATGAAGGTTTTTAATAAGGTCTACGAGGTCAAACAGTTTATGGGACCACCCGATAACCAACCACGTTACTAAGCACAAGAACCTCAAACAAACAGACTGATTGACACAGTGCGTAATTGATCTCCAGATTTGCAGTTAAATGGTAAAAATGTATTTTGCCAAATACCCACATCCTATATATCCTTTTAGAAGCTGTTCCAGTCCACAGTGATTAACCACACTTTAGCAGTAATTAACCCACTTTATCATTGAATGAATAAATGAATGAAGGTTTTTAATAACATCTATGAGGTCAAACAGTTTATGGGACCACTTGATAACGAACCACGTTGTTAAGCACAAGAACCCCAAACAAACAGGCCGTCCACACAGTACCTAATTGATCTCCAGGTTTGCAATCAAATGGTAAAAATATATTTTACATACCCACATCTTATGTATCCTTTTAGAAGTTGTTTCAGTCCGCAGTGATTAACCACACTTTAGCAGTAATTAACCCACTTTATTATTGAATGAATAAATGAATGAAGGTTTTTAATAAGGTCTACGAGGCCAAACAGTTTATGGGCCCACCCGATAACCAACCACGCTACTAAGCACAAGAATCCCAAACAAACAGGCTGATTGACACAGTGCCTAATTGATCTCCAGATTTGCAGTTAAATGGTAAAAATGTATTTTGCCAAATACCCACGTCCTATGTATCCTTTTAGAAGCTGCTCCAGTCTGCAGTGATTAACCATACTTTAGCAGTAATTAACCCACTTTATCATTGAATGAATAAATGAATGAAGGTTTTTAATAACCTCTACAAGGTCAAACAGTTTATGGGACCATTTGATAACCAACCACGTTGCTAAGCACAAGAACCCCAAACAAACAGGCCATCCACACGGCGCCTAATTGATCTCCAGGGTTGCAATCAAATGGTAAAAATGTATTTTACATACCCACATCTTATGTATCCTTTTAGAAGTTGTTTCAGTCCGTAGTGATTAACCACACTTTAGCAGTAATTAACCCACTTTATCAAATAAATGAATGAAGGTTTTTAATAACCTCTACGAGGTCAAACAGTTTATGGGACCACCCGATAACCAACCAGGCTGCTAAGCACAAGAACCCCAAATAAACAGGCCGCCACAGAACATCTAATTGATCTCCCATTCCTTTTGGATCCTGAATCTTCTGCTCATCTTGATTAGAAAGTGATTAAAATTCTTGTTGGCTAAGCACAGCCTACTCCCAGTCAATCTGTCTTTACAGGCAATTTGAGAAGAAAACAAATTTAATTGAATTATATAACGTGTGGTTTCTGTGCTCCTGCGCAGTTGGAATGTCAGATCATTTCCCTGGTTCTGAATAGTTATGTTCTCAGTCGCATGAGCGTTGTGGGGAAATGGCTTCCCAGAGAAAAAGTATGGGAAATGCAGTGCGTCAGAAAATGGATTCCCTTGCCTGCTGAGTGGGAACACATCTAGTATCTTGTTCCCTTGCAGATAAGTAGTTAAGACTGAATAGATATACCGTATGGGAATGGGCGTCCTGTAAACAAGAGAGCAAAACCCAGACATGGCACAGTAGTTTGTATTATATCACTTGTCACTTCCTTGCACAGATGTCTAGTGAGGCAAACTGCCACCCAGCAGGAGCACCATAAACCTCCAGGCTACAATGCTTGGTGGAAGGATAAGGTATTTGATTCCCTCAGTTTTTATACCCGACATGAAAAGGCCTTTTCCACTTCATTGATTTACTTTCATGGGCATTTATGGCCATCAAGCAATATTTCTCTCCCGGTTGAGACTAGAAAATGCATCTTAGGCTGATTGCATGGAGAGGGGAGGGAAGGGTACTAAAAATTTATCACTGGGTGTTGTTGAATATTTTTATGGGTTTTTGATAATTAAATAGTGTTATGGATTTTATAGTGGATAATATTTTTTTTAAAGAAAGAAAGTTTATTAATGCATCAGTTGATGTTAAAAAGTTGAATATATTTTGGAATGACTTGTGTTGTAAAAAACTTTTAAGTTCGTTGGGGAATTTTCTAGTTCTATTGTAAAGGTAGTCATTAGAAATTTGAGAACTAAAACTTGTAAGGGCTCCTATTTTCCAATATATGATTCCAATTTATACTATAGAATTTTTTGTATCTCCTTTCATAGGACCTCCCCCTCAATAAGAATAAGTCTTGAAACCCCTTGTATGTGATAACTTACACTAATGTAATGATGAAAAGTGCACCCCTGACACTTTTACCATTCATTTTGTGTTCACTTTGACCGAATTGTTCTTAATGCAATGATTAGTGTATAAGTGGCATGTTTATGCTTGAGAGTTGATAATTAACTTGAACCTAACCTGATCATATCCTTACATGTCCCCAAGGATTGGTCTTGATCCTCAATTTATCTATTCATTTTCCTAGGTAAAACTTGTAGACATGAAAATGAACTTGGTTCAAAACCACGATGTGGAAATTATCCCAAAAGGTTTAAATTCAAAGTTATTTATGGGCCCAAGCCAACCTCTTCCTAGCTAGTCATTAGCTGCTAACTTGAGTGTGAAATATTCAAATTTGTGGGTTAGGGTTTTGTATAAAACAACAAAACCCTAATTCACTTTCATCCATTTGAGAGCTCCTAATTGACTTGCATTATCACATAGAGAGTATCATAGTGTGTCATTGAATAGTCATCTTACATCAACATCTACACATAGTGATATATTATAGCATCTTAAATGGTTGCTTGCTGTCTCTGATCTATGTTCTAAAACTATTAAATTTGATCCAAGGTGTTTGACTTAAGGAGAAGATCTTTACTAAGCAAATCCAAAAGATTTTAATCACCACCTATTTTTGTAGACACGTGTTCTTGAAAGCAAGGAAAATAGCTTTCTAACACCTAGAAGTGCATAGATCATTTTCATAAACACAAAATGAATCCATGGATAGGGTTCATTTTTGCAAGCATCGAGATTAGTTCCACGAGTGAGGACTCAAACAAGTATTTAGAATAGTTTAGTTAGCCATTTGCTAAGGCTTACTAGCATCAAATTTGATCATAGAGCATTATTTGGATCAAGAGCAACAACCTTCATCCAAAACTCTCCAAATCACATGCAAACCTAAGTCCTAATCCCTCTATCACTTTGAAAGTGGGCTTGTATTGTAGTTACTACCCTAACTCATAGTTCTGGGGTTTTTACTAATTATTTGATTGCCTTTATTTGTCCTAGAACTTAATAAAAAAATATTTACAATTTGGCGTACCTAACTGATGTAGGAGCATCCCTAGATATCGAGGAAATCTTGCATCATCCAAAAATAGTTTCTTTTGGTTGTTAGAAAGATGTAGAGGAAGTGACTGTAGTTTGAAATCTAGCTTCACAGTTTTGAGAATGTGTTGTAAAGAGAGAAATGAATGTCTTATCCACATTTAAGGAGAATTGGATTGACAAAAGAGTGTTATTTGATTTTTGGATACCTATTGGACTGACAATTTTTTATAGTTGTAACTTTCCCACTTGCGCTAGATTATTTAGAGTTTGTACGAACAAATGACTATATGAGAAGGTTTATTAGACCCCTAAGGATTTATGTTGTGCACCACATGGAAATTCTCCACCATTGTATGGGTTTAGAGGTTTGTTAACACTAGCTGACTACATGTTTCATGTGGCCTAGAGCATTGCACGACCTTGTACCCGATGTGGATCATCTTTGAGGCTTGATATTTCTATATAAACAAGGTTTGTGATAGATTAAAGGATCATCAAAGGGAAAAAGGAGAGAATATGGTGAATTGAAATGTTGAGAGAGGAATAAGGTAAGGGGGAGTGAGCAAATTCATAGAATAGGAGAGTAAGGATGAGGATGAGAGTCTAAGATGGAGTTCGAGATTAAGAATGAAGATATTGGTAATGTGGCATGTAGGAATGGAGTAGGTTAATTTAGAGTAGTTTTATTCTATGTCAGTAATCAAATAGTTGTGGTCTGACATGTAGGAAGCCCATGGTAGCAAGTTCTGAGTAGTTTATTTTCAAGTTAGTAATCAAACGGCTACAACTTGGCATGTAAGGAGCCCATTGAGGCAAGTTGTAATCATTCAAGTCTGAGAAATCAATATAGTCATGTTGTTGTTTTGGTGAAATTATATTGCATCATTGTATTGAGTGTTTTTGGCTACATGGATGGACAATCCTTCATCAGACCATCTGTCCATGAGTGCATTAAGTTGTATCAAAGAAAAGGTTTAAGATCTTGAGTATTGGAGAGAGTGAAGAAGGAAATTTGTTGATCAAACTGAGGTAGCTTGTGTGGGTATTGTGGACAGATCACTAAAGTGAGGTAGTCAAAAGGGTTTGTGAGTAGATCATCAAGACCTAAGGTAGCCCATACGAAGCTTGTAATTATAGTGTCGATTATTAGGCAACATATTAAGTGATTGTGGATAGATCGTCAATCTAAGGTAGTTTGCATTAGATCCAAGTTGTCACCAAAGAGGGGTCGAGGTATTGTCAATGTTGCTAGAAGAATGGAAGAGATGTATGAGATGCTAAAAGCTATGCAAAACTAAATGGATGCATTTGAACAAGCCTGTAGAAGGAACCCTAACCCTAGGGATGAGGAGAGTGATGAAGAGAAAGAAGTAAATTCTATTGAGAATGAAAGAAAAGGAGGCAAGGAAGAAAGGATATTTGTTGGGAATTAAGGTGTCTCAACCTTTGCAAATTCCTAGCATCAAGTATTTAATTATTTATTTATTATTTTCCTATGTAATTAATTTTGTACGCACATCTATTTCGTTATCTTCTAAGAGTTGGCATGGTGTGTTCTCATCCTAATAGGACGTGACTTGGATTGCATTTATCCTCACATGAGGAAGTGGGCATCCCATTTGAGGTGGCATTAATTTTTCATGTGTCAGCATCTTGAGCAATGTGTAAGAGGTTATGACATATGACAAAATATATGACATGTAAGAGCCAAGAATAGAATATTCTTATGACATGTATGACATGCATCATAAAGAATCTTTGCATGTTGAATAAGGCATCTTTAGGCACCCAAGTTGGACTATGACAAGATGTAAGAAGAATATTCTATTATTAGTCAGTTATGATAGATTCTCTTATAGTTGTAAGTGTTGTCAATTATGATAGATTCTATGATAGCTATAAGATGTGTAAGAGAATTTGTCATGTAGTCTATTCTTGGATGGAGTGCCCAAACTTAGAAAAGTCAAACTTGCATGTTATGATAGTTGTAAGACGTGAAGAGAATATTGTACAATTGTCATTATAGGTACAGGGTGTTGGAAAATGGGCCATGTGGCCAAGTTAGCACCCACCTCTAGAAGCTTCCTAGTTTGGCCTTAAAACTCTATAAATAAGGTGCTTGTTGGAGTAATTTGTATTGTTCATTTGTAGGTACTATTATGCTGTCAGAATTGCTCTAGAAACTATATGTTGGTGAATTGTTGTAAGATCTTAGCTCTGGAAGTGTATTGTAACCTTCATTATTTAAAGATTAATACATTGTGATGTGCTTTGGAGTGTGGGGTTTTTCACTGAAAGGGTTTTCCCCACATATATCTTGTGTTGTGTGGTTCGTACTTGTTTATGATGTTATTTGATCTTCCCTACATTGTATATCTTCATCATTGTAACTGTTGAAGGATAAAAATTTGTACAACTCTCCTCATTAGATTGGTGTAGGAAGTGTGTTCTATGTACCTTTCTTCATTTCAATGTTGAGAGCCATATCAAGTATTGGTAAGGGGACTAGAGTAGAAATTCCTAATTATTCTAATAATTTGAATCTTAAGTTGATAGAGGGTAAGTGCAAAAAGATGGGGGGCCAAAAAGTGGCCACATTGTTTTGAAAAAAAATAATACATAACGTGCTCACGTTATGGTTTGGTAATTAGGAGCCTAAGGCTCATCAAAACCAAACCATAACGCGCTTGCGTTATAATGTGAGCGCGTTATTACTTCCTATAAATTAAAAAAAAAAAGAGCAAAGCACTTCATTTCATTTCTTTTTCCTCCTATATACCCGCGGCCTGCAAACCCTAGGAAGCGCGCTCGCATTTTGGAGATATCAATTCAACACAAAAATCTTTGCAATTCGTTGCCAAAATGCCTCCACGATGTCAAGCATGCCAAAGGAGTGAGTTTTATTTGTTTATTTGTTTGAATTTGTTTCTAAATAGGTAGGTTTGAGTTGATTTTTGATGTAAATTTTGTTAATTGTCAGGAAATGTTAATGCACCTCCTCCTCCTCCTCCTCCACAAAATCCTGTAGAACAACATCCTCCATCCATTCCTCGACATGCCCCTAGAACACAAGAAAATATAATGGGGCAAATTGAAAACAACAAAAAAGAAATTGAAGATATAATTGCAAGGTTGAAAGATCCTTCCACTTCAACCTTGCATAGGTCCACGCTTGCTGAATCTCTTGAATCTATGTTATCAAATGTAGATTCAATTAGCAAGCAAATAACTAGTTGGACGGATAAGAGGAGAGAGTTTAGAGATTATTATGTAGACAAGTTGTCATACTAAGATGTGAAAAAATTACAAATCACAAAATTAGACTTGTGTTCGATTTTCACAAACCCACAAACAAATAAACCTCCACCCATTACATGCAAGAGGTTCCCTATCCATTGGTGCAACAACCAAGCGATAAGGGACAATTTTGGGTAGAGGTGGTGGATGGTTTTTAACCATCCTCTATGCAATAATAATGAGGTCCCGCAATACTTTTTGAGGAAACTCTACTATAAGTTTGTCCTCAATAAAGTGCCAAACTATTTTGATATGTGGGACTTCTAGGGTAGAGGTGGGGGGTCAGCACATAATAGACCAGGGGCACGTCTTGACACACAGCGGGTAGTGAGACGAGTAATTAGCAAACCAGCCCACGAGCATATTTCTATCCCTTCCATTGTGAAGGAGAGTGTTGAGGTCGATACACTTCAGTCCATTAGTGCCTTGACCCAGAGCATCATAGAGCATGCCGGTCCTGCAGCATAGAGTGGGTTAGGAGATAGTGCGAGGAGCAGGGTCCCACCCCATACTTGTCAGACTTGCAGGTCAGCCTATGGTTATGACCCCATGGATAGTCAAGATGTAGGTGCACATGCTACATCTGCAGCTGAGCAGATGGTGATGACAGATACCCTCCTGAGTGAGACTTTCGGCCTTGATACTCAGGTAAATATTAGCAAGTTTATTGAATTTAATTTATTAAATTTTATTTTTGAAATGCAAGATTAACTAATTTAAATTGATGATTTTAATGAAATTTAAGGGTCATAGCGTCGATGTAGTTTTCAGTGGTTCTCCACTTGCATTTTACACTAGTTCATCTACTGTTGGGGTATGTAACTAGTAAACAATTATAAATATTACATGTGAATAACATCGTTATATGAATGGTATTCTAATATCTAATTTTAGATGTTGAATAGGTTAATACTGTAGATTTCACGGCAACACCTGCCAGCGGTGGTGGACTTCAAAGCTTTACGGAGGTAATAAAATAAATAGTTTAATGAATGAATTGTACTTACTAGATTTTTGTATGTGACTTGTGTGCTTTATTGTGTGTACTTCCATGTTTAGATGAACGTGTGTGTATGTTAGGAGCCATGATTTGCATCACTATTATAGTTTTTGTAATTGAATAATGTTGTTTTATTTCTAGATGATGCAGGCTGTAGAGACACCTCCCCATGTTCATAGGGCAATAGAGCAGGGTGTGGCCTCTGCGATTCATAGCTCCATGGCATTGACAGGGGTATGAGGCAGATTAGTAAATTTTAATTTACATTCATTGTTATAGTTGTCTATTTTTAAAAAATTAAAAGATTATTGATTTGAGGTTTAATTTCTCTCTGGATGGTTTCTATAGGACATGACATCACCACGGCCTATTCCTGCTACTAAGGCAAGTGAGGAGACAAATTATATGTTAGCGATAAGTGATTATTTTGTTAAATGTTTCATTTTTTATAACATGTAATTTCTATATATTAATGTCTATACTTTTTATTGTAACAAGTAAAGATGCATGAAGAACTAAATAGGAGGAGCAGCCCTCGGGTTCATAGTAGACCACCCACATGCACATCTCCATCCCCAGAAGATCAAAGGTTGCTCGTGATCTATTCTCTTCACCAGCCAGAGGGGAATAACTTTTTATTGTGTTCCTTTGTTGTATGCCTATATGGCATTTGTGGACATATATTTTGTATTGTATATAGTTGACATTGTATGCCTATATGGTATTCTTGTAAGCCTATATGGCTATTTTGTATATATGTTATACTTATATCGACAGATATTGATGTATGCCTATATGGATATTTGGTTAATACAAATCTTTTTTATTGATGGCGTCCATACTTGCACTATAAATCTACGTTTGAATGGATATTTGTAGATGGCTACTTCAAATATTTAAAGTCTAATTGTATTACATAGGATGTTTGTTGATCCAATAAGCTAGCTATTGTTATTCAAGTATCACCTAAACCTCATTTTGGAACTAAAAGATAAAAGTTGTATTTAAAAAAAAAATGAATCATCATGTTGACAGAAAATATTAATATTCTTTATGAGTAGTGTAGACATCTAAAATTGGCTCAGGTTGAATTAAGTAAATATTCTGATATTTATCTTAATTCATATTTTCTTCTGTCAATTAAATAAATATTATAAGTTTATTTGATTGGTTCATTTAATTAAAATCCCTAAATTCTTCTAATGTCTCAAATCCTAAATCCACCTCACAAAATCCACCTCATCAATCCACCTCATCTTTCCACCTCATCTCTTCCACTTCACCATGTTGCACATATAATTAAATATTCTTAATATTTAATTAGCTAATATCCTCTATTATCCAAAATTGAATTCTTAATTCAATTGTTCCCCACTATCCTCCACTCTGAATTTTTAACTCATCCACTATCCTCCACTCTAAATTTTTAATTCATCCATTATGAATTAAAGATTCACAAAAAATGAGAGCCATTGATCTCATCTTTTGATCCTCACCCTCCATTCTATTTTCAGAAAATCTATAAATAGAACCATTCTCTAAACAATTAGGGGAGACTTCTTCTAGCATCCTTACTATGCCCAAATCCCTCTAGGGAATCTTCTTCTTCTTCTCAATTCTCTTCTTCATACCATCATAATGCAGGAATCATTCTAGCCATTTCTACTTGTCATCTTGAGGAATCGAAGCAAGGAAACAAGCTCCTTGAGGGCCCACCTTTATCATTCAAGATCAAGAAAGAATAGGCGAGCAATGGAAGCCGCAGGGTAACAGGTTTCATAAGTTTATACTTCATTTGTTTATTCTTGTTATTTTCATATTTCATTGATGTATTGGGTTATTATGTATCTCTTCTATTGATATTTTCCTAGCAAACAGGCGCCTTGGATAAGTACCATGATAAAAACTTAGAAAATAGGCGTCATGTGTAAAGCTAATCTTCTATGTCACTCACACTTGGGGGCACCTTGTCTCATTGGCATATCACTCTTCTCCTACCAGTTTCCTTTCATACCATTTCCTATCCTATCCTCTATCCATACCGTATCAAATTGTGTCTCATATCCGTATCCATATCTATATCCATATCCATACCGTATCCAGCTGCAAGTCTATCCTTAATCCATGCCAATCAAGTCAAATCAATCTTGTCAAATGATCTAATCACAATCAGTGGTCTTGATCCTTGTCCGGTCGTAAACCAACTCAATCCATTAATCAATCAATTGTCTTATATAAGATTTTGCATTGTTGAAATCAGACCAACACACGCGTCTTACATGACATGCTTCATTTCCTAAAATCAGACACTATCCTTCGTGTTGCTCTAGGGATCCATCATTCCCCGCCATGACAACACTATCGTATCAAATGTCTTAGACAGGATGTTACATTGTCAAAACCAGACCCAGAGTCTTATACGACATATCTCATTCCTGAAACCAGACATCATCGATCCATATCATTGGTTTATCGCTTGACAGGGGCAATACCTTGTTTGTACTTGTGTCATTTGTGCATACTTGCTTACTTGCTTGTGTGTGTTATCATTTTTATCTTGCATTCCATATCCTTCATCCCTTTCTTTTGCATTCAACCATTTCATCTCCTGTCAACATATCTTATCGTGAGATTGTCCATCTCATGCCTGCCGCCTTTTCCTTGTCCAATCTCCCGAGGGGGCATCCTATCGTCATAACCTGTACCAGGGCCAAACTAGGGCATGTATCATTATCAGACTATTCTTGTTATTTGAAACAACGTGATAAAACACATTGCTTCAAAGAAGGGCAAAATGTAGACACCTAAAATTGGCTCAGATTGAATTAAGTAAATATTCTGATATTTATCTTAATTCATATTTTCTTCTGTCAATTAAATAAATATTATAAGTTTATTTGATTGGTTCATTTAATTAAAATCCCTAAATTCTTCTAATGTCTCAAATCCTAAATCCACCTCACAAAATCCACCTCATCTTTCCACCTCATCTCTTCCACCTCACCATGTTGCACATATAATTAAATATTCTTAATATTTAATTAGCTAATATCCTCTATTATCCAAAATTAAATTCTTAATTCAATTGTTCACCATTATTCTCCACTCATTGAATTCTTAATTCAATTGTTCCCCACTATCCTCCACTCTGAATTTTTAACTCATCCACTATCCTCCACTCTGAATTTTTAATTCATCCATTATGAATTAAAGATTCACAAAAAATGAGAGCCATTGATCTCATCTTTTGATCCTCACCCTCCATTCTATTTTTAGAAAATCTATAAATAGAACCCTGCTCTAAGCAATTAGGGGAGACTTCTTCTGGCATCCTTACTATGCCCAAATTCCTTCTACGGAATCTTCTTCTTCTTCTTCTCAATTCTCTTCTTCATACCATCATAATGCAGGAATCATTCTAGCCATTTCTAGTTGTCATCTTGAGGAATCGAAGCAAGGAAACAAGCTCCCTGAGGGCCCATCTTTATCATTCAAGATCAAGAAAGAATAGGCGAGCAATGGAAGCCGCAGGGTAACAGGTTTCGTAAGTTTATACTTCATTTGTTTATTCTTGTTATTTTCATATTTTATTGATGTATTGGGTTATTATGTATCTCTTCTATTGATATTTTCCTAATTTTTCCCATTCACATTTTGGCACGCCCGGTGATCTAACCCATCTTGTTTGTGAGTGTTTGTCTCAAGTTTTTGTTGTAGATACAGGTATTTCAAAGAACATTTGGGAATCAACTCTCACAAGTGGCCTCCTATACACAAATTGAGCTCACCATTGAGTCTGGGAGGCTTCGGAGGTGAGAAATCACCTATCATTTTCCCTAGTTATTGTCATTTGAAAATTTTTGAAATTTTTTTTACTTTTCCAAGTATTTTTTTACAAAAGCAATATAAAAAAAAAAACAACAACAATTGCAAAAAGAAAAAACAAAATTTTGCCGTAGGTTTTATTTGTGATTCTATTTTAACATTTTAATTAAAAAAGAAAAAAAAAAACAACACAACATTAGGGTTTATGTGTTTTCCATTTTAATATTTTTATTTTATTAAAAATAAATAAAAATACAAAATAAAAATCAAAATCAAAATCAAAAAAACTTTCTTTAAAAACAAGCTTTATGTTAATATTAAAAAACCAAATATACAAATAAAAAATAAACAATAAAAAAATAAAATAAAATCAAAACTAAAAAATAACAAAACAACAATTATAAAAAAACAAAAAAAAAACAAACCCCAAGCTCCCCCCATCCCACCCCCCGCAGCCCCCCACCCGCCACCCCAACCCTCCCCTTCCCCCCACCGATCCCCCCCTCCCTGCTACCCCCGACCCCCTTCTCCCCTTGCCCCCCTGCCTCTCATCCCTCCCTGCTGCGCACCTTGCGCCGCCCAACTCCCCTCCGCCTCCCTGCTACGCACCCTGTGCCGCCCAACTTCCCTCCGCCTACTTGCTGCATGCCTTCTGCAACCAACTCCCCTCCGCCTCCTTGTTGTGCACCCTCTGCAACCAACCCCCACGCCGCCGCCCCTCCGCTCCCTTCCCTCCGCCCTTTGGCACGCTCCTCCCTACGCGCTCAATCCCCGCCTGATCCCTGCCCATGCTCCACCCGACCTCCAAACCCCCACCACCGCCGCCTGGCCACCACTCCGCTCCTCCACACACACACACCCCAAAACCAACACAAAAAAAATAAAGGGTAGATTTGTATTTTTTTTATTTTTTATTTTAAAAAAAAAACAATGTTATCATGTAATTGTTTTTTTTTTAAATCTGCATGTTAAAATAAATAAATAAATAAACAATAATAATAATAACAAGCAAAAATAGCAAACAAAACAAACATAGAAATTAAAAAACAAAAATATATATAAAAAATAAAAAAATAAAAAATATATATAATAATAATAATCATAAATTTAAAAAAAAAAACAATATAACAAAAGGGGGGTTATTTCTTTTCGTTTTTTCCCACTTAGTCAAATAGGCATTTTTTTTCAAATTCATGCAACTTTTGCATACGGAGTCAAAAATTCTCAAACAAACACTCATCGGAAAGCTGACAAAACGACCTTGGCAATGGTGAAGAAAGTTTCTAGTGACTGTACCATTTTGACCATTTTTTTGCAATTAAAATCAAAACCTACTTTCCTAGCGCGTTTGGTCCATTTGTTTACCTGTTGTTGACTTGTGAGTTTTTGTGGAACTAACTGCCTTGTTGTAGCTTCTTATCACTCACACAAAGCAAATAGGTTTTCTAACATGTTTATGCAAGACGAGCATTGAAGAAACCTTGCTTTATTGCACTAAGTCTTAGAAACATATTGCCTTCTTAAGGGATAATTGAACAAATCATTTCGGTAATCTAAGTCTTAGGAACACACTGCTTTTCTTAAGGGACAATGGACATGTATGCGAAAACACCTCAATTTTCTAAGGGACAATGGACATGTATGTGAAAACACTTCAATTTCATAAGGGACAACTGACAACTACAAACGTGTGTGTGCCTAGTTTAGTTGCACCTTATTTTTCTTATAACGAGACAATTGAACCTTTGTTTGACGTGCTTGCTCTTACATTTTTGTACATCCTTTAGAAGGGCTTGCTTTTGGATTGCGCTTCATCCAAAAGGGACAACCCTAAGCAGAGTTTTCCTTTGAACCACTATATAAGAGGGATAAGACAAAAGCCAAGTCCTAACCGACGTCAGCCTTACCTTGTGATGCCAAACTGAAAAGAGGTGTACTAGCTCCTTGTGGAAACAATTTTCACATTGAGCAAAGTGTTTGATACTCTTAGTAGGATTGGTTAAAGCTTTTAGTAGCTTGTTACATTGCTCGTAAGGCATTGGTCCCTCAAAGTTACTAAGAACCATTCTAGATAGAAACTACTTGACCTACCTCTGAACATTGCGGTAATCATCAGTGCAAGGGGAATTGATTTAAGCCCTCAAGATACTCACCATTGGCTCCCTTGAGAAGAGATAGTATTCCCTTGGCCATAAAGCTCTTGTGACCTACTTGAGCTTTCCAAGGGGAGGGTGAGATATCCCTACCTATTGTCTCTCGCAAAGATACAAAATATCCGACACCTTTATGGAATGATATTTTTATCGACGGAGTATTAAGCTGTGAGCTAATCTACTATAATGAAACCTTGTCTCTAGGGATAAAAAAGTGCTTGATAGTTGTTTGCAAATTGTCTCATACCTGTGGAAACATTGGGCTTGTTTGTGCACCTCAAACATACACTATTTGTTGTGTCAGTCTGTCTTTGCTGACTTTGTTTGTTGTGTTTTCTATTGCCAAAAATAAATCCAATCAGAAACAAACTAGATCTATCAAATTTTATATTTTTAAAACATCAGACACTACTTTAGCGCCTTTGGTAGAATAGCAGCTCACCTTTGGTATAACAGTAGCTCGCCTTTGGCATAACAGTACCTCGCCTTTGGCTAAACTACTTCAGCACCCTTGGTATACCAGTAGCTCGCTTTTGGTACCCGTAGCTTGCCTTTGGCACAACAGTATCTCGCCTTTGGTAGCTTAGTCCATCGCCTTTGGTGTTATAGTAGCACGCTTTTGGTTGCATGGTCCTGCGACTCTGGTCAAACAGTATAGTGCCTTTGGTTCAGTAAATTGTGCATCAGATTTTGTCTCTTTCGAATCACAAGCCACATCTTAGCAGTCCTTTTGTCCTAGTGTATTCCATGGTACTAACTAGGCTCCAGCAAACTATGAAGTCCAAACATGTCGTTCCTACAAAGCGCACATCATCTCCTCACACACCGACATCTAGTTTCTTAAATTTTAAATGGCACACCAAAAAAGAATCAGAGGAGTTTTGGGAAAAATATTTGCTAGATTTATACAGCAAAAGAAAAGCTAGAAAGAAAGCAAAATCCATTCATCCATTACCTCATTCATTTACCCATTCAACTACGAAGGATGTGATCCATTGGCTACTAGCTAGGAATAAACTACCTCCATGTCAAACACCAATTCATGACCTTCCCAAAGAGTCTCCAAATGGGTCAAATCCTACAACCCCTTCAAGTCATCCGCAACCCCTTAAGCATCTCAACGAGCCTTCTACCATGCACCAGAGTCAAGGTCCGTCACACCCTCATGTTGTTGACCACGAGCCCATCCAAGCGCCTGCCACTTCCATTCAAGCAACCCAAAAGGTATGTCAAAGGTTTAATCCTAAGCATGTGGAAACATTAAGCCCTAGTCCAACTCAAGATCAAATCACTTTTATGCAACCCCATCCATAATATGTATCTTTTCCATGATCAAGATGATAGCCATAATGATGGATCTATCCATGAGCCACTTGATCCTATCCATCTCCCAACAACCATTCACGAGCACACTATCCAAAATCAACCTATCCATAATATATACCTTTTCCATAATCAAGTTGATTCCTATGAAGAAGCTATCCATGAGCACCTTGATCCTATCCATAATCCTATATCCATCCATGAGTAAGATATCCAAATTACTCCTAGTCATCTGCCATCTAGCGCTATCCATAATGAGCAAACATCCACTTCTTTTGATGAGACACTTGCCTCCCAAGCAAGCATAGAAGATCAAACCAGTAATGATCCTTCACCATCCATTATTGACCAAACTACAAATCCTCCACCATATATCCTTGGTCTTACTACCTTCATGCATGAATGTTCTTTCTTAGAATACCCGCAACCATTATCCACTATCTCGCCTTCTCCATCCAATAAAGAACTTGGGTCTAGTGTTCCACCTACACATAATCTTGCTGTCCACCGTATACTCCAGCATATGAACTATCAAGGTAAAGGCTTAGGCCTTCATGAACAAGGTATTTTGGAACCTATCCATGTCAATGTGCCTCCACCTTCATACGGCCTTGGATACATACCCCAAGGTGCACAAACTCAAGATGTTGGTACTTCCTCCACTCCTCCTAAGTCTACCACTTTCCACCACAAACCCTATCATATCCCCAAAACATATGTCGCCATCCCACCTCCCTTATCATACACATCCCAAAAGCATGTGACCATACACCTTCCACCATCCAATCTACCTCCGCTACTTCCAAAGCCTCACACCCCGCCGTGCCTTTTACCACCCCTTATTCCAACACCTTATCCATCCAT
The DNA here is from genome assembly GCA_027924645.1 of Cunninghamia lanceolata. Classification (NCBI taxonomy): domain Eukaryota; kingdom Viridiplantae; phylum Streptophyta; class Pinopsida; order Cupressales; family Cupressaceae; genus Cunninghamia; species Cunninghamia lanceolata. Next base: position 4,529,099 of record BSBN01001032.1, on the reverse strand, counting down.
CTATAAATCCTCTAAATATCCCACTCATGGCCAACAAATGCACATATTGTCTAAACAAGGAGCTGTCACCAACCTCACTTCTACCATCCCACGAGGATTCAATGACAAACATGTGGATGCATCTAACTATAAAGCCAACAATCCTAAGCGTCCTCATGACCTAGGATATAAAAGCCAAGAATCAAAGAATTATCCATATCAAAAGCTGCATGCACCCATACACTTCAATTCCAAATTGAAAAAGGTGTGGGTCCCCACGCAACAAATGCTTCCTCCAAAAGCTGTATAGACCAAAACCCATACCTTCATAGGTACTATCTAAAAACAAAATGGTTTGGGTACCTAAGAAACAATCCCTAAAGTTACATGAGGCATCCACCTCTCAAGAATCTCAACCATCTACTTTCTCCCATTCCATCCAAAAGTCTCAAATTCTTCCATCCCATATGGCAAACAAAAATTAGAAAAATACTAAGTCTATGTGGGTCCATAAATTCCTAAATCATTCATCCACCACGCAAAAAACTCCATTGCTTCCTACACTACTTGCCCATCACTAGCTTCAATGTTTACCACGATATGTGCAACCGTTGGTCATGATTCCCTTCCATTCCACAACACTTCTGTATAACTCCATCTCCCCTCCCTTCCACTACTATCCTACACATCTTCCTCATCCTATGCCTATGGTCCATGTTTTTGCATAAGCCTTCCCTCCATATTCTGCATCATAATCCACTATCTACCTATGCCATCATTTTCATACGATCCCCTACCAACATCTGTGAGCACACTTGACATTATCCATTTGATAGTATCTATCTAGCGGGACTCCCACCTTTCAAGGAACTATGTACTTGAGTCTTTCCAATATCCACCTTCTCCTATCTAAATATTCAAAAAAGAAAAAAGAAAAAAAAAAGTAAAGAAAAATCCCTTCATCTAATGGTGAAAATCTGGCAAATAGGCGCCTTGGATAAGTACCATGATAAAAACCTGGAAAACAGGTGTCATGTGTAAAGCTAATCTTCTATGTCACTCACACTTGGGGGCACCTTGTCTCATCGGCATATCACTCTTCTCCTACCAGTTTCCTTTCATACCATTTCCTATCCTATCCTCTATCCATACCGTATCAAATTGTGTCTCATATCCATATCCATATCCATACCGTATCCAATTGAAAGTCTATCCTTAATCCATGTCAATCAAGTCAAATCAATCTTGTCAAATGATCCAATCATAATCAGTGGTCTTGATCCTTGTCCGGTCGTAAACCAACTCAATCCATTAATCAATCAATTATATTATACAGGATGTTGCATTGTCAAAATCAGACCAACACATGCGTCTTACACGACATGCTTCATTTCCTGAAATCAGACACTATCTTTCGTGTTGCTCTAGGGATCCATCATTCCCCACCATGACAACACTATCATATCAAATGTCTTAGACAGGATGTTACATTGTTGAAACCAGACCCGGAGTCTTATACGACATATCTCATTCCTGAAACTAGACATCATTGATCCATATCATTGGTTTACCGCTCAACAGGGGCAATACCTTGTTTGTGCTTGTGTCATTTGTGCATACTTGCTTATTTGCTTGTGTGTGTTATCATTTTTATCTTGCATTCCATATCCTTCATCCCTTTCTTCTGCATTCAACCATTTCATCTCCTGTCAACATATCTTATCGTGAGATTGTCCATCTCATGCTTGCTGCCTTTTCCCCGTCCAATCTCCTAAAGGGGCATCCTATCATCATAACCTGTACTAGGGCCAAACTGGGGCATGTATCATTATCAGACTATTCTTGTTCTCTGAAACAACGTGACAAAACACATTGCTTCAAAGAGGGGCAAAATGTAGACACCTAAAATTGGCTCAGGTTGAATTAAGTAAATATTTTGATATTTATCTTAATTTATATTTTCTTCTGTCAATTAAATAAATATTATAAGTTTATTTGATTGGTTCATTTAATTAAAATCCCTAAATTCTTCTAATGTCTCAAATCCTAAATCCACCTCACAAAATCCACCTCATCAATCCACTTCATCTTTCCACCTCATCTCTTCCACCTCACCATGTTGCATATATAATTAAATATTCTTAATATTTAATTAGCTAATATCCTCTATTATCTAAAATTGAATTCTTAATTCAATTGTTCCCCATTATCCTCCACTCATTGAATCTTTAATTCAATTGTTCCCCATAATCCTCCACTATTGAATTCTTAATTCAATTGTTCCCCATTATTCTCCACTCATTGAATTCTTAATTCAATTGTTCCCCACTATCCTCCACTCTAAATTTTTAACTCATCCACTATCCTCCACTTTGAATTTTTAATTCATCCACTATCCTCCACTCTGAATTTTTAATTCATCCATTATGAATTAAAGATTCACAAAAATGAGAGCCATTGATCTCATCTTTTGATCCTCACCCTCCATTCTATTTTCAGAAAATCTATAAATAGAACACTGCTCTAAGCAATTAGGGGAGACTTTTTCTGGCATCCTTACTATGCCCAAATCCCTCTAGGGAATCTTCTTCTTCTTCTCAATTCTCTTCTTCATACCATCATAATGCAGGAATCATTCTAGCCATTTCTACTTGTCATCTTGAGGAATCGAAGCAAGGAAACAAGCTCCTTGAGGGCCCATCTTTATCATTCAAGATCAAGAAAGAATAGACGAGCAATGGAAGCCACAGGGTAACAGGTTTCGTAAGTTTATACTTCATTTGTTTATTCCTGTTATTTTCATATTTCATTGATGTATAGGGTTATTATGTATCTCTTCTATTGATATTTTCCTAATTTTTCCCATTCACAAGTAGCATAGAATGTCAACTATATGCAATACAAAAAAATAAATCATCATGTTATTCTTTATGTTTGAGATCTTGAAAATGACTAAGTCTGGTAGCCTGATATCCTAAAACACTAGGATGAATATCTAAGTCATTAGGATGATTGCGCCTTGAGAAAAAGTCATTAAGATGAGCACCTAAAGGAGACTTTCTTAAACATTCAAACATTGAGCAACAAGCATGAAGGGTTAAGGCACAATTTGCAACTCATAAAGCCTCAAAAGGGTGCCCAACTTAGAGAGAGCATTCATTTAAGACAAGGTGCCCATTGACAATTTTTCCACCATAAAAGTGTGCCTAAGGTGGAAGGAGAACAAGCCTCTAGTAACTGAAGCACGCCTATTGTCTAAACCACTTCATTATGGCACCCTAGCATGAGGAGGAGTATATAATTCAATAGGAAATGGCACCTATAATGAAAATGAAGGACTAAGTGGCATTTTCAATAAGCATCAATTCACCTTGAGCTTTCAATAAATACATCAAATTGAGCCCCATAAGCCTAGGTGCCCTTTGCCTACAAAAGAACCTTGTATCAACGTCAAGAGTTGGTCATATTGGCGTATCGGCAGACCTTGGTTAGGCTTCGCCGATAGTGGTCTGTCTTGCTAACGAGTGTGGTTTGAAGTCAAAGACATCGGTGTATCGGAAGATAAACCCATCGGTGCATCGGAAGAGCAGTTGAGAGATTCACCGATGAAGTGGGTCACACCGACAATCGAAATCCATCTGTGTATTAGCCTAATGAGATTAGAGTTCACTGATGTTTGGAGTCTCACCGATGGGTGTGGTCCGAAGGTTTTCATTGGTGAGATTGGTGTGTCAGGAGAAGAGTTTTTGAGTGTGTCGATGGTATTAAGTCCTACCAATAGGTGAGGGACTTAGAGTCTCGTATCAGAGTGACAAAGACATCGGTGTGAAACAATATAAAGTCACTGATAGAAGTTTGTCTGACCGATAAGAGTCAATGATGGGATGTTTGTCAGAAGTGAAATCAAACGGAGTCATGGTGGCATCGACCTATCAGCTGATGAAATTTTAAGCTCGCCGATGGTATGTTGTCTCACCAATAGTGAGTTCAAAGGTTCAAAAGTTGATAATTCTATGCTTCCACTGTGTGCTCTGCATCAGACACTCATCCCTACTACAGTCTAGCATTCTCTAGTTGTGTTTTGCCCTTTGTTTTTGTGAACACCTCTGGAAGTAATGTTGAGTTACTTGTGATGTCCTTATTGACTGGTGTTGTTTTGGATTCATGTGTAGTCCTTTTTCCTTATAGTCTATTGTCTACCTGACTGTTTGTTGTAACTTATTGAACCACTATGATTTTGAATATTTAGATTTAGAGGGCATTAGACACCAAAACTTCTTGACCTTTAACAACCCAACCTAGAATCAATAGATTTTTGTCCATCCCAACTATTCTTGTCAAGACAAAGCATGTTGATTCTCATTCAATCCAAAGTTCATTAACAGGATTATCTTATCATAATATTTAGGGAAATGACCACCTAGATGAACAATGATGTGAGCTATCTATAAAGAAACTTGCAAGAAGTATAGGAGGCATGAGAATCCCTCCATGTTGTTTATCAAGTTGAATGATCTATGACACATCATGTATCATTAAAAAATATTCTCGAAGAGAAAGCAAGTGAAAATACTCAAAACAACCCATAACAAGGTGGAGAAGTTTAAAGGATGGAGGTTGCAACACTTTCCAACCTCATAGCCACACTAGTCCAATGGATCAGGATAATACTGTCAAGCATCCACATAATAGTAGATAATCTTATCAAAAGTCACAGAGAAATTTCTAAGGACCAAAGTGTTATCCCTATGACTTGACACATACTGCTTGTTTCATAAAGTAAAGGGACATGATATAAATATTGTTGTTATATGGAGCCTAATCAGACTCGAAGGTTAAATTTACCCAACTTTTATCAGCGTGGTTTCCCCCCAAATATTTTCCTACTAGTTTTGGTGCCTTGAAGTCTAAGTGCATGAAAATCATTCTGAGTTGGAAACCTAATCCAATGACTTGACACGGATCCCAAAACCACCTATTGGACCAATAGGATCCTAGGCACTCACTTCATGCATTATGATTTCTAGGTGCCAGTTTGATGCTCCATCACAAGGAAAGTGCGCCCACACTTGCAAGTGTTTTTCTTCAGGATCTAGGTGCCAGTTGAAGGTTGTAGTTGCCAAGAAGAGTGCCTAGCAAGAGGAAGTCTTTTGGAGTCTCCAAAACACATCAAACACTTGACTAACAACAAGATAACTTTTTCCCAAGTTAGATGCTTCAAGAGGGAAGTTAAAACATGAATAAGTGCCAACTTGTCTAGGTGCAAACTCAATCTTGTTGAGGATATACATGGCACCCAACATTCCTTGGTGATTTCACAAACTTCAAACACTCAGAACTGTTCAAGGAATGCCCAATGCCCCTTCTTGATGATAGGCACCAAAGTGAGGGTGGAATTGCACCTTGATGGCATTAGGCGCTATCTAGAGTATGCTACTCCATGGAAATGTGCCTTCTTGCTTAGAGTAATTCAAACACTCCAAGGTCTTCAGTGATCAATTCCCCAACTTATGAAATGTCCTCCTTCATTTTAAAACACATTGTAATGCTCCAAAGAGATGACTATACCTAGGTGTCAATCTAGGTTAGAAATGCCTCCAAAGTGCACCTTCTCTTTCATAATGCCAAACAAGGTCCAAAGGTGCTAATAAACTGAAGCACTTCTTTGGAAAAGTCCCGGAGGTTAAGATGCACCTTGTCTTAATGAGGTCCAACTCTTGGGTAAGAAAGATTGTAAAGTGCGCCTAACTTAGTGAAGAGGTTGATAACTTCTAAACCCTTCCTGGAACTTAGATTGCTTCAACTGAAGATCATCTCGCACCAATACATCACCAAACTTTCAATCACAAGATCAATTCAAACTTAGGTGCTCATTAAGAGTCTTTCCAATGTTGGCGCATCTGAGAGGTTGAACTGGCAAGAGATGGCGCCTAGCTTCCTAGACCTTGTTTCAATATGTTTGAGTTCCAAAGTTGACTCAATGGTATCAAGATGGCACCATAGAGTCTTTGGACTAGTTCCTGAGAGTTTCAGAAACATTCTGGCTCCTTGAAAATTCCTCCTACATGCTTGGGTGCCATTTCAAGGTCCTGGAACCATGATGTAGTGCCTTATTGCTCTAGGCGCCCATTCATGATTGTGCAACTTGAGATTGGCACTTAGAGTGAATAGGCTTTCATCCTAACTTAATACATTGCCTCCTTCTGACGATTTTTGGGGCAGCAAAAAACCTTTCACCATGGGCAAATGTCTCATAGATATAAAAAACTGAGAGAGGTTATTGTAGAGACAATCTACATGATCGCGTTGCCTCAAACGAAATGTTTCTAAGTGACATGGTTTTCGAGTAACATCTCATCAAAGATTGCTACCTTTTTGCACTTTGGACTCTTCAGGGATATCGTCGGTACAATGTAGCTCAGACTGTTTTGACATGTTTGGGTGAAAAACAAGACCATGCCTAGCCTAAATGTACCCATCCAGACACATTGGAATAGTCAGTTTGGTCTCATTAGGAGCAGGATGAAAGTTACACCCCTTTGCAACTTTACACTGCCTCCTGACAATTTTTGGGGCAACAAAAAACCTTTCACCACGGGAAAATGCCTCACAGATATAAAAAATTGAGAGAGGTTTAAGTAGAGGCACTCTACGTGATCGCGTTTCCTTAAACGGAATATTTCTACGTGACACAGTTTTCAAGTAACATCTTGTCAAATATTGCTACCTTTTTACACTTTGGACTCTTCAGGGATATCGTCGGTACAATGTAGCTCGGACTGTTTCGACATGTTTGGGTGAAAAAAAGGACCATGCCTAGCCTAAATGTACCCATCCAAACGCGTTGGAACAGTTAGTTTGGTCGCATCAGGAGCAGGACAAAAGTTACACCCCTTTGCAACTTTACACTGCCTCCTTCTGATGATTTTTGGGGCAGTAGAAAACCTTTCACCACGGGCAAATGCCTCAGCGATATAAAAAACTAAGAGAGGTTATTGTAGAGGCACTCTATAAGATTGCATTACTTTAGACAAAATATTTTTAAGTGACATGATTTTCGAGTAACATCTCGTCAAAGATTGCTGCCTTTTTGCACTTTGGACTCTTCAGGGATATCATCGGTACAATGTAGCTCAGACTATTTCAACATGTTTAGGTGAAAAATAGGACCATGCCTAGCCTAAATGTACCCATCCGGATGCGTTGGAATAGTCAGTTTGGTCGCATCAGGAGCAGGATGAAAGTTACACCCCTTTGCAACTTTACACTGCCTCCTTCTGACAATTTTGGGGCAGTAGAAAACCTTTCACCATGGGAAAATGCCTCAGAGATATAAAAAACTGAGAAGTTATTGTAGAGGTACTCTACATGATCACATTACCTTAGATAGAATGTTTCTAAGTGACATAGTTTTTGAGTAACATCTCGTCAAAGATTGCTGCCTTTTTGCCCTTTGGACTCTTCAGGGATATCGTCGGTACAATGTAGCTCAGACTGTTTCGACATGTTTGGGTGAAAAATAGAACCATGCCTAGCCTAAATGTACCCATCCGGATGCATTGGAATAGTCAGTTTGGTTGCATCAGGAGTAGGACACCAAAAATGCAAAAGTTGATTTGTGCAACTTGACAACATTGACACTTTTTTGCAACATGACTCAAAGACTCAAACTGACCCCAAATGACTCAAAGTGACTTAAAATCACCTTGATTTTGGCACCCGATGTACATTATAGAGGTTGAGGTGCTCCTTATCATTCAAACATCTTAGATGAGTGCCTAGGAAAGGAAAAAGCTCTAAGTTTCATCATCATAAGTGCCTAATATCAAGAGACTTTAATGGATCAAACCTTAGCATGGAGTCCTAAGGTGCATTTCATGTCTCCTTTCATCCATTTTGGTGCCCTTATGTAGATTTTTCAACTTGATTTGGCGCCCTATATGTGAAGGAAGATCTAAAGGCATGAAAGTGGATGTCGTTTTGCAAGAGTTTGGATCATCAAATTTGAAAGAAATAAGTCTATTAAGCTTGGGCACCCTTGGTCTTCTTTTCATTCATTATGAGTGCCTTGGGAGAATGGTATATAGGTCATCATCATGATTGGGCACCCTGGATCCAGAGTGTTGGAGAGATCATCAAATGGTGTCTAGAGGAAGTAGGGTGAGTTATGAGTTTGGTCGCATCAGGAGCAGGACACCAAAAATGCATAACATGATGATGTAAAAATGTGTATATGTGTAAAAATGTAGGAGGAAATAAAAAAGACAAACCTTACAAATTAATGTGCATACTTACAACTCAATGTAACATGACTTTACAAAATGAATGTGAATACTTACAAATTAATCCAATGAACCATCTGGGTTTTCTCTACTCTTTATTGTGTCAAGTATTGCTTCATGGTCAGACTCATGCACCTTCCACAAGATTTTGTTCAAAGGTCTACCCTAATACTTTATCAAATGAACATTGGATGCCATGATAAGGTTTGAGTAATGAAGAATCTTTCGATGCATGTCAAAGTCCTAAAACAACCAAATATTAACACTCTTATGTGGGTACCTTTTAAGCCATGTTCCAGTAATAACCACTAAGCCTATAGGGTATTCGATGTTTTCTCCATCTATAACAAGGGCCTCCAATTTCTTTTTAGCCTCAACATAATGACATAAGTAATAATCTGTTCCTTCTTCATTATCTTCATCTGCAATAACTACATATACGTGCCCTACATTGATATGTGTAGCAAATTAGATGAAATTAGTCAATGTTACAAAAACTCTACAAAGTAAGATGACATTACCTGGTTGAACTAGATGAAATTAGATGCATATACGTGCCCTATATTACTTGGTTGAACTAAATCTGATATGTGGTCAAAGTCAACTGATGATTCCATCTGTGTTAGTTCCAGTGCCATCGGGGGTCGATACGTGTCAAGTGGGCTAAGATAACTTAACTGCCATTCGTCTACCCACTCCTTTGACTCGCACTCATCCTAGACTTGAATTGTATAGGAAGAACAAAAGCATGACATATTTTGTGTATGGATACTCCATGAACCTACAATTGAGCTTCTGAAAGAGGGCATCTCATTTGATCCTGTCAGTGTACAACAGTTCTCATATGGTGCAATGTTAGTATCATCTATCAACCAAAAAAATCTACGAACTAAAGACTTACCTTCATTACCTGGACCCATGGAAGCATTACACCACTCAACAATCGATTTTGCATCTGTCAACTTTGCATTGTCTTTATACTTTAACTCTTCTCGTGCTATGGCTCTTTTGATACATGCTCCTGCACCATCATGCTCCCCCTTTCCATGCCCGGCCTCACAAAAGTTCCACATATGCTGAATACCTGTAAAATTATGCCTCCTACTCAGCTAATAGAAATTCTGCGAGTTCTTGAATTGTGACACAGTTATCCGACCATATGATATGCTGACTGAACGATATGCCCCTTCTAGCCAAATCATTGTAGAACACCTGAAATAAACCTTGCACGAACTCTATAGAATGCATGCGATCATCACTAATATAGAAATTATATTCCCTTATGATCTTCTTGTCATCCTCTGTACTATCATTCGCATGAATGAATGCGATGTGCACAAATATAGAAACCTGTGTGGAGTTGTAATATTGTGATTGCACCTTACGTTGTGGCTGCAGATTGTAGTTCTCTGCAAAGTCGACGACTGAAACAATGCTACCAACTATAAATGTGTCCTTGCATAACTTGAATTGCAAGTCCAACCATCGAGCTCTATGGGCATGTCTTGCATACTCATACACTATGCTGTCACGAAATATAGGCATAAATTGATACACTGGAATCTTTTCAATAACCGATTCACACCTCTTTGCTTCTTTACCATCTTTTGTATTGTATGCCACTATTTTATACTTGCCAAACTCTACTAGTTTGTTTCCAACTGCATGTGTCCTTTCCATATGTTCACATATTGGCAAATGTTGCAAGCCACCGTAATGATGACATGTGCCATCCAAGCATAATTTCTTGTAGAATATTTGACCTTCCTCTCTTTCACATAAAATTCTTGATATGAAGTCTCTTGAAGATGTTGGTGGGGCACATATGGCACAACCCTGCAAATCATTGTTAGTATGCATATCTAAACATATAGACCTATAAGCATCAAAATGGTTAGAAAATTCAATATGTAATCTACAACAACAAGTAGTGTGTGTGATTTATCTTAACATAGAAAGGTTTTAGTATTTCAAAATATCTTTGAAATTTTTTAATTTGAGGATACTTCTCTAGAAATTTACCATAAAACTGTGTTTGAGTCTCATCCAAAAAATGCTTTGGATGTGGCTCGCGGTTCTGACTACCGATTCTCCTTCTTACCACATCGCTTTGATTCGGAGATACCCTTGTGTAATTCTTCTAAAAGTCTTTAATTAGTGATCTCAATGCTTCAACAATTGGCTTATCTTTTTGTGGTAGTCTCCCTGAGAATGCCCATAATTCATTTGCATTAGTGTCCTCAATTCTTTGGCATCTTCCAATGGCTCTTGATAAAGTTATCCTATTAATTCTCAATTGTTGACTCGTCTTTCTAATCAGACAATCTTTCCTCGTTTGACTACTTACTATAGTCGATGTAATCACACGCTGTGTTGCATTACTATCTTTTGTGCATGAGGTGTTACCCACACTCTCATACACACTCATTAGATTCTTGACAATAGATTTTTCACTTGAAGCCTCTAATGTTCTCAACCCAAGAATCTTCATGATAGACCTATACTTTTTACTTCACATCATTTCAACAAATAGTTGACATCTTGTAGTCTCATTTAACTTTTCAAAGAACAATCTCCAAATCTTATTAGCATATCTTCTACAAGTGCGTTTTAGAATCTTACCTTCCATTGGCTGCAAAATATTCTCATCAATATCAATCAAATACTTTGGCTTTCTATGCAAAATTCTAGGTGGTGTTAAGTTAGGTAAATTCATCTCAACATTAGGAATTTCATCAATATTTAAATGAGATGGGTTAGATGGAATAGATGACATACCTTGAGGTTGAGGTGGGAATGATGGCGTACCTCCTTCATCACATATGAGTGATGATGTACTCTCAACTTGAGATGTGGTAGATGGTGTCCCTACATGTTGACTTACGGTAGAGGACGTGTCTCCAACTATGGTATTCAAATCTCTTGTACCACGAAGTTTTTGCATTCGTTCTCTTTGTGCCTCCAATACCATATCTCTCTGTGATGGTTGTGGTTCCTCTTCAATTGGTATGTCTTCATTTATCATGTCCAATTTCCTCTTCTCACGAAGTTCCCTCATAGCCACTGCTTTCTTTGCATTCTTAGCTTCTATCTCTTCCTGTGTTGGTTTAATTCTTGATCGTTTCCTCGGCATGACAGAGAATTTGTCCATAGCATGATAAAGAGACCAATATTAGTTCCTAAGAAATGAATACAAGATAATAGTGGGATTGTATTTTTATTATGTTGTAATGATTTATTCTTGTATAGTTTGACATCATGGTATGTTAAGGTCTGTTTATTACACAATTATTAAAGAGCCCAAGTGTAGAAAATATACATGGCATCATGTGAGATTGTAGGCTGCTTTCTTGATTGGGAATGTGTCTATTTTAAACATGTATGATAAAGCATGATAAAGTAATTCAATCCAAAATAAGGAAAATGTAAAGAACATGCATGTAAAGACTTGACATACCTAAAAAATGAAGATTCGAATGGAGAGAGTACCCAATTATGTAGTGTTTTTTTCTTCTTGCATCAAACTCCTCAATAATTTGAGTTTTTCACCACTTGCTTCCTTTTTAATGTTAAATTGAATAACACTCAAATATAATTACTAACAACAATACTATTAACCAATCTATAATGTTAAATTCCTAAAATTGAATCACAATTAACATTGCAACACTACAAAAATTGAAACTTGAATAGATATATATCAAACTTGGTGTCAAAACTATGTTATTTCCTCCTTCTCAAGTTGGCAAAGTAGAAAAGGTGGTGGACAGATCATGCAAAGGTGGTACAATGTGTCAAATGTGCATGTGAACTTCCAACAGCATGAAAGCACTTCTTTTTTGTCGGAGCACACGCAGAATTAGTAAGAAAATAGAGCATGTGGGTCTAGATCACGGGGGTCAACACTTTTTTACCATTTCAATAGCAAGACAAAATATGAGCACGTTATAACATGCTCACGTTTTGTCTTGCTATAAATTGATCACATCCTTTGCATTGATCACATCTCTTTCCAAACCTTCCCCTTCAGACTTGAATGACCACAAGGTTTTTGAGGGAGAAATTTTCCTGTTTCCTACAAGAGCTTGCCAGATGCTCCACCATATGATAGGCATAACAATGAAGGGGCAAGCCCTCATAATCAAGTTCTTGATAGAAAATGCCCATCGAGGAAGAAAGACAAATCTTCTTTAGAAGCAGAAGTTCTAGTTTGTGACAAATCCTTATCCAAGCAGAAATAGAAGGGGTTCTATCAAGTGATTTCCAATCCACTTCCACAAAGTCTCTTGAAGACTTCCTGATTGATTCCAAAACATCCACACCCCAAAACTAGAGAGGCAATCAATATAATTGAACCCATAAATCTACATTTGATGAAAGAAACCCTCAACACTATACCTTAAACCCTAATCCCTTAGCCCTCAACCCTAAACCTTATCCCTCAACCCTCAACCCTAATCCGTCATCCCTCAACTCTAATCCCTCATCCCTAAACCCTAAATGCTATCCCTATTCCTAAACCCTCAACAAAATCGATACTATACCTTAAACCCTAATCCCTTATCCCTAAACCCTCTGACCCTATCCCTAATCCTTACACCCTCCATACTATACTTTAACCCTAATCTCTCGACCCTCAACCTTATCCCTAAATCCTTGACCCTCGAACCTCAACCCTCAACCCTCAATGTCAAACCCTAATCCCTCAACCCTTAACTCTGATCCCTCGACCCTCAACCCTATCCCTAAACCCTAAACCCTCAACCCTCAACATCAAATCCTAATCCCTCAACCCTCAACCCTAATCCGTCATCCCTCAACTCTAATCCCTCATCCCTAAACCCTAAATGCTATCCCTATTCCTAAACCCTCAATAGACTCGATACTATACCTTAAACCCTAATCCCTTATCCCTAAACCCTCTAATCCTATCCCTAATCCTTACACCCTCCACACTATACTTTAACCCTAATCCCTCAACCCTCAACCCTCAACATCAAACCCTAATCCCTCAACCCTCAACCCTATCGCTAAACCCTAAACCCTAAACCCTCAACCCTTAACATCAAATCCTAATCCCTCAACCCATCACTCTAATCCCTCAACCCTAAACCCTATCCCTAAACCCTCAACACTATACCTTAAACCCTTATCCCTCAGCCCTCAACCCTAAACCTTAACCCTAAACCCTAATCCCTCAACCCTCAACCCTAATTCGTCATCCCTCAACTCTAATCCCTCATCTCTAAACCCTAAATCCTATCCCTATTCCTAAACCCTCAATAGACTTGATACTATACCTTAAACCCTAATCCCTTATCCCTAAACCCTCCAACCCTATCCCTAATACGTATACCCTGCACACTCTACTTTAACCCTAATCCCTTGACCCTCAACCCTACCCCTAAATGCTTGACCCTCGAACCTCAACCCTCAACCCTTAACATCAAACCCTAATCCCTCAACCCTTAACTATGATCCCTCGACCCTCAACCCTATCCCTAAACCCTAAACCCTAAACCCTCAACCCTCAACATCAAATCCTAATCCCTCAACCCTTCACTCTAATCCCTCAACCCTAAACCCTATCCCTAAACCCTCAACACTATACCTTAAACCCTAATCCCTTAACCCTCAATCCTAAACCTTATCCCTAAACCCTAATCCCTCAATCCTCAACCCTAATCCGTCATCCCTCAACTCTAATCCCTCATCCCTAAACCCTAAATGCTATCCTTATTCCTAAACCCTCAATAGACTCGATACAATACCTTAAACCCTAATCCCTTATCCCTAAACCCTCCAACCCTATCCCTAATCCTTTTACCCTCCACACACTACTTTAACCCTAATCCATCGACCCTCAACCCTACCCCTAAATCCTTGACCCTTGAACCTCAACCCTCAACCCTCAACGTCAAACCCTAATCCCTCAACCCTTAACTCTGATCCCTCGACCCTCAACCCTATCCCTAAACCCTAAACCCTAAACCCTAAACCTTCAACCCTCAATGTCAAATCCTAATCCCTCAACCCTTCACTCTAATCCCTCAACCCTAAACCCTATCCCTAAACCCTCAACACTATACCTTAAACCTTAATCCCTCAACCCTCAACCCTAAACCTTATCCCTAAACCCTAATCCCTCAACCCTCAACTCTAATCCATCATCCCTCAACCCTAATCCATCATCCCTTAACTCTAATCCCTCATCCCTAAACCCTAAACGCTATCCCTATTCCTAGACCCTCAATGGGCTCAATACTATACCTTAAACCCTAATCCCTCTACGCTTGACACTCTTATTTAACCCTAATCCCTTGACCATTAACCCTATTCCTCAACCTCAAGCCTCAAGCCTCAAGCCTCAAGCCTCAACTCTCAACATTAAACCCTAATTCATCAACCCTAAACCCTAATCCTTCAAACCTAAACCCTATCCCTAAACCATCAACCCTCAACACTATACCTTAAACCCTAATCCCTATCCCTCAACCCTTAACCCTTAAAACTTAAACCCTATCCCTACACCCTCAACACTTGACACTATATCTTAAGCCTTAAACCCTCATCCCTAAAGCCTCAACCCTAAATCCTTAAACCTTCAACCCTAAACCCTATCCCTAATTCCTCTACCCTCGACACTCTAACCCTAACCTCGACATTAAATGCTAATCTGTCAACCCTAAACCCTAATCCGTCAACCCTAAAGCCTATCCCTAAACCCTCAAAACCTCAACACTATACCTTAAACCATAATCCCTCAACCCTCAACCCTAAACCTTATCCCTAAACCCTAATCCCTCAACCCTCAACCCTAATCCATCATCCCTCAACCCTAATCCCTCATCCCTCAACACTAAATGATATCCCTATTCCTAAACCCTCAACGGACTCGATACCATACCTTAAACCCTAATCCCTTATCCCTAAACCCTCCAACCCTATCCCTAATCCTTACACCCTCCACACTCTACTTTAACCCTAATCCCTCGACCCTCAACCCTATCCCTAAACCCTTGAGCCTCGAACCTCAACCCTCAACCCTCAATGTCAAACCCTAATCCCTCAACCTTTAACTCTGATCCCTCGACCCTCAACCCTATCCCTGAACCCTAAACCCTAAACCCTCAACCCTCAACGTCAAATCCTAATCCCTCAACCCTTCAGTCTAATCCCTCAACCCTAAACCCTATCCCTAAACCCTCAACACTATACCTTAAACCCTAATCCCTCAACCCTAATCCTAAACCTTATCCCTAAACCCTAATCCCTCAACCCTAATCTATCATCCCTCAACTCTAATCCCTCATCCCTAAACCCTAAATTCTATCCCTATTCCTAGACCCTCAATGGGCTCGATACTATACCTTAAACCCTAATCCCTTATCCCTAAACCCTCCAACCCTATCCCTTAACCCTAATCCCTCGACCCTCAACCCTATCTCAAAACCCTTAACCCTTGAACCTTAATTTTCTCAACCGTCAATGTCAAACCCTAATCCCTCAACCCTTAACTCTGATCCCTTGATGCTTCACCCTTAAAACTTGAACCCTAAAACCTATCCCTACACGCTTGACACTCAACACTATATCTTAAACCCTAATCCCTTAACCCTCATCCCTAAAGCCTCAACCCTAAATCATTAAACCTTCAACCCTAAACCCTATCCCTAATCCCTCTACCCTCGACACTCTTATTTAACCCTAATCCCTTGACCATTAACCCTATCCCTCAACCTCAACCCTCAACCCTCAACCCTCAACTCTCAACATTAAACCCTAATTCATCAACCCTAAACCCTAATCCCTCAAACCTAAACCCTATCCCTAAACCATCAACCCTCAACACTATACCTTAAACCCTAATCCCGCAACCCTTAACCCTTAAAACTTAAACCCTATCCCTACACCCTCAACACTTGACACTATATCTTAAGCCTTAAACCCTCATCCCTAAAGCCTCAACCCTCAACCCTTATACCTTCAACCCTAAACCCTATCCCTAATCCCTCTACCCTCGATACTGTAACCCTAATCTCGACATTAAATGCTAATCTGCCAACCCTAAGGCCTATCCCTAAACCCTCAACCCTCAACACTATACCTTAAACCCTAATCCATCAACCCTAAAACCTAATACCTCAACCCTCAACCCTGAACACTATCAATAAACCCTCAACCCTGGACACTATACCTTAAACCCTATGAGAAAAGATTTGCGTATGGTACATCCACAGTGAGTAAACTACTAAACTATACCTTAAACCCTAATCCCTCAACCCTAAACTTTCAACCCTAAACCCTATCCCTAATCCCTCTACCCTCAACACTCTACCTTAAACCTAATCCCTCGACCCTTAACCCTAAATGCTATCCCTAAAGCCTCAACCCTAAACCCTAATCCCTTAGGGTCCTAAACTCTAATCCCTTATCCCTAAACTCTAAATCCTATCCCTAAATGCTCAAACCTCAACCTTAAACCTTAATCACTCAATCCTTATCCACCCCTCTCCTCCCCTATCTAACTCACTCCCATCTCTACCCTCCTCTGCCCTCGACACTATACATACATACATAAAGGCATATATAGATACATACATACATACATATAGACATACATAGATACATACATACATACATACATATAGTCATACATACGTACATACATGATTAATATCCTTAAACATAAAAAAATTAAGGGGAACATAATGTGAGCGCGTTATAACACGCTCGCATTATGTTCCCAACGCGCTCGCGTTATGTCAAACATGACAAACAACAGACTTGCGAAAAAGGAAAATGCAAAGCAAAACATAACGCGAGCACATTATCTCTTGCTTTGGGAATCCCAAGCCTTGGGCTTGGGATTTGCTTTGGATTTCCAACCCAAAGGCTTGGAGTGCCTTTTGAACAGTCACAGACGTGTTTTTCCATATTCTTCAAGATTTCACATAATTTTGTTTGTGCTAACCCTCAGATTTGCAAGTGTTTCAAGGTCAAACAAATCGAACACCTGGCTAATGTTAGGCTTTCTCTTATCTATTTGACGATGTAACAATGTTAAGCCTTTCATCTTTAATTTCTTTTGTTTGTGTGTCTGTTTTTGGGCAAAAACCATTGTTTGGTCTTTTTTTCATTGTAAATTAACTATTCATTGAAATTTAAAAAAAAATACATATTTAGAAACTAGACTCCATTCTACAAATATTAAAAAAGAAAAAAAAGATTTTCAATTAGTTTTCAAAATTTATAGGGGTAGCACGGCCAAAATTCTATTTTTTAGGATGTGTCCACTTTGAAAATTACTAAAAAATCAAATATTCATCAAAAAATTATTAGAAAAATTAGGCATAAACTACATGCTATTAGTTAATTTCTCACTGAAGCTATTTTAAAAATACCAAAAAAAAGTTGACCTTTTGAGGGAGCCACAAAACATGCTATGCTATGTTTTTTTGACAGAAACAACACCAATTTCTATGTCTCCCTCTTTTGAACCCCTTAATCTATGTCATTTTTTTAAAAAAATAGTAGTTTAGAAAGTAGACTCGGAGCACTATGAACATTGTTTTGGTTCCATCTCCAAATTTTGAGTGTAACTATGCTCAATTTCTCATCCAAAGCTAGTATTTCCTGATTTCAGAAAAAAAAAGTGGCCACTTAAGACCCCTTTTTGGCTCCCCATCTTCTTGTGCTTACCCTAGACTGGATAACTGATTTAGAGGATCACTTTGAGTATGAGGATTTATCTAATTTAGATAGAGTAAAATTTGCTAAGACTAAATTAAAAGGTCATGTGAACACTTTTGGTGGAAGGAGGTTCATTTAGAGGAATAGAAAGGGTAATCCAAGCATTGGAAAGTGGGACTAGATGGTAGAGAAGTTGAAGTCCAAGTTTATTCTAGCAAATTATTAGTTAGAGTTGTTGAAGGAATCACACAATTTATGGCAGAGAAACATGACTATGAAGGAATACACGAGAGTACTATAGACTAACAATTCAATTTGGGCATATTGAGGAAGGAGCTTAGAAAGTCGTGAAATACATTAATGGTTTGAGGGAATCCATCTAAGAAGAGTTGGTTATGTGGAACATCAAGATAATAGAAGAGGCCTACCAATTGGAATTCACTACAAAAGGGAAACTAAATCAAAGGTTGGAAGAGAGGTAGAATCAAAAGAAGGAGAAGGAAGAGAGATGTGATGATGGAGGAGCTAGATGCTATTGTTAGAGTGAATAATTTATTTATTCACTATAGCTTAAGTGTACTTAGGTTGATGAGGTTAGACAACATCTTGTCTAACTGAATGTGCAACTGTTTTATACCTTAGAGGTTACCTAGTTGTTTGGTAAAACTCACGTGCATAACTTTTGAGGTTGGAAGACTTTCCATCTCACCTCAAAAGGCACTTTGTAGTCATCCAACACTTGTCACAAAAGGTTGTTGGTTTGCACATTCCAAGTGATTAAAAGGTTGACATCAATAGGACACTTGTCTACTTGTATGTGCCACATCATGGGGCGCTTGTCAATCCACATGCAAGGTGGATTGCCACATCCATGCCTATATAATAAGGCATCCCTATGTAAATTATAAAGTGAGATTAATATATGTTTATGCTCAAATTAGGTCCATCAGTATCATTGATTTCTTATTTCTATTTGTTGATTTCCATATTGTGAGAGTGAATATCAAGTATTACAGAGAATCCTTCGCTATTCCAACATGGTATTAGGGCCATGTTGTAGACATGCTGTCCATTTTGAGGGGATCAGGAGGTGAGGCAAAAATCAATGCATCCTAAAGTGAAACCAATCTCACGAGCAAAATTAAAAAAAGCAAATTTTTTAGAAAAATTGTTTTTGCTTTGTAATTTTGTGAATTTTTTTTTTCAAAATGCAAATTGTTTTTACAAATTGAAGATTTGCAAGATTATTCTAGGTTGATTTTGTCAAATTTTTGGCATATCAAGTGGCCTATTCGGCCTCTACCTAGACTTTTGGGTCGATTGCAATTTTTTGTGCAGGCATTAGTGGTAAGACGACTGATCTGCCTCTGTTGGAGTCTGCACATGTTGTGAGAGGGCAGATTCATTCTCTATTGGCATGGAAAGGGCATTCCTAGGCATTTCCTCAACCCTCACAAGGTGTTCCTCACATTCTATCCTCATGGCTTTCATTGCCCTGCATAGGCACACAATATCTTTAGGCCTCGATCTGATTTTCATTTGTAGTTCAAGGCATTTGTTCTCTGCATTTGGAACTCTTGTGGCCTCCCATTCACAACACACCATCCACTGGTATTTGACTATTTGGGGCTTTTCTTTCCTCAACAAAGTGTTCTAGTCTTCACATGGTCATTTCACTTCTACAGGCCACTTAAAATCATTGATGCTATCTGAAGCGACGTCCAAGTCTCTACAGGGCATCAAAACCCATGTTTCACCTCCATTTGAAGGTGTTTGCAAGGTGTATGAAGCCCCTACAACATTTCCAATCTCATCTTCATGGCAGAACCCTTGTAAGAAGTGTGATCTGTTGCATTCTTCCTCTCCAGGCTGTCATTTCCTCTGTACTGATCGCCATTATGCTTGGACACCCCTGCCTTCTTTGGGAACTATTTTTTCCCTAAAACTTATCCTAGTTTATTTGCTTTGTTTCTGCAAAAACATTTAACATATTTTTTTGAAGTGTTAGCATAATAATATAAAAGGAAAAAATTAAAGGGGGGTGTCCACATTTTAAATGTGGGAAAATTTGTTTTGAAAAGCATATTGTTTTGTAATAAACCTTTGTATTTTCGCTTGTCAAAGGCGAAGGGAGAGGTCTTATTTAGCAGGAGGCCACTACCCCCTCTCAAGTAAATCCATTGTATTGTAATTTCTTTTCCAATTCCAATGATTCGTTGGATGGCTAGGATTTCTCTTCCCATAGGCATTTTTCCTATTTTAGTGCAAATGTATTAAAATAGGCCATTTACAAGACCTTGTTTATGTTATAACTTTTGTTCGGTTGCTTAAAATTACGCACCATTTTTTGCAAAAGTTAATATTTTCACATTTCCCATGCATTGGACCTATTCACATTGTAAAACACACTAAGTTATAAAGTGCCAAAATTTGTGGGGTCACCTAATCAGGGGGGTTCCTAATCTATTGATTTCTATTGTCTAAAGGAATTAACTTGTTTGTAATCATGGGATGTCAAATTCACTCTTTTGTAATCCACCTAAAACTGAGAAATTATAAGTCTTGGTGTGAAGGCATCCTAACACATCTCAGGTTCCATAATCTCATACCCTATCTATATGGACTTGTCCCTGAACCAAGTAACCAATCTAAGAAGAATAAGTAGTTTAATAATTATGATCACATTGTTTGATTACTTAGCTTACATATACCAGATGACGCTTTGTATTCCATCATGGCTATTGAATGTACACATGCATTATGGATCAAAATTTGGGACATATATGGAGACTCCAATGTTTCTCCCTTCCCGCATGATCCTACTATGATCACAACACACATCCCGCATCATGATTTAGATATAGAGTGTCTAGTTAACATAAAGGAAATCATCATTCCTCCACTACCTACTATTGCTTCATCAGATGTCAGTGTCGCTTCTTTGCAAGCTTCAAGTACTTATTTGTAGTAGGATCACATTTGTCTTCCTAGCATTGTTGATTGGGATGTGTATCTACACGACATTTCATGTCTGTTTGTAGAGTCCCACATTGTTGACATGGAAGCACACAATGAGGACATCAGTCTACTTTTCTATAACTTCGATGAAGTTGTATTAGCTTTATCTTATTCAAATATGATTGCTCTTCCTTCACCCACATTAGCTTCTATAGTGACAATATCAAATTTTTATGGTTCTAGTTATTGTTGATATATTGTCATTGAAGTCAAAGTTGGATGTCAAAGGAGTTAGTTTTGTGTCTAATTCAGCAAAGGACTGCATAGAAGAGAGAAAAAATACTAAGGAATTAGTTTTTTCCTTAGTCGGAAAAAAGGTTTAGTTCAAAAATTCCCAAGTTTGTCGATTCTAAAATTCATCGGTTCACCAACAGAAGCAAAGGGGAGTCATTTTTTATTGAAGCCTTTGGAGAAGGAAAAAGTTTAAGTCTCGACAGTTTGAAAGTTATGTTTTTTGGTGATTCACTGATAGAATGGGAAGCATTCTGTTTGAAGACTTAAGAAAAGTTGAAGTCTCGATTATCGTCAAAGTTCTCTTTTTGAGAACTAGTTCGAAAGTTCGGCTCTTCTGCTGATTCGTGACTAAGAGACTGAGCAACACGTGGCAATGAAAAGGAGATTATGAAGCGATAAAAGAAAAGACTTAAGTGTTTGGAAGTTCAAGAGTTTGGATATTTTCTGATTCACTGATGACAAAGGGAGCATGGAAGGAAGAGTTCAAAAGACTTAGTCGGGAAAAAAAGACTTCATCAGGAAAGTTCTCTTTTTGAGAACTAGTTTGAGAGTTCAACATTTTGCCGATTTGCTGATAAGGTGACAAAGGCTCTCAAAGTCAAAGGTGGTTCGTAGTTAGTAACTTTCACCGATACAATGGATATAGGGAAAAGTTCAAGGAAAATACTTTTCATTGACAAAGGTAAACAAAGGTCAAAGTTCAAGATTTGAAGCTTTTGTCGATAGAAGGGAAGATGCAAAGAAAAGTTCGGTCAAGATCTTCCAAAATTAATAACAAAGAAGAGATAAAGGTGATAGAGAAGAAAATTTTGAGAATGAGATTTTCGTCGATAAAAGAGACAAGAGCCGAAGTTCATAAATAGTAACATTTGCTGATAGAGGTGAAGTTCTAGATTTCAAGAATTTGCTGATAAAAGGCAAAGAGACCCTAGTTCGCAAAGATGCAATTTTTTCGATAAAGGCATCAAAGGGTGAGTTCAAAATAGATTAATTTCACCGATAAGGGTGATAAAGGTGGTATTGTTTGATGGATAAAATTAAAGTTTGAATAAATGAAAAATCTCTAATAGGAAAGGAAGATCGATGGATTGAAAATAAAATTTATAAACGGCTATATTTTTGGCGCCTAATTTGCATGTTGTAAACAACAAATTGCATGGCAATGACGAGAGTAAATAGTAGAAAAGATAGATTTTTGCATGTGCTAAAGTATAAATAGAACTATGACTGTGGTTGATTTTAATAGTAGTAAAGAAGATTTAAAGCATGCATAAAGCGACATGCAAAGTGGATTTTTCTAGGAGATACAAAGTGTTTTGTTGGACATGTAAAAAGTGGAAGTGCAGAAAAACTAGAGTTTTAAAGCTATAGAAAAACTAGAGTGTGAACATGCAGATGGTGGAATACATGCAAAAGGGTGCATATATATTAAAGTGATTGAAAACAAAATTAAAGATTGTGACAGAAAGATAGATTGATGTTGTAGGTGTGAGAAGAATTCAGTGTAGAGAGAATCTATGTGAGAAAAGTGAGGAGAAGACTGTATATGATTTGAATTGATACAATTAAGATTTATGAAGAACCAAATAGATACATACTTGAATATGTAATGAACTAGTGAGGTTGGTGCCTCTTATGGACTGAGTTGGTGCTTAGATAAGGGGATTGTAGTCTCTTTAGAGTTGTTGGTTCTTCCTTAGAGTTGGTACTCTTAAATATTGTAATCAAAGTTTCATTTGTGAGGCTGGATTAGGATGGTAGATCCTAGCAGCATTTTCTCACCATGGTTTTTCCCATATTGGGTTTTCCATGTATATCTGGTGTTCATGTTTTCATGCTTTCTTGTTGTTGATGTTATTGCACTAAAAGTTAATTTGATCTACATTCTAGAGGCTTGAATTTTTATGTTTTATTAATCTACTGATTCACCCCCCTCTTAGTAGATTGCTTGTGTTCTAACAATTGGTATCAGCTAAAGGTTGATCTGGGAGATTGAACACATGGCTAGTCAAGAAGGATTTTACTCAAGCAAAGCACCATTATTTGATGGAACATGTCATTAGGGCAAAATCTAGGGCAGCAAATCAAAATTGCAGAAATAAAAACCTAACTAGCACCATGAAGCACAAACTAGAATGAAAATACAAAACATAAATGAAATGTAAACCAATTCTCAAACTAGACTTGATTGACCTCCATGGCTCTTCTCAACCTTGCATGAGAATGCAATAGTTCGAAGGGTTGATCAATGGGGGATTGTTGGTTGCTCAAGATTTCAACAACATAACAATACTCAAAAGCTTCAAATGTATGAAAAATGACTCATGAGAGGGTTGATTTATAGAAAAGGCAAATTTGAATGAATGGTTGATATTGAGAGTTATTTTGAATGATATGAATGGTTGAGATCGATTAGGGTTGATTAGGGTTTCCCACTCCAAGAGGGATTGTAGTCATGTGACAAGTGTGCAATGGAGGATAAATGAGACCTAATTTAAATAAAAGATTATTTAAATTAGTTTGACATGTGAAGTGTTGTAGTCAAGTGACACTTGTTTGCATGAGGTGAGAGGTAAGGGAATAATTCAAATTTTTAATTTGAATTATGTGAGACATGTGACAAGGGGGAATTAATTAAATAAATGTATTTATTTAATTAATTGGATTAGGTGATTAAGTTGGATAAGTGGGATAAGGCTAGGACATAGGGCAAACCATTACAAGGTGTCTCACAAGGTCATGTCAACTAGGTGTTGCAAGACATGGATAGATTTAGGTGTCTACATTTTGCCCCTCTTTGAGATGATGCGGATGATGTTGAGTAACATCATTTCAAAGAATCTAAGGAAATAAATAGAGGAAAAGGATAGGGTGATGATGCCCCCTCGAGAGGATAGGCAGGTTAGACAAATACGAGTAGGCTCTCGAAATGAAAATGAATTGGTTAAGGAAGAATGATAAGGGAATGGATAGAAGAAAGGGAAGGATGCATTATGCTATAATGAAAGGTGAGAAACCATGGTGTTTGATATAGCACTAGACATTATGCACTAGGGTATAAGGACCAAGGTGACGATGTGTCTCGTGCCCCAACGTAATACAACCTTGTCTCGATAAAAGATATGAATATTAGCTGAGTATGATTTAGATTTGAAACAAATGCAAGATAAATGATAACACACATGCAAGCAAGCAAGTAGGCACAAATGATTCAATAACAACCAAGGTATTGCCCATGTCAAGATGTAAACCAATGATTGATTGATTGATGATAATGATTGATGATGATTGTGATGTCTGGTTTCATGAAATGAAACATGTCGTATAAGACGTATGGTCTAGTTTCGACAATGCAACATCCTGTCTAAGATAATTGATTGATTGATTAATTGATACTAGTGTTCTTAGCCATGTGAGCAACACTAGGATTTGATTGATGATGATGTCTGGTTTACGTCAAGATTAGGATCAAGACCATTGAATGTGATTGGATAATTTGAGAAGATTGGTTAACTTGATTGGCATGGATTGATATGACTTGCATTTGAGTTTATTGCTTGGAATGATTGATTTAATTGGAAGAGTGATTGGAAGAAATGAATTGATTGGATAAATGGATTGAAATGATTGATTTGAATTGATGTGAAGGATTGTTTTGATGAATGAATTGATTTGATTGATTGGGAATGATTTGATTTGAAGAATGTGATTGATTGTTTGGATTGATGAATTGAGGAAGTGAACTCACAATTAGATAGAGTGATTTAAGTTGATGAATTGATGTGATTGATTTTGATGATTGGAAGATTTGATTTGAAGAATTGATTTGATGATTCGATAGAATGAATTGGGTTGGTGATTTGGATTGACTTTATTGCTTGGATTTTTTTATTGATATTTGATTTTTTTGAATTTGGAGATATTTTGATTTTTTTGTGTTTTTGACATGTTTTGATTTTTTTGGATTTTTGGAAATGTTTTGATTTTTTTGAGTTTTTTAGAATGTTTTGGGGTGTCAATGGATGGAAATTCAAATAGCTTTTGTGCTAGCTACCAATGACAAGGGAGGACCAAGTCTAGGTGAGAAAGGATTAATGGAAGAAAGGGTGGGTGATAGTGGATGGAAGGAACACATGCATAAGAGAGCAAAGATGTGATCTCCAAGGACTATGTTGCATAGGAATAATATGCCCCATTCTAGGTGCAAGACTTAGGATTTTTCATGACAATGCTTATGACGATAGGATGATAATAGGATAATGAAGGATTTGATTGGTTTGGAGGGATAAGGTATGTCAAGAGACATCCAAAACATTGGTCAACATTTTTTCCCCCAATCTTTATCAAGATTAAAAGAGGAAGGGAGGATGGATGGACTCGATGGGATAGGCATGTGTATGATGGATGAAATGGATAAGAATGGTAAGATAGGAAATGGTATGGAAAGGGTATGATGAGACAATGTGCCTCCAAGTGTAGGTGACATGCATAGAATATCAATCTTACGCATGACGCCTGTTTGCTAGGTTTTCATCATGGTACTTATCTAAGGCACCACCAAGGGTGGTTTTCACCATTGGATGAAGGGTTTTCTCTTTACTTTTTTTTTGAATGGGAGAAGGTGGAGTATGCATAGGAGGGACTCAAGTGTTTAGTTCCATGAAAGGTGATAGCCCCGTTGGAGAAAGATGTCGTCACATGGACCATGTTAAGTCATTATGCTCATCGATGTTGGTAAGGGAGTTGCATGAAAGTGAAATGGATAAGATAGATAGTGGGTTATGAAAGGAATGATAGTGGATTATAATGTGGATTATGTAGGGCCAATAGTGGATTATGATGTAGATTATGTAGGGCCTATGCCATGATGGATGAAAAGCTTATGCAAAAGCATGGACCATAGGAAGGTGATAAGGTAGATATGTAGGATAATAGTTGAATTATGGGTGCTGGAGGTATGTGAGAATGGCATCATGACCAAAGGTTGCACACACTATGACAAATATTGAAGCTCTTGATGTGGAGGAGGTGTTGGAAGCAATGGTGATGTTTGCTTAGTGGATGGATGATTGAGTGACTTGGGAACCCACATAGACTTAATTTTTTTATGATTTTTGTTTTTCATGTGGGAGGGAGGAATTTAATATGGTTGAATGGAATGGTAATTTTGGATGGAAGAGGATGGTTGGATTTTTGAGAGGTGGATGCCTCATTTGACTTGTATTTTTGTTTAGGGACCCATACCATTTTAGTTTTTGAGTTTGCTTTTGGAGGTATGGGCTTGGATGAATTTTGGAATGTATTTAACTTTGATTCCTTGCAATTGTACCCTAAGGCATTAGGACCCTTAGGATTTTTGGCTTTATAAGTAGAGGCATCCAAATGTTGGTTTTTGAATCCCATGGGATGGCTGGAATGAGTGGAAGCTTTGTGTTTACTTGATGTGCGCATTTGTTGGTCATGATTAGGAATGTAAGGGTATTTATGGATGATAGGTATGTTAGGTGTTGGAAGCAATGGTGGCAAAGTAGATGGTGGGAAATTAGGGGTTGGAAGTAGAGGAGGTAAATTGGATGGTGGAAGGTGTATGGTGACATACTTTTGACATTTGTAGGATGATGGAGGTGGAATGACAACATATGTCTTGGGTACATGATGGGATTTGCGATGGAAAGTGGTAGACTTAGGATGAGTGGATGAAGTACCAACATCTTTAGATTATTGATCTTGGGGTGTGTAGCCAAGGACATATGAGTGTGGGGGGACATTGACATGGATTAGCTCTAAAATTCCTTGTTCGTGAAGGCCTAAGCCTTTGCCTTGATGATTCATGTTTTGGAGCATATGATTGACAATGGGACTTCATGTAGTTTGGAAACTAGACTTGAGTTGGTTATTGGATAGAGAAGGGGAAGTGGTGGACAAAGGTTGTTGTGTTCCTAAGGAAGAACACTCATGAATGAAAGTGGATAAACCAAGAGGATATGATAGTGGATTTGAAATGGATTTTGTAGTGGATGTGGAAGGATCATTAGGATCTTGATTATCATTGTGTTCACTAAGATCCAATTTATTTGTTTGATCTTCTATGTTTATGTGTTCTTGGGAGGCACATGTCTCATCATGACAAGTGGCAGTGGTTGGATCATGGATTCGTGGAGTTTCTTCACTTTGTAGGAAGGCCATGAAACGGGGTGAATACTCAGGTAGGTCAACAAGACTTGCATTAGATGAAGCATGTAGATCTTGAGTGTCTTTCTCATCAATGGTTGTGGGGGGATGAATATGATCAAGATTCTCATGGATAGATTCTCCATCATGCATAATATCTTGATCATGAAAAAGGTACATGTTATGGATGGGTTTAAGGGAAATGATTTGATCTTGACTAGAGTGAGGGTTAGATGTTTCTTTATGCTTAGGATTAGGCCCTTAACATACCTCTTGATGTGTTTGAATGGATGTGGAAGGCTCTTGATGGTCAACCACATGAGGGCATGATGGAGGTTGACTTGGACTCATAGGGGGAGATTATTAAATAGGCTCAAGGGGTTTTGGGTGACATGGTTGGTTTGAAGGACTTGGCATGGTGTTTGAGGACTCTTTTGTATGTTCAAGAAAATGTGTCGGATGACATGGAAATGTTTGATTCCTTGCTTGTAGCCCTTAGTCACATCCTTTATAGGTGTAGGGGTGGAAGGTGTTGGCTTAGGGTTTTGATTTTGATTGGATGGAGGAGTGAATGAATTGAATGGGTTGGTGGATTTGGGTAACTCCACGTGTTTACTTTTGTAATGTTTGAAATTAGGACATGGAGTTGATGTATTGGCAAGTGTATTAGAGGATGGTAAGGGTAATGAAGGGGTTAATGGGTTGGAATGTGGAGGAACCAATGGATTAGGACTAGGACATGGTGGCTTTAGGATAGGCTTTTCATTGGATAGTGGTATGATATACTTATAGGGTGCATGACTTAGATTAGTGTTTCACTTGTCAATGGTTGCATGAGAACTTGAAGACATTTGGACTTGTTGCAAGGAAGGACTTAAGTTCACATGTACTTGGTGTGATGTGGCTTGATAGGTTGATGTGGCATTGACATGGGAAGAAGTTGGATTTGGTTGGTATGATGTGGCATTAACTTGGAAAGAAGTGGGATTAGATGATGTGGCATTGACTTGATGTGTGGATAAACTAGGTTGGTATGAAGTGGAGGGTGGTGACATATAGGAGTGAAGTGAAAGTTGTGGTTGTTGTGTTGGTTGGATTTGAAAAGTGACCATTAATTGTTGGGCTTGGACTAGGAAATGTTGTATTTGGGGTGATTTGATTTTTTGGAAATTTTGGAAGAGGGCTTGGAGCCGGTGTATGGTTTGTTGATCGAAAGGTTGGGGTACTTGGTAAAGTGTTTGAAGGAGGTTTTGGAGTTTGGATGCTAGGACCTTGTTTTTGTATGTTGGCATGGTGTCACACATGTATTTAATCTTGTGCATGTCGATGTGTTCTTCAAGGTATGTAACATAGTTCTTGTCATCATTGAAAGTGGTAGGAGGGGCCCCTCGAAGTATGATCTTTGGCTTAGGTTTCATTTCATTGTTTGAATTAGAAGGGTAGCCCCCTTGGATTATTATTTTGGGCTTATGATTTGTCTCATTATTTGGATTAGAGGGATAGCCCCCTTGAAATATGACTTTGGGTCTTGAATTTGTCTCATTATTTACACTAGAGGGATGGCCCCCTTGAACTATGATCTTGGGCTTAGGAATATGATTGAGCTTGTTTATGATTAGGACCATTTTGACAAGTGGTGACTAGGACTATGTTGATGATGATGTTGATATGATAAGATTGGATGATTAGAATGTGATTAGGATGATGATGTCCAATGAAAGTTGGATGATGGAGATATGATTAGACTATGATTAGGAATGATTAGGGTAGAATTTGATTGGATGATGTGTAATGGTTAGAAGGATGTTGGATTGAAATGGTTGGATGATGTGGAGTGACAAGGATATGATTTGGATTGGATTGTGATGACTTGGATATGATTAAGAATGACACTATTGTATGAATTGGATTGATCAGGATGATGACTAGGATGATTAAGGTTTGATTAGGAAGAAGGTGATTTGGAATGATTAGGGTTTGAATTATGATGACTTGGATATGATTAGGATATGAAGTGGCTAAGAAGGGTGATTAGGATGAAAGTGATTGGATTTGAATGTGTTGGGAAGAATGTGTTGAATATCTTATTTATGTGTTTGGTGTTTAGAGCTTGATTTGGCAATGTTCAATCAAATGATCACACATGTACAAACATGAATCTCTCACTCAAGACACATACACAAGTTTGAATTTGAAATTGAAGAATATTATGATGATTAAACAAGCACACATGGAAGACACATCAACAAGCTCTAGAATTAGTCAAGTGGGGTATGGCCAATTAGGTCTTAAACTAGGTTGCACAAGGTTGACTGGGGAAATGAATTGAAAGAAAAATCCTACCACACAGCTAGGTGAAAGGGGTAATCCACCCTTCACCTTCACTTCTCAAAGGTATAAAGTACTTTGAAGCTTAGCCAAGAGTGATAAGATTTCAACTCCCAATGAGGGTGTCTTTCGATTTAGCCTCGGTTGAAGTTGTCCCTTGGAGTGGTGTGTCTCCAAGCAGGCCTCCTAAGAAGGGTACGACAAAAGTGAACCAAGTGAGGTGCTTTTGATCTCCAAGATCACCTTGTGGTGTGAGGAGAGAGCATACACACTCACAGTTCATTCACACTTGCACTTGTAAATTGCCTTTAAGAAATCAAAATGTGTGGTGTGAAAATGAATGGATGAGAGGTGTTTTTTATTCTCAAGATCATATGAAGTGCATGAGAAGAGCATACACACCCCTAATCTCAATCAAATTCACCAAAAAGTTTAAGCACTAGTTCTTTTTATACCCAAGTCAAAATGTGAATGAAGACACTTATTCGTTTTAAGCCCAATTTTTTATGTGTGAATGCAAGCAAGATTTTGTTTTATGAGCCAAAATTGAAGTGTGAGACAAAAAATGATTATGAGAAATGAAGGATTAGAATGAATGCACCTAATTATTTCACTTCCAATTTGCTATGTGTGTTGATACAATGTTGTTCCATCCCTGTATGATCACCTGCAAGCCACAAAAATTGAAAAAGAAACAAGTAGACTTGCAAGGAATAATGCTATGCAAAAATAAGGAATCTAATAAATATCTTATGAAAATGACTAGATACAGTAGAATAAATTGCATGAACAGATTGTTGATGTATAAAATTGCACAGGTTCTAACACCAACATGGGAAGTTTCAAGAATGTGAGACTTGCTACTTGAAACAACCTCTAAATTTTAAAGGAGCTGGCTCTTCTCTATTTCAATTTGGTTTTGAGCAAAGGGAAAGAAATAAACAGGATTACAAATATAATAAGCAAATCTAATTTATGGCAATATGCCTAAGTAAAAAGTATTCCTTCAATTCAAGCACAGTGAAGCTATTCTCAAGATACAATTATATTAAAGACTAGATATTGCATGATCAATATAGATAGATATAATGAATATTATCAAAGGCTTATAACCAAACAACTTTGCAAAGACACAGATGATATCAACCAAGGCACATAACAGAGTTCTTCTTATTAATCTTTTAGCAACATAAAAGGCACAAATACATGCACAGATATATTGACTTTCTTATCAAGAACAACAAAATAAAGGCAAAATGATATAAACTGGTCACAACAAAGTCTCTGAC
Source organism: Cunninghamia lanceolata (assembly GCA_027924645.1). Taxonomy (NCBI): domain Eukaryota; kingdom Viridiplantae; phylum Streptophyta; class Pinopsida; order Cupressales; family Cupressaceae; genus Cunninghamia; species Cunninghamia lanceolata. Next base: position 4,498,105 of record BSBN01001032.1, on the reverse strand, counting down.
TCTTCTATTAGATATGTAATTAAAAACTTATATCAAAGTAAAGTCCCCCTTTTTTATTACAAATTCTACATATTTATAATCATTGATTTGACACAAGATTGCTTGTAACAACCCGAATCCTCAATGGCCAAACAAAACTGAAGATTACTAGAAGTCCATGGCAGTTACAATCTTTTGAATCTATAACAGCCATCCCTCTTATGTGCTCATTGGCTGGGGTGAAGTATTATGTGGCACACTAACTGTATTGAGAACAAGATACATGGAAACAACTGTGCGCATAAAAGCTAAAAAGAAATTATGACAGATGGCAGCATCCGCATATACTTAGAAACTCCTTTGTCTTCAAAGAAATCAACAAGAAATAGACACTTGTCACATTCTGCAGCCTCCAAAAAATGATACGTGTCCTGCCCTGCGAAGCCTTTTAAAAAAAAACTATCTTTATACTTGAGCACCCTCCGTTATGACATCTGTTGCAACCCACTTCACTTAGAAATTGAGACACAATAATAATGGGACCCACAACCTTCATAACTCACTACCCACAAAGGGAATGAAACTGGGACAGATGGTGGCACCCGCGCTCATACAACCTAACACATAGCAACCTCCGCAACACTGCTAAAAAGAAATGAAACTTTTGAAAGGTCCTGCAGAAGCTAACACTTGTCACATTCTGTAGCAACTATGAATTAAAAAGTTTCTCGCTACAAGAGTTTATGAATAAAGCAACTCCTTCTCCACTACCACCACCTGGCATCCTCCACAAGCTTGAAACAACATGAATTATGGCCCACCATGGTTTATGCCGACATCAATATAAATTTTGAAAAGGGACACGTGGCAACACCCACATAAAAATAAAAAAGACACACGCTGCCCTCTACATAAAACTCAAAAAGATACACGGCGCCCTCCCCAACATGTAGCAAGAAAGGAAAATTTTTGAGATTTCTTTTGCTAGTGACACATGACACCTTTTGCATAAAACTAGAACTGGGTGCCAGAAACATTGCTGTGGCTTTGACACTTGGCATGACCCATGCACAAAAACATTTGAGGCACAGAACAGAGACAAAAATATTAAGCCACAGTACTTAAATGCAACACTGTAAAAACTGAAACAAAATGTAGAGACATTCTACAGTTCTTGGCAACCATCAGGACTTCTGAGCCTGCTTTGAAAGAACCCAAAACTAACAAAAAGATATTGTATTGAAAAATAAAACCTGTATTACAGATTTGCAATGTTGTTTGATATACAAACCATTCTGAATCTGAGAGCCCTATCTACTCTGTAAATCTTGAAAAGCAAAATCAAGATTAATTATATCTTTATGGGAAAATGTTTGCAAAATTTTTACCACAACCTTTAATTGAAATTCTAGCTGGGCCATAGGTATCAACACAGTTTCAACTTCCTTTATTGTTGATGAATCATTTGAACCCTAGAAAATTGTCTGATCATTTTGCTTGGTCAAAAGAAGGGCCTTGATGTCATTAATCATCAACACTATGTTACTATCTGGGAAAGGTGAAGGAAGTCCTAGTTGCACCAAATCTTCTATGTGTTTCTTCATATTTGTTACTCCTTCATTCACTATATCTAGGAGCTCCTGACAATTCGTGGCCACATAATTACAACTTAAAACTTCATTGTCCTACTTAGCAGCAATCATTCTATCATTTAGACCTGTTGCTAATAATGTTTCATTTGTTGTGTCATACAACTTTTTCAACAAAAGTTGAGAGTCAAAAACCCTTAATGAAATAGTGGACAAGGTGGCCTGCATTGAAGTTTCTACCTTCTCACACAGCTGCTGAGCATTTAACAGAAAAGTCAAAGATGGCTTTAGCTGGATAATCTCCTCAAAGATTCTCTCCCATACTAAAACATATAGCTCTTTCACCAAATTTAGAACTCCAACATTTTGTGGCCTATGAGCCAACTCTATTATCAACTATTTTGTCCTTTGTTGTTTAGCCATGAGTTGTGCCTGAGATGCACTATTGGTATTTTTCTCATTCAATAATTTTTGTTGCAGTTGTGTGGCCTCTTGCAATTTATCTTGATATCTCTTTTCTGGAGTGGCCTTTTCCTGTCTTAAAATAGTTACTGCAATCTTGTCCTATGCCAGCTCAGTCTTAAGAGAAGCAATCTGGGCTTGTACAGCCTGATGTATCCGTAAAGAAACAGTATTTTGCAATTGTTTGTTTAGATTATCAATCTCATTTTTCTTAGATTGAATCTCGTAGGCAAGATTATTGCTATTCACCTTCTCTTGAGAGAAATCATTCTCTGCCTTCTACAACTTCTTAGATGCTTTTAAATAGTCTGTAGCCACAACAGTTGTAGTTTCATTTAGCTACTCAACCTTGTCTTGTGGCCTGAAGAGAGACATATCCATGGCCACAACATTCATTGCATAATCTTGGGGCTGCATTTGCTCATTTGGTGACAAATGTGTCACTATCAATGATTGTTGAATAGGGTCATAAAGTGACCTCATGTGTGCCACAACAGGGCTTTTGTTTTCCTTTTTCCTCTTCTTTTCCATCTTGGCCTCTCTAGCCTTTTTTGTTGTGTCTACTTGAGCTTGAAAGGTAGGAGGAGATGCAATATAACCTCCAGCAAAGGGGTGACCTTGAGGTAGACCATAAGGAATAGCAGATAATTGATGGCTAGGGGAAACTTGAGGAGGGGTCTCTTTAGGCATAGATGGAGAAAATAATGGCAAGGTAATGGCCTGTGAGGACATGGCCGGTGCACTGGCAGTAGTGGCAGGGGTTTGTGTAAGCATGATAGAAGTGGTAGGGGACATGGAAGCCTGAATACTTGGGATTTCCACTCCTATAGGAGAAGAAAGAGATATAGGAGAGAAGGGAGAAGAAGTACTTACTTGAGTGATAGCAGAGGTAACTAGCACTTGTTGCTGCTATGGTGCTATTTCTTCTTCTTCTTCTTCTTGCAGGATCAATTTCCTATGTTTCAAAGGTCTCTCTATTGTTTCCTCTATTTCTTCATCTTCAATATTTACAACCATTGGTTGTTGCAAAGGGACGATTTTGGAACCCCCAGATGTCGAAGCTATATGAGTTCCTAGAATTGGTGATGACATAACACCTTTTTGCTTCTCTAAGGTGCTAAGGGATTGAGGCCATGAAGATGTAGGATCAGTAGATGACGAATGTCTTGTTTCTTGCATTATTGGGGCTAACTTTGTTTCTTCCTGTGGTTCCTCACCTTTCCTCTAAATTTTGCTTGTGTCTGGACTTGAGACTGGGGATGGATGCCAGTCATCCTAGATTGATTCCCATATTTCATTATTTTCAACATTCCCAAATGAATGTGTAATCTCTGAAGTCTCTTGCCTATATTTCTAATAGGCCTCAATCTTTTATGTTCTCCATTATTTTGCTTTTAATTCTTTCCTTAGACCAACAGTCATTTTCAGATTAGGGTCAAACTCTTTCTCTTTGACATAGAAGGTTTCCCATGGTCTAGGCCCCTCATAGGGGAAATTAGTTAATTCCACATATAGATCTGGGTTATCTTCCTTTGGATTCCTCCTGTACTCCTAGAATGGGTGACCTTCATGTACCATCTTGGAATGAACCTTATTATTTATAATCAAGGAGGCTAGGAAACTATGTGGGTCATATTTCCATTTATCTTCTAGGATAAGGAGTCCAAGGGCAGCTAACTTCCTTAATAAGAGGCTCTTTGCACCTCTAAATTCAAGTGTCATATTTTTCCTAGCCCATGGGACATCATACATATTTTTCTTTCTTTTCTTGTGGCTGAAGTCATTATCTACAATAGATACTTGATGGGTAACCTCTAAGAATATGACCCTAGGGGTCAATACTTTAGGCAATAGCATGGGTTCTCCAGCGAAACCTTGGACTCTAATTATTGTAGTATGTGCTCCAAAGAAGAAGTCACAAGGAATTGGGCAATTGGTTATAAAACCCCTTATACTTTGTCTCATCCTATGTTCCACAAGCTCAAGTCTTAACTGGCAAAAATTGGGGGCGACAAAAAACTCCCAAAACTCATAGGGGTCAGAGGTTTCAGATAACACATGTGTCCATGCGAACATAGGGATGGTTGTACCATGACCAAAATCTAGGTCATACATATTTAAGTGCATATGCTGTTTAAAAAGACCAAAGTTTTGATACATCATAAGATGGAACAGGGAAGCAGAATACCTGAATACTCACTTTGTTTTGAAATTTGCAAGCTAATCATGGCAGCAACAATTTGCTCTGAAAAATCCAGCCGGTACTCTTGTGATTTATCCATAGTTTTCATTATGAAAATGATTGCCAATTGCCAGTCATGAACTGTGTTGTCCTCCTTCATTCCAAAAATGAAAGCTATCATTGAAATGGCATCCTAAGCATCAGGGTTAAATTATGTCCGCTTAGTGGGTAGTGTGGGCATCTGAGTATTATCTGCACCCAGATGCATCTCTACATTCAAAAATTTTAGTGTGTTATGTAAATTTGCCCATGTGCCTTGCATCTTGGCAATAGTTGGAAATGTGGCCGTTCTATCATACTACAGGGCCATCATGTCCCTTATGGCCTTGGGCATAATATGAACTATGAAAGGGCCCTGTTGGATGGAATTTTATGGTGCATGAAATAACTCTACACATAATTCAATTAGCTTTGGACAAGGGTGAACATTTGGGACCAGGAACTATGCCAATTGAGAGGTCCATATTCTCATACCAAAAGTCTCTAACTGCCCTTTGTTTGCTTGGATGAGGCACCTCTGATGTGTCCCCTCTCAGAGATTGTTGGTGTTCTTTTGAAGAGGTGTGTCATAAATGTCATCTGCATAGTCCTTCACTTGATCTGGGTCAACAGATAATCCTACTTCAGGAACCCTTGTTCTTGGATAGGACTTCCTTGGTTGCGTAAGTACCGAAGCAAATGATTTATTGTTCAACAATTTATCAGTTGACTCAAAAATTCCAAGTCCCTCCTGTGGTGACTGTGTTTCAGACATATTTGCATCTTTGTGAGAAGAATCAAGGAAGCTTTGACATAGGAAAAGACTGAAACTATTTTAGCAGAGTGATACTTAGCTGAAAGGCACTTGTTAGCGATAGAGCTCGGATGCAACAGTGATTTAGAGTAGAAAGATAGAAACAAATGATGGTTACAAGGACTTAAAACCTAGCTTATTAGGCCTTATGGAAATAATAAATGACACATCCCATCTTATTAATGGCATTAATGTTGAGAAATAGTTAGTGTATCTTTTTGAAATCCACATTAGACAGAGTGTCAGATATGTTATGAGAGTGGCTTTCTTTCTGAAAAAGCATGTACTTCCGTGAGATTTTGGGGATTGCCAAACAACCTTAATAAATGGAAGGCTAAAAGAGAAGGGGCTTTGTGCTACTAACATGTGTTCACTGAACACTTATTTGAAAGGGAAAGCTAGAAAAGAAAGTGGTAAAATAGAAAAGGGAGAAAAGGAAACAAAAAAACTAACTAACTATGATACATGATTAGCCCATTCTTAAGTGAAATGTTTTAGAAAGATCCTATTTACTAGAATTTCTTTAGGTTCTCCATTCATGGTCTCCAGCTCAAATGAATTTTGTTGCTTCCAAGAATGAACCTTATAAGGGCCTATCCATAATGATTCAAATTTGCTGTGTTGACTTGGCTTGGCAGCTCTTTCATCCCATTTCAATACCAGAGAGCCAACTTCAAAAATGGGATTAGAAGTCTTCTTATCAAACCAATTCTTAACCATTTTCTAATGTTTCATTAGTGATTCATGTGTCTTTTCTCTCTTTTCTTGGACTTCTAATAGCTCAACAAGTCTAACTTGCATTGGGCCATTTTCTTCAATTTCTATCTGTTTTAACAATTGTAAAGCAGGAATCTCTAAACTTAGTGGCATTACTGTAGGTTTACCATAAACCAACTCATAGAGAGACATTTTAGTTACTTGCTTTGGTGTGATCCTATCAGCCCATAGTGCTATTTTAAGTAACTTATGCCACTCTCTTTGATAATTATTCCCTATCCTTTTTATGAGTCTAATAAGGTTCTTGTTAGTGGACTCTGCCAGACCATTACCTTGTGGGTAATAATTTGAAGAAGTTTTCAAATATATCCCATTTCTTAAAGCAAACTCAGATAATTTGGTTCCCAAAAATACTTTAGCATTATCTGATATGATGGTATGAGGAGGACCAAACTGAGAAGTTATGCCTTCTAAAAATTCTAGTATGGCCTTTTCTGTTGCCTCTTTGAGTGGTACTGCTTCACTTCACCTAGTAAAGTAATCTATTGCTGTGAGAATCCATTTGTGTCCCATATTTGATACTAGATTGATCATACCAATAAAATCCAAACCCCATTGAGCAAAGGGTTCATCCACAACTATGGGACTTAGAGGCATTGCTACATTTCTCCTTTTGCCAATATAAAACTGGCAAGCTTGGCATTCCTTAACCATCTGATGGCAATCTATAAACAGAGTGGGCCAAAAATATCCTACTTGTATCACTTTAATTGCAGTTATCCTTGCTAAAAAATGTCCACCTGAGGATCCATGATGCAATTCATGTAATATTCTTTGAGCTTCATCTTTCTCTATACATCTTAAGCGTATACCATCAGGATTCCTTCTAAATAAAATCTGATCAATTAGTACAAAATGGATTCCTTGCTGCCTATAGTACCTTTTCGTATCATGCGAGAGTTCATTTGGGAATATACCATACTTCATAAACTGTATCTTGTTTTTGACCTAAGAATCTTGGTCAACCTCTTGGAGTTTCAACACATTTTCACTTTCTTTTTTTCAATCACTATTCTTTCTATATCTTGGGTAATGTATTGGCACAGTCCTTTGGCTCTGACTAACTTGGTGGGTCTTACTTCTACATCATATTCTAGAATCTTTGTTATCCAATTAGTTCTTTTCTCAGTGATCTCACCCTCCATAATATATTCTCTTACACTGGGGTGAGCCACTAATATCAAAATTTTATTTCCTGTTACCAAATGTCTAAATTTTTTAAGGGCTTTTACCATGGCATATGCTTGCTTCTCCACAAAATTATATCTTGATTCATATTCCCTAAGAGTCCTGGAGAAGAAAGCTATTGGGTGTTCTCCTTCCTCTTGATCATCTTTCTGAGTTAGAATAGCAGCAACATTTAATTCTCCCCCATACACATACATTATAAAAATTTTAGAGAAATCTGGGTTTCTGAGTACTGGCGTTGTTGAAATGGCTCTCTTGACCTCTTCAAAATCATGTCTTCCTTCTATAGTCCATTTGAAAACCAGATCTTTTTTAAGCAACAACATCATTGGTCTAATTAGACCTGTAAAATCAGATATGAATCGGCTATCAAAGTTAATTTTTCCTAAAAAGGATTAAACTGCTTTCTTGTTGACTAGTAGATATAGATTCATTATAGCTATGATCATTTCTGGATCAATGGAGACCCCTTCCTTTGACACTACATGTCCTAGAAGCTTACCTTGAGGCACAACAAAGATACATTTCTTGGGATTTAGAGAGATTCCAAACTTTTGAGATTTCTTGAAAATAGCCTCTAAATGGTCAAAATGATCTCTGGCATTCTTAGAAAAAATAGTTAGGTCATCTAGGTAGATTAGAATGATTTTATTTATAAGCTCCCCACATGCTACATCCATTGCACGCTAAAAAGTAGCTCTAGCATTCGAAAGGCCAAAGGGGATTTTAGCATATGCAAATGTTCCCCACTTTGTAGTGAACACAATCTTATGCTGATCTTTATCTGCTAACCAAATCTAATTGTATCTTGAGAAACCATTAAGCAAGGAAAACCTTTCTGACCCAGCCATAGTTTGTAAAATTTATTCCATAGAAGGCAAGGGATAATGATCTTTCAAAGATGCTTTATTCAGATCCTTGAAATCTTCACAAAGTCTTATGTCACCATTCTTCTTTCTTACAGGCACTAGGTTTGACACCTAGGTTGAATGCTTAATTGGGAAAATAATCTTTGATTCTAGGAGCTTCTGCAGCTCATTCACCATTAGAGATTCAATTCTAGGATTCACTGGCCTTTGCTTCTGTCAGACTGGTTTGGATCCTTCAGTAAGCTCTATGGTGTGCTAGATGATATCTCTATTATAGCCATGGAGGTCCTCATAGGTCCAAGCAATCACCCTATCATATTTGTCACATAAAGCGATCAACTTCTCTATTTCCTCTTGGGTTGTAGCATTACCTATTTTCAACTTTCTCCCTTCACTAACTTGAATGTCAGAATAATCCTCCTTATTTGCCTAAAACCTCCTCTTCTCTAGGCTTGCATCTTTTGGATCAAACAAATTTTCTAGAGTAATCAGTCCTTTAGGGAGTTTATTTGATTTTAGCTAGATAATTTGATCACCATATGCTTCCTAAATTTTGGTGTGTAACTGATCAGTAAATTCACTTGATTGCTGTAAAAATGAAAGTACTTGAAGATCATTGTCAAAAACTTGCCAGTTTTGATCATTGTTTGGAATTGTTGGTCTTACTATAACCTTAACTAACTCATTGTTAACTAATAGATCACTTGCTGGGTCAAACTATCAACCAATTTGTGCCATTCTATCTGCTTCTAAATTTTGGGTTTTGGGAACTACCTCAATATTGAAAGCCTCAAAGCCAGCTATCAGGTCCCAAATCTTGTGCCGATAGGACCTCATTCCTACATTTTTGGCTATTGCTTTCTCTCTGATTTGTTTTACCATAAGTTCTAAGTCTCCTTTCACTATCAGATTCTTAATTTCCTTTTTCTTAGCCAACATGAGTCCATGCACCAAAGATTCATATTCAACATCATTATTGGTACAGGTGAACTAAAAAGCAAATGGCTCTTAGTATTTTCTCACCATTTGGGGCAGTAAGGCAAATATATGCTTCGACACCATTCTTACTCCTAGCCCCATCAAAATTCAAGGTCCAGATCTCTGAGTCTCCTTTAGATTCTCCACTTTCTGATATTTCTTTCCTTATAATATTCAGGGTTTCTTGGTCTTCTTCAAAAATAACATAAGTACCTAGACCAGTAGAGTCATAGTTTCCATAAGGATCACTCTGCATCATGGTCAATAGTTGATTGTTCTCTTCTTCCTGTTGGTCATGTTCAGTCTAGTCACCTAATTCTTCAACAAAGACTCTCTCCTCTTTATTCATCATGGCATGGGATGCTTCTAATTTTGGGGTTGGTTCATTTGTGATATGGTCTTTGGATAATGGCTTAGACAATACTTTCATCTTTGTCCCATACTTGGTTTTTAGGATGAGGTGTGAGCAATCTAGTGACATGTAACCTCCTATTTTGGCTATGAAATCTCTAGACAAGTATAGAACAAATACATAGGAAATATCTATGACTACCACATCCTAATTGACAATTATATTGGGACAAGTATATAGTTGTAATGGAAGTTGTTTGATTTTTCCTATAGTTTGAACTGATCTCCCATCCAACTGCATGACCCCTCTGGTAAGTGGCTCATACTTTATCTTTAAAGTATCTGCTATCTACTTTGGCATTACTATAGTACTAGCCCCAGAATCTATCATTGCATTATGTAGTAGTTTTTTTCCAACTATTAGAGTTAAATAAAAAGGATCTAGTTTAGATTTACCTACCTTAGGTGCATTGTTCAATAGAGCTGTTGTTTGTAGAAGTATAGTATCTTTATGTTGGAGTTTCCCTTTATCAGTGGCTCCTCCTTTAGCACTAGTGTATTTAGAGGCCTCTTGACCTTGCATAGCTTCTTGTAGCAGTGTCTTCTGCTTGAGAATAGCCAACATATCCCAGATTGATATGTGTGCTGGAGTTCTTTTCAACTGGTCCACTACGTTCACAGGTCCTAATGCTTGTGTCTTTGAATAATAAGGGTACCTTGTCTTTTCTAGCATCTGTCCTGAGGCTACTTGATTTTGCATAGGCTAGGGTACTTCTTTCCTAGAGACTGGATTGTGATGATTTTGAAATGGAGGAGTTCCAATAATTTCATTATTTGTGACTTCAGGCTGCTCCATTCTCCTCTTTGATTTGGTATAATAGTCTTACTACACCAATGGTTTCTTTGAAGTGGATGCCTCATTCAAGAACACTGAATCTTCCTCTTCAATCCATGAAAATAAGGCATGTTCAGGGGCTATTTCCTCTTCTTGTTGTAGAGACATCCCTTGCATTTAGGCCACCATTACTACATTCTGGACACCAAGGGACTGATATGGTGGAGTATTAGATGTTGAGAATTGTCCTTCTAACCCTCTCTGTTTTGCTAGCTTTTGTTGCAAATTACGTCTGGGACAGTCTCTAGGCATATGTGCATTGTTACAGGGAAAGCACCAAGCATTTGTGTCATCTACTAAGTTATTTTGCCTTGGAACTATTTCTCTGTTGGGATTATGAGGAACAATTTGTAGAGGTGTAGGGACTAAAACCAATTGGTTTGAAGGCTAAGAATTATTTTGCCTTTGAGGGCCTTGATATTGATTTGGCTGAAAAGGGGGTCTATTTCCTTGGAAACCTTGATAAGGGGGCTTTGAATAGGGATTTTATTGTCTTTTTAGGTTAATTATCTCATTTGAGAAGGTCCTTAGAATGTTCTTGACATCATCCATTTCAAATGGTTGAGCATAGGTGGTTGCCCTAGCAGGTTGTTGAGGTACTGGAAATGAATACATGGATACTGGTGGAACTGTAAGATTAGTTGCTTCTTGTGGCAAAGGTAGGGAAATTTCTAGGAACATGGGCATAGGAGGCCTTGGGGGGAATTTTCTAGCATCTATCAAGTTATTTTCAGCCTTGACAACCAACTCATATGCTTCTAGCAGTGTTTGACCTCCTAGAGACTGAATCATTATTAATATATCATAATTAAAAGCTTTGAGGTAGAACATAATAGCCATACCTGATAATGGTCTTACTGTAGCAGGAATTCTATCCTAGGTCTTTTAGAATCTTGAACTAAAATCAGTCATGGCTTCTTGTGGTGCCCTTTTGATAGTGATTAATTGTTGCAGCAGGGAAGATTTATCACCTTTCTCTTCAAATCTTGTAAAAAAAGCATCACCAAGCTGATCCCATGTAGATATTGTATTTGGAGTGAGAGATCTATACCAGTCCAGAGCCTTTCCTTTGAAAGAATCTGCTAGCAGTCTTATTGCTACATTCTGCTTAGTAATCACATGTACTGCACACACATTAGATACATTTTGTAAATGTTCCCTAGGTGTCTTGAAATCTTCTCCACTGAACTTAGGTAGAGCCTTCAAAGCATTGGCTGGAATAGGATCCCACATTACTAGTGGTACTGGGAGAAGGAGAGGACTTCCGGTGTTCCAATTTGCATAGTTCCTTGGAGGTATAGGTGCTCCCATATTTGTTCCTTGTGCTACTACAACCTGATTCACTTTTCTCATTAGAGTTATGTCCAAGTTAGCAGTAGACTAAGCTCTTGTTGTAGGTCCACAGCTCTGGCTCCTTGTCACTCTTTGGCTCATAGGATCTTGATAGGAACTTCAAGAAAGGTCCCACCGGGCATGCCAAAAACTGTTGATGTATAAAATTGAATAGGTTCTAACACCAACATGGGAAGTTTCAAGAATGTGAGACTTGCTACTTGAAACAACCTCTAGATTTTAAAGAAGCTGGCTCTTCTCTATTTCAATTGGGTTTTGAGCAAAGGGAAATAAATAAATAGGATTACAGATATAATAAGCAAATCTAATTTATGGCGATGCACCTAAGTAAAAAGTATTCCTTCAATTCAAGCACAGTGAATCTATTCTCAAGATACAATTATATTAAAGAGTAGATACTACATGATCAATATAGATAGATATAATAAATATTATCAAAGGCTTATAACCAAACAACTTTGTAAAGACATAGATGATATCAACCAAGGTACAGAATAGAGTTCTTATTAATCTTTTAGCAGCATAAAAGGTATAGATACATGCACAGATATATTGACTTTCTTATCAAGAACAACAAAATAAAGGCAAAATGACATAAACTGGACAACAAAGTCTCTGACTCTTCTATTAGATCTTTGATTAAAAACTTATAACAAAGTAAAGTCCCCCTTTTCGATTAAAAATCTTGCGTATTTATAATCATCGATTTGACACAAGATTGCTTGCAACAACCCAAATCCTCAATGGCCAAACAGAACTGAAGATTACTAGAAGTCCATGGTGGTTACGATCTTCTGAATCTGTAACGGCTATCCCTCCTATGCGCTCATTGGTTGGGGCGAAGTATTATGTGGCACACTAACTGTATTGAGACCAAGACACATGGCAACACCTATGCACATAAAAGCTAAAAAGAAATTATGACAGATGGCAGTGTCCACATATACTTAGAAACTCCTTTGTCTTCAAAGAAATCAACAAGAAATAGACACTTGTCGCATTTCGTAGCCTCCAAAAAATGATACGTGTCCTACCCCACGAAGCCTTTTAAAAAAACTGTCTTTATACTCAGGTGCCCTCCGTTATGACATATGTCGCAACCTGCTTCACTTAGAAATTGAGACATAATAATAATGGGACCCACAACCTTCATAACTCGCTACCTGCATAGGGAATGAAAATGGGATAGATGGCAACACCCGTGCTCATACAAGCTAACACGTGGCAACCTCCGCAACATTGTTGAAAAGAAACGAAACTTTTGAAAGGTCCTATAGAAGCTGACACTTGTCGCGTTCTACAACAAATGTGAATTAAAAAGTTTCTCGCTACAAGAGTTTATGAATAAAGCAACTCCTTCTCCACTACCACCACGTGGCATGCTCTGCAAGCTTGAAACAACATGAATTGTGGTCCACTATGGTTTATGCCAACATCAATATAAATTCTGAAAAGGGACATGCGACAACACCCACATAAAACTCAAAAAGACACACAGTGCCCTCCGCAACATGTAGCAAGAAAGGAAACTTTTTGAGACTACTTCCGCTAGTGACACATGGCACCTTTCGCATAAAATTGGAACTAGGTGCCAGAAACATTGTTGTGGCTTTGACACTTGGCACGACCTGCGCATAGAAACATTTGAGGCATAGAACATAGACACAAATATTAAGCTATAGTACTTAAATGTGACACTGCTAAAACTAAAACAAAATGTAGAGACATTCTACATAGATTCTTTAGGAAATTCTATGCACTTTTAAAAAAACTTCGTGAAAAAAGGATAAAAATTGCAAAAGTTATGCTCGTTTGAAGTTGAGAAGCAATGTTGACTTTGACTGAGAAACAACTATTCAAAATGGTAGATTCACCTAAAATAGTCTTCGCCACTGCGTAGCTCACTAAGTTAGCTTTCCAATGCCACAAATTTTGTCAAAATCTGCCTCTGTATGTGAAAGTTATGCAAGTTTAAAAAAACTACCCCTAGGAGGAAGAGGGGTCAAGTTGGCTATTTGACTAAACTGTTTGCAACTTGTGAGATCTTGATCACATAGGGCAGTTAGCTATCTAACAGTTGGTGCTGGCAGTTAGGAGGGGTGGAGCCCTTGGTCATCCATATGACCAAGGCTGCCAATGATGGAAAAAAAATAGAAAAAAGGTAAACAAGGGGGGCGATAGCCTCTTTCTCCCTTCGCACCCAGTCACAAACGTGACTACGGGTAAGGAGTCGAGCACAGAGCTTTTCCTTAGCTCCCCCCATGAGACTATAGCCAGTGGTCTTCAACTCAGGTGGTGACCACAGTATTTGATGACATCAACCGTGACAAGGATTTAGGCATAGGTTGGGTTAAGCAGACATCGTAGTTAGGAGGTCACAGTTAGGTTTAGGTATAGCAAACGGATATTAGGATTAGTTCATAATTAGATGAGGTTGAGGGTTAGGATTAGGGTTTATAGAGTGCTGATATACGGTGGAGGTGACGACCCTTAACGGCGGTGGTGAATTTTAACCAGTGCTCGGTAGCATGTCAAGTGGTGAGGGTTAGGTTTTCAAGCAAAGGTGAGTGGAGAGTTCATTGTAGCGGGTAGTGACAGAAGTATAGGTGGTGTCAACAGTAGAATGGAGGGTAGCTACAGGGTGTTAAGATTGCCAAAATAATGAAAGGCATGGAATAACAAGCAGAGAAGTATTTGAATGGAAGTGACGAGGCGATCAAGTAAAAATGGCAGTGGAAGGGCAAAGATCCAGAGATGACCTGCATTTTAGGGTTAAAACATGTGATCAAAGTTAGTGATAAAACCCTAATTCCATTAACCTACCATAGCTTAAAGAAAAAAATCATGCTTTACAATGTAATCAACTAATGAAATTTTGACAAACTTGACACAGTGCCCCTGCACAGGGTCCGTATGGTATGGCCCTGTGGAGGGGCCAAAACTGAAAAAAATTCAAAGTTTTTCTTGTAACCAAAATGCATCAAATTTTATGTTGATTTTCATTTCTCAAGCCTCCTGGACTCAACGGCAAGGTCTATTTGAGCTCTAGAAGTCACTTGCAAAAGTCGATCATAAAAACTCAACAAAAAATGTTAGATTTTTGTAGGTTCACATCGGGTTCACCATTTGTCATTAGGGCAAAATCTAGGGCAACAAATCAAAATTGCAGAAATGAAACCCTAACTAACACCATGAAGCACACACTAGAATGAAAATGCAAAACATAAATAAAATGCAAACCGATTCTCAAACTAGACTTGATTGACCTCCATGACTCTTCTCAACCTCACATGAGAATGCAAGATTTTGAAGGGTTGTTCAATGGGGGATTGTTGGTTGCTCAAGATTTCAGTAGTACAACAATACTCAAAAGTTGAATGTATGAAAAATGACTCATGAGAGGGTTGATTTATAGAAAATACAAATTTGAATGAATGGTTGAGATTGAGAGTTATTTTGAATGATACGAATGGTTGAGATCGATTAGGGTTGATTAGGGTTTCCCACTCCAAGAGGGATTGTAGTCATGTGACAAGTGTGTGATGGAGGATAAAGGAGACCTAATTTAAATAAAAGATTATTTAAATTAGTTTGACATGTGAAGTGTTGTAGTCATGTGACACTTGTTTGCATGAGGTGAGAGGTGAGGGAATAATTCAAATTTTTAATTTGAATTATTTGAGACATGTGACAAGGGGGAATTAATTAAATAAATGTATTTATTTAATTAATTAGATTAGGTGATTAAGTTGGATAAGTGGGATAAGGCTAGGACCTAGGGCAAAACATTACAAGGTGTCTAACAAGGTCATGTTGACTAGGTGTTGCAAGACATAGACATATTTAGGTGTCTACATAATGAATTATGCATTTTGGAGTATATGGATGGAAACCTACCTAACTTCAATAGGTTTCAATGTATGGCAATCTGTTAAGGATGGTTATACTACTCCTAGAACTCCTCCAACAGACCATGCATATAAGAAGGAATGTGAGAATAATGCTAAGGCTAAGAATGAAATTCTATGTGGTTTAGCTAACTCTGAATTTGTGAAAGTAATGCAATGCAAGTCTACCAAAGAAATTTGGGATAAGATTCAAAGCATCTATGAAGGAGATACAAAGGTGAAAGAAGCTAATCTATATACCTTTAAAGGAAGATTTGAAAGCCTAAAAATGAGAGAGGAAGAAAAGATTATTGATTACCTGATCAAAGTTGATGAAGTTGTGAATGCTATGATAGGACTAGATGAAGAAGTAAAAGAGCCAGTGATTGTTCCAAAGATACTTAGATCTTTACCTTCCAGGTATGATTCTAAAGTCCTTTCTATAGAAGAAGCAAAAGATCTTAATAAGATAATTGTTGATGAGCTACATGGTATTTTTACTGCTTATGAAATTAGGATAGGTGGTACTGAGATCTTAAAGAAAGAAGCTGCATTTAAATCATCAAAGAAGGCAACTAATATAAAGCATGAATTTGTGATAGACGAAGAAGAGGCCAATTTTGTAAGAATATTGAAGAGAGGATTTGGGAAGTATAAAGGTAAGCTACCCTTTAAGTATTTTAGTTGTGGAAAGGTTGATCACTTTGCTGCTAAATGTCCTTTTGAAGGAAAAGATAAAAGTGATGAATTTGAGAGTAAGAAAAGTAACAAGCAGTTCTATCCAAAGAAGAAGAATTTTCAAAAGAATTTTTAGAAGAACAAGAAGAGTCTTTACATAGAAGGTGACAATAATTCCTTTGAAGATAGCCCCATCTTAGAAGACAACAATGAAGGCATTTCTAAGGCTAAAGAAAATGAATACATGTACATGATAGTGGAGACTACTAATATAGATCAGAACAATACTGATTTGGAAGATCCTGAGAATGAAGAAAAAGAAGTAGATTTGGAAGGAGAGATGGTATGTGATTTAGAAGAGATTGAGAAACTTAGGAAGAAAAAATCTAAACTAAAGCTACAACTTCAAGAAGATATGGTGTCTAAGAAGCTTGCTAAATTAGAAGAGATGATTAATGATTTGAAGAAACAAGTGGAAGAAGCCAAGAGAATAAAAGAAGTTACTAAATCTGAATTGAAAGATAAATAAGAAGAATGTTTGAAACTGAAATCTGAAGTGGTATCTCTGATAAAATAATTAGAAAAGGCTAAGGATAAGATTGACCTAAGTCTAAAATTTGAAAAGAGCAGTGGCATGCTTGATGAAATGATAGGCAAACAAAGATTTCCAAAGAGCATGGCTGGTTTAGGATTTGAAGAAGGTCAACACTCAAAGTCCAGTGATCCTCCTAAAAAGACTAAAGAGAAGAAGTAGAAGAAGGAAAATGATGGCTTCACAAAAGTCATAGATCTAAAGGAGAAAAGATTCAAAGGCCCCCCTCCTATAAGATATTCTAGCATGATCGGGTTTCCTCAATCCTTTTATGGCTATTATTATTCATGTAATCAATATGGTCATAGGGCTGTTAGTTGTAGAATTGTTCCTAGGAGAAGAACTAAATTTATTAGCAAAAATTATTTTGCACCTCTAGGAGATTTCATAGTAGTTTGTCATAAATGCAATAACTTTGGTCATATTGCAAAATTCTATAGAACAAACTTTGTAAAGACTAACAAACAAGAAAGAAGGGAGAATGTTCCTCCTAAGGAGGATAATGCATCAGACTCTCTTGTGAATAAAGAGAAAAAAACTAAGAAAGTCTGGAAGAAGAAGAAGGATGATTAGAAGAGAGAAGCATCTTTGATAGTACAAACAACATTTCATGCTAAGAGATAGAATCCATGCACGATAGACAGTGGTTGTTCCAGTCACATGACAAGAGATAAAAGTAATTTTATAAGTTTCCAAGAATTGAATGGAAGCTTAGATAAGTTTGGTGACAACACATCTAAGAAGATCTGTGGTAAAGGAACACTGAGTATTTATGGAAAAGCCAAGACTCACAATATTTATTATGTGGAAGGACTAAAGCACAAATTTGCTGAGTGTAAGTTAGATGTGTAACAATGGATACAATCTAAACTTTAATGCAAAAGGTTGTGAAATTAGGAAAACAAGTTCTAGTAAGTTAGTAGTTGAAGCAAGTGGTACAAAAAGTAATCTCTACAATCTCAAGGAGATTCAAGGTAAAAGCTATTTGATGGGACAGATTGATGAAATTTGGCTATGGCACAAAAGATTGGGTCACATCAATTTTGACAACCTTGTGAAAGTAAGTTCAAAATGTTGGGAATTAAGGTGTCTCAACCTTGGCAATTACTTGTATTATTTCCTTGTATTTATTTATTTATTGCCTATTGTATAATTTGGATGTAAATCCTATGTTGTCATATTGTGAGAGTTGGCATGGTGATGTGTCATCCTACATGGCATATGACCACATGTAAATTTGTCCTCACATGAGGAGATAGGCATCCCACTTAGTGGTAGGAATATTTTTCCATGTGTTGGCATCTTGGAATGTGTGTAAGGGAATATTGATCAAAACGGTCATGACAGATTCCTATGACAAAGTTATGACATGTAAGAGTCAGAAATAGAAGATCCTATGACAGGTATAGACATGTGTCGAGAAGCATCTTTGAAAAAGGCATCTTTGGGTGCCCCAAGGTGGACTATGACATGTTGTAAGAGAATATGCTATTTATAGCCTGTGTATGACAGATTCTCTTACAGCAGTAAGTTATGAGAATTATGACAGATTCTATGGCAGTTGTAAGAGTCTTAAGAGCATCTTTCATAGTCCATTTTGGAAATAGGTGACCTCCTTGGGATGGGGTGACTTGACAAGTGTCCATAGGCATGGGTTTTGGGCCATGAGGCCATGTTGGACACCCATCTCAATGTGGAGCCATTTTTGCCTTGTATGTTCTTTATAAATAGGGGCTTTGGAGAGGTGATGCATTGTGTGATTGATAGGTACTGTTATGTTGCCAAGTCATCTCCAGATACGAGTGTCAAAGACTCCTGCAAGAGCATTGGCTCTATGACTATATTGTAACCTTCATTGTTTAAGGAATACATTTGACCTGTGTTTTGAAGTGTGGGGTTTTTCACCTGATAAGGGTTTTCCCCATGTATATCTTGTCTCTCTTCTTTTGTCTTACATTATTGTGTATGTGTTTGCTGTAATATCTCTATTAGTGGGTTAACATAATCTGTAATTGTAAATATAAAATTGAATTTGCACTCTCCTTCCCTCATTAGATTAGTGTAGGAAGTGATTTCTACACACCTAGCTTCCTTTCAATTGGTATCAGAGCCTGGCTAGTTTTGGTTCTAGCTACTAGGTAGGGGTTTTTTGAGATAATCCTAGGTTGAGTGGGAGTTTGTGTAGAGTATTATGTATCTTGTTGCAGGAAGGAGATGGTAACCACATCTAGATGATTAGAGGTGGAGAAATTTAATGGCACTAATTTTGAGTTGTGGAAACTCAAGATGGAAGACCTACATGTTGATCATGACCTATGGGAAACTGTATCTAGTGTAAAACCTACAATAATGTCACAAGATGATTGGGACCTCAAAAATTGGAAGGCTAAGGGTCTCATAAGACTCTGTCTAGCTAACTTTGTCTTGTTGAATGTCCATCTCATGCTAACTCCATTATTCATCTAGTGTTAAGCTTTCAAAGCTTGTTCACTCTCTAATTAGCCTAGTTCACTGACCAATCAACATTGTTAACTCCCCAATCAAGAGAGTTAACTCTCCAATAAATTCCACCATTCATGAGCTTCTTAAACCTATCTTCAAACCTATAAATACGCCCTTTCATTGTTTCACATTCATTCAAGCTTTCCTTTTCTCTCTCCATATAATTTATATGCTCATTGCATGACTTTGTGAGCCTTTTTCTTTCTTCTTAGCTTAGTTTCCCAAGCTTTAATATCTTCATAGCATCATTATTCTTTCCAATTGATTTCAAAATCCCAAGCCATAATTCTCCAATAGATTCAATAGCTCAGTTTATCTCATCACAACATTCATATGCTCATTGTAGGACTTTGTGAGCCTTTTGATTTCTTCTTATCTTAGTTGCCCAAGATTCAATAGCTTCATAACATTGTTATGCTCTCCAATTGCTTTCAAAAGCCTAATTCATAGTGTTCCCATAGCTTCCATATCTTGATTTATCTCATCATAACATCATTGCTCAATTCATACTTGAATCAATTGATTCTATCTTCATCCCTACTGCTAAGAGGACCCTACTGCTATAGAGGAAAGGAGGTTTCCACAAAAGAAGGACTTCTGAGGATATGCTAGGATCATGCACTGAATTCATGCCAAATTTTTCATATGCTTAGTAGTTAATTAGATCACCAATTTGATCTTGGGAAAGTAATAATGATTGTTGCTATTCTCTGGATAGGATTTGGATTGTTAGAATAAAATTTATTTCCATTGCTTAGCATAGTAGTTTTTTTCTTTCCCTATTTAAAATTCCCTCATTGAACTTTAAAATAGTTGTTATTTTATTTTCATCTTTTTAGATGCAAAAATTGAATTGCAAAAACACAAAAACATAGGTGAAACTTTACATAAGAGAAAACATCCTAGATTGCATTCATATTTGCTTCATAGTAATTGGAACATTCAAAAATTAGAAAAAGAATAAAAATATTCTTTTGCATTCATACATAGCTGCATACATAAAAAAATCACAAAAACATAGAAAACACAAAAAGAATTTGAAAACTCCTCAATTCAACTCCTCAATTCCATCACGAGGTTGACAACCAAACAAAAGTGTAGAAACCCTTTGTTGGTAACTAGAGAATGACAAGCATGATGGTAAGCAATGTTGTCATTGATGGCAACAAAGGGTAAAGATACAGTGGTACAAAGAATAGCAACATAAAGTCAGTAACATCATAGGACAAAGATAGTGACAACAAAGGATAAAGGTATAATGATCTAGAAAGTGATAACCAAGCATAAGGAGACAATTGTGTAGATTAGTTTGATTGATAATTTTACAAGAGGGTTTGATCCTCTACTCTGCAATATGGTCTTGATCCTCTGTAGAAGACAAAATTGCAAGAAGGTTTGATTTGGTAAAGAACTTGTGATGAAATTTGGCTAAGTGTCAACTCTGGTATTTTTGAGTTACAAAGTTTAGGTAATTTGGTCCGCATTCCTCCACCATGTAACATTTCTCTCCACAATTGTAAGGTATTGTTGGTACACATTCATTGAGTTCAAATTCAAATTTTCAATTTTTGAAGTGCTCCAGAATGATAGTTAGAGTTGACAGAGTATCACACTCTGTATTGATAGTATATTGCCAATGCCAGTAACACATTAAGTCACTCCACATTTTACCATAGGTGAATGGTTCACTATGTGGATTTGGGGATAAGATTATGAATGTTTGTATCATGTATATTCTAAGTTTTAGGCATTTTGGAGATCCGCATATTGATTTGTGAATTAACAAATAGCTCATACTACTGTTAACTTACCAACGGAGCCAACCTATTAAGTGTGAAGTTATGCGAAAGCTAAATAAGCTTTGTGGAGTTAAGTGGGAGCTATTTTAGGTCCATGCCAACCTATCTCAATTTTTTTCAAAGTTTAAATCTTGGCACAAAGCATGTGTGTAAAGATTTGAGGTCGATAGGTTATATTGTGATATTTTGTCCATTACACTCAATTAGGCTGACCTAATTGATGTTGTGCTTGTAGAGGATATATATGATAGATATTTTTTATTTTTTGGAGACAAGGGAATATGCATAGAGATACGTGTGTGTGTGAATATCATCAGAGAGTACAAATTTGTGTGTGATTGTGTGATGCGACAAGGGTTGGTGAATGTTGATTGAGCAAATGCAAAACATAGTAGTGTGATCAGTTTGAAGGGTTTTGATATGTAAATTGAGCTTCATTGGAACTATATCTCATGTATATGTTAGATGCAACTTTAACAGTTCAATTTTGGTAGTGAGCCATCCCCTCTCTTCTATCTCTTTCTTTTCAGGATAGTGAGTCCTTTGGCAGTGAGCCACCTATAGTGAGTATTCTTGGACATTGACTCCAATTGTATCAACCTTAACTAGTTGTTTTATTATAATATATTGTGAGATAATCCTCACCATGGTTTTTCCCTTTTTGGGTTTTCCACGTAAAAATCTTGGTGTTCATGTGTTATGAGTTGAGGTTGTATGTTCTATGCTTAATTTCCTTTACTACAATTAGATATACTAAATGGATTGAATTTTTTATGTATAAATGGTTTAAGAGAATACTGATTCACTCCCTCTCAATATTCTGGGTGTTCAACAGTTGGTATAAGAGCCAAGTCCTTTGGAAGAAGCCTAACCACTTAAGGAAGACCTTGGAAATTGATTACATGGTTGCTAGAAGATTACCTATTCCTTCAGAAGAGATTCTTGCTGCTAAATCCATTAGAGAAGACTGCATACTTGACAAAGTTGGAGAACTTAGTGCTACTCTTGAAGATCTTGATGAAATCAAAGATCTAAAGGAAAATGTTAGAAAAGAAGATGAATGCATTAAAAAATTGAGAGAGCAAGTCAAAAAGTTTAAAGAAAGGCATAAGGAAGTTAGTGAACAATTGAAGCAAGCAAATGAATCCATCAATGGTCTAAAAGTGCAATTTGAGGAAAAGACAAGAATTGAGGAATATCTAAATATAATTATGAAAAGAAAATTAGAAGTGTATATGCCTAAAAATGACACGATTCAGTCTAAATAAATATTCTTAATATTTATTCCCTTCTAATTCTTCTATCAATAAATAAATAAACAAATTTATTTATTCGATTCACATTCCTCTAAGTTAATTAAATATCAAAATATTTAATTATCTCTTCTAAAGTCAAAATTAAATAAAATCCTTTTATTTAATTTAATTCCTCCAAACAATTAAATAATTCCCAATTATTTGATTAAATCAAATTCATTCTTCCAAATTTGAATAAATCAATCAATTTATTTAAATCCTTTCAATCTCCAAAAATAAAATACAATCAAATATTTTATTATTCTTCCAAATCATGCACAACAATTAAATAAATTTATTTATTTAATTTTCTTTCTTATCTTCTAATTCTTCAAATATCTTCCAAATCTTCTAAAAATAAGTCTTCTTCTCCATGCACACAAAATTAAATAATTTATTATTTAATTTCTCTCAAATCATGCAGAAGCAAATCTTAAGTTGAGTTATCTATTCAATCAACCTTGTTTTTATCAATATCTCTTAAATTTGAAAAAAGCTTTCTAATTTATGAAAAGCATGTCTTATCTTTAGAAAAGAAAGTGATTAACTCAAATAAAATAGCTTTTGTGTGACACTTGTCTTCTTATTCGTTGCACGTTCCTCATCTATTCTCA
Source organism: Cunninghamia lanceolata (assembly GCA_027924645.1). NCBI lineage: Eukaryota > Viridiplantae > Streptophyta > Pinopsida > Cupressales > Cupressaceae > Cunninghamia > Cunninghamia lanceolata. The sequence continues at coordinate 4,475,262 of BSBN01001032.1, read as the reverse complement.
ACTATTGATCTTCTCAAGTCTTCTATACCATTGATCTCCATTCTCTCAAGTCTATAAAAGAAACCTCATTCTTCCATTCTATTAATCCAAGCTTTGAGTATTGTTACTTTGTAGGAATTACAGGGCGCCTTTGGCATCAATTCCTTCATTGCTTGTGATCACATTCATTACTATGCACTGCTACCATTGTTGTGAATCTCTTCTTCATTGCAACATTACTACTGCCATTCCCAATTGACATTCTTGAAGCATAGCAAAGAAGTGCACTCTCTGAGGGCCTATTTCATACATGCAAGAATGATTTCTGATAGGAAACCAATGGAAGTTTTGATCTAAGGAAGGTTTGCTTTGTTATTTGATTCATTGCTTATTTGATTTAATCTTCTTGGTTCACTATTCTATTGAGTTTTGGGTATTTAATTTTGTTTATCATTGCATATTCATTGTTGATTCAATTTTACCCTAACATTTTTGGTGCCCACCATGGAGCCTAGCCCCAAATTTAACCCCAAAACTAAGTTTTTTGTGTTTAGAAAGTTGTACATAGGAGGAAACAACGCATTCATCACATCTTAACACGCATCTGTCAGCTGTCATGGCTCATACATTCCCGCAGTGCATACATACTCTGTTACAGTGCATTTATCATATGAAATGGCACATCTGTTATTGCAGCGCATACAGTCTTTGTTTCGGTGCATCTGACCTATGATACGGCACATTTACTGATTCTATGCATTTGTTACATCCTACAGCGCATATGTTACATCTTGCAGTGCATCTGTTACATCCTGCAGCGCATCTATTTTGCAGTGAATTTTTAGAACATTGTTTTAATGCATTTGATCATTCTTTCTGCTCATATGTCCTCTGATTCAACGCATCTGTAAATCTATGCATATGACCTCTGTTTCTGCGCATATGTACTATGAAACGGTGCATCTATTTTAGGCAATGATTTCTAGGATTTTCTTAAGTTTTTGCTAATGCTAACGTCTTTGCAGGAAAACTCTTGATTTGTTTTGTAGGATAGGTTCTGGTTTAGTTTCATATAGTTGTATTTTGTTAGCTCACACTTCGATTTCTAAAAGGATAGTAAAACAAATGCTCATGCAAATCTCACATAGTCTTAACTAGGAAAGGAGTAATTGAATCATTGCTATCTTACATTGCAACATTGCTATCTTTTCAAAGTTAACAACTCATTGCTATCTGGGATAAAATTGAACTCATCATTGCTATCTGGGTTAAAAACTGAACCATTGCTATCTTGATTGACCATCATTTCAAAGTTAACAATTCGTGCTACGTGGTTAAAAACTAAACTCATCATTGCTATCTCGATTAAAATTGGACCATTGCTATCTTGCTAATCACTTCAAAGTTCTGTGCTTGCCCAAGTAGATAGCTCATCTAGTTTTTTTCATTTTTAACTAGGGGAAAAAGAACCACTGTATACTATGTTTTGGGAATGATACTAAGCCTATGCTCTCCCTATCTTGGGTGATCAAAATGCCAAACATTTCATTTTTGCATGTGTTTTTCCTTTAGAGGGGCCTGCTCTTGGATATTGTTCATCCAAGTAGGAATGACCCTAAGTGGTAATAGGCTAGATGCCAAGCCCTTCCAAGCCACTATAAATAAATTATGTTTGAAGTGAAAGATTCAAACAACGAGTGCAGTTGTGTTATACCGACAGCCAACCTCCCCCAAAACCCTCCAAGGCGTAACCCTTGCATGCTGGAAGACTCCATAATGGAGAGTAGTGCTGCTGCATGTATAACCACTTGAACAGTTGCCTTTATTACTCATCCTTTGTTCTAGTGGCCAAAAACCCCTATAACCCATTTGAAGCCTAGGATTGTACTTGCTTTTCTTTTTTAGTCCAAAAAGAGTCAAAGAAATCACAAAAAAATAAAAAAACCATAAAAACATTCTTTGTGTTTCCTGTGTCTTCTTGCCATAATTTCAGAAAATTAGATAAAAAAGACCTTGCAACCAAAGTACCAAAAACATTAGAATTTTTTTGAAAAATTGCAAAAATACTGAGAAAAACTAGAGCGGCTCATCCGTCCTCTATGGTTGCGCATTTGTGATGACCTGCAGCGCATATGTTTTGACTTGCAGGGCTTTTACTGTGTAATACAACACATTTACCTTTTACTAGTGCAGTGCATTTGTTGCGACTTACGACGCATTTACCAAATTCTATAGTGCATCTATTTTGACGCATGCGTGACAGTGAGTACTTCCACATCTTTTCAGAGACAAACTTTAGGTTTTCTAGGTACCCATTTCAGTCTTCTGTTAGTTTTTGAGGAGATGACAATTGAATTAGAAGAACTTGCTCAAGAACTCCAATACCTAAAAGAGCAATTAGACTTCGATATCTCACCCCAAGGTTGTGTAGCAATTACTCAAGAACTTCAAGCCATACAACAATAATTTGCAATCTTACAAGATGAACGTGTCAGTACTAGTTACGCCTCGCCCCAAACTCATACATCTATTTCCTATCTTAATGATTCTCATGACAAGGCAAGCACCACCTCAAGTTGGAAATTGTATACCACTTTGTCTACTAGTCCTCATTCACCATCTTCTAAGGCACATATCCCAAAGCATACCAATCTTACACTGACATCACCATTGAGTTGTCTAAGCTCTAAATGGGCAACCAAAAAAGCCTCAGATGATTTTTGGGAAAGATGTTTTCCAGATTTATAGAGTAAAAGAAAAGCCAGGGAGAACTCAAAATCTACTCCTCTATTGCCTCACTCCTCTACCCATACACCTACCAATTATGTGATCCAAGGGCTACTAACAGAGAGTCAACCATGTCCCCAAATTTTAGTCCTTCACCTTATCAAAGAACCTTCAAGCATGTCCATTACTCTAACCTCATCATGTACTCGACAACCCCTTGAGCTTATTGAAAAACCTCCTACCATGACCTGAAGTCAAGGTCTGTCATATCTCCATATTGTTGACCAAGATTCTATCCAAGAGACCTCTACCTCCACTTCAATTCAAACAACCCAAAAGTTATGCCAAGAGCATACTTTAGAACATGTGGAAACATTATTGTCTAAATCAGGATCAAAGCACTCCCATCCGACTCCTACGTAACCTCTATCTTTTTGATGATTCTATACCTATACATGAGCAAGAAATCCAATTTCAAACCATTCATAACCTATATCTCTTTTATGATCAAGATACTACCTTTGATGAAGAAGCTATCCATGAGCAACTTATTTAATACATGAGCAAGGGATCCAATTCCAACCTCTCCATAACCTCTATCATTTTAGTGATCAAAATATTATCATTGATGAAGAAGATATACAAGAGCACCTTAATTCCATCACGCTAAAGCCTATCTATGATCAAGATCCCATATATGATGAAGAGCCTATCTATGATCAAGCAGACCATGATGATCCTCTTAGCCCACTTTATGCACTCCATGGTCCTGAGCTTATAACCCCATCTAGTCCTATCCAAGATTCAACAACTTCCACTTCCCTTAATGAGACACTTGACTCCCAAGTAAGCATAGAAGATCAAACCAAAATACTCATCCACCATCCATTATTGACTATGCTGCAAATCCCTCACTATATATCCTTGGTCTTACCACCTTCATTCATGAGTGTTCCTCCTTAGAACACCAGCCACCATCATCCTCTATCCCACCTTCTTCATCCAATAAGGAACTTGTGTCGAGTGTTCCACCTACACATAATCTCGATGTCCACCACATACTCCAACATATGAACTATCAAGGTAAAGGCTTAGGCCTTCACGAACAAGGTATTTTGGAGCTTGTCCATGTCAATGTTCCTCCTCCTTCATATGGCCTTGGATACATACCGCAATGTGAACAATCTGAAGATGTTGGTACTTCCTCAACTCCTCCAAAGTCCACAACTTTCCATCACAAATCCTATCATATTCCCAAAACATATGTTGCCATTCCACCTCCATCATCCTACAATTGTCAAAAGCATGTGACCATAAACCTTCCACCATCCAATCTACCTCCGCTACTTCCAACTCCTAATATCCCTCCATGCATTTTACCACCACTTCTTCCAACACCTTATCCATCCATCTATGAATCTTCTAACAATCCCAATCATGGCCAACAAGTGCACATGTTGTCTAAACAAAGAACTTCCTCCAACCCCACTTCCACCATCCCAAAGGATTTTAAGAACAAAAATCTAGATGCCTCTACCTATAAAGTCAAAAATCCTAAGAGTCCTCATGACCTAGGATACAAAAACCAAGAATCAAAGAAACATCCTTCTCAAGAGCTGCATACACCCACACACCTATACACCAAGTTGAAAAAGGTGTGGGTTCGCATCCAACAAATGATTACTCCAAAAGTTGCACAAAATTTGCATACACCCAAACCCATACCTTCATAGGTACTATCTAAAAACAAAATGGTTTGGGTACCTAAACAAAAAGCCCTCAAGTTACATGAGGCATCTACCTCTCAAGAATCTCAATCATCCACTTTCTCCCATTCCATCCAAAAGTCTCAAATTCTTCCATCCCACATGATGAACAAAAATTAGAAAAATACTCAGTCTATGTGGATCCCTACATGCCTAAGTCATTCATCCACAAGCAAAAGTCTCCATTGCTTCCTACACTACTTTCCCATCACCAGCTTCAATGTTTATCACGGTATGTGCAATCGTTGGTCATGATTCCCTTCCATCCCACAAACATTTTCATATACCTCCATCTCCCCTTCCTTCCACTATTATCCTACATATCTTCCCCATCCTACTCGCATGGTCCATGCTTTTGCATAATCCTTCCTTCTGTATTCTACATCATCATCCACTATCACACTCTTCATAATCCAATATCTACCTTCTCCATCTAAATTTCATGCAATCCCCCACCAACATCTATGGGAACACATGACATAGTCCATGTGACAACATTCTTCTAATGGGACTATCACCTTTCGTGGAACCTAGCCATTGAGGACCTCTCATCCATATCTACCTTCTCCTATCCAAATGTTCAAAAAAAAAAAGTAAAGAAAAATCGCTTCATCCAATGGTGAAAATCTGGCAAACAGGCACCTTGGATAAGTACCATGATGAAAACCTGGCAAACAGGCGTTGTGTGTAAGTTGATCTTCTACGTCACCTACACTTGGGAACACCTTGTCTCATCGTCATATCACTCTTCTCCTATCAATTTCCTTCCATACCATTTCCTATCCTATCCTTCTATCCATTACATACCTATACTATCTAGTCTATCCATCCTAATCTTCCTTTCCTCTATCTTTCTTTGGTCTTGATAAAGATTAGGGGCACAATGTTGAAAAATGTTTTAGATGTCTCTTGACATACCTTATCCCACTCAAACCAAGCAAATCCTTCATTATCCTCTTATCCTCCTATTGTCATAAGCGTTGCCATGAAAAGTCCTAAGTATTTACCTACAATGGGGCACATTATTCCTATGTGACATAGTCCTTGGAGATCACATCCTTGATTCCTTCTATCTATTCTTTATCACCCATACATCTACCTATCTGTGGTGTTTCCTTGTCATAAGTATCATCTGATCCATATCTGTCCCATATCTATTCTGTATCTGATTCATATCTATTCTATATCTGATCCATATCTATTCCATATCTGATCCATATTTGTTCCATAACTGATCCATGTCTGTTCCATATCGTGTCTTGTCTAATCCATATTTGATCCATGTCTGTTCCATATCATGTCTTCTCTGATCCATATCTGTTCCATATCATGTCTCATCCGATCCATATCCTAGGTCCATCGAAGTCAATCCATGAACTACGCTGCCTCTGCGTTGTCATGTAGGCAAGGCCATTATTCTAATGCACCCCCGAGGCTCCCACGGTCCCATCTGTCCCATTTCTTGTCATCTTTCTTCTAGTCCATCCATGGTCCGTTAGGGTTTACCCTAAACTATGTTGCCTCTATGCCGTCACATAGGCAAGGCCATTTAGCAATGAGCCCCCGATGCACTAGGCTAGTCCCTTAGGGTCCATCTCACCAATAAGGATTGTGGAATTCTCTCACCAAACAAGCAAGCACAAGCGAAGCCCGCTCTTTCAAGAAAAAATCTTGATGCAAGACAGTAACCTATCCAAGGCAAAACAGACAAACTCCTAAGGCCTTCTAAATGATTTTACCCAAATTATGGCAAGCAACAAACACATATAAATGCAAGAATGTTTTGTGTTGGTTAGGTTAAATTACAGAGTCTTGATTTATGCTGTCATGCCTTTCTATGCTACTCAAGGATGCCAAAATCTAGACATGCTGTGATGGGGGCATGATTATTTTCTTTGTTTGTTGTTTGTGGATTAAACTTTAGTAATGTGAAACCTTGTCTAACGACATGATTGGCAAAAGATCATTGAGGACATCTAAGGTCTAACATGAACAGGGGCAATCCTTGTTTGTTGATATGCAAGAAGTACTCAGGTCAACCCAGTTCAATTATACCTAGATGCTTGTATTAACTTGCTAAAGCAAAATTCATGTAAGCAATGCTCAGGTCATCTTGGTTCAATTATACCTAGATGCTTGTATTAACTTACAACATTTAGAAAAAGTACCAAAAAAAAAGCTCAATGATGAAATAAGCACTTCAAAATACTTGCACTATCAAGATGTCAAAAAAACCACTCGCATCCACTCGCACCCACAAAGCATCCATTATACATCCATACATTTGTATCCCATGCAATAAAAGATCCACACAATGCAGAGTATCAATACAAATAAAAGCTTGTGAGTACTTCTATCGAGTCATTCTTCTATCAATCAGTATTATATCTATTGTTGTGGTCCATTCTTCTCAATTTGTTCAACCCAAGTAATGATCCAAATGCAAGTTCATCCTTAATCCATACCAATCAAGTCAAGTCAATCTTGTTAAATGATCCAATTACAATTAGTGATCTTGATCCTTATCTGGTCGTAAACCAACTCAATCAATTATAATCAATCAATTGTCTTATACAGGATGTTGCATTGTTGAAATCAGACCAATACACGTGTCTTACATGACATGTTAAATTTTGCTGAAACCAGACACTATCCTTCATGTTGCTCTAGGGATCTATCATTCCCCACCATGACAACACACCTGCTTTGTTGGTCTAGGGATATATTGTTCCCCACCATGACAACACTATTGTAAATCATTATCAATATATCATTGGTTTACCACTTGACAGGGGCAATACCTTTTTTGTTCTTGTATCATTTGTGCATACTTGCTTACTTGCTTGTGTGTGTTATCATTCTATCTTGCATCATGTATCATTTAGCTCTTTCTTCATCCTAACCTATTTTTCATCCTTCTTCTTCATGAGATTGTCTATCTCACACCTTCTACCTTCTTCCTATCCAATCTCTCGAGGGGGCATCCTATCATCATAACATGTACCAAGGGAAAACTGGGGCATGTATCATTATTCAACAATTGATTTCTTTGAAGCAACGTCATAAACAACATTGCATCAAAGAGGGGCAAAATGTATATGCCTAAAAATGACACGATTCAGTCTAAATAAATATTCTTATATTTATTCCCTTCTAATTCTTCTATCAATAAATAAATAAACAAATTTATTTATTTGATTCACATTCCTCTAAGTTAATTAAATATCAAAATATTTAATTATCTCTTCTAAAGTCAAAATTAAATAAAATCTTTTTATTTAATTTAATTCCTCCAGACAATTAAATAATTCCCAATTATTTGATTAAATCAAATTCATTCTTCCAAATTTGAATAAATCAATCAAATTTATTTAAATCCTTTCAATCTCCAAAAATAAAATACAATCAAACATTTTATTATTCTTCCAAATCATGCACAACAATTAAATAAATTTATTTGTTTAATTTGCTTTCTTATCTTCTAATTCTTCAAATATCTTCCAAATCTTCTAAAAATAAGTCTTCTTCTCCATGCATACAAAATTAAATAATTTATTATTTAATTTCTCTCAAATCATGTAGAAGCAAATCTTAAGTTGAGTTATCTATTCAATCAACCTTGTTTTTATCAATATCTCTTCAATTTGAAAAAAACTTTCTAATTTATGAAAAGCATGTCTTATCTTTAGAAAAGAAAGTGATTAACTCAAATAAAACATCTTTTGTGTGACACTTGTCTTCTTCTAATTCGTTGCACATTCCTCATCTATTCTCAACCATTGATTTTCTCAAGTCTTCTATACCGTTGATCTCCATTCTCTCAAGTCTATAAAAGAAACCTCATTTTTCCATTCTATTCATCCAAGCTTTAAGTATTGTTACTCTGCAGGAATTACAGTGTGCCTTTGGCACCGATTCCTTCATTGCTTGTGATCACATGTGAAGCTTCTCTTCATTGCAACATTACCACCGACATTCTTAATCGACATTCTTGACAAAGAAAAGAAGTGCACTCACTGAGGGCCCTTTTTCATACACACAAGAACGATTTCTGATAGGCAACCAATGGAAGTTTTGATCTAAGGAAGGTTTGCTTTGTTATTTGATTCATTTCTTATTTGATTTAATCTTCTTAGTTTACTATTCTATTAAGTTTTGGGTATTTGATATTGTTTATCATTGCATATTCATTGTTTATCCAAATTTCCCTTAACAAGAAGAATGTTCAAGACTTGAACAAGAAGTTGTAAATCTAAAATTAGATCTGGAGAAGGCAAGGATTCATGAAGATAAATTCAATATGAGCTCTGCAAAGCTTGATGAAATGATTACAAATAAAAAAGGTCGAAATGATAAAGAGGGTTTAGGATTTGAAAAAGGTGAAAGCTCAAAATCAGGTCAGACATCAAATGCTAAAAATAAGAAAAATAATGGCAAGCAATTCTGAAATCAAAGGAATGAAGCTAGAAGACCATTGGTCAAACAACCAAATGCTCAAAGGTACCCATCTTTTAATAGTTTTTGTCATTCTTGCAATAAATTTGGACACAAGGCAATGAAATGTAGAAGCAGAATAAATCAAAATATTCCATCTTTCTTTGGTCAATGTTTTACATGCAAGAAAGTTGGTCATAGAGCTAGTGAGAGTAGAAGTCAAATGAGGAATGACTATAACAATGATAGAATGGTTCAATCCTTCAATGGCTACTATTATACATGCAATATATTTGGACACAAAGCTAATCAATGCAGATCTAGAATGAATGGAAGGAATACTGGTTAGAGGAATGTTGTATGCTATAATTGCAATAGACCTGGACACATTTATAAGTTTTACAGAAGGAGAAACATGAAGAAGGATAATCCAATAGAGAAGAATAAACCAATACAAAAGGTTGGTCCAACAGAGACAAACAAGGAAATGAATAGGATTTGGATAAAGAAGGATGTAATAGAGTTAAGGATGGGTTTGTACCAGCATCTAGTGTAGATGTTTCCTCCAAAAACTAAGATTAGAGCTTTGGCTCAAGGGGAGCTTTAATGGAAATCTTTCCCCCTTGCCAAAGGAATGGTGCTGATGCCTCAACATGAAGATATAAGATGAAGATCGACATGCTTGATCCATTGGTGAAAACTAGGGTAGAAAATCTCCTAATGTAGAAGTTTGTAGAGCATTTGAAGATGACTATGTATATAGAGAAAGGTTTGACAACTTTATCAAATAGAGAATTTAATGCAAATTAGGTTAAGTGTAAAAATGGGTATAAACAAATGTCACTTGATAAAAGGATCATTTGTAAACAATCAATCAAAGAGAGAAGAGTTGTAAAAGTTTAAGAAGAAGTAATTTTGGATCTCCTAAGCAAAAAACCCTAATAGAAAGCTATTGAAAGGTATTTAGAGTCTCTAATATTGCCATAAAAGTTTTTTGTTGTATCTTGAAGATTTTTACTCCACAAGTAATAGATGTTGTAGACCATCCTCATCCCAAATTTGAGAAACACCCTTTCAAATCCATGGAAACGGATCCGAATGACACTTTCTCAGATATACCATATGGTGTCTTGTACATAGAGGATGTAAGGATGTATATACATGCAAATATGGAAGAATATGTAACCATGCACAACTAGGAGAGGTTTGGGTTACTGAGTTAACATATGACAACTTTGATCTGAAGCATGAATACAATGCCCTAACTGAGAAAAAGTTGGATGTTTGGAATGATTTTCCCATTTTGTGTTATAAAGATGCATGGGTAAAGTATGTATTGAGCCACATTCATGATAGATTCATGTGGCTAGACCTTCACACATGATAAGAAAGGAAGCCATTAGGGCTGTAATAGGGTTGTGCTCCATTGGAGCTGTTCCAACACTTAAATCTATTAAAAATGTTGTGATGAAACTCATAGGAGCCAAATTTGATAAGAGAGCCTTGACTATGAATGATATTGAAGATATGATAGTGAAATACGCATCTATGATGATAGGATACAAGATCTACTTCATAAACAGGGAAAACTCTGTCCTAACAACTGCAATATATACTGCATATGAGATGGTTAAAAAGGATATGGATTATAACCTGTGTGAGGTGCTAAAACAACAATTACTTGAAAACTTGCAAAAGAAAAAGGATTCAAAATATCCTTTCAAGTTTGGTACTTTGGTTATTTGTTTATTGTTTTATTTCCTCAAGGAAGTATCAGGTGCACAAAACATTGTGTGGCTAGGACACATTCTAGTAGTAACCTAGATCAGAGACCATTTGAAAAGAATTGAAAAAATTCAAGCTCAAAATGATGCACTATGGGGCTACTTTAAAACATTTCAAGAGAAGAGTCATGCTATAAAAAGGATCCCTAAGAATGTAGTGGAGAAATAAAAAGATGATATCCTCTTCATGGTAAGTAAAGATGAATGCTACATGGAGGTAGTGGAACTTAGGACAATCTAGATTGTAGAAATTGGGTATGAAGTGTTTGAAGATATTATTGTAGGCCTTGCAAACCTAGTACTGAGCAAGCCTAAAGATACCTCTGAAGAAAGATTTGGAACTTATGAAGAAAAATCTATTGAGGTGCATCTTAAGCACAAAGAGAGAGAGATTAAGAAGAATGTTGAAGAAATGAAGTCTAGACTTGAGGAGATGATGGTACAAAAGGGCCCTACAGAGAAATCCAAGGGTATATCTGAAACTAAAAGAGAATCACTAGGTATTAGAAGGTCAACAAGGACTTCTAACCCCTCTACTATTGCTCCTAAAGCATCTGGAGCCATGCCTGCAGCTAGTCTTGAGAAGAATGAAGCAACCAATGCTTCTATGCAACATCATCCTACAAAGAATAGAAGGCTAAATAAAAAATAAATTAGGAAAAAGTATGTAAGCCATGATGACACTAAGGAAGAAGAGAAAGAAGTAGGATCCAAACTGGTTTTAAAGAAAAGAGAGCCTCCTATCTCTAGAGAGGAGACACAAGCTAAAAGAACAAAAATGGACATTGTAACAAAGGAAGAAGAAGATTGAAAAGGAAAAGGAAAGATTTATTTTCAAGAAAAGAGAAAAAAATCTAGTGAAGAAGGCCAATCCTCAAAAGAAAAGAAAAGAAAGTGAAACTACAGATAAGGGAAAGAACAAAGAAAAGAAATCAGAAAAATCTAGTCTCCCCCCTTTGTAACTTGAAGGTACAATAAATGCAATAACATAGTATGATACTTTGAAAGAAGTAGCCAAGCCATATGGTGAAAGATCATTAGAAGATTGATCAATCATTAAGATAGCTATTATTAAGTACATGGATGCATTTAATGTTGCATTAATAGAAATAATTGATAAACTACCTGATACTCTTGCTAATGTAATGATAAAGAGAAGAGATGATGCCATGAATAAGGACATTGAAATGAAGAATAAGGCACTTGAGAAGGTTTATCCTACAATTTCTAGACAAGACAAGATTAAGGCTATATAGAGGTTAGCCAAGGAATTCAAGACAAAAATTAGACTAAACACTTTGATGTCAAATGACAAAGATGAAATAAAGAGGTTAGAAAAGGACACTCTAAGAATAACTACTGATGTCCTTAAAGAATTAAAGATCAACACAATTGAAGAGTGGTCCTCCTCCGAGGAAGGAGAAAAGAATGATGATCATGTGCCACATGTACAAAACAAAACGTGTTGGTGGAGTCAAGTGTACCTATAGATACAGGTGTTGTAGATCTAAATGTTTCTAACCATCCAGAGAATATAGAGAATACTGAAGAAGTACATGATGGGAACTACCATAGGAAAACCTTTGATTCTCATTTGTTATCTACCTTAGAAGAGGAGAAAAGGGATAATATTGGTGAATGCTCTAGAGTCTCTCTGATAGACTATATTAGAGAATTTTTGGCAAAATAAAGACAATCTCAAACATTTTTTTCATCGTAGCTACTGCAAGTACAATCCTTAGATGGATAGATTAACTTGTCCAGCATATCTCCTTTGCAAAAGCTTCAGTTGGGAACATTTTTTTAGGCGTCTACACAGGAAGAAATTCTACAGTATCATGTAGAAGAAAATGAGATTTTGAAAGAGGCCATGAAAGTTTTTGAAAAGATGCTTCCTAAAGTTAAGAGAGATGTCTCTCTAGCCCTTGTGTTGCAAATGAGGAAACTAATGGAGGTAGTTGTTAGGGGAAATTATGCATAAATATCAAAAGACATCAATAATACCCATAACTCAATGAAATATAGAAATAAAGAAGATCTAAAATGATGAACAATACCTCAACAAACCTCTTTACCTCATGGCTTCCATTGGTGGCCTATCATAAATGATCATGTCTATGAATAAGGCCCTCAGAAGATACACTTCCTTGCTATTCCAAGTTGTCAAGTGGGAATGACCATAATAGTTGACTGCAATGAAGATGAGCTTCACAACAATGGTAATGGTGATATGGTAACAAGTTGATCGCAAGCAAATGAAATTTCTACAAAGTAACAATACTAAAAGCTTAGATGAATGAAGTGGAAGAAGAAGGTTCAATTTATAGACTCATGAGAGAGGAGATCAATAGTATAGAAAGAATGAGAAGATCAACCGTTGAGAAAGAATGAGAGAATGTGCGCCAAGAGAAAGAAGACAAGTGTCACACAAAAGCTATTTTGAGTTAACTACTTTTCTATTTATTGAAGATAAGATATGCTGTTATAAAAGAGAAATCTTTTTTTTCTATTTCAAGATTTTTTGGATGAAAACAAGGCTGACTGAGTTAGTTAACTCAACCTAAGGTTTGCTTTTGCATGTTTTGAGAAGAATTAAATAATAAATTATTTAATTCTGCGTGCATGAAGAAGAAGATTTATTTTTTAGAAGATTTGGAAGATTCCTAGAATTTAGAAGATAAGACAACAAATTAAATAAATAAATTTATTTAATTGTGTGTGCATGATTTGGAAGAATAAATAAAATATTTGATTATAATTTATCTTTGAGAGATTGAGAGGATTTAAATAAATTTGATTGATTTATTTAAATTTACAAGAACTGGCTTAATTAAATAATTATGAATTATTTAATTGTTTGGAAGAATTTGGAAGAATTAAATTAAATAAAGAATTTTATTTAATTTTGACATTAGAAGAGGTAATTAAATATTTTGATATTTAATTAACTTATAGGAATATGAATAGAATAAATAAATTTGTTTATTTATTTATTGATAGAGGAATAGAATGGAATAAATATTAAAAATATTTATTTAGATAGAGTCGCATCATTTTTAGGTGTATACATTTTGGCCCTCTTTGATGCAATGCAGTTTACCGCATTGCTTCAAAGAATAAGAATTTCTGATAACGATACATGCCCCAGTCTGCCCCTAGTATAGGTTATGACGATAGGATCCCCCTTGGGAGATTGGATAGGAAGAAGGGAGAAGGATGTGAGACAGACAATCTCATAATGAAGAAGGTGAAAAATAGGTTAAAATGAATAAAATAGATCGCAACATGGAGAAGTGAGAAGAAACGGGCTCTGGGAAGTAGTCATGGTCTCTACACAGCCAGTTAGGGTACACTTGCTATATATAGGAGCTGGGTTCACAATCCTAGTCATTTGCACACTTGACTTTTATTGATAGGTCCTTGAGAGCTTAGGAGAGCACATGAGCATAGAGTAGTTGAGGTAGATATGAATATTCCATGCAAGGAGCACTGCTTTGAGCGAGTTCAACGGTTCAATTGGCCAGGTAAGGCAAGACCACCAGTATGTAGCTCAAAAAACTTCACTTAGGGTCATTTATTAGTGCAATAAATGCTAGGGAAAATTTGCTTAGATAGATGCTTAGGATTGCAGTTCGGTGCATATGCCATGCAGAACTGTGCATATGTTTTTATGCAGCACATTTAAGATATGAAATGGCGCATGCATGAGTGTTGTGCATGCATGTTATGAGTCGACACATGTATTGAGATTTTGTGCATGCATGTTGTCTTCCGGTGCATGTATTTAGGATGTGCATATACAAGGTATAGATGCGCATTTGATATGGATCTACGCATTTAAGAAATGTCGCGATGCATCTGTTCCTACACATCCCTGACAGTGAGTACTTCCACACCTTTTTAGAAAAGAATTTCAAACTTTCCAGCGACCAATTTCAGCCTTACATTAGTTTTTGAGATCATATTTACTGTGCAGTCACCATTTCCATCCATTTTCATAGAGTACCCTCTCTTTCATTAGTCATCTTATCCACTTTCTACTAGGTCTTTCCAAAAAAAAGGCAGAGTTCCATATTAGATTGATGCAAGATCCTTTTCAAATCATTCAAGATTCAAGTAAACCTAGTATGTCACAAAACTTCACTAGTGGTCTTGGTGCCGGACTAGTCTCTACATAGTAAATAGTTATCGGATACCCTTACTTGTGGCTATCATCTTGTGTCAGCCAACTTGGAATCATTGATCAAAAGAGTCCCTTGTTCAAATCCTGTCACAAGTATCCTCTTCTCAACAATCTCAAACAACACCTAACCAAAATCTCTAGTTTCATCCCACCTCTTCCCACGTCGCATTACATGGTTGTAACTAGATCTCAATACCAAAAACAACTTGAAATGGCTGGATCATCCAACCGCATGGTCACCCCTCATGATAGTGATGAGGAAATGTCTTGTGAAGAATACCAAGGAACCCTCCAAGATTGAAAATTTCAATGCATGCTAGAAAAAGTGCTCCACAAAGACCCTCACAATTACTTTCTTTATCTTGTAAACCTAGGACTTAAACTCCCCTCAGACTTTGATCTCAACAAATTTAAAGAGACTGTAGAGGAAACTCATGAAAATCACACTATAGAGGACAAAGGAAAGAAAGTTGTAGAACCAAACATACCTATGGAAGAGATGAGGAAACAAATTGAGGACCTAACACAACAAATGGCAGATCTCAAAGTAGGGCTGTCCACTAAAACTTATTCCTTGGAAGACATCGCACCATATCCCTTTGACAAAAGATTGAACATGGTACCCTTCCCCTTTCCATTCAAAGTGCCTAAGTTTGAAAAATACAAAGGAAAAGGGGACCCAAGAGATCACATTAGGGAATTTAATGCCGCGTGCATGGAAGTAGCTCACAACAAAACCTTCTTAATGAGACTATTCCCTAGATATCTAGGTGGTCAATCCATGGAATGCTTCTCATGAATTACACTTGGTATCAAAACTTTTGATGAGTTAGTAAACAAGTTCGTCACACACTTCTCATATAACATTGAACATGAAGTCTCTATGCTTGATCTATACAATACAAAGAAAAAAGGTGGCAAATATTTTGCCTCTTTCTTACAAAGGTGGAGACAACTCATGAGCAAGTGCTCATATGACGTACCTGAGAAGAAAATGACAGAGATGTTTGTCCACAACCTTAGCTCCGATCTAAGCTACCAAATACAAAGTCTATTCCCTACCTCATTTTTGAAAGTCATTGAGATGGGATTATTTATCAAGAAAGCTATGATCACCAAGGGGCAAATAAAGTTGTATAAGGACACTCCTAACTCTAATTACACCATGGACAAGTCAAAATTTTGGACAAAGAACAAAAATGTCATCAATGATGGAGTAGTTGATGTAAAAGTGGAAGCTCCCAAACAACAACCAATCTTCACTCTCAAAGGAGAAACAAACAATGCTACACCAAACAAAACCTTCTCTCACGAGCCAAAGTCATGGTTCAACTCCAACCCTAGGTGAAAATTCACACCACTAGGGAGGTCCCAAGAGTCTGCGTTAAGAAAGCTATTGGCCAAAAATGAGATCACTCTTCCACCAACTAGCGACTATGAACCTCAAATAAAACCTCACTACCTGAAAGATACAAATTTCTGTGAATACCATAGAGGAAGAGGCCACATGACCAACAATTGTATCTGTCTCAAACAAGTCATTCAAGACATTGTTGGCAAGAGACACTATATGGATTCATGGTTGTTGTCATTGATGGCAACAAAGGTCATCCCACATATCCGCAAGTCATGATGTGTCTCTACCGGAAGTCAGAATAAAGAAAGTTGTGGTCCGGTAAAGAAGAACAGAGCATGTGGCAAGGTCCGACAGATTGGTCCGGACCTCTCAGAGGAAGTGTCTTGGTGCAGTGCGGATTTGGGGAAGTCAAGAGGACTACCTTGAGTGGTATATTCCAAGGATTTAGCCTCCGGTGATGGACAAAGAAAAAGATATGAATGGTTGAGTACCGGATTCCTGAGAGACAGTGAAAACAGAGGAAGAACTGACTGGCAGAGTATCAGACTACTTTCCGGATGGGTTACTGTTGATGACAGAGGTTGTGAAGGCATGAATCATGTTTGGCCGACATGATTAATGATATCTACAAGTATATGCTTGATCCGCATTGCTTGGTGAGGAAGGATTCAGCCGACAGAATGAGAGTTTGTAAGAAACTAAGACTGTTCCGGATGCCGACTAGAAAGGTGATGAAACTACTTGTGCGGATATATATAGAGGATGGATTTAGTTGTGAAGTGTGTGTGGATGTAGTGAGATATGCGAATAAGTCCAGAGAAAGTGCAGAGGTAGCAAAAAGGATCCGGTATGTGAAAGATAGCAGAACAAAGAACAGAGGAAAGATGAAGTGCAGCAGATCAGTGTACTGAGCCTAACCGGAACTGAACTCCAGCATATGCAGATGCTTCCAATCAGTTCAAGACTGTGATTATCATCACTTTGTAGACAGTGTGTCTTCTTGTAGGCAGTGGGCCTCTTGTGAGCAGTGTGCTCGGGCAGTGAGCCCTAATTGGCAAGTGCCATTTTTGTAGTTTCCTATTCTTCTAACAGAGAATAATTCTTGGGTTAATAACCCCGTGGTTTTCTCCCTTAACAGGGTTTCCACGTCAAAAATACTGTGTCATGTGTTTCTTACTTCATGGTTAATGTTTTGTGTTTGATTTTATGCTGCTTCAATTAAAAGGAAAGTTCAATAAGGGAAATAATTAGGATAACTGATTCACCCCCCCCCTCTCAGTTATCAACAATTGGTATCAGAGCTAAGTTCCTCCTAATAGAGCCTAACAGCTTGAGGAAGATCTGGGATTTCAAATGGATGCATATGGTTTAAGGGAGCAACTCAAGACTGCCCTTGAGGATCTTGAACAGTCAAATTCTGAAGTCAGTGAATTAAAGGAAAGACTCAAACAGGCTGATGAATTCATGAGAGAATTAAAAGACAAATTAAGTCTCTCTATGAAAAAGAGAAAGGAGCTGCTTCAACAGTTGGCAAGACAAAGTGAAGAAAGCAATACAAATGAGGAATTGACTGAGCAAACCAAGTTATGTGAAAAGTTATCAAAAGAAGTCATTATGTTAAGACATGAAATGGAATCAGGAACTATAAAGTTTACTCAAGAGATTGAAGAAAAAAGAAAGGCTGAAGACAATCTAAGACAATCTCTTAAAGAAAAATTAGAAGAATGCCACCAGATGGACAGGATTATCAGACACCTTGAATCTGATCTTGAAGATGCCAAAGATAATGAAGGAAAACTTGAGGATCAAATTGCCTCTCTCAAAAGAGACCTTCAAACAGCAAATGAATATAAAGAGAAATTCAAGATAAGTTCTGCTCAACTTGAAGTTCTTCTTGGAAGTCAAAAGAGGACAGATGACAAGTATGGCTTGGGATATGAGAAAGGAGAAAGCTCCGGATCCGGTCAGAAGAATCTTGGATCAGAAAATCCAAGGAGCAGGCCTAGAAGACCTCCGGTAAGACAGCCAAATGCTTAAAGATATCCATCCTTCAATGGATACTGCCACAACTGCAACCACTTTGGTCACAAAGCTAATCAGTGCAGAATGAGAATGAATCAGAATAATTCATCCTTCTCCGGACAGTGCTTCAACTGCAAAAGGTATGGACACAAATCCCATGAATGTAGAATTATGCAAGTAAACAAATCATTCAAAGGTAGATGCTTCACATGCAATAGAATAGGTCATAGGGCTAATCAATGCAGATCAAGAGGATATCAGTCAAATATGCAAAGGAATGTTATTTGCCAAATCTGCAATAGGTCCGGTCATAATGCTAAAGTCTGCAGAAACAAGAATCAGGACAAAAGAGGTCCGGTGTATAATCAGAATCAAGACAAGGGTAAACAAAAGATGAATGCGGATGAGGTTAGGAATCAGATGAGCAAGATTTGGGTGAAGAAAAGTTCAGAGAATGTAGAGGTTGGATCCGCACCAGACTCTGGTGCTGATATTTCTTCCACAAATTAAAAGTGAGCTCTGGCTCAGGGGGAGACTCAAAGAAAATCTTGTTCCCCCAGCCAAACAAGTGGTGCCGGATGTTGCACAAGATGCGGATCAAAGGGTTTGTAAATATGAGTCTTGAGATACTTCAGTCAAGTTTTCAGAGGTCCGCATGGAGTTATGAAGAAGCTATGATCGATCAAATAAGACCTGTTCAGGGAAATGCTCCGGTATGATAAAGGATTACAAAAAGGTCCGGAAAGATCCGGAAATGCACTATCTTGTTCTGCGGATTGGACAGAGTGTTTGAGATGATCTTGTAATATGCCACCTCGATTTATTCATGATTGATAGATCCGGATGATATCCATAGATCAGGACTAATCCGGGATTCTCCAAGCTATCCAGACAAGGCAAACCGGAATGATGTAGGTGAAGCATTTATTGCAGACAGGTATTAGGGTTCGCGGAGCAATTTAAGGGATTTCTCAAAGGTCATTTGCTCATTCTGCACTCGAGAAGAAGCGAAAAGTGGAGCTCTGCAACAAGGTTCTTCAAGCACACCAAGGATCTCCTGCCGAAGCTATTGGATAAAGAAATCAATCCAACCACTCCGTGCAAACCGAAGGCGCATAAGGTATTCTCCGTTTTTCATTACCTCACTGCAAATCTTTGAAGAATGGCTACTCCAAACATAGTTAAGATCTCCGATAGACCTCGCCCCTCATTCAAGAAACATCCCTACAAATCATTGGAGGTTGACCCACTAGGAGCCTTCTCTAGTGTTCCTCACGGAGTTTTACACACCGAAGACATTAGGGTTTACATACATGCAAACATTGAGGAATTTGGGGATTTCAAATTAAGAGACCTCTATCACAAGCAGCTGATTGACAATGCTTTTGAGCTTAAACCAGAGTATAAGGATATTCAGAAGAAACAATTTGAGCAATTTATTCATTTCCCCTGTTTTGAAGAGGATGAATGGGTCCGGTATGTACTGAGCAGGATGCATGACAACTTTCTATGGCTAGATAGACCCTGCAAGATCACAAAAGAGGCAATTAGAGCAGTAACTGGCCTATACTCCTCCGGAGGAGTACCTATCCTTAAATCTGTCAAGAACAACATTGTAACTGAGGCCACCGGATCAAAATTTGACAAGAGGGCAATGACCATTGAAGATATTTCAGATCCGGATATCAAATATGCATCAATGATAATAGGATACAAGATCTATCACTCCAGCAGGGAGAATTCTGTATCCGGAACTGCAGTATACACTGCTTTTGAAATGCTAAGGAAAAATGCAGAATATGACCTCTGCGAACTACTGCTAAGCCAATTAATGGAAAATATACAGAAAATCAAGAAGGATAAGAAGAATTCCTTCAAGTATGGTACTCTTATTGTATGTTTATTCTTCTACTTCATGAATGAGCTACCCGGAACAAGTGGATGGGTATGGCAGAATGACAAACCTGTTGCAGTCCAGATAAGAGACTACTTGCATGGACTTGGGGATGCAAAAGCGAGAAATTCAGCTCTATGGGGATACTTCAAAAACTTTCAGAGCATGATGCAAGCAAGAGAGAGAATTCCCCAGTCTCTCATTGAGAAATACAAGGACTCAGTGTGCTTTATGGTTGACACTGATCAGTGCCTGATGGAGGCAGTGGAGCCAAGGACTGTCTGGATCATGCCCATGGGGTACGAAGTTGATGAACAGATAGTGGAGCTGCATGTTCAACACATGCTAAGTCAACCCAAAGATCCTAAGGCAGAAAGGTTTGGAACCTTTGAGGAGCTGAGTATAAAGTTACATGTAGAACTCAGGGAACCTGAGATCAAAAGAAAAGTGAGAAAAGAAGTAGAGCACATTGCTCAAGGTCTTGGAATCTCAAAGGAGGCACTTGATGCCAGCCGGGAAAAGAGGAGGAAGGCCGAGGAAGAAGAGAAAAGCAAAGAAAGTGCTCCGGTTGGAGCTCCCACCCGGACCAGATCAACAAAGAGATCTGCACCTCCCTCAACCAAAAGTTCAAAACCGGAAGTCCAGGCATCCGGTAAGAGATCAAAGGCAAAAGCCACAAGGGCTTATGGAAGCCAAAAGGATGAAGAGGAAACAGAATCAGATGAAGGAGTAAGAGAAGTAAAGAAACAGAAAAAGAAAGGATCCGGTAAGCCCTCCACAGGCCAAGACAAGGAGGAAATGGCAGAGGTAACTGTTGAAAAGCCCACTCTGTCACTAGAGAGCATAATCAAGTCGGTCACGGTGGATGGAAACCTTCAACCAATGACTGAATCATATGATGACTTCAGTGAGGCCGACCAAAAGACTCTGCAGGAGGCCACAGTGAAATATCTTAACATATATAATAAGGCTTTCATTGAAATAATATCTCTTATTCCTAAAAGCCTAGAAAAGGAAATGGAAGTGAGAAAAAATAATGCTCATGCTAAAGATCTTGAGATCCGGGAGCAGATAGCTATTCAGCTATATCCTCAAATTGATCCCAAGACAATGAACATTATCTTCAAGGAATGTAAAGATGAGTTCAGAAGCAAAGCCAGGATGAATCAACTCATGCTTGGTGAAACTGACAAAGTGGCCCAAGAAACAGAAGAGATCCTCCGGAAGGCCTTCAAAAGGTTCAATCTTCCTGTTGTAGAGGACTTAGGTGCAGAAACAGCTGCTGATTTGGAATCTTCTGTTCCGGAAGAAGTGAGCCCTGAACAGACAAGTGAGGACTTGGGACCCTCTGCTCAAGAAGAAGTGGCCCATGAACAAGTTAGCATCTCTCCTCCAGTTTCCCCTACAGTCTCCGGATCCAAAGAAGAAGAGCAACTACAGGAGAAGGAAGCAGTGGTAAAAGACAAAGAGGTTGACAGTTCTAAGACTGCAGAAGAAAAGAAACATCTATCTCCGGCAAGAGACACTGCACAAACTGTTCAACAATTTTTGAGTAAAGAAACTCTAGAGATTGATGAACCGGAGCTTCTCAAAGGTCCATTTGATTTTGACTCTCTCTCTCCGGTACAAACAATGAAGATAGCTTCATTTGCAAATGCCAAGGCAAATGAAAAGCTCCTGAAGTCTCATATGGAAGACTGTGAGTTGATAGAGGCTGCTTCCGGAATACTTGTAAAGATCATGCCATCAATCCAGATAGATCCGACAGCCTCCACTTCCGGTAATCTAAAAACCTTAGTCAGCAGTGTTGATACACATTTTGATTCTTTAGAAAAATTAGCTGAAGAAAAGGTCCGGAAGGAATTTTTGGATAAGAGATTTTCAGAGATATTAGAATTAATCTCTAAAGACAAAAAGATTGTAAGCATTGGAATAAAGAGCTTAGAGAATGCTCTTAAGGATGGCGGTGATATCTATAAATTTTGTATATCCTGGTCAAAGGCAACAGCAGCATTTGACAAGAAAATAAAAGAGGAACAGGATAAGCTACAAAGCTTATCTCAAAGTTTTGATCCTCTCTCTTCCTCCATAATAAATCAAGAATGTCAGACTATTGCAGTCTTGAACGAAATAAAGAATCTTGAGAAGGAAAGGAAGAACATCACCAACCGGATGGGAGAACTTAGAAGGATTATAATCCCTAAGTTGGAAACCATGCATGAGGCCATCAGTGATGCTAGGACCACCGCCCAAACAAAAGATCCGACAGATCTCAAGCGGGCAGAAGCATTTGCATTTTTGTTAAGTGGTCACATTTCAATTTTGGACAGAATGAAGCAAAGTTGGGCTACCGAAATGATTCAATTACAGACATCCTTTGCAGACATTCTTCAATATATGTGAGTATGTAAATATGCGGCTAAGTATAAGAAATTTTTGAAAATTTTGATATGCGGACCCTACCCTTTGCCATTGATGTCAAAGGGGGAGTGAGGAGCAGTGAAAAATGAGGAATCCAACTAAGGGGGAGTTCCGGAAATTGTATATAAAGACAGAGCATCAGCAAAGGGGGAGCATAGTGAAAACACTTAGTCATTTTTCACTAAGTGTTGCCATCAATGCCAAAGGGGGAGATTGTTGGCAAGAGACACTATATGGATTCATGGTTGTTGTCATTGATGGCAACAAAGGTCATCCCACATATCCGCAAGTCATGATGTGTCTCTACCGGAAGTCAGAATAAAGAAAGTTGTGGTCCGGTAAAGAAGAACAGAGCATGTGGCAAGGTCCGACAGATTGGTCCGGACCTCTCAGAGGAAGTGTCTTGGTGCAGTGCGGATTTGGGGAAGTCAAGAGGACTACCTTGAGTGGTATATTCCAAGGATTTAGCCTCCGGTGATGGACAAAGAAAAAGATATGAATGGTTGAGTACCGGATTCCTGAGAGACAGTGAAAACAGAGGAAGAACTGACTGGCAGAGTATCAGACTACTTTCCGGATGGGTTACTGTTGATGACAGAGGTTGTGAAGGCATGAATCATGTTTGGCCGACATGATTAATGATATCTACAAGTATATGCTTGATCCGCATTGCTTGGTGAGGAAGGATTCAGCCGACAGAATGAGAGTTTGTAAGAAACTAAGACTGTTCCGGATGCCGACTAGAAAGGTGATGAAACTACTTGTGCGGATATATATAGAGGATGGATTTAGTTGTGAAGTGTGTGTGGATGTAGTGAGATATGCGAATAAGTCCAGAGAAAGTGAAGAGGTAGCAAAAAGGATCCGGTATGTGAAAGATAGCAGAACAAAGAACAGAGGAAAGATGAAGTGCAGCAGATCAGTGTACTGAGCCTAACCGGAACTGAACTCCAGCATATGCAGATGCTTCCAATCAGTTCAAGACTGTGATTATCATCACTTTGTAGACAGTGTGTCTTCTTGTAGGCAGTGGGCCTCTTGTGAGCAGTGTGCTCGGGCAGTGAGCCCTAATTGGCAAGTGCCATTTTTGTAGTTTCCTATTCTTCTAACAGAGAATAATTCTTGGGTTAATCACCCCGTGGTTTTCTCCCTTAACAGGGTTTCCACGTCAAAAATATTGTGTCATGTGTTTCTTACTTCATGGTTAATGTTTTGTGTTTGATTTTATGCTGCTTCAATTAAAAGGAAAGTTCAATAAGGGAAATAATTAGGATAACTGATTCACCCCCCCCCCCCCTCTCAGTTATCAACAGACATACTTGACCAAAATCAAGTAGGCACTCAACAATAGACTTCCAATGAGATGCATGTGCCATATAAGGATCTGCTTCTCAATCACGACAGGCCATAAAATAATAACAACAATAACAACAATCATAACAGGCATAACCAAAATGATGGAAATAACAATGCAAACTACACAAGTGTGCCATTCGATTATACCATCAACTACATATTGGAACACATCCCACAAGTTAATATGGTCACATCTAATCAACAATCAGAACCCAACAAAACTGATTGCAGCATCATCACCTGTAGTGGTAAGGTCACATTAAATGCGCTTCCTCTAGGGTCAACACCTTCTCAGTCTAATCCTTATACGTATAGTGTCATAGACCAACTTCAGAAAACTCCCACCTACATATCTATCTTAGAGTTGTTGCATCTATCTCCTTCTCATAAGGAAATTCTCGATAAATCCCTAGTGGAAACAATGGTGCCCATAAACCTAGCCCAAGAGAAGTTTCAAACCATGGTAGAAAATCTAACCTCCTCAAGCACCATATCATTTACCAATCAGGATGATATTTTAGTGTCTCAACCTCATAACACACCCTTACATATCATCACATTCATTCATAGACACCATATCAAAAGGGTTCTTATTGATGGAGGAGTCGGTTTAAATATTTGCATGCTCAAGCTAGTCCTTAAATTGGGCTTCTCTAAAACTATAGTGGATCTGAGAAAAAATATCACCATTAAGGCCTATGATGAAGAAGAAAGAACTACCAAAGGAACAGTGGTGTTACCAATACAAGTTGGACTCTTGATTAAGGATGTTGTTTACCAAGTCCTAGATAGAGAGCTAGCCTATAATATCCTCCTAGGTAGACCCTAGATTCATGCCATGCAAGATGTACCTTTTACCTACTACCAATGCATCAAATTTCCTCATCATAACAAGTAGATCACCATCTAAGGTGATCTTGATCCCTTCTAGCATTGCAACACTATCCGCTCAAAACTTGATTGCATCATTCTCAACAATAGAGCTTCTATATCCCCCATCTCGTAGTAGGATTCTACCTTTGAAGCTTCCTCATCCAGACCCAAAGAGAAAAAAATCACCATCAGAGAAATAGGAGTAGGGGAATACTCCATCGAGAACAGCCTCAACTTAGCCAAATTGCCTTTATCTCCAAGATCCTTTGGATGACCTACACCTTTTCCAAAGCCATCTACTCCTCCCAAATCTCCCACAACTCCCTTTGTAAAATGGGGGACCCTATTAGATGAAACAGAAGAGAGAGATGTCTTATCATGGCTCTACATAGAGGAAGATAACACGCAACAAGAACCACCTAAGCTCCCAATGGAAATCTATGAGCGTGTTGAGTCTATCCTAAACAAAATGGGTTATGACGGACAAGGTCCCATTGGCCTAAGAAAATAAGGAATAATAGAACCTATCCAACCCTCTTCATCCTCACTAGTAATAAATACAAAAGGATTGGGATACAAGGACAAAGGCAAAACTAAGACCAATGCTTGTTTTGTGGAACATATTCATGCCCTACAAGAAGACAGTGACACAGACTCTAACAAGTATGAGTGGGATGAACTCATAGAGCACTCCTATGAAGACAAAGGAGTTGATACCATTCAAACCTATAGCCCCTACCATGAGGGACAAACGCTAATGCATAGACCATTAGAGTGTGATTTGCCAACTCTTGAAAGTACAACTTTTGAGGAAGGTCAAAGTTCCATCACAATAAACAATTTGGAGGAAAGTACCATCTTGGATCCTATCCCTACCATTCTGAATCCTAACCATGTATCCATTCAAACTATCAACAAATCAGATCTATCTTCTGATTCCCTTCCCCTTGTGCTTCCTAAACTCATTGACTAGGATTTACAAGGAACCTTGCAACTAGACATGTTCCAAGATGATGATGCCTATATTGACTACATGGAACTTAAGGACCACCTACCTGTAGGAGATCATAAAGCTAGTTTCACAATTGAACTCAACATCGTGGCTTATTTTGGAGAGGGTGCCAAGCCTTCTAATCATAAAAACATAAAAATAAAAAATGGATATGATTGTGAAAACTGCTCTACGACAGTATCAGATCCAAAAATAGTAAAAAGAAAGGACGCATCTGATGGTGAAAACCCAACTGTGGCACCTGATGATGGAAGGTTTGACACTGTCCCCACTGACATGTATTAGGAGAAGTTGTTGATTATTGTGGAACCTACAGAACCTATCAACATTGGAATAGAGGATAATCCTAAGAGAAAGCAAGTCAACATTGCTTGGTCATACATAGATATGCTTGGGTTAGATCCAAATTTGATTCTACATCATCTTCCACTAGATCTAGGGGTCGAACCAGTCAAGCAGAAGGTCAGAAAGATGCATCTACACATTGCATTACTAGTAAAAGAGGAACTCATGAAACTGCTGGATGTAGGGTTCATTAGAGCAATAGACTATCTAGAGTGGGTATCCAACATAGTACCAGTATCCAAACCTGATGGCAAAGTTAGACTATGCAATGATTTCTGAGATCTAAATAAATCTTGCCATAAGGATGACTTTTCGTTGCCTAATATTGATATCATAGTCGACTTGACAGTAGGACACACCATGCTTTCTCTAATAGATGGCTTCTCTGGGTACAATAAAATCAGGATAGCACCAGAAGAACAACATAAAACAACTTTCACTTGTCCATGGGGATCCTTCTGCTAGAACATCATGCCATTTGGGTTAAAGAATGCAGTATCAACATATCAACGTGCTATGACCACTATTTTCCATGACATGATGTACGTCACAATGGAGGATTATGTAGATGATATCCTTGCAAAGTCACTCATGAGAGAATTGGACCTAGATGTACTAGAGAAAGTTTTCCAAAGACTACAACAATTCAAAGTTAGGTTAAACCTGAAGAAATGTGTGTTTGGGGTCACCTCCAGCAAGCTCCTAGGCTTCATTGTATTAGTAAATGGGATAGAAGTTGATCCTGCCAAAGTCAAGGCTATCATGGAAATGCCACTGCCAAAGAACATCACTCAATTGTGGTCTCTACAAGGAGAGTTACAAGCAATCCGCTGGTTCATATCACAACTAGCAGACAAGTGCCAACCTTTCAGTCATCTCTTACATAAAAACATTTCATTCAGATGGGATGAGAAGTGCGAAGAAGCATTTGGTAAACTAAAGGAATATCTCATGAACCCTCCTATTCTAATGCCACCTATCCAAGGTAAGCCACTATTACTTTACATATCTACTACGCAGACAACTCTAGGTGCCCTATTAACACAACAGGATCATGAAGGCAAATAAAGGGCTATCTACTACATCAGTCGCACATTGGTGGGCTATGAACTGCAATACTCTCATATAGAAAGATCATGTCTTACTATGGTTTTTTCTTCCCAAAAACTATGACATTACATGCTAGCACATTCAGTCCAGCTTATTGCAAAGATAGATCCACTGAAATACCTATTAAGCAAAACACCTCTCACAAGTCACCTAGCTAAGTGGGTAATGCTCCTAAGTGAAGATGACATTGAGTATGTAGAACATAAGGCTATCAAAGGTCAAATCATTACTGATCAATTAGCAAAAGCACCATTACAGGATACCACACCAATGACATTTGAGTTTCCAGATGAAGCCATCTTCAGTATCACAACACACTCATGGAAACTCTACTTTGATTAATCCTATACAAACCATGGATCGGGGGTAGGAATCTTGTTTGTTACTCCTCATGGTGACACCATAGCTAAGTCTTATCGTCTATTATTCCCATGTACAAACAATGTCGTAGAGTATGAAGCCTTGGTCATTGGTCTCAAACTAGAAATAGAATGGAAAATCAAAGAGCTACATGTCTATGGCGACTCCCAACTGGTAATCAATCAAGTCAATGATGGCTATCATACTAAAGATGACAAGTTAATCCCATATAGGCACATGGTTGATGACTTTATAGAGTAATTTATGATCATCTCCTTTGAGAAGAAACCTCACATTAAAAACAAAGCAGCATATGCTATTGCAACCATTGCCTTGCTCCTCAAGATCCCAGAGAGTGAGTCATGGTTGGAGTTCTTGGTTGAGACTGTTATACAACTAGCTTATGATCTTCCTAAAACCCACTCCATATGCCTATTAGTCAGATCTGATTCACCTTGGTATAGTAAGATTTAGAATTACCTCAAGGATAACACCGTACCACCTAACTTGTCTCCTAATCAACGCCAAACCTTCATTCTCCAAACCTCTTGTTACACCATTATCACTGACACCCTATACCATTGAGGTCTAGATGCTACTTTACTTTGATGTTTAGAACATGAAGAATATCAAACCTCCTTATGAGATGTACACGAAGGAATTTCTCGAACACAATCTAGCAGTCCTTCTTTAGCTAAGAAACTCATGTGTTTGGGATACTATTGGCCAAACATGGAAACTGATTCATATCAGTTTGTGAAGAATGCAAGCAGTGCCAGATACATGGAAACCTGATACATGCACCAACTCAAGAGCTACAACCTTTAATAACACCTTGGCCTTTTTGTTAGTGGGGACTCGACCTTGTGGGAAAAAATCACCCGCTATCATCTAATGGACTCAAGTTCATAATAACTACCACTGAATATTTTACTAAGTGGATTGAAGCCATTCCCCTCACCAATGTCATAGACAAACAGATTGCCTCATTCATCCTCAATTACCTCATCTGTAGATATGGAATTCCCTCATCCATTGTGATGGATAATAGAAGGCCTTTCAAGAACCAAGATGTCCAAGAGCTTTGTGACAAATTCAAAATCCAACACCATTTCTCCACCCCCTACTATCCACAAAGTAATGGCAAGGCAGAGGCATCCAACAAAACAATCTTGAAAATCCTCAATAAGACTATCAACAATGTTGGCTGTGATTGGCACATACAGCTGAATCCCGCTCTGTGGGCCTATCGAACCAGTATACACACTCCCACATGTACTACCCCTTATGCCCGTATCTATGGATCAGAAGCCATTTTGCCTATCAAGGTCATGTTACCATCCCTAAGAGTGTCATTAAAAGGTCTCATTACTAATGAGGACTACAAAATTTCTAAACTGCAAGAATTAGACCTATTGGAAGAGAAAAGGCAGTATGCTTTTGACCATCTCAAAGCATATCAGCAAAGGATGTCACGAAGCTACAATCATAGAGTCCGTCCAAGGGTATTCAATGTTGGTGATCTAGTATTTAAATAAAATCCCTGCAATTAGTAGGATCAGGAAAAGAAAGGTAATTTTGAGCCCAATTGGCTTGGTCCTTATGTCATCATTGCTGCATATTGATCAGGGGCATATCAGTTAGCAACATCAGAGGGTGAGCTATTCGATGACCTAATCAATAGTATCCATCTTCGCTGGTTCTATACCTAAGAGAACCCCAATGTAAGGGGGGCCAAAAAATCAAGTAATAAAAAAATAAAAAAAGTAAAAAAAAATGAAAAAGTGGAAAAAAAACAACAAAAAATCATCCTTTAGTGAAAACCTGGCAAATAGGCACCTTGGATAGGTACCATGATGAAAACCTGGCAAGCAGGCGTCATGTGTACTTCTATCTTTCATGCAAATAAAAACAAGTGGTGAAAACCTAGTAAATAGGTGCTGCTTGTGATGAACTGCCTTCTCCATCTTTGGGAAACCAAATCACCTTGTGTCCATTCTTCCTACCATCATTCCTCATCTGATCCACAATAAAACACCTTGTGTAACCTAACGATAACTTATCATGGCTTGATACTTTATCTCTTTTATCGCCTTGTCAACTAAAGGTCTTATCTAATATCCTATCCACAGTGTCAGCCTAGCATAACATTTGTCATTGGTATCATAGGGTCAACCCCGAACTATGTTGCCGCTGCATCATCAAGTAGGCAAAGCCATTTTTTAATGTGCCCCCAAGGCTCCACCTTCCTGTCCTTCCCATATCTTGTCGTCTATCCTCTAGTCCACCCACATGGTCCAAGTCCCTGAACTACGTTGCCTCTACGCCGTCATGTAGGCAAGGCCATTTAGCAATGCAACCCCGAGGCACTAGGTCAGTTCGTTAGGGTCCATTTCATTAGGCATGCATATAAGCACAAGCAAAAAGCCCACTTTCAAATAGAAATCTTGATGCAAGGCATCAACCTATCCAACGCAAAGAAAACATGAACCTAAAACACTCAAACTGATTCTACCTAAATTATGGCAAGAAAAACACATCTAATGCAAGAATGTTTTGTGTTTGTGATCAGGTTAACTTATAGAGTCTTGATTTTTTGTTATTATGTCTTCCTATGCTACTCGAGGATGCCAAAAGATAGAGATTCTATGATGGGGCATAATCATTATTTTATCTGTTGTTTATGGATTAATCTTTAGTAATGTGAAGCCTTGTCTAACGACATGATCATCAAAAGATCATCGAGGACATCAAAGGTTTAACATGAAAAGGGGAAATCCTTGTCTGTTGAAATGCAAGAAATACTCAGGTCATCTAGATTCAATTTTGACTAAATGCTTGTATTAGCTTGCTATTTCAAAATCCATGTAAGTAACACTCAAGTCATCTTAGTTCAATTATACCTAGATGCTTGTATCTTCTTACAACATTTTAAAATGCCCAATGATGAAATAAGCACTTTAAAATACTTGCAAATTCAAGATGGTAAACCATTTCACACCCACATCTCATCCATTTGCATCCATATCCCATGCAATAAAAGATCCAAAATACAAAATATCAATACAAATAAAAGCTTGTAAACTTCTATCGAGTCATTCTTCCATTAGTCAATCTTATATCTATCATTGTGTCATTTCTGTGTCGATTGAGAACATTTGGACATAGCAAAAACATAGTATAAATTGCATATCATATCACATGAGATAGTCATTAACATGATTAAATCAATTGCATACATAATAAGTGCATTAGATCCTCCATATACATTTGCATCATATCATAGTATCGACAGAAAAATCAAAAACATAGATTAATATCATCACATGAACTGCATAATCATATAGATACCATTTGCATTTACATATTAGGTGCATATCATAAATCATCTCAAGCCTGCATTAGATCATAATCATATCAGAGTCATAGAATAAAAAATAATGTACATCCATCACAGAGCATCATATAGGCATAATAAACAAGTGCATCACATATAAAACATCATAAAGATAGAGTGCATCCATGACATATAGCATAAACAGTTGCATAGAGATCATCAATAGCTACATCATCATATAAATATCAGATAAAAGACATCCAAATGTACAATATCAAAGTCCATCTCTGAGTCAATGTCATATATAGTGTATACACCACATAAATAGTGATACATGTCTCAGTACAAAAATATACATGTCAGGTTATCTGAGCCATCAAAAAGTGTATGCGCAAGCCAAAAAATTTATACAAGTACAACTGTGGGCTAGCCCTACTACTGTGAACCACTGCTCCCTGCACTGTCCCCCCCTTTGTCGGCCCTAGACTGTTGTGGGCCCATCACTTACCCTCCTGACCGTGAACACCCTGCTCTCTGGGAAGCCACAGATTGGCTCCTGAAGCTGGGTACCCTCTGATTTGTTGGCACAATCCCATGGTAAAGACCCCTGTAATATTGCTTCTGGGTCTAATCCCTTGATAGTTCCGCCTGTACCTACTTTACTTGTGTCACCAAAAATGCACTGGCCTCGTCTGTTCCCAAGACTACTAGAGCTACATCTCTCTCTAGTCTCAGGCCCCACACCCTTTCCTCTGCTGCATCTCACTTTGTGGCAACCAAAGCTAAGAATCATGCATCTGACTACCTCCAAGACTATGTTTCTTGGAGATGTGTGCTCAGCTATCAAATCTGACCCTGTAACGTAGAAATGGCCTACTGCTACCAGCCAGGTAGAGGAGCCTGAGGAGCCTGCTATTGGGATGCCTGTTGGGGCACCTACTATGATGGTGGCATCTATCCCTACTGACCAATTTGCTGACCAACCTATACATATGGTGCAGCCTGTGGCTGCACTACCTAATGTTGCTGGGAGGGTCCCTCCCTTGCTCTCCTCCTCTGCCTCTATCTATCTCCTTTGCTGCCTCCTCCACCTCCCCCATCTCCCCCATCTCCTCCATCACCTCCATCACCTTTGTCTCCCCATCCTCCTCTACCCCTTCTTTGTCTCCTCCTCCTCCTGTCATCCCCATCCTCGTTGTCTGAATCGTCCTCGTTTATGTGAGGAACCAACTCTCCAAGCCCTGAGTACCTCAGAAAAGGATGAGCTACGAACCACTCCTCATAGTCAGGAGTCATCCCTGCATCTATAATCTCTCTCCTCATCAGCCAAGCCACATAAGGTGTCTACTGGAACTCTATCATGGCCTCCTCATATGATGCCACTGGACCCCATCTGAATCTCTCTACATGTGTGCATGAAAAGAGAGCCTATCCCTAGGGCATTCCCTATCTCTTGCCAAACTATCTCTACAACCTGCTAACAATCTGTCTCTCCAGAATGAACTGAGTCCTGCCAATGAGCCACCACATCTGAAAGTAGTATGGCAGCTCATCATCCTCATCATCCTAGTGCTCGTACTCTAGGTAGGGGCACCAGATAATGCTGTCTACATTATCTAGGATGTGCCTCCAGTACTTAAGCTTTTCCAGCTTGTGCTAGGAAATAACTCCTGTATATCCATAACTATAGGGCTCGCCCCTCTGCCTAGAAAAGACACATATTGGCCGAGTGATCGCAATATGCTCCCAGAGCCAAAATTGTAAAAGAGAGAAACCTACTGACAAGCTGGCACCCCTGTGGTATACGACCTGATGCATATCATGGTATAGGTGTGCCAAAACGTAGACACCCCATGCATAGTGGGTGCCCTCTGTCTTCATCTGCTCCATGATCCATCCCCATCCAATCAGGAACCCATGTGACCTCCTATTAGGGCATACAATGCTTTGATCAGCCCTGCCACTATCCCTGGGAAGTAGTCATAATAGTCATGAATATCTTGCCAAGAGATAACTAGACCCTCTAGCTCAAGGTCATGAAAACCCGCCTGCACTCTGCCAATCCTACATCCTGCTAAGGATTGTACTCTACATGTTCCCCCTGTATCGGCAAATGCAGAATCCTATAGACATCCTCGAGTGTAATCGCCATCTCACCCATAGGTAGGTGAAAAGTCCCATCCTCATTGTGGAATCGCTCCACTGCAGTAGTTAGCAAAATGAGGTTCGCACGAACTTCAGGCATGAAGCAAACATAGTCAAGTCCCATCACACCAAGAGCCTCTCGATCTATCTCAGTGAGCATATAGCACTGCAACATCGATAAGGGAAACTGCTCCCTTGACATATCTAACATGCAAGGCAAACACACAAGGCAATGCGTCAACCTAAAACTATAAAAAACCTACTCAACATATCTAAAAAATCATATCACTTAACCTAAACAAATTGATCAAAACAACATACAACATCTCTTGACTAGATTCCTATAATCTCGGAGATAGCTTATCGATTGACACATTGAGCAGGATGCCAATCGAGTCAATTTTGTTAAGAAAATTGACTATCATATGCATATGTGTTGAACCAGAAGGTAAATGCACAATTTCCCAGTAAATGTACTACTTCTGGTAGATGCACCATGGTATTTCTTAAATGCGCAAATCCATATCAAATGCACAACTATACCTTATCTATGCATAGCCTAAATACATGCGTCAAAAGACAACATGCATGCACAAGATCTCAATACATGTGCCGACTCATAACATGCATGCACCGTTTCATATCTTAAATGTGCCGCTTAAAAACATATGCATAGTTTTGCATGGCATATGCGTCGAACTGTAATCCTATGCATCTATCTAAGGAAATTATCCCTATCATTTATTACGCTAATAAATGACTTTAGGTGAAGTTTTTTGAACTACATACCGGTGGTGCTACCTCGGCTGGCCAATTGAACTATCGAACTTGCTCAAAACGGTGCTCCTCACGTGGAATATCCATATCTATCTCAACTACTCTATGCTCCTATGCTCTCCTAGGCTCTCAAGGACCTATTAACAAAAGCCAAATGTGCAAATGACTAGGATTGTGGACCCGACTCCTATATATAGCAAGTGTACCCTAACTCGCTGTGTGGCAACCATGACTACTTCCCAGGGCCCGTTTCTCTGAGCCGTGATATGTTTTCTTCATTCTAACCTATTTTTCACCTTCTTCATCATGAGATTGTCCATCTCATGTCCTTCTCCCTTCTTCCCATCCAATCTCACGAAGGGGCATCATGTCGTCATAACCTATACCAGGGGCAAATTGGGGCATGTATCGTTATCAGAAATTCTTATTCTTTGAAGCAACGCTATAAATTGCATTGCATCTAAGAGTGGCAAAATGTATACACCTAAAAATGTCGCGACTCTGTCTAAATAAATATTTTAAATATTTATTCCATTCTATTCTTCTATCAATAAATAAATAAACAAATTTATTTATTCGATTCATATTCCTCTAAGTTAATTAAATATCAAAATATTTAATTACCTCTTGTAATGTCAAAATTAAATAAAATTCTTTATTTAATTTAATTCTTCCAAATTCTTCCAAACAATTAAATAATTCGTAATTATTTAATTAAGCCAGTTCTTCTTCTAAATTTAAATAAATAAATCAAATTTATTTAAATCCTCTCAATCTCTCAAAAATAAAATATAATCAAATATTTTATTCATTCTTCCAAATCATGCACACACAATTAAATAAATTTATTTATTTAATTTGCTTTCTTATATTCTAAATTCCAGGAATCTTCCAAATCTTCTAAAAATAAATCTTCTTTTTCATGCACGCAAAATTAAATAATTTATTATTTAATTCCTCTCAAATCATGTAAAAGCAAATCATGAGTTAATTGATTGACTCTATCTTGTTTTTATCAAAAACTCCTAAAATAGAAAAAAGCTTTCTGTTTTATGAAAGCATATCTTATCTTCAATAAATAGAAAAATAGTTAACTCAAAATAGCTTTTTGTGTCACACTTATGTTCTTTCTATTCGCGTACATTCGCTTATTATTTCTCAACTGTTGATTTTCTCATTCTTTCTATATCATTGATCTTCTTCTCTCATGAGTCTTTAAATTGAACCCTCTTCTTCTATTTCCTCATCAAAGCTTTCAGTATTGTTATTCTGCATAAATTTCATTTGCTTGTGATCAACTTGTTACCATATCACCATTACCCTTGTTGTGAATCTCATCTTCATTGCAATCAACTATTATGGCCATTCCCACTTGACATCTTGGAATAGCAAGGAAGTGTATCTTCTGAGGGCCTTATTCATAGACAGGATCATTTGCGATAGGCCACAAATGGAAGCCATGAGGTAAAGAGGTTTGTTGAGGTATTGTTCATCATTTTAGATCTTCTTTATTTCTATATTTCATTGGGTTATGGGTATTATTGATGTCTTTTGATATTCACATATAATTTCCCAACCCCAATAAGATTTATTTTTAGAAGATTTGGAAGATTCCTAGAATTTAGAAGATAAGAAAGAAAATTAAATAAATAAATTTATTTAATTGTGTGTGCATGATTTGGAAGAATAAATAAAATATTTGATTATATTTTATTTTTGAGAGATTGAGAGGATTTAAATAAATTTGATTGATTTATTTAAATTTAGAAGAAGAACTAGCTTAATTAAATAATTACGAATTATTTAATTGTTTGGAAGAATTAAATTAAATAAAGAATTTTATTTAATTTTGACATTAGAAGAGGTAATTAAATATTTTGATATTTAATTAACTTAGAGGAATATGAATCGAATAAATAAATTTGTTTATTTATTTATTGATAGAGGAATAGAATGGAATAAATATTAAAAAAAATTATTTAGACAGAGTCACATCATTTTTAGGTGTATACATTTTTCCCCTCTTTGATGCAATGCAGTTTACAACGTTGCTTCAATGAATAAGAATTTCTAATAACAATACATGCCCCAGTTTGCCCCTAGTACATGTTATGATGACAAGATGCCCCCTTGGGAGGTTGGATGAGAAGAAGGCAGAAGGACGTGAGACGGACAATCTCACAAAGAAGAAGGTAAAAAAAATAGGTTAGGATGAAGAAATTGGTTGAAGAAAGAGCCAAATGATACGTGATGCAAGATAAAATGATAACACACATAAGAAAGTAAGCAAGTATGCACAAATGATATAATAACAAACAAGGTATTGCCCTTGTCAAGCAGCAAACCAAAATATTAATCGATATTGATATACGACAATGTTGTCATGGCAAGGAATGATAGGTCCCTAGAGAAATACGATAGGATAGTGTCTGGTTTCAGGAAATGAAACATGTCGTGTAAGACGCGTGTGTTGGTCTAATTTTGACAATGCAACATCCTATACATAAGACAATTGAATGATTACAACTAGACAAGGATCAAGACCACTGATTGTGATTAGATTGTTTGACAAGATTGACTTGACTTGATTGGTATGCATGAAGGATGGACCTGCATTTGGATCATTGCTCGGAAGATACGATGATAGCTAGAAATTTGACTGATAGAAGAATGACTCGACATAAGAAGTTTACAAGCTTTTATTTGTATTGATATTCTGCATTTTGGATCTTTTATTGCATGGGATATGGATGCAAATGGATGTGATGTGGATGTGAAATGGTTTTCCATCTTGAGTTTGTAAGTATTTTGAAGTGCTTATGTCATCATTGGGCATTTTAAAATGTTGTAAGAAGATACAAGCATCTAGGTATAATTGAACTGAGATGACCTGAGTATTACTTACATAGATTTTGATATAGCAAGCTAATACAAGCATCTAGTCAATATTGAATCTTAATGACCTAAGTATTTATTACATTTCAATAGACAAGGATTCCCCCTTTTCATGTTAGACCTTTGATGTCCTTGATGATCTTTTGCTGATCATGTTGTTAGACAAGGCTTCACATTACCAAAGATTAATCGACAAACATCAGACAAAAAAAATGATTATGCCCCCATCATAGCATCTCTAGCTTTTGGCATCCTCGAGTAGTATAGGAAGACATAATAACAAAAAATCAAGACTCTGTAAGTTAACCTGATCACAAACACAAAAAATTCTTGCATTAGATGTGTTTTTCTTGCCATAATTTAGGTAGAATTAGTTTGAGTGTTTTAGGTTCATGTTTTCTTTGCGTTGGATAGATTGATGCCCTACGTCAAGATTTTTGTTTGAAAGTGGGCTTTTTGCTTGTGCTTGCATTCATGCCTGGTGAAACGGACCCTAAGGGATTGACCTAGTGCCTCAGGGGCGCATTGCTAAATGGCCTTGCCTACGTGACAACGTAGTTCAGGGACTTGGATCATGTGGGTGGACTAGATGTTAAACAACAAGATATGGGATGGATGGGAAGGTGGAGCCTCGGGGGTGCATTGAAAAATGGTCTTGCCTACGTGACGATGCAAAGGCAGTGTAGTTTAGGGTTGACCCTATGACACCAATGACAAACGTTATGCCAGGCTTACACTATGGATAGGATACTAGATAAGACCTTTAGTTGACAAGGCGATAAAGAGATAAATTATCAAGCCATGATAGGTTATCATTAGGTTACACAAGGTGTTTTTTTGTGGAGCAGATATGGATCAAATGAGGAATGTGGTAGGAAGAATAAACACAAGGTGATTTGTTTTCCCAAAGATGGAGAAGGTAGTTCATCACAAGTAGCACCTATTTACCAAGTTTTCACTACTTGTTTTTATTTGTACAAAAGCCAGAAGTACACATGATGCCTATTTGCTAGGTTTTCATCATGGTACATATCCAAGGCACCTATTTGCCAGGTTTTCACCAGAGGATGATTTTTTTAATTCTTTTTCTATTTTTTCAATTTTTTCAATTTTTTCTAATTTTTTTATTTTTTTATTTTTTTGAATTTTCCCCCCCTTACATTGGGGTTCTCTTAAGTATAGAATTGACGAAGATGCACACTGTTGATTGGGTCTTCAAATAGCTCACCCTCTGAAGTTGCTAACTGATATGCCCCTAATCCGTATGCAACAATGATGACATAAGGACCAAGTCAATTGGGCTCAAACTTACCCTTCTTTTCTCCATCTTGCTGATTGAAAGGATTTTCTTTAAGTACTAGATTACCAACATTGAATACCCTTGGATGGACTCTGTGATTGTAGCTTCGTGACATCCTTTATTGATATGCTTTGAGATGGTTAAAGGCATGCTACCTTTTCTCTTCCAATAGTTCTAACTCTTGTAGTCTGGAAACTCTATAGTCCTCATTAGTAATGAGACCTTTTAATGACACTCTTAGGGATGGTAACTCGACCTCGATAGGAAAAATGGATTTTGATCCATAGACAAGGGCGTAAGGGGTAGCAACTGTGGGAGTGTATATACTGGTTCGACAGGCCCACAGAGCTGGATTCAGTTGTATGTGCCAATCATGGCCAACATCGTTGATAGTCTTCTTGATGATTTTCAAGATTGTTTTGGTGAATGCCTCTACTTGGACGTTGCCTTGTGGATAGTAGGGGGTGGAGAAACAGTGTTGGATTTTGAATTTATCACAAAGTTCTTGGACATCCTCATTTTTGAAAGGTTGTTTGTTATCCGTGACAATGGATGAGGGGATTCCATATCTGCAGATGAGGTAATTGAGGATGAATGAAGCAATTTGTTTGCCTATGACATTGGTGAGGGGATTGGCTTCAATCCACTTGGTAAAGTACTCAGTGGCAGTTATTATGAACTTGTGGTTGTTGGATGATGGAGGGTGAATTTTGCCCACAGGGTAGAGTCCCCACTGATAGAAAGGCCAAGGTGTCATTAAAGGTCGTAGCTCTTGAGCTGGTACATGTATTAGGTTTCTATGTATCTGGCACTGCTTGCATTTCTTTACAAACTAATATGAATCAGTTTCCATGTTTGACCAATAGTATCCCAAATGCATGAGTTTCTTAGCTAAAGAAGGACTGCTAGAGTGTGTTCTACAAATTCCTTTGTGTACATCTCATAAGGAAGTTTGAGATTCTTCCCATTCTAAACATCAGAGTAAAGTACCATCTAGACCTCAG
This sequence comes from Cunninghamia lanceolata, assembly GCA_027924645.1. Lineage (NCBI taxonomy): Eukaryota > Viridiplantae > Streptophyta > Pinopsida > Cupressales > Cupressaceae > Cunninghamia > Cunninghamia lanceolata. Next base: position 4,436,181 of record BSBN01001032.1, on the reverse strand, counting down.
TGGTATAGGGTGTCAGCGATAATGGTGTAATAAGAGGTTTGGCAAATGAAGGTTCAACGTTGATTAGGAGACAAATCAGGCGATAGGGTGTTATCCTTGAGGTATGTGTAAATCTTACCATACCAAGGTGAATCAGATCTGACTAATAGGCATATGGAGTGGGTTTCAGGAAGATCATAAACTGGTTGCATAACTGTCTAAACCAAGAACACATACTGTGACTCATTCTCTAGGATCTTGAGGAGCGAGGCAATAGTTTCCATGGCATCTGCTACCTTGTTTTCAATGTGAGATATCTGCTCAAAGGAGATGATAAAAAAGTACTCCTTAAAGTCATCAATGATGTGCTTGTATGGGATTAACTTGTCATCTTTGGTCTGATAGTCATCATTGACTTGATTGATTACTAGTTGGGAGTCACCATAGACATGTAGCTCTTTGATTTTCCATTATGTTGCTAGTTTGAGACCAATGACGAAGGCCTCATACTCTTCCATATTGTTTGTTCATGCGAATAGTAGATGATAAGACTTAGGTATGGTGTCGCCATGAGGAATGACAAATAAGATTCCTACTCTCGATCCATGGTTTGTATAGGATCCATCAAAGTAGAGTTTCCATGAGTGCGTTGTGATACTAAAGATGGCTTCACCTGGAAACTTGAATATCATTGGTGTGGTATCCTATAATGGTGCTTCTACTAACTGATCAACAATGATTTGACCTTTGATAGCCTTCTATTCTACATACTCAATATCATATTCACTTAGGAGCATTACCCACTTAGATAGGCAACCTGTGAGAGGTTCTTTGCTTAATAAGTATTTCAGTGGATTTGTCTTTGCAATAAGCTTGATTGAATGTGCTAGCATGTAATGTCATAGTTTTTGGGAATCAAAAACCACAACAAGACACAATCTTTCTATCTGAGATTATTGCAGTTCGTAACCCACCAATGTGAGACTAATGTAGTAGATAGCCCTTTCTTTGCCTTCATGATCCTGTTGTGCTAATAGGGCATCCAGACCTGTTTGTGTAGCAGATATGAAAAGTAATAGTGACTTACCTTGGATAGGTAGCATTAGAATAGGAGGGTTCATGAGATATTCCTTTAGTTTCCCAAATGCTTCTTCGCACTTCTCATCCCATTTGAATGGAACGTTTTTATGTAAGAGATGACTGAAAGGTTGGCACTTGTCTACTAGTTGTGATATGAACCAGTGGATTGCTTGTAACTTTCCTTGTAGAGACCACAATTGAGTGATGTTTTTGGCGGTGGCATTTCCATGATAGCCTTGACTTTGGCAAGATCAACTCCTATCCCATTTGCTAATAAAATGAAGCCTAGGAGCTTGGCGGTGATGACTCCAAACACACATTTCTTCGGGTTTAACCTGACTTTGAATTGTTCTAGTCTCTGAAAAACTTTCTCTAGTACATCAAGGTGGGATTCTCTTGTGAGTGATTTTGTAAGGATATCATCTGTGTAGTCCTCCATTGTGACGTGCATCATGTCATGGAAGATAGTTGTCATAACACGTTGATATATTGCTCCTACATTCTTTAACCCAAACGGCATGACATTCCAGTAGAAGGTAGCCCATGGACAAGTGAAAGTTGTTTTATGTTGGTCTTCTAGTGCTATCCTAATTTGATTATATCCTGAGAAGACATCCATAACAGAAAGCATGGTGTGTCCTACTGTCAAGTCGACTATGATATCAATATTAGGCAACAGAAAGTCATCCTTGAGGCAAGCTTTGTTAAGATCTTAGAAATCATTGCATAATCTAACTCTACCATCTAGTTTGGAGACTGGCACTATGATTGATACCCACTCTGGATAGTCTATTGCTTTGATGAATCCCACATCTAGCAGTTTCTTGAGTTCCTACAATGTGTGGATGCATCTTTCTGAGCTTCTGCTTGACTAGTTTGACCCCTAGATCTAATGGAAGATGATGTAGAATCAAATCTAGATCTAACCCATACATATTTGTGTATGACCAAGAAAAGTTGACTTTCTTTCTCTTGAAGAATGGTATGAACTTGGTCTTCTCTGGTGGAGATAGAGACTTTGCAAAGTGAATGATCTTAGGATTATCCCCTGTTCTAATGTTGACAGGTTCTGTAAGTTCCACAACAATCTATGAGTTCTCCTGATACATGTCGGTGGGGAGAGTGTCAAGCCTTCCATCGTCAGGTGCCACAATTGGGTTTTCACCATTAGATGCGTCCTTTCTTTTTACTATTTTGGGTTCTAATAATGCCGCAGAGCAGTTTTCACCATCAGATCCATTTTTTATTTTTATGTTTTTGAGACTAGAAGGCTTGTCACCCTCTCCAAAATAAGCCACAGTGTTGAGTTTAATTGCAAAACCAACTTTATGATCTCCTACAGGTAGGTGGTCCCTAAGTTCCATGTCTAGTTGTGGGGTTCCTTGTGAATCCCAGTCGATGAGTTCAAGATGCACAAGGGGAAGGGAATTAGAAGATAGATCTAATTTGTTGATAGTTTGAATGGATACATGGTTAGGATTCATATTGGTAGGGATAGGATCTGAGACGATACTTTCCTCCAAATTGTTTATTATGATGGAACTTTGACCTTCTTCGAAAGTTGTACTCTCAGGAATAGGCAAATCAGACTCTAATGGTCTATGCATTAGCATTTGTCCCTCATGGTAGGGGCTATAGGTTTGAATGGTATCAACTCTTTTGTCTTCATAGGAGTGCTTTATGAGTTCATCCCACTCATATGCCTTAGAGTCTATGTCACTGTCTTCCTGTAGGGCATGAATCTGTTCCACAAAACAAGCATTGGTCTTAGTTTTGCCTTTGTCCTTATATCCCAACCCTTTTGTGTTTCTTGCTAGTGAGGATGAAGAGGATTGGATAGGTTCTATTATTCCTTATTTTATTAGGCCAATGGGACCTTGTCCATCATAACCCATTCTATGCAGGATAGACTCACCACACCCATAGATTTCCGTTGGAAGCTTAGGTGGTTCTTGTTGTGTGTTATCTTCCTCTGTGTAGAGCCATTGCAAGACATCTCTTTCCTCTATTTCATTTGATAGGGTCCCCCATTTGATAAAAGGGAGCTGTAGGAGCTTTGGGAAGAGCAGAAGGTTTTGGAAAAGGTGTAGGTCACCCAAACAATCTTGGAGATAGGGGCAGTTTGGCTAAGTTGAGGCTATGCTTGATTGAGTATTCCCCTACTCCAGTTTCTTTGATGGTGATTTTTTGCTCTTTGGGCTTGGGTGAGGAAGCTTCAGAAGAGAAATCATGCTCTGAGATGGGGGGTGTAGAAGCTCTTTTGTTGGGAATGATATAATCAGGCTTTGTGCGGATAGTGTTCCAGTGCTGGAAGGGATCAAGAACACCTTGGATGGTGATCTGTTTGTTGTTATGAGGAAATTTGATGCATTGGTGGTAGGTAGAGGGCACAACTTGCATGGCATGAATCCAGGGTCTACCTAGGAGGATATTATAGGCTAGCTCCTTGTCTAGGACTTGGCAAACAATGTCCTTTATCACTGGTCCAACTTGTATTGGTAACACTACTGTCCCTTTGGTAGTTCTTTCTTCTTCATCATAGGCCTTAATGGTGATCTTTTTCCTAGGATCCACTGTAGTTTTAGAGAACCCCAATGTAAGGACTAGCTTGAGTGTGCAAATACTTAAACCAACTCCTCCATCAATAAGAACTCTTTTGATACAATGTCTATGAATGAATGTGATGATATGCAAGGGTGTGTTATGAGGCTGAAACACAGAAAGATCATCCTGTTCGGTAAATGAGATGGTGCCTAAGGAGGTTAGATTTCCTATTGTGGATTGAAACTTCTCTTGGGTCAGGTTCATGGGCATATTTGTTTCCACTAGGACTTTATCAAGAATTTATTTGTGGGAAGGAGACAGACGTAACAATTCTAAGATAGATATGTGGGAAGGAGTTTTCTGAAGTTGGTCTATGACACTACACATATGGGGATTAGATGGAGAAGATGACAACCCTGGAGGAAGCATGTCTAGCGTGACCTTACCATTGCGGGTGATGATGCTGCAATCAGTTTTGTTGGGTCATGATTGTTGGTTGGATGTGACCATATTAACTTGTGGGATGTGTTTTAATATGCAGTTGACAGTATAATCAAATGGTACACTTGTGTAGTTTGCATTGTTGTTTCCATCATTTTGGTTCTACCTATTGTGGTTGTTATTGTTATTGTTGTTGTTGTTGTATGCCCTATTGTGATTGAGAAGCAGATCCTTGTATGCCACATGCGTCTCATTGGAACTATGTTGTTGACTGCCTACCTGATTTTGGTCAAGTATGTCTTGAATGATGTGTTTGAGATGGATACAGTTGTTGGTAGTGTGGCCTCTTCCTCTATGATATTCATAGAAATTTGTATCTTTCCAGTAGTGAGGTTTTATTTGAGGTTCATAGTTGCTAGTTGGTGGAAGAGTGATCTCATTGTTGGCCAATAGCTTTCTTAACAAAGACTCTTGGGACTCCCCTAGTGGTGTGAATTTTTGCCTAGGGTTGGAGTTGAACCATGACTTTGGCTCACGAGAGAAGGTTTTATTTTGCATAGCATTATTTGCTTCTCTTTTGAGAGTGAAGATTGGTTGTTGTTTGGGAGCCGCCACTTTCACATTAACTACTCCATCATTGATGACATTTTTGTTCTTTGTCCAAAATTTTGACTTGTCCATGGTGTAATTAGAGTTAGGGGTGTCCTTATACAACTTTATTTGCCCCTTGGCGATCATAGCTTTCTCAATAAATAATACCATCTCAGTGACTTTTGAAAGTAAGGTAGGGCATTGAATTTGTATTTGGTAGCTTAGATTGGAGTTAAGGTTGTGGACAAACATCTCCATCATTTGCTTCTTAGGTATGTCATATGAGCACTTGCTCGCAAGTTGTCTCCACCTTTGTAAGAAAGAGGCGAAAGATTCACCGCCTTTTTGTTTTGTATTGCATAGATCAAGCATAGAGACTTCCTATTCAATGTTATATGAGAAGTGTGTGACAAACTTGTTTACTAACTCATCAAAAGTTTTGATACCCGGTGTAAGTTGTGAGAACCATTCCAAGGCTTGACCACCTAGAGATCTACGGAATAGTCTCATTAAAAAAGTTTCATTGTGAGCTACTTCCATACACGCGGTGTTAAATTCCCTAATGTGATCTCTTGGGTCTCCTTTTCCTTTGTATTTTTCAAACTTAGGCACTTCGAACCAAAAGGGGAAGGGTACCATGTTCAAGCTTTTATCAAAGGGATATGGTGCGATGTCTTCCAAGGAAGAGGTTTTAGTGGGTGGTCCTACTTTGAGATCTTCCATTTGTTGCGTTAGGTCCTCAATTTGTTTCCTCATCTCTTCCATAGGTATGTTTGGGTCTACAACTTTCTTTCCTTTATCCTCGATAGTGTGATTTTCATGAGTTTCCTCTACAGTCTCATTAAGTTTGTTGAGATCAAAGTCTGAGGGGAGTTTAAGTCCTAGATTTGCAAGATACAGGAAGTACTTGTGAGGGTCTTCGTGGAGCACTTTTTCTAGCATGCATTGAAATTTTTGATCTTGGAGGGTTCCTTGGTATTCTTCACAAGATATTTCCTCATCACTATCGGGAGGGGTGACCATGCAGTTGGATGATCCGGCCATTTCAAGTTGTTTTTAGTATTGAGATCTAGTTACAACCATGCAAGGCAACATGGGAAGAGGTGGGATGCAACTAGAGATTTTGGTTATGTGTTGTTGGAGATTGTTGAGAAGAGGATACTTGTGATGAGATTTGAACAAGGGACTCTTTTGATCAATGATTCCAAGTTGGCCGACACAAGACAATAGCCAGAAGTAAGGGTATCTAGTACTTGTTTACTATGGAGAGACTAGTCTGGCACCAAGACCACTAGTGAAGTTTTGTGACCTACTAGGTTTACTTGAATCTGGAATGGTCTGAAAAGGGTCTTGCACCAATCTGATATGGAACTCTAACTTTGTTTTGGAAAGACTTGGTAGATGGTCGATGAGATGACCAGCAGAAGAGAGGGTACGCTATGAAAATGGATGGAGACGGCAGCTCGTCACAATGCTAGGGGGATAAAATTGAACCACTGTTATCTTACTTTTCAAAGTTAACAACTTGCATATGTGCCCCAGTAGATAGCTCATATAGTCTTTTTCATTTTAACTTTCATGTTTTTGGGAATGATACTAGGCCTATGCTCTCCCTTATCTTGGGTGACCAAAATGCCAGACATATCATTTTTGCATGTGTTAAACCTTTAGAGAGGCCTACCCTTAGATATCCTTCCATCCTTGGGGAATGACCTTAAGTGGTAACAAGCTAAAGCCAAGCCTTGATGAGCCACTATAAATAAATTTTGTTTGAAACAAAAGCTTCAAGAAATGAGTGTTGCTGTGTTATACCGACAACCAACCTCCCCCAAAACCCTTCAATGCGTAACCCTTGAAGGCTGGGAAACTCCATAATGGAGAGCAGTGCTACCATACGTATAACCACTTGAACAATTGCCCTTACTAGTCATCCTTTGTTTTAGTAGACCAAAATCCTTCTATTTGTTGGTGTAAAAGATGGGACCTTTGAAGCCGTCCCAATTCATGTGGTTCTTAGTAGAGATAGCAGAGATAATCCTAAGGTTCGGTGTGGGTACGAGCCTTGGAAAACTTAGATCTTGGTATGCATGAGAAGTGTGTGTCGTGGAGAGAAGCTGGTGCTACCAAGATCCTAAAGCTATCTACTTTGAATAGGCATAGCTAGGGGAATCAACAAATATTGTCTTTACCAACCTAGGATTGTACTTGTTTTAGTGTCAAAAAGAGTCCAAAAAAAGACAAAAAAAGATCAAAAATCATGAAAACTTCTTTGTGTTTGCTATGTTTTACTTGCCATAATTGATAAAATCAGATCAAAAATATTAACTTGCAACCAAGAAACCAAAAACATAAAAAAATGTGCCAAAAATTGCAAAAATAGTCAAGAAAACTAGAGCCGCACATCTGTCCTATAGAGCTGTGCATATACCTTGACCTGTCATGCATACATTCTGAATTGTTGCGCATCTGTCCTACAGAGTTGCACATATACCTCAACCTGTCGTGCATACATTCTGACTTGCTGTGCATCTGTCACCTATTATGCACCTTTTGTGAGGCCTACTTTTTACACTACTGTTCATGAGACTATTTGCAGTGATTTTTATTATTATTTATATGTTGAGAGACTTTTGTTCTAGAATCTTGCTTATTGAACCAAATTGATTTTTAAGGAAATATTTGTGCAATGATAAGTTAGATATTGTTTTGAAGAAAATGATGTATAGATATGGAAATTTTTTTGATATGACGTATCATGACTACATGTCATGTGTGGACATAACATGCATGTTTGCGTGTTGTGAACGCATGTGAAATGTGGGCATGACATTTGGTATCAGAGCCCAGGGTTTCAAATACTGGGCTTGTATGAGCACACTTTTCTTCCATGATTAAACTGATTAGAGTCTACTCCATTTTGTAGGATGCCTCTTAGATGAGTTTGGCAACCAGTGTCCCGCCGCACTCTAGCCACTAAGGTGAACACTGATTCTTCAGCTATGGGGCCGAAACAGCCAGCCCCACCAGAACAACCAATCCCACAAGTTTAGCCAGTTTTACAAGCACAACCAGTTCCTCAGGTACTGCAAGCACAACCAGCCCCACCTGATATGGGACCACAGATATTACAGGCCTTACAAGCTATTTTGGATAGGCTTCCACCAGCCATAGTTGAGCCACACATAGAGCCACGTGACGAGCCCCGCGATGTTCCACGAGAGGAGCCACGTGTGGCGGTATGAGTTGAGTCTCATGTCGAACCACGTGAAGAGACCTGCATAGAGCCATAGGTGGTACCTCGTGTGGAGTCGTATGTCGAGCTACCTGATATAGAGGAGTTTGGTTTGGCCAGCAGGGCCCGGAGCAGGAGCCCCACACGTCATGTCAGGCATGACGAGACAGTGAGAATAGAGCAATTTGGTTCCAAACCTTATGAGCATCATGCAGATGAGCTTTACAGGGGGTGCAGTGACAGAGGGGATCCCATGAGGGATATACTGAGATTGAACCGTCCTACATTTGTTGGAACTACAGAGGGAGTTGAGGTAGAAGCCTGGCTTATCAGTTTGGACAGGTGCTTCACGTTACAACCTTACGCAGGCAACACGAAGGCCCATGTGGCAGTGCACTTGTTACAAGATGCTACAGCTACATGGTGGCGCACTGAGGAGTGCAAGCATCACCTTTCCATAGATACACTCTCATGGGAGACTTTTATTGAGTCCTTCAATGCGCGATTTCTATCTGACCACTACCAACAGCGTCGTATAGACGAATTTCATGATCTACAGCAGAGGGGACTCTCAGTGGCTTAGTATGAGAGTAAATTTACAGAGTTATCTAGGTATGCAGAATATCTCCATGATGAGAAACTCTTGGTACACAAGTTTGTTAGAGGTCTAAACCATAGTATATCAGGACCTGTTCGAATGGAAGATCTGCAGACACTGAGTGAGGCTGCCGAAAAGGCATACATTGTAGAAGAGATTCAGGGACGGGGGCAGAATTCTCACCCTCAGTTCCAGGATCGAGGACAGCAGCAACAACAACAAAACTTCCATAGACCGACACAACATTTCCCTAAAGGAGGACACAGTTTAGCACCATTACCTCCTAGACCCCTGCAACAACAGTAGACATAGCAAAAATAGAAAGCTAAAACACAACATAAATCATATGGGGGAAATAACAGAGGTTGGCAGCAGCAAGGCCCGCGCAGAGATCAGAGATAACAGGGACCATCTGCGGGACCTGCGAGACCACAGCAGTCATATAGGGGTTCACAGGGGTCTACTGTTAGGACTGGGCAGTAGCAGTCGAGTAGAACTTAGACTATACAGGTACAGGTCAAAGGCCCTTGTTATAATTGTGGTGAATCAGGACACATAGCTAGAGAGTGCCCACTGGGTTATACAGCTGGAGGACAGCATCATGCAGGAGGATCTGAGTAGACAGTGGGTGATGTGGGTAAATCCCACCATAGGTTTGCAGTGGTTGACAATCGCCAGGCTAATTTTCAGGCCTCAGTCATTGAGATAGCAGGTATGATAGTAGAATCTCCCATCTCTATCCTTTTTGACTTCAGAGCTACTGACTCCTTTATTTCTACATCGTTAGTGGAACATTACAGGCTGGTGGTTTCTAGGTAGGGCATTAGGTGGGAGGTCGAATTGGCCTTTGGGGCCAGGATGTTAGTTGATCCCGTTGTCTGAAAGTGTGAAGTTTCCTTGGGTTCATTCACTACAACATGGGATCTTAGAGTGATGCCGTTAGGAACCTACGACATAGTTCTTGGCATGGACTAGCTTGCAGCTCATAGAGCCAAGCTGGATTGCTGTCAGAAGACAATTAGTTGCACAGATGATTAGGGCACTCTGGTAGAGTTAGTGGGCATCCAGAAGCCCACGGCTACTCGAACGGTATCCGCTCAGCAACTTAAGCGTTGCATGTGGATGGGATGTCAGTTATTTGCTATCACAGTCAGTGATAGGTCAAAAGATGAACCTGAGACTACATTAGATGACCACCCCATCCTGAGGGACTTTGTAGATGTTTTTCCACTAGAGTTACCTGGTATGCCCCCATGCAAAGAAGTTGATTTCCACATTGATCTAGTACCAGGGGTAGAACTAGTATCTCGAGCACCATACAAAATGATTACTCATGAGCTTATAGAGCTGAAATTACAGTTAGAAGAATTGCTAGAGAAGGGGTACATCTAACCCAACGTATCTCCATGGGGTGCACCAGTTATCTTCGTTAAGAAGAAGGATGGATCTCTTTGACTATGCATGGACTATAGGCAGTTGAACAAAGTGACGGTGAGAAACTGATATCCTCTATCGAGAATTGATGATCTCTTTGACCAGATGCAAGGAGCTAGAGTGTTTTCAAAGATTGACCTAAAGTCTGGTTATCACCAATTGAGAATTATAGAAGCAGATATTCATAAAACTGCTTTTCGAACCTGATATGGTCACTATGAGTTCACAGTGGTGCCCTTCGGTTTGACGAATGCCCCTACAGTGTTCATGAGTCTTATGAATGGGGTGTTCTGTACTTACCTAGATCAGTTCATGATCATATTTCTTGATGACATCTTGATCTATTCATGGACCGAGGAGGAACATGTAGATCATTTGTGTCAAGTAATGCAGTGTTTATGTGAGAATCAGTTGTTTGGCAATTTGGTGAAATGTGCTTTCTTCAGGATGGAAGTGCAGTATTTGGGTCATATATTATTAGGTGATGGTATCTCCATAGATCCATCGAAGATCAGGGCTATCCAGGACTGGCCAACACCCACCAGTGTTATAGAAGTGAGGAGCTTTATGGGACTAGCCGGTTACTATTGTAGGTTTGTCGAAGGTTTCTCCAGAATAGCTCATCCTATCACTTCCCTTCAGCGAAAAGGGAAAGGAGTCACATGGATTGAGTAGTGTGAGAAGGCCTTTGGAATCCTTAAGGAACGACTTACCAGTACTCCCATACTAGATGTTCCTGATCCGGCAGAAGATTTTGTTGTCTGCACGAATGCATCTTTAGAGGGACTTGGTGCTGTGCTTATGCAGGGTGGTAGAGCGGTTGCTTATGAATCTCGAAAGCTTAAAACACATGAGCTGAACTACCCTACACACGATCTTTAGCTAGCAGTTGTCATTCATGCTCTTGTTCGATGGAGACACTTCCTCTTGGGCCGATGCTTTGAGCTTCATTCGGACCATCATAGATTGTAGTATATCTTCACTTAGCCGAATTTGAACGCCTTCCAGCGGCGTTGGATGGAGTTCTTATGTGAATATGACTTTGATGTCCACTACATCAAGGGAAAGGAGAACGTGGTCATTGATGCATTGAGTCGAAGGTGCCACGAGATCCTAACTCTGACTTTGAAAGTGGATTTGAGAGAACATATTCTACAACATTTGCCCGAGGATGAGTGGTTTCTGGAGGTGCAGCAGGAGATTCAAAATCAGAGGGTCCTGAAGGGAAAATTCGAAGGATATTCCTTGGAGTCAGATGGATTACTTAGAATTAAGCAACACATCTATGTGCCCCGTGCGGGTGATCTGCGTGCAGTGATACTCTCAGAGGCTCATAGAGCACCCTATGTAGCTCATCCAGGAGTGAAGAAGATGCATGCAGACTTGAGATAGTTATACCATTGGGCTGGAATGAGACGTGATATTGCAAAGTTTGTAGCTTGATACCTTGAGTGTCAGAGGGTCAAGGCCGAGCATCAGCATCTAGTAGGACTCTTATACCCACATGAGATACCTGAATGGAAATGGGACACCATCTCCATGGACTTCATTGTTGGTCTACCTATGTCATCATGACACCATGATGCCATCATGGTGACAGTTGAGAAGTTGACCAAGGTGGCGCATTTCTTACTTGTACGCATAACATACAATGCTCCATCAGTGGCGAGGGTACTTCTTGATCAGATTGTCAGACTACATGGAGTACCTCACCATATTATATTTGATAGAGACTCCATGTTCACATCTTCATTTTAGAGAGCTCTACATCAGGTGTTGGGCACATAGCTCAACTTCAATTCTACTTATCATCCTGAGACCGATGGCCAGACAGAAAGGGTTAATCAGGTGTTAGAGGATATGCTGCGTATGTATGTTATGGATCATCAATCTAAATGGGAAGAGTACCTGTATCTAGTTGAGTTTGCCTACAATAATGGGCATCACAGCTTGTTGGGTATGCCTCCTTACCAGGCTTTATACGGCAGACCTTGCAGAACACCTTTGAGTTGGGATCGGTTAGAGGACCGAGTTGCCATTGGTCCCGAAATGATCCAAGTTATGGAACAGCAGGTTACCTTGATCAGGCAAAGACTGCAGGAAGCTCAGGATAGGTAGAAAAAGTATGCAGATGCAAAGAGGACAGATCAAAGCTTCACAGTAGGTGACAGAGTTTTCTTGTGAGTGCGACCGCATAAGATTCCAATCTATTACGTAAAAGGCTCTAAGCTCGCACCCTAGTTTGTAGGACCTTTTGAGATCCTAGAGAGGATAGGACATGTAGCCTACCATTTAGCCTTGCCACCCATCCTGTCTCGTATCCATGATGTCTTTCATGTTTCAGTTTTACGACGTTATATGTCTAATTTGTCTCACATGTTGGATATGAGTGCTCTTCAGGTAGAGGCAAATGGACAGCTGGCTTTGGAGCCCATACACATATTGGCTCATTAGATGCTGGGCCTTCGAGGTTGAGAGCTGGACCAGGTTAGAGTCCAGTGGGATATGTATGATGAAGTCACTGCAACATGGGAAGATGCTACGAGGTTGAAGACACTTTATCCTCACCTCTTTGATGACTTCCAGGAGGAAGTGCAATCTTAGGGGGAGAGTCCATGTGAGGCCTACTTTTTACACTACTATTCATGAGACTATTTGCAGTGATTTTTATTATTATTTATATGTTGAGAGACTTTTGTTCTGGAATCTTGCTTATTGAATCACATTGATTTTTAAGGAAATATTTGTGCAATGATAAGTTAGATATTGTTTTGAAGAAAATGATGTATAGATATGGAATTTTTTTTGATATGACGTATCATGACTACATGTCATGTGTGGACATAACATGCATGTTTGCGTGTTGTGAATGCATGTGAAATGTGGGCATGACACCTTTAAATTTTACCAGAGCTGCACTTTTGTCCTAAATTTTTGTGCATTTGTCCTCTATTTCAGTGCTTCTGTTTCTGCACATCCATGATATAAGCATTTCGACACATTTTTAGAGAAACAAATCAAAATTTCTAGGTACCCATTTCAGCCATACTCTAGTTTCTGAGATCAGATTTACCGTGCAGTCACCTTTTCCATCCATTTTCAAAGCATACCCTCTCTTCCACTGGTCATCTCATCCACCTTCTTCCAGGTCTTTCCAAAACAAAGTCAGAGTTCAATATCAAATTGGTGCAAAACCCTTTTCAGATCATTCTAGATTCAAGTAAACCTAGTAGGTCACAGAACTTCGCTAGTGGTCTTGGTGCCAAACTAGTCTCTACATAGTAAATGGGTACCAGATACCCTTACTTGTGGCTATCATCTTGTGTCGGCCAACTTGGAATCATTGACCAAAAGAGTCCCTTGTTTAAATCTTGTCACAAGTATCCTCTTCTCAACAATCTCCAACAACACCTAACCAAAATCTCTAGTTTCATACCACCTCTTCCCATGTCGCCATGCATGGTTTTAACTAGATCTCAATACCAAAAACAACTTGAAATGGACAGATCATCCAACCACATGGTCAACCCTCATGATAGTGATGAGGAAATCTCTCTTAAAGAATACCATGGAACCCTCCAAGATTGGAAATTTCAACGCATGCTAGAAAAAGTGCTCCATGAGGACCCTCACAAGTACTTCATGTATCTTACAAATCTAGGACTTCAACTCCCCTTAGACTTTGATCTCAACAAACCAAAAGAGATTGTAGAGGAAACTCATGAAAATCAAACTATTGAGGACAAAGGAAAGAAAGTCGTAGACCCAAACATATCTATGGAAGAGATGAGGACACAAATTGAGGACCTGACACAACAAATGGCAAATCTCAAAGTAGGGTCATCCACTAAAACTTATTCCTTGGAAGACATTGCACCATATCCCTTTGACAAAAGCTTGAACATGGTACCATTCCCCTTTCTGTTTGAAGCGCCTAAGTTTGAAAAATACAAAGGAAAAGGAGACCCTAGAGATCACATTAGGTAATTTAATGCCGCGTGCATGGAAGTAGCTCACAATAAAACTTTCTTAATGAGACTATTCCCTAGATATCTAGGTGGACAAGCCATAGAATGGTTGTCATGACTCCCATTGAGTATCAAAACTTTTGATAAGTTAGTAAACAAGTTCGTCACACACTTCTCCTACAACATTGAACATGAAGTCTCCATGCTTGACTTATGCAATACAAAGAAAAAAGGTGGTGAATCCTTCACCTCTTTCTTACAAAGGTGGAGACATCTTGTGAACAAATGCTCATATGGCATACTAGAGAAGCAAATGATGGAGATTTTTGTCCACAACCTAAACCCCGATCTAAGTTACCAAATCCAAATTCAATGCCCTACCTCATTTTCGAAAGTCATTGAGATGGGACTATTTATCAAGAAATCTATGATCTCTAAGGGGCAAATAAAGTTGTACAAGGACACTCCTAACTCTAATTACACCATAGATAAGTCAAAATTTTGGACAAAGAACAAAAATGTAATCAATTATGGAGTAGTTGATGCCAAAGTGGTGGCTCCCAAACAACAACCAATCTTCACTCTCAAAGGAGAAACAAACAATGCTACGACCAACAAAACCTTCTCTCAGAAGCTAAAGCTATGGTTCAACTCCAACCCTAGGTGAAAATTCACACCACTAGGGGAGTCCCAAGAGTCTGTGTTAAGAAAGCTATTGACCAACAATGAGATCACTCTTCCACCAACTAGCGACTATGAACCTCAAATAAAACTTCACTATTGGAAAGATACAGATTTTTGAAATATCTAGAGGAAGAGGCCACACAACCAACAACTATATCCATCTAAAACACGTCATTCAAGACATACTTAACCAAAACAAAGTAGGCACTCAACAACATACTTCCAACGAGATGCATGTGGCATGCAAGGATTCACTTCTCAATCACGATAGGCCATACAACAACAACTACTACTACTACTACAACAAGCAGAACCAAAATGATGGAAACAACAATGCAAACTACACAAGCATTCCATTCGATTATACCATCAATTGCATATCAAAAACATCCCACAAATCAATATGGTCACATCCAACCAACAATTAGGACCCAACAAAACTGATTGCAACATCATCACCTGCAGTGGTAAGGTCACATTAAACACGCTTCTTCCAAGGTCGTCACCTTCTCCATATAATCCCCATACGTATAGTGTCATAGACCAACTTCAGAAAACTTCTGCCCAATATTTATCTTAGAATTGTTACGTCTGTCTCCTTCCCACAAAGAAATTCTTGATAAAGCCCTAGTGGAAACAACTGTGCCCACGAACCTAGCCCAAGAGAAGTTTCAAGCCATGGTAGGAAATCTAACCTCCTTAAGCACCATCTCATTTACCGAATAGGATGATCTATCAATGTCTTAGCCTCATAAACACACTTGCATATCATTGGATTCATTCATAGACACCATATCAAAAGAGTTCTTATTGATGCAGGAGTCGGTTTAAATAAGTGCATGCTCAAGCTAGTCCTTACATTAAGGTTCTCTAAAATTGCAGTGGATCCTGTTGATAATTGTTTTTACACATTCATAACAAAAGTTAAATTCACAAAATGAACCTAAACTATCTTGAAAGATATGAAGAAATCACTTAGGAGTTCTTAATCCCAAGTTTCTATATGGTCAGGTCTTGATCTTGTGGACAATTCAGTAGGTTGATGTGAAACTGTAATATTCAAGGGGCCTTACTTGATTTAAGATAATCATTAACTTACTTGACTCAAACTATGCAAATTGTTGCAAATATCAATAAAGTATTCATTCTTTTGCATAAATTCACTATTATACTACAAAGCTTTGTATGAATTTCTATGAAACAAACTTTGTCTTTCAAATTAATATGAAAATTACCAAATATCAACACAAATTTTTCTTTCTTCTTTCAAATGTAGGACAATTTCCTTAAGATTTATGTGTTTAAGCTAATTATTTTCAGTTGTTGGAGAAAAGTTAGAGAAACTCAAACTAAGTATCACTTCAAAATAGGATTTAAAAGTTTTGTTACTCATGTCCTAAAGAATACAATAAATTGATCAAATCAACACATTCAAATCTTCAAATGTAAAGTCTTGAACACTTTTTCATGAACATAAACCAGAGATTGCAAGATTTTAAAGAATAAAACTTCAGATACCAGTAAGAATCAGAAAACACTCTGTAATAGATGCAGAATTCCAAGTTTACTTGTATTTAAAGCACAAAGCCATATAAGATTTATAATGTAAGAATGACCTTTGTTTCATTAATCAAATTACTAAACAACAACTTACAGACATTTTTATAGATACACCAAGGAGACCCGACATTCCACGTACTCCTTGATGTAGACATAGGTGATCTCCCTTTCTAAACTAAAAGAAATATTTTCTCTATTCTAATACTCTAAAAAATTATCAGTGCAAGCTACAATTCTAAAATCCCTGTGTAAATAATATACAAGTACCAGAGCTTCTTATATAGAATTTGAAGCTTCATACTAGTATGGCTACAAAATCCCATCTACGGTCAGTATTCATCTATTCTTGATCAAGGGTGTACATTTGTTCTTAACTGTTTCTCAAAATATCATTATGGTATCTTTTTTGCCTCAAAGGATGCCATTGGAATCTTTTCAAAACAATTTTCTCCTCCTTTGAATTCTTTTATGTTGACCCTACCCGCAGATACCCTTTACTTGATTCCTTTTATTAGTATTATTTGTTCCCTCCTACACTTTCTTACTCCAAATATGCTTTTAAATTATTAATTACACCTTCTATAAAGGTGCGATTACCCCCTGGACTCTTTGTTCGTACATATTCTTGCATTGTGACCCTTTCTTTCAGTTTCATTTCTTCTATTCTTGAACCTTCACTCTTCTTTTTATATTTCTGCATCTTGGCACTATCCTCCATTATTGAATCAATCATTTGTTTACTTAAATATGCTTATGGATTCTCCATACATGGTGCAAAAATGGCCTTGAATTTTGTTAATGCTCTTTGAAGTTCATATGCTAGTATATCCATGCACTAATGATCTAAGTGCCTTTCAACTATCCTTTTATGCATCCTAATCATGCTATCAGCTTTTTCTTCTAAATCCTGAGTGACTGCGATGCACCTTCTGAGATTATCATCTTCAAATCTTAATTCCAACCTTTCATGTGGCACTTGATTTTCCATTGAAGGGGTAATTACTCCTTCATTTATTAATTCCTCTACTCTCTCTTCAATTTCTGTTAACTATTCCAATTCAAACTTGCACTCTTCTCTTCTAAATTGACTATTATATACAAGTATACTGCATTTATTCTTTTCTATTGCAGCCAATTCCCATCCGTTCACTGCTTGTTTGATTACCTCTTCTCCTTCTTGCATGAATTCTTTGAACCACTCTTCAAAAACATTGGCCTTAAGCCTCTTATTTTCCATATCTTTCACCTCATCTTTAGACAAAACTGCTATTTCACTAGGCAATGCTGGTATTGTAGTGTTGGGATCAAATATCCCCCTAATGAATTGTTGTAGCTGGGCAATGTGTCCTTTCAAATATTCTTGTTTATCCTTATCCTTCTTTAACATTTCTGTTGTACCTAGACAATGTGTCCTTTCAAATATTCTTGTTTATCCTTATCCTTCTTTAACATTTCTGGTGTAGCCTGGTGCATAACTTCCCATTCACTTATGTGTTACTCCCTTGTTGTATGCCCTAGGTCAAAATTGAGTATTTTATATTCATCTAACGCTATTTCTTCTTTACCTTTCTCCTTTTGTGGTATGGCCAAGTTCAGTATTCTGGATCCATCTGGACCCCTTTGTATTGCTGACATGGTTCTAGCCTTCCTCTTTTCTTTCCTTGGCGTTATATCACCTAATAGACTTTTGATGTTTATAGGTACTAATTGTACCTCCACCTTTTCTTTCCTTGTTTTTGTACCTAACCAGGTTGGAGCCTTTTTTGTGCTTTCAACAGTCTTTTCTTCATTAATCACCTCTTCCGGAGGCCTTTCTACTTCTTCCTACTCTTGTTGTTGTTTTTGTTGTTCTTGTTGAGGGGCTGGTCCCTATACCATTAGATCATTTTGTTGTTTAGATTCAGACTCATTTTCTTCCTCTTCAATTTTTGTATCCCCTACACCTTCATCCTCTTCCTCTGGACCTTCTTTTGATGACTCTTTCTCTTGATCTTCTTCTTTATTTTCTTGTTCTTCATTTGTCATGTCTCTATCCTCCATTTGTTTTTCAGATTTATCTTCATCAATATTTTCTATGTTTTCTTTGCCTTTAGGTTTGTTTGTTGCATCCTCTACAGTTTCACTGTCTTTTTGTACCTTTTCAGGCATGCTAACTTGCTCTGTATGTGAAGGTGAACCTACCATTGTATCTGCCTCTTTTGTCTCTTTTCCCTGTTCCTTTCTCCTTTCTATATTCTTTTCTTCTTCTTGTTCACCATACATATTCAGAATATTCAGCACATCCACACCAGAGGCATTAGCTCCTATTTCTTCTTTGGTTTGAGCAGGTGTTTCTTTTACTACTTCCTTAGGGGCATCTTCTTTTTCAGATTCTTCAATTTGATGTGCTACATATTGCATATCCTTTATTATTTCAGGGGATACCAGTGTACTAAATGGATCTACTACTCTCAATTCCTCTTGTACATTTTCCTTTTCAGACACTGAACCTTATTCAACTTCTATATCAGCTTGAGTGTCTTGTTCATCTTCTTCACTTAAATATTCATTGGACTCTTTTTCTTTCATGCCAACTTCTTTTCTAGAATACATTTCTCTCTCTTCACTTTCATTGTTGTCATCTTTAATGTTGACAGTCTTAGTAGGTTGTTTGGCTTCATGCACTTTTGACCCATGCAGCATTTCTTCAACCACTTCTATTTTTACCTTGGCATATACCTACCTTTTTTTTGCTGAGGTAGATGCACTAGGTTTGCTACTTTATTTAGCACCTACCTGCTGTGCTCCTATAATTTCACTCTTTTTTGAAGTCTCCCCTTTAGATATGCCCACTGGTATCACCTTCTTAACCTTCTGTCCTGTTATTTCTTTGGAGACATGTGCTTCTTCTGTACTAACATCATGGCTTAATGACTTTGCCTCCACAAATGTTGTAGATGATACTGCTACTGTCACTCCTAATGCATAAGGATCCATTAGAGTAGCATTTGTGTTCTCCATAATTTTGGCTTCCACAATCTTTCTTTCTCATAAAAGCACTGGAGATCATCACTATACTCCCTTACTCTCTTTTTGCCCTTCTTTGGATATGTAATCTCCACTCCTTCAACCTTAAGCTCTTCAATTCTATCCTTCAACCATGTTTTTGAAAACAAGATGACCAGTTTGGACAATGTGTCCAATGATGTGTTCCATGGTTGTGACCAATCAGGTTCTCCCATAGGAGCACGCCTAGCACTTTCATAACTGTGGTGCAATAAGTTATCTTCTTTAACCTCTAGGGGTACATAGATATCTCCCATTGACCTCATTTGATCTACTGTTAATCTTTTATGAGCTCTCTTTCTTACCTCTTTGTCATTCTTACAGTTTGACCAAAATTCTTCAATATGTATTTTATGTTTGAATTTAGAATCAATTGTATTTTGTATTATATGAAAGGGATCAAATCTCCTAGCCAACTCAAATTTCTCAAATCCATAATATCTCAACTCCTTTTTTGAATAACTAGCAACCTCTTCACTGTAGCATGAGTACCTACCAATTGCCCAAGGTAACTTAAGATTTCCTCTGTTAAACTGCTTCTTGTACATCATAAAGGCATTCAAATTCCACCTTGAGAACTCTAGAACAATCAACTTGTTGGATGGATACCTAGGTAATATGAAAGGCTTTCCTTCAAATCCCTCAATTCTGATATAAGTAAAATTTGGGAATTGAATATACTAGGAACTAAATAAACCAATTGTATCTTCTGCATTTGTAGACAATCTTTTATCCCGCTCCTATCTTAAAATTCTAACCATGTATGTCTAAAATACATCATTCACTAGAGAATACTTCTTCTATGCATTCTCCTCCTATAAATCGAGATAATGCTCATATACTAGCTTCTGGTCTAGGTCATTTCCTAAGGTTCCAACTCTATCAATCCCATGTATGTAGGGTTGAACCATTGCTGCAAATGAATATAATACATACGAGGACAAATAGAAAGGCATCATCTTTTGCTTTCTTAACATTTCCTGTTGTCATATGGCTATGCTTATGGCCTTAGCCCAATGAATTTGTCCTTGTTCCTTTTTTGCTTCCCTCATGAATTGGATAACAGTGAACATCAAAGGCTCACACTTAGTACCATCTCTCAATCCCACCAGTCTTCTTAACATTGTAATCATCAAATATATTTTGTCTGTAAAGTATATTCTTTGTAGATTCTTGTGTACTCTTGCCACAACCTTGGGCTTATTTTGCACTATACCAACTATAAAAGAGCTTGCCTCTACAATCCCTTTCATTGTTATTGAAATCTTCATTATACTGATCTATATCAATACCTACCATTTTCTCATGAATTTCTAGACCAAATGTTCTTACAATCCCCTCTTTGGATAAGTCTGTAATGAGCCTATCATGGAACATTATTTTTCTGGTAGCTAGGTCATAGAAGTATATGCAATCTAGACACAAATCCTTAGCTTCCATAGCTAATGGGAAACCTGCAGCCCTGTACAATCCACCATCCCATATTCAGTTCATGTCAGGTGTAGCATCTGTTGCTGTGATTGTTTGCAACACATCATCCGCATCATAATATCCTATATTTATGTCCGTCCCCACTCCACTTGTACTGATCAATGAAGGTATCCTTTGTGTATTGGCAACTCCTCCTCTGTTTCTTTGTGTAGATTCCTTTCTTTTTTAACCTAACCTCCTATATCTACCTTTTTCTGCTTTGGGGCCATCTTGTAAAAATGCATTTTTTTTTCAACTTGCTGTTTTACCTTCTTACCTAGGGTTTTACTATGAATTTTCTATTTTTTTATATTTTACCCTAACCTCCATTTGTCTTTTCCCATTTTGACTTTCACATTGTTTAACCCAACCCAGCTAATTAACAATCAAACATAGTAATTTATTGCGTGCTTACATTTCCAAATGAAATTACTAAAATTTACTTTACATTTTAACTAATTGAACTGTAACAGGATTTAAGATAAATACATGTATCTTTCAACAACTCAACTTTACAACGTTGACTTACTTTACCATTTTCCACTCTGTTCTCACCTCTGGAATTCTGTCCTGCGATGAAATTTTCATTCAATTTCTTTAACAACTCCTCTTTTTATAATTTTAATCACAACAATGCAAATCTGAAAGAAAAACAACTTTAAATTTACCCTAACCCGTTAAATTTTACTTTTTTTGGTGTTAGGTCAGCATTAATTACGACAATTAATATGCCTACAGCTTCGGGTTCTTCTTTCAACATTTTATTTTAAACTTTTTATCCATTAGCTTATTTTCTGCATACATCACATTTTCTTGTATCTTTCTTTGTATATTGTTCCTTGTATGTTCATTTGTATCTTTTCAATATACAAGCCTATATGCAATGAGTTATAAACCATGTTATCCCCTTTTCCTTTATATCTGCGCTTGTATCTTTGGTTTGTATATCATAATGTATGTGACATAGATACAAGTGCACATACAAACAACCCATACAAGCCCTTTTTTACCTTTTATCTCTCTGGCAATGTCTTTCATTTCCTTGTATATCGGGATTGTACATTGTTAACATACAATCGGCCAAACATACAAAGCCTTACCTTTATTTAATTTCTTTTGAAATCTGTCTCGCATCTTTTGTTTGTATCTTTACTTTTATCTAGCCTTGTATATTCATTTGTTGGTATAATTTACAACATTGAGATACAATCTGTGGGACCCACTTTACCTTCCCACTTGTATCTCAACGATACAACAATACTTGTATCTACTCTTAGATACAAGCCTCCATACATGCAAACCCCTTTGTATAATCATCCCGGACTCCTCATCTTTTCCCAACCATATTACATAAGCTTTCAGATCCACACATGTATATAAAGTGAATATATCTTTTCAAATATGTATTAAAGGTATGATACACCACTTACATCCGATTTGATTCCTTTTAACCTCCAGGCTGTATGTATATCAAAAGGTATAAAACCGAAACATGCAACATACAAACCATGAAACATACTTTAATAAAACCAAATTTTATACTCTCCTTGGGTCTGTGACATGTATATTGCATTGTATATCTCCTTGTATCTTTCCTTTTGACAAATATAGCACTCCAGATACAATGTGGACTTGGCCAATTATCTAATTTACTTCCAAATCATGTCGAGTCTGACTTGTATGTAAAGAATAAAACATTAACCATATGCATACAAGTACCGCAACTCATCAACCCAACCACTTTATGCAATTTATACAATGACTCAACATACAAACAACCTTGTACATACAACATACAAACCTTCCTATAATGCATTTTACCAAGGAACATGCATATCTTGCAGAATATTAGGAATTTTGAAATAGTTCAAAAAGCAACCCCTATTCATTTTTGACAAAGAATTCCCCTCTATTATTCTTTGGTACTTAATGCTAATTTTTTTCAATTTTCAACCAGGTTTGTAACCTTTACCTCTTTTTCCCTTTACCACCAAGTAGACCCACACAAGCAAAAAGACACAGCCATAGTAGGGGTCCTCATTTTGCTAAGAGGTAAAATGGGGCATGTTATGAACATCACAACAACTAGCAACCAAACAAAACAATTGAATTAAAACCATTAAAGAAACTAAATGAAATAAATTCATAACTTCTAACTTTCTTTCCTATAGATCATTATTTAACTTGAGACTTAATGTATTCAATAAGGTGCATGAATCTCCCAATTGAGTTTAAGTGGGTGCACATGATTAATAATCCTCATCTTGAAAATAAGTTGAACAAACTAGTGACTAATATTAAACTACATAGTTGATGTCATTCCCTCATAGCCAACCGGATAGAGCCTTGCTGCCAGCAGGCATCTATAGCCTTGACAAGGTTATCATTACAATTCTCCTAAGTAGAGCCCCACTACTAGCAAGCATCTATAGCCCCAGTAGAGTTACTTAGATGGCTTAACCTAGATTTTCAGTAAAATCTATTTTGTTTATTTACTCACTATTATATATTTTTTATATTTTGTGTAAAATAACTTCATGATGCAAGGTGTGATCACTTGCTGAAATTAAGCTGAGAATTGTAATGGTAGCAAGGGTGACCTCTAATTTTTCACCTAACACCTACACTGGTATGTTCAACAAACCCAAGGATTTTAGGTGTGTCATTGTGAGAAACTTCCCTTGAATACTCAACCCACAGTTATTGAATACAAAATTTCACAAGCCAAACCATTTTCTACATTCATGATAGTCACAACAAGTTATGCATAAGTTTCAAATAATTAACCTGAATGTTCTAAATTTTCTATTGCTTTCAATGGTTGTTAATCTACTCCTGTATCCTTCAAAACAAAACCAACATCCCTACCAAGGAAACACAACACACAGACCAACACAACAACAAAACAAAAAAAAATGAAACAAGACAAAACCCAACAAAACTGTACATTATTTACACTATGATACATAACATACCAACTACCCTCACCTCAAGCCTGAAAGTAATGTTTCAAATGTTGGCCATTAATAGGTAATGGTACATCTTCTCCAGTCAAGGTCTTGAGCCTGAACATATTATCTCCTATTATCTTTGTGACCTGTAATGGACCTAACCATAATTTGTCAAACTTTCCATGATTTCCTTTCTTTTCATGTGCTTTATCCCAACACAATACTAAGTTTGATATTCTAAATGTTTTGACTCTTGCTATTTTGTCAAACCATCTTTTAACCACCGCTTGATATTTGGCAAATTTTTCAATGGCTTGGTCTCTCTTCTCATCCAATTGTAACATTTGGATTATCCTGGCTTCTTTATGATCATCAAATCCTAAATACTCATCAGCAAACTTCCATGTAGGTATTCTTAAATTCACTGGAAGTATGGGATTAGTCCCATAAACTAGGTGATAAGGTGCATTACCTAAGGCTAACTTAACCTTAGTCCTATCTACCCACAGTGCATATTTTAACAATGTATTCCATTCTCTAGGACTTTTTACAATTAGTTTCTTGATTATATCCAATAAAATTTTGTTTGTGGATTCAACTAAACTATTCCCCTGAGGATAATAACTTGAAGAAAATTTTAAAACTATCCCATATTCGAATGCCCATTTAGAAAATTTCAAAGAAGAAAATGCAGGGCCATTATCACATACCAGCAAATATGGGACCCCAAACCTTGTTATGATGTTTTCTTCAAGAAATTTGATGGCTACCTCAGTAGTAGAGAACTTGCAACATGTGGCTTTAGTCCACCTTGTACAATAGTTAGTCATTGTCAATATAAAACTATGTCCTACAGATGATGGAAGATTTATAACTCCAATGAAATCTAACATCCACTGTGCAAATGACCTAGACTCAATGACGGGCTGTAATGGATTAGCCTGATTCCTTCCCTTGTCTGCTGTAGTTTGACATGTGTGACACCTTTGAATATGACTCTTTGTATCTTTAAACATTGTTGACCAATAGTATCACGCTCTTAATATCTTATGCATAGTAGCTAAATGAGAACCATGAGTAGTTCCATATTTATCATGCAACTCTGACAATACCTTATCTACTTCAATTCTATTTAAACATCTTAGATATATACCTTCATGGTTCTTCCTAAATAGAAGAACTCCTTGTAACATGTATCTCTATGCTTTAATCTTTAAAGCTCTCATTTGAGAAGACTTCATCTTACTTGGATATTTACCTGATATCAGGAATGTATTCAGATCATCATACCAGCTTGATGCATCATTAGAGTTTAATACATACTATTGCTTTACCAAATTTGGATCTATGTTTGCTATGGTCTATACTAATGCTTGTCCCCTAACCAACTTCATTGGAAGGATCTCGATATAAAATTCTTGCAATATTGTAATCCATTTGGCCCTTTTCTCTCAAGGCTCATTCTGCATTAGCAACATTTTTACTGCTACATCTGGTACTATGACCTTAACTTGACTTCGTAAGATGTAATGTCTAAACTTTTTAACTGCCCTTCCTAATGCATATGCTTGTATTTCTGTGTCTAGATACTTTAGTTGTGCTACTTTCAAAGGTGCACTCATGAAAGATATGAGCTTTTTCTTCATTATCTTCCCCTTTTTGTGTCAAGGCAGCTGCAACTGAATGTGTAGATGCATAGGAATATATGTAAAATGATTTGGTATAATTTGGACTTGCTAACATAGGAGCATCAGAAATGGCCTCCTTAATATCTTTGAATGTGGCCTTGGCTACTGGTGTCCACTCTATCTTTGCATCTTTCTTAAGCATTGCATTTAGTGGTTGCACAATCTCTGCAAACCCTATAATAAACTTCCTGACAAAGTTAATCTTACCAAAAAAAGATTTTAATTCCTTCTTACTATTAGCTAATTGCAATTTTCTTATTCCTTCTACTCTGTCAGGATTAATGGATATCCCATTTTGAAAAATGACATGTCCTAACAATTTTCCTTCAGTTACACCGAATGAACATTTCTTTAGGTTTAGAGAAATCCCATACCTTTCACATCTTTTAAGTACCCTTCTTAAATCTTCTATATGAGTGGATGCATATTTAGAATACACAGTTAAATCATCCATATAAATGACGATGCATTTACCTGACAATCCACAAAATGCAATGTCCATGGTTTGTTGAAATGTGGCACCTGCATTGATCAAACCAAAAGACATTCTCTTATATGCATAATTACCCCACTTACAAGTAAAAGTACTTTTCAACCTATCTTCTTTGTCAACTAAGACCTGGTTATATCCTGAAAATCCATCTAAGAAAGACATCACCTTAACCCCATTTACTGTTTGTAGTACTTCATCTATTGGAGGCAAGGGATAATTATCTTTTTCAGAAGCTTTGTTTAAATTTCTAAAGTCAACACATAATCTAATGTCTCTACTTTTCTTTCTTATAGGTACCAAATTAGCTACCCAGGTTGAATGTCTTACTGGGAAGATTATCCTGGAAGACAACAATTTTTTCACTTCTTCAAAGATTAAAGGCTCTAAAATAGCATTCACAGGCCTTTGTTTCTGTCTAAATGGTCTAACTTTTGGTTTCAAGGGTATTACATGAGTTATGATGGATGTATCATATGTCTTCAAATCTTCATATGTCCATGCTATTACATATTTGTATTCTTTCAAAACATCCACAATTTCTTTTCTTAACTTCTCAAAGCAAGCCTTTCCAATCAGTACATTCTGTGGATTTTTCTCTATTCCCAAGTTATATGGGTCACACTTACCCCCTTCATTTTTGGGCAAATCTTTCTGTCTAACTACCCCATCAAAGTCAAAAATCTTTTCCAAATCAATTACCCCTTTAGATAAGAAATTACTTTTCAAGTTTATTATGTCTTCTTCATCCCAAGACACATCAAGCCTTTCCTGTTCATGAATTATTTGAGCTTCAAACACTTCATTACAAGTGAGAAAATCCACAATTTGCTAATCCCCTTCAAATACCTGAAAATGAGTAACATTATCTGGTATGCTCAGAACATTCACTAATTCAACAGGAAATCATTTTAGACCTGACAATGTTAAGGGTTCCAAAGTGCTAGTAGCAACTGCTAATGCATCTGGTCTATGATTCAATTCCCTAGGAATATGTTCTATGTTAAAGGCATCAAATGAATCTATCAAATCCCACACCCTATGCCTATAACAAACCATCTTCTTATAATTACATGCATATAACTTTCTCACTTGTCTAACCACTAACTCAGAGTTTGAAAATACTCTGATCATTTTTCACCCTTTTCTTGATAGCCATAACAAGTCCATAAATCAAAGCTTCATACTCTGCTACATTATTAGTACAAGGAAATTGTAGCCTATATGCTGCTAAAAATGACTTACCATTAGGATCTATAAGTTCAACACCTGCACCTGCACCTTGTTTAGATTTAGATCCATCACATTTCAGTGTCCACATGCCATTTTTATTCCTTTAACTTTTTATCCTGGCATGTCTCACCCTTTTTGTTACCTGCGCTATAATATCTTGTTTCTTCATGGGTGATTCATTTTGATCTACTTGCATATTTATATTCTCAATTTGTAAATCAGAATGACATACACTCTTGTCCTTTGTTTCTTTCTCTAAATTAGACATTAATATATCCATGTTATCATGTGAGTATATCTCTAGTTTTTTAGGATTAACCTTTCTTTCCTGCAATTCCATCCCTTTTGTGCACTTTATGTATTGATATTCTATAATGTCTCTACACATTCCATAATTCTCTTCAGAATGGGGCTTATTATGGACAATACACATGCTTTTGTACAACTTGAACTGAACTGGAATTTTTTGTTCAATGCACTTTTCTATTTCCTACTTAATGATCTAACCAAAATTATTTATTGCATTGTCTTCCTCGTTAGAAGAATTTCCATCAGACTCAATGAACACTACTGTTTCTTTACTGATAGGTTTTTTCCTAAAATTTAGCATCAGGATTTCTTCAATTTGTACTCCCTTATTAGTGACTCTATAAACACCTAGCTCAATAGAAGCATATAATATCTTGTTTGTTCTATTATACTTTGTGATCATGTGTTTCATTCTAGATTCAGCTTCTATCCTGATTTGATTTGGAACACCTCTCTAAGGTAACCACATGTGTGAAAAATTAGTGGCCATATATCCATTTAATGTTTTGGACTAGTCTTTACTTAATAACATCCCATAATTCACAGGTATGTTCACTACTTGAATGTCAATAAACTAACTCACCCTAGGATCAAAGGCTAACTGCATTTGAATATGCATTAATTCTCCTATCACATTGACCTCAGTTTTGTCTAATTATGTAACAACCTTGGCAAATTGGGTAGGGGTCAACCCTAAAGTTTTGCATATCCCTAAGGGCATTACATTAGCTGATGCACCAGAATCTACCATGCAATTATGTATGTTGTTTCCTAACATCCTAATGGTTAACAAGAAAGGGGGGGCTTCCTTCTTATCTGCATACATGACCACATTAGTGTTGGAAGGCTGTTCAGTTTTCTTACTCTTTTCTTTGGACTGTGGATCTTTACTAGGAACATTCATATCAACAGAGACCTCGCTTATCATAGATATATCAAAAGACTTTATGAAAGCATTTCTGACCCCTGGACTTTTCAACAATTCACATAAAGGTATACTGACCTTGATTTTTTTATTTCTTCAAACAAGTAGCTCATTAACCTCATTGTTTCTACTATCTCTGTTTTCCCTGTTTGAACTTTTAATTCTATTGTCCCACCATTCACATGGTGATTAGCCTTTAGTATAGTCGGGTTATTACTGGCATGCTGATTTGGAGGAGTGTTGAAGTTGTTGGGAGGAGTGGAAGTAGTGAAAGGACCGCCAGGCCTAGTGTTACTTCTCAAATTGTGAGTATGATTTTTGTTAGACTGTTGAAAAGCCTGTACCTCCTCTATTTCATATAACACCTCATTTTTAGTTTCAAAGAGAAACTGAAATGCATTCAATACTAAGGCTAATTTAGGGTATAAGTTCTCACAAAAGTAAGGCTCATCTTCTAACATATGATCTTCTTCCTCCCTAGTTGCGAAGGTAAAAGTCTCTAAGACTAAAGCAGTCTCAAAACCTGAGGGCACTATTTTGTTACCTTTGGGAATGAGAAACTCAGAGGTGGGAGCTTGTATGTCCACATTGAAAATACTAGCCGCTAGATGAAATTGAGGGCAATCTAGTTCAGCATGTGCATTGGTATTATGACTCCTGCACCAATTTTTCAATGCCATGTTGGCTATTTGAATTATAGCTATTTTTTTAATTTCTTGATTATCCAAACTCTCAAATGAAGAAGATAGAGTGCCATTATTTGGCCCTATGTTCCATGTCCTAAGTGGCCATGGTTGATTTTGATTTCTATTGTTATTACCCCATGTCTTGTTATCTACAGCAGGTCCTCTATTTTACATTGCTTGTCCCTGATTATGATTTTGACCTTGATTATAATTCTAGTTTTGATTTGAACCCTAACCTTGGTTATGATTCTGGTTATGGTTATGGTTATGGTCTTGACTGTATCCTTGACTATTTCTACCATACAAGTTTTCATTTATTAGTTGTGTCATTTTAGTAGTCAATCTTCTCAGGTGTGTAGTAATTTCTTTAATCTCTTCCCTATCTTCTTGTGCCTTTGCCACAAATGTATCCTAAGGAGGTTGGAAGAATGAATGACCACTACTCTGATTGTTATTGGCATTATTACCAGTATAGGGAACTATAGTCTATATTGGGGAAGGATTATACACAGGTGTGTATGTAGGAATTGGGTTTAATAATGGAGTATGATGTATAGGAACTCCATTCCAAGGTTGTGCTTGACTTTGCATCCCAAGGTTACCTCCATTAAGAAAAGGATTATAAGTTGTTTGCCTCATTTCCTAATTAACTGAGGCTGCTTCTTTATAAGCTTTGGATATTGTATCTATATTGACCTTTCTTTTGACAAACATAGTAGTTAGTGGATCAAGAGCAACATAATACATGGCTAATAATGCATCTGTAGTCACTGTGTAAGGAGCCACTAACCTAGAATAAGTCTTTTGAAACCTATCATTAAAGTTATCAATTAGCTCTCCTTCACCTCTTTTAATTGCAGCCAATTTATGATATAAGTGTTGATCATGATGTTAGTCATAAACAAGCACAGAATAAAAGTACACATTAACCTTTATTCATCTTGAAAGATACTGTGAATTCAGAGAATTCATGATCCCAAGTCTCCGGTGATTAGGTCTTAATCGTCTGAAGTTACTCAGAGGTTAATGTGAGTTGCTGTTTCCATTTTGGGACCTTACGTGAAAATGTGCCATCATCATGACATTCTTGCAGAAATTCTTTACAGAGAAGTCATATTATGCAGTTATTAGATGAAAAGATGTAGATATACCTCAGTCTTTGCATGATATTTTTCAATTGTGCATGCTTTGCATTCAAATATGCTAAATATTTGCGATTACCTACGAGATGTCTGCATATTGTGTTATTTGCTTAAGATTATCAATTATTTGCAATTGTGGTAGTGAAATGTTCTGAAATTTAAAAGAAACTGAAAAGAATACTACAATTTAAAGTTGAATCTTTAGCTATTGATCCACATACATACTTGATACTGTCATGAGGAGAAGAAATCAAACCATATGTTCACTAGGATATTCCACAGCTAGACACAGTTGATGCAAACTTCAGAGGATGATGAATGAAAACAATACATGCAACATGATGAGCACTCCAAGGGATGCAGCAAATCAAAGCACATATCCAGAATTCAGACACAGATTACTCAAGATTTACGAAGATTTGTAATTGAAATACTCTTCTCTTTCATTAAGTATGCAAAAGACATGTACATATGCAATAGATTTGAAATGAGCCCTGAATACTTCAGCAAACAGATTTCAATTAAGTTTCGAATGTTTACAACAAGGCATTCCACCACCTTTTATAGAATAAGGTGATGAATCCTTTACAAAAAGATCAATGATTAAGATTCACCAATTAACATTAATGGTCCAGATGAAAAGCACATGCTTTGCCAATTGGCAAATGTATAGCTGGCACAGAATATTCCAGCATCTTTAACTTGATTTAGTCTCCAGCTAGCAAACAGCATATTTGACAATATCCTCCTCACTTCTGGTTCATGTTGCCTCCTTGTGCAACATTGCAATGTTCAGCTACAGCTCCAACATCCTCAAGACTTCCTACAATAAACAGACAAACATTAAGTTCATCAATTGGAACACAACATGCAGCTAAAACCTTCACTAAAAAATAGGCCAAATGTTCAAACACATGCAATTGGGTTTCAAATTTGTGAAAACCATGCACAAAATGCATAAACAGGGCCCAAAATACTTGGGTTAGCCATCGTTGACTAAAAATCAGGCTATCTGGCCTTCAAATGGATTCAAAGATCCATCGCTTCATTTTCCTGCCCATTTCCTTGTATATCGGGCTTCAAATCTGTTGATACATCGCAAAATATACAAGGAATTAATCGCTTTCAAATTTCCTTCGAATCCGCTCTTGTATATACTGGCATGTATATTGGGTTCAAATCTGCATATACAAGCATAAAAAGTCACAATATACATGCAAAACATTCATATGCATATAATCAATGTATATTGGAATGTATAAAAGAAATATACAATCGCAAAATATACAACGATTAAATCGCATTCAATAATATTTTGGGTCCGCTACTGTATGTGATGCATGTTATGTTTCGGCATGACCACACATGGTCGGGAAGATAATTTTCAACTTGGCCGACAACTAAACTTATACCGACGCCAAAATTATGCTGATGTCCCCCCATCGGGAAGACAACCTCTATCGGCATGAAAATTCAAGATAGGGCTGACATCAAAAGTCACATCGATGAGGATTTCTCATAGGGCCGATGATATACGTTGGCGAGACAAATATGAACTTGGCCGACATCACATGTCAGGCTGATCACCCTTTCGGTGAGAAAATGCACATCGGGAAGAAAATTCATGACACTCCCGATAGCGAAACTTATGCCGATGGACTTTTCCATCGGTGAGATAACAAACATCGGTGAGACCAAATAACACACGGCCAATAGCACAAGTTACGCCGATGGGGAAACTTAAAGCTTTCTATCTATCTACAGGATATTGCGAAATATGATGCTCCCCCCTCTCGAATGTTTTGATGATGTCACCGTCATAGCCGGGGCTTTGTTAAAATGTAAAAGATGACGTCATCGTCATATTTGTGAACCTGATCATATTTAGGAAATATCCTGCCGAAGGAGAAATGTGATGATGATGTCATCCTGATATTTATTTCTTCATTTTTCAGGTTAGGATGACATCCTCAGGATATTAGCATAAGGTGGTATTTCTCGACAGGAGGACATTATGAAATATCGGGTTACACTCAAAACATGATGTTCACGATGCGCCTAAGGCTATTTGACGGGTAAAGGGCACTATCACCTAAGATTGTCGTCTGGATATTGCAACCGCATGATTTTTTTACTAGGTGATAGACCAAGATCAGGATGACCTTGACAACATGACTGAGGTCATAAAATATGATCTTCCTCTTGCGAATATCAGGTTTGACCAAAACTTTGACTGTTCATAACTCCCACATATGGACGAATTTTCAGGTGGTGCAAAAGGTAAACTTGCATGGAATTTAATGCTCTTTCTAAATATGAGGTCACAGAAATGAAATATGAACTTTGACAAACTGACCTCATGATGATGATCTACCTCATCCTGACCCTTCATGATGATGCACCTGACTTACTTTTACCAAACCGCCAGAAAGCAGACAACACAAGCCAAGCCAAAAAGTTGGGTCCCTGTTTTGCCAAGTCAAAATGGGGCGTGTTGTGTAACCACACAACAACTTGCCACCAAAGAAAACAAACAAATTCCAATGATTCAAGTGATGTGATCATATTCATCTATAGTATTCTAAATCTTTCTAAGTATAATCATCATGATCTTTGAATGATAAAATTTCATCATGATAACAATGCTAACAAAGGATCATGTGTGTGCATATGATTAATTATCCTCATCTTGAAAGCAAGTTGAAACATAAGTAACTAGTGTTAAACTACATAGTTGGAGATCATCCCTCATAGCCAACCTGGATAGAGCCTTGCTGCCATCAGGCGTTCATAGCCCCGACAAGGTTATCTATACAATCTCCCTAAGTAGAGCCCCACTGCCAGCAGGCGTCTATAGCCCCGGTAGAGTTACTTAGATGGCCTAATATTATTGTTTAGTTTTTTTTTTTGTATATATGTATCTGATATCATCATGTCAGCTCATTTGTATAAGGTATAGTCACTTATAGGTTTAGGTTGGAGATTGTATTGGTAGCAAGGGAGTCCCTTTAGATTTTTCACTTAACACCTATACTCGTGTCTTCAACAAGCCCAAGGCTGTTAGGTGTTTCATTGTGATTGATTCACTTTGGACAAGAAAAGGCACCCTGATGAAAAGAAATTATAAACCTGGTCATGAATATTTCTCAGAATGAATTACAACCTATATCTAAATCTAATCTCATCACTTGAATCCTAACAATTTAGTTATTTTCTTGGGTGATGAAGTGCATCATCTTGACTTACCAAAACAAAACTCAACCAAAACAACCCAAGACAAAAGAACACTATACAAACAACTATACAAATGTACAATATGGTACACATGAGTGCCATGAAGTCACTCAAGCTTGGAAATAATGTTTGAGGAATTGCCCATTGACTGGCAATGGGACATCCTCACCTATCAGGTTCTTAAGCCTATAAGTGCTGTCTCCTAATATCTCAGAAATTTGAAAGGGACCTATCCATAATCTATCAAACTTACCATGGTCACCTTTCCTTTCATGGGCTTTATCCCATATCAGGACTAAATCAGATATCCTGAAGCTTTAACTTTGGCTCTCTTGTCAAACCAGCATTTGACAACAGCTTGATGTTTTGCAAATTGGTCAATTGCTTGACTCCTTTTTTCTTCCAAGTGCATCAACTGAAGCAACCTGACTTCTTGCTTATTGTTTATGCCTAGGTATTCTTGAGCAAACTACAGAGTAGGAATTTTCAAGTTTATAGGAAGGATGGGATCCACCCCATATACTAGTTGAAAAGGCGAATTTCCTAATGCAGTTTTTACTCTGGTTCTGTCTACCCATAAGGCATATTTTAGAAATAAGTTCCATTCTCTAGGGTTCTTTTCTATCAGTTTTCTTATGATATTCAATAAATTCTTATTGGTAGATTCTGCTAAACCATTCCCCTGGGGATAGTAATTGGATGAAAATTTAAGTATAATCCTATGATCAAAAGCCCAACTTGACAATTTAGTTGAAGTGAAAGCAGAACCATTATCACTTACCAAAGCATAAGGAATTCCATACCTGGTAACAATGTTACTTTCCAGAAATCTAATAACATCATCTGCAGTGCAGGTCTTGCTGCTAACAGCCTCAGTCCATCTGGTGCAATAGTCAGTAATGGTTAAGACATACCTGTGTCCTGAAGAGGACGGAGGATTGATTGGTCCTATGAAGTCCATGCCCCACTGTGCAAATGGGCGTTCTTCCATCACTGGCTGCAAGGGTTGTGCAGCATATTTCTCTCTGTTGGCAGCACCCTGACAAACATGACAACATTTAACATGATTAACTGTGTCTTTAAAAATTGTAGGCCAATAATATCCTGCTCTAAGGATTGCATGCGTTGTGGCCAAGGCTGATCCATGTGCCGTTCTGAACTTGTCATGTATCTCTGACAGGACCTTGTTTGCTTCTGGCTTTTCTAAGCATCTCAGGTATATTCCTTCATGATTCTTTTTGAATAAGGCTCCTCCCTTTATCATATATTTTTGGGATTTTATTTTCAAGGCTCTTCTCTGTAAAGCTTGCATCTTCGATGGACATCTTCCTGTAATCAAGATGTACCTGATATCTGCATACCATTCTCTGTTATCTTTCTCATTGATCACATACTGCTGACTGGTGATGTTTGGGTCAATTTCAGATATCATTTGACTCAGAGCCTGCCCTCTTACCAGCTTCATTGGTGTAATTTCCATGTCATACTCTTGTAATACAGTAATCCATTTAGCTCTTTTCTCACCAGGCTCACTTTGCATCAGCAGCATCTTCACCGCTGCATCTGGTACTACAGCAATCACTTTGCTTCTTAGTATGTAATGTCTGAATTTCTTTACTGCTCTGACTAATGCAAGTGCCTATCTCTCAACATCTACATATCTCAACTCAACATCCCTGAAAGGACAGCTCATGAAAGCAATTGGTTTCTCTTCTTTCTCTTCATTTCTTTGAGTTAACACTGCTGCAGAGGTATGTTCTGAAGCAAATGAATAGATGTAGAAATCTTTTGTGTAGTCTGGGCTAATGAGGATAGGAGCATCTGATATGGCTTTCTTTATATCTTCAAATGCAGCTTTGGCCTCTAGTGTCCACTCAATTTGTGCATCTTTCTTCAACATGGCATTTAGTGGTCTGACAATCTCAGCAAAACCTGTGATGAACTTCCTTACAAAGTTTATCTTACCAAAGTAAGATTTGAGTTCTTTTTTGCTTCCTAGAAGTTGTAACTTCATAATAGACTCCAACCTGTCAGGATCAATGATAATTCCATCTTCTGTGATCAAGTGGCCTAGTAACTTTCCTGTTGTCACCCCAAATATACACTTCTTGGGGTTCAGTGATATTCCATACTCTTCACACTTCTTCAATACATTTCTGAGATCGGTTACATGATTGCTCCTCTCCTTAGAGAATACAGTCAAGTCATCCATATAGATGACTCTGCATTTTCCTATTAAGCCTTTGAAGGCTATGTCCATTGCTTGCTAGAATGTAGCTCCAACATTTATAAGTCCAAATGGCATACGTCTATATGCAAATATCCCCCACTTTGTGGTGAAGGTAGTTTTCAATTTGTTAATTTTATCAACCATCACTTGGTTGTATCCTGAAAAGCCATCCAGGAAGGACATCATCTTGGCTCCATTTACAATCTGCAGAACTTCATCTAATGAGGGTAAAGGATAATTATCCTTTTCTGATGCTCTGTTTAGATTTCTAAAATCTACGCACAACCTGATGCCTCCATTCTTCTTTCTGACTGGGACTAGATTAGCAACCCAGGTGGAGTGCCTTATAGGAAAGATTATCCGGGCACTTAAAAACTTCTTGACTTCTTCAAGAATTATTGGTTCAAGCAAAGCATTGACTGGCCTTTGCTTCTGTCTGAAAGGTTTAGCATCTGGTTTGAGAGGTATAGTATGAGTTATGACAGAAGTATCATATGTCTTCAACTCATCATAGGTCCAGGCAATTACATGTATGTAATCCTTGAGGGCCTCAGTTATTCCCTTTAACTCCTCTGGTGTGCAAACTTTACCAATTAGCACAGTTTTCTGGCCTTCATTTTGTCCAATATTCACTTGTGAATACTGACCTTCATCTGCTTTGGGCAGATCCTTATGTTTAAGCATATTATCCAAATCAAAGGCTCTTTCCAATTCAATCATACCTTTGGGAATCCTGTTGCTTGGCAACTCTAATATCTCGTCTTCCTCCTAGACATGATCCTCCATACCATCCTCATCTATGACTTGGGCATCAAATACATCTCTATTGGAAATGAAATCCAAAATGTGTTGATCATCATCAAACACCTGGAGATTGGTCACATTGTCAGGTACTGACGGTATTGACACTAGCTCTACTGAAAATCTCTTTAGACCTGATATAGACAGTGGCTCCAATGTACTGGCAGCCTGGGCAAGTGCATCTGCCCTGTGGTTTTGTTCTCTTGGTACGTGAGTGATATTAAAGGCATGAAAATCCTCAATTAGATCCCACACACGATGTCTGTAGTTGGATAGCTTCCTGTAGTTGCAAGAGTAAATTCCTCTTACTTGCCTCACAACTAGCTCTGAATCTCTGAAAACATGCAAAATCTTTACTTTTTTCTTATGAGCAAACAGTATCCCATGAATCAGAGCTTCATACTCTGTTACATTATTAGTACAAGGGAACTGTAATCTGTAGGCTGCTAGATAGGATTTTCTTGATGGGTCAATGAGATCAATTCCTACCCCAGCACCTTGTTTGGACTTGGATCCATCAAACCTCAGGATCCAGGGTTTATCTTCAGCAGGATGTTTAGCTGAACCTTCTTTCTTCTTTGCAGCTCTGGCTGTTGCTCCGCCTGATATCCACTTTGACTTAGGGATGTCGTTATTTCCAAGTTTCTTCTTTCCTTTACTTTGTGAGCCTGCTGACTTTTCTATTTTCTCTTTCATATCAGCAGGAGGATGATTTCCTAGATCCACAACTGTATGCCTTTTCAAAATGTGTAAACACAGTGAGCAAGTTGTTTCTGAGTGAGGTGCCTCATGCAGCCTGCACCAACCTTCGATTAAGACCTCATGGGGAGATCTATGCTATCGTGTCATCTTCTCCATTTCTTTTACTAGAAATTATTCAAATTTGGTTAGGTTACTACCTTTGTCCTCATCAGACAATTCATAGTCCAGCTTCATAAAACAATCACTCCCAGGGGTGATCTTTTCTTTCTTTCCATCATTTATCTGGTCGTAAGCTAGAACTTCTTCTATCTTCTGGATATGATCTTCGTCATGATCTGTCGGCTCCTCTGTTCCTGTAGAAGATAAACAAGAATCAGTATCATCATCATCATTAGATGTAGAACTTACCTCAGAATATGATGATGATGCCTCGCTGCATGTCTGTTCCAGCATCATCATATCTAAGCATGTTTCACAAGTCTTTTCTGAATGTGCTTCATTGTGTAATCTGCACCATCCATCAATCAAAATATCATTAGCAGGTATATTTAACAATTGACAGCGTTTTACCTGATTGGACAGATGCATCTCGAAGTCTCTGAAGCGATCTATTCCATTCTCATTATCAAGATTATTGGTAGGTTCTACAACAGGTATATCTTCCTGATGATCATCATCATGATGAGGATAAAGGTTAAGCATCAGGATCTCTTCTATTTTGACGGTCTGTGGCCTGATGCAGTAAACTCCAGGCTCTACGTCTATGTACATGATCTCATTTGTTCTGTTGTACTCGGTGATCATATGCTTCATTCTAGGCTCAACATCAATCCTGATCTGATTAGGTATACCCTTCCATGGTAACCACATGTGACTGAAATCTGTAGACATATATCCGTTAAGCATTTTAGACCAGTCCCAGCTAAGTAACATCCCATACGTATCAGGTATATCGACTACCTGAATGTCAATGTAATACTGGATCCTAGGATCAGATGCTAGTTGCATGTGGATATGAGTTAATTCCCCTACTACACTTACTTCTATTTTGTCCAACTGTGTGACCTTCTTTAAGGATTTAGCAGGATGCAGTCCTAAAGCATTACATATTGACAATGGCATAACATTCGTGGAGGCTCTTGAGTCAACCAAACAGTTGTGCAGGTTCTTGCTGAACATTCTTATAGTGAGGAGGAACAGAGGTGATTCAGTTTTGTCCTTATACAAGGTCATATGGGAGGTTTCTGTAGCTTGGACTATAGCTAACACTTTAGGCTTGACAGTATTATCTCTGGCAGCATGATCTTTGCCAGTGGGTTGATTTGAGAGATGGTTATCCTCTTTAGGAGCAGGATCATCTAGTGACTTCATGAATGCCCTTTTGATAGCCGGAGTTTTCAGTAACTCAGACAGAGACAGGTTAATCTTAATTTTCTTCATTTCATCAGCCAGATAATTGACTAACTTGTCAGATTCATGGGGTGCATTTACAATCTTTGATCCTGTGTTCTGAGGTGACAAGTACTGAGCATTTACCTTGGGGAACCCAGGGTTATTGTTGGCTTTAGGATCAGGAGGTGTGTTGAAGTTGTTTGGAGGCAAAGATGATGTCAATGGACCAGTAGGTCTGTTGGCATTATTTCTCAGGTTATAATTATGCTTACCAGGATATTGCTGTTGGTATGCATGCACTTCCTCATGTTCTCTTGCAGGCTCATTTTCATCTTCGAAGGGGAATGCATAGTTTGCTTCAAAGGTTAAAGCAGATTCTTCGCTTGCCTGGTTATAATTTTGATGAGGTTGGTTTGTATAGGTTTCTAGCACAAAGGCTAAGTCATATCCACATGGAACAATCTCATTTCCCTCTGTCTAAGGTGGATTTCTAGAAGTGTTAGACACTTCAGTCTAAAAGATGCTGGCAGCAATCCTAAATTGTGGACAGTCTAATTCTGCATGTGCATTTGTATTGTGGATTCTACACCAATTGGTAAGGGCTGCTTTAGCAAGATTGACTCTAGTAGTCTATTTGGCTTCACCTAGAGGCTGATTGTCTAGGGGTGATGGTAATGAGCCATTATTTGGCCTAGAGTTCCATACTCTAGGCTGTCTCTGAGGATTATTGTTATTTCCACCATTATTGTTGAAATTATTGGTGTTATATCCTCTGTCAGGATAATTTGGTCTGTCATTGGGATAATTTCTGTTCTGGTTTGACTGTGAATAAAAACCTTGATTTCTCAAATGTGTCACTTCTGTGGTGAGTTTTCTCAATTGAGCAGAGATTTCTTTGATTTCCTCCTTTTCTTCCTGAGCTTTGGCCACTACATTTTCAGTCTGAGGCTTGAAGAAAGAGGATCCATGGTTATTGCTAGACAGATCAACACCCTGAGGTGTCTAAGCTTGGATAGGATATTGTGACAATTGGCCATTTCCATTAGGAGGAGGCATAATGCTCAATGGAGGTACTTGCAGAGGTGCTGGCATGACTGTTGGAGGTATCACTACTCCACTGGGATATTGTGCAGGATATTGTGCAGGATATTGTGAATGCATACCAGGCAAGGTAGGGAATACTATATTCGGAGTAGGAGCAGGTATCAACTGTTGATTTACCTGTATGGCTTCTTGAAAAGCTAAGGCTAAAGTTGTGATTTGGGGGTGTGTTCTCCTTATGAACATGGAGGTCAAGGGATCTAAGGCAGAATAATAAATGTTCCTTGCGGCTTCGTCAGACACAGTATAAGGAGTGACCACCCTGGACAACATTTTCTGAAACCTAGCATTGAAATTTGCAATAGGCTCATTCTCAAATCTCTTGATAGTGGCAAATAAATGATAGTTTATTGAGGGGTCGACTGGAACCTTGAATCTATCAAGAAAGGCTTTCTCTAGTAAGGCCCATGAATCAACAGAACCCTGACCAAGACTAATGAACCAATTATACGCTTCTTCGCCTAAGGAAAAAGGAAATAATCTACACACCACATCTTGGTGCTCTATTCTGGCTCTGCAACAAGCCTCCTTAAAGGTCCTGATATGATCTTCAGCATCTTGGTAAGGATGATATTTTGGACAAAGCTTATCTGGATTCTTTGGTAACTCATGATATGCAGTAAAGGTCAAAGGTGACTCTGCTGCAAAGAAAGACATTGCAACCGGAGGAGGTTGAGCTGGTCAAGGTTGGACTAGAGGCACACCCTGAGGTTGAACAAGAGGTGTCACAGGTATCCCCGAAGGTATTTGTAAATCAACAGGAGTTACAGGAAGAGGTTCTGGTGAAGCTCCTGATGCACTAGACTTGGGAGTATGATGAGTGTCCACAGTTCTGGGTCTGAAACCTCTAACAGGTAATTCTTCAAAAATTCCACTAGGTCTAGACCTGGTATTTATCCTGTGAGCCAGGATTTCTCAATTTTGAGGCAAATTGGCTGAAACTTTGCAAATATTGGTTGGATTTTACTAGCTAAAGTGATATTTGCGGTCAGATGACTGATCAGACTGGATATTTATGAAATATTTGCAAAGATACTACAAATATTGAAGGATATTGGAGGTATTTTGAATGATTTACTGTAAGGCTAGCAATATTTATGTTAGATTTGGAAATCTTTACATAGAATAAGCATCTACAAGCTTGCTATAGTAAATATTTGCATGATATTTAAAATTCACAGATGATTCAAGACTACCTTACTCTCTGCATCATCAAACCTGGAAATTATGATGATGAACGTAGTATTCCAGATCAGCCCTCCTTCTAGCACCAATTTGTGTTGCGTTAGGAGCGAGGTGCCTGCATAAAATGAATGATGACTAAAGCAATGGTGTCTTTTCCCATTCGCCCTCCTTCTAGCGCCAATTTGTGTTGATCATGATGTTAGTCATAAACAAGCACAGAATAAAAGTACACATTAACCTTTATTCATCTTGAAAGATACTGTGAATTCAGAGAATTCATGATCCCAAGTCTCTGGTGATTAGGTCTTAATCGTCTGAAGTTACTCAGAGGTTAATGTGAGTTGCTGTTTCCATTTTGGGACCTTACGTAAAAATGTGCCATCATCATGACATTCCTGTAGAAATTCTTTATAGAGAAGTCATATTATGCAGTTATTAGATGAAAAGATGTAGATATACCTCAGTCTTTGCATGATATTTTTCAATTGTGCATGCTTTGCATTCAAATATGCTAAATATTTACGATTACCTACGAGATGTCTGCATATTTTGTGTTATTTGCTTAAGATTATCAATTATTTACAATTGTGGTAGTGAAATGTTCTGAAATTTAAAAGAAACTGAAAAGAATACTACAATTTAAAGTTGAACCTTTAGCTATTGATCCACATACATACTTGATACTGTCATGAGGAGAAGAAATCAAACCATATGTTCACCACGATATTCCACAGCTAGACACAGTTGATGCAAACTTCAGAGGATGATGAATGAAAACAATACATGCAACATGATGAGCACTCCAAGGGACGCAGCAAATCAAAGCACATATCCAGAATTCAGACACAGATTACTCAAGATTTACAAAGATTTGTAATCAAAATACTATTCTCTTTCATTAAGTATGCAAAAGACATGTACATATGCAATAGCTTTGAAATGAGCCCTGAATACTTTAGCAAACAGATTTCAATTAAGTTTCGAATGTTTACAACAAGGCATTCCACCACCTTTTATAGAATAAGGTGATGAATCCTTTACAAAAAGATCAATGATTAAGATTCACCAATTAACATTAACGGTCCAGATGAAAAGCACATGCTTTGCCAATTGGCAAATGTATAGCTAGCACATAATATTCCAGCATCTTTAACTTGATTCGGTCTCCAGCTGGCAAACAACATATTTGACAATATCCTCCTCACTTCTGGTTCATGTTGCCTCCTTGTGCAACATTGCAATGTTCAGCTATAGCTCCAACATCCTCAAGACTTCCTGCAATAAACAGACAAACATTAAGTTCATCAATTGGAACACAGCATGTAGCTAAAACCTTCACTAAAAAATAGGCCAAATGTTCAAACACATGCAATTAAGTTTCAAATTTGTGAAAACCATGCACAAAATGCATAAACAGCGCCCAAAATACTTAGGTCAACCATCGTTGACTAAAAATCAGGCTATCTGGCCTTCAAATGGATTCAAAGATCCATCGCTTCGTTTTCCTGCCCATTTCCTTGTATATCGGGCTTCAAATTTGCTGATACATCGCAAAATATACAAGGAATTAATCGCTTTCAAATTTCCTTCAAATCCGCTCTTGTATATACCGGCATGTATATCGGGTTCAAATCTACATATACAAGCATAAAAAGTCACAATATACATGCAAAACATTCATATGCATATAATCAATGTATATCGAAATGTATAAAAGAAATATACAATCGCAAAATATACAACGATTAAATCGCATTCAATAATATTTCGGGTCCACTACTGTATGTGATGCATGTTATGTTTCAGTGTGACCACACATGGTCGGGAAGATAATTTTCAACTTGGCCGATGGCTAAACTTATACCGACGCCAAAATTATGCTGATGTCCCCCCATCGGGAAGACAACCTCTATCGGCATGAAAATTCAAGATAGGGCCGACATCAAAAGTCACATCGATGAGGATTTCTCATAGGGCCGATGATATACATCGGCGAGACAAATACAAACGTGGCCGACATCACATGTCAGGCTGATCACCCTTTCGGTGAGAAAATGCCCATCGGGAAGAAAATTCATGACACTCCCGATAGCGAAACTTATGCCGATGGACTTTTCCATCGGTGAGATAACAAACATTGGTGAGACCAAATAACACACGGCTGATAGCACAAGTTACGCCAATGGGGAAACTTAAAGATTTCTCTCTATCTGCAGGATATTGCAAAATATGATGCTCCCCCCTCTTGAATGTCTTGATGATGTCATCGTCATATCCGGGGCTTTGTTAAAATGTAAAAGATGACATCATCATCATATTTGTGAACCTGATCATATTTAGGAAATATCCTGCCGAAGGAGAAATGTGATGATGATGTCATCCTGATATTTATTTCTTCATTTTTCAGGTTAGGATGACGTCCTCAGGATATTAGAATAAGGTGATATTTCTCGACAGGAGGACATTATGAAATATCGGGTTACACTCATGACATGATGTTCACGATGCGCCTAAGGCTATTTGACGGGTAAAGGGCACTATCACCTAAGATCATCGTCCAGATATTGCGACCGCATGATTTTTTTACCGGGTGATAGACTAAGATCAGGATGACCTTGACAACATGACTGAGGTCATAAAATATGATCCTCCTCTTGCGAATATCAGGTTTGACCAAAACTTTGACTGTTCATAACTCCCACTTATGGACAAATTTTTAGGTGGTGCAAAAGGTAAACCTGCATGGAATTTAATGCTCTTTCTAAATATGAGGTCACAGAAATGAAATATGAACTTTGACAAACTGACCTCATGATGATGATCTACCTCATCCTGACCCTTCATGATGATGCACCTGACTTACTTTTACCAAACTGCCAGAAAGTAGACAACACAAGCCAAGCCAAAAAGTTGGGTCCCTGTTTTGCCAAGTCAAAATGGGGCGTGTTGTGTAACCACACAACAATAAGGTGGAAGGATCGACTGGTCCCCTAAACCTAGATAAAAATGCCTCCTCCATAAGTGCCCAAGAAGAAATATAACCATTAGGCAAGTTAACATACCAGTTAGAAGCCTTCTCATTAAAGGTGTAAGGAAACAATCTACACACAACATCTTCATATTCTAATCTGGCTCTAAAGCATGCCTCCTTGAATATCCTAATGTGATCTTCTGGATCCTAATGCAATTGATATTTAGGACATATCTTTTTAGGATTTTTTGGCATCTCATGATAATCATTGAATGTTATAGGAGAATTGACATTTAAATAAGCCTTTGTGGGACCGTGTGTTGAGCCTGGACCTCTGGGAGTACCTGGACCTCCAGGAGGACTTGGACCCCTAGGAGGACTTAAACCAAGATTCAAAGATCTAAATGAATAACTGTCAGGACCCACTATGTTATGGATGTTAAAAGGTGATCTAGGAGGCATTCCAGATGAGCCTCCTACGTTTGATATTCTAGGATTCCAAATCAAAGGACCTTTACTCTACCTTCTATTAGGTAATTGCACAAAGATATCCTCTAAACTAGATCTAGACCTGGTCACCCTACCACTATTATGAGCCAGGTTTACTCAAATCCTACCTTAACTCCAATTAGGCCCTCCTTCTAGCACCAAAAAACTGTTGATGATTATTTTTACACATTCATAACAAAAGTTAAAATTCAAAAAATGAACCTAAACTATCTTGAAAGATATGAAGAAATCACTTAAGAGTTCTTAATCCCAAGTTTCTATATGGTCAGGTCTTGACCTTGTGGACAATTCAGCAGGTTGATGTGAAACTGTAATATTCAAGGGGCCTTACTTGAATTAAGATAATCATTGACTTACTAGACTCAAACTATGCAAATTGTTACAAATATCAATAAAGCATTCATTCTTTTGCATAAATTCACTATTGTACTATAAAGCTTTGTATGAATTTCTATGAAACAAACTTTGTCTTTCAAATTAAAATGAAAATTGCCAAATATCAACACAAATTCTTCTTGCTTCTTTCAAATGTAGGACAATTTCCTTAAGATTTTTGTGTTTAAGCTAATTATTTTCAGTTGTTGGAGAAAAAGTTAGAGAGACTCAAACTAAGTATCACTTCAAAATAGGATTTAAATGTTTTGTTACTCATGT
The DNA here is from genome assembly GCA_027924645.1 of Cunninghamia lanceolata. NCBI lineage: Eukaryota > Viridiplantae > Streptophyta > Pinopsida > Cupressales > Cupressaceae > Cunninghamia > Cunninghamia lanceolata. The sequence goes on along the minus strand of BSBN01001032.1, from coordinate 4,391,351 downwards.
CCTAAAGCATATAGTAAATTGATCAAATCAACACATTCTAATCTTCAAATGTAATGTCCTGAACATTTTTTCATGAACATACACTAGAGATTGCAAGTTTTTAAAGAATAATACTTTAGATACCAGTAAGAGTCAGAAAACACTCTGTAATAGACATAGAATTCTAAGTTTACTTGTATTTAAAGCACAAAGCCATATAAGATTTACAATGTAAGAATGACCTTTGTTTCATTAATCAAATTACTAAACAACTTACAGACATTTTTACAGATACACCAAGGAGACTAGACTTTCCACGTACTCCTTGATGCAGACATAGGTGACCTCCCTTTCTAAACTAAAAGAAATATTTTCTCTATTCTAATACTCTAACAAATTATCAGTGCAAGCTACAATTCTAAAATCCTTGTGTAAATAGTATACAAGTAGTAGAGCTTCTTATATAGAATTCAAAGCTTCATACTGCTACGGCTACAAAATCCCATCTACAGTCAGCATTCATCTATTCTTGATCAAGGGTGTACATTTGTTCTTAACCGTTTCTCAAAATATCTTTATGGTATCTTTTCTGCCTCAAAGGATGCCATTGGAATCTTTTCAAAACAATATTCTACTCCTTTGACTTCTTCTTTTATGTTGACCTTGCCCGCAGATACCCTTTACTTGATTCCTTTTATTAGTATTGTTTGTTGCCTCCTACACTTTCCTACTCCTTCAAATATGCTTTGAAATTATTAATTACACCTTCTATAAAGGTGTGATTACCCCTTGGACTCTTTGTCCATACATATTCTCACATTGTGACCCCTTCTTTTAGTTTGTTTTCTTCTTTTCCTGAACATTCACTCTTCTTTTTATATTTATACATCTTGGCATTGTCCTCCATTACTGAATCAATCATTTGTTTACTTAAATATGCTTCTAGATTCTCTATACATGGTGCAAAAATGGCCTTGAATTTTGTTAATGCTCTTTGAAGTTCATATGCTGGTATATCCATGTACTCATGATCTAATAGCCTTTCAACTATCCTTTTATGCATCCTAATCATGCTGTCAGCTTTTTCTTCTAAATCCTCAGTGACTGCGATGCACCTTCTGAGATTATCATCTTCAAATCTTAAATCCAACCTTGCCTATGGCACTTGATTTTCAATCAAAGGGGTAATTACTCCTTCATTTATTAATTCATTTTCTCTCTCTTCAATATGTGTTAACTGTTCCAATTCAAATTTGCACTCTTCTATTCTAAATTGAACATTATATACAAGTATACTACATTTATTCTTTTGTATTGCAACCAATTCCCATCCTTTCACTGCTTGTTTGATTACCTCTTCTCCTTCTTACATGAATTCTTTGAACCACTCTTCAAAAATATTGGCCGTAAGCCTCTTATTTTCCATATCTTTCACCTCATCTTTAGACAAAACTACTATTTCACTAGGCAACTTTGGTATTGTAGTATTGGGATCAAATATCCTCGTAATGAATTTTTGTAGCTTGACAATATGTCCTTTCAAATATTCTTATTTATTCTTATCCTTCTTTAACATTTTTATTGTAGCCTATGCATATCTTCCCATTCACTTCTGTGTTGCTCCCTTGTTGTATGCCCTAGGTCAAAATTGAGTATTTTATATTCATCTAACGCTATTTCTCCTTTAGCTTTCTCTTTCTATGGTATGGCTAAGTTCAACATTCTAGATCCATCTCGATCCGTTTGTATTGCTGACATGGTTCTGGCCTTTCTCTTTTCTTTCCTTGGCATTGTATCGCCTAATAGACTTTTGATGTCTATAGGTAGTAATTGTACTTCCACCTTTTCTTTCCTTACTTTTGCACCAAACCAGGCCGGAACCTCTTTTGTTCTTTGAGCAGTCTTTTCTTCATTAATCACCTCTTCCTGAGGCCTTTCTACTTCTCCCTGCTCTTGTTGTTGTTGTTGTTGTTGTTCTTGTTGAGGGGTTGGTCCCTGTACCATTGGATTATTTTGTTGTTTAGATTCACCCTAATTTTCTTCCTCTTCAATTTTTGTATCCCCTCCACCTTCATTCTCTTCCTTTGGACCTTCTTTTGATGATTCTTTCTCTTGATCTTCTTCTTTATTTTCTTGTTCTTCATTTGTCATGTCTCTATCCTCCATTTGTTTTTTAGATTTATCTTCATCAATATTTTCTGTGTTTTCTTTGCCTTTAGGTTTGTTTGCTGCATCCTCTGCAGTTTCACCTTCTTTTTGTACCATTTCAGGCATGCTAACTTGCTCTGTATGTGAAGGTGAACCTACCACTGTATCCACCTCTTTTGTCTCTTTTCCCTGTTCCTTTATGCTTTCTATATTCTTTTCTTCTTCTTGTTCACCATACATATTCAGAATATTCAGCACATCCACACCAGCTCCTATTTCTTCTTTGGTTTGAGCAAGTGTTTCTTTTACTATTTCCTCAGGGGCATCTTCTTTTTTAGATTCTTCAATTTGATGTGCTACATCTTACACATCCTTTATTATTTCAGGGGATACTAGTGTACCGAATGGATCTACCGCTCTTGATTCCTCTTGTACATTTTCCTTTTCATACACTGAACCTTGTTCAACTTCCATATTAGCTTGAGTGTCTTGTTCCTCTTCTTCACCTAAATATTCACTGGATTCTTTTTCTTTTATGCCAACTTCTTTTCCAGAATACATTTCTCTCTCTTCACTTTCACTACTGTCATCTTCAATGTTGATAGTCTTAATAGCTTATTTGGCTTCATGCACTTTTGACCCATGCAACATTTCTTCAACCAATTCTATTTTTACCTTGGCATATACCTACCTTTTTTCTGCTGAGGTAGATGCACCAGGTTTGCTACTTAATTTAGCACCTACCTATTGTACTCCTATAATTTCACTATTTTTTGAAGTCTCCCCTTTGGATATGCCCACTGGTATTGCCTTCTTAACCTTTTGTCCTATTATTTCTTTAGAGGCATGTGCTTCTTCTCTACTAACATCATGGCTTAATGACTTTGCCTCCTTGCCTCCACAAATGTGCCAGATGATACTGCTACTATCACTCCTAATGCATAAGGATCCATTAGAGTAGCATTTTTGTCCGTCTCCATAATTTTGGCTTCCACAATCTTTCTTTTCTTCTCATAAAAGCACTGGAGATCACCACTATGCTCCCTTACTTTCTTTTTGCCCTTCTTTGTATATGTAATCTCCACTCCTTTAGCCTTTAGCTCTTCAATTCTATCCTTCAGCCATGTTTTTGAAAACAAGATGACCGGTTTGGACAATGTGTCCAATGATGTGTTCCATGGTTGTGACCAATCAGGCTCTCCCATAGGACCAGGCCTAGCACTTTCATAACTGTGGTGCAATAATTTATCATCTTCTTTAACCTCCAGGGGCACATAGATATATCCCACAGACCTCTTTTGTTCTACTGTTAATCTTTTGTGAGCTCTCTTTCTTACCTCTTTGTCATTCTTATAGTCTGACCAAAAATCTTCAATATGTATTTGATGTTTGAATTTAGAATCAATTGTATTTTGTATTCTATGAAAGGGATCAAATCTCCTGGCCAACTCAAATTCCTCAAATCCATAATATCTCAACTCCTTTTCTAAATAACCAGCAACCTCTTCACTGTAGCATGAGTACCTACCAATTGCCCAAGGCAACTTAAGATTTCCTCTATTAAACTTCTTCTTGTACATAATAAAGGCATTCAAATTCTACCTTGAGAACTCTAGAACAATCAACTTGTTTGGACGGATACCTAGGTAATGTGAAAGGCTTTCCTTCAAATCCCTTAGTTCTGATATAAGTAAAATTTGGGAATTGAATATACCAGGAACTAAATAAACTAATTGTATCTTCTGCATCTATAGACAATCTTTTATCCAGTTCTTCTCTTAAAATTCTAACCATGTATGTATAAAATACATCATTCACTAGAGCATACTTCTTTAATGCATTATCCTCCTATAAATCAGGATAATGCTTATATACTAGTTTCTAATCTAGGCCATTTCCTAAGGTTCCATCTCTATCAATCCCATATATGTAGGGTTGAACCATTGTTGCACATGAATATAATACATACGAGGAAAAATAGAAAGGCATCATCTTTTGCTTTCTTAACATTGCCTGTTTCCATATGGTTGTGCTTATGGCCTTAGCCCAGTGAATTTGTCCTTGTTTCCTTTTTTCTTCCCTCATGAATTGGATAACAGTGAACATCCAAGGCTCATACTTAGTGCCATCTCTCAATCCCACTAATCTGCTTAACATTGTAATCATCAAATATATTTCTTCTGTAAAGTATATTCTTTATAGATTCTTTTGTACTCTTGCCACAGCCTTGGGCTTATTTTCTGCACTATACCAACTATAAAAGATCTTGCCTCTACAATCCCTTTCATTATTATTGAAATCTTTATTATACTAATCTATATCAATATCTACCATTTTCTCATGTATTTCTAGACCAAATGTTCTTGCAATCCCCTCTGTGGATAAGTCTACAATGAGCCTATCATGGAACATTATTTTTCTGGTAGCTGGATCATACAAGTATATGCAATCTAGACACAAATCCTTAGCTTCCATAGCTAACAAAAAATGTGCAGCCCTCTAAAATCCACCTTTCCATATACACCTCATGTCAGGTGTAGCATCTGTTGCTGTGATTTTTTGCAACACATCATCTGCGTCATAATTTCCTATGTTGGTGTCCATCCCCACTCCACTTGTACTAATCAATGAAGGGTACCCTTTGTGCATTGGTAACTCCTCCTTCTCTGTTTCTTTGTCCAGCTTCCTTTCTTTTTTAACCTCACCTCCTGTATCTACCTTTTTCTACTTTGGGGCCATCCTGTACAAATGCATTTTTTTTCAACTTGCCATTTTACCTTCTTACCTAGGGTTTTACTACAAATTTTCTATTTTTTTACATTTTACCCTAACCTCCATTTGTCTTTTCTCATTTTGACTTTCACATTGTTTAACCCAACCCAGCTAATTAACAATCAAACACAATAATTTGTTGCTTGCTTACATTCCAAAATGAAATTACTAAAATTTACTTTGCATTTTAACTAACTAAACTAGAATGATGTTTAAGATAAATACATGTATCTTTCAACAACTCGACTTTACAATGTTGACTTACTTTACCGTTTTCCACTTTGTTCCTACCTCTAGAATTCTATCCCGCAATGAAATTTTTGTTTAATTGCTTTAATAACTCCTCTTTCTGTAATTTTAATCATAGTAATGCAAATCTGAAAGAAAAATAACTTTAAATTTACCCTAACCCATTAAATTTTACTATTTTTGGTGTTAGATCGGCATTAATTACAACAATTAGTATGCCTATGGCTTTGACTTCTTCTTTCAACATTTTATTTTAAACTTTCTATCCGTTAGTTTATTTTTTGCATACATCACATTTTCTTGTATCTTTCTTTGTATATTGTTCCTTGTATGTTCATTTGCATCTTTTCAATATACAAGCCTATATGCAACAAGTTATAAACCATGTTATCCCCTTTTCCTTTATATCCATGCTTTTATCTTTGGTTTGTATATCATAATGTATGTGACATAGATACAAGCGCACATACAAACAACCCATACAAGCCCCTTTTTACCTTTTATCTCTCTGGCAATGTCTTTCATTTCCTTGTATATCAGGATTGTACATTGTTAACATACAATCAGCCAAACATACAAAGCCTTACCTTTATTTAATTTCTTTTGAAATCTGTCTCACATCTTTTGTTTGTATCTTTACTTTTATCTAGCCTTGTATATTCATTTGTTGGTATAATATACAACATTGAGATACAATCTGTGGGACCCACTTTACCTTCCCACTTGTATCTCAACAATACAACAATACTTGTATCTACTCTTAGATACAAGCCTCCATACATGCAAACCCCTTTGTATAATCATCCCGGACTCCTCATCTTGTCCCAACTGTATTGCATAACCTTTCAGATCCACACATGTATATAAAGTGAATGCATCTTTTCATATATATATTAAAGGTATGATACACCACTTACATCTGATTTAATTCCTTTTGACCTCCGGGCTGTATGTATATTGAAAGGTATAAACCTGAAACATGCAACATACAATCCATGAAACATACTTTATTAAAACCAAATTTTATACTCTCCTTGGGTCCGTGACATGTATATCATGTTTTATATCTCCTTGTATCTTTCCTTTTAACAAAAATAGCACTCTAGATATAATGTGGACTTGGCCAATTATCTAATTTACTTCCAAATCACGTTGAGTCTGACTTGTATGTAAAGAATAAAACATTAACCATATGCATACAAGTACCGTGACTCATCAACCCGACCACTTTATGCGATTTATACAATGACTCCACATACAAATGACCTTGTACATGCAACATACAAACCTTCCTATAATGCATTTTACCAAGGAACATGCATATCTTGCAGAATATTAGGAATTTTGAAATAGTTCAAAAAGCAACCCCTATTCATTTTTGACAAAGAATTCCCCTCTATTATGCTTTGGTACTTAATGCTAATTTTTTTCAATTTTCAACCAGGTTTGTAACCTTTACCTCTTTTTCCCTTTACCACCAAGCAGACCCACACACAAGAAAAAAGCCATAGCCACAACAGGGGTCCTCATTTTGCTAAGAGGTAAAATGGGGCATGTTGTGAACATTAGTCAAGCAAAAACATTAAAAAAAATGGATTTGATTGTGAAAACCGCTCTGTGATAGTGTCAGAACCCAAAATAGTAAAAAGAAAGGACGCATCTGATGGTGAAAACCCAACTGTGGCACCTGACTATGGAAGGCTTGACACTCTCCCCACCGACATGTATCAGGAGAACTCACAGATTGTTGTGGAACCTACAAAACCTGTCAACATTGGAACATGGGATAATCCTAAGATCATTCACTTTGCAAAGTCTCTATCTCCACCAGAGAAGACCAAGTTCATACCATTCTTCAAGAGAAAGCAAGTCAACTTTGCTTGGTCATACACATATATGCCTGGGTTAGATCTAGATTTGATTCTACATCATCTTCCATTAGATCCAGGGGTCAAACCAGTCAAGCAGAAGCTCAAAAAGATGCATCCACACATTGCATTACTAGAAAAGGAGGAACTCAAGAAACTACTGGATGTGGGATTCATCAGAGCAATAGACTATCCAGTGTGGGTATCAAACATAGTGCCAGTCTCCAAACCTGATGGCAAAGTCAGATTATGTAATGATTTTTGAGATCTTAACAAAGCTTGCCGCAAGGATCGTTTTCCATTGCCTAATATTGATATCATAGTTGACTTGATAGTAGGACGCACCATGCTTTCTCTTATGGATGGCTTCTCAGGATATAATCAAATCAAGATAGCACCACAAGACCAACATAAACAACTTTCACTTGTCCATGGGGTACCTTCTGATGGAATGTCATGCCATTTGGGTTAAAGAACGTAGGAGCAACATATCAACGTGCTATGACCACTATCTTCCATGACATGATGCATGTCACAATGGAGGACTGCATAGATGATATCCTTGCAAATTCACTCATGAGAGAATTGCACCTAGATGTACTAGAGAAAGTTTTTTAGTGAATAGAACAATTCAAAGTCAGGTTAAACCTTAAGAAATGTGTGTTTGGGGTCACCTCTGGCAAGCTCCTATGTCATGCCCACATTTCCCATGTGGTCATGACACACAACACATGTGTCATGTCCACATTTGACATGTGGTCATGACACGAAATATCAAGAACTTTTTTCTGCGCATCCCTAGAAACCCCCTCACACGCATCTGTGTGCTCAGTGGCAATACACATAAGGTGTAAACATGTCAAGCATAATTGGGGAAGTGTGTCTACTTACTATGTGATGAAAGTTGACTAAGGGGTTATGCGATGTGATGTGCACCACTTCTAGGGTTAGAACAGATTTAATCCATACCCCAAGTTTCCTAGGTGAAGGAGATGGTTTCAACTGAATTGAAACCAAGCCCTAACTCTAATGCATAAATGAAATCGAATAAATAAAATATGAAATCAATGGCATGGTGGTCACATGATAAGTTGGAATGATAAAATAAAAGTCAATAAAATGCCATAAAAATAAAACCCTAAATCCTAGGAAAAATTTGACAGCATAACCTGTTATCAATAATTGAAATAAATATTTTAAAAGAATTTAGAAAAGAAAAAAAATAATTAAGTCAAAAATTAAATAAACAAGGTATAAAATTAAATTACATAATCCCAAGTCAAATTAGAAGTTTATCACTCATCAAAATATGAAATTCAAATTCAAATAAACGACCAAATTAAAATCCAATAATTAAGTCCTTTAATAAATATAACTTTGACAATTATATTTATTAATTAACTCAATTAAAAATATATATAGAAAGGGGAAAAATTAAAGCATCTCTCCGCATAAAATAATAAAATAGAACAAATTAAAATTAATTAAATTAAAAGGGGTCTCCCAAATGAAATTTAATTAAAAGGCATTAGACAATAAATCAAGGTGTCCAAAATAAATAACTAGAATGGGGATAAAGAATTCCACTTAAATCAAAATCCCAATCCCCATAAAAAAAAATCCACAAGGAAATAAATTAACCCCAAAAAGATATAAATTCAAAATAACTTAAAACCAAGGGAGGTCAAAGAAATCCAAAAAGCCAACAAAAGCAAAAGAGAGGGAAAAGAATTTCTGTGCACATAGGAGGAAATAAAGAATTAAATAAGATAACATTTTAATTTTCTACTCACCTCCATCTCATCCCGAATCCAATATTATATTATTTTCCTAAAAGAGATGTCCTAATATTATTTTATTATTTCCTTATGGATCTGCCCTAACTTACTCATTTGTTTTCTACTCACGTTTTCTTTATGGTTTCTCTTGTTTTTCTTATTGCAGGAAGGAATTACTTCTTCAATGGCTTGGCAGCCATGAAAATACCTCTCAGAGGTATATTTTTATTAAACACAAACCAGTTATATATATATTATATATATATACCTTTTGTGTGTTTATATATATAAATATATATACAATATTTTAAGTCTGGAAGTGATTATTTATACCTCTTTTTTATGCATACATAGTGTACAATATATATATATATATAGTGTTATTTTATAGGTATAAACAAGCATTCAAAACCACTGAGGTTGACAAAAACAGAGACAAAAACGCTGAGAGGAGTGGCGGAGATACCCCACGGTGCCACCGCCATGGGGGGGGGTTTCATTTACCATAGAGCCAAGCTTTGAAGGAGGCGTGGTGTGGGGAGGAGGCTGAGCCCCCACCCACACCTGCTACAGTAACAAGGGTGTTTGGTGGGCGGCGGCCTTGGCCGCCATCCACCAAATTATATTTTTTTTGGTTTTAAGATTAAAACCCTCAACACCCTTAACCATGGCCAGGGTTCAACCTAAAACAATACAATCTGGTTACTTCATTTTCGTCAGCAATGGAAATAAATATAATTTGTTTTGCATTTGGTGAGATACGGTTTAATATATATATTTTGTTTATACAACTTGCAGCAGTAGGCTAATGTATATCTACTAAGGAAAAGAAACATCAGTAAAGACACACACACACACACACACACACACACACACACACACATATAAAGTCTAGGCATTAGATTAACAAAATTTGAACTAACTTAATGGGGAGATAATATAACCATATTTCAATTTAATACAAAATTTTAGTAGGCATAATTATAAATATTTTCTTTCTGCAATAAAATAGAAATAGATTGTTTTAGACAATAACCAGATTTGAAGGCTTTTAAGTGCCATAACATATCATTCTTTCTTTTTTTTTTTGAAATAAATAGATTTACTATTAAGTTCTCACTTTTCCTTTCAAATATAAAATGACAGCAAAACAAAAGATCATTTTTGCTCAAATTTTCAACAAACCAAGTACACAAAACAGTAAAATGATAAACATGAAATTTCATTGCATACATCATAGTAATTGTATATTTATTTTTTTCCACATAGCATATACTAAAATTTCAACAGCACACATACTCTTTTTCCTTTGCAACAATATGACAACAAAATGTATTTTCTTTTGCATTTCTCCATAAACCCATAATTACTACAACATGAGAATAATAGCAGATTTTGGATAAACTATGGAGAGTTTTCACATTTACTTTCCTTACAACAGCTAGCACCAAAGAATGGTAATAATTTTTCCACAAATTACAATAAGGCCTCTAAGGCCATGGCTCAAATAAGCCAACTAAAAAAATTGCAAACAAGGTAAAAAAAAAAAAGACTTCTCCAAGCTCCATTTCTCCAAACTAAAACCTGCAATATTCCAACACAAAAATGGGGAAGCCAGCCATGAAGGAATGCCCTCCTCCCTACCATAGACCCGCTAGTGGGTCACCCCTGAGCTAGGGAAGTAGGATTCACATGGTTTAGCACACACACACCATAACAAATGAAACATACCGAACACATAAAAATTCAGCTCCCATGGATTTGCACAATACTAAACTCATGAAAATGAGTTTGATGGGGGTAGGGGAGTGGACCCCTCAACTCAAGGTCACTCCAAGATCTCAAAATCACCAAGTCTCAAGGCCTCAAGCCACAACCACATAATACATATCTCCAAATATCTCAAAAAAACTATCATGGCAATCTTGCCATAAAAAATGCTCTCAACACCATAGAAAAGCCCTCAAGGCTATAAGTAGCACAATAATAAGGAGGTGACCTTGACGAGGTTCACTCTCCCCTACCCCATACAAGTTGAGTCTTACCTCCAAATGGAGATGCTCTCATCAGACTCCCAACCCACACAAAAAGAAAACAACCATCAACATAAATTCACAACACAAACATAAAATGAAATATACAAGGGAAAATGGCCATAGCCATGGAGCTTACCTTCAAAAGCCCTAAGAATGGAAGCACATTTGGTGAAGAGCTCCAAGCTTCTCCAATTCTCCCAATCTCCAAATTTCTCTAACTCCCAAAAAAAACTCCAAGAATAGAAAGAAAATCCGCAAAATGCAAGAACCCCACACTCCTCTTCAAGAGGAGATAATATAGGCCTTCCAATTTGGCCTTGAGGAATGAGAAGGTGACACTTGTCACCTTCTCCTTCCTCATCCCATGCCACTTGAAAGGGAGAAGGAGTGTGAGGGTGACAAGTGTAACCCTCCAATTCCATCCTATCGCTCACCTTATCCACTTTTGCTCTCACACATGTGTGAGAGACCAAGTAGTGAGGTGACAATTCCCTTCAAGCCTCCATGAGGATAAGGGATGCCATATGGCATCCTCTTATTCTCCAAGAGAGCCATCTCCCTCTAAGATGCTCTCCCATGTGTGTGAGAGTCTTGGAGGGATATCCCACATAATTGGGAGTCTTGGAGACCTCCCAAGTCTTCTTGGTGAAGGGATCCCCAAACTTTGGGAAGCGAGATAGGTCTTTCCCAAAGCATGACTCATCTCCCACCCTTAGCCATTTCAAAATTTGTCACTTTGACTAAACCTTAGTTTAGAGTGACCAAAAGTGAGTTACCCTAAGGTTTAGTTAGTCAAAATTGACCCTAGACCCAAGGGTAGCCACCAAGGGTAAGTTTTGGGACACTAAGGTACACCTAGGGATGCATAAATTCACTTTAAATGGCCCATAAATAAAAATAATACCAAGTGGTGTAAAACAATAAAAATATATAACACATGATATAAATTAATTTAGTAAAAAGGGGTACTAGGCCAAAATAATAAATCAAACAAGTACTTAAACAACATCTAATCAAACGTGATCTTCATCCCTCTTAGGGATGGATCGGTTTCACAGGGAATAACATATCTGTGAACACTACCTCTGATTTCCCGTGGCCTGGGAATATAATCTTGCACAACTAGATCAAGTGTCAATCATGTCAAGAAAAATCATAGCGGAAGCAACTGAAATTAAATTCATGTCATTGCATACCACATTAATCATTTACAACATAATTCAAGATTAAACTACATTTTCTATCTAATGTCACATAATCATCATCAATTAATGAATCCACATAATGAACTAGAAATCATATTAATAATCATCATCTAATATATCTCGCATGTCTAATCTCATCATAGCATCAAAATATGATCAAATTGAATCACCACATGTCTAATCAATGTCAAACTAGAAATCACGAGATATAATCTAGTCTACATAATGGAACAATAGTCTCTAAAAGTCTGATAATGTCACCAACTATAATGTAAAACAATCAAAATAGGGAAGTAAAAATAATCAGACTCACATCCTAGGCTTCAATGTATCAGTAAATGGGATAGAAGTTGATCCTGCCAAAGTCAAGGCTATCATGGAAATGCCACCGCCAAAGAACATCACTCAATTGCAGTCTCTACAAGGAAAGTTACAAGCAATCCATTGGTTCATATCACAACTAGCAAAAAATTGCCAACCTTTCAGTCATCTCTTATATAAAAACATTCCATTCAGATGGGATGACAAGTGCAAAGAAGCATTTGACAAACTAAAGGAATATCTCATGAACCCTCCTATTCTAATGCCACCTATGCAAGATGTTAGGTCTCAAAAATATAGGTTGCTAATCCTAAGAGAATGCGAGGTTCTATGCTTAGATTTGCAACATTTTTGAACTAACACAATGGAATCAACCTTTAGGGTTTGATGACTCCCTGCACTTTAGGTCCTGCTAAACCTAGGTGGGTGAACCTTGAAATTTAAAGTAGGTTGAGGGTAAGTATTTTGACTAAGTAAATAGATCTACCTTCAATGACAAATGGTGTAGAATAGATGAAAGCTTGCTAACTAATTCTAATATCTGATGAATGGTTGGTATAAATTGTATAAGCAATATCAAGGTGAATGATTGTGCTAATAAAAGGATTTTAAATGATGAATTGAAATAAGACCAGTGCCTTGTTGGGTAAACATAGTCAAATGGAGAACTAAGACTAGTGGCTTATAGTGGGCAGTAATTCTAACTATTTAGCACAATATTTTAGTTTATAACATGTATAAACATGCAAGGAGATGACTAACAAACTCTTCATAATAATCCAACTAATACAACCAGATTTCTTATTATTCACCAGAAAGTAATTTAATCCTTTCTTGAAGGAACCAATTGAATGAAATATGCAAGAATAACATATAATATCAACTTGGAGATAGAATGGCAATCCTAATTATATGATTCTTCTTATAAATCTAAACTAACACTTCTAGGTTACTATGACCGATCGAAAGGATTTTAATTCTTTTAATGGAAACCAATTAATCCAATCACATAGATACAACAAATGTGTATTGACAAATTAACTATATATTTGATATATTAATTTGAATAAAAGGAAATACAGAACTGGAGACAACCATACAATTGAGTAACTTTAACAAACAATTGATGCCAGAATAAAACCACAGAATCAGAGAACTTCAATTTACTTCAATAATATGCTTGCAACATGGTCTTTTGAAAACATTGTAAACTTTATATATTATATTCTACTGCTGATGATAATTCAACATCATATGTTTGAACTTATATAGAAATGCTTATGGAGAGACATAACTCTTCAAAATGTCTTTTGGGAATTAACAAGATTAAAATAACAACCATAAAAACAACAATGCCTAAGCTCTATTCAACCACAAGTATAGCTGAGCAATATGGTCCAAGTATTCCTGGCTGTGGTGGGTATCAGTGAATTCAATGGCATTCCTTGTGATCACATCCATTGTTACCATATTCTCCAGGAGCTTACAGGCTTCTCTAGGTGTAGAATCTTTGTCTTTGAGAGCTCCTAAGGCTTCATGCAATAGAACTAAAAGTCTTTACTCCATTCCTCTTTGTTCTTCAATTCTTTATCATCCTTGAACAACATGGGCACTCCTGCTTTTGAGGTTTTGACACATTCTTTGGCATCATTCTTAAGTTGATCATAATACTTCTGATGTTGCTCAATCAAATCTTATGCATTGGAGGTATCTGTAATGTCAGAAGTATTTTTACTCTATGTCTCATTGAATTTCTCCTGCAACCTTTTGTCAAGCCTCTCATGTTCTTGGATCGCTTTATAATTTTGAGAATAATTATCCCAAAATTGGTTCAGCCAATGCATCATGTTGGTATGCCTATTCTGGACTACTGTGGCAAGTGTATCAATCTAGATTTGAGATATCTAGTCGATAGATGGTGATTGGGTGCTTTGTGAGCTTTCTCCCTGAGTTAATCTTTATACTAACCCCCCCAAAGGTGCTCTTAACACCATCCTTCAAATAATCATTCTCTTTTGTCAATCTCTCACAACTCAGTTTGTATGCATCTCTTTCTGTGATTAACATCTAAGCCTGTGCTTTATTTAGCTTTACAACATTAATGCTAATGTTTGCAGTGATCAAGGGGTCAGTCTCCCTTGCCTTCAAAGTCATGACATGGCCAAAAGTCTTCTCAGTGTCTATAATGGTTGTTTACTTATGGGGAGGATACAGGGCTCATATCATTAATGAATTTTCATTGTTATTATATTTGGTACCCATATATACTTCAGTGACACCTTCTAGAGTGAGCTTGTATTTATCATCTATGTTATGTAGAAAACTATCAAATACTAGAGCAGAAATCAAATCAAGACCAGGAAAGATCATCACCCCTACTTCTTTGAGCATCTGTCTACCCCTACTAGGGGTCATATCTTGCAATTCACTATCCACTATTATTTTCAACATATCAAATAACTACCTTTCATTGTTGGCAGAGATATCATCAACTGACTCCTTGATTTCTTTCCCTTTACATTTATATAAAAATGATTTGAATTCTTTAGAATGAATAAATTTATTGGATCTTCATCAGTAGATCCATCCTCATCATGTGCTATACTAGGAGACTGATAACGTTGCATTCTTCTTTTAGATATCATAGCTTCTTGTTGATGTGGTTCTTCTTGTTTGAATTAGGGTACACAACTAAGAGGGGGGGTGAATCAGTTGTGCAAAACTTTCTTCCAATTAAACACTTAACTCAGGAAACACAATGCAACAAATTAAGAACAGAAACACATCAACACATGAGACACCAAGATTTTGACGTGGAAAACCTGGTTAAGGAAAAAACCACGGGGTGATTAACCCAAGAATGTATTCTCTATTAGAAGAATAGAAAGAACAAAATGGCACATGCCAATTAGGGCTCACTGCTTGAGCACACTGCTCACAAGAGGCTCACTGCCTACAAGAGACACACTATCTACAAAGAAATAAGTATCACATACATGAATTGGAGAATAGCATCTTCACCATGCTTGAATCAGTTCCATTTAAGCCCAATACTTTTGGTCTACCTTTTGCTCTCTTCCTTGCTACCACACACTCATCTCCACATGGATGACTTTGAAATGACTTTACAATCCCTAATTTATACAAGACATTAACTTAGGAATGATCATCTAAGTCAGAAAACATCAACAAGAACATCTGCAGGATGTGTAACTCATCCGGTCAGCCAATCTCAAGAAGAACACTATCATCCAGAAGTTAATCTTCAATTGCGAGCTCCAACTCCAATGTGGACCACCAACACAAACTGGACATGATACAAAGACCTCCACAAGCTTGCCTGAATCACCAAGAACATCCACACTTCATCTGCTTACTGAAATCCTTCTCTCCTTCATCTGAAACCTCAAGAACACAGTCTGTCATTATTGTCACAAAGGAATAGATGCTTGTGGACCTTCAAACCATGAACCAATCTAGTTGACACTCCAAAAAAACTTCCTCAACACTCCCTCAAATCCGTAAAACAGGACAATGCATTTCTGGATCTCACCGGACCTTTCTGTAACACTCTGTCACCTCTGAACACCTACCAAAACTAGTTTTACTTGAGTGACCACACCTTCTTCAGATCTTCATGCGGACCTCTAAAATCTCTACTGGATCACCTTAAGACACATATCTACAAACCCTTTAATCTGTATCCTCTTATCCTCAACCTATCTTGGACTATTACCCTACTGTCATCATTGTTCTTCATTATTCCTAATTGAGTCTAATTTTCTCAAAATCCTCAGCACATAACTCATCCAATCCTTATGATTAATGCAATAGGAGTATGTTGACATCAATGACAACACTAGTTAGGCCCATACTTGCAACAATCTCCCCCTTTGTCATTGATGGCAACATATGATGTGAAAAACCATCAAGACAAGAACTTCTCCTAACTATCTCAACTCCCCCTATCAGCAACAACCATTCACATGTTTTCTCTCCCTTTACTGCTCCCCCTTTGATAAAAAACCACTTGTTTTTCACATGTCTTCTCTCCCCCTTTGACATCAATGGCAAAGGGCACATACTTGTAATTCTACCACTTCATAATCATACCTGCTACTCCCCCTGAGTAGCAGCTCCCCATCATCAATCCAGACCGCAGGATGTGACTGTGATATCCACCAGATTGATGCACATCAGTGCACCTTAGTTCATCACCGGAGGAAAAATAACCCCTAACTTCTCCCTGAGACAATCAAAAGAGTCCTTGGGTAGAGGTTTAGTAAAGATGTCTACAATTTAATCCTTAGAAGGCACAAACTCCAATCTGACTTCATTCTTGTTCACTTGCTCTCTCAAAAAGTGAAACTTGATGGATATGTGTTTAGTCTTTGAATGCAACACCTGATTCTTAGATATATTTATTGCACTTGAGTTGTCACAGAATATTGTGATAGGTTCCTCATACTCCACTTTGATATCTCTTAGCATATGCTTAATCCACAAAGCTTGAGTGCAACTACCTACTTCTGTAATATATTCTTCTTCAGTTATAGATAGAGATATTGCCTCTTGTTTCTTGCTTAGCCAAGAAACCAATCTCTTCCCCAAAAATGATATCATCAACAAACACTTCAACAATCAAGATGTTTTCATGATCAATTTTGAAATATAAGTTACTGTCAGCAGTACCTTTGTTGAAACCAATCTTTAAAAGATACTTATCCAATCTTTCATACCAGGCTCTTGGGGCTTGCTTTAGTCCATATATTTCCTTCTTCAACTTGCAGACCATATCACCAAGATTAGACAATTGAAATCCATCCAGTTGCTCTATGTACACTTCTTCTTCCAAGTCAGCATTCAGGAAGGCAGACTTGACATCGATCTGATATACCTTGAAATCCTTGAAGGTAGCAAAAGCAAGAAACAATCTGACTACTTCAATTCTTGCCACCGGAGCAAAAGTTTCTTCAAAATCAACTCCTATTTGAGAGTAACCCTTATAGACCAATCTGGTTTTATTTCTGATTACTTCACCAACTTCATTCAGTTTGTTCTGGAAGACCCATTTTGTTCCAATCACATTTTTGTTTCTAGGTCTAGGAACAAGATCCCAAGTGTGATTTTTCTCAATTTGCATCATCTCTTCCTCCATTGCTTTAGTCCAGTTTTCATCATTGCAAGCTTCATTCATTGTCTTAGGTTCAATCTTTGAAGTTAGACAATACTCTTCTGAATCTTGAGCAATTCTCCTTCTTGTTTGTACTCCTTTGCTTATATCACCTATGATCTGATCTTCAGAGTGATTCAGTCTTACATACCTAGGAACTTTGGGAATTTCTTGCACTTCTGATTCTTGATTAGGCTCATTAAAACTCATCTCTTCTTCCTAATTTACCAGATTAATTTAATCTGACTTACAGAGAAAGCTTGGGCTTCTTGAGTCAGAACACCATTTTGATCATCTTCATCATATTCATAAAACCTTGAGGGTTTCTCAATTCCCTCATCAACCTTCACATTTATACTTTCTATCATTTTCCTCAATCTCTTGTTATAACACTGGTAGGCTTTACTTTGAGTAGAGTATCCCAAGAATATTCTTTCATCATTTCTAGCATCAAATTTTCCTAGATCTTCATCTCTTTTAATGTAACATTTTCTACCAAAAAATCTGAAATACCTTACAGTAGGAGTGATACCAAACCAAAGTTCATAAGGAGTCTTATCGGTATTGCTTCTGATTTGAACTCGATTGAGAGTATAGACTGCAGTACTGACGACTTCTCTCCAATAGATCTGAGGAACATTTGCTTCCATCATCATGGTCTTAGATGCTTCCTGGATGGTTCGGTTCTTTCTCTCCACTACTCCATTCTGTTGTGGAGTCCTAGGAGCAGACAACTATCTCTTTATTCCATGTTTCTCACAGAACTCTATGAACTCACCGGATGTGAATTCTCCACCTCTATCAGACCTCAGACACTTCAATTTTAATCTGGTTTCATTCTCTACCATAGTCTTGAATATTTTGAATTTCTCAAGAGCTTCTGATTTATCTTTTAGAAAGGTTACCCACATCATCCGGGAATAGTCATCAATTAGTAGCATGAAGTATCTATCTTGTTGAATACTCCTGATTCTTGTCAGACCACAAAGACCAGTATGAACTAAGTCCAATAATCTGGTAGAAAACAATTCCTTACTTTTGAATGTGACTATGCTCAGCTTACCCAACTGACATTCTTTGTACAAGCTATTAGTAGGTTTCACCAATTTTGGAAGATCTCTTACAGCCTGAGTATTTCTTATCTTGATGATATTATCAAAATTCACATGACACATCCTCCTATGCCACAACCAACTCTGATCAATTTGAACAAACAAACAACTTTTACCAATACAAACCAAGTGAAAGATATTACCTTTAGTTTGAGTACTGGATGTAATCTCTATTCTGAAACTTTCAAAGATCTTACATTTTCCATTCTTGAACCGGAGATCATAGCCTTTGTCCACCAACTATCCAACACTAAAAAGATTGTGCTTTAATCCTTCAACATATAGTACATTACCAGTTTTGTTTCTTCCATCAAGAGAAATAGTTCCTCTACCTCTGATTCTACCAGCATAATTATCACCAAACTTTACCACTCCTCCTTCATACCTTTCCAAATCTACAAACTTATTTTTGTCACCTGTCATATGGTGAGAGCATCCACTATCAATGACCCAATCATCCTTCTCTTCAACTTGGGCAGCCATAGCTCTTTCCACAGTCTTATGATTGACAGATACAGAGGACATTGGATCTTCTTCCTTGATGGCAATGAACACCCATTCTTTTCTGGATTTGTTTCCTATCTTTGATTCATCATCTGTTACTCCTTCATTGTCATCATCTTCATATACATAGTAACAGTTCTTTTGGAACCTTGGCTTGTTAGGATTTTGCCTTAAAAACCTTTCCGGACACCTTGAGGCAAAATGACCAATCTTGTTGCAGTTAAAACACTTAAAAGGTAAATTTCCTTCATACTTACCGGATCCTCTTGGCAGCCTCTTTACAATAAGGGCTTCAAGTTGAGCAGTTTCCACTTCTTCTTCTTCTAGATCTTTTCTTGCTTTTTCATACCATGACAGCTTTCTTGATGAATTCTCTCCCAGATTAAACCTTTGTTTGCCTTTAATAGAGGCACTGGCTTTGAATGCAGATTCAGTCTTGGGGGGGTCATCTCCAAACTCTATCATTTCAAATGCAGCCAATTTTCTAGCTAATTGATCTCTTGTGACAGTTGTATGGGCTCTGAATTCTTCAATGGCAGCAGCCTTGATTTTGTAAGAAGCAGGTAGGGATCTGAGAATTTTGCCAACAATCTCATTTTCATCCAGGACTCCACCAGCATTTCTAATTCCACAAACAATCTCATTTACTCTTGGCATAAAAGTAGTCTTATTTTCATCATCTCTCATCTTCAAATTTTCAAATTTCCCTTTCAGACTCTGTAACCTTGCACATTTAACATACTTGTCTCCTTCATGCAAAAGTTCCAATTTTTGCCAAATCTCAAAAGTAGTTTGTAGGTCAATAACACTTTAGAGCTTTAAATCAGATAATGCACTTAGAAGAGCCTCTATAGTCTGCAAATTGTTTTTAGCATCTATGGTTTCATTTTGGGTTTTCAGAGCACCCTGTGGAGGTACATACTGTGTTGTAGCCATGGTCCAGTACGCCATTCCCATACATTACAAGTGACATTTCATGCGATCTTTCCAGAGATTAAATTTGGTTCCGTCAAACTTCAGACTATCCTTCTTGTAAGACGACATCCTGGATCTCCTCAAGCAATTAAGCTCCTTTCAGAGGAACTTGGCTCTGATACCAATTGTTAAAGTTAGGGCACACAACTGAGAGGGGGGGTGAATTAGTTGTGCAAAACTTTCTTCTAATTAAACACTTAACTCCACTTTGCAATTCAGTAATATAATAATAAATCAATCAAGGAAACACAATGCAACAAATTAAAAGTAGAAACACATCAACACATGAGACACCAAGATTTTGATGTGGAAAACCTGGTTAAGGGAAAAACCATGGGGTGATTAACCCAAGAATGTATTCTTTGTTAGAAGAATAGAAAGAACAAAATGGCATATGCCAATTAGGGCTCATTGTCGAGCACACTACTCACAAGAGACTCACTACCTACAAGAGACACACTATCTACAAAGAAATAAGTATCACATACATGAACTGGAGAATAACATCTTCACCATGCTTGAATCAGTTCCATTTAAGCCCAATACTTCTGCTCTGCCTTTCACTCTCTTCCTCGCTACCACACACTCACATGGACAAATTTTAAATGACTTCGCTATCCCTTATTTATATAAGACATCACCTTAGGAATGATCATCTAAGTCGGCAAACATCAACAAGAACATCCATAGGATGTGTAACTCATCCGGTCGGCCAATCTCAAGAAGAACGCTATCAACCTAAAGTTAATCTTCAATTGCGAGCTCCAACTCCAATGCGGACCACCAACATGAATTGGACACGATCCAAAGACCTCCACAAGCTTGCCTGAATCACCAAGAACATCCACACTTCATCTGCTTACTGAAATCCTTCTCTCCTTCATCCAGAACCTCAAGAACACAGTCTATCATTACTGTCACAAAGGAATAGATGCTTGCGGACCTTCAAACCATGAACCAATCTAGTTGACACTCCAAAAAGACTTCCTCAACACTCCCTCAAATCTGCAGAATAGGACAATGCATTTCCGGATCTCACCGAACCTTTCTGTAACACTCTGTCACCTCTAAACACCTACGGGAACTAGTTTTACTTGAGTGACCACACCTTCTTCAGATCTTCATGCAGACCTCTAAAATATCTACTGGATCACCTTAAGACACATATCTACAAACCCTTTAATCTGCATCCTCTAATCCTCAACCTATCTTGGACTATTACCTTACTGTCATCACTATTCTTCATTGTTCATGATTGAGACTAATTTTCCCAAAATCCTTAGCACATAACTCATCCAACAGGAGTATGTTGACATCAATGACAACACCAGTTAGGCCCATACTTGGAACACTTCTTCTGCAGGTCCTTCATCACTAGAGGATAACAACTCAATCTCTACAAGCTATTTCCTCTTCTCATCTAGGTCCCTGTTATATTTTTCAACCACTAATTTAACTTTAGTCTCTTCCAAACTCCTGATAACATCATCATGGGGATAAGGGATATGTGTGTATCCACTAAGGTTTTGTTTTCTCTGAGGAAGGTCAATGAAACCTTATGATCAAACCCTTTTCTTGCCTGAGCACATCTCATATTGTAATGCATCACCTTATCCATAATGAGACCATACCCCTCCTTGGATACCATAGTAAAATCTCCAAAGCAAAGAGTACTAGCCATAAAAGACTCTTTGTCATGGGAGGTCAAGTGTATCACATTAGAACAATTCATTTGCCTAACTATTTCTAAGTAGGCAATTCTGTCAGGGACAATCTTAGGCAAGATAAAAGGAGTATCCTCAAAACCATAAACTCTGACCATAGTAGCATCCTCAAAACAATACCGATCTCCCCAGTTGTGAGTAACAGTAGGGGGACCACCAAAATATTTTGGTCTAAGAAACTTGTTTATTTCATTTGATAATGAATACTCACAGGGATGACTGAAATATCTATATAATACTTTCACACAATATTGTTCAAACTGAAAATAGCTAGAATGGACATAGCTACTATCCCAAATTCTAGTCCACATCTACATGGGTGACTTTTTCCCCCTTTGGTCTACTGGAACACCTTTGAATTCAGTTGGCCATAATCCCACTTCCTAGCCATAATAAAGCACCATGTGCATCAGGAGTGAGTAGTGTTCAAAGGAAACTGATGCGACATTGTTCTTTATTTTGGTCAGACCAGAATCAATTCTATTAAAAACATAGGTAGCATAATCAAACTACCTGGCATTGTGGCACTAGACATCTATGGCTATTACCATCAGAGGAATTGTATTGAAATCATGGACCTCTGATCCTAGGACTTCGCCCATAGAGTAGTAAGTGTATTGTATATATGGTTCAAACAATGACACATGAAAAGGAGGTCCATCATCCTCATTGAGAGGTGCCATTTCTCCCTCTACCCTAGGCCTGTGAATAGGTAATCTCCATCCATTGTATGTATTATCCATTCTTCAGTACTCTTTATCCAAATCCTCATAAACTATGGGGATAGTACTTAAATCATCCAAGTCAAAAACTTCACAAATGGCATTCTTAGACAAGTGTATAATAGGCTCCCCTTGTGGGTTGCATATAGCCTTAAGACTTTTATTATACTACTTAGCAAGAAGTTGGAGGAGTTTAGCATTCAAAAATAGATCAGGAATGACCAATTTACCCAAATTCAAATGCCATGGGTTTGACATTGGGAAATTCCTGATTCGTCTATTGTAGTGGAATTTAAACAATTCATGACCTTGAATTGGGGTCTAGACATTTCCTATGTATTTACACTTGTCTTCTAATTTCTCCACTTCTGCCCTAAGTTGTGCAGACCTTCGAGCTTTAGGAGTTGATCCAGATAGTTGGTCAATTAAGTCTTGGTTTAATTTCCTCTCTTTTGTTTTCTCTTCAGGGATTTTATCAAATTTTTGTCTTTTAGGTTTACTGGTATCACCTTGTTGTTTTCTGCTCTTTCCTTTCACCAGATTCTCCATTTACAATCTAGGACAGTAAATTCAAATTATAGGCTATCGTACAGAGGTTTGTATATATGTACCTGTTATTTTGAAGTGGTGATTGAATTCCCCTATTTTCTCGTCCAAGTCTCTGCTTGCTTGCTTGCTTCAGATAATTCTTTCGAACTCAGTTGCAATAATTTTGAATGGTGTCTCAAAGGATTTTTTCATCATCTGTAATTAATTGTTCCAGCATTTCAATTTTTTTGATCAGTGTGAAATGTCACATCATCATAAATTCTCTCATCGACATGATTTTTGTAATGTCAGGGCAACTTTAATATCTTCTTTTTGTGCGAACATTTTCTCATGAATCAATCGCTATAACCCTTCAATTGTCTCCTCGACGTCATATTTCATTTGTGAGTTTGTATCGGCAAGATATTTCAAAGGCTTACCTGATGTAAAAGTGGGCATGGTCATCATCAGCATGACTTTCTTCATCACTGTGTGAATAACATTCTTCTTCAATTTCCTAAGTGTCTCTGATATGACTATTGGAGAGAGTCTCATTGATGAATATGGTCACCGTTGTCATCAGGATAAGATATGTCATCAGGATAACATATTTCAAGCTGCCTGATTATGGTTGTTTCCCCGATGTCTTCCTTTATGCTTTTTATCAGAGAGACCTTCACAACATGTCACCGGCATCGTTGTGAGTATTGTTTCGGTTAGACTTGCAAGCTTTGTTTTGATTCATTCACTTTCACTGATGGTTCTTATTTTCCATACATATTGGCAAGACTTATGCCGAAATAGTTTCATTGATCGCTGAGACATTAGAATGTTGGAGACTCCTTAATTTTTCACTCTGATGTTCATCTCTTTCTAATGATCATTAATTCATCTGTTCCACGGGTTGTTCGGTGAGAGTCCCACCGAATCCTTTTATCGGTATGATCTATACTGTCGGGGGAGTCTGTGGAGTATTCCCTGATAGTGCCATCTCATACCGATCAGCATGACCATGCATTCTCTCTCTAATGAAAGGTCATCGGTGCCACTTTCTTCATCGGTGATTCTTGAGATCTTTTTCCTGATCATTAGTCTCATGCCGATACTCATTTTAGCTAGTTTCTCATGGATCGGTATAACTAAAATGAGGTCTTGTCGATATTAAGAAATTGATGCCCTTTACATTATTTTGTGATAAAAGTCATAGGATTTTATGGGATATATCAGTTGTTATTCTAATTTTGGGTGAAATATTTTTTTGTTTGATCAGACATGAGTGGGTATGAAGATAAGAAAATTTTAAATTTTCTTGTCCCAACTATGGCTCTGTCTGGGATGTATACTCCTTGTGAGTATAACAAGGATTCAGATCTCTTGGGGGAGTAGACCATATATTTTATTTATTGGGGATGACAATTTCACGGAATTATATGAAAATGGGAGATGGAAGTGATGATGATGGGGAATGGGGATGATCCTATACTAGTGTACATGGAAAAGATTTTTTTTTTTGAGAGATTCATAGGACTGTCCATGTACTGGGAGATCCTAATCTCTTTTGATTTCTCTAGACTACTGTGCATGGAATAAAAGTATTTTGAGAATTATTTAAGGGTTGTCCATGCACTGGCAACACTTAATTCTCTTTGTACACGATATTTTATGAAAAGAAAGGCTTCAGATATTGCCCATGCATAGGCAATTCCTGCTCTTCTCCGGACATGTTTTGCAAATAGTAAGAATCATCACCTCCTTTTCTAGTTATAACAAAAGGACCTAACCATAAAGATTCAAACTTTCTATGCTTTCCTTTCTCCTGGCACCTAACATTCCACATCAACACTAAGTCATTTATCTCAAATTTCCCATCTTTGGCCTTCTTGTCAAAAAGGTATTTCACTTGTGATTGTAACTTGATATTCTACCTTTGAGCTAGTCTCCTTGTCTCATCAAGTTCTGCTAGATGTTCTAATCTTTCTTCCATTGGTTCAGGAGTGTTTAAGTCTTCCTAAAGAATAAATTTGTAAACTGGTAGGAGATTTTCTAATGGTATTCTCGCTTGTGTTCCATACAGTAGTTTAAAAGGAGATCTCCCAATTGCTATTTTCACAGTAATCCTATCATCCCACAACCATTCTTAACTTTGAATCTCATGCTTTCTTGTTTCCCTCCAACATTCTCTTTATAATTTTTAGAAGGCTTTTGTTGCTAGATTCTGCCTGCCCGTTTACTTGTGGATGATAAGGGGCAGCATAGGACATGGTGATGCCATGTGTACTACAAAAATTCTTGAATTCATCAGACCTGAAACACATTCCATTGTCTGTAATTAACCTCACCGGAGTGTCAAATCTGAATATAATATTTTCCATTAGAAAGTTGATCACCACCCTACTTGTTGCTTGTTTAGTTGGGATTGCTTCCACCCATTTCATGAACTAATCTGTTGCCACTAAAATCCATTTGTGTCCACCACTTGACTTCTCTACAATTTCTCCTATGAAGTCAATACCTGACTGATAAAATGGAGCCTCCACCTGCATGGGTTTCAAGGGCAATGCTCCCTGATATTTCAACTTTCCTAAAAATTTCTGACATGCTTCACATTTCCTAGTGTAATGGTATGAATCATTAAAAACTCTAGGCCAATAGTATCCAGCCCTTAGGATCTTGTGGGCTATAATCTTTGCTGAAAAATGACCTCCACACATGCCTTCATGTGACTCTTTCATGATATGTTTTGATTGATGCTCATCTAGGCATAATAGTAAAATACCATCCCTATTTTTCTAGTAAAGATCTCCATCAATAAATACATATTTTGAGGCTTGCAATTTAAGCGTTCTCTTGTTATCATCATACCATTTAGGACATTTCATGTGCTTTAGATAATATATAATGTCGGTATACCATGGAGTATGCTCAATGCTAGAACTGGTGTTATCAACATCATTAGCACTACATATCTGAGAAGCCTTGAGATTATTTTCAGCCATTAATCTAGCAAGACCTTGTCATCTTACTAGTTTAGTGATTTGGATTTCAATGTTGAATTCTTGAATTCTATTTATCCATCTGCATCTTCTACCTGTGACCTTGGTTTGGACCAATACATCTTTTACTGCAGCATTAGGCACATATGCTATTATTTCAACTCCCACCAAGTATGGCCTAAAAGCTTTAACTACCTTCACTAATGCATATGCCTATTTTTCAACAATGTCATACTTTAATTCTACATTTTGAAGAGATTTGCTGAAAAATGAAATGGGCTGTTCATGTCCATCGTTTTTCTGCAATAGTACTGCTGCAATTGTATGATATGAGGCAAATAAAAATAGTTGAAATGGTTTACTGAAATTAGGTTATTAGGACAGGGGCTTCTTTGATTTCTCTCTTAATAGTGGCAAATGCTTCTATTGTTTTTGTTGTCCACTTTACTTCTGAATTTTTATTCAACATTCTTGATATGGGACTAACAATTTCTACAAAATCTAATAGGAACCTCCTAACAAAGTTGATTTGGCCAAAAAATGACTATATAGATTTTACATTCTTAGGAATGGGAACTTGGTCAATGCCTTTTACTCCTTCAGGATCTATTCTTACTCCATCTCTTGAAACTATGTGACCAAACAACTTACCCTTTGTCACTGCGAAATGGCACTTCTTAAGATTCAATGAAATCCCATATTCTAGGGCTTTAATAAATATTTTCTCTAAATGTGCACAATGGTCCTCAGCCCTTTTGGAATATGTTTTCATGTCATCTTGATATACTATCATGATTTTATTAATCAATTCAGTAAAGGCCACATCCATTGCTCTTTGGAATGTTTATAAAATTTTAATTAAAGGATGTTATTAAATTAACAAAGTTAGCAATGGAGAAAAATAAAATAAAATAAATGAAATACATTTATTTAGTTCATCGTGTTTCATACACAGCACACAAAAAACAAACAAAAAAAAAAATTGGTGTGGTGGTGGGAAGGGTTTGAACCCTCCCACCACCATCGTTGAGCATCTTGGGTGTGGGGAGGGGCGGAGCCCCCACCCACACCCCATGTAGTGGGATGTGGGTGGGGGCTCTGCCCCTCCCCACACCCCCCTCCAACATTTCCCACACCACAGCCTGCATGCAGGCCCCAAACTCTACCACCGCAGTCATCTACCCCACAGCCCCTCTACGCGCTCTACCGCTAGCTTGGGACCCTGCACCTCCCCTTCCGCTAGCGTCAACACCTCTCGCGGCCTGTCCTCTCCTGCTGCTTGTGGAACCCTCTCCTCCCTACACGGCCAAGTCTCCACGACACCTGTGTCTTCGCCACTGCTTCCTCTGCGGCCTCTCCATAACCTCAGCCCTTGCGAACAGAGCCTTTCCCCATTGCCACCGTCATCGCACCTCTCCGCATTCCTATCACTCATCTCAAACCAAAAATGAATAGTTAGGGTTGAGATATAAGTTAAAACAATACTCTAAAGTATAAACATTAAAATATACCTTATTTGTTAATAGATGTATAGTTGCATATATAAATAAGTTTATATATATATATATATATATTTATTTATTTAAATAAATATATATATATATTTATAATAGTGGTGTTCATGTGAAATCCACTTATAAATGGGAATGCATCGGTTACAGTTGTAGCCTAAGTTTTATAAGAGTAGAAAATTATAAACAAAGTATAAGATTAAATCAAATAATTGATATATATATGTATATATAAAACTATCAGTATTATATATATATATATAGATATTTGTAAACCTAAATTTGTTATTCTAATGAGAAAATATATTTATAGAGATACAAAGGATATATATGTATTTAACCATCGAAAAGTTAGTAAAAAGAATAACTACTATAGAACTTATAATTGGACAATAAGATATAAAGATTACCCAGAAAAATAAGTTGCGTGAATTAATTGTTCATGATTTAAAAAGTTATACCAAGCGAACGAAACAGGAATATATTTATGCTTTTAATGGTGTTAATGAAGGGGGGGAAAATGTGTGTGGCAAGAACTAAATAGACCGTGAGAACTAGCTAGAGACCAGATTGTTTCCATGTAGTTCAAACGTTGAAAATCAAACCAAGCGTAAAACCATGAACGCCTTCCAACAAAGATAGTAAGTTCAACATAGAAATTGCGCACGTGAGGTTGTTATTTCAGAATCAGCCAATTGATGACATTTCTAGTATACGCCACCGAGCATGCTTACGCATGCGAGGGGGTTTCCCTAGTAGATAGGGAAAATTTTTTGACAGTTCATATCATGACACATGTCGCATGTGGACATGACACACGTGTTTGTGTGTTGTGACTGCATATGAAATGTGGGCATGACATGTTGCTCTAGCATTAGTGAGCCCGAATGGCATTCTTAAATATACATATGTTCCCTATGGTGTGGTGAATGCAGTCTTATATTGTTTTGATTCTTTGACTTTCACCTGATTATATCTTGAGAAGCCATCCATCATTGACAACAGTTCACATCCGGTAACCTTTTGTAATATTGCTTCTATATTTGGGAGGGGATAGTTGTCCTTAAGAGAGGATTTGTTTAGATTCCTAAAGTCCACACATAATCTAATATCCCCATTTTTCTTCCTGACATGCACCAAATTAGAAACCCAAGAAGAATGCTTGATGGGTTTAATGATAGCTCCATCTCTTAATTTTGTGAGTTCAAGCATCTTAGGAGCTAATGTAGGATTGATAGCCCTCTATTTTTGCCTGAATGGTTTAGCATCTGGTTTTAATGGTATTTCATGCTAAAAAAGATCCTCCCTATATGCTTTCAGATCATCATATGACTAGGCAAATACGTGTCTATACTTCCTAAGTAAGTTGATGATCATGCTCCTAATTTTGGGATTAAGATTCTTTCCAATGCATACATTCTTTGAGGTTGCTTGTGTCACCAAATTAATCTCTTCAAGTTCATTTTGCACCACTGATTAGTCCTTCATTTTAAATCTATCATGTCCATCAAATGCCTTTTCCAATTCTATAAGTCCCTTAGGTATTCTGTTTGTTTTCAATTGAACTATCTCTTGACCAAAAAGGGTTTCCTTACAATCATGTTGTTCTACAAATGCATTAAAATCAATCTCTTAGTTTTCATAATGGTTAGCACAATGCAGAAAGTTGATTATATCATCATCATTATCGAACACTTTTCAGTTATGTACATTATCTGGTATACTGGGTCTGGTTTTGAATTCAACTTCTATAATGCCTCCTAATGTGACATCATCCCTTTTTAATGCGATATTTGCTAGAAAATTTTCCATAATGTTTTTTGATCTATCAATCCAATTGATTGAAAAGAAATCAAAGAACTTAATATCATCCCAGACAACATTTCTATACTGTCTCAACCTCTTGCTTTTTGACAAGTATTTCTCTTTAACTTGGGAAGTAACCAATTCTGAATCACCATATACAACTAACTTTTTTATCTTATGCTTGGTGGCTATATTCAAACCAATGAGCAAAGCCTCATATTCTGCTACATTGTTTGTGCATTCAAATGTTAATAGAAAGGAGTATTTAAAATTTTTACCTGCTGGTGAGATAAATACTACTCTAGCCCCATTTCCTATTTTGCTACATGCACCATCAAAATGCATCTTCCATATATCATTTTCTTCTTTCTTAGATTCAACATATATCGGATTAGTATTCTACAATTCTGGCTGATTTTTCTCAACCTTGAAGGGTCCCAAATCTGTATGACAAAAGAAATTTATTTGATGTTGGTCCAAGTGTTCTATGATGTTCTCATATCTTAGCTCCCTACAAAGCTTGATTTCTTTACCTCCTACTGGTATTGTAGTGTATGATAAATCCAACTAGACATTCCCTCCTGCCATTGCAACCCATTGTCTTGATAAAAGCATTCTATAATATGGTGGAATGTTAACCATGGTGATATCAATGTTATAGGTTGCTTTAGGGTATGAAGCTAATTTTATTTCCACATCCCTCATAATACCAATGACTGGGATGGATCTATTATCCATTGCATAACACCTACCAAATGTAGTGTCAACCCACATTCTCAGTTCTTTCATAACTGCTATTGGCATGATATTCATGGCCGTGCCTGAATCAACCATGCAATTCCTTACTATCTTGTTTTTGATCAACAATGTAGTGTAGAAAGGGTCCACCTGTGAGGGATTCTTTGCCAATGTATCACCTAAATATACCTTAGGAATTTGAAATGTTTCTTGGTGAACAATGTTTGTTCTATTCTCTGATCCTTTATGTTTTTGATTTGGTATATCTAAAATCAGTTTAACTATTGTATTCATGTATTTGTCTATCTTCATCATTTCTAAAAGTGGAAATGATATCTTTACCTGAGATATTGAATGAGCAATGTCAAATGAATGGGCCATAGTCTGATCATTCTTTTCTATCTTTATATGTTATTTTTCTTGATTTTGTGATTTATCTTTCATTTTATTTTTATCAGCCTTTTCTAGTTCTTTGAATGATGATTTTGTATTATTCTTTTTGTAATTCTGACTAGGTGTTCCTTGTTCAACATTCACTATCCTATTCCTTAAGTTATAGGCATTTTTAGCTTGAGCTATTACAACTATTGTAAGAGCTTCTCCTTCATTTTCAATGGGCTTTCTCCATTGATCATATGGCTAATTGTTATAATAGGTAGGTTCCTCATAACCATCCTCTTGATCTGAGAACACTTCTTGTTTTCCCATATTGATATGATGTCTCTGATTTCCCACATCATATTCATATCCCTCTTCCTCTATAGGAGAATAGTCTTCATTCAGCAAATATGGTGTATCTTGCATCATGTTTATAGTGTGATTGTATCTATTATAATTGTATAACATTTCTTCTTGTTGTACTGTTTTAGCCACCTCACAATATTTAGGTGAATTTGGTAAATTACACACCAGACACCAAGGTTTATCTTCTACCATATGTGCCACATTTCTTTTTAGAGGGTCAGGGGTATCTTTTCCATAATGTTGCTTTCTGCTATTTTCAATGGTTCTCCCATCTTTCCAATTTGTATTATATGGCATATCATGCAACCTGGGCCTTTCATGTCTATGCTGACCTTCTTGTTTAGTCTACTGAATGTTTGGGTTCTGAGGATTTCTAGGGTTATCCCTCTTGCTAAACATGCTTATAACTTTCCTATTGTTCTCAATAGTTAATGTCACTTTATGTGCTTTAGCCAGGGTCGTAGGGCACTGATTTCTAAGTTCATACCCTGTCTTGGGATCAAATACTTTTAGATAAATGCTCAATGCTACTGGGTCAGTCAGTTTAGATCCATGTGGTATTTTGTTGTGTAATTTGGAGAATTTTAGATTGAAATCATATACTGATTCATTCTGATATTTCTGGATGCTTATCAATTCATGCAATGCAAACTTAGGGGCATATTGATTGCCATATTTCTCCTTGAATTGATTGTGGAAATTAGTTATTAAACTAATTGAAGCATCAAGTAAACCGTTGAACCAGTCTCTTGCATCTTTAGTTAGAGACATCATGAATAACCTCATTCTAATGTCTTCATAGTCCATGCCAATATCTTGTATGAAAGCATTGAAGCTTCTGATGTGATCTTCAGCTGATATTGCATTGTTTCCAGTGAACTTGGGAACTACATTTTTCCAATTATTGTCCATAGGATATGGATACAACTGATATCCCGTCAGATCAAATTGGCTACATATGTTTGTGAGGTTTTGAGGCAGAAAATTCATGGGTGGTGGGTTAGGATAATAATTATATCCACATGGAGGCTGATGATAAGCATATTCCTATTGTGGGTTTATGTGGGGATTTATATAGGGATTTTGTGGTTTATAATATTGTTGGCTAGGGGGTGGGTAAGGATTAGCCATATGTTGAGAGGTATTATGTATGGGAGGTGGTCTAGGATTTTTAGGAATGGTACTTTGATGACTTCTAGATGCTTGTAAATTTGAAGCACCACCTGTATTTTGGTGTAAATTTTGTTGTGGATTCCTCAAAGTGTTTCCCCTATGTGGAGGTACATATTTTGGGGGGGGCATTTTAGCCCTACTCTTTATCTATTGAATCTCCTGTTGCAATAACCTCTTAGTTTCCTCTATCTTGATCATTTCAAGTTCTTCTTGGAGCCTAAGTAGGTCCTACTGTGCTTGATTCATACCTCATGAATTCTTTGGGCTTTCATTTATTTCTTGAGTTGAGAATCCATGTTTTACCCCTTCTCCTTGCTATAATGACATTTTAAAATCATATTCAGCTTGCCTTTGATCGATTTCCCTCATGGCCCGTGCTTTACACTCAAGTTGTTCTTGAGAATTAGGTCTGTATTTAGCCAATATGTCATCCATTACCCCATTGAGATTTTCATTTGATTCATGCAGAGGTGTAAAACTATTATGAGTTATTATAGTTTACTCAACATTATCCTCTTGAGCCTCCTAGTTATTATTCTGGTGAGAATAATTTGATGTTCCATTTCTCTTGGAGATGTTTCTAATTGGTGGAGATGATTGCAATTTCTTGCCTTCCATCTTGGATCTCCTACCATCCATTTGGTATTAATTTTCTATTATAATGGTTTCTAGAGTCGCCACCTATTTTGTAAATAGGAAAAGTTTATAATTTATCTTTCTAGATTCTTCTTGCCAACAGAGTTTACCAAATTAAAATTTCTGACTCTATAGAATGGTTTCTTACTAAGGTCCCTTATTTAGTCCCCAACAGAGTCGCCAATTTGTTAGGTTTCAAAAATGTAGGTTTCTAATACTAAGAGGATGCCAGGCTCTATGCTTAGATTTTTAACATTTTTTAACTAACACGATGAAATCAACCTTTAGGGTTTGATGACTCCCTGCACTTTAGGTCCTACTAAACCTAGCTGGGTGAACCATGAATTTTAAAGCAAGTTGAGGGTAAGTATTTTGACTAAGAAAATAGATCTACCTATCATGTTAAATTGTGTACAATAGATGAAAGCTTTCTAACTAATTCTAATATCTGATGAAAGGTTGGTATAAATTGTATAAGAAATATAAAGGTGAATGATTGTGCTAATAAAAGGATTTTAAATGATGAATTAAAATAAGACCAGTGCCTTGTTGGGTAAATAGAGTCAAATGGAGAACTAAGACTAGTGGCTTATAGTGGGCAGTAATTCTAACTGTTTGGCACAATATTTTAGTTTATAACTTGTATAAATGTGCAGGGAGATGACTGACAAACTTTTCTTAATAATCCAGCTAATACAACCAAATTTCTTGTTATTCACCAGAAGGTAATTTAATCCTTTCTTGAAGGAACCAATTGAATGAAATATGCAAGAATAACAGATAATATCAACTTGGAGATAGAATGGCAATCCTAATTATATGATTCTTCTTAGTAATCCAAACTAACACTTCTAGGTTACTGTGACAAATCAGAAGGATTTTAGTTCCTTTAATGGAAACCAATTAATCCAATCACACAGATACAACAAATGTGTATTGACAAATTAACTATATACTTGATATATTAATTTGAATAACAAGGAAATACAAAAATGGAGACAACCATACAATTGAGTAACTTTAACAAACAATTTATGCCAGAATAAAACCACAGAATCAGAGAACTTCAATTTACTTCTTCAATAATATGCTTGCAACATGGTCTTTTGAAAACATTGTAAACTTTATGTATTATATTCTACTACTAATGATAATTCAACATCATATGTTTGAACTTATATAGAAATGCTTATGAAGAGACATAACTCTTCAAAATGTCTTTTGGGAATTAACAAGATTAACATAACAACCATAAAAATAACAATGCTTAAGCTATATTCAACCATAAGTATAGCTAAGCAATGTGGTCCAAGTATTCTTGGCTATGGTGGGTATCAGTGAATTCAATGGCATTCCTTGTGATCACATCCATTGTTACCATCTTTTCCAGGTGCTTACATGCTTCTCCAGGTGCAGAAGCTTTATCTTTGAGAGCTCCTAAGGCTTCATGCAACAGAACCTAACAATCTTTACTCCATTCCTCTTTGTTCTTCAATTCTTTATCATCCTTGAACAACATGGGCATTTCTACTTTTGAGGCTTCGACACATTTTTTGGCATCATTGTTAAGTTGATCATAATACTTCTGATGCTACTCAATCAAGTCTTTTGCATTGGAAGTATCTGTAATGTCAAAAGTATTTTTATTTTGTGTCTCATTGAATTTCTCCTGCAAGCTTTTGTCAAGCCTCTCATGTTCTTGGATCGCTTTATAATTTTGAGAATAATTATCCCAAAATTGATTCAGCCAATGCATCATGTTGGTATGCCTATTTTAGAGTACTGTGGCAAGTGTATCAATCTAGATTTGAACTATTTGGTCGATAGATGGTGATTGGGCACTCTGTGAGCTTTCAGCCTAAGTTAATCTTTTTATTGACCCCCTGAAGGTGCTCTTAACAACTTGCTTCAAATAATCATTCTCTTTTGTCAATCTCTCACAACTCAGTTTGTATGCATCTCTTTCTTTGATTAACATCTAATCCTATGCTTTATTCATCTTTGCAACATTAATGCCAATGTCTACAGTGATCAAGGGGTTAGTCTCCCCTGCCTTCAAAGTCATGACATGGCCAAAAGTCTTCTCAGTGTGTATAATGGTTATCTACTTATGGGGAGGATACAGGGCCTATATCATTAATAAATTTTCATTGTTATTATATTTGGTGCCCATATATACTTCAGTGACACCTTTTGGAGTGAGCTTGTATTTATCAACTGTGTTATGCAGAAAACTATCAAATACTAGAGTAGATATCAAATCAAGACCAGAGAAGATCATCACCCCTGCTTCTTTGAGCAGCTATCTACCCCTACTAGGGGTCATATCTTGCAATTCACTATCCACTGTTGTTTTCAACATATCAAGTAACTGTCCTTCATTGTTGGCAGATATATCATCCACTGACTCCCTGATTTCTTTCCCTTTGCATTTATATAAAAATGGTTTGAATCCTTTAGAATGAATAAATTTATCATCTGAAATAAAAGAATCGTATGCTATTTGTCTTGGATCTTCATCAGTAGATCCCTCCTCATCATGTGCTATATCAAGAGACTGATAGTGTTGCATTCTTCTTTTAGATATCATAGCTGCTTCTTGATGTGGTTCTTCTTCTTCTGTAGGTCCTTCATCACCAAAGGATAACAACTCAATCTTTGCAAGTTGTTTCCTCTTCTCATCTAGGTCCTTGTTATATTTTTCAACCACTAATTCAACTTCAGTCTCTTCCAAATTCCTATTGACATCATCATGGGGATAAGGGATATATGTGAATCCACTAAGGTTTTGTTTTCTTCGAGCAAGGTCAATGAAAACCTTAGGATCAAACCCTTTTCTTGCCTTAGCACATCTCATATTGTAATGCATCAGCTTATCCATAATGAGACCATACCCCTCCTTGGATACCACAGTAAAATCTCCAAAGCAAAGAGTACAAGGCATAAAAGACTATTTCTCATGGGAGCTCAAGTGCATCACATTAGAACAATTCATTTGCCTAACTATTTCTAAGTAGGCAATTCTGTCAGGGACAGTCTTAGGCAAGATAAAAGAAGTATCATCAAAACCATAAACTCTGACCATAGTAGCATCCTCAAAACAATACCAGTCTCCCCAGTTGTGAGTAACAGTAGGGGGACCACCAAAATCTTTAGGTCTAAGAAACCTCTTTATTTCATTTGATAATGAATATTCACAGGGATGACTAAAATATCTATATAATACTTTCACACAATATTCTTTAAATTGAACATAGCTAGAATGGGCATACCTACTATCCCATATTCTAGTCCACATCTGCACAGGTGACTTTTGGCCCCTTTGGTCTACTGGAATAAATTTGAATTCAGTTGGCCATAATCCCACTTCCTGGCCATAATAAAGCACCATGTGCATCAGGAGTGAGTAGTGTTCAAAGGAAACTGATGGGACATTATTCTTTATTACGGTCATACCAGAATCAATTCTATTAAAAACATAGGTATCATAATCAAACTACTTAGCATTGTGGCACTGGACATCTGTGGTTATTACCATCAGAGGAATTGTCATGAAATCAAGGACCTCTAATCCTAGGACTTGGCCCATAGAGTAGTAAGTGTATTGTATGTATGGTTCAAATAATGACACATGAAAAGGAGGTCCATCATCCTCATTGAGAGGCACCATTTCTCCCTCTGCTCTAGGCCTGTGAATAGGCAATCTCCATCCATTGTATGTAGTATCCATTCTCTAGTACTCTTTATCCGAATCCTCATAAACTATGGGGATAGTACATAAATCATCCAAGTCAAAAACTTCACAAATGGCATTCTTAGACAAGTGTATAATAGGTTCCCGTTGTGGGTTGCATATTGCCTTAAGACTTCGATTATACTACTTAGCAAGAATTTGGAGGAGTTCAACATTTAGAAATACATCAGGAACAACCAATTTATCCAAATTCAAATGTCATGGGTTTGACACCGGGAAATTCCTGATTCTTCTATTGTAGTAGAATTTAAAGAATTCATAACGTTGAATTGGGGTCCAGACATTTCCTATGTATTTACACTTGTCTTCTAGTTTCTCCACTTCTACCCTATGTTGTGCAGACCTTCGGGCTTTGGGAGTTGATCCAGGTAGTTGGTCAATTAAGTCCTAGTTTAGTTTCCTCTCTTTTGTTTTCTCTTCAGGGGTTTTGTCAATTTTTTGTCTTTTAGGTTTACTAGTATCACCCTGTTGTTTTCTACCCTTTCCTTTCACCAGAGTTTCCATTTACAATATAGGACAGTAATTTCAAATTACAAGCTATCATACAAAGGTTTGTATATATGTACCTATTATTTTGAAGCAGTGATTGAATTCCCCTATTTTCCCCTCTAAGTCTCTGCTTGCTTGCTCACTTCAGATAATTTTTTTGATCTCAATTGCAATAATTTTGAATGGTGTCTCAAAGGATTTTTTCATCATCTGTAATTAATTGTTCTAGCGTTTCAATTTTCTTGATCATTGTGAAATGTCACATCATCATAACTTCTCTCATCGACATGATTTTTGTAATGTCAGGGTGAGTTTAATAACTTCTTATGGCATGAACATTTTCTCATGAATCAATCACTGTAACCCTTCAATTGTCTCCTTGACGTCATATTTCATTTATGATTTTGTATCAGCAAGATATTTCAAAGGCTTACCTGATGTAGAAGTGGCCATGGTCATCATTGGCATGACTTTCTTCATCGCTGTGTGAATAACATTCTTCTTTGATTTCCTAAGTGTCTGATATGACTATCGGGGAGAGTCCCATCGATGAACGTGGTCACCATTGTCATCGGGATAAGATATATCATCGAGATAACATAATTCAAGCTGCCCAATCGTGGTTGTTTCCCTGATGTCTTCCTTTACGTTTTTTATCAGAGAGACCTTCACAACATGTCACTAACATCGTTGTGAGTATTATTTCGACTAGACTTGCAAGCGTCATTCTGATTCATTCACTTTCACTGATGGTTCTTATTTTCCATACATATTGCCAGGACTTATGCCGAAACAATTTTGTTGATCGCTGAGACATTAGAATGTCAGAGACTCCTTAATTTTTCACTCCAATGTTCATCTCCTACCAATGATCATTAATTCATCTATTCCATGGGTTGTTCAGTGAGAGTCCCACCAAATCCTTTTATCAGTATGATCTATATCATTGGGAGAGTATGTGGAGTATTCCTTGATAGTGCAATCTCATACTGATCGGCATGACCACACATTCTCTCTCCAATGAAAGGTCATTGGTGTCACTTTCTTCATTGATGATTCTTGAGATCTTCTCCCCGATCATTAGTCTCATACCAATACTCATTTTAGTTAGTTTCTCATGGATTGGTATAACTAAAATGAGGTCTTACCTGTATTGAGAAATTGAGGCCCTTTACATTATTTTTTTGATAAAAGTCATAGGATTTTATGGGATATATCAGTTGTTATTCTGATTTTGGGTGAAATATTTTTTGGTTTGGTTAGACATGAGTGGGTATGAAGATAAGAAAATTTTAAATTTTCCTATCCCAACATAAGGTAAGCTGCTATTACTTTACATATTTTCTACACAAACAGCTCTAGGTGCCCTATTAGCACAATAGGATCACGAAGGTGAAGAAAGGGCTATCTACTACATAAGTCACACATTGGTGGGCTATAAACTGCAATACTCTCAAATAGAAAGATCATGTCTTGCTGTGGTTTTTACTTCCCAAAATCTATGACATTACATGCTAGCACATTCAGTCAAGCTTATTGCAAAGATAGATCCACTAAAATACCTATTAAGAAAAATAGCTCTCACAGGTCACCTAGCTAAGTGGGCAATGATCCTAAGTGAATATGACATCGAGTATGTAGAATGGAAGGCTATCAAAGGTCAAATCATTGCTAATTAGTTAGCAGAAGTACCATTATAGGATACCACACCAATGACATTTGAGTTTCCAGATGAAGCCATCTTCAGTATCACAACACACTCATGGAAACTCTACTTTGATGGATCCTATACAAACCATGGATTAGGGGCAGGAATCTTGTTGGTCATCCTCATGGCAACACCATACCTAAGTCTTATCATCTATTATTCCCATATACAAACAATGTCAGAGTATGAAGCCTTGGTCATTAGTCTCAAACTGGCAACATAATGGAAAATCAAAGAGCTACATGTCTATGGCGACTCCCAACTAGTAATCAATCAAGTCAATGACGACTATCAGACCAAAGATGACAAGTTAATCCCATACAAGTGCATGGTTGATGACTTTAAAGAGTACTTTATGATCATCTCCTTTGAGCAGATACCTCACATTGAAAACAAAGTAGTAGATGCTATGGTAACCATTGCCTCGCTCCATGAAATCCTAGAGAATGAGTCACAATATGAGTTCTTGGTAGAGACAATTGTACAACTAGCTTATGATCTTCCTAAAACCCACTCCATATGCCTATTAGTCAGATCTGATTCACCTTGGTATGGTAAGATTTACACTTACCTCAAGGATAACACCCTATTACCTGACTTGTCTCCTAATCAACTCCAAACCTCTTGTTACACCATTATCGTTGACACCCTATACCGTCAAGGTCTGGATGGTACTTTACTCTGATTTTTAGAATGGGAAGAATCTCAAACTTCCTTACGAGACATACATGAAGGAATTTGCGGAACACACTCTAGTGGTCCTTCTTTAGCTAAGAAACTCATGCATTTGGGATACTATTGGCCAAACATGGAAACTGATTCATATCAGTTTGTGAAGAAATGCAAGAAGTGCTAGATACATGGAAA
The DNA here is from genome assembly GCA_027924645.1 of Cunninghamia lanceolata. NCBI lineage: Eukaryota > Viridiplantae > Streptophyta > Pinopsida > Cupressales > Cupressaceae > Cunninghamia > Cunninghamia lanceolata. Next base: position 4,351,838 of record BSBN01001032.1, on the reverse strand, counting down.
ATTGATACATGCACCATCTCAAGAGCTACAACCTTTAATGACACCTTGGCCTTTCTATTAGTGGGGACTCAACCTTGTGGGAAAAATTCACCCGCCATCATCCAACGGCCACAAGTTCATAATAACCACCACTAAATATTTTACTAAGTGGATTGAAGTCATTCCCCTCACCAATGTCATAGACAAATAGATTGCCTCATTCATCCTCAGTTACCTCATCTGCAAATATGGAATTACCTCATCCATTGTCATGGATAATGGAAGACCTTTCCAGAACCAGGATGTCCAAGAGCTTTGTGACAAATTCAAAATCCAACATCGTTTCTCCACCCCCTACTATCCATAAAGCAATGGCCAGGCAAAGGCATCCGACAAAACAATCTTGAAAATCCTCAAGAAGACTGTCAACAATGCTTGTCATGATTGGCACATACAACTAAATCCTACTCTATAGGCCTATCAAACTTGTATACACACTCCCACAGGTGTGCCCCTTATGCCCTTGTCTATGGATCAGAAGCCATTCTACCTATTGAGGTTGAGTTACCATCCCTAAGAGTGTCATTAAAAGGTCTCATTACTGATGAGGACTACATAGTTTTTAGATTGCAAGAGTTAGAACTGTTGGAAGAGAAAAGGCAGCAAGCCTTTGACCATCTCAAAGCATATTAGCAAAAGATGTCATGAAGCTATAATCACAAATTCCATCCAAAGGTATTCAATGTTGGTGATCTAGTACTTAGAGAAAATCCCTGCAATCAGTAGGATTGGGAAAAAAGGTAAGTTTGAGCCTAGTTGGCTTGGTCCTTATGTCATCATTGCTGCATACGGATCAGGGACATATCAATTAGCAACATCAGAGGGTGAGTTATTTGATGACCCAATCAACAATATGCATCTTCACCAGTTCTATACCTAAGAGAACCCCAATGTAAGGGGGGCAAAAAATCAAAAAATTAAAAAAAATTTCAAAAAAAATATAAAAATTTGAAAAAGTAGAAAAAACAACAAAAAAATTGCCCTCTGGTGAAAACCTGGTAAACAGGTGCATTAGATAGGTACCATGATGAAAACTTGGCAAACAGGCATTGTGTGTACTTCTAGCTTTCATACAAATAAAAACAAGTGGTGAAAACCTGGTAAACGGGCGCTACTTGTGATGAACCACCTTCTCCATCTTTGGGAAACCAATCACCTTATGTCCATTCTTCCTATCATTATTCCTCATCCAATCCATATCTATTCCATAATAAAGCACCTTGTGCAACCTAATGATAACCTATCATGGCTTGATACTTTATCTCTTTTGTTGCCTTACCAGCTAAAGTCTTATCTAGTATCCTATCTGCAGTGTTAGCCTAGCATAGTGTCTGTCGTCAGTATCATAGGGTCAACCCTGAACTACGCTACCTCTACGTCGTCATGTAGGCAAGGCCATTATCAATTTACCCCCAAGGCTCCGCCTTCCCATCCATCCCATATCTTGTCATCTATCCTCTAGTCCATCCATGGTCCAAGTCACTGAACTACATTTCCTCTACGTTGTCATGTAGGCAAGGCCATTTAGCAATGTGCCCCTAAGGCACTAGGTCAGTCCCTTAGGGTCTATTTCACCAAGAATGCAAGCATAAGAAAAACTCACTTTCAAACAGAAATCTTGACGCAAGGCATCAACCTATCCAACGTGAAGCAAACATGAACCTAAAACACTCTAACTGATTCTATCTAGATTATGACAAGAAAACACATCTAATGCAAATATGTTCTATGTTTGTGATCAGGTTAACTTATAGAGTCTTGATTTTTTGTTATTATTTCTTCCTATGCTACTTGAGGATGTAAAAAACTAGAGATGCTATGATGGGGGCATAATCATTTTCTTTGTCTACTATTTGTGGATTAATCTTTAGTAATGTAAAGCCTTGTCTAACGACATGATCAACAAAAGATCATCGAGGACGTCAAAGGTCTAACATGAAAAGGGGCAATCCTTGTCTGTTGAAATGCAAGAAATACTCAGGTTATCTAGATTCAATTTTGACTAGATGCTTGTATTAGCTTGCTATATCAAAATCCATGTAAGTAATACTCAGGTCATCTCGGTTCAATTATACCTAGATACTTGTATTTTCTTACAACATTTTAAAACTCCCAATGATGAAATAGGCACTTCAAAATACTTGCAAAATCAAGATGGCAAACCATTTCACACCCACATCGCATCCATTTGCATCCATATCCCATGTATTAAAAGATCCAAAATGCAGAATATCAATAAAAATAAAAGCTTGTAAACTTCTTCTATCGAGTCATTCTTCTAATGCTAGGGGAATAAAATTGAACCACTGTTATCTTGCTTTTCAAAGTTAACAACTTGCATGTGTACCCAAGTAGATAGCTCATATAGTCTTTTTCATTTTAACTAGGGGAAAAGAACAACTGTCTTTTGTGTTTTTGGGAATGACACCAGGCCTATGCTCTTGCCTATCTTGGGTGACCAAAATGCCAGACATATCATTTTCGCGTGTGTTGAACCTTTAGAGAGGCCTGCCCTTGGATATCCTTCCATCCTTGGGGAACGACCTTATGAGGTAATAGGCTAAAGTCAAGCCCTGTCGAGCCACTATAAATAAATTTTGCTTGGAGTGAAAGCTTCAAGTAATGAGTGTTTTTGTGTTATACCAATAGCCAACCTCCCCCAAAACCCTTCAAGGCGTAACCCTTGAACCCCAATGTAAGGACTAGCTTGAGCATGCAAATATTTAAACTAGCTCCTCCACCAATAAGAACCCTTTTGATACGCTGTCTATGAATGAATGTGATGATATGTAAGGGTATGTTATGAGGTTGAGACACTGAAAGATCATCGTGATCAGTAAACGATATGGTGCTTGAGGATGTTAGATTTCCTACCATGGATTGAAACTTCTCTTGGGCCAGGTTCGTGGGCACAGTTGTTTCCACTAGGGCTTTATCGAGAATTTCCTTATGAGAAGGAGATAGATGCAACAACTCTAAGATAGATATGTGGGCAAGAGTTTTTCGAAGTTGGTCTATGACACTGAACATACGGGGATTAGACGGAGAAGGTGTTGACCTTGGAGGAAGCATGTTTAATGTGAACTTACCACTGCAGGTGATGATGCTGCAATCAGTTTTGTTGGGTCCTGATTGTTGGTTGGATGTGACCATATTGACTTGTGGGATGTGTTCTGATATGTAGTTGATGGTATAATCAAATGGCATGCTTGTGTAGTTTGCATTGTTGTTTCCATCATTTTGGTTCTGCCTATTGCGGTTGATATTATTGTTGTTGTTGTTATTATTGTATGGCTTGTCATGATTGAGAAGCAGATCCTTGTATGCCACATGTGTCTCATTGGAAGTATGTTGTTGAGTACCTACTTTATTTTGGTCAAGTATATCTTGAATGATGTGTTTGAGATGGATATAGTTGTTGGTCATGTGGTCTCTTCATCTATGGTATTCGCAGAAATCTGTATCTTTCCAGTAGTGAGGTTTTATTTGAGGTTCATAGTCACTAGTTGGTGGAAGAGTGATCTCATTGTTGGCCAATAGCTTTCTTAATGCAGACTCTTGGGACTCCCCTTGTGGTGTGAATTTTTGCCTAGGGTTGGAGTTGAACCATGTCTTTGGCTCACGAGAGAAGGTTTTGTTTTGCATAGCATAGTTTGTTTCTCCTTTGAGAGTGAAGATTGGTTTTTGTTTGGGAGCTGCCACTTTTGTATCAACTACTCCATCATTGATGACATTTTTATTCTTTGTCCAAAATTTTGACTTGTCTGTGGTGTAATTAGAGTTAGGATTGTCCTTATACAAATTTATTTGCCCCTTGGTGATCATATCTTTCTCGATAAATAATCCCATCTCAATGACTTTCAAAAATGAGGTAGGGCATTGAATTTGTATTTGGTAGCTTAGATCAGAGTTAAGGTTGTGGACAAACATCTCTATCATTTGCTTCTTAGGTATGTCATATGAGCACTTGCTCGTGAGTTGTCTCCACCTTTGTAAGAAAGAGGCAAAAGATTTTTTCTTTGTATTGCATAGATCAAGCATAGAGACTTCATGTTCAATGTTATATGAGAAGTGTGTGATGAACTTGTTGACTAACTCATCAAAAGTTTTGATACCCGATGTAAGTCGTGAGAACCATTCAATGGCTTGACCACCTAGAGATCTAGGGAATAGTCTCATTTAGAAGGTTTTGTTGTGATCTACTTCCATACACACAGCGTTAAATTCCCTAATGTGATCTCTTGGGTCCACTTTTCCTTTGTTTTTTTCAAACTTAGGCACTTCGAACCAAAAGGGGAAGGGTACCATGTTCAAGCTTTTGTCAAAGGGATATGGTGCGATGTCTTCCAAGGATTAAGTTTTAGTGGGTGGCCCTACTTTGAGATCTGCCATTTGCTGTGTTAGGTCCTTGATTTATTTCCTCATCTCTTCCATAGGTATGTTTGGGTCTATGACTTTCTTTCCTTTGTCCTCGATAGTGTGATTTTCATGAGTTTCCTCTACAATCTCTTTTAGTTTGTTGAGATCAAATTCTGAGGGGAGTTTAAGTCCTAGGTTTGCAAGTTAAAGAAAGTACTTGTGAGGATCTTCATGGATTATCTGACCTTTTAAAGTTGTTTTTGGTATTGAGATCTAGTTACAACCATGCAAGGCGATGTGGGAAGAGGTGGGATGAAACTAGAGATTTTGGTTAGGTGTTGTTGGAGATTGTTGAGAAGAGAATACTTGTGACAGAATTTGAACAAGGGACTCTTTTGATCAATGATTCCAAGTTGGCCGACACAAGATGATAGCCACAAGTAAGGGTATCCAGTACCTATTAACTATGTAGAGACTAGTCTGGCACCAAGACCACTGGGAAAGTTCTGTGACCTACTAGGTTTACTTGAATTTGGAATGATCTAAAAAGGGTCTTGCACCAATCTAATATGGAACTCTGACTTTGTTTTAGAAATACCTGGTAGAAAGTGGATGAGACAACCAATGAAAGAGAGGGTACGCTATAAAAATGGATGGAAACGGTGAATGCATGGTAAATCTGATCTCAAAAACTAAAGTAAGGCTGAAATGGGTACCTAGAAAGTTTGAAATTGTTTTCTGAAAAGGTGTGGAAATACTCACTATTAGGGATGCATAAGATTAGATGCACTAAATCAAAGGAAAAATGCACAGAAAGTCAGGACAGAATCATAGCTCTAGTAAAATTTAAAGGTACAGTAACAGGTGGCAGATGCATAACAAGTTAGAATGTATGCATGACAGGTCAGGTATATGCGCAGCTCTGCAAGACAGATGTGCAGCTCTAGTTTTCTTGACTATTTTTGCAATTTTTGGCACATTTTTTGATGTTTTTGGTTTCTTGATTGCAAGTTGGTGTTTTTGATCTGATTTTATCAATTATGGCAAGTAAAACACAGCAAACACAAAGAAGTTTTCCTAATTTTTGATCTTTTTTTGGTATTTTTTTGGACTCTTTGACACTAAAACAAGGACAATCCTAGGTTGGCAAAGACAATATTTGTTGAGTCCCCTAGTTGTGCCTATTCAAAGAGGATAGCTTCAAGATATTGGTAGCACCAGCTCCTCTCCATGACACACACTTCTCATGCATACCAAGATCCAAGTTTCCCAAGTCTCGTACCCCCACCGAACCTTAGGATTGTCTTTGCTATCTCTACTAAGAACCACATGAATCAGAGCGGCTTTGAAGGTCCCACCTTTTGTGCTGACAAATAGAAGGATTTTGGTCTACTAAAACAAAGGATGACTAGTAAGGGCAACCGTTCAAGTGGTTATATGTGTGGAAACACTACTCTCCATTATGGAGTATCCCAACCTTCAAGGGTTACGCCTTGAAGGGTTTTTGGGAGGTTGGTTGTCGGTATAACACAGCAACACTCATTGCTTGAAGCTTTCACTCCAAACACAATTTATCTATAGTGGATCAACAAGGCTTGGCTTTAGCCTATTACCACTTAAGGTCATTCCCCAGGGATGGAAGGATATCCAAGGGTAGGCCTCTCTAAAGGTTCAACACATGCGAAAATGATGTCTGACATTTTGGTCACCTAAGATAGGGAGAGCATAGGCCTGGTATCATTCCCAAAAACATGAAAGATAGTTGTTCTTTTCCCCTAGTTAAAATAAAAAAGACTATATGAGCTATCTACTTGGGCACACATGCAAGTTGTTAACTTTGGAAAGCAAGATAGCAATGGTTCAATTTTATCCCCCTAGCATTGTGACTAGATTCAATTTGTTGATGCAACAAGATTCAAGTTACTCCCTCCTAGTTAGAACTAGATGTGATTTTGCATGAGCATCGGATTACTATCCATTAGAAAAGATGATGTGTGTTAACAATGCAGCTAGAATGACTAAACTGGCCCCTAATCCTGCAAGTAGATGAGAGAATATCCCTATGAAAAAAAGTGTCAGCATTAACTACAGAAAATATCCTAAAAACCACTTCTTAGAATAGATGCATATCTTCAGAGACTGAATGCTCAGAAACAGAGATCACAAGTGTAGGAAAATCGAAAGCATAGAAACAGAAAGCAAAAGTGCTGAAATAAAAAGCATATATGTAGGAATATTAGATGCGCCATAATAGAAGGTGTATGCACAGTTTCAGAGGTCAAATGCGTTGAAAAATCATATGTGCCAAAACAGAGCTCAGATACACATCAAAATGGGTCAGATGCACCGAATAATCCTATGTATAGAACCTTTGCATAGAAAACTTAGTTTTGGGTTAAACTGAGGCAGGGCCCCATGGTGGGTGCCAAAAATGTTAGGGGAAATTATGCGTGAATATCAAAAGACATAAATAATACTTATAACTCAATGAAATATAGAAATAAAGAAGATCTAAAATGATGAATAATACCTCAACAAACCTCTTTACCTCATGGCTTCCATTGGTGGCCTATTGCAAATGATCTTTTCTATGAATAAGGCCCTCAGAAGATACACTTCCTTGCTATTCCAAGATGTCAAGTGGGAATGGCCATAATAGTTGATTGAAATGAAGATGAGCTTCACAACAATGGTAATGGTGATATGGTAACAAGTTGATCACAAGCAAATGGAATTTCTACAGAGTAACAATACTGAAAGCTTGGATGAGGAAATAGAAGAAGAGGATTCAATTTATAGACTCATGAGAGAAGAAGATCAATGAGATAGAAAGAATGAGAATGCCAACGGTTGAGAAAGAATGAGAGAATGTGCGTGACTGGAAAGAAAACAAGTGTCACACAAAAAGCTATTTTGAGTTAACTATTTTCTATTTATTGAAGATAAGATATGTTGTCATTAAACATAAATCTTTTTTCTATTTTAGGATTTTTTGATAAAAACAAGATAGAGTCAATTAATTAACTCATGATTTTCTTTTGCATGATTTGAGAGGAATTAAATAATAAAGTATTTAATTTTGCGTGCATGAAGAAGAAGATTTATTTTTACAAGATTTGGAAGATTCTTGGAATTTAGAAGATAAGAAAGCAAATTAAATAAATGAATTTATTTAATTGTGTGTGCATGATTTGGAAGAATAAATAAAATATTTGATTATATTTTATTTTTGGGAGATTGAGAGGATTTAAATAAATTTGATTGATTTATTTAAATTTAGAAGAAGAACTGGCTTAATTGAATAATTATGAATTATTTAATTGTTTGGAAGAATTAAATTAAATAAAGAATTTTATTTAATTTTGACATTAGAAGAGGTAATTAAATATTTTGATATTTAATTAACTTAAAGGAATATGAATTGAATAAATAAATTTGTATATTTATTTATTGATAGAGGAATAGAATGGAATAAATATTAAAAATATTTATTTAGACAAAGTCACGTCATTTTTAGGTGTATACAACAGTCAACAATCATTTTGAGTCCTTTGAAAAAGTAGCTAAGAAGAAGGTAAAAGAAGAACTAGATAATAAGAGGTTAGTTGAATTGACAAATGAGTACTCCAAGGCACACATTTTGTTAGATAGTAGTGTAAAGAGTATTCACAATGCTCTAACTGATGCCATTGTATTATATCAATTTTGTTTATCTTGGCCCATAACCTGATGCAGGAGAATCTGGAAGACATTCAAGCAAATTGAGACAGTTAATGTTGAGTTGCAGAGTGCCAGGAAGAGACCTTGGAGATCACTGCATTCACCACATTTTCACATCAGAGCTTGCAGAGATGGATTTAATCGCTATGACATGACATCTTCATCATATCCAAAATTTAGGTTATTTGGATTTGTTTCCTAAAAGTTATCGCTATCAGAATATTACATGTTTTCAGAGAGTAGAGCAGTCAGTGTTCAGTTGAAGCCTAATGGGTTTATGGAGCAATTCTGTGACTTGTAGAGCCTAATGGAACATAATTCAAGGTAGTTTAGGACCTAACTAACCTTCATGGAGATCTGTACGAAGTTCTCATCACCTATGAAGCAATACCATATGTTTTATGCCAGACCTATTTGTTTCTACATTTTTCCTATGGCAAGTTACGTTTAGGCTAACTTGATAATGTTTTGAAGGCTTGTGGAGGATATAAATGAATGATAGAAGATTGTTTCAAGGGAGGGACAAAGTGTGCAAAGACACAAAGAAAGAAGATGAATTGTTTTTACCCAAAGAGAAGATAGCAAAGTAGAAGCAGAAGACAAAGCATATAGTAGAAGATGTTGTGTTGTATGAATCTTTTGAAACCCTAGGCTATAACCTAGCATTTGAAAGGCCCTAGAGGCATATGTAATGTGATTTGGGATCCTAATATAATGAGAATTGATCTTTGAAGGTTTGGTTTTTCCCTTTGAGGGTTTTCCCATCATAAATCTGGTGTCCCATGTTCATGAATATCTCTTATCATTCTATTGTTATTTGTATGTTGTTGTTGTTACAAGTATTGGCCTAACCAAAGTTGTCATTGATGTCAACATACTCCTATTGCATTAATGATAAGGATTGGATGACTTGTGTGCTGAGGATATTAAGAAAATTAGTCTCAATCAGGAACAGTGAAGAATAGTGATGACACTAAGACAATAGTCCAAGATAGGAAGAGGATCAGAGGATGCAGATTAAAGGGTTTGTAGATATGAGTCTCAAGGTAGTCCAATAGAGATTTTAGAGGTCTGCATGTAGATCTGAAGAAGTTGTGGTCACTCAAGTAAAACCAGTTCTGGTAGGTGTTTAGAGGTGTCAGAGTGTAACAAGAAAGGTCCGGTGAGATCCAGAAATGAATTTTCCTATTCTATAGATTTGAGGGAGTGCTGAGGAAGTCCTTGTGGTGTATCAACTCGATTGGTTCATGATTTGAAGGTCTGCAAACATCTATTCCTTTGTGACAGCAATGATAGACTGTGTTCTTGAGGTTTTCGATGAAGGAGAGAAGGATTTTAGTAAGCAGAAGAAGTGTGGATGTTCTAGGTGATTCAGGCAAGCTTGTGGAGGTCTTTCGATCATGTCCAGTTTGTGTTGGTGGTCCACATTGAAGTTGGAGCTCACAATTGAAGAGTAACTTCCGGATGATGGTGTTCTTCTTGAGATAGGCCGACTGGATGAGTTATGCATCTTGCGGATGATCTTATGGATGTTTGCCAACTTAGATGATCATTCCTAAGTTGATGCCTTGTATAAATAAGGGATTGCAAAATTAGTTTGAAGTTGAACTTGTGGTGATGAGAGTGTGGTGGCAAGGAGGAGAGCGAAAGGAAGAGCAGAAGTATTGGGCTTAAATGGAACTGATTTAAGCATGGTGAAGATGCTATTCCCCAGTTCATGTTTGTGATACTTATTTCTTTGTAGACAGTGTGTCTCTTGTAGGTAGTGAGCCTCCTGTGAGTAGTGTGCTTAGGCAGTGAGCCCTAATTGGCATGTGCCATTTGTTCTTTCTATTCTTCTAACAAAGAATACAATCTTGGGTTAATCACCCTGTGGTTTTTCCCTTAACCGGGTTTTTCACATCAAAATCTTGGTGTCTTATGTGTCAATGTGTTTCTACTTTTGATTTGAATGCATTATGTTTAATGATTAATATACTGCTAATCACTAAGAAGATTTTGTTAGCTATCATTGCACCAAAAGATTGACCTATTAATGCCCGATACAACCACTTGACTTAACAAGCACGGGAGGTGGTTAAGCCCTTGTCACAAACCACCATAGCACAGCACTGAACAAGGAGACCAAGGGTCACACCTTGCAACAATCCCCCCCTTAGTGCAAGTGTGGGGTTTGAACTCATGACCTCGGTTCTGATACCAATTGTTAGCTATTGTTGCACCAAAAGATTGACCTATTAATGCCTGATACAACCACTTGACTTAACAAATATGGGAGGTGGTTAAGCCCTTGTCACAAACCACCATAGCATAGCACTAAACAAGGAGACCAAGGGTCACACCTTGCAATAGATTTAAGTGTTTAATTGGAGAAAGTTTTGCACAACTGATTCACCCCCTCCCTCTCAGTTGTGTGCCCTAAGTCTAACAATTGGTATCAGAGCCAAGTTCCTCTAAAAGGAGCTTAACCGCTTGAGAAGATCTAGGATGTCATCTTACAAGAAGGATAGTTTGAAGTTTGATGGAACCAATTTTTCTCTTTAGAAAGGTCGCATGAAATGTCACTTGCAGTGTATGGGAATGTCATACTGGACCATGGTTACAATACAATATGTACCTCCACAGGGTGGTCCAAAAACCCTAAATGAAATCACAGATGATGAAAACAATCTGCGAACTATAGAGGCTCTTCTAAGTACATTATCTAATTCAGAGCTCTCAAATGTTATTGACCTAACAACTACTTTTGAGATTTGGAAAAAACTAGAACTTTTGCATGAAGGAGACCGGTATGTTAAATGTGCAAGGTTATAGAGTCTAAAAGGGAAATTTGAAAATATGAAGATGAGAGATGATGAAAATATTACTACTTTTATGCCAAGAGTGAATGAGCTGGTTTGTGGAATTAGAAATGCTGGTGGAGTCTTGGATGAAAATGAGATTGTTGGCAAAATTCTCAGATCCCTACCTGATTCTTACAAAATCAAGGCTACTGCCATTGAAGAATTCAGAGCCCATACAACTGTCACAAGAGATCAATTGGCTAGGAAATTGGCTGCATTTGAAATGACAGATTTTGGAGATGACCCCCCTAAGATTGAATCTGCATTCAAAGCCACTGCCTCTATAAAAGGTAAACAAAGGTTTGATCTAGGATAAAACTCATCAACGAAACTATCATGGTATGAAAAAGTAAGAAAAGACCTAGAAGAAGAAGAAGTAGAAACTGCTCAACTTGAAGCCCTTATTGCAAAGAGGCTACCAAGAGGATTCGGTAAGGATGAAGGAAAATTACCTTTTAAGTGTTTTAACTGCAATAAGATTGGTCATTTTGCCTCAAGGTGTCCGGAAAGGTTTTTAAGGAAAAATCCTAACAAGCCAAGGTTCCAAAAGAACTGTTACTATGCACATGAAGATGATGACAATCAAGGAGTAACAGATGACGAATTAGAGATAGGAAACAAATCTGGAAATGAATGGGTGTTCATTGCCATCAAGGAAGAAGATCCAATGTCCTCTGTGTCTGTCAATCATAAGACTATGGAAAAAGCTCTGGTTGCCCAAATTGAAGAGAAGGATGATTGGGTCATTGATAGTGGATGCTCTCACCATATGACAGGTGACAAAAACAAGTTTGTAGATTTGGAAAGGTATGAAGGAGGACTGGTAAAGTTTGGTGACAATTCTGCTGGTAGAATCAGAGGTAGAGGAACTATTTCTCTTGATGGAAGAAACAAAACTGGTAATGTACTATATGTTGAAGGATTGAAGCACAATCTTCTCAGTGTTGGACAATTGGTGAACAAAGGCTATGATCTCTAGTTCAAGAATAGAAAATGCAAGATCTTTCAAAGTTTCGGAGTAGAGATTGCATCCGGTACTCAAACTAAAGGTAATATCTTTCACTTGGTTGGTACTGGCAAAAGTTGCTTGTTTGTTCAAATTGATCAAAGTTGGTTGTCGCATAGGAGGATGTGTCATGTAAATTTTGATAATATCATCAAGATAAGCAATACTCAGGCTGTAAGAGATCTTCTAAAATTGGTGAAACCTACTAACAGCTTGTACAAAGAATGTCAGTTGGGTAAGCTGAGCAGAATCATATTCAAAAGTAAGGAACTATCTTCTACCGAATTATTGGACTTAGTTCATACCAATCTTTGTGGTCCAGCAAGAATCAAGAGTATTGCAGGTGATAGATACTTCATGCTGCTAATTGATGACTATTCCTAGATGATGTGGGTAACCTTTCTAAAAGAGAAATCAAAAGCTCTTGAGAAATTCAAAATATTCAAGGGTATGGTAGAGAATGAAACTGGATTAATGTTGAAATGTCTGAGGTCTGATAGAGGTGGATAATTCACATCTGGTGAGTTCATGGAATTCTATGAGAAACATGGAATAAAGAGACAGTTGTCTGCTCCTAGGACTCCACAGCAGAAGGGAGTAGTGGAGAGAAAGAACCAGACCATCCAGGAAGCATCTAGGACCATGATGATGGAAGCAAATGCTCCTCAGATCTAGTGGAGAGAAGTTGTCAGCACTACAGTCTATAATCTCAATCAAGTTCAAATTAGAAGCAATACCTGTAAGACTCCTTATGAACTTTGGTTTTGTATCACTCCTACTATAAGGTATTTTAGAGTTTTTGGTAGCAAATGTTACATTAAAAAAGATGAAGATCTAGGAAAGTTTGATGCTAGAAGTGATGAAGGAATATTCTTGGGTTACTCTACTCAAAGCAAAGCATACCGGTGTTATAACAAGAGATTGAGAAAGATGATAGAAAGTACAAATGTGAAGGTTGATGAGGGAATTGAGAAACCCTCAATGTTTTATGAATATGATGAAGATAATTAGAATGGTGTTCTGACTCAAGGAGCCCAAGCCTCCTCTGTTAGTCAGATTCAAATTAATCCAGTAAATCAGGAAGAAGAGATGAGTGTTAATGAGCCTGATCAAGAATCAGAAGTGCAAGAAATTCCTAAAGTTCCCAGGTATGTAAGACTGAACCACTCTGAAGATGAGATCATAGGTGATAAAAGCAAAGGAGTACTAACAAGAAGGAGAATTGCTCAAGATTCAGAAGACTATTGTTTGATTTCAAAGATTGAACCTAAGATAGTGAATGAAGCTTGCAATGATGAAAATTGGACTAAAGCAATGGAGGAAGAGATGGTGCAAATAGAAAAAAATCACACTTGGAATCTTGTTTCCAGACCTAGAAACAAGAATGTGATTAGAACAAAATGGGTCTTCCGGAACAAACTAAATGAAGTTGGTGAAGTAATCAGGAATAAAGCCAGATTGGTCTGCAAGGGCTACTCTCAAATAGAAGGAATTGATTTTGAAGAAACTTTTGCTCCGATGGCAAGAATTGAAGAAGTTAGATTATTTCTTGCCTTTGCTACCCTCAACGATTTCAAGGTATATCAGATGGATGTCAAGTCTACCTTCCTAAATGGTGACTTGGAAGAAGAAGTGCATATAGAGCAACCGGATGGATTTTAATTGTTTGATCATGGTGATATGGTCTGCAAGTTGAAGAAGGCTCTGTATGGATTGAAGCAAGCCCCAAGAGCCTGGTATGAAAGATTGGATAAGCATCTTTTGAAGATTGGCTTCAACAAAGGTATTGCTGACAGTAATTTGTATTTCAAAATTGATCATGAAAACATCTTGATTGTTGAAGTGTTTGTTGATGATATCATCTTTGGAGGAAGAGATAGTATGTGTAAAACTTTTGCAAATCAAATGAAAAGTGAGTTTGAGATGTCCATGTTGGGTGAAATGAATTTCTTCTTGGGTCTACAAATCACTCAAACAAAGAAAGGAATCTTCATTTCTCAGATCAAATATGTGAAAGAATTGTTGAAGAAATTTGGGATGGAAGACTCAAAACCAATGAATACTCCCATGGCAATTAGATGTAAGCTGAGAAAAGATGATGACTCTCCTAAGGCTGATCAGACAAAGTATAGGTCAATGATTGGAGGATTGTTGTATCTCACTCAAACTAGACCAGATATTATGTAGGTTGTTGGTCTTGTTGCTAGATTCCAGGCTGATCCTAGAGAATCTCATGTCATGGCAATCAAGAGGATTTTTAGATATCTAAAGGGGATAGTTGAGTATGGTTTGTGTTATCCTAGAGATCATGATTTCTCTCTTCATGCATATACAGATGTGGATTTGGCAAGAGATGTGGATGACTGGAAGAGTACCAGTGGTGGAACATTCTTTTTAGGGAAGAGATTGGTTTCATGGCTGAGCAAGAAACAAGAGGCAATATCTCTATCTACAACTAAAGTAGAATATATTGCAGCAGCAGGTAGCTGCACTCAAGTTTTGTGGATGAAGCAAATGCTAAGAGATATCAAAGTGGAGTATGAGGAACCTATCACAATCTTCTGTGATAATTCAAGTGCAATAAATATATCCAAGAATCTAGTGTTGCACTTAAAGACTAAACACATATCTATCAAATTTCACTTTTTGAGAGAGCAAGTGAACAAGAATGAAGTCAGATTGGAGTTTGTGCCTTCCAAGGATCAGATTGCAGACATCTTTACTAAACCTCTACCTAAGGACTCTTTTGAGTATCTCAGGGAGAAGTTAGGGGTTATTGCCCCTCTGGTGATGAACTAAGGTGCACTGAGGTGCATCAGTCCAGTGTATATCACAGTCATATCTTATGATCTAGATTGATTATGGGAGCTGCTACTTAGGGGGAGCAGCAGGTATGATTCTAAAGTGCTAAAAATGCAAGTATGTGCCCTTTGCCATTGATGTCAAAGGGGGAGAGAAGACATGTGAAAAATAAGTAAAACAAGTGGTTGCTAATCAAAGGTGGAGTAGTAAAAGGAGATAAGACATGTGAATGGATGTTGCCGATAGGGGGAGTTGTGACAGTGAGGAGAAGTTCTTATCTTGATGGTCAAAACAATTTTTCACATCATATGTTGCCATCAATGACAAAGGGGGAGATTGTTGCAAGTATGGGCCTAACCAGAGTTGTCATTGATTTCAACATACTCCTATTGCATTAATGATAAGGATTGGATGACCTGTGTGCTGAGGATATTGAGAAAATTAGTCTCAATCAGGAATAGTGAAGAACAGTGATGACAGTAAGACAATAGTCCAAGATAGGAAGAGGATTAGAGGATGCGGATTAAAGGGTTTGTAGATATGAGTCTTAAGGTAGTCCAGTAGAGATTTTAGAGGTCCACATGTAGATCTGAAAAAGTTGTGGCCGCTCAAGTAAAACTGGTTCCGGTAGGTGTTTAGAGGTGACAAAGTGTAACAAGAAAGGTCCGGTGAGATCCAGAAATGAATTTTCCTATTCTACAGATTTGAGGGAGTGTTGAGGAAGTCCTTGCGGTGTATCAACTCGATTGGTTCATGATTTGAAGGTTTGCAAGCATATATTCCTTTGTGACAGTAATGACAGACTATGTTCTTGAGGTTCCAGATGAAGGAGAGAAGCATTTCAATAAGCATAAGAAGTGTGGATGTTTTTGGTGATTCAAGAAAGCTTGTGGAGGTCTTTGGATCATGTTCAGTTTGTGTTGGTGGTCCGCATTGAAGTTGGATCTCGCAATTGAAGAGTAACTTCCAGATGATGGTGTTCTTCCTGAGACAGGCCGACCAGATGAGTTATGCATCTTGCGGATGATCTTATGGATGTTTGCCGGCTTAGATGATCATTCCTAAGTTGATGCCTTGTATAAATAAGGGATTGCAAAGTCAGTTTGAAGTTGAACTTGTGGTGATGAGAGTGTGGTAGCAAGGAGGAGAGAAAAAGGCAAAGCAGAAGTATTGGGCTTAAATGGAACTGATTCAAGCATGGTGAAGATGCTATTCCCCAGTTCATGTTTGTGATACTTATTTCTTTGTAGACAGTGTGTCTCTTATAGGCAGTGAGCCTCCTGTGAGCAGTGTGCTCGGGCATTGAGCCCTAATTGGCATGTGCCATTTGTTCTTTCTATTCTTCTAACAGAGAATAAAATCTTGGGTTAATCACCCCGTGGTTTTTCCCTTAACCAGGTTTTCCACGTCAAAATCTTGGTGCCTTATGTGTCGATGTGTTTCTGCTTTTGATTTGAATGCATTATGTTTCATGATTAATATACTACTAATCACTAAGAAGATTTAAGTGTTTAATTGGAGAAAGTTTTGCACAACTAATTCACCCCCCCTCTCAGTTGTGTGCCCTAAGTCTAACAGTTGTTACATCCTATTGGCAAGAGACACTACTACACATGATAGGTGTTGTCATTGATGGAAACTAAGACTATTCCACACATCCGCATAACATAATTTGTTCATACCAGAAGTTAGAATAAGAAGTTGTCTAAGTCTGAGTAGCAAGAAATAGGGCATGTGACAGGGTCAAGTATCTTGGTCCAGATCTCTCTGGTGGTAAATCATAGTGTGCTGTGAATCTAAGGGAATCATAAGGATTGTCAAGACAATCTAAATCCAAAATTTTAGCCTTCGGTGATGAAGGATTCAAAAGTTACTAGCATCTGAGTATTGGGTTCTAGTTTGTTAGTGCAGATAAAAGAACATGCCGACTTTGTAATTGATCTTGATTCCGGATATATGAAAGTTGTTGGTTGGGCAATTTGTGATGATCAACGATAGTGTCCGACATGATTGATGATTTGTGAATACAAGTTTTTGGTCTGCATTACAAGTTTTGTGCATGGATTTAGTCGATAGAGCAGTCTTTAATAAAAGTTCTAAGTGTTCTTGAAGCTAACTAAAAAATTATTGAAATACATGATGTGGATATATATAGTTGATGAATTCAAGTGATTTTGGTGTAGTGGTGATGCAACAATGGAATAAGTGTAGATAAAGGTAGAAATAAGTGTGAAGGTGAAGATCTAAGCTCAGATTATGATAGAAGAGTGAAATAGGACAGAATAAAGATGAAATGTATCAAGTTGGTATTCTGGCTTAACCAGAACTAAATCTTTGCATTGGTAGATGATAATTATCAGTTCAAACTCATTGTAATCTTCTTTTTGTAGGTAGTGAGCCTACTGTAGGTTGTGAGCCTTCCTTTGAGTAGTGAGCTCTGGGCAGTGAGCCCAAATGCATGTGCATTCCCCTTTTGTAATACTTTTAACAAAGTATAATCTTTGTGGGCTAACCCCCACTGTGGTTTTTCCCTTAACCGGGTTTCCACACTAAAAATCCTGATGTCAAGTGTGTTATTTGTGTTTATGCTTATGTGTTATTCATTCTTGCTTATATCATTAATTTGTTATGAAGTGATAAAAAGAAATTAATTGTAGAAAGTATTAAAGTTTCAAGACAACTAATTCACCTCCCCACTCTCGGTTGTCAGCCCTAATTCCAACAATTGGTATCAGAGCAAGGTTCCTTTGAAAACGTTTAACAACTTGAGGAAGATTTGGGAAGGCAGTAAAATGGATGAATACAACCTCTAGGAATAACTTAAACTCACTTTAGAAGATCTTGATCAATCCAGAGCAGAAGTCAAAGAACTGCAAGAAAACCTTAAAGATGCTGAAGACTTCATTGAGACTTTAAAAGAAAAATTGAGCAAATCCAATGAAGAGAGGAAGAAGCAACTTCTTCAACTAGGAAATCATTATGAAGACAACAACAAGGGTAAGGCTCTGAAAGAGAAGACAAATGAATGTGAGAAGTTAGCTAAAGAAGTTATTGTCCTAAAGCATGAGATGGAATCCGGGGTGATGAGGCTAACCAAGGAAATTGAAGAAAGGAAGAAGACTGAAGAAGAACTAAATCAAACTCTAAAGGAAAGAACTGAAGAATGCTACAAATTGGATGGAATAGCTAGCCATCTAGAGTCTCACATACAAGAAAGCAGAGACAATGAGAGAGAACTTGAAAGGCAAATTGTCATTCTCAGACATGACCTAGAAGTTGCAAGTGAATACAAGGAGAAGTTTAAGATAAGCTTAGCTAAACTTGAAGCAATGCTTGAAAGTCAGAAGAAGGCTGATAATAAGCATGGTCTTGGGTATGAGAAAGGTGAAAGCTCTGGAATCGAAAAAAGAAATTTTCAATCAAGGAATGGGAGAAACAAACCTAGAAGACATTTGGTAAGACAACCTAATGCTCAAAGGTATCCATCTTTTAATGGAAATTGTTTCAATTGCAATAAATTTGGTCATAAAGCTACTCAATGGAAAAGTAGAGTAAATCAAAGTGGTCCATCATTCTTTGGTCAATGCTTCAAGTGTAAAAGGTATGGTCATAGATCAAATGAATGCAGAAGTATGATAATGAATTACTCTAACAATAGAGGAAATGGAAACTCTTTCAATGGCTACTATTTTTCTTGCAATGGATTTGGACACATGGCTAATCAGTACAGATCAAGGGAAATCAAGTAAGTAATCAAAGGAATGTTGTGTACTTTAATTGCAATAAATCTGGTCATATTGCAAGATTTTGTAGAAGTAGGAATAATGAAAGAAGAGGTTCGGTAAATAGAAAAATGGATGAGCGGAGACAAGACAAAAGCAAGGGCAAAACTAATGTGAATGAGATTTAGAATGAAATGAGCAAGACATGGGTCAAGAAAAGTGTTATGAACAATAGTAATGGGTCCACACCAAAATCTGGTGCTAGCAGTTCCTCCATAAATTGAGTCAGGAGCTCTAACTCAGGGGGAGCTACATTGAAAATCAAATTCCCCCAGCCACTAAGTAGGTACCTAAATCTGGCATGATGTGGAAAGATAATTTGGGTTACTATAGAGTATTTGAAAGGATTTTTAGAAGAGAAGAAGTAGACTTGATGATTTGTGGAGCAATTGAAGATCGACTGTATGCAGAAACAGTGTAACTGGATGTGTTAGGGTAGAGCATTTATTACAAAGGCAAATTAGGTTTTACAAAGTATTAAAAGGTTGTTCACTCTTCATTTGAATCACTTTGCATACAAAGAGAGCAGGAAGAATAGCGTCTGAGCAGAGATTTCAAGGATTTGAAGTGTTACCCGTGAATTTGCCCATCAACCCTAATTTCATGAAAAAGGTATTTATCTGTGAAGCTTTGAACCTGAAATCTTTTGCAATGGCTACACCTTTGGTTGTTGATATTACTGAAAGGCCTTGAACCAAATTTAAAAGGCATCCACACAAATCAATAGAAGTCGACCCATTAGGTGCATTTTCAAGTGTTCTGTATGGTGTGTTGCATGTTGAAGATATTAGGGTCTATATTCATGTGAACATAGATAAATTTGGGGACTCAAGATATGTAGATTTGTTTGAGAGTTATCTCAAGGATGAAAATAACAACCTTAAACCTGAGTACAAGGCACTACATGATAAACATTTCATTTAGATTATGGGGTTTCTAACATTCGATGAAAATGAGTGGGTTTAGTATGTTTTACGCTGAATGCATGATGAGATTTTATGGCTGTTGAAACCATTCAAAATTACAAAGGATGCTATAAAGATTGTGACTGGGTTGAATTTGACTAGTGGTTAACCCATGCTAAAATTTGTGAAGAACCAGAATGTAACTGATGCAACTAGTGCCAAATTAGATAAAAGGGCAATGCCTATCAATGATATTATCAATCAGGATGTCAAGTTTGCTTCAATGGTAATCGGCTACAAAATTTATCATTCCAATAGGAAGAACTCTGTCTCTAGAACAACCATATATGCTACATACAAAATGTTAAAGGAAAATATAGATTATGACTTGTGTGAATTATTGCAGAACCAACTAATTAAGAAATTGAAAAAAATCAAGAAAGATAAGAAAAAACACTTTCAAATATGGTACATTGGTTCTATGTTTATTTTTCTACTTTATGAATGAGGTACCTGGAGTAAAAGGTGTATATTGGACTAATGATGAACTAGTTGCTATTCAAATTAGAGACCATCTACGTAGCATTGGTGAATATAAAGCACATAAAACTACAATCTGGGGATACTTCAAGAATTTTTAGTGTATGATGCATTCTAGGGAAAGAATCCCTAAAACTATTGTTGAGAAATACAAGGAGGATATCTATTTCATGGTAGACACTGATCAGTACTTAATGGAAGTAGTAGAACCCAGAACTGTTTGGATCATGCCAATGGGATATGAGGTAGATGGAAAAATCTTGAATATATATGCTCAACATCTTTTGAGCAAGCCAAAAGACAAAATAGTTGAAAGATTTGGGACATATGAGGATCTAAGTGTAAAACTGTATGATGAGCTTAGAAAACCTGAAACCAAAAGGAAATCAAGAAAAGAGGTTGAGCAGTTGGCTGAAAATCTAGGCCTCACAAAGGAAGCTATAAGGCAATTTAGGGAAAGAATTGAAAAAGTAGAGAAGGAGAAGTAGGATAAGAAACAAGGAAGTGCTCTGGTAGAATCCTCCTCCACATCAAGGACTACTAGAAGCTCTGCTACTACTTTTGTTTCCCCAAAACTTGAAAATCCTGAAAAACTAGAAGGAAAATCATCCGAAAAAGGAGGAAAGAGAAAGAAAACAAAGGCCACAAGAACGTATAAGAGCACAAAAGTTGATGAAGAAGAAACAGATTCAGATGTTGATGTAAAGGAGTTAAAAGCCTCTAGAACAAAATCTACCAAGGTGACTAAGGAGAAGCCCTCCAGAAGCAAAAGGGCAAGCAAAAGGTAGAAGACAGATACATATGTTGAGAAGCCCACACTTTGTGTGGAAGATGTAATAAAATTAGTCACTGTGGATGGAAATTTGAAACCCATGACTAAATTTTATGATGAATATAGTGATACAAATAAGAGGGTGTTAGAGGAAGCAACTGTTAGATATATGAATATCTATAATAAGGCCCCGATTGAAATAATTTCTGAGATCCCTCAAATTCTTATAGACATTTTGGAGTTGAGGAAAGAAAATGCAAAAAGCAAGAATATAGAGCTTAGAGAACATGTATTGATAGAACTATGCCCTCAGATCACTCAAGTTCAAATGAATATGATATTCAAAGAAGTGAAGGATGAATTCAGGAGCAAGAAGAGAATGAACAAATTGATGCTTGGAGAATTAGACAAAATAGTTAAAGAATCATAGGAAATTCTTCTAAGTGCATTGAAGAGACATAATCTTCCATTTGTTGAGGAGACTGATGATGGGATTGATTCATCAATCTCGGATATTGAAGAAATGAAAACTGATGAGCAGCAAATCAAGGTTGATGACTCCTCTATTCTAGAAGTGAAACAAATAAACAAGGAAGATACAGAGATGGTGGATAAAACTAATGATGCAGGAGATACTCTAACTCTTCCTAATCAATCTAGAAAAGAAGACAATGTTGAGAATGTTGTCGCTACACAAGATCCTCTAGAGCATATTGCAAATAATGAAGACAAAGGAAAGAATCCCCTTGCAGATGACATAGAGAAAGATGAAGCAGAGAAAGAAGAAGAAGTAAAAGGTAAGGAAGATAAAGTAGAAGAAGATGGTGCAAATGTTGATGCACCCAAATAAAATAGTCCTGATACTGAGAAAACTCAAGGAAAGGAAGGTGGTCCAAAAATTATAGCAAGAGATACTATAGATGCAGTGAAGAGTTTTCTGAGTAAAGTGATGCTAGAGTTTGATGAACTAGAACTGAATCAAGGACCACTCAACCTAGATACTCTTTCTCTGGTCCAAATGAGGAAGATAACATCTTTCACACAAGACAAGGCAAGAGAAAAGATATTGAAATCTCACATAGAGGATAGTGAGCTATTAGGCCTTGCATCCGGTATATTGGAGAAGATAATGCCAACATTCTAGAAGAATCCATCTGATTCTCCCTCTAGAAATCTAAAGAGCCTTATAAATTCTATAAGTACATACTTTGAGTCCTTTGAAAAATCTATCGAAGTTAAACTTAAGAATGAATTTAATAGCAAAATATTTGATGCACTTAAAGGCATGATTGTGGTAGATATATTGGTGCTAGATAACAGTATAAAAAGTATTCAAAATGCTCTTTTAGAAGGAGGCAGTATATATAAGTTTTGTTTATCTACTCCTAAATTCATAAAGAAGATAGAAGATAAAATAAAGGACTCCAAACATAAATTCTCAAGTATGTCCCAAGATTTTGATCCATTGACAGTATTAGTGGCAAGCAAGGAGTGTCAAGCAATCAACCTGATGGAAGAAATAAAGAAGTTGAAAAGAGAAAAGGAGAACAGTGAAGCAAGAATGGGTGAGCTCCGGGGATTGATTTCCCCTAAGATAGAAGCAATATTAAATGTTGTGATAGAAGCTCAAACTGTTGCACAAAAAGGTGATCCCATTGACCTTTGGAAGACTGAAGCACAAGCATTTTTGTTCAATGGCCACATTTCAACATTGAATAGTATGAAGAAGAGTTGGGATATAGAGTTGGCCCTCTTGAAGAATATTTTTGGAGATGTACTTAAGTATATGTAAATATAACTTAAGGATTGGTTGTACATATGTAGCATTGTATATAGAATTTTTGGGTGAATTTTGGTTTGCAAATTCCATCCTTTGCCATTGATGTCAAAGGGGGAGTGAAGAACAGTAAAAAATGAGGAATCTAGGAAAGGGGCAGCTTTGGAAACAATGGAGAGCACAAGTGTACAGAGTAAGGGGGAGTAGCTCTGACATTTCGTGATTTTTCACTAAGTGTTGCCATCAATGCCAAAGGGGGAGATTGTTGGGAAGAGACACTACTACACATGACAAGTGTTGTCATTGATGGCAACTAAGACTATTCCACACATCCACATAACATAATTTGTTCATACCGGAAGTCAGAATAAGAAGTTATCTAAGTCCGGGTAGTAAGAAATAGGGCATGTGATAGGGTCAGGTATCTTGGTCTGGATCTCTTCGGTGGTAAATCATAGTGTGTTTTGAATCTGAGGGAGTCATAAGGATTGACAGGACAATGTAAATCCATAATTTTAGCCTCTGGTGATGAAGGATTCAAAAGTTATTAGTATCTAAGTATCAGGTTCTAGTTTTTCAATGCAGACAAAAGAAGAACATACTGACTTTGTAATTGATATTGATTTTGGATATATGAAAGTTGCTGGTTGGGCAATTTGTGATGATTAGCGATAGTGGCTGACATGATTGATGATTTGTGAATACAAGTTTTTGGTCTGCGTTACAAGTTGTGCATGGATTTGGCTGATAGAGTAGAGTCTTTAATAAAAGTTTTAAGTGCTCTTGAAGCCGATTGAAAAATTATTGAAATTCATGATACAAATATATATATAGCGAACGAATTCAAGTAATTTGGGTGTAGTGGTGATGCGACGATGGAACAAGTGTAGATAAGGGCATAAATAAGTGCAAAGGTGAATATCTAAGCTTAGATTATGATAGAAGAGTGAAACAGGACAGAATAAAGATGAAGTGTATCAAGTCAGTATTCTATGCTTAACTAGAACTAAATCTTTGCATTGGTAGATGCTAATTATTAGTTCAAACTCATTGTAATCTTCTTTTTATAGGCAATGAGCCTACTGTAGGTAGTGAGCCTTCCTTTGAGTAGTGAGCTCTGGGCAGTGAGCCCGAATGCATGTGCATTCCCCTTTTATAATACTTTTAACAGAGTATAATCTTTGTGGGCTAACCCCCATTGTGGTTTTTCCTTTAACCAGGTTTCCACATTAAAAATCTTGGTGTCAAGTGTGTTATTTGTGTTTCAGCTCATGTGTTATTAATTCTTTCTTATATCATTAATCTGTTATGAAGTGATAAAAAGAAATTAACTGCAACAAGTATTAAAGTTTCAAGACAACTGATTCACCCCCCTCTCAGTTGTCAGCCCTAATTCCAACACATCCTTGCTATGATCATGGTGTTAGTTGTTTAATGTTACAAGGCTAGATAGTCCTTCATTTGATCCTCCTACCTTAACTGCATTATAACCACTAAGGAAATAAAAGACAAAATTGATGGCCTAGAAATGCAAATAGAAAAAATCCCTAGAACCTATGATCCCCTAAAAGATGCAAATGGAGATCTAAGAGAAGAAGTGGAAAAGCCTCATGCTATAATAAAGAAATTACAAAGTCAAAAAGAGTTGATAAAAGCTCAAATGGGTTCGATGAGAGAGATAGTCAGCTTTAAAATGGCTTCTTTGATTGGTTTGTTAAGAGAAGTTGATAAAGTTGGGAAGATGACTGATGCCCCTACAACTATGGGTAAAGAAAAATAATTACTCTTGTAGATAAATGGATAGATATAAATATTGAACTATGCAAAGATGCATTGGGACTCAACAATAATTCAATCTTCCCTTGAGCTCTATAGGATATGGGGGCTTCGACCCACCTCCCCTCTGGGGCATTGGCTTGTATGTAGGGCAATAGGTGTTCTCTTAATATTAATTCAGCCCCCTTTCTTTATCATATATATATATAGCTCTATGATTTTTTTTATAAGAGAGCTATTTAGTTATTATATATAGGTGTATTCTATTTCAAAAGGTTAATATTCTTAGAGGGAGAACAAAACAACATTATTTTAGTTTTTAAACAAATAGATAAACAAAAATATCTAAGTGAGGAACAAATTACTTAAGTTTAACACGTAAAAACTATTAATAGACATTTGAATCAAACAAGTACTTGAACAAATAAAAACATAGCTTAGCTAACTAAGATAACTTGGGGAAATTATCTTCTCATTGAGAAGAGATTTCCTTCCCTTTGTTTTCAGACAACCTACAAAACAAAATGAGTTAAATAAGACTTAGTGACACTTTTATAAGTTTACTTTAGGGTTTCCATGTTTCCCTAAAAGGGTTAGTGTATAACCTTGGTTAATTAAAAGAGCTTAGGGAATATTAATCCCTTTCTAGTTAGTTCTGTAGTTCAGATTTAATTATTGTTTAGGGATTTAATTGAATTAGTCTCTAGTGAATTAATTTAAATGTTAGATCAATTCATTTTCAAATAATTTTATATTTAATTTGACTAATCATTGGAATTCTTTGATTTGTTAATTTTCTAGAATCAAAATAGACCATGCACATGTTTTTGAAAAGATTTATTTTTCCCATAAATATTTAGAAGTTGTTAACATATTTCATCCTCCTTGGTTCAAATAGTTCACGTGGGTCTCTTAAAAGTATTTAGGAGATTCAAATCCTATTTTAGAGTTTTTATTTCTTGTTATAAGTCCTTAGGAATTATAAATCATGCTTTATAGTGCACATTATTGGTGATGCCTTGGTCTTTAATTGCTTGAAAAGGTCAAAAAGGGATATTTAAGATGTTTTTAAAACCTTAACCCATCCAAATCCCATACAAGTAATGGAGGGAATGTTTTTATAGAATAGAGGTCAAGTTTTCTAAGCCTCCTTGTTATGTGTTAGGGTTTTAAACTAACATCCCAAGTGTTTCCACATGTGGAGGATGCATACTAGATGTATGTGGCTCTAGGAGCTATCAAGAAAACTAATATCTATTGAGCACCATGAAGCCACGAGGCACTATAGCAGAGATCTTTGAGTGAAGACTGTGATAGAGGGTTTTAAAAGTAGGGTTTCTAGACATATAGTTCCATGCAAGGACGGAATTAGTCTTACATTGTAGTTTTCAATCTTACCTTGTTGAAATATTCATGATGGTCTATCTTTACTAAAAGAAAAGAAGACATTAAGCAGAGATTCTATGTGAACAAAGCATTGGAGGACTGTAAGCTCCAAAATCATGCATAGACTCCACGAGGACCCCATGATGACTAATAATACTTGTCACGTACACATAAGTGTGAAATAATGCCCTCTCAGCAGCGATTCTCTTGGTAGCATTTGGATTTTTCCTATTGAAATACACAAGACAACTGAGAGGGGGGGTGAATCAGTTGTCACAAAAACTTAGCTTCATATGAATATCAAACCATCAACAACTTAATTACTTATAATCAGATTTAACCATGAAAGCAAAAAACCATAAACTTAATCACAATCACACATCCAACATAGTAGACACCATATTTTTATGTGGAAAACCCTAAAAGGGAAAAACCACAGTGGGTGTTAGCCCACAAAAATATATGAGTTATAACAATACTAAAAAATAGAGGCTCACTGCAAATAATGGTTCACTACCAAGGGGTGAACTGATTAAGTAGTATCTACTCCATGCTAGGATTCAGTTCCATTGAAGCACAATATACCTTCTCTACTTTACTCTTTCACACCTTCACACTTATCTCTTCATCATCACATACACACCCTTTTTTGCAACTCTATTACATGCTTTTATACAATTCATCAACCTTAGAATGCACATCAAAGTTAGCATTACATTCATCAACCATTGGAACATTCTCCAAGGTCAGCATTACAAAACATACACATAAATAAGTCTAGACCTATTACAAGATTTAGCTACGGAAAGTTGTAGAGAAGTATGATGAACATGCCATGCATTAGCTAGGACTCAAACACAATCCTCCACACCACAACACACTTCTACAATCTTCAATGAATCTCTGCAAATAGTGAAATCAACCAAGTCAGCCAAGAATGGAGTTAACACTAGGTCTTCTAAGAACATTCTTCTTTCATGATCCAAACATCTCTTTGTGGACCAATCCAAAGGTAGGAACATGATCAGGAGACACCCACAAGCACATTGTAATCACCAAGAACAACCACACGATCTCTAACCACTCTGTCAAGAAGATTCTTCAAACTAGAGCATTAGAAAAACACTGTCAGCCATGTCATAAAGAAAGGATTGCTTGCAAACTACCAAATCACAAACCATTGGAGTTGAAAGCACTTAACATCATCTCAGACTTAACTCTAGAACTATAGATCAAAATACTTCAATGCAAAGGAATGTAGAGCATAATACTTTCTTCCTGTCTTTGCCAAACATATAGAAAAAGCTATTTTCACTCTAGTGAACATAACTCACTCAATTCTTCATACTAGAGGCTCAAACTCAAAACATAGCATCTTTAGATGGACTTCTAAATAAATTCCAATCCGTAGACAAAGATATTCATCCTACAGGAAATGCAGAGCAATCTATTGGACTGTTCTTATGCAATACACAAGAAACTCTACAACACACTATTTCCACTAGAGGAGCAAATTTTTTCAATATCCTCAATATCTGGATCTCCACTGCTTACATAAGCAAATATAAAGCATCTAACTTACAATTGAGCATCAAAACAAGAGCACAATTGACACTAATGACAACACTGATATGTTGACATCAATGACAACACCGATTAGGCACATACTTGCAACAATCTCCCCCTTTGTCATTGATGGCAACATATGATGTGAAAAACTAAAAAGACCATCAAGACAAGATTCTCCCCCTTTCTCTTTACGCATCTACATTCTTTTTCTTCCTATATTTTTCACATGATTTTGCTCCCCCTTTGACATTAATGGCAAAGGGCACATACTTGCATTCTACTACTCTGATCCAACTGAACTATTACGAACACTCCTAGCTACTCCCCCTGAGAGGTAGCTCCCAAAACATCAATCCAGATCAAACAATGAGAAATTGAGCACCACTGGATTGATACATTCTCATGCATCTTAGTTTAGGGTAGGAGGGGTAATGACCCCTACTTTTTCTCTGAGATACTCAAAAGTATCCTTAGACAAAGGCTTGGTGAAGATATCTACAATCTGATCCTTTGTGGACACATATTCCAACTTTACTTAATTCTCTGTCACCTTTTCTCTCAAAAAGTGATACCTTATAGATATATGCTTTGTTCTTGAGTGCATCACTAGATTCTTGGAAATATTTATGGCACTTGTATTGTCACACATGATTACAATTGGATCTTCATAAACAACTCTTATATCCTTCAAAGTCTGCTTCATCCATAATACTTGAGTACAACAACATGTTGCTTCAATATACTCTACTTCTATAGTTGACAAAGAGATTGAATCTTGTTTCTTGCTCATCCATGAAACTAATCTATTTCCCAAGAAGAAGGCACCTCCACTTGCACTTTTCCTATCATCAACATCTCTAGACCAATCTGTTAGGGTTAGCCGATAGAAGATATCAATTAAATGCAAATAAAGATTAAATAGAGGAATAGAAATACACAAAAATAATAACAACGAGAGACAAGTTTTAACGTGGTTCACCCAAACTTGGGCTACATCCACCAAACAAAGAGTCCAATATTATTATCCAGTAAATCAAACCAATTACAATCAGCAATCCTTGCAATTCAATACCATTGCAAAATGCTACAATACTATATCTCAAAACCCTAACCCTTAGCTACTTTTATCAAGCCTTTTTGTCAGTTACAAAATAGGGTTTTTTTATGTCAGTTACAAAAAATAGGATTTTTTATGTAGGCTCTAGAAAATTGTTTATGTAGGCTCTAGAAAAAAAATTTTGGGGGCTGTGCCCCTGAACCCCCACTCGAGGCCTGGCCCGGCCCCAAACCCCAACGAGGATACATAGCTAGTGTACAATACTTTCCTGATCAGTCACCACCTACAAACAATCTCCCACTTGGAGACTGATTAGGCTCCACACCAAACAATCATAGCCTGCTAAATTAGTATTAGAGCCCCCAAAACATAAGTATTTATTGGATGTACCTCTCAAATATCTGAGAATCCATTTTACTACATTCCAATGCTCAAATCCGGGATGACTCATATACCTGCTAATAACTCCTACAACATGTGCAATATCTGGTCTCGTACATACCATGGCATATATTAAACTTCCTATAGCTGAAGCATATGGTATCTTGGACTTTTTTTCATCCTCCTCTTATGTCTTAGGACACATCTCCTTAGTCAATTTCAAATGACTAGGCAAAGGTGTGCTGATAGCTTTTGCATTCTCCATGTGGAATCTCTGCAACACCTTTCAACATAAGCAGCTTGGGATAGAGTCAATTTTTTGTTCATCCTATCTCTACAAATTTTCATACCAAGGATTTGTTTTGCTGCCCCCAAATCTTTCATATCAAATGACTGTACTAACAGTTGTTTTAACTCTCTTATGTGATACATGTTAGACCCAACGACAAGCATGTCATCAACATATAAACATAAAATAATATAGCTGTCATTATCTAACCTCTTAAAATAAACACAATGGTCAGAATTACACCGACTGTAGCCTTGCTCAGTCATAAAACTATCAAATTTTAAATACCATTGCCGAGGTGCTTGTTTTAGGCCATACAAACTCTTTTTCAATCTACACACTAGTTTCTCCTTACCTTTGACCTCAAATCCTTGGGGTTGTTCCATGTATATCTCCTCCTCCAAATCACCATGGAGAAAGGCAATTTTCATATCTAGCTATTTCAAATGTAAATCTTCAGCAACCACAATACTTAAAATAGTACAAATAGAAGTCATCTTGACAACCAGAGAAAATATCTCATCAAAATCAATGCCCTTTTTCTATGTAAATCCTTTTACAACTAACCTGGCCTTAAATATTTTCTTACCTCCATCTTCATCTTTCAGCCGGTAAACCGATTTGTTTGGTAAAGCCTTTTACCTGCAGGTAACTTACATAATTCCCAAGTCTAATTTTTCAGCAAGGAGTCCATTTCTTCTTTCATTGTAAGCTCCCACTGAACCTGTGTATCCACCTGCATAGCTTCATCATACCCTTCTGGTTCACCAGCATCTGTTAACAAAATAGAATACAAAGAGGGAGAAAACCTTTCAGGAGGTCTACTTATCCTTGTTGATCGTATAACATTCACTAGAGTTTGTGGTATTTCTGGTTGCTATTGCAGAGCATGAGGAACCACTAGAACATCACTATTTGGAGTATCATCCAGCACCACATAATCCTTTTCTTTCTTCTCATGCTACTGCAACTGATCTTTGTACAACACCTTCTCATTGAATATAACATCCCTGCTACTCACAATTTTTTGATTTTCAAAATCTCAAAGCCTATAACCAAATTCATCAATGCCATATCCAACGAAGGTACATTTTTTTATTTTGCATCCATCTTGGTTCTATTTTTAGAATATATATGTGCAAATGCTTCACAGCTAAAGGTTTTCAGAAAAGAATAACACACCTTCTTACCTGTCCATGCTTCCTCTAGAATACCACAGCCCAAAGGAACTGAAGAACCTTTGTTAATTAAATATACAACAGTGTTGACAGCCTCTGCCCACATATTTAAAGGTAGCTCAACATGCAATCTCATGGTCCTTGCACGCTCCATTATTGTCCTATTCATGCGTTCAGCCACTCCATTTTCCTGTGGAGTCCCTGGAACCATTTTCTGCCTATGAATTCCATTAAAGGAACAATAATCTTCAAATTCTTTGCTGCAATACTCACCGCCATTATCAGATCTGAGACATTTTAATCTTTTACCCATCTCAATCTCAACCAAGCTTCTCCATTTCTTAAATGTTTCAAATACATCAGATTTCTGTCTAAGGAAATAAATCTAGACCTTCCTAGTTGCATCATCTATGAATGTAACATAATACCGAGAGCCACTGAGAGAAGATACCTGAGCTAGTCCCCATACATCTGTATGCACAAGCTCTAACTTTTCATTTTTCTTTTTCTTCCCATCCTTGAGAAAACTGACTCTCTTTTGTTTACATACACACAACTTTCATAGAAATCCATATTAATACATTTCAGACCTCGTTAAACTTTCTTAGAATGAAGTACCTTCATACCTTTTTCACTCATATGACCAAGTATGTTATGCCACAGTGTTGTCTCAGAACCTGCAACAACTTTTCCAGTCTCTTCCTGCAAACCTGCAGCAACTATTCCTGAACATGTTTATTTTTTCTCTGTAATAGCTAAAGTAGAAGGAACAGTATGACCTGTACAAAGATATAAGGTGCCTACTTTCACACCTTTTGTTACTACTAAGGCATCAGTAAATGTAACAGTGCAACCTTGTTCAATTAGCTACCCTACTGAAATTAAATTCCTACTGAGCCTTGGAACGTGCCTTACCTCTTGTAGTAGCCAATGATTCCCATTCTACAACTTAATCTTGATTCTTCCCTTTCCAACAATCTGATAGGGTTCGTTATCTCCCAAATAAACTAGCCCAAAATCCCCTTGGACATAATCAAAAAAATAACTTCTATGGGGTGTAGCATGAAATGAGGCCTCTAAATCTAAAACCCATGAATCATCAGCATTATCTAGGGAAAGAATCAAAGCATCATCTTTAGACTTGTTGCTTACCATATTTACCTCCTTATTGCCTTCTTGTTTGTCTCCTTTATTTTTCTGAGACCAACAATCTTTTTTTAGATGAACTGGTTTCCCACAGTACCATCAATCCTTTTGTCCTCTGGTTTGGGATCTTTTGTCTTTTGATTTTCCTCATGACTTCCCATGACCTCCAAAACCTTTTCCTCTCTCCTTTGATCTGCCCCTACTTTCTGCATTCAAAACACTACCTGATGTGGATCCACCTAAGCTTTTCTTACAAATTTTCTCACTCAAAATAACACCAACAACATCATCAAATTTCAGGGTATTTGAACCAGAAATAGAGTTACTAACTGCCATTACCAAACTATCCCAGCTTTCAGGCAATGAACATAATATCAAGAGAGCTCTAACTTCTTCATCAAATTTTACATTTAAAGAAGTCAATTGACTGAGAATCATATTAAATTCATTTAAATGACTTGTCACAGATCCACCTTCAACCATTTTCAAATTAAACAAATGCTTAATGAGAAATACTTTATTTGAGGCTGAGGGTTTTTCATACAATTTAGCCAAAGCTTTCATTAGACCATCTGTTGTCTTCGCTTCTATTATATTGAATTCCACCGATGGTGCCAAGCACAATCGAATGGTTTCCGGTGCTTTTCTGTCAAGAAGATTCCAATCCTCATCAGACATTGTTGCCAGTTTCTTGGATACTCCTTCCAACGGCATCCATAAATCCTTTTGATAGAGGTAATCCCCCATCTGCATCTTCCATAACTGATAGTTCTGCCCATTGAATTTATCAACCTTCAATTTACCCTCATCTGCCATTGCTCCCACTCAACCATGAGACTTTTCTGCAGATGATAATTGAACACAACCCACTCTGATACCACTTGTTAGGGTTAGCCAATAGAAGATATCAATTAAATGCAAATAAAGATTAAACAAAGGAATGGAAATACACATAAATAATAACAACGAGAGACAAGTTTTAACATGGTTCACCCAAACTCGGGCTACATCCACTAAACAGAGAGTCCAATATTATTATCCAGTAAATCAAACCGATTACAATCAGCAATCCCTGCAACTCAATACCATTGCAAAATGCTACAATACTATATCTCAAAACCCTAACCCTTAGCTACTTTTATCAAGCCTTTTTGTTGGTTACAAAATAGGGTTTTTTTATGTTGGTTACAAAAAATAGGATTTTTTATGTAGGCTCTAGTGTAACATGGCTAGTGTACAGTACTTTCTTGATCAGTCACCACCTACCAACATAATCAGCATGTGTATAAGAACTAAGAGTAAAATCATTATCCTTTGGATACCATATGCCATGATCCAGAGTGCCTTTTAAATACCTAAGGATTCTCTTTAGTACCATTACATGTGATTCTCTTGAATCAGCTTGAAATCTTGCACCAATACAAATTGCATGCATAATATCAGGTCTAGTTTGAGTTAGATAAAGTAATCCTCCAATCATGGATCTATACTTTTTCTGACCAGTCTTGGGTGATTCATAAGTTTTGTTCAATTTGTAGCTAGTCACCATGGGAGTACATACTAGTTTAAAGTCTTCCATCCCAAACCCTTTTAACAACTCTTTCACATACTTAGACTGAGATATAAAAATTCTTTTATCTGATTGATTGATTTGCAGACCCAGAAAGAAATTTATCTCACCAAACATAGACATTTCAAACTCTGTCTACATTTGACTAGAAAATTTCATACACATACCTTCATTTCTTCCAAAGATGATATCATCAACAAAGACTTCAACAATCTGTGAGGCCTACTTTTTACACTACTATTCATGAGACTATTTGCAGTGATTTTTATTATTATTTATATGTTGAGAGACTTTTGTTCTGGAATCTTGCTTATTGAACCTATTTGATTTTAAGGAAATAATTGTGCAATGATAATTTAGATATTGTTTTGAAGAAAATGATGAATGGATATGGAAACTCAATATGATTCTATGGTTGAATGTTTAAGATGCATGTATTTAGTTTTACTTCGGCTATGATATATATATGTGATATTGACTTCGAGTTTGAGTGTGCAGGTATTTCTAACAAAACCACTATTACAGGAGACCATCTCATACCCATGTTGTATCCCTTGTGAGCTAATCTAGTTCAATGAGAAACTGAGATCAACCTTATGCTTGAAAAATGTTGTAATGTTGTAATGTGTTTAATGTTGCAAAGGAATAGGGGTTATCTTTTGATTTACTTTTGTGTTGTAAGCAATGATGTTTTTAATCTTGTTTAAATTTTAATTCTTTTAGACCCTTTATCTTGTGTTTTATTAGACTCTAGGAGTCCTAACTAGGTTTAAAACAACCCTAGGTTATACCCTATGGGTCTAGGGACCTTTTTGACTAGGATAACCCTGGGTTAACTTCCATATGGTCACTTCAACTTCAGGGTGAAGTAAAGTGACGAATTTGGAAGCATGGGGGACATGGGATGAGTGGAATCCACACTCATGCCCACTTCCAAGTCATAGAGCCACTCCATGATTCCCTAATAAAGGAGTGCTTGTCTCCATGTGCCTCCTTTTGGTGGCGTTCCCCTTAATGAGGGTGTTGTGTCACCCACTCTTTCCTTTATTTTAAGTTTACATGTTTATTTTATTCCTACATGTGGGCTTTAATGGGGAACCTATTGAGTGGGGGTACATTGTTTTATGACCACTAGGTTAATGGAGAAGTGGGGGGTTGAGTTGTTTATTCCCACTTGGGAAATTAGGAAAATAGAGGAATTAGTTTTAAAAGTAGGAGGAGAAGGAGAGAGAGGGGGTTGGATTATTGTGAGAAGGAGGGATTTTTGGAGAAGAAGGTGGGAAGAGGAGCTCTACATCAACTCTCAATCCATAATTGGGCTTTGGAAGGTTGGTGATACAATTCTACTCTCTATGTGAATGTTTGAAATGTATGTTGTCTCTAATTGATGAATGAGCTTTGAATTAGCCTTCTTTGAGTTTGTTTGTTAGTTTCAGGTTATTTGTTCTAGGTGTGGAAAGAGCTCCTTCTAGTTGGAAGGAAATGCTCATCTAGTATAGGGAAGGGGAGGTGTGACCCTCCCCAGGTGTCATATGGTTCTTGTTATTTTCCATGCCTTGCGAGCATGTTGGATTCATTTATAGCCTAGAGGGATTATGGCCATGTGTGCTTATTGGGATATCCTTGGTGTTTGGGTTTATTGGAAGGCTTGAGGCCTTGTGGAGAAAGAAATACTTGTTGGCTTGAGGCCTTGTGTTACCTTGTGGTATATTATGAAAAATGACACATGGGGGTTAGAGTTGTCTACTTCCCTACCCTCTTGAACTCACCTAAGCTGGTTCATTGTAATGTGAGTCTACTATGGGGTTTTGTGTATTTATTGCTTGGTTGTTGTACTCATTGTTGTGAAGTGTAGTCTTGTGTGTTCTACCTTAGTATGAAGATGGTCTCCCTAGTTCAGGGGTGACCCTCTTGCGAGTCAAAGGTAGGGAGGAGAGCTAGAGGTTTCTTGTGGTCTCCCTTGTATTCTTGTAGGTAAATGTTGAAGCAATGTGAAAGTGATTGAAGATGTGTTATCTTGTTAAAGGATTTGTTTACCTTCTGGTTGCATTAAGAGCCTGGTCTCTAGAATTTTCACTATGTAAAGATGTTGAGAGAACTTCTCTTTTGAAAATGATGTAAGAATTGTTACCCTGGGAGTGGAGTGTTAATCCTCCCTTATTATGTCAATTGTTGTAATTATAATTGTTCTTCACAATTGCATCATTTATGAGTAGGGAGTGTAAGTAAATAACTCCCTTAGTTTGTGTGTGAGATGTGGAAGTTTTATAGTAAATGATCTTGATTATCCAATGTAAGTTGTGTAAATGTGAGTGAGTGAGATCAGTTGTTTTCAAGTTATCCCTTATAATACTTTGTGAGAAAGTGTAATTAAATGTAATTTGGAAAGTTGCATATCCACCTTGTAAAACAAATAGAAATTAAATTTGGAGTAAAGGTTGTAATAGAAATTAATTCAAAAAAAAAAAGAAGTTATGTTTGCCTATGAAGGGTTATTGAAAAGAAAAAGTCTATTGTTATGTATTTACTTCTGAATTTTACAAGTAGATGAAAAAAGGAAATTTACTTGATAATTTACAAGTTGTTTGTTTAAATGCCCTTCCTTTGTTCATTTGATTAATTGTTATTTAAAAATTTAAAATGTTGAAATTAGTATGGAAGGAATTTTTACTATGAGACAATGAGATCAAATGAATTTGTATATACATTTTATTATATTCATTTACTTTTAACTTAATTGAGAAAGTTGTTATCTCTATTTACTTTTATCTACTTTATAAGGGGTTTGAGAAAACTATGATATATCTATATATATATATATTCACTTATATATTTACTTATTCCTTTGTTTATTAGTTCATTTAAAATGAAATAGAGGAAGTGAAAATATTGCACATTTGTGAATGTTTACATATATACAAATATATATATATATATATATATATATATATATATATATATATATATATATATATATATATATATATATTATTTTCATGAATATATAAATATATTTTAAATAGCATGAGGTTGAGTATATTCATGAAATTTATATATATATATACATATATCATTATTTAATAATATTGAAAATTCAAAATAGACATGAATGTGAATAGAGGTCATGGTGTTTAAACACAGTAGAAGATATACATAATGGGCGGTGG
The DNA here is from genome assembly GCA_027924645.1 of Cunninghamia lanceolata. NCBI lineage: Eukaryota > Viridiplantae > Streptophyta > Pinopsida > Cupressales > Cupressaceae > Cunninghamia > Cunninghamia lanceolata. The sequence continues at coordinate 4,315,774 of BSBN01001032.1, read as the reverse complement.
GGGTTTGAATACCCCACCGCAGTTACATCAAACCATGAGGTGTGGGGAGGGGCGGAGCCCCACCCACACCCCACATCCCCCGCTCCAAACAGCTCGTGGCCTACCACAGGCTCACGACCCCGCCACCAATGTCAACCCTCCACCGTGTCGTTCACCGTTGCTTGCCCTTCACCCTCTGCGGCTTATGCCCACACCTGCCTCTGCCTCCGCCATGGCTTCGGCCCCTGCGCCAGCTGTGAGCTCTGCCGCTGTGCCTTCATACCTGCACTCAACACATTTAGTTTCACAAAGGATTTTAGGGTATTTTAACTCTCCTCTATGAGAGGAGTTAAACAAATACTCTATTAAGAAATAATAGTGGGATTCCCACATTCTTTTAAAAAAATAATTTAATTCCATATATATATAATTATATACATACATACATACATACATACATACATACATATATATATATATATGGAAATTTATGAGTTGGTCTTATGCAATATATTCTATAAAATTTTAAGTGGCATCTCCACTGGTATGGAATCTATAGTTTATTTTAAAAAAAGAAACAAATGTATATATATATATATATATGTATTTTTATAAATACATTTATATATATTAGGTATGGAGTTTTCAATTTGAAGAAAAGAAAGTTAGTCACTAGAAAGATTTTTATGAAAGATGTTTCATATTTAAAAATATATATGTATATATATATATATATATATAAATTTATATAAATAAATAAATGTATTGTAAGTCTTTATGAAAATGTGTTTTAAGAAAAGATATTTGTATAAGATTAATCATTTAATAGATGTGAAGGGGTTTCATGAGATAATATGTATATATCAAAAGGAAAGGAATATATTTAAATATATAAATTAAAGTAAATAATTAGGTCAAGAATTAAAGGAGACAATTAATACAATTATAAAATAGAGATATCTCCGATCGATCTATACTAGGAAATGTAAATACAATTTAAGGATATTAAACCCAACGGTAGACTAAGTAAATGAGACAAATTGTTAAAATAAGTAGATAGATGATGAAATGTTAAAAGTAGATCAAAATGCCACAAAACAAGTCAATGATATGATGCCTTTCTCCTACCGGAGAACACCTAAACGTTACTATTAAATCCATCACTAAACATAGTGACAAATATCCACATGCACATGTGAGAAGAATATTCTGTATCGACAATCAATTAGACAACTTAAACATTCATAACGAGCACGCTTGCGCGTGCAAAGGAGGCTTTCGGAGTAGATAGAGAAATTTTTTTGATATGACGTATCATGACTACATGTCATGTGTGGACATAACATGCGTGTTTGTGTGTTATGAACGCATGTGAAATATGGGCATGACATTTTGGTATCAGAGCCCAGGGTTTCAAACACTGGGCTTGTATGAGCACATTTTTCTTCCACGATTAAACTGATTAGAGTCTACTCCATTTTGTATGATGCCTCCCAGACGAGTTCGGCAATCAGTGTCCCACCGCACTCCAGCCACTAAGGTGCGCACTGATTCTTCAGCTGTGTGACCGGAACAGCCAGTCCCACTAGAACAGCCAATCCCACAAGTTCAGCCAGTTTTACAAGCACAATCAGTTCCTTAGGTACCACAAGCACCGCCAGCCCCACCTGAGATGGGACCACAGATACTATAGGCCTTACAGACTATTTTGGATAGGCTTCCACCGGCTATAGTTGAGCTGCGTGTAGAGCCACAAGTCGAGCCCTGCGATGTTCCGTGAGAGGAGCCACGCATGGAGGCACGAGCTGAATCTCATGTCGAACCACGTGAGGAGCCCCACGTAGAGCCGTAGGGGGTACCTCAGGTAGAGCCGTATGTCAAGCTACCTAATAAAGAGGAGGTTGGTTCAACTGGCAGGGCCCAGAGCAGGAGCCCCACACATCATGTCAGGCATGACGAGACAGTGACAATAGAGCCATTTGGTTCCAGACCTTATGAGCATCATGCAGATGAGCCTTATAGGGGGCGCAGTGATAGAGGGGATCCCATTAGGGATATACTGAGATTGAACCCTCCTACATTCATTGGAACTACCGAGGGAGCCGAGGCAGAAGCCTGGCTTATCAGTTTGGACAGGTGCTTCGCGTTGCATCCTTACGCAGGCAACACGAAGGCTCGTGTGGAAGTGCACTTGTTACGAGATGCTGCAACTACATGGTGGCGCACTAAGGAGTGCAAGCACTGTCTAACCATAGATACACTCTCATGGGAGACTTTTATTGAGTGCTTTAACACATGATTTCTATCTGACCACTACCGACAGCGTCGTATCAACGAATTTCATGATCTACAGCAGAGGGGACTCTCGGTGGCTTAGTACGAGAGTAAATTTATAGAGTTATCCAGGTATGCAGAATATCTCCATGATGAGAAACTCTTGGTACACAAGTTTATCAAGGGTCTAAACCATAGTATATCAGGACCTGTTCAGATGGCAGATCTACAGACACTGAGTGAGGCTGCTGAAAAGGCATACATTGCAGAAGAGATTCAGGGACAGGGGTAGAATTCTCACCCTCAGTTCCAGGATCGAGGACAGTAGCAGCAACAACAAAACTTCCATAGACTGACACAACATTTCCCTAAAGGAGGACATAATTCAGCACCATTACCTCCTAGACCCCCACAGTAACAGCAGACATAGCAACAACAGAAAGCTAAAACATAACAGAATCCATATGGGGGAAATAATAGAGGTTGGCAACAACAGGGCCCGCGCAGAGATCAGAGATAGCAGGGACCATCTGCGGGACCTGCGAGACCACAGCAGTCGTATAGGGGTTCATAGGGGTCTACTATTAGGACCGGGCAGTAGCAGTCGAGTAGAACTTAGACTGTATAGGTACAGGTCAGAGGCCCTTGTTATAATTGTGGTGAATTAGGACACATAGCTAGAGAGTGCCCACTAGGTTATATAGCTGGAGGATAGCATCATGCAGTAGGATCTGAGTAGACAGTGGGTGATGTGGGTAAATCCCACCGTATGTTTGCAACGGTTGACAACCGCCAGGCTGATTTTTAGGCCTCAGTCATTGAGATAGCAGGTATGATAGTAGAATCTCCCATCTCTATCCTTTTTGACTCCGGAGCTACCGACTCCTTTATTTCTACATCATTAGTGGAACGATGCAAGCTGGTGGCTTCTAGGCAGGACGTTTAGTGGGAGGTTGAACTGGCCTCTGGGGCCAGGATGTCAGTTGATTCCATTGTCCAAAAATGTGAAGTTTCCTTGGGTTCATTCACTACAACATGGGATCTTAGAGTGATGCCTTTGGGAAACTACGGCATAGTCCTTGGCATGGACTGGCTTGTGGGTCATAGAGCCAAGCTGGATTGCCGTCAAAAGACAATTAGTTGCACAAATGATCAGGGTACTCCGGTAGAGTTAGTGGGCATCCAGAAGCCCACGGCTACTTGAATAGTATCTGCTCAGCAAATTAAGCATTGTATGCGGAAGGGATGTCAGATATTTGCTATCACAGTCAGTGATAGGTCAGAGGACGAACCTGAGACTACTTTAGATGACCACCCCATCCTGAGGGAGTTTACAGATGTTTTTCCACTAGAGTTACCTGGTATGCCCCCACGTAGAGAAGTTGATTTCCACATTGATCTAGTACTAGGGGCAGAACCAGTATCTCGAGCACCTTACAGAATGACTACTCATGAGCTTACAGAGTTGAAATTACAGTTAGAAGAATTGCTAGAGAAGGGGCACATCTGACCCAGTGTATCTCCATGGGGTGCACTGGTTATCTTTGTTAAGAAGAAGGATGGATTTCTTTGACTATGCATGGACTACAGGCAGTTGAACAAAGTGACGGTGAGAAATCGATATCCGTTGCCGAGAATTGATGATCTCTTTGACCAGATGCAAGGAGCTAGAGTGTTTTCAAAGATTGACCTAAAGTCTGGTTATCACCAATTGAGAATTATAGAGGTAGATATTCATAAAACTGCTTTCCAAACCCAATATGGGCACTATGAGTTCACAGTGGTGCCCTTCGATTTGACAAACGCCCCTGCAGTGTTCATGAGTCTTATGAACGGGGTGTTTCGTAATTACTTAGATCGATTCGTGATCATATTTCTTGATGACATTGTGAGGCCTACTTTTTACACTACTATTCATGAGACTATTTGCAGTGAATTTTATTTTTATTTATATGTTGAGAGACTTTTGTTCTAGAATCTTGCTTATTAAACCAAATTGATTTTAAAGAAATATTTGTGCAATAATAATTTAGATACTGTTTTGAAGAAAATAATGAATGATTATGGAAACTCAATATGATGCTATGGTTGAATGTTTAAGATGCATGTATTTAGTTTTGCTTTGACTATGACATCTATATGTGATATTGACTTCAAGTTTGAGTGTGCAGATATTTCTGACAAAACCACTATTATAGGAGACCATCTCATACCTATGTTGTATCTCTTGTGAGCCGATCTAGTTCAATGAGGAACTAAGATCAATCTCATGCTTGGAAAATGTTGTAATGTTGTAATGTGTTAATGTTGCATGAGGTCAAGGGAATAAGGGTTATATTTTGATTTACTTTTATTATGATAAGTGTTGTAAGTAATGATGTTTTTAATCCTGTTTAAATTGTAATTCTTTTAGACCCTTTATTTTGTGTTTTATTTGACTCTGGGAGTTCTAACTAGGTTTAAAACAACCCTAGGTTATACCCTATGGGTCTAGGGACCTTTTTGACTAGGATAACCCTGGGTTAACTTCCATATGGTCACTTCAACTTCAGGGTGAAGTAAAGTGACGAATTTGGAACTATGGGGGACATGGGATGAGTGGAATCCACACTCATGCCCACTTCCAAGTCATAGAGCCACTCCATGATTCCCTAATCATGGAGTGCTTGTCTCCATGTGCCTCCTTTTGGTGGGGTTTCCCTTAATGAGGGTGTTGTGTCACCCACTCTTTCTTTTATTTTAAGTTTACTTGTTTTATTTTATTCCTACATGTGAGCTTTAATGGGGAACCTATTGAGTGGGGGTACATTGTTTTATGACCACTATGTTAATGGAGGAGTGGGGGGTTGAGTTGTTTATTCCCACTTGGGAAATTAGGAAAATAGAGGAATTAGTTTTAAAAGTAGGAGGAGAAGGAGAGTGAGGGGGTTGGATTATTGGGAGAAGGAGGGATTATTGGAGGAAGAAGGTGGGAAGAGGAGCTCTACATCAACTCTCAATACATAATTGGGCTTTGGAAGGTTGGTGATACAATTCTACTCTCTATGTGAATGTTGTTTGAAATGTATGTTGTCTCTGATTGATGAATGAGCTTTGAATTAGCCTTCTTTGAGTTTGCTTGTTAGTTTTGGGTTATTTGTTCTAGGTGTGGAAAGAGCTCCTTCCAGCTGGAAGGAAATGCTCATCTAGTATAGGGAAGGGGAGGTGTGACCCTCCCCAGGTGTCATATGGTTCTTGTTATTTTCCATGCCTTGTGAGTATGTTGGATTCATTTATAGCCTAAAGGGCTTTTGGCCATGTGTGCCTATTGGGATATCCCTAGTGTTTGGGTTTATTGGAAGGCTTGAGGCCTTGTGGAGAAGTGTATATTGAAGGCTTGAGGCCTTGTGTTACCTTGTGGTATATTATGAAAAATGACACCTGGGGGTTTAGAGTTGTCTACTTCCCTACCCTCTTGAACTCACCTAAGCTAGTTCATTGTAATGTGAGTCTACTATGGGGTTTTGTGTATTTATTGCTTGGTTGTTGTACTCATTGTTGTGAAGTGTAGTCTTGTGTGTTCTACCCTGGTATGAAGATGGTCTCCCTAGCTCAGGGGTGACCCTCTTGCGGGTCAAAGGTAGGGAGGAGAGCTAGAGCTTTCTTGTTGTTTTCCCTTGTTGTCTTGCAGGTCACTGATAGAGCTTGTAAAAAGATTTGGAGAAGTTTTTCCCTTGTTTAAGAAAATGTCCTGTTCTATATATGTAACAAGAAACTTGATCATCATAGCTCTTTATGTAAAAGTTGAAGAGGAAACATCCCTCTTGATATTGTTGTAAATAATGATACCTTGGGAATGAAGGAAATAGCCTCCCTGATTATGTTAATAGTTGTGACCTTTATTTTGGTTGTTATAAAACATCTTTTGTATGTTGGGAGAGGAAAGACCTTACCTCCTTAGAGTGTATTAGAGTTGTGGAACTTTTACTATAGTGGGTCATCTATTGGTTTTATCAAAATGTAAAGTGATGTGAATGTTGTTGGTTTATATCAATGGTTTAAAATTATCTCTTGTTATATTTAGTGAAAAAAGTAAACTGTACTATACTATGAATGTTGTAAAATTTGCCTTGAATTTCAGAATTAAAAAAAACTTGAAGTTAAGTTGCATTGGAAAGTAAATTTAAATAGAAATTTTACTGTATTAGATGTGTTCTTGAAAAGAAGAGTTCATTAGGTACATGTATTTAATTTGATTTGTAAAAGTAAATAAAAGGGCAAATTACTTGATAGAATGGCAAATAGAAATTACAAATTTAAATGATTAAAAGTTCTGTTGATTTAATTGTTTACTCAAATTGCAATGTCAAAAATAATGTGAAAGGAATTTGCCTTGAGTTATCATTTTATAAATAGGGATGTATATTTATTAATTTTGCATACAACAATTTACTTTTAACTTAGTCGTGGAAGTTGGAATTCTGAATTATAAATACATTGTTGAGAGAATTTATGGAACTGAAATATATATATATACATATATATATATACATATATATATATATATACATATATATACATATATATATATACATATATATATATATATATTAATTTATTCTTTTATTAAGTTTATTTAGATTGAATTTGAGAAAATGGAAATAATGTACACCTGGGAATGTATATATAAATATATATATACACATATATATATATTTATATATTTATTTGTTTTTTATTTAAATAGTTTTAAATTGAGTATAATTGAGTAAATGATATATATATATATACCATCTTAAAATATTAATGGAAATTTGAAATAATCATAAAATGTGATTTGAGGGATTGCAGTTTTTACACAGTGAAAAGAGATACGTTGTATATGATGTGGTGGGGGTTATAACCCCCACCGAATGCTTGCTACTGTGGGTGTGGGGAGGGGTGGAGTCCCACCCACACCCCACTATGTGGGATGTGGGTGGGGCTCTGCCCCTCCCCACATCCCCTTTTCCTTAGCGCCGCGGCTGCCTCTAGCTCCTCTACCCCGTGGCCATTCACAGTGCTCTCCTCGCCGTTACACAGTGCCATCCCCACTGATCAATCCCGCCACCGATTGCAGATCCACTTCCTTGCACCCTGTGTGCAGCGTGCTCTGTGTCCATCGCTCTCCATTGCTTTAACCTGTAGCAAACACTCAAGGAAATAAAAGATGTTAGGGTTACATCTCCATTTCATGAGATGAGAATTATTATTAAAAATTGGTATTGGTTTTAGTGGGTTTTCCACTACACTTAATAAGTAATCAATATTGTATATATATATGAATATATATATAGATATATATATATATATATATATATATATATATATATATATATATATATATATATATATATATAAACATTTATATATATAATATATGTAATGACATTTGGTAGCATGCACTAAGAGAATTTAAAAAAAAAAACAAATATATATATATATATATATATATATATATATATATATATATATATATATTTAGATATGGCTTCTAGTGGGAATCCCACAACAAGTTTTAAAAAGGAAATTATATATATATGTATATATGTAGTTGGGCAAATTTTAATGGCTAATTTAAATTGCCCTATTAAGAAATTACAGCAACATCATTCATAAGAAAATTAATTTCTATCTATAGTTTAGTAGATTCTTGTATTAACGAATTGCCAAGTATAGAAGATGTTTAAATGTAAATAAAACCTAAATGCATAAATCAAGAGAAATTTAAGAAAAAACGTGAACGGTGAACTAAGCAAAGTTAAAATTCAGATCGATAGCGGAATTTATACAGAGAATGCGAGAAAGTATTTAACGGTTTGAGATAACTAATTAAAGATCCTCTACCGACCTAAGAGAACCTTAATCGAAACAAAATGAACTGAAGCAAGCATAGTAAACAATAACGACATGCACATGTGAGCGGAATATTCCATATCAACAATCGATTTGATAACTTAAACAGACGCACCAAGCACGCTTGCGCATGCGAAGGAGGCTTTCGGAGTAGTTAGGGAAATTTTTTTTGATATGTCATATCATGACCACATGACGCATGTGGACATGACACGTGGTTTAGCATGTTGTGAATGCATGTGAAATGCGGGCATGACAGACATCTTGATCTATTCATGGATCGAGGAGAAACATGTGGATCATTTGCGTCAAGTAATGCAGTGTTTACGTGAGAATCAGCTGTTTAGTAATTTGGCGAAATGTGCTTTCTTCAGGACGGAGGTGCAATATTTGGGTCATATATTATCAGGCGATGGTATTGTTGGTGCCTGAATTGACTGTCAATTAATTTAGCAATTTTTCATGTAGGCACCTTCCCAAAAGATCCAAAAAAGTTCTAAGTTTTGGCACCTCCTCAGTGTCTTTCAGCGTCTACATCTTAGTTCTTGAGGAGGTGGTCTTCATGTTTTCTCCATCGGCATGAATTTGTTTTTTGTCTTATCGATCATGATGGTAGCAGTCATATCTTCTTCCATCGCTGAGACTTTGCCTATCGGCGAAAGTTTTTGTTTGAAGTGCTCTGATTGTTTTTGAGGTTTGAACCTCGCCATTGCACCATCGGGTTGAACGCGGGGTTATGTTTGTGTTGTCGACAGAGTAGGTGTCGGCATTGAACTATCAGGTTGAACTTCTCGTTTGAACCTAGCCATTGAACCAATGGTTCAACCTGACGGATGGAGAGTCTCACCAAAGGAGAAGTGGGTGCTAGGTACTCATTGGTATGACAATTGAGGTCAGCCAGAGGTTTTGTGGGTTCACCGATATGCAATGTTTGGCTGATGGGGTGTTATCGGCGTAGTGGTTGTCATCAGCAGAGGGGTTTCTTGTTGCTCCAATGGTTGGAGGTCTGGCCGATAGTGGAGTTGATGTTCGGTATTTCAGGCTGACGATGTTCTATGTCTTGGTGATAGGTGAGTATGGAGTGGTCATCGGTGAGCGTTTGGTCTATTGGCTGGGGAGCTTTTGGTTTGGCCGATAGTGTTGGTCTCACCGATAGAGGAATGTGGAGGTAAGCATCGGCATGATGACAAGCATCGGCATAGGTTTGAGATGTTGCTCCGACGGTGTAAGTCACGCCAATGGAGGTGGGAAGCAAAGGTGTTGTCGGTGTGACTTTGTGCATCGGTTGGACTGTGGAATGCTTGGCTGATGGTATATCTCTGGCCGATGAAGGGGAGTGTAGTGTTTGTCAGTGAGACTTTTGAGATCGGTGAGAGGTTTTTTGAGTAGGCCGATGGTAGAAGTTTGGCCAATGGGCTTTTGGAGAAGGAGCGTGTGTTGAGCATGGCAAAAGGCGCTCAACACTTGGTATGCAAGTGACTATGTTTTTAAAATGCTAAAGTGGTCTCTGCACTGTGCATGTGGGATTAATCTCCTTGCATAATTTGAACCTTCAGTAAATGCATTTTGGCAGGAAGCTCCATTTTGATTGCTGCGACGGTTTTCTCGGTGGTTGCGGGTTGTTGGGCCATCAATGGCGATAGTGCAAGGGTATGGGTGATGGGACAGTGATCAGGCTGCTCGATTATGGATGAGGACTTCCAGATGGCAGCGCAGGGCTCGAGGACTCCCCTGTCTGTTGCAGTAATAACTTTTGAGCGCCATTTCTGATGGATGTATCTGGCAGATTTTTGACTTCTGGCCATGTAATTAATTGCATAATGTACACGGTTTTGTATATATTGGTCTGGCTATGTTACTTTTTAGGAGGTTGGATGTTTTTTGGACCTTTTGCTCTGACTCTGAACATAAGGCGTTCACATTTTGAAAGGCATTTTTTGCTACAGACTCGGTCCTTAGTCTGGTGTACTAGTCTATCTTGTCTTGTAAATGATAATTTTCTCTATGATGACTTTCTATGCAGATTGATTTTAAATGAAAAACACCTGGTGTGTGTATTATTTCTGATTGTCTCCTGTATGTCATTTGTTTTCCTTTCAAACAAGGTTGTCAAGGGCTTCCAAGTTTTTCAGTATATGCATACTGTGTGTCTGATTTATTGCATCTACTCAAGGAGTGGTTAAATAGGCTTTTGATCAGATACAAAGGAAAGTAGATTGCATCATAGGATCTGTTAAGTATGATCATAAGTAATACTCTTTCTTGGACATGTTGCTGTTAGGCAGTAGCATTCTTCTCAGGTCCTCTGGATATGAATTAGTGATGTCATGGGGAGACATTTACATTCTTAGATATGACTCTGCTGCCCAGATAAGGCACTAGTTTGGGAATCTGTCTATTCAATGGGTCTAGGAAAGTCCCATAACTCCAAACACCAATTCAAACCATTTCATCCCTCCACCTGTTAGTTGTAGGATTAGGAGTAGGAAACCCTTGCATGCTCTCATCCCTAACCAGACATTATGTCCAAGAATGTTGCCAACCTTGTGATTTGTTACACAAATCTTGGTCCTTACATGAGAGTATTCTGCCTGTTGTTGTCAAGTTATATCCTTCTGTCATTGAGCTAGTCAAGGTCATACTTTTATCAAATAGGGACACCCCCCTTGGTGTGGCAGAACCAGAAGTGAAGGGGAGGAGCTCACGCAACCTCCCATATTTAGTTGGTTGAATCTGCCTATGCATTAGAATTGACAAACCCTAATGCTGATTCAGAAGAAAAACCAACAGGTATCTCAGTAGATCCATTGAAGATCAGGGCTATTCAGGACTGGCCAGCACCCACTAGTGTCACAGAAGTGAGGAGCTTTATGGGACTAGCTAGTTACCACCGTAGGTTTGTCGAAGCTTTCTCTAGAATAGCTCATCCTATCACTTCCCTTCAACATAAAGGGAAAGGGTTTACATGGACCGAGCAGTGTGAGAAGGCCTTTGGAATCCTTAAGGAACATCTTACCAGTGCTCCCATACTAGTTGTTCCTGACCCAGTAAAAGATTTTGTTGTGTGCACGGATGCATCTTTAGAGGGATTTGGTGCTATGCTTATGCAGGGGGTAGAGTAGTTGCTTATGAATCACAAAAGCTTAAAACACATGAGACGAACTACCCTATGCATGATCTTGAGCTAGCAGCTGTTATTCATGCTCTTGTTCGATGGAGACACTTCCTCTTAGGCCAACACTTTTAGCTTCATTCAGACCATCATAGCTTGCAGTATATCTTCACTCAGCCAAATTTGAATGCTTGCTAGCGGCGTTGGATGGAGTCCTTATGTGAATACGACTTTGATGTCCACTACATCAAGGGAAAGGAGAACGTGGTCGCCGATGCATTGAGTCAAAGGTGCCACGAGATCCTGACTTTGACTTTGAAAGTGGATTTGAGAGAACGTATTCTACAGCATCTGCCTAAAGATGAGTAGTTTCTTGAGGTGCAGCAGGAGGTTCAGAATTAGAGGATCATGAAGGGAAAATTTGAAGGATATTCCTTGGAGTCAGATGGATTACTTAGACTTAAGCAGTGCATCTATGTACCCTGTGTGGGTGATCTATGTGCAGTGATACTCTCGAAAGCTCATAGAGCACCCTATGCAGCTCATCCAAGAGTGAAGAAGATGCATGCAGACTTGAGATAGTTATACCATTGGGCTAGAATGAGATGTGATATTGCAGAATTTGTTGCTCGATGCCTTGAGTGTCAGAGGGTCAAGGCCGAGCATCAGCATCCAGCAGGGCTCTTATACCCACATGAGATACCTGAATGGAAATGGGACACCATCTCCATGGACTTCATTGTTGGTCTACCTATGTCATCACGATGCCATGATGCCATCATGGTGACAGTTGACAAGTTGACCAAGGTGGCGCATTTCTCACCTGTATGCACAACGTACAATGCTCCATCAGTGGCGAGGGTATTTCTTGATCAGATTGTCAGACTACATGGAGTACCTCGCCGTATTATATCTAATAGAGACTTTGTTTTCACATCTTCATTTTGGAGAGCTCTACATCAAGCGTTGGGCACACAGCTCAACTTCAGTTCCACTTATCATCCTCAGACCGACGGCTAGACAGAAAGGGTTAATCAGGTGTTAGAGGATATGCTGCGTATGTATGTTATGGATCATCAGTCTAAATGGGAAGAGTACCTATATCTAGTTGAGTTTGCCTATAATAATGGGTATCACAGCTCGTTGGGTATGCCTCTTTACCAGGATTTATATAGCAGACCTTGCAGAATGCCTTTGAGTTGGGATCGGTTAGAAGACTGTGTTGCCATTGGTCCCGAATTGATCCAAGATATTGAACAACAGGTTACCTTGATCAGACAGAGACTGCAGGAAGCTTAGGATAGATAGAAAAAGTATGCAGATGCAAAGAGGACAGATCAAAGCTTCGCAGTAGGTGACAGAGTTTTCTTGAGAGTGCGACCACATAAGAGTCCAATCCATTACGGAAAAGGCTCTAAGCTCGCACCTCGGTTTGTAGGACCTTTCGAGATCCTAGAGAGGATAGGACCTGTTGCCTACCGTTTAGTCTTGCCACCTAGCATGTCTCGTATCCACGATGTCTTTCATGTTTCAGTTTTACGACATTATATGTCTGATTTGTCTCACGTGTTGGATTGGAGTGCTCTTTAGGTAGAGGCAAATGGACAACTAGCTTTGGAGCCCATACGCATATTGGCTCATCGGACGCTAGGCCTTCGAGGTCGAGAGCTGGACTAGGTTAGAGTCCAGTGGGATATGTACGATGAAGTCACTGCAACATGGGAAGATGCTACAAGGTTGAAGACACTTTATCCTCACCTCTTTGATGACTTCCAGGAGGAAGTGCAATCTTAGGGGGAGAGGATGTGAGGCCTACTTTTTGCACTACTGTTCATGAGACTATTTGCAGTGATTTTTATTATTATTTATATGTTGAGAGACTTTTGTTCTGGAATCTTGCTTATTGAACCTATTTGATTTTAAGGAAATAATTGTGCAATGATAATTTAGATATTGTTTTGAAGAATTTAATGATGAATGGATATGGAAACTCAATATAATTCTATGGTTGAATGTTTAAGATGCATGTATTTAGTTTTGCTTCGGCTATGATATCTATATGTGATATTGACTTCGAGTTTGAGTGTGCAGGTATTTTTAACAAAACCACTATTACAGGAGACCATCTCATACCCATGTTGTATCCCTTGTGAGCTGATCTAGTTCAATGAGAAACTAAGATCAACCTCATGCTTGAAAAATGTTGTAATGTTGTAATATGTTTAATGTTGCAAGGGAATAGGGGTTATCTTCTGATTTACTTTTGTGTTGTAAGTAATGATGTTTTTAATCTTGTTTGAATTTTAATTCTTTTAGACCCTTTATCTTGTGTTTTATTTGACTCTGGGAGTCCTAACTAGGTTTAAAACAACCCTAGGTTATACCCTATGGGTCTAGGGACCTTTTTGACTAGGATAACCCTGGGTTAACTTCCATATGGTCACTTCAACTTCAGGGTGAAGTAAAGTGACGAATTTGGAAGCATGGGGGACATGGGATGAGTGGAATCCACACTCATGCCCACTTCCAAGTCATAGAGCCACTCCATGATTCCCTAATAATGGAGTGCTTGTCTCCATGTGCCTCCTTTTGGTGGGGTTCCCCTTAATGAGGGTGTTGTGTCACCCACTCTTTCTTTTATTTTAAGTTTACATGTTTATTTTATTCCTACATGTGGGCTTTAATGGGGAACCTATTGAGTGGGGGTACATTGTTTTATGACGACTAGGTTAATGGAGGAGTGGGGGGTTGAGTTGTTTATTCCCACTTGGGAAATTAGGAAAATAGAGGAATTAGTTTTAAAAGTAGGAGGAGAAGGAGAGAGAGGGGGTTGGATTATTGTGAGAAGGAGGGATTTTTGGAGAAGAAGGTGGGAAGAGGAGCTCTACATCAACTCTCATTCCATAATTGAGCTTTGGAAGGTTGGTGATACAATTCTACTCTCTATGTGAATGTTGTTTGAAATGTATGTTGTCTCTGATTCATGAATGAGCTTTGAATTAGCCTTCTTGGAGTTTATTTGTTAGTTTCAGGTTATTTGTTCTGGGTGTGGAAAGAGCTCCCTCCAGTTGGAAGGAAATGCTCATCTAGTATGGGGAAGGGGAGGTGTGACCCTCCCCAGGTGTCATATGGTTCTTGTTATTTTCCATGCCTTGTTAGCATGTTGGATTCATTTATAGTGTAGAGGGCTTATGGCCATGTGTGCCTATTAGGATATCCCTAGTGTTTGGGTTTACTGGAAGGCTTGAGGCCTTGTGGAGAAGTGTATATTGAAGGCTTGAGGCCTTGTGGAGAAAGAAATACTTGTTGGCTTGAGGCCTTGTGTTACCTTGTGGTATATTATGAAAAATGACACCTGGGGGTTAGAGTTGTCTACTTCCCTACCCTCTTGAACTCACCTAAGCTGGTTCATTGTAATGTGAGTCTACTATGGGGTTTTGTGTATTTATTGCTTGGTTGTTGTACTCATTGTTGTGAAGTGTAGTCTTGTGTGTTCTACCCTGGTATGAAGATGGTCTCCCTAGCTCGGGGGTGACCCTCTTGTAGGTCAAAGGTAGGGAGGAGAGCTAGAGGTTTCTTGTGGTCTCCCTTGTATTCTTGCAGGTAAATGTTAAAAGCAATGTGAAAGTGATTGAAGATGTGTTACCTTGTTAAAGGATCTGTTTACCTTCTGGTTGCATTAAGAGCCTGGTCTCTAGAATTTTCACTATGTAAAGATGTTGAGAGAACTTCTCTTTTGAAAATGATGTAAGAATTGTTACCCTGGGAGTGGAGTGTTAATCCTCCTTTATAATGTCAATTGTTGTAATTATAATTGTTCTTCACAATTGCATCATTTATGAGTAAGGAGTGTAAGTAAATAACTCCCTTAGTTTGTGTGTGAGATGTGGAACTTTTATAGTAAATGATCTTGATTATCCAATGTAAGTTGTGTAAATGTGAGTGGGTGAGATCAGTTGTTTTCAAGTTATCCCTTGTAATACTTTGTGAGAAAATGTAATTAAATGTAATTTGGAAAGTTGCATATCCACCTTGTAAAACAAATAGAAATTAAATCTAGAGTAAAGGTTGTAATAGAAATTAATTCAAAAAAAAAAAGAAGTTATGTTTGCCTATGAAGGGTTATTGAAAAGAAAAAGTCTATTGTTATGTATTTACTTCTGAATTTTACAAGTAGATGAAAAAAGGAAATTTACTTGATAATTTACAAGTTGTTTGTTTAAATGCCCTTCCTTTATTCATTTGATTAATTGTTATTTAAAAATTTAAAATGTTGAAATTAGTATGGAAGGAATTTTTACTATGAGACAATGAGATCAAATGAATTTGTATATACATTTTATTATATTCATTTACTTTTAACTTAATTGAGAAAGTTGTTATCTCTATTTACTTTTATCTACTTTATAAGGGGTTTGAGAAAACTGTGATATATATATTCACTTATATATTTTGTGACGCACCGCCATGAATACCTCAGAGAACAACACATTTATGCTATATGCAACAGGGTAATTTTTTTTTTTTAAAGATAGAAATAACAAGTAATATTAACACATCATTTAAACTAATGACTTGTCCTCTAAGATAACATGGTTGCATTACTTGACAAAACAATTAACATAATCTAACACATATCATGAATTAACATTAGTAACTCATTGCAAACCTAATGCACTAAATCAATAAACATTTACATTTACATAACATCATATAAGTATTCATCGGGATCCAGTACATAGTCATAATTTCTCCCGACATATGAATACAACATTACATTGTTACATTATCATCTTCTGATTACATATGAATACATACATTATGAATAATTTGATACATAGGATAGCACATGAGCATAATAATTATCTCCATAAACAGGTACACAATCTAAATCTACTTCAGGAGTTACCACCTTCTTGAACAAAGCCAAGGAGAAACCAATGGAGATAAAGCACATCCACCCGACCATGTGGAACCCTAAGGTCCACCCCCCGTGCTAGGAGATAACAACAGGTCCCAAAACATCATACAGTTAGGTAGACAATTGCCTAATAGGAACAAAGACTAAACAAGACTCCATTACAACACATGACAACACCACAAGCAACTCAAAATCACTAACAGAGGCAACACATGATGAATGGGGAGAGTACAACTAGGGAATGCTAGGCTGCAGTAGGAAGAGTGTCATCGCATGGTCCTGACATGGGTTATCCTGACAGCCTCTCACTAGGTGCCGGCCCCATAGGGTGACACATGCGGAATCAACCTTCCTTTCGTGAGGACAAGGAAGTTGATCTTGCCAACCAGGCCTTCTCTACCCATCCTTAGTCTAAACGAGTACTACAGGCATGGGAGAGGAAATCCAATTATCTTATTAATGTGTAATTTACCCTTTTCCCCCCAGTTCATTTTTAGGTTTTCACTTAATTAACAACTTTCAATGGGTTATCCTGACAGCCACTTTGGGCGCCGGCCCCACATTGAAAGCCACTCCCCTACCTGCATCTAGAAACCCTAACCATCAAGCAAGACAATCACTATCATACTGATAAGTATATATAAACAATGCAAGGCATTTACCTTCTTGCATACAAAACATAATCACAATGACCAACTTGTACATCATTGTCCCAAAACTTTCTATTTTTCAATCGCAATAACCATAACAACACATATCCAGAGCAAGGTATGGGTCATCTTGCTCGCAAATCTCAACCATGAACAAAATATTTTCTCATTACAATTTCCAAGATCTCACCATTACAATACTAAACACAAGCTCGACATCAACACTTCCTTGAAGGAGATTTGAACCCATCATAATATATTCACAACACAGTTTGTACATCATCTTCACAAAATCGTTTACCAAGACCCACTTACATAGACAAAGACATCATGTTCTTACAACATCCTGATTTCAAGACACCCATCAACAGAATACATACCATCAGATCATATTCAACCAAAAGTAAGGTTACATATTCACAAGAATCATACAAATGACTACCCCTCTTGGCCCCCTGGAATCAACTTTCCCAATGATACAGACATTGACCACTAACACAATAGTCTCCATCGACATTTACTCTCAAACGCACATCATCATCTAGAGAATCAATTAAGATCCTTCAACAATATTTCAAATACAAATGCAACATATTTATAAAGCACTAATAATGGGTCTTAAAGTATGTAACATTAAGCCAATCACGGTCAATCATCCAACCAACATAAAGTGAATCTATCACAACAATACAGAACAATAGTATTAATTTACCCTACCAAAGCTATCTAAAGTTCAACATTCCTATCAAGTAAATTAACTATCATGAAATCATAATTACTCCTCTAAGAATCATATATTATGCCATATCACCCTAGTGACAAAACACGAATCAACTCTACATTATTAAAACCAATTAAGAAATTAAGACACTAGCATTGATATAACGTTTACACAATTACCTTAAGGCATAAATATATACATCTAAGCTAATGAGTGGATAACATTTTTAAGATCCTATGGATTCCATACCCTAAGATTTATGATGTCATCTGTCTTAGGACCCAAACTAAAAAAAATGTTTTTCTTAATGGAATAAAGGTCTTTACCTAACATAAAGCAACCTTGCTATTTATGAGTCTTAGACTCTATTAACCTAAGAAATTATAGTCAATTCTCTAAAGTGGTCCCAATTCTATAAGAGACTTAATTATTTACAAAACAAACTTAGCCATCCTAATCATACTGATTAAAGATATTTATATTGTAACATAGTTAAAATTCATAACAAAGAAACACTACTTACATTTAAGCAATAATTTATGTCAAAGGTAAATAAGGTAACACATAAGTAATAATATTATCATTTCCTACACAAGTACCCACTATTCCTTCAACATATCAAAATGACTTGATTTTCTCCCTACTTATGCAGCACATAGGACTCCTTAAAGCATAGACAATTATTAACCAAATCTAATTAACCAAGAACATTAATGTATTATAATCCTTCAAAGATTAGTCTCTTCTTTATAACTTAAAGAAAGATTCTAACATAAACTATATTTATGTACCTTCTATATTAGATTCTATATCCTAAAGAATGCAAACAGATTGAAATATTAAGAAACTTCTATCTATATGATTATATACTAAAAATGATAATGAAACTTATAAAGAGGGTTTCTATTTCACTTCTACTCAGTTTTCACTAACTTTATTTCCTATCATTTAGGGCTGTTTACTATTTTCCATAATACTAATAACGGTGGAACCGTATATTGTTTACAGTGTATGGGAGAATGTATTTTATGAAACCTAGTTGCAAGTTTGCACATTTCATGCTCTATATCATTGCCACATTCACCAGCTGGAGGTGTGCGGCTAGGCAATTTCAGTGGATGGGAGCTGTACAGACTTCAATCACATTTGGAACCCTATTGCATTATGCCCTCAGTTGATCATTGCGAGTGTATGATCAGCCTCTTATTTCAACTTGTAAGCTCGCATGGTCACTTCACAGCATTTATAATTGCTTGAATGGTGATTTACATGGATGGCTCACCATTATGACACTTTGGTCAACTATTATTATAGTCTTCGCTGTACCAAAGAGGGCATCATTTTATGATTCATCTACTCTACAGAAATAGAAAAAAGTCTTTTATATTCAAAGTTAATGTAATGAGCCTCTAATCGGCCCTTATAGGATAGGATATACAAAATGCGGCAGCATAGACAAGGCGCATGAACTAATTGACAGAACACCTCTAGAGATGACATTTCATGGAATTGCAATGCTTGCAAATTGGATTTATTGAAGAGTCTTTAGAACAATGCAATTGGAAGGTGTAAGACAAAATACTAAAATGCTTTGCCCGCATTCTCCCTCCAGATACGGACGTCCATCGCAGCATAATGGAACACAGTTTTTGTCAGATACTATAGTGGAAGTGCTTTGGTAAACATGTACGCAGCCTTTGCCAACATCTTCCCTGCCTGCGTCAAAGTGGGAGTCTGTGAACAGCATATGGGCATCCGTCCAGGATATATGATAGAGGAATTTTGGCAGATGCTGTAGTTGTAATTGTCCTGACAGACATGTATGCAAAATTTGGAAGCATAGGCAAGTCGCCTGAATTATCAGACAGCACACCTCACAGAGAGGTCATCTCGTGGGATGCAATGATTGTAGGATATGCACAAAATGGATTTGTTGAAAAGGCCTTAGTAACTTTAAAATAAATGCAGATCGCACAAAAGTATGATTCATCTGTTCACGTCTAGAGAGCCTTGCAGCAGGGTATGGAAACCACCAAAGCATAGTCGAAGGGAGATTTTATCAGATGTTGTAGTTACAAGTGCCCTAGTTTACATGTATGCAAAAGTGGAATCAAGGATTGTTTAGAATAAAAAGAGAAATTGTGCAGCATTTTGAGGATCCAAATCTACAACTATGTAAACCTAAATTTATATGAGATCTACACAAACCAAGAAACACATCCGCACAATCACCATAGGTTTGATTGACATCTTAATGGCAACATTGGGGTGTCCTACTAATACACGGCAAGATGTGACAATCATCCACAAAATTTGTAGCAAGAGAGAGATTGTTGTAAGAGATGAGAACCGATTCCATGATGACAGGAATGCTGCCTTAGAGTAGATTGTAGGCAGAGATAATTGATGCAATATTAAGATGAGGAAGAATGATAATTACAGTAGAAAACGTTGTTGGCGGATCTTTCAAACCAAAAGAGCGTAGAGAAAAGAACATATTTGGCGCATTAAAGACATAAGTGCATGGATGGCGCAATTTAACTATGAGCATATAATTTATATACGGGTGTCTAAAAGCACATAAACTTTAATATCCCTAGAACTTGAAGAATGAAATCAAACATTTATTGAATGTCATGTTAACGTAGAAATATTTTAGATTACAAAAGAAGATATGCTATGAGTATTTCTCAGTTTCATATAAATATGAGCACAGGGAAAAATATATTCTTAACAACAAATTGCTACAAATATGACCCCAAATTCATAAAACTCATCAGAAAGAAGGGCTAACGGAATCAAGAGCATTCTAGTTTGGACATAAACAATTGGATAAAGAATGTTGAGAGCTTCATAGCTTAAGAAATAGTTATTCAGAATATTAGAAGAAACAATTAATAGAATTGCGAGGCAGGTAGACTGACTAGTTAGTTAACAACCGACAACAAGAAATTTATGATTAATAACCCAGCAACAAATTTAAAACATGACATAGGGTTTCTATCCAATTAACAAAACTGGAATCACCGTGAAAACATTGATTCTATTGTATTGAAAATGATTGAATAAAAGATTTGACAACATGACAAAACCCTAAATTTATATTAAATGCACCAATTAAGATCAAAGACAAAGCTATTGCAATAATAGTTGTTACCGAAATGTATCAAATTGCGGTTGCTCAAAATTTTGGCATAACTCCCATGTAATTTCTCCAGGCCACCAAAATCCCCCCTTTCACAGCAAAAATCTTTCTTTTATATTTGCACGAGTGGAAACACAAAACGGAAAAACCAACTAACTCAACTAATCACCAAAAATTAAATTTATTAAGCTCACAGTTATAAAATAATTACCCATTCCAATTTATTCACATAAATGGGTAATTTATTTACCCCCACATTTACACAAACCAGAATATTAATTATTATTAATTTAACATTTCATACACATTAATAACCTATTATATTTATTGCTTAGTAAATAACTTATTAAATCATAATAATAATAATAATAATAATAATAATAATAATAATAATAATAATAATAATAATAATAATAATAGTATGATATAACCACATTAAATATTATAGTGGGTTAAATAATAGTATACTATATACTATTATAATTTCTATTACACCACAACAAAATTTAGGCACATATCATTAACCCATCGAGCAGGAAAGATCTCGAATGCCAAATCGACCTTGATCATAGCCAGAGCCAAAACACACTTGACCAACAACTCAATTAAATGAAGTCAAATGTCAATCAATTACCTGACCACTAACCCGGCTTGAAAAGCAAGGCTTCAACCGACATTGCCTAACCATGACAAAACTGACAAGTTGAATTGAACATAACACACATCCTCATCGAGGATGATGACTCAGGATGAGGGACCTTAAGTTATCTCCAGAATAACTTATCCATTAGGTTTAGGGCATGCTCAGACCTGTTAATTCAGGTGGAGTCAATGCCAGATACTTGCATCCTACAACAAACGACACAGTCAAGCATGTATAGATGCATATAAGCTGACACTAGGTGAAAAAGGAATTACAACATCGGGGGGCACTCGCAAGCGAGTGATGCGACATCGTCCTTTCCACATCAGATCAATCTAGACCAGATAACACATAATCATAACCAAATCCAATCTACCTCATTGTCTGAACATAATCATACATTGAACATTTAGGTGCATGAAATTGAATAAGTCTTAGAAGTACCATCATAACAAATAAATCTAACAGAATCAGTCCATGAGATCCATTCTAACATATAACAATTGTAGTAAGATTGACATCTTAATCATTAGAATGCAAAACAATGTTAAAGCCTGCATTATCAGTGTCACAATGGAGATTATCAATAAAACACATTAACTATCATATGAAACCACACATGGATGAAACATCTATCTATATTATACAACATCAACTGTTTACCTTACCTTAATTATTCCTGTTATTTTACCTTCATCTTCATGCGCCTTGATCAGTTCACCTGTACATCCAAGGTGAGAATGGAGGGGCACTACATATTTACTTATTCCTTTGTTTATTAGTTTATTTTAAATGAACTAATAAACAAAGGAATAAGTATATATATATATATATATATATATATATATATATATATATATATATATATATATATAGAAATTTATGAGTTGGTCTTATGTAGTATATTTTATAAAATTTTAAGTGGCATCTCCACTAGTATGGAATCTATAGTTTCTTTAAAAAAAAAAAATGTTTATATATATATATATATATATATATATATATATATATATATATATATGTATTTTTATAAATACATTTATATATATTAGGTATGGAGTTTTCAATTTGAAGAAAAGAAAGTTAGTCACTAGAAAGATTTTTATGAAAGATGTTTCATATTTAAAAATATAAATATATATATATATATATATATAAATGTATTGTAAGTCTCTATGAAAATGTGTTTTAAGAAAAGATATTTGTATAAGATTAATCATTTAATAGATGTGAAGGGGTTTCATGAGATAATACGTATATATCAAAAGGAAAGGAATATATTTAAATATATAAATTAAAGTAAATAATTAGGTCAAGAATTAAATGAGACAATTAATAGAATTATAAAATAGAGATATCTCCAATCGATCTATACTAGGAAACGTAAATACAATTTAAGGATATTAAACCCAACGGTAGACTAAGTAAATGAGACAAATTGTTAAAATAAGTAGATAGACAATGAAATGTTAAAAGTAGATCAGAATGCCACAAAATGAGTCAACGATATGATGCCTTTCTCCTACTGGAGAACACCTGAACGTTACTATTAAATCCGTCACTAAACATAGTGACAAATATCCACATGCACATGTGAGAAGAATATTCCATATCGACAATCAATTAGACAACTTAAACATTCATAATGAGCACGCTTGTGTGTGTGAAGGAGGCTTTCGGAGTAGATAGGGAAATTTTTTTGATATGACGTATCATGACTACATGTCATGTGTGGACATAACATGTGTGTTTGCGTGTTGTGAATGCATGTGAAATGTGGGCATGACACAATCAAAATTTGATCACCATTAATCTTGAAATAAAGATTACTATCAACAATGCCTATACTGAATCCTAATTATAATAAGTACTTATCCAACCTTGCATACCATGCCCTGGGAGCTTGCTTGAGTCCATATAATGCTTTCTTCAACCTGCATACCATATCACCTTGATTTGATAGCTGGAATCCATCTGGTTGTTCAATGTAGACTTCCTCTTCTAACTCCCCATTCAGGAATACAGACTTCACATCCATTTGATACACTTTGAAATATTTGTGAGTTATAAATGCCAGAAACATTTTGATTGCTTCAATCTGAGATACTAGAGCAAAAGTCTCTTCAAAATCTATCCCTTCAATTTGAGAATATCCTTTGCACACAAGCCTTTCTTTATTCCTTACAACTTCTCCATTTTCATTCAGCTTATTCCTAAAGACCCATTTGGTTCCAATAACATTTTTGTCAGCAGGTCTAAGAACTAATTCCCAAGTTTCATTTTTCTCTATCTGTATTAGTTCTTCTTCCATTGTCTTAACCCAATTTTTATCGTTGCAGGCTTCATTCACAGTTTTTGGTTTAACTATAGAGAGCATACAGTAATTCACTTGTTTTTCTGTAGCTCTTTTCCTTGTCAGTACTCCTTTCTCTTTGTCTCCAATAATTTGATCTTCAGAGTGATTGATTCTTACATACCTAGGAAACTTAGCAATTTCTAGAGCCTTTTCTTCTTCACTTTGATTGTCTTCTTGTTCAACTTTTTCTTCATAAGTTATATTAGCAAGTTCATCTGACTCATAGCCACTTTGATCTAATGTTTTTCTTTTTTCCTTCGTCCACCTTCACATTTGCACTCTCGATAATCTTTTTCAACCTTTTATTGTAGCATCAGTAGGCCTTACTCTTGGTAAAGTACCCAAGGAAGATTCCTTCATCACATCTTGCATCAAATTTACCTAGGTCTTCACCTCTTCTGATATAGCATTTGCTTCTAAAGACTTTGAAGTATCTCACTGTTGGAATTCTTTCATACCATAATTCATAGGGGGTTTTAGTGCCATTACCTTTCACTTGAACTTTGTTTTGAATGTAGATAGCAGTATGTATAACTTCTTTCTAGAAGACTTCTGATAGGCCTCCTTCCTTCATCATTATTCTGGTAGCTTCTTGAACTATCCTGATCTTCCTTTCCACAACTCCATTTTGCTGAGGAGTTCTAGGTGCAGACAACTGTCTTTTTATTCCTTGTTCTTCACAAAAAAATATTGAATTCATTTGATGTGAACTCACCTCCTCTATCAGACCTCAAGCATTTAATTTTTAGGTCTATTTCATTTTCAACCATTGCCTTGAAGGATTTGAACTTCTCTAGGGCTTCTGATTTATCTCTTAGAAAAGCAACCCAAGTCATTCTAGAATAATCATCAATAAGCAACATGAAGTACCTGTCACCTTGCAGACTTCTTATCCTTGTAGGACCACATAGATCTATATGAACTAGATCCAACAAACTGACAAAAAATTTCTCTTTACTCTTGAAAATTGTTCTTGTCTGCCTTCCCAACTAACATTCCTAGCAAATAGTATTGGAGGGTTTCACAAGTCTTGGTAAATCTCTTACATTCTTACCTAAAATTATCCTTTACCAAATTATCAAAATATATGACACAACCTTCTAAGCCACAACCAACTTTCATTTGCTTGGGCAAATAAACAGTAATCATTAGTTCCTATTAATTGATAGATGTTACCTCTCGTCTTCTTACCAGTAGCATTCACAGTTCTAAAGCTTTCCATTATCTTGCATCCATTATATTTGAATCTCAAATCATAACCTTTGTCACACATCTAACCAACACTCAAAAGATTATGTGTTAAACCCTTCACATAGAGAATATTGTTAGTGTTAGGCTTTCCATCAAATGAAATAGATCCTTTTCCACAAATCTTACTAGATGCATTGTCTCCAAACCAAACTAGTCCTCCATCATATTTTTCCAAACTTACAAACTTACTTTTGTTGCTTGTCATGTGATGTGGGCATCCACTATCAATAATCCATTCATCCTTGTCTTTTTTAACCTGAACAACCAAAGCACTTTCTTCCAGTAGTTTTTCTTCCTTCACATAGCTCGCAAGATTAGTAGACATAGGTTCTTCTTTAATAGAAATAAACAAGCATTCATTTGCACTAGTACTAGCATCATTAGATTCATCATTAGTCACACCTTCATCATCAAAATCTCTAACATAGTAGCATTTCTTTGGAGCTCTAGGCCTGTAATCAAATCTTTTTCTATTCCTTTTAATTCTTTTAAGACATCTAGAAGCATAATGACCTACTTTACCACATGACAAACATTTGAAAGGTAATTTGCCTTTGAACTTACTAGAACCTCTTTGCAATCTGTCAACAAAGTTGGCTTTAATTTCATCAAGCTCATCACTAGGTTCTACCTTGTACTTTTCTTCTCTGGAGATCTTTTCTGAAGTACTAGCTTTGAAAGCAATTTCTACTTTTGGCAGAGCATCACCAAACTCTCTCATTTCAAAATAGTGATCTTACCAAGCAACTGATCCTTATTAATCTTTTTCACAATCATTATTCTTCAATTGTAGCTACCTTGTGAGCATAGGATTTAGGTAATGACCTAAGAATTTTCATCACAACTTTAGTTTCATCAACAGTTCCTCCCATACCTTTGATTCCAATAACAAGTTCATCAACCTTTTGCATGAAGGATGTTATGTTTTCATCTTCTCCCATTTTAAGACCTTCATATTTGGCTTTCAGTCCCTACAATTTGGCACTCTTTACAGAATCATCTCCTTCATACAAATTACTCAGCTTATCCCAGACTTCTTTAGCATGTATTCATAATCCATGACCTTTATTAAATTAGAGTTAGTCAATGCACTTAGCATAGCATCTCTGGCTTTTATATTTACCTCATATTCTGTGACTTCATCTTCAGTTGTCAGACCATTCTCTGGCATGGTATATTTGTTGGAGTCTAGGACAACACTGAGAGGGGGGGGTGAATTAGTGTGATGAAAACTTTTAACTTTTTGCCACTTTTATTTTACAAGACAAAGATGAAGAAATACATCAATGAATTGTTAAACACATATGCAGATGTATGATAATGAAAAACATGAATCAGGACATGTGAATAAAACATTAAAAAGAACACACATAGAGGCAAATCATGACACAAGGATTTCTGGAGTGGGAAACCCTCATGGGATAGAAAAAACACTCAAAATGCTTCACTAGATTAATCAGGAATCTCACTGATACAAGTAGGTCTCACTAACCATATAAGCCTCACTGGCTACAAGAAGGTCTCACTGACCATGCAAGCCTCACTGGCAAATTCAACCACCATCAAAACATACTGCAAGGTGTGCAAGAAATGATTGCAAAGTTCAATCTGATTTGCACCATAACATAACCTATCTTCTCTGAGTTTGCATATCTCTTTTCAATTCAATCTAAATGTTAGTCTCATTATCTATTCACAACCAATTCACCTAATGCACAATCATCTACATATTATCTTTGTGATTCAATCTATAAATTTATTTCACTAGGATGTCCTCATTACTTCATATTAATCTACATAATAATTCTTCTGTTCAAAGCACCTATAAAACCAATATATATTAGATGACTATTCATATTCTTCTTCTCTATATAAACATTTCATCCTGCACTTTTCATCTTTCTCTGTGCACTTCAATGACCATTTCAATTTCTTCTTCTTCATAAATTCAATCTGCAATAATAATATCTTAAAGAATAAAATCAATTTGCCCCATTCAAAAAACAATCTCTCTATCATCTATATGAAGTTCATAATCTCCAAAAATAAAATCTCCATCCTGCAAATAAAATCTTCAAAAATATTTATCCAATCTACTCTTGTGAAAAAAAATAAAACTCTTTGTTCATATATGAAGTCTTTTCATATTCCTTCAAGAATTCATTCTCCTTCTCTCTGCAAATATCTTCAATCTACATATTAGTCTTAAAAAAATCAAATCACAATGAAATGAGTTTTCATTTTCCTCTTCATTCATTTGTTCATATTCTGTCCAATGAATATTTCTTTTCATAAAAAAACACTACTATAAACTCTCTTTAAAAAGAATTAATATTGTATATAGACTTCTTCAAATATATCTCCTCCTTTGTAGACTTTTATATCTCGAGAGAGTTTAAAAAATAGAAAGGATTTCCTTAAAGATCTTATAAAAATATCTTCTAAAAAAGATTCCTTGAAATACTCTACAAACCTACCATAATGATCTCTTCAAAGTCTTCTAAAAATAGATTTTACTATCCAACACACAGTTATGATGTTTCAATACACATCAAAGAAGATGCACCTAGGTCAATGTCTCAATTTTAAATTATAGCCATTGATCGGCTATTTCCCACTCATAAAGGTTTTAAATATAAACCTTTAATGACATTTACCTCCCATTAACATGTGAATAAGACCGATGGAATCAGTTGGAGCTATAAGGTGGGCTGGTCATAAAATGACCAATTAACCCTTGAAGAGATGACCTTTAAGTGAAGTGACTTTTATTTATAGGTCAACAAACTTTTAAAACATAAAGTGCATATATATGATAGGTAGAGAATAGAATGAACCTTGTATAATGCATTAAGACCATTTTAGGATATAGACTTAGAAATGAAGCAAACCTTAATTTCACAAATTACTTCTGACTTTTTGAATTGTCATGAAGCATCCAAATGAACCAAGAATGAAGACTATTCAATGTGCCATCAATACTGTGACAAAGAATATCTCAATCATAAATGTCAAACATCACCTTTTTATACCTTTAATAATCCTTTGGTCCTAAAGAAACATAAAGGAGATAATCAAGATAGCTTCAACATGAAATACCTTATTTGAACATGAACCTCAATAACAATCTAAACACTAATAACTCTGTCATGAGAATGGCATCAAGCTTGATCTCAAACCACAACATAGTATCCTTTAGAAGATATGACAACACGATCAAATAAAGATCTCCTTTGAAGGTTGAATCAAATTGAAGTCACTAAAGCACAATAAAGTCTTGATGAAACCTTTTCAAAAAACTTTGCAAGACTTGTTAAACATGAAGACAAGAAAGAACTCCCACGCATATCAATGTATGTGAACACTTGAAGCAATCTGATATACCAAGAAGACTTCAACCTGCATTATGATCTTGATGTCTTGTTAGATGCAGTCCCATAGTGAAATTTTCTGCCATGGATGACAACTACATCTCAAAGAATCAAGTCAACCAATAAACACAACACTATCAAAATATGAACTAGATACATGACATCAATGAAGCACCTCAATGAAGCATGATGATAACCTAATGATGTAATCAACTCTAATCAAATATCACAAACCCTTGTTGAAATCAGACCAACTCCTGATCAATGAAGCATATGAAGCAATAACAAATCAACTGACAAGTATCATTATCAGCAACCCACCACTATCACTAGCTTAATTCAACATCAACATGATCACTAAACCAATCCCTTTTGACATCAATGACAAACAATCTCCATCAAACTCCCCCTTTGTCATTGATGGAAAAACTACATGATGGATTTTTTCTGTCTCCTCCTTTTTGATATCTCATGAAAAAGACACAAATCTATTTTCTCGCCCTTTGTTGAGCACTGTCGTTCTAAAATGAAACAAGTATGTCAACCTCAACATAATCCCACTTCTTAACACAAATATGAAGATGAAAACCTGACATATCTCTGTAATCAAATACCAACTCCTTTGATATAACTTATATGAACTTGAACTCTATGCAAGTATGTCATAAACACATCACAACACATGATGATCACTCTTGAGAAGACCTTCCCAAAAGTTTCATGATAGTGACAACAAGATCACTCAATCCTATAGAAAGGAAATAGAGAAGACACAACACCAACTAGCACTTGAACTTTACTATTATCATCTGTCATTACTAATTTAAGACACTCCTTTCACTGCCTCTGATTGAATAACTTGATGAATATCATAAGCAACTCTAGATTGTTATAGCTTGAATCACATACCTGATACCACTTCAAAACTAGAAACACACAATTTGCACATACCTTCCTAAAACATATTAATGAGGAAGACCATTAAAGAACATGCCAAATTATTACACCAAGGACACTTTCAAATGAACATGACTTGACATCTAGTCCATCACCTTCTTTTGTTACTATCTCCAATCCACCTGAAGGCTCCAATTCTCATGCAAGACACATAGCTCAAAACACATGATTACAATACATGAATATTAATATCAAGAACATTTGAATTGCAACAACATGACAACTCAACTTTTGTAAGTATCAGCATGATATGAACAAGATCATTTATAAACCAAGTCACTCAACATTATCAAACACTTTGTGCAATGAACCCCTGAATATCTTTTCAACATCTTGTATGCATAATAACAACATGAACCACTAATCACCCATTTCATTGATATACACCTCCTGAAACTTCTTGGGGATAATTGATAGAACATGAACAACTCCCCCTCACATCATGCTATCTATTATTCAACTGATGATGTAACTTGTGCAAGATGCACAAGTTTAGGATTTGTCTTCTCATGACTTTGTTTGTTCTTCGACACTTTTACAAGATCTTTCTTCCTCCAAACTTTTTCAGCCTCTTTCCATTTCCAACCTATCAAATCAGGTGATGCTTTTCTACAACTATGTGCTTTGTGACCAAAAGAGTTGCACAGATAAAAAATTATATTATAATCATAATCAAATGACTAATAATCCCTTTTTAACATCCCTTGAGCATTTATGTTACGCTTCCATGCAGGATCATACCTTCTATTCATTTTGCAGTTTCTTTGTGTGTGACCAACATTATTGCACTTGTAACATACAAAGTTAGTATTCCTTTTGCAATCAATTGCTTTGTGTCCAAAGTGATTACAGATATAACAATAGCCATTAAATGAATAATTATACATGTACATATATGCTTTTCTTATTGGAATATTTCTTCTAAACTTTCTTCTTTGATTGTGCATTTTTACAAATTCATCTTTGGTCATCTCCTCAACTTCACTTTTGTTTTTACCTTTAGGAGTGGTAGAATGAAGATCAATTTTCTTTCTAGGAGTCTCTCTAGCTTTGGAACACTCTCCTTCATATCCTAATCCAGTTGTGTTCTGATGATGCTTCTATTTACCCAGCAACTCATGTAACTTGTATGTACTTCCTTTAAATTCCTGATACTTCTTGGACAAAACATTGAGACCATCATAATCTTTTCTCAAATTGATAATTTCACCCTCTAATTTCAGATTTTCAATCTTTCTAACCTCAAGGTCAGATTTTGATATATCAATTATCCTCTTAGCTTCCTCAATTTCAATCTTTAGTCTAATAATCAATTTTCCTAAATCATCAATTTGTGTCCTTAAAATCACAATCCGACTTCTTGCCTCTTCAAAATCTGAAGATACTCTTTCAAGGTCTAAAATTACTTTATCTTTGAATTCTTTTTCCTGTTGTAGCTGCAATTCTAATTTCTAGTTTTCCTTTTTGTATTTCTTGAGTTCACTCAGAGCACATATGAGCTCTCCTTCTATATCAACCTCATATTCTTGTTCATCATATTCCTAATCATTATCACTTATAATGTTAGCTTCCTCTGGAATAGATTGGACCTCAACCCCTTCATGTGAATGTCTTCTATCATTGTCACTTTTCTCACACACCAAGCTGACCTCTTCTTCAAGTGCATCATCTTGATAAATTCTTTTCAATTCCCTCCATATATCCTGAACTATAACACAATGCATAACTTTACATGAAATTTGATTAGATAATCTAGTTAAAATAGCCTTCTTTGCAGTGTCATTGTATTCATAAGCCTCTTTATTACTTGTATCATTAGGTGATAGAGAGGAAATAAAATAACCATTCTCAACAGACATCCATACACCATATCCTAATGAAAATAGATAGGCTTGCATCCTAAAACACCAAATAGGGAAGTTTAAACCATCAAAGAAATGAACATCTAAAAACACTTTCTCTAATTTAATCCATGTCTCAACTAATGAGACATTTATATCAACTGATTGTATATCAACATCTGAATTTGATACAAACTGCACCTTTTGATCAGAATGAGACTTGACATTTCTCATGTTATTTTTTTTTCACTTACCCATGGTACTCCACTAACATGACCTACCTGAGCCTATTAGACTTCAAAAAGGGAACTTGGCTCTGATACCACTTATTGGAGTCTAGGACAACACTGAGAGGGAGGGTGAATTAGTGTTGTGAAAAATTTTAAATTTTTGCCACTTTTATTTTACAAGACAAAGAGGAAGAAATACATCAATGAATTCTTAAACACATATGTAGATGTATGATATTGAAAAACATGAATCAGGACATGTGAATAAAACATTAAAAAGAACACACATAGAGGCAAATCATAACACAAGGATTTTTGGAGTAAAAAACCCTCATGGGGTAGAAAAACTACTCAAAATACTTCACTAGATTAATTAGGAATCTCACTGATACAAGTAGGTCTCACTGACCATATAAGCCTCACTGGCTACAAGATGGTCTCACTGACCATACAAGCCTCGACGTTTCAAATCATACTCTATGATCAATCATCAGGAGAAATAGCAAGAGAAGAGAAGTAGAAAGGTAATTTGCAGACTGAGACTCTAAATAAGAGGGAGGTGCACAGAAACCCATGGAACTAACAAGAATAAAGAGAACAAACAACAAAGCCCAATAAGACAAAAAACACATCACATTTAAAACAAAAAAGAAATGAATAAACTTATAAAAAAGAAGAGAAGATGTACAATAATATGCCAAATATATATAGTTTGTTTATATCTAATAACTGCAAGGAGAAAAAGACTCGAGGGAACAATTAAAATAATGCAAGAAAGCACGAAGTTTAGTATATATATAACAAAAACAAGACAGATAAGAATATATGTGTGAAAGAGTATATATACATATATATGTAGGAGAAACAAATAAAAACCCGACATCAAATAAATACTTACAATAGAATATGTATAAATATATGTGTGTGTAACTGTATAACAATAAGAGCTAAGAAAAAAGAAGAAAATAAAGAGGACAACAAGCCAAATAAATGAAGACGAATAAAAGAATTACGAACAAACAAATACAAAAAACAAGAACAAAGGGTCGTATGTTTGTAATTGTTTGTTACAAACAAACCAAACCCAACAACCAGAAATATCAATAAATATAAGAAAAAAACAAGGAAGAAAAAGTGAAGTGAAACCAATTTGAAATGAAAGAAAGATAGATTAAAGAAAGTAAATGGACCGAACAAAATAGGAGAAAGGGACAAACAACCAACGAGCACAACAAGAACACAAAGGAAAGCACAAGACGAGACACTCTCAAAGACAAAGAACAAGGATCAAAAAAAAGAAGGAAGAGAGAAAGGAGGAGAAAGAAGTGAAGGAGGAGTCAGGTGAAAAACACCAAAAGGAGAGCACTTCTAAATATATATATATAGAGAGAGGTCAGACAATAGAACAACAACAACCAAGGACAACTAAGAGAAGAGAAAAAGAGGACAAGACACGAAAGGATGAACACTCATCTGGGAAGACTTGAAGCAAGCAAGAACAAAGAGCAGAAGGAGACTAGGGGATGGGGACACAAGCAACAACCCGATCGAGGGAGAAGGGGGATGATCTAGGGGATAGAATCCAAGTGAAGGCAGAGAAAGGGGAAGGGAGAGAGAACAACGGGCTAGGTGTGGAGGGAGAAGACAAGAGGAGGGTAAGAAAGAGAGGAGGACCAAAAAGGAAGGGGAGGAGGTGAAATGCGAGGGGAGGCAAGGAGTGGGATGGAAAGAGGGGAGGGGGGCAAGGGGGGGTCCTGAGGTGAAGAGACCCAAGGGGAAGAAGAGAGAGAACTCAAGCAGGAGGAGGAGAGCTATGTCGAATGTGGGCAAGCAAGGGGTTCCACGAGGAGCTTAAGCTCCAACCATCATCGCGATTGAGATTGGATGGGTGGTTACTAATCTCAATGGCCTCTTTTGAGTTTTCTCTTGAAAAAGTTGTCTTCACTAACAAGGATTTGAGTGTCTTCAAGGCAGATGTGGTGTTTGGTCAATGAAGAGTGCTCAGCAAGGGTGGATTTTTGGGTACGTTCATGCCTGATGTCTGCGCTATGCTCTTTAATCCTAGTGCTAAAGGAGCATCCTGTCTCCCCAATGTAGGGGGTGCCGCAAGAACATACAATCTTATAGACACCAAAGTTGAGAAGGAGGTCCCTCAGGTTTTTAGGAGAAGGAATCTAATTTCTAAGAGTGGTGATAGGTTTGAAGGTACATAGGAGGCCCGTTTTGAGAAGAATCTTAGAAATTTTGTTAGAGAGGCCTTCTATGTAGGGAAGAGTGGCAATCAGGAGGTCAGAAGGTTTGGTGTCCTTAGGTTTGGAGCTAAGATGAGATCTGGCTTGATTGAATGCTCGCAAGATGTGTTTTCTATTATAACCATTCAATTCAAAAACTTTGGAGAGGTGAGAAAGTTCAAGGTCAAGGTTCTCTTTGTCACAGATACGAAAGGCTCTAGAGGCTAAGGTTTTAAGAACCCCCATTTTTTGAGTAGGGTGGTGATGGGAAGAAGAGTGGAGGTAGAGGTCGGTGTGGGTGGATTTGCAAAACACCTGATGACCTAGGGATCTGTTAGGTTTTTTGATGAGGAGAATGTCCAAGAAAGGGAGCTTGTTATTAGATTCAAGCTCTTTGGTGAAAAAGATGCACTTGGTTATGTGGTTGAGATGGGAATGGAATTCTTCCATCTTTTCCAGGCCATGAGGCCAATAGATGTTGGTATCGTCAGCATAGCGTTTCCACCGTTTTGGTTTGAGGGGAAAGGAGTTAAGCGTAGATTCTTCAAAGAACTCCATGTAAAGGTTGGCGATGATCAGGGAGAGGGGAGAACCCATGGCAACACCGTCCAACTGTTCATAAATAACTCCTTGGAATGTGGAAAAGGTGGATCTAAGGCATAGCTCAACTAAGGAGGCAATCTCATCATTGGTCTTATGTCTGATTAATTTAATGGAATCATGGATAGGGACCTTGGTGAAAAGGGAGACCACATCAAAACTAACTAGGAGGTCACCACTTTCTAGTTTTTTGTCCCCGATGAATTCTACGAAATGGGTAGAATTCTTGATGAAGGAACTCAACTTGCCCACAATAGGAGAAATAAGCTTGGCAAGGTGGGTAGCAAGTTTGTACGTGGGTGAACCGATGGTGTCAACGATTGGACAAAGAGGGAAGTTGGCCTTGTGGATTTTTGGGACACCATAGATGCGGGGGGTGGACTCTTTGGAGGGTAGGAGATGTTTTTTTGTGGCATCATCGAAGGAAGAGAGGGAAATGGCAAACCTGACTTTTTTCCAAATTTTGGAGACTGGGTTATGAGCCAGGACTTTGTAGCTACCACTATCGGAAAGAAGATCAAGCATCTTGGAGACATAGTCTTCCTTGTTCATAATGACAGTGGCATTACCTTTGTCTGCTTTTATGATGATGAGGCTATTATTTCTAATTAAACTCTGAAAAGCTCAAAGTTCAGGTTTGGGGACGTTGCATTTAGGCTGCTTAGCATGCCTAAGAGAAACAACACAGTCTTGACAGATTTCTTCGGCGATGTCCATTAGAAGGGATCGAACTGCATTTTCAATCTCAATCAAGAAATTGGTATAAGGGACATGGTGAGGAGTAATGGCAAAGGCAAGGCCTCGTTTTAAGAAATTGAAAGCGCGAGGGTCTAAGTGAACGCTAGAGAGGTTGACTACTAGTTTATTTTCCCAATCATCAATTGCATTTGATGAGGGATGAGGACAAGAGAAGGGACACGGGTGATGGGAAGTGATGCAGAGGCATCCACACTATATCATTCGCATATAGCATGAATGTCTGCAGACCAACCTCATCATCATCATCTTCGCCATCATCATCATATTTCCTAACACCACCAACATCATCATATTTCGGCTTTACTCTGTCAGCATCATGTTTCCAAAAACTAACAGCATCATCATATTGCACCTGCCGACCGATATCCTCCTGCAGACAAGCCTTCGCACTTTCGCCTGTCAACAGCATCACCTTACTCGATTATCGGCAGCATCATCATGTCCGACCAGCGCGAACATCCTCCTGACGTCCACTGTTCACCTCACCGACAATTTTCGTCTTCACTACCTTCAACATCATCATGATGTTCAACAGGCGCAAACATCCTCCGGTTGCACTGTTCATCGGGCGCCAAGCACTAGCGGCCTCATCATGATATTTAACATCACCTTCATCAGCAGGATATTCAACATCCGGTTGCTCCAAATATCCTGATGACGACCTTCAACACCTTCCCTTCGATGCTCCGATAGCCGACGACACAAGCTTCAGCATCATGATGTTTAACAGGATAACGAACATCCGGTTCTTCCCATTTATCCTGATGATGACAAACCCTAACTCCTCGCACCGTTCACTCGATGCTGACGTCACCCGATATCCTGATGATGTAGATCCTGATGACGATGACGTCACCCGCAGTTTCACAATATCCTGTTGCTCTGAAATGTCCTGATGACGTATATCATGATGATGATGACGTCATATCCTGCTGTTTGCCAAACTTAGTTTTTCTTCGGCCCGCGATCAACCTGATCTTCAGCCTGATGCCGATGCGCTCCTCCTCGGCCCTCCTGATGATGATCACCCCGACGCACTTGCACTTCATGCAATCGACAACATCATGCTCTCCTTTACTTATCCGGATGATGGTGTCTGAACTGTCTGCAGGATATTTGCAAAAATATCCTGATGATGCCGTTTCGGCGAACTTCTTCACTTAGCGAAATCTCTCTTCGCCGATCCACCAGGGATGACCCGATCCAACTCAGGGTGATCTTCCAACCCAGTCAACTTATCAACTCGACCTAGCACATGAGGATGCTAGGGTCCTCAACATCTCTTGATCGCGATCCTGCACACCTGCATGCAAATGGAAAACAATCTAACATCTAACCAACTGTACATTGCCATTCCACCGATCAGATGAGTCGACCGGTGGAATGGATCAGGAAATCCATACAACCACTCAAACCAGCAGATCAATCGAGTAATGGAATGCAACCAGAGCAAGAACACAAAACAGGATCACTTTATTGATTTCAAAGATGCAATACAATATGATCAATCTCTCTCTCAGTCTCACTCAAGCTCGATCGATGATATCTGTCTCTCTCTAACATCAACCGATCTCATGCTTATAAAGACTTTCCCTACGAGTACTACTGACCCGACTCCAAGCGGCTGGGAACTCTCCAGGCGGCTGGGAGATCCCACCGAACATACATCATGACAGCTGTTATAACTAACTAGCTAAAAATAGCAAAAGCCCGGTCAGCATGATCTTATCCTGATCAGCATGACCTTATTACATGCAATTGGTCAAACAGACCTTCTTGGAAACACAAACAAGACCTAAACTACTAACTGCCTTATCATGACGACCAGCTGTCAGGTAGGTGCTCCTGCACCATACTCCCCAACAGAAAAGAACTCATGTCCCATGAGTTGAGTATGTGGAAGTCTTCCACCACTACACTTTGCCTTGTCAATAGTCTGACCTGCTCCAGCTTTGTCTGCTGCTGTCTCTTGGCTGCTCCAAGACTTCTGAACTGTAACTTGCTTGCTGGCAAGTAAATCATCATGCCTGTTGATGTAGGCCTTCTTCTCACATACCCTGTGTTTGTCAGATTGTCTGACCAGAACCTCTGGCTGAACTGCTTCTGTAGGCTTAACCTGTAGCTTCCTGTCAATCTTCATAGGACAAGCAATAGTCCCAACTATGACAACATCCTTGTCATGCCTCTCAACTGATGGTTGGTTGCACCCCTGTTTCTGAACCTGCTGCTGACCTCTGTCAGTCACAACTGAAACTGTCTTCAGCTTGTTGTCTGTAACAACTCCCTCTCCTGCAGTATCCTGAACTGCCTTCATGCCTGCTCCTCTAGGCATCTGCACAAATTCCTTCTTTCCCATTAAAATGATTTGAGCTGCCTTCTGTACTGCAGCTTTTGCCTGCAATGGCATCAACTTAATAATCTTCCCATTCTTCTTGATGGTGTAGGTATTAGCATACCCATCATACAGTACCCTTCTGTCAAATTGCCATGGTCTACCCAACAGTAGGTGACAACATTCCATAGGCAATATATCACACAAAATTCTATCCTGATATGGTCCAATCTGGAAATCCACATATGCCTGCTCAGAGACAAAAAGTGATTGACTATCACTCACCCAAGATGCCTTGTAAGGGTGTGGATGTGGAATCCTTTCCAGCTTCAGTTTATCCACCATTTCCTGAGATACCATGTTGTCTGTTGAACCAGTATCAATGACAACCTTACATACCTTACCTTTGCTCTTGCATGTGGTTTTGAAAAGAGCTCTTCTTTGCACCAGATCCTTTGATGCCTGCAAACTAATTCTCCTTAACATCAATGATTCTCCACTCTCTGGATATCCAACATTATCAGGTTCTCTGTTTGAACTCTGTGCACTTTCTTCTTTCTCTTCTTGCACAAGTTGTACTCTCTTGTCACTTGTTCTATCATTTCTGGATGATGAACCCTTGTTTTCTGGACATTTGAAAGATGGATGACCAAACTCTCCACAGGTGTAACACTTTCCTGAAAATGTAGTAGAACCTCTACCACCTCCAAATCTTCCTCTATTTCCTTTCCATCCACCTCTGAAATCAGACTGTCCCTGTCCTTTACCAGTGTCTTCTTGACTCTCATTGGTTTGCTTTTGTGCAGGGGCTGCTCCTCTTCCCCTATTGGTTCCTCTTCCTCT
Organism: Cunninghamia lanceolata; assembly: GCA_027924645.1. NCBI lineage: Eukaryota > Viridiplantae > Streptophyta > Pinopsida > Cupressales > Cupressaceae > Cunninghamia > Cunninghamia lanceolata. The sequence continues at coordinate 4,277,684 of BSBN01001032.1, read as the reverse complement.
CATGGACTTATCATGTCCTCTATTCAGCTTTTCTTCAATCTTGATTGCCATTTGATAACAATCCTCCACATTCTTAGGGTTAGCTAACACTAACTCATCCTGTATGTTAAACCTCAAACCAGCCAAGTACCTAGCCACCTTTTCTACCTCATTCTCATGATGACCAGATCTCATACTCAACAGATAAAATTCCTCAGTATATGATTTCACATCCCTGTCTTTCTGCTTTAAAAATTGCAGCTTCTTAAACATCTAGATTTCATAATCCCTTGGCAAGAATTTACCCTTGATCCTTGCTACCATCTTATCCCAAGAAGTGATCTTAGACTTCCCTTGCTTCCTTCTCTCAGATTGTACATAATCCCACCATACCAAAGCATGACCTCCTAACTTGGTCTTTGCAATCTTTACCTTCTGATCCTCAGCAACATCTTCACATTCAAAGTGATTATCTAGTGCAGCAATCCAATCTAACAACTCATCTTCATTCAAGCTTCCAGTATATTTGGAAACATCAACCTTTACCTTAGGTTTTTCACTCTGCACTGCCTTTAACAGTTTTGCCAATCTCTGGTCTTCAGCATCCATATCTTCAGCTACCTCTTCATACTCTTCAACAGTATCTGCATCTTCTTCAGACTCACTGTCTTCCACTTCCCTCTTTTTGTTCTTTTCCAGGGCTGTCAGCCTGGCTTGAAGTGCTTCAGCAAGCTCCTTCATCTTCCTCATCTCTCTAGCATGTTTCTCCTTCAGTTCCTGCAACTCCCTTGCAGTACCACTACCCTTAGGAGGCATTTTGTCAACCTCTCAATCAACACACAACACAATCAACTCTATCTCTATCTTTGCCCTTTCGGTGACAGAATCAACACACAACAGCCCAGACCTTTTGCTGAGCTCTGATACCACTATGATGCAGAGGCATCCACACTATATCATTCGCATATAGCATGAATGTCTGCAGACCAACCTCATCATCATCATCTTCGCCATCATCATCATATTTCCTAACACCACCAACATCATCATATTTCGGCTTTACTCTGTCAGCATCATGTTTCCGAAAACTAACAGCATCATCATATTGCACCTGCCGACCGATATCCTCCTGCAGACAAGCCTTCGCACTTTCGCCTGTCAACAGCATCACCTTACTCGATTATCGGCAGCATCATCATGTCCGACCAGCGCGAACATCCTCCTGACGTCCACTGTTCACCTCACCGACAATTTTCGTCTTCACTACCTTCAACATCATCATGATGTTCAACAGGCGCAAACATCCTCCGGTTGCACTGTTCATCGGGCGCCAAGCACTAGCGGCCTCATCATGATATTTAACATCACCTTCGTCAGCAGGATATTCAACATCCGGTTGCTCCAAATATCCTGATGACGACCTTCAACACCTTCCCTTCGATGCTCCGATAGCCGACGACACAAGCTTCAGCATCATGATGTTTAACAGGATAACGAACATCCGGTTCTTCCCATTTATCCTGATGATGACAAACCCTAACTCCTCGCACCGTTCACTCGATGCTGACGTCACCCGATATCCTGATGACGTAGATCCTGATGACGATGACGTCACCCGCAGTTTCACAATATCCTGCTGCTCTGAAATGTCCTGATGACGTATATCATGATGATGATGACGTCATATCCTGCTGTTTGCCAAACTTAGTTTTTCTTCGGCCCGCGATCAACCCGATCTTCAGCCTGATGCCGATGCGCTCCTCCTCGGCCCTCCTGATGATGATCACCCCGACGCACTTGCACTTCATGCAATCGACAACATCATGCTCTCCTTTACTTATCCGGATGATGGTGTCCGAACTGTCTGCAGGATATTTGCAAAAATATCCTGATGATGCCGTTTCGGCGAACTTCTTCACTTAGCGAAATATCTCTTCACCGATCCACCAGGGATGACCCGATCCAACTCAGGGTGATCTTCCAACCCAGTCAACTTATCAACTCGACCTAGCACATGAGGATGCTAGGGTCCTCAACATCTCTTGATCGCGATCCTGCACACCTGCATGCAAATGGAAAACAATCTAACATCTAACCAACTGTACATTGCCATTCCACCGATCAGATGAGTCAACCGGTGGAATGGATCAGGAAATCCATACAACCACTCAAACCAGCAGATCAATCGAGTAATGGAATGCAACCAGAGCAAGAACACAAAACAGGATCACTTTATTGATTTCAAAGATGCAATACAATATGATCAATCTCTCTCTCAGTCTCACTCAAGCTCGATCGATGATATCTGTCTCTCTCTAACATCAACCGATCTCATGCTTATAAAGACTTTCCCTACGAGTACTACTGACCCGACTCCAAGCGGCTGGGAACTCTCCAGGCGGCTGGGAGATCCCACCGAACATACATCATGACAGCTGTTATAACTAACTAGCTAAAAATAGCAAAAGCCCGGTCAGCATGATCTTATCCTGATCAGCATGACCTTATTACATGCAATTGGTCAAACAGACCTTCTTGGAAACACAAACAAGACCTAAACTACTAACTGCCTTATCATGACGACCAGCTGTCAGGTAGGTGCTCCTGCACCAGGAAGATACATTCCTAGGGACTCAGGTAGGATAATAGTGTGGGTTCTGAGAAATGAAGGGGTTGATGGTGGGTAGGGAAGCACGATCGAGAGAGGACTTCACATTGGGATTAGAAGAATAAGTGGGGATGGTAGAATTAGAAGAGGCCATGTGGACCGGGGAGAGAGTATGTTGGGAAGCAATAATGAGAGAGAGAGGAGGGCTGCGGCTGGTGGCTCGAGGGTCAACACCAGCTGGAGTAAACAAATCGGTATTAAGACACTGACATGAATTGTAACTTAAACGTTGGGGAGTAGGAACCCTAGCGATCAAATCAACTTTAGGACACTAACAAGAACAGTAGGAAGAACATTGAGGAGGGGGAACCCGTACTTGGAAAATTGTGATGGAGACCGTTGGGGCTGGATCGGCGCTGGTGCCTGGTGCAGTTGAAAGAGCTAGGAGGATGTGTGTCTAGTTCTCAATGACATCCTCCTAGCTCTTTCGACTGCACCAGGCACCAGCACCGATCCAGCCCCAATGGTCTCCATCATGATTTTCCAGGTATGGGTTCCCCCCTCCTCAACGTTCTTCCTGCTATTCTTGTCAGTGTCCTAAAGTTGATTTGATCACTGGGGTTCCTACTCCCCAACATTCAAGTTACAATTCATGTCAGTGTCTTAATACCAATTTGTTTACTCCAGCTGGTGTTGACCCTCGAGCCATTAGCCGCGGCCCTCCTCTCTCTCTCATTATTGCTTCCCAACCTACTCTTTCCCCGGTCCACATGGCCTCTTCTAATTCTACCATCCCCACTTATTCTTCTAATTCCAATGTGAAGTCCTCTCTCGATCGTGCTTCCCTACCCACCATCAACCCCTTCATTTCTCAGAACCCACACTATTATCCTACCCGAGTCCCTAGGAATGTATCTTCCCATCACCTGTGTCCCTTCTCTTGTCCTCATCCCTCATCAAATGCAATTGATGATTGGGAAAATAAACTAGTAGTCAACCTCTCTAGCATTCCCTTAGACCCCTGTGCTTTCAATTTCTTAAAATGAGGCCTTGGCTTTGCCATTACTCCTCACCATGTCCCTTATGCCGATTTCTTGATTGAGATTGAAAATGCAGTTCGATCCCTTCAAGTGGACATCGCCGAAGAAATCCGTCAAGATTGTGTTGTTGCTCTTAGGCATGCTAAGCAGCCTAAATGCAACATCCCCAAACCTGAACTTCGATCTTTTCAGAGTTTAATTAGAAATATTAGCCTCATCATCGTAAAAGCAAACAAAGGTAATGCCACTGTCATTATGAACAAGGAAGACTATGTCTCCAAGATGCTTGATCTTCTTTCCAATAGTGGTAGCTACAAAGTCCTGGCTCATAACCCAGTCTCCAAAATTTGGAAAAAAGTTAGGTCTACCATTTCCCTCTCCTCCTTTGATGATGCCACAAAAAAATGTCTCCTACCCTCTAAAGAGTCCACCCCCCGCATTTATGGGGTCCCAAAAATCCACAAGGCCAACTTCCCTCTTCGTCCAATCGTTGACACCATCGGTTCACCCACGTACAAACTTGCTACCCACCTTGCCAAGCTTATTTCTCCTATTGTAGGCAAGTCGAGTTCCTTCATCAAGAATTCTACCCATTTTGTAGAATTCATTGAGGACAAAAAACTGGAAAGTGGTGACCTCCTAGTTAGTTTTGATGTGGTCTCGCTTTTCACCAAGGTCCCTATCCATGATTCCATTGAATTAATCAGATGTAAGACCAATGATGAGATTGCCTCCTTAGTTGAGCTATGCCTTAGATCCACCTTTTTCACATTCCAAGGAGTTATTTATGAACAATTGGATGGTGTTGCCATGGGTTCTCCCCTCTCCTCGATCGTCGCCAACCTTTACATGGAGTTCTTTGAAGAATCTGCACTTAACTCCTTTCCCCTCAAACCAAAATGGTGGAAACGCTATGTTGATGATACCAACATCTGTTGGCCTCATGGCCTGGAAAAGCTGGAAGAATTCCATTCCCATCTCAACCACATAACCAAGTGCATCTCTTTCACCAAAGAGCTTGAATCTAATAACAAGCTCCCTTTCCTGGACATTCTCCTCATCAAAAAACCTGACGGATCCCTAGGTCGTCAGGTGTTTCGCAAATCTACCCACACCGACCTCTACCTCCACTCTTCTTCCCATCACCACCCTGCTCAAAAAATGGGGTATCTGTGACAAAGAGAACCTTGACCTTGAACTTTCTCACCTCTCCAAAGTTTTTGAATTGAATGGTTATAAGAGAAAACACATCTTGTGAGCATTCAATCAAGCCAGATCTCACCTTAGCTCCAAGCCTAAGTACACCAAACCTTCTGACCTCCCGATTGCCACTCTTCCCTACATAGAAGGTCTCTCTAATAAAATTTCTAAGATTCTTCTAAAAAAGGGCCTCCTATGTACCTTCAAACCTATCACCACTCTTAGAAATCAGATTCCTTCTCCTAAAGACCTGAGGGACCTCCTTCTCAACTTTGGTGTCTACAAGATTGTATGTTCTTGCGGCACCCCCTACATTGGGGAGACAAGACACTCCTTTAGCACTAGGATTAAAGAGCATAGCGCAGACATCAAGCATGAATGTACCTAGAAATCCACCCTTGCTGAGCACTCTTCACTGACCAAACACCACATCTACCTTGAAGACATTCAAATCCTTGTTAGTGAAGACAACTTTTTCAAGAGAAAACTCAAAGAGGCCATTGAGATTAGTAACCACCCATCCAATCTCAATCGTGACGATTGTTGGAGCTTAAGCTCCTCATGGAACCCCTTGCTTGCCCACATTCAACATAGCTCTCTTCCTCCTGCTTGAGTTCTCTCTCTTCTTCCCCTTGGGTCTCTTCACCTCAGGACCCCCCCTTGCCCCCCTCCCCTCTTTCCGTCCCACTCCTTGCCTCCCCCTGCATTTTGCCTCCTCCCCTTCCTTTTTGGTCCTCCTCTCTTTCTTACCTTCCTCTTGTCTTCTCCCTCCACACCTAGCTCGTTGTCCTCTCTCCCTTCCCCTTTCTCTGCCTTCACTTGGATTCTATCCCCTTGATCATCCCCTTTCTCCCTCGATCGGGTTATTGCTCATGTCCCCAACCCTTAGGCTCCTTTTGCTCTTTGTTCTTACTTGCTTTAGGTCTTCCTAGCTGAGTGTTCATCCTTTCGTGTCTTGTCCTCTTTTTCTCTTCTCTTAGTTGTCCTTGGTTGTTGTTGTTTTGTTGTCTGACCTCTCTCTCTCTCTATATATATATATAGAAGTGCTCTCCTTTTGGTGTTTTTCACCTGACTCCTCCTTCACTTCTTTCTCCTCCTTTCTCTCTTCCTTCTCATTTTTGATCCTTGTTCTTTGTCTTTGAGAGTGTCTCATCTTGTGCTTTCCTTTGTGTTCTTGTTGTGCTCGTTGGTTGTTTGTCCCTTTCTCCTATTTTGTTCGGTCCATTTACTTTCTTTAATCTATCTTTCTCTCATTTCAAATTGCTTTCACTTCAGTTTTTCTTCCTTGTTTTTTTCTTATATTTATTGATATTTCTGGTTGTTGGGTTTGGTTTGTTTGTAACAAACAATTACAAACATATGACCCTTGTTCTTGTTTTTTGTATTTGTTTGTTCATAATTCTTTTATTCATCTTCATTTATTTGGCTTGTTGTCCTCTTTATTTTCTTCTTTTTTCTTAGCTCTTATTGTTATACAGTTACACACACATATATTTATACATATTCTATTGTAAGTATTTATTTGATGTCGGGTTTTTATTTGTTTCTCCTACATATATATGTATATATACTTTTTCACACATATATTCTTATCCGTCTTGTTTTTGTTATATATATACTAAACTTCGTGCTTTCTTGCGTTATTTTAATTGTTACCTCGAGTCTTTTTCTCCTTGTAGTTATTAGATATAAACAAACTATATTAATTTGGCATATTATTATACATCTTCTCTTCTTTTTTATAAGTTTATTCATTTCTTTTTTGTTTTAAATGTGATTTTTTTTTTGTCTTATTGGGCTTTGTTGTTTGTTCTCTTTATTCTTTTTTAGTTCCATGGGTTTTCGTGCACCTCCCTCTTATTTAGAGTCTTAGTCTGCAAATTACCTTTCTACTTCTCTTCTCTTGCTATTTCTCTTGATGATGGATCATAGAGTATGATCCGAAACGTCGAGGTAAAAAACTCACACACAGTTAATTCCTGAAATATGTAAGTACAATCATGATGGATTGTGGAAATCTGATGTCTCTCATACAAGCCTCACTGGCAAATTCAACCACCATCAAAACATACTACAATGTGTGCAAGAAATGATTGCAACTCAATCTGATTTGCACCATTACATAACATGTCTTCTCTAAGTTTGCATATCTCTTTTCAATTCAATCTAAATGTCAGTCTCATTATCTATTCACAACCAATTCACCTGATGAACAATCATCTGCATATTATCTTCGTGATTCAATCTATAAATTTGTTGCACAAGGATGTCTTCATTACTACATATTAATCCACATCATAACTCTCCCATTCAAAGTACCTGCAAAACCAATATATATTGGATGACTATTCATATTCTTCTTCTCTGTATAAACATTTCATCTTGTACTTTTCATCTTTCTCTGTGCACTTCAATGACCCTTTCAATTTATTCTTCATAAATTCAATCTACAATAATGGTATCTTCAAGAATAAAATCAATTTTCCCCATTCAAAAACAATCTCTCTATCATTTGTATGAAGTTCATAATCTCCAAAAATAAAATCTCCATCCTACAAATAAAATCTTCAAAAATATTTATCCAATCTGCTCTTGTGAAAAAAAAAAGCTCTTTGTTCATATATGAAGTCTTTTCATATTCCTTCAAGAATTCATTCTCCTTCCCTCTGCAAATATCTTCAATCTGCATATTAGTCTTAAAAAAAAATCAAATCACAATGAATTGATTTTTCATTTTCCTCTTCATTCATTTGTTCATATTCTCTCCAATGAATATTTTTTGTCATAAAAAAAACACTACTATAAACTCTTTCTTTAAAAAAAATTAATATTGTATATAAAATTCTTAAAATGTATCTCCTCCTTTATAGACTTTTATATCTCAAAAGAGTTTAAAAAATAGAAAGGATTTCCTTAAAGATCTCATAAAAAAATCTTCTAAAAAAGATTCCTTGAAATACTCAACAAACCTGCCATAATGATCTCCTCAAAGTCTTCTAAAAATAGACTTTACTATCTGACACACAGTTATGATGTTTTAATACATGTCAAAGAAGATGCGCATAGGTTGATGTCTCAATTTTAAATTAAGGTTTTAAATATAAACCTTCGATGACATTTACATTCCATTAACATGTGAATGAGATTGATGGAGTCGGTTGCAGATATAAGGTGGGCCGGTCATAAATGAACAATTAACCCTCGAACAGGTCACCTTTAAGAGAAGTGACCTCTATTTACATGTCAACAAACTTTTAAAACATAAAGTGCATTTGATATATGATGAATAGAAAACATAATGAACCTTGTATAATGCCTTAAGACCATTTTAGGATATAGACTTAGAAATGAAGCAAACCTTAATTTCACAAATTACTTCTAACTTTTTGAATTTTCATGAAGCATCCAAATGAACCAAGAATGAAGACTATTCAATGTGCCATCAATATTGTGACAAAGAATATCTCAATCATAAATGTCAAACATCACCTTTTTATACCTTTAATAATCCTTTGGTCCCGAAGAAACATAAAGGAGATCATCAAGATAGCTTCAACATGAAATACCTTATTGGAACATGAACCTCAATAACAATATGAACACTAATAAATCTGTCATGAGAATTTCATCAAGTTTGGTCTCAAACAACAACATAGCATCCTTTAGAAGATATGCCAACAATATCAAACAAAGATCTCCTTTGAAGGTTGAATCAAATTGAAGTCACTGAAGCACAATAAATTCTTGACGAAACCTTTTCAAGCAACTTTGAAACACTTGTTAAACATGAAGAGAAGAAACAACTCCCATGACTATCAATGTATGTGAACACTTGAAGCAATCTGATATACCAAGAAGACTTCAACCTGCATTATGATCTTGATGTCTTGTATAGATGCAATCCCATAGTGAAATTTTATGCCATGAATGACAACTACATCTTAAAGAATCAAGTCAACCAATGAACACAACACTGTCAAATTATGAACTAGATACATGACATCAATGAAGCACCTCAATGAATCATGATGATAACTTGATGATGTAATCAACTCTAATCAAATATCACAACACCTTGCTCAAATCAAACCAACTCTTGATCAATGAAGCATATGAAGCAATAATAGATCAACTGACAAGTATCATGATCATCAACCCACCAATACTGTCACTAGCTTAATTCAACATCAACATGATCACTGAACCAATCCATTTTGACATCAATGACAAATGATCTCCATCAATATTTAGTCTATGTTGCTAGCCATACTTTATAACCAATACAAAGTAGATGGATTTTCATGCGAATCTTCCAAGTTGTATAATTCATCCTATCAAACTGCAAAGCCTCCTTTTTGTAAGACATCCTAGATCTACCTCAAGCTACTAACCTTACCATTGAGGAACTTGGCTCTGATACCAATTGTTGAAATACACAGGACAACTGAGAGGGGGGGTGAATTATTTGTCTCAAAAACTTAGCTTCATATGAATATCAAACCATCAACAACTTAATTACTTATAATCAGATTTAACCATGAAAGCATGAAACCATAAAGTTAATCACAATCACACATCCAACATAGTAGACACTAGATTTTTATGTGGAAAACCCTAAAAGGGAAAAACCATGGTGGGTGTTAGCCCATAGAAATATACAAGTTATAACAATACCAAAAAATAGAGGCTCACTACCTACAGGGCTCACTGCCCAAATTGCTCACTGCAAAGAATGGCTCACTGCCAAAGGGTGGGTCACTGCCAAGAGGTGAACTAATTAAGTAGCATCTACTCCATGCCAAGATTTAGTTCCATTAAAGCACAATATATCTTCTCTGCTCTACTCTTTCACACCTTCCCACTTATCTCTTCATCATCGCATACACACCCTTTTTCACAACTCTATTACATGCTTTTATACAATTCATCAACCTTGGAATGTACATCAAGGTCAGCATTACATTCATCAACCATTGGAGCATTCTCCAAGGTCAGCATTACAAAACATACACACAAATAGGTCTAGACCTATTACAAGATTTAGCTAAGGAAAGATGTAGAGAAATATGATGAACATGCCATGCCTTAGCTGAGACTCAAATGCAATCCTCCACACCACAACACGCTTCTACAATATTCAATGAATCTCCACAAAGAGTGAAACCAACCAAGTCAGCCAAGACTAGAGTTAACACTAGGTCTTCTAAGAGATTCTTCTTTCACGATCCAAACTTCTCTTTGCAGACCAATTGAAAGGTAGGAACATGATTAAGAGACACCCACAAGCACATTGTATTCACCAGGAACAATCACATGATCTCTAACCACTCTATCAAGAAGATTCTTCAAACTAGAGCATAAGAACAACATTGTCAGCCATTGTCATAAAGAAAGGATAGCTTGCGGACCACCAAATCACAAACCATTAGACTTGAAAGGACTTAACATCATCTCAGACTTAACTCTAGAACCACAGATCAAAATACTTCAATGTGGAGGAATGAGGAGCATAATACTTTCTTCCTATCTTTGCCAAATATATAGAAAAATCTATTTTCACTCTGGTGAACATAACTCACTCAATTCTTCATACCAGAGGGTCAAACTTAGAACATAGCATCTTTAGATGGACTTCTAAATAAATTCCAATCCATAGACAAAGATATTCATCCTACAAGAAATATGGAGCAATCTATTGGACTGTTCTTCTACAATACATAAGAAACTTTGCAACACACTATTTCCATCAAAGGAGCAAATTTTCTCAATATCCTCAATATCTGGATCTCCAATACTTACATAGACAAATACAAAGCATCTAACTCATTACAATCAAGCATCAAAACAAGAGCACAATTGACACTAATGACAACACTGATATGTTGACATCAATGACAACACCAATTAGGCACATACTTGCAACATTTCCCTCCTCTTGTTGTTTCCCCTTTGTCATACTAACCTTTGCCCCACTTTCGATGCTTTTTGACGCTTGTCAATTCTTATTTCATGTGCTTGCAAATTCATCTCTAAGCCTTGTATTCATCTATTTGTTGTGATTTGACCTTTCCCTAGTGTTTTTCATCCATTCCCACCCCTAGGATCCCTCTAGAGGGCCTCCCAAGGCATCTCCAACTTTCAGTTTTTAGTTCTAGTCAACCAATACAAATCTCTCCCTATTATTTCAGGACCTCCTTTGGGAGATTTAACTTTTTCAAGTGGAGATTTGGATTTGGACCCCCTTTTGACTAGTTTACGAAGGAAGTTCACCTCCTTTTTACCTAACTAACAATCTCCAATCCTGCTTTCCAACCCAAGACCTCCCCTCTGTGGGTCAACCATGGGTTGCCCCTGAGTGACCTAGACTGGTAAAAGGGGTGACCCATGGGTGACCCTATCATCTTTTCTAGCAGTAGAAAAACTTGAGTTTTGGACGCGAAAAATCTTTGTTTTAACCTATTTTTCTTCCTATTCACATTAGTTTTTGTTCTAAACATAGAGTTAACTATTCATGCCTCTAAGCATGTATAATTAGATCCTTTTTATTTGAACTTGTCAACTCATGCATCTTTTCTAACTCCATTTTTGCTTCACTGATAAGATATATTGACTTGTTCACTCCCTAATTAGCCTAGATCACTCCTTGGTCTTTTGAGTTAACTCTCTAATCAAGGGAATTAACTCTCCATCCTCTCCCACTTCTCATATCCTCTTTCAACCTATAAATACCCCCTCCCTCAAGCACAAAGGGAGGTAATTCTATTTGTGCATCTAGTCTTTACAAGTTTTTGCTCTCCAACTAGCATCCATATGTGCATATAGGACATTCAAGCCTTTTTCTTTATTGTTATTTTGTCTAAGCTTTGCTAAAAGCTTCATATCACATCAGTATGCTGCCCAAATTGTAAGCCATAGTACTCATTATCTCACATTGAGCTCACATTTTCAAGCTTTCAAAATCTCTTTTGCATCCCTTCCCTGTTGTTTCCAAGAGGATATCCCCACTACTACAAGAGGACAAAGAGGTTGCTAACACAAGGATTCTTGAGGGTAGTGGAGGCTCACATGTCTCATATTCCAGGTTCTTTAGTGCTTTTTTTATAGTAATTAGAAAATCTAAATTTACTCTTGGAAATATTAATTTAATGTTGCAATTTCCTTGATAGGCTAGATAGGATTTGCATTGTTATATTAGTTTGCTTTCAAAGTTCTATAGCTTAGTTTATTTCAAAAAAAATCATTTCCTAGAGTAATTGATCCAAATATCTAGAAAACCAAACAAAAACATAGATCAGATTGCATTAGTTAAATACATTCTAGATTTCATACATATTTCCTTTTCTAGATTAAATTTTTTTTTTTCATAAAGATCCAAAAAAGCACAAAAATATTGTTTTGCATTCATATAGGCTTGCATGCATCTAAAAACCAAAAAAAGGCACAAAACATTAGCATCACACGAAAATCACAAAACCTTGATTCAAACACAAGGTTAACATTGGTTAAACCTTAGGTCAACAAACCCTAATTCAAACCCTAAGTCAAGTCGAGGTTAACTCCAACCAACTTTGTTGGTTTGGGCTAAAAAATGTGCCCTAGGCTTAGAGGCCAATGGGTAAGGGCAATCCTTGATGAGATTGAGGAAATTCACCCTATACCACAACATGATCAACTAACAATTCAGGAACAACAACACAGGTTGAGGTTACTCCAAACACAAGTCATCATCCAACAATTTGAAGAACAACTCCAACTCAATAGAAGCATCAATGAGAGTAATCATCAACCCACACAATGTTGGAATCTTTAGAATCCAAACAGGAGAATAGTGACTAGTGACCCTTCAGGTCATATAGTTATTTCATTGACCAGAACAATCACAGAACATTAGATTAGAACCAACACACAAGAAAGGCCCCAGGACCAACTAACCACTCTTCATGAAGTTCGACTCTCAATCGAGAAAGACTACCCTTGTGTCTCATAGGTCCTCTTGAATGGCTACTTCCATGAGAGTGAGAGTGATGTGGAGGTTCACCTTGTGGCAAGGAGAGGGGTCCATGTGCTTGCCAAAGTCGACTCAATCACCCCAGGATATTGAGTTGCATTTTTGAGTGTACATATTTTGGTGAACCTGACATGAAGAGCAAAAGATTTTGTTTCACTTTTTGCATGTCCTTGTAGAATCTATCCATTCTTTCTTTCATGACCATCTTCATTGTCTTCGCCGCTTCCACTACTATCATTGTCACCTTCACTCATTCAATTTATTTTATGGTGTTTATGACACCCTTGAATATGATTGAACTAGATTTGAATTTAGGGAATATTCCCTCAAGGGAGCTAGAAACTCCCTCTTTTGACAGGTATTACCACCTAATCTAAATGCACTAGTCTCTAACTATTATGACAATGAGGACTCAGATTATGAACAAGACATAAGAGAATCTAGACATTCTCTATCATTCAACAATCCCACATGGGAACATAATCCTATAATTCCAAACACACCTCATAAAGAAAGAAGAATAAAAATGAGGCTGGAAATCCATCACATGCAACAACCCTCTACAAGAAATTCAAGTACCCATCTTGATGATGAAGTAAGAAGACTCAAGATAAATTTACAAGAGGCCAAGGATGCTCAAGAGGCCCTAAAAGTGGCTTTGCGAGAAGAGCAACATGAAAATGCTATGTGAGAAGAAGCACTAAATAATGATAACATACAAAATGAGATCCCTAGAAATGAGGAAGTGATGAGAGGCCCTATACCTACAAATCTCATTGCAACATTAGTACAAAGACTTAGGACTCTGGAAGAAGAACAACACGTCCCAGAGAGAAGGTAGAAGTCACATGAACACATTAAAATTGAACAAGACTAGGGGCATCTCAAAATCCCCCTTACCTCAACTATTACTCACAAAATGGGAGTAATGACACATTCCTTAATGGGAATCCTCCTATTCAAAACACTTAAACAATACAGGGAATCAAGCAAATCAAGTGATGGCATTGGGCTATCAAAGCCCATAACATGGGGTTAATGTTGTCAACTCCACAATCATAAAGTGCCTTTTTGGGAACATACTTGGAGTATTTAAAAGAGTCGCTGGACATGGCTATAAGAAGTCTTCCGTTACCATGACCATTGCTAGATCTCCCAAAATTTAAGGGAGAAGGAGATCCTAACTCACACATCAAGGCATATACAACTACTATAAGAGAATTCCTCCCTTAGGATGGGGTTGTCACAAAAATCTTCCCAAAGACATTAGAAGGAATAGCCCTCGGTTGGTATTATCTCTTGCCAAAGGCTTTGATACACTCATTCAAATAGTTAATAGGAGAGTTCATCATGGCTTTTGACATGAATAAACTTGTAAAGACAAGGATCCAAGAAATTTTGACCATAAAGCAAGAACCTAACAAACCAGGTGCCCATTTCATCACATAGTGGAGAATAGTTCTCTACTCTTCAACAAGTGCTATGAATAAATATCACCGCGAGTTATGTGATCTCTTCATACACACTTTGAACATGGATACAAGGGAAGAAGTTCAAAAACTTCTTTACAAGTCTTATGAAGAGGCTTTGGAAAGTGTTTTAAGAATTGACCAAGTAGCCATTGATAGTGGCCGAAGAACCTATGGGTCAAACAGGTAGTTGATAAATGAGGATACTGGAAATAATGTGCCTATCATTAAGATCCTTAAGAATAATAGAAATAGAATGATAGACGGGGTAACAGATCAACCCCTAGTCAAGAAAGTGAGGGACGATTACAATGGAAGAGACTATTATCCCATGAAAGTTAATGTAATGGATCACCCTCGAAATAATGTATACTTGTTAGATCTAGGGCACACAACTGAGAGGGGGGGTGAATCAGTTGTACAAAAACTTGCTTGTACTTCAAACACTTGATTCTTCTTTGTTAGTTAACAGCATATCAATTATCCATTCATGAAAGCATAAAGCATAAACACCAGAGCAAATAAACATCAACACATTAGACACCAAGATTTTTAACGTGGAAAACCCGGTTAAGGGAAAAACCATGGGGTGATTAACCCAAGGATTATTCTCTGTTAGAAGAATAAGAAAAATGAATGGCACATGCCAATTAGGGCCCACTGCCCAAGCACACTGCTCACAAGGAGGCACACTGCCTATAAGAGACACATTATCTACAAGATCATAAGTATCACAAACTTGAATTGGAGAATGACATCTTTACCATGTTTGGATCAGTTCCATTTAAGTCTGAGACACACCTGCTCTGCCTTTCACTCTTTCGCTATACCACACTCGTCCGCTCCACACCACACTACAAAATGAAATCACAAACCTTTATTTATACAAGGCATTGACTTAGGAATAATCATCTAAGTCAGCAATCATCCACAAGAACATTTGCAAGATAAATAACTCATCTGGTCAGCCAGTCTGAACAAGAACATCTTCATTCGGAAGAACTCATCTAGTCGGCCAACAAGAACATCTCCATCTGGAAGAATATCTTCAATTCTGGGCTCTAACACTAATGCAGACCAACAACTCAACCTCAACATGATCCAAGAACCTTCATAGGCTTGCCTAAATGACCAGGTACATCTGCACTTACTCTACTTATTAGAATCTCTTCTCTCCTTCATTTGAAACTTCAAGAACATAGTCTATCGCCACTGTCATACTGAAAAAGGTGCTTCCGGACCTCCAAACCATGAACAAATTGAGATGACACATCACAAGGACATCCCAAACACTCTGTCCAATCCATAGAATAGGACAATGCATTTCCAGATCTCACTGGACCTTTTTGTAACACTCTGTCATTCTGGAGCATCTCCCGGAACCAGTTCTACTTGATCGATCACAACTTCTTCATATCTTCATGCGGACCTCTGAAATCTTAACTGGATCATCTTAAGACTCATATCTACAAACCCTTTAATCCGCATCCTCTGATCCTCAATCTGTTGAGTACTTTTGCCTTCTTCTCATCACTGTTCTTCACTGTTCCTGATTGAGACTGATTTCCTTAATAACCTTAGCACACAGCTCATCCAATCCTTCTTATCAATGCAATATGACTATGTTGACATCAATGACAACACTGGTTAACCTCATACTTGCAACAATCTCCCCCTTTGTCATTGATGGCAACATATGATGTGAAAAACCATCAAGACAAGATCTTCTCCTTTCTGTCACAGCTCCCCCTATTAGCAACAACTCTTCACATGTCTTCTCTTCCTTTACTACTCCCCCTTTGATCATCAACCACTTATTTTTCACATGTCTTCTCTCCCCCTTTGACATCAATGGCAAAGGGCTCATACTTGCAATTCTAACACATCAGAATCATACTAGCTGCTCCCCCTTAGTAGCAGCTCCCTATCATCAATCTAGATCACAAGATATAACTATGATATCCACCGGACTGATGCACATTAGTGCATCCTAGTTCATCACCAGAGGGGCTATGACCCCTAACTTCTCTCGGAGATACTCAAAAGAGTCCTTGGGAAGAGGTTTAGTAAAAATATCTACAATCTGATCCTTGGAGGGTACATACTCCAATCTAACTTCATCCTTGTTCACTTGCTCTCTCAAAAAGTGAAACTTGATAGATATGTGCTTGGTCTTAGAATGCAACACTGGATTCTTAGAAATATTTATTGCACTTGAATTATCACAGAAAATTGTGATAGGCTCCTCATATTCTACTTTAATGTCTCTTAACATTTGCTTCATCCATAGGATTTGAGTGCAACTACCTGCTACTACAATGTATTCTGCTTCAGTTGTAGACAGAGATATTGCCTCTTGTTTCTTGCTTAGCCAAGAAACCAACCTTTTTCCCAAAAAGAATGCTCCTCCACTTGTACTCTTCCGGTCATCCACATCTCCTGCCCAATCTGCATCTATATAAGCATGAAGAGAGAAATCATGATCTCTAGGGTACCATAGACCATACTCAACTGTCCCCTTTAGATATCTAAAAATCCTCTTGATTGCCATAACATGAGATTCTCTAGGATCAGCTTGGAATCTTGCCACAAAACCAACAGCCTGCATTATATCTTGTCTAGTCTAAGTGAGATATAATAGTCCTCCAATCATTGATCTATAATTGGCCTGATCTGTCTTAGGAGAGTCATCATCTTTGCTCAACTTACATCCGGTTGCCATAGGAGTGTTCATTGGCTTTGAATCTTCCATTCTGAATTTCCTCAACAATTCTTTCACATATTTGGTCTGAGAGATAAAGATGCCTTTCTTTGTCTGAGTAATTTGCAGACCCAAGAAGAAATTCATTTCACCAAGCATTGACATTTCAAACTCACTTTTCATTTGATTTGTAAAGGTTTTACACAAACTATCTCTTCCTCCAAAGATGATATCATCAACAAATACTTCAACAATCAAGATGTTTTCATTATCTATTTGGAAATATAGATTACTATCAGCAGTACCTTTATTGAAACCAATCTGCACAATATGCTTATCCAACCTTTCATACCATGCTCTTGGGGCTTGCTTCAATCCATACAGTTCTTTCTTCAACTTGCAGACCATATCATCATGATCAGACAATTAAAATCCATCTGGCTGCTCAATGTATACTTCTTCTTCCAGATCACCATTTAGGAAGGTAGACTTGACATCCATCTGATATACCTTGAAGTCTTTAAAGGTAGCAAATGCAAGAAATAATCTGACTACTTCAATTCTTGCCACCGGAGCAAAGGTTTCTTCAAAATCAATTCCTTCTATTTGAGAGTAGCCTTTGCAGACCAATTTGGCTTTGTTTCTGATTACTTCACCAACTTCATTTAGTTTGTTCTGGAAGACCCATTTGGTTCCAATCACATTCTTGTTTCTAGGTCTAGGAACAAGATCCCAAGTATGATTTTTTTCAATTTGCATGAACTCTTCCTCCATTGCTTTGGTCCAGTTTTCATCATTGCAATCTTCATTAATTGTCTTAGGTTCAATCTTTGAAATCAGACAGTATTCATTTGAATTTTGAGCAATTCTCCTCCTTGTTTGTACCCCTTTGCTTTTGTCACCTATGATCTGATCTTTAGAATGGTTTAGAGTTACACACCTTGGAACTTTGGGAGTTTCTTGCACTACTATTTCTTGATCAGGCTCATTCAGACAAACCTCTTCTTCCTGATTTACTAGATTAGTTTGAATCTGAATTTCAGAGGAGGATTGAGCTCCTTGCATCAGAGAATCATTCTGATCATCTTCATCATATTCATAAAACCTTGAGGGCTTCTCAATTATTTCATTAACCTTCACATTTGTACTTTCTATCATCTTTCTCAATCTCTTATTGTAACACCGGTATGCTTTGCTTTGAGTGGAGTAATCCAGGAAAATTCCTTCATCACTTCTAGCATCAAACTTTCCTAGATCTTCATCTCTTTTGATGTAACACTTGCTACCAAATACTCTAAAATATCTCACAGTGGGAGTTATACCGAACCAAAGTTCATAAGGAGTCTTACCGGTATTGCTTCTGATTTGAACTCAATTGAGAGTATAGACTGCAATGCTGACAGCTTCTCTCCAAAACATCTGGGTAACATTTGCTTCCATCATCATTGTCCTGGATGCTTCCTGGATGGTCTGGTTCTTTCTCTCAACTACTCCATTCTGCTGTGGAGTCCTAGGAGTAGACAATTGTCTCTTTATGCCATGCTTCTCACAAAAGTCTATGAATTCACCAGATGTGAATTCACCACCTCTATCAGACCTCAGACATTCCAGTTTCAATTCGGTTTGATTCTCTACCATAGCCTTCAAGATTTTGAACTTCTCAAGGGCTTTTGATTTCTCTTTTAGAAAGGTAACCCACATCATCTGAGAATGGTCATCAATCAGTAACATAAAATACCTATCACCTTGCATACTCTTGATTCTTGTCAGACTACAGAGATCAGTATGAACTAATTCCAATAATCTAGTAGAGGACTGATCCTTGATTTTGAAAGAGACTCTGCTTTGTTTACCTAGATGACATTCTTTGCACATACTGTTTGTAGGTTTCACCAATTTTGGAAGATTTCTCATAGCTTGAGTATTGCTTATCTTGATGATGTTATCAAAATTTACATGACACATCCTTCTATGCCATAACCAACTCTGATCAACTTGAACAAACAAATAATTTTTATTTGAACCAACTAGATGGAAGATATTACCTTTTGTTTGAATACTAGATGCAATCTCAGTTCCGAAGCTTTCAAAAATCCTGCATCTTCCATTCTTGAACTGGAGATCATAGCCTTTGTCCACCAACTAACCAACACTGAGAAGATTGTGCTTCAATCCTTCAACATATAGTACATTACCAGTTTTGCTCTTTCCATCAAAAGAAATAGTTCCCCTACCTCTGATTCTGTAAGCAGAATTATCACCAAACTTCCAAATCCAAGAACTTGTTCTTGTCACCTGTCTATGGTGAGAACATCCACTGTCAATAACCCAATCAACCTTTTCTTCAACTTGGGCAGCTAAAGCTCTTTCCACAACCTTATGAATGACAGATTGAGATGATATTGGATCTTCTTCCTTGATGGCAATAAACACCCATTCATTTCCAGATTTGCTTCCTATTTCTGATTCATCATCTGTTACTCCCTCATTATCATCTTCTTCATGAACATAATAACAGGTCTTTTGGAACCTTTGTCTGTTAGCATTTGACCTTGCAGATCTTTACGGACATCTTGAAGCAAAATGACCAATCTTATTGCAATTGAAGCACTTAAAGGGTAATTTTACTTCATACTTACCGGATCCTCTTGGCCGTCTCTTGGCAATGAGGGCTTCAAGTTGAGCTATTTCTGCTTCTTCCTCTTCCATGTCTTTCCTTGCTTGATCATACCATGATAGCTTCCTTGAAGAGTTTTCTCCGAGATCAAATCTTTGTTTGCCTTTCACATAGGCACTGGCTTTGAATGCAGATTCAGTCTTGGGATGATCATCTCCAAACTTGGTCATTTCAAATGCAGCCAGTTTGCCAGCCAATTGCTCTCTTGTGATAGTTGTATGGGCTCTGAATTCATCAATCACAACAACCTTGATTTTGTAGGCAACAGGAAGGGATCTGAGAATTTTGCAAACAATCTCATTTTCATCCAGAACTCTACCAGCATTCCTAATTCCACCTACCAGCTCATTTACTCTTGGCATAAAGGTAGTGATATTTTCATCATCTCTCATCTTCAATCTTTCAAATTTCCCTTTGAGACTTTGCAACCTTGCACTCTTGACAAACTCATCTCCTTCATGCAGAAGTTTCAGTTTAACCCAGATCTCATATGTAGTTGGTAGGTCAATAACATTTGAGAGTTCTGAGTCAGTCAATGCACTTAGAAGAGCTTCATTGGTCCACAAATTGTTTTCAACATCTGTGATTTCATTTAGAGTTGTTGGACCACCCTATGTAGGTACATATGCTTTTGTGACCATGGCCAAGTATGCTTTTCCCATACACTCCAAGTGACATTTCATGTGACCTTTCCAGAGAGAAGTTGGTTCCATCAAACTTCAGACTATCTTTCTTGTATGACGACATCCTAGATCTCCTCAAGTGGTTAAGCTCCTTTTAGAGGAACTTAGCTCTGATACCAATTGTTAGATCTAGGGCACACAACTAAGAGGGGAGGTGAATTAGTTGTACAAAAACTTGCTTCTACTTCAAACACTTGATTCTTCTTTGTTAGTTAACAGCATATCAATTATCCATTCATGAAAGCATAAACACCAGAGCAGATAAACATCAACACATTAGACACTAAGATTTTTGACGTGGAAAACCCGGTTAAGGGAAAAACCAAGGGGTGATTAACCCAAGGATTATTCTCTGTTAGAAGAATAAGAAAAATGAATGGCACATGCCAATTAGGGCTCACTACCCATGCACATTGCTCACAAGGAAGCACACTGCCTACAAGAGACAGACTATCTACAAGATCATAAGTATCACAAACTTGAACTGGAGAATGACATCTTTACCATGTCTGGATCAGTTCCATTTAAGCCTGAGACACACCTGCTCTGCCTTTCACTCTTTCGCTATACCACACTTATCAGCTCCACACCACACTACAAAATGAATTCACAAACCTTTATTTATACAAGGCATCGACTTAGGAACAATCATCTAAGTTGGCAATCATCCACAAGAACATTCACAAGATAAATAACTCATCCGGTCGGCCAACAAGAACATCTCCATCTAGAAGAATATCTTCAATTTTGGGCTTTAACACTAATGCAGACCAACAACTCAACCTCAACATGATCCAAGAACCTTCACAGGCTTTCCTAAATGACCAGGTACATCTGCACTTACTCTACTTATTAGAATCTCTTCTCTCCTTCATCTGAAACTTTAAGAACACAGTCTATCACCACTGTCATACTGAAAAAGGTACTTCTGGACCTCCAAACCATGAACAAATTGAGATGACACATCACAAAGACATCCCAAACACTCTGTCCAATCTGCAGAATAGGACAATGCACTTCTGGATCTCACCAGACCTTTTTATAACACTCTATCACTCC
Organism: Cunninghamia lanceolata; assembly: GCA_027924645.1. Classification (NCBI taxonomy): domain Eukaryota; kingdom Viridiplantae; phylum Streptophyta; class Pinopsida; order Cupressales; family Cupressaceae; genus Cunninghamia; species Cunninghamia lanceolata. Next base: position 4,256,260 of record BSBN01001032.1, on the reverse strand, counting down.
GGAGCATCTCCCAAAACCGGTTCTACTTGATCGATCACAGCTTCTTCATGTCTTCATGCAGACCTCTGAAATCTTAACTGGATCATCTTAAGACTCATATCTACAAACCCTTTAATCTGCATCCTCTGATCCTCAACCTATTGAGTACTTTTGCCTTCTTCTCATCACTATTCTTCACTGTTCTTGATTGAGACTGATTTCCTCAATAACCTCAGCACACAGCTCATCCAATCCTTCTTATCAATGCAATATGAGTATGTTGACATCAATGACAACATTGGTTAACCTCATACTTGCAATAATACTATCCAAGTGACAACTATCAATCATGGAATCAAAATGGAAATGGGAATGATGGAAGATACGAAAGGCCCCCTACGAGTAAAATTAATTTTGTTCCTTCCACAGGACTAGGGGGCACAACATGGAGTCTTGTAAGGAGTATAATAGGTTCATAGAAAGGTTGCCAGAAGAACAACAATGGTTATTTATAAAGATGTTTGTAAATCTACAAGAAGTCACACCAGACAATAACAAAGGGCCAAGGCAAACACAAATGCCAATAGCTCCACAAAACACAGATATGAAAATCTATCAAGACCCATTTCCCATGCACAAAAACATAGAAACAACTAGTCAAAATAGTGTAGTCCAAGGTATAGATGTAGGTATCCCTCTACAAATAGGGAAGAAAGGGGAAGCTAGGATGTTAGCACTAGTGGAAATATTACATGAAGAAGAAGAAGAAGGAGAACTCAACAACGAGAAAAAAGAGATGCATGAAAGCACGGTCTTGGTAGTGGAACCGATACCAGTGCTAATTGGACCCTATGAATTAATTGAGGACTTAAAGAAAATGTATGTACACATCTCATTCATTGACCTCCTCAAAAACTCTCCCTCACATCGCTTAGCATTACTAAAAGAGATAGCATTAGAATACCTGGATCAAATCACACCACCTCCTAAAAAACAAGTCAATCATGTAGATTTCGATGTAAACCCACCAAATTCTAAATTAAAAGACCTAGGGTTTTTCTTTGAATTAAATAAAATGCCTTCTGAGGCAAAATTAATAAAAAAGGATATCCCCCACTATACTTATAGTTATGGATTTATGACACATGTATCAAAATAATGCTATTTGATGATGGAGTAGTAGTGAATATAGTTCAATTCTCTCTTTTAGAGAGGATGAGTTATGGACACACCAACATCACTGTGTCTCTAGAAACATTGAGTAGATATGACAACTTAAAGGCCACAACGATAGGGAAAATCACACTTCCAGTATCTTTAGGACAAAAACTATCCCAACCATAATCTACATTATCGATAAGGATACAAGATATAATCTACTCCTTAGGAGACCTTGAATACATAAAATCAAAGTTGTGCCATCCACCTTATCCCAAGAAGTTTTATTTTTACACCTTGAAAAGGTATATGTTACAAAAGGGGATCCACAGTCTTTCAGTATGGTAAAGTCAAATACAACAAACAAGAAAATATGCATTATCATCGATTACGAGATTCGCAAAAACAAGGATTATGTCCTTAGTACCACACTACAATCAATATGTATTAAGAGGAAAGAAATTCTAGTAAAGACAATAAACAATGCAGAAATGAAAGCCTTAGAAAATGGGACATTGTCGAAATAGAAGGAGGTCATCCCTAAGGAAACAACAATGGAAATCATGGAGTGAATAGAAAAGGATGGACCCCTTTAGTTTCCTTTGGAAATTATCATGATTAATGTGGAGGCCACCTATAAAATTCTCCCCTGCATAGGAGAAAAACCTCATAGAACTAAAGGACTAGTATTCGAAATGACTACACTAGACCTAAGAAATATGGATCCACATGCTTTCTCAGATCCTGAGGAACACTTAGTAGAAAGTTACACTCCATTGACACCACCAAGTGAGTCATGTCTCCCCAAAACAAAAGAAGATAGTGAATCCTATGAACCACTTATGATGTTAGAGGATTCATATGAACCAATGACACTGCTAGAGGAAGTAAATTCCATAGACAACGAATCAACCAATGTAGTAGGAAAGCTCCCAAGAATGTTCATAGTCTCTCGACCCCAAGCACAACATACTACCTCTACTTCAGTGCAATCAAATGAACTTGGTGAATGGGAAACACCCTTAGTACAAATCGAGATGGTTGGGAGACTTTGAAATGAAGATGAAGAAAGTGAGGGAGCATTCAACAAAGAATGGAAGATGTGAGTAATAGTAGGGATAGATGATCCTATCATCTTTGAATTGTCAGGGAGTTATATAGGATATTCCATGGATTTGAGACCCGAGCCCAATGGGAGAATGAGTATAAGCTTTGTTCCTCCTGATGAGCAAAGGGAACCTCAAACTCCCTTTAATTTATTCCAATTTCTCCAAAACATTCAAGATTGGTAGGAAGTAAAGATTTACATGCATGACCACTTTGATACACTTATGGCGTTATTAAGGTGTGATAGAGTCTTGTATTCAACTCCCTTACACCAACAAGCCTTCCAAGATTTACTCTGTCTCACATTACCAAGAGAAACCTTAGAATTAGGAGTACTAGGGAAAAATAATATCATGAAACCCTATAGAATAGGAGAGATTGTCTTGAGAAGAGGTAGCATGAAGAACAAGAAATGAAGATGAAAAAGGAAATTTACTGAGGACTGGAAAGGGCTCTACATTGTTAAAGAAGATGTCGATAATGGTGCCTATCTCTTGTGCACAATGAAAGGATAGGAATATGGTGAAATAGTTAATGCCTTTCACATTAAAAATTATTATGTCTAAAAAAACATAAAAATCATAAAACACAAAAATAAAAAATACTCCAAAAATAGAATTTTTTTTGCAAAAATCTCCAAAAAACCCAAAATTTGTTTATTGCATTTCAGCATCATTCTGTCCATATTGCACTTTAGTGAATCACTCACTCTTGTATTATTTTCATTTCAATAAGGAGTCTAAGGTTGCCTAGGTGTGGAGTGATCCTTTTAGGTATTGAGATTCCCCTGTGTTCACAATCACCATTCTCCCCTTCATTCCCAATGTTTCTAATCAAGCCTTGCTCTTAGATTTACACGGATCTCGATCTTAATGATTCACATTGTTGAGTCTAAGCAAAGTTAGTATTCAAACCCATAGTGTTCTAAGGAAGCTTACAAGTAGATCTTCCCAATTCTTCCCTAGTAAAAAGGAAGTCTGACTGGATTACAAAAGCTTTTGGTAATGCTTAGCCCCTTATCTTTCCTAGCCAAAAACATCAAGGGGATCAAAAATATTAAGGAAGCAATCTAAAATGCAAGTGAATAAAAAAATGAGTGATAAAAAAATAAGAGTGATAAGAAAAGTGAGAATAGAGAGATCAAATTATTGTGTATCCAAAGCTCAAAAGCATTCATTTTGATAAAATTCAAAATTCCAAAAAAAATGAGAAAATCAAGTGAGGTATTCTAGAAAATACAACAAAAGAGAAAAATATAACAAAAGAGAGTTACAAAAAAAAGAGTGATAGAGAGAAGATTGTTAAGTGTCTGTACCCTTGGGTAGAAATAAATCTAAGCTCAAAGCTTCAAGGATGACACTCTACCAGAGAATAAAAGAGAAAGGTACAAAGCACATAGACGCACTAGTTGAGCAAAGCCAAAAGTCTAGAAGTCCTTAGGGCCATTTTTGACTTAGGGACCTATTAGGATTAAGGTGCCATCAACCTTGTAAATCTTATGTAATTAATTACTCCTAATATTTTTTTTAAATTACCCATAGGGGATGAAAGGTTTCACCAGCAGCGATCATGTTTCAACCATATGTTTATATCTAGTACATGACACTCATTCATCCATGATGGGGGGTCATAGGGGGGTTTCCCCCCTGCGAGGGGTCTGGGGGGATCATCCCCCCGGTGGGGGGTCTGGGGGCCATGCACCCCGATGGAGGTTTAAGGGCAACACCCATGAAACCTCATTTTATTTATATTTTATCATTTTTAATCTAGATCGTTCATCATTAGGTCATAGATTTGGCGGTCGATATTTTGAATCTTGATCTAAAAAAAGCTACACACAGTCTCTTCCAGAAGCTCTACACATACTTATCATGGACTATGGAAATATCAAGTCTGTGGTCGATATTTTGTTAGTTATCTTTCCCTAGAAGGCAACCCCCTTTTATAAGGATATTTATACTACATTTTTATCAGATTGGAGAGTAACAGGTAGTGTTCGATTGAAGACTGAAGGAGAGAGGAAGTGCATGTATTGTAATCTCATATTTGAAGATAATACAACTTGGAGCCTCTTTTCTTTGTGGAGTTTTTTACCTGAAAGGGTTTTCTCCACGTTATATACTGTGTTATGTGTTCAATTCTTAGTGCATGTTATTTCTATGTAATGGGTTTTGATTTCTGTTGCAATCTCCATTGATTCTACATTATTTAGAGGATAATAAGGTTTGAATCAGATTTGTGTTGTGTGTTTTGCACCTTCATTTCTAACAAGACCCTGATTCATCCCCATTTTTCCTTTACCCCAGGTTAATCTTTCTTTCCATCTATGATCTAAGTCCAATGAACGCCAATTAAATTTGTTTCTTGTCTAAGCCAAAAGCTTGTCAAAATGTCTCATCTAGATAAGGATCGATGTTTAGCCTTTAGCAAAGCCCAAAATTTAGAAACACTCCATCTCCACCCCATCCCTGCTTGAGTTCTAAACTCCTATCTCACAAACATGAATAGGTCTCCAACACTAGGATAACCTGCAATCCCCTAGATTGAAAATCATAGTAAAGAGTAGTCATAATGTTTGTTCCATAAAGCATTCATATAAAAATCAGAAAAAGACATCCAAAGAAATACGAATTAGTGTCATAACTAATGGCATTCCATAGAAGTAGAAGTTTTGTTGTGTGGTTACACAACACGCCCCATTTTGACTTGACAAAATAGGAACCCAACTTCTTGTTTGGCTTTGCTTGTGTTTCTACTTGTTGGCAGTCTGGTAAAAGTATGTCAATTCAGATGATCCTATACAAAGGGGGCTGGGTAAGTCATCATGATGAGGTCAGTTTTTTTTAAAAATTAACATTTCATGTCAATAACCTCATGGGGGGATAGAATGCAAAATTTCATGCAAGTTTGCCTTTTGGATCACCTCGGTATTCCTTAGGGAACAAAAGTTATGATGAGTCAAAGATCTAGTCAAACCTAATATTCTGAGGGGAGGATCATATTTCTCAACATCAGTCATCTTATGAAAGATCACCCCGATCTAATAGTATCACTCGATAAAGTCATTTGCTCCGAACATCTGGACGTCAAATTTATGTGATAGTGACACTTACCCGTAGAACAACATTATATATTTTGTGAAGGTCATATTCCCAAAACATCACCCCGATATTTAAACATCACCCTGATATTTAAATATCGGCCTATCACAAAATATCACCCTGAGCTAATATCCTATTGACGTCATCCAAACTTGGTAAATGAAGAAATAAACATACCGATGACGTCACCATCCTTTTTACCTCTCGGAGGTATATTTCTAAGTGTGACCTTTCTTGCACAACATGATGATGATGTCATAAAGCCACAACGCTGAACTAAGTCATTATCCCAATGATGTCATCCTGATATTTCAACAGGAGGTCATTTTATGCCTAGGGGGTGATATTATAAACATCACCAGACATTCTGAACATCCCCTGATAGTTTTGAATCACCTAATATTCTCAACCCGACTCAATGTTTCGACATCGTTCTTTTCACCTAAAACGGATGATCATATTATACCAAGGGGGTGATATTCTTAATATCACCTGATATTTAGAATATCACCCGATCTTTAGAGATCACCCCGCGCTTCACCGCCATAACATTAAATACATACAAAGTGGTAGGTGGTTCCCGCCGATTACGAACTCGATACATACACTTGGCAAGATCTCGAGTTTCCATTTTGGAAATCAACCACTAAGATTAATTTCATCCAGATTTGCCCTAATTTTACCCTAAGTGACTTGATTTAGAGGTTAAAAGTGAATTTATAAGGTATTTTACATTTACATTGTGATAAACCAGTTTTTATAGAGAACAGAGCTTCCAAACCTTCAGACAAACAACATCTTGACGCACGCAGCTTACAACAGAACGAAGAAATTGATTATTAGCAGTATCAAGATCACTTTTAGATAATCTTTAGTATAAGTAAGAGGATAAGTGCATCAATTAAGTAATTGAAACCCTCTTGTTTTCATGTTCTGCATATTCAGGTATTATGGGGTCTTCTGGTTTGAAATTTCAAATTATGCATGTCAGGATAAATGAAATGTGGAAAGAATAATAGTATGTATGATGAATAATGAATATGTAATGTATATGCATGCTCATATATGAATCAATTGTAAGACCAATTTGCGTTAATTACAGGCACTCATGGCAGATAAAAGATTAGCCAAGTCAGAGACTGAATTCTTGAAGCCTATGTTTGCTCATTCTGAAGGTGTCCAATTCAAGTATGGAGCCATCACTAATACACACCAAGGGAATATGGATCTAGCTGCATGGTTAGCCAAAATGAGTGACGAGAAAAATAACAGAACCCTGTTGGATGCAGTCTTTGTATCAAGAATGTGGAATGCAACTGGTTTCCCATACTCTATGGAGGCCCCTGAGCTGGTGATAGAATGTGCAAGGAACTACAACCTAGAAACTAGGAGGGTAGAAAAACATGGTAGAATATATGTTGATCTGTCAATCAGGGGTATTGCTGCTACATTTGGTTTGCCAGTGGGCAAGAAGGTTGCCAACATAGATCTGAATAAATCAGAAGTAGAGTACGAGAATAACAAGAAGTCTGCTAGGAAGAAGATGTATCAATGGAGGGTGAAGAATAGCCCCTATCTTATGGCAGCTAAACTTCTAGTTCATTTATATAAATATGACTTTGACGATGAGTATCAATACATGATAGAACTATTGAACAGAGTAACAGGCCAGCCTGATGCTGGAAGTTTCAAGGACTGGATGTATGCAGTCATCCTGATGTGTCTATACATAGATAACAAGCCAATGTGGGCCAAGATGATAAGTGATGCTTTGGACGAGCAGCTAATGAGCCTTGGAGGTCCAGATTGTTCTTTTTACATGACATCATATATAGTTTATTCATGTGCCTACAAGGGTACATTTGATGCATTGATTACAGATGGAAAAATTGGAGGCACAACTAATGATGCACACATATGGGATCATCATCCCCAACTACAAAGAGTGAATTACCTCTAGGACTACAAGCTGGTAAATGATGCATTCTCTATGCACCTGGTGAGAACAATGGAAGAAGATAGAACCAAGAGACTGAGCATGGAGGCTTAAGAAGTTATCTACAAGCATGAAGCCTGGTTTATCCAATTTGCCACTTTCTCCTATATCAGGATTGAAGGTTTTGAGGAGGAACCCCTCATGCTCCCAAGGTACCCTACATATGCAGTTGTCTTAATGGAGTTTTTAAGACAAATGTCTACAATATTGAATGCCTATAAGGCAAACAACAAGCTTCCACTAGTATTGTTTCCAGTCACAATGGGCTGGTATATGTGCCCAGACTCTGAGAATATCAAGAAGGCCATAGCTGGCTTGAAAATGATGAATTTCTAGCCTTTTCCATTAGTAAGATCATATGATCCATATGGGAGGATGCAAAAGATCACAGGGAAACCCATCCATTGAAGGAACCTTGAAGACTTCTGGGTAGATTGTGAAGATGAAGCTGAAGCCTAAAGAAGAAGGTATCAAAGGCTAACACTTAACCAAATCAGGACCTTTGATTGCATCTCCATCCCAACACAACTGAAGAAAGATGATGGAGTGATAATGGCTAATGAATATGAAGAGAAAAAGATATATAATGATACCATCTCTACATCAGATCTCACCATACAGGAGGATATCTCCTTGGATCCATTCACAGGTAGGATATTGGTGCAGGAGCACCAAGACATCAGGGTTTTATTTGATCTTCAAGTAGTTGTTTTGTTTATTAAGGTCCTTGAGACCATATTAAATGTTGTAAGAAGGATTGATAGCCATGCATGTAAATGGACTATGTCCAAATTTCTAAAAGAATCTATTGTTATGTTGTAAATCCTAGGTAGGACAATCTTGTAGTAAAGGCAGTTACAAGAGTCAATTTTGTAAGCCTTTGTTGAGGCATATAGGATAGTCATTTAAGTTTTAATGTTTGTAGGCCTTTAAAGGCATGTCATGGATTTGGAAGTTTGTTAGAACCTTGCCAAAGGTTAATCCAAGTGTTAAAAAGGCACTCTAAACCAAACCAGTCAGTGGAAGAAGTCAGTTTCTAAAAATAGTCAGCTAGTGCAGTTAAAAAGCAAGAAAAAACTCGATCGTTTGGGGTAGTTATCTAGGATCCCAAATGATTTAATTCATTGTTGAGGCTTATTTGAATCCAAGAAGGTTTCCATTGTAAGGGACATTCAATAGATTTGAAAGAAATAACAAAAACCATTGTTTCCTACCTATTTTCTGTATTCCAATACATTTTGAGCCCGTACTACTATACTGTATAGCATTGTTGGGAAGTGTTAAATGCTTGGAAGTGAAGGTGGATGTATTGACTATCTTTTGAAGTGAGCTTGAGCCTTGGGAATGAAGGAAGATAGGTTATGATTGCTGATTGCTAAATTGCCCTTTTTACCCACTGTTATAGTCAAGAAATTCACTATTTTTCTAAGAAATCCATACCTGTACGGAACAGTCAAAGCCTTAGTTTATAATGGATAGTTAGAGGGTTGAGTTAAATTTGTTTTGAAACTTATTTGGGCTCTTGACATCCATTTTTACTTTTGTATTCCCTTTTTGTTTGAAAGTGGTTTAATAACCCTGAGTTAGGGTTCTGTCAGCGAATTCCTGATGGTTTGCTCATTCCATTAAACCACCATATCTTATAATCAGTGGAATGAGTCATGTAGAGTCTACTTTAATGGCTTGTGAAGACCTTGGAGGTAGGAGAATGGGTTTGGTCTAAGTTTACCTTGTAGATGACCCTGCAGTGTTATGTCTTGGATGGAGTAGAGGACAACAACAAAGAGAAGAACACAGGTATGTTGTCATGTCATTTGTTTTGTCAAAGAAGATAGTAGATGTTTGGCAAGTTATAGACTTGATTAGTTGTATGAGATAGGGTTTGTCCCAATAGATATCATCACAAAGAGGATATGGTGACTGTCCTCCTCATAGAGCAGTGAGGTTGTGACTGTCCTTGAAAGGTATGGTAGGAATTGCTGTCCTGTAGGGTCTACACAGTGGAGATGGTGGAATGCTAGAGGAAGTTAGGCATCTTGGAAGGTGTGCCCTGAAGTCCTTCACCTTGGATCATGAACATATGTAGTTTGAATAAGAACCCTGCCTTGTTAGAAGCCTGAATTCTGTTAAGAGCCAGTGAACAGTGAGAGTTGTTCCCTTGAATCTTTCAAATGTCCCTTATAGTGATAGATTGTTTGCATCAATTGGAGTGCTTTGCATTAGATATTACAGCTAACCCAAGCTTGGGTGGATGAGCAAATAAATGCAATGAAGAAAAAGGGTGTTGTCATCACAGTGGACAACAAGAAGAAAAGACAAGAAATTGCTAAGGATGAATATGATGATTTCTTAATGGAGAAGAGAAAAACTAAAGGAGAAAGAGTACCACCTCCTGATAAAAATAAAAGACCTTCAAAGGGTAAGAAAACTAAAGAAGAACCCAAAGGGGTCATTATTGAGAGAATAGTAGCCACAGCCAAGGAAGCGGTAGCATCAGCTTTAGGCCAGGCATCAGCATCATTAGCACAGCCTCCTAGAGATAAACAAAAGGCTAAATAGATCCAGAGGTCAACTGCACAACCTACTATTGCATTTGAGGAGGATCAAGCCTCACATAAGAATAAAGAGAAGGATATTCCTTTAGAAGAAGAATCCGAAGAAGAAGGCCCTCTATCCTTCACAAGAAAGAGAAAAGCACCTTAGGTGGTAACCACTACACCTAAGAAACCGACGACTGCAATGAGAGGTGAAATAAAACAAACTCCCATAATGCTGAGGGGAGCAGGTGGGGAAGTATTCAAGAAAGAGCTGCAGCATAATGTTCCACTCCCCACCATTGTAAAATTCAAAACTGAATTAGCAGAAGAACATGTAAAAGAAATCTCTAGGATACTCCAAAGTGGTGTTGTCTCATTGGATGAGACAGTTGACCTATCCGATGATGAGGTAGTGAAGGATGTAGCTTCACAGAAAATGGAAACCCTTCCTGGTGGCACCCAAATAACTCCTCATGGAACTCCATCAGTACAAACAGTACTAGAGGAGATGAAGCAAGTGGAATTAGGGAAAGAGAAGAGCCTAGAAAAGGTAGCCCAAGAGATGGGGCTTGATACATTGATTGAGAAGGTAACCGGTCTTGCAATAATTGATCTCACCTATAGATAGGATGCAAGTCCTGAAAATCAAGGAAATATTTAGGATAAAGGAGAAAATGTTTAGGAAGTAAAGATGGCAGAGATAGAAAGCCATACTTTGGATATGGGTGAGCAACAACAAGAGGAAGTACCTTTTGGACCCAAGATAGTTGAAGTACAAGACAAGGGAGGAAAAGAAGGGGATATATCAGATGATCCTGCCCTAAAAGTACAAGAGGTAATTGTTACACCTGTAGAACAAATTGAAGCTATAGATCAGGTGGACAGGCCTAAGGTAGATACAGTAATATCTACGGAAACAAATATGCCTCATAATGAGGAAATCACTAAGGTAGATAAGATACCCATGGAGGAAGCAAAAGATCAAGATCATGATAAACATGTAGATGATCAACAGGATCACCCTCTAGAAAAGGAAATTCCTCAATAGGAGGATATACCCAAAAATCACCCTCATGAGGAGCATCATGAGGAAGAAATAAAGAAATCACCCTCCCCATCGAACATGATGGTGGATACCGGAGATCAGGGTGATCATGATGATGATGATGGAAACCAACAGCCAAAGGATCAAGTTCCTTTGTGGCTCGAGAAAGAAATTGGCAAAGAGTCAGGCATAGGGATACAAGAATTTGATGTATCCACATTATTTATAGAAACTCTACTAAAGCCAAAGAGAAAGGTTAGAATAACTTCTACAATACAAAGGGATCCTGATATAGGCAGGAGAATAGCTTAGGTAGTTGTTCCTGCAGTTGATAAAGAAAAGGGCAAGATCACTCTGGATGAATTCCACATTACTACAGTAGATTTGGGATTTGCCAATGAGGATCAAGAAGGCCAAGAAGGTAAGGACATTATTGATTCATTAACTCAAAGAGTTAAGAGAGAGAAAGAGAAGAATAGGTAGCATAAAGAGCACATTGCTCAGCTACATGCATATATAAGAGGATTGATTAACCCTGACGATACATCTAGTGATCATGCAGTCCCATTGACTGCTATTTCTTAGGAGGAGGTCAATAAGTTGAACCTCATGAGACATGAATTAGTAATAATGTTGAAGTGGATGTCATTTGCGCTTGATGGAGCTGAAGAAGTGGCAAAGGCCTCTTTAAAGAGGTGGAATTCTTTAGGCACCTCAAGGAAAAAGGTAGATAAACTATAAATGGAGGTTGGCAGGAGGTCATTCCTATTAGAAAAGGTCATGAGCATTTTGGATGAAATGAAGAAGATTGATCCACAGATTCTAATAAAGAATCAAATACTGGATAATGACACGGCCCTATTAATTGATATCTGGAATAAAGACATCAGGTTTGAATATGATGTACTCAAAAGATGCAACAGTAAACTAAGAAATATCAGCATGAGGCTACATGATATGATGTCCCATGAGGCTGAGGTTTTGGAAGCATTAGAAGGAGATGTAGAAGGCAAGATAGAAAATCAGGATGAAGAGTTTGTCATCAAAGCTCTACATAGTAATTTCCAGCTAGTTGCTGAAGACCCTCTCAAACATCCGACAGAAGAAGTGTTGGATAAGGTAATGAGAATAAAGGTCAAGGTGGAAGATTATAATGAAATGGCTAGCAGCAAGAAGAATAAGTTGGAATCTCTTCGGAGCAAATATCAGGTGCATAAACATGCCATCACCAAAGTGAGAACTCAGGATGGTAGAGAATTGGAGAAAATAGTGCAAGCATATGAGAATATCAGGACAACTATGCAGGTCCATATCCAAAAGGACAATTATCATAATGATGAAGATAGCGAGAGTGGTGAAAGTGATGATGATGATAAAGAACATGATGACGATGCATCATAGAGGGAATATATGCATCAGGTACTTATGAAAGTATAAGTTGCCTAGATGGTTGCCAGCTGGCAACCTGTGCCATGTGGAAAAGATTGACTTAGTCAATGAAATGTAAACTGTAGATTTCAATAGGTAAATCTTGATCGTAGATCAATCGTAACCAATCCCTCACCTTATTCTATAAAAGGTGCAGGGATGCCTCATTTTAAACATTTGAAATTTAATTGAAATCTATTTACTGAAGTATTCAGGGCTTATTTCAAAGTTGTTGTATACATATATGTTCATGCATACTTAATGAATGAGAAGACCCTTTTTTATTACAAATCTTCGTAAATCTTGAGTAATCTGTGTCTGAATTCTGGATATGTGCTTTGATTTGCTACGTCCCTTGGAGTGCTCATCATGTTGCATGTATTGCTTTCATTCACCATCCTCTAAAGTTTGCATCAACTGTATCTAGCTGTGGAATGTCTTGGTGAACATATGGTTTGATTTCTTCTCTTCATGATTGTATCTGATTGTATATGTGGCTCAATAGCTGAAGGTTCAACTTTAATTTGAAGTATTTCTCTTAATTTCTTTTAGTTTCGGAGTATTTCATCACAATTGCAAATAATTGATAATCTTAAGCAAATAATACAAATATGCAGACATCCCGTAGATAACTAGACATATTCAGCATATTTGAGGTTAAAACATGTCAAAAATGACAAATATCATGCAAAGATTTAAAGATAGATACAATATTTGAAGTATATCCTATGTAGAATAACTCTCTGTGCAGCATCATTATCTTACTAATGAAGTCTACATAAGGCCCCAAAATGGAAACAGCAACACACATCAACCTCTGAGTAACGTCAAAAGATTAAGACCTAATCACTGAAGACTTGGGATCATGAATTCTCTAAATTCATTGTATCTTTCAAGATGAATAAAGGTTCATGTGTACTTTTATTCTATGTTTGTTTATGACTAACATCATGATCAACATAAATTGGTGCTAGAAGGAGGGCTCCATAGGACGAGGATCATCATCAGTTATTTAGGTGATGATAAAGATTGAAAGGTAACACTCAGACATCACCAAATTTCCAGAGCTAGACATAAATATTTGTTGTTCTAAGTTGATATACGCTAATCCTAGGTAAAGTTTTTGAAATTAGTCATAAATATTACAATCTTTACAGTAGATCAGCATGTATTAGCAAAGATAAGCCTCATTTCAGGTAAATTTGTCCAAACTTTGAGGTATCCTACTCTAGAAACCTGATATCAACCTGCGAGTGTTGCCAAACCAAGGATCACCTCATATTTGCAGTATAGCTACAAATATTTCATAAATACTAGGTCAATTTCCAATCCTGACCATAAATATAGTCACTGTTGGTATATTCCAACTGATATTTACAAAGTTTTAGCCAATTTGCCTCAACATTGAGAAATCTTGGCTCACAGGATAAATACCAGGTCACGATCCACCGGACCTTTCGAAGAATTACCTGTCAGAGGGCTCAGACCTAGAACTATAGACATCCATCACACTCCAGGATCTAGTGCATCAGGAGCATCACCAGAGCCTCCTCCTGTAACTCCTATTGGTTTGCAAATACCTTCTGGACTATCTATAACACCTCCCATCCAACCTCAGCCAACTGTACCACAGGCTCAACCTCCTCCAGTTACAATGTCTTTCTTTGTAGCAGAATCACCTTTGACCTTTACTGCATATCATGATTTGCCAAAGAATCCAGATAAACTTTGTCCAAAATATCATCCTTATCAAGGTGTGGATGATCATATCAGAACCTTCAAAGAAGCCTGCTGTAGGGCTAGAATAGCACATCAGGATGTTGTATGCAAATTGTTTCCTTTTTCCTTAGGAGAGGAAGCTTACAATTGGTATATTAGGCTTGGTCGGTCTTCAGTCAGGTCATGGGATGTCCTGGAGAAATCTTTCACCGATAGGTTCAAGGTACCAATTGATCCTTCAATGAACTATCACCTATTTGCCACCATTAAGTAGTTTGAGGGAGAACCTATTGCCAATTTTAACACTAGGTTCCAGAAAATGCTATCCAAGTTAGTTGCTCCATATGTTGTAGGAGATGCAGCTTCTAGGAATATCTATTATTTAGCCCTTGATCCTTTAACTTCCATGTTCATCAAAAGGGCTTACCCTAAAATTACAACGTTAACAAGAGCTTTTCAAGAAGCTATTAAGGTCAACCAGCAATTAGTCCCTGCTCCCACACCAAACATAGCTTTTCCTACATTCCCTAGTTATCTAGGATATCCTCCTCAGCCATAGTATAATGGAGCCACAATGCCTTCAGCAGTAATGCCAACACCTCTGTAGATACCTCCATTGAGCATAATGCCACCTCCTAATGGAAATGGCCAGATGATGCAGTATCCTAGACAAGTTCAAAACCTCAGGTTATAGATTAGAATAACCAAAACAACAATGGATCCTTATTCTTCAAGCCTTTAACAGAAAATGTAGTAGCTAAGGTTCAGGAAGAAAAGGAAGAAATCAAAGAAATATCTACTCAGCTGAGAAAGCTTACAACTGAGATTACTCATTTGAGAAGCCAAAATTTCTACTCTCAGCCTAACCAGAATAGAGGCTATAACAATGACAGACCAAACTATCCTGATAGGGGGTACAACAACAATAATTTCAACAATAGTGGTGGAAATAATAACAATCCCCCTAGACAGCCTAGAGTGTGGAATTCCAAGCCAAATAATGGTTCCCTACCATCACCTTTGGACAACCAGCCTCCTGGTGAAGCTAAACAAACTACCAGAGTCAATCTTGCTAAGGCAGCCCTCACTAATTGGTGTAGGATACACAATACAAATGCTCATGTAGAATTAGACTGTCCACAATTCAAAATTGCTACCAGTGTTTTCCAGACAGAAGTGTCTAATACTTCTAGAAATCCACCTCAGACGAAGGGAAATGAAATTGTCCCTTATGGATATGACTCTGCATTTGTATTGGAGAATTATACTGATCAGCATCATCAGTAGACTGTGTCACCCCACCTGAATTACAACCTGACATGTGAAGAATCTGCCATGGCTTTTGAGTCAAATTATGTTTAACCCTTTGAAGATGAAAACAAGCCATCCAATGACCCTGAGGAGGTGCATGCTTACTAGCAGCAATTCAAGGTAAGCATAATTATAATCTGAGAAGTAACTCCAATAGACCTATTGGTCCATTAACCAGTTCCTTGCCTCCAAATAATTTTAACACACCTCCTGATCCCAAGGCCAGTAACAATCCAGGATTTCCAAAGGTAAATGCACAAACCTGTCACCACAAAATACAGTATCAAAAGCTGTTGGCCTACCTCATGAATCTGACAAGTTAGTCACCTATCTGGTTGATGAGATGAAGAAGATCAAAATTAGCCTATCCTTGTCAGAATTGTTGAAAACCCCAGCCATTAAAAGAGCATTTATGAAATCACTAGATGATCCTGCTCCTAAAGAGGATAGTCATTCCCCAGGTCAGCCTAGCAATAGGGATCATGCTCCTAAAGATAACACTGTCAAACATAAAGTACTAGCTACGGTTCAAGCTATAGAAACCTCCCACATAACCTTATATAGGGACAAAAGTGAATCACCACCTTTCCTCCTAACCATACACATGTTCAATAAAAACCTACACAATTGTCTAGTGGACTCAGGAGCATCCACGAATGTCATGCCTTTGGCCATATGTAATGCTCTAGGACTACATCCTGCTAAATCCCTGAAGAAGGTAACTTAGCTAGACAAACTAGAGGTGAATGTAATAGGAGAGTTAACCCATATCCACATGCAACTAGTATCTGATCCCAGGATCCAATATTACATCAATATCTAGGTAGTAGATATACCTGATATATACGGGATGTTGCTCAGCAGAGACTAGTCTAAAACTCTCAATGGATATATGTCTACCGACTTCAGTCACATGTGGCTACCTTGGAAAGGTATACCAAACCAGATAAGGATAGATGCAGAGCCTAGAATGAAACACATGATCACTGAGTACAACAAAACAAACGAGATCATGTACGTGAATGTTGAACCTAGAGTTTATGCCATTAAACCGCAAACTATCAGGATAGAAGAGATCCTGATGCTTGACTTTCATCATCATGATGATGATCATCAGGAGGACATACTGATTGTAGAACTAGATAGTAATTTTGAAAATGACAATGAAGTAGATCACTTCAGAAACTTTGAGATGCATCTGTCCAGGCAGGTAAAATGTTGTCAATTATTAGATATACTTGTTCATGACATTTTGATTGATGGTTGGTGCAGATTACACGACAAGGCACATTCAGAGAAAACTTGTGAAACATGCTTAGATATGATGGAGCTAGAGCAGACATGTAGTGAGGCATCATCATCATCCGAGGTAAGTTCTGCATCTGGTGATGAGGATGATACTGATTCTTGTTTGTGTTCTACAAGAACCATAGAAAAGGTGACAAATCATGATGAGGATCATATTCAGAGAACAGAAGAAATTCTGGTATATGACTAGATAAATATTAAGAAGAAAGAGAAAATCACCCCAGGGAGTGATTGTCTGATGGAGTCAGATTATGAATTATCTGATGAAGACAGAGGCAGTAGCTTGACTAGATTTGAGGAGTTTTTGTCAAGAGAAATTAAAAAGATGATAGAACAAAAGAAGCATCCATAGGATGCACTGACTAAAGGATGGTGTAGGCTGCATGAGGCACCTCACTCAGAAACCACCTGCTCACTATGTTTACATATTTTAAAGAGGCACATAGTGCATAATTTAGAAGGTCATTCTCCTGATGATGAAAAGAAAGAAGAAGAATCAACTTCACAAAAGAAAGGAAAGATGAAGTCTGAGAAAGCTAAAATTCCTAAGTTAAAATGGATATCAGGTGGAGCAGCTACCAAAGCTGCAAAAAGGAAGGAAGGCTTAGCTAAGCCTCCTACTGAAGATAAACCCTGGATCCTAAGATTTGATGGATCCAAGTCCAAACAAGGAGCTGGAGTAGGGATTGATCTCATTGATCCATCAGGAAAGTCCTACTTAGCTGCTTATAGATTACAGTTCGCCTGTACTAACAATGTGATAGAGTATGAAGCTTTGATTCATGGGATATTATTTGCCTTTAAGAAGAAGGTAAAAATTCTGCATGTCTTTGGAGACTCAGAATTAGTTGTTAGACAGGTAATAGGAATTTACTCTTGCAATTATAAGAAATTGTCAAATTATAGACACAGAGTGTGGGATTTGATTGAAGACTTTGATGCATTTAATATCACCCATGTACCTAGAGAACAGAACCATAGACCAGATGCTCTAGCCCAGGCTGCTAGTACCTTGGAGCCTTTGTCTATATCAGGCCTAAAGAAGTTTTTAGTAGAGCTGGTATCCGTACCATCAATACCTGATAATGTTACTAACCTCTAGGTTTTTGAGGATGATCAACATATCCTTGATTTCATATCCAACATGGATATATTTGATGCTCAGATCATAGATGAGAATAATGTGGAAGATCATGTTTGGGAAGAAGAGGAAATATTAGAGTTGCCTAGTAATAGGATTCCCAAAGGTATGATTGAATTAGAAAAAGCCTTTGACTTAGATTTGCTGAAGCAGAAGGATCTTCCCAAGGCTGATGGAGGTCAATATTCACAAGTGAATATTGGACAAAATGAAGACAAGAGAAATGTCTTGATTGGTAAGGTTTGCACATTAGAAGAGTTAGAAGGAATAACTCAGGCCCTCAAGGATTACATCCATGTCATTGCATGGACTTATGATGAGTTGAAGACATATGACACATCAGTCATAACTCACACTATACCTCTCAAACTAGATGCTAAACCTTTCAGACAGAAGCAAAGGTCAGTCAATGCTTTGCTTGAACCAATAATTTTTTAAGAAGTCAAGAAGTTGCTAAATGCCAGGATAATATTTCCTGTGAGGCACTCCACCTGGGTTGTAAATCTAGTCCCAATCAGAAAGAAGAATGGAGACATCAGGCTATGTGTGGACTTTAGGAACCTGAATAGAGCATTAGAAAAGGACAATTATCCTTTACCCTCCTTAGATGAAGTTCTGCAGATTGTTAATGGAGCAAAAATGATGTCATTCCTGGATGGTTTTTCTGGTTATAATTAGGTAATGGTTGATAAGATTGAAAGACTGAAGATTGCCTTCACCACAAAGTGGGGGATCTTTGCATATAGACGCATGCCATTTGGGCTAATAAATGCTGGAGCAACATTCTAGTGAGCAATGGACATAGCCTTCAGAGGCTTAATAGGAAAATGTATAGTCATTTACATGGATGACTTAACAGTATTCTCCAAAGAGAGAAGCAACCATGTAACTGATCTCAGAAATGTATTGAAAAAATGTGAAGAGTATGGGATATCTTTGAACCCCAAGAAATACATATTCGAGGTAACAACAGGAAAGTTATTGGGCCACCTAATAACTAAGAATGGAATTATCATTGATCCTGATAGGGTGGAGTCTATTATGAAAATACAGCTTCCTGGAAGCAAGAAAGAACTCAAGTCCTACTTTGGTAAGATAAATTTTGTCAGGAAGTTCATCACTGGCTTTGCAGAAATAGTCAAACCTTTGAATGCTATGCTGAAAAAGGATGCAAAGATTGAGTGGACATCAGAAGCTAAGGCAGCCTTTGAAGACATAAAAAAAGCTATTTCTGATGCTCTTGTCCTTATCAGTCTAGACTACACCAGAGACTTTTATATCTATTCATTTTCTTCAGAGCATACCTCTGCAGCAGTGCTCACTCAAAGGAATGAAGAAAAGGAAGAGAAACCTATAGCATTCATGAGTTGTCCTTTCAAAGATGCTGAACTAAGATATGTAGATGTTGAAAGGTAAGCACTTGCTTTGGTTTGAGCAGTGAAGAAATTCAGGCACTATATCCTAAGAAGCAAAGTGAATGCTATGGTGCCAAATGCATCAATGAAGATGCTGTTAATGCAGAGTGAGACTGGTGAAAAAAGGGCTAAGTGGATCATAGTTTTACAAGAATATGACATGGAGATTATACATATGAAGTTGGTAAGAGGACAAGCTCTAAGCCAAATGATATCAGAGATTGATCCAAACATAGTAAGTCAACAATATGTTATCAATGCTAAGGACAATGAAGAGTGGTATTCAGATATCAAGTACATCCTAATTGTTGGGAGATGTCTGATGCAGAGTGCCAGCAGAAGCGAATGAAGATTTGCCTATATCTTCCCTATCGGCAAGAGATCCTCCAGTGTTTCACTGAAGTCAAGGATGTCTTCTCTTCGGAAAGACATGAACTATTAGCCGCTCCTTATTCTTTTGTCCCGATGGCCAAGTTCTCACTGATACTGTCGGGTACATTGGCCAAACCAATACTATCAGTATAACTTTCTTTTAGTTATCCGATATACAAACTCTTACTGATGTGCATTGCGTTGAACTTAATCGTCGGTAAGACCTCTTGTTTCGGTCAGACTTCTACTTAAACTCCCGATAATAACTCTCACACCGATATGTCTTCTACTATCGGCATGACCTTCGCTCATCAGTGGGACTTCCAAGTCTTCTCCCGATGGTGCTTCCTCACACTGATACTCTTTATCGGCGACACTCCGAGGATGTCTCACCGATCGGTGAAACCTTGTACCGTCGGCTAAGTGTATTTTCCTTAGTCTGATTTCGTTTCTCTCACCGATGCGAACAACGATGGTATGTGTCTCCAACACTATACCAATCTTCGGTAAGACAGAGAGTATTTCACGCCGATGCCAGTTTCATCGGTTAGACATAGTCTATCGGTGGTCCTTCAAAAAACTATTCTGACACTTGATCTCACGCCGATAGACTCCCAACTGTTCTGTGACGCCGAACTAGGATTCCTTTCGACAGAACAATGGAATTTGGCTGATTCATATGTCAAACCCTCGATCACTTGTAGCAATCTGATCCCACAGCAAAACTATCCAATTTCACTCTGATTTCCTGACTAGCCACATGACGATGTCTAGTCAAACTTGACTGAGTTCGCTGGCTTCCTGGGTAAGAATTCAACAACAACAAATGTGAGAAGTCTTTCCCCCATCACACTGACACTATACAGGGCTTCAGTGGATAGAGGAAAGGGCCTCCATGTATGAATCAAAACCCTACTCCTAGGTTACGAACCAGCCATTGTGGAACCGTGGGTTTTACACCGTCTGCACACTACAGAGTCACTATGGATTGACAGATAGCATCCGGTTAGGGTTCCAATTACAAAATCAGGATAAAGATATCAAATCACTAAGAACAACCAAGAAAATCAACACAGATCATACCCAGAACTCTCTTTATTTAGTTATCAAAAAGAACTTGTTGTAATACACACTTCTCTCTCTCTCTCTGCCCGTGTGACATACAACCTGCCTCTAAAGAAGATGTAGAGACAGCAGTTATCCCCGCCAACCGTGCAAACTGATTTTCAAATCAGTTAGCCGTTGGTTTACCCTTCATACAAGCAAATCACTTGTTTGCCTTGCACAATTACATTCATGGGACCAAATTGACCCTTATTACAAAATGAAATGGCTTAAGAGCCTTATGAGAAAACAAAAGAAAAGATGACCCTGCACTACAGAGAATGTGCTCCTGCACCATACTCCCCCAGCAGGAAAAACTCAAGTCCCTTGAGTTGCTAACTGCTGAAGTGTCGTCCCATGTTGAAGAATATCCGCTTCACTCATCCAGGTTGCCTCTGAATCAGGAAGATCCTGCCACTTGACCAAGTAGTCTTTGTATACCCCTTTTCTTGTCTTCTTGACAATTTTGGAATCCAAAATGCATTCCAACTGCAAAGGCTTACTTGGAGGTAAATCTCTGATCCAGTCTTCATCTTCAATCACAGCATCTGAGCCATCTTCAGCATGTAATGGAGGTCTAAAAGGGAACAGGTCTGCAACATTGAAAATGGGAGAGATACCAAGGCCAGATGGTAATTCTATCTCATATGCATTTGGACCAAATTTATGCACTACCTTACAAGGTCCTATCTTCTTCATCAACAATTTGGTCGGTTGCCCCTTAGGCAATCTTTCCTTTCTGAGGTAGGCCATCACCAAATCTCCTACCTTGAAGTGTACCTCCCTTCGCTTCAGATCTGCCCTAGCCTTGTACTTGGAGACAGTTTTCTCCAACTGAAGCTTGACCTGATCATGTACTGTTTTCATGGTAGCAGCAAAGTCTTCTCCTAGAGCACTCCTTTTATCCCATCCTTGGAGGTCTTTGAGTTTAAGTGGTCCTCTTGGGTGGAAACCATAAACTATTTCAAAAGGGCTTTTCCCAGTACTTCTGTTTCTTGAATCATTATAAGCATATTCAGCTTGACTGATCACTAAATCCCATGCCAATCCATGCTGTTTGGTAAGGCATCTCAAAAGGTTTCCCAAGGACCTATTAACAACCTCAATTTGACCATCAGTCTGGGGATGGTAGGCTGATGAAAAAGACAACCGAGTGCCCAATTTTCTCCATAGGGTCCTCCAAAAATGACCAACAAATTTAGAGTCTCTATCAGTAACAATTGATAGGGGTAAACCATGAATTCTGACCACCTCTCTGAAAAAGAGACCAGCAATATGAGATGCATCATTTGTGCATTTGCATGGCACAAAATGAGCCATCTTACTGAATCTATCCACAATGACAAAAACACTGTCTATACCCCTTGCTGTCCTAGGAAGACCAAGCACAAAGTCCATACTAATGCTTTCCCAAGGTCTGGTGGGAATGGGCAGTGGTTGGTACAAACCAGCATTAGAAGGCATACCCTTGGCCTTTTGACATATGGTATAGCTTGCAACAAATCTCCTTACATCTGTCTATACCTTGGGCCAATAATAGAACCTGGTGACTTGTTCCAAAGTCTTGTCCAACCCAAAATGTCCTCCTAAGGCTCCATTGTACTTCTCCTTGATGATATTGTCCCTCATTGAACATTTAGGAACACACAACAAACTACATTTAAATAGGAGCCCTTCTTGCAGCTCAAAATCAGAATACTCACCATGAAAAGTGTTAGCCAAACATGCACACACTTCATAGGCAGCCTTGAAATCTGCATCATCCTTGTACAACTCCTTCAGACATTCTAGACCCATATGTTCCATTTGTACTTCCTGTATGACCAGTATCCTTCTACTCAAAGCATCTTCCACTTTGTTGGCAACACCTTTCTTATGCTTAATAGTGAAGGTATAGGCCTGCAATTGTTCCATCCACTTGACGTGCCTATGATTCAACTTTTCTTGACTATTTAGGAAGCTAAGAGCATGGTTGTCAGTAAAAACAATGAACTCTTTTGGCAGTAAATAATGTCTCCATTTTTTCAGAGCTTGTACCATTGCATACAACTCTAGGTCATAGGTAGAATACCTCTGTTTGGCCTCATTCAACTTCTCTGAAAAGAATGCTACTGGATGTCCTTCCTGACTAAGAACAGCACCTATAGCCTGTTGGCTTGCATCACATTCCACAACAAATACTTTGTCAAAATCAGGGAGTACCAACGTAGGTAACTCAGCCACTTTCTGTTTCAACAGTTCAAAACTATCATCTGCTTGTTTTGTCCATTGAAATTTACAATTCACTCCACCCTTGATGGTATTGAGAATAGGAGCACTTATGTGACTGAACCCTTTAATGAACTTCCTGTAAAAAGTTGCCAAACCATGAAAACTTCTTACATCTCCTACTGTCTTAGGAGTAGGCCAATTGAGAATAGCCTCAACTTTTGTAGGATCCATTTTCAAACAGCCATTGGAAATCACAAAGCCAAGATACACTAGTTCAGTTTTCATAAAATCACATTTATCCAAGTTGATCATCAACTTACTCTCATGCAATTTCTTTAACACCTGTCCAAGATGCTTCACATGCTCTTCTTTGGTCCTGCTGAAAATCAATATGTCATCAAGATAAACAATAACAAATTTTCCAATAAATTCTACAAGTACCTCATTCATCAACCGCATGAATGTGCTTGGAGCATTACTGAGTCCAAATGGCATGACAAGCCACTCATAGAGACCTTCATTTGTTTTGAAGGCAGTCTTCCATTTATCTCCCTGCCTTATTCTGATCTGGTGATAACCAGATTTCAAATCAATCTTGGAATAGTAACATGAACCACCAAGATAGTCCAACAGATCCTCAATTCTTGGCATAGGAAATCTATACCTTATGGTGATCTTATTGATAGCCCTTGAATCTGTGCATAATCTCCATTTGCCATCTTTCTTAGGAGCAAGTACACTAGGGACTGCACATGGACTAAGACTTTTCCTAATCAAACCTTTCTCCAAAAGTTCTTGAATCTGTCTACCTACTTCTTCATTCTGCTGTGGTGTCAACTTGTAGGCAGCTTTGTTAGGTAATGTGGCTCCAGGAATCAAGTCAATCTGATGACTTATGTCCCTCATAGGTGGTAAGGAGTTAGGAGTATCCTCTACCACAAGATCTTGGTACTTATCCAGTAATTGTTGCACTTCCAATGGAATCTCCTTCTGTGGTTTGCTTTGCTGATTGGATACAGGCTTCATCATCAATGCATACCCTTGGGTATCCTTCTCCTTCATGAGTTGTAGGAACTCTTTGCCACTCACTAACATGACACTATTGTCATTGCTCTTCTCTCCAACCTGCTCTGGTAAGGGATCCATCTGAAACTTCTTACCATTCTTGGTGATCATATATGTATTCTTTTCACCATCATGCTGTGCCTTCACATCATACTGCCAAGGTCATCCAAGAAGGTGACAAGCATCCATAGGAATAATTTCACATAGCACCTTATCCCTATAATCACCTAGTTCAAACTCTACCCAAGTTTGTTCTTCCACCAAATAGTTCTGATTCTTATTCAACCAAGATATTTTGTGAGGATTAAGATGGGGTAATCTTTTCAGTCTACACTTTTCTACCATTTCAGTAGACACTACATTTTCAGTAGAACCTGAATCAACAATGATTTTACAGAGCTTACCATATGCTATTCCTTGGGTTCTGAAGAGATTCTTCCTTTGTGGGGGCTCCTGCTTCAATGGCATCTTCACGAGGGTCCTCTTAATCATCATATTCTCTCCTTCAAGCACTGGTGCAGCACTACCAATTGGTGAGTTTACACTTTGACAATCATCCTCCTGCAATAGTTGGTTCCTTCTCCCACCATCATGAGAGCTAGATGCCTTCTCAGGGCACTTACTTGCAGTGTGGCCTACTTGATTGCAATTGTAACATCTTCCAGTGAAGACTCCACATCCTCTGCCTGCACCACCACCTCTACCTCTGCCATTAGGTCTTCTCCAACCTCTGAAACCACCACCTTTTTGTTCTGTATCAGAACGTGATTCTTGTTGACTTGAGCTTTCACCTTTGTTTGGCTGTCCTCTGCCAAAATTACCTCTTCCTCTATTGTTCCTGCCACCTCTTCCTCTGTTATTTTGTTCACCTCTCCTTTTCAGTTTATCCTCTGCCCTAGAGGCTAACTGAAAACATTCATCCACAGTCTTGGGAACCACCATACTGAACTCATCCTGTATATTGTACCTCAGTCCATCCAGGTATCTGGCCACCATCTCTTTTTCTTCTTCTCTGTGATTGGCTCTCATGCTCAATCTGTGGAATTCTTCAGTGTATGTAGCCATGTCCATATCTTTCTACCTAAGATGATTAAACTTTCTGATAGTCTGTAGATCATAATCACATGGTAGAAATTTGGCTCTCAGCATGGCCACCATTCTGCTCCACTTGGTGATTGGACTCTTTCCAACCTTCTCCCTTTCACATTGAGTGTAGTTCCACCAAACCAATGCAGAACCTCTCAGTCTGGTCTTTGCAAACTTTACTTTCTTACTGTCACTATACTCTTTGAAGTCAAAGTAATTACTTATGGCTTCAATCCAGTCCACAAGAGTATCTCCATCCAGTTTCCCATTGAACGTGGGAACATCCATTTTCGGATCACCACTATCTCCATGACCCTTGAGTGCGTTCAGAAATGCCTTTTGATCAGCAGTCATACCTTCTCCTTGAGGATTCTCCCCAGTTTCTCCTTCTTCATCCTCTTCTGACTCAGAAGTGCTTCCATCCTTCTCTTTGGATCTTTCTTCCTTCAGTCTCTCTTCGAGCATTTCTTCCACCATCTTCTGGATGGCTGCTTTACTCATCGTCTTGGGAGGCATTGTGCTAGCCTCTGTTTCTATCTCCAATTCTTCATCTGACATACACAGCTGTGATTCAGAATATTGGCTCTGATACCAATTTGATGTAGAGTGCCAGCAGAAGCGAATGAAGATTTGCCTATATCTTCCCTATCGGCAAGAGATCCTCCAGTGTTTCGCCGAAGTCAAGGATGTCTTCTCTTCGGAAAGACATGAACTATCGGCCGCTCCTTATTCTTTTGTCCCGATGGCCAAGTTCTCACCGATACTGTCAGGTACATCGGCCAGACCGATACTATCGATATAACTTTCTTTTAGTTATCCGATATACAAACTCTTACCGATGTGCATTGCGTTGAACTTAATTGTCGGTAAGACCTCTTGTTTCGGTCAGACTTCTACTTAAACTCTCGATAATAACTCTCACACCGATATGTCTTCTACTATTGGCATGACCTTCGCTCATCAGTGGGACTTCCAAGTCTTCTCCCGACGGTGCTTCCTCACGCCGATACTTTTTATCGGCGACACTCCGAGGATGTCTCACCAATCGGTGAAACCTTGTACCGTCGGCTAAGTGTATTTTCCTTAGTCCGATTTCATTTCTCTCGCCGATGCGAACAACGATGGTATGTGTCTCCAACACTATACCAATCTTCGGTAAGATGGAGAGTATTTCACACCAATGCCAGTTTCATCGGTTAGACATAGTCTATCAGTGGTCCTTCAAAAAACTATTCTGACACTTGATCTCACGCCGATAGACTCCCAACTGTTCTGTGACGCCGAACTCGGATTCCTTTCGACAGAACAATGGAATTTGGCTGATTCATATGTCAAACCCTCGATCACTTGTAGCAATCTGATCCCACAGCAAAACTATCCAATTTCACTCTGATTTCCCGACTAGCCACATGACGATGTCTAGTCGAACTTGACTGAGTTTGCTAGCTTCCTGGGTAAGAATTCAACAACAACAAATGTGAGAAGTCTTTCCCCCATCACACTGACACTATACAGGGCTTCAGTGGACAGAGGAAAGGGCCTCCATGTATGAATCAAAACCCTACTCCTAGGTTACGAACCAACCACTATGGAACCGTGGGTTTTACACCGTCTGCACACTACAGAGTCACTATGGATTGACAGATAGCATCCGGTTAGGGTTCCAATTACAAAATCAGGATAAAGATATCAAATCACTAAGAACAACCAAGAAAATCAACACAGATCATACCCAGAACTCTCTTTATTCAGTTATCAAAAAGAACTTGTTGTAATACACACTTCTCTCTCTCTCTCTACCCGTGTGACATACAACCTGCCTCTAAAGAAGATGTAGAGACAGCAGTTATCCCCGCCAACCGTGCAAACTGATTTTCAAATCAGTTAGCCGTTGGTTTACCCTTCATACAAGCAAATCACTTGTTTGCCTTGCACAATTACATTCATGGGACCAAATTGACCCTTATTACAAAATGAAATGGCTTAAGAGCCTTATGAGAAAACAAAACAAAAGATGACCCTGCACTACAGAGAATGTGCTCCTACACCAATGTCCTCCAAGACTGCAGGCTTCACAGAGAAGAGCCCTGAAGATAAAATCCCAGAAGTACGTGATAAAAGTAAGAGTACTTTTCAAGAAAAATCATGAAGGAATATATTTGAGATGCTTAGAAAAGCCAGAAGCAGATAAAGTTTTATTAGAGCTACATGACAAGTTTGGAACAACACATGGCTTATCCTTGGCTACAACACATGCTATCCTCAGAGCAGGATATTATTGGCCTACAATCTTCAAGGATATAGCTAAACACATTAAATGCTGTCATGTATGTCAGGTAGTTGCTAATAGAGGGAGATATGCTGCACAACCTTTGCAGCTAGTGATGGAAGAGCGCCCATTTGCACAATGGGGTATGGATTTCATAGGACTGCTTAATCCTCCATCATCATCGGGCCACAGGTACGTTCTGACAATTACTGATTATTGTACCAAGTGGACTAAAGCCACTAGCAGCAAGACTTGTAGCGCAGAAGATGTCATCAGATTTTTTGAAAGTAGCATAGTCACCAAGTATGGGGTCCCCTAGCTCTAGTAAGTGATAATGGCTCTACTTTTACTTCAGCTGAATTCTCAAGTTGGGCCTTTGGTTATGGAATTATACTGAAGTTCTCATCTAATTATTATCCCCAAAGGAATGGATTGGCAGAATCCACTAACAAAAATTTGCTGAATATCATAAAGAAATTAGTAGACAAGAATCCTAGGGAATGGAATACACTTCTAAAATATGCCTTATGGGTAGACAAAACCAGAAACAAAGCTGCATTAGGGAATTCACCTTATCATTTAGTATATGGGGTAGATCCAATCCTCCCTATTAACCTGAAAATTCCTACCCTGCAGTTTGCCCAAGAGTACCTAGGCATAGACAATAACCAAGAGGTTAGGTTGTTTCAGCTGATGCACCTTGAAGAGAAAAGAAGTCAGGCAATTGATCAATTTGAAAAACACCAGGCTGTTGTCAAACGCTGGTTTGACAAAAGAGCCAAAGTTAAAGCATTCAGGATATCAGATTTAGTCCTAATGTGGGATAAAGCCCATGAGAAGAAAGGAGACCATGGTAAGTTTGATAAATTATGGATAGGTCCCTTCCAAATTTCTGAGATCTTAGGAGACAGCACTTTCAGGCCTAAGAATTTGACAGGTGAGGATGTTCCATTACCAGTGAATGGACAGTTCCTCAAACATTATTTCCAAGCCTTGGTGCTTCATGTCAGTCATGTGTATCATAATGTATATTTGTATAGTTGTTTGTATAGTGTTTTGTTTTGTTCTTGCTTTGTTTGCTTGTTGAGTTTTGGTTTTGGTTAGTCAGGATGATGCAGCTCATCACCCCAGGAAATGACAAAATTGTCAACATTCAAGTGATGAGAACACATTTATATACAGGTTGTGACTCATTTTGAGAAAGTCATCATGATCAATTTTGTGATATCCTATCATCAGGGTGCTTTTTCCTAACTAAAGTGATTTCTTCACAATGACTCACCTAACAGCCTTGGGTTTGTTGAACACACAAATATAGGTGTTAAGTAAAAAATCTAAAGGGACTCCCTTGCTACCAATGCAATCTACAACCTAAAACAGCAAGTGACTATACCTTCCATTTTGAGCTTACATAATGATATCAGATATATGAAGTATAAATTTTGAAAAATAATAAAAAAAATATAATAATAAAATTAGGCCATCTAAGTAACTCTACCGAGGCTATAGACGCCTGCTGGCAGCAAGGCTCTATCCAGGTTGGCTATGAGGGATGATCTCCAACTATGTAGTTTAACACCAGTTACTCATGTTTTCAACTTGCTTTCAAGATGAAGATAATTAATCATTCACACACTACTGATCCTTTGTTAGCATTGTTACCATGAGGACATTTTATCATTCAGAAAGATTATGATGCTTCTGCTCAGAAAGAGATAGAATGCTATGTTATAATGTGTTCACATCACTTGAATCATTGGAATTTTGATGTTTTCTTTGGTGGCAAGTTGTGTGGTTACACAACACGCCCCATTTTGACTTGACAAAACAGGAACCCAACTTCTTGTTTGGCTTTGCTTGTGTTTTTGCTTACTGGTGGTTTGGTAAAAGTATGTCAATGCAGATGATCCTATACAAAGGGGGCTAGGTAAGTAATCATGATGAGGTTAGTTTTTTTTAAATTAATATTTCATGTCAATAACCTCATGGGGGGATAGAATGCAAAATTTCATGCAAGTTTGCCTTTTGGATCACCTTGGTATTCCTTAGGGAAAAAAAGTTATGATGAGTCAAAGATCTAGTCAAACTTGATATTCTGAGGGGAGGATCATGTTTCTCAACATCAATCATCTTATAAAAGATCACCTCAATCTAATAGTATCACCTGATAAAGTCATTTGCTCTGAACATTCGGATGTCAAATTTATGTGATAGTGACACTTACCCGTAGAACAACATTATATATTTTGCGAAGGTCATATTCCCAAAACATCACCCCGATATTTAAATATCAGCCTGTCGCAAAATATCACCCTAAGCTAATATCCTGCTGATGTCATCCAAACCTGGTAAATGAAGAAATAAACATACCAATGACATCACCATCCTTTTTACCTTTTAGAGGTATATTTCTGAGCGTGACCTTTCTTGCACAACATGATGATGATGTCATAAAGCCACAATGCTGAACTAAGTCATTATCCCAATGACGTCATCCTGATATTTTGACAAGAGGTCATTTTATGCCTGGGGGGTGATATTATAAACATCACCAGACATTTTGAACATCCCCTGCTATTTTTGAATATCACCCGATATTCTCAACCGGACTCGATGTTTCGACATCATTCTTTTCACCTAAGACAGATGATCATATTATACCAAGGGGGTGATATTTTCAATATCACCCAATCTTTAGAGATCACCCCGTGCTTCGCTGCCATAACATTAAATACATACAGAGTGGTAGGTGGTTCCTGTTGATTTCGAACTCATACATACACTTTGCAAGATCTCAAGTTTTCATTTTGGAAATCAACCACTAAGATTAATTTCATCTAGATTTGCCCTAATTTTACCCTAAGTGACCCAATTCAGAGGTTAAAAGTAAATTTACAAGGTATTTTACATTTACATTGCGATAAACCAGTTTTTATAGAGAACAGAGCTTCCAAACCTTCAGACAAACAACATCTTGACGCACGCAGCTTACAATAGACCAAAGAAAGCGATTATTAGCAGTATCAAGATCACTTTCAGATAATCTGTGGTATAAGTAAGAGGATAAGCGCATCAAGTAAGTAATTGAAACCTTCTTGTTGTCATGTTTTGCATATTTAGGTATTATGGGGTCTTCTGGTTTGAAATTTCAAATTATGCATGTCAGGATAAATGAAATGTGGAAAGAATAATAGTATGTATGATGAATAATGAATATGTAATGTATATGCATGCTCGTAAATGTATCAATTGTAAGACCAAGTTGCGTTAATTGTAGGCACTCATGGTAGATAAAAGATTAGCCAAGTCAGAGGCCGAATTCTTGAAGCCTATGTTTGCTCATCTTGAAGGTGTCCAATTCAAGTATGGAGCCATCACCGATACACACCAAGGGAATACAGATCTGGCTACATGGTCAGCCAAAATGAGTGACAAGAAAAATAACAACACCCTGTTGGATGCAGTCTTCGTATTAGGAATGTGGAATGCAACTGGTTTCCCATACTCTATGGAGGCCCCTGAGCTGGTGATAGAATGTGCAAGGAACTACAACCCAGAAACTAAGAGGGTAGAAAAACATGGCAGAATATATGTTGATCTGTCAATCAGGGGTATTGCTGCTACATTTGGTTTGCCATTGGGAAAGAAGGTTGCCAACATAGATCTGAAGAAATCAGAAGTAGAGTACAAGAATAACAAGAAGTCTGCCAGGAAGAAAATGTATCAATGGAGGGCAAAGAATAGCCCCTATCCTGTGGCAGCTAAAATTCTGGTTCATCTATATAAATATGACTTTGACGATGAGTATCAATACATGATAGCATTATTGAGCAGAGTGACAGGCTAGCCTGATGCTGGAAGTTTCAGGGACTGGATGTATGTAGTCATCCTGATGTGTCTATACACAGATAACAAGCCAATGTGGGCCAAGATGATAAGTGAAGCTCTGGAGGAGTAGCTAATGAGCCTTGGAGGTCCAGATTGTTCTTTTTACATGACATCATATATAGTTTATTCATGTGCCTACAAGGGTACATTTGATGCATTGATTACAGATGGAAAAATTGGAGGCACAACTAATGATGCACACATGGGATCATCATCCCCAACTGCAAAGAGTGAACTACCTCCAGGACTACAAGCTGGTAAATGATGCATTCTCTATGCACCTGGTGAGAACAATGGAAGAAGATAGAACCAAGAGACTGAGCATGGAGGCTTAAGAAGTTATCTACAGGCATGGAGCCTGGTTTATCCAATTTGCCACTTTCTCTTGTGTCAGGATTGAAGGTTTTGAGGAGGAACCCCTCATGCTCCCAAGGTACCCTATAGATGTAGTTGTCTTAATGGAGTTTTTAAGACAAATCTCTACAATATTGAATGCCTATAAGGCAAACAACAAGCTTCCACCAATTTTGTTTTCAGTCATAATGGGTTGGTATATGTGGCCAGACTCTAAGAATATCAAGAAGGCCATAGCTAGCTTGAAAATGATGAATTGCTAGCCTTTTCCATTAGTAAGATCATATGATCCATATGGGAGGATGTAGAAGATCACAGGGAAACCCATCCATCGAAGCAACCTTGAAGACTTCTGGGCAGATTGTGAAGATGAAGCTAAAGCCCAAAGAAGAAGGTATCAAAGGCTAACACTTAACCAAATCAGGACCTTTGATTGCATCTCCATCCCAGCACAACTGA
Source organism: Cunninghamia lanceolata (assembly GCA_027924645.1). Lineage (NCBI taxonomy): Eukaryota > Viridiplantae > Streptophyta > Pinopsida > Cupressales > Cupressaceae > Cunninghamia > Cunninghamia lanceolata. Next base: position 4,224,207 of record BSBN01001032.1, on the reverse strand, counting down.
AGAAAGATGATGGAGTGATAATGGCTGATGAATATGAAGAGAAAAAGATATATAATAATACCATCTCTACATCGGATCTCACCATATAGGAGGATATCTCCTTGGATCCATTCATAGGCAAGATATTACAGCTAACCCAAGCTTGGGTGGATGAGAAAATAAATGCACTGAAGAAAAAGGGTGTTGTCATTACAGCAGACAACAAGAAGAAAAGACAAGAAATTGCTGAGGATGAATATGATGATTTCTTAATGGAGAAGAGAAAAAATAAAGGAGAAAGAGTACCACCTCCTGATAAAAGGAAAATACCTTCAAAGGGTAAGAAAAATGAAGAAGAACCCAAAGGGGTCATTATTGAGAGAATAGTAGCCACAGCTAAGGAAGCGGCAGCATCAGAAAGAGCATCAGCTTCAGGCCAGGCATCGTAATGATCAGCATGGCCTCCTAGGGATAAACAAAAGGCTAAACAGATCCAGAGGCCAACTGCACAACCTACTATTGCATTTGAGGAGGATCAAGCCTCACATAAGAATAAAGAGAAGGATATTCCTTTAGAAGAAGAATCTAAAGAAGAAGAAAGCCCTCTATCCTTCAGAAGAAAGAGAAAAGCACCTCAAGTGGTAACCACTACACCTGAGAAACCAAGGACTACTATGAGAGGTGAAATAAAACAAACTCCCATAATGCTGAGGGGAGCAGGTGGGGAAGTATTCAAGAAAGAGCTACAGCATAATGTTCCACTCCCCACCATTGTAAAATTCAAAACTGAATTAGCAGAAGAATAGGTAAAAGAAACCTCTAGGATACTCCAAAGTGGTGTTGTCTCATTGGATGAGACAGTTGACCTATCCGATGATAAGCTAGTGAAGGATGTAGGTTCGTAGAAAATGGAAACCCTTGCTGCTGGCATCCAGATAACTCCTCATGGAACTCCATCAGTACAAATAGTACTAGAGGAGATGAAGCAAGTGGAATCAGGGAAAGAGAAAAGCCCAGAAAAGGTAGCCCAAGAGATGGGGCTTGATACATTGATTGAGAAGGTAACCAGTCCTGCAATAATTGATCTCACCTATAGACAGGATGTATGTCTTGAAAATCAAGGAAATATTCAGGATAAAGGAGAAAATGTTTAGGAAGTAAAGATGGCAGAGATAGAAAGCCATACTTTGGATATGGGTGAACAACAACAAGAGGAAGTACCTGTTGGACCCAAGATAGTTGAAGTACAAGACAAGAGAGGAAAAGAAAGGGATATATCAGATGATCCTGCCCTAAAAGTACAAGAGGTAATTGTTACACCTACAGAACAAATTGTAGCTGCAGATCAGGTGGACAGGCCTAAGGTAGATACAATATTATCTACGAAAACAAATATGCCTCATAATGAGGAAATCACTAAGGTAGATAAGATACCCATGGAGGAAGCAAAAGATCAAGATCATGATAAACATGCAGATGATCAACAGGATCACCCTCTAGAAAAGGAAATTCCTCAACAGGAGGATATACCCAAAAATCACCCTCATGAGGAGCATCCTGAGGAAGAAATAAGGAAATCACCCTCCCCATCGAACATGATGGTGGATACTGGAGATCATGGTGATCATGATGATGATGATGGAAACCAATAGCCAAAGGATCAAGTTCCTTCGTGGCTCGAGAAAGAAATTGGTGGAGTCAAGCATAGGGATACAAGAATTTGATGTATCCACATTATTTACAGAAACTCTAATAAAGCCAAAGAGAAAGGCTAGACTAACTTCTGTAATACGAAGGGATCCTAATACAGACAGGAGAACAGCTCAGGTAGTTGTTCCTGTAGTTGATAAAGAAAAGGGCAAGATCACTCTGGATGAATTCCAGATTACAACAGTAGATTTGGGATTTGCTAGGATCAGGAAGGCCAAGAAGGTAAGGACATTATTGATTCATTAACTCAAAGAGTTAAGAGAGAGAAAGAGAAGAATAAGCAGCATAAAGGGTACATTTCTCAGCTGCATGCATATATAAGAGGATTGATTAACCCTGACGATACATCTAGTGATCATGCAGTCCCATTGACTGCTATTTCTCAGGATGAGGTCAATAAGTTGAACCTCATGAGATATGAATCAGTAATAATGTTGAAGTGGATGTCATCCATGCTCGATGGAGCTGAAGAAGTGGCAAATGCCTCTTTAAAGAGGTGGAATTCTTTAGGCACCTCCAGGAAAAAGGTAGATAAACTACAAATGGAGGTTGGTAGGAGGTCATTCTAGTTAGAAAAGGTCGTGAGCATTTTGGATGAAATGAAGAAGATTGATCCACATATTCTAATAAAGAATCAAATACTGGATAATAACACAGCCCTATTGATTGATATCTAGAATAAAGACATCAAGTTTGAATATGATGTACTCAAAAGATGCAATGGTAAACTAAGAAATATCAGCATGAGGCTACATGATATGATGTCCCATGAGGCTGAGGTTTTGGAAGCATTAGAAGGAGATGCAGAAGGCAAGATAGAAAATTAGGATGAAGAGTTTGTCATCAAAGCTCTACAGAGTAATTTCCAGCTAGTTGCCGAAGACCCTCTCAAACATCTGACAGAAGAAGTGCTAGATAAAGTAATGAGAATAAAGGTCAAGGTGGAAGATTATAATGAAACGGCCAGCAACAGGAAGAATAAGTTGGAATCTCTCTGGAGCAAATATCAGGTGCATAAACATGCCATCACCAAAGCGAGAACTTAGGATGGCATAGAATTGGAGAAAATAGTGCAAGCATATGAGAATATCAGGACAGCTATGCAGGTCCATATCCAAAAGGACAATTATCATAATGATGAAGATAGCGAGAGCGATGAAAGTGATGATGATGATAAAGAACATGATGATGATGCATCATAGAGGGAATATATGCATCAAGTACTTATGAAAGTATAAGTTGCCTAGATGGTTGCCAATTGGCAACCTGTGCCATGTGGAAAAGATTGACTTAGTCAATGAAATGTAAATTGTAGATTTCAATAGGTAAATCTTGATTGTAGATCAATCATAACTGATCCCTCACCTTATTCTATAAAAGGTGTAGGGATGCCTCATTTTAAACATTTGAAACTTAATTGAAATCTGTTTGCTGAAATATTCAGGCCTTATTTCAAAGTTGTTGTATACATATATGTTCATGCATACTTAATGAATGAGAAGACCCTTTTTGATTACAAATCTTCATAAATCTTGAGTAATCTATGTCTAAATTCTGGATATCTGCTTTGATTTGTTGTGTCCCTTGGAGTGCTCATCATGTTGCATGTATTGCTTTCATTCACCATCCTTTGAAGTTTGCATCAACTGTATCTAGTTGTGGAATGTCTTGGTGAACATATTGTTTGATTTCTTCTCTTCATGATTGTATCTAATTATATATGTGGCTTAATAGCTGAAGGTTCAACTTTAATTCTAAGTATTTCTCTTAATTTCTTTCAATTTCAGAGTATTTCATCACAATTGCAAATAATTGATAATCTTAAGCAAATAATACAAATATGCAGACATCCTATAGATAATTGGACATATTTAGCATATTTAAGGTTAAAGCATGTCAAAAATGACAAATATCATGCAAAGATTTAAAGATAGATACAATATTTGAAGTATATCCTGTGTAGAATAACTCTCTGTGCAGCATCATTACATGAAACATTATCTTACTGATGAAGTCCACATAAGGCCCCAAAATGGAAATAGCAACACACATCAGCCTCTGATTAATGTCAGAAGATTAAGACCTAATCACCGGAGACTTGGGATCATGAATTCTCTAAATTCATTGTATCTTTCAAGATGAATAAAGGTTCATGTGTACTTTTATTCTATGTTTGTTTATGACTAACATCATGATCAACAAATTTATTCTAGCATTGCATAATATTGTCCTCTGCATTCATATATATATATATATCCAAAAAAGAACCAAAAACATATGATTGTCATCATGTATGCATTCTTAGAGTTAAGGCTCTACACAATGAAAAAGTTCTAAAAACTTCCAAAGTGCACAAGAGATAAGCATTCATACAATAGTGGTGATCATGAAGAGATAGTTTTTCATAGACATCAAAGGTTCAAAATTCTACAAGAGTACAAGAGCTTAAGCAAAATGCTCTTAGGAGAAGTAAGGCTCCCCATGCAAGGGGGCATGATAATGAAACAAATAGGAAAAAATCTCATGGATGGTTCCCTCCAACTGAACCATCAGGGCTCCTACTCCTTTTCCTCTGAACAATAGTAGAATCTCAATGAGATCTATGGGAATGAGCAACCCTGCTATGAGCTCGAGACTGTGAAGGACCCGTTGGGTTTGAATTAGGATGTCGAATCCCAAGATGAGCCATCTCTTGAATAATGGCATTATCACCCCTAAGAGTGAGATTCTCTACTCTCAAAGAGGCATTCTCCTTGCACTCGTGGTAGGCAGGAGTGAAGATATCAGTGTATTGACCAACTCTAACAGGTACTCCAAGATCAACAAGAAGTCACTCTTGTGATAGACCAGTAAAAGGACCAACCAAATCAATAGAAGTGTCATGGAAGAAGGTCCTCCATTCCTCATCATTACCTGAAAAACAAAGAAAGAAGGATTGACGATTCATGATTTTAACAAAGAGGAACAATGTAAAACACAAAAGAAAATGTAAACTTATGAGGATCACTAGACTGCAAAGTGGGGTCAATGCACCACATCTCATCATTGGGAAGAGGAGGTCTAGGACCTAAAGAAGTAGGCCCCAATATCTCCTCCTCATCTGAGCCAACCTCTTAGTTGTCCCCAACTGAGCCATCACCTAATTGATCATCTCCCTTAGGATTGCAGTCCTCATCAGTAGAGTCAGTGTCCTCCAAAACAATGAGTCCTTGGGAAGGAGCTCCTCTCCCTCCCATCTATCCACCTCTCGAGGTCCTAGAATTTTTAGTAATCAAAACCCCAAGAGTCAAAGGAGTCCAAACAATAGCTCTGTGGCTAATGTCACCCATCTTCTAGATAGATTGTGTTATGTCTGCAATTATCCTCCTACATGGAATGACACAATTTCTCATGGTTTAGCTCCTATCATTTGGTGTCCTCTCACCCTGTTTATTTATGAGCTTCCTAAACCCTAATTTACCTATATCTAACTAAAGCAATGTCGTATTCTGAAGCAACTGATGACTAAACTTGGGAACTGAGTTTGGATTTTGGGTATCCCAGACCTCCTAAATACACATCTTAAGTGGAAATTAGGATCTTGACAAGGGCACCCACATCCTTGTCTTGTCCTATTTTCCCAGATCTTGAATTTTGGGGTGGTGTTAGCTTGTGTCATGCACCTCAAGATTCCAATTTCAAATTTTGGTTTTCACACAATGCCAACACATTATTTCAAATATTTGAATTTCTAAGGTTAGGTATTTAACTAGAATTGAAAATCATTTTAACACACACAATCTATATGCAAGTTTTTATGCCAAAACTCTACCATTTTTTCTATTGAAGATCAGTAATGTGTTGAAGCTCTTGGATTTATTTGAAGTTTCTATCATGGAGATATTCAATGGAGATTAGGAATCAAGATCTTGAGTCTATATTTCTCTTCCTAGGGTTTTGTCAAATCCTTTGTATGATCGGGAGAAGGGTTGAAGCCTCCAACTTGAGCTTGGGAATCCTTCACGGATACGGTTACCTCACCTTTTTATTCTACAAGTCTTCATTGCAATCATCTCCTTGAGGGGATGTGCTTGTTTCCTTGAGTGAAGCAAGATGTTTATCTTTCCTTGATGCTTAAGGCATCTAGGGTTTTGTATTTTCTGCATACACATATGTTATATTAGCACACACATTTGCAGATCTTTATCATTGGCTATTGTTGAGGTAGAAATAGAAAAGATGGGGCTTGACTGAGGCAAGCTCCTATATAGCCCCAACCATATTTCTCCTCCTTTTGTATGTGCAAGTCCCATTCAAAAAGATCTGGCAAAAAGGAGTAGCAGAATGACGGACATTGCAAATACAATTGTTATAGAACTTTGAGTTTTGACATCATGAAATATTCAGGAAAAAAGAGTGGGTGCCCTTATCTAATAGGCCCTCATTTTATGGGTACAAGCTCTCTATGATCTCTACTCTGTGTTTCTATAATTTGTTTATTTATATCAGTGTCAAAAATTACTTTGTTACAACATACTTGATAATTAGGGTTTCATGCTTTGTGAGTTCCATAGGCTTGTGAAAACCTAAGCAAAGAGTCTAATCAATCACATCTAGCATAAAATGGAATTTAGGAATCTGTAGTTTGATCCTTCATAGAGAGAAATATCAATTCCTACTTCCCTAATGTTTAGTATGTGAAGAGTGGGACTTGATTCGGTTTAGATAAACTATCACTACCCCACATTTTTCCACTAAACATTTTGGTGAAACTGTGCTTTAAAAGAATTTGCATCCTTTTTAACATCAGATCTGAAATAGTTTGCTATCCTAAATCAAATTTAGAGTACAAACCCTCTTTTATGAAAAGTATATGCATTGAATCTTAGTTGATATCTGTAGATTTTCATTAAAAAGAGTTTGAAATTACAACTTTGTGATTTGCATAGTGATATCTTGTTTGCAAAGTTTATGTTATCTTGCTTTAGATTTAAGTCTTGGGTTATTTAGAGCATGCTATAATTTCAAATTACTTTTTACAAGACTTTCATGTGTATGATGATCCATTTATTTGTGATGACTTGAATATGTTAGATGAAGCCCTTGAGGATTTTATCTCAATTGAATATTCCACTACAACTCCTAAACTGTCATTGTTTCAAAGATTAGTAAATACAATCTATGTTCCTAAACCTCAATAAGAATGTGTGAAGCCAAAAATAGTGGTCAACTTGCGTTCAGATGTGTTCAACCACAAGCTAAACCAATGCTCACTATTAGAGGTCTTTCACCTTCTTCTCAACCTCCTAATTACATCTACAACTATGCTAAACAAATAACACATCAAGGCTCACAACAACCTAGTCATGCTATGGTTTCTCATACATATAATACATGGAATAACAAACAAATTAAACAACCATCAAGTATTATAATATCTTTACCAACTTCTCAACCTATGCTTCTTCAAGCACCTCATTTAACAAATAAAGTTGGTCAAGATTATGATCTTGTTGAGCAGCTTCATGCTACTCCTGCTAAGATATCTCTTTGGGAACTTATACAAACTTCACCTATATACCATGGAATGCTCCAAGAAGCTTTACAAAAGGTGATTGTACCATCTGCAATTAAGCCAAATGATGTGGAAACTCTTTTAGATTGTATAAATGCAACTAAAATAGACATTCTCTTTCAACAACATGAGTTTCCTTCTATTGAAGTTCAAAATCAATATGATCCTTTAATTATCTTCATTACAATAAACAAGAAATTTATCAAGCAAGTTATGATTGATAATAGATTAGCTCTTAATGTTTGTGGTCTTAATTTGTTACATAAGATTAAGATTGATATTTCTTTGATTAAACCTGATAAAATTAGTATTCATGGCTTTGATAATGTTGGAAGACAATCTATAGGCACTATAACTTTGCCTATACAAGTTAGGCCTGTGACTTTATCTACCTTGTTTCATGTCATGCCTGGTTCTTTATCATACAACATGATTCTTGGTAGACCTTAGATTCATGCATTGGGACAGTGCCATCTACCCTTCATCGTTCAAACACATTTATTTATAAAGATAAACTTCATACTATTGAAGCTGATCCTGAACCCGATAATTATTTACATATTGCAATACAAAAATAGATTCTTCATCACAAGGTTCTAAATAATTTGAAAGTTGATACATCAACTCCTCTTCCCATAGATAATGTGGTGCAAGAATCTCATCAATCGAATACATTCCTTGGTGATGATTGGGGTTTGCTAGATTTTACTCATGCCACTATGGGGGAATACATGCTTAACAACCCTAATCTTGAAACTTCAAATATTGCATCGATTTCATCTAAGAATTATAGTCAGAAACCTAAAGTTTCTTTGATAACAAACAAAAATAACAATCTTACTTACAGTACAGATTATGAGACCTACGAGGCTTCACCCTCTTCTAGAGAAATGGCATCTCTTTATGGTCAAGGATTTAAGATCCTTTATAAGAATTGTGACTACATAGGTAAAGGTTGCAGTATTAATCAACAAGGAATTCAAGTACCTATAGAATATGGTTTGTGACATTACTCGAGTGGCATTGGGTATAATCCTTTCAAGGAAACCAAAGCCCATAGATGACATAATCTTAATGTAAACACAATATCAACACTCAATCTAATGTTTCCTGAGATGATAGATATGGATTGTCCCTCAGGAGATATTCCTTTAGATACCTTCTCCCAAGATGAAGCAATACTAGAATTTCTAGGAGCTTATGAGAGTGTTTCTCATTATCACCACAAGCGAGGATGGCCTTATAGTCTAAATGTGGATACATATTTTGAAAAAAACCTCTAATATGATAAATATTACCGATAAAGACTCATCACAATCACCCAATCTCTGAGACTCCAATACTTTACTTAATGGAAAGACTGGAAGTTTTGATGGACAAAGATAATATTGAAAATGTTATTTCCCTAGGTGATTGTTTGCATGCTGAAGAAAAAAAAAGATACAACAAAACTCTTACATGATTTTTTTGAAATATTTGCTTAGAATTACTTAGATATGCCTAGTATTGTTCTAATTATTATAACACATAACATTGTACTAAAACCAGATGCTAATCCATTTAAACAAAAGATTCATAAGATGAATCCTAATGTTGCATTATTAGTTAAAATTGAGATAGAAAAGCTCTTAGAAGATGGTTTTATCCACCCTATTGATTATTCACCTTGGATTTCAAATATTGTGGCCATATTCAAATGTGTATCGATCTCATAGATTTAAACCTTGCTTCTCTGAAAGATGATTTCCCTTTACCTAACATTGATATGATTGTTTATTCAATAGTTGGCCATGAATTACTTTCCTTAATGGATGGATTTTCGGGATATAATCAAATTTTCATCAACCCTCAAGATTAATATAAAACAACTTTTATAACACCTTGGGGAACATTCTATTGGGTAGTCATGTTATTTGGACTAAAGAACACCGAAGCAACTTACCAACGTGCTATGACTCTTATCTTTCATGATTACATGCATAACATCTTAGAGGATTATGCCGATGACATCTTGGTGAAGTCTATTCATCGCCAAGATCACGCCACAACCCTCTATCAAATTTTTGAGTGAATAAAGAAGTAGAACATGCGCTTGAATCCCCATAAGTGCGTCTTTGGCATAAACAGTGGAAAATTGTTGGGATTTTTAGTTTCACATCTTGGTATTGAAGTAGATATGAAGAATATTGATGCGATTGCTAATATGCCAGCACTTAAGAGCATATCTCAACTTCATAGTTTACAAGGGAAGATATAGGCCATTCATCGATTTGTCTCACAACTCATGGATATGACTCACCCTTTTACTCAACTGCTGAAGAAGGATTCAAAATTTCAATGGAAATCTAAATGTCAGAAGGCTTTTGAAGATTTAAAAAGTTATCTAGCTAATCCTCCTATTTTACAACCTGCTACTGCAGATAAACCTTTTATTCTTTATACCTCAGCATTTAATAATGTTCTCATAGCATTACTAGCACAACATGATATTGAAGGCAAAGAGCTTTTTGTATATTACATAAGTTGAACTTTGCTTGATTATGAAGTACGATATACTGTCTTCAAAAAATAGTGCTTAGCTCTTGTCTTTGCAACACAAAAGCTTAGGCATTATCTATTAAATGCTAAGATACATGTCATGGTAAAATTTGATCCTCTGAAACATCTATTCGTAAAAATAGATCTTTCAGGTCACGTTGCTAAATGGGTTATGTTATTAACTAAATTTGATCTCAAATTTGTCTCTCAAAAAGAAATTAAATGAAAATAATTAACCGATAATTTAGATAAAGTGTCTTCCCCCTTTGCTATACAAAACCAGAAGACATTACCTGATGATCAAATTTTAAGTATTGATAAGGATGACAAATGGTAACTGTATTTTGATGGTTCAAGATGTCAAATTGACTCTGGTGCTGGTGTTATACTAGTACCTCCTTTTGGTAAGCCAATTCCTATGTCTTAATGTCTAAACTTTTCATGTACAAATAACATTGCTGAGTATGAAGCTCTAATTGTGAGACTTCATGCCACCTTGGCTCTCAATATTAAAAACATCACTATATATGGTGATTCAGAATTAATTGTGTGACAAATAATAGGATCATATCAAGCTAAACAAGACAAATTATCTCAATATCGTGATTTTGCCTTATCTATGTTACAACAATTTACATCATTTTCAATTGATACTATCCTAAGGAAAGACAATCAAAATGTGGATGCGATGGCAAGCATAGCTTTGCTTATATCCCCTATCGATTAACCTAATGAATATACCTTTATCATTCATAATCTCAAAACACCTGCACTAGATGAGGTGACATCTTCAGATAATAATCTTTGTTGTAACATGAACACCGATGAATGGTTCTCTCATATATTCTATTATTTACGTGATGGTACCATTCCTAATTCAAAATCTAAAAATGCATGAGTTCACCTACGCAAACTTATGGCACATTACATCATTTCATCTAATGTCTTATATAGACAAAGTTATAATGGTGTTCTTCTTCGATGCCTTAGTAATTTAGAGATCTCAATAGCTTTGGAAGAAGCTCACTCTTGTGCTTGCGGAGGGCATTTTGGAGGAAAATCATTGGTACAAAAGTTAATACGTATGGGGTATTATTGGAAATGCATGTGGAACAAGATTCCTTCGCATATGTCAAGAAGTGCCTGCAATGTCAACAACATTGTTATGTCAGAAAATGTCCCCTTGGGGGCTTTTCCCTCTTAAGTTTCAGGTCTTAAGTCCTTAGAATGCATTTAGAGCATCTTGCATGTTAATTTTGAATCATGATGAGAAAATATTGAAGTCTTATGGAAAATAGAACCTAGGGGATACTATTTTGATGACCCCTGAACAAAAATAGCAGGGTGGACTTGGGCACTAGCACCCTAGTCCTGCCCTGTTTTGGGTCTGCCCTAAATTTAAATGTTAGTTTTATGACCGCTATTTAGGTCTTATGCTAACATCTTAAGTTTGAATTACAAAATTCTTAGCGGGAATCTTTGTAGTTGCATATATAAGTATGTTTAGGTTTTCATTTGTAAACTAGAAGATGATTGTGAACTTTATGCATTTTTGTGATTTCAAGATATTCATTGTTGTAGAGCAGAGCATTGTTATTGTGTCTATGATTATAGATTTGACTTCATCTTCTCATAAGATTGAAGAGCCTTCATTTATGTGAGATCTACACTACAAGGTGATGTCTATTGTGTTTTTGATAATTTATCATTTGGATTTTACCTCTATCCTGTAGGGATACGCACTGTCATCTAACAATAGTGTTCGGAAGACTTAAATGATTCTCCAGGGTTTGACCGAGGCAAGCCTCTAAACACCACAACCCCCTCCCACAGTCCTTTGTGATTTTAGGTTATAGGTACCAAGTTTCATGGAGTGGAGTTGTAGAAAGGAGGTTGCAGACAATAAGGATTCGAGATCTGAAAGAAATAGGACAAAGGGAGCTAGTTGCAGTGTCCAATTTCTCTGGGGCAGAAATGGAAGATATAGTGCAAATTAGTGTCAGAAGGAGATTCAAATTCTGTGCAGAAAATAGTACCTTGGATAGGGGTGCTAGTGCTAGTGTCCTCGACAGTTTTGCATTCTGAACTTCAAAATATAGTGAGTTAACAATCTCTATCCCTCATCTCAGTCTGAAAGGATTTGTCGTAATTCATTAATTTGCTTATTGTTTTGCTTATTTAGGGTTTTAAGAGTTATTGAGCATTAAATTCAGATATTGTTTGATACATCTGAGCTTATGCATCATTCCAAGAGGTAGCCCAACCTAATAGGTGATTGCTCTTGCTTAGTGGAGACTCAACTCAGTTGATATGCCCTTGAATGTTTGGCAAGAAGGGAGGATTTGCCTTTGAAACCTAAACCAAAAACATCTCCACCTTTTTTAACCCTAAACATTTTGGTGAACCCATGTTTTTTGACTTTTTTTGCACCTTACTGAGTGTTATTTGATATATTTGTATTCATTCATTCTATTGCATTCAAAAAATTACAAAATATTGAATTTTTTTTGAAAAATTTCAAAAAGTTTGCATTCTAGGGTTTGAATTTTCACATAATTTGCATTAATTTAGTTGAATTTTATTTAATTTATGATTTTTGCATTAAATCTAAAATTTATTTTTCATCATACATTTATTGCATTTGAAACATAAAAAAAAAGTTGAAAATTTTGAAAATTTTTGAAAAAATTAGCATCCTAGGCTTGCATTTTAGCATAATTTGAATTAAATGACATTTAATTTTATTAAATTTCTGTCATTTTCATTAGATCTGATTTAAATTACATAAATTCATCATTTAGTATTTATTTGCATTGCATTTTCATGCTTAAATTGTCAAAAATTGCTTGAAATTGTGCACTTTTCATAAAAACCTAGTTTCGCATTAGCTAGGGTTTGTAGTCAAAATATTGTTTTAGATTTTATTACCATTTTCAAACACTCATTACAATTGATTTCTAATTGTATTGTTTCATCATAGTGGTTTTCTTGCAAAATTTCATGTCTAGGGTTTGAAAACCTTCCATTTTCATTGGATTTGGCCTTATTGTCTCTCTAGAATTGCATTACAAGCATGTTGTGAGGGATTTTGTTGCATATTTTGACTGATATTAGGGTTATTATTTTCTTCTCCTCCTCAAATTCCTCATAACACCCTTTCTACTAGGCATTTACATTGAAAATTGGTGAAAACTTGCATAATTTAGGTGTATTTTCACTAGGTTTTGACTTGTCATCACTCTAGACTTGCATCAAAGGCGTGTTGTGAAGAATATTGTGCATTATTTGGATATTATTAGACATATTATTTTCTATCCCTCTTGAAATTTTTCACAACACCTCTTCTTTCACTCATTCGGATTGAAAAAAGGTGAAAAATCAAGCATTTTGGATCTTAAACATATCTCTCTACTAGGGTTTGTTCTATTAGTTGGTGCACTCAGCGTTGCATGCTTTTGTATGAGTATAATAACCCACTACCCTAATAGAAATATCCATTTAAGAAGAAGTATAATACTCATGGGATCTAGTGCTCCTGAAGAATACGATATTCCTACCTCTGAAAATCCATTGAATACCTTCTTTACAAAAGGAGAGACACAAATTTTGCAAGATACTATCCCTCATCCAACCACTATGGAAGATCAAATATTGCATGATATTTATGACACTATTGATGTGATAACACATGTACCTATGAGAAAATTAAAAAACTTGATAAAGAGTTAGCCGATTTTCAAGCATTTGTTGAAAATGAAAGGATAGCGAAAGAAGCTATACTTGTGATTCACAACATAAGAGAGTTGATAAAACAAGGGCAAGATGGTATTGATGTTATTCGAGGTTTAACACATATAGTACACAATAATGTCATGATGATGACTGAATGTGTGAATGGTATTAATAACATGTTGTCATTGCGTCACACGCAAGTATTGACCCCTATCCCTACTACAAGAATATCTACATTTCCATTAATGGTTTTAACTACTAATGCAAATGCTTGTAGTAATTCTACCACTAGTATTGGAGTATCTAATGGCACTAATTCACATAATTATAAAGTTGTGGGATTTAACTATCAGAACTTGGCACCTAATGTGAAATCTTCTATGAATAATTACTCTCAACCACTTCTCCATCCCACTTATTCTCAGCCACCTTTCACATATAACTATTTGCAACCACCTTCCACTTATCACTATGTTTAACCACCATTCGCCTATTCACAACCTCCACTTGTCATTACTTAGGCTCAATCACCTCCTCACTCCAGTTCTAATTCCTCACAACAAACTGCATCTCCTAATGATGCCATCTTAAACCAACTATTATAAGGCATGACTTCTTTATAGAAAAAGGTGACAAATTTGACAAATTCTTCACAACCTAATATACCAACCTATCATGCCTATAATCCCCTATCTTATGCAATCTTGAGAACCCCTATGCTTGAGAGGTTTGAGACTCCTCACTTTGAAAAGTATGGTGGAAAAGGTGATCCTAATAATCATGTGGTAGCATTCATGGCTATGTGTAGTGATTTTTACTTTGAAGAGGATTTGTTAGAAAAAAGTTTCCCATGATCTCTCAAAGATATTTCTTTAGAATGGTTTTACTCTTTGCCTCTGAATTCAATACACTCTTTTTTGCATTTAGTTGATCAATTTCTACAACATTTTCAAGCAAACATTAGACCTCAGGCCTCTTTGATTGATTTAGTTCATTGCAAGAAAGGTCTAAAAGAGAAGTTAACCAGGTTTATCAGACATTATCAAGCCCTTTATGCACAAATTCAATACCAGATGAAGGATGAGGATGTTCAAAAGGTGTTTATTACAAATCTACAACCTAACATTTGTGATAAGATTCTCTTGATGAAGTATAACTCCTTTCAACATTTATGTATTGCCCTTCATGATTATCAACTTTCATCTAGTTAGTATGAAAACCAAAACTCATCAAATCAGGTTAGTCAATCCATGGGTCTACCATCGCAAAACAGCTTTAAGAGGAATAATAAGATTTTCATCAAGGTTAATGGACAAAATTCAAATAATTTCTCACAAGTGTCTGCTATCACTAATCCGAAGAAGGCACTATTTCAACAACTTAGAAAGTTTACTCTGATATCTAAATCCTATCATTCTATCATGAATCAAGCTGTGAATAATAACCTCATGAAGCTTCCTTTGATTAAAGTATTGGATCCTAGTAGAATGCAAGGACATTATTTCAATGCTAATGCTTTTTTCCATTACCATCGGCAAAAAGGACATGATACTGAATGATGTATGCATCTTAAACATGAAATACAAGACCTCATCGACTTGAATGTTATATAGGTATCAAGTGTGAATGATAATGGGAATAAGTCGGTTGCTTTGCCGAATCAAAATTTACAAATCTTTACTAATCCATTTCCTAAGCATATCAATAATGACATGATGGAACAAAATACACTTGAAGTAGAAGATGACTATTTGAACTATGATAAGATAATTGCTACAATAGAAGTGGATAAGGAAAATACTGAAGTATCACCTCATCCATGAAGGAATGGTATTTATGTTAAGGTTCCTCCTCTATTATCCCTTCAAGGATCGGGAGATAATCAAAATACATTAGAAAAACAATTAGAACAACAAAAGCAAGAGATCGTGACAAAACAAAAGATTGAAATAATACAAGATAGTCCTTTTCACTACGATAGACAAAATCAACAAAATAAGAGAACAAAAAATTGGAAAAGAGCAATACAGTTATCATCAGTTGGAAATAATAGTGGTTCTCCTCCTCATAAGAAACAAAAGATCTCACATACACAAAGATTTGATAAAAAAGCATAGCATGGACTTCTTGACAAAAAACAAGACTCTCACAAGAACCAATCAAGCTTTGCACAAAACTTGATAGAGAATCTCTCCAAGAGGCTTACAAGTTACAAATTTTAGTAGGGTTGTACTAGTAGGTAAGTATTTCTAACCCTTTACCTCTTTGTTGTGTTTCCCTCATGATGTACTATGTGTTGTTTAGGCCTCCTAGGATGACCCTTGATACTCTCGTAAGGTCAAGGATACTGGGAGACCGCCTCTGTTGTGACCAATCTTCTATTTGTATCATCATTCTTCTATATTGCCTCTCCTCTATTTTCATTGTTGTGTGTTGTGTCTTAATGACATAGCACTGTGGTTGGTGACTTGGGGGCACCATCCTATGTGACTGTCACTAAGGCACCTATTTCTCCTCTCTTGATTTATTGTTTACCTTCTTCTAGTGGTTCTATCTAGCTGGCGGATGATGAAAAACATATAATACTGATACAAACCTAGTATCCCTTTAGTGAGAAATAAAAAAATGGACCTAGTCCATATATGATGATAGGGTTGATATATATTATCCTATGCTTGGCTAGTAGAATCATTCTATGTGATATCTTGATGTTGTCTTATCACACTTACAAAACATAACTGTAGACACCCAAATTTTTCCATGTCTTGCAACACCTAGTCAAATGCATTATTAGAGACATCATGTAGCATTTTATCCTAATCCCACTCCTAATTCCACTTATCCAACTTTCCAGTTAATTAAATAAATCATATTTATTTAATTAATTTCCCATCCTAATCCCATTTATCCCACTAGCCAATTAATTAAGTAAATCCTATTTATTTAATTAATTTCCCACCTTTCCTCTAATTTAAAAAAAAAAAAATTATTGAAATAAGCCCTTTTCCATTTCCCAAATAATTCAAATAAAATATTTAAATTTATCCTCACCTCTCACCACATTCCAACACTTGTACACCTCTCAATAGAGTCATGTGTGGTAGTATAATTTTTATTTAATATCCTTCACATGTCCAACTAATAGGTCAGCCCTATTCTCTTTTGCACACTTGTCACATGACTACAACTCCTCATGGAGTGGGAAAACCTAATCAATCCTAGCCATCCACATAATTGAAATCAACTTTCAATCTCAACCATCAATTCAAATAAGCCCTTTCCTATAAATCAACCCTCACCCAAGCCATTTGATCAATCTAGTTTTTGAGTAGCCTCATGCAATCAAAATACCACTAGAGCCTTTGCATTATTCATCCTATGCAATTGTAATGCTGCTAAAATAATGAGCAACCAACATTCCTCCCACAATCAATCCTTTGAAATCATGCATTCTTATGCAAGATTGAGAAGTGCAATGGAGATAAATCAAGTCTAGTGTGAAGATTTGGGTCTGCATTTTATTTGTGTTTTTATTTTCATGTTAGTTTGTGCTCTATTGTACTTGTTAGGGTTTCATTATTGTTGTTTATGCTTTTACCCTAATTTTTACCCTAGCTACATTTAGTCAACCCGATGTGAAATCATGCAAATTTAATGTTTTTGTCAATTTTACAAACTTGATTTTTGCAAGTGACCTCTAGGCATGAAACAAACCTCGCCATTGCATCTGGGAGGCCCTTTCAGTGAAAAATGACATAAAACTCGATACATTTCACTACTGAAAAAATTTGAATTTTTTTTTAGTTTGGCCCTTGTCGCAGGGCCATACCATACAGATCCGTACGGACCCATATGGCTCCTACGTAGGGGTCTTTGATCAACTTCTTGGTTTTCATTAGATTTTCATGGCTAATCATTTTGGGTTGTAGGTTTGGTCTTGTAAGTTTATTTTCTTTTAAATCTTGTTGCATGTTTAATAGTATTATTTTTGTGTTCCTCGGTGGTCATTGGTTGCAAGGTTGGGCCTCAGTTATTTCAGGTTGATTCCCTAAGCCTACTATCAAACCCTAATCTACAGTTGCAGTCTCCAAGTTTCATCCCTTTCTACTACCTTTGGAGTTTCCCGTCCACCTCTATGTTAACCCTAACTCCACTTCGCAGGTCGTCGCCCCTTATTCCTCTGCCCGTTCAACACTCAATTGCCACCATTGAACTTTAGTTGACACCTCCTCTCCACCAGATCTCCTTAGTTTCTGTCTCTAAATTTCCTCTTCCACCCATTTTGAAACCCTAATCATATCTTTCCTCCACCACTACATCTCCCATCTACTGCTCTTAAGCCTTCGTTGCTGCCACTGATCCAACATCCATCGCCATCATTCGCCTCAAATCTCTATTCGGTTGCCTCTTGGACTTCACCTACCACTCACTACAATTATAGTCACCACTCCTGTTCAAACCACCACCGACCCCTTTTTGCAGTGGTCACCCCCAAATTCTTATAGCAATCATAGTTTCCTTTGTGGTCACATTAGTGACCAAGTGGGCATTGACCCCCTCCTTTTTATTTTTTGCCTTTGCTCAGCTCTCGGTCATATGGGAGACCAAGAGCTCCACTAAGCTTTAACCGCTAGCACTGATAACTAGTCTACTAACCATGCATGTGAGTGCTTAAATGCTAACTAGTAGCAGTTACTACAAACAATTAAGCTTGTCCTCATCCTTCTACAAACCCTAATAGGGCATTTTTTTCTTTTCCTCAATACTTGGGCATACGACATAAAAATTTCACAAGCAAGGGCTCATTGGAAAGCTTACTTGGTAAACTACACAAGAGTACATATTTTATTAGGTGACTATGTGGTTTATCAGGTTTTTTTCTTATTCATAGTCAATGTTCATTTCAAACTTCAAACAAGCATAACTATTGCAAATTTGATCAGATTTTGGCAAATTTTTTTAAAAGTGCATAGAATTTTGTCTACAATCTACTCATGCTATTCATTTTATTATCAATGTTCATCTATAGAATATTTTATCAGATTTCATCTTTATCAGATAACAGTTTTCTATGCAAGTTTACTTGTTTTTTTTGGGATTTCTAACTTGTAGGTGATCACATGAAGCTGGAACAATGTTTTCATCAGCACACATAGTAGATTGGAAAGTGAAATATTTAGGTGCATTCATTCTAATCTTTCATATTTCATTTCAATCAATCTTGTTTGCAAACACACTTTGATTTGGGCATAAAAAGAACATTTGTTTGCCTTGTACATTTGGAAATTGGCATAAAACAAACCATTGTCTTCTATTACAACATTTTGACTTGGGATTTAAAAAGAACAAGTGCTTGCATTGCTTGGTGAATTTGAGTGAGGTTAAAGGTTTGTATGCTCTTCTCATGTGCTTTGTGTGACATTAAGAATCAAAAACACCTCTCATTTATTCAATTTCACACCACACATTTGGATTTTTCTAAGGGAAATTAACAAGTGCAAGTGTGAGTCAAGTGTGCGTGTGTATGTTCTCTCCTCACACTGCAAGGTGATCTTGCAGATCAAAAACACCTCACTTGGTTTTCTTTTGTCATATCCTTCCTAGGAGGCTTGCTTGGAGACACACCACTCCAAGGGACGACTTCAACTCTAGCATTCTGGCAGAGTATAAAAAATGAGGTGTGAATCAAAAGACACCCTCTTGGAAGTTAAAATATTGTCACTCTTGGCTATGCCCCAAAGAACTTTATACATTTGGGAAGTGAAGATGAAGGGTGGGTCACCCCTTTCTCCCGGCTGTGTGGCATTATTTCCCTTTCATTTCACAGAATTGGACCCCCATACCTTGAGTATATTGGGGAGATCCTTAGTCAACTTGTGCATGTTGAATATAAGGAATACTAAGAGGGGGGTGAATCAATATTCTGTAAAACCACTTCTTAACATGTTCCTTAACCCAATTTCTAAAATCAATAACATGAAAGAAAAATAAGCATAAGAACATCAACCATAAAGACCTAACACATGGACACCAAGCTTTTTACATTGAAAACCCAAAAAGGGAAAAACCACGGTGAGTGTTAGCTCATGATATATTAGGATAGCAATACCGAATTACATAAGGCTCACTACTATGGGGATCACTGCCCAAAGAAATGCTCACTGCAAGTGGACTCACTGTCCAGTAAGAAAGAAAGATAGAAGATAGAAGAAAATTGGCTCACTGCCAGTAATGAACTATTGTGAATGCATCTACCATATTCTAGATCATAGTTCCATTAAAGGCTCAATACACAGATTCAAAGGTCTTCATTTGTTCTACCCTACTTCTCAACTCTTCTACATATACTCTATTTTCTACCCTTGTTTTCTTTTCATACTTTGCACTCTGCTCATAATCCTTCACACTTCAAATTCGCACACCATACCATATATCACCACCTCAACATTGTAATCCATCAAGTATTTATATACACAACAAGATTCATCTCATAATCGGGTCAGCAAGCCAGACATGAAGGGTGTATACAATGTATTTTACCTTGTCGAGTTGATCATGTGTACAAATAGTAATGTGGACCCAACCAATCATTTAATAATATTCATATAGGTCGGCACCAATCATTTAACCATTTAGATTAATTTTTAAACAATATATCTTCTCTGCATAAAGATATAACATTCCCGTCAGCTTGTCTCTTAAGAACATGCTTGACCAATTCATCTATCACATCAAAACTCTCACTATAGACCATATGAGACTCAAAGATTCATAACCATAATTCATTATAGACTTATTATACCTTCAGAACTATAAGACAAAATATGCAACTACGGAGGAATGTGGACCCTTTTACTCTTACACTGTGCATTGTTCCTGTCTTAGTTCTATTCATCTGAACCTAGACATTTCATAGTATGACTTCCAGAGGAAGTCAAGTCATGAGCACTGGAACATATCATCATCAAATAGCTATGAACAACATATATGAATTGCATATGATGATCTTCTACTGCGGAGGCATACTGACCCAATCTCTATCACTTACTCTATGTACTGCTCATACTTAGTCATTTTGGCCTTTTGGAGCTTAATCCTTTTGTGCATTGTTGCCAAACCAAATCTATCTTCTAGAGTGAAATCTCTTTGTCATGCCATTGGAATCCCTTTTCCTTGTTTCCATCAATGACAACATGCAATCCTTCACGGGAGCAGTGTCTCTTGCCAACAATCTCCCCCTTTGGCATTGATGGCAACACTTAGTGAAAAATGCTTGTCTACTCCCCCTTACTCTGTATTTTTTCTCCCCCTTAGATGTTTGCCCATTTTTCACTGGTTTCCTTCTCCCCCTTTGACATCAATGGTAAAGGTGTATGTACTAGAATCAAAATTTTGTCAAAAGTGCAAAAATTGCTATACTCTACCACATATGTATAGATACAAACTTTAACTTAATTTGTTGTGGGTTGTAGAATTTCATTGAAAATGTTCTTGATTTGGACTAATTCTTTATCCCAACTCTTCTTAGCATTGTCCAAAATTTTAATATGGCCATCTATAAGGAAGACCATTTTTTCTTCCTTTGTTACATCAGAGGGTGTGTCAATATGTACTTTTGCCTGAAGTGCTTCTGCTGCAAGATTTGACATTAATTCTAGCTTAGGACTTATTAATCCTCTAAATTGACACATTCTATTTTCATTTGATCTCTCTTATTCATCAGATTACTTAACTCATTATGGATATTGATCACTTGTATTTCTTTGTTCCTGACTGACTCAACTGCTGGATCAAATGACTTAGAAAGATTTGTCGGCCGCAGTTTTAGATCCTTGATCTTTTCTTCTAGTTCCTCTGTGGCTTCTGAGCATGATAAACAAAATTTGTATAAATCACAAGCCTCTTTAATGGTACTCTGTATAACTCTTATTCCATTGTCTAACAGAGTTCTATCATTTGCTAGCATGGTCTTTAATTCAACTAATCTTTTCTCATCAAACTCCTTTCTAAATTTTGTTTCTACAGATTTTTCAAATGATTCAAAATGATTGTTGATTGATGTTATCATACCTTTAAGTTGATCAGTTGATGACATTGGTGTATCTTTCTGGTATTCAAGCATCAACTTCTCTAACACATCAGATGCTACACCAATGAGATCATTATCTTGTATACGTGTTTTCATCAACTCTTCATGTGCCTTTTCTTGAACGACTAACACTAGTTTGAATTTTTGAATAGGAGACATAGAGTCTAAATTTATTGATCCCTATAAAAATGCAGGCTCATCCAAGACTTGTTTTTCTCTCACCAGAATTCCTTGACAGACTCTACAGTGTGTCTTGCTCTACTAGAGACTTCTTCTTGGTTTGGTTCAGGAGGATCTAGATCCATATCTTTACTTTCATCAGCTTTTTGCTCTGATATAGGGCTCATCTCAACTTGTTCATCTGCTTTGTTCTATTCCTCAATCTTAAATTGATCCTCAACGACAGTCTCTGAACTAGTAACAGGGATTGAATCTTCTTTCTCCTTCAGCTCTTCACCTCCTTGATCCATGTTCACATTAGGAATAGATGTATCATTACCAATATTTGTTTCTTCTCTATCATGTATAGTTGGAAGATGATGTTCCTTTAATACCCTCAAAGTGATTTCCTTAGTTTCCTTCACTATTTTCTCAATGTCATCTGACATAAGAATATTCATTCTTTTCTTTTTTCTAAACTCCTTGCTAAGCACTTTTGAAATTTTTGTTTTGTCTTCAGGAGTGATCTTCGGACATAACATTATCAGTATGTGTTCTCTGAGTTTGATATCCTTTGTCATACCAACATCTTTCCTTGCAGTCCTGATACTACCCAAGGTGTTAGGGAGATTAGTAATGATCTCAATGAGGGCCTTATTGTAAATGCACAAGTATTTGACAATCACATCTTCAATGATTCTTTTATCTGCATCATTGTATTCTTCATAGAATTTGGTAATGGGTGTTAGGTTGCCATCAATTGTAATAGCCCTTAAAACTTCCTCTAAGCTCATTGTAGCCTAGTCTTTTGCAGGTACTATAATCTTAGCTTTCTTTCTTTCTTTACTCTTACTAGATGTCCTCCCTTTTGTAGTATTGGAGGGTTTAGCTTGCTAAGAACTGAAGGGGGTGCACTCTGTGTCTTCATTTTCTTTACTTCTTCATCGATCTCAGTTTCCTCATCATCAATTGGATCAATACTGACATACACTCTTTGACCTTTGGTCTTCTTCCTCTTGCCTATTTGCTCTTTTGTAGTTGTAGTGGAAGGAATATTAGAGGATTTAGATGTTGTTCCAGAGGAACTAGCACTTCTTGTTCTTCTTTTTGGTACAATAGGTGCCTCTTGTTATGGCTTTTAAACTTCCAAAGATTTATTTACTTCCTTTTCTTGCTCCTTCAACTTTTCTTTAGCTATTTTTTCTGCCTCAACTCTAGCTCTTGTAGCTGATATTTGTTCTTTGGTGAAACCTTTTCCTTGTGCATATTCTTTTGTCATTTTCTGGGCCTTCTTTGAAATTTCTGGCCTTCTCTGCTCAACAAAGACTTTTGTTGACAACTCCTCATAGGTTCCAAATCTTTCCTCTTTGGAGTCCCTTGGCTTGCTTAGCATTTGTTGGGCATAGTTTTCCAATATTTTTCCATCAACTTCATATCCCATTGGTAAGATCCAGATAGTTTTGGGCTCCACGGTCTCCATCATACATTGATCCTTGTCTACAATAAAGCATATATCATCTTTGTATTTCTCCATAATGGTCTTAGGAATCCTTTCTCTAGATTGCATTACCTTTTGGAAGTTCTTGAAATAGCCCCATAGGGTTGTAGTTTGTGTATCAATGTTTCCTATACTGCTTAACCAGTTCCTAATTTGTACTGCAACAGGTTTGTCTCCAGTCCAAAAATGATTCTTCATGCCTAGTAATTCTTGCATAAAGTAGAAAAATAAGTACAAAATCAATGTACCAAATTTGAAAGGGTATTTATTTTCTTTTGTTTTCTTCAAGTTCTCCATTAACTATTGACGAAGCAGTTCACACAGGTCATACTCTGCATTTTCCTTGATCATTTGATGGGAAGTGTATATGGAAGTACCAGAGACAGAGTTTTCCCAGTTTGTGAAGAAGACCTTATACCCGACTACCATGGATGCAAATCTAATTGCATGATCTTCAATGTCACTGATTGTCAATGCCCTTTTATCAAATTTTGCTCCTGTGGCTTTCATCACTGTATCATTTTTCATAGCCTTCAATATAGACACTGTACCAGTAGAGTTTAGTCCTATGATGACCCTTATGGCATCTTTAATGATTTTGAATGTAGAATTGAGCCACATAAACTCATCATGAATTTAACTTAAGACATACCAGACCCATTCATCTTCTACAAAAACTAGACAATCTATATACTGAATGAGTTTCTTCTCCTCCAATGCCTTGTATTCTTCTTCAAGGTCAAATGTATCACCACTTAGATGTTTTGGATATAGGTTTGTGAGTTGACTACCTCTATGTTCCTCTAGGGCAATATGAATATAATCCCTAACATCTTCTGCATGCATCACATTGAACGAAATCCCAGAAAATGCACCATTTGGATTGACCTTTGTTGATTTGACTAGATGCTTTTTGAATTTTGGCTGAGCTCTTTCAGTTATGTCAATCACATGTGGTGTTTCCTTTTTTGAAAGGATTCAATTGAATTCACAATAGGGTTTCGAATCTAAAAAATACCTCTTTTCACCAAATTAGGGTTTGGCTTGATCTTGTCTTGAATTTCTTTGGAAATCGTTGTAGTTGCTAGAATTTTTTCTTCTATTTGCTTGAGAGCTTGATTGTAAAGTGAAATTCTTTTTGTCAATGAGCCCCTTTTTAATCCTTTATCTATCTAGACCTAATCACCATAAATGCCTCTAATGGAAAAGTTGTCAAACACATCTCTATAGAATACAGTCTATTAGGATTGCTCTGGAATGCTCCACACTTGAACCTTTTTCACCAGAATTTCTTTCAAAGGATCTATCATATGCATCTTTTCAACATATCTTTGTGCTAGATTCTAGCACTAACTATCTGGCTGGGGGTTTTGGATTTTCAACATAGTTCCTCTTGAGCCAGAGCTCCCAATTCACTTCCCAAAGGATGTATCTGCACTAGAAACTGGTGCAAATCCATCCTTGTCCTTATTAACATCTTTCTTGATCTAGATCTTCTGCATCTCTTTCTTGATTTCAACTTGATCAACTTTGTTCTTGTCTTTGTCTTTTCTCTGCTCTGTTTTCCCCTTCTCTGTAGGATAATCTCTTTCTACAATTTTGCTTCTGTAGAATCTTGTAACATGTCTAAACTTATTACAATTGTAGCATACCACATTCCTTTGTCCTTGATTCCTTCTATTGATTGGATTTGATCTACATTGATTAGCCACATGTCCAAATCTATTGCATGAAAAACAATTTCCATTGAATGATTGAGCATTCCTTGCATTGTAAAAGCCATTCCTTAACACACTTCTACATTCATTTGATCTATGACCAATTTTCTTGCAATTGAAACATTGACCAGATAAAGATGGAACATTCTGATTTATTCTACTCCTACACTAAGTAGCTTTATGGCCAAACCTATTGCAATTAAAACAATGGCTATTGAAGGATGGGTACCTTTAACCATTTGGCTACCTAACCAGAGGTCTTCTAGGTCTTCTTCTTTAATTCTTGAACTAGTTTCCTTTGATTTGTTTCAAATCTGTGTTTGCTTGATCAAATTTTGAACTTTCTCCTTTCTCAAATCCCAAGCCTTGCTTGTCATCAGAACTCTTTTGACTAGCAATCATCTCATCAAGTTTTGTTGAACTTATCTTGACATTTTCTTCATAGCTCTTAGCTTTCTCCAAATTTGATTTCAGGCTCACAACTTCTTTTTCAAGTTTATCACATTCTTCTAATTTTCTTTTTACCAGCATTTTTAGATCTTCTTCTACTTTAGCTCTTTCTACAACTTACTGTATACGCCTAAAAATGACATGATTCATTCTAAATAAATATTCTAAATATTTATTCTCTTCTTCTATCAATTAAATAAATATTCTAAATTTATTTAATCAATTCACTATTCCTTAATTAAATGAAATCAATTTATTTAATTAAATTCCCTAAATTCCTCTATCCTAAGTCCTAATTCCATAAATCCACCTCACAAATCCACCTCACCAATCCACCTCATCTTTCCACCTCACCTTTACCACCTCACCATGTTGCACATGTAATTAAATATTTTAAATATTTAATTACCTAATATTTGCTAACCCACATGTCCTATTTCTTCTCTAAATCAAAATTAGTTAACTTCTTAATTAAAACTGTTAACTAACTAATCAATTTTGTCAGCTCCTCAATCTATTCGGGTAACTGATCAATCAATTCAGTCAATCCCTCAATCCATTCTTCCAACTAACTAATCAAGTTTGTTAACTGATCAGTTAAAGGAGTTAACTAACCAATCAATTTTGTCAAATCCCCTCTTTCATGATGGAGGTGGGACACTTGTCATATTTCTACTGGTTGCACATTTCTCAACCATTCTCAGCCATTGATCTTCATATCTCCTCTCAACCGTTGATCCTCATTCTTCTGAGTCTATAAATGGAACCTCATTCTTCCATTCTAATCATCTAGGTTATTTGTATTGTTACTCTGTAGAAATTCACCAACGTGCCTTTGGCACCCCCAATACAATCTACTTGAGATCACCATTTGCTTTGAAGCTCTACTTCACAGCAATATCTATCAACATAGCCATTTACTACCGACATCCTACAACAGAGCTAAAAGAGTGCACTCTCTGAGGGCCTACTTCATACCAGCAAGGATGGTTTTAATAGGCAAACAATAGAAGCTTTGAAACAAGGAAGGTTTGCATTGTATTACTCATTGCTTCATTTAGATCAATCTTTCGTGATTTCATTATTCTATTGATGTTTGGGTTTATTATTGTTAAATTGATTAATCCACATTTTACCCTAACACTTACACTTTCAGATCATCCAGGGTTTCATTTGCTGATATCAATTACTCACCAACCTCTTTGTATTTTTCTTTGAACTTCTTGACTTGTTCTTTTAGCTTTAAAATACATTCATCAGCTTCTTGTATGTTATCCTTCAGATCTCTAATTTCTGCTTCAAATTTTTCAAGATCAATAAGAACAACTTGTAAGTCTTCATCGCTTTCATATGAGACTTCAAGAGAAGTAAAATATCTTCTGGTTGCCATGTGTACACCTTTTGAGATCTTCCTTAAGCTATTAATCTTCTTCCAAAGAACCTTGCTCTGATACCAATTGTTGAATATAAGGAATACTGGGGGGGTGAATCAGTATTCCACAAAACCACTTATTAACATGTTCATTAACCCAATTTCCAAAATCAATAACATGAAAGCAAAATAAGCATAAGAACATCAACCATAAAGACATAACACATGGATACCAAGATTTTTATGTGGAAAACCCAAAAAGGGAAAAACGACAGTGAGTGTTAGCTCACAATATATTAGGATAACAATACCGGATTACATAAGGCTCACTACCATGGGGCTCATTTCCTAAAGAAATGCTCACTGCAGGTGGACTCACTGTCCACTAAGAATGAAAGATAGAAGATAGAAGATAATTGGCTCACTTCCAGTAATGAACTATTGTGACTGCATCTACCATATGCTAGATCATAGTTCCACTGAAGGCTCAATATAGAAAAATGCTCATTGCAGTGGACTCACTGTCCAAGTGGACTCATTGTCCACTAAGAAAGAAAGATAGAGGATGGAATAAAATTGGTTCACTACTAGTAATGAACTATTTTGAATGCATCTACCATATGCTGGATCATAGTTCCATTGAAGGCTCAATACACAAATTCAAAGGTCTTCATTTATTCTGCCCTACTTCTCAACTCTACTACATATACTCTATTTTCTTTCCTTGTTTTCTTTTTCTACTCTACACTCTGTTTATAATCTTTCACACTTCAAATTCACACATCATACCATATATCACCACCTCAACATTGTAATCCATCAAGTATTTATAACTGTAACAAGATTCATCTCATAGTCAGGTTAGCAAGCCAGACATGGAGGGTGTATATAATTTATTTTACCTTGTCAGCTTGATCATGTGTACAAATAGTAATGCGGACCCAACCAATTATTTAATAATCTTCATATAGGTCAGAAGCAATCATTAAACCATTTAGATTGATTGTTTAAACAATATATCTTCTCTGCATAAAGATATAACATGTTTGTCAGCTTGTCTCTTAAGAACATGCTTGACCAATTCATCTGTCACATCAAAACTCTCACTACGGACCATATTAGACTCAAAGATTCATAACCAACATTCATTCTAGACTTCTTATTATACCTTCAGAACTGCAAGACAAAATATGCAACTGCAAAGGAATGCAGATCCTTTTACTCTGGCACTGTGTACTGTTCTTGTCTTAGTTCTATTCACCCGGACTTAGACATTTCATAGTATGACTTCTAGAGGAATTTGAGTCTTGAGAAATGGAAAATATCATCATCAAATAGCTATGAACAACATATCTGAACCACATATGATGATCTTCTATTGCGGAGGCATACTGACTCAATCTATGTCACTTACTCTGTGTACTGCTCATACTTAGTCATTTTGGCCTTTCAGACCTTTATCCTTTTGTGCCTCGTTACCAAACCAAATCTATCTTCTAGAGTGAAATATCTTTGTCATGCCAGTGGAATCCCTTTTCCTTGTTTCCATCAATGACAACATGCAATCCTTCATGGGAAAAATGTCTCTTGCCAACAGTGCATCCTAGAGTAAGACCTAATTGGCCATACCAACCTGACTAGTCATAGGGCTTGTTGATATGTATTCTTTGTGTGCTTGCTTAATCATCACATTCTTCAAATTTTAAATTTAAATTGCTTATGTGTCTTGTGTGTGTGATTCATGTGTGTACATGTGTAATCATTTGTTTACAAATTGCCAAATCAAGATATAAACACAAACACATAAACAAATCATTCTAAACATTCCTTCCATCACATTGACTCTAAGACAAGTCACCTTAATCATCCTAATCATATCCGAATCATAATCATCTTAATTCATAATCTAATCAACTTCATCATAATCAATCCAATCTATCTAATCTCATCATTACACATAATCATCATTCTCTTTCTAATCTAATCAATCATTATCCTAATCATATCCAAGTTATCCAATCTTATCATTCCACATCATATCCTAATCATCATCACCCTCTTTCTAATCCAATAATCATTATCCTAATCATATCTGAGTCACCCAATATTGTCCTATCCTAATCATATCCTAATCATCATCATCCTCTTTGTAATCCTAACAACATCATTCTAATCATTACACATTATCTAATCATTCCAAGCCAAGTCATCCTATTCACCTTCACCCTAATAATCCTCTTTCTAATCCAATCAATTTCATCCTAATCACATCTTATCTATCCTAATCAATTCCACATCATCATCATCATCATCCTAGTCAAATCAAACACTTGTCAAAATGGTTGTAATCCTTAGCAATCCCACACTCCAACCAAAGCCCAAGATCACAATTAAAGGTGGCCCTCTTCCTAATCTAAATCATGAGGATAAACCAAAGCCCAAGATCACAATTCACGGTACCCCTCTTCCTAATCCAAATCATGAGGATAAACTAAATCCCAAGATCACAATTCAAGATGCCCCTCTTCCTAATCCAAATCATGAGAATAAACCAAGACCCAAGATCACAATCAAAGGTGGCACTCTTCCTAATCCAAATAATGAGGATAAACCAAGACCCAATATCATAATTCAAGGAGCCCCTCTTCCTAATCCAAATCATGAGAACAAACCAAGACCCAAGATCACAATTCAAGGAGCCCCTCTTCGTAATCCAGATCATGAGAATAAACCAAGACCCAAGATCACAATTCAAGGTTTCTCTCTTCCTAATCCAAATCATGAGAATAAAACAAGACCCAAGATCACAATTCAAGGAGCCTCTCTTCCTAATCCAAATCATGATGATAAACCAAGACCCAAGATCACAATTCAAGGAACCCCTCTTCCTAATCCAAATCATGAGGATAAACCAAGACCCAAGATCATAATTAGAGGAGCCTCTCCTCCTACGTCCAAGTTCATACTTTGAGGAGGCTATCTCTTTATTTATGAGGATGAGACAAGTCCAAAACCCAATTCATCACATCAAGTCAATGCCACATCAACTTATCCCACATCTTTCCAAGTCAATGCCACATCAACTTATCCCACATCTTTCCATGTCAATGCCACATCAACATGTCAATTCACATCACAACAAGAACATGTGAGCCCAATTCTACCTTGGCAACAAGATAAAATGTCCTTAACTTCATACCAACCCAATTTATCCACATATCATGTCAATTCTACATCATCATCAACTCAAGTGCCACAATATCATTTTTCTCAACCTACCTATGAAGAATCTCAAGATGATCTAGAGGAGCTAGAAGACTTCAAAACTTTACAAACCATCAATAGGCTCTTAAAGTCTGATCCTGATAGATTTCTCTTACACTTAGTTTAAGTAGGAGCCAAATTGCCAAGTGACTTTGACATATCCAAATTTAGAAAATAAGATCCAATCAATAATACTGTTGTTTCTAGGAAAACCCATGAGGCTATTACTACCACATCCACCAAACCCACAACATTTACACACAACATCCAAACACCACCTTTGACTAATCAATCCACCCATCCACTCCATTCATCAGCTACATCTATGGAAATGAGCCAACCAAATGTCCCCACACCAATAGAGCCTTTTTTAACACCATCTTACATGATCAACCCACATGTGTCACAAGCACCTCAAGTCTCTAATCAAAGTGTCCCACATGTTGACTCATATCATGTCAATTCTACATCACCTTACCCCACCTCTTCCAATATCAACCAACATCCATATCAATCCATACCCCTAGATCTTTTATCTACATATCCCACCATTTCACCTAACTACCAAGATTATCAAGAGCCTTCACAACAAGAACATGCGAGCCTAAGTTACCCTATGTAGCAAGATCAAACATCCTTAAGTCCTCCTGCTACCTTTGACAAGGGAGATACCAATCTAGATTATGTATCGTATGAGTACCCTCCATCATTATCCACTCAAATGCCAATCCACAAGCCTACTAGTCCTATGCCAACACCATCATCTACTCCCAATACTAATTCATTGGTACATCAACCTTTTAATCCATCTAGCCCTTCATTACCTTCATCCCCATGTTCCTCTAATATTCCACAAAATGATTATTGGGAGATAAAGCTACAAAAATTGGTCCAAATGCAATTAATTGAGCTACCCTTGATAAAATCATCCAATCCAAAGCCTAATATGTCCAACCCCATTATCCCTCCATCTAATAAAAATCCTAATCCTAAGCCTACAACACCTTCCATCCCTATTATCCCTCCACCTAATCCTAATCCTCATCCTATAGCACCATCTACTCTTATTATCTATCCATTATATTGTTCATCTACCCATACACTTGCAAAGGATATGATCCATTGGCTATTAGCAAGGAATCAACCATCTCCATGTCACCAAACACCTATCCTTGAGCCTATCAAATAACTTCCAAATGCCATGTCCAATCCTACAACCCCTTCATGTAGTCCACAACCCCTCAAGTCTATTGAAGAGTCTCCCACCATGAGTCCACGTCAAGAGCCATTGTACCCTCATGTTGGTGATTGTCAAGAGCTTATCAAGCCCATACAAGAGTCTCCCACTTCCACTTCCATTCAAGAAAGTCAAGAGCTATGTCAGGAGTCTAATCTAAATCATGTGGAAAAATCAATCCCTTATTCTAATCAAGATCAAATCATTTCAGTTCAGCCCATCCACAACCTATACCTTCTTTATGATCAAGATATTACCTATGAAGAAGCTATCCATGAGCAACATGATCCTATACCTATCCATGAGAAAATAATCCAAATCCAACCTATCCATAATGCATATATTTTCTATGATCAAGATGATATCTTTGATGAAGACGCTATCCATGAGCACCTTGATCTTATCCATAATCCTATACTTATCCATGAGCAAGATATCCAAATTGCTCCAATTCATCCTCCATCTATCCCTATCCATAATTCCACAACATCCACTTCCCTTTATAAGACACTTGCCTCCCAAGTAAACATATATGATCAAACAAATAGCTTGGGTCTTAGTGACCATAATGCTACTCAAGATCCTATTGATCCTTTGTCATCCACTATCAACCATGTTACAAATCCATCATCATATTCTATTAGTCTTACCACCCTCATCCATGAATGTTCTTCCTTAGGGGAACAACAACCATTGTCTACTACCTCACCTTCTCCACCCAATAAGGAGCTCCTGTCTAGTATCCAAACCACACCAAGTCCCATTGTCCATCGCATATTCCAAAACATGAAATACCAATGTAAAGGCTTAGACCTTCATGAACAAGGTATTTTGGAGCCAATCCATGTCAAGGTCCCTCCACACTCATATGGCCTTGGATACACACCCCAAGGTAAACAATCTAAATATGTTGGTAATTCTTCCATGCATCCTAAGTCCACCACTTTCCATCACAAACCACATCATACCTCCAAAATATATCTTGCCATTCCACCTCTATCATCCTACAAATCCCAAAAGTGTGTGGCCACACACCTTCCACCATCAATTTTACCTCCACTACTTCCAACTCCTCATAACCCACCATCCACTTTACCTCAACTTCTCCCAATGCCTAATATCCCTATGATCCAATCCCTTTATCTGTCTATCCATAAATCCACTTTTAATCCCTCCATCCACAAAACCCCTCACATTCATCATCATGACCAACAAATGCCCACATCATGTAAACATAAAGCTTTCACCCAACCCATGGGATTCAAAAGTAAAAATTTGGATGCCTCTACCTATAAAGAGAAAAATCCTAAGGATCCTCATGCCTTGGGACATCAGTGCAAAAAGTCAAATAAAAATACGTCTAAAAGGCTACTTAAGCCCAAAGCTTCAAAAGAAAAGTCCAAAAACAAAATGGTTTGGGTCCTTAAGCAAAAATCAAGAAAGTAAAATGGAACATCCACATCTCAAAAATCCCAACCATCCCCTTCCATCCAAAATTCCCATTCCATTGAAAATTTTGAAAAATCCCACAAGCAAAATAAAAATCATAAAACTACTAAGTCTATGTGGGTACCTAAGTTACTACATCACCCATCTCCTAAGTAAACATTGCCATTGCATCCTACACCACCTTCCATTCAAAAGATTCAATGTTTATCATGATGTGTGTAACCATTGGTCATGATTCCATTCTCACATACCTCCATCTCCCCATCCTTCATTCACTATCCTATATATCTCCCCAGTCACTTTCCTATGGTCCATGCTTTTGCATAAGTCTTTCATCCATCTTTACATAAGTCGTAAATAATCCACATCATAATCCACTATATTCCCTACATAATCCATATCATAATCCACCATCTACCTAATCCATCTCCATCTCACTTTCATGCAATCCCTTATCAACATCAATGAGCATAATGACATTTGGCATGGTCTATGCGATGACATTCATTTAGTGGGACTATCATCTTTCATGGAAATAGATACTTGAGTCCCTCCTTTCCATATTCCACCTATCCTATCCAAAAAAAAAGTAAAGAGAAATCCCTTCGTCCAACAATGAAAACCACCCTTGGTGGCACCTTGGATAAGTACCATGATGAAAACTTGGCAAATAGGCATCATGTGTAGATTGATTATCTATGTCACTTACACTTGGGGGCACATTGTTTCATCCAAACTATCTCTCCCATAATACCATTTCCATACCATCCTACCATCCTTATCCAATACACCAATATACCTATCCTATTGAGTACATCCATCCTCCCTTCCTCCTATTGATCTTGATAATGATATGGGGGCAAAATGTTGAAATATGCTTTGGGTATCTGTTGACATACCTCTTCCTTTCCATCTGATCCTATTATTATCCTATTTTCATAGGCTTTGTCATGAAAAATCCTAAACATTACACTAAGAGTGGGGCTTGTTATTCCTATGTGACATAGTCTTTGAGATCACATCCTTTCTCTCTTACTCATATGTCCATTCCATTCCACTATAGCCTATCCTTGTATTGATCCATTTATCATGAGCTTTCCATTCCATGGCCTATCCTCTTATCTACCCATCTATCATGAGCCTTCCGTCCCATCCATCTATCATGAGCCTATCATGACATTTACTAATTTCCCATCCTTTTATCCATCCAATCCTACCTCAATCCTTGCTCCTAGACTTGGTTTCTCCTTGTCATTGGTATCTAGCACAAAGGATACCCCAATTGCAATCCATTGGCATTTCCCAAAACATTTCAAAAAATCCAAAAATGAAAACATTTCAAAAATAAAAAAATAAAACATTTAGAAAAATCCAAAAAAATCAAAACATTTCAAAAATTCAAAAAAATTAAACATTCAAAAATACAAAAAAAATAAAATATTCCCAAAAAACAAAAACATCAAATATCCAACAAAAATCCAAGAAATAAAATCATTCAAATCAAATCAATCATCATCAATCATTAAATCCAATTCATCAATTCTTCATTCAATCTAATATCAAATCAATTTTTCAAATCAAGTACATTCATCCAATAAAATCTATCCATTCATCAAATCAATTCAATTCTTCCAACCAATCACATTCTTTAAATCAAATCAAACTAACTTAATCATCAATTCTTCCAATGAATTCAAATCATTGAATCATCAATTCAATCAATAATCACTTCAAATCAAATCCAATCAACTCAATCCATTTCAAATCAATTCATTCAATCCAATTCATTCACATCAATTCTTCAACTCATCAAATCAAGCAATCAAAATCAATTCCATCATCCAATCATCCTTATCCAATCAATCCAAACAATAATCCAAATGTAAGTCATATCAATCCATACCAATTAAGTTAATCAATCTTGTCATATTATCCAATTGCATCAATGGTCTTGATCCTAATCTTGACATAAACCAAACCAATCAATCATTAATCAAATCATGGTGTTAATTCACATGGCCAACAACACTAGTGTCAATCAATCATATCAATTGTCTTATACAGGATGTTGCATCATCTAAACCAGACTAGGTGTCTTATATGACATGTTTCATTTCCTGAAACCAGACACTATCACTATCATCATCAATCAATCAATTAATCATTGGTTTACAACTTCACAAGGGCATTACTTTGTTTTTTTTTGTATCATTTGTGCATGCTTTCTTTCTTGCTTGTGTGTGTTATCATTTTTATCTTGCATTTGTATCACATCCATATCATTCCAACTAATATTCATATCTTGTGTATGTTGGAATAGCTTTTTGCATTAACCTTTGCATCTAAATATCATACCTTTTATGCATTAGGAATTTAATGCTCTAATTTTTCTTCCTCATACATTAGACAAGGTTGTATTATGCTGGTGCACAAGACACATCATCACCTTGGTCCTTACACCTTGGTGCATAACGTCTAGTGCTATATCAAACATCATGGTTTCTCACGTTCATTGCAGCATAACACATTATTCATTTCTTCTATCCATTCCCTTTTCTTCCTTAACCAATCCCTTTCATTTTGAGAGCCTACCCATGTTTGTCCAACCCGTCTATCCTCTCGAGGGGGCATCATCATCCTATCTTTCCATCATCCTATCATTTTCCTCTCTCCATACCTTAGCTTCTTTGAAATGATGTTACTCAACATAAATCTCATCATCTCAAAGAGGGGCAAAATGCAGACACCCAAATTTGTCCATGTCTTGCAACGCCTAGTCAAATACATTATTAGAGACATCATGTAGCATTTTTTCCTAATTCCACTTATCCAACTTTCTAATTAATTAAATAAATCCTATTTATTTAATTAATTTCCCACCTTTCCTCTAATTTAAATAAATAAAATATTTATTTAAATAAGCCCTCTCCCATTTCCCAACTAATTCAAATAAAATATTTGAGTTTATCCTTGTAGACAGTAAAATTTGGACAAATGAAGGAAGATAAAATAATAAAAATGCAATACCTGTTTACCCAAATCTTCCAAATACTTGATACCTTGAAACGATTGATGCATGCATGTTTTGATCACTCAAATGATTTGATTGTTGATTGCTCATGTTTCACAACACAATGATTGGATAGGATAAAGATTTGATGAGAAGAAAGTAGGTAGGTGATGGATGAGAGGCAGAATTTCAACAGAGTAATGGTACTCAAAAGTTCATCCATGCCAAAATGTCTTGGTTGAGGCGTTTAAATAGATTTTTTTGGTAGGAGATGGAGTTGGAAAGTTTCCATTTTGCGTGTGATGGTTGAAATTGGAAAGTTGCTTGTGCAACTTGGGAAAAGAAATAGAAGGTGGAAGAGTTCACTTGAGAGGGAAATAGTAGGTGATTAGAGTTAACTTGGGAGGAAATTAGAAGGTGTTTAGAGTGGTTTGAGAGATGAGTTGGGATGAAAATCGAAGGTGAAAGAGATGAGTTGAGTCATCTCAAGAGATGGATATGGAAGGTAAGTTAATGATTTAATCATGAGGAAAATGAGGATAAAATGATAAATAGAAATAAAATAAAAAAATTTATTTTATTTTATTTAAGAGGAAAGGAGGGTTAAATAAATAAATAAAATTTATTTATTTAATAATGGGAGGGATGTGATTAAATTAAATAAATGTTATATTTATTTAATTTATTAGAGGAAAAATGCTAGATTAGGTGAAGGGGTTATGATGGCGACGAAACGGATACCTAGGGCAAAACATGATACAAGATGTAATGTTTTGACAAGGTGGATATTTTTGGGTGTCTACATTTTTCCCCTCTTTGAGATGATGTTCGAGATGATGAGATTTGTGTCGAGTAACATCATTTCAAAGAAGCTACGGTATGGATAGAAGAAAAAGATACGCTGATGGAAAGATAAGGTGAGGATGGGATGATGATGCCCCCTCGAGAGGATAGGCGGGTTGAACAAACATGGGTAGGTTCTTGAAATGAAATGGATTGATAAGGAGGGATAAGATGAATGATACAAGATGGGAAGTGGAGGAAAGAGAAGACAGATACGTTATGTTGCAATGAAAGTAAGAAATCATATGTTTGATATAGCAGAGATGTTATGCACCAAGGTATAAGGACCAAGGTGACGATGTGTCTCATGCCCCAGGGTAATACAACCTTGTCTAGATACAAGATATGAATATTAGCTAGGAGTGATTTAGATGCTGATGCAAGTGTAAAAATGATAACACACACAAGCAAGCAATCACTTGTGCAAATAATTCAAAAACAAACAAGGTATTACCCTTGTCAAGCTATAAACCAATGATTGATTGCCGATTGATGATGATAGATAAGGATAGTGTTGTCATGGCGAGGAATGATATATCCCTAGATCAACACAAGGATGAATGATGATTGATTGGTTCATTAATTGATTAATTGATTGGGTTTACAACAAGGCTAGGATCAAGACCATTGATGTAGTTGGATAATTTGACAAGCTTGATTGACTTGATTGGTATGGATAAAAGATGACTTGCATTTGAGATTGTTGATGATGAGATGGATTAGAAGAAGTGATTGAAGAATTGATTGAAAGAGGTGATTGAAGAAAGGATTTGATTGGAAGAATTGTTCTGAGAGATTGTTGAATTGATGAAGATAGATGATAGAAGAAGATGATGAGAGAAGAAAGAGGAATATCATCTGTGCCTAAATCTGGACACTTCCTTTGTACTCCAGACTACCTACACACCCTGTCCATTTGATCAAGGCACTTAACAATATAGATGATATGTAGTTCTGATTTGTTTGGGATGATGAAAGGTGGATGGATTGATCAGGTGATGGATTGATTGGGATTGATTTTAATTGATTGAGATGATTGTATGATGTTATTGATGGGATTGATTTGAGATTGATGATTGATTTGATGATTTGGTTGATTAGAATGATTTGGCATTGATTTGATGGATTGATTTCACTGATTGATTTGAGTGGTTTGATTGATTGAATTGGATTGATGATCAATTTTGATTGTTTGATAGATTTGATGATTGATAGATTTGCTTGATTTAATGGATTAATTTTGATGATGATGTGTTTTTTGATGATGATTGGTCTTATTGTCCAAATTTTGATGATTGGATTAATGATTTGATTTGATGAATTGATAGATTGACTTGATTTGATTTGAGTTGAAGTGATGATTTGGTTGAATAGATATGATTGGATTGAGTTTGAGGGATGGATGAATTGATTGGTTGGATTTGAGGGATTGATTTGATGATTGATTTTTTATTAAATGATTAGAAGAATTGACTTGGTGAATTAATTTGGCATGATTGTTTGGATTTTTGTTAGATTTGATGATTTTTTTTATAATTTTTTCGGAATATTTATTTTTTTTGTATTTTTTAAGGACTTTTTATGATTTTTTTGGATTTTTTAGGACTTTTTATGATTTTTTTGGATTTTTTAAAGGACTTTTTATGATGTTTTAAAAAATTTTCAGGACATTTTATGATTTTTTTGTATTTATTTCAGGACAGTTTATGATTTGTTTGGATTTTGATATGTTTTGGGATGTCAATGGATTTACAATTTGGGTACCCTTTTGTGCTAGATACCAATGATGAGGGGAGAACTAAGTCTATGTGCAAGGATGGAGGTAGGTATGATTGGATAGATAAAAGGATGGGTGATAAGGGATGACTAGACGTATGCACAAGAGAGCAAGGATGTGATCTCAAAGGCTATGTCACATAGGAAATAACATGCCCCATTCTAGATAGTATGCTTGGGATTTTTCATGACAATGCTTATGACGATAGGATAGTGATAGGAGTAGGCTTATGACAATGGGATAATGATAGGATGGATTGGTTTGGAAAGGATGGAGTACATCAAGAGATAACCAAAGCCTATTTCAACATTTTGCCCCCAATCGTTATCATGATCGAAAGGAAGAAGGGAGGATGAATGGACTCGATAGTATAGGTATGTGGGAAATGCAATATTAGGTGTTAGAGCAGGAATCAACTACTGACTAACTTTGATAGCTTTTTCAAAAGCTCCTGTCAAGGTTGTCACACCAAGATGTGCTCTCCTGATAAACATAGAAGTCGAGGGATCTAAAGCTGAGTAGTATATGCTTCTAGCAGCTTCATCTGTTATAATATAAGGAGCAACTAGCTTTGAGAACATCTTTTGGAATCTTGCATTGAAATTAGCAATAGGTTCTCCTTCAAATCTTTTGATTGTGGCAAACAGATGATAATTCATTGAAGGATCTATAGGTATTTTGAATCTATCCTTTAAGGCTTTCTCCAAGGTGGCCCATGAACTAAGTGAACCTTGACCAAGACTGATATACTAATTATATTCCTCTTCCCCTAAGGAAAATGGAAATAACTTGCATACCACATCCTGATGTTCAATTCTAGCCCTACAATAGGCTTCCTTGAATGTTCTAATGTGATCATCAGCATCCTGATATGGATGATATTTAGGACAAATATTATCAAGATTTTTAGGTAAAGGATGATATGTAGTGAAAGTCAAAGGTGACTCTGCAGTAAAGAATGACATTGTGACTAGTGGAGGTTGGACTGGAGGTGTGATAGGTGGTCCTGTAGGTATTTGTAACCCGATAGGAGTTATTGGAGTGTGTTTTGGTGAAGCTCCTAACGCACTAGAACCAAGAGAATGATGAATATCTACTATTCTAGGTCTAAATCCCCGAATAGGTAATTCCTCAAAGAGTCCATTGGATCTAGACCTGACATTTGGCCTGAGAGCCAGGATTTCTTGAATTTAAGAAAAATTGGCTTGTTTACTATAAAGATCAACTAAACACTCAATCAAAGGCTATATTTATGATTAGAATATAAAACTGACTGGATATTTATGCAATATGTGTAGAAATGATGCAAATATGAGGTGATGTGAGACTTTTGGACGCAAGTAATAGGATATCAGGTCTCTTAAGCAAATTACCTCAAAGCTTTAGCAAATAGACTTGAAATAGAGCTTATCTTTTGAATATCATAGTGATCAACCACAAAGCTTGAAATATTTACGCTCAATTTTGAAAACTTTGCAAAGTGTTGTGATGTTCACAATGCGCCCCATTTTACTTCTTAGCAAAATAAGGACCCTTGTTGTGGCTTGCTCCCTTGCTTTTGTGTTTTCGGTGGTAATGGTAAAAAGTAGCATCATTCAGTGTGCATACGCCTTGAGTCAGGTGCATTTGTGATCTTGAAGTCTTAACCCAAAATTCCAAAGTCTGAATCTTTCCTCAAAAGCCTGTCATGTGAAAGAGTGTAAAATTCTAGGCAGGTTTGCCTTTTACATCAACCTGAAATTTGGCCAAGTGAGGAAGTTATGACAAGTGAAAGTTCTGGTCAAACTTGATATTCTGGGCAGGGGTCATATTTCAAATATCGGTCACCTTATGTTAGATCACCCCGATGTCAGTTTATCACCCGATAATCATTTGGTCCATAGACTCCGAATGTCAATTTTATGTGATAACTGTATCT
This sequence comes from Cunninghamia lanceolata, assembly GCA_027924645.1. Classification (NCBI taxonomy): domain Eukaryota; kingdom Viridiplantae; phylum Streptophyta; class Pinopsida; order Cupressales; family Cupressaceae; genus Cunninghamia; species Cunninghamia lanceolata. The sequence goes on along the minus strand of BSBN01001032.1, from coordinate 4,183,910 downwards.
GCCAGTCGAACAACCTCAGATATTTTACGAGGGTCATATTTTGAACATCATCTGATATTTCAAACATCACCTAATCTTTTGAATATCACCCTGTTGCAAAATATCACCCCAGTGCCAATATGCTGATGACATCATCTGAACCTGATGAACAAAAGAAATCACCCTGATGGTGACATCATCATTCATTCTACTCATGTGGGTCATATTTCAAACATCCCCTAATCTTGAAAACATGACCTGATATACAAAATCTTGACATGACCATGACATCATCTTTCCTACAGGGTGATATTTTCTCAATAACAGGGTCATTTTTCTTGGACCCCCTGCTGATTTCCTTCGGTATGACCGTAATGTCATCCCTTCACATTTGCAATGAAGCTTGTCCATGATGATGACATCTATTGCAAGTATGGGCCTAATTGGTGTTGTCATTGATGTCAACATACTCCTATTGCATTAATGATAAGGATTGGACGAGCTGTGTGCTGAGGATATTGAGAAAATTAGTCTCAATCAGGAATAGTGAAGAACAGTGATGACAGTAAGGTAAAAGTCCAAGATAGGATGAGGATCAGAGGATGCAGTTTAAAGGGTTTGTAGATATGTGTCTTAAGGTGGTCTAGTAGAGATTTCACAGGTCAATATGAAGATCTGAAGAAATTGTGGTTGCTCAAGTAAAACTGGTTCTGGGAGATGTTCAGTGGTGACAGAGTATTATAGATAGGTCTGGTGAGATCTGGAAATATAGTATCCTGTTCTACAGATTTGAGGGAGTGTTGAGGAAGTCTTTGTGAAGTATCAACTCGATTAGTTCATGGTTTGAAGGTCCGCAAGCATCTATTCCTTTATGACAGTAATGATAGACTATGTTCTTGACGTTCTAGATGAAGGGGAGAAGGATTTCAGTAAGCAGATGAAGTTTGGATGTTCTTGGTGATTCAGGCAAGCTTATGGAGGCCTTTGGATTGTGTCTAGTTCATTTTGGTGGTCTACATTGAAGTTGGAGCTTGTAATTGAGGAATAACTTCCAAATGATGGTGTTCTTCCTGAGATTGGCCGACCAGATGAGTTACACATCCTACGGATGTTCCTGTTGATGTTTGCCGACTTAGATGATCATTCCTAAGTTGATGTCTTGTATAAATAAGGGGTTATGAAGTCATTTCAATGTTGTCTTTGTGGAGATGAGTGTGTGGTAGTGAGGAGGAGAGCAAAAGGCAGAGTAGAAGTATTGGGCTTAAATGGAACTGATTCAAGCATAGTGAAGATGCTATTTTCTAGTTCAAGTAGGTGATACTTATTTCTTGTAGACAGTGTGTCTCCTGTAGGTAGTGGGCCTCTTGTGAGCAGTGTGCTTAGGTAGTGAGCCCTAATTGGCATGTGCCATTTGTTCTTTCTATTCTTCTAACAAAGAATACATTCTTGGATTAATCACCCCGTGGCTTTCCCTTAACTGGGTTTTCCATGTCAAAATCTTGGTGTCTCATGTGTCGATGTGTTTATGCTCTTGATTCATTGCATTATGTTTCCATGATTGATTTATTATTATGGTACTAAATTGCAAAGTGGAGTTAAGTGTTTAATTGGAAAAAAGTTTTGGACAACTGATTCACCCCCCTCTCAATTGTCTGCCCTAAGTCTAACAATTGGTATCAGAGCCAAGTTCCTCTAAAAGGAGCTTAACCGCTTGAGGAGATCCAGAATGACGTCTTACAAGAAGGATAGTCCAAAGTTTGATGGAACCAATTTTAATATTTGGAAAGGTTGCATGAAATGTCACTTGCAATGTATGGGAATAGCATACTGGACCATGGTCACAACAAAGTATACACCTCCACAGGGTGGTCTGAAAACTCCAAATGAAATTATAGATATTGAAAACAATCTACATACTATAGAAGCTCTTCTAAGTGAATTATCTGATTCAAAACTTTCAAATGTTATTGACCTACCAACTACTTTTGAGATTTGGGAAAAACTAGAACTTCTGCATGGAGACAAGTATGTTAAATGTGCAAGGTTATAAAGTATGAAAGGAAAATTCAAAAATCTGAAGATGAAAGAAGATGAAAATATCACTACTTTTATGCCAAGAGTAAATGAGCTTGTTTGTGGAATTAGAAATGCTGGTGGAGTCTTGGATGAAAATGAGATTGTTGGTAAAATTCTTAGATCCATTCCTGCTTCTTATAAAATCAAGGTTGCTACCATTGAAGAATTCAGAGCCCATACAACTGTCACAAGAGATCAATTGGCTGGCAAATTGGTTGCATTTGAAATGACCAAGTTTGGAGATGACCCCCCGAAGACTAAATTTGCATTCAAAGCTAGTGCCTCTATAAAAGGTAAACAAAGGTTTGATCCGAGAGAGAACTCATCAAGGAAACTGTCATGGTATGAAAAAGCAAGAAAAGACCTAGAAGAAGAAGAAGTAGAAACTGCCCAACTTGAAGCCCTTATTGCAAAGAGACTGCCAAGAGGATCCGGTAAGTATGAAGGAAAATTTCCTTTTTAGTGTTTTAACTGCAATAAGTTGGTCATTTTGCCTCAAGGTGTTCGGAAAGATTTTCAAGGCCAGATCCTAACAGATCAAGGTTCCAAAAGAATTGTTACTATGTTCATGAAGAAGATGATAATGAAGGAGTAACAGATGATGAATTAGAGACAGTAAACAAATCCGGAAGTGAATGGGTGTTCATTGCCATCAAGGAAGAAGAACCAATATCCTCTGTATCTGTCAATCATAAAGTTGTAGAAAGAGATCTAGCTGCCCAAATTGAAGAAAAGGATAACTGGGTCATTGACAGTGGATGCTCTCACCATATGACAGGTGACAAAAATAAATTCATAGATTTGGAAAGGTATGAAGGAGGAGTGGTAAAGTTTGGTGATAATTCTGCTAATAGAATCAGAGGAAGAGGAACTATTTTTTTTATGGAAGGAACAAAACTGGTAATGTACTATATGTTGAAGGCTTGAAGCACAATCTTCTCAGTGTTGGATAGTTGGTGGACAAAGGCTATGATCTCAGATTCAAGAATGGGAAATGCAAGATCTTTGAGAGTTCTAGAATAGAGATTGCATCCAGTACCCAAACAAAAGGTAACATCTTCCATTTAGTTGGAACTAGTAAAAGTTGTTTATTTGTTCAAGTTGATCAGAGTTGGTTATGGCATAGGAGAATGTGTCATGTGAATTTTGATAATATCATCAAGATAAGCAATACTCAGGCTATAAGAGATCTTCCAAAATTGGTTAAGCCTACAAATAGTTTGTGCAAGGAATGTTAGTTGGGAAAACAATGCAAAGTCTCATTCAAAAGCAAGGAACAATCTTCCTCTGGATTATTGGACTTAGTTCATACTAATCTTTGTGGTCCGGCAAGAATCAGGAGTGTGCAAGGTGATAGATACTTCATCTTACTAATTGATGACTATTCCCAGATGATGTGGGTAACCTTTCTAAAAGAGAAATCAGAAGCTCTTGAGAAATTTAAAATATTCAAGGCTATGGTAGAGAATGAAACTAGATTAAAATTGAAACATCTGAGGTTTGATAGAGGTGGAGAATTCACATCTGGTGAGTTCATAGATTTCTATGAGAAACATGGAATTAAGAGACAGTTGTCTACTCCTAGGACTCCACAGTAGAATGGAGTAGTTGAGAGAAAGAACCGGACCATCCAAGAAGCATCTAGGTCCATGATGATGGAAGAAAATGTTCCTTAGATCTATTGGAGAGAAGTTGTCAACACTGTAGTCTATACTCTCAATCAAGTTTAAATCAGAAGCAATACCGGTAAGACTCCTTATGAACTTTGGTTTAGCATCACTCCTACTGTGAGTTATTTTAGAGTTTTTGGTAGCAAATGTTACATTAAAAGAGATGAAGATCTAGGAAAGTTTGATGCTAGAAGTGATGAAGGAATATTCTTGGGTTACTCTACTCAAAGCAAAGCATATCGGTGTTATAACAAGAGACTGAGAAAGATGATAGAAAGTACAAATGTGAAGGTTGATGAGGGAATTGAGAAACCCTCAAGGTTTTATGAATATGATGAAAATGATCACAATGGTGTTCTGATTCAAGGAGCCCAAGCCTCCTCTGTAAGTCAGATCCAAACTAATCTAGTAAATCAGGAAGAAGAGATGAGTTTCAATGAGCCTGATCAAGAATCAGAAGTGCAAGATTTTCCCAAAGTTCCCAAGTATGTAAGACTAAACCATTCTGAAGATCAGATCATAGGTGATAAAAGCAAAGGAGTACAAACAAGAAAGAGAATTACTCAAGATTTAGAAGAGTATTGCCTGATTTCAAAGATTGAACCTAAGTCAGTGAATGAAGCTTGCAATGATGAAAACCGGACTAAAGCAATGAAGGAAGAGCTGATACAAATTGAGAAAAATCACACTTGGGATATTGTTCCCAAACCTAGAAACAAGAATGTGATTGGAACATAATGGCTCCTCCGGAACAAACTGAATGAATTTGGTGAAGTAATCAGAAATAAAGCCAGATTGGTCTGCAAGGGTTACTCTCAAATAGAAGGAGTTGATTTTGAAGAAACTTTTAGCTTCGGTGGCAAGAATTGAAGCAGTCAGATTATTTCTTGCCTTTTCTTCTTTTAAGGATTTCAAGGTATATCAGATGGATGTCAAGTCTACCTTCCTAAATGGTGACTTGGAAGAAGAAGTGTACATAGAGCAACTAGATGGATTTCAATTGTCTGATCATGGTGATATGGTCTGCAAGTTGAAGAAAGCACTGTATGGATTGAATCAAGCCCCAAGAGCCTGGTATGAAAGATTGGATAAGCATCTTTTGAAGATTGGTTTCAACAAAGGTACTACTGACAGTAATTTATATTTCAAAATTGATCATGAAAACATCTTGATTGTTGAAGTGTTTGTTGATGATATCATTTTTTAAGGAAGAGATAGTATGTGTAAAAATTTTGCAAATCAAATGAAAAGTGAGTTTGAGATGTCCATGCTTGGTGAAATGAATTTCTTCTTGGGTTTGTAAATCACTCAAACAAAGAAAGGAATCTTCATTTCTCAGACCAAATATGTGAAAGAATTGTTGAAGAAATTTGGGATGGAAGACTCAAAACCAATGAATACTCCTATGGCAACCAGATGTAAGTTGAGCAAAGATGATGACTCTCCTAAGGTTGATTAGACAAAGTATAGGTCAATTATTGGAGGACTATTATATCTCACTCAAACAAGACCAGACATTATGCAGGTTGTTGGTCTTGTTGCTAGATTCTAGGTTGATCCTAGAGAATCTTATGTCATGGAAATCAAGAAGATTTTTAGATATCTAAAAGGGACAGTTGAGTATGGTTTGTGGTATCCTAGAGATCATGATTTCTCTCTTCATGCATATACAGATAAGGATTGTGTTGGGAATTAAGGTGTCTCAACCTTTGCAAATTCCTAATGTTGTATTTATTTATCCCATGTTGAGTTGGCATAGTCAGCACCTTATGTATATGCAGCAGGGTAAATTTTGGTGACTTTGGCTGCTGCAGTTTCTCCCTTGAATAATTATTGGGGGTTTGGGGGCAGTGCCCCCAAGACAAGGTCAAGGGCATCTTTGGGAGGTCAAGGGCAGTTATGACAGCTATAAGGTGTGTAAGAGCATCTATCGTAACCTATCTTGGGACCAGGCACCCACTTCAGGATGGGATGTTGGACAAGTGTCCTTAGGCGTGGGTTTTGGGGCATGAGTCCAAGATGGATGCCCATCTCTAGAAGGTTCCATATTTGCCTTGTAAACTCTATATAAATAGGTGCTTAGATGGGAGATAGATAACTTTGGTACAAGTACTATTATGTTGCCAGAATATCTCTAGATTCGACATTCAAAGACTCCTGAAAGAGCATTGGCTCTGAAACTGTATTGTAATCTGTTATTGTTTATTGTAATACATTTGAGCTATGTTTTGGAGTGTGGGGTTTTTCACCCATAAGGGTTTTCCCCACGTATATCTTGTCTCTCTCTTTTCTGTCTACTTTCTGTGTGTATGTGTATTACTTCAATATCTCTGTTAGATGTTCTATGTTGCTATAGTTGTAAGAATTAAATTGAATTTGCATACATCTCTCCTCATTAGATTAGTGTAGGAAGTGATTTCTGCACACCAAGCTTCCTTTCATATTGGACAGAAGATGTGGATGACCGGAAGAGTACCAGTGGTGGAGCATTCTTTTTGGGGAAGAGATTGGTTTCTTGGCTAAGAAAGAAACAAGAGGCAATATCTCTATCTACAATTGAAGCAGAATATATTGCAGCAGCAGGTAGTTGTACTCAAGTTTTGTGGATGAAGCATATGCTAAGAGATATGATAGTAGAGTATGAGGAACCTATCACAATCTTCTGTGATAATTCAAGTGCAATAAATATATCTAAGAATCTAGTGTTGCATTCAAAGACTAAACACATATACATCAAGTTTCACTTTTTGAGAGAGCATGTGAACAAGAATGAAGTCAGATTGGAGTTTGTGCCTTCCAAGGATCAAATTGCAGACATCTTTACTAAACCTCTACCTAAGGACTCTTTTGAGTATCTCAAGGAAAAGTTAGGGGTTATTGCCCCTCTGGTGATGAACTAAGGTGCACTGATGTGCATCAATTTGGTGGATATCACAGTCACATTCTGTGGTCTGGATTGATGATGGAGAGCTACTACTCAGGGGGAGCAGTAGGTATGATTCTAAATTGGTGGAATTGCAAGTATGTGCCCTTTGCCATTGATGTCAAAGGGGGACATAAGACATGTGAAAAACAAGTGGTTGCTGATCAAAGGGGGAGCAATAAAGGGAGAGAAGACATGTGAATAGTTGTTGTTGATAGGGGGAGTTGTGACAGTATAGAGACATTCTTGTCTTGATGGTTAAAATAGTTTTTCACATCATATGTTGCCATCAATGACAAAGGGGGAGATTGTTTCAAGTATGGGCCTAACCGGTGTTGTAATTGATGTCAACATACTCCTGTTGCATTAATGATAAGGATTGGATGAGCTGTGTGCTAAGGATATTGAGAAAATTAGTCTCAATCAGGAACAGTGAAGAATAATGATGATAGTAAGGTAAAATTCCAAGATAGGATGAGCATCAAAGGATGTGGTTTAAAGGGTTTGTAGATATGTGTCTTAAGGTGGTGCAGCAGAGATTTTAGAGGTCCACATGAAGATCTGAAGAAATTGTGGCTGCTCAAGTAAAACTGGTTCTAGGAGATGTTCAGTGGTGACAGAGTGTTACAGATATGTTCGGTGAGATCCAGAAATGCAGTATCATGTTCTGTGGATTTGAGGGAGTATTGAGGAAGTCTTTGTGAAGTAGCAACTTGATTAGTTCATGGTTTGAAGGTCTGCAAGCATCTATTCTTTTATGACAGTAATGATAGACTGTGTCCTTAAGGTTCTAGATGAAGGGGAGAAGGATTTCAGTAAGCGGATGAAGTTTGGATGTTCTTGGTGATTTAGGAAAGCTTGTGGAGGTCTTTGGATCATGTCCAGTTCATGTTGGTGGTCTGCATTGAAGTTAGAGCTTGCAATTGAGGAATAACTTCCAAATGATGGTGTTCTTCCTGAGATTCACCGACCGGATGAGTTACACATCCTGTGGATATTCATGTTGATGTTTGTTGACTTAGATGATCATTCCTAAGTTGATGTCTTGTATAAATAAGGGGTTATGAAGTCATTTCAATGTTGTCTTTATGGAGATGAGTGTGTGGTAGTGAGGAGGAGAACGAAAGGTAGAGCAGAAGTATTGGGCTTAAATGGAACTGATTCAAGCATGGTGAAGATGCTATTTTTTAGTTCAAGTAGGTGATACTTATTTCTTGTAGATAGTGTGTCTCCTGTAGGCAGTGGGCCTCTTGTGAGAAGTGTGCTTGGGTAGTGAGCCCTAATTGGCATGTGCCATTTGTTCTTTCTATTCTTCTAACAAAGAATACATTCTTGGGTTAATCACCCCATGGTTTTTCTCTTAACCAGGTTTTTCACGTCAAAATCTTGGTGTCTCATGTGTTGATGTGTTTATGCTCTCGATTCATTGCATTATGTTTCCATGATTGATTTATTATTATGCTACTAAATTGTAAAGTGGAGTTAAGTGTTTAATTGGAAGAATGTTTTGGACAACTGATTCACCCCTGATTCACCCCCCTCTCAGTTGTCTGCCCTAAGTCTAACAGACATCATCATCATATCCTGACTTATTGAATAAAGTTAAAATTGAAGCACATGACCAGTTGGGTCAATCGGGTGCTCTTTTTTCAGGTTTATATGTTAAGTGCCCGAAAATCTGCATGCAGGTGAATTAACCGAAAGGGTTATCAAATGGGATTAAATACTCATGTGCATGTAGATTCTCATGGATTCATGACCCGATATATACGTTTGCACATTCAAAGCATGATTAATATAAATGTTTATCCTCCTGCTGGTTCTTTAAATGATGATGCTTAACTTCTGTATGTTGACCGCAGGTGTGTAGGTAAGAAAAGGGGGTGCATTGGCTAGAAAGATGAGGTTGATGAGACATTTTCAGCCTGCTCTGCCTAAGGATGGTCATGCCGATGATCAGGATGACATGCATTCACGATACAAAAAGGGTGGGAAAATAGAGGCTAGAGGATTTTGAATCCATTTCAGAACCTGATGGTGTGCAGGTAGGGATGTGATAGAGCTTTAATGGCGAGGACATCCCTGGTGGCAGACCAGATCCTGAAAGGTCACAAATACACTAGGAGGAGACAAAGCTTTCAATGCAGAGGAGAATGCTGGTGGAAACATTATTGAGGGAGCAACGCTCTGTCTAGATGCTTCTTGAGATTTGGGCAGGATTTGTTTCCCACCATCTGATGTTGCGTTTGAGGATACTAACCATTGATCAGCTTGAGGGTCTTCTTGGGCATTGTATTGAGAATAACCAAAGATATATATTTTGCCCCTTCACTCTGTAACAAAGGGGAGGTCAATCATAAAAAATCTGACCTAGACAATTTTATAGGAGATCAGATTACTGAGACTAGGGAGGATTGAATTGTTGAAACATCAAGGTTCTTTCTTCAGATCACTGTATATGTACTTGTTCTTTAGCATACTAAATGGAGATGAAGCTCCAGATTACATCCTGATTATAAACTTTACATAATCTTCAAGTTGATTTCTGGATATGCAATGATGAATCTTGTGTTCAACTAGAAGCACTTTCATTCTATTGCATGTTGTTGTCAACTTTCCCTTGAAGATTTGCACTGGATCATGTGGATTTGTGGAATGTCCTGGTGAAGTATGATTCTAGTTTCCTTCTCTTCATTCCTGTATGGGAACATGTATGTGGATCAGTGATCTCAGTCAAGTAATTCTAGGAATCTCACTCTCTAACCCTTTTCCCATTTTAATTTCATAGAAATCACTTTCATAATTGCAAATCATGATAAATATTAAGCAGAATAGAGAAATATGTTGACAACTCGTAGATAACTAAATATCATTAGCATATTTTGAGCTAGATGCATGTACTTTTAAAAATATCATGCAAATATCAGCCTGTAGACACAACATTTGAAGAAATATACTGTGTAGTGTAACCTCCCTATGTAGCATGGTTACAAAAACAGAATCTACTGATCTACGTAAGACCCCAAAATGGACAACAACAACACACATCAACCCCTGAGTAATGCCAGTAGATTATGAACTAATCAACAGAGACTTGGGATCATGAGTTCTTTGAATTCATTGTATCTTTCAAGATAAACAAGGGTTGATGTGTAACTTTTGTTTGTGTGTTTGTTGTGTGACTAACATCCTCATCAACATATTTTACTGGCATTAGAAGGAGGGTCCAAACAAGGAAACTGTAGAATCCTACAAACATTGCTTGAATATCTAGTCAGTTTCAAACTCTGACTAGTAAACCAACCATTTTTCCTTAAAAGTTTGAGAAATCCTGTCTTCTAGGCCCAATACCAGGTCTAGATCTAGTGGACTCTTTGAAGAACTACCTATAAGAGGATTTAGGCCTAGAACTGTAGATGTTCATCACTCCCCTAATCCTAGTGCATCCGAAGCTTCACCAAAGCATGCTCCTATAACTCCTATTGTCTTACAAACACCTACAGGACCACCCGTCACACCTCAGGTCCAACCTCAATCGGTCATACCTCAAATCCAACCTCCACCAGTTGTAATGTCATTTTTTGTAGCAGAGTCACCTCTGACCTTTAATGCATACCATGCTTTGCCTAGAATCTTGATAAAATTTGTCCTAGGTATCATCCATATCAGGATGTTGATGATCATGTCAGAACATTCAAGGAAGCTTGTTGTAGGGCTAGGATTGAACATGAGGATGTGGTATGTAGGTTATTCCCATTTTCCTTAGGGGAAGAAGCCTATAACTGGTATATTAGTCTGGGTCAGGGTTCAGTTGGTTCATGGGATGCCTTGGAAAAGGCTTTCAAGGATAGGTTCAAGGTACCTATAGATCCCTCAATGAACTATCATTTATTTGCCACCATCAAGAGATCTAAAGGAGAACCTATTGCAAACTTCAATACTAGATTTCAAAAGATGTTGTCTAAGCTAGTTGCTCACTATGTTGTAATAGATGAAGCTGCTAGGAGCATTTATTACTCAGCTTTAGACCCTTTGACTTCCATGTTTATCAAGAGAACTCATCCTAGTGTAACAACTTTAGCAGAAGCTTTTGAAGAGGCCATCAAAGTCAGTCAGCAATTGGCTCCTACTCCCACACCAAATATTGCCTTCCCTACACTTCCCGATTATCCTACATACTCTGTTCACCAATAGACCAATGGAACCACAATACCTTCAGCTGTGATACCAGCCCCTTTGCAGAGACCCCCACTCAGTATCATGCTGCCACCAAATGGGAATAGCTAGATGTTACAATATCGAAGACAAACACAAGTACCTCAGGTTGTGGAACAATCCAACAACAATAATGGATCTTCCTTTTTCAAGCCTCAAACAGAGAATGTAGTGGCCAATGTTCAGGAAGAGAAAGAAGAAATCAAAGAGATATCAACTCAGTTAGGGAAACTTACTATTGAGGTCACCCATCTAAGGAGTCAAAACTTCTACTCTCAACCAAATCAGAACAAAGGTTATGACAATGACAAACCTAATTATCCTGATAGGGGGTACAACAATAATTACAATAACAACAATGACAACAATAATCCTCCTAGATAGCCTAGAGTGTGGATTACTAGGCCAAACAATGGTTCCTTGCCATCACCCCTAGACAATCAGCCTCCAAGTGAACCTAGGCAGACCACTAGAGTAAACCTTGCAGAGGCTACACTTACAAACTGGTGCAGGATACATAACACCAATGCTCATGCAGAGTTAGACTATCCTCAATTCAGGATTGCTGTCAGTATTTTCCAAGCTGAAGTGTCCAATACTTCAGGAAACCCACCTTATGCAGAAGGAAATGAAATTGTCCCCTATGAATATGATTCTGCCTTAGTGCTAGAAAGCTTCATGCATCATCCTTATCAGCAGAAAATTTCATCTCATCAGGATTATACCTCAACATGTGAGGAATCAGCCTTGGCTTTTGAATCTAACTGTGTTTTTCCCTTTGAGGATGAGAATGAGCCATCAATTGAGCATGAGGAAGTCAATACATATCAACAACAACCTCAGGGTAGACATAACTACAACTTGAGGAATAACTCAAATAGATCTACTGATCCTTTGACCACATCCCTTGCCTCCAAACAATTTCAATACACCTCTTGATCCCAAGGCAAGTAATAACCCTAGATTCCCCAAGGTTAATGCTCAGTATTTGACACCACATAATACATCACCAAAAGCTACAAATCTGCCTCTTGAAACTAATAAATTGGTCACTTATTTGACTGATGAAATGAAAAAGGTTAGAATCATCATGCCTTTGTCAGAATTGCTTAAAACCCCCGATATCTGGAAAGCTTTCATGAAATCATTAGATAACCCTGCTCAAAAGGAGGATAGTCATACCTCAGGCCAGTTTAGAAGTAAAGATCATGCTGCTAGAGATCCTAATGTTAAACACAAAGTGCTAGCTACTATTCAAGCTGCAAAGACTTCCCACATGACCCTATACAAAGACAAAAGTGAGTCGCCTCCTTTCCTCCTAACCATAAGGATGTTTAGTAAAAATTTGTACAATTGTTTAGTAAACTCAGGAGCATCTACCAATGTAATGCCCCTGTCCATATGCAATGCTTTAGGGGTACACTGGTGCAGGAGCACCCGTACATGATCAGGATATAGGATAATTGTCCGCATGATGACAGGATAGTCTATTTTTAGTATGTTTGACTTCATCATGTAATAAGGTCCATTGGACCGATGCTATGTATTAGTTCAGCCTAGGAGTATGTGTAGGCAGTTAGAGATCGTGATAAGGTTATCTGAGCTGTCCTCTCTCCCAGCCGCTGGGAAGTGAGTTGGTAGTACTCGAAGGACTTTGCTATATATACCTTCGATCTGTTAGGGTTTAGTATAGATTGCTATATTGATATTGATAGATGTTATGTTCAGGAGAGTAGTATTGGTGGTATGTTGTACTGGTGATCAGTCCAGACATTGTGAAGCAGAATTGTAGAAGCTGGACATTTGAATTTCAATTGAATAAGATCTCTTCATTTGCAGTTTCTAGTTTATCAGCTGTATCTATTTTGGTTTCTTTTCTGTTTCGCAAGTTGATGGATACTTTCAACCCTTCCACCGGTTGATCCTGCACATCGGTGGAATGGTCCTGTATTATAGCTTAGTTTGCATTTGTATTTTCCGTTTATGCATTGCATTGTTCAAGAGATCAGTTAGAAGCATGCTGTGAATCAGCCTAGCATCCCCATGTGCTAGGTATAGCAAGATAAGCTGTTAGATTTTGGTTTGAAGGTGATCCGGCCCGGTCGTCATATTGTCTTTGTGTAATAGAGCAGTTCTGAGTGTTTACATGCAGTGGACGGATATACAGGAGTCTGCATGTGCGTTTCCAGTCGGAACGAGCCGCATCGTCATCTGCGAATGCATCGCCATCAGGATCGGGTCATGAAACTGTTGAAGTTTGCATGTTGCAAGTGCATCAGGATGTTTTAAGTCAGATATATACTCAGTGTATATATCGCTGTCAGGATCATCTCTCGGGGGTGCCCATCATCCGCATATCGCTAGCAGACGCGGGAGTGAAAGTTTAGTTTTTTTTTTACTAAGTGTTGAAGAGGTCATCAGGATATTGTGTGACGTCATCGTCATCAGGTTATGACGTCATCGTCATCAGGATATTAAGATATCTCCCTATACAAGTTTATCCTGCTGTCGCTAAGGGTTTAGGTATCGGCGTAGGCTCTCGGCAGAAAGTTGTGTTAACATCATCAGGAGGTTTCGAGAGAACCGGATAAATCATATCATGATGCTGTTGCTTGTGTCGTCGGCTAGCGGAGCATCGAAGGGAAGGTGTTGAAGTAGTCGTCATCAGGATATTTGGAGCAACCGGATATTTGATATCCTGCTGACGAAGGTGGTGTCGCATATCATGATGATGCCGATAGTGTTTGGAGCCTGATGAACAGTGCAACAGGAGGATGTTTGCGCCCGTTGATTATCATGATGATGATGATAGGCGACAGGCGGAGGAGGTGAACAGTAGTCGGCAGGAGGATAATTGTGATCGTCCGAAATATGATGATGCTATTGGTGTTTACAGGAAATATGATGATGATGCTGAGTCGATAGGGATTTTTATCATGCTGTTTGTATTATTGGCTCCTCCTTCCTGTTAGTTAGCTTCCGTTGCGTTTCACTCTGCATCATAGTGGTATCAGAGCAAAGGTTAGGATCTTCTGGAAAAGATAAGCAGGATGTCAGACGAAGAAGGAACATCTGAGGTTCCAACAAGGATGACCAACGCTGAGTTGGCAGTTCTGGTGAAGAAACAGATTGCAGAAAGCAAGGCCGTGAAGGCTCAGAATCAGGAGTTGAAAGATGAGTTAGCAAAGTTGAGGAGCAGAGTAGGTTCTGGTAAAGAAGAAGATAGGGAAGAAGAGATCCCTAATTGGAGCGAGGAGGTCGTTCCTGCAGACCAGAGACCACTGTTGAACGCCCTCAAGGCCATGGAGAGGATAACCATGGATGTGAAGCTGGATTTGCCAGTGTTTACAGGTAAGATGGACCCTGATTCAGTGATGGAGTGGATAGACTGTTTGAACAATTTCTTTGTAACAGAGGAGATACTAGAACAACAGAGAGTGAAGATAGCACAATCAAAGATGAAAGAAGCTGCCTTGACATGGTGGAATTTTGTTCAAGATGATAGAGTACAGGAAGGAAAACGTAGAGTTGCCACATGGAAGAAGATGATGGCATTAGTAAAAGAAGCTTATATTCCATTGGATTACAGTATCCAATTACACAAGAGGAAGCAAAACCTGAAGCAGAAGGAGCTAGATGTCAGCTCATATACAGAAGAATTCATGAAACTCTGTATGAAGACAAAGGTAAAAGAAAGTGAGGAAGAGAAGGTAGCCAGATACCTTAATGGATTGAGGTTTAATATTCAGGAAGATCTAAGTCTGCATAACCCAGATACAGTGCAGAAAAGCTTTCAGTTGGCATTGAAAGTGGAAGAAAAGTTGAAGAGAAAACAAGAACAAAACAATAGAGGAAGAGGAAGACAACAAAGAGGTGGAAGAGGTCCTTTTAGAGGCAGAGGACATGGACAGGGATATCAAGGAGAATCCAGTCATGACAATAGTAAGGGCAACAATAGTCAGAATCAGAGAGAGAATTACAGCCAGCAAGGAAACTTCAGAGGTAGAAGACCTTTCAGAGGAAGATCCCAGGGCAGAGGATCCATCAGATGTTACAACTGTAACAAAGAAGGCCATATAGCCAGCAGATGTCCAGACAAGGCCACAAGCTCAGCAGGAGAAAGGAGAACAAATCTGGTCCAAGAACCTGATAATCAAAGTAGGACAAGCTCTAATGATTTCCAGAGCGTGAATGCTCCTGATAATTGTGGATATCCAGAAAGTGGAGAGTCTCTGATGATGAGAAGAACAGTGACTACCATGAAAGTACCTGACAAAGAAGCCCCTCAAAGGAAGTCCCTTTTCAGAACCATTTGCAAAGCAGGAGGTAAGGCATGTAAAGTTTTGATTGATTCTGGTTCTACTGAAAACTTTGTGTCTGAAGAAATGGTGATAAAGCTTAAGCTTAGGAGATTGCCTCACCCATCCCCATATAAAGTATCATGGCTTACCCAAGGTCAGCAGACAACTGTAGAAGAGCAGGCTTGGGTAGAATTTCAGATTGGTGGATATAAGGATAGGTTGTTGTTTGATATTACCAAGATGGATGCTTGCAATCTTTTGTTTGGTAGACCATGGCAGTATGATTTGAAGGCACAACATGATGGTGTTAGAAACACCTATAAAATCACTAAAGATGGTAAGGATGTCACGTTATTCCCATTGAAGGAGAAAGAGGAGAAGTCTAAAGGAAAAGAGGTGAAGGTCATGCTGATGGAAGGCAAACAGTTCATGAAAGAAGTAGCAGCAGAAGGTGCAGTTGCATATGCCCTAATCCCATGTATGAGTGTGAAGAAAGAACAGCAGCAAGAAGTCAAGAAAGAGAAGAAGCCAAGGTTGATAGACCCAGCTATCCAAGAGCTATTGGATAAGTACAAAGGTGTCATCTCAGAGGGAATGCCAAGATCCCTACCACCTGTCAGAGATATCAGTCATTGCATAGACTTAATTCCAGGGTCAACACTTCCAAACAAAGCAGCCTATAAGCTTACTCCAGAACAGAATGCAGAAGTAGCTAGACAGATTGAAGAATTGATGGATTCAGGTCTGATTGGGAAGAGTTTGAGTCCATGTGCAGTACCAGCTGTACTAGCACCAAAGAAGGAAGGCACTTGGAGGCTTTGCACAGATTCCAGAGCCATCAACAAGATCACAATCAGGTATAGGTTTCCAATCCCTAGAATAGAGGATTTACTTGATTGTTTGGGAAGTGCTAAGTACTTTACAAAAATAGATTTGAAGAGTGGATACCATCAGATCAGGATTAGACCAGGTGATGAGTGGAAGACAGCATTCAAAACAAATGAAGGGTTATATGAGTGGAAGGTTACGCCTTTTGGTTTATCTAATGCACCTAGTACTTTTATGAGGCTGATGAATGAGGTTCTGAAAGAATTCATTGGTAAGTTTGTCATAGTATATTTAGATGACATTCTGATTTTCAGTAACACCAAAGAAGAACATCTCCGACATATAGATTTGGTTCTTAAGAGGTTACATGAAGAGCAGCTGATGATAAATTTAGACAAGTGCTTGTTCATGCAAAAGGAGATCACATATTTGGGTTTTGTCATTTCACAAGGAAAGCTACAGATGGATAAGGAGAAGGTGAGTGCCATATTGAATTGGCCAACTCCACAGACTATGAATGATGTCAGAAGTTTCCATGGGTTAGCAACCTTCTACAGAAAGTTTATAAGAGGGTTCAGTCATATTTGTGCACCCATGCTGGATACCATCAAAGGAGGACAGAAGTGCATGTTTGTTTGGACTCAAGGAGCAGATGCTTCTTTTGAAACACTGAAGAGGAAGGTGGCACAGCAGCTAGTCCTTGCACTTCCAGATTTTAACAAAATCTTTCAGGTAGAGTGTGATGCCAGTCACATGGCCATTGGAGCAGTACTCAGCCAAGAAGGTAGACCAATTGCATTTTTCAGTGAGAAGCTCAATGATGCTAAGAAAAGATATTCATCATATGATCTGGAAATGTATGCTTTAGTTCAGTCCCTCAAGAAATGGAGGCATTACCTGATGCCCAAGGAATTCATAGTATTCACAGATAACCAGGCTCTGAGTTTCATAAACAACCAGGAAAAGCTGAACCACAGACATATGAAATGGGTAGAAACCTTACAGGCTTTCACTTTTACATTGAAGCATAAGAAAGGGGTTAGGAACAAAGTTGCAGATGCTTTGAGCAGGAGAGTTCTCACAGTCAATCAGATTCAGTTAGAGAGTGTTGGTATTGATTCACTCCAGACCATGTATGAGTCTGATGAAGATTTTGGAGAGATATATCAGGTATGTACTTCTTTTGGGGAGAAATACCATGCTGAGTTCTCTGAATTTCTGATCCAGGATGGATTGTTGTTCAAGGGTGGACAGTTGTGTATCCCAAGGTGTTCTATGAGGTTAAATATAATCAAGGAGAAACATTGTGGAGCTATGGCAGGTCATTTTGGTCTAGATAAGACTCTTGATCTGGTCAGAAGGCATTACTTTTGGCCTAAGTTGCAATCAGATGTCAGAAAATTTGTAGAGACATGTGTGATATGTCAGAAAGCTAAAGGCAGGTCAACTAATGCAGGTTTATATCAGCCCTTACCCATTCCTTCCCGACCCTGGGAAAGCATCAGTATGGATTTTGTCTTGGGTTTACCAAGGACAAGGAGAGGATTTGACAGTGTTTTTGTTGTAGTGGATAGATTCAGTAAAATGGCACATTTCTTGCCATGCAAAACCACTGCTGATGCTTCATACATTGCAGATTTATTCTTCAGGGAGATTGTCAGAATCCATGGATTGCCTTTGAGCATAGTTTCAGACAGGGATGTGAAGTTTATTGGTCACTTCTGGAGAACCCTTTGGAGGAAACTGGGAACCAATTTGTCTTTTTCCTCTGCATATCATCCTCAAACGGATGGACAGACTGAAGTAGTGAACCGTTCCTTGGGAAATTTGCTTAGATGCTTGACAAAATAGCATGGAGAGAAGTGGGACAATATTCTGTCTCAAGCTGAGTTTTCATATAATGATACTGTCACTAGGAGCACAGGCAAATCGCCTTTTCAGGTAGTTTATGGAATGCATCCCAGAGGAATTTTGGAGTTGAGAGATCTACCTACAGTAGATCCTGTTAGTGCAGAAGGAGAAGCTTTTGCTGAAGCCATCAAAGAGGTTCATGATCAGGTCAAGACCCAACTCCAGCAAACTACCTTAAAGTATAAGGAATATGCTGATAAGAAAAAGAAGGATGTTCAATTTGATGTTGGAGATTTGGTATGGGTTCACTTGAAGAAAGACAGGCTTCCTAAGGGAAAGTATACTAAGCTCATGCAAAAGAAAGTTGGACCATGTTAGATTTTGCTCAAGCATGGACAGAATGCTTATGAGATCCAACTCCCACCTGATCTTGGTTTGTCTCCTATCTTCAATGTATGTGATTTAACTCCATACAAGGCTAATCCAGATGCCGATCAGGATATCTTACAGGATACAGTTGCTGAAGACATTCCCCAGCATGATCCTCCACAGTTACAGAAGGTTTTGGACACCAGAGTGGTCAAACAGACTAGGAACAAAAAGTACTTGGAGTACCTCGTCTCTTGGAAGGGACAGCCGAACTCTGAAGCAGTATGGATGACTGAAGATCAGATACAGAAACATGGTGCAGACCTTGCTACTCTCATCTCAAGTGGACTTGAGATTTCTTCTTCTGGGGAGTATGGTGCAGGAGCACCCGTACATGATCAGGATATAGGATAATTGTCCGCATGATGACAGGATAGTCTATTTTTAGTATGTTTGACTTCATCATGTAATAAGGTCCATTAGACCGATGCTATGTATTAGTTCAGCCTAGGAGTATGTGTAGGCAGTTAGAGATCGTGATAAGGTTATCTGAGCTGTCCTCTCTCCCAGCCGCTGGGAAGTGAGTTGGTAGTACTCGAAGGACTTTGCTATATATACCTTCGATCTGTTAGGGTTTAGTATAGATTGCTATATTGATATTGATAGATGTTATGTTCAGGAGAGTAGTATTGGTGGTATGTTGTACTGGTGATCAGTCCAGACATTGTGAAGCAGAATTGTAGAAGCTGGACATTTGAATTTCAATTGAATAAGATCTCTTCATTTGCAGTTTCTGGTTTATCCGCTGTATCTATTTTGGTTTCTTTTCTATTTCGCAAGTTGATGGATACTTTCAACCCTTCCACCGGTTGATCCTGCACATCGGTGGAATGGTCCTGTATTATAGCTTAGTTTGCATTTGTATTTTCCGTTTATGCATTGCATTGTTCAAGAGATCAGTTAGAAGCATGCTGTGAATCAGCCTAGCATCCCCATGTGCTAGGTATAGAAAGATAAGCTGTTAGATTTTGGTTTGAAGGTGATCCATCCCGGTCGTCATATTGTCTTTGTGTAATAGAGCGGTTCTGAGTGTTTACATGCAGTGGACAGATATACAGGAGTCTGCATGTGCGTTTCCAGTCAAAACGAGCCGCATCGTCATCTGCGAATGCATCGCCATCAGGATCAGGTCATGAAACTGTTGAAGTTTGCATGTTGCAAGTGCATCAGGATGTTTTAAGTCAGATATATACTCAGTGTATATATCGCTGTCAGGATCATCTCTCGGGGGTGCCCATCATCCACATATCGCTAGCAGACGCGGGAGTGAAAGTTTAGTTTTTTTTTGACTAAGTGTTGAAGAGGTCATCAGGATATTGTGTGACGTCATCGTCATCAGGTTATGACGTCATCGTCATCAGGATATTAAGATATCTCCCTATACAAGTTTATCCTGCTGTCGCTAAGGGTTTAGGTATCGGCGTAGGCTCTCGGCAGAAAGTTGTGTTAACATCATCAGGAGGTTTCGAGAGAACCGGATAAATCATATCATGATGCTGTTGCTTGTGTCGTCGGCTAGCGGAGCATCGAAGGGAAGGTGTTGAAGTAGTCGTCATCAGGATATTTGGAGCAACCAGATATTTGATATCCTGCTGACGAAGGTGGTGTCGCATATCATGATGATGCCGATAGTGTTTGGAGCCCGATGAACAGTGCAACAGGAGGATGTTTGCGCCTGTTGATTATCATGATGATGATGATAGGCGACAGGCGGAGGAGGTGAACAGTAGTCGGCAGGAGGATAATTGTGATCGTCTGAAATATGATGATGCTGTTGGTGTTTACAGGAAATATGATGATGATGCTGAGTCGATAGGGATTTTTATCATGCTGTTTGTATTATTGGCTCCTCCTTCCTGTTAGTTAGCTTCCGTTGCGTTTCACTCTGCATCATACACCCTGCTAAATCATTAAAGAAAGTAAGACAATTGGACAAAACAGAGGTGAGCATTGTAGGGGAACTGACTCACATTCACATGCAACTAGCATTAGATCCCAGAATTCAGTACTATATTGATATTCAGGTAGTTGATACACCTGATACATATGGGATGTTACTTAGTAGAGACTGGTCAAAAACCCTTAATGGATACATGTCAACTGATTTCAGTCATATGTGGTTGCCCTGGAGAGGGATACCAAATCAAATAAGGATAGATGTTGAACCCCGCATGAAACACATGATCACTGAATATAACAAAACCAATGAAATCATGTATGTGGATGTGGAACCTAGAGTTTACTCCATTAGACCTCAGATTGCTCGCATGGAGGAGATCCTGATGTTTGACGTGCATGATCATGATGATAATCCTTAGGGTGATAAAGTAAATTTAGAATTTGATTGTAATCCTGAGAATGAAATAGAGGTAGATCATTTCAAAAAATTTGAGATGCATTTTATTAAAGAAGTGCAACAATGTCGGTGGTTAAATGTGCCTATTCATGATATTCTAATCGACGGATGGTGCAGGTTGCATAATGAGGCACATTCTGAAAAGACTTGAGATTGTCTATTTAGACATGATGGAGCTAGAACAAGCATACATTGAAGCATCTTCATCATCATCCGTGGTGAGTTCTATAGATAATGGTAATGATACTAATCTTTGTTTGTCTTCTGTAGGAATAGGAGAATGCACACAACAAGGTGAGGGTTCTATTCAGATGCCAGAAGAGATATTAGTATGCAATAGGAGTAATGATAAGAGTAAGAAGAAGATCACCCTAGGGAGTGATTGTTTGAAAGAGTCAGATTATGAGTTATTTGATGAGGATAGGGGCAGCAATCTATCCAAATCCAAAGAGTTTTTATCAAAAGAGATCCTAAAGATGACACAACAGCAAAGACCTCCACAGGATGTCTTAATTGAAGGCTGGTGTAGGCTACATGAAGCACCTCATTCAGAAACCACTTGTTCATTGAGTCTGCATATTTTGAAAAGGTAGACGTTACCCAGTCCAGAGGATGTTCCTTGTAATGGTAAGAGAAAAGAAGAAATATCAGCTTCCCATAAGGCTGATAAGGTGAAGTTTGAGAAAGATGAGATACCAAGATTAAAATGGATATCAAATGGTGTGGTTGCCAGAGAAAAAAGGAAGAAAGAAGGCCCAAACAAGCCTTTAGATAAAGATAAGCTATGGATCCTCAGGTGTGATGGATCCAAGTCAAAACAAGGAGCTAGAGTAGGAGTAGATCTCATTGATCCATCTAGAAAATCCTACTTAGCAGCATACAGATTGCAGTTCCCATGTACAAATAATGTAACATAGTATGAAGCTCTGATTCATGGGATACTATTTGTACTTAGAAAGAAGGTGAAAATTCTGCATGTCTATGGAGACTCAGAATTAGTTGTGAGATAGGTAAGAGGTATATACTCTTGCAATTACAAAAGGCTTTCTAGTTACAGACACAAGGTGTGGGACTTGATAGAAGATTTTAATGCATTCAATATCACCCATGTACCCAGAGAACAAAACCACAGGGTAGATGCCTTGGCCCAGGCTACCAGTACTCTGGAACCTCTGTCCATATCTAGTTTAAAAAGATTCTTAGTTGAATTAGTATCAGTGCCTTCTGTGCTTGACAATGTGACTAATCTTCAAGTATTCGATGATGATCAGCATATATTGGATTTTATTTCCAACAGAGATGTTTTTGAAGCACAAATCATAGATGAAATGAATATAGAAGATCATGTCTAGGAAGAAGAAGAAATCCTAGAGTTACCTAATAATAATATTACTAAGGGAATGATAGAACTAGAAAGAGCATTCAATCTAGACAACATGCTAAAATAGAAGGATCTCCCAAAGGTCGACGAAGGACAGTACTCATAGGTTAATATTGGACAGGGTGATAAAAGAAGAAATGTTCTGATTGGGAAGGTCTATACGGAGGAGTTGGAAGGAATAACTCAAGCTCTCAGAGATTATATCCATGTCATTTCCTAGATGTATGATGAGCTAAAAACATATGACACATCAATCATCACTCATACAATACCTTTGAAGCTAGACGTTAAGCCTTTCTGGCAGAAACAAAGACCCATCAATGCTTTGCTGGAGCCCATCATTTTCAAAGAAGTTAAGAGGTTGCTTGATGCTAGGATCATATTTCTTGTGAGGCACTCCACATGGGTGGCAAACCTCGTCCCAGTAAGGAAGAAAAATGGTGACATCAAATTGTCTGTGGACTTCAAGAACTTAAATAAAGCTTCTGAAAAGGATAACTATCCTTTTCCCTCTCTGGATGAAGTCCTACAAATTATGAATGGTGCTAAGATGATGTCATTCTTGGATGGTTGTTCTAGTTATAACCAAGTAATGGTGGACAAAATTGACAGACTAAAAACTGCATTCACCACAAAGTGGGGGATCTTTGCCTACAAGTGCATGTTGTTTGGGTTAATAAATGCTAGAGCCACATTTCAGCGAGCAATGGACATAGCCTTTAGAGGATTGATTGGTAAATGTATAGTCATATACATGGATGACTTAATAGTTTTCTCTAAAGATAGAGGAAATCATGTAAAGGACCTGAGAAAGGTGCTGAAGAAGTGTGAACAATATGGGATATCCCTGAACCCTAAGAAGTGCATATTTGGGATGACCACATGGAAATTACTAGGCCACGTGATAACTGAAAATGGGATCATCATTGATCCTGACAGGGTGGAATCCATCATGAAGATACAATTTCCTAGAAGAAAAATAGAGCTCAAATCTTACTTTGGTAAGATTAATTTTGTTAGGAAATTTATCACTGGCTTTGCAAAGACTGTCAGACCCTTGAATGCCATGCTCAAGAAGGACGCTAAAATTGAGTGGACACCTGAAGCTAGAGCAGCTTTTGAAGATATTAAGAAAGCCATATCAAATGCTCCAGTCCTAATTAGTCCAGATTATACCAAGGACTTTTACATTTACTCTTTTTCTTTAGAGCATACTTCTGCAATAGTGTTGACACAAAGAAATGAAGAAAAGGAGGAAAAGCCTATAGCCTTTATGAGCTACCCTTTTAGAGATGCAGAGCTTAGATACATGGACGTTGAAAGACAGGCACTTGCTCTAGTTCAAGCAGTCAAGAAATTTAGGCATTACATCCTAAGAAGTAGAGTGATTGTTGTAGTACCTGATGCCATAGTGAAGATGTTATTAATGCAAAGTGAACCAGGTGAGAAAAGAGCTAAATGGATCACTATCTTCTAGGAGTATGATATGGATATTACACCCATGAAGTTAGTAAGAGGAAAGGTGTTGAGCCAGATGATATCAGAAATTGATCCTAATATCATGAGCTAGCAGTATGTTGTGAATGCAAAAGATGATGGAGAATGGTAGTCACATATCAAACACATCCTGATCACTGGAAGATGTCCCTCAAGATTGCAGGCCTCACAAAGGAGAACCTTGAAGATAAGGTCACATAAATACATGATAAAAGGAGGAGTCTTTTTCAAGAAAAATTATGAGGGGATATACCTAAGGTGCCTGGAAAGATTAGAAGATGATAATGTGCTAATGAAATTGCATGATAAATTTGGGACTACACATGGATCATCCTTAGCCACCACTCATGCTATCCTTAGGACAGTGTATTATTGGCCCACAATTTTTAAAGATACTGCTAAACATATCAAATAATGTCATATGTGTTAGGTTGCTGCAAATAGAGAAAAATATGCTACTCAACCTTTGTAGCTAGTGATGGAGATGCACCCCTTTGCTCAATGAGGAATGGACTTTATAGGACCTATCAATCCTCCATCATCCTTAGGCCACAGGTATGTTTTAACTATTATTGACTACTGTACCAGTGGACTGAAGCTATTAGCAGTAAGACATGTAATGCTGAGGATGTCATTAAGTTTTTAGAAAGTAATATAGTGACCAGGTATGGAGTTCCATATGCTTTAGCATGTGATAATGGACCTACTTTTTCTTCAATTAAACTATCAAGTTGGGCTTTTGATTATGGGGTCATCTTGAAATTCTCCTCAAATTACTATCCCCAAGGGAATGGATTAGCAAAATCCACAAACAAGAACCTATTGAACATCATAAAGAAATTGATAGGGAAGAACCCAAGGGAGTGGAACACCTTAATGAAATATGCCTTATGGGTAGATAGAACCAGGAATAAAGCTGCATTAGGAAATTCACCTTTTCACCTAGTATATGGGGTAGATCCTATCCTCCTTGTTAACTTGAGGATTCCTACATTACAGTTTGTACAAGAATATCTGGGCATAGATAATAAATAGGAAGTTAGGTTGCTGCAACTGATGCACCTAGAGGAAAAAAGAAGTGAAGCAATCAACCAATTTGCTAAACATCAGGCTATTGTCAAGCACTGGTTTGACAAAAGAGCCAGAATTAAGGCTTTCAGATTCTTAGATCTAGTCTTGATTTGGGACAAAGCACATGAAAGGAAAGGTCATCATGGTAAGTTTGATAAACTCTGGATAGGTCCCTTTCAAATTTCTAAAATTTTAGGAGACAACACCTATAGGCTTAAGACCTTAACTGGTGAGGATGTTCCATTACCAGTTAATGGACAGTTTCTCAAACACTATTTCCAAGCCTGGAGTGGCACCATGATAGTCATGTGTATCATAGTGTATATTCTTGTATATTTGTTTGTACAGTCTATTTGTTTTGGTTGATTTGTTGTGTTTCCTCAGCAGGGATGTTTGTTTTTCTTTAGAATATGAAGGAGTAGATTAACAACCATTGAAAACAATGGAAAATTTAGACCATTTAGGTTAATCATCTAAAATTTATGCATAACTTGTGTGACTGTCATGAATGTAGAAAGTTGTTTGACTTGTGGAATTTTGTATTCAATAAGAATGGGTTGAGTATTCAAGGAATGTTTCTCACGATGACACACCTAAAATCCTTGGGTTTGTTGAACTTACCAGTGTAGATATTAGGTGAAAAATTAGAGGTCACCCTTGCTACCATTACAATTCTTATCTTAATTTCAGCGAGTGACCACTCCTTGCATCATGAAGTTACAAATGCAATATCTTATGAAGTTTCCATCAAATACAAAAAATATAAAATAATAAAATGGATTTTACTAAAAATCTAAGTTAAGCCATCTAAGTAACTCTACTGGGGCTATAGATGCTTGCTAGCAGTGGGGCTCTACTTAGGAGAATTGTAACGATAACCTTGTCGGGGCTATGGATGCCTACTGGTAGCAAGGCTCTGTTCGGTTGGCTATGAGGGGATATCCTCACCTACGTAGGCTAATATCAGTCACTGGTTTGTTCAACTGATCTTTAAGATGAGAATAATTAATCACATGCACCCACTTAAACTGAAAGGAAAATTCATGCACCTTATTGAATACATTGAGTCTCAAGTTAAATGATGATTTGCAGAAAAGATAGTTGGAAGTTATGAATTCATTTCATTTGATTTCCTTTAATGGTTTTAATTTTGATTGTTTTGTTTGGTTGCTAGTTGTTGTGATGTTCACAACATGCCCCATTTTATTCCTTAGCAAAATAAGGACCCCTGTTGTGGCTTGCTCCCTTGCTTTTGTGTTCTGGGTGGTAATGGTAAAAAGCAGCATCATTCAGTGTGCATATGCCTTGAGTCAGGTGCATTTTTGATCTTGAAGTCTTAATCCAAAATTCCAAAGTCTAAATGTTTCCTCAAAAAGACTGCCATGTGAAAGAGTGTAAAATTCTAGGCAGGTTTGCCTTTTACATCACCCTGAAATTTGGCCAAGTGAGGAAGTTATGACAAGTCAAAGTTCTAGTCAAACCTGATATTCTGGGTGGGGGTCATATTTCAAATATCGGTCACCTTATGTTAGATCATCCCAATGTTAGTTTATCACTTGATAATCATTCGGTCCACAGACTCCAGACATCAATTTTATGTGATAATTGTATCTGCCAGTCAAACAACCTCATATATTTTGCGGGGTTCATATTTCGAACATCACCCGGTATTTCAAACATCACCTAATCTTTCGAATATCACCCCAGTGCCAATATGCTGATGACATCATCTGAACCTGATGAACAAAAGAAATCATCCTGATGGTGACATCATCATTCATTCTACTCACGGGGGTCATATTTCAAACATCCCCTAATCTTGAAAACATGACCTGATATACAAAAGCTTGACATGATCATGACATCATCTTTCCTACAGGGTGATATTTGCTCAATATCAGGGTCATTTTTCTTGGACCCCCCCAATTTCCTTTGGTATGACCATAGCGTCATCCCTTCACATTTGCAATGAAGCTCATCCATGATGATGACATCATCATCATATCCTGACTTAGTGAATAAAGTTAAGGTTGAAGTGCATGACCAGTTGGGTCCATCGAGTGCTCTTTTTTCAGGTTATATGTTAAGTGCCTGGAAATCTACATGCAGGTGACGGAACCAAAAAGGTTATCAAAAGGGATTAAATACTCGTGTGCATGTAGATTGTCATAGATTCATGACCTAATATATACGTTTGCACATTCAAAGCATGATTTAATATAAATGTTTATCTTCCTGCTGGTTATTTAAATGATGATGCTTAACTTCTGTATGTTGACCGCAGGTGTGCAAGTAAGAAAAGGGGGTGCATCGGCCAGAAAGATGAGGTCGATGAGACATTTTCAGCCTGCTCTGACTAAGGATGGTCATGCCGATGATCAGGATGACGTGCATTCATAATACAAAAAGGGTGGGAAAATAGAGGCGAGAGGATTTTGAATCCATTTAAGAACCCGATGGCGTGCAGGTGGGGATGTGATGGAGCTTCAATGGCGAGGACATCCCAGGTGGCGGACCAAATCCTGAAAGGTCACAAACACACAAGAGGAGACAAAGCTTTCAATGCGGAGGAGAATGCTAGTGGAAACATTATTGAGGGAGTGGCGCTCTGTCTGGATGCTGCTCGGGATTTGGGTGGGATTTGTTTCCCACTATCTAATGCTGTGCTTGAGCATGTTGACCATTGATCAACTTGAGGGTTTTCTTGGGCACTGTATTGAGAATAACTAGAGATATATATTCAGCCCCTTCACTCTATAACAAAGGGGAGGTCAATCATAAAAAATCTGACCTAGACAACTTTATAGGAGATTGGATTATTGAGACTAGGGAGGATTGAATTGTTGAAACATCAAGGTTCTTTCTTCAGATCACTGTATATGTACTTATTTTTTACCATACTAAATGGAGATGAAGCTCTAGATTACATGCTGATTGTAAACTTTACATAATCTTCAAGTTGATTTCTGGATATGCAATGATGAATCCTATGTTCAACTAGAAGCACTTTCATTCTATTGAATGTTGTTGTCAACTTTCCCCTAAAGATTTGTACTGGATCATGCAGATTTGTGGAATGTCTTGGTGAAGTATGATTCTAGTTTCCTTCTCTTCATTGCTGTATGGGAACATGTATGTGGATCAGTGATCTCAGTCAAGTAATTCTAGGAATCTCACTCTCTAATGCTTTTTCCCTTTTTAATTTCATAGAAATCACTTTCATAACTACAAATCATGATAAATATTAAGCAGAATAGAGAAATATGTTGGCATCCCGTAGATAACTGAATGTCATTAGCATATTTTGAGCTAGATGCATGTACTTTTGAAAATATCATGCAAATATTAGCTTGTAGACATATCATTTGAAGAAATATATTGTGTAGGGTAACCTCCCTGTGTAGCATGGTTACAGAAACAAAATCTACTAATCTACGTAAGACCCCAAAATAGACAACAGCAACACACATCGACCCCTGAGTAATGCCGATAGATTATGAACTAATCAATGGAGACTTGGGATCATGAATTCTTTGAATTCATCGTATCTTTCAAGATAAACAAGGGTTGCTGTGTAACTTTTGTTTGTGTGTTTGTTGTGTGACTAACATCCTCATCAACACAACGGACAAGCACAAATAGACTCAAAACAACAAATCTTTGCACATGATTTGAAATACAAAGCTACATGAGTATTACTCTTTCTTCTATGTCATCAAACCAGACAAATCTACTAATGAAAGCCCTCCTTCTAGCACCAATTTATGTTGATGATGATTTTTAGTCATAACAACATCCATAAAAATTTGCATAACAAAGATTTATTATCTTGTAAAGTACGATCAACTTAGTATAAGTTGATGACTCCAAGTCTCCATTGATTAGGTCATGAGCGTCTGACGTTACTAAGAGGTTGATGTGACACGTTGTTTTCCATTTCAAGGGGTCTTACATTTGTCTAGGTGATCAGTATTGTATTGTATCCTATAAATTCACTACACAGATTGGTTAATTCTACTCTATTTTCAAAGATTATTGAAACACTTGTAAGTTTGATCAATTCTTTTGATCATTGATCATTATGAACTTGTTCTTTCTTCTACACTATATATTTATTCAAATGATGTGCCTATAATTGGATATTTACATGTATTTCATGGATATTTATCTGAATTTACATGATATTTATCAATTTGACATTCTTTTACTCTATATATGCTCTTTATTTTCAATTATCTATGGGATATCTACATATTTCATTCTATTTTCTTTTCATTCTCTATTATTTGCAATTATGGAGATGATCTGTAATGAAATTGAAAGAAATTTAAAATAATACTTCTACTTTTAGTGAATCTTTAGTCATTGAATCACATACATACAAGATACATTCATGAAGAGAAGAAATCAAACCATGATGTTCCACAGTTAGATATGGTTGATGCTAACTTCAAAGGAACTAGGAATGAAAACAATACATGCAGACTAAGAAGCACTCCAAAGGACAACTAATCAATGCATATATCCAAATTTCAAACACATATTACTCAAGATTTATGATGATTTTTAATCAAAATGGCTTCTCTTTCATTAAGTATGCATAGCATGTACATTTACAACAACTTTGAAATGAGTCCTAAAATTTTCAGCAATCAAATTTTAATTAAGTTTCAAATGTTTAAAAGATTAGACCTCTGCACCTTTTATAGAATAAAGTGAGGAGGCAAATACAATTGACCAATGGTCAAGATTTAACAATTAGGATCGACAGTTAATAATTACCCTATGACTTAGTCAACTCTTCCTCGTGGCATAGGTTGCCACCTAGCAACCATCTATATGACTCATTATTTATGAGTACCTTATGCATGTGTTCACTTTGTGATGCATCTTCATTCATTCATCAGGTTCTTCTTCTTCATTTTCTTCTTCTTCATCATTCTTCTCATCTTCATCACTCTTAGAATCACTGTCACTTTGATATACATCTTCTTGTATGTGGACCTTTACTACTGTCCTGATGTGTTCATATGCTTGTACTATTTTGTCAACCTCTTCCCCATCTTAGATTCTATCTTTTGTTATGGCATGTATATGAGACTGGAACTTAGCTAACAAGGTGTTATTGTACCTCATCATTTAATCTGTTTTCAGATGTCAATAATCTAGGGGCTGTGTCCTCGGCTATCTGTAACTAGGGACTCTACAGTTACCAATTTTCCTAGCTAATCTTAACAGCTTCTACTAATTTGAAAAGATTAATCTATCTACTTACTAAATGAATTTAAGGAATGTTGAAACATAATTAAATAGGAAGTTACTTGAAGCAATCTTTAAAAATATAGTAACTTGCATCTATCTTATTAAAATTAGTAAATACTTTTCACAACAAAATCTAAAGTAATAAAGCAATGGTACTAGCCTTCTGCCTTTGTGGTGAGAGTGGGCCCTTGCTCCACACCCTTAGGGCTGAAGGCTATAGTAGAAAATCAGCACAAAAGAAGATCACAACTAGATCCAGTCCAATTCATTCACTTTGTATTCATGAAAAATATTGCTATCACAGAATTGAGATTACCAAGAATCAAAATAATTCAATCATTGTATATTTCTTCTGCTGTTTCTATCAGTATATATCAAAATGAGTGATGACATATCACTTATCTTATCTACCAGTTCCTCTAGGAGATGACATCCATCTCTTTATTGCACTAGCTATCTAACTATGGAAAATAATCATGCAATAAAAGAAGACTGAGTGAAACAAAAGTCCACTCAGAATCCTAAGTTTGAGTCTTAATACATTTGGGTAGCGAGGCCCTAAAAATATGGGTATTGAATCTGTTCTATCCGTAACTCATGCAAAAACTTTATAAAGATAAAAACTCCAGCAGTCTAACTAAAGATGACCCTTCACCACTCAAGTGATGATTTGAGTGAAATGAGGGATGTTAAGATCACTGCTGAGAGTACTTGATCGGTAGCTTATGTTGGAAATATGCCTTGCTCTTAGGAGGCATCAGAGATATTTGTCCATGCCTACAGCTTTGGAGATATATCTATAGCTCTAGAGATATGTCTATAGCTCCAAAGATATGTCTATAGCTCTGGGGATACCTGTAGCTTTCTTTGTTCAACTCTGGAGATACTCCAGACTCCCGCAGAGCTCCAGAGAGGCTTTCCTCCTTACTTCAAAACTTCAGGTGTCATGGTACTCTGGTATTGTCTCCGGAGATCATAGAAGACTATCTCTAGAGATGCACAAAATTGTTGTTCCTGGCATCTACACCTATTGATTCAAAAAGAGAGAAGTTTTTGCATTTTTCCATCAATTCCATGCACATTAGTCAATCAAAAATTGTAACCTTAAGTAATCTATCTCAATTAATCATTAACTAGAACGATCCTGCTAGCTTATTTGGGTGCAGTCATTAAGAAAGATGGGATTAGGAAGGAGAAAAAGAGAGGTAAAAAGATGTATTTCATGGGTGTAGCTTGGCACTCATCATCCCCCCATACCTAAGGTTTGGCAGGTCCTCCTGCTTCTCACTATCTAGATTTATTTTGGTGAAGTAGCTTGTCATTCAAGCTATAATCCTATGCATAGGTGGTCTAGGTTGCGCAGTTGGTATTACCATTGCCTCTATATTAATCAACCTACTTCATCCAGTCCTACAATTTCTCATCTTCCATCTATTCTTCCTAGATAGGCAGTGGTTCAATTATTAGAGGGGGCCTCAACCGTCCACCTATCCATTCTTGCTTATGGTTATCCATCATTTTGGATATCAACTTTGCTTTTCTCATAAATAATCTTAAGTTTGCAGGGGTGACCACTTCTCTCATTTCCTGCTCTAGGGTCAAAATATTCCATCTCTTCTTTTCTATGGCAAGTACTGGATTTGCTGAACTAATCATGAAAAGACCAAAATCAATGGAACACTCTTGCAAGCTTTTTAGGTATAATGGTAAAATTCTGTTCTTATTCTCAAGATGATAGATAAGGGATCTGAATTGGACCTTAAAAGCATTGGGATTGGGACATTCCTTCCTGATGAAGAGGTTTGTTGTTAAGTCTTTGAATAGCTATGGAGGAGGCTGAAGGCTCAGTTTCTTCTTCTTGGTGAGTAGGAGAACTCTCACCTCCTGGCTGTACCGTTTCTAGTCCTCTATTCTAGGAAGTATGTTCAAGAAATTTTTTCCATAATTCCTCCCCATTGGCCTGGGACAAGAAGTGGTTTTTAACTACTAGGAAGATGAGACCATGATGTTTCATGGGACCCTTATTTTGCTGGTATTTTTCTATAGTTGCCCTGATGACTAAATACAGGAAATTGGAGATGTTTATGCTAAACTCAAGGTGTCTATTTCCATGCCTTAGAAAAATCAGCATTTTCCTAATTGGCCCTAAAACTAGAGAGAATTGACCATCACAAGTAAAACATTTCATCAGCCAAGTGGCAACAGATTGCCAAGGGTTTGGAAGGGTGGACCTAAGAATCCCTTTAACTTCATTTTTATTTGAATGTAGTTGTATGGCCGGTTCACCTTGAATAGAGAAATTCTTAATTAAATTAGTGTATAAGGTTTTCAAGTGATAAAACCTCTCACCTTGTTTAGGCAGTCCAGAAATGTGACTGATAGTGGCTGAGGAGAGATTTATTTTGACCCCCCTGACAGATGTCTGATTTTCCTTTAAATTTTTGAGGAATTCATCCATGACATCTTCCTGAAACCCTTCAAATTTTTCTAGGAAGTCCAGCCATCCTGCAACTCTTAAAATGTTTGCTACAACTTCATCCTACAGAAGACCCGCAACACTCTTTGGTTCAGACTTCTTCTTTACCCCCATTGCCAAATTGTTTCCACCTTCTGTTCTTAATTCCTCACTCCCCACAATCTATAGTTTATCCTTTCCTCTTAACTCTGTAGGCTCTGGAGGACTGTTCAATTGGCTCTGTTCTTCAGGGTATTTCGGAGGTTCGAATGAGGAGTGTTATGTTTCTCAGCTTAGGCTTATGGAGGATTTGTAGATTAGTTAGAGTACATAGGTAGTCATAAACATGACAGAATGACAGGACACTCTAGAGGCAAGGTGGAAGTATAGTACAGATGGCAGCATGTGTGAATTTAGGAAAGAAATTAATGGCAGGAGGACGTGTCATCGTGGTTGCACCCAAAACTGAAAGACAAGACAGTTTCTATTAATGATTAATTAAAGATAGAATTACCTGGATTAGTTTTAATGATGAGGAATGATGTAAATGTCAGAGATGCTGCGTCATTGTTGGAGAATGCACATGTTGTGGCACATGAGTAGCTTTTGGTGGCTGGAGATGATGTCCACTACTTCGTTGGTATGTGACCTACAATTATTTCATTGAGTGGCTCAAGAATCCACATTCCTTGGGTGACATCAGCGTCATCTTTGTGAAAATCCCTGCAAATGATATGCATGCTAATTTAATTTATTCTTGTGATAAATTAGAGGATGGGTCATGATGACCTCATCATGTGATGTGTCCACTTTATCACTTGGAGAGGTGGGTCCTTGATGCAGAGCGGCCAGCACAAGTGTTCAGACTTGGCGGGATTTAGCCGTTCTCATTCCATTGGCAAGATCTACCATAATGTCTCCCTGATATACACTATCGGCCAAACAACAACTATCGGCACCTAAGAAAATTGTCACATCGAACTCTCCCTCATGCCGATGGATGTTTTTTGCTTTATTGCCTATCGGCAGGATTACCTCTATCGGTTGAACTAAATTCCTTCACACCAATAACATATTTCATGCTGATACTCACCCTCCTTCGCTAAGACTCCAACCAACTCTCTCTGATAGTCTAACCCCTCTTCACTTGGCACTTGTCGCTGTGACATATGCCATCAGTGATACCAACGAAGCTTATGCCGATACCTTTGGTCACTCCGATGAACCTTTAGACTTCATGCATTGGTGTGACTAACATCGTCGGTGGGACATTTCATTCCTCCACCGATAGCATATCTCATTCTGATGTGTCGATCATCAACTCACCATCGGTAAGACTTTCCACATCGGTGAGTCCCAACTTAGCTCAGCCGATACTATGGCTTACGCCGATAGACTTCTTCATCAGTGACACTTTGTATTCATCACCCTGATCGGTGAAAGCGCCCTTTGTCAGCTCAATGCAACTTTCTCAACCCGATGGTTCTTCTCACGCTGATGCCTTCACAAACTTGCACCAAAAACCCTGATTTCGACCTGGTCCATTCACTTAGTAATTTTGACATGGATTTTCAATCTTTGAACCCTAGCACATGAGGATGCTAGGAACGATTACTGTATGCTGCAACTCGATCCCAAAACATGAAATGCATAAATAGAAAAAATGAAAAAAAACCTAATCTACTATACAGGGCCATTCCACCGATTCAGAGAATCAACCGGTGGAATGGATAAGTAAATCCATCTCACCTACAAATAGGAAAAATGATTACATAGACAAATCTGAGATCAGATAAATGAAACAATGGGATCTTCTTTATTTCAATAACAGAAATGTATACAAATATCACAGCCCCCTTGTATCACAATGCTCTGTCTAATCTCCAAAAAACAATATCTTTGTTTCTCCTATGCAACTATCTCTACTATCAATCATATGAAAACAAATAGATCTTGGGCAAATATATCTACTCCTCATGAGTAGTATAGAAATGATTCCCAATGGCTGGGGGCTTCCAAGCAACTGGGAGAAGATAGCTAGCATAACAAACTATAACTATCTTGCACACAAACCTAGATTAACTAAAACATAAGAAATGGTCACATGGACCTTATTACATCACAATGCATGAAACATACTATATTTAGACCTAATCTGTATTTAGAAGGGGTGCTCCTTCACCATACTCCCCAGAAGAAGAAATCTCAAGTCCACTTGAGATGAGAGTATGTAGGGCTGAACCATATTGGTTGATCTGTTCTGTAGTCATCCACACTACTTCTGAATTAGGTTTTCCCTGCCAAGCCACCAAATATTCTAGATATTCCTTATTCCTGGTTTTCTTGATCACTCTTGTGTCTAAAATTTTTTGCAACTGTGGTGGATGATGTTGTGGAATGTCATCAGCTACTGTATCCTGTGGTAGTTCCTGTTCTTCATCTGGATTATGCTTGTATGGAGTTAAATCACATACATTGAATATAGGTGATAAACCAAGATCAGAAGGAAGTTGTATCTCATAAGCATTTGGCCCACATTTCTTTGAAATCTGACATGGTCCAATCTTCCTCTGCATGAGTTTGGTATATTTACCTTTAGGAAGTCTTTCCTTTTTCAAATGAATCCATACCAAATCTCCAACATCAAACTGTACATCTTTCTTCTTTTTATCAGCATACACCTTATACTTCAAGGTAGTTTGTTGTAGCTGGGTCTTTACTTGATCATGAACCTCCTTTATGGCTTCTACAAAAGCTTCACCATCTGCACTAACAGAATCTCCTGTAGGTAGATCTCTCAGCTCCAAAATACCTCGTGGGTGTATACCATATACTATTAGAAAAGGTGATTTCCCTGTACTCCTATTGATAGTATCATTATAGGAAAATTCTGCCTGAGATATGATATTATCCCACTTGTCTCCATGCTATCTTGTCAAACATCTGAGCAAATTCCCTAAGGAACAATTTACCACTTCAGCCTGTCCATCCATTTAAGGATGATATGCAGATGAGAAAGACAAATTTGTTCTGAGCTTCTTCCAAAGAGTCTTCCAGAAATGACCAATAAACTTCACATCCCTATCTGACACTATGCTAAATGGCAATCCATGTATTCTTACTATTTCTTTGAAAAACAAATCTGCAATATATGAAGCATCAGTAGTGGTTTTGCATGGCAAGAAATGTGCCATTTTATTGAATCTGTCCACTACAACAAAAACACTATCATATCCTTTTCAAGTTCTGGGCAAACCCAACACAAAATCCATACTGATACTTTCCCATGGTCCGGAAGGAATGGGTAAAGGCTAATATAAACCTGCATTCGTTGATCTTCCTTTTTCTTTTTGACATATCACACATGTTTCTACAAATTTTCTGACATCTGATTGTAACTTAGGCCAAAAATAATGGCATCTAACAAGATCAAGAGTCTTATCCAAACCAAAATGTCTTGCCATAGCTCCACAATGTTTCTTTTTAATGATGTTCAACCTCATAGAACACCTCGGAATACACAACTATCCACCTTTGAACAACAATCCATCTTGGATCAGAAATTTAGAGAACTCAGCATGATATTTATCTGCAAAAGAAGTACATACCTGATATATCTCTCCAAAATCTTCATCATCATCATACATGGTCTTCAATGAATCAATGCCAACACTTTCTAACTGAATTTGGGTGACTGTTAGAGCTCTCCTGCTCAAGGCCTCTGCTACCTTATTCTTGACTCCTTTCTTATGCTTCAAGGTGAAAGTAAAAGCTTGCAAAGTTTCTACCCATTTCATATGCCTGTGGTTCAACTTTTCCTGGCTGTTGATGAAACTTAGAGCCTGGTTATCTGTGAATACTATGAACTCCTTTGGCATCAAGTAATATCTCCACTTCTTGAGTGACTAGACTAAAGCATACATTTCCAAATCATAGGATGAATACCTCTTTTTAGCATCATTGAACTTCTCACTAAAAAATGTAATTAGCCTTCCTTCTTGGCTGAGTACTGCTCCAATGGCCATGTGACTTGCATCACATTCTACCTAAAAAATTTTGTTAAAATCTGGAAGTACAAGGACTGGCTGTTGTGCCACTATCTTCTTCAATTTTTCAAAGGAATCATCTACTTCCTTAGTCCAAGTAAATCTGCACTTCTGTCCTCCTTTTATAGTATCAAGCATGGGTGCACAAATATGACTAAACCCTCTAATAAACTTTCTATAGAAGGTTGCTAACCCATGGAAACTTCTGACATCATTCATAGTCCTTGGAGTTGGCCAAGATAATATGGCATTGACCTTCTCGTTATCCATTTGTAGCTTTCCTTGGGAAATGACAAAACCTAAATATGTGATCTCCTCCTGCATGAACAAACACTTGTCCAAATTTATCATCAGCGGCTCTTCATGTAACCTCTTAAGAACCAAATCTATATGTCTGAGATGTTCTTCCTTTGTATTACTAAAAATCAGAATGTCATCTAGATATACTATGACAAACTTTCCCATGAATTCTCTCAAAATCTCATTCATCAATCTCATAAATATACTAGGTGCATTAGACAACCCAAAAGGCATAACCTTCCACTCATACAACCCTTCATTGGTTTTGAATGTTGTTTTCCATTCATCTCCTGGCCTAATTCTGATCTAATGATAACCACTCTTCAGATCTATTTTTGTAAAATACTTGGCACCTCCCAAACAATCAAGTAAATCCTCTATCCTAGGTATTGGAAACCTATACCTGATTGTGATCTTATTAATAGCCCTGGAATCTATGCAAAGCCTCCAAGTGCCTTCTTTCTTTGGTGATAGTACAGCTGGTACTACACATGGACTTAAACTTTTACCAATTAGACCTGTGTCTAACAATTCCTCAATTTGTCTTGCTACTTCTGCATTCTGCCCTGGAGTTAGCTTATATGCTACTTTGTTTGGAAGAGTAGATCCTGGGATTAGATCTATGCAATGACTGATATCCCTTATAGGTGGTAGGGATCTTGGCATTCCATCAGAGATGATGCCTTTATACTTATCCAATAACTCTTGGACAGCTGGGTCTATGAACCTCTGCTTCTTCTCTTTCTTGACTTCTTGTTGTTGTTCTTTATTCACTGTTAGACATGGAATTAGGGCATATGCAATTGCATCTTCTGCTGCTACTTCTTTCATGAACTATTTTCCTTCCATTAGCATTACCTTCACCTCTTTTCCTTTTGTTTTATCCTCCTTCTCTGTTTGTGGGATCAGCTCTGTCACCATACCATTTTTGGTGATTGTATAGGTGTTCCTAACACCATCATGGCGTGCCTTCAAGTCATACTACCATGGTCTTCCAAATAAGAGCTAGCAAGCATCCATCTTGGTGATATCAAACAACTTATCTTTATATGCTCCAATCTGAAATTCTACCCAAGCCTGCTCTTCTACAACTGTTTGCTGACCTTGGGTAAGCCATGAGACCTTATATGGGGATGGGTGAGGCAATCTTCTAAGATTAAGCTTTGTTACCATTTCATCAGATATAAAATTTTTAGTAGAGCCAGAATCAATTAAAACTTTACATGCCTTACCTCCTGCCTTGCATGTAGTTCTGAAAAGAGACTTTCTTTGTGGGGGTTCTTTGTCAGGTACCTTCATGGTAGTCATTGTCCTCCTCATCATAAGAGATTCTCCACTTTCTGGATATCCATAATTGTCAAGAGCATTCACACTTTTAAAAGTGTTTGAGTTTGTTGCACTTTGGTTATCAGGTTCTTGGATCAGATTTGTTCTCCCTTCTCCTGTTGAGCTTGTTGCCTTTTCTAGACATCTACTAGCTATATGGCCTTCTTTATTACAGTTATAACATCTGATAGATCCTCTGCCCTAAGATCTTCCTCTAAAAGGTCTTCTGCCTCTAAAGTTTTCTTGCTGATTGTAACTTCCTCTCTAGTTTTGACTGTTATCTCCCTTGCTGTTGTCATGACTGGATTCTCCCTGATATCCAAATCCATGTCCTCTACCTTTGAAAGGACCTCTTGCACCTCTTTGTTGTTTTCCCCTTCCTCTATTGTTCTGTTCTTGTCTTCTCTTTAACTTCTCTTCCACTTTCAATGCCAATTGAAAATATTTCTGAACTGTATCTGGGTTATGTAGATTCAAATCTTCCTGAATGTTGAACCTCAATCCGTTAAGGTATCTGGCTACCTTTTCCTCCTCACTCTCTTTTACCTTTGTCTTGACACAAAGCTTCATGAACTCTTCTGTATTTGAGCTGACATCTAGCTCCTTCTACTTCAAATTTTGTTTCCTCTTATGCAATTGGATGTTGTAATCCAATGGAATATAGGCTTCTTTCACTAAAGCCATCATCTTCTTCCATGTAGCAACTCTAAGCTTTCCTTCTTGTACTCTATCATCTTGGATAAAATTCCACCAAGTTAATGCAACCTCTTTCATTTTTGATTGGGCTATCTTTACCCTCTAGTGTTCTGGTATCTCCTCTATCTCAAAGAAATTGTTTAAGGAGTCTATCCACTCCATCACCGAATCAGGATCCATCTTTCCTATAAACACTGGCAAATCTAGTTTCACATCCATGGTTCTCCTCTCCATGGATTTGAAGGCATTAATCAAGGGTCTCTGGTCTGCAGGAACGTCTTCCTCATTCCACCTAGGGATCTCTTCCTCTTCATCCCTATCTGTTTCTTTACCAAAACCTACTCTGTCCCTCAACTTCTCCAACTCATCTTTCAATGCCTGATTCTGAGCCTTCACTACTTTTCTCTCTGAAATCTGCTTCTTCACTAGTACAGCCAACTCAGCATTGGTCATACTTATCAGAAGTTCTGATGTTCCTTCCTCATCGGACATCTTACTGTCTTTTTATCTTCCCAAAAGATACTCCTTCACTCTAATACCACTTCAACATAGAGTGGCCAGCACAAGCATTCAGACTTGGCAGGATTTAACTGTTCTCATTCCATCAGCAAGATCTACCATAATGTCTCCTTGATATACACTATCGGCCAAACAACAACTATCGGCACCTAAGAAAATTGTCACACTGAACTCTCACTCACGTCGATGGATGTTTTTTGCTTTATTGCCTATCGGCAGGATTACCTCTATCGGTCGAACTAAATTCCTTCGCACCGATAACACATTTCATGCTGATACTTACCCTCCTTCGCTGAGACTCCAACCAACTCTCTCTGATAGTCTAACCCCTCTTCATTTCACACTTGTCACTATGACATATGCCATTGGTGATACCAATGAAGCTTATGCTGATACCTTTGGTCACTCTGATGAACCTTTAGACTTCATGCATTGGTGTGACTAACATCGTCAGTGGGACATTTCATTCCTCCACCGATAGCATATCTCATTCCGATGTGTCGATCATCAACTCGCCATCGGTAAGACTTTCTACATTGGTGAGTCCCAACTTAGCTTGGCCGATACTATGGCTTACACTAATAGACTTCTTCGTCGGCAACACTTTGTATTCATCACCTTGATCAGCGGAAGCGCCCTCTGTCGGCTCAACGTAACTTTCTCAACCTGATGGTTCTTCTCACACCAATGCCTTCACAAACTTGCACCGAAAACCCTGATTTTGACCTGGTCCATTCACTTAGTAATTTCGACACAGATTTTCAATCTTTGAACCCTAGCACATGAGGATGCTAGGAATGATTACTGCATGCCACAACTCAATCCCAAAACATGAAATGCATAAACAGAAAAAACAAAAAAAAACTAATCTACTGTACAAGGCCATTCCACCGATTCAGAGAATCAACCGGTGGAATGTATAAGTAAATCCATCTCACCTACAAATAGGAAAAATGATTACACAGACAGATCTGAGATCAGATAAATGAAACAATGGGATCTTCTTTATTTCAATAATAGAAATGCATACAAATATCACAACCCCCTTGTATCACAATGCTCTGTCTAATCTCCAAAAAATAATGTCTCTGTTTCTCCTATGCAACTATCTATACTATCAATCATATGAAAACAAATAGATCTTAGGCAAATATATCTACTCCTCATGAGTAGTACAGAAACAATTCCCAACGATTGGGGGCTTCCAAGCGACTGGGAGAAGAGAGCTAGCATAACAAACTATAACTGTCTTAAACACAAACCTAGATTAACTAAAACATAAGAAATGGTCACATGGACCTTATTACATCACAATGCATGAAACATACTATATTTAGACCTAATCTGTATTTAGAAGGAGTGCTCCTGCACTAGTCCGCTCCCTTATTATTGAAATTGACTTCCTTATTGACATAGCACTGGAGGTACTCCTAGTTTGGGAAGCACCAGAGGTGCTCTTGGTTTGAGAAGCACCAGAGATGCTCCTGGTTTGAAAAGTGTCAGAGGTGCTGTTGGTTTGAGAAGCACTAGAGGTACATTTGACTTACTCCAGCACCTGATCACCTCCAGAGCTTAATTGTTTCAATTGTCCTAAAGAAGGGAACCACCATTTGTTGGTTTTCAACTCCCTTGATCGAGAAAGACATCCATTTACTGGTTTTCCATCTTTCTCTTTTTTTTTTCTTTAGAAGGCCACCATTTGCTGGTTTTCAACCTTTTTTTTTTAGAAGGCCACCATTTGTTGTTTTTTAACCTTTTTTTTCAATCCAACATTGTGATAGAGGAGGTATCTCCTATATCAAAACTCAAATCATTGAGAAACTCTTCTTTAGTAGATGGTCTTTTATAGAGTCTGATTTGGTGACCATTTACTAGGAATGTGTCTGTGCTTCCATCAATAGGTTCCAATAATACTATTCCATTTTTAAAAACTTCCTTTACTTGATAAGGACCCATCCAGTGAGTTTGTAATTTCCCTTTGAACTCCTTGAATTTAGAATCATAAAGAAGAACCCAATCACCTTGTTGAAATCTCCTCCTTTCGATGTGTTGGTCATGCCATTGCTTCCTCTAATACTGAACCAGTTCTATTTGCTGAATGGCCTCTATTCAAATTCCATCCAACTCATTGAGCTAAAGAATTCTATTCTGTTGAGCTATAGACAATGGTAGACCAATATCCAATGCAGTTTGAAGTGTCTGGAGGTCAAATTCTATAGACAAAATAGGTTTTTTCCCATAAACTAATTCATATGGTGAGAACTTTGTTGTGGACTTCCAAGTGGTATTATAAGCCCAAACTACTTCAGGTAATCTGCTAGCCCAATCTTTTCTATTCATCGCTACTATCCTTGTCAGAATATTTTCAAGTTCCCTATTAGTTACCTCTACCTACCCATTTGCTTGAGGATGGTAAGGTGAAGATTTTCTGTGTTTGACTTGATATAATTCTATGAATGCTTGGATTACCTATGAAGTAAACTGAGGTCCTCTATTTGAAACTATTGACTTTGGGGCTCCAAACCTTAAGAAAATCTTATTATAAAGGAAATCAGTAACCATTTCTTCCCTTGCAAATTATAATGCTTGAACCTCAGCCCACTTAGTAACATAGTCTGTGCATACTATAATGTACTCCTTGCCTGATGATGGTGGGGATATTGGTCCCACAAAGTCTAAACCCCACTGCTCAAATGGTTCCATCATGACTTGAGGATGCAGTAACATGTCCTGGGTAAAGGTTGGATGTCCCATCCTTTGGTACTGGTCACAGTGCTACACATACTTCTTTGTATCCTTATGAAGAGAGGGCTAGTAATAACCAGCTCTGAGAATCTTGTGGACTGTCCTATGGAAAGAGTAATGGCAATCGGATGGTTCATCATGACATGCTCTCAACGCATCAAAAATCTCATCAACTTTTAAACACCTGTGTAGAATGAAATCAGGACCACATTTAAATAGTAAACCATTCAACCATTTGTAAGATAAACTTTCTTTAACCAAACATTTTTTTTGTTTTGAGGTAAAATAGGATGGATACAAGCCTGTAGCTAAAAGATTAGCTATGTCAGTAAACCAAGGTGCAGTAGAGGAGATAACAAAAAGATGTTCATTCGGGAACTTGTCCTCTACTATCTAGTTTTCTCCTCCTGTATGCAATCTTGATAGAAAATCAGCAACCAAATTAAACTTTTCAGGATTATCAACTATGGTAATATCAAATTCCTGCAATAAGAATAACCACCTGATGATCCTTGCACCCACTACTAGTTTATTCATTAGGTACTTGATGACTGCATGACTAGTGTGTACAAATATCTTATATCCAATGATATAATGCCTGAATTTGTTTATAGCATAGATGACTGCCAAGAATTCTTTTTCAGTTGTGGTGTAATTTCTTTCTACAGAGGTAAGGTTTTTTCTGATGTAATAACTGACATGCATACTTTCTCCTTCCTCCTTTTGTCCTAAAACTGCCCTAATGGACTCATTTGAAGCATCAATCTGTATGTGAAATGGCAAAGTCTAATTTGGTCCTCTTAAAATTGGTGTTATAGTAAGCTTCACCTTCAAGGTTTCAAATGTTGATTGACATTCTTCTGTCCATAGAAATTATGTCTTTGTTAAGTAGGGTAAATAGGGGGTAGCTATTCTGCTGAAATTTTCTATGAATCTCCTATAGTAGCCTGCATGACCTAAAAAACTTCTAACATCTATCTGAGTTTTAGGTGAAGGCAACTATGTAATCACTTCTATCTTGTTTTGATCCACTTTGATCCCCTTTGCTAAAATGTGGTGTCCTAAAACAATTCCTTCTTCTACCATCATAAAGCACTTTTCATGGCTAAGGGATAATTGATTTTTCTCACAACATTTCAGTACTTTCTCAAGGTTTGTGAGAGCTTCTTCAAAATTATCCCCATACATAGTAAAGTCATCCATATATACCTCCATGCATTCGTTAGCTAATTCAACAAAAATAGCTAAAACAAGTCTCTGAAATGTAGCTGGGGCATTGCATAGTCCAAAGGGAAGAACTTTGTAAGCAAAAGTTCCCTAAGAGCAGGTGAAGGTGGTTTTGTCCTAATCTTCAGGTGCTAGTTGAATTTGATTATACCCACTGAATCCATCTAGAAAAGAAAAATACTTTCTCCCAGCAAGGTTGTCCAGTACTTGGTCAATGAATGGTAAGGGAAAGTAGTCCTTTTTGTGGCCTTGTTGAGTTCTCTATAATCAATACACACCCTCCATTTCCCATTCTTTTTAGGCACTATGACAAGGGATGAAACCCATTGACTGTCTGAGATTGGATATATAAACCCTGTTTGAAGTAATTTTTCTATTTCAGTTTTGACAATGTCCTTTAAAGTAGGATTCAATCTTCTCTGGGGCTGTCTAACAGGTTTAACATCCTCAGTGTATATATGATGGGTACATATCTCAGGAGGTATACCTTTCATATTTTGGTATTCCCAAGCAAAAGTTATTGAATGGGAAATCAGAAGTTGGATGAGTTTTTCTTCCTGATTGGTTGTTAACTGAGTATTGATATTAAGTGTTTTCCCTGGTAAAATCATGACCTATTTTGTGATTTATTCCATAGATGTAGTTAATCCGCACATTGGAGTCATGGTATTGAGAGGACAAGAATGTGAAAGAAACATGTGGAAAGTGGCTAA
The DNA here is from genome assembly GCA_027924645.1 of Cunninghamia lanceolata. Classification (NCBI taxonomy): domain Eukaryota; kingdom Viridiplantae; phylum Streptophyta; class Pinopsida; order Cupressales; family Cupressaceae; genus Cunninghamia; species Cunninghamia lanceolata. The sequence goes on along the minus strand of BSBN01001032.1, from coordinate 4,140,044 downwards.
GTCTCTGTAAAAGGTCTCCCCACAAGGAATGATGTTGGTGAGGGTACAATGAGAAGAAGTAAGGAGTTCTCTCTTAGAGTCTTGGGCGAGTTCCATCACATAGTTATTGATTAGGATGTGAGTCATGTCTTCTATTGTATCATAGTATATTTCTTCTTCTAACTCTCCCAGATGTTCCTTGATGGTTACCATAGCTACTGAGGCATTGTTGTCATTGTTCTCTGGCTCATCCACCCATACTCTTCCTGTATAATGCATTGATGGTTTAGCTGGAGGATACAGAGATATTTTCTTCAAATCTATCCCATTAGAAATGACCATATCCCCAGTTCGACAATCAATAGATGTTGCTAGTGTAGCTAGTCATGGTCTTCCTAAGATTAGTGGATAAGCATTTCTCTAGTTTCTAGGTTCTAATATCAAGAATCCAGTAGAAATTCCCATGAATCCATCACAACTGGCATATCAGTTATTACTCCTTTTGGAACAGCTATTGACTGGTCAGCAAGTTAAAGAATTGTAGTTGTGGATTGGATACCTAATAGAGATAATTTGTCCATTGTGTGAACTATCATCACATTAATTGTTGCTCCCAAATCAACCAGAACATTTGAAATTTCTACCCCTGAGATGAAAACAATTATGACAGGATTTCCAGGGTCTCCATATTTTGGAAGGAGAATTTCTCCCATCAATAGATCTACTACTTTTCCTTCCACCTATATTGTGGAGGGAAAGTTTTTCTTCCTACCCTGCATTTTGATACAATACTGTTTAATGAACTAATTTAGTTCTGGTACATCCCTGATTGCTTAGAGAAGAGAAATTTCAATGTTTAGTTGCTTGATTCCAGGTTGGTTTGGACTTGTTTTTGTAAGATCTTTTTTCTGGGGAACATATTGTTTAAGCCATTCTGGATATGGTGCTAGTTTTTTCATCTCCAGAGCTCTTGTCAGAATTGTTTTTAGGAATGTTCTCCAGAGTCGGTCTTTTAGGAGCAACTCCGGAGTTGTCCAAGGATGATTCTTTTAGCACTTTTTCATTAGTAATCTCCTCCGGGGGTTGAGTGGACAAATTTTTAGGTCCCTCATCATTGGTTACTTCAACTATAGTTGGAGGAGATGGTCTTGAAAATGCTTTCCCAGAATGTAACTAGAGATTATTTGAATATATAGCATTAATTCCAGCCAAATTTTCTTGCTCTGTCATGTAAACGGCTACTCCCTATTTATTCCGTGGGTTTGGTATCAGCTGAGATGGTAAAGGTGGTTGGCTAACTGGTTCATTTTGTGATTGACCTTGTGTGTTGGAGGGTCCAGTTAGTAAGGCTTGTTGTTGAGGTTGGAAACGTCTAGGTTGTCCCTAGTATTATTGATTATATCCCTATTGAGAACCCCATTGAGGTTGCATGTTTTGTGATCCAAACTGTGGTGGCCACTATTGATTTCCCCAAGGCTGATTTTGCCAATTTTGGTTTTGCCAATGTTGACTTGGCCAATCCTGCTATCCCCAAGGAGGATTATTTTGAGGCCCATGCAAAGTTGGGCTCCACTAATTATTTCCCCAATTAGGACCCCTGTAAGAAGGTTGGTTTGGATACTGATTGTAAGGAAAATTCCTAGCTTGTTTTTGTCCTACATAGTTCAATTCCTCTTCTATTACAACATTCTTCTAACTCAATCTTTTCAAGGATGGAAGTTGACTACATTGGCTGGTAGGATGTTCCCTATCACAGATCTGACAAATCTATGATTTGTCCAAAGGGCATTCTCTCAACAGATGCTTGTTTATACACCTAGGACAATAGATGGAGAGTGGTTCAGTTGTTCTATTTTGATCAGCTATTCTAGTTTTTTCTTGAATCCCATCCAATGTGGTATTTAATTGGACCAAAATGTCTATTTTTAGATTTGCAATCTCCTCCATTAACTATCCTATTTCATTCTTCCCTTTAAAAGTTTTGGATGACCTCACTCCATTTTGGGTTCTAGAATAGTTCCTGTAGATTTCTTCTATAGCAAGTATATCCATTTTGTTGATATTACCTTTCCCCATTAGATCCAGTGCCTGCTTTGATTCTTTATCCAATCCTTTTACAAATAGGGTTCTAGTTAAGGAGTGATCTACTGGGTTACCATACCTTCTCAAGGCAAAATTAAACCTATCCACATAGTCCTCTAAGGACTCTTCCTCCCCCTGCCTAATTTTAAACAATTCTTCATTTTTATTATTGGATCTATAGTAATCCTAGTATTTTTTCAAAAACTCTATTTCCATCTGATCCCAAGAATGGATAGAATTATGGGGTAAACCCATAAACCATCTCATCGCAGAATCTTTCAGAGTTGAAGGGAATAGTTTGAGTTTTTGGTTATCTAATCCATAATCATAAGTTTGGCAGACTACTTTGAACTTAAATAAGAAATGATATCGATCCTCAGAAGAAAGTCCTCTAAAATTTGGCAAATGTGCTGGTGATATATTCTTCATAGGAGCATTGTCTCCAACAGCCAAAACAAGAGGATATGAGAAGGTTCTTAGAGCCTGATTTTCCTCTTCTTCATGGTTATCATTATCCATGTTTAGTACTAGTTGTTCTCCCTGAAGTTCTAGGAAATTAGGTTCTATCAAAGGATCTGCCTGGAACTTTTGTTGTAATTCTTGGATATAATCAGCAAGTGGAAGATTTGGAGGATCTAAGAGACTATTGATTTGAGGTGCAGTTTCCAGAGTAGGTTCTAGGTTCCTTTCTTCAACAAGATCTTGTGCCACCCCACTACTTTCCCCTATGGCTTGTTGTTGGGGTGTCTACTTTATATATCTTCCTTTCGAATCTCTAGCTCTAACCATACAGATCTATCCTAAAAATTGTTTTAACTAAGTTTCCCTAATTAACACAAGATATCCCCAGCAACAGCACCAAAAATGACAAGGTGTTGTTGTACTTCATCATTTAATCTATTTTTAGATGTCAATAATCCAGGGGCTGTGTCCTCAGCTGTCTACAACTAGGGATTCTACAGTTACCAATTTTCCTAGCTAATCTTAACAACTTCTACTAATTTGAAAAGATTAATCTATCTACTTACTGAATGAATTTAAGGAATGCTGAAATAGAATTCAACAGGAAGTTACTTGAAGCAATCTTAAAAAAATAGTAACATGCATCTATCTTATTAAAATCAGTAAATACTTTTCACAGCAAAATCTAAAGTAATAAAGCAATGGTACTAGCCTTCCAACTTGGTGGTGAGAGTGGGCCCTTGCTCCACACCCTTAGGGCTGAAGGCCATAGTAGAAAATTAGCACAAAAGAAGATCACAACTAGATCTAGTCCAATTCATTCACTTTGCATTCATGAAAAATATTGCTATCACAGAACTGAGATTACCGAGAATCAGAATAATTCAATCATTGTATATTTCTTCTACTGTTTCTATTAGTATATATCAAAATGAGTGATGACATATCACTTATCTTATCTACCAGTTTCTCTAGGAGATGACATCCATCTCTTTATTACACTAGCTATCTAACTATGGAAAATAATCGTGTAATAAAAGAAGACTGAGTGAGATAAAAGTCCATTTAGAATCCTAAGTTTGAGTCTTAATACATTTGAGTAGCGAGGCCCAAAAAATATGGGTATTGAATCTGTTCTATCCATAACTCATGCAAAAACTTTATAAAGATAAAAACTCCAGCAGTCTAACTAAAGATGACCCTTCACCACTCAAGTGATGATTTGAGTGAAATGAGGGATGTTAAGATCACTACTGAGAGTGCTTGATGGGCAGCTTATGCTAGAAATATACCCTGCTCTCAAGAGGCACTGGAGATATTTGTCCCTACCTGCAGCTCCAGAGATATGTCTGTAGGTTTAGAGATATGTCTGTAGCTCCAGGGATACTTGTAGCTTCCTTTGTTCAGCTCTGGAGATACTCTAGACTCCCGCAAAGCTCCGGAGAGGCTTTCCTCCTTACTTCAAAACTTCAGGTGTCATGGTACTTTGGTATTGTCTCCAGAGATCATAGAAGACTAACTCTGGAGATGCACAAAATTGCTATTCCTAGCATCTACACCTTTTGATTCAAAAAGAGAGAAGTTTTCGTATTTTTCCATCAATTCTATGCACATTAGTCACTCAATCAAAAATTGTAATCTTAAGTAATCTATCTCAATTAATCATTAACTAGAATGATCTTGCTAGCTTATTTAGGTGCAAACATTAAGAAAGATGGGATTAGGAAGGAGAAAAAGAGAGGTAAAAAGATTTATTTCATGGGTACAGCTTGGCACTCATCATTAGCCTTGAGAGCTTCTAGCTTACCTTTTCTACTGTTCAAAGTCTCATTGTATGTTTCTACTTTGACTTTTATCCTCATGATTTTATTCATTACTTCTTCTATTAGGTGGGTGAGGGGGTCATCTACTATTGATTTAAAATTATCATGCAGAGCTTTGATAGCAATGTCTGCATCCTAATTTTCAATTTTGGCCTCTATTTTTCCTTCTAGGGACTCAAGGATTTTTGCTTCATACACCATCATGTTGTGCAACTTTACACTTATATCCCTGAGCTTGCCGCTACACTTCTTCAAGATATCACATTCAAACCTGATATCCTCATACCATATGCTTATCAGAAGGGTAGTATTATTATCCAACACTAGATTGCTTATCAAGACTTGTGGATCAATTCTCTTCATTTCACTTAGAGCAGTTAGGTCCTTTTTCCAACTGGAATGACCTTTTTCCTATCTCATTTTGCATTTTATCTGCCTTTCTTTTTAGACTGCTTAAAGAATTCCATCTCTGTAATGAGGTTCTCAATACATCCTCAACCCTAGTGAAAGCTGACAACATCCATTTTTCCATGACCATTGCCTCATGTTTCATTAGGTCCAGCTTGGTGACCTCTTCCTGTGATATGACAGTCAATGGGACTGCTAGATCAACTGGTGTATTATTAGGGTTAATCAACCCTTTTATGTAAGAATGTAGCTCAGCAATATACTCTTTATGTATTTTATTTTTCTATTTCTCCTTCTTCACCCTTTGGGTTAAAGAATCAATAATGTCCTTCCCTTCTTGACCTTCCTGGTCCTCATTGGCAAAACCCAAATCAACAGTTGTGATTCAGAATTCCTCTAGGCTGATTTTGCCTTTTTCTTTCTCAACTGTGGGAAGTGCTACTTGTGCAGTCCATTTACTTGTAGCAGGATCTATTTTTATGGCCGATGTTAATCTGGCCTTCCTCTTAGGCTTCATCATCATTTCAACAAACAAGGTAGAAACACCAAACTCTTGAATTTCAGACCCTTGTTCCATACCTATTTCCTTCTCTAGCCATTAAGGCACATCATCTCCAGATCCTTGATGATCTTTGTCAATATCACGTCTACCTTGTTCTCCAATATCTCCTTCTATTCTTGGTGGAGAAGGCACTTTCTTGATTTCTCCCTCATGTATTTCTTCATAAGGGAGATCTTGTTGAAGTTCTTCCTATTGAGGGGCTTCCTTCTGCAAAGGAGGATCTTGTGGAATTTCCACATTCTGATCCTGTGCTTGGTCTTGTACTCCCTCCTTTAAATTTTCATCCACTTTATTACTTTTCTCATCTAGCGGCATATTGACATCTGTGGATGTTTGTGTATGTTGGCCTTGTGCATCACCCTGATTAAGGGTCATTTCTTATTCTCTACCTGATGCACCGATATCATGTGGCTTAGGGTCTTCATGACCTAATTTATCTTCTATTCTAGAGGCATCTCCTGGATCTCCCTGAGTTTAAGCAGCAGCAACACCTGATATATCTTTATCACCCCCACTCTTCTATTGAACTTCTACTATTTTTGGCTCTACGGGTGTCTCATGCTGTTGTTGACCCATATCAGGAGCAGTGCTATCTTTTTCTATATGTTCTACCACTTCAATCTTCTTTGGTTCCTCAGGTGCACCTATTTTATCCTTAGGGCTTACATCACCCCTATATGTTAATTCTACAACGGTAGGGTTAGTCACCTGCTCAACCAAATTATCAAGCCCTATCTGTTGACCTTCCCTCTTTGGGCTACCTTGTTTTACTTCTTCTGTTTGCTTTATTTCTTCCAACACTACCATCTGTGCTAATGGGGTTCCATGAGGAGTCATGTGGGTGTTGGAAGTGAGTCTCCATTCATTGAGTAGCCACATTCTGAATGACTTCATCATCAGATAAGTCCACGGTATCCTCTAAAGAGAAAGGACCACCCTGATTTGCTTTGAACACTTCTCTTGTTTGTTCCTCTTCCTTCTTAGTTTTAAATTTTATTATGGTGGGAAGAGGAACATCATGTTGTAGTTCCTTTCTGAATGCTTCGCCACCAGCTCCTCTCAATATGATGGGGTCATCCCAGATATCCCCCCTCATGGTTGTTCTTTGTTTCTTGGGGGGTGACATCAGCAACATCACCCCCCTCTTCTTACTGACCACCATCAGGTCATCACCTGTAGGTTCTTTATTTACCTACTCCTCTTCCAAAGGGATGCCTTCTCCCACATCTTGCTGCAAGGCCTGACTCTCTACCTGCACTTCTGTAGTTTCAACAGTGGACCTCAAAATCCTTTTAGTCTTTGGCTTTTCAATAGGAGGCTGTGCAAATGATGTGGATGCCTGAGCTGATGTAGATGCACCTATAGCTGACATGGTAGTCCTTTCTATTATCACCCCCTTCGGTTCATTTTCACTTTTCTTACCTCTAGGGGGACCTTTCCTTTGTTTTTGTGTGGGCAATCTTTCCCCATTGAATTTTCTCTTTTCATTGAGGAAATCATCATATTCCTCATCAAATATTTCCTACCTCTTCTTCTTGGCATCAACTGTAAGGGCAACACCCCTTTTCTTCAATCTATTTATCTCCTCATCCACCCAGGCCTGGGTTAACTAGATCACCCCACTTGTCAGCTGATGCATGGATATATCCTCTAGCTATGTAAGATCAAGGGCTGATATGGTGTCATTATACACCATTTTGTCCTCATACTCATTGGACATGATCTTTCCATCATCCTTCCTTAGCTGCACTGGCACTAGGATGTAGTCAAAGGTCTTTATTTGATTCAAGGTGAGTCACTGATATTTCCTTCTTCTCACCTCAGCTTCATCATCACAGTCAGTCTAGAAGTCTTCCAAATGCTTTTCGTCTATTGGTTTTCTTAATACTTTTTGCATCCTACCATAAGGATCATAAGATTTGGCTAAGGGAAATGGCTATAGATACAACAATTTTAGCCCTCCCATGACATCTTTTATGCTCTCTAAGTCTAAGTACACATACCAGCCCATAGATATTGGGAATAACACTGGAGGTATCTTCTTTTGTGCCTTATGGGCTTCAACTATTGTAGATACCTGCCTAACAAACTCCATCAAGACAACCCCATCAGTAGGGTATGTTGGCAATATAAGAGGTTTTCCTTTAAATCCCTCTATCCTGATATATGAAAAAGTGACAAACTAGATAAACCAGGCCCCATGCCTATAAACAACTTCTTGAGCTTCCATGCTCAGCCTTTTAGACCTGTCTTCCTCCATGGTTCTAACCAAATGCATAGAGAATGCATCATTTACTAGTTTGTAGTCCAAGAGGTAATCTTTTCTTTGTAACTGGGGATAATGATCCCATATGTGGGCATCATTAGCATCATCACCAGCCTTACCCACTATCTTCAAGCCATCAAAGATTCCTTTATATGCACATGAGTACACCACATATGAAGTCATGTAAAACAAACATGTATGGCCTCCCAGGTTCTTCATCCCTTCATCCAATGTGTCACTGATGATCTTAGCCCATAATGGCTTGTTGTCTACATATAAGACCAACTGGATGATTCCAAACATCCAGTTCTCAAAATTTCTAGCATGAGGTTTACCTATCATCCTGCTTAGCATGTTTATCATTTACTAGTACTCATCATCAAAATCAAATTTATATAAATGTACGGGTAATTTAGCTGAGGCGACATAGGTACTGCTCTTTGACCTCCATTAGTAGATCCTCTTCCTTGCATTCTTCTTATTATTATTGTACTTTGTTTCTAACTTGTACAGGTCCATGCTCACTACCTTCTTCCCAAATAGTAGATTAAAAGTGGCGGTGATGCCCTTGATTGAGAAGTCTGCATATACTCTTCCATGTTTTTCCACCCACCTAGTTTCAGGGTTATAATTTCTTGTACATTCCACTACTAGCTCCGGGGTATCCATAGCATATGGAAAACTAGTTGCATGCCACATTCCTTAAACATATACCCCATCCAGAATGGGATTGTCCTTATCATGATCCACTCTTATTGACCATACTTCCAGGTCTGTATCTCCTTGGTGTGTATCACCAATGACTCCGTATTTAAACTGCACCCCTTCAAGCTAAACAAACATGGGCTTGAGAAAATCTGAGTCAGACCTATTCCTTCTAAGATCTTCCATGGCTTCCTGCAAAAAACATTATATACTTTACCCTATAATGTCCACATTCATTTCTACAACATTATGTACTTCTATATTATGTGTACCTTGTATATTACTATTTCTCACTTCATAATGATATGTATATTCACAGAGCCAAACCACAAGAAAGAACAAATACTCTACTTGAAAACCTAGAAAATGACAACAGGATGGTTTATAGTTACTTACCTAACAATGCTTTTCTCCTGGATTAGATGACTGATTACAGAAAAGGGCTGTGAATACTGAAGATCACCCATTCTATTATGCTAAATGATCCAATCCGTTAACAGGTAACTATATGAGGGTTTGACTTCAGAGCTCTATAATTTCTCATTTCTTCACAAGGTAAATGAAAATAACCTTTGAGTTTTACCTTTGAAGAAGGTTAATAGGACAAATTAGGGTAAAACTTTGTTGGCTCGATCAAATCCACTGATCTTCTGTAGGGAATTCATGGATGTTGCCAAGCATTCAATTTGTATTTGTAATTGGTGGGAATTCATCTACTGCATTAAAGTTCATTTAATGTCAGGAAACAAGGGGGATGATCTTCGAAAGATCGGGGGATATTCAAAATATGACCCACTTTGGATAAAATGACCCCCTACCTTTGAGCGGTAAAACTAAATGCAAAGGAAGATCGGATGACATGGTCAATGTTGACCATGTGTATATCGGGTCATGAAATTAAGATCAAGGGCTATTAAAAATATGACCCCTTAGATAAAATGACCCCCTCAGAAAAGATTGGGGTGATGTCACCACGTCAGTGACTTTGTTTAATTGCTATGTTTACTGATGTCATCATCATGTTAAAGAATATGATGGATGTTGGATATATACCCCCCGCAGATAGAATGGAACAATGATGTCATCATTAGTGTGACTTCATTTATTGGATTTGGATGACATCATCGTCATATTGGCATATGGTGATATATGTGAAGAGAGTGATATTTGTAAGATGACTGATATTAAAAATATGATCCCCACAAGATAACTAAAGGGATTTGATAGGTAGATATCGGCACTTATGTAAAGTTGACGTCTGCACATCACAGACTGAATGATTATCAGGTGATAATCCTATATCAGGGTGATCTAATCTAACATGACTGATGTTTGAACTATGACCCCTTGTGACTTTGGATATCAGGTTTGACCAAACTTTGACTCAACATAACTCTCTTCCCTTAGACGATTTTGGGGTGATCTAAAAGGAAAACCTACTTGGAATTTTACGTACTTTCCAACCATGAGGTTAATAATATGAAATACTGACTTTGGCAACTGACCCCATCATGGTGACAAATCTACCCTCTTGCAAGGGTACATGCATGACTGATTTTACCAAACCACCCAAAGCAACGACAAAAAGTTGAGTCCCTATTTTGTCAAGGCAAAATGGGATGTGTTGTGTAACCACACAACACTTCCTCACATTCCCCTACATCTAAAAAAAACAAATAAGAATTAGTATCATCATCCCCGGGTATTTCACTTACCTCAGTTGAAGATGATCATACTTCACTATAAGTTCTTTCTAACTTGATCATGTCCATACATGCTTCACAGTCTTTTTATGAATGGGCTTCGTCATATAGCCTACATCAACTAGATATTAGGATATTCTCAATAAGTATGCCTAATAACTGGCATCTCTACATTTCTCTGGATAAGTATTGTTTAAACTCCTTAAAATGATCTATTTCTTCATTATCAATTAAATTATGATCAGACTCTATGATCATGTTATCTTCTTGATCACTATTTCTATGTGTATTTATGTTATACGTCAACACTTCCTCAATCCTAACTATTTGAGGTCTTATGGCATAAACCCCTGGTTCAACATCTACATAAAGTATCTCATTGGTATTGTTGTATTCAGTGATCATATGCTTCATCCTAGGTTCAACTTCTATCCTTATCTTGTTAGGGATTCCTTTCCATGGTAACCACATATGACTGAAGTCAGTGGCCACATAACCATTAAGTGTTTTGGACCAATACCTACTAAGCAACATCCCATAAGTATCAGAGATATCTACCACCTGGATGTCAATGTAGTATTGCACCCTTGGGTCTGATGCAAGCTACATGTGGATATGAGTTAACTCTCCTACCACACTCCTATTTTATCAAATTATGTCACCTTCTTGAGGGACTTGGATGGATGCAAACCTAAAGCATTACAAATGGATAGTGGCATGACATTCGTTGATGCACCTGAATCCACTAGGCAGTTATGTAGGTTCTTACCAGATATTCTCAATGTAAGTAAGAATGGAGAGGATTCAGACTTATCTCTATATAGAGTCATGTGTGATGTTTCAACAGCTTGGACAGTAGCCTACACTTTATTCTTGACAGTATTTTCTTTGGGTGTAGGATCTCTAGTCAAGATGTGACTAGGATTATGACCATGGTTTTCATCTCTTGATGTGGACTCATCCAAGGATTTCAAAAAGGCTTTCTTGATGATTAGAGTTTTGAGCAGCTCTAATAAAGTTAAGCTAATTTTTATCTTTTTCATCTCTTCTACCAGATATGTGACTAATTTATTAGACTCGGGTAGCTAACTAATAGCTTTTGACACTGTATTATGAGGTGTGAAATACTAAGTATTCACCTTAGGAGGACTAGGGTTGTTATTAGCTTTAGGATCTGGTGGAGTGTTGAAATTATTGGGAGGAACAAATGTGGTTAATGGACCAACTGGTCTGTTGGGATTACTCCTCAAGTTATAATTATGCCTACCCTAATATTTCTGTTGATAAGCATGAACCTCCTCAGGTTCTAGTTCTAGTTAATTTTCATCCTCAAAGGGGAACACATAATTTGACTCAAATGCTAATGTAGACTCCTCGCATACTAATGTATAATTCTCATGACTTGAGGTCATTTGATAATGTTGATGACTGATATAACTCTCTAGCAAAAGGGCAGACTCATACCCTAAAGGGACAATTTCATTTCCTTTAGGACAAGGAAGATCTCCTGTAGTATTGGACACTTCAGCCTGGAAAATACTAGCTGCTATCTTGAACTGAGGGCAATCTAGTTCAACATGTGCATCAGTATTGTGCATTTTGCACCAATTTGTGAGTGCAACTTCTGTTAAATTCACCCTAGTTGTCTATTTAGGTTCATTAGGAGGTTGATTGTCTTGTGGTGATGGCAAAGAGACATTATTTGGTCTGGTATTCCATGTTCTAGGTGGCTTGGGGGTAGCATTGTTATTATTATTATTATTAAAATTTCTATAATTATTATACCCCTTGTCTGGATATCTAGATCTGTCATTGTTGTTACCATATCCTCTATTAGGATATCCTCTATTTTGATTTGGATGAGAATAAAAGTTTTGAATCCTCATGTGTGTGATCTCAGTAATCAATTTCCTTAGTTGTGTTGATGTAGACACCCAAAATTGACCTAGTTATCATTAGTATCAAATATGGCATTATCTATCATCTGCATTTGTCTAACACACTTGAGCAATTTCTCTACTCATCAAAATCACCTATTTCTTCTATTAATTAAATAAATTTATATTTATCTAATTAATTCATTATCTATTTCCTCTAATCTATAATTAAATAATCTTTAATTATTTAATTATCTTCATTCTATCTATTTTAATTAAATAAATTTTATTTATTTAATTAATTTCTCTTATCATTTATCTTCATCTTTCTTCACAAGTTGACATGTGTGCCTCTTTTATTTAAAAACTTGTGTGGTACTACATCTTTTATTTAATATTTTTCACATGTAGTACTTTTTTATGTACACAATCACATATGAGCCTTATCTTCCCTCCACTTGTCATCTACACATTCACCTATGACTATCAATTCATCCCAACCATTCACATAGCCACTAAATCTCTACCATTGATTGATTTTGTTTGAGGTCTATATAAACATCCCTTCCTTTCATACTACATCTATCCATCATTTTCATATAGCGTCTACATTATCATCTTGAGCATATTGAGCACTTTAGCATCCATCTAGCATATCATCATTATCATCCATCCATCATGGCAACTTTGTTCTTCATAATTGTTCATTGTTGAGAAGCAATCCACATCACAAACAAGGAATCATACAATCTAGGTGATTTTGTTCTTGAATTACATGCTTTTTATTTCACTTGGATTTGATTCTTTGATGGTGGTAGGATTAAGTTTTCATTTGTATGCTTGATCTTATTAACCCAATTTTTACCTATCACAACTGATATTTCCTTAATGTCCTCTTTCTCTTCCTGAGCCTTGGCTACTACATTCTCTTGTTGAGGTTTGAAGAAAGAGCTACCATTACTACTATTTTGTCCTGCATCTTGAGATACTTGTCCAGGATAGGGTATCATTTGGCCATTTCCATTTGGAAGAGGCATGATACTAAGAGGAGGTACCTGTATGGGACCATGCATGATGGCTAGAAGTACCATGACTCCATTACCTTGTGGTTGTGCAGGATATGCAAGATATCTAGAATTAGGTGTAAAGCCAGGTGTTAACTGTTGATTGACTTTAATGGCTTCTTCAAAATACCTACTAATGAAGTTATGGTTGGATGTGTTCTTCTAATGAACATGGATGTTAAGGGATCCAGGGATGAATAGTATATGGATCTAGTTGTTTTATCACCTACGTTGTATGGATCAATTAGCTTAGAATACATTTTCTGAAACCTGGTATTGAAGTTAGAAATCGGTTATCCCTCAGCTCTTTTGATTGTAGCAAACATGTGATAGGTGATAGCAGGATCTACTGGTTGTAGGAATACACAACACTGAGAGGGGGGGGTGAATCAGTGTTGTTAACAATTTTAACACTTTTTACACCTTTTGATTAATTTAAATTCACAGTTAGAGAATTCTTTAGATAGAACAAAAACTATGCAGAGTATCAACACAAAATTTGACACAAGAAATTTCCCAAGTGGAAAACCCTCCTGGGGTATAAAAACCACTCAATTGCCTCACTGGCTTAACAAAATTTCAAATTACAACTGTCTCACTGACATTACAATTTTGCCTCACTGGCATATTGTACTTCTCTGCATGTCTCACTGACATTACAACATCAAAAAATTATTGAAAAGAACAACTCAGGGGGTTTCCTTGTTTCAATAAGAACAATACCTTATTTCTCCCTTAAAAAATCAAACAAATATATATTTTCTCTGCAACACAATTCCAAAATCAGTTCTCAACATTATAAACTTTCTCACTACAAATTTGAAGAAATTAACCTTCTCTGAAAACATTTATCTTTCAAATCTTCAATCTTCTTTAAAAAATTTCAACCTTGATTGCATCATCCCATCAACAAGAAATAATACTCTGCTCTTCAATCATAAAAACCTTTCAATCTTGATTGCACCATCATACCTGCAAAAATTCATCTTACAACAAACTCTCCCATCCTCTGAAAAATCTTTCTCATACACACTTTCTTTTGTGTTTTCTTTTTAAAAGAATTTTCATAAAGTTATCTTCATAATCGTATGTTGCTCTGCACCTCAACACACCTATCAAAGCACCTGTAAGCCCAAATAAATATTAGATGACCATTCATCTTCCTCTTGCTCAGTAATAAACTGATCTTGTAAACCATTCACCTTCATCTGCATCAAAACCCTTTCATTTGCAATAATAAAAACATCAAGAAATCCAAACACCAATCCATCTGCAAGAAGAAAATCTTATTCGCAAAATAAATGATCAATAAAAACATTTTGTCCTGTGTGCAATTTTATCTTCATCTGTAAAAATGACTCTTCAATCTGCATATTAGACCTCCAAAAATCAAATCATAATGAAATGATATTTCATATTCCTCTTCATTCAAGAAAACCTTTCAATTTTCTTCTCTGCAAAAATATTCTCCAATCTGCAAATATTGTCTTCAAAAATAAATTATTAATCTGCCTTTTAAAACTTCCATTTAGAGTCCCCTAATTTTCCCCATCTCTCTGCAATTTTCTTCTATAAAAAAACATCTTCATTTCCCACTTTAAAAAACTTCTTCATGAATATAGGAAAGTAAATAGTCTTTTAAAATAAATCTTCTTTTAAAAAAAACTTTCCCTTTTAAAAAAAAAAAAACTTTAAACTACATGAAGAAGAGGCCCACTTTTAAATATAGAAAAATCTTCATAAGAAAATCTCTTTTAGAAACTCAAAAAATCTGCCCTTAAAGCAAATTCCATTAACTCCCTCTTGCCACATGAGAGTCTTCTTTTTCCTTTTTTTAAAAAAAATCTTTTTGACTCCTAAAAATCTACCCACATTTTAAGACTCTAAAAATAGTCCTTTTTAAAAAACAAAGACTAAGACAAATAAGATTTGCCCACTCATATAATTTTAAAAAAATAAACTATTACTTTATTTTGGTGCTCATGATTTCTTAAAGGGACCGGTGGGAGAGGAGAAGGGGTGTGGAGGGGCCGGTAACCATCATGCCTAGAAGACCCTTCAGCAGGTCATCTTTAATGAAGGTGACTTGCAATTGCAAGTCACTTAACAATTAAAACAAAAATGCAATCTTATGAGAAGGGGCAGATTTGGAGTTTAATTTTAGGATTTTAAGAGAACTTATACTTCATGATTCCATCTCAAACCTTTGTAGCAGACCCTTATCACTGTATGTCATAAGCAGGCATCCACAACATAAAGACATCCTCAACCAATCAAACAAAGACATCCTGATCCTGATCCAACTCTTTTTGTCATGTCAACCTTGAAGACAACATAGCAACTCCTTGCACCATATCAACCTTGAAGACACCCCTGAATGAACAACATCATAACCAAGACAACTGAACACATAATATCAATGAACATGAAAGATGTGTACATCTTGAAGCATAGTGTCCACATCTATTGTGCCTTGGACAACATGAAGACTTTATAATATAAACATTATGAACAAGACCATAATAAGAGCATTATGAACATGAACTTCTGATATATGAACTACTTCACATCACCTCAACCTTTGACACTGCCCACAAGCATGTATATTATCTTTTTAAAGTAACCATCACTATTGTGATCATTATATGAAGCAACTCTTGACTCAGACATTGAAGATCAAACCATCTTCATCATGTGAAGCCTCCTGTTGAAGTATGAAGAAAGTAAATCCAACACAAACAAGTTAGTATCAATATCTTATGTGAGCATCAACAAATGATGTGATCAAGCTAATCAAACAAGTCCTGTCATAAACATGATGATGATAAACACCAAACATCAAGAACATGAGTATCCATCATGTATCCTGATATTGATCTAAACACCAAGCAATGAACAACTATCTCCTCTTGATGTCCTGCAACAACTATGGCAACTTTACATCATCAATTGAACACACTTTTGACATCAATGACAACCTATCACCATCAATCTCCCCCTTTGTCATTGATGGCAAAACTACCTGATACTCTTTTTCTTTCTCCCCCTTGTCATCCTTCATAGCAACCAAGAATTGAAATACCACTTAAGGCACTAATTATTTTTTGCAATTTGCTGTCCAAAACTTATCTTGAGAACTCTGAGCTCTTTCCATGTTCATCTGCATATTGAACAACCATATCAAACAATCATGTAAGGCATATCAAACCAAGCATCCAACTACTGTTATAAGCTGCCCATAGATTGCACTATACCACTTCTTATCACAACACAAATATTTATATGAAGATGAAACACTGACAATAATGAGATCCTCTGATTACTTCCTTTAACAAACTCCTGATGACATCACTCTTCTTCAACAATCACTAACACTTTTTGACCTGAAATAACAAAGCTCCAAGATCTCCCAAAGCATAAAGCATGATGTATGATCATAAAAAATGACTCCTTTGATATGACTTATCTGAACTTGAACTTCATGCAAAGATACCATAATCACATCAATACTTATGATGAACAATAATGCAGGTTTAACAAAAAAAATCTGATAACCACATGAAGACTACTCATTACAAAATTCACAACTCAAGATGAGATGACAACCACTCAAGAGAGAACCTTGCTAAGATTTCCATGACAATAAATCTGCAACAATCAATCACTTTACTTTTGCACACTTTTCTTGATATGATAAAGAATGAAGACCTTTCTCAAAAGAATGAAGATTATCTGAAATGAAGACTATCTTGATGAATACCATCCTCCTGTTCTGCACAAGATACTTTTCACAACATAAGAACTGATCCCTTTTTAACCTTGTAATTCAAATCAGCCCATCAAGACTGCACACCAAGTTCTTCCTGCAACAACACTTTGTAAAAACAAAAGCAAAGACAAATGTTAAGAATTAAATTCTTCCAATTTCAACCTCTTCAGCCAACATATGCAAACATTCTGATGAGAGCTTCTTGAGAACATCTTTGCCCTGACAAGCAAGATCATACTGAATTGCAAAACAATACCTACTCAACCAAGTTATTTAATATCATCAAACTCTTTGTAAACTGAACCTCTGAACACCCTTTCAACATCTTGTATGCATCAAGAACCACTAAACATGTCACTCATCATGAACACCTATATTATTGACATACACTGGAACTCAATATCATCAGAACCTTCATATCAAACATTATCAGGCAATCATGATAAACAAAACAAGATCATAAACATCAACTAATCTCCTCTTGTAACTTCTTGGGGATAATTGATAGGACAAGAACAACTCCCCCTCACATCATGTTATCTGTTATGCAACTGATGATGTAACTTGGGCAGGATGCACAAGTTTGGGATTTACCTTCTCATGACTCTTTTTTTGCTTCCACACTTTTACAGATTCTTTCTTTCTCCAAACTTTTTCTGCCTCTTTCCATTTCCAACCTATCAAATTAGATGATGCTTTTCTGCAACTATGAGCTTTATGACCAAAAGATTTGCAATTATAACAAACTATGTTATAATCATAACCAAATGACTGATAGTACCTTTTTGACATCTCCTGAGCAATTTGTTATGCTTCCATGCAGATTCATTCATTCTATTCATTTTGCAGTTCCTTTGAATATGTCCAACATTATTACACTAGTAACAAATAATATCAGTGTTCCTTCTACAATTAACTGATTTGTGCCCAAATTGATTACAAGTATAACAATAACCATTAAAAGAATAGTTATACCTGTACATGTATGCTTGTCTAATAGGAGCATTTCTTCTAAAATTTCTTCTTCTTTGATTATGCATTTTGTTTTTAGTGGCAGCATTCAGATCAATCTTCTTTCTGGGAGTCTCTCTAGCTTTTGAACATTCTCCTTCAAAACCAAGTCCAGTAGTGTCTCCATATAGTTTTTGTTTACCACGCATCTTATTTAACCTACTTGTGCTCTCTTCAAATTTCAGATTCTTTTCTAATTGCTTCTTAACATCCTCAAGATTTTTTTTCAAAGAAACTATTTCTCCTTCAAGTTTTTGGTAATCAACTGATTTAGCTTCCAATTCAACCTTTGTTATATCAACAATCCTCTTAGCTTCCTGAATCTCCATCTTCAGACTAATAATTAATTTATCTGATTCACTAACTTGATTCCTCAAATCCATAATCAAACTTCTAGTATCTTCAAGGTTAGATAGTGCTTTGTCTTTTAAATCTCTTTCTTGCTGCAATTGCAACATTAATTTCTTGCTCTCCTTCTTATAATTCTTGAGTTCAGTTAGAGCATATATGAGCTCTCCTTCCAGATCAATCTCACAATCTTGTTCATCATCTTCTTGATCATCATCACTTGTGATGTTAACTTTTTCTGAATCTGATTGTGATTGTCTTCTTTCATGATCACTTTCATTAGACACTAAATTGTTCTCTTCTTTATCATTACCCTGATAAATTCTTATGAGTTCTTTCCAGATATCCTGAGTTGTTTCACACTGCACAACTTTACAAGAAATATCATTAGATAAACCAAATAAAATAACCTTCTTGGCTATATGATTCCATTTAAGAGCCTCTTTGTTATTTGCAGAAATACCATTTTCAACTGACATTAAAACATCATATCCTAAAGAGGATAAGTAAATCTGCATTCTCATACACCAAACTGAGAAATTTAAACCATCAAACAAAGGAGCATCTAAAATCTTTTCTTCTAATACAATACTTGACTCAACTTGTGAGACATATCTATCAACATCTAAATTTGATAAAGATAGGGATTTTTGTGTCTTTTGACCAGAATGAATTTTGACATTTTTCATGCTCTTATTTCTTCTGCACTTACCCATTGAACTCCACACACAGGACCTACCCAAGCTGATTAAGCTACAAAAGGGAAACTGGCTCTAATACCAATTGTAGGAATACACAACACTGAGAGGGGGGGTGAATCAGTGTTGTTAACAATTTTAACACTTTTTACACCTTTTGATTAATTTAAATTCACAGTTATAGAATTCTTTAGATAGAACAAAAACTATGCAAAGTATCAACACAAAATTTGACACAAGAAATTTCCTGAGTGGAAAACCCTCCTGGGGTATAAAAACCACTCAACTGCCTCATTGGCTTAACAAAATTTCAAATTACAACTGTCTCACTGACATTACAATTTTGCCTCACTGGCATATTATACTTCTCTGCATGTCTCACTGACATTACAACATCAAAAATTTATTGAAAAGAACAACTCAGGGGGTTTCCTTGTTTCAATAAGAACAATACCTTATTTCTCCCTTAAAAAATCAAACAAATATATATTTTCTCTGCAACACAATTCCAAAATCAGTTCTCAACATTATAAACTTTCTCATTACAAATTGGAAGAAATTAACCTTCTCTGAAAACATTTATCTTTCAAATCTTCAATCTTCTTTATCATCCCATCAACAAGAAATAATACTCTGCTCTTCAATCATAAAAACCTTTCAATCTTGATTGCACCATCATACCTGCAAAAATTCATCTTACAACAAACTCTCCCATCCTTTGAAAAATCTTTCTCATACACACTTTCTTCTGTGTTTTCTTTTTAAAAGAATTTTCATAAAGTTATCTTCATAATCGTATGTTGCTCTACACCTCAACACACTTATCAAAGCACCTGCAAGCCCAAATAAATATTAGATGACCATTCATCTTCTTCTTGCTCTGTAATAAACTAATTTTGTAAACCATTCACCTTCATCTGCATCAAAACCCTTTCATTTGCAATAATAAAAACATCAAGAAATCCAAACACCAATCCATCTGCAAGAAGAAAATCTTATTCGCAAAATAAATGATCAATAAAAACATTTTGTCCTGTGTGCAATTTTATCTTCGTTTGTAAAAATGACTCTTCAATCTACATATTAGACCTCCAAAAATCAAATCATAATGAAATGATATTTCATATTCCTCTTCATTCAAGAAAACCTTTCAATTTTCTTCTCTGCAAATATTGTCTTCAAAAATAAATTATTAATCTGCCTTTTAAAACTTCCATTTAGAGTCCCCTAATTTTCCCCATCTCTTTGCAATTTTCTTCTATAAAAAAAAGTCTTCATTTCCCACTTTAAAAAACTTCTTCATGAATATAGGAAAGTAAATAGTCTTTTAAAATAAATCTTCTTTTAAGAAAAACTTTCCCTTTAAAAAAAAAAAAACTTTAAACTACATGAAGAAGAGGCCCACTTTTAACTTTTAAATATAGAAAAATCTTCATAAGAAAATCTCTTTTAGAAACTCAAAAAATCTGCCCTTAAAGCAAATTCCATTAACTCCCTCTTGCCATGTGAGAGTCTTCTTTTTCCTTTTTAAAAAAAAAATCTTTTTGACTCCTAAAATTCTGCCCACATTTTAAGACTCTAAAAATAGTCCTTTTTAAAAAACAAATACTAAGACAAATAAGATTTGCCCACTCATATAATTTAAAAAAAATAAATTATTACTTTATTTTGGTGCTCATGATTTCTTAAAGGGACCGGTGGGAGAGGAGAAGGGGTGTGGAGGGGCCGGTAACCATCATGCCTAGAAGACCCTTCAGCAGGTCATCTTTAATGAAGGTGACTTGCAATTGCAAGTCACTTAACAATTAAAACAAAAATGCAATCTTATGAGAAGGGGCAGATTTGGAGTTTAATTTTAGGATTTTAAAAGAACTTATACTTCATGATTCCATCTCAAACCTTTGTAGCAGACCCTTATCACTGTATGTCATAAGCAGGCATCCACAACATAAAGACATCCTCAACCAATCAAACAAAGACATCCTGATCCTGATCCAACTCTTTTTGTCATGTCAACCTTGAAGACAACATAGCAACTCCTTGAACCATATCAACCTTGAAGACACCCCTGAATGAACAACATCATAACCAAGACAACTGAACACATAATATCAATGAACATGAAAGATGTGTACATCTTGAAGCATAGTGTCCACATCTATTGTGCCTTGGACAACATGAAGACTTTATAATATAAACATTATGAACAAGACCATAATAAGAGCATTATGAACATGAACTTTTGATATATGAACTACTTCACATCACCTCAACCTTTGACACTGCCCACAAGCATGTATATTATCTTTTTGAAGCAACCATCACTATTGTGATCATTGTATGAAGCAACTCTTGACTTAGACATTGAAGATCAAACCATCTTCATCATGTGAAGCCTCCTGTTGAAGTATGAAGAAAGTAAATCCAACACAAACCAGTTAGTATCAATATCTTATGTGAGCATCAACAAATGATGTGATCAAGCTAATCAAACAAGTCCTATCATAGACATGATGATGATAAACAACAAACATCAAAAACATGAGTATCCATCATGTATCTTGATACTGATCTAAACACCAAGCAATGAACAACTATCTCATCTTGATGTCCTGCAACAACTATGGCAACTTTACATCATCAATTGAACACACTTTTGACATCAATGACAACCTGTCACCATCACTGGTATTTTGAATCTTCCTAAGAAAGATTCTAAGGCATCCCATGAAGGAATGGTGGATTGAGAAAGACTAATGTACTAGCTATAAGCCTCCTCTCCCAAAGAGTAAGGAAATAACATGCACACAACGTCTTCATGTTGTATCCTTTCTCTAAAGAAAGCTTCCTTGTAAGTTCTGATATGATCCTCTGCATCTTGGTAAGGGTGGTACTTTGGATAGATTTTTTCTGGATTCTTAGGTAAAGCATGATATGCTGCAAATAGGAGTGGTGATTGAGTTGCAAAGAAGGACATTATAGCTTGTACTTGAGGTATCTGAGGTATAATTGGAGACCCTAGAGGTGTTACAATACGTATAGATGGGGATGTTGGTTAATTAGGACCAGGACTATGATGAATATTAGTTGTACAAGGTCTAAGTCCACAATTTGGTAATTCTTCAAAAAGTCTAATGGATCTGCACATCGTATTAGGTCTGTTAGCTAGAGCTTCACAACTTATGATAGGATGTGGATATTTCAACTGGATCATTGCAAGAATCAGGGTATCTACTCTTCTAAGGTGGATATTTTTGATCAAAAATTTGAAATAACTAGATATTTGCACAATATTTGAAGGAGATACAAATATGGACATGAATTTTTAAAAAAATTCAGACTTCTGATTGTATTTATATCAGGTTAACTAACCACAATGATGGGATATTTGTAGAGTATTGCAAGACTAGTAGATATTAAATTAGATATGCGAGTTTTAAAAAACTGACTATAAATATTGTGATATTCATGCACCAGATTAGGATATTTGTGATCAAATCTTTCAAATAACTTGCGATAAGTAACAACTTTGCACAAACACTCAAAGTTTGAAGAATATCACCTCATGTAGAAGTGGGAATGACATCCAGAAAATAGGTTTGTGAACAAATACTTATGCAAGCCCTCCTTCTAGTGTCAATTTATGTTAATCATGATGTTAGTCATAAACAAGCATAGATAAAGAAATGCAAATCAAGCCTTTATCATCTTGAAAGATACGATGAATTCACAGAATTCATGATCCCAAGTCTCCATGGATTAGTTCATAATTGTTACATCCCCTTTTTGGATTTAGTATTACTATTTACTTTTGATAATTTTTTAAATAGTACAGTCATGTGAATATGTTTAACATCATGGAAAATGATGTTATGATTAGAAAAGATTAATTTTATGAAATCATGGATTTTTACTTCAGTATGATCAATCTAATGTTATGAATTAAAAATATCTTTTCGATATGAAAATGAAATGATTTGATGCAAATGTGTTTTGATCAGAACATTGGTACTCTAACCCCAAATTGTATGTGAGATTGTTAATCACGGGAACATATGGAACATGTTCACTGAGAAGCAAGAAGAAGAGAAGGTATCTTTGAGAAGGAGAGAATAGACCCTAGAATATCAATGGGTGTTTGCCACTAAGAACGAATGTCAGGTAGATAAACCTAGTTGCCTTGAGATAAGTATTGATTTTGGTTAAGTCAATTATGGATGAGAATGTCAAGGATTATAAGAGTAGGTCACTCTTCCTTACGTCATTGTCGTGATGAGTATGGTTAATTGACATCTATGTCATAATACTCTGAATCATGTCACCAAATATGGACAACAGATATATATACACACTTTGAGAATGAGTTGTATGTTATGTCTTGTTAAGTTGTTTGGCATAAAAGTCAATAATAGTGCGTAAAAGTTGACCGCACACTTCATTATTGTGTTTGCGCTCTAATTGTCATCATCGTCATAAATCTCTATGAGCATGTGATGCAAATGTTTAATTATGGATTTCAAAGGATGTAGAATTATTTCTATTGTGGGATATCATCATAAAATAAAAGGTTTAAATAATGTTTTAAACCTATGTGATCGTCAAGTGTAATACCATTGGTCATATTTTAATGGTAATGCATAAAATCATATATATATATATATATATATATTTAAATAGTCATTAAGGAACAATTCTTATATTCTTTAATGATGCTAGTAAATGGGCAATAGCTCAAAGGATTTTACTCAAGTCACTATTTGATGATGTCTTTTGTTCCATAACATTTTATTCATTCTCAAGCTTTAAACTAAAATGATTTATCGTCAGCTCAGCAAGCACCCCATGACATGCAACTGATCTCAGCTCTAGAATCTGATAAAGATAGTGTGGCATTATGTCTAAAATAGAAAATTGCCACCTCGCTAACTGATATCTTCACCTTACAAATAAGTTGCGAGGATAGTAGAGGTTAAAACTATTTTTGTGCTAGTGGTTGTGGGAAGGAGGACAGATGGTATAACTGAGCTTGGTAGTTACCAAGTAGATAACTATGTGAATTAGTTAGGGCAGAAGTTAGTTTTCTTTTGGACTGTCGTTAAGAGTAAAAAAAATAGTTTTAGAAGGGAGGCAAGGCGAGATGATAGGAGGCAGAGAGAGGACAGCATGTGTACGAGTGCAAACTGAACAAGTTTTGGATTGGGTATAACAGTCATCGAAAGCTTTCATTCAAGTTTCCATCTTTTCACTCTTACTACACTATCATGATTAAACTAGAACGCCATAATCAGAATGACACCATCATATAATAGAAAGGATTTTAGTGTCTTTTTTGATGATGAAATGAATAGTCTGGTTACACTTTAAAGACTTGTGTTTTACACTTTAAATAAATGTAAACAATGCTTTTTCTTTGAACAATGGAACACTACGTAGTCTTAGACTTCTCAGTGGTCATTTACTTGCTTCCCTAGAGCATCATACGTCAGATAATGAGACTTATGTAGCTATGTCCACTTACCATAAGAAATAAATTAGCTGTGTGTAGATCACATTACAATTTGAGCCTTGGTCAACTGTCAGCGAGTAAGGTATCCTCAGCTACAGTTTGTCTATTGTCGGTTGATGTTAGACCAGTACTGGTTAGCTTGTCCGACTATATGTTTGGTCTTGTGTTATCAAATAGTAACTAGTTATAAGAAAGACATAAAGAATGAGCAACCAATCGATAGAATGGGAAATAGTGGTGAGAAATATATGATGTACATTGTGTATCTACTTGGTCTACCATAAGTTAAAGAATCTATATTAGCATAGTGAAATAGAGTTATCCCTTTCATGCTGTGAAAGTTAACATATTTAGACCATCTTTAAAAGTGAATATAATTCATTCTACTTTAATATCATTCGTACTGATGTGTCACTGAAAGAGGGTTTTAGAAACATTATTTGGTTTAAAACATTCGAACATGCTAAGTAATGAAGTTCTCAAATAGACTACAGACTCAATGGGTCAATAGTTAAGTGTTTAATTAAAGATTACGTGAATTATTCTCCCTAAAGGAAACAATGATTTAGGATTGTTAAATGATTGGAATGATATAGAGATTATGTTATGTCGAGAATTCTATAGGTCAAAGAAGACTTGTAGGAGTATTTAAACTTTAACACTGGGTCTTTGATTACTGGAACTCGATAATAGGTTAATTGATAAACCTCTCTTGAGCTTATTTTGTTAGTTTAGTGTCCTCTCTAGATAGTATAATTTTAAGCAAGGGGCCAACTTAAAATTCAACCAATAAACTAATAGCATTAACCGATTAACCAGTAAGATAGAATCCCATTCCTCCACCACATGGATGGAAGTGACTCTAAGAGCCCAAGAGTGAGAAGTAAACCTAACTGCCATGTATTAAAGCATGATGAGTTGAAAAACTAAGAGAATATCATGGTTATTATATTATATATATACATATATAACTGTAGGATTATGATTAATTCAAGTCAAGTTGGGGTGGGTGAACATACTAATTGCGTTGACACAATGCTAATCACTTTTAAATCCTTTCGCGAATGTAATGCACCTACCTCTAGTGCATCGTTAGTTCACTGTGACTAGATGGCGTAGCTTGTGGAGTAGTCATGCTTGTCTAGGGGGTATCTAGAGGATTGCATGATAATAAATTATGTAGGTCACAACACCAGTACTCAGATGGCTAACTCCATTGGTTGTCCTAAGTCTATCCTCTTCGAGTAGGGTAGGGCCACTTCTGGGTAGGAAGGTGTGTGGGAGACTGACAGTTTGTGGTTGGAGGTAAAGCTCCTTGAAGATACTTTCTCTTCTATACTCTAGAGGTTTGTCGAGACTTGAATTGGGAAGGTCGACAATCAAGATGTAGTGACTTTGGTAAGTTTCTATTTTGAAAATGTTCTTAATGACTTTAATCATCATATTGATAAAATGTTGGAGATGGATAGACCCATTGTGTATCTTATTATTTTCATGATTCTTATTTAGGCAATGAATGATCTTCTTTGTTTAAAAAATAATAATTAATTATTATTATCTACTTTTAACCTTTTCAAAAATTACCTTATGGTCAAGCTTAGATTTTATGACAAAAATTAAATCTGAATATTACATATGGTATCAAGGGGTGCTGATAGGAGGCAGAGAGAGGAGAGTATGTGTGCGAGTGCGGACTGAACAAGTTTTGGACTAGGTATAACAGTCATCAAAAGCTTTCATTTAGGTTTCCATCTTTTCACTCTTACTACACTATCATGATTAAATTGGAATGCCATAATAAGAAAAACACCATCATATAATAAAAAGGATTTAGTGTCTTTTCTGATGATGAAATGTATGGTCTGGTTACGCTTTAAAGAATTGTGTTTCACACTTTAAGTAAATGTAAACAATGCTTTTTCTTTGAACAATGGAACACTACACAGTCTTAGACTTCTCAGTGGTCATTTACTTGCTTCCCTAGAGTGTCATACATCAAATAACTAGACCTATGTAGCTGTGTCTACTTACCATAAGAAATAAATTGGCTGAGTATAGATCACATTACATTTTGAGCCTTGGTCGACTGTCAACAAGGTATCCTCAACTATAGTTTGTCTATTGTCGATCGATGTTAGAACATTACTAGTTAGCTTGCCCGAATATATGTTTGGTCTTGTGTTATCAAATAGTAACTAGTTATAAGAAAGACATAAAGAATCAGTAACCAGTTGATAGAATGGGAAATAGTGGTGAGAAATATATGATGCACATTGTGTATCTACTCGGTCTACCATAAGTTAAAGAATCTATATTAGCTTAGTGAAATAGAGTTATCCATTTCATGCTGTGAAAGTTAACTTACTTAGACCATATTTAAAAGTGAGTATAATTTATTCTACTTTAATATCATTCATACCGATGTGTCACTGAAAGAGGGTTTTAGAAACATTATTTGGTTTAAAACATTCGAACATGCTAAGTAATGACGTTCTACAATAGACTACAGAGTCAATGAGTCAATAGTTAAGTGTTTAATTAAAGCTTACATGAATTCTTCTCCCTAAAGGAAACAATGAGTTAGGATTGTTAAATGATTGGAATGATATAGAGATTATGTTATGTCAAGAATTTTATAGGTCGAAGAAGACTTGTAGGAGTATTTAAACTTTAACACTGAGTCTTTGATTACTGCAACTCAATAACAGGTTAATTGATAAACCTCTCCTGAGCTTATTTTGTTAGTTTAGTGTCCTCTCTAGATAGGGTAATTCTAAGTAGGGGGCCAACTTAAAATTCAACCAATAAACTAATAGCATTAACCAATTAACTAGTAAGCTAGAATCCCATTCCTCCAACACATGGATGGAAGTTACTCTAAGAGCCCAAGAGTGAGAAGTAAACCTAACTGCCATGCATTAAAGCATGATGAGTTGAAAAGCCAAGAGAATATCATGGTTATTGTATTATATATACACATATATAATTGTAGGATTGCAATTAATTCAAGTCAAGCTGGGGTGGGTGAACATACTAATTGTGTTGACACAACACTAATCACTTTTAAATCCTTTGGCCAAGATAATGCACTTGCCTCTAGTGCATTGTTAGTTCATTGTGATTGGATGGCGTAGCTTGTGGAGTAGTCTTGCTTGTCTAGAGGGTATCTAGGGGATTGCATGATAACAAGTTACGTAGGTCACAACATGAGTACTCAAATGGCTAACACCATTGGCTGTCCTAAGTCTATCCTCTTCGAGTAGGGGAGGGCCACTTCTAGGTAGGAAGGTCTGTGGGAGACTGACGGTCTATGGTTGGAGGTAAAGGTCCTCAAAGATACTTTCTCTTCTATACTCCAAAGATTTGTTGAGACTTGAATTGGGAAGGTCAACAATCGAGATGCAGTGACTTTGGTAAGTTTCTATTTTAAAAATGTACTTAATGACTTTAATCATCATATTGTTAAAATGTTGGAGATGGATAGACCCATTGTGTATCTTATTATTTTCATGATTCTTATTTAATCAATGAATGATCTTCTTTGTTTTAAAAAAAAAATTAATTATTATTATCTAATACAATACTTGACTCAACTTGTGAGACATATCTATCAACATCTAAATTTGATAAAGATAGGGATTTTTGTGTCTTTTGACTAGAATGAATTTTGACATTTTTCATGCTCTTATTTCTTCTGCACTTACCCATTGAACTCCACACACAGGACCTACCCAAGCTGATTAAGCTACAAAAGGGAAACTGGCTCTAGTACCAATTGTAGGAATACACAACACTGAGAGGGGGAGTGAATCAGTGTTGTTAACAATTTTAACACTTTTTACACCTTTTGATTAATTTAAATTCACAGTTATAGAATTCTTTAGATAGAACAAAAACTATGCAGAGTATCAACATAAAATTTGACACAAGAAATTTCCTGAGTGGAAAACCCTCCTGGGGTATAAAAACCACTCAACAGCCTCACTGGCTTAACAAAATTTCAAATTACAACTGTCTCACTGACATTACAATTTTGCCTCACTAGCATATTGTACTTCTCTGCATGTCTCACTGACATTACAACATCAAAAAATTATTGAAAAGAACAACTCAGGGGGTTTCCTTGTTTCAATAAGAACAATACCTTATTTCTCCCTTAAAAAATCAAACAAATATATATTTTCTCTGCAACACAATTCCAAAATCAGTTCTCAACATTATAAACTTTCTCACTGCAAATTTGAAGAAATTAACCTTCTCTGAAAACATTTATCTTTCAAATCTTCAATCTTCTTTGAGAAATTTCAACCTTGATTGCATCATCCCATCAACAAGAAATAATACTCTGCTCTTCAATTATAAAAACCTTTCAATCTTGATTGCACCATCATACCTACAAAAATTCATCTTACAACAAACTCTCCCATCCTCTGAAAAATCTTTCTCATACACAATTTCTTTTGTGTTTTCTTTTTAAAAGAATTTTCATAAAGTTATCTTCATAATCGTATGTTGCTCTGCACCTCAACACAGTTATCAAAGCACCTGCAAGCCCAAATAAATATTAGATGACCATTCATCTTCTTCTTGCTCTGTAATAAACTGATCTTGTAAACCATTCACCTTCATCTGCATCAAAACCCTTTCATTTGCAATAATAAAAACATCAAGAAATCCAAACACCAATCCATCTGCAAGAAGAAAATCTTATTCGCAAAATAAATGATCAATAAAAACATTTTGTCCTGTGTGCAATTTTATCTTCATTTGTAAAAATGACTCTTCAATCTGCATATTAGACCTCCAAAAATCAAATCATAATGAAATGATATTTCATATTCCTCTTCATTCAAGAAAACCTTTCAATTTTCTTCTCTGCAAAAATATTCTCCAATCTGCAAATATTGTCTTCAAAAATAAATTATTAATCTGCCTTTTAAAACTTCCATTTAGAGTCCCCTAATTTTCCCCATCTCTTTGCAATTTTCTTCTATAAAAAAACGTCTTCATTTCCCACTTTAAAAAACTTCTTCATGAATATAGGAAAGTAAATAGTCTTTTAAAATAAATCTTCTTTTAAAAAAACTTTCCCTTTTTAAAAAAAAAAAACTTTAAACTACATGAAGAAGAGGCCCACTTTTAAACATAGAAAAATCTTCATAAGAAAATCTCTTTTAGAAACTCAAAAAATCTGCCCTTAAAGCAAATTCCATTAACTCCCTCTTGCCACGTGAGAGTCTTCTTTTTCCTTTTTAAAAAAAAAATCTTTTTGACTCCTAAAATTCTACCCACATTTTAAGACTCTAAAAATAGTCCTTTTTAAAAAACAAAGACTAAGACAAATAAGATTTGCCCACTCATATAATTTAAAAAAAACAAATTATTACTTTATTTTGGTGCTCATGATTTCTTAAACGGACCGGTGGGAGAGGAGAAGGGGTGTGGAGGGGCCGGTAACCATCATGCCTAGAAGACCCTTCAGTAGGTCATCTTTAATGAAGGTGACTTGCAATTGCAAGTCACTTAACAATTAAAACAAAAATGCAATCTTATGAGAAGGGGCAGATTTGGAGTTTAATTTTAGGATTTTAAGAGAACTTATACTTCATGATTCCATCTCAAACCTTTGTAGCAAACCCTTATCACTGTATGTCATAAGTAGGCATCCACAACATAAAGACATCCTCAACCAATCAAACAAAGACATCCTGATCCTGATCCAACTCTTTTTGTCATGTCAACCTTGAAGACAACATAGCAACTCGTTGCACCATATCAGCCTTGAAGACACCCCTAAATGAACAACATCATAACCAAGACAACTGAACACATAATATCAATGAACATGAAAGATGTGTACATCTTGAAGCATAGTGTCCACATCTATTGTGCCTTGGACAACATGAAGACTTTATAATATAAACATTATGAACAAGACCATAATAAGAGCATTATGAAGATGAACTTTTGATATATAAACTACTTCACATCACCTCAACCTTTGACACTGCCCACAAGCATGTATATTATCTTTTTGAAGCAACCATCACTATTGTGATCATTGTATGAAGCAACTCTTGACTTAGACATTGAAGATCAAACCATCTTCATCATGTGAAGCCTCCTGTTGAAGTATGAAGAAAGTAAATCCAACACAAACAAGTTAGTATCAATATCTTATGTGAGCATCAACAAATGACGTGATCAAGCTAATCAAACAAGTCCTGTCATAAACATGATGATGATAAACACCAAACATCAAGAACATGAGTATCCATCATGTATCCTGATACTGATCTAAACACCAAGCAATGAACAACTATCTCCTCTTGATGTCTTGCAACAACTATGACAACTTTACATCATCAATTGAACACACTTTTGACATCAATGACAACCTGTCACCATCACTGGTATTTTGAATCTTCCTAAGAAAGATTCTAAGGCATCCCATGAAGGGATGGTGGATTGAGAAAGACTAATGTACTAGCTATAAGCCTTCTCTCCCAAAGAGTAAGGAAATAACATGCGCACTACGTCTTCATGTTGTATCCTTTCTCTAAAGAAAGCTTCCTTGTAAGTTCTGATATGATCCTCTGCATCTTAGTAAGGGTGGTACTTTGGATAGATTTTTTCTGGATTCTTAGGTAAAGCATGATATGCTGCAAATAGGAGTGGTGACTGAGTTGCAAAGAAGGACATTATAGCTTGTACTTGAGGTATCTGAGGTATAATTGGAGACCCTAGAGGTGTTACAATACGTATAGATGGGGATGTTGGTTAATTAGGACCAGGACTATGATGAATATTAGTTGTACAAGGTCTAAGTCCACAATTTGGTAATTCTTCAAAAAGTCTAATGGATCTGCACATCGTATTAGGTCTGTGAGCTAGAGCTTCACAACTTATGACGGGATGTGGATATTTCAACTGGATCATTGCAAGGATCAGGGTATCTACTCT
Organism: Cunninghamia lanceolata; assembly: GCA_027924645.1. NCBI lineage: Eukaryota > Viridiplantae > Streptophyta > Pinopsida > Cupressales > Cupressaceae > Cunninghamia > Cunninghamia lanceolata. The sequence continues at coordinate 4,108,818 of BSBN01001032.1, read as the reverse complement.
TCTAAGGTGGATATTTTTGATCAAAAATTTGAAATAACTAGATATTTGCACAATATTTGAAGGAGATACAAATATGGACATGAATTTTTAAAAAAATTTAGACTTTATATTGTATTTATATCAGGTTAACTAACCACAATGATGGGATATTTGCAGAGTATTGCAAGACTAGTAGATATTAACTTAGATATGCGAGTTTTAAAAAACTGACTATAAATATTGTGATATTCATGCACCAGATTAGGATATTTGTGATCAAATCTTTTAAATAACTTGCACGATAAGTAACAACTTTGCACAAACACTCAAAGTTTGAAGAATATCACCTCATGTAGAAGTGGGAATGACATCCAGAAAATAGGTTTGTGAACAAATACTTCTGCAAGCCCTCCTTCTAGTGTCAATTTATGTTGATCATGATGTTAGTCATAAACAAGCATAGATAAAGAAATGCAAATCAAGCCTTTATCATCTTGAAAGATACGATGAATTCATAGAATTCATGATCCCAAGTCTCCATGGATTAGTTCATAATTGTTACATCCCCTTTTTGGATTCAGTATTACTATTTACTTTTGATAATTTCTTAAATAGTACAGTCATGTGAATATGTTTAACATCATGGAAAATGATGTTATGATTAGAAAAGATTAATTTTATGAAATCATGGATTTTTACTTGAGTATGATCAATCTAATGTTATGAATTAAAAATATCTTTTCGATATGAAAATGAAATGATTTGATGTAAATGTGTTTTGATCAGAACATTGGTACTCTAACCCCAAATTGTATGTGAGATTGTTAATCACAGGAACATATGGAACATGTTCACTAAGAAGCAAGAAGAAGAGAAGGTATCTTTGAGAAGGAGAGAATAGACCCTAGAATATCAATGGGTGTTTGCCACTGAGAACGAATGTCAGGTAGATAAACCTAGTTGCCTTGAGATAAGTATTGATTTTGGTTAAGTCAATTATGGATGAGAATGTCAAGGATTATAAGAGTAGGTCACTCTTCCTTACGTCATTGTCGTGATAAGTATGGTTAATTGACATTTGTGTCGTAATACTCTGAATCATGTCACCAAATATGGACAACAAATATATATACACACACTTTGGGAATGAGTTGTATGTTATGTCTTGTTAAGTTGTTTGGCATATAAGTCAATAATAGTGCGTAAAAGTTGACTGCAAACTTCATTATTGTGTTTGCGCTCCAATTGTCATCATTGTCATAAATCTCTATGAGCATGTGATGCAAATGTTTAATTATGGATTTCGAAGGATGTAGAATTATTTCTATTGTGGGATATCATCATAAAATAAAAGGTTTAAATAATGTTTTAAACCTATGTGATCGTCAAGTGTAATACCATTGGTCATATTTTAATGGTAATGCATAAAATCATATATATATATATATATATATATTTAAATAGTCATTAAGGAACAATTCTTATATTCTTTAATGATGCTAGTAAATGGGCAATAGCTCAAAGGATTTTACTCAAGTCACTATTTGATGATGTCTTTTGTTCCATAACATTTTATTCATTCTCAAGCTTTAAACTAAAATGATTTATTGTCAGCTCAGCAATCACCCCATGACATGCAACTGATCTCAACTCTAGAATCTGATAAAGATAGTGTGGCATTATGTCTAAAATAGAAAATTGCCACCTCACTAACTGATATCTTCACCTTACGAATAAGTTGCGAGGATAGTGGAGGTTAAAACTATTTTTGTGCTAGTGGTTGTGGGAAGGAGGATAGATGGTATAACTGAGCTTGGTAGTTACCAAGTAGATAACTATGTGAATTAGTTAGGGTAGAAGTTAGTTTTCTTTTGGACTGTCGTTAAGAGTAAAAAAAGATAGTTTTAGAAGGGAGGCAAGGCGAGCTGATAGGAGGCAGAGAGAGGCAGCATGTGTACGAGTGCAAACTGAACAAGTTTTGGATTGGATATAACAGTCGTCGAAAGCTTTCATTCAAGTTTCCATCTTTTCACTCTTACTACACTATCATGATTAAACTAGAATGCCATAATCAGAATGACACCATCATATAATAAAAAGGATTTTAGTGTCTTTTTTGATGATGAAATGAATAGTCTGGTTACACTTTAAAGACTTGTGTTTTACACTTTAAATAAATGTAAACAATGCTTTTTCTCTGAACAATAGAACACTACGTAGTCTTAGACTTCTCAGTGGTCATTTACTTGCTTCCCTAGAGCATCATACTTCAGATAACGAGACTTGTGTAGCTATGTCCACTTACCATAAGAAATAAATTAGCTGCGTGTAGATCACATTACAGTTTGAGCCTTGGTCGACTGTCAGCTAGTAAGGTATCCTCAGCTATAGTTTGTCTATTGTCGGTTGATGTTAGACCAGTACTGGTTAGCTTGTCTGACTATATGTTTGGTCTTGTGTTATCAAATAGTAACTAGTTATAAGAAAGACATAAAGAATGAGCAACCAATCGATAGAATGGGAAATAGTGGTGAGAAATATATGATGTACATTGTGTATCTACTTGGTCTACCATAAGTTAAAGAATCTATATTAGCTTAGTGAAATAGAGTTATCCCTTTCATGCTGTGAAAGTTAACATATTTAGACCATCTTTAAAAGTGAATATAATTCATTCTGCTTTAATATCATTCGTACTGATGTGTCACTGAAAGAGGGTTTTAGAAACATTATTTGGTTTAAAACATTCGAACATGCTAAGTAATAAAGTTCTCAAATAGACTACAGACTCAATGGGTCAATAGTTAAGTGTTTAATTAAAGATTACATGAATTATTCTCCCTAAAGGAAACAATGATTTAGGATTGTTAAATGATTGGAATGATATAGAGATTATGTTATGTTAAGAATTCTATAGGTCAAAGAAGACTTGTAGGAGTATTTAAACTTTAACACTGGGTCTTTGATTACTGGAACTCAATAATAGGTTAATTGATAAACCTCTCTTGAGCTTAATTTGTTAGTTTAGTGTCCTCTCTAGATAGTATAATTTTAAGCAAGGGGCCAACTTAAAATTCAACCAATAAACTAATAGCATTAACCGATTAACCAGTAAGCTAGAATCCCATTCCTCCAACACATAGATGGAAGTGGCTCTAAGAGCCCAAGAGTGAGAAGTAAACCTAACTGCCATGTATTAAAGCATGATGAGTTGAAAAACCAAGAGAATATCATGGTTATTATATTATATATATACATATATAACTGTAGGATTACGATTAATTCAAGTCGAGTTGGGGTGGGTGAACATACTAATTGCGTTGACACAATGCTAATCACTTTTAAATCCTTTTGCAAATGTAATGCACCTACCTCTAGTGCATTGTTAGTTCACTGTGACTAGATGGCGTAGCTTGTGGAGTAGTCATGCTTGTCTAGGGGGTATCTAGAGGATTGCATGATAACAAGTTATGTAGGTCACAACACCAGTACTCAGATGGCTAACTCCATTGGTTTTCCTAAGTCTATCCTCTTCAAGTAGGGTAGGGCCACTTCTGGGTAGGAAGGTGTGTGGGAGACTGACGGTTTGTGGTTGGAGGTAAAGCTCCTTGAAGATACTTTCTCTTCTATACTCTAGAGGTTTGTCGAGACTTGAATTGGGAAGGTCGACAATCAAGATGTAGTGACTTTGGTAAGTTTCTATTTTGAAAATGTACTTAATGACTTTAATCATCATATTGATAAAATGTTGGAGATGGATAGACCCATTGTGTATCTTATTATTTTCATGATTCTTATTTAGGCAATGAATGATCTTCTTTGTTTAAAAAATAATAATTAATTATTATTATCTACTTTTAACCTTTTCAAAAATTACCTTATGGTCAAACTTAGATTTTATGACAAAAATTAAATCTGAATATTACATATGGTATCAAGGGGTACTGATAGGAGGCAGAGAGAGGAGAGTATGTGTGCGAGTGCGGACTGAACAAGTTTTGGACCAGGTATAACAGTCATCAAAAGCTTTCATTTAGGTTTCCATCTTTTCACTCTTACTACACTATCATGATTAAATTGGAATGCCATAATAAGAACAACACCATCATATAATAAAAAGGATTTAGTGTATTTTCTGATGATGAAATGTATGGTCTGGTTACACTTTAAAGAATTGTGTTTTACACTTTAAGTAAATGTAAACAATGCTTTTTCTTTGAACAATGGAACACTACACAGTCTTAGACTTCTCAGTGGTCATTTACTTGCTTCCCTAGAGTGTCATACATCAAATAACTAGACCTGTGTAGCTGTGTCTACTTACCATAAGAAATAAATTGGCTGAGTATAGATCACATTACATTTTGAGCCTTGGTCGACTGTCAACAAGGTATCCTCAACTATAGTTTGTCTATTGTCGATCGATGTTAGAACATTACTAGTTAGCTTGCCCGAATATATGTTTGGTCTTGTGTTATCAAATAGTAACTAGTTATAAGAAAGACATAAAGAATCAGTAACCAGTTGATAGAATGGGAAATAGTGGTGAGAAATATATGACGCACATTGTGTATCTACTCGGTCTACCATAAGTTAAAGAATCTATATTAGCTTAGTGAAATAGAGTTATCCATTTCATGCTGTGAAAGTTAACTTACTTAGACCATATTTAAAAGTGAGTATAATTCATTCTACTTTAATATCATTCATACTGATGTGTCACTGAAAGAGGGTTTTAGAAACATTATTTGGTTTAAAACATTCGAACATGCTAAGTAATGACGTTCTACAATAGACTACAGAGTCAATGAGTCAATAGTTAAGTGTTTAATTAAAGCTTACGTGAATTCTTCTCCCTAAAGGAAACAATGAGTTAGGATTGTTAAATGATTGGAATGATATAGAGATTATGTTATGTCAAGAATTTTGTAGGTCGAAGAAGACTTGTAGGAGTATTTAAACTTTAACACTGAGTCTTTGATTACTGGAACTCAATAACAGGTTAATTGATAAACCACTCCTAAGCTTATTTTGTTAGTTTAGTGTCCTCTCTAGATAGGGCAATTTTAAGTAGGGGGCCAACTTAAAACTCAACCGATAAACTAATAGCATTAACCAATTAACTAGTAAGCTAGAATCCCATTCCTCCAACACATGGATGGAAGTTACTCTAAGAGCCCAAGAGTGAGAAGTAAACCTAACTGCCATGCATTAAAGCATGATGAGTTGAAAAACCAAGAGAATATCATGGTTATTATATTATATATACACATATATAATTGTAGGATTGCAATTAATTCAAGTCAAGTTGGGGTGGGTGAACATACTAATTGTGTTGACACAACACTAATCACTTTTAAATCCTTTGGCCAAGGTAATGCACTTGCCTCTAGTGCATTGTTAGTTCATTGTGATTGGATGGCGTAGCTTGTGGAGTAGTCATGCTTGTCTAGAGGGTATCTAGGGGATTGCATGATAACAAGTTACGTAGGTCACAACATGAGTACTCAAATGGCTAACACCATTGGCTGTCCTAAGTCTATCCTCTTCAAGTAGGGGAGGGCCACTTCTAGGTAGGAAGGTTTGTGGGAGACTGACGGTCTATGGTTGGAGGTAAAGGTCCTCAAAGATACTTTCTCTTCTATACTCCAAAGATTTGTCGAGACTTGAATTGGGAAGGTCAACAATCGAGATGCAATGACTTTGGTAAGTTTCTATTTTAAAAATGTACTTAATGACTTTAATCATCATATTGTTAAAATGTTGGAGATGGATAGACCCATTGTGTATCTTATTATTTTCATGATTCTTATTTAATCAATGAATGATCTTCTTTGTTTTAAAAAAAAAATTAATTATTATTATCTACTTTTAACCTTTTCAAAAATTACCTTATGGTCAAACTTAGATTTTAGGATGGAAATTAAATCTGGATATTACATATGGTATTAGAGCTAACAAGGTTTAGCACTAGGGCTTATGAGTCCACTAAGATGACTAAGAATCAACATTATGCAGGTACCTAATGTTTTGATTTATTGTGCTAGAATGGTACATCTCAAGAAAACTGCAAGGAAGTCCTTCGCTGGTAAGGAACGTTACCTGTAAGCTAAGCAAAGATGTCTTGTGATGATTAAGACTATTGAGAAAATAAATAATGAAAATGACATTTGGCTAGATGATATGGAAACCCTTGCTAATGCCCTGACACGACTCAAACGAATGAAAAGAGAACTCCTAGAGACATCTAGGACGGCAGCTCGAATTATGGTCAATTCTTGCCCTATTAGTTTACCAATGATCACCAGGGATCCCCGTATACCACCTAGAGCTGAAATTATTGTACTATCATCTAATGGCAAATCTAAGGGTTATACACCCTGTGAATATGTGTCAAACAATGAATCTGAAGGATACACCCCTCTTGTAAATACTGAGTGAAACATAAAATGTGTCTATCCTCAAAGAATGTACATACTATTGTGCAAAATATAATAAAGACAATTTTGTTGAGAACAACTATGGTTATGAGCAAATGTTATGTTTTGATAATATTCTAAATGATAAATCAAAGAACTAATTAGTACTTGTTAAAATAGGTTAGAAAACAAATAAACATGGATCAATTAGAATTTAATGAGAGAGAAGATCAGGAAGGCCATAACTCTCAAGCCAACTCTACCGATAAATTGGACAGAATTCTTAATATGCTTGCTGAAACTAAGAAAAGGTTGGGCAAATTGGAAAACAAAGTGAATGAAACTAGAAATACAGAGGGTGAAAATGAGTATTCTAATAATGTGAGTAAAAGTAGGCAATGAGAACATGGCATGACAAGTGAGAACTAGGAGGATAGTGAATCTCAAAGGGAGACAAAAGATAAACTTGCACTGGAATTATCTAAGGATATGAAAAAGATTATTTCTCCTAAATTTGATGGAACAAAAACTGAAGATGCAACAGAAGCTTGGCTAACTAAAATGGAGAAGTACTTTGAAATCAAAAATTATTCTAAGATTACAAAGGCAGTCTAGGGAGCATATCAGCTATCTGGAGAAGCATCCACTTGGTGGATGAACAAAAATATGGAGCTGGATTTAATCCCCTTGAAGGTAACATGGAATTAATTTGTGGAACTTTTTCAAAAAAGGTGGTTACCACGGCTTTACTTTGATCAAAAGCTAACAGATTTCCAAAATCTCTGGCAAGGTGATCTGTTCGTGGTTGGATATGCAGAAAAATTCACTAGATTGTTGAAGTATGTTCCTCAGTATCAAAAGGATAAAAGATTTTGGATAAAGAAATTTATTATGGGGCTCAATCCTCAGATTGGCAGGGAGGTAGAGGTGCATGGTCCGACCACAATGGACCAGGTATATGAGAAAGCAATTAAGCAAGAATAGAAGATCAAATCTATTTCCGCTTATCGTGAAAAGAAGTGTAAGAGATTTGATAAGAACTCAAATGAATAGATGTATAAAAATAAGAATGATAAAGGATATGGAAATAGGAGGTACGATAAATGAAATCAGAAAAATAAAGGGGGATTTGGTAATGAGCAAAGAAATGAAGACTTTAAGAAAAATGACAATTTTAAGAGGAACAATGATGCTATGAGGACCATCTGAGAAGAGGGGACCAATTGGAGGTTGCTTGTCATGTGGTGGAGATCATTATGCCAACCGTTGTCCTAATAAAAAGTAGAATGGGCAGCATAGGAACATGGTACTCCCTTCACAGCAGGAAGTGTTTCAGCAAAGGATTCACGCTGCCCTTGACAATCGACAAGTTGAATATCAGATTACTCCCATTGAGATGATAGGTACTTTATTTGGAGTTCCTATTTCTATTCTGATTGATACTGGTGCAACAAAAAAATTTGTGTCATCTAGAGTCATATGTAAATTTCCTAGATCTGGTTATATGTCAAAACCATAGACAATTGAATATGCAAATCACTCAAAGGCTCAGGTAGAGCAATGTTTGTTCGAAGCTAAAGTGGATATTTCAAACTTTTCCACCAGGGTAAATTTGTATGTGGCACCTTTAGGGTCCTACGACGTCATTTTAGGAATGAATTGGTTGTGGAGACATAGGGCCAAGGTGGATTGTTTTTATAAAACAATTGAATGTTTAGATGATAAAGGAAACAAAGTTAATTTTTAGGGTATTCAAAGGGAAATAAATATTAGGTCTATTTCATCAAAACAATTAAAATGGGCTAGGTGTAAAGGATGTCAACTCTTTGCAGTCAAAATGGACCTAGTACAGGAAGTTTTGGAGAAGCAAACTTTTGAGGAAAAATACCCTTATCTTCACAATTTTAGAGATGTATTTCCAGAGGAGCTGCCTGGTTTGCCTCCAAAAAGAACCTTTGACTTTGCCATATATATTAAACTTGGATCTAAGCTAGTATCTAAAGCTCCATACAGAATGACAACTACTGAGCTTATGGAATTGAAGGCTCAACTGTAGGAGCTATTGACCAAATGTCTAATTAGGCCAAGTGTATCACCATGGGGAGACCTGGTTATTTTTGTCAAGAAGAAAGATGGAACCCTTAGACTGTGTATAGATTATTGAATGCTAAATAAGGCAATGATAAAGAATAAGTATCCACTGCCACGTATTGATGATTTATTTGACCAAATGCATGCTGCAACAGTATTTTCTATGATAGATTTGAGATCTAGATACCATCAGTTGAGGTTAAAAGATTAAGATATTCACAAGACTGCATTTAGAACAAGATATGGTCATTATGAGTTTACTATGTTACCATTTGGGTTGACTAATGCACCAGCTGCTTTCATGAATCTCATGAATAGTGTTTTCAGAGACTGCCTTGATAAGTTTGTTCTAGTTTTCTTAGATGATACTCTGATATATTCCAAAAATGAGGAGGAGCATAGACAACATCTTCAAATTGTTTTGTAACGTTTAAGAGAACACAAGTTGTATGCAAAATTCTCAAAATGCACTTTCTTTCAGAAAGAAGTGCAGTATTTAGGACACACTATATTAGCAGAAGGGATATCAATTGACCCAACTAAAATAAAGGCTATTATGGAATGGCCTGTACCTTCCAATGTTTTAGAAGTACAAAGTTTTATGGGTTTGGCCGGGTATTATAGGAAATTTGTTCTAAATTTTTCAAGTCTTGCTAGCCCAATCACTTCTTTGTAGAGAAAAGGAAAGCAGTTTGTATGGACAAGTGAATGTCAAAAGGCATTCGATTTATTAAAAGAAAAGTTAACCACAACACCAATTCTAAAAGTCCCTGATCTTGAAGGGCAATTTGAGGTTATTACCATTGCCTCTGGAGAAGGTTTAGGAGGCGTGCTTATGCAAAATGGGCATGTAATAGCCTATGAATCAAGAAAGTTGAAAAATTGAGCAGAATTACGCTCCTCATGATTTAGAACTAGCGGCAGTGATTCACACCCTTCAGATGTGGTGACACTATTTATTGGGAAAGACTTTTATACTGAAAACAGAACATCAAAGTCTTCGTTACATATTTACACAACCTCATCTCAATACAAGACAAAGGAGGTGGTTAGAGATAATATCAAATTATGATTTTGAGATTAATTACATAAAAGGTAAAGAAAACTAAGTAACTGATGCTTTAAGTAGAAGAAGACACATAGCTTCTATAGTCTTCATTCATGCTAATTTTGAAGACCTAGTATTACAAAGATTATCTGGAGATGAATACTATGAACAGGTTAAGCAAGCTCTGCAAATAAATCCCAAAGATTCAAGATATGATGGATTCCATTTTGAGTCAGACAGATTAATGAGATTTAAGGGAAGAATCTACATTCCTAATTCTATAGAACTAAGAAACCTTGTATGGAAGGAAGTCCATTGTGCACCTTATTCCAGACATCCAGGAGTAACAAAACTTTTAGCTAATTTCAATCCGCTATACTTCTAGAAAGGGATAAAAAGTAACATTGCAAGGTTTGTGGCAAGTTTCTTGGAATGTCAGAGAGTAAATGCAGAACACCAACATCCTGCTGGATTGTTATACCCACATGATATTCCAGAATGGAAATGGCAGGTCATTAGTATGGATTTTGTTCAAGGGTTACCAATGTCCAAGAATAGACATGATGCGATTTTGGTTGTAGTAGATAAACTAACCAAAGTAGCACACTTCATTCCTAGAAATTTGATAGATGGAGCTCATGTTTTGGGTCGTAAGTTTGTTCAAGAAGTGTTTAGATTACATGGGGTTCCTGAAAAGATTATATCTGATAGAGATGCTCGAATAACCTCCCAGTTTTGGCAAACTTTATTTTCAGCACTAGGGACTAAACTCAATGTGAGCACCGCTTATCATCCTAAAACTAATGGACAAATAGAAAGGGTTAACCAGGTCCTAGAGGATCTACTAAGAATGTATTGCATGGACCAGCAATATAGATGGGAGGAATATTTACTTCTTGTCGAATTTGCCTATAATAATTCCTGTCATTCTGCCATTAAGATGGTACCGTTTGAAGCATTATATGGAAGGAAATGCAAAACTCCTATAAGCTGGGACAAGTTGGAAGATTGTAATGACATCCACCAAAGATTTCCTTATCTTTTCAAAAACATTAATGTTAAACTATAAAATCTTGTTTTATGTTAAAATTTTTTCTTGATAAACTCAATCATCGAGGACGATGATTCTATAGGGGAAGGATATGTTACATCCCCCTTTTGGATTTAGTATACTATTTACTTTTGATAATTTCTTAAATAGTATAGTCATGTGAATATGTTTAACATCATGGAAAATGATATTATGATTAGAAAAGATTAATTTTATGAAATCATGGATTTTTACTTGAGTATGATCAATCTAATGTTATGAATTAAAAATGTCTTTTCGATATGAAAATGAAATGATTTGATGTAAATGTGTTTTGATCAGAACATTGGTACTCTAACCCCAAATTGTATGTGAGATTGTTAATGGCAGGAATAGATGGAACATGTTCACCAAGAAGCAAGAAGAAGAGAAGGTATCTTCAAGAAGGAGAGAATAGACCTTGGAATATCAATGGGTGTTTGCCACTGAGAACGAACATTAGGTAGATAAACCTAGTTGCCTTGAGATAAGTATTGATTTTGGTTAAGTCAATTATGGATGAGATTGTCAAGGATTATAAGAGTAGCTCACTCTTCCTTATGTCGTTGTCATGATGAGTATGGTTAATCAACATCTGTGTCATAATACTCTGAATCATGTCACCAAATATGGACGACAGATATATATATATATATATAAATGTATACACTTTGAGAATGAGTTGTATGTTATGTCTTGTTAAGTTGTTCAACATAAAAGTCAATAATAGTGCATAAAAGTTGACCGCAAACTTCATTATTGTGTTTGCGCTCCAATCGTCGTCATCGTCATAAAGCTCTACGAGCGTGTGATGTAAATGTTTAATTACGGAATTTGAAGGATGTAGAATTATTTTTGTTGTGGGATATCATCATAAAATAAAAGGTTTAAACAATGTTTTAAACCTATGTGATCATCAAGTGTAATACCATTAGTCATATTGTAATGGTAATGTATAAAATCATATATATATTTAAATAATCATTAAGGAACAATTCTTATATTCTTTAATGATGCTAGTAAACGGGCAATAGCTTGAAGGATTTTACTAAAGTCACTATTTTATGATGTCTTTTGTTCCATAATGTTTTATTCATTCTCAAGCTTTAAACTAAAATGATTTATCGTCAGCTCAGTAATCACCCCATGACGTGCAATAGATCTCAGCTCTAGAATCTGATAAAGATAGTGTGGCATTATGTCTAAAATAAAAAACCACCATCTCGCTAATTGATATCTTCACCTTGCAAATAAGCTATGAGGATAGTTGAAGTTAAAACTATTTTTGTGCTAGTGGTCATGGGAAGGAGGACAGATGGTATAGCTAAGCTTGGTAGTTACCAAGTAGATAACTATGTGAATTAGTTAGGGTAGAAGTTAGTTTTCTTTTGGACTATCATTAAGAGTAAAAAAAAGATGGTTTTAGAAAGGAGGCAAGGGCAACTGATAGGAGGTAGAGAGAGGACAACATTTGTGCGAGTGTGGACTGAACAAGTTTTGGACCAGGTATAACAGTCATTGAAAGATTTCATTTAGGTTTCCATCTTTTCACTCTTACTACACTATCATGATTAAATTAGAACACCATAATAAGAATGATACCATCATATAATAAAAAGGATTTTAGTGTCTTTTCTGATGATGAAATGTATGGTCTGGTTACGCTTTAAAGACTTGTGTTTTACACTTTAAATAAAAATAAACAATATTTTTTCTTTGAACAATGGAACACTATGCAGTCTTAGACTTCTCTGTGGTCATTTACTTGCTTCCCTAGAGTGTCATATGTCGAATAACTAGACCTGTGTAGTTGTGTCCACTTACCATAAGAAATAAATTCGCTGAGTGTAGATCACATTACAGTTTGAGCCTTGGTTGACTGTTAGCGAGTAAGGTATCCTCAACTACAATTTTCCTATTGTCAGTTGATGTTAGAACATTACTGGTTAGCTTGCCCAACTATATGTTTGGTCTTGTGTTATCAAATAGTAACTAGTTATTGTTATCACCTAGATTTGCACCTTATGTTACAGTTGTGAAACCTCAGCAATCTGGAGTAACATGGGAATGATCTCGAAGTGTGGGACCTTGTGAAACGAGATCAGACCTCCAGAGAAGGCCGGCTTCCTTAACTGATTATCACCTAAAACTACTAAATCTTGAGAGGAAAAGGGAGAAGGAATGCTTTAAAATGAAAGATGAAATAGAAAAACTTGAAAAGCAAAGGGTGATTCACCAAGTTTAATAAAAGAAGCTCATAGTACTGAGAAAATGCACAGCATAACCGAATACAGCAAGTGGACATACATAGATTCAACTGATCCTAGCAGAGGTGAGAAACAAGATGATTGAAAGGAACAATATATTCACAGGCAATCATATGAAGATTCACACTAAACTAAAACTCAGTAAAAGAGGCAAAATAACTTGCATATATTTAGTGGGAAGGCACAGTTATAGTAGCAGAAAGCTCTGTTTGGAAACAGAAAAAGCCTAAATGCTAAAAATTTTCCAACCTTATTTACATCTCATTCCTACGTATATATATCATTTTCAAAAATGCTCTAAATCAGTTACAAAATTCACTCCAAGAGCTGCCTCAGAAAAAAAAAAATCCTCTTGGGACATCCACCTTTCTTACAAATGCAATTAACTATCTTCATCACGTCCACTTTGCACTTGTGCACTTGTATATTTCTTCTTGTAAATCGGACATACAATCGCCTTTGTATGTCGCCGATATGCAATAGCCTTTGCATCTCTTCCTTGTATGTGACCCTTTGTATCTCGCATATACAATGCGACTTGTATGTAAGATACAATCACATTGTGCATTTAGCGGACCCCACCAATTGTATCTTTGGCCTTGTATGTTGACTTTGTATATGCGCCGATATACATTCTCTTTTGTATGTGCCCCTTTGTATATTTTTCTTGTATCCCGCCAATGTACATTACACTGTTCATTCACTCTTGTATGTATGACTTGCATCTTTTCATTGTATATTGTACTTGTATGTCGCTGATATACAAAAGCCTTTGTATGTACGGTTGTACATTTGAACATACAATTGCGAATGTACATGCAAACATACATTCAAAATTGCATATACAAATACTAAGTATAAAATTGAGAAATCTCTGTAATGGAAAAAAACTTGAAGCCAAAAGATTTATGGGTTTTTCTGGGTTTTTGGCAAAGATTCTCAAGGTGAGATTTTTGGGATTTTTTTGCAAGGCACAATATGAATATTTGAAGGATCTAAGCCCTGTAGGGTCATTTTCTAAAGGATTTTCAAGGAAAATGCAAGGTGAAATATTTAACTCTGGGCAGAGGAAAAATACGTCAACAATTTGGTGACTTCTATGGGATGTTTCCCTACTAAACAATTAGACCAGTGGCCTTTAGCATCCATTGGGCATGGAGTCATACAGAGACTAAGAATATATCTTGACAAACAATTCTAGCTTTAGCAACTTAGCATATTGACCGTGAAGAACACTTGGAAGATCAAACTAAGACAAAAATGCTGAAGGCAACCCATCCAACTGTGCTAGACAGCACTTAGGGAAAACAAAAAGGGATCTAAACTATTGTGCATCGACACTTATTGAAAGCAAGAAATCTAATCTACTACTTTACAAGGTAAATCATACCTCAAAACACTTCTTCAAGTGTATCCCATTGACTTGGATAGGCAGATTTTCTCCATCCACATTTGATAACTGAAATACATTGTGCTCCTTGCATTTAGTAATGATAAATGGGCCACTCCATATGTTGTCAAACTTGGAGTGCTTTCCTGGCCTGCTTTTTAACTCATCCAATTTGAGCACCATATCAACCTCCCTAAAGATTCTGGGAGTGGCCTTCTGATCAAAATTTCTTTTGGTTTGAAGCTAATGATACTCCATAGTTTTCATAGCCTTGTCTCTAACTTCTTCAAGCTCCATAAGTTGAGCATATTTGATAGCCATGGGATCCTCTTCTTTAAATAACTCTAGCTGATTCATGATATCAAGTGCTGACAGCTCCATAGATATAGGCAATCTTGCCTCTTTCCCATAAACTAACATATATGGGGAGTTCCAAATTGACCTCTTGGGAGTTTTCTGTCTGCCCATAAGGCATATTTTAGATTAGTGTGCCAGGTCCTCTGGTTGTCCTCCATTGATCTTTTAATGATCCTTATGAGATTCTTATTTGTAGATTCAGCCAAACCATTACCCTATGGGTAATAATTTGATGAAGTATTCAAATAGATCCCATTCTTAATAGCCCAGTCAGTTATCTTTAGTCCAACAAAGGCTAAAGCATTGTCTGAGATAATTGACTCAGGCACCCCAAATCTGGATATCAAATCTTGGTAAAAATTCAAAATAGTATTTTCATTGGATTCCTTCAGGGCTACTACTTCAGTCCACCTTGTGAAATAGTCTATAGTTGTAAGTATCCACCCGTGGCCTGCACTTGATGGTGGGTTTATGGGACCTATAAAATCAATGCCCCATCTCATGAAGGGCTATTCTACTTGAATTGGCTACAGAGGTAAAGCTGGCAGCCTTTCTTTGCCTACAAAAATGGCACATTTTACACATTTTGTAGCCCATACATGGGTATCCTTGAATAGGTTGGGCCACTAATATCCAGCTCTCATTATTTTCCAAGCAGTAGTCTTTGGGGCAAAATGACCCCCTATTGTTCCATTATGAAACTCATGTAGCACCTTGTCAATCTGATCATTATCAATGCATCTTAACAATACACCATTAAAATCCTTTCTGAAAAGGATGCCATTTATTAAAACATATGGAACAGACAGTAGTCTAAAATACCTTCTCTTGGTTCTATCTAAACCTACTAGACATTTGCCAGTTTGCAAAAATTGAGTCATGTTATTAACCCAACTTGTGCCCATTTCTGTTGTATCATCTTGATGTGCATCTTCAATGGCTAGAAGCACATCCTCCTCTTTTTCTATTTCATTCTCAGAACTAGTAGCAAGCTGTTCACTGAGTCCTCTGCCTCTGACAAGCTTGGTTATCTTGATGTCCACATCATATTCCATGACTTTGGTGATCCAACCAGCCCTTTTCTCATTCACGTCCTTACCTAACAGGAACTCCTTCATGCTAGGGTGAGCCACCATCAAATGTATCTTGTTATTAGAAACCATATGCCAAAACTTCTTGAGGCTCCTTGCCACTGCAAGGACATGTTTTTCGATGAAGCTATACCTCTGCGCATACTCCTCCAGACCCTGACTAAAGAAAGTGATTGGCTATTCAAAGCTGTCACTCTACTGCTGTACCAGAATCACAAAGATTGTATCCAGGCCGCCATAAGCATACAAGATAAAATCTTTGGAGAAATTAGGATTTACCAGAGTTGGTGCAGCTCATAATGCCTCCTTTATGGACTCAAAGCTGATTTTGGCATCTTTTGTCCAATCAAAAACTGTACTCTTCTTCAACATAGACGTCAAAGGTTTCAATAGATTTGCAATGTTAGGTATAATTCTTCACAGAAAATTAATTCTACCAATAAAACTTTGTAGTCCCTTCTTGTGATTGGGTAAAGGTAGCTCCAGAATAGACCTTACTCTTTTTGCATCAATGGTAATGCCCTCCTTCGACACAACGTGCCCTAACAACTTGCCCTCATGCACAGTGAAAATGTATTTCTTGGGATTGAGAGATATCCCAAACTCTTTGCATCTCTCAAATACCTGCCTCAGGTGGGATAAATGTTCATATGCATTTTTAGAAAAAACTGTGATGTTGTCTAGGTACACAAGCACTAGTTTATACAACAAACCCTTAAAATCCATAGTCATAGCTCTCTGAAAAGTAGAGCTAGCAGAGACCAAAAGGCATCCTTTTGTAGGCCATGGTGCCCCATTTGGTGGTGAAAGCAGTTTTAAATTGATCTTCCTCCTTGACTAACACTTGATTATAGCTAGAATATCCGTCAAGCAAGGAGAATCTTTCAGAACCAGCCACTACTTGCAGAATTTGCTCCATTGAGGGTAGCGAGTAGTGATCTTTTAGGGAGGCTCTATTGAGGTCTCTAAAGTCGACACACAACCTAATCTCTCCATTCTTTTTTCTCACAGGGACAAGGTTGGAGACCCAAGAAGTATGCTTGATTGGGAAAATGATGTTTCCATCGATCAGCTTGGTTAACTCTTTAATCATCAAAGGCTCAAGTTTTGGGTTTAAAGGCCTTTGTTTCTGCCTCATAGGTTTTGTACCTAGTTCTAACACTATGGTATACTAGGCAATATGAGGGTCAAACCCCTTTAGGTCTAAACAATCCCAAGAAAACACATCTTTAAACTCTTGACAAAGAGTAATAAAAGCTCTCATATCCTCAGGTGAGCAGATTTTACCAATTTTGAGAAGCTTACCCTTGAAAATTTCTAGCTCCTCATAATGTTCCTCTTTGACCTACATACTAGTTTTGCTCTTCTTAAGTTGATCATCAGTCCCAAAAATGGACTCCAAGGTTACTAACCCTTTGGGCAGCTTATTTGTTCTTAGCTAAATAACTTGACCATCCTCATATTGATGTTTGAGTTTATCCTAATTCATTATAGAAAACTCATCCTCCTCTAACAGGAAATGTAGGATCTTCTTGTCACTCTCAAAAACTTGCAAATAAATGTTATTGTCAAGGATAGAAGGTCTGTCAACTATTTTCACATGAGGCTATACCTTTTCTATTTGAATATCACTAGGGATGTCAAACTGAGCCCTAATTGCAGCTAAGCTATCTGCATGATAGTTCTGACTTCTTGGAATAGAGATCAAATTGAAAGCATCAAACTCTTCAATCATGTCACATACCCTCTACTTGTAGCATTTCAAAGTATCATTTTTCATAACATGCAGTCCCCTCACCTAATTTACAATGTGTTCACAGTCACCATAGACCTGCAAACAACCAATTTTCCTCTTTCTTGCCCACTGCAAACCTTGGATCAATCCCTCATACTCAGCAGTGTTATCTGTGCATAAAAAAGAAAAATGGAAAGCAGAATAATATCTTTCACCTTGTGGGGACACAAGCATTGCACCACCACCAGATCCATTCTTGTTCCTAGAGCCATCAAAGTACATTTTCCATACCTCATTTTGTTGCTCTATCTATTGTTTTGCATCCTTTACAAGGCTTGGGATTGTTGTCTCAGGCTCATGCAGTATGTAAACCCCCATACCAGTTTCTTGGATATGCCCCTCAAGATCATCTACAACATTTTCTGAGGCCCACTCCATTAATAGCACCTCTGGTATACTTTCATCTTGTAGCTCTTGAGCAGTAACACGTTTAGGATTATTAGAAATAATGCAATTTGCATTAACAACACTTGGTGTGTAAGGCTCTATGTGGTATTTGGCAAGTAATTCAGATTTTTGGGTTACTTTGGTGCCATATCTGGTCCTAAAAAACATGTGGAACCAGTCAGAGGATAAATATCCTCCTATCTTGGCTATGAACTCTCTTGACAAGCACATGGCAAAATAAGGAGGCAAATCTATGATAAACACCTCTTGGGAAATGGAAACATTTGGGCAAGTGTGTAAGGTGAGACCTAGGTCTTTTATCACACCTACAGTATTAATAGTTGTGCCATCTAGTTGGAGTACACCCTTCTTAAGGGGCTAGTATTTCCACCCTAATTGATCTACAATTTTCTTTGGCATCATAGAACTACTTGCACCACTATCCACTATGCAATTATGTACTAATTTGTCTCCAATTATTAATGACACATAAAATGGGAGTGGTTTAGCACTTTTGTTTGGCTATTTGCTATTATCATGGGATGAATTGGTGAGGACAGCCCTGGTTGGGTCAATGGTTGTATCATTGGACACTTTTAAATTAGATAAGGTAGATTGCAGTATGTCCTTTTGGCTTGGGATGGCTAGGGAATCCCACATAGACATTGTCACATTCATCTTCTTCATATTTTTAATAATATTGAAAGGTGGAGTGGCATTTACCTTTTGTTGTGACTTTGTAACAGCAGTATCAGCCTACAAATGAGGCATTTCCCTTGTTGTTGCTGAAGTGTTTCTTTGTAAAATGTGGGGAACATGGGATGTAGAAGCATCAACATGTCATTTTCCTTTGTTTACTGCTTGATCTACCTCATAACCCCTCTTCTTGGCTCTTGTATTTGCTGCAACTAGAGTATTATCTCTATTTACACCACAAAATTCACCTTCTTGCCAATTTATAAAGGTAGAATCATTTTGAGGCTAATCTTGCTATTGAATAGCCCTATCATGAGGTGTATTTGGCTGTGAGGCTGCAACATTTTGTATCATTAGTGCTTGATTTATTACTCCATTTGAACAGGCTACCTGATTGTGTGGTTGATTGCATGGGAAACACCATTCATACTTAGCTGCAAGGTTATTCTGAACAGGGACAAGGTCCCTAACTACATTAACGGGTGCCAGATTGTAAGGCTGAAAAGGCCTCTAGTTAACATTCTGCCTGGGACCCTAATAATTGCCTTGATATGGTGGCCTATTAGCTTGATATGGTTGGTTTTGCCCTTGATAAGGCTGATTTTGCCATTGACTGGGTTGCTGATAAGGCTGTCTGTTTTGGGACTGCTACTTTTTTATGTTTACTAACTCATTCCCAAAAGTTTGTAAAATATTCTCTATTTTTTGTTGGCTGTTTTTTATCTCTTTTAACTCTTGAAATGAGCTAGAAACAACAAGTTCAGAATTGGCGGTATTTGGCAATGCTGGTATAGTAGGGTAAGGGACAAAATATGGGATGGGCAAAGGCATTGAAGCTTGAATCTTAGGAAAAATGGGCACTGGTGGTCTAGGTGCTATTTTTTTGGCCTGAATAGGTTATTGTTTGCTCTAATAGCTATTTCATATGCATCAAGTAAACTAGTACCTCCTAATGACTGTATCATCACCGAAATATCACTATTTAGGGCTTTCAAGAAATACAAGAATGCATATTCTGATGGAGGCCTTACCATGGCAGGAATTTTGTCCCATGTCTTCTGGAATCTGAAGTTGAAATCAATCATTTGCTCCTGGGGAGCTCTCTTTATTGTAGTCATTTGTTCAACCAATGACAAGTTGTCTAATTTATCTTGAAATTGCTTGTTTAATTTATCACCTAGATCATCACAGGTTCCTATGGTCTGCATTGGTAAACTCCTGAACCATTGTAATGCTTTCCCCTTGAAAGAGGCAGCCAGCAGCTTGATGGCTACATTTTCTTGGGTTACATGATGAACTCCACATAGAGAAGCCATGTCTCTAATGTGCTCGATGGGGGTAGTTTGATTCTCCCCTGTGAAATAGGATAGACTCTTTAAAGCTACCATAGGTATGACATCATGCACTATCAAATTCAATGGGTTGCCCCCATCAAAAGCCACAAATGGTTGATTCCTTACCATTTGAGCAGCTAGAGGTAGGATGCTTGAGCTGGTACAGGGACTACAGGTGTTACGGGTCTGAAATTTGGTGGAGTTGATTGTATCCTTTTGAAAACTGGAGTCCTTGCTATAGCTCTCCCCTGTCTTCTAGGTGGTGACAATTGCAAGTAATCAAACGAACTTGAACTCTGAGTTTGAATCTTTCTCATAAAATATAACAGCAGAACTGATATGCTTGTGTTTCCTCAGTATGAGTCACCAGATGTGCAAGTTTTAACCTCTTACAGGTCTAAAAATCACTGGTTGCACATCAAAACCAACAATAAAAGATAGTATTTGATTGTTTCTCTAACTCTCAAGTCCCGCCGAGCATGCCAAAAGTTGTTATCACCTAGATTTGCACCCTATGCTGTAGTTGTGAAACGTCAACAATCTGGAGTAACATGGGAATGATCTCGAAGTGTGGGACCTTACGAAATGAGATCAGACCTCTGAAGAAGGCTGGCTTCCTTAACTAGTTATCACCTAAAACTACTAAATCTTGAGAGGAAAAGGGAGAAGGAAAGCTTTAAAATGAAAGATGAAACAAAAAAACTTGAAAAGCAAAGGGTGATTCACCAAGTTTAATAAAAGAACCTCACAGTACTGAGAAAATGCACAGCATAACCAAATATAGCAAGTGGACATACACAGATTCAACTGATCCTAGCAGAGGTGAGAAACAAGATGATTGAAAGGAACAATATATTCACAAGCAATCATATGAAGATTCACACTAAACTATAACTCAGTAAAAGAGGCAAAATAACTTGCATATATTTAGTGGGAAGGCACATTTACAGTAGCAGAAAGCTCTGTTTGGAAACAGAAAAAGCCTAAATGCTAAAATTTTTCCAACCTTATTTACATCTCATTCCTATGTATGTATAGCATTTTCAAAAATGCCCTAAATCGGTTACAAAATTTGCTCCAAGAGCTGCCTCAGAAAAAAAATCCTCCCGGGGCATCCACCTTTCTTACAAATGTAATTAACTATCTTCACCACATCCACTTTGCACTTGTTCACTTGTATATTTCTTCTTGTATATCAGACATACAATCGCCTTTGTATGTCGCCGATATGCAAAAGCCTTTGCATCTCTTCCTTGTATGTGACCCTTTGTATCTCGCATATACAATGTGACTTGTATGTAACATACAATCGCATTGTGCATTCAGCGGACCCCACCAATTGCATCTTTGGCCATGTATGTCTACTTTGCATGTGCGTTGATATACATTCTCTTTTGTATGTGCTCCTTTGTATATTTTTCTTGTATCCCGCTGATGTACATTGCACTGTTCATTCACTCTTGTATGTATGACTTGCATCTTTTCATTGTATATTGCACTTGTATGTCACCGATATACAAAAGCCTTTGTTTGTGTGATTGTACATTTGAACATACAATTGTGAATGTACATGCAAACATACATTCAAAATTGCATATACAAATACTAAGTATAAAATTGAGAAATCTCTGCGATGGAAAAAACTTGAAGCCAAAAGATTTATAGGTTTTTCTGGGTTTTTGGCAAAGATTCTCAAGGTGAGATTTTTGAGTTTTTTTGCAAGGCATAGTATGAATATTTGAAGGATCTACGCCCTGTAGGGTCATTTTCTAAAGGATTTTCAAGGAAAATGCAAGGTGAAATATTTAACTCTGGGCAGAGGAAAAATAGGTCAACAGTTATAAGAAAGACATAAAGAATGAGTAACTAGTCGATTGAATGGGAAACAGTGGTGAGAAATATATGACGTACGTTGTGTATCTACTCGGTCTACCATAAGTTAGAGAATCTATATTAGATTAGTGAAATAGAGTTATCCCTTTCATGCTGTGAAAGTTAACTTATTTAGACCATCTTTAAAAGTGAATATAATTCATTCTGCTTTAATATCATTCATACTAATGTGTCACTAAAAGAGGGTTTTAGAAACATTATTTGGTTTAAAACATTTGAACATGTTAAGTAATGAAGTTCTAGAATAGACTATAGACTCAATAGGTCAATAGTTAAGTGTTTAATTAAAGCTTACATGAATTCTTCTCCCTAAAGGAAACAACGAGTTAGGATTGTTAAACAATTGGAATGATATAGAGATTATGTTATGTCAATAATTCTGTAGGTCGAAGAAGACTTGTAGGAGTATTTAAACTTTAACACTGGGTCTTCGATTACTAGAACTCGATAATAGGTTAATTGATAAACCTCTCTTGAGCTTATTTTGTTAGTTTAGTGTCTTCTCTAGATAGGATAATTTTAAGCAGGGGTCCAACTTAAAATTCAATCGATAAACTAATAGCATTAACCGTTTAACCGGTAAGCTAGAATCCCATTCCTCCAAAACATGGATGGAAGTGACTCCAAGAGCCCAAGAGTGAGAAGTAAACCTAACTACCATGCATTAAAGTATGATGAGTTGAAAAACCAAGAGAATATCATAGTAATTATATTATATATACATATATAACTGTAGGATTGTGATTAATTCAAGTTGAGTTGGGGTGGGTAAACATACTAATTACGTTGACACAATGCTAATCACTTTTAAATCCTTTGGCCAAGGTAATGCACCTACCTCTAGTGCATTGTTACTTCACCATGACTAGATGGCATAGGTTGTGGAGTAGTCATGCTTGTCTTGAGGGTATGTAGGGGATTCTGTGATAACAAGTTACGTAGGTCACAACACCAGTACTTAGATGGCTAACTCCATTGGTTGTCCTAAGTCTATCCTCTTCGAGTAGGGTAGGGCCACTTCCCAGTAGGAAGGTGTGTGGGAGATGGACGGTCTATGGTTGGAGGTAAAGCTCCTTAAAGATACTTTCTCTTCTATACTCTAGAGATTTGTCGAGACTTGAATTGGGAAGGTTGACAATCGAGATGCAATGACTTTGGTAAGTTTCTATTTTGAAAATGTTCTTAATGACTTTAATCATCATATTGTTAAAATGTTGGAGATGGATAGACCCATTGTGTATCTTATTATTTTCATGATTCTTATTTAGGCAATGAACGATCTTCTTTGTTTAAAAAAAATTTAATTAATTATTATTATCTACTTTTAGCCTTTTCAAAAATTACCTTATGGTCAAACTTAGATTTTATGATGGAAATTAAATTTGGATATTACAATAATCATCTAACATTACTCAGTGGTTTGATGTGCGTTATTATTTTGCATTCAGGGGCCTTACATTTCTAGTTCCAAGAAAGGTATGTCTGGATAATCCTTTCTCACTTGCTTTCTGTAAATTTCTTAGCAAACAAGGTTAAAGCCTACTATACTTAACCAGATGATGCAGATATTATATAAGTTTGATCAATTCTTTTGGATATCAACTCTTATTGACTAGATTTTACCTTTGCACTATAAATCTATTCAAATGATGTGCCTATGGGCATATATTTCCATGATTATTATAATTATTTATGTTCATTTGCATGATATTTGTCATTTCAACATGTTATTTCCTCAAATATGCTACTAATGTTAGTTATTTATGAGATATCAACATATTTTCTGTATTTGCTTAGGATCTTTTGTGTATTTGCAATTATGATGATGATCAAATGAAATACAATACTAGGGTTCACTTCTAATGACCCTCTCATTGTTGGTGCTAGATTCTTCTTTTGTGGCACCTCTTGAGTTTTCTTTCTCTTCCTCCTTATGAGGAGATCATCTTCATCAGCACTTTCCCCCAAGTCCTCACAAGTGATAACAGGGTTTTGTGATGGGCTTCTACTATTTTGTAGGTACTTGGGATGTTGTAGCAGTAGAGGTTAAAGCTGGATCCTTTTTAGGTGGGGGTTGATGGATGATGTTCACACCTATATTCATGCCCCCTTTCTTGGATCCCTTGGGTGTATCTCCTTGTTTCCTCTCTCCTTTTGATTCCCTCTTCTCTTTGACGAAATCATCATATTCCTCATTTGTTAGGTCTTGCCTCTTTCTCTTTTTGTCAATGCTGGGGGACACTCCTTTATTCTTGAGTGTAGTAACCTCCCCATCCACCCATTCTTTGGTCAAATGCATGACCTTTTGTGTTATAATTTCCAATGAGGTCTCCTCTAGTTGATTCCAGTAGGGGGATGAGATTGTTTCATTATATATTTTTTTATCTTCATATTATTGTGACATAACCATTCAATCATCTTCATGTAGTTGTACTAGAACTAGTATGCAATCCAATGTGTGAATTTTCCTAAGAATAAGCCTTTGGTAGCTTCTGTTGATAACTAAGAGGGGGGGCTGAATCAGTTATCCTAATTAATTCTACTTTCTGAACTTTCTTATTAATCAATACAACATTAATTCAAACAAGCAAACATAACCATGAAATGGAAATACACATGACACAATATTTTTGATGTGGAAACCCTGTTAAGAGAGAAAACCACGGGGTGATTAACCTAAGATTGTATTCTCTATTAGAAGAATAGAAAAACAAAATAGCACTTGCCAATTAGGGCTCACTACCCGAGCACACTGCTCACAAGAGGCACACTGCCTACAAGAGACTCACTGTCTACAAAAAGAGTGTTATACAATACTTGAACTGATTTGGGAGCATCTACATATGCTGGAGTTCAGTTTCGGTTAGGCTCAGTACACTGATCTGCTGCACTTCATCTTTCCTCTTCTCTTAAGCTACTTTCTTTCACATACCAGACCTTCCTTACTGCTTCTGCTCTTGCTCTTCTACTTTTATTCACACATCACTAACAACCACAACACATCTCACAACTAAATCCATCTTGTATATATATTTGCACAAGTGATTTCATCATCTTTCTAGTCGGCACCTGGAATAGTCAATTTTTTACAAACTCTGATCTGTTAGCTGAATCCTTGCACACCAAGTAATGCAGATCAAGCATATACTTGTAGAAGTCATCAATCATGTTGGCCAAACATAATTTATGCCTTAAGAACCTTTTCCATCATCAGTAACACATCCAAAAAATAGTCTGATGTTCTGTCAGTCAGTTCTTCCTTTGTTCACACTATCACTCAGGAACCCGATACTCAAGTATTCATATCTTTTTCTTCATCTATCACCAGAGGCAAAATCCTTGGAATCTAACACTCAAGGTAGTCCTCTTGACTTCCCCAAAACCGCACTTAACCAAGATTCTTCCTTTGAGAGATCCGGACACGTCTGCTGGTCCTTGCCACATGCTCTGTTCTTATTTACCAGACCACAACATTCTTCACTCTGACTTCCGGTAGAGACACACCATGTCCTGCGGATGTGTGGGATGAACTTTGTTGCCATAAATGACAATAATCATGAATCCATATAGTGTCTTTTGCCAACAATCTCCCCCTTTGGCATTGATGGCAACACTTAGTGAAAAATGACTAAGTGTTTACACTAAGCTCCCCCTTGGCTGATGCTCTGTCTTTATATACATTTTTTGGAGCTCCCCCTTAGTTGGCTTCCTCATTTTTCACTGCTCCTCACTCCCCCTTTAACATCAATGGCAAAGGGTAGGGTCCGCATACCAAAATTTTCAAAATTTTAACTATACTTAGCCACATATTACATACTTACATAAATTGAAGAATGTCTGCAAAAGATGTCTTCAATTGGATGAGTTCTGCAGCCCAACTCTGTTTCATCCTATCCAAAATTGAGATGTGACCATTTAATAGGAACGCAAAAGCTTCTGCCCTCTTAAGATTTGTCAGATCATTGGTCCGAGCGGTAGTCTGAGCATCACTTATGGCCTCATGCATGGCCTCTAACTTAGGAATAATGATTCTTCTGTGTTCACCCATCCAGCTAATTATGTTCTTCTTTTCCTTCTCAAAATTCTTTATTGCATTTGTGATTGCAATAGTCTGACACTCTTGATTTACTATGGAGGAAGAGAGAGGATCAAAACTTTGAGACAGACTTAGTAGTTTATCCTCTTGCTCTTTTATTTTCTTCTCAATCTCTACTGTTGCTTTGGACCAGGAAATACAAAATTTGTATACTTCTCCACCATCTTTAAGAGAATTTTCTAAGCTCTTTATTCCAATATTCATATTTCTCCTGTCATTAATGATCAACCCTTGTACCTCTGAGAATCTCTTATCCAGAAACTCCTTCTGGACCTTTTCTTCAGCTGACTTCTCAAGAGAATCAAAATGTGTATTAACACTACTGACTAGAGTTTTGAGATTACTGGAAGAGGATGCTGTGGGATCCTTCTGAAAAGATGGCATGATCTTTTCCAAAACTCCAGATGCTACCTCTATAAGCTCACAGTCTTCCATATGAGATTTCAGTAGCTTCTCTTTGGCCTTCGCATTTGTGAATGAAGCTATCTTCATTATTTGTACCAGAGATAGAGAGTCAAAGTCTAGAGGCCCTTTTAATAGATCTAGTTCATCAATCTCCATAGTTGCTTTTGTCAAAAATTCCTTGATTGATTCTACAGTGTCTCTTGTAAGAGACAGATTTTTCTTTTCTTCTGCAGTCACTGAACTATCTTTTGGAGCTTTCTCTCCTTCCACAACCTTTGCACTGATGTCTTCTTTTCCCTTCACCTCTGCTTCTTTCTCCTTTACTCTTTCTTCTCCTTTCGATCCAGAGTTAGGGGAAACCAGAGGACTGATGTTAGTCTATTCATGGGCCACCTCTTCCTTTTCCAGAACAGAGGATTCTGAGTCCTTATCCTTTTCTATACTGGTGTCCATTACTTCTATTATTTTCTCAGAAGACTCTCCTGCAACACTTGTGGTTGAGGGATCAGTACCCAAGTCCTCTATAATAGGAAGATTAAATCTTTTGAAGGCTTTCTGGAGAATCTCTTTTGTGTCCTTGGCTACCTTGTCGGTCTTGCCAAGCATAAGCTGATTCATCCTTGTAGTCTTTGAATACCATGTTCATTATCTTGGGATCAATTGAAGGATATAGCTGAATAGCTATCTATTCCCAGATCTCAAGGTCTTTTGCCATGGCATTTGTCTTTCTCATTTCTAACTCCTTTTCTAGGCTCTTGGGAATAAGAGATATAATTTCAATGAAAGCCTTATTATATATGTTCAGGTACTTGACTGTAGCTTCCTGCAGGATCTTTTGGTCAACCTCATTGTAATCATCATAAAATTTAGCCATTGGTTGAAGGTTTCCATCCACAGTGACTAATTTTATTACACTTTCTAAAGATAGGGTGGGCTTTTCAACAAATTCCTCTGCCATTTCTTCCTTGTCTTGTCCTGTGGAAGGTTTACCAGATCCTTTCTTCTTCTGCTTCTTTATTTCCTTTACCCCCTCGTCTGATTCAGTTTCCTCTTCATCTCTTTGACTTGCATAAGCCCTTGTGGCTTTTATCTTTGATCTTTTCTCTCCTTTGCCAAATGCCTGGACTTCCAGTTTTGATGTTTTTGAGCTTTTGGCTATGACAAGTGCAGATCTCTTTGATGATCTAGTCCGGGTGGAGGTTTCTACTGGAGCACTTTCCTTGCTTTCCTTTTCTGCCTCTTTTCCTTGTTGGTATCAAGTGCCTCCTTTGAGATGCCTAAGCCTTTGGCAATTTCTACAACTTCTTTTCTTACTTTCCTCTTCATTTCTGGTTGTCTGAGTTCCACATGAACTTTTACACTTAGCTCTTCAAAGGTTCCAAACCTTTCTTCCTTTGGATCCTTAGGCTGACTAAGCATGTGTTGAACATGCAGCTCCACAATTTGTTCATCAACGTCATACCCCATGGGCATGATCCATATAGTTCTTGGTTCTACTGCCTCCATCAGGCACTGATCAGTTTCTACCATAAAACAAATTGTGTCTTTGTATTTCTCAACAAGAGACTGGGGAATCCTTTCTCTTGCTTGCATCATGTTCTGAAATTTTTTGAAATATCCCCACAGAGCTGTATTTTGTGCTTGGTTATCACCGAGTCCATGCAAATAGTCTCTGATTTGGATAGCTACTGGTCTATCATTTTCCCATACCTAGCCACTAGATCCGGGAAGCTCATTCATAAAGTAGAAGAATAAGCACAATATTAATCCACCATACTTGAATGAATTATTTTTATCTTTCTTGATTTTTTGTAGATTCTCCAAGAGTTGGTTCAAGAGAGACTAACAAAGATCATAGTCTGCATCCTTTCTTAGCATTTCATAAGCAGTATAAATGGTAGTTCCAGGTATAGAATTTTCCCTGCTAGAATGATATATTTTATATCCAATGATCATGGAGGCAAACTTGACATCCAGATTAGAGATGTCATCTACTATCATTGCTCTTTTGTCAAACTTGGATCTGGTAGCCTCACTCACAGTTTGATTCTTCACAGATTTAAGAATAGGAATCCCACCGGATGAGTGTAATCTGGTAACAACCCTAATGACATCTTGGTGCAGAGGCACCTACCTAACAGCTGGCCTCCTTGAGGCAGTTAGTTTGTTATAGGTCCGCATGATGACATACATGATCAGGATATAGGATAATTATCAGCATGATGACAGGATAGCCTATTTTTAGTATGTTTGACTTTATCATGTAATAAGGTCCCTTGGACCGATGCTATGTATTAGATCAGCATAGGAGTATGTGTAGGCAGTTAGAGATCGGGATAAGGTTATCTGAGCTGTCCTCTCTCCCAGCTGCTTGGAAGCTCCCAGCCGCTGGGAAGTGAGTTGGTAGTACTCGAAGGATTTGTTATATATACCTTCGATCTGTTAGGGTTTAGACAGAATTCACATTGATTTTGATAGATGTTATGTTCAGGAGAGTAGTATTGGTGGTATGCTGTACTGGTGATCAGTCCAGATATTGTGAAGCAGAATTGTAAAAGCAGGACATTTGGATTTCAATTGAATAAGATCTCATCTTTTGCATTATCTGATTGTATCAGTTGTATCTGTGTTGATTTCCTTTCCGTTTTGCAAGTTGATGGGTACTTTCAACCCTTCCACCGGTTGATCCTGCGAATCGGTGGAATGGTCCTGTATTATAGCTTAGTTTGCATTTATGTTTTCTGTTTATGCATTACATTGTTCAAGAGATCAGTTAGGAGCATGCTGTAAATCAGCCTAGCATCCTCATGTGCTAGGTATAGAAAGATAAACTGTTAGATTTTGGTTTGAAGGTGATCCGGCCCAGTCGTCACATTATCTTTGGGAAATAGAGCGGATCTGAGTGTTTACATGCAGTGGACGGATACACAGGAGTCTGCATGTGCGTTTCCAGCCGGAACAAGCCGCATCGTCATCTGCGAATGCATCGCCATCAGGATCAGGTCATGAAACTGTTGAAGTTTGCAAGTTGCAAGTGCATCAGGATGTTTTGAGTTGGATATATACTCAGTGTATATATCACAGTCAGGATCATCTCTCGGAGAAGCTCATCATCCGCGTATCGCTAGCAGATGCGGGTGTGAAAGTTTAGTTTTTTTGGCTAAGTGTTGAAGAGGTCATCAGGATATTGTGTGACGTCATCGTCATCCGCATATGACGTCATCGTCATCAGGATATTGAGATATCCCCCTATGCATGTTGATCCTGTCGTCGCTAAGGGTTTAGGTATCGGCGTAGGCTCTCGGCAGAAAGTTGTGTTAAACATCATCAGGAGGTTTCGAGGGAACCGGATAAACCATATCATGATGCTGTTGCTTGTGTCGTCGGCTAGCGGAGCATCGAAGGGAAGGTGTTAAGTTGTCGTCATCAGGATATTTGGAGCAACCGGATATTTGGATATCCTGCTGACGAAGGTGGTGTCGAATATCATGATGATGCCGCTTGTGTTTGGCGCCCGATGAACAGTGCAACCGGAGGATGTTTGCGCCCGTTGATTATCATGATGATGATGATAGGCGACAGGTGGAGGAGGTGAATAGTAGTCGGCAGGTGGATAAGTCTGCTCATCCGAAATATGATGATGCTGTTGTTGTTTTTAGGAAATATGATGATGATGCTGAGCCGATAGGGATTTTTATCAGGTTGTTTGTATACTTGGCTCCTCCTTCCTGTTTGGTAGCTTCCGTTGCGTTTCACTCTGCATCATAGTGGTATCAGAGCAAAGGTTAGGATCTTCTGGGAAAGATAAGCAGGATGTCAGACGAAGAAGGAACATCTGAGGTTCCAGCAAGGATGACCAACGCTGAGTTGGCAGTTCTGGTGAAGAAACAGATTGCAGAAAGCAGGGCCGTGAAGGCTCAGAATCAGGAGTTGAAAGATGAGTTAGCAAAGTTGAGGAGCAGAGTAGGTTCTGGTAAAGAAGATGATAGGGAAGAAGAAGAGATCCCTAATTGGAGCGAGGAGGTCGTTCCTGCAGACCAGAGGCCACTGTTGAACGCCCTCAAGGCCATGGAGAGGAGAACCATGGATGTGAAACTGGATTTGCCAGTGTTTACAGGTAAGATGGACCCTGATTCAGTAATGGAGTGGATAGACTGTTTGAACAATTTCTTTGTAACAGAGGAGATACCAGAACAACAAAGAGTGAAGATAGCACAGTCAAAGATGAAAGAAGCTGCCTTGACATGGTGGAATTTTGTCCAGGATGACAGAGTACAGGAAGGAAAACGTAGAGTTGCCATATGGAAGAAGATGATGGCATTAGTAAAGGAAGCTTATATTCCATTGGATTACAGTATCCAGTTACACAAGAGGAAGCAAAACCTGAAGCAGAAGGAGCTAGATGTCAGCTCATATACAGAAGAATTCATGAAACTCTGTATGAAGACAAAGGTGAAAGAAAGTGAAGAAGAGAAGGTAGCCAGATACCTTAATGGATTGAGGTTTAATATTCAGGAAGATCTAAGTCTGCATAACCCAGATACAGTGTAGAAAAGCTTTCAGTTGGCATTGAAAGTGGAAGAAAAGTTGAAGAGAAAACAAGAACAAAACAATAGAGGAAGAGGATCAGCCCATAGAACAAGGCAAACCAATGAGAGTCAAGAAGACACTGGTAAAGGACAGGGACAGTCTGATTTCAGAGGTGGATGGAAAGGTAATAAAGGAAGATTTGGAAATGGTAGAGTTCTACTACATTTTCAGGGAAATGTTACACCTGTGGTGAGTTTGGTCACCCATCTTTCAAATGTCTGGAAAACAAAGGTTCATCATCCAGAAATGACAGAACGAGTGACAAGAGAGTACAACTTGTGCAAGAAGAGAAAGAAGAGAAAAGTGTGCAGAGTCCAAACATTTATCAAAAGGATCAGGAGGCTGATAATTGTGGATACCCAGAAAGTGGAGAGATCCTACTGATGAGAAAAACAGTGATTACCAGGAAGGTACCTGACAAAGAATCCCCACAAAGAAGAGCCCTTTTCAAGACCACATGCAAGAGCAAAGGTAAAGTATGTAAGGTTGTCATTGATACTGGTTCAACAGACAACATGGTATCTCAGGAGATGGTGGATAAACTGCATTTGGAAAGGATTCCACATCCACACCCTTACAAGGCATCTTGGGTGAGTGATAGTCATTCACTTTTTGTCTCTGAACAGGCATATGTG
The DNA here is from genome assembly GCA_027924645.1 of Cunninghamia lanceolata. NCBI lineage: Eukaryota > Viridiplantae > Streptophyta > Pinopsida > Cupressales > Cupressaceae > Cunninghamia > Cunninghamia lanceolata. The sequence goes on along the minus strand of BSBN01001032.1, from coordinate 4,077,276 downwards.
GATTTCCAGATTGGAGCATATCAAGATAGAATTTTGTGTGATATTTTGCCCATGGAATGTTGTCACCTACTGTTGGGTAGACCATGGCAATTTGATAGGAGGGTACTGTATGATGGGTATGCTAATACCTACACCATCCAGAAAGATGGAAAGACTATTAAGTTGATGCCATTACAGGAAGCAGCTGCAGCACAGAAGGCAGCCAAAGTCATTTTAATGGGAAAGAAGGAATTTGTGCAGATGCCTAGAGGAGCAGGCATAAAGGCAGTTCAGAACACTGCAAGGAAAGAAGTTGTTCAAGACAACAAGCTGAAGAAAGTTTCAGTTGTGACTGACAGAGGTCAGCAGCAGGTTCAGACACAGGATTGTAAACAGCAACCAGTTGAGAGGAATGACAAGGATGTTGTCATAGTTGGGACTATTGTTTGTCCTATAAGAGTTGAAAGAAAGACAGAGTTGAACATTTCAGAAGTTCAAGAGGCAGTTCAGAAAGAGGTTCTGGTCAGGCAACCTGACAAACACAAGGTATGTGAGAGGAAAGCCTACATTGACAGGCATGAGGATTTACTTGCCAGAAAGCAAGTTACAGTTCAGAAGTCTTGGAGCAGCCAAGAGACAGCAGCAGACAAAGCTGGAACAGGGCAGAACATTACACAGGCAAAGTGTAGAGGTGGAAGACTTCCATATCCTAACTCATGGGACATGAGTTATTTTCTTTTGGGGAGTATGGTGCAGAGGCACCTACCTAACAGCTGGCCTCCTTGAGGCAGTTAGTTTGTTATAGGTTCGCATGATGACATACATGATCAGGATATAGGATAATTATCAGCATGATGACAGGATAGCCTATTTTTAGTATGTTTGACTTTATCATGTAATAAGGTCCCTTGGACCGATGCTATGTATTAGATCAGCATAGGAGTATGTGTAGGCAGTTAGAGATCGGGATAAGGTTATCTAAGCTGTCCTCTCTCCCAGCCGCTTGGAAGCTCCCAGCCGCTGGGAAGTGAGTTGGTAGTACTCGAAGGATTTGTTATATATACCTTCGATCTGTTAGGGTTTAGACAGAATTCACATTGATTTTGATAGATGTTATGTTCAGGAGAGTAGTATTAGTGGTATGCTGTACTGGGGATCAGTCCAGATATTGTGAAGCAGAATTGTAAAAGCAGGACATTTGGATTTCAATTGAATAAGATCTCATCTTTTGCATTATCTGATTGTATCAGTTGTATCTGTGTTGATTTCCTTTCCGTTTTGCAAGTTGATGGGTACTTTCAACCCTTCCACCGGTTGATCCTGCGAATCGGTGGAATGGTCCTATATTATAGCTTAGTTTGCATTTGTGTTTTCTGTTTATGCATTACATTGTTCAAGAGTTAGGAGCATGCTGTAAATCAGCCTAGCATCCTCATGTGCTAGGTATAGAAAGATAAACTGTTAGATTTTGGTTTGAAGGTGATCCGGCCCGGTCGTCACATTATCTTTGGGAAATAGAGCGGATCTGAGTGTTTACATGCAGCAGACGGATACACAGGAGTCTGCATGTGCGTTTCCAGCCGGAACAAGCCGCATCGTCATCTGCGAATGCATCGCCATCAGGATCGGGTCGTGAAACTGTTGAAGTTTGCAAGTTGCAAGTGCATCAGGATGTTTTGAGTTGGATATATACTCAGTGTATATATCGCAGTCAAGATCATCTCTCAGAGAAGCTCATCATCCGCGTATCGCTAGCAGATGCGGGTGTGAAAGTTTAGTTTTTTTGGCTAAGTGTTGAAGAGGTCATCAGGATATTGTGTGACGTCATCATCATCCGCATATGACGTCATCGTCATCAGGATATTGAGATATCCCCCTATGCATGTTGATCCTGTCGTCGCTAAGGGTTTAGGTATCGGCGTAGGCTCTCGGCAGAAAGTTGTGTTAAACATCATCAGGAGGTTTCGAGGGAACCGGATAAACCATATCATGATGCTATTGCTTGTGTCGTCAGCTAGTGGAGCATCGAAGGGAAGGTGTTAAGTTGTCGTCATCAGGATATTTGGAGCAACCGGATATTTGGATATCCTGCTGACGAAGGTGGTGTCGAATATCATGATGATGCCACTTGTGTTTGGCGCCCGATGAACAGTGCAACCGGAGGATGTTTGCGCCCGTTGATTATCATGATGATGATGATAGGCGACAGGCGGAGGAGGTGAACAGTAGTCAGCAGGTGGATAAGTCTGCTCATCCGAAATATGATGATGCTGTTGTTATTTTTAGGAAATATGATGATGATGCTGAGCCGATAGGGATTTTTATCAGGTTGTTTGTATACTTGGCTCCTCCTTCCTGTTTGGTAGCTTCCGTTGTGTTTCACTCTGCATCACATCTTTTGTGATTTTGAATGGTCCATTTAACCACATGAAGTTGTCATGTATTTTGCTCAAAATGTACCTGACCCATTCATCCTCCGTAAAATAGGGGAAATGTATGTATTGTGCAAAGTGCTTGTTCCGAAGGCCCTTGTATTGGGGTTTTAGCTCAAATGAATCATCTAACAGTTGTTTGTGATAGATATCTCTTAATTTGAATTCCCCAAACTCTTCAACATTTGCGTGTATATAAACCCTAATATCTTCAATGTGCAAAACACCATGCCGAACACTGGAAAATGCACCTAGGGGATCTATCTCCAAGGATTTGTATGGATGTTTCTTAAATGTGGGGCGAGGTCCATCAGAGATCTTTACTGTATTCAGAGTAGCCATCATCAAAAGATTTGTAGTGAGATTTTGAAAATGGAAAATACCTTTTGTGCCTTTCGGTTTCACGGAGTTGGTTGGATTGATTTCTGGATGTGATGACTTCTACAAATGATCTTCAATGAACTTGAGGAATTTTGTTGCAGAGCTCCACTTTTCATTTCTTCTTGAATGCAAAATAAATAAGTGGTTAATGAGAAAACCCCTATGTTGCTCCGCAAACCCTAATATCAGGTTGCAATAAATGCTCGACCTACATTATTCTGGTTTTCCTTATTCGGATGACTTGAAGAACTGGATCAATCCTGATCTTTAACATCTTGCAGATCTTTTAAATCTTAACCATAGTAAGTTTGGATGTTACCCTTATGAATCCTTCAGTCTGCAACTCTTCTTGTGCCAGTTCTGGCACCAATTGACTGGCTAGGGGAACAAGGTTTTCTTTGTGTCTCCCCCTGAGCCAAAGCTCACTTTTTAATTTTTGGAAGGAATATCAGCACTAGAGTCTAGTGCAGATCCAATCTCTACATTCTCTGTCTTTTTCTTTACCCAAATCTTGTTCATCTCACTTTTAACTTCATCTGCATTAACTTTTTATTTTCCCTTATCTTGATTCTAATTATGATATACCGGACCTCTTTTGTCCTGATTCTTGCTTCTATAGAATTTTGCACTATGACCGGATCTATTGCAGATTTGCAAACAACATTTCTTTGCATATTTGACTGATATCCTCTTGATTTGCATTGATTAGCCATATGACCTATTCTATTGCATGCAAATCATCGACCATTGAATGATTTGTTCATTTGCATATTTCTGCATTCATGAGATTTGTGACCATACCTTTTGCAGTTAAAAGCACTGTCCATAGAAGGATGAATTAGTCTGACTCATTCTCTTTCTGCACTGATTAGCTTTATGACCAAAGTTGTTGCAGTTGTGGCAGTATCCATTGAAGGATGGATATCTTTGAGCATTAGGCTATCTTACCGGAGGTCTTCTAGGCCTGTTCCTTAGATTTTCTGATCCAAAATTCTTTTGACCGGATCTAGAGCTTTCTCCTTTCTCATATCCCAAACCACACTTGTCATCTACCCTCTTTTGACTTCCAAGAAGAACTTCAAGTTGAGCAGAACTTATCTTGAATTTCTCTTTATATTCATTTGCTATTTGAAGATCCCTTTTGAGAGAGACAATTTGATCCTCAAGTTTTTCTTCATTATCTTTAGCATCTTCAAGATCAGATTCAAGATGTCTAATAATTCTATCCATCTGGTGGCAATCTTCTCATTTCTCCTTGAGAGATTGTCTTAGATTATCTTCAGTTTTTCTTTTCTCTTCAATTTCTTGGGTAAACTTCATAACTCCTAATTCCATTTCATGTCTTACCATAATGATTTCTTTTGATAACTTTTCACATAACCTGGTTTTCTCATTCAGCTCTTCATTTGCATCATTTGCTTCACCTTGTCTTGCCAATTGCTGAAGTAGCTCCTTTCTCTTTTTCATGGAGAGACTTAATTTGTCTTTTAGTTCTCTCATGAAATCATCAGCCTGTTTGAGTCTTTCCTTTAATTCATTGACTTCAGAGTTTGATTGATCAAGATCTTCAAGGGCAGTCTTGAGTTGCTCCCTTAAACCATATGCATCCATTTGGATTCCCAGATCTTCCTCGAGCTATTAGACTCTGTTAGGAGGAACTTAGTTCTGATACCAATTATTGATAACTAAGAGGGGGTGAATCAGTTATCCTAATTATTTCTACTTTCTGAACTTTCTTATTAATCAATGCAGCATTAATTCAAACAAGCAAACATAACCATGAAATGGAAATACACACGACACAATATTTTTGACATGGAAACCCTGTTAAGGGAGAAAACCACGAGGTGATTAACCCAAGATTGTATTCTCTATTAGAAGAATAGAAAAACAAAATGGCACTTACCAATTAGGGCTCACTGCCCGAGCACACTGCTCACAAGAGGCACACTGCCTACAAGAGACTCACTGTCTACAAAAAGAGTGTTATACAATACTTGAACTGATTTGGGAGCATCTACATATGCTAGAGTTCAGTACCGGTTAGGCTCAGTACACTGATCTACTGCACTTCATCTTTCCTCTTCCCTTAAGCTACTTTCTTTCACATACCGGACCTTCCTTACTACTTCTGCTCTTGCTCTTCTGCTTTTATTCACACATCACTAACAACCACAACACATCTCACAACTAAATCCATCTTGTATATATATTCGCACAAGTGATTTCATCACCTTTCTAGTCAGCACCCGGAATAGTCAATCTTTTTACAAACTCTGATCTGTTAGCTGAATCCTTGTACACCAAGTAATGTAGATCAATCATATACTTGTAGAAGTCATCAATCATGTCAGCCAAACATAATTTATGCCTTAAGAACCTTTTCCATCATCAATAACACATCCGAAAAATAGTTTGATGTTCTGTCAGTCAGTTCTTCCTCTATTCACACTGTCACTCAGGAACCCGGTACTCAAGTATTCATATCTTTTTCTTTATCAATCACCTGAGGCTAAATCCTTGGAATCTAACACTCAAGGTAGTCCTCTTGACTTCCCCAAAACTACACTTCACCAAGATTCTTCCTTTGAGAGATCCGGACCTATCTACCGGTCCTTGCCACATGCTCTATTCTTGTTTACCGAACCACAACATTCTTCACTTTGACTTCCGGTAGAGAACACCATGTCCTACAGATGTGTGGGATGAACTTTGTTGCCATCAATGACAACAATCATGAATCCATATAGTGTCTTTTGCCAACACTTTTTTGTTATAATTTCCAATGAGGTCTCCTTTGGTTGATTCCAGCAGGGGTATGAGATTGTTTCATTATATATTTTCTTATCTTCATATTCTTTTGACATAACCATTTGATCATCTTCATGTAGTTGTACTAGAACCAGTATGCAATCCAATGTGTGAATTTTCCTAAGAGTAAGCCTTTGGTAGCTTCTCTTTCTTACTTCTACCTCATCATCACAATTGGTCCAATAGTCTTCAAGATGCACTTGATGCACTAATTTCTTGAATAATGTCTACATCCTGTCATAGGGGTCATATTGCCTAGATACAAGGAAAGGCTATAAGGACATCAACTATAATCCCCCTATTGTTTCTTTGGTACTCTTCTTTTCAGGAAACATTTACCACCCAATAATGAGTGGGATTAGGACATTGAGTATCTTATTTTTCTCAACAAAAGCTTAAAATGAATGCAATATCTACCTAGCCATCTCCATCAGTATGACCCTATCTGTTGGGTATCTTGGCAACATGTGAGGTTACCCATTGAAACCTTCTATTCTTATATATTTGAATGTGGGGAATTGGATAAACCAAACCCCATGCTTGTATATCATAGCCTGAGCTTCCATGCTCAACCTCTTGGCTCTATCTTCTTCCATGGCCCTTACCAAATGCATAATAAAAGAATCATCCACTCTCTGATAGTGTTGGAGAGATTCTCTATGTTTCAACTATGGGTAATGATCCCATATGTTCACATCCCCAGGTTTGCGACCAACCCTTCCAACTATCTGCAGACCATTGAATGTCCCTCTGAATGCACATGCATAAACCACATAGGAGGTCATTGAAACATGTTTTTCTTTCCCCCTAGATTCCTCATGTGTTCATGCTAGCTATCAATGATAATCTTCACCCATTGGGGTTTCTCATCAATAGTATCCACCATCCTCATAAGACCATACATCCAGTCCTCAAAATATCTTACATTCAGCCTTCCCCTCATACAATTGAGCATAACCATCATATATTGACACTCAAGGGCAAAGCCAAATTTATAAATACATTGGCAATTTTTCTGAAGCTTTATACGTGCTATCACTAGCCCTCCATGAGAACATGATCTTTTTGCAATCCTTTTGGGTGTTACTGTATTATTTTTCTAACTCCCCCAAATCTATTTTGCATACATGAGGTCCTTTTGGAAAATTGAAAGATGAGGTGATGCCCTCAATTGAGAAGTTTGTATACACCCAGCTATGTTTTTCTACCTTCCTGTTGTGAACATTATAATTTCAAGCACATTCCACTACCAACTCGATGGCCTCTATTGCATAGGGAAATCCTTTGGCATGCCACATGCCTGAATTGTATATGTTGATAAGCAATAGTTTCCCACTGCCATTTTTTGATGTCTCTGTCTATGCATCTAGATCCATGTTCCCTGAATGTGTATCATTTATCTAGCCATATTTGAATGATGTACCCTCAGGTTGGGCTTCAAGAATTATGTGTCTAATCAGTTCTTATGGACCTCCATTATATCCTGTGATACAACATATGTACATCTTACCCTAACATGCCTTATGCACATTTAGATTTAACAATTGCATGAATATCATGATGTTTCAACTTTTAGACAAGCATAATTCATACATCATCATATTAATTTACTCTGGTAAAACCCAACATTTACCTATTCATTTACCCATAAACAACAAAAGAGGGTTTCATTGTTACATACCTGATATTCGCTACCTTTTAAACTATTTGATCTATATCTAGATATGTGTGTTCATTTTGCAATTACCCTCCTCTATTTGCCATTTGAACGTGTAACCCATTCCGTTGTGTTCACAAGTGGCTGTAATGGCACCTTAATCACATAAGAGCTCTGTAATTTCTTCTTGAATACATGATAAGCTTAAAATGAGCTCAAATCCTTGTTTTTAACTAGTAACACTGTAAATTAGGGTGTAATTAATGTTAAATTGTTCATATCCATGGATCTACACCCTAATATTTCAAGATTTAATAGGTGGCACGCTGTTATTTGAAATTTTGAATGTTCACCTACCATTAGAATAGCAATTAATACAGGATCATCATATTCACAAATGTTAGGGATATTAAGAAATATGCATGCTCTTGTGGAATATGCCCATGATGTAAGCATGATGATGGTCAACCGTTGACCAATAATCAAAAGATTGGGGCACCTTACTTTTGTTTACTATCATGATATGATGCTGTGCTGACATGGATCGGTCAGTGTGCCACATGGCAGCATCTTATTGGTTTGCAGAAACCTACGTGTTATGTGTCCCAATAGTGGATAAGGGGATATTAAGAAATATCTGGATGTTTAATTATGCAAAATATCCCCTCCCCTTTCTGAAGAATAGGATGACTTCAGCATTTTTATTAATATTCTGAGTTGGTTGAGGAGGTGACGTCATCATCACATTGGCAAAAATCAAGGATCTTAGTTAATGTGACAGATATTGAGATTTGCCTTCATATTGCACTGGGTTAGCATATTAACAAATATCAAGGATATTACAAATGAGATGAGTCTTTTAATGTCGGGGATCATGATGACATTGTCATCATATTAGGTCTTCTTTGGAATATAATAAGATGATGTCATCATCACATTAACAAAAATCAAGGATCTCAGTTAATGTGCCAGATATTAAGAAATGTGCCTTTGGTATTTACATTATATTTGAGGTAAGCCCACACATTAATTGATATCAGGGATATTAAGAAATATGCACCTTCTAAGAATGTGCATGGGTATCGACAAGTGGACGTTTCCTGAGTTGAAATTTGACATCTGCATATTAGTGAATATGTGGATACTGGGATTTTCCTTGTTAAAACATGCATCTAGGATATTGGTGAATATCAGGGTCCTTAGTGAATGTGATGACCTCTCATGAGTGACTAGTTTGACCAAACTTAACTTCTTATCCTTAAGGAATTTCGAGGTGATCTAAAAAGCAAACCTGCTTGAAATTTTGGATTCTTTAATTTGGTGAGGTTTGTGATAGCAAAATCTGACATTGGCACTTAACCCTTTTTTATGAGGTCTTTGCATGCATAGGGTGATATCCTATCACTGCATCTAATACTTAACTTTTACCATATTGCCCAAGGCAAGGGAGCAACAACAAACCAAAAAAAAGGTTGGGTCCCTATTTTGCTAAGGCAAAATGGAGCGTGTTATGTAACTACACAATAGTACTAAAAAACAACATCCTTCCCACAAATTTTTCTGTAAGCCCTAGTAAAGCTTTCCAACTTGTATTTTGTGTTATTACGCTCATTAGGATCCAGATAGACCTAAAAAATAGAAAATCACTTAGCTAGTCAAATTTTAAGATGCACAGGTATAGCCTGGAACAAGTCCAGTCATGGATAGCAATCAATGTTAGAAGAAAATGAAGTAAATATGCCATTGTTCATTGTGCATTGACAATATAACTAGCCTTTGAATGATCTTTCTGTTGCAAGTATGAGGTGAACCAGTGTTGTCATTGATGTCAACATACTCATATTACATTGACAAGAAGGATTGGATGAGCTGTGTGTTGAGGATATTGAGAAAATTAGCCTCAGTCAGGAACAGTGAAGAACAGTGATGAGAAGAAGGCAAATATATTGGATAGGTTGAGAACCGGAGGATGCGGATTAAAGGGTTTGCAGATATGAGTCTTGAGATGCTTCAATCAAGTTTTCAGAGGTCCGCATGAAGACCTGAAGAAGTTATGGCTGTCTGTGTGGAACCGGTTCCGGCAAGTGCTTAGAGGTGACAGAGGATCACAGAAAGGTCTGGTGAGGTCCAGAATTGTACAATCCTAATCTGCGGATTGGAAAGAGTGTTTGGGATGTCCTTGTGATGTGCCATCTTGATCTGTGTATGATTTGGAGGTCTGGAAGTACCTCTTGCATTATGACAGTGGCGACAGACTGTGTTCTTGAAGTTCTGGATAAGGAGGATAAGAGATTTCAGTAAGTAAAGGAAATGCGGACGTACCTAGTCATTCAGGCAGGCTTGTGAAGGTTCTTGGATCATGTTGAGGTTGTGTTGTTGGTCCGCATTGATAATGTATGATTTGAAGGTCCGGAAGTACCTTCTACAGTGGCGACAGACTGTGTTCTTGAAGTTCCGGATGAGGAAGACAAGAGATTCTAGCAAGTAAAGGACGTGCGGATGTATCCGGTCATTCAGGCAGGCTTGTGAAGTTTTCTGGATCGTGTTGAGGTTGTGTTGTTGATCTGCATTGATAGTAGAGCCCGGAATTGAAGTTATTCTTCCAGATGAAGTTCTTGCTCTGTTTAGCCGACCGGATGAGTTGTTCATCCTGCGAATGTTCTTGTGGTGGCCGACCGGATGTGTTATTCATCTTACGGATACTCTTATGGTTGTTTGCTGACTTAGATGTTTGTTCCTAAGTCGATGTCTTGTATAAATAACGGTTTGTGAGTTCATTTCAAAGTGTGGATTGTGTGGATGAGTGTGGCATAGCGAAGAGAAGTGCGAAAGGTAGAGCAGAAGTTTTTGGGCTTAAAAGGAATTGATCCGGACATAGTAGAGATGTCATTCTCTAGTTCAAGATTGTGATTCTTATCACTTTGTAGACAGTGTGTCTCTTAGTAGGCAGTGGGCCTCTTGTGAGCAGTGTGCTCGGGCAGTGAGCCCTAATTGGCAAGTGCCATTCTTTTTCTTATTCTTCTAACAGAGAATAATCCTTGGGTTAATCACCCCGTGGTTTTTCCCTTAACCGGGTTTTCCACGTCAAAATCTTGGTGTTCAATGTGTTGATGTTTATCTGCTCTTGTGTTTATGTATTATGCTTTCATGGATGATTAATTGATATGCTGTTAACTAACAACGAAGAATCAAGTGTTTGAAAGAACAAGAAGTTTTATACAACTGATTCACCCCCCCCCCTCTCAGTTGTATGCCTTAAATCCAACAATTGGTATCAGAGCTAAGTTCCTCTGAAAGAAGCTTAACCGCTTGAGGAGATCCAGGATGTTGTCATACAAGAAGGATAGTCCGAAGTACGATGGAACCAACTTCACTCTCTGGAAAGGTCGCATGAAGTGTCACTTGGAATGTATGGGAAAAGCATACTTGGCTATGGTCTCAAAACCATATGTACCTCCACAAGGTGGCCCGACAACTCTGAATGAAATCACAGAAGCAGAAAACAATCTGCGGACCAAGGAAGCTCTTCTAAGCGCATTGAATGACTCAGATCTCTCAAATGTTATTGACCTACCAACTGCATATGAAATCCTGACTAAATTGGAACTTCTGTATGAAGGAGATGAGTTTGTCAAAAGTGCAAGGTTGCAAAGTCTGAAAGGGAAATTTGAAAGATTGAAGATGAGAGATGATGAAAACATCACTACCTTTATGCCAAGAGTGAATGAGCTGGTATGTGGAATCAGAAATGCTGGTGGAACTCTAGATGAAAATGAGATTGTCTGCAAAATCCTAAGATCCCTTCCTGCTGCCTACAAAATCAAGGTTGCTGCCATTGATGAATTTAGAGCCCACACAACTATCACAAGAGAACAACTGGCTGGCAAACTAGCTGCATTTGAAATGACCGAGTTTGGAGATGATCCTCCCAAGACTGAATCTGCTTTCAAAGCCAGTGCCTATGTGAAAGGCAAATAGAGATTTGATCCGGGAGAAAACTCATCAAGGAAAATGTCATGGTATGATCAAGCAAGAAGAGACATGGAAGAAGAAGAAGCAGAAACAGCTCAACTTGAAGCCCTCATTGCAAAGAGACTGCCAAGAGGATCCGGTAAGTATGAAGGAAAACTACCCTTTAAGTGTTTCAACTGCAATAAGATTGGTCATTTTGCTTCAAGATGTCCGGAAAGATCTGCAAGGTCTAATACTAACAGACAAAGGTTTCAAAAGAATTGCTATTATGTTCATGAAGAAGATGACAATGGAGTAATAGATGATGAATCAGAACTAGGAAGCAAATCCGGAAATGAGTGGGTGTTTATTGCCATCAAGGAAGAAGATTCAATACTCTCTGAATCTGTCAATCACAAAGTTGTTGAAAAAGCTTTGGCTACTCAAGTGGAAGAAAAGGATGATTGGGTTATTGACAGTGGATGTTCTCATCATATGACTGGTGACAAGAATAAGTTCTTGAATTTGGAAAGGTATGAAGGAGGAATGGTAAAGTTTGGTGACAATTCTGCTGGCAGAATCAGAGGTAGGGGAACTATTTCGTTTGATGGAAAGAGCAAAATAGGTAACGTACTATATGTTGAAGGATTGAAGCACAATCTTCTCAGTGTTGGTCAGTTAGTGGACAAAGGCTATGATCTCCGGTTCAAGAATGGAAAATGCACAATCTTTACAAGCTCCGGAACTGAAATTGCATCCGGTACTCAAACAAAAGGTAATATCTTTCATCTGGTTGGTTCAAATAAAAGTTGTTTGTTTGTTCAAATTGATCAGAGTTGGTTATGGCATAGAAGAATGTGTCATGTAAATTTTGATAACATCATCAAGATAAGCAATACTCAGGCTCTAAGAGATCTTCCAAAATTGATGAAACCTACAAATAGTTTGTGCAAAGAATGTCAGCTAGGTAAACAAAGCAGAGTCTCTTTCAAAAGCAAAGATCAGTCTTCTACTGGATTGTTGGAATTAGTACATACTGATCTCTGTGGTCCGACAAGAATCAAGAGTCTGCAAGGTGATAGATATTTCATGTTGTTAATTAATGATCATTCCCGGATGATGTGGGTTACCTTTCTAAAAGAAAAATCAGAAGCATTTGAGAAGTTCAAAATCTTCAAAGCTATGGTAGAGAATCAAACCGGATTGAAACTAAAGTGTCTAAGGTCTGATAAAGGTGGTGAATTTACATCTGGTGAGTTCATTGACTTTTGTGAGAAACAGGGTATAAGGAGACAGTTGTCTGCTCCTAAGACTCCACAGCAGAATGGAGTAGTTGAGAGAAAGAACCGGACCATCCAGGAAGCTGCTAGGACAATGATGTTGGAAGCAAATGTTCCTCAAATGTTTTGGAAAGAAGCTATCAGCACTGCAGTCTACACTCTAAATCGAGTTCAAATCAGAAACAACACCGGTAAGACCCCCTATGAACTCTGGTTTGGCATCACTCCTACTGTGAAATATTTCAGAGTATTTGGTAGCAAGTGTTATATTAAAAGAGATGAAGATCTAGGAAAGTTTGATGCTAGAAGTGATGAGGGAATTTTCTTGGGTTACTCCACTCAAAGCAAAGCATACCGGTGTTACAATAAGAGATTGAGGAAAATGATAGAAAGCACCAATGTGAAAGTTGATGAAGGAATTGAGAAACCTTCAAGATTTTATGAGTTTGATGAAGATGACCAAGACAGTGTTCAAGGAACTCAATCCTCTCCGGTGAGACAGAGTCAGCCTGATCCGGTAAATCAGGAAGAAGAGATAGGTTTGAATGAGCCTGATCAAGAAGCAGCAGTGCTGGATACTCCCAAAATTCCAAGGTATGTAAGACTGAACCACTCTGAAGATCAGATCATAGGTGACAGAAGCAAAGGTGTACAAACTAGAAGGAATGTTGCTCAAAATCAGGATGAATGTTGTCTGATTTCAAAGATTGAACCTAAAACAATAAATGAAGCCTGCAATGATGAGAACTGGACCAAAGCAATGGAAGATGAATTGATGCAAATTGAGAAAAATCATACTTGGGATCTTGTTCCCAGACCTAGAGACAGGAATGTAATTGGAACCAAGTGGGTCTTTCGGAACAAACTAAATGAAGCTGGTGAAGTAATCAGAAACAAAGCTAGACTGGTTTGCAAAGGCTACTCTCAAATAGAAGGAATTGACTTTGAAGAGACTTTTGCTCCGGTGGCAAGAATTGAAGCAGTCAGATTACTTCTTGCATTTGCTGCCTTCAAAGACTTCAAGGTATATCAGATGGATGTCAAGTCTGCCTTCCTAAATGGTGATCTGGAAGAAGAAGTCTACATTGAACAACCGGATGGATTTCAATTGTCTGATAATGATGATATGGTCTGCAAGTTGAAGAAAGCTTTGTATGGATTGAAGCAAGCCCCAAGAGCTTGGTATGAAAGGTTGGATAAGCATCTTGTGCAGATTGGATTGAACAAAGGTACTGCTGACAGTAACTTATATTTCAAAATTGATCATGAAAACATTTTGATTGTTGAAGTGTTTGTGGATGATATCATTTTTGGAGGAAGAGATAGTATGTGCAAAACTTTTGCAAATCAGATGAAAAGTGAGTTTGAAATGTCTATGCTTGGTGAAATGAATTTCTTCTTGGGTCTGCAAATTACTCAAACAAAAGAAGGGATCTTCATTTCTCAGACCAAATATGTGAAAGAATTGTTAAGGAAATTTGGTATGGAAGACTCAAAGCTTATGAACACTCCTATGGCAACCGGATGTAAGTTAAGCAAAGGTGATGATTCTCCAAAGGCAGATCAGACAAAGTATAGATCAATGATTGGTGGATTGTTGTATCTCACTCAAACTAGACCAGATATAATGCAGGCTGTTGGTCTTGTGGCAAGATTCCAGGCTGATCCTAGAGAATCTCATGTTATGGCAATCAAAAGAATTTTTAGGTACTTGAAGGGAACAGTTGAGTATGGTCTATGGTACCCTAGAGATCCGGATTTCTCTCTTCATGCTTACACAGATGCAGATTGGGCAGGAGATGTGGATGACCGGAAGAGCACTAGTGGTGGAGCATTCTTTTTGGGGAAGAGATTGGTTTCTTGGTTAAGCAAGAAACAAGATGCAATATCTCTATCTACAACTGAAGCAGAATACATTGCAGCAACAGGTAGTTGCACTCAAATTTTATGGATGAAGCAGATGCTAAGAGACATTAAAGTTGAATATGAGGAGCCTATCACAATTTTCTATGATAATTCAAGTGCAATTAATATTTCTAAGAATCCGGTATTGCATTCTAAGACTAAGCACATATCTATCAAGTTTCACTTTTTGAGAGAACAAGTAAACAAGGAAGAAGTCAGATTGGAGTATGTTCCCTCCAAGGATCAGATTGTAGATATCTTTACAAAACCTCTTCCCAAGGACTCTTTTGAATATCTCCGGGAGAAGTTAGGGGTCATGGCCCCTCCGGTGATGAACTAGGATGCACTGATGTACATCAGTCCGGTGGATATCACAGTGATATCTTGTGATCTGGATTGATGATGGGGAGCTACTACTAAGGGGGAGCAGCTGGTATGATTCTGATGTATTAGAATTGCAAGTATGAGCCCTTTTCCATTGATGTCAAAGGGGGAGAGAAGACATGTGAAAAACAAGTGGTTAATGATCAAAGGGGGAGTAGTAAAGGAAGAGAAGACATGTGAAAAGTTGTTGTTGATAGGGGGAGCTGTGACAGAAAGGAGAAGTTCTTGTCTTGATGGTTTTTCACATCATATGTTGCCATCAATGACAAAGGGGGAGATTGTTGCAAGTATGAGGTGAACCAGTGTTGTCATTGATGTCAACATACTCATATTACATTGACAAGAAGGATTGGATGAGCTGTGTGTTGAGGATATTGAGAAAATTAGCCTCAGTCAGGAACAGTGAAGAACAGTGATGAGAAGAAGGCAAATATATTGGATAGGTTGAGAACCGGAGGATGCGGATTAAAGGGTTTGTAGATATGAGTCTTGAGATGCTTCAATCAAGTTTTCAGAGGTCCGCATGAAGACCTGAAGAAGTTATGGCTATCTGTGTGGAACCGGTTCCGGCAAGTGCTTAGAGGTGACAGAGGATCACAGAAAGGTCCGGTGAGGTCCAGAATTGTGCAATCCTAATCTGCGGATTGGAAAGAGTGTTTGGGATGTCCTTGTGATGTGCCATCTTGATCTGTGTATGATTTGGAGGTCCAGAAGTACCTCTTGCATTATGACAGTGGCGACAGACTGTGTTCTTGAAGTTCCGGATAAGGAGGATAAGAGATTTCAGTAAGTAAAGGAAATGCGGACGTACCTGGTCATTCAGGCAGGCTTGTGAAGGTTCTTGGATCATGTTGAGGTTGTGTTGTTGGTCCGCATTGATAATGTATGATTTGAAGGTCTGGAAGTACCTTCTACAGTGGCGACAGACTGTGTTCTTGAAGTTCCGGATGAGGAAGACAAGAGATTCCAACAAGTAAAGGACGTGCGGATGTATCCGGTCATTCAAGTAGGCTTGTGAAGTTTTCTAGATTGTGTTGAGGTTGTGTTGTTGATCCGCATTGATAGTAGAGCCCGGAATTGAAGTTATTCTTCCGGATGAAGTTCTTGCTCTGTTTAGCCGACCGGATGAGTTGTTCATCCTGCGAATGTTCTTGTGGTGGCCGACCGGATGTGTTATTCATCTTGCGGATACTCTTATGGTTGTTTGCCGACTTAGATGTTTGTTCCTAAGTCGATGTCTTGTATAAATAACGGTTTGTGAGTTCATTTCAAAGCGTGGATTGTGTGGATGAGTGTGGCATAGCGAAGAGAAGTGCGAAAGGCAGAGCAGAAGTTTTTGGGCTTAAAAGGAACTGATCCGGACATAGTAGAGATGTCATTCTCCAATTCAAGATTGTGATTCTTATCACTTTGTAGACAGTGTGTCTCTTAGTAGGCAGTGGGCCTCTTGTGAGCAGTGTACTCAGGCAGTGAGCCCTAATTGGCAAGTGCCATTCTTTTTCTTATTCTTCTAACAGAGAATAATCCTTGGGTTAATCACCCCGTGGTTTTTCCCTTAACCGGGTTTTCCACGTCAAAATCTTGGTGTTCAATGTGTTGATGTTTATCTGCTCTTGTGTTTATGTATTATGCTTTCATGGATGATTAATTGATATGCTGTTAACTAACAACGAAGAATCAAGTGTTTGAAAGAACAAGAAGTTTTATACAACTGATTCACCCCCCCCCTCTCAGTTGTATGCCTTAAATCCAACACTTTGCACAAACCTTAGTGAGATCTTTACAAATATTTGCCCAGGAGTAGGATAAGCTTTCATAAGTTTGATAGAGGTTAAAGTTATGCAGACCTTAACCTAGTTCACAGAGAGGTCTTCTTAAGATTTATGGACTTGAATAGATACCACACACTATTTTGATACTCTTTTGATGATCCTCTATTATCCTTTTACAAAGCCCTTAATATTTTATAAAAATTCTATATAGCATCATACAATTGTAAGAAAATAGAGGTATCAATACAAAACTCTTCAAGATATCAATATAGTGCTTATGATTTCTTCCATCAAAGTGTAAAGGATAGAGAAATTTTGTCAGATGTTGTAGTGGCAACTATCCTAGTAGAGATGAATGCAAAATGTGGAAACATAGACAAAGCGTGTGAATTATTTGACAAAATGCCTCAAAGAAATGTGGTCTCATGGACTACAATGATTCCAGGATATGTACAAATTGAACGTTTTGAGAAGACTTTAGAAACTTTCAAGAAAACACAATTAACATGTGTAAAGCTAGACTCCACAACCTTTATTAGCATCCTCCCTGCATGTGCCAAAATGGGAGCTTTGGAACAGGTTATGGACATCCATCAAAGCATGAAGGATAGAGGAATTTTGTGAGATGTTGTAGTTGCAACTACCCTAGTAGACATGTATGCAAAATGTGGAACCATGGACAAGTCACATGAATTGTTTGATAGAATGCCTCAAAAAAATGTGGTCTCATGGACTACAATGATTGTAGGATATACACAAATTGGATTTTTTGAAAAATCTCTAGAAACTTTCAAGCAAATGCAATTGGCAAGTGCAAAGCCAGACTACATAACCTTTGATAGCATCCTCCCTGCTTGTTCCAAAATGTAAGCTTTGGAACAGGGAATGGGCATCCATCAAAGCATAATGAACATGGGATTTTTTCAAGATATTACAGTTGGATAGAATGCCTCAAAGAGATGTCATCTCTTGGACTGCAATTATTGTTGGATTTGCACAAAATGGATTTGTTGGAAATGCTTTACAAACTTTCAAGCAAATGCAATTAGCACGTGTAAAGCCAAATTCCACAACCTTTGCCATCATCCTTCCTACCTACGCCAAAATGGGAGCATTCCATCAAAAAGTAATGGATAGAGGAATTTTGTCATATGTTGTAGTTTCAACTGCCCTGGTAGACATGTATCCAAATGTGGAAGCATTGACAAGGCATGTGAACTGTTTGGTAGAATGCCTCAAAGAGATGTTATCTCATGGAATGCAATGGTTGCGGGATATGCATAAAATGGATTTATTGAAAAATATTTAAAACTTTCAAGAAAATGCAATTAGCAAGTGTAAAGCCAAATTTGACAACCTTTGCCAACATACTCCCTAGCTATGCCAAAATGGGAGCTTTGGAATAGGGTATGGACATCCATCATAACATAATTGAAGGGGGATTTTTGTGAGATGGACATGTATGCAAAATGTGGAAGTATAGATAAGGCACATGAACTGTTTGATGGAATGGCTCAAAGAGTTGCCATCTCTTGGAATGCAATGATTGCAAGATATGTACAAAATGGATTTTGCATGGATGCCCTCAAAATATTTGAATTAATGAAGCACTCTGGAACATATCCTGACATTGTAAACTCTAATCTAATGGGTTGACCTTCATTTTCCATGCATATAGATTAAGGTAAAATCTAATGGGCTGACTTCTATAGCAACTGTCATCTCTAATGCAACAATTTGATTGACAGCATTGCTACTTTCAAAAAAGTTTGTAATTCAGTCATTAACAACCTTTAAATACTGATACATAAGAATGTTATAGATAGAATAATGTCAAAGGAAAATTTCCCTATGGTTGACAACAAACATTAGAATAACAAATCTATAATCATTAAGAAGCCTAGGGTAGTGAAAACATATAGTCATGTAACATGGGGAAGCTTTGGTAGCTAAGATCCAATCTACCCACCTATCAAAAGGCATATATGAAAATGTTGCATTGAGCGACTCTTCTTTAGTTGCACTCTGCAACCAAAGCAAGACAACCTAACTTTTCACAATTGGTGGATGAATTTAATGATAAATTAACAATCATTTCATAAACAAAAATTACAAGGTAGTTTCGAAAAGGAAAATTGTAAAACCTAATACAACCTCAACAAGGAGCCCCTCAGGAGATCCTAGCTGGTAAGATTGCAGCCTTAGATAAAAAAAATTTAGTATCTAGGTACATTTTAATAGAGAAATGAAGTCCTTCACAAGATAGTTCGGTAAGGTTATGCAAATCAAATATCAACTTTGAAGCATTGTGATGCATGTTAACCTCAAGAAGAGTATGAATTACATTCAATTTTCCTTGACTTGGAAAGAAGGGACTCTCTGTATGCTCCTTGTAACCAATAAGTTCATTCAATTGTTTCACTTCCTCTTTGTTAAGTTCCTTGTCTCACTTCCATTATTATTCTTACCATTCTAGGAACCCCTGAAAAGAGAGATGAAGAAATGTCAAGCATAAGTATCTAGTAAAAACTTATCAAGAATAATAAAATAACATATTAAACATGATACAGATGGATCTTAAATAACCAACCGGCCAAATTGCCACCAATTTTTTGCACATAGAGAAACATATTTATCTTCTAAAATACTCCTCAACCTTTGAAAGCATCCTTCCTACCTGTGTGTGAATTGGAGCTTTAGATGAGGATATGAACATCCATCAAAAGCATATTTGGAAGTGGATTTTTATTAGATATTGTAGTTGCAAGTTCCACTTCAGATCACCAAAGCCTTCAGAAAAAATTATGTACTTTATAAAATGTCACTGTATGCCTCCACCGCAACACCACACGGTTTGTTGTTGGGCCCTGCAGTGATGCAGGAAAAGCATGTTGAGTCACCCACTCTCCAGAAAACTCTTCAAGTCATGCTAGCGGTGATGTGAGAAAGCCTTTTCTCAAGTCATGGTAGTCAATATGAATGTTTTAAGCATGGGTTCTTGTAGAAGAGCATGTATCTTATCTATGGAAACATTTGGAATGATCATATTTTGCTCCACCAATATCATGAATCAAAGGTACAACAATACACTCCTCTACCTTAAATCTTTGGGATCTCACACATTACACTCAAGGCATCACATGTTGACTGCCTCAAGCTCTTTCACTCTGCATTCCAAGGCTTATCATTATTTGATGCCTAGGCTATCTATTATTATGACTTCTCCTTAGAACTTCATACTCTTTCCTTCATTCCTTGGTTGTTCTAATGCATCTAATTGTGACTACATTCATGAGTGAATATTGCTCCCTTTTGATCACAGTGTCCCTAAAGGACTACTCTCTTAGTATTATTTCTGCTATGACTGTGGATTATCACTATTGCTCTAGACATATCCTTTTGATATCTAATCAGTGACCACTACCACACTCATGATAGATTGTGCCTACTCTATCCTCACATAAACTCTATCACGGGTTTTTGATAATGAAATCCCTTTCATGGTTTTCAACACAAGAGATAATTCAAGACACACAACATAGTCTACAAAAGGATAATGAGAGAAGGTAGTCAGTGGTTCCCAAGGATACAAGCATAGTAAACAAGGTTTCAATGGCATGAGTAAAAGAACAAAGGACTCCAGTTTTATCATTAAAAGGAAAATATGTGAAGTTACAAGACAATCATCAAGAAATACAAGTGTTATTGATAGTGAAGGTAGGTAGTACAATATAAATCCATGTGATAGTCTAACAAGTGTAAGAGGAAAAATTATAGAAGAAATGTTGCGTTAAGTCACCATCACAAGACACAATCCACCTTGACACAAGATAATGAGTCACAATCACCTCATACAAAGATAGTTCATGCAAAAAGGCAAATCTAGGACAAATAATGGACATTGTTAGGGAGACTAATAAAAAGAGTAGAATCTTCATATGAGGCCATCTCTAGGTTTGAATACATAGATTGAGAAAATTTTCTACCCTGTATAAACCTACCTTCACTTTGTTTGACAACGCATATGGGTATTGAGAATTGTAATGGAAGTGAGTTGAGGTGGAAGACATCATGCACCAAGACAATGGGAAAATCACAGTCTTAAGGTGTCAAAGTATAGATCAGACTTGTGAAGAACACCCTAGCAAGGTAGAGATTAGGAACTTTGATGACGGTTCACAATGGTCCCTTAAAGGATAAAGAATCCCAAAAACATTATGATGAATAGGGCCAATGTCCTCAATAGTACTAAAAGATTAGAGGTTTAGATGACTTACAAGATAGTTTAGTAAGAGAAAGTTAAAGCCTTTGGAAGATATAGTGACATAATGATTTAAGGGCATATATAATGTATGTAGATCTTTTTAAGGTATATCTTGCATGGAAGGGATAGTATGGTAATGAGTCTCATTAACAAGAAGATAGATATCATAAAGGAAAAGTTCCAGGTCAAAGATCATGGGGAGAAATGTCATATGAGGATAGGATAATCACAAGGACAATCATGGCTTGTAAGGGCAGTCACGATGACTATAATGAAGAGTATAGGTGGACAGTGGTCACATGAATGTACAGTCACTTAAAATTTGCATATCACAGTCTTTAAAGTTCATCATGCCATGTGACAACTTTAAAGGATAGTTTGAGTGCATGAATACAAGATGTGTAAAGAAAGTCATTTGAAGGTGGAGTATGGTTCCTAGCATAGAGGATATCTCTTTGAAGTACATAATTGAAGTGTTGGTTGTAGTTTTCACTTTCTTTTCTTGGAACTCTATCAATTCATGATAAGTTATTTGTGATGTTCTTGGTTTTTTGAAACCATTAAAAGGTGTAAGATGGTAGGAGATAGCAGATCATCCCTACATAGTGATATGAAGCTGAAAGAGTTTGTAAAAGAGTAGTAACATAGACTCACTATGAGAAAGCCAGAGATATGTCTAGTGAGATCATCACTATGGTGATTTTTGTAAAAGGCTTCAAGTCAATAATTCAACACAAGACTAGAAGTTTTGTTTACTAACATTGAATCTGAAGGATATAACCATCCCTTGCAACATAGGGATTTAATTTCATTTACCAAGCAAGAGGTTTATGGTGACAATATTCAAGAGTAGAGAAATAGTGTCATGTAGATGATAGGGATATGAAGTTGTTAAGGTCACAATAAGTGTATAGGGATGTGTGAGAAAGTGGTCTTAAACCATGAAATGAACTCAGTCAAAAGGCAGGGGTAGGGCAGTCTAAAATGCATAACATGGAAGCTTATAGGCCTTTCATGAGAAATGGTATAGAAGGTAGCAAAACTATATGTCAAAAGGACTGTGTAAGGGCAGTGATCATATAGAAATGATAAGGTTTATTTTATGCAAAAAGACAATGAATACTTAGAATGAGTCCAGTGATGAATGATGACAAGAATTTTGCATATGATTCATCACCATGATAGTGTCAAGTGCAAGATACATGGACAATTCTTAGCTATACCTTGGATTATGAGAGGTTCATGAAGACATGAAAGTAGAGTTTTGAAGAGGACAGTGCTCTATTAAATACAATCATGTTACAAATGGCAATGGCTTTCACCATGAAGGTCTCCTTGAGCATTCAATAGTGGTAGACCTATTAACAAAGGAAAATGAATTGTGTATAAATATTTATAAAAAGGCAGATTGTAGATAATAAAAGATGGTTATAAGACATAAAAGATGATAGTTGTTGTCAATGGATATAAGGGCAATCCATATGCAAAAGATACTCTCTATGACTATAATAAATAGGACAAGTACCATGAAGCTAAGGGAAAATCAAGAAGTAGGGATAGTTACTATAACCAATGGATAGTGACAAAATTTTATGAGGATAATTAGCTCACACATGATAGTAAATATGACCTTAGTCATAGTTGAAGCTAGCATAAGTGAATATCAAGTAATTACATTGAGATTGACCTCATTGAAATAGGATAGTCATGGTTATCAATATTTATAAGACATAAAAGGACAAAGCACAATTAACTTGAAGACTTTTAAAATGCCATCTTTAGATATGAATGATAGTCATGAAAGATCAATCATGAAGGATTCGTGGGACAATTATAGCCACATGACAATGAGTGATAAGGGAGATCTAAAACACTTGTTTATTTAGGTAGAAAAAGATGGAGAAAAAGAAAGAGAAGCTATAGTCATGATAATTTAGATAAAGAAAACATGCAATGGTAGGTTACTTTTGAACACCCACATCAAACCCTAATGAGATTTGTCTCAAGCATTTTTTTTCAAATGAATAGATTTGAGGAAAAAACCTCACAGAATGTTAGTAACTAGAGGACAAAACCCCTACTAGTTTGTAAATGGCCAAGGATGAAAACCTATTGGCCAAAGAAGTGGTTCTAACCCATAGGTCGTGGCTGAATTTTAATGGTGGTCGACATTGGTGATATCAAGATAGTAAAACATACATATTGCCATTTATTCATCATTACTTTCCTTACAAAGACATACATATTGCCATACATATCCAAAAAACTCCTCATAACTAGTAAAACCCATTGACACTTCAATAATGAGACTACTGTCATGTCTTAAACATATCATGGCCTGTGATCTTCTCAAAAGATCTGCATTGTGATATGAAAGTATCACCTATGAAGGTGGTTTTTTTCCTAATAAGAGCTTTGACTTCCTAGTTTGGGCTTATGACAAGGATAAAACCTTCATGAGGAGACAAGCAAGCTCTTCCTCAAAACTTCAAACAAAACTAAAAAACCCTAACAGCATAGAGTATACCTAGTAAGATGTGAGGACGAAGGCTTCAAGGAAAACCTTGAAAATTATCTCAACATGGGCATGATCTATCCTTAAAACCTTGGACAATCTCCTCATGCATGCAATATGTCTTCAAACCCTTGTGAATATCTATAGTGTGGATGAATTCAAAGACAACAAAGAAAGGTTTCTTCAGAGAAAACTCAATATGCCTTTATCCCAAATCTTCTCAACAACGTGGATATATGCTGGTGCATCCAACTGTTGGTTCTATGCCATGCCCTCAAAAAATCTTTGGACTAACTAGAAAACTAAAAAACCCCTAACCTTCCTCTTGTTATGTGGCACAATAGACACAAGGAAATGAAAATTCTCTTTTTCATTGTTTGGTGTCCAAAAAAAATTAGTCTTTAACTTTCTTTTTTATTACTTTCCACTTTATTCTCCACTTCTCCTTTTTTATCCAATGATCAAATTAGTCATTTATAGATATGTTACAAAAAATGACTAGAATTTAATCATTTTTAGTTGTTGTGACTAAAAGTTTGTCATGTAGTCATTTATTTGCCAAATTCTACTAGTGAAAGTAGGGATGGAAGAAATTGAGGCGATAGGATTGACATAGTTTGTAGGGGAATGGTTAGTGTAGATTTGAAGATTTTGATTAGGGGTGACTTGTTGCCCCCATAATTAATATCTAAAACCTAGATGATGTTGGAGTCAATCATATGCTATATAATATGTCATAGGCTTGTGCACCTCTTCGATGTCATGTCCTGGGGCATGGTGATACTAGAAAAAACCTTTGAGATAATATGTCTTTAAAAGGGGGAGATTTGTTCCACGGGGTCTAATTGGTGGTAATTGGATGAGTTTATTAGAGAGAATTTGTCAAGGAATAGTGTGGAGGGGATCAACAAGCTTTGGTAGACATGTATGGAAAATGTGGTAGAATAGACAAGGCAGTGAGCTATTCAAAAAAATGCCTAAAAGAAATTTGGTCTCATGGTGATGTCCTTGTCTATGCATTTTCTTGTCATGGCATTCTATGCGACCACATTTCTTTGAGGCATTTTTTCAAATAGCTCATTGCCTTGTCTATGCTATAGCTTACTATTATGCATTGATAGATTTTTTCCAAGCATCCATAGCATAGACAAGCTAGTGAACTACTTGAAAAAATGCCTCAATAAAATGTGGTCTCATGGAATGCCATGACAAGCAAATGCAATTGGTAGCTGTTCCTAGATATTAGTTATGCAATGTGAAGTAATTGCATAACTGCTTATGTTGACTTTCTAAAAAACTATATTGTAATTGAAATTTTGTCATCTATCAACATCTACTTATTAGTTATGCAATGTGTAGAAATGCTTTGAGTTTGAAAGATGTGCAATGCAATGCAATCAATGATATGAATATAAACTACAAAAATCTAGTAAGTACAATTCACTAGTTAAACTATTTTATTACCTGAGTGAAGCTTTGAACTCCACTTCCATTAGGAGGTTTTTCCATGAAATCACCAAGATTAACCTTTTCAACATCCAATATCAGATATTAGAATACCATTCATATAAAAATGCTATTCA
Organism: Cunninghamia lanceolata; assembly: GCA_027924645.1. NCBI lineage: Eukaryota > Viridiplantae > Streptophyta > Pinopsida > Cupressales > Cupressaceae > Cunninghamia > Cunninghamia lanceolata. The sequence continues at coordinate 4,052,362 of BSBN01001032.1, read as the reverse complement.
CATGTAATATTTATAATTGTTTACTAGTTACATACCTCGGTAGTACATGTCGTAGTGTAATACAAAGGTGGAGAACCGCTAAAAACTGAATGAACACTATGACCCTAAATTTTCATCATAATCATTAAACTAAATTAGTTAATCTTGAATTTCAAAAATGAAATTTAATAAATTAAATTCAATGAACTTGCTAACATTTACTTGAGTATCAAGGCCAAAAGTCTCATTTAAGAGGGCATCTATCATCACCAACTGCTCAGCTACAGATGTAGCCTATGCACCTGCATCTTGACTATCCATGGGGTCATAACCGCAGGCTGACCTACAAGCCTGACAAGTATGGGGTGGAACACTACTCCTCAGAGTCTACCCCAGCTCATGTTGTGTTGCAGGATTGGTGTGCTCTATGATGCTCTAGGTCAAGGAACTAATGGATTGTAGTGTCTTGACCTCAACACTCTCCTTCACAATAGGAGGAATAGACACGTACTCATGGGATGGTCTAGTGAGTGCTCATCTTATTGGATGTTGTGGGTCATGACATGCCCCTAGTCTATCTTGTGTTGAACCCCCGCCTCTACCCTGGAAGTCCTGCATATCAAAATAGTTTGGCACTTTTTTGAGGACAAACTCGTAGTAGAGTTTCCTCAAAAAATATTGCAGGACCTCACTATTGTTGCATGAAGGATGGCCAAAAACTATCCACCACCTCTACCCAAAATGGTACTTTATCACCTGGTTGTCATACCAATGGATAGGGAACCTCTTGCATGTAAGGGGTAGAGGTTGATTTGTTCGTGGCCCTGTGAAAAGGGAACACAAGTCAAATTTTGTAATTTTGTAATTTTTGACTTGTTCGTAAGATAACATATCTACATAGATTTGTCTAAACTCTCTCCTCTTATCCAACCAACTAGAGATTTGCTCACTAATTGAATCTACATTTGATAACATAGATTCAAGAGATTGAGAAAGCACAGCTCTTTGTGAGATTGAAGTTGCAGGTGTTTTATAGAAAAAGGGGGAAAAGTGATACAAGGGCTAAATCCTCCTTTCACTACAAACATTCAAGGACATATCAACTGATTTGAATCACACTTTTGCAAGAGGATTCACTTATAGGTTGGGCTGTCACTTGGAACAATGTGGAAATACAAAGATTGTCAATTAATGTATTAATCTAATGCTCAAATATCCTTAAAACCCTAATTATGCAAAATAGTAAGTAAAATGATGAATTACAACAAATGCTCGTAGACTAAGATAGTAGATAGGGATTACATACTGATCATTTTTCAAATTTTGTGATTCGTAATATTCATGGATACTACCCTAGGCACCCAAGTCCAAGGTACAATTTTCTTCAAGAAATGCAGGACTCCTTATGGTATTCATAATCATTGTTCCATCTATTTTCATCACAGGAGATATAGAGGACACTAAGACTCATACTGTAGTCCAAGGTAGGATATTCTTCAAGATGTCAGGACTTCTTTAGATGCTAATAATCACTATCACAAATATTTTTGTGTTTGCAGCCTCAAAGGACATTTCCCTAGGCACCCATGTCCCAAAAGTGCTCTAAACTACTTCTTTCTACCAGATCTAGAATTCTCATCCTCTGTAACCTTCCTCTACAACTCCACTCCATGAAATCTAATACCTATGACCTACAATCACAAGGAGTCTAGTTGGGGGTTGTGGTGTTTAGAGGCTTGCCTCAGTCAAGCTCTAGAAGGATATTCAAGTCTTCCAAACACCATTGTCAGATAAGGAGTGCATATCCCTGTGGGATAGATGCAAAAACAAATTGATAAATGATTCAAACATAAATAGATATCACCTCAAAGTTGTGGATCTCACATAGATGAAGATTCTTCAACATGTGAGAAGATGAAGCTAAATATGCAATCACAAACACAATAATAATTCTCTACTTTGTAACAATGAATATCTTGAATGCTCTAAAATCATAAGTTTGCCAATAGTTCACAATCACATTCTAATTTTCTAATGAAACCCTAAACATGCTTATGTATGCAACTAAACACATTCCCACTAAGAATTTTGTAATTCAAATTTAAGATGTCAGCATGGGACCTAATTAATGGTCACAAAACTGACATTCAAATTTGGGACTTGTCTAAAATAGGGCAGGACAAGGGTGCGAGCACCCATATCCTAGGTCCCATTTTTAAGTCAAGACTAAAGTGCCACAATGTCCCTCATGCCCCATGTGACATGGGTTTCAAGCCATTTTCTTCTGAGAGTCAAAATGAACATGCAAGATGCAAAACAAGGGACCTGGGAGCTAAACCTAGGAGGGAAAAAGTCCAGGGAGACATTTTTTGACATAACATTTAGCCTCCACTTTAATGTATGTATAAACACAAGGCCCATACATGAATTAAATTATCATCAAAACACAACAAACATGTTGGGCACTTAGAGCTAATGCATACACAAAGAATGAGGAACTATTTCTAGCCCTTAGTCTCAGGTAGAGATTAGAGAAAACACATTACAGACATGCCAATCACAATGAAGACAGTAACAGGTATACAAAACATGGAGAAGACAATTACAGTCATGTAAAACATGGAGAAGATAGTATTGAAGACACACAAATCACGATGAATACAATGAATGCAGTGATTATTTATTTTTCATTTTCATATATATATATATGAATGCAGATGCAAGTACATGGAAAGTAAACACACAACCTAAAATGCAAAAGGGACTCATCGCCACACATCTTTAGACTACATATGGGGCAATAGACATGCAATACAAATCTCAGAGTGTGGGAGGGACTCATTTCCACATGTCTTTAGAGTACACTTGAGAACAAATACGCCATACAAATCCCAAAGCATAGGAGGGACTCATCGCCACATGACTTTAGACTATGCTTGGGAACAAACATGCCATAAAAAACTTGTGTGTAGGAGGGACTCATCGCCACACATCTTTAGACTACACAAATGGGAAAACACATGGAAGACACACGAAAAACATGAACATTGTACAGCATGCCAAAGACATACTGTACATCTAAAACATGACAAATAAGCGATGGAAGGAGCCTATTGCTAGGTTCACCAGCATCACAAGCACATTAAAAGCACACCTGATGGTTCGGCTTATGTCATAACAATCACCAAAGACACACTTAAGGGGGGATACACCAACCCCACCTACTTGGAGGACTTTTAGAATAAAAAGGATGTGCACTAGCTCAAGAGATACATCATCCCTGCCTCTACAAAGGGCTTAAAATAAAAGGATATGTGCAATATCTCACCTCTACAGAGGGTTTAAAATAAAAGGATATGCATGATATCCTACCTCTGCAGAGGGATTTCTCATTGTAATATAATATAAAGATGTACACTCATGTGGAGATATAGCATCTCACCTTCACAAATGGCTTACAAACACGCTTCATTAGTACCAAAATTATCAGACTACTTACCTTATATATGCCCCCACCTTAAGGTGGCTGATATCATGTACCAATATAAAGCACATTAAGGTAGGAAGAAAACACACAAGGGAACAAGAGCTTTCACAAAGCCCTTGCCTCCAAAGGTGACATGCACTTTACGATCACCAAATGTTCCCACAAAAACACAATTTCTTGCAAGAAGAGAGGCTAGAAATCTTTCTCTAAGATAACAATAACATCACATGATGAAAGTAATGCATAAATATAATGACATCAAGAGCCAAGGTTACACTACGGATTTAGAAATAGAGTATAACAGTGGGGCTATGCTGCAAAGATCTCAGAACTGAGTGTAAGCAAGGCGAGATCCAAGATAATCAATTTGCATGGAGTAGCAATATTGTTATGTTTTTTTAGTATGATAAGACAACATCAAAATATCACATGAAGTGATTCTACTAGCCAAGCATTGGATATATATATATATATCCACCCTATGATGTATGGACTAGAGTCTAGGCCCAATTTTTCTTTGCTTGCTAAAAGGACACTTGGTCCTTATTAGTTATGAATTGTTTTTCATCATTTGCCAGCTAGATAGAACCACTAGAGGAAGGTAAACAATAAATCAAGAGAGGAGAAACAAGTGCCCTAGGGTCATCATGTAGGAAGGTGCCCCCAAGTCACCAACCACAATGTTATGTCCCTAAGACATAACACACAACAATGAAAATAGAGGAGAAGCAAGATAGAAGAATGATGATACAAATAGAAGAAGGGTCACAACAGAGGTGGTCTCCCGGTATCCTTGAACTTACAAGAGTATCAAGGGTTATCCAAGGAGGCCTAAACAACACATAACACATCACGAGGGAAACATAACACAAAGGTAAAGGGTTAGAAATACTTACCTATAGAGATACCCATATTATAATTTGTGGCTTGCAATCATCTTCGAAATATGCTCCATCAAGTTTTGTGTGAAGCTTGAGTGGTTAATACTAGAGTGTTCTTTGTTGTCAGAAAGTCCATGCGGTGCTTGTTTGTCAAATCCTTGTATATGTGAGATATTTTGTTGCTTATGAGGAGGAGAACCACTATTATTTCCTACTGGTGATAATCCTCTTCAAAGTAGAAATCACTACACATAGTTGTGAATGCTTCCACATGAGTATTAGGATCACCTTTTCCACCATATTTTTTAAAGCGAAGAGTTTCAAACTTCTCAGGCATAAGAGTTCTCAAGATTGCATAGGATAGAGGATTACAAGCATGATAAGTTGGTATATTAGGTTGTGAAGAATTTGTCAAGCTTGTCCCATTTTGTTGTAAAGAGGTCATGCCTTGCAAGAGTTGGTTTAAGAGGGCATCATTTAGAGATGCAGTTTAAGAATTAGAAGTCATGTGCATGACATTTTGAGGAGATTGATTATGAATGGAAGTGAAAGGTAGCTGAGAGTAATTGTAGGTGGAAGGTGGTTGTGAATAGTTGTATGCAAGAGGTGGTTGAGAATAGGTGCGATGGAGAGGTGGTTGAGAGTAATTATTCATAAAAGAGGTCACCTTAGGTTTTAGGTTTTGATAGTTGAATCCCATAGCTTTGTAATTTTGTGAATTAGTACCATTAGATACTCCAATACCAGTGGTAGCATTACTACAAGCATTTGCATTAGTAGTTAAAATTGTTGATATAAATGTAGACATTCTAGTAATCGGTATAGGTGTTGATACTTGCGTACGAGTCAGTAATGACATGTTATTAATAACATTCGCACATTTAGTCAATGAAATAACATTATTATGTACTATATGTGCTAAACCTTAAATTACATTAACACCATCTTGTCCTTCTTTTATCAACTCTCTTATGTTATGAATTGCAGGTATAGTTTCTTTCACTATCCTTTCATTTTCCATAAATGCTTGAAAATCGGCTAGTTATTTATCAAAGTTTGTTTATTTTCTCATTAGGTACATGTGTTACCATTTCAATAGTGTCCTCAACATTGTGAAGTACTTAACCTTCCATTGTAGTTGTAGGAGGTAATATATCTTGCAAAATTTGTGTCTCAAAGCTTTTGTAAAAAATGTGTTCAATGGATTTTCAGAGGTAGGAATGTCATTGCTTTTAGGAGCACTAGATCCCATTAGTCTAATACATCTTCTCAAATGGATATTTCTGTTAGGGTAGAGGGTTATACAAATCATGCAAAAGTATACAACACTCAATGCACAAACTAATCAAACAATTCCAAGAAATGAGATATTTTTAAGATGTAAAATGCTTGATTTTTCACCCTTTTTTTTTCCAGTTTTTCAATGCAAATCACTAAAAGAAGAGGTGTCATGAAGAATTTTAAGAGGGGTAGTGAATAATAAGCTCAATATTAAATCAATAATGTAGCAATATCCTTCACAACACACCTATAATGCAATTCTAGAGAGATGACAACGCAAAATCTAGTGAAAATACAAGGTTTTCAAACCTTAGACATGAAAATTTGCATGAAGGAAACTATGATGAAACACTGCAATTAGAAATCAGTCCTAAATTAGTGTATATAATAGTAGTAAACTTTGAAACAAGATTTTAACTACAAACCCTAGCTAATGCACAAACTAGGTTTTTATGAAAAATGCATAATTTTAAGCAATTTCCAACAATTGAAGCATGAAAATGCAGTGCAAATGATTAATTAATGATGAATTTATGTAATTTAAATTAGTTGTACTAAAAATATTAGAAATTAAATGAAATTAAATTAAATTATTGCAAATTATGCCAAAATATAAGCCTAAAATGCCAATTTTTTCAAAAATTTTAATTTGTTTAGTAAAATTTCAAATGCAATAAGATGAATGAATGCAAATATAGAGTACAACACTCAGAAAGGTGCAAAATTTAAAAAAAACATGGGTTCACCAAAATGTTAAATAGACAAAAGTGGGGGAAAGTGATCAAAGGGCTAAATCCTCCTTTCACTATAAACATTCAAGGACATGTTGTGTATAGGAATAAAATCAAGATCGAATGATAATCAAAACAATGAAATAATCACAACTCAATCCTATAACATCAAGATAACAATCTAAGCAAATAACCAAATAATCAATGAATAATGATAAAAACAATGAAAGCTTTCACCTAGATTGTATTGTTATCTTGGTCGAATGTGGATTGCTTCAAAAATTGGGAAACCATGTTTGCAGCAAGTGGATGTAGATTGTGTTTGTGCTCAAAGTGCTCAAGGTGCTCAATGATGCGATGAATGCTCAATGCGTTGTAGGGATGCCTGAGAGTAAATGATCGAAGAGGATTTTTGAAGGAGATGAGGGGGGTTTATATAGATTTCAATAAAGATCGATCAATGGTCCAGATAATTCGATGGAATCAATGGATGAGATAAATCTAGAATTTATGATGAATCTGCACCTAACATGTGTCACACAAAAAGATATTTTTATTTGAGTTAATTGCTTGATTTAGGAAAGACATGGAATAGACATGAGATATAATTAGATTTCATAAAAATAATTTTTTTTTTCTAATTTATGAGTTGGTGATAAAAACAATATTGATTAAGTCAATTAACTCAACTTATAATTTGCTTTTTGCATGATTTAAGAGAAATTAAATAATAAATTATTTAATTTGTGTGCATGATGAACAAGATTTATTTTTAGAGGAATTGGAAGATAAAAAAACAAATTAAATAAATAAATTTATTTAATTGATTGTGCAAGATTAGAGGAATAAATAAAATATTTGATTTTATTTAATTTTTAGAGATTGAGATTCAATTTAAATAAATTTGGAAGAACAATTGATTTAATTAAATAATTAAAATTATTTAATTGTAGATAAGAGCATTTAGATGATAAATTGATTAAATAATTAATTTATTCAATTGACATGGATTTGAATTTTGGAAGAAGATAATGATTTAATTAAATAATTAAAATTATTTAATTTTGGAAGAATAAAGTTGATTTTAATTAAATTAATTAAATAAATAGAATTTATTCAATTAATGTTGAATTTAGGAGATTTAGAAGAATTTAATGACTTTACATGAAATTAATTAAATAATTAGATTATTTAATTAATGTTGAAATGCAAGTGATTAGACATATTTGATGACAATGCAAGTGATGTGACGACATGGTCATTTTTGGGTGTCTACATTTTGCCCCTCTTTGATACAATACAGTTTATAACATTGCTTCAAAGAAAATGATTGTTGAGGATACGATACAATTTTGATTCCCTAATGTAGCTAGCTACCCTTGTGTAGCTGGCATAGGTATCACAGCTAAGTGCTTTTGTTTGTTGAAAGCTAAGCACCTCTACAAAGCAGCAAGGTGCTCTTGGTATGACAATCAAGTGCCTTAGGAAAAACCTAAGTGCTTTTGGTTTGAGATAAAGTTTGAGCTAGGTTTAATGTGAGAAATGTGTCATAAGCTTACACTAGAGTTGACTAGGTTTGACTTAGGTATTTTGCAATGTGTTGGCTTAGGATTAGGTTGAATTTTGCAATATATTTAACAAGTGGTCGTCTTGGATGCAAATCATCTTACCACCCTTGTAGTCTTGAGAGATACACTATTTGATTGTTGACCTAGTTGTACATCTTGGTGAGGAGGAGGAGCTCTTCTTAGAGATTATGGGATTGTAGCACATTGCACATCTTATGCCCATCAGGGAAAACCTAGCACTGTTGATAGTGATTGTGGAGAGATACCACAATGAGACCTCCTCCTTCCACTTTTCAACAGGGGAGGCTACAATGACACCAGAGGATGTTTAGTGCATCATATGGATTCCTATTCAGGGGGATAGAGTTGACTATGACACAGAGCGAGGAGAGGAAGGCTTGTGAGAGGTGTTTTCTATAGATGATCTAGGTGTGTACGATCGGGAGATCCAGTGGACTCGAGTGTAGACTCTATGATAGGATCAGATGGATTGTTGTTTCACTTATTGGCAGTTTATTATGTCATGATCGATGGTCGAAAGGATTATTTGTTGGATGGGGTAAAATTCTATCTAGGATGTTCACACATGGGATCAGATATGCATGGGGACCATGTGTGCTTGGAATAGCTTATCAGTACCATGATTTGTATGACTGTGTATATAGATCTGGGAATAGCTTATCAGTAGGTGTCACATTATTGCAAGTATGGGCTTGGGAGCTCATCCCAGTGATTAGATTGATCTCACAGCATCGTTGAGATCATGGCGAGCCTTATGCATTATTGTATGAGGGTGTTATTACACACCGATGGCTGGGTTTAGTTTGCTACTAGTGGAGGCAACTAGATGAGATAGACATCATTGTTTGGTGCCCATAGAGAGATTATGAGTCATGGGATGATGACCATGAGGAGCTAGTTTATTGCAGGTAGCCTAGATATCTATTTGGTAGACATACTGACATGATTGAGAGGTACCTTCTAGAGAGGGTACTGAGGCAGTTTGGATTACCACAAGGATTGCCCATAGGCAAGGTAAATTATGCACAAACCAGGAAGGAGGTCGATGACTGGGGGCCAGAGATTTCACTTGATATAGCATTAGTGTTGAGTACTTGTGACTCAGATTACAGGCATCAGTGAGAGCTGTGCTTTGTCTAAGTGAGCACATTGTTCACAGTGGGTTATCCTTTGTATCAGCAAGACATGATCTATTAGTGTGATCTAAGAGACTATCATTGATAGTGTGTGTTACTCTGATGGTGATTGGTGTCAGTGAGAGTTATTATGACAGAGAAAGGTCATCGGTATGATAATCGCTATCAGGCTTGGTTGAAGTACTTACTTCGATCACTTGTGTTACACCAATGGTAGCAAGGTTCTATTGGATCGATGGGACTTACTATTATCAGAGTAGCTTAGGAGACTACTTTTGATGTACAAGGTCTTACCAATGAAGGGCTAGTGGTATAGCCTATCGGGTTGAGTTTACACTATCAGCATGGTCTTGAGTTTCTTCTCCGATGAATTGTTGAAGGTTGGCATCGGCAAGGTCTATCCGATGGAAAGGTGTTCAGCGTGACAAGTGACATCGGTGTGGCTGGAAGATGTCTCTCTGATACTTCATGTTACACTGACGAAGGATGAAGGCTTGAATATCGGCGGGACAAGGAACCATCGGTGTGGATGGTGGAGTGGTCTCCGATGGTTTGGGCTATTCCAATAAGGTTTTGACTAGCATCGTCGGTAACAAAATTGCTGACAATAGTCTTACTAAGTGGTCGGGTATATAAACTGGGATAGTGGTTGTCGACTGGTGCATGTGGGATAATTAGATCTCATGAATATGAACAGTCATGAAAATGGTTATGAGCTGGGATGCTGGGAATTGCTTGATGCCTTGATGGTAACTATTACTCCATGATGTGGCAGAAGAACAAAAAAGCAAATGTTGTATTGGAAAAGCATATGGAATACATTTGTCTTTTGTAACTGTCCAGTCCGTTATGGTAGTCAAACCGAATGTCCTCTTCTATAATGTGACATGTAAAAAACATTGAAATAGAGGAGTGCGAGAGGTGAGCGAGAACAGTCAGGTGTAGGGTGATGTCTTGTACTATATGCCATTTGTGGTATGATAACAGTATGAAGGACTAACCTGAGTGCTGGAGAACTTTGTGTAGGGTTATGCTGTCAGTTATTCTTCCAGAGGAGCAAGATGTAAATCTCCATGAAAGGATTAGTGCTAGATTTGTATTGTAACTATATTTTTTGTTGTTGAATAATACAATGGCGATCTGGGCTTTTGGAGTGTGGGGTTTTTTGCCTGTATATCTATGTCTTCTAGTCTATCTTTTGTGTTAGCATTTCTATTGTTGAAATTAGATTTTGTTGCTTGTATTTCCTCTAAGGGTCAATGTTGGAAATGAACTATGTCTGTTTCTGCTTTGTGGCATAGTTGTGCATGTTTTTGAAGCAATTGAAAAGAATTTAAATCTATTGAAGACACCACTGTTCTTAGAAATACATTATGTGATGCTCTCATTTCCTTACAAGTGGTATTAGAGCCAAGTTCTAGAATCTTCTTTGTTGCTCACATATGTATGTTTGTGTCCTGCATGTGTTTGCATGTAAGAGTTTCTGGTGTATAAGGTCTGGGTATTCCCCACGTATATCTATGTCTTCTGTTCTATCTTTTGTGTTAGCATTTCTGTTGTTGAAATTAGATTTTGTTGCTTGTATTTCCTCTAAGGGTCAATGTTGGAAATGAACTGTCTGTTTTTGCTTTGTGGCATAGTTGTGCATGTTTTTGGAGCAATTGAAAAGAATTTAAATCTATTAAAGACACCACTGTTCTTAGAAATACATTATGTGATGCTCTCATTTCTTTACAAGTGGTATTAGAGCCAAGTTCTGGAATCTTCTTTGTTGCTCACATATGTATGTTTGTGTGCTGCATGTGTTTGCATGTAAGAGTTTCTGGTGTATAAGGTTTGGGTATTCCTTTTGTGATGATTTCTTAGTGTGACAGGCTTGAGGAAATCTGAAGGAATTGTCTGATGTTTGATCCTTGTATTGAGTGAAGTCTGGTAGTTGATCTTGTCTTCATGTTATAGTAGGCACTTGAAGGATGGTGAAGATGGAGATACTGGAGTTGGTCATATTGAAATGATGTGGTCTGAAGCTCCTAGTTGGCAATGGTATTGTTCCTATTGCATGGGGTAGAATTTTTCTTTGTGGTTATGTTGCTGTAGTAACTTTCGTATTGGGTGTCTATGTGAGAGGCTCTCTAATGGTATGAAGAAGTTTGTGTTGCTGCTTAGCCATGGAGTATTGTGCTTATGCTAGGATTTGTTCCTGGTATTGGAAGGCGCTAATTATGTGATATCCTAGTTGCATTTTGGTTATGGAGTTGATCCTTTTGAGGTCTGGAAGCTTCTAATATAACCTAACTTTCTCTCTCGGATGTTTGTACATGATGGTGGTCTTGGAATTGGTCTAAATTAGGCCTGCAGTTCCTAGATTTTCTTAATCCTTGTGGTTGTTTTGTACTTGCATCGGAATGGTTTAATAGATTTTCCTTAAAATCTATGATGCTCATCTATGTTAATCTTTTTCTGTTTTGAACTATTATGGTGTTTTGGTTTTTGACAATAAAATCTATCAGATGTGAAGAAGATATGGATGTACATGAACAGTTTTGCAGGTTTTACATGGTCAAGAGAAAAACTTGTGGTTTTGTGAAGCTGCAGTTAAGCTATTCCTAGACCCTGGCTTTTGGGGTGTTGCTGGATGATATAGTTGCAGTTTTGCATGTATGCTTTGTGCATGGTGTGAGGAGGTGAAAGGCTTTCTCTACATGGGAGTGCTAGTAAGTGATATGTCACTCAGTATTTCTATGGTAATGCTTTTGGTTTCTTGACTATGGTGCTTAGGTTGTAGACATGTTTGGTGAATCAAATTTGTAAGTAATTTGGTGCTTGAGTCATGTTGTCTACATTGTTAACTATTCCTTGAGATCTCAGTTTTGCAATTTCTAGTGCAATAGTGGGTTTGCATGTTTTAGTATATTTGGATCTACGAGTTATATAATTTTTTAGGTGTGCACATCCTATTGATTGTAGTGAGATAACTCGGAAGTGGACAGTCTATATCAACAAGATTGATTATGTGATTGTGCAGACTTGTTAGCTGGATTTGTCCATGGTCACTTGTGCATTGGTGTGACTATTTTGGAATGAGAGGATGGATGTTGTAAAGTACCTAAATAGTCAGTTAAGGGGACTTGTAGCATGTGTATCATGATGTTGTGAATAGCTTGGATTCATAGGTTTGTGTAAGCTATTGACAGTGATAGAGTATTTCCTTGGTTTGGAGATCTTGGTGTCACTTGGTTTTATTGTCACATGGACATGTTAATGTGTGGACCTAGAGGATTTTCAGATTAGGAGATGTTTGGTCATGATGCTTGGAAAAGCTCAGTTGTCACGGTTCAGTGGGAGCTTTAGCATTGACTGTGCATTCATCACTTAGTGGTGAATGATCTTCTTTAGTGTTGCAGATGTTACTAGGAGGAGCTCTTAGATCCTGTTCTTGCAAAAGGGTTCTTTCGCATTTGCAGGGGCACTATTTGAGGATGTGTAACATCTTGGAGTCATGGAGGATTTATGAAATCCTTGGCTTAGGTGTTGGTGGTGCTTGACAGGTGATGTTGGTTTAGAGTTTGTTTTGTTTCGTGTCATGATATTTTCTTGATTTCTACAATTGAGTTTTGGCATGATAAATTGCTCTTAAGACCATGGTTATGTTCACCTGGAGCATGGAATCTCCAAAGGGGGGTGGTAAGATCATGGTGTCATGATAAGTTTCTGATTTAGATGATTGGAGCTTTGACAGTGGTCTGTGGATTTTCTGTGTGTTGGGTGCATTGATCATTTGCTTGATTACTTCATGTTGGTATAGTGATGCATTTGGAGTTTAGAATGAAATGATTATTTGCATATACTCATGGATACATGGAGAATAAGGAGAGACTATATATGTTGTGCTTAATCAGAGTTTGCAACAGGAAGTTCGAGGAGTCTTTACCTTGGTTGAATGTGAGTTCAACAAAATATCTAGAGGAGATTGTTCTTGGAGAAAGTCATTGGGACTTGGATATCTTGGAAGAACATTCTCATTCCCCACTCTTGGTCTGCTTGGTGGTTTATTACTTGAGAAGAGATCATACTTGACACAGTTGGCATTCATAGGTGTATGTAGAAGGATTGTCTACAGGTATATGATGTGCAGAGTTACTCTCTATGGTCCTGGTTATCTTCTTGGATAGTTTGTTTCACACTACATTAGTTTGAGGTTTTGTTCAAAGCTGAAGTGATCACTAGTTTGTGGCCATGTGCTTTTACTTATGTTCTTGGGTGATAGCATGAAGGTTCTGTTATCTCTTTAATTGTTGGGTGTGAAGAACTTGAGAGATTTCTGGACTGGTGGTGAGATGTACAAGTTATTGATTTATAGATTTTGCATATCATGGTGGATGTTTCCTTGGTACTACATGATGTTTACACTTTCAATGTGATGCTATTGGTGGACTTTGTATGCCATGATATTTTTTAGATTTGCATTACCCATGCAGTAGGAGTTCTTGGATGTGTTTGGTCTTCTTCGACTGGTTGACACATGGAGCTTGTATTTCCAGTTGATGGGTGCATATGTAGGTGGAATGAGTCTGCTGATGTTCATACCTTCAAGGTATGAGTGATTGGATGTTTTAGCATTGGTTGTGTGTGCTATTTTTAGTCACGTGGGTTTTGTTTAGTTGGGTGGGTGCAGTCAGTTTTCTGATTGTTGTTCTAGCTGATGTTCTATCTTGTTTCTGGAGGATGTTTTCATGGCTGTGTTCTTGAAGCTTTGAAGTTGGTTATGCTGGAGCTTCTGTGTAGCTTGTGAGCATAGTGGAGTGGAGGCAGTATCAACTTTGGTTTTGAACATTGATGGTTTCCTATAATTCCTTCATCAAGTGGGAGAATGTTGAGTACTTGTGACTCAGATTACAGGCATCGGTGAGAGATGTGCTTTGTCTCAGCGAGCACATTGTTCACAGTGGGTTATCCTTTGTATTGGCAAGATGTGATCTGTCGGTGTGATCTGAGAGACTATCATCGATAGTGTGTGTTACTCTGATGGTGGTTGATGTCGGTGAGAGTTATTCTGATAGAGAAAGGTCATCAATATGATAATTGCTATCAGGCTTCGCTAAAGTTCTTACTCTGATCACTTGTGTTACACCGATGGTAGCAAGGTTCTATCAGATCGGTGGGACTTATTATTATCAGAGCAACTTAGGAGACTACTTCCAATGTGCGGGGTCTTACTGATGAAGGGCTAGTGGTATAGCCTATCAGGATGAGTTTACATTGTCGGCATGGTCTTGAGTTTCTTCTCCGATGAGCTATTGAAGGTTGGCGTTGCTAAGGTCTATCTGATGGAAAGGTGTTTGGCGTGACAAGTGACATCAGCGTGGCTGGAAGATGTCTCTCCAATACTTCATGTTACACTGACAAAGGATGAAGGCTTGGATATCGGTAGGACAAGGAACCATCGGTGTGGATGGTGGAGTGGTCTCTGATGGTTTAGGCTATTCTGATAAGGTTTGTCACTAGCATCATCAACAACAAAATTGCCGACAATAGTCTTACTGAGTGGTCGGGTATATAAACTAGGATAGCTGCTGTCGACTAGTGCATGTGGGATAATTAGATCTTATGAATATGAATAGTCGTGAAAACGGTTATGAGCTGGGATGTTGGGAATTGGTTGATGCCTTGATGGTAACTATTACTCCATGACATGGCAAAAGAATAGAAAAGCAAATGTTATATTGGAAAAACATACAGAATACATTTGTCTTTTGTAACTATCTAGTCCATTATGGTAGTCAAACTGAATGTCCTCTTCTGTAATGTGACATGTAAAACACATTGAAATAGAGGAGTGTGAGAGGTGAGCAAGAACAGAGTTTAGGTGTAGGGTGATGTCTTGTACTGTATGCCATTTGTGGCATGATAACAGTATGAAGGACTAACTCGAGTGCTAGAGAAATTTGTGTAGGGTTATGCTATCAGTTATTCTTCCAGAGGAGCAAGATGTAAATCTCCATGAAAGGCTTAGTGCCAGATTTGTATTGTAACTATATTTTCTGTTACTGAATAATACAATGGCGATCTGGGCTTTTGGAGTGTGGGGTTTTTTACCCGTAAGGGTTTTCCCCATGTATATCTATGTCTTCTGTTCTATCTTTTGTGTTAGCATTTCTATTGTTAAAATTAGATTTTGTTTCTTGTATTTCCTCTAAGGGTCAATGTTGGAAATGAACTATGTCTGTTTCCACTTTGTGGCATAGTTGTGTGTGTTTTTGAAGCAATTGAAAAGAATTTAAATCTGTCGAAGACACCACTGTTCTTCAAAATACGTTCTAAGATGCTCTCATTTCCTTACAATTAGTAGATTTACAGAGACTTGCCCCAGTTATGTGGGATTGGATTATAGAGCCAACTTATGACACTTACTGGTAGACACATAGGCTAGTGAGATTGACTAGACCTAGAGTGGTTGGAGCAATACAGGAGGTGACAGTTGCAGAAGTGGAGGCGAAGGCTTAGAGAGTGGCCTGACAGCAGGCCGCAGCATAGAGGTAGGCTGGGGGAGATGATGGAGAGAAGGCGGATGTGCCAATGGCAGAGATTAGAGGACAGTGGCATATTTTTCCAGTAGAGACACCACTGCAATAGGCACTATGGTTACATCAAGAGGAGATAGGAGGACTTGCTTGGAGCTTAGGATGATTTAAATGAGGAGAGACCAAGATGCAACCTGGGCTAAGGCTCAGACCCAGCTACATGCATAGGTAGCAATAGCGGCATAGGTAGCCTTTGCAATGGCACAGGTAGTGCAACCACCACTAGCAGATGATGGGTGTATTGCCTAGCTGACACTGGAGAGGGACACAACAATACAACTGCATTTGACTGCAGAGGCCACCCTATAGAGGGTGACATGAGAGAGAGATGATGCACACCGTGCAGTAGGTATAGATCAGTTAGTGACCTTACCTAAGTGTAGAGTGAGTTGGTGATAGTTGGGAGAGAGGTCGAGTATTACAAGGGTCTTTACTTTGGTGTAGTGCCAGCAGATCAGCAGGAGCCTAGCTTCTGATAGGGGAGTAGGTTAGGGACCTCCTTGTCACATAGGAGAGGGAGATCTATTTAATTAGTTAGAGGACCACCAGTGCATCTAGGTGGAGGAGGACTAGTAGGAGGACCTTCGCTGAGTACAGGTGAGGGATAGGGATCACAGTAAGCAAGTAGCTCGACCCAATAGCTGACGCTAGAGCATGTACATCTGTATATATTGTACCAGTTGTTTTGTAACATTGACACAATTTGTATATATTGTGTAAAGCCTCACAATCATTGTAAAAGTATTTAAACCAATTCCAAAACAAATGAAGTAAATAATCCACTTAAGTACAACATTCATAAGATAGAAAATCAAAAGAAGTAAATAATTGTTGATCATGATGTTAGTCATAAACAAACATAGAATAAAAGTTACACAACAACCTTTACTCATCTTCAAAGATATGATGAATTCAAAGAATTCATGATCCCAAGTCTCCATGGATTAGTTCTTAATCAACTGATGTTACTCAGTGGTTGATGTGTGTTGCTATTTTCCATTCAAGGGCCTTACATTTTCTTATCAGTAAGCTTCTATTTCTATAAAGATGCTACATAGAAAGGTTATTCTACACAGGGTATTTCTACAAATAGTGTGTTTATACTTAGATCTTTGCATGACATTTGTCAATTGTACATGCTTTAACTTCAAATATGCTATGAATCTATAATTATCTATGAGATGTCTGCATATTTCATGTTTATTTGCTTCTGATTATCTATTATTTGTAATTGTGATGGTGAATTTATTAAATTAAAAGAAATTGAAAAGAATACTTCAAATTATGATGAATCTTTAGCTATTGAGCCACATACACACTTGATACTGTCATTAAGAGAAGAAATCAAACAATATTTTCACCAGGATGTGCCACAGCTAGATACAAATGATGCTAACTTCAAAGGATGATGAATGAAGACAATACATGCAGACTGACGAGCACTCCAAGGGACGCAGCGAATCAAAGCATGTATCAAGAATTCAAACATAGACTACTCAGGATTTACAATGATTTGTAATTAAAAATGGTCTTCTCTTTCATTAAGTATGCAAAAACATGTAGGTTTACAATAACTTTGAAATAGGCCCTGATATTTCAGCAAACAAATTTCAATTAAGCTTCTGAATGTTTAAAACAAGGCATCCCTGCACCTTTTATAGAATAAGGTGAGGGAGCGGTTACAAATGATCTACGATCAAGATTTATCAATTGAAATCCATGGTGCATATTATTTTTGACTTGGTCAACTATCTCTCGTGGCACGGGTTGCTAGCTGGCAACCATCTAGGTAACTTATTTTCTTCTAAGTACCTGATGCAAATGTTTCCCTTATAGCGCATCTTCATTTACTCCTTAGGTTCTTCTTCTTCATCATCATGATCATCATGATCATCGCTTTCTTTGTCTTCATCATCCTGATGGATATCGCCTTGTATATGGACCTACATTATTGTCCTGATATTTTCATATGCTTCTACTATTCTTTCAACTTCCCCACCATCTTGAGTTTTGGCTTTACTGATGGCGTGCTTGTGGGCTTGAAATTTCTCCTTAAGGGTCTCCAATTTACCCTTCATATTTCTCAATGCTTTATTATAGTTCTCCACCCTAACTTTGATCCTCATGATCTTGTTCATTGCTTCTTCTGTCAGGTGGGTGAGAGGATCATCAGCCATCGGTTGGAAATTATCATGCAGAGATTTTATGGCAAAGTCCATGTCTTGATTTTCAATTTTCCCCTCTACTTTCCCCTCATGGGCTTCCAGGACCTCTGCTTCATAGAACATCATGCTGTGTAGTTTCACACTGATATCTCTCAATTTACTATTGCACTTCTTCAGTACATCACATTCAAACCTAGTGTCTTTATACCAAATATCTACCAGCATGGCAGTGTTATTATCTATCACCTGATGATTTATTAGGATCTAAGGATTAATCCTATTTATTTCACTCAAAGCACCCAAGGCTTTCTCTAACCGGAATGACCTTCTTCCGGTCTCAGTCTATAATTTATCGACTTTCTTCCTAGAGATACTCAAAGAATTCCACCTCTGCAAAGAGGCTCTCACTACTTCCTCAGCTTCTATTAGTGCTGATGACATCCATTTCCTCATGATCATTGACTCATGCCTCATAAGGTCTAATTTATTAAGCTCCTCTTGACAAATTGTAGTCAATGGGAAAGCCTGATCTGATGATGTATTATCAGGGTTAATCAACCCTTTTATGTATGAGTGTAGCTGAGCAATCTGCTCCTTATGTTGCTTATTCTTCTCCTTTTCTTTCTTCGCCTTTTAGGTCGAAGAATCTATTATATCCTTCCCTTCCTAACCTTCTTGGTCTTCATTGGTAAACCCCAAATCAACTGTGCTAATCTAGAATTCTTCCAAGGTGATCTTGCCTTTTTCTTTTTCAACAATGGGAAGTGCTACCTGGGCGGTCCTTTTTACCATAATAGGATCTCTCCTTATTGCAGATGTTAATCTGGCTTTCCTCTTAGGCTTCATGATGGTTTCTAAAAATAATGTCGAAACATCAAACTCTTGAATCTCAAAACCTAACTCCGTACCTATTTCTTTCTCAATCCATTGAGGTATTTGATCTCTGGATCCTTGGCGTCCGTCATCATCATCATCATCATATCCACCCTGATCTCCAGCTTTTGTCTCGGTTCTCCGTGGAGAGGGTGATTTCCTTATTTCTTCTTCATGAGGGGGATCCTGTTGTATTTCTTCTTTGTGAAGAACCTCTTCTTGTGGGGGAGGATCATGCTGTGTATCTACATGTTGGTCATGGACCTGATCTTTTACTCCCACCTTGTGTGTTTCATCCACTTTGGGGATTTCCTCATCCTGATGCACATTTGCATCCATGGATATCATTATGTTCATACTAGGTGCATCCACCTGATCCTAGATCACATTCTAATCCGCACCTGATGTATCTATCTCCTAGGTCTTAAGGTCTTCATGACCTGATGTTTCTTTATCACCTAAGGTTTCTTGAGTCCAGGGGGCATCATCACCTGATGTGTCTTTAGCATTCCTACCCTTTTCTTGGACTTCTACTATCTTGGGTTCAGCTGGTATTTCTTGTTGTTGCTGGCCCATATTTGGAGTGTGGCTCTCCACTTCTGTCAGCTTGACTTCCTCAATATTTTTTACTTTATCAGGTGCACCTGCTTGATGTTTGGGACTTACATCCTCTTTGTATGTTAAGTCTATCACCTTAGGATTAGTTACCTGATCAACTAACTTATCAAGCCCTATTTGATGGCCTATCCTCTCTAGACTATTCTCTTTCTCTTGCTCTATCTACTTCAACTCTTCCAATACCACCATCTGTGCTGATGGGGTTTCATGTGGGGTCATGCGAGTGTTAGAAGCAAGGGTCTCCATTTGCTAAGAATTCACATTTTGTACCACCTCATCATCTGATAGGTCCACAATTTCCTCTAATGAGAAAGGACCCCCTTGGCTTGCTTTAGTGGCTTCTTTTACTTATTCTTCAGCCTTCTCAGTCTTAAACTAAATTATGGTAGGAAGTGGCACATCATGTTGCAATTCTTTCCTGAGCACTTCACTACCAGCTCCTCTTAATATTACAGGGTCATGTCTTATTTCACCCCTCATAGATGTTCTCTATCTTTTAGGTGGTGATGCCACCAGGGGTGCCTTCCTCTTCCTTGTGACCATCACAAGGTCATCTTCTATAGGGTCTTTATTCACTGGCTCCTCCTCAATAATGATATCCTTTTCCACATTCTGCTGTGAGGTTTGGCCCTTATCTTTTATTGCTGCAGTGTCCACAGCTGGCCTTAGGATTCTTTTTGTTCTTGGTTCATCTACCAAAGGCTGTGCAGATGAGGCTGATGCCTGTCCTGATGCAGATGCACCTTCAGCTAGTATATCAATCCTCTCAATTATTACCCCCTTAGGTTCATTATTAGTCTTATTTTTCCCTCTAGGGGGTCCTTTTCCTTGTTTCTAAGGTGGCAGCCTTTCTCCATTAGATTTTCTCTTCTCAACAAGAAAGTCATCATATTCTTCATCTGGAATCTCCTACTTTTTCCTCTTGTTATCTACTGTGATGGCCACACATTTCTTCTTCATTGTATTAATTTGTTCATTTACCCATGCTTGGGTCAACTGTAACACCCCACTTGTAAACTAATCTAATGAAATGTCTTCAGGTTGTGTCAGGTCAGGGGCTGAAATGGTGTCATTATACACCTTTTTCTCTTCATACTCATTAGATATGGTTTTGCCATTATCTTTCTTTAATTGTGCAGGCACTGGCATGCAGTGAAATGTCTTAATCTGATTGAGGGTGAGTCTCTGATATTTTCTTCTTCTGACCTCAGCCTCATCCTTATAGTCAGTCCAGAAATCCTCTAAGTTCTTCTTATGTATAGGTTGGCCTATAATCTTTTGCATTCTTCCATAGGTATCATATGATCTAGCCAATGGGAATGGCTATAAGTTCATCAAGTTCAGACCTGCTATGGTTTTCTTTATGTTTTCTGAATGAGGGCATATATACCACCCTATAGTTACTAGAAAGAAAACTAGAGGTATCATCTTGTTTTCTTTGTATGCATCTAGTATAGTTGATACCTGCCTCCGAAATTCCATCAGGACCACCCCATCAGTAGGGTACCTAGGTAGCATCAGTGGCTGTCCTTCAAAGCCCTCTATTTTTATGTAAGAAAATGTGGCAAACTAGATAAACCAGGCACCATGCTTGTATATAACTTCCTGAGCTTCCATGCTCAGTCTTTTGGTTCTATCCTCCTCCATTGTTCTGACCAGATGCATGGAAAATGCATCATTCACTAATTTGTAATCAGGGAGATAATTTGTTCTCTATAACTGAGGGTAATGGTCCCATATATGGGCATCATTTAAACTGCCACCAATCTTTCCAACTGTGGTAAGTGCATCAAATGTACCCTTGTACACACATGAATATACAACATATGAAGTCATGTAAAATGAACACTCCATGCCTCCTAGGTTCATCATCTGTTCATCTAGGGCATCACTAATTATTTTAGCCCATAATGGCTTATTATCTATATAAAGACACATCATGATGACTCCATACATCCAATCCTTGAAACTTCCAGCAGTAGGCTAGCATGTCACTCTGCTGAGTAGGGCAATCATATATTGATATTCATCATCAAAGTCAAATTTGTACAAGTGCACTGGTAATTTGGCAGAGGCAATGTAAGTGTTGTTCTTTGATCTCCACTAGTACATCCTCTTCCTTGCAGTCTTTTTATTATTTTCATATTCAATCTCCAATTTTTTCAGATCCATACTGACTACCTTCTTTCCAAGTGGGAGATTGAAAGTAGTTGCAATCCCTTTCATGGACAAATCTGCATAAACCCTGCCATGTTTTTCTACTCTCCTCATCTGAGGGTTATAATTTCTGGCACATTCTATTATTAAATCCAGAGTTTCTATGGAATAAGGAAATCTAGCTGCATACCACATTCTTGATGTAAATATGGAGTCCAGTAGGGTGCTATCTCTATTCTCATGCATATTGGACATCCATGCTACCAAATCTGTGTTTCCCTTATGAGTGTCTCTGATGACACCATACTTGAACTGCACTCCCTTAGGTTGAGCAACCATCATCTTAAGAAATTTAGACTCTGACATGTTCCTCTAGATGTCTGCCATGGATTCCTACAATGAACATGACTAGTCTTACCATTTGATATTCATATGCATGCATACAACATTATACATTTATAGCATCATGCCTATTATATTTATTAATCTCTATTTCATCATGATATGCATAATTACATAATCAAACCACTAGAAAAGCATACTACTTGGGTATGTAGAAAATGACAACAGGAGGGTTTTTAATTACTTACCTGACAATGCTTATCTCCTAGATTAAATAGATGATTATGAAAAAGGGAGTCAAATGATGTTGATCATGCTCTCCGTTATGTTGTACACTATATATCTGTCCACAGGTAGCTCGTATGAGGGTTTGAGTGTCCACTCTATAAATTCTCATTTCTTCACAAGGTAAGTGCAAAATGACCTTGGAAATTCACTTTTAACCTTATTCATAGGGCAAATTAGGGAAAAATTGGGTTAAATTGATCAAAACCATTGATCTTCTGTACGAAATTCATGTATGTTGCCAGTTGTGTGCATCGCATTTGTAATCGGCAGGAATCCACCTACTGCATTTATGTGCATTTAATGTCATGGGGCAAGATGAGGGGAACACTAATGTCAATGGATTGGGTGATGTTAAAAATATCAGGTGATATTCAGAATATCGGGTGATATTGAGAATATGACCCTTTTTTGAAAGATCGGGATGACGTCACCATCATGTGACTGTAAAAGGGGGGATCACTAGAAATATACCTCCACGAGGTAAAATGGATGATGACGTCACCATCTGGGTGATTTTCTTTATTCATCAAGATTGGATGATGTCATCGGCATATTGGCACTGGGGTGATATTTTGTGACAGGGTGATATTTGAAAGATCGAGGTGATCTTTTGGAACATCGGGTGATATTCAGAATATCTGGGGATATTCAAAATATGACCCTCACAAAATAATGAAGTTGTTTGATGGGTAAATACCACTATCACGTAAGATTGACATCTGGATCTCCAGACCAAATGATTATCAGGTGATAAAATTGGATTAGGGTGATCTTTCATAAGATGATTGATATTAAGAAATATGACCCCCCACCAGAATATCAGGTTTGACTAGGATTTTGACTTGCAATAACTTTCATTCCCTAAGGAATATCAGGGTGATCCAAAAGGCAAACCTGCATGAAAGTTTGTACTCTTTCCAACCATGAGGTTATTGACATGAAATATTAACCTTGACTAACTGACCTCATCATGATGACTTACCCAGCTCCCTTATGCAGGGTCACCTGCATGACTTACTTTTACCAGACTGCCAAAAAGAAGGAAAAACACAAGCCAAGCCAAGCAAAAAGTTGGGTCCCTATTTTGTCAAGTCAAAATGGGGTGTGTTGTGTAACCACACAACTTACCACCAAAAAAAACAACAAAATTCCAATGATTCAAGTGAGGTGATCACATTCATATACAATATTCTAACTCTTTCTAAGTATAAGCATCATAATATTTTCGTATGACAAAGTTTTCATCATGGCAACAATGCTAACAAAGGATCAGGTGTGTGCAAATGATTAATTATCCTCATCTTGAAAGCAAGTTGAGAACATGAGTAACTGATGTTAAGCTACATAGTTTGGGAGCATCCCTCGTAGCCAACCTGAATAGAGCCTTGCTGCCAAAAGGTGTCCATAGCCTTGACAAGGTAATCTATACAATCCCCCTAAGTAGAGCCCCACTACCAAAAGGTGTCTATAGCCCTGGTAGGGTTACTTAGATGGCCTAATTTTATTTCTTTTTGTGATTTTTCAATATTTTATATTCTATAAATCTGATGTCATCATGTAAGTTCAGTGCGCAAGGTATGGTCATTTGCTGATTTAGGTTGGAGATTGTATTGGTAGCAAGGGAGTGCCTTTAGATTTTTCACTTAACACCTATACTTGTTGTTGGTCATGATGTTAGTCATTCGCAAACATAGAATAAAAGTTACACAACAACCTTTACTCATCTTGAAAGATACGATGAATTCAAAGAATTCATGATCCCAAGTCTCCGTTGATTAGGTCTTAATCTACTGACGTTACTCAGTGGTTGATGTGAGTTGCTATTTTCCATTCAGGGGCCTTACGTGTTTCTGCACTGTTCATCATCACTATCTTCAAATATCCTGCTCTGGAGGTTTGCTCTGCATAAGTCTCCAACAATTCTACCTCTGCACTGTAAACTTAGTCAAATAATGTGCCTACAGGCTGATATTTGCATGATTTCTATCATTATTTATGATTCCTTGCATGATATTTTCAATACTGCATGCATTTAACTCAAATATGCTAATGATCTTCAGTTACCTATGGGATTTCTGCATATTTCACTGTTTTTGCTTGTTATTTATCATGATTTGCAGTTATGGTGATGAATTAATGAAATTGAAAAAAGGAAAAGGGGTAAAGAATGAGATTCCCAAAATTACTGGACTTAGATCACTGATCCACATACAAGCTCCCATACTTGCAATGAAAAGAAGGAAAACTAGAAATCATACTTCACCAGGACATTCCACAAATCCGCATGATCTAGTGCAAATCTTCAAAGGAAAAGTTGACAACAACATGTAATGAAATGAAAGCGCTTCCAGTTGAACACAGCATTCACCAGTACATATCCAGAAATCAACAAGAAGATTACGTAAAATTTACAATCCGGATGTAATCTGGAACTTCATATTCATTCAGTATGCTCAAGAACAGGTACATTTACAGTGATCTGAAGAAAGAACCTTGACATTTCAACAATTCTATCCTCATTAGTCTCAGTAATCCGATCTCCTAATTGATCCTACAGTAATTCACTTTTTGCGCCAGATGCGTCTGTGTATTCTAATGTATTCCCCCTTTTTTTTGTTTCAGGCTCTGGCCTTTATATAGAGCAAATGTCAGAAACGGTTACAATGATCCAAAGATCAGGATCCTCTCATAGCAATTAGCGGTCCAGATGAAAAGCACATGCTTCGCCAGTTAGCAAATGCACAGCTGGCACAGAATATTCCAGCATCCTCAACTTGATTCGGTTTCCAGCTGGCGAACAGCATATTTGACAATATCCTCCTCATTTCTGACCCATGTTGACTCCATGCGCAACCTTGTAATTATCAGCTTCAGCAGCAGCTCAAACAGCATCATGACTTCCTGCAAGTAAACAGACAAACATTAAGTTCATCATCATCATGATAACAACAGGAATTAAACATTTTATTAAACAAGCCACCAAAAATGCGCAGCTACAGGCAATCGGGCTCCAAATTTCCATCGCTTCATGTTTTAGCCCATTTTCTTGTATATCAGGTTCAAAATATGATGATGATGATCTCAAAATATACAAGGAAATAATCGCCCTTCAACCATCCTTCGAATCCGGCCTTGCATCATCATCATATTTGCATCGGCGTGATTACATACGATCAGGGTGACAAATCCACCCTAGGCCGACGGCAACAGTTATACCGACGCCAAACATCATGAGGACGACCAACTCTATATCTTCTGTCTGGCCGCAGGATATCACTAAATATGATGCTCCTCCCCTCCAAATGCTCTGAGGAAAAGCACATCAGGATGTTTTGTTTTTGCATATTCGGGAAAGAAAAGACATCGTCATCATCATCATGATGAAGACAAACAGGAGGACTTGGAAAATGATCCTGCCGTTGAGGAATATCATGATGACGTCATCGTCATCATCAGGCTTCGTTAAAATGCAAAGGGATGACGTCACCGTCATGTTTCGTTAAGATCAGGAGGTAAATGGAATATCGGGTTCCCCCCAAGGAAGATGATCGCGTGGATGAATGCACTATGACCCTTTTCGGCCAAGGCTATCCTCTTAAAAGATCATGATGATGAACATCATCATCATCATATCCGCACTGGGTGATCTAAAAAATGATCCTGCTGAAAGTCCTGATGACGTCATCAGGATATCCGGGGTCCTCGTTAATCTGCGAACATGACGTCATCGTCATCATCATATCGGCGAACAGGATCATGCCCTGGAAAATATCTTGCCGAGGGAGAAAGGTGATGGTGACGTCATCGTCATCATCATATCCGCAAAAGTTTATACTTCTCGGCAGGAGGATAATGCGAAAAGTGGGAGAGACGAACAAGATCATGATGATCTTGTTCAACAAGGCTTGGGAAAGGAAAATCATCCTCCGTTTCGAAAGATAAGGTGATCATCATGATCACGCAAAAGGAGATCAGGAGGATATTGCGAAATGTGATCCTGTCATGAAAGATCCTGATGATGATGATCACCAGGACTTGGTCGTGCGCACGCAAATTATGCAGATGACGGGTTTCTTAAGCAAGGTGATGATGATCCATCAGCATGATATTACAATATGCTCGCGATGTTGGAATATCATGATGCTCGCGATGTGAGAATATCATGATGATGATGATGTTTCCAGGGTCGCTTGACGGGAAAAGCTCACTATGACTTAAGGTTGACGTCCGGATGTTTCGGGACTGCATGATTTTTATCAGGTGGTAGAGTAAGATCATGATGATGACCTTTAGCGATATAAAAGACCGCTCGACGGGAAAAGATTACTACGACTTAAACTTGACGTCCGGATACTTCGACCTCAGGATGTTATCGGGGCTTTTCAAATATCATGATGATGATGTTCATCATACAGCAATTATCAGGTTTGACCAAAACTTTGACTGCTCATAACTCCCTCATATGGATGAATTTTCGAGTAATGTAAAAGGCAAACCTGCATGGAATTTCAAGCTCTTTCTAACCATGAAGTCATAGAAACAAAATATGAACTTTGACAAACTAACCTCATGATGATGACCTACCTCATCCTGACCTTCATGATGATGATGCACCTGACTTATTTTTACCAAACCGCCAGAAACAAACAACACAAGCCAAGCCAAAAAGTTGGGTCCCTGTTTTGCCAAGTCAAAATGGGGCGTGTTGTGTAACCACACAACACTTGTGTGTTCAACAAACCCAAGGCTATTAGGTGAGTCATTGTGAAAGAATCACTTTGGTCAAGAAAAGGCACCCTAATGAAAAGATATCACAGACCTAATCACAAGTACTTCTCAGAATGAGTCATAACTTATGTATGAATTTGTTCTCATCATGTGAATCCTAACAATTTAGTTATTTTCTAGGGTGATGAGTTGCATCATCTTGACTAACCAAAACAAAACACAAAACAAAACTGTACAAACAACTATACAAATATACACACTATGATACACCTTACTGTCATGAAGCTAACTTAGGCTTGGAAATAATGTTTAAGGAACTATCCATTAACTGGTAATGGAACATCCTCACCTGTCAAGTTTTTAAGCATGTAAGTGTTGTCTCCTAATATTTCAAAAATTTGGAAGGGACCTATCTAGAGTTTATCAAACTTACCATGCTCTCCCTTCCTCTCATGTGCTTTATCCCACATCAAGACTAAATCTGAGATCCTGAAGGCTTTAACCTTGGCTCTTTTGTCAAACCAGTATTTGACAAAAACCTGATGTTTAGCAAACTGATTAATTGCCTTACTTCTTTTCTCTTCCAGGTGCATCAATTGAAGCAACCTGACTTCTTGCTTATTGTCTATGCCCAGGTATTCTTGTGCAAATTACATTGTAAGAATCTTTAGGTTAATAGGGAGGATGGGATCCACCCCATATACTAAGTGATAAGGTGAGTTTCCTAATGCAACTTTATTCCTAGTTCTGTCTACCCATAAGGCATACTTCAGAAGGGTGTTCCACTCCCTAGGGTTCTTTTCTATAACTTTTTTATGATATTCAACAATTTTTTGTTGGTGGATTCTGCTAGTCCATTCCCTTGGGGATAGTAGTTTGAAGAGAACTTCAATATGATCCCATAATCAAAAGCCCAGCTTGACAGTTTGGTTGAAGCAAAAGTAGATCCATTATCACTCACCAGAGCATAGGGAACTCCATACCTAGTGACAATATTACTTTCTAGAAATATGATTACATCTTCAACATTGCAAGTCTTGGTGTTGACTGCTTTAGTCTACCTAGTATAGTAGTCAGTAATAGTTAAGACATACCTGTGGCCTGAAGATGATGGAAGATTAATTGGTCCTATGAAGTCCATGCCCCATTGAGCAAATGGGCGCATCTCCATCACTGCCTACAAAGGTTGAGCAGCATATCTCTCTTTGTTAGTAGCAACTTGACACACATGACAACATTTAATATATTCAGCAGTATCCTTGAAAATTGTGGGCAAGTAGTATCCTGCCGTGAGGATAGCATGAGTAGTGGCCAAGGATGACCCATGTGCTGTTTTAAACTTATCATGTAGCTCTGATAACACCCTATCTTCTTCTGGCCTCTCTAGGCATCTTAGGTATATCCCTTCATATTTTTCTTGAAAAGGATTCCCCCTTTCATCATATACTTCTGTGACTTTATTTTTAGGGCTCTCCTTGGTGAGGCCTGCAGTCTTGGAGGACATCTTCCAATAATCAGGATGTACCTGATGTCTGAGTACCACTCTCCATTGTCCTTTGCATTAATAACATACTGTTGACTCATGATATTGGGGTCAATCTCTAATATCATTTGGCTTAAAGCATGTCCTCTCACTAGCTTCATGGGTGTAATGTCTATGTCATATTCTTGTAGGACAGTGATCCACTTAGCCCTTTTCTCACCTGGCTCACTCTGCATTAATAGCATCTTCACTGCTGCATCAGGTACCACAGCAATCACTCTACTTCTCAGTATATAATGCTTGAACTTCTTTACTGCTCGAACCAGGGCAAGTGCTTGCCTTTCAATGTCCATATATCTCAGTTCAGTATCTTTGAAAGGGTAGCTCATGAAGGCTATGGGCTTCTCTTCCTTTTCTTCATTTCTCTATGTCAGCACTACTGTAGAGGTATGCTCTGAAGCAAATGAATAAATATAGAAGTCCCTAGTGTAATATGGATTGATCAGAACTGGAGCATCAGATATAGATTTTTTAATGTCTTCAAAAGCTACTCTAGCCTCTGGTGTCCACTCAATTTTAGTGTCCTTCTTGAGCATGGCATTTAAAGGTCTAACAATTTCTACAAAGCCAGTGATAAACTTCCTAACAAAATTAATCTTACCAAAGTAAGATTTGAGCTCTTTTTTGCTTCTAGGAAGTTGTATTTTCATAATGGATTCGACCCTATTAGGATCAATGATAATCCCATTTTTAGTTATTAGGTGGAATAGTAATTTTCCTGTTGTTACCCCAAATATGCATTTCTTGGGGTTCAGGGATATCCCATATTGTTCAAATTTTTTAAGAACATTTCTAAGATCTTCTACATGGTTTCCTCTATCTTTAGAGAACACTGTTAAGTCATCCATGTATATGACTATGCATTTTCCTATTAAGCCTCTAAAGGCTATGTCCATTGCTTGCTAGAATGTTGCTCCATCATTGATTAACCCAAATGACATGCGCATGTAAGAGAATATCCCCCACTTCGTGGTGAAGGTAGTTTTTAATCTGTTTATTTTATCCACCATGACCTGGTTATACCCTGAGAAACCATCTAGAAATGACATCATTTTGGCACCGTTCACAATTTGTAGGACCTCATCTAGGGAAGGTAAAGGATAATTATCCTTCTCAGATGCTTTGTTTAAGTTCCTGAAGTCTACACATAATCTGATGTCTCCATTTTCCTTCCTCACTGGGACCAAGTTTGCTACCCAGGTGGAGTGCCTCATAGGAAATATGATCTTGGCATTTAACAGTTTCTTAACCTCCTCAAAATAATGGGTTCTAGCAAAGCATTGACAGGCCTTTGCTTCTATCTGAAAGGCTTGGCATCTGGCTTAAGGGGTATGGTGTGTGTGATGATTGATGTGTCATATGTTTTTAGCTCATCATAAGTCTAGGTGATGACATGGATGTAATCTTTGAGAGCTTGGGTGATTCCTTCTAATTCTTCTTCTGTGCAAACTTTTCCTATCAGGACATTTTTCTTTTCATCATTCTAGCCAATATTAACCTGTGAATATTGTCCTCCATTATCTTTTGGAAGATCCTTTTGTTTCAGCATGTTGTCCAGATCAAATGCTCTCTCTAGCTCTATCATTCCCTTAAGAATCTTATTGTTGGGCAACTCTAAGATTTCTTCTTCTTCCCAGAAATGATCCTCGATATTATTCTCATCTATAATCTATGCATCAAATACATCCCTGTTAGAGATGAAATCTAGAATATGCTGATCATCATTGAACACTTGGAGGTTAGTTACATTGTCAGGCACAGAAGGTACTGATACAAACTCTACTGAAAATCTTTTCAGACCAGAAAAAGACAGTGGCTCTAAAGTGTTGGTCGCCTGGGCTAAAGCATCTGCCCTATGATTCTGTTCTCTAGGTATGTGGGTGATATTGAATGCATCAAAAGATTCTATCAGGTCCCACACCTTGTGTCTATAATTGGATAGTTTTTTATAATTGCAGGAGTAAATTCCTCTTACCTATCTCACAACTAATTCTGAGTCTCCATAGACATGCAGAATTTTAACTTTCTTCTTAAGGGCAAATAGTATCCCATGAATTAGAGCTTCATAGTCTGTTACATTGTTGATGCATGGGAACTGCAGTCTGTATGCTACTAAATAGGATTTTCCTGATGGATCAACAAGATCTATCCCTACTCCAGCTCCTTGTTTTGACTTGGATCCATCAAATCTAAGGATCCATGGCTTGTCTTCAGCCAAAGGCTTATCTGAGCCTTCCCTTTTCTTTGCAGCTCTGGCAATCGCACCACTTGATATCCACTTTAGCTTTGGTATCTCAGCTTTCTCAAACTTCATCTTTCCTTTCTTCTATGAAGTTGATGTCTCTTCTTCCTTTCTATTACCAGAAGTTAAATCCTCTGGACTAGGC
Source organism: Cunninghamia lanceolata (assembly GCA_027924645.1). Classification (NCBI taxonomy): domain Eukaryota; kingdom Viridiplantae; phylum Streptophyta; class Pinopsida; order Cupressales; family Cupressaceae; genus Cunninghamia; species Cunninghamia lanceolata. The sequence continues at coordinate 4,021,596 of BSBN01001032.1, read as the reverse complement.
AATGTCTGTCTTTTTAGAAGATATAGACATAGAGAGCAAGCAATTTCTGAGTGAGGTGCTTCATGCAACCTGCACCAGCCTTCAATCAAGGCATCCTATGGAGACCTCTACTGATGTGTCATCTTTTGAATCTCTTTTGACAGAAACTCTTCAAATTTAGACAAATTGCTGCCTCTGTCCTCATCAGATAACTCATAATCTGATTCAACTAAACAATCACTCCCTGGGGTGATTTTCTTTTTCCTCTTAACATTACTTTGGTTGCATAACAGTATCTCTTCTGTCATCTGAACATGATCTTTATCCTGCAATATAACTTCTCTTGTTCTTGTAGAAGACAGATAAAATCTAGTGTCACTATCACTGTCTACAGAACTTACCTCTGATGATGATGACGATAGTGATTCATCACTACACGTTTGTTCTAGCTCCAGCATGTCTATGCATGCTTCACAAGTCTTTTCAGAATGTGGCTCATTATGCAACCTACACTAACCATCAATTAGAACATCATTAACAGGTATCTTTAATAACTGACACCATTTTACCTATTTAGATAAGTGCATCTCAAAATTCCTAAAGTGATCTACCTCATTTTCATTCTTAGGGTTACAATAAGGTTCTACAATTATTTTGTCATCCTAAAGGTCATCATCATGATGATGAACATCATACATCAGGATTTCTTCTATCCTTATAGTTTGGGGTCTGATGGAGTAAACTCTAGGTTCCACATCCACATACATGATCTTGTTAGTTTTGTTGTATTCAGTGATCATGTGTTTCATACAAGGCTCAACATTAATCCTTATCTGGTTTGGTATCCCTTTCCAGGGCAACCACATGTGACTAAAATCTGTGGACATATATCCATTAAGGGTTTTAGACTAGTCCCTATTGAGTAACATCCCATAGGTATTAGGTATGTCAACTACCTGAATATCAATATAATATTAGATTCTGGGATCTAATGCTAGCTGCATGTGAATATGAGTTAGTTCTCCTACCATGCTCACTTCTGTTCTATCTAATTGTGTCACTTTCTTTAATGATTTAGCAGGATGCAAGCCTAAAGCATTGCATATGGATAGGGGCATCACATTGGTAGATGCTCCTGACTCTACTAAACAATTATCCAGGTTTTTGCTGAACATTCTTATGGTGAGGAGGAAAGGAGGTGACTCAGTTTTGTCTTTATATAAGGTCATGTGGGAGGTCTCTACAGCTTGAACGTAACTGGCACCTTGTGTTTAACATTAGGAACTCTAGTAGCATGATCTTTACTACCAGACTGACCTGAGGGATGACTATCCTCTTTAGGAGTAGGATCATCTAGTGATTTCATAAATGCCTTCTTGATGGTAGGAGTTTTAAGCAAATCTGACAAGGGTAATCTAATTTTAATCTTTTTCATCTCATCAGCGAGATAAGTGACCAACTTGTCAGATTCATGAGGCAGATTCATAGCCTTTGGTGTTGTATTTGGTGATTCTAAATATTGAGCATTTACCTTGGGAAAACTAGGATTATTACTTGCCTTGGGATCCAGAGGTGTATTGAAATTGTTCAGAGGCAAGGAAGAGGTCAAAGGACCAGTAGGTCTGTTGGAATTACTTCTCAGATTGTAGTTATGCTTACCCTGAGATTGCTGTTGGTAGGCATGTACCTCCTCATGTTCATTTGAGGGCTCATTTTCATCCTCAAAGAGGAAAACATAATTTGACTCAAAAGCCATGGCTGATTCCTCACATGCCAGGGTGTAATCTTGGTGAGCAAGCACTATCTGCTAATAAGGATGTTGCATGTAGCTCTCTAGCACTAAGGCAAAATCATATCCGCAAAGAACAAGCTCATTTCCCTCTGCCTGAGGTTGATTTCCTGAAGTATTGGACACTTCAGTCTAGAAAATACTAACAACAATTCTGAACTGAGGACAGTCTAACTCTGCATGTGCATTGGTGTTATGTATTCTACACTAGTTAGTGAGGGCTGCTTCTGCAAGGTTGACTCTGGTAGTCTGTTTGGGTTCACCAGGAGGCAAGTTGTCTAGGGGTGATGGCAGGGAACCATTGTTTGGCCTAGTGTTCCACACTCTAAGCTATCTAGGAGGATTGTTATTGCCATTGTTGTTATAGTTATTGTTTTACTTCCTATCAAGATAATTTGGTCTGTCATTGTTATAGCTTCTATTCTGATTAGGCTGAGAGTAGAAGTTTTGACTCCTCAAGTGAGTAATCTTAGTAGTAAGTTTCCATAACTGAGCTGATATTTCCTTAATCTTTTCTTTCTCTTCCTAAACTTTGGCCACTACATTTTCTATCAAAGGCTTAAAAAAGGAAGATCCATTGTTCTGATTATTGGCAGACTAGTCTATAACCTGAGGTGCTTGAGTTTGTCCTGGATACTACATCATCTGGCCATTTCTATTTGGAGGTGGCATGATACTTAGTGGAGGTATCTGTAAAGGTGCTGGCATCACAGCTGGAGGCATCATGCCTCCATTAGGCTGTTGTTGGGCAGGTTATGTTGGATAACCAGGAAGTGTGGGGAATGCTATGTTTGGTGTGGGAGCAGGAACTAGCTACTGGCTGACCTTGATAGCTTCTTGGAAAGCTAATCTCAAAGTTGTGACATTAGGATGTGCTCTCCTGATAAACATGGAAGTTAAAGGATCCAGGGCTGAATAATATATGCTCTTTGTAGCTTCATCAATTACAGTATAAGGGGTAACTAACTTAGACAACATTTTCTGGAACCTAGCATTGAAGTTGGAAATAGGATTTCCTTCAAATCATTTAATTGTAGCAAATAAATGATAGTTCATTGAAGGATCCCACAGGTATTTTGAACCTATCAGTGAAATCTTTCTCTAGGATGGCCCATGATCTAATCGAACCCTGACCAAGGCTAATATACCAATTATAGGCTTCTTCCCCTAAGGAAAAAGGAAATAACCGACATATAACATCCTGATGCTCTATTCTAGCCCTACAGGAGGCTTCCTTGAAAGTTCTGATATGGTCATCCGCATCCTAATATGGATGATATTTTGGACAAAGTTTGTCAAGATTCTTTGGCGGAGCATGATATGCATTAAAAGTCAAAGGTGATTTTGCTGCAAAGAATGACATTGCAACCGATGGAGGTTGAGCCTGAGGTATGACTGGCTGAGGTTGAACCTGAGGTGTAACAGGTGATCCTGTAGGTATTTGTAAACCAATAGGAGTTACTGGAGGATGTTCTGGTGATGCTCTTGAAGCACTAGAACCGGGAGTATGATGGATGTCTACAGTTCTAGGTCAAAATCCTCTGACAGGTAATTCTTCAAAAATTCCATTGGACCTAGACCTAGTATTTGGCCTGAGAGCCAGGATTTCTCAAATTTAAGGAAATTTGGTTGGTTGACTATAAAGATAGGTTGGAATTTACCAGCAAAGGTAGTATTTATGGTTAGAAAGTGTGACTGACAGGATATTTATGAAATATTTGCACGAACAATGCAAATATGGGGTGATATTGAGGTCTGGTGACACTTGCAATATCAGGTTTCTAAGGTAGATTACCTCAAATATTTGACAAATTTACCTAAAATTAGTTGATCTTTGCAAATTCACAATGATTTACTATAAATCTTGCAATATTTATGGTTAATTTTAAAAAATTCACAAATGATTAGCATGTACAAGCTTAAAACAGTAAATCTTTGCATATTGATTGAAATCTAGAGGTGTTTCAGTGTTACCTTGCTGTCTGCATCATCAAAATCTAATAAAACTTACTGATATGAGCTTCTAGCTTCTGGCCCTCCTTCTAGCACCAATTTATGTTGATCATGATGTTAGTCATAAACAAACATAGAGTAAAAGTTACACAACAACCTTTACTCATCTTGAAAGATACGATGAATTCAAAGAATTCATGATCCCAAGTCTCTGTGGATTAGTTCTTAATCAACTGACATTACTCAGTGGTTGATGTACATTGTTGTTTTCCATTCAAGGGCCTTACATTTGCTTATCAGTAAGCTTTTGTTTCTGTAAAGATGCTACATAGAAAGGTTATTCTACACAGGGTATTTCTACAAATAGTGTGTTTATACTTAGATCTTTGCATGATATTTGTCAATTGTACATGCTTTAACTTCAAATATGCTATGAATCTTCAATTATCTACGAGATGTCTACATATTTCATGTTTCTTTGCTTCTGATTATCTATTATTTGCAATTGTGATGGTGAATTTATGAAATTAAAAGAAATTGAAAACAATACTTCAAATTATGATGAATCTTCAAATATTGAGCCACATACACACTTGATACTATCATTAAGAGAAGAAATCAAACCATATTTTCACCAGGATGTTCTACAGCTAGAAACAGATGATGCTAACTTCAAAGGATGATGAATGAAAACAATACATGTAGACTGATGAGCACTCCAAGGGACACAACAAATCAAAGCATGTATCAAGAATTCAAACACAGACTACTCAGGATTTATGATGATTTGTGATTAAGAATGGTCTTCTCTTTCATTAAGTATACAAAAACATGTAGGTTTACAATAACTTTGAAATAGGCCCTGATATTTCAGCAAACAAATTTTAATTAAGCTTCTGAATGTTTAAAACAAGGCATCCTGCACCTTTTATAGAATAAGGTTGGGGAGCGGTTACAAATGATCTACGATCAAGATTTATCAATTGAAATCCATGGTGCATATTCTTTTTGACTTGGTCAACTGTCTCTCGTGGCACAGGTTGCTAGCTGGCAACCATCTAGGTAACTTATTTTCTTCTAAGTACCTTATACAAATGTTTCTGTTATAGCGCATCTTCATTTACTCCTTAGGTTCTTCTTCTTCATCATCATGATCATCACGATCATCACTTCCTATGTCTTCATCATCTTGATGGATATCACCTTGTATATGGACTTGCATTATTGTCCTGATATTTTCATATGCTTCTACTATTCTTTCAACTTCCCTGCCATCTTGAGTTTTGGCTTTACTGATGGCGTGCTTGTGGGCTTGAAATTTATCCTTGAGGGTCTCCAATTTACCCTTCCTATTGCTCAATGTTTCATTATAGTTCTCCACCCTAACTTTGATCCTCATGATCTTGTTCATTGCTTCTTTCGTCAGGTGGGTGAGAGGATCATCAACCATCGGTTGGAAATTATCATGCAAAGCTTTTATGGCAAAGTCCGCATCTTGATTTTCAATTTTCCCCTCTACTTTCCCCTCAAGGACTTCCAGGACCTCTACTTCATAGGACATCATGTTGTGCAGTTTCACACTGATATCTCTCAATTTACTATTGCACTTCTTCAATACATCACATTCAAACCTGATGTCTTTATACCAAATATCTACCAGCATGGTAGTGTTATTATCTAGCACCTGATGATTTATTAGGGTCTGAGGATTAATCCTCTTTATTTCACTCAAATCACCCAAGGCTTTCTCTAACTGGAATGACCTTCCGATCTCAGTCTGTAATTTATCAACTTTCTTCCTGGAGATACTCAAAGATTTCCACCTCTGCAAAGAGTCTCTCACTACTTCCTCAGCTTCTGTTAGTGCTGATGACATCCATTTCCTCATGATCACTGACTCCTGCCTCATAAGGTCTAATTTATTAACCTCCTCTTGAGAAATTGAAGTCAAGGGGACTACCTAATCTGATGATGTATTGTCAGGGTTAATCAACCCTTTTATGTATGAGTGCAGCTGACAAATGTGCTCCTTATGCTACTTATTCTTCTCCTTTTCTTTCTTCACCCTTTGGGTCAAAGAATCTATTATATCCTTCCCTTCCTGACCTTCTTGGTCTTCATTGGCAAACCCCAAATCAACTGTGCTAATCTAGAATTCTTCCAGGGTGATCTTGCCTTTTTCTTTTTCAACAATGGGAAGTGCTACCTGGGCGGTCCTTTTGCCCGTAGCAGGATCTCTCCTTATTGCAGATGTTAATCTGGCTTTCCTCTTAGGCTTCATGATGGTTTCTGAAAATAATGTCAAAACATCAAATTCTTGAATCTCAAAACCTGACTCCATACCTATTTCTTTCTCAAGTCATTGAGGTATTTGATCTCTGAATCCTTGGTGTCTGTCATCATCATCATATCCACCCTGATCTCTAGATTTTGTCTTGATTCTCGGTGGAGAGGGTGATTTCCTTATTTCTTCCTCATGATATTCTTCATGAGGGGGGTCCTGTTGTATTTCTTCTTTGTGAAGAATCTCTTCTTGCAGGGGAGGATCATTTTGTGTATCTACATGCTAGTCATGGACTTGATCTTTTACTCCCACCTTGTGTGTTTCATCCACTTTGGGGATTTCCTCATCTTGAGGCACACTTGCATCCATGGATATCATTGTGTTCATACTAGGTGCATCCACCTGATCTTGGATCACATTCTGATCCGCACCTGATGTATCTACCTCTTGGGTCTTAAGGTCTTCATGACCTGATGTTTCTTTATCACCTGAGGTTTCTTTAGTCTGGGGGCATCATCACCTGATGTGTTTTTATCATTCCCACCCTTTTCTTGGACTTCTATTATATTGGGTTTAGCTAGTATTTCTTGTTATTGTTGGCCCATATCTGGAGTGTGGGTCTCCACTTCTATCAGCTTGACTTCCCCAATATTTTCTGCTTTATCAGGTGCACCTACTTGATGTTTGGGACTTACATCCTCTCTATATGTTAGGTCTATCACCTCAAGGTTCGTTACCTGATCAACTAACTTAACAAGCCCTTTTTGTTGGGCTATCCTCTCTGGACTATTCTCTTTCTCTTGCTCTGTCTGCTTCAACTCTTCCAATACTGCCATTTGTGCTGATGGGGTTCCATGTGGGGTCATGCAAGTGTTAGAAGAAATGGTCTCCATTTGCTAAGAAGTCACATTTTGTACCACCTCATCATCTGACAGGTACATAGTTTCCTGTAATGAGAAAGGACCCCCTTGGATTGCTTTAGTGGCTTCTTTTACTTGCCCTTCAGCCTTCTCAGCCTTAAACTAAATTATGGTAGGAAGTGGCACATCATGTTGCAATTCTTTCCTGAACACTTCACTACCAGTTCCCCTTAATATTACAGGGTCATGTCTTATTTCACCCCTCGTAGATGTTCTCTATCTTTTAGGTGGTGATGCCACTAGGGGTGCCTTCCTCTTCCTTGTGACCATCACAGGGTCATCTTCTATAGGCTCTTTATTCACTAGCTCCTCCTCAATAATGATATCCTTTTCCACATTCTACTGTGAGGTTTGGCCCTTATCTTTTATTGTTGCAATGTCCACAACTAGCCTTAGGATTCTTTTTGTTCTTGGTTCATCTACCAAAGGCTGTGTAGATGAGGCTGATGCCTATCCTGATGCAGATGCACCTTCAACTGGTATATCAATCCTCTCAATTATTACCCCCTTAGGTTCATTATCAATCTTCTTTTTCCCTCTAAGGGGTCATTTTCATTGTTTCTGAGGTGGTAGCCTTTCTCCATTAGATTTTCTCTTCTCAACAAGAAAGTCATCATATTCTTCATCTGGAATCTCCTTCTTTTTCCTCTTGTTATCTACTGTGATGGCCACACATTTCTTCTTCATTGTATTAATTTGTTCATTTACTCATGCTTGGGTCAACTGTAGTACCCCACCTGTAAACTGATCTAATGAAATGTCTTCAGGTTGCGTTAGGTCAGGGGCTGAAATGGTGTCAGTATACACCTTTTTCTCTTCATACTCATTGGATATGGTTTTGCCATCATCTTTCTTTAATTGTGCAAGCACTGGCATGTAGTCAAATGTCTTAATCTGATTGAGGGTGAGTCTCTGATATTTTCCTCTTCTGACCTTAGCCTTATCCTCACAGTCAGTCTAGAAATCCTCTAAGTTCTTCTTATGTATAGGTTGGCCTATAATCTTTTGCATTCTTCCATAGGGATCATATGATCTGGCCAATGGGAATGGCTGTAAGTTCATCAAGTTTAGACCTGCTATGGATTTCTTTATGTTTTCTGAATCAGGGCATATATACCACCCTATAGTTACTAGAAACAAAACTAGAGGTATGATCTTGTTTTCTTTGTATGCATCTAGTCTAGTTGATACCTACCTCAAAAATTCCATCAGGACCACCCCATCATTAGGGTACCTGGGTAGCATCAATGGCTATCCTTCAAAGCCCTCTATTTTGATGTAAGAAAATGTGGTAAACTAGATAAACTAGGCACCATGCTTGTATATAACTTCCTGAGCTTCCATGCTCATTCTTTTGGTTCTATCCTCCATTGTTCTGACTAGATGCATGGAAAATGCATCATTCACAAATTTGTAATCAGGGAGATAGTTTTTTCTCTGCAACTGAGGGTAATGGTCCCATATATGGGCATCATTTAAACTACAACCAATCTTTCCAACTATGGTAAGTGCATCAAATGTACCCTTGTACGCACATGAATATACAACATATGAAGTCATGTAAAATGAACACTCCAAGCCTCCTAGGTTCATCATCTGTTCATCAAGGGCATCACTGATTATTTTAGCCCATAATGGCTTATTATCTATATAAAGACACATCATGATGACTTCATACATCCAATCCTTGAAACTTCCAGTAGTAGGCTAGGCTATCACTCTGCTGAGCAAGGCAATCATATATTGATATTCATCATCAAAGTCAAATTTGTACAGGTGCACTGGTAATTTGGCAGAGGCAGTGTAAGTGTTGTTCTTTGATCTCCACTAGTACATCCTCTTCCTTGCAGTCTTTTTATTATTTTCATATTCAATCTCTAGTTTTTTCAGATCAATACTGACTACCTTCTTTGAAAGTAGTTGCAATCCCTTTCATGGACAAATCTGCATAAACCCTGCCATGTTTTTCTACTCTCCTCGTCTGAGGGTTATAATTTCTGGCACATTCTATTATTAATTCTGGAGTTTCCATGGAATAAAGAAATCCAACCGCATACCACATTCCTAATGTAAATATGGAGTCTAGTAGGGTGCTATCTCTATCCTCATGCATCTTGGACGTCCATGCTACCAAATCTGTGTTTCCCTGATGAGTGTCTCCGATGACACCATACTTGAATTGCACTCCCTCAGGTTGAGCAAACATCGGCTTAAGAAATTTAGACTCTGACCTATTCCTCCAGATGTCCGCCATGGATTCCTGCAATGAACATGACTGGTCTTACCATTTGATATTCATATGCATGCATACAACATTATACATTTACAGCATCATGCCTATTATATTTATTAATCTCTATTTCATCATGATATGCATAATTACATAATCAAACCACTGGAAAAGAATACTACCTGGGTATGCAAAAATGACAATGAGAGGGTTTTTAATTACTTACTTGACAACGCTTATCTCCTAGATTAAACAGATGATAATGAAAAAGGGAGTCAAATGATGTTAATCATGCACTCTGTTATGTTGTACGCTATATATCTGTCCATAAGTAGCTCGTATGAGGGTTTGAGTGTCTGCTCTGTAAATTCTTGTTTCTTCATAAGGTAAGTTCAAAATGACCTTGGAAATTCACTTTTAACCTTATTCATAGGGCAAATTAGGGCAAAACCTTGTTAAATTGATCAAAACCATTGATCTTCTATATGAAATTCACGGATATTGCCAGGTGTGCGCATCGCATTTGCAATCGGCAGGAATCCACCTACTATATTTATGTGCATTTAATGTCATGGGGCAAGATGAGGGGGGTGATCTTTAGAAGATCGAGTGATATTCATAATATGACCCCCTCTGTGTAATATGACCCTCCGCTCTTAAGCGGGAACACTGATGTCAATGGATCGGGTGATGTTGAAAATATTGGGTGATATTTGGAATATCAGGTGATATTGAGAATATGACCCCTTTTCGAAAGATTAGAATGATGTCACTGTCATGTGATTGTAAAAGGGGGATTGCTGGAAATATACCTCTGTGAGGTAAAAAGGATGATGGCATCATCGTCAGGGTGATTTTATTTATTCATCAGGATTGGATGATGTCATCAGCATATCGGCACTGGGGTGATATTTTGTGATAGGGTGATATTTAAAAGATCATGGTGATCTTTCAGAACATTGGGTGATATTTAGAATATCTGGGGATATTCAAAATATAATCCCCACAAAATAATGAAGCTATTTGACTGGTAAATACCACTATCACGTAAGATTGACGTTTGGATCTCCGGACCAAATGATTATCAGGTTATAAAATTGGATCGAGGTGATCTTTCATAAGATGACTGATATTAAGAAATATGAGGCCCCCAGAATATCAGGTTTGACCAGGATTTTGACTTGCAATAACTTTCGTTCCCTAAGGAATATCAGGGTGATCCAAAAGGCAAACCTACATGAAATTTTGTACTCTTTCCAACCGTGAGGTTATTGACATGAAATATTAACCTTGACTAATTGACCTCATCATGATGACTTACCCAGCTCCCTTATGCAGGGTCACCTGCATGACTTACTTTTACCAGACCGCTGAAAAGCAGGAAAAACACAAGCCAAGCCAAGCAAAAAGTTGGGTCCCTATTTTGTCAAGTCAAAATGGGGCGTGTTGTGTAACCACACAACAATAATCTTTTTAAATACAACTTCAAAGACAAAAGATGTAATTAATCCACTTAATCACATTAATCCAAGTAAAATATAATCTCATAAATGTCAATCGAAATGATTACAAAATCATGTGCTAAATCTAGGTAACAAGCACAATGAAATAATATAAATAAATCCTTTAAAGTACAAGGAGCATGTACAACAATAGTAAATCCAATTAAAACACTCTCTAGCTACATGAACCAAAGGGTCCACCACCTACAAGACGAGAGATGGGAACATGGCTTAGATGATTTTCCACCCAAACATGAAGTAATTACACTTCCCTAGATTCCATCATGAAACGAAGGAAACCCAACCCTGCACAAAATGTCTAGCTACCTAGTAACAATTGGCAGGAGGGAACGCTCGATGCAAGCCTGATGTCTGAATGTGCAATTCTAAATGAAATGCAAATTGTCTCACAATAGGATGTGGTAGAGATATCAATATAAAATGCTAGACAATAAAAGATATAGTCATAGTGCTAGCTACAAGAAAATATAATTTATCTAAAATAGAGGTTTTATTGATTTTATCATGGAAGAAATTGATTTACATATCTACTGTTTATTCAACCAAGTATATAGTTTCAAATACAGCCATCATGCATATAAGTTATAGTCATTCTAATCACTTCTACATGAGTCTACAGTTTTGATTAAATTCATTCTCAGCCATACACAGAGAATTAACTCATTTTACCAGTCATTAAAAACAACATGAAGTTTTCATAAGTTTCTTAGTTTTAAATCTAAATCTAGGCACACACATAACTACAGTCAAATCCTTAGAACAGTGGATTTGCTACCCAAGAAGCCAATATATTGGCGACAACATAAGTTAGAGAGGGAATCAATCCCATAAGATTGCCCAAGCATAGGTCAAAAGGGAGGGTGAGAATCACCAGCCAGGCAGAACCAAATACATTGTACAAAAAGAAAATAAAGAACATCTAGCATTTGAAAGCATTTAGTCAACCCTATACGGCGACCATCTCAAGCATACGGCTTGGGAAAACAAGCCAAAAAGGCTAGTAACTAAGACAAGCGGCCATGAAGGATATGTGATCTAAGAAGGAGAATCAGCTAGCAACAATAGCTTGGGTTTTAAACAAAAAATCAATTGATCATTCTCATCAGAAGACACCTTATTTAAACTAGTCATGACCATTAAAACATGAATGATAATCAGAAGGGAACCTAGAAAGAAAGAGGCGATGGTGAAGAAGAAGCTAATGTTATCCTTGTCTCTCCTTTCACTACCCAATATCTCTCCTATTGCTGCAATTTCTAGAGGTTTCCAGCTGTAAATTCATAGGTATCTCCTTTCTTGATCTGCCTTCTTCCAAATTGGGCGTTCAGCCGGTTGGACTATTCAAAAACTAAAGTTTTCCTTTCTCTTTGCATGAGAAATAATAATTAAAAACTCATTTATCTTCTATTAAAAACAATAACAACTTATTATTCTATTTCCTGTTGCATGGGATAGAGGATAATTTATTAGTTCTTATTACAAATCTAAATATAATAATGCTTTATTTAATATCTATTTAACTTTTTTTATTCTATTTAAAATGTAGACAATAATATATCTATTATTCTTACTGTCACATCAGCGATAGGAATAACTATTTAATTCAATAATTAATAAAATAATACTATTTTTGCATTTAAACTATCGTTATGCAAACAAAACTAATTTAATAATCAAATAAGAGAAAAGCATTATACTTTTGCATAGTAAATGTCAAATTTAATCTATTATTTAATTACGGGGAACATATTGTCTTCCAAACATCTAATAATAATAATATTTTATTATTTAATTTAACATATTATCTTTTAAACACAATATTTTATTTTTTAATTTAAATACAAACACATCTATCCTCATGATTCAAATATAAAACACCATTTTAACTATAATTCAAAAGCAAATAACCACACAATAATACAATTAAATCCATTTATGCGTATGCAACAAAGTGATGTGTGTGATTGCATTTGAGTAATCCATCCATCAGTTCTACCCAGATGGCTAGATCATCTCTGTCTCAGTCATGCTCTCATCTTCGATGAGTACCTACATCCATATGCACTCATCTTGATGTTAATAGGTTAGTGTCTCATAAATCATAGCCAAAGCAAATCATCACATTTACTTTAATATTAACATATAAATTAATTATTCAAACATAACTTCATAATTTATCAATTTCACACATTTGAATTTACTCCATGTAAATCTATAATGGTAACTATTTATTAATCTAGAATAATAATAATGTTCAGAAAAAACAAGATGTGACATCCTTATCCACTTAGAAGAGACATTGTCATGATGTTTTATTACACATCGAAACAAGAGTATCCAATAACCATCAAAGTATCAAAGTATCAAAGTGGCATATAACAATAACATCATCACAGGTATCTCAAATCAATAATCAAACTCAAAGTATCATCATAAATGCATGAATATGAAATCTAAGTTATATCCTCAAATGAGGAAAAGATCTGTCAATCTCTTCTGCATCCTCCCATGTGGCACTATCCTTTGAATACTAATCCCATTGGACCTTATACTATACCACATCCCTACTATGTAGCTTAATGTTATGCTTCTCCAGCACATCAGTGGGCTCCACCAGTACCACTCCTAGATCTTGAACCTGTAAAGAATGCCAATCAAGAATATGTGACACATCAGGATTATAAAGTTTAAGTAAAGACACATGAAAAACATTATGGATTCTAGCAAGTGCTGGTGGGACAGCTAGTTTGTAAGCTATAGGATTAATCACTTCCAGAACTTTGAATGGTCCTACAAAATGAGGAGCAAGTTTGGATGCTTTGCCAAACGACATTGAACTCTTATGAGGTATAACCCTCAAAAAGACTTTATCACCCACTATGAACTGTCTAGGAGTTCTATTCTTATCTTCATAGCTCTTCTGATGATTTGAAGCTTGCTTCAACTTCTCCTCGATTAACTTCATCTGATCATCAATTTCTCTAAGCATCTCAGGACCAATCACAATTCTATCCTCCACTCTGTCCCAACTGACAGGTGTCCTACACTTACACCGATAAAGAGGTTCAAAAGGTGCCATTCCCAAAGATGTATGGTATGAATTATTATAAGTAAACTCTATCAATGGAAGATACTCCTCCCATTTATACTGTTGATCCACACAATACATTCTGAGAAGGTCTTCTACAACCTGATTAACTCTCTCTGTCTGACCATCCATTTGAGGATGATAAGATGAACTGAAATTCAACTTGGTACCCAAAGTTGGATTAAGAGTTATCCAAAATCTAGACATCATACGAGTGTCTCGATCTGAAATGATCATCTCAGGTACTCCATGTAATCTAAAAATCTCCTAAACAAACTTCTTAGCCAAAACCATAGAATCATCTAAAAGATTCCCTGGTATGAAATGCGCTACTTTAGTCAGCTTGTCCACCACCACTAGGATAACATCATGCCTATTCTTAGACATAGGTAGCCCCTGAATAAAGTCCATACTAATGACTTGCGACTTGTGCTCAGGGATACTGTGTGGATACAACAATCCTACCGGATACACATGCCTAGCTTTGACTCACTGGCATTCCAAACATCTAGCCACGAACTCAGTCACATCCCTCTTAAGTCTAGGCCAAAAGTATAGATGCTTCAAACTTTCTACCATCTTTGTCACTCCATGGTGACCTGAATATGGTGTGTTATGGATTTCTTCAAGCACTAACTTCCTCAACTCTTCAAAGTTAGGAATATACATTATCCCACGGAATCTCAAAATTCCATCTAATTCAAACACATAATCATCATACCTGTGGTCAAGGGAGTCTATTTCCAAAGCTTGCTTGACTTTTTCATAGTGCTCATCTCCATGGAGATTCTAAAGTACTCTCAGCTTCAAATTTGATCTCATTGTAACAATGGAAGCTAGATGTCTTCTTCTGCTAAGAGAATCTGCTACTCTATTATGTTTTCCTTTTATGTACTCAATCCCAAAATCATACTCACTAAGGAATTCTAACCATACTCTCTGTCGAGCATTCAGATTAGGTTGAGTAAATATATACTTAAGTCCCAAATGATCTATCTTCAAATCAAAAGGTTTACCTAGAAGATAGTGCCTCCACATTTGAAGTGCATGTACTATGGTAGCTAACTCTAGATCATGAGGTGCATAATTGAACTCATGTTGCTTTAGATTTATAGACTCATAAGCAACCACTTGTTCATTCTACATCAACACCCTACCTAATCCTTCTCTAGAAGCATCTGTGATAACTATAAAGGAACCATTAGGATCATGTATGGTTAGGATAGGAGCAGTTGTGAGTATTTCCTTTAGCACTTGGAACGCTTGCTCACACTTTTCTGTCCATTCAACCTTCTTACCCTTCTTCTGCAAAGAAGTAATTGGTGTTGCTATGGAAGAAACACTTTCCACAAACTTTATGTAGTAACTTGCAAGCTCCATAAAACTTCTTACTTCTGTCACACTCTATGGTGCAGGCCAATCCATGATTGCCTTTATCTTCTCAGGATTAATTGTAATCCCTTTAGCTGAGATTACATGTCCAAGATAGTGTACTTTATCCTAAAAGAAGGTGCACTTAGACAATTTACCAAAAAGATTTCTTTCTCTCAACTGCTACAACACAATTCTCAAATGCCTTTCATGCTCTTCCAATAATTTTGAATATATCAAGATATCATCAAGGAAGATCAACACAAAATCATCTAAGCAATCTCTAAAAACACTATTAATCAAATTCATGAAAGCTGCTGGAGCATTAGTCAACCCAAATGGTACTACTATGAACTCATAGTGACCATATCAAGTCCTAAAAGCTGTTTTAGAAATGTCTTCATCCTTAATCCATAATTGGTGATAACCAGATCTAAGGTCTATCTTAGATAACACTTTTGCTCCTTTCATCTGATCAAAAAGCTCATCAATTCTAGGAAGTGGATACTTATTCTTTATAGTAGCTTTGTTAAGCATCCTATAATCAACGCATAATCTCATAGTACCATCCTTCTTCTTTACGAAGATAACCAGTGCACCCCATTGTGACACACTAGGTCTAATGAACCCTTGATTCAACAACTCCTGCAATTATGCCTTAAGCTCATACAACTCTATAGTAGCCATTCTATAGGGTGCCTTAGATTGCAACTCAGTTCCAGGCAACAATTCAATCGAGAAGTCAAACTCTCTTTTAGGCGGTAGCTCTATCAGCTCTATAGGGAATACATCTCTGAAATCTCTAAGGATTGGATAGTCATTAAACACTAGTTCTTCTTTATCAAGATTTTTTACTTGAACAACAAAAATGGCACATCCTTTCCTTTTGGCTTTCTTCAATTGCATAGCTGAGATTTGTCTAAGCTTTAAAGATCTCTTAGATCCAATAATTTCCACTTGATTTCCTAGGTCATCCAAACATCTAACAACCTTATCTTCACAATTTACTAAAGACTTATGTTTGGTCAACCAATTGATTCCCAAAATTACATCATACGACCCCAAAGGTGCTACATATAGATTCACTTGTCTCTGAAAACTAGGAAGCTCTAACTCACTGCATGCTAAACATGAATCTACTCTCTTTTCTACACTATTACCATATTGTACCATCCAATAGTTTTCCATATGTCTAGATCTAATAGATAACTTAGATACTACTCTAGGATCTACAAAACATTTTGTGGCACCAGTATCAATAAGAGTAGAAACAGGTAGTCCATAGAGCTTACCTTGAAACTGGAGAGGTGTGGCTTGAAACTCTACTTGTCAATTTTCAACTGCGGCATGAATCTGGTGTTGTGGTGCTCCCTGCTTATTCTTATTTCCTCTTTTCTATGGACATACATTTGCATAATGCTCTCCTCCATAGGTGTAGCATCCACCTTTAGGTGCTCTCGGACCTTTAGCTCTCTGATTATTGTTTCTGTTATTATGACCACCTCTTTTGTTTCCACCATTTCCATCTTGAGAATTATTACCTCTCTTTAGATTCCTAATCTATTTATTATTCCCTTGGTTGTTATTCTTTTGGTAATTCTACTGATTACTCTAAGATTTCTTATTATAAAACTTAGCTTCCCTTTGCTTATGATAATTAGTTGTCTGCTGCAATCTTTGCTCTTGCTTTATTGCCTTCTCAAAAGTGACATCCATAGTGAGTGGGCTATGAATGTCTACCTCAGCTCCAATCTGTGGCCTTAATCCCAATATAAACTTTCATATTCAGAATCTCTCATCTATCTGATACTATGGAACATACTTAAGTAGATGAGAAAATCTTTCCCAATAACTAGTCACAAACATACCTCCTTAGATCAAATTCTAAAACTCTGTCATCTTCCTGTCAAAGAATAATTGTGGAAACCATCTTTTTCTAAACAACTGCATGAAAGTCTCCCAAGTTATCATGGTAGGTAACAATTTCTTATCAGCCTTTTCATTATCTCACCAAGTTGTTTCTTCACCAGTCAATTGGTAATATCCCCACATTGCCTTAGTGTGGTCAGAAAGGTTTTAGAGTCCAAAATACTTCTCCATTTCTATGATCTAAGACTTAGCTCCATCACTTATTGTCTTTCCATCAAACTTCAGCGATGCTACTTTCTTGAGATCATTTCCCAATTCTTCTGTAATCTTTGCCTGATTACTAGTATCAGCTCCACCTTTAGGAACTTCTATCCTCAAAATCTCAGTAGCATTCTCATTCCTTGGATTTTCATTAGCATTCTGTACTCTAGGAATGCCTTTGATCTCCTTCTCAAGAACATTCATCCTTGTGTCTTGTCGAGTCAAAAGATCAAGAATACGATCAAATCTTCCATCTTGGTCATCACTGGCATCTCCACGACCTCTAGTAGTTCGACCACCACTAGAACCATCATGTGCACCTCCACATGATCCTCTACCTTGACTACTTCTAGATCCATCACCACAATCAATGTTTCTTGCATTCATAATGGATAATCTACATCAAGTACACAACTTTAACACAATAGTCCCAACAAAGCAAAGGCCCTAGTGTTAAACCTAGAGATCTGATACCAAATGTAAATCATCACAATCATTGTAAAAGCATTTAAACCAATTCTAGAACAAATGAAGTAAATAATCCACTTAAGTACAACATTCATAAGATAGAAAATCAAAAGAAGCAAATAATCTGCTTAAATACAACTTCAAAGACAAAAGATGTAATTAGTCTGCTTAATCTCATTAATCCAAGTAAAATATAATCTCATAAATGTCAATCAAAATGATTACAAAATCAAGTGCTAAATCCAGTTAACAAGCACAATGAAATAATATAAATAAATCCTTTAAGGTACAAGGAGCATGTACAACAATAGTAAATCCAATTAAAACACTCTCCAACTGCATGAACCAAAGGGTCCACCACTTGCAAGATGAGAGACGGGAACATGACTCAGGTACTTTTCCACCCAACCATGAAGTAAGTACACTTCCCCAGATTCCATCATGAAACGAAGGAAACCCAGCCCTGTACAAAATGTCTAGCTACTTGGGAACAACTAGTAGGAGGGAAAGCTCGATACAAGCTTGATGTCTGAATGTACAATTCTAAATGAAATGCAAATTGTCTCACAATAGGATGTGGTAGAGATATCAATATAAAATGCTAGACAATATACATCTATTTCAATGTCAATTTGATTAGCTAATCATAACAAGTAACTTGGTCAATTCTTGAAAAAGAGGAAAAGCCTATCTCTAATATCCACATTCAGTATCCTTTCCCAGAAAGAAACCCAAAACATTCTATCTACCTCTTTCCCCAAGAAGCAATAAATGAAATAAAATAAAAGAATTACAATAACAAGTTCAATAAATCAGTCCAATTTCCCTTTTTCCCAACAAATCAATTATAGGAAATAAATAATATAAAACAATCCATTAATACAGTCTTACAAACTATTCAAATAACAATCAATTAATCCACAATTCTGCCTTTCTATCACTACTGCGACAGGAGGTTCATTTCTAATACAAATAAACATTCCATAGACTTCTTGTCGTTGTGGCAATAGGAACTGTTACAGGAGATGGAAATAGTGAAATAAGATCAAGCAAATTATTCACATAACCCATTCAAGGAGTAAAATAGTAAAGGATAGTTTCTAATCATTGGTTTGATAACAATAACAACTTTCATCATGTTTTTATCAGTATTCTAATAAGTCTTTTAATCTTTTGTTTCCAAGTTACTAAAATGCTAATAACTTAATAGTTTACTAAACATTTATTTCCATCTATCTATAGGAACGTATAAGTTTGTATAAAAACTGAGATCTATTTCCCTACTTGTTGTTTGTTTTGGTTATCAATAAAAGATATAGTTGTAGTGCTAGCTACAGGAAAATATAATTAATCTAAAATAGAGGTTTTACTGATTGTATCATGGAATAAATTGATTTACATATCTATTGTTTATTCAACCAAGTATATAGTTTCAAATACAGCCATCATGCATATAAGTTACAGTCATTCTAATCACTGCTATAGGAGTCTATAGTTTTGATTAAATTTGTTCTCAGTCATACACAAAGAATTAACTCGTTTTACCAGTCATTAAAAATAGCAACATGGAGTTTTCATAGGTTTCTATCTTAGTTTAAAATCTAGATCTAGGCACACACATAACTATAGTCAAATCCTTAGAACAGTGGATTTACTACCCAAGAAGCCAATAGATTGGCGATAGCATAAGTTAGAGAGGGAATCTATCCCATAAGATCTCCCAAGCGTAGGTCAAAAGGGAGGGTGAGAATCGCCAGCCAGGCAGAACCAAGTATATTGTGTAGAAAGAAAATAAAGAACAGCCAGCATTTGAAAGCATTCGATCAACCCTACACGGTGACCAACTCAAGCATATGGCCTAGGAAAACAAGCCGAAAAGGTCAATAACTAAGACAAGCAGCCATGAAGGATATGCAACCTGAGAAGGAGAATCAACCAACAATAATAACTTGGGTTTTAAACAAAAAATCAATCAATCATTCTCATCAAAAGACAACTTATTTAAACCAGTCACAACCATTAAAACATGAATGATAATCAGAATAGAACTTAGAAAGAAAGAGGTGACAGTGAAGAAGAAGTTGATGTTGTCCTTGTCTCTCCTTTCACTGCTGAATATCTCTCCTATTACTGCAATTTCCAGAGGTTTCCAACTACAAATTATGGTCTCCTTTCTCTGCAAATTCGTGGTCTATTTCCTCTACATAATTCGTGTGTATCTCCTTTCTCAATCTGCCTTCTTTTAATAAAAATTGTCTTCTTCCAAACTAGGTGTTCAGCCAGTTCAGCTATTCAAAAACTAAAGTTTTTTGTTCTATTTGCATGAGAAATAATAATTAAAAACTCATTTATCTTCTATTAAAAACAATAACAACTTATTATTATATTTCCTGTCGCATGGGAGACAGGATAATTTATTAGTTCTTATTACAAATCTAAATATAATAATGCTTTATTTAATATCAATTTAGCTTTATTTATTCTATTTAAAATGTAGACAATAATATATCTATTATTCTTACTGTCGCATCAACAACAGGAATAACTATTTAATTCAATAATCAACAAAATAATACTATTTTTGCATTTAAACTATCGTTATGCAAAGAAAACTAATTTAATAATCAAATAAGAGAAAAGCATTATACTTTTGCATAATAAATATCAAATTTAATCTATTATTTAATTATGAGGAACATATTGTCTTCTAAACATCTAATAATAATAATATTTTATTATTTAATTTAACATATTATCTTTCAAACACAATATTTTATTTTTTTAATTTAAATACAAAGACATTTATCCTCATTCAAATATAAAACACCACTTAACTGTAATTCAAAAGAAAATAACCACACAATAATGCAATTAAATCCATTTATGCATATGCAACTAAGTGATGTGTGTGATTGCATTCGAGTAATCCATCCATCGGTTCTACCCATATGGCTAGATCATCTCTATCTCAGTCATGCTCTCATCTTTGATGAGTACTTGCATCCATATGCACTCATCTCGATGTCAATGGGTTAGTCTCATAAATCATAGCCAAAGCAAATCATCACATTTACTTCAATATTAACATATAAATTTATTATTCAAACATAACCTCATAATTTATCAATTTCACACATTTGAATTTACTCCATGTAAATCTATGATGGTAACTATTTATTAATCTAGAATAATAATAATGTTTAGAAAAAATGAGATGTGACATATTGATTGATGCCTGCATGCATCTGATGTACATTCCAGGCTCTTGATAGCCATGATATACTTTATTGATGTATATTTGATTGTATACTGATGTACTTTTGATGTATATATGGACTGTTGATGTAGACACAAGCATTTGTATTTTTGATGACCTGACATGATGATATATGATGACATATGCTGATCTTTATGCTTATTGATGTTCATGCTTTTTGTGATGCACTTCTATATGACATGGATGTGATGACATGTATTTATGATTATGTATTCATGTGTGATGTATATGCTTATAGATGTATGACATATGATGACATGATGACATAATGATGATATTGCATGATGATATAAATGATTAGAGATACTTGTGACATATGATGACATGATGACATGATGATGCTTAACACGTGGTTTTCTAGATATGCAGTAGACATTGATGATAGATTAGAAGATAGTGGACACAAAAGAGGACATGATAGAAAAGACTGTTGATTGATCATTGCTTGAAAATCTATATGATGCCATCGATAAATGGATGGGTAAATGGAAAAGCTTGTTGAAATGGTTTGACAAATGTTTATAAAGAGCAATCCTTATTTTGATATAACACATGGATAGTTTGCCACCAAGGTATAAAAGACCAAGAGGCTATGATATCCTAGTGCAAGGACGTTGACTCTGCAAGCAAGCAGTTTGAACTTAGATCCCTCAGACATAATATAACCTTGTTGGATATGTGAATGAGCCATAGTCTTGAACATAAAATAAACTTCAATACATAAATGCAAGAAGAATATTAATATGTAAGATGCTAGGCTATAACACACGCACAAGATAAATATGCTGCTAAGAAAGATACTAAAGATCATTCCTGAAACATGGCACACAAAAGCCATGACTATGCCCCCCAATCCGTACTGCATCTCAACATACCAAGATATTGATAAATCAAGTTAGTCTTGAATAGGTAATGAAAGGGAATAAAAAGATAAACCAAAAAGAAAATTGACTGACTTACAAAGTAAACGCATAGTCAACATATTCTCTTGCGAAAGAGGTTGCTCAGGATAGATTGGATTGACATGGGTTGATAGGATATATAACAGCCTTATTGTAGGAACGATATATCCATTAAAGGGTGTTGAATTGTTGATAGGATAATGTCTGGTTTCAGGAAATGAAACATGTCATATAAGATGCTTGGTTTGGTTTCAATCATGGAACATACTGTATAAGACAATTGTTTGATGTAGCAGATGTTGGTAATCGATATGTAGGACAACATATGGCTCTGTAAGTAGGTGTTTTTACTTTAGGTTTGTTTAAGGAATTTTTCTTTGAAAGGATGCATTATTTGTTGTTTTGCTGCTTGAGTTAGTTAAGTCGAGGTGAATGGATTTTGATAAATGGAAGACTAGAAAGATGACATGCTAATGGATTGAGATGGGTGAAGAATGATGAATCACATGTGCCTGAGTACTGGATATGTCCTTTCTATTCTAGACTGTCTACATACCCTATATCCATGGGATCAAGGCACATTACGATGAAAGATAAAAATGATAATATGTAGTTTTGGATAAAGTGATGAGTGGGTTCAGGTGTTTGATCTTGGGTAGGTGAAATGATGACATCTTATGTACCTGAGTACTGGAAACTTCCTTTGTATTCCAAACTGCCTACATACCCATATCCATGGGATCAAGGTACCTTAAGATTGAGATGAGATGATATGTAGTTCTGGAAGATTGATGATGTAAGATTCGATGAAGGTGTCTAGTTTTAGAAATGAAACACCTCGTATAAGACTTCTAGTCTAGTTTAGAGAGTGTGACAATCTGTATAAGACAACTGATATGGTTGACGGATTGGTGTGAAGTGTTTTTATTTTTTCTATGAGATGTTGATGTGTTTTGTTTTTGTTTGGGTTTGGAGATTGAAGTTTTTTTGTCTTTTTGTTTGAGGTGGTTGATGAACTGCGAACAAGGATCCATTCCTAGACCTAGGTTAAGGAATGATTTGCCCCCATTCTGCTAGAGGTGTTATAATGGATGGTTGTACTGACATATGGATGCATCGACAATGGATAATAGGAAGACATAGATAATTGACATAGGATGATGACAAGACATGGATAATTGACATAGGATAATGACAGGACATGGATAACTTGACATAGGATAAGTTGACACAGGATAAGATGACATTTTGATATGGGATGACGATGATGGACATTGACAAATTTCCAAGCTATTCTAGATAAGGAAATGGAAATGCAAAAGGTCAATGGTTTTATTATGGATGGATGGATGAAGTTTATTATGAAATGGACATGGAATGCACTTGATAGATGATGGATGCTGATTTTACACATAGTGCCTGTTTGCCAGGTTTTCACTATGGTACTTATCCAAAGCACCTGTTTACCAAGTTTTTACCAGAGGACAGATTATTTTGTTTTGTGTTTTTTTTGGACATGAATACTCTGAGGATTAGGCAAAGAACTTCTTGAGATGAACACTATTGAGTGGCTCATCTAGAGGAATACCTTCAGGTGTTGCTAAAGCATAAGCTCCTAATCCATATGCTGCTGTGACAATAAAGGGTTCTAACCATTTAGGCTCAAACTTGCCCTTCTTTTCTCGCTATGCTTGATTTCTCTGATTTTCTTTTAAGATAAGATCACCAACTTGAAACTGTCTTTCTTTGATCTTCTTGTTATAGTTGTGCTAGAGGTGGTTTTGATAGACATGGAGATGATTAAGTGTGGCAAGGCACCTCTCATCTAGTAGTTCAAGCTCGGCTAATCTAGAAGTACGATACTCCTCCCCATCAATTAGGTGTTGCAAGGACACTCTCAGGGATGGGATCTCAACCTCTATAGGTAGAATGGCTTCAGAGCCATAGACCAAGGCATAGGGTGTTGCATCAGTTGGTGTTCTAATACTAGTGCAATAGGCCCATAGGCCAGGATTGAGTTGCAGGTGCCAATCACGACCAGCTTCATTAATCGTTTTCTTGAGGATTTTCAGAATGGTTTTGTTGGAAGCCTCATCTTGGCTGTTACTTTATGGATAGTAGGGAGTGGAAAAGTGATGTTGGATATTGTATTGGGCACACAAGGCATAGACATCTTGATTTTTGAATGGTATCCCATTATCAGTGACAATGGCTTAGGGGATATCATTCTGACAAATGAGGTAGTTAAGGATAAACTTGGCTATTTGCTTGCCGGTGATATAAGTCATGGGAATGGCTTCGACCCACTTCGTGAAGTACTCAGTGGCTGTAATGATAAATTTATGGCCATTGGATGAGGATGGATGAATGTCCTACAAGGTTGAGACCCCATTGTGAAAAAGGCCATGGAGTTGTCACAAGTTGTAGTTCATGAGCTGGTGCATGAATTAAATATCCATGTTGCTGGCATTGTAGACACTTCTTAGGAAATTGAATAGCATCTTGTTCTATTGTAGGCCAATAATACCCTATTCAGAGTATCTTCTTAGCTAGATTAGGACCAATAGAATGTGCACCATAGACACCTTCATGTATGTCTTATAAGGTGGCATCAACTTCTTCCACATTATGACATCATAAGAGGATACCATTGAGACTCCGATGATATAGTGTATCACCCAGAATGGTGTAATGGGAGGATCAATGGATAAAGGTTTTGCATTGGGTTGTAGATAGATCAGAGGGAAAGGTATCATGTTTAAGGTATTCAAAGATATGTTCGTACCATGGGAAATTGGGACCAACAAGTTCGCAGATGATTTCAGTAGTTGGAACATCGATGGCTAGTATCAATAATTTCTCAATCAAAAATTCACATTTTTATGTGTTTGTAGGCATGTTTATAAGTGACCCCATAGAAGCCATAGAATCTGCAGCATTGTTATGCTCTCTTGGAATTTACTCAAAAGTGATGCTAGAAAAGTGTGTTTTGTAGGCATCCACTAGTTGCTTGTAAGGGACCAACTTTTCATCTTTTGTTTGGTACTCATTAGTGACTTGTCGAATGACTAGTTGTGAGTCTTCATATACCTGTAGTTCTTTGATGTTCCATTGGACTGTTGTATTGAGACCTATGAGGAGTGCTTCATAGTCGGCTATGTTATTAGGGCAAGGAAATGCAAGCCAATATGATTTTGGGATATAGTCATTTTGAGGCATGATAAATAGAATGTCGGCCCTTGATCCATTCTGTGTGTAGGAACCATCAAAATACAATTTCCACATTACTGAGGTGGAAAGAGTGAAGAGATTCTCATCTGGAAAGTCAAATACCATAGGATGTAAATCTGTCATGGGTGCTTCTACTAGTTGATCTGCTAGGGCTTGCCCCTTAATTGCTTTACGATCCACATACTCAATGTCAAACTCAATAAGGATCATAATCCATTTAGCTAATCTTCTTGTGAGAGCTACTTTTGCTAGGAGATACTTCAATGGATCAATTTTGGCTATTAGATTTGTGTGTTGCTTTAGCATATAATGCTACAACTTTTGGGAAGTGAACGCTAAGGCTAAACAAGCTCTTTCCATAGGTGAATAATTGAGTTCATAACCCACCAAGGTTTGACTGATATAATAGATTGCATACTCTTTTATTGACTCATCATGTTGTGCTAGAAGAGCCCCTAGGGCTGTAGTTGTAGTTGAGATGTACAAGATCAAAGGCCTATCGGTGACTGGTTGTACCAAGACAGGAGGTGTAGCTAGATATTCCTTGAGTTAATCAAATGTTTCTTGACACTTATCATCCCATTGAAATAAGACATCCTTTTGGAGCAAGTGTTGAAATGGTTGACATTTATCCGCTAGCTGTGAGATAAACCGCCGAATAGATTGTAACCTTCCTTGAAGGCTCCTCAATGCTTTCAGATTCTTTGGTGGAGGCATCTGAACTATAGCCTTGACTTTTGTTGGATCTACTTCAATGCCTCTATGAGATACAATGTACCCCAACAACTTTCCTGAAGTTACCCCAAAGACACATTTCTTTGGATTGAGTCTTACTTGATATTTTTTGTGTCTATCAAAGATTTGTCCCAGAACCTGTATGTGATCTACCCTAGAAGACTTTGCTAGTATATCATCTACATAGTCCTCCATGATGTGATGAAAGAGATCATGGAATATCACTATCATTGCTCTTTGATAGGTTGCTCTTGTGTTTTTCAAACCAAATGGCATGATGCACCAACAATAGGTACCCCAAGGACAAGTAAAAGAAGTTTTATGTTGATCTTCTTCCACTATCATGATCTGATTATAGCAAGAAAATCCATCCATTAGAGAAAGCATTTCATGGCCAACAGTCAGGTCCACTATGAGATCAATGTTTGGCAATGGAAATTCATCTTTGGGACATGCTTTGTTAAGATCTCAGAAGTCAGTACACATGTGGATGCCCCCATTTGGTTTAGCCACATGTACAATGTTTGAGACACATTCTGGATAATCAATAGGCTTGATAAATTCTACATCTAGCAACTTCTGTATTTCAACTTTCACCAAGAGAGCTATCTTTGGGTGCATCTTTCTTAGTTTATGTTTGACTTGTGTAGCTTTTGGATCAACTATGAGATAGTGAACTACTAGCGAAGGGTCTAACCCTGTCATATCTGCATAGTTCCACACAAATTTGATGGTTCACTACAAGAAGAAGTTGGTGAGATTCTTGTGCTCTTGTTATGATAATGATGTTGCAAGGAATGTGGTCTTAGGATGTTGCTCTGTGCCTAGATTTATCTCTGTAGAATCTTCCACTAGGAGAGATGATTTCTCTTGATACTTAGATGGTAGGGGAAGGTCAAATCCTCCATCCTTATGTGCCACAGTTGGGTTTTCACCTTTGGATATGTCCTTTATTTTTACTATTTTGTGATCAAGAGGTGCCGCAACATGGTTTTCACCTAGAGATCTTTCTTTATTTTTACTTTTGTGACTAGAGGATTTGGAATTCCCACCAAAATAAGTAGTTTGCTCTAGTTCCATTACAAAACCAGCTTTGTGATCACCAAGAGGAATACCATCCCAGAGTCCCATGAATTCTGCAATAGCTTCGTCATTTTAAAATACATCTAGAACGGGGGTACCTTGTTGGTCCCAATCGATAAGTTCAGGGTAGACAAGTGTTACAATCTAGGTGTTTGTGTTTGATGTGAAGGATATGGATGATAACATGAATATGGAGGATTCAGTAACTAGGTCAGTCATATGGAGGTAGGAGTCATCGATGATATCCTCTTTAGAAGTCAAATTTGTAAGAGAAGTTTGTGCCACCTTGTCGAGAATACCTTCCATGTCCAAGGCACGTAGTACCTTCCTACCGTAACCTAACCCCTTTTTGTTGAGCTTCTTCTTCACAATGATGGGTTCTATTTCATCTTGATTATCTTTCCCAAGGATGCCTTTTCCTTTATAGCCCATGTTTTTGACAATTCTTAGGCCATTGCCATATTTTTTGACTGGTATGGTAACTGGTTCTTTCTCTTTGTAGAGCCAAGATGAGATGTCTTCAATAGTTTCTTCTACCAGTAATTTTTCCTCTTGGAATTGAGTTAGGAATGCTGGAGGAGGGATGGTTACTTTCTTAGTTGCTTTAGCTATGAGCGGTTGGCCGTAGGATTTAGGAGATAAGGGCATCCATCCTACACAACAAGATTTTGAGATATCATATTCATCAAAGCCTATATCACGGATGTCATCTTTGATTTCAAGAATAGGATTAGGATTGGGCTTAGCTTTAGAGGCTTTTTTCAGATTTTTGAAGTCGACATACAATGGGGATTCATGGGCTTTGTCATTATTTGGCACTTGGTTGCTATTCTTATAACTACCTTGCAAGGTGCGATAAAATTCAAATGGATTAGGGTCTCCCGGGATAGTGATCTTCGTACCATTAAATGGGAACTTGAGAGATTGATGATACGTGGAGGGAACAACTTTCATGGAATGGATCCATGGGCATCCTAAGATAATGTTATAAGGGAGCTAAATGTTAAGGACTTGGCACCTAGTTTCAAGCATGATAAGGCCTACTAGTATAAGCAAGTGGATAACACCTTCTAAATGATGTTCAGCATCATCATACCCCTTGATTGCAATACTTTGATCAATGTTGACATGATCCTTAGAGTATCCCAACTGTTTAAGTAACTTGAGAGAACAGATATTGAGACCAACACCACCATCTATAAGTATGCATTTGATTTTTCATTTATGGATGAAAACTTCAATATGAAATGCATTGTTGTGACATGGATCGTGGGATGGGAGGTCCTTTTCAGAAAAGACCACATTGTAAGGTGAGGCAATGTTACCTATTATAGATTGGAAATCCATGATCGCTATGTTATTAGGAACCAAAGACTCTTGTAGGGCTTTTTCTAGCACAACTTTATGTGCAGGTGATGACTGTAGAAGGTCCAAAATAGAGATCTGTGTAGGGGTTTTCCCTAGATGTTTGACAAGATTGTAATCAAATTGAGTTGGGTGACTTGGTGTAGGACCACAAAGGGTGATACAACCATGACGAGTTGTGACTACACAATCCATAGATTTACCGTTGATAATGAGTGTAGACACATGACTTTATTCAAAATGACCTACAATAGAGTCATAGGAAGTTGAGGCTTTATTAATACCTTTACCTTTATCAAGATTTTGTCCTTGACCATGGTTAGGGAATGGCTCCTTGTACATATTGAAATCTTTGTTTGTGTTTTGATTCAGAGGTGCATCAAAAGTGACATCGCCTCTATCGATAATGTTTTGGATCATGTGCTTGAGTTTCATGCATGATATGGTTTTGTGTCCTTTGGTCCGATGGTATTCACAATATTCATTGTCTTTATACCATGTGGGTTTGTAAGCAAGTTCTCCATATGGGGGAGCACCAGGTAGCATGACAAGTCCATTTTGCACAAGTTTCTTTAGAATTGACTCTATAGGTTCTCCCAAGGGAGTGAACTTACGCCTTGGAGGGTAATCTTGTTGAGGCCGCTCTTGTTGTCATTGTTGATGGTTTTGGTTTTGTTGTTGTCGTTGTTGTTGTTGTTGTTATTGAGGTGGAGGTTGATTTTGGTTTGATGAAATATTAAGGGGTGTTTGTAGTGTTTGGACATGTTTGGAATCCACCACACCATCATTGACCACATTTTTGTTTTTGTTCCAAAACTTGGGCTTATCGTTTGATTGTTGTAGGGGAGCATTGTCTTTATTTTCTTTGAAGATTTTGACCATGCCTTTAGCGATGAGGGCTTTTTCAATGTTAACGCCCTTATAGGTAATTTCATCAAAGGTTGTAGCACTTAGTATTTGCAAATGGAAACCTAATTCTTGGTTAATGTTTTGCACAAACATGCTAACAAGTTGCTTTTCATGTATTTTGAATGGGAATTTGTTAGCCATTTATCTCCATCTTTGAAGGAAGGAGATGAGAGTTTCCCTAATTTTCTATTTATTGTTGCATAGGTCGGTCATAGAGACATCATGTTTTGTGTTGTATGAGAAATGGGTGGCAAATTTTTCTGCAAGCTCATTAAAAGATTTGATACCCGTAGGTAGATGCGAGAACCATTCTATAGCTTGACCTCCAAGACTACGAGGAAAGAGGTGCATGAGATATGTGTCATTATGTGCAACCTCTAAACAAGCGAGATATAATTCTCTAAGATGGTATTTTGGGTCTCCTCTTCCCTTGTATTTATCAAATTTGGGTATATTGAAGTTGGGAGGAAAATGGATTGTGTATAATGACCGATCAAATGGATAAGGACAAACTTCTTCCAAAGAGAAGGTTTTCTTAGTGTGGTCAAATGTTAGATCAGCTAGTTGTTGTTGTACTTTCACAAGTTTGAGCTCCATAGTTGTTGGAGGTGTTGGAAAAATCTCCTATTGTACTAGAGGTGGTTGTTGTTGCCCATATGGAAGATTGTAGTGGAAGCCATAGGCGTTGGTGTTATAAGGGTCGTATGATTGGTTGGGGTCGTATGTGTCATATGAAGGGTTTGGATTAGTTTGGGTTTGGTTGCTTTGATTTTGGGGAGGTGGGGGTGGTACTAGGTAAGAATGTTGGCTTTGTGATGGTTGTAGATAAGAGTTTTGTCTTTGGTATTGTGGAAGTGGTATGAAGAAAGAATTTCATGGAGGAAAGCTAAAGTTTTTTGGGTTTGGTTGTGATGGTGGAACATAACCATGGGAAGTTTGGTTTTGGGAGTGTTGAGGGTTGAGATAGGTGTTGGTTAGGTTGAGCATCGATGATCGCGGTGGTGGAGGGACATAGGTAGATGGGTTTTGTGATGATTGGGGTTGATTGAGATAGGGATAGGTAAGATTGAGTGTGGAAAAACATTGTGGTTGAGGGACATAGGTTGTGTTGATGTTTTGTGAATGTTGTGCTGGAGGGACATAGGTTGTGTTGACGTTTTGTAAATGTTGTGGTTGCATGACACTGTTGGTTTAGTGATACGAAGGTTTGAGGATGTTAGGGGTGGTGTTGGTTGAGACCCTTGTTGAATGGCTACATAATTGTTTCCCAGATTGTAATTTGGTGGAAAATCATCTCGTGATGGGGTAGCCAATGTTCCATTTATGTTTGATGTAGGCATTTGGGAGATGATAGGATGTTGTTGTTGTTGTTGTTTAGCTAAAGCGGGTTGCCTTTCTAATTTAGCTTGACGATGAAGAGCCTCTTGTTGCTGGTTATAAATATCCATATGAGTCATGAGTGGTGATATTGGTCTTTCTACTATTGGATTTTGATAAAGAGGATTCTCATATTGAGTGGAAAAAGGTTTAGTCATTCTCCCTTGTGAGCTTTGTTCGGGTATGGGAGTGGTCACGGTTGACATAGTTTGGACCGTAGTTATAGTGTCATGGATCTTGTTTGGCTCTTTAAGATTTGATAGATCAAATTGTTCGGCTAGTAGGTGGAAGAAATGATCTTGGTTCTCACTAAGGAGTTTGTCAAATGCAGCTATGGCTCACAGATCTTGCATAATTGAACATCTAAGTCTTGTCTATCTTCTTGAGAGGATTGACCTTCTTCAAAGTGCCACTCTTCTTGAGATGGGCCTTGACTTATGGTGTAACCTTGTGGAACAAAATCTTGAGGCATGCCAATAGTATATTGAGTTACATCTACCAAAGGGACATTACCTTCTTGAGGATTGGTTGGTTGGTCATGTTGTAGCCTGTTTTGAAAATTAGTTGGTCTATCCATTTGTGTTTTTGGAGTACCCTTTTGAGACATGTTGGATGGGCTTGGTTGAGGTGTATGAGGAGGTGATTTGCACTTCCTTGGGGCAATTTGTTTAGCCTTCATAGATTTATGGAGTCTAGTGGTTACCATGGGATACACTAGGACAATGTGTTTGATATTTTGCTAAGACAATTGGAAAAAATACTTTTCTGGACAGAGGTGCTGGACTGTACTTACAAAGGCATGGGATTGTAGTACCAAAGGTGCTAGACTGTGTTGCAAAGGCACTAGACTGTTATACCAAAGGTGCGGGAATGTGTTGCAAAGGTGCTAAACTATGCTACAAAGGTGCTGGACTGGTATCAATGATGTTCAAAAGGCAAATTTTGATAGTTTTGGATTGGATTTGGATTGACAAGAGATAACACATCAAACAAAGTACCAAAGAGGACTAACACAAAAAATAGTGTATGTTCAAGGCTCGTGGAAAATCCCAATGTTTCCACGGGTATAAGACAATTTGCAAACAATTCAATCACTTTTTATCCCTAGAGACATAGGTTCATTGTGGTAGTTCAACTCACAACTTCAAATCTTCATTGACTAAATATCATTCCATATAGGTGTCATACATTTGAGTCTTTGCAAGAGATGATAGGTAGGGTTATCTCACCTCCCATCGGAAATCTACAAGTAGGTCACGAGAGCTTTATGGCCGAGGGAATACTATCTCTTCTCAAGGGAGGTAATGGTGAGTGCCTTGAGGGCTTGTAACGATTCCCCTTGCACCGATGATTACCGCAACATTTAGAGGTGAAATGGGTAGTCACTATCTAGATTGGTTCTTAGTTGCTTTGAGGGACCAATGCCTTATGAGCATGTGACAAGCTACTAACATCTTTGACCAATCGTACTAAGAGTATCAAACACTTCACACAATGTGAAATTTTTTTTTTCACAAAGTATTAGTACACCTCTTTTCGATTTGGCACCACAAGGTAAGGCTGACGTCGGTTAGGACTTGGCTTTCACCTTATCCATTTTATAGGGCGGTTCAAAGGAAAACTCTACTTAGGGTCATCCCTTTTGGATGAAGTGCAATCCAAAAGAAGACCCTTCTAAAGGAATAACTAAAATTTGAAGTTCAAGCACATCAAACAAAGGTTCAATTGTCTCGTTATAAGAAAAATAAGGTGTAACTAGATTAGGCACACACACGATTGTAGTTGTCAATTGTCCCTTATGAAATTGAAGTGTTTTGCCTTCATGTCAATTGTCCTTTAAGAAATTGATGTGTTTTTGCATACATGTCCATTGTCCCTTAAGAAAGTAATATGTTCCTAAGACTTAGATTGCAAAAATGATGTTTTGTCCCTTAAGAAAGCAATATGTTCCTAAGTCCTAGATTGCAAAAAGATGATGTCAAATCTTCAAAGCTTGTACTACATGAACACATTAGAATAACCCATTTGCTCTGTTTTGGTGATAAGAAGCTGCAAAAAGGTGATTAGTTCCACACAAACTCAATTGTTAGAAAAAATAAATCAATTTTGACCAAAAGCACTTTACTGAGACACAAAGGCGTGGTATTGTATTACCAGAAGTGCTATACTATTTTACTGAAGGCGTGCTACTTTTGACCAAAGGCGTTGGACTGTGATACCAAAGGCATTGGACTGTGATACCAAAGGCATTGTATTGTGATGCAAAAGTGTGCTACTGCTCTATATCAGAAAAACTCAAGATTTCATCAAAAAGCAATATTTAAAAAATGATGTCATGATTATAATATACTCTAGAATGATTGATAAAGTCAAGATCACAAAAGAAATGATGAAAATATGATATGTTTAGACCCTGCAAATCAGAAAAACAATTAGAAACCCTAAGTATCCAAATGTGTTGTATTACTTTTTCAAAAGCATTGGACTGCAGACCAAAGGTGTTGGACTATGCCAACAAAGGTGTTGTGGCATCGCTTGAAGGTGCTTTGTTGCAAACCCAAGGCACTTTCCTGTGTTACAAAGGCATGGTTCTGTATTTGATTGTGTTGTTCTGTACTGTACTTCAAAAAAGCAAATTTTCTAAACAAAATAGAGATTAGTGGGTCCTGTTGTGTGGTTACACAACACGCCCCATTTTGACTTGGCAAAACAGGGATCCAACTTTTGGCGTGGCTTGTGTTGTCTACTTTCTGGCGGTTTGGTAAAAGTAAGTCATGTGCATCATCATGTAGAATGAGGATGAGGTAAGTCATCATCATGAGGTCAGTTTGTCAAAGTTTGTATTTCATTCCAAAAACCTCATATTTAGAAAGATCATCAAATTTCATGCAGGTTTGCCTTTTACATTCCCCTGATATTCATCAGGATGCGAAAGTTATGAATAGTCAAAGTTTCGGTCAAACCTGATATTTCAAAGGATCACCCTGATCTAATTTATCACCCGATAAATCATGCGGTCCGAATATTCGGACGTCAATTTTAAGTGATAGTGCCCTTTACCCGTCAAACAGCCTTGTATTTCGCGAGCGTCATATTTCCAAATGTAACCCGATATTTCTTAATATCCTCCTGCCACGAAATATCCCCCTAAGCCAATATCCTGATGATGTCATTCAAGTCTGATAAGCAAAGAAACGATATGATGATGACATCATCATCACATTTACCTCTCGGCAGGATATTTCATAAACATGATCCTGTTCGCATAATATGCTGATGACGTCATCATACCTTAACGATATAGTGAACGAATATCTGGATGACGTCACCCTGATATCCTGAGAATAAGAAAAGGAATGACTTTAGTCATCATCATCATCTCAACACGACCCGATATTTTCTAATATCCTCCTGGCATCTAAAACATGACCTAGCGGCGAACATCGCCCGATATTTTAAATATCACCCCAGTGCAAATATGCTGATGATGTCATCCAACCCCGATGAATAGAGAAAATCACCCTGATGGTGACGTCATCATCCTTTTTACCTCGCGGAGGTATTTTTTCCAACGAGCACCCTTTTAAAATAACATGACGATGACATCATCAATCGACTTGAATTCCAAAGGTCATCTAATTTCTAACATCCGTCATCTTTTCTAATATGACTGATCTTTCCTAACATGGTGGTGATGTCATTCTGACCCAATATAAAAAGCTCGACATGACCGTGATGTCATCTTATTTAGAGGGTGATATTCCTCAATATCAGGGTCATATTTCTTAACGTCCCGATTTCCTTCAGTATGACCATGACGTCAGCCTTTCACATTTTAACGAAGCCTGTCCATGATGATGACATCATCATCATATCCTGATCTATGAAGAGAGTCATATTAGTTAATATCCCTCATATTAGCTAATGTGCATACCCGGACCCGATAGTTTTATTCAATGGAATTTAGTGAACAGAAGCGCATGTATTGCATATGCATGATCTTATGCATGCGATAACTGAAAATGTAAGGCTTGCAGATCATATGAAAGGTCCCCATCACCCTTGGAATACAAAAAAGGCTACCGGAAGGTGAAACTATTTGCAAAATTAAGAGAAACTCAGAAAATTAGGAAATTTTTGATCTTCCCCTTGGCAGGGTCATAACTCCTAGCCATGTTATCAGAATTTAAACTTTTTGGACTCATTGGAAAGATAAACTAGTTTTCTAGTTTGAGTTTCCCGATCACTTAGGCTTAACGCCAAGTTACCGAGAATGTGTTGAGCCCTAATTTCGCTCCGAAGGCCTCCGAAAATGCAATTTACTAAGATTTAGAAAATACAAAAAAATTACATTTTCGATAATTTTTATCAAAAATCGCTCAAATGACCCTGGCTGGACCTGATCAGATATTGAAACTATTTTAGGGCCTGACAGCATGTTTTCCAATTAACAATAGTCACCCGGACCCTCTTGACCACCTATGGGCATTTAGTTGCGCGAATTTTCTCATATGCTCAATATTCATAACCTGATATATATAGGTTTGCACATTCACAGCCTGATAAAATGTAAATGTTTATTTTCCTACTAGTTATTAAATGATGATGCTTAATTCTTGTCTGTTTGTTACAGGATGTTGGAGCTGTATGAAGTGGCTGAAAATTGCCAACTGGCAGGCAACATGAACCGGAGTTGTGGAGGATATTATCAAATATGCTGTTTGCTAACAGGAGGATGGACTAGGTCAAAGATGCTGGAATATTCTATGCCAGCTGTGTATTTGCCAACTGGTAGGCACGTGCTGTTCATCTGGACCATTGATTGTTCTGGGAGGATCCTGATCCTTGGATCATTGTAACTATTTTCTGGCCTTTGTTCTATAAAAGGGCAGAACTTGTCCAAATTGAAAGTATGGGAATATCTGGCAAAATAAGGCCAATTACTGTAGAATCAAATAGGAGATCAGATTACTGAGACTAATGAGGATTGAATTGTTGAAATGTCAAGGTTCTTTCTTCAGATCATTGTAAATGTACTTATTCTAAAGCATACTAAATGGAGATGAAGCTTCAGATTACATCTTGATTGTAAATTTTACGTAATCTTCAAGTTGATTTCTGGATATGTAATGGTGAATGCTGTGTTCAAATAGAAGTGCTTTCATTTCATTGCATGTTGTTGTCAACTTTTCCTTTGAAGATTTGCACTGGATCATGCGGATTTGTGGAATGTCCTGGTGAAGTATGATTTCTAGTTTTCTTCTTTTCATTGCTGTATGGGAACATCTATGTGGATCAGTGATCTCAGTTAAGTAATTTTGGGAATCTCATTCTCTAACCCTTTTTCTCATTTTAATTTCATTGAAATCACTTCCATAACTGCAAATCATGATAAATAACAAGCAGAACAGAGAAATATGCTGACATCTCATAGATAATCAAAAATCCTTAGCATATTTGAGCAAAGTGCATGTAGTGTTGAAAATATCATGCAAAGAATTGCAAATAATGGTAGAAATCATGCAAATATCAACCTGTAAGCATATTATTTGACTAAATTCATAGTGCAGAGGTAGAATTATTGGAGATTTATGCAGAGCAGAGATATAGAGCAGGATATTTGGAGAAATAATGATGAACTTTGTAGAAATTATTGAAGAACGTAAGGCCCCTGAATGATTAACAGCAACACACATCAACCACTGAGTAACGTCAGTAGATTATGAACTAATTAACGGAGACTTGGGATCATGAATTCTTTGAATTCATCGTATCTTTCAAGATGAATAAGGGTTGATGTGTAACTTTTATTCTATGTTTGTTTATGGCCAACATCATGATCAACATAAATTGGCAAGGAGGGCCAACAAGGAATTTCTAGATTTCTACAAATATTACATAAATATTTCATTATTTGAGGTTAATGTCTGCAAATATCTCTTATCTGAGGGGTTCTGACTGTATCTTTGCAAAGATCTAGCTCAAAGCTTCAAAGATTTGACCAACATTTTCTGAACCTTCAAGTTTTATTCTGAGATATGATAGATCTCATTAAAATTTCAAAATCCTAAAAAAATTGAAAAATAGAGTCTCATTTTAATGGATGTATATGAAGGCAATTGTCAAGATAACATTCCTTTATTTCAAGAAACTTTGAATAGGCAGCTTTATCCTCAAAGTTTATCTAACTTTGGTTTATCCAGTTGTTGTAGGATACACCAGACTGTAGAACACAGTGAAATTAATTGTCTAACTTTTCTTATAAGGTTGGATCTATATTTGAAAGGAGTAATATTTTTTATAGATGTGTTCAGGGCTAAAGTCTGGCAGGAAAATGAAGAAATTCTAGAGCAACAAGTAGATGCAGCACTAGAAGTTATTAGTAGTCCAGACGCTGAAGTGGACCGCTCTGAAGACTTTGAATTATACTTGTCCAGAAATATACAGTGTAGTCAAATATTAGGTTTATCCATTGATGATGTCCTGATTGAAAGTTGGTGCAGATTACATGACGAAGAGCATTCAGAAAGGGATTGTGACGCTTGCTTGGTCATGTTGGAGAAGACTCGAATTCTGGAACAGCAAAGAGAAGCAACACCCCTAGTGATGAATTACTTAGAAAATACAATAGCTGAATTGGTTATAGAAGGTAAAGAAGAGGAAACATCCTTCCTTGAGTCATTCTATGGTGAGATTGATAGGAATTCTCTACTTTATGGTAAGGGTGAGGTAGAGTGCAGGTATGAATCTTTCAAAAATTGTGGAGAAGAAACCACTTGTCAGGATAAAGTCTTTGATTATGATCCTATTACTTTTGATAAGGATAGTGAAACACCTTTCCTTGAGTCATTTTATGGTAAAAGGGAATGGAGACAGGTGGAACAATTTAAATGCATTGCTGCAGATGAAGTTCCTATGATAGTAACCCAAGGAGTTGTAGAAAAGAAAATAAATGCTGAATTACTATCTAACTTGTCCAAATTGAATGATCAAATGCAAGAATGTTGCAGGTTAATGGAACCAGACACCTTACTGGATGGAAAATGTGAAATATTTGATGAACAATTCATGAAAGTTGAAGATGCAGAAAGCTTTGGAATTGTTGTGCATAATCAGATGCCAATCCAATGTCATTTTGAAAATGAAACAGGGGAGTATTCCTATCAGTCGAATGTTAATTCACATTTACAGTCAAATGATTTAGAAATGATGAATTTCTATATATCAAGTTATGAAGATACTCATTTAGATGTCGATGTGCAGAAAATTAAAGAAAACATTGAGGTGCTGCCCAAAGTCAAGAATCAGATATACAAGTCAAATGAAGGAACAAGGCTGGATGAAGATGAAGAAATAATTCATCAAGAGCCATACATCCTTCAATTTGAAGGGAGATTTGAAGTTGAGATGAATAATGAGAATGCAAAGTTAAATGGAGGACCAGCTGCCAATGAAGAGGCATGTCCAACAGAGCCAGAAATACATCAGGTTGTATTTCTCCTTTCCACAGTAAATGATGTTGAATACTATTTTGATTATGGAAATTCAGGAGATAAGACATGCATATGGATTAATCATGAACATGATGAGCTTCCTCAGTTGCTGATTATTAAGAGTTATTATGTTAAACATAGTGAATCTAGAATACAAGAATATCTTTCAGAATACAAGGATGAATTTGCTAAGATCAGAACCATAACTAGTGCCCTGATGCTCCTGCACAATATAAGGAAGTATGCAAATACAGGTGTCTTTGGATCTTATCATGGGTTTTATTTACCTTGTAGGGTTTGTATATAGTTTGGTACAGTAGTTGTTTTGTTTCTTTCCTTGCTTTCTTGTTTTATTTTTTTTTGTTGTTTCCTTTTGTAGTTAGTTGTTTGTATAGTTTGCTTAGTCTGTTTGCTTGTTGAGTTTTGGTTTGGTTAGTCAAAATGATGCAGCTCGTCACCCTAGAAAGTAACTAAATTGTTAGGATTCAAGTGATGAGAACAAATTTATATATAGGTTATGACTCATTTTGAGAAGTACTTGTGATCAGGTCTGTGATAGCTTTTCATCAGGGTGCCTTTTCTTGATCAAGGTGAATCAATCACAATGAAACACCTAACAGCCTTGGGTTTGTTGAACACACAAGTATAGGTGTTAAGTGAAAAATCTAAAGGGACTCCCTTGCTACCAATACAATCTCCAACCTAGAGCTGCAAGTGTCTATACCTTGTACAAATGAGCTGACATGATGATATCAGATACACACACACACACACACACACACACACACACACACACACACACACACATATATATATAAAGAGATATAAACAACAAAATTAGGCCATCTAAGTAACTCTACCAAGGCTATGGACGCCTGCTGGTAGTGGAGCTCTGCTTAGGGAGATTGTATAGATAACCTTGCCGAGGCTATGAACGCCTGATGGCAGCAAGGCTCTATCCAGGTTGGCTATGAGGGATGATCTCCAACTATGTAGTTTAACACCAGTTACTTATGTTTTCAACTTGCTTTCAAGATGAGGATAATTAATCATTTGCACACACTTGATCCTTTGTTAGCATTGTTATTATGATGAAATTTTATCATTCAGAAGATCATGATGCTTATGCTTAGAAAGAATTAGAATACTATGAATGAATGTGATCACATCACTTGAATCATTGGGAGTTGTTTTTTTTCTTTAGTGGCAAGTTGTTGTGTGGTTACACAACATGCCCCATTTTGACTTGGCAAAATAGGGACCCAACTTTTGGCATGGCTTGTGTTGTCTGCTTTCTGGCGGTTTGGTAAAAGTAAGTCATGTGCATCATCATGTAGAATGAGGATGAGGTAAGTCATCATCATGAGGTTAGTTTGTCAAAGTTTGTATTTCATTCCAAAAACCTCATATTTGGAAAGATCATCAAATTTCATGCAGGTTTGCCTTTTACATTTCCCTGATATTCATCAGGATGCGAAAGTTATGAACAGTCAAAGTTTCGGTCAAACCTGATATTTCTCGGGGGAGGATCATATTTTTTAACATCAGTCATATTTCAAAGGATCACCCTGATCTAATTTATCACCTGATAAATCATGCGGTCCGAATATCCAGACGTCAATTTTAAGTGATAGTGCCCTTTACCCGTCAAACAGCCTTGTATTTCGCGAGCGTCATATTTCCAAATGTAACCCGATATTTCTTAATATCCTCCTGCCACGAAATATCCCCCCTAAGCCAATATCCTGATGATGTCACTCAAGTCTGATAAGCGAAGAAATGATATGACGATGACATCATCATCACATTTACCTCTCGGCAGGATATTTCATAAACATGATCCTGTTCGCATAATATGCTGATGATGTCATCATACCTTAATGATATAGTGAACGAATATCTGGATGACGTCACCCCGATATCCCAAGAATAAGAAAAGGAATGACTTCGGTCATCATCATCATCTCAACATGTCCCGATATTTTCTAATATCCTCCTGGCGTCTAAAACATGACCTAGCGACGAACATCGCCCGATATTTTAAATATCACCCTGCCGCAGAATATCACCCCAGTGCAAATATGCTGATGACGTCATCTAACCCCGATGAACAAAGAAAATCACCATGGTGGTGACGTCATCATCCTTTTTACCTCGCGGAGGTATTTTTTCCAACAAGCACCCTTTTAAAATAACATGACGATGACATCATCAATCGACTTGAATTCCAAAGGTCATCTAATTTCTAACATCCGTCATCTTTTCTAATATGACTGATCTTTCCTAACATGGCGGTGATGTCATTCTAACCCGATATAAAAAGCTCGACATGACTGTGATGTCATCTTATTCAGAGGGTGATATTCCTCAATATTAGGGTCATATTTCTTAACGTCCCGATTTCCTTCAGTATGACCATGACGTCAGCCTTTCACATTTTAACGAAGCCTGTCCATGATAATGACATCATCATCATATCCTGATCTATGAAGAGAGTCATATTAGTTAATATCCCTCATATTAGCTAATGTGCATACCCGGACCCGATAGTTTTATTCAATGGAATTTAGTGAACAGAAGCGCATGTATTGCATATGCATGATCTTATGCATGCGATAACTGAAAATGTAAGGTTTGCAGATCATATGAAAGGTCCCCATCACCCTTGGAATATGAAAAAGGCTACCAGAAGGTGAAACTATTTGCAAAATTCAGAGAAACTTGGAAAATTAGGAAATTTTTGATCTTCCCCTTGGTAGGGTCATAACTCCTAGCCATGTAATCAGAATTTAAACTTTTTGGACTCATTGGAAAGATAAACTAGTTTTCTAGTTTGAGTTTCTTGATCACTTAGCCTTAATGCCAAGTTGTCGAGAACATGTTGAGCCCTAATTTCGCTCCGAAGGCCTCCGAAAATGCAATTTACTAAGATGTAGAAAATACAAAAAAATTACATTTTTGATAATTTTTATCAAAAATCGCTCAAATGACCCTGGCTGGACCTGATCAGATATTGAAACTATTTTAGGGCCTGACAGCATGTTTTCCAATTAACGATAGTCACCCGGACCCTCTTGACCACCTATGGGCATTTAGTTGCGCGAATTTTCTCATATACTCAATATTCATAACCTGATATATATAGGTTTGCACATTCACAGCTTGATAAAATGTAAATGTTTATTTTCTTGCTAGTTATTAAATGATGATGCTTAATTCTTGTCTGTTTGTTGCAGGATGTTGGAGCTGTATGAAGTGGCTAAAAATTGCCAACTGGCAGGCAACATGAACCGGAGCTGTGGAGGATATTATCAAATATGCTATTTGCTAACAGGAGGATGGACTAGGTCAAAGATGCTGGAATATTCTATGCCAGCTGTGTATTTGCCAACTGGTAGGCACGTGCTGTTCATCTGGACCATTGATTGTTCTGGGAGGATCCTGATCCTTGGATCATTGTAACTATTTTCTGGCCTTTGTTCTATAAAAGGGTAGAACTTGTCCAAATTGAAAGTATGGGAATATCTGGCAAAATAAGGCCAATTACTGTAGAATCAAATAGGAGATCAGATTACTGAGACTAATGAGGATTAAATTGTTGAAATGTCAAGGTTCTTTCTTCAGATCATTGCAAATGTACTTATTCTAAAGCATACTAAATGGAGATGAAGCTTCAGATTACATCTTGATTGTAAATTTTATGTAATCTTCAAGTTGATTTCTGGATATGTAATGGTGAATGCTATGTTCAAATAGAAGCGCTTTCATTTCATTGCATGTTGTTGTCAACTTTTCCTTTGAAGATTTGCACTGGATCATGCGGATTTGTGGAATGTCCTAGTGAAGTATGATTTCTAGTTTTCTTCTTTTCATTGCTGTATGGGAACATCTATGTGGATCAGTGATCTCAGTTAAGTAATTTTGGGAATCTCATTCTCTAACCCTTTTTCTCATTTTAATTTCATTGAAATCACTTCCATAACTGCAAATCATGATAAATAACAAGCAGAACAGAGAAATATGCTGACATCTCATAGATAATTGAAAATCCTTAGCATATTTGAGCAAAGTGCATGTAGTGTTGAAAATATCATGTAAAGAATTGCAAATAATGGTAGAAATCATGCAAATATCAACCTGTAAGCATATTATTTGACTAAATTCACAGTGCAGAGGTAGAATTATTGGAGATTTATGCAGAGCAGAGATATAGAGCAGAATATTTGGAGAAATAATGATGAACTTTGCAGAAATTACTGAAGAACGTAAGGCCCCTGAATGATTAACAGCAACACACATCAACCACTGAGTAACGTCAGTAGATTATGAACTAATTAACGGAGACTTGGGATCATGAATTCTTTGAATTCATCGTATCTTTCAAGATGAATAAGGGTTGATGTGTAACTTTTATTCTATGTTTGTTTATGGCCAACATCATGATCAACAGGTCCCACCAGGCGTGCTAGAATGTGTATAGCAATAAATTTAAGATTGAATGATAATCAAAACAATGAAATAATCACAACTCAATCCTATAACATCAAGATAATGATCTAAAAAAATAACCAAATAATCAATGAATAATGATAAAAATAATGAAAGATTTCACCTAGATTGTATTTTTATCTTGGTTGAATGTGGACTGCTTCATAAATTGCAAAACCATGTTTGCAACAAGCAGATGTAGATTATGTTTGTGCTCAAAGTGCTCAAGGTGTTCAATGATGGGATGAATGCTCAATGTGTTGTAGGGATGCATGAGAATAAATGATCGAAGAGGATTTTTAAAGGAGATTAGGGGGGATTATATAGATTTCAATAAAGATCGATCAATGGTCCAGATAATTCAATGGAATCAATGGATGCGATAAATCTAGAATTCATGATGAATGTGCACCTAACATGTGTCACACAAAAATATATTTTTGTTTGAGTTAATTGCTTGATTTAGCAAAGACATAGAATAGACATGAAATATAATTAGATTTCATAAAAATAGAAATATTTTTTTTCTAATTTATGAGTTGGTGATAAAAATAATATTGATTAAGTCAATTAACTCAACATATAATTTGCTTTTTGCATGATTTGAGATAAATTAAATAATAAATTATTTAATTTGTGTGCATGATGAACAAGATTTATTTTTAGAGAAATTGGAAGATAAAAAAGCAAATTAAATAAATAAATTTATTTAATTGATTGTGCAAGATTAGAGGAATAAATAAAATATTTGATTTTATTTTATTTTTAGAGATTGAGATTCAATTTAAATAAATTTAAATGATTTATTTAAATTTGGAAGAACAATTAATTTAATTAAATAATTAAAATTGTTTAATTGTAGATAAGAGGATTTGGATGATAAATTAATTAAATAATTAATTTATTCAATTGACATGGATTTAAATTTTGGAAGAAATTAATGATTTAATTAAATAATTAAAATTATTTAATTTTGGAAGAATAACGTTGATTTTGATTAAATTAATTAAATAAATAGAATTTATTCAATTAATGTTGAATTTAGGAGATTCAGAAGAATTGGATGACTTTACATGAAATTAATTAAATAATTAGATTATTTAATTAATGGTGAAATGCAGGTGATTAGATAGAATTGATGACAATGCAAGTAATGTGACGACATGGTCATTTTTGGGTGTCTACACTTATCAACCAAGTTGAATCACACTTTTACAAGAG
This sequence comes from Cunninghamia lanceolata, assembly GCA_027924645.1. Taxonomy (NCBI): domain Eukaryota; kingdom Viridiplantae; phylum Streptophyta; class Pinopsida; order Cupressales; family Cupressaceae; genus Cunninghamia; species Cunninghamia lanceolata. The sequence goes on along the minus strand of BSBN01001032.1, from coordinate 3,977,780 downwards.
GAATCACCTACAGGTTGGGCTGTCATTTGGAACGATATGTAAATTCAAAGATTGTTAATTAATGTATTAATCTAATGCTCAAATATCCTTAAAACCCTAATTATGCAAAATAATAAGTAAAATAATGAATTACGACAAATGCTCACAGACTGAGACAGTAGACAGGGATTAGATACTGACCATTTTTTGAAGTTCATGATTCAGAATATTTGTGAACACTGCCCCTGGTGCCCAAGTCCAAGGTATAATTTTTTTCAAGGAATGCAGACTCCTTTCGATACTGATAGTCACTATTCCTTCTATTTTTGTCATAGGAGATGTGAAGGACATTGAGACTTGCACCATAGTCTAGAATGCATGATATTCTTTAGGATGTCGAGACTTCTTTAGATACTAATCATCACTATCACAAAGATATCTGTCTATAGCCTTGGAGGACATTGCCCTAGGCGCCCATGTCCCGAAAGTACTCTGAACTGCTTCTTTCCATGAGATCCAGAATTCTTATCCTATGCAACCTTCCTCTGCAAATCCACTCCACAAAATCTGATACCTATGACCTATAATCACAAGGAGTGTGGTTGGGGGTTGATGTGTTTAGAGGCTTGCCTCAGTCAAGCCCCGGAAGGACATTCAAGTCTTCGAAACACCATTGTCAGATAAAGAGTACGTATCCCTGTGGGATAGAGGCAAAAATAAATTGATAAATGATTTAAACACAAATAGATATCACATCAGAGGTGTGGATCTCACATAGATTAATATTCTTCAATACATGAGAAGATGAAGCCAAATCTGCAATCACAAACACAATAACAATGCTCTTCTCTGCAACAATGAATATCTTGAATGCTCTAAAATCATAAATTTGCCAATAGTTCACAATCATCTTCTATTTTTCAAATGAAACTGTAAACATGCTTATATATGCAACTAAACATATTCCCTCTAAAAATTTTGTAATTCAAACTTAAGATGTCAGTATGGGACCTAATTAACGGTCACAAAACTGACATTCAAATTTGGGACATGCCTAAAATAGGGCAGGACAAGGGCATGATTACCCATGTCCCAGGTCCCCCTTTTTAGGTCAGGACTAAGTTCCACAATGTCCCTCATGCCCCATGTGACATGGGTTTTAGGCCATTTTCTTTCAGGAGTTAAAATGAACATGCAAGATGCAAAACAAGGGACCCAGGAGCTAAACCTACAAGGAAAAAAGGACAGGAAGACATTTTCTGACATAAGAATAGGATTTTTCAACATTGCAATTATGCCCTCAATTTGTTTTTTATTATTTTCAATTTGCCCCATTAAATTTTCTTGTGTTCTAGGCATATATTGAGGATTTACTAGAGGTGTTTGTTGTTGGGGTTCTTCTTCATCAAGTATTTGGCATTCAGGTGATTGAGGATTTTGAGGAGGAGGAGGTGCATTATCACTTCCTGTAAATTAAATAAATTCACATAAAAAAAACCACTTAAATCTACCTATTTAGTAACAAATTTGCACAAAAAAACAAACAAAACTTACTCCTTTCGCCTCTCCGACATCGTGGCAGCATTTTGATGAAGAATCAATAACAATTTGGTGAAGAATCTAGCCTCCAATAATGTGAGTGCACTCTCAAGGGTTTGCAAGAGAACACAGATGAAAGAAATGATAATTGTTGTTTTTTTTCTTATAAACAGTCATAACGTGCTCGCATTATAATGCGAGTGCATTATGGCTTGGTGTTGCCAAGCATTAGGCTTGGCAACACCAAGCCCCAACATGAGTGCATTATAATGCGCTTACATTATGGCTTTTAAAAAAAAATTAAGAATTGTGGCCACTTTTTGGCTCACCATCTTTTTGCACCCGCCCTTATTAAAGTATAATATTCAAGCCATCTATATGTATTAATATCAAAATTTGGGATGAGAATAACTATATTGAAGGAGATTCAAAAGTCTTACCTTGTAAAAGCTCTTGGAGACAATTTTTTTGAGGTTTGTGATGAATGTATCATCCTAAATCACTTCAAAACACAAAATTTCAACATTAACATATGAACAGTCATGTTTAAAATCCATTATCTAAGCAAACCTCTTCCCAAAAGAAAATTAAAAATAAAAATAAATACTTACAATAAATAGAAGAGATTTAAAAAATATAAATGGAAAGTGGTATAACAAAGAAATACAAATAAACAAAAAACAAAAACATTAGAGCCAATCCATCTGAGGACCATTTTTATTTATGAAGATTTTGTGTTTTTCCTCTCCCACAAATATGACCTCTAAATTCTTAAATTATTTGTATAATTTAAATACCTTTTTAAGAAAAAAATAAAAAATAATTGATCCACTCTACTTAAAAATAACTCTTAGACACTCAAATAGTCAATAATAATTTTACACCTCATCCTTACTAAAAAACCATAAATAGTTGTCCTACTTTTATTGACCATAATAACAATTTTACACCTCATCCTTAATAACAAGTAGTAAATGTCATAGGGCCCTTGGTCTACTAGTGAAGTTGAAAGGTTCTGAATGAGCCCACTAGGGATCAAGTCTTGTTGAGTGCAAGGCCCCCGACATCATAAAGGATGATGTCAAGATCATGCCCCAGGCGAATTTGGTGGAATGGACACCCCTCAGTCCTTGACTCTCAGCCCAAGAGGTTCAGCCTAAGGCTCATGCTGAACCTAAGGCTCATGCTCCCATATGGGTAGCAAAAATGAACTTGTGGATGATCTCCATCAAAAAACAAAATGTAGTAAATAATTGTCCTACTTCTATTGACCCTTGAACTGAAGGCTCGTGCTCCGGGCAGCAAAAATGAACTTGTAAATAGTAAATAATTGTCCTACTTTTATTGACCCTTGAACTGAACGCTGATGCTCCATATCGGGTAGCAAAAACGAACTTGGGGATGATCTCCATTAAAAAAAAAAGGTAGTAAATAATTGTCCTACATTTATTGACCCTTGAACTGAAGGCTCATGCTCCTGTATCGTGTAGGAAAAACAAACTTGTGGATGATCTCCATTAAAAAAAAAAAGTAGTAAATAATTGTCCTACTTTTATTGACCCTTGAACTGAATATCCCATATGGGGTAGAAAAACAAACTTGTGAATGATCTCCATCAAAAACAAAATTGTAAATAATTGTCCTACTTTTATTGACCCTTAAACTGAGTGTGGTTTAAGAATAGCAGCATACTTGTCTACATAGTAAACTTTTTAAAAAACGCATGCCTTTCCTGTACAATTGTCATTATTTTCCAAAACAAACATAAGTGATCTTCTCTATAAATATGCATCTTGTCTCCAATTGGGGCAGCCATTGGGAGTAGGGAGAAGAGCGCCTGGTATACAATCTACACAGCAACGTTGTTCATATTTAAAATGCAGATCTTTGGCGGTAAGCAATATCTAATATTGCTATAACAGTGTGATAACATCCGTGCATGGATAATCAATCAACAAAGTTAAAAACTTGTGTCTGTATGGACGGAATTTGAGTGAGTGGACTGCCCAACAGAGGATATATTAATGGCTCCACGTATGTATAGGACAATAATAGCACAGTACAACCGTGCAAATTTGTAATGTGAATGGTGATAATTACAGCAGTACATAGATTCCGATTCTTTTTCCTTTTAAAAAGTAGCCATTGCAGAATGCACCGACATGGGCGAAAGTCTAGAGCTGTAACAGCATGGCCCTTTAACACGTGATTCCTTTGTGGAATTGTTGTAGAAGACATTTCTGTTTGAATTTCTGGACTGAAGTTGAAGTAGATGCGCATTATTTCAGTTTGTTGCGCCTTTTCCCACTGCCTTTTCTGGATTGAACTGAAGTAGATGCGCATTATTTCAGTTTGCTGGGCCTTTTTCCACTGGATTTTGATCCTCGGACCCATGCCCTATATTTGATGGTTGTATGGTCGTATTTAGGTATTTTTGTTGTAAAATACAATCAAAATTTTAAAAAGATTGTATCATATGAAAGGAGAGATTTTGGATAGACTGTCAGAATTTATATAGAATTGTAATGATATATATTTAGTTTATATTTAATTTTACTTATACTAAGGTATGTCATAGTATTTTAAGAGTGCCTTTGAATGGATAACCGTCAAATTTAGGCCCTGCTTGGACCCAAGGAAATAACCAGTATGATTTCCAAATAACCTTGGAACCTTGAAAATAACTAATATGATTTCCAAATAAAGATAATGTGTTGTTTGTTTAATTTTTTTTAAATATAATAATTTGTAGTAAACACAATATAACAATCAAAAAATAGTTTTGTTTATAATAAAATAGAAAAATTTAAAATATTTTTCTAAAAATAAATATATTATTTTCAAATATTTTTAATTTATTAATTTAATAAGATTACTATTTATTGTAACATTAAATTTTAAAATGTTTTTAAGTGGGGTAGTATTCTTACTCTTTCACAATTTCTCTTTCCATCCCTTCCTCTCTTTTTCTACTCTCATTTATTCTAAAAGTTTCACATTATACCCAAAAATGAAAACACATGCTAATGTTTATGATAGCATTGCGACCATAGATGAAAATATTGTATTGTTTTTTAATTGATAAAAGTGACTTCAATGGCATCACACCATTTTTATATTAATAATATAATATGATTAAAAAAAAAATTGAGATCCTCTTAGATGAATCTTGAGAACAACCAAATTTCCATGGAATTAGGATAGAGATACAACATTAACACTACTAAGAACCAAGACTTTAAGTCAACCTTTCCCTTAGAACATTTTGAAGACTACATATAAACAGCCTATGCAAGGCAAATGTAGACTCATTCCACATCAAATACCAAAAAGATTAAGCATGGTGACCAAAGGAGAGATAACATCAACAAAATGAACAAACTCAATTGCTACCACTAGAACTTTCTATGACAATCACTTGCTAATCCACAACATTTTTTTCTTTTCTTTCCTTGTTTATGTGTATAAAGGTCATGTTTCTCAGTAGAAAGTATATGGCACTAGTGACATTTTTTGGCTTTCTCCAAAATCTATCTACAAACATTCCTGACAAATCATGGTTGGTCAGTGCTTCTTTAAAAATAGTTAGAGAACAACTATCTAGACTCTCCTTAGCAACAAGGAGAATGTAGCTAATAGTGCTTGATGAAGCTAGAATGTTCCATGAAAAAGCACGGCTAACATCTATAGAGCTAACATCTAGAGTGTATCCCTCCAATGACTCCAATTTTTCACTGGAATGAGAATTTCCTGAATATATGTCTATGTAGGGGCCCTTACCAATTCCTTATTTCTCAAGAGATCCATAATATTAAACAAAAATTGAAGAAATGGTACTATATGAATGACACCGAGGGAATTCCACAAGAATATATGCTCCTAGTACCACCTTGCACAAATCATTGTTAGCCATTAGAGAGCCAAAAATAAACAGCTTTCTTACCTTATCCAAATCAAATCATTATATATCTTGCACCTCTTTTTTCCATAGAAACATAAGAACCCTTTGATTAATGTTTTATTTTATTTTAAAATATTAACATCCTAGCCAAATATGTAAGGGTTTGAAGTGGGAGGTTCATTGTGAAATCTAGCAAGGAGCCATCATTTTAGATTATTTTTGGGTCAAATTCAACCCTGCCATCATTTTTAATGAATAGCTAAGAACCCTTTGAGGTCTAAGGATCATGTTATTTTGATCTATTGTATTCCTTATTAACCACCTCCATTAACATCCCCATTCTCCAAGAATCTAGAGATGAGCAAATGGCAAATCACAAGATGAATCAATTGCATGATTTTCTAATAGATTAACCACTTGATTAGCTTCTTGGTAACAATGATATAAATTCAAAACAAGAAAGAACCTCCAAAATCCCCCAAACTTTCATTAGAATGTTATTAATTTTCTAATTCATTATTGATATATTATTCAATGCATTTATTGTCGACATAGAGTCACCTTCAATAATAATTTGAGAAATGTCAACCTTTTTGACTAATTAAAAACCCAAAATAAGGGCTTGCACCTAAGCTTTATTATTTGTACCATTGGAGAGATTTCTAGATACGGTGGTGATAACCTTCCTTTTGAATCCCTTATAACATAGCCCACCCCTAATGGACCTCGATTCCCTCTATTAGCACAATCAAAATTTAACTTTACAAATTCTACCTAAGGAGACACCCATCTTATCAAGGATATATAAACTTTAGCACTTTTATTAGGTAAAGCCCCATCAATGGGGGTAGTCCTCAAATAACACCATGATTTCAACATCAAGATATCCCAAGAAATAAAAGATTTCTTGCTTCAGAACAATGGAATACAACAACATTACTACTTCAAAAGTTAAAATCTCCAATTTTAGAATCACATCTTCAACATTTAAAGCTTTCATTCAAAAATATTCTATGATTATGTTCTTTCTAGATATGCCGAATTAAAATACAAGGGGAGATAACCCATAAGATGCTAAAGATAGCCTATTTGTAAACCAAGGAGCAACTTTGGAATAGTTGAAGAAGAGTTTGAGGAAGAGCACAATGCTAATAAGTGCATGCACAACTAGGTCTAGCATTTAAAAATACAGGGACAATGCACAAATAAATGATCAATTTTTCATTGTATTCACCACATAAAGGGCATTTGAATAACCAAATTTATTGAGGTGATCACTTGTCAACACTTTATTCTTTAAAGCCAATGATGGACAAGTCACCACCTTGGGTAGATAAATTTATTCTAACACAACTCATATAGCCAGTCATCTATAATTAAATGCTCATTGACCACTCAATAAAAATTCTTAATAGAATAAACACAATATTTCAACTATGACCAAACATTAAAAGTTCTTTCTAGAACTCAAGAAAGGGACACCTTGAAAAATCTCTCGATTGGTAAAGGTTAAGATCATCCTTCTAAGAAATGAAGATATAATCTTTGATAAAGGTCCCACAATTAGATAGGAAGAAAGACTTAAGCTCATTAAAATCCTCTTTGGAACATAAAACCATATAACCATTACAAGAATCAGCCCAAAACAAATAAGAGCCGCTGTCACAATTTTCCCAAGATGATTGGTAATTATATGCCTGTAACACAAGATAAAATTTCCTATATGCGAACTAGAGGGAGGATTTTCAATAGTCAAAATCCTCAAAGGAGAATCAAAATATATGTATTTATTCTACAATAATCTACACAATCTAGATTTAGGCTGATAGAAAAGACCCCAAATGAGTTGTGTCCCTATTACCCTAAATTTCAAATTTAGTGTCATGCAAATTTTAATGTCCTTTCTGAGTCCTAAATTCATTGCTTAGCCATAAAGTTCATATTTCCTTAGCCGCTTTTGAAATATCTCTACTAAGTTGTGTGTTTCTGAGTTTTCATAACCTATGTCATGGGGTTCTAAAGTTTTCTAACTTCCTAACCTCCTGACTTAGCCTTCCTTTTGTTAAGCCACTCCATCTGCCTTCCAGTTCCTATGTTGTCGGTAAGTTGGGGTTTCTCAAGATCTCACAACCTCTGACTTGTGGTTCTTAAGTTCTAATTTTCGGTGACTCTGTGACACGGTAGCTTTTTCCAGTTTTCAAGGCATTCTTTCCTCATTTAATGAAGTGCATGACATGTCCAATGGATGTCTTTTCAGAATTTTTGAAAGGCGTGCGAGATCACGGTGTCATTCTCTTGAGGCAAGAATTTAATTCCACATTAAAGCACATCATGTATGAATAACGACATGTACCTATTTATCTATGTTGGCAGTATTTTCTTTAAGTCATTCTATTGTAACACTCTCCATTCTCTGTCATAATTCTCTGAAGGTATATTGATATCTCACTATGTTTTTCTTGCTCTTGCGTTGTGATGAAATTTAAATATCAAGGAGCCCCTCATTTCTCAGGAATTGAGAGCAGTTGCATTAGTGTGAAAGACACTGAGCTTGGGCACATTGACTTGGGAGAATTTTGGACTCAACTGCGACAAGCTGATAAATCACCATTTGCAAAGAAAATTTTATAGAGTGGCTTAGCACATGCTGGAGGTTTCCCAACTTCTGTGCAAAGTATTGATTTGGTGATTGCATGTGTGCAAAGATACATCCTAGAAACTCAAGAACTCAAAGTCAAAGACAGCTCTGTGATGGTGAAAGTTGAATCTAAAGTTATCTCTTGTGCATTAAGGATTCTAGGAAAGGAAAACTTTGAAGATATGTCTGTTGCAGAAGGATTGAAATTCTTCAAGGCAAACAAAGACTAGTGCATGAACTTAATTGCAAGAAACTGGCTGAAGTCTAAGAAAAGAGGTAAGTCCCAATTGCCTTCAAAACTGAAAAGATCTCATTTCAAAGATGAAATTTCTGACATTATCACTCTACTACATCACGTAGTTGGGAGTGCAACTATAGATTCTTTTGAATACTGGATGCGTTTGTTTATTTTATTGATATGTAGTGAAAACCAATTCATTAATTGGGCTGAGATCATTAGTTACCATTTGAATGAGCAATTGGCTAATTTCCAACAAACTGCCACTTTTCATATGTGCTCATACTTAGTGTACATTTTAGCCAGCCAAGAGGTTGTCTAGGCAGGGTTGAAGCCTCAAGATTCATTGACACTAGACACACTTATGTATAGCTATTTCCCTCAGCTTACCAGAGTGCGGGGATGAAGGATTACAGCCGTATAAATGATACTTTCTAATATTTATTGTGAGGAAACTTTATGGAAACCCTAAAATCAAAATCTCCCTAGAGGCTGTTGCTTTGATTATGGAGTTTGGGAGTTTTTACATTCAATTTGATAGATTCACCTATATACGGGTAGGGGGTTATGAAAAGGCCCCAGAAAAATTACCTCATTACGCATGTGATTTTCTTGTTTTCCTAGAGATTTGTAGGTAGATGTCTGTTGTAAATGTCAAATACCAAAACATGAAGAAGAAATGATATGCTTTCCCATTAACACTATCCTCGTATACTTGCAAGAGCAATGATGTTGTGAAAGGAGAGGAGCAAGCCCTTAGTGAATTTAATTTTCATTCTTTGTCTATGAGAGCAAATTTTGATACAAAAATTATGTACAACAAAATTTCCATGGATCAGGTTCTTATGAACATCATCCTCATTTAGAAGATTTCTGGGAAGACTATGTTGATGACAGAGAAGTGTAAAGAAGAGACTGCATTAGACTCACATTGAGTCATATTTAGGTTTTTGGTCTCCCTTTTCAAATCCCAAATGGTATTGAGGAAAATTTAGAAGTCATATTGATGTTGAATATCAAAATTTGATTTTAAAACCCCTTCCTCAAATTAACTAGTTAGAGAAGGAGGTTGTGGATTTGAAATTTTGTTCTACTATAGTGTTGAACAGAATAGAGAATTGGTTTCTAGGAAAATGGTGTGGACATTGAGGCTCTCATTATGAGCAAAGAACATCTAGAACCAATGAGCAAGGGTCTGCACAAAGTTTTGGTGCTCATACTATGCCTGGGAGAGAAGAGGCGACACAATCTAATACTAGTTCACAATCTGGGGGAGATGGAGAAAGGGTAGATGAAATTGCAAAATTGAAATCAACTTGTGAACAAGACAGTTTGCCTTTGTCTACTTCAAAGAGGAAAATGATATGGTGAAACCTATGCTTGTAGACTCTGCTTCTATCTTTCAACAAATTACTGATGATGGTTCTTTTCCCCCATTATTTGAAGTTCCTTCTTCCCTTGTGGATGAAGAAGTTCCTATTTATTTTCCTTTGGTTGATCAGAATAAAACTATTTTGAGTAACAAAGATGCTAGTATGACAACATCTTCCCCTGGTTGGTTAAAGAAAGCAATTGAAAAGAAAAGAAAAAATGTTCCAATAATGGTGGTAGAATTTTATACAGTCGCCAAGTTGCTACAAAACACCTCAAAGCCTAAAAAGGCTAAGAGGATGTCTAGGATGATAATTGATACTGCCTCTATCATCAGTTGTTAGAAATTGCCATTATAGTTAAAGATTTGAATGAAAATGAGATGACCGAGGCTGATTATAAAATAAGTCACATAGACATGGGCTCCTCTACTCTCGAAGGTGATGTTTATCATGTGAATTATTCTCTTGGTGATTTGATCAAGAGACTAAAGGAGGAGAGAAAAGAAAATTTGAAATTGTAGTCTCAAGTTCTCTCTTTAAGTTATTTTATTCAATCCATTGTGACTCCCACATATCATGAGGCTTCTAGTTCTAGTATTGAAGGCATTGATTCTAATACAATGCAACAAATAAAGAAAAATCTAAATTTTGCCAAGGCTGTCAATGAATGGATGAAAATACTCTCCTGTGAGGCTCTATTCTTCCTTAGTAGATCTGTGTTAACTTATTCTCAAGTGTTGGATAACAGGAAGGAGTTAGTTACCAAACTTCATCAAGTGAGAAAAGAATAGGGAAGTATGTACGTGCTTTCTAAATAAGTCTCATAATTGATAGCCATGGATTCCCTATCTTTGATCAAGGAGAAACTGATTAATGATCTGAAAGATATAGACTCATCTTGGTTTGATACATTGGAATGGAATTATCAATGTATGATAATTTTATTTTAGAAATCAATAACATATTGGTTCAATATCTTGAAATATTAATTTAAATAAAAAAGGATTGTAGCCTCCTGGAAGTGGACATTACAGATGAGTATGGGGAAAAGCTATTGGATGTTAAAAAAATATCTCTAAAATTCAAAGAAGTTTTCAATAAGGAGATAGCTGACCCAAAATTGTCACCGGGGAATCACTAGGAAAGCTAGGCCACATGCAAGTGTACCTTAATTCATTCAAATCTAGAGGCGATGACATTCATGAAATGATAGCCAAAGTAGATAAGATGCTAACTAAATGGAGGACTAGATTGCATATTACTGCCACACTTGGTAGTAAAAACATTACTTCTATTGTCACTAGGTACAGGGAATAAAAAATGAAGAAAATAATACGAGAAGCCTTGATGGATGAGCAAGATGGTGAGAGCATTGAAGACCCAAAAGATAGTGAAGGGGCGGCTGCATGATTACTTTCTTTGTTTATGTTATTTCTTTAAAATTTGTCTCTAAAGACTTATTTTCAAGACTTATTATTATTACCATTTTAAGGTGGTTGTCTCCAAGAAACCGTTCTTTTGAAAGACAGTTATTATATGTAAACTATATATATGGGTGCTTGGGTACGATGTAGGGATCTTTTTGGGCAATTTTGATTCCTCATTAAGATAAATTTTGTTGTGCTCTTTCTGTTCAATTACTTTAATATAGAAGATACATGTGGTGAAGTTCATGCAAGCATAAACTTTGTGTTATGAATGTTTGGATGTTATTCTTCTTATGTTGAATATATTACCAGTGGTTATTCTATTATCTATATTAGAGTATTGGATATCTACTTTGTTTCATTTTTTTGAGATGTTTATCTTTTGGTAAATGTTTTGTGGTGGTGGTTATATTATAGCTGAGAAATTCCTTACTATTTCCTTGAAGTGTTGTTTGAAGTCTTTGAACTTCTTATTAAATTCAATTGTTCTAGAAGTATAGAATTACCTTTCTAAGCTTTCTAGTTAAAAGCACTACCTTTTTCTTTTTATTTAAAAGCATCACAATTTTAAATTCATTGTAAATCATTTGAAGGTAGTTGTGCCTTGTAAAAGAAGCAGAGAATCAATTAATATCATTGTGATTGGTTTAACTATTAATACATTTGTCACCTCCTGGGCCAGGGAATGTAGAGTTAGGTGGCAAATCTATAAACCAACAGATTTTTTGTGAATCTACTAGGGACTATGCTTGACTATATATGTATTGTGAGTTTCTTTGCAATTAATTTACATGGTTTTTCAAAGGCATAACGCTCCAATCCTTCAACCTAACATACATTGGCTTATTCATGATCAAGAGGATATTGTTACTAGGCTTCGGTTACTAGCCTGGCAACAAAGAAGAACCAATGCACAGTATAACCAAGTTAATGAAGTACTAGAAGAAGAAAAACTTGGTGAGATCATAAGAGATAATGCTAGGCATTTCAGCGAAGCTCATGAAATTATCTTTGTAGAAAATGTGGTACCTATTCCTCGAAGAAAAAGATTCTTCCTTGTGCAAGCTCTTCCCAATAACCAACCAAGAAATCAACCTGCCAACCAAAGGAACGAGTTGAAGAATCAAAAAAATCTTCCACAAAATAATTAGTAAGTGAAGTTGGTGACTCTGTAACTTATTGTTGTTTAAAACTAGCTTTTAAGAGATATACTAGGGGAGATAGAAAGAAAGGAATTTGGGATAAAGATTTTGAGTTATTAGAAGCTATTAATTTCTCTTCCTTTCCACTTAACCAAAAGGTTAAGTCTGTTAGCAGACCATCATCTCCTCCTCCTAAACAAAGTGCTACCAGTGCTCTTAGTGCATCCTATCGAGCCCTTGTTTTGCATGGAATTGTCCTTCCTTTACAAGTTAATTTTCATGTTGTCATGGCTTAGTCTCCATCTCTTCATGGATAAGGTGAGTTATGAAACTTTTCCTTATCCACTTCTATCGTGCCAATTATTTCATCATAGTCATAATAGTCTTGTTTTATTCCTATGTCATTTTGTCATTTTCCTTTTTCTCTAAGTGGATCATCAAATGTATTTTGTTCTTCCCTTATTGTCTGTAAAGGAGGCACGACCACTCTAGCTAGTTGTTTTTCTTTGTATCATCTATATTCTAGGAAAGATTGGTCTCTTCATGGCTCAGGGTCTCTATCAGGTTGTGGCCAAAAGTAATTCAGAGTGAAGTTCTTGTTCTTAGCTAGAGGTTGATATGAATTATGGTAGATAGTATGTATTTATCCATGCAAAGGTAATTTTATGCATTTGTGAATAATTGAGGGGACAACATTCATAGCCTTAAGCCATGGATGTCCCAATTTTACATGGAAGAGGTCAGATAAGGGGATAACATCAAATAATTGATCCATGGCTTTATCATATACCGAGACCAATAAGGTTATCTTACCAAATGTATTCATCAAAGCTCCATTATGTGTTTCAATTCTCAAATCTGGTGGTTAATAAGAATCTTGTACCAAATCATGTTTAAGAAGAAACTCTTCCATGACCACATTAGTCATGCAATTAGGGTCTATAAGTGTTCCATGCATAGGTCTTTCCATTATGTTCACTATAATGTAAAGAGGCCCTTCAGTATCTACCATTTCTTTGTCATGAGGTGTAAATGTTATTTCAAGTTTAGGGGCTCTTCTTTTCAAATAAGGCCTAGGGACAAACCTAGAATTATTGTTGTATTGAGAATCCATGTATATGTTTTCAAATGAGTTCCAAATCAAATTTTAAATATTTTTAACACTTATGCAAAAAACAATTGCAAGAGTATGTATGAAAATGACCTAAAATTTTTGGTTTTTCAACTTTTTTCAATACAAAGGAGTGAAAGAAGAGGTGTTGTGAAGAATGCCAAGAGGGGAAGAAAATAATATGCCTAATAACAATCTAATGATGCAGCAATATTTTTCACAGCACACCTTTGATGCAAAACTATGTATGAATGTGACCTAAAAATGCTTGATTTTTTACTTTTTTCATAATTTTTCAATGCCAATGACTAGTAGAAGTGGTGTTGTGAAGAATTTTAAGAGGGAAAATGAATAATAAGGTTAATATCAACCCAACAATGTAATAATATCCTTCACAACATGCCTATAATTCAATTCTATATGCAAAATGAGCCAAAATTTAGTGAAAATGCAAGGTTTTTAAACCCTAGACATGAATTTTTGCAAGAAGGGCATTATGATGAACTACAATTAGAAATCAGAACTAAATGAGTGTTTTAAGAGGGTAGTAAAATCTAAAATAAGATTTTAACTACAAACCCTAGCTAATTAAAACTAGGTTCTATGAAAAATGCACAATTTCAAGCAATTTTCAACAAATTAAGCATGAAAATGCAATGAAATTGAATACAAAATGATGAATTTATGTAATATAAATCAGATCTAATGAAAATAACAGAAATTAAATGCTAATTAATTCAAATTATGCCAAAATACAAGCCTAAGATGCCTATTTTTTCAAAATTTTCAATTTTTTTAATTTTTTTTGTAATTTTTCAAATGCAATAAAATAAATGAATGAAAATATATCACACAACACTCAGTAAGGTGCAAAATTCAAACAACATTAGGTTCACCAAAATATTTTGTGTGATAAAGGAGGGATTGATTTTGATGGGGTTTTAGTTTCAAGGGTAAATCCTCCCTTCACCACAAACATTCAAGGACATATCAACTGAGTTGAATCTCTACTAGGTGAGAAAATTCACTTAATAGGTTGGGTTGTCACTTGGAATGATGTAGAAGCTCAGATGTTATCAATCAATATCTTAATTTAATTCTCAAATACTCTTAAAACCTAAGTATGCAAAATAGTAAGCAAATTGATGAATTACGACAAATACTTGCAGACTAAGATGAAGGACAGAGATTAATAACTAGCCATTTTTCAAAGTTCAAGAAGAGGAATAGTTGGGGACACCTCCACTAGCGCCCCTGTCCAAGGTATTGTTTTCTGTGCAGAATTTGGATCTCCTCTCGACACTAATATTTAATGTATCTTTTGTTTCTACCCCGACAGATGCAGAGGACAACTCCACTAGCACCCTAGTCTAATGCTGGATGTTTTTCAAGATTTTGGATGCTCTTTAGATGTTGATTATCACTGTCCAGTTTGTTTCTGTGTTTTAGGATCTTGAAGACACTGCCAGTAATGCTCATGTCCAAGCAGTACTTTTCTTCAGGGATACAAAATTGACACACTATCTTACTATTCCCTACAACTCCACTCCATCCAGATGTGAAACTTGTAACCTACAATCACAAAGGAGTGTGGTTGGGGGTTGTGGTATTTAGAGGCTTGCCTCGTTCAAGCCCCAGAGAGACATTCAAGCCTTTCGAACACTGTTGTAAGATAAAGAGTGCATATCCCTATGGGATAGAGGCAAAATCCAAATGATAAATGATTTAAACACCAATAGATATCACCTTGAAGTGTAGATCTCATGGAAGAAAGATGTTCTTTCATGCCATGATGAGATGGACTGAAATCTACAACAAACAAGCACAATAACAAGACAATACTTCTCTGTAACACAATGAAAGCCTTGAATCACTTTAGCATAAGATCACAAGTTCACAATATCCATCTCTAGTTTGCAAAGAAAGTCCTAAACATGCTTATATATGTAACTACAAACATTCCTGCTAAGAATTTCATAATTCAAACTTGAGATGTCGACATAGGACCTAAGTAACAACAAAAAAACTAACATTTAAATTTAGGGATGACCCAAAATAAGGCAGGACTAGGGTGCTAGCACCCAAGTCCACCCACCCATTCTTGTTCAATAGTCATCAAAGTGGCATCTCCTAGGTCCTATTTGACATAAGACTTTAGGGTTTTCTCATTAGGATTCACAATTAACATGCAAGATGCTCTAAATGCATTCTAGGGACTTGGACGCTAAACCTTAAGAGGGAAAAGCCCCCAAGGAGACATTTTTTGACATAACACTAACATTAATTTAGTTTCCTTGACAATAGCCTCATTTACCAACACGTCGGCCTCTAAATTAGCCTTTCTATACACATGGTTGAGGGTGAAATCCTCCAACTTTCCCCCGAGGTCAATGGCATCATTGAGTAGTAGTGATAATTTCCAACTATGATTTCATTTATCTATCATCATATTAATGACCAATAGGGAGTCCCCCTCAATTTTGACTTTTCTTAGACCTAATATCAAACAAACATGAATTCCAAGTATGAACACTTGAATCTCAGCCTCATTATTGGTCCCATTATAAATTTTCTTTGAGGCTCTGTAAATCATCTTATCTGATCTCTAGAGAGTCCTGAGTTACCTTTCAAGGAACCATTGAAGTTTAATTTCACCCAACCTTCTTTTAGGGCTATCAATTTGGCATCTTTCCTCTTTTAATGGGACTCAACTCCATAGCTTTAAATAAACATATAAATTTGTATTCCTTTATATCAAAATAATTTAAAATGGAATTAAAAGAAATTGAATTGTTCCTTCTTATATGGCTTATAAACCTTCATCCTTCCTAGGGAATTGTCCTATAAGATTTTCTATTAAATATTGAACAACTTTAATTATAATATCAACTCAAAAAAACTTACAGAAAATTGTGTTAGTAAGATTTTTTATTAAAAAAATTAATTTAATTATAACATGTCAATCTAAAATAATAAAAAGTAAATGTCTATCTTACAAATATTTAATTATGTGGGTGATAATATATGATATCGTCTCACTTTTTAATTTAAATTTGTGTTATACATATCAACTATTAATACAAATTCATGTCTTTAAATATATCCTTCTTATATTGTTCTTTTGTATCAATAATCTATTCAAATAATCTAATTATAATTGTTAAATTGATTATTTTTAGAGTTCATTATTTGTAGGAAAAATAAAATTAGGTTTCTCATTTGTTTTTAATTGTATATATAAATTTGTTCTTGATAATAGGATTGATTTTTCATCTGGGCAGAGGAGAATAGTTTTGAGTCGGAAGGCACCTTTCCTTTCATGGAGGATCTAGATGATATGAATCCTAATTGTTTTGAGCATACTATTGCTCTGGCTCCTCCATGGATATGTGGGATTTCTTAGACTGCAAATAGTAAAACCAAACCAAATTGTGGTGTTTCAAGGAAGAAAAAAGGGAGGAAGTTAGACATTGAATAACTGCACATTAAAGGTATGGAATTCATTGAGGAGGGTACTCAGTGGATCATGGATGCTCTCCTTTCTTAGAATAATAATAAAAGAGTTTAGTTTTGTGTTGGTTTTGGAGCCTTTAGCTGATTGATTTTCGTAGTTCTCTCTTCTTGTAATTTTGAGTCTTTCTTTCTCTTCCTGTTAGTTTTGATTAGGCTTTTCCTCTTCCTCTTGGTACAAGTCTTCTCCTCCTTTCCTTTCTTCTCTTCTTCTCTACTTCCTGCATCAAAGGATTGGTGTAACTTGAATTCAATTATGTTTTAATAAAAGAAGTGGGACCTATCCCATAGCTTACCAATAAAAAAAAATTATATATACAAATTTATTTTATCTTTAGTTATTCAAATATTTAAATTGGCTATGTCTTATGTATAATTTTTTAGAAAAGATTTTAGAAAAGCTTATAATTTCATTAGTATTTTCATCTTATCATTATAAAAAGTAGAAATAAATAAAATAACTATAATTTATTGAATTTATTGAAGAAGAAAAATGTAAACCTTTAAAGCTACAATAAAACTAAAACATATATCATATTCATTTATAAATAAACTTCTTTTATATTAATTTTTTTACTACATATTTATAATATAAATTATCAATATTCTAATAATAATATAGTTTTATTTCAATTTAAAATAAAATTGAATTCATTTTTAATAATTTAATTTACTTTTTACTATTTAAAAAATTTAATAGAAATAATGATTTGGATAACTTAAACAAATTCAACACGGTCTATTCTTTTAATCTTGATAAACCTAAAATAGAGGATGATATTTCCCATCATGTATTATAGATAAGAATATTCAAAATATTCATTATTACTTAAAACCTATGAAACATATCATGTATTTAGAATTTGACAAAATATATATTGTAGCTAAGGTAACTTCTTAAGTATAAAGTAAAACAATTATTGCAAGTATAAGAAATAATATAATCTACAAAAAATGTTTGTTTGATTTCTAGTGCTATGAAATAGTTTTATTTCAATTTAAAATAGAATTTAAATCATTTTTAATGATTTAATTTATTTTTTACTATTGTAAAAAATTAATTAAAATAATGATTTGGATAATTTAAATAAATTGAACATTGTCTGTTGTTTTCAAAATCTGCATTATTGTTCTACTAATAAACCTAAAAGAGAGGATGATATTTCCCATCAAGTATTATAGATAAGAATATATAAAATATAAAATATTACTTAAAACCCATGAAACATATTATGTATTTAGAATTTGACAAAATATATATTGTTGCTAAAGTAATTATTTAAGCATAAATTATAACAATTATTGCAAGTATAAGAAATAATATAATTTACAGAGATTGTTTGTTTGATTTCTACTGCAGTCAAAATATTAAATATTGCTTAAAACCCATTTAGCCTATCATGTATTTGGAATTTGACAAGATATATATTGTGACTAAAGTAATTTTTCAAGTATAAAGTAAAACAATTATTGCAAGTATAAGAAATAACATAATCTAGAAAGATTGTTTGATTGACTTCTACTGCTATCAAAATATTAAATGTTGCTTAAAACCCACGAAACATCTCATGTTATTGAAATTTGACAAAATATATATTGTGACTAAAGTAATTTCTCGAAGTATAAAGTAAAACAATTATTGCAAGTATAAGATATAATATAATCTACAGAAATTGTTTGTTTGATTTCTAGGGCTGTCAAAATATTAAATATTGTTTAAAACCCATGAAACATATCATGTATTTGGAATTTGACAAAATATATATTATGGCTAAAGTAATTTTTCAAGTATAAATTAAAACAATTATTGCAAGTATAAATAATAATATAATCTAAAGAAATTATTGTTTGATTTCTAGTACTGTCAAAATATTAAATATTGCTTAAAACCCATGAAACATATCATGTGTTTGGAATTTGACAAAATATATATTGTAACTAAAGTAATTTCTCAAATATAAAAAGTAAAACAATTATTTGCCAATATAAAAAATAATATAATCTACAGAAATTGTTTGTTTGATTTCTAGTACTGTCAAAATATTAAATATTGCTTAAAAGGGATGAAACATATCATGTATTTCAAATTTGACAAAATATATATTGTGACTAAAGTAAATTTTCAAGTATAAAGTAAAACAATTATTGCAAGTATAAGAAATAATATAATCTACAGAAATTATTTCTTTGATTTCTAGTGCTGTCAAAATATTCAATATTACTTCAAACCCTTGAAACATATCATGTATTTGGAATTTGACAAAATATATATTGTGGCTAAAATAATTTTTCAAGTATAAAGTAAAACAATTATTGCAAGTATAAGAAATAATATAATGTACAAAAATTATTGCAGGTATAAGAAATAAATAATGTACAGAAAATTTTTGTTTGATTTCTAGTGCTGTCAAAGAGTTTTACAGGAATTATATAATCCAAAACCATTTATAAGCAATCTGGATGAGTGAAGTGGGAGAAAGATTGATCAGTGATATGCCAGAAGGTTTGTGGATAATATATTGCTATGGAAATTCTTCGGTGAAGAAATATCTGTATCACTCCGTACAAATTCATATGAACAAAAAGGCTTCTACAGGCAAGATTTTGAATGTCGTGCAAACAATAAGGAGAATGGTTTAAATCGTACTGTAAGTGTAGGTACCTGTTAACGTTATATATCTTGGATTTGTACAATTTATTTACTGAATGGTAGAATAATGCAGCAGCATAATTGGATTTGACCAAACCAGTGATGCTGGGCAAACAAATTCCATGCCGCCCGTGAAACTTAGCTTTAAGGAAACCTGGAGGGACAGCCCGTATGAGGAATGATAATAGAAAGAGCTGCAAAGAGAAGGTATTGATTAACGAGAGGTACCAGAATAATCGTCATCCAGATCTAGCAGCCCTTGTGAAGGCAAAGGGTGATCATCATGATGGTGATCACAGTGATGGAGTTTGTGAAGGCGAAGGATGATCATCATCATGGTCACAGTGATGGAGGGAGTGAGGGGCGTGAGCACTTCCAAAGGCACGAATATGGTCTTTAAGCGAGCGTTTATGCTTAAAATCGGAGCCACAGATGCAAAGCCAGAGCTTTCCACAATTCTTTTCATGGGTGCGCCAGTCACCACGCACAGCAAAGGCTTTGCTGCATTTCCCACAGGAGAAGGCCTTCATCATGCTGCCATGCTTGCGCTTGTAATGAGTCTGCAGTGTGCGGAAATCCTTCAGAGGCTTTGAGCGCGGGTGGTGAATATTGTTCCTGCAATCTTGTGCGGGGCAGTAGCATGAGATTCTCAGAATGGCAGAAGGGTTTGTTCCTCTTAAAGACTCGGGACCCTTGCGGTATTGAGATCCATGTCCCCACATGTGCATCTGCATTTCAACACCCTAATTCAGAATTTCGTGCTTCTAAACCTAAAAACAAATTCAAAATTTCATTTGTAATAGATGCTTCTAAATAGTATTTTCTCTCAACTTTTGGGATCACACTACATGATCTATCATCAGGAGAAAAGAAAGGAACAATGTTCACCACCTGCGCTCAAAGCCTCTGAAGGATTTCAAACTCTTTTTTTCTTTTCTCCTGATGATGGATCATGTAGTGTGATCCAAACGTTGAGAGAAAATACTATTACACATTTTAATTCAGAAGAATCCATTACAATATTATAGACTGTAGAAATTTGATGTCTATTATTCAGAATTTCATATTTCTAAACCTAAAAAAAATTCAGAATTTGGTGTTTCTAAACAAAAATAAAAGGCATTGCTACCTGCATATTGTTGTAGCGATTGAAAGTCTTGCTGCAGACAGCACAGGAGAATTGCGTGGGCCCATCGAGGATTTGTGCAGGCGTAGGAATCCAATACTGAGCTTCTCTGCATTGAATCCCCAGGTGGGAATCTGAGCTCTGAGACCCATTATGTAAGGCCACCGTCACCTTGTCTACCTCTTGTGTGAGATATGAGATACTGACCTTCTCTTGCTGAGTGCTGGTGCCTTGCTTTGGCAAGGAGAGCCTCTGACCAGGCGGTCTCAGGCTCAAAAAAGGCTCTTCCTCTTCTTCTTCTTCCTCGTCTTCATCTTTTGATTGTTGAAATGGATGATATTTAAGAAAAGTTTCTTGGCGCTCATCATGATAAGAAACTGATCTGTAGAAGTCGTGTCGTGAAATTACAGGCTCTTGTTCTGAAATGGCCATAGGAAAGTGGGAAAGGAGAGGATCCATGAGGGCTAAATTAGGGTTGAATGGAAAACGAAGACGAAGCCGATCCATCATATCTGTGCAGGGTTCTTTCCTACTTTCTCACCCCAATTCCCATGACCGCATCTAGGCTATATATTGTGGATTCGGCCTCCGGAGATTGCCTGGGAAAGGCTGCAAAGGGCGTGGTTTATAAAACTGAAAAGACCGCCTTCACTCGATTATGGTGTCCTTGCAGACAAGTCACTGCACGCTCTGTCTCCCACTCCTAAAACACCATGCCATGACAAAACTCGGGACTTTGAAACTTTTTTAATAAAGTCTCCTGAAACTCGGAAAAAGACAGCGGACAATTTATTACTTGGTGAAGATAATAAAATCCCTCATTATTCAAAGGTATTTAGACACTGATACTTCCTACTAAACCGGGAGGAGGAAAGAAGATGACATAGCCGACAGGATAGCGGCGAAGATGTTCTGTGGGCTGCCCCACAATAACTAGACTGGAGGATTTTAGCCTTAAATACATTGCTTCACAGTGTGGACTCCGTCTCAGATGGCAGCATCTGCACCGCTGCTTAAAGTCGGTCGGAATTTGTTCCTCTCTTTCAGACTATATTTTAGCCAAAAAGAAATGAAAACAAATCCTTTTCATACTGTACTAGTCAATGCATCGCCATACGATGATTTAAAGCACCGCCACATGTACAGAATTCCTCATCTCCAAAAATATATACAGAAATATATACAGTTGGTTCTAATTAGGTTTGAGAGGTGTTCTACAGTTCAGTTGGTTCTAATTAGGTTGAGAGGTGTTCTACAGTTCCAATAAGGTACGGAGTTTATGTCACGACTGTGTACATAGAAACTAAAATATATAATTTTTTAAAATAGTTTTTAAAGCACCATCACATGTACACATGTACAGAATTCTAAGCACCGCCACATGTACAGAATTCTAAGCACTGCCACATGTACAGAATTCTTCATCTCCAAAAATATATACAGTTGGTTCTAATTAGGTTGAGAGGTGTTCTACAGTTCCAATAAGGTACGGAGTTTATGTCGCGACTGTTTACATAGAAACCAAAATATATAATTTTTTAAAATAGTCTTTAAAGCACCAACACATGTACACATGTACAGAATTCTTCATTGCCTAAAATATATACAGTTGGTTCTAATTAGGTTGAGAGGTGTTCTACAGTTCCAATAAGGTAAGGAGTTCATGTCATGACTGTCTTCAAAGAAACTAAAATACATAATTTTTTAAAAATATTTTTTAAAGCACCACCACACATACAGAATTCTTCATCTCTCGGAATATACAGTTGGTTCTAATTAAGTTGAGAGGTGTTCTACAGTTCCAGTAAGGTACCAATTTCATGTCAGACTGTGTACATAGAAACTAAAATACATAATTTCTTTACAAATAATTTTAAAGCACCACCACATGTATGGAATTCCTCATCTCCCAAAATATGTACAGTTAGTTCTAATTAGGTCACGACGTGTTCTGCAATTCCAATAAGGTACTGAGTTCATGTCATGATTGTGTACATGGAAACTAAATACCACCACATTATAGAATTCCTCATCTTCAAAAATATATACAGTTGGCTCTAATTAGGTCTAGAGGTGTTCTATAGTTCTAGTAAGGTATGAAGTTCATGTCATGACTATGTACATAGAAACTAAAATACATATTTTTTTTCTAAATAATTTTTAAAGCACGGCCACATGTAGGGAATTCCTCATCTTTGAAAATATATACAGTTGGTTCTAATTAGGTTAAGATGTACAGTTCCAATAAGGTATGGAGTTCATGTCATGACTGCACATAGAAACTAAATACATATTTTTTTTTAAAATAATTTTTAAAGCACCACCACATGTATAGGATTCCTCATCTCCAAAAATATATACAGTTGGTTCTAATTAAGTTCTATAGTTCCAATAAGGTAGGGAGTTCATGTCATGATTGTGTACATAGAAACTAAAATATACAATTTTTATAAAAAAATATTAAATAAATAAAATAACTCAAGACTTATTTCTAGGTGTCTTTTAGATAGATGTCTTTAAGATATTGTATAGTATTTGTAATATATGTATTTAAGATGTGCTTTTCCACTAATGTATAAAATAATAAGTTCAAGTTGTTTTTAAATTTTTTAAATAATTTATTTTTTTTAAATATTATATAACAGTAAAAAAACAAGTTATACAATATAAGCTATTTAAATCAAATATTGTTGTTAGAAACAATAGATACAAAATAAAACTACCATAAGCTATTTAAATCAAATATTGTGGTTGGAAACAATAGATACAAAATAAAACTACCATAACTAATAGTTAAGGTTTAGAACACAAAACAATGCTTGGAGTATATATTGATCTCCTAGTAATTGATTCCATGAATATCCCACATCATATACATTGCATAAAGCTTATATATGATAGCCATAAAAAAATTCTAAAGGTCAACTCCTCATAATAATTAGGATCCTCCTTTATTTCAACACCACCATCAAATTACACCAATAGTCTTAAGTGGCTATGGATTAGCTTGAGATCTTATGCTACAAATATTTCCAAACATGTATTCAATAAGAATAGTGCTACCAACACCATATTTTGGTTTGTGTTCCACTAGATCCTCCTATTTGTCACTATCCTCCTCCAACCATCCACCATTACTATCAATGTTAGGCCAACACTCAACATGAACAATATTAGATTTATGTTAAAAAATTCATAAGACTTCATCAAAACTATTATAATGCTTTCAACAAAAATAGAATACTCCACTCTTCTAAAATTAAATTAATTTAAGGTGAAAAAGATAAATAAATAATTTTAATCATACATCAGATTCATATAATTGAATTGGGTCACTAACATGATGTGTAAATGACAAATTGAATAAGAGGTCAGCAACTTGTTTATCTCTTTGATAACAACAATGGTGGATGTGATGAAATTGGATTGTTGATGATATCCCAAATTACTCTTTGATTGTAGAACTTAAATATGTAGTACTACTTCTAAAGTAGGTATGACTATAATTATTGCACTATAATTAGACAATCGATTACTACTATGATTTTGTATTGCACTCCCACATTTTCATCCTCCCTTTTGTGATTTTGTATTTGTCAATTACTTGGTCCCGAACCTTTCACTTGTGATGTGTCAATTGTCATTTTACCAAGGCAATGTTAGAGAACTCCTTGGTGGCTTTCTTTGGTTGGATTGAACTATTAGACTTCTTTGCCTAAGTCAAGCCCCTTGTTTATTAGTGCCTATAATTTCTAGGAGAAGAATTTGAGGGTGTGAAATATAGGATTAGTGATGATGTGAATGTTGTTGCTAATGTAGGGCCAATTTGATCGAAATGCTCTTAATTGATCTATGACAAATACTTTTTAATGCTTGTGAGATGCTTGTAGTGGATGACTACAAATGCCCTAGAATTTTTCTCTCAATATGCAATTCTAGGTGTTAATTTGAGCTTAGGCTTTGCATGCAATCCAATGAGCAATGGTTGGATGTTCAAATTAAGGCAACCTAGGGAAAGTAAAACTAGGGTTTGAATAAGGTGGATAGGATCATGCCAATAATTTTGTTCAAGATACGAAATTGTGCCAACAATTATTTCCCCTAAACAGAGTTGTAGTCACAATTCTAACAAGGTGAGGAAATTGGCAAAGTCTGGGATAGTTCCAAACCATAAGGGTTATATCAAGCAAAAGGATGGGACAAGGCTAGGTTAGTCATCTTATATGCTAGAGTGTGTCAAGTTAAGCACTAGATTGTCAATTTAATCACTAGAATGGCATACATAACAAAAAGACTATAGTGAGTACAAAATAAGTGAGGGAAAGAGTGAAGTATGCAATTTTCTCCTCTCCAATACTAAACTAATTTTTCAAAAGGATCAAACTATCCAAACAAATTAGGTTTCAAAATCCAAATTATGGTCACTCTATTTCCTCCGTGCAATGAGAGTTATCAATACTAATAAGTTTGTAATAAAATTTGTGGGATTTACCTAGGGTGCTTACAAAACCACATAAAGTAACAAAAAAAAAGATCTAAGAGGGCCCAAAAAAGTGGCCAAAATTGTGTTTAGGTGAAATAGAGTATAAAGCACTCGTGTTATAATGCTTTCACATTATAACATGAGAGGTAAAGGTTTGGGTGCCTTATGAACATGCTCACATTTAGGCTCAATTAACCTGAGCCTAAATGTAAGTTCATGTTATAATGCGAGTGCATTTAGGTCTAATAATAACAAAAGAGTGCAAACCCTTGGCTTCATTTCCATTCTACCTTGCATACACAGAGTAGAACACAATTGTGGAATGATGCCTCAAAATTTCCATTTCTTTGTCAACCAACACCCATTAACAATGCCTCAACATTGAAGAGGTATTTTTGTTTATCAAATTTTTAGTAGATTTAGATAAGGTAAAATGATTTTTTGTTAAATTGGTTTTTATTAGTTAAATTTTTGTTTTCAAATAATCAAAACCCTCCTCCTCCACATCATGAAGAGCACAATGAGAAAACTATCCATAACAACTTAGGTTTCAAAAATCCAAATTATGGTCACTCTATTTCCTCCATGCAACAAGAATTATCAATACTAATAAGTTTATAATAAAATTTGAGGGATTTATTCAAGGAGTTTATGAAACCACATGAAGTAACAAATAAAAATATCTAACATGGGAATCATGCCCCTTAAATGTTAGGATAAGGGGTGTCAGTCACCTTGCAATCCTATTTCTTGATTAATTGTGTTTAATTATGTAGACAATAAATAATGTATAATCTCTAAACATGTTGGTGTGGACAAAATTAGATGGCCATGTGTGGGTTGGGATACTATGTACTCTTTGGGGTACTTGGGATATTTTGTAAGAAAGTATTGAAAAGAGAGGTTAAACATTGAAAATGTCAAATTAAGAGTTGCATAACATCTTTACAATTTGATGGATATGATACAAACATTGAATTCCTTCATAGAGCACCTAAGATTGGAATATTTGTCAATTTGATTGTTATGACAAAATCTATGACATTAATGATGTGTAAGAAGGGTGTAAGAGGTCTGAGGTTTAAGAGGAGTTACATTATATTTTGAGATAGTTGTGTTGCAAGTATGGACCTAACCAGTGTTGTCATTGATGTCAACATACTCCCGTTGCATTTATGATAAGAATTGGATGAGCTGTGTACTGAGGATATTGAGAAAATTAGTCTCAATCAGGAATAGTGAAGATCAGTGATGACAATAAGGTCAAAGTCCAAGATAGGATGAGTAGCAAAGGATGCAGTTTAAAGGGTTTGTAGATATGTTTCTTAAGGTGGTCCAGTAGAGATTTCAGAGGTTTGCATGAAGATCTGAAGAAGTTGTGGCTACTCAAGTAAAACTAGTTCCGGCAGATGTTCAGTGGTGACAGAGTGTTACAGACAGGTCCGGTGAGATCCAGAATTGCATTATCCTATTCTATAGATTTGAGGGAAGTATTGAGGAAGTCTTTGTGGAGTGTCAAATAGATTGGTTCATAGTTTGAAGGTCCGCAA
This sequence comes from Cunninghamia lanceolata, assembly GCA_027924645.1. NCBI lineage: Eukaryota > Viridiplantae > Streptophyta > Pinopsida > Cupressales > Cupressaceae > Cunninghamia > Cunninghamia lanceolata. The sequence continues at coordinate 3,951,113 of BSBN01001032.1, read as the reverse complement.
GCATCTATTCCTTTGTGATAGTAATGACAGACTGTGTTCTTGAGATTCTGGATAAAGGGGAGATGGATTTTAGTAAGCAGATGAAGTGTGGATGTTCTTGGTGATTTAGGAAAGCTTGTGGAGGTATTTGGATTGTGTCCAGTTTGAGTTGGTGATCCGCATTGAAGTTGGATCTCGCAATTGAAGATTATCTTTCGGATGATAGTGTTCTTCTAGAGATTGGCCGACCAGATCAGTTACACATCCTGCAGATGTTCTTGTTGATGATCATTCCTAAGTTTATGTCTTGTATAAATAAGGGATTGCAAAGTCATTTCAAATTTGTCCTTATGGAGATGAGAGTGTGGTAGCAAGGAGGAGAGCGAAAGGCAGAGCAGAAGTATTGGGCTTAAATTGAACTGATTCAAGCATGGTGAAGATGCTATTTTCTAGTTCAAGTAGGTGATACTTATTTCTTTGTAGACAGTGTGTCCCCTATAGGCAGTGGGCCTCTTGTGAGCAGTGTGCTCAGACAGTGAACCCTAATTGGCATGTGCCACTTTGTTCTTTCTATTCTTCTAACAGAGAATACAATCTTGGGTTAATCACCTCATGGTTTTTTCCTTAACCAGGTTTTTCACATCAAAATCTTGGTGTCTCATGTGTTGATATGTTTATGCTCTTAATTCATTGCATTATGTTTCCTTGATTATTTGCAAAGTAAAGTTAAGTGTTTAATTGGAAGAAAGTTTTGTACAACTAATTCACCCCCCTCTCAGTTGTCTGCTCCAAGTCTAACAATTGGTATCAGAGCTAAGTTCCTCTAAAAAGAGCTTAACCACTTGAGGAGATCCAGGATGTCGTCTTACAAGAAGGATAGTCTGAAGTTTGATGGAACCAATTTTAATCTCTGGAAAGGTCACATGAAATATCACTTGAGATGTATGGGAATGGCGTACTAGACCATGGCTACAACATAGTATGTACCTCTACAAGGTGGTCTGAAAACCCAAAATGAAATCACATACGCTAAAAACAATCTGCGGACTATAGAGGCTCTTCTAAGCGCATTATCTGATTCAGAGCTCTCAAATGTTATTGACCTACCAACTGCTTTTGAGATTTGGCAAAAAATGGAACTTCTGCATGAAGGAGACAAGTATGTCAAAAGTGCAAGGTTATAAAGTCTGAAAAGAAAATTCAAAAATCTAAAAATGAGAGAATATGAAAACATCACTACTTTTATGCCAAGAGTAAATGAGCTTGTTTGTGGAATTAGAAATGCTAGTGGAGTCTTGGATGAAGATGAGATTGTTGGCAAAATTCTCAAATCCCTTCCTGCTTCTTACAAAATCAAGGGTGTTGCCATTGAAGAATTCAGAGCCCATACAACTGTCACAAGAGATCAATTGGCTGGAAAATTGGCTGCATTTGAAATGATAGAGTTTGGAGATGACCCCCCAAGACTGAATCTACATTCAAAGCCAGTGCCTGTGTTAAAGGTAAACAAAGGTTTGATCAGGGAGAGAATTCATCAAAGAAGCTATCATGGTATGAAAAAGCAAGAAAAGATCTAGAAGAAGAAGTAGGAACTGCTCAACTTGAAGCCCTTATTGCAAAGAGGCTGCCAAGAGGATCCGGTAAGTATGAAAGAAAATTACCTTTTAAGTGTTTTAACTACAATAAGATTGGTCATTTTGCGTCAAGGTGTTCGGAAAGGTTTTTAAGGCAAAATCCTAACAAGCCAAGGTTCCAAAAGAATTGTTACTATGTACATGAAGATGATGACAATGAAGGAGTAACAGATGATGAATCAGAGACAGGAAACAAATCCAGAAATGAATGGGTGTTCATTGCCATCAAGGAAGAAGATCCAATGTCCTCTGTACCTGTCAATCATAAGACTGTGGAAAGAGCTCTGGCTGCCCAAGTTGAAGAGAAGCATGATTGGGTCATTGACAGTGGATGCTCTCACCATATGACAAGTGACAAAAATAAGTTTGTAGAGTTGGAAAGGTGTGAAGGAGGAGTGGTAAAGTTTGGTGATAATTCTGCTGGTAGAATTAGAGGTAGAGGAACTATTTCTCTTGATGGAAGAAACAAAACTAGTAATGTACTGTATGTTGAAGGATTGAAGCACAATCTTCTCAGTGTTGGACAGTTGGTGGACAAAGGCTGTGATCTCTAGTTCAAGAATGGAAAATGCAAGATCTTTGAAAGTTTTGGAACAGAGATTGCATCCGGTACTCAAACTAAAGGTAATATCTTTCACTTGGTTAGTACTGGTAAAAGTTGCTTGTTTGTTCAAATTGATCAAAGTTGGTTGTGGCATAGGAGGATGTGTCATGTGAATTTTGATAATATCATCAAGATAAGCAATACTCAGGCTGTAAGAGATCTTTCAAAATTGGTGAAACCTACTAACAGCTTGTGCAAAGAATGTCAATTGGGTAAGCTGAGCAAGTCACATTCAAAAGTAAGGAACTATCTTCTACCAGATTATTGGACTTAGTTCATACTAATCTTTGTGGTCCGACAAGAATTAGGAGTATTCAAGGTGATAGATACTTCATGCTGCTAATTGATGACTATTCCTGGATGATGTGGGTAACCTTTCTAAAAGAGAAATCAGAAGCTCTTGAGAAATTCACAATATTCAAGGCTATGGTAGAGAATGAAACCGGATTAAAATTGAAGTGTCTGAGGTCTGATAGAGGTGGAGAATTCACATCCAGTGAATTCACAGAGTTATGTGAGAAACATGGAATAAAGAGACAGTTGTCTGCTCCTAGGACTCCACAACAGAATGGAGTAGTGGAGAGAAAGAACTAGACCATCCATGAAGCATCTAGGACCATGATGATGGAAGCAAATGTTCCTCAGATCTATTGGAGAGAAGTTGTCAACACTGCAGTTTATACTCTCAATTGAGTTCAAATCAGAAGCAATATCGACAAGACTCCTTATGAACTTTGGTTTGGTATCACTCCTACTATAAGGTATTTCAGAGTTTTTGGTAGCAAGTGTTACATTAAAAGATATGAAGATCTAGGAAAGTTTGATGCTAGAAGTGATGAAAGAATATTCTTGGGATACTCTACTCAAAGTAAAGCCTACCGGTGTTATAACAAGAGATTGAGGAAGATGATAGAAAGTAGAAATGTGAAGGTTGATGAGGGAATTGAGAAACCCTCAAGGTTTTATGAATATGATGAAGATGATCAGAATGGTGTTCTGACTCAAGGAGCCCAAGCTTCCTCTGTAAGACAGATTCAAATTAATCTGGTAAATCAGGAAGAAGAGATGAGTTTCAATGAGACTAATCAAGAATCAGAAGTGTAAGAAATTCCCAAAGTACCCAGGTATGTAAGACTAAACCACTCTGAAGATCAGATCATAGGTGACAAAAATAAAGGAGTACAAACAAGAAGGAGAATTGCTCAAAATTTAGAAGAGTATTGTCTGATTTCAAAGATTGAACCTAAGACAGTGAATAAAGCTTGCAATGATGAAAACTGGACTAAAGCAATGAAGGATGAGTTGATGCAAATTGAGAAAAATCACACTTGGGATCTTGTTCCCAGACCTAGAAACAAGAATGTGATTGGAACCAAATGGGTCTTCCGGAACAAACAGAATGAAGTTGGTGAAGTAATTAGAAATAAAGCCAGATTGGTTTGCAAGGGTTACTCTCAAATAGAAGGAGTTGATTTTGAAGAAACTTTTGCTTCGGTGGCAAGAATTGAAGTAGTCAAATTATTTCTTGCATTTGTTGCCTTCAAAGATTTCAAGGTGTATTAGATGGATGTCAAGTCTGCTTTCCTGAATGGTGACTTGGAAGAAGTGTACATTGAGGAACCAGATGGATTTCAATTGTCAGGTCATAGTGATATGGTCTGCAAGTTGAAGAAGGCACTGTATGGACTAAAGCAAGCCCCAAGAGCCTGGTATGAAAGATTGGACAAATATCTTTTGAAGATTGGTTTCAACAAAGGTACTACTGACAGTAATTTGTATTTCAAAATTGATCATGAAAACATCTTGATTGTTGAAGTGTTTGTTGATGATATCATTTTTGGAGGAAGAGATAGTTTGTGTAAAACTTTTGAAAATCAAATGAAAAGTGAGTTTGAGATGTCCATGCTTGGTGAAATGAATTTCTTCTTGGGTCTGCAAATCCCTCAAACAAAGAAAGGAATCTTCATTTCTCAGACCAAATATGTGAAAGAATTGTTGAAGAAATTTGGGATGGAAGATTCAAAGCCAATGAATACTCCCATGGTAACCAGATGTAAGTTAAGCAAAGATGATGACTCTCTTAAGGTAGATCAAACAAAGTATAGGTCAATGATTGGAGGACTATTGTATCTCACTCAAACTAGACCTGACATTATGCAGGTTGTTGGTCTTATTGCTAGATTCTAGGCTGATCCTAGAGAATCTCATGTCATGGCAATCAAGAGGATTTTTAGATATCTAAAAGGGATAGTTGAGTATGGTCTGTGGTATCCCAGAGATCATGATTTCTCTCTTCATGCATATACAAATGCTGATTGGGCAGGAGATGTGGATGACCGGAAGAGTACCAGTGGTGGAGCATTCTTTTTGGGGAAGAGATTGGTTTCTTGGCTAAGCAAGAAACAAGAGGCAATATCTCTATCTACAACTGAAGCAGAATATATTGTAGTAGCAGGTAGTTGCACTCAAGTTTTATGGATAAAGTAGATGCTAAGAGATATCAAAGTGGAGTATGAAGAACCTATCACAATCTTCTGTGATAATTCAAGTGCTATAAATATATCTAAGAATCTGGTGTTACATTCAAAGACTAAACACATATCCATCAAGTTTCACTTTTTGAGAGAGCAAGTGAACAAGAATGAAGTCAGATTGGAGTTTGTGCCTTCCAAGGATCAGATTGCAGACATCTTTACTAAACCTCTACCTAAGGACTCTTTTGAGTATGTCAGGGAGAAGTTAGGGGTTATTGCCCCTCTGATGATGAACTAAGGTGCACTGAGGTGCATCAGTCTGGTGGATATCACAGTAATATCTTGTGATCCAGATTGATGGGGAGCTGCTACTCAGGGGGAGTAGCAGGTATGATTCTGAAGTGTTGGAATTGCAAGTATGCTCCCTTTGCCATTGATGTCAAAGGGGGAGAGAAGACATGTGAAAAACAAGTGGTTTCTGATCAAAGGAGGAGCAGTAAAAGGAGAGAAGACATGTGAATGGTTGTTGCTGATAGGGGGAGTTGTGACAGTGAGGAGAAGTTCTTATCTTGATGGTCAAAACAGTTTTTCACATCATATGTTGCCATCAATGACAATGGGGGAGATTGTTGCAAGTATGGACCTAACCAGTGTTGTCATTGATGTCAACATACTCATGTTGCATTTATGATAAGAATTGGATGAGCTATGTGCTGAGGATATTGAGAAAATTAGTCTCAATTAGGAATAGTGAAGATCAGTGATGACAATAAGGTAAAAGTCCAAGATAGGATGAGTAGAAAAGGATACGGTTTAAAGGGTTTGTAGATATGTATCTTAAGGTGGTCCAGTAGAGATTTCAGAGGTCCGCATCAAGATATGAAGAAGTTGTGGCTGCTCAAGTAAAACCAGTTCTGGCAGATGTTCAGTGGTGACAGAGTGTTACAGATAGGTCCGGTGAGATCCAGAATTGCATTATCCTGTTCTGTAGATTTGAGGGAGTGTTGAGGAAGTCTTTGTGGAGTGTCAAATAGATTGGTTCATGGTTTGAAGATTCGCAAGCATCTATTCCTTTGTGACAGTAATGACAGACTGTCTTCTTGAGATTCCAGATAAAGGGGAGATGGATTTCAGTAAGCAGATGAAGTGTGGATGTTCTTGGTGATTTAGGAAAGCTTGTGGAGGTCTTTGGATCATGTCCAATTTGAGTTGGTGATCCGTATTGAAGTTGGATCTCGCAATTGAAGATTATCTTCTGGATGATAGTGTTCTTCTGGAGATTGGCCGACCGGATCAGTTACACATCCTGCGAATGTTCTTGTTGATGTTTTCCCACTTAGATGATCATTCCTAAGTTTATGTCTTGTATAAATAAGGGATTGCGAAGTCATTTCAAATTTGTCCTTGTGGAGATGAGAGTGTGTTAGCAAGGAGGAGAGTGAAAGGCAGAGCAAAAGTATTGGGCTTAAATGGAACTGATTCAAGCATGGTGAAGATGCTATTTTCTAGTTCAAGTAGGTGATACTTATTTCTTTGTACACAGTGTGTCTCCTGTAGGTAATGGGCCTCTTGTGAGAAGTGTGCTCGGGTAGTGAGCCCTAACTGGCATGTGCCACTTTGTTCTTTCTATTCTTCTAATAGAGAAAACAATCTTGGGTTAATCACCTCGTGGTTTTTCCCTTAACTGGGTTTTCCATGTCAAAATCTTGGTGTCTCATGTGTTGATGTGTTTATGCTCTTGATTCATTGCATTATGTTTCCTTGATTATTTGCAAAGTAAAGTTAAGTGTTTAATTGGAAGAAAGTTTTGTACAACTGATTCACCCCCCCCTCTTAGTTGTTTGCCCTAAGTCTAACAAGTTGACCATGACCATAGGGGTGTTGAATATTTATCATGGCTCGTGGTTTTGGATACCACTTGATTTTTTTATTGTTTCTAACATTTCTATGTAATGGAGGAATGGGATAGTGTAGTGTAAGGTTCTTTTGTAGGTACTCTTGTGCCATTAATTGATTGTTAAAGGGACAAATGATTATATTAGTGTATCCACTTTTATGATTAACACAAGCTTGGGTGGCTTTGGTGGTGATTTTTTCCCACAAGGGTTTCTCCACATAAGTTTAGTGTTATGGTTTATATTTGTTATGTTTTCTTCTTTATTGGTTCATTAATTTTATTGACTTAATCACACACTTTATTGGATTAAATCTCTATTTTGATAATATTTTCATTATGTTGTTTACTATGTTAATCAACATTTGATATAAGAGTTATGGTTTGATTTAAATGGGGATGCCTTTCTTATAGTGTTGTGGATTTTTTGTGGTTGTAGTGGCAGTATTGTTTTAGTGTTTTTGTAGATCCAAGTGTGGTTAGAGAAGCCATGTCAAGCACATTATAATTAGAGATTAAGAAGTTCAATGAATTCATATTCAAGCCATGGAAACTAAAAATGGAAGATCTCTTGGAAGGGAGATCAATTGGAAGCTGTGATAATAGAATCTAAGCTTATAGACGTTCCGGATGGAGACTCAAGAAAGATAGATAAAAAGGCACAAGAAACCATAAATTTGTGCCTTGCAGATTCTATTCTCTTGAATATCATAGAGGAAGATTATACTTTCAACTTCTGGAAGACAATCAATGAGATCTATCAAACAAATATTTTGGTAAACAAGATTTATTAAGAAAGTATTTATTCCTTAAAAATTAAGGAAAGAGGCTCTATAGCTAAGCATTTAAATGTTTTTCATCTTGTTTTGAGTCAACTAGATAATATTGATGTTAAGCTAGAAGAGGAGGATAAGTGTAGTTTCTTAATTTCCATTTTACTTGAATCTTGAGAGAATCTAATCATTGCATTGAGTAGTTCTACTATAGATCCAAAATGGATTCCCTTGTTGGCACTTTTCTTAGTAAGGAAATGAGACAACAATCCATTGATAAGGGTGTTATGTACCTAGGGATATGATAATATAATGTATTTAGGTGGATGAAGATGTTGGCATGTGGCACACATCCCTTAAGTTAGTTATATTGGGTCATGTGGACAATTTGTGTTATTAATTATATTAGGTGATGAGTAGGCCTTCATTAGAATTACCCCTTCATTATGTTATTAGGAGGAGGTCTATATAAAGGAGTTGATTATTATTGTAAGGATGTGTGTTGAGTATGATATTGTATTTGGGGTGTCTTGGACATATAGTGTGGAGTGACTTCTTCTATAAGGAGTATTGTATGACATTACCCTACCTCAAGGGTTTATTCTATTTCTGCATATATTAGATACTAGGACATCTTGGCCCACAAAACATCTCTTGTGTTGTGTGAGATCTATCTTTGGCATAATAATATTTCAATTATTATGTGTGGATCATATCAAAGGGTTCCAAGGATGCACTACATGTATGGGGTAGATCCAAGGGAAAAGGTGGTAAGAAAAATGGGATTAAGGAGAGTTCTAATTCAAAAGGATGGTCTAAAACCTTTAGTAAGAGTAGAGTTAAATGTTGAAACTATGAGAATTGGAGCCATTTAAAGAAGAAACATAGAAATAAGAAGTCTTATGAAGATTCCTCTAATGATAAATCCTTCGGTGATGAAAATGATGCATTGATTATTAGTGCTGAAATTGCTAGTGATGGCTCATGGAACTTGATTGATTAAGATGCCTCATATAACATTACTTCTCATAGGGAGTGATTTTCTTCATACAAAGTATATGATGATGGTGAAGTGTTTCTTGGTGACAACAATTCACATCAAATTATTGGCAAAGGGAATGTAAAACATGTGTTTAGTGATGAGAGAGTAAAATCACTTATAGATGTGTTGTACATTCTAGAATTAGCAACAAAAAAAGTTTCTAAAATAAATAACATGTGTAGTGCATGTCACATTGGACAGGAGTAGTTGTAGGTTGGCTAGAGGAAATTTGGTGCTAGCTAAAGGATCTTGGTGTGGGATTTTGTTCAAGATTGATGTATCTACTTATTTTAACTTAGATTATGAAGCTAAAAACTTAGATTCATGTATTTTATGCCACTATAATATGGGTCACATTGGTGAAAAAGGCCTTAATACCCTAGTTAATTTGAAAAATATGGTGGATGGTTTGTCTAATTATTTTGTTGATTTTGATTTTTATGAGAACTATGTGTTGGAAAATAAAGTATAAATTTGATAGCAATAGAGAAAATAAATTATTAGAGGTTATTCATAGTGTTGTTTTTGGTCCTGTGGATGTTACTTTAATTGAAAAATCTCATTATTATGTTTCCTTTTAACAATAAATACTCATGTTATACTTGGATTTATTTTTTGAGGCATAAATCTAAAGATTTAGTAAGTTTCAAGATTTAAAGATTCTTATTGAAAATTAGATGGATCAAAAAACAAAGGTATTAAGGTTAGGTAAATTTTTTTGACAAATTGATGACTTTTGCAAACATGTAGGTATTGTAAAGTAGAAAAAACTTGGACATATATGCCACAACAAAATAGCATTGTAGAGGGGATGAACATGACATTAATGGATAGAGCTAGAAGCATGCTATGTTGTGTAGAAACCAGGAACATTAAGTGAATGGGAGTACCGATTCGAGCCACCCGAGATAAACATGAGTACACTCAATCTGCAAGAAAACAAGTATTGCAAATAATGGACAATTGGAATGCAAAATATGGGATAATTAATTAGCTTCCATGATGTAGTACATATAGGGCATAATCGACTAGAAATAGTCAAGCCAATAATAGTAAAAGCTCACTAAGAATAGTGGTGCTCCAAGAATAGGAAAAGTAACCACTTAACTCAGTTAAGATAATCTAGGCACACCAAGTATAGCTCAAGGATAAACATAGACTGATGTGCACACCTAAGTAAGCTTAATATACACCAACACCCCCCTTAAGTATAGCTTAGGTGGGCTAAATGAAGATGGGTCCTAACAACTAGGCTTGATCAGGTACCCATGTACAATGCAATCTCTCATAAATATGGAGAAATGGAGAAAACCACGTGGGAAAAAACTCCCCTCCACAAAGAGAGAAAAAGATAAAAGAAGAGTACTAGGAAGCCTCCTTGAAGATGATAAATCTACACCAAGACTGAAGCCATGTCGCTCTGACTGTGATGATGCAAATAGCGCCCCCCATAGGAGAGAGAAAGAGACTATGTAGGACCCCCCCCCCACAATGAAGTAGCCCCTATGCCAAAAGAGAATGCTCATGTATGAATGTTGAAAATAATCCATTTGTGGAAAATGACATTTATCTCCTTAGGAAGAAACAACTCCAATGGTGAATGCTCAAATAAGCGAGGTGAGGTGGGAAGTCTCATGATGTACCCTATCTTAGAATATTGTTCAAATGTCATCATGCTGATGTCAAAATGAGTCACAAACAAATAAGGAATCCCACGCCTAACTGAAACAAGTGACCTCTCAAAATCATGTGAAAAATGATGAAGAGCAAGATCCAAAGAATAGATGTATGGATGTGGAATGTCAATGCATGCCATATGGCTACAATGCAAATCCCATGAGATGTCCTACAAAGAATCATTGGAAGCCCTCAATGAAACCTTACTGAACTCTGTAGTAATAGTAGGTGTATGTTTACTATCATCAAATAGTAAGATGAGATCCTCTAAGATGTCATCAAGATCCAGTATGTGAGACTCTACAAACAACAAAGAAATGTATGGTAGAAGTGTGTCCCAATCCGATATAAGACCCTACTATAAAGAATTACTAGAAGCTCTCAAAGAAGCAACTCTCAACTCTGATACAGAGGCATAGAAAGCATGTGCCCTATAATGTGACAATATAAGTCAACCACCAACTAGATTATGTACCCTAGTACCTACACTTTGAAGTGGTTGTCTAGCCTAAAGAGAGCTGAATGTGGGTGAGTTAGATGTTGAATCGTCATCCTCCAAAGCGAGTCTCAAGATGGATAAAGATAGCACCCCATCATTGTCCTCATTGTCAAAACTGGAAGAAGAAGAAAAATTTGCCTCAAGAATATGCTATGAGGCAATAGGAGATGAAAGAGGTGAATTCTCAATGTCTTGGTGCAAAGAGTCATTAGAGGATCTCAAAGGAATGACTTGGTACTTTGATGAAGCAATAAGTACGAAAGCATGAAGAGAAGTCTATATCTCATTTGACCATCTAAGACTGGCAATATACTCAAACTCCTTTGAAGTATCATCATCAAAGAGTATTTTTTCTATTTTAGCAAGAGGAAGAAGACAATCTACAGTAGGATCATCTAGGAATAGAGAGATATGAGGATCTCCATGAATCTCCTAGATTCTAGTCCAAAGTGTGCAAGGAGACTCAATGTCTAATACAACATTGAGAGTGTCAGAATCAGCACTAAGACAAATCAAACCTACTACATGGTCAATGATATTTCCCCAAGCTGATTTTCTCCCTGGTGTGTTTGGTTCAGCCATGAGTCCAGAGAGATAAGGTAAAAGATTAAGCCATTTGAGGTGTGTCAGGATGTCATTTTGCCAAGACTCATAATTGGCCTTCTCCGGGATTACTACGGAAAGATGAGTAGTGAAACCCATGATGAAACTAAGACCAATAATCTCAATGCACAAGAAAGGTGGGAAATGTTGGAATAAGGTGCCATTAACCTTGTAAATTCCAATATTGTATTTATTCCATTTATTATTTGTAATTTGTAATTACCCATAAGGGAATGAGGTGGTTTAACCGGTAGTGGTAATTCCAGAGTCACCAGAGGTAATTAATAAGTGACATTTACGGTTGGAAATTGTAAAACTCATTAGTAAATGAGTATAGGAACCACCTTGGGAGAATCTACTATTTTTAGCATATATGACACATGTCATAATGTTTGGTGGGTGCATGTAAAGAATCTATGACAGATGCAAGTTGTCCTAAGATTCTATGACACTATGACACATATGATGGATATTCATTAGTTGTAAGTTGCTATGTTTAGCCCCAGGTGTCCATCTTGGGAAGATACACTTTGGTGGTATCTATGATGGTTATGACACATTATAAGATGTTGTAAGATGCTATTCTTGACCTTAGGTGCCTAAATTTGCATGGGCATCTTTTGACAAGTGGTGGTTGCATGTATGACGACATTTAATGTTTGCATGTGGGGGAATCTTAGGAGAGAGAAAGTGGACACTTAGATTGGAGTGAGAATACTTCTATAAGTATTTGCCATTGTATTTGTTGTTGCAATACAGGGTTTTAGGTACTCAGGTGCTACAGGAATGTTGTCGGATTGAAGACTAGTGGAGAGAGTTGTGTAGTTGATGTATTGTATAATCTTTTACAGAATAATACAAACTTGTGCCTCTTTCTTGGTGGAGTTTATTACCCACAACGATTTTGTCCATGTAAACACTATGTCATTGTGTTCAATTTTTTGATTTGATATTTCTATGATGCATAGTTTCTTTTCTATGTTATAATCTCTATTGGATAATACACTGTTAAAGATCATTGAACATATATTTGAATCAGTTTTCCATTGAGTAGTTGTGCTTTCATTTCTAACATTTGGTATCAGAGCCTAGCTAGATTTGACTCTTGGGTGGTAGTGTGGAAGTTGTAGCTACAGTGGGAGATTTGGTTGCATTTGTTTTGCAGATCTTGAGTTGATATTATGGATGCATCCACTATTGCATTAACCTCTCGATTAGACATTGAGAAGTTCAACAGAATGGGGTATGAGTTGTGGAAGCTAAAAATGGAAGCCTTGTTGGAAGAAAGAAACTAGCGGTTGCCTATTCAAAATGAGAAGAAACTCAATGATGTCTCTTCAAATGAATGGGCAAGTTTGGATAAAAATGCATGGGGAACCATTCGTTTGTGTCTTGCAGATTCTGTTCTGTTGAATGTTGTGAAGGAAGAGACTGCACATAGTTTGTGGAAATGGTTGGGTGAGATCTACCAAGCCAAGGGTATGGTAAATAAACTTTATTTAAAATGAATATTATTTTCCATGAAAATGAGAGAGGGTGATTTAGTTGTAGAGCATTTAAATTTATTTAATTTGTTGTTGAGTCAATTTGCATCCAAGATGTTGATGTTAATGAGGAAGATAAATGTATCTTACTTATTTGTTCTTTACCTGAATCTTGGGAGAATGTCATATTGGCTATCACTTCTAACCTCACAGATCTGAAGTTGGATGCACTTGTTTCAGTTCTACTGTCACAGGAATTGAGGAAGAAGTTCAGATAGTTTAGGGGATGCTCTCAGTGTCAGGGGAAGGCCTAAAGAAAGAGGATTGAAAGGAGATCATAAAGGGGCTAAGGACAAGTCTAAGGTCTAATCTAAGACTCTTGGGAAGAAGAACAAAGTTAAGTGTTGGAACTTCGGTAAAAGGGGACATGTGAAGGAGTGTAGAAAGCCAAAGAAACAATGGGAGAATGCTTCTGATAAGTCCTCAAATGCAGGTGAAGATGTTTTAATTTTTGCATGTAATGTTGTTGCTAATGATCACTGGTTGGTTAACTCAAGATGCTCATTTCATGTGACCCTGCATAAGGAATGGTTTTTCACATATGAAGAGTATGATAGAGGTAATATCTACCTTGGAGACAACTCTACATATCTGATAGTTGTGAAAGGCAAGCTATTGTTGTGCTTCAGTGATGGGAGGATTAAAACCCTCCCTGGTGTTTTGCATGTTCCTGGATTAGCTAGAAATCTAATTTCAGTTTCAAAGTTGAATGATTTGGGAATGCATGTAACATTTGACAAGCATGGTTGCAGATTGGTGAGAGGGAACTTGGTGGTAGCGAAGGGAAAGAGATTAGGAAACTTGTTTAAGCTTGAAGCCACTATAGTTTATAATACCTGTTATGTATCTAAGGCTAGTACTAAAAATACATGTATGTTGTGGCACCACAGATTGGGTCACACAAGTAATAATGTTTTGAAAACTATTAAGAATAAAGATTTGTTGGATGGTTTTTCTTATTCTGATGAGCACTTTGATTTCTATGAGCATTGTGTGTTTGGTAAACAAAATAGAAAATCATTTCCTTCAGGAAGCAATAGACCAAAAGAGAAGTTAGAGATTATTCATACGGATGTGTTTGGACCTATGGATAATGATTCTATTAAAAAATCTCGTTATTTTGTTACCTTCATTGATGATGTATCTAGATTTACTTGGATTTATTTTATGAAACACAAATATGAAGTTTTCACTAAGTTTAAGGATTTTAAAGTCTTGGTTGAAAACCAATCGGGATTAAGGATAAAAATATTAAGCTCTGACAATGGAGGGGAGTATTTCTCTAACGAATCTGATGAGTTTTGCAAGCATGCAGGTATTATCAGACAAAAGACAACTCTGTATACACCACAACAGAATGGTGTTGCAGAAAGGATGAATCAAACAATTATGGAAAGAACCAGAAGTATGCTAAGTGATGCACAATTGGATAAATATTTTTGGATAGAGGTTTTGTGTACTGCTTGCTACTTTATTAATGGATCTCCTTGTAAGGCTCTTGATTCAACACCTTATGAAGTGTGGACAGGTAAGAAACCTTTTTTTTCACATTTAAGGGTTTTTGGCTGTGAAGCTTTTGTTCATGTGCCTGAGGAAAAGTGATCTAAGTTGGATCCAAAAGCTAAAAAGTGTACATTCATTTGATATGGTGATAATGTCAAAGGTTATAAGCTTTGGAATCCACTAGCCCATAAAATTATCTATATTATTTTTAGGAAACTTAGAGCTATTTCTAAACCTAAGCAACCAAAAGAAAAAAATGAAAAGGTAAAGAGAGTGCACTTTGATTTAGAGCAGCAAGATGCACCTCAGGAAGAATAGAATGATGGATTGGAGGGTGAAGAAGAAGAAGAAGATTTGAGTAGTTCTAATGAAGATGAATATGTTGTTACAGAAGAAGTTGGTACAAATGATCATGTAGAAGAACGAGTTGAGACTCTTACTCCACCCTTGAGGAAATCGACAAGACAATGGAATCCAGTTGACAAGTATAGCCCACCAGATTTTTGTTGTATATTTTCTTTATTGAGTATTGATGATGAGCCTAGATCCTACAGGGAAGCTATTCTTGCAAATGATAGTGAGTCTTGGCAGTTAGCCATGCAAGAGGAGATGATGGATTTAGACTCTTGTAACACCTAGGATCTTGTTTGTTTGCCCAAAGGAAGAAAGGCCATAGGTTGTAAGTGGGTCTTCAAGAAGAAGTTTGGAGCAAACAGCTCATTGGAGAAGTACAAGGCTAGACAAGGGCTACTCCCAGAGAGAGGGAGTTGATTTTGGTGAGATTTTCTCTCCTGTTGCTAAATTGACTTCTATTAGATTTATTTTATCCATTGTTGTATCCTTTGATTGGGAGATTGAGAAAATGGATGTTAAGACTGCGTTCTTGCATGGAGATCTTGAGGAAGAAATTTATATTAAACAACCTATAGTTTTTGAGGTAAAAGAAAAATTGTTGGATCTAGGGCATACAACTGAGAGGGGGGGGGGTGAATCAGTTGTATAAAACTTCTTCTTCTTTCAAACACTTGATTCTTTGTTGTTAGTTAGCAGCATATCAAATAATCATCCATGGAAGCATAATACATAAACACAAGAGCAGATAAGCATCAACACATTGAACACCAAGATTTTGACGTGGAAAACCTGGTTAAGGGAAAAACCACGGGGTGATTAACCCAAGAATTATTCTCTGTTAGAAGAATAAAAAAAAATGAATGGCACATGCCAATAAGGGCTCACTACCCGAGCACACTGCTCACAAAGAGGCCCACTGCCTACAAGGAGACACACTGTCTACAGAGTGATAAAAATCACAGTCTTGAACTGGAGAATGACATCTCTACCATGTCCGGATCAGTTCCAATTAAGCCCAAAAATCTCTGCTCTGCCTTTCGCACGTTTCTTCGCTATGCCACACTCATCCACACCACACTTTGAAATGAACTCACAAACCGTTATTTATACAAGACATCGACTTAGGAACAAACATCTAAGTCGGCAAACAACCATAGGAGTATCCGCAGGATGAATAACACATCTGGTCGGCCATCACAAGAACATTCTCAGGATGAACAACTCATCCGGTCGGCTAAACAGAGCAAGAACTTCATCCGGAAGAATAACTTCAATTCTGGGCTCTACCATCAATGCGGACCAACAACACAACCTAAACATGATCCAAGAACCTTCACAAGCCTGTCTGAATGTCCGGATACATCCGCACTTCCTCTACTTACTGGGATCTCTTGTCTTCCTCATCCGGAACTTCAAGAACATAGTCTGTTGCCACTGTCATAATGCAAGAGGTACTTCCGGACCTCCAAATCATACACAAATCAGGATGACACATCACAAGGACATCCCAAACACTCCGTCCAATCCGTAGATTAGGATAATACAATTCTGGACCTCACCGGACCTTTTTGTGATCCTCTGTCACCTCTGGATACTTGTCGGAACCGGTTCTATACCGACAGCCACAACTCCTTCAGATCTTCATGCGGACCTCTGAAATCTTAACTGAAGCATCTCAAGACTCATATCTACTAACCCTTTAATCCGCATCCTCCGGTTCTCATCCTATACAGTACATTTGCCTTCTTCTCATCACTGTTCTTCACTGTTCCTGACTGAGGCTAATTTTCTCAATATCCTCAGCACACAGCTCATCAAATCCTTCTTGTCAATGCAATATGAGTATGTTGACATCAATGACAACACTGGCTCACCTCATACTTGCAACAATCTCCCCCTTTGTCATTGATGGCAACATATGATGTGAAAAACCATTAAGACAAGAACTTCAACTTTTCATATGTCTTCTCTTCCTTTACTGCTCCCCCTTTGATCATCAACCACTTGTTTTTCACATGTCTTCTCTCCCCCTTTGACATCAATGGCAAAGGGCTCATACTTGCAATTCTCATACATCAGAATTATACCAGCTGCTCCCCCTTAGTTGCAGCTCCCCATTAGTCCGGGTCACAAGATATGACTGTGATAGCCACTGGACTGATGCACATCAGTGCATCTTAGTTCATCACCGGAGGGGCCATGACCCCTAACTTCTCCCGGAGATATTCAAAAGAGTCTTTGGGAAGAGGTTTTGTAAAGATATCTGCAATCTGATCCTTGGAGGGAACATACTCCAATCTGACTTCTTCCTTGTTTACTTGTTCTCTCAAAAAGTGAAATTTAATAGATATGTGCTTAGTCTTAGAATGCAATACCGGATTCTTGGAGATATTAATTGCACTTGAATTATCACAGAAAATTGTGATAGGATTCTCATATTCAACTTTGATGTCTCTTAGCATCTGCTTCATCCATAAGATTTGAGTGCAACTACCTGCTGCTGGAATGTATTCTGCTTCAGTTGTAGACAGAGATATTGCATCTTGTTTCTTGCTTAGCCAAGAAACCAATCTCTTCCCCAAAAAGAATGCTCCACCACTAGTGCTCTTCCGGTCATCCACATCTCCTACCCAATCTGCATCTGTGTAAGCATGAAGAGAGAAGTCCGGATCTCTAGGGTACCATAGACCATACTCAACTGTTCCTTTCAAGTATCTAAAAATTCTTTTGATTGCCATAACATGAGATTCTCTAGGATCAGCCTGGAATCTTGCCACAAGACCAACAGCCTGCATTATATCTGGTCTAGTTTGAGTGAGATACAACAATCCACCAATCATTGATCTATACTTTGTCTGATCTGCCTTTGGAGAATCATCATCTTTGCTTAACTTACATCCGGTTGCCATAGGAGTGTTCATAGGCTTTGAGTCTTCCATACCAAATTTCTTTAACAATTCTTTCACATATTTGGTCTGAGAAATGAAGATCCCTTCTTTTGTTTGAGTAATTTGCAGACCCAAGAAGAAATTCATTTCACCAAGCATAGACATTTCAAACTCACTTTTCATCTGATTTGCAAAAGTTTTGCACATACTATCTCTTCCTCCAAAAATGATATCATCCACAAACACTTCAACAATTAAAATATTTTCATGATCAATTTTGAAATATAAGTTACTGTCAGCAGTACCTTTGTTGAATCCAATCTGCACAAGATGCTTATCCAACCTTTCATACCATGCTCTTAGGGCTTGCTTCAATCCATACAAAGCTTTCTTCAGCTTGCAGACCATATCATCATTATCAGACAATTGAAAACCATCCGGTTGTTCAATGTAGACTTCTTCTTCCAGATCACCATTTAGGAAGGCAGACTTGACATCCATCTGATATACCTTGAAGTCTTTGAAGGCAGCAAATGCAAGAAGTAATCTGACTGCTTCAATTCTTGCCACCGGAGCAAAAGTCTCTTCAAAGTCAATTCCTTCTATTTGAGAGTAGCCTTTGCAGACCAATCTAGCTTTGTTTCTGATTACTTCACCAGCTTCATTTAGTTTGTTCCGGAAGACCCACTTGGTTCCAATTACATTCCTGTCTCTAGGTCTGGGAACAAGATCCCAAGTATGATTTTTCTCAATTTGCATCAATTCATCTTCCATTGCTTTGGTCCAATTTTCATCATTGCAGGCTTCATTTATTGTTTTAGGTTCAATCTTTGAAATCAGACAACATTCATTCTGATTTTGAGCAACATTCCTTCTAGTTTGTACACCTTTGCTTCTGTCACCTATGATTTGATCTTCAGAGTGGTTCAGTTTTACATACCTTGGAATTTTGGGAGTATCCTGCACTGCTGCTTCTTGATCAGGCTCATTCAGACCTATCTCTTCTTCCTGATTTACCGGATCAGGCTGACTCTGTCTCACCGGAGAGGATTGAGGTCCTTGAACACTGTCTTGGTCATCTTCATCAAACTCATAAAATCTTGAAGGCTTCTCAATTCCTTCATCAACCTTTACATTGGTGCTTTCTATCATCTTCCTCAATCTCTTATTGTAACACCGGTATGCTTTGCTTTGAGTGGAGTAACCCAAGAAAATTTCTTCATCACTTCTAGCATCAAACTTTCCTAGATCTTCATCTCTTTTAATATAACACTTGCTACCAAATACTCTGAAATATTTCACAGTAGGAGTGATGCCAAACCAGAGTTCATAGGGGGTCTTACCGGTGTTGTTTCTGATTTGAACTCGATTGAGAGTGTAGACTGCGGTGCTGATAGCTTCTTTCCAAAACATTTGAGGAACATTTGCTTCCAACATCATTGTCCTAGCAGCTTCCTGGATGGTCTGGTTCTTTCTCTCAACTACTCCATTCTGCTGTGGAGTCTTAGGAGCAGACAACTGTCTCCTTATACCCTGTTTCTCACAAAAGTCAATGAATTCACCAGATGTAAATTCACCACCTCTATCAGACCTTAGACACTTTAGTTTCAATCCGGTTTGATTCTCCACCATAGCTTTGAAGATTTTGAACTTCTCAAAAGCTTCTGATTTTTCTTTTAGAAAGGTAACCCACATCATCCGGGAATGATCATCAATTAACAACATGAAATATCTATCACCCTGTAGACTCTTGATTCTTGTCGGACCACATAGATCAGTATGTACTAATTCCAACAATCCGGTAGAAGACTGATCTTTGCTTTTGAAAGAGACTCTGCTTTGTTTACCTAACTGACATTCTTTACACACACTATTTGTAGGTTTCATCAATTTTGGAAGATCTCTCACAGCCTGAGTATTGCTTATCTTGATGATGTTATCAAAATTTACATGACACATTCTTCTATGCCATAACCAACTCTGATCAATTTGGACAAACAAACAACTTTTATTTGAACCAACCAGATGAAAGATATTACCTTTTGTCTGAGTACCGGATGCAATTTCAGTTCCGGAGCTTGTAAAGATTCTGCATTTTCCATTCTTGAACCGGAGATCATAGCCTTTGTCCACTAACTGACCAACACTGAGAAGATTGTGCTTCAATCCTTCAACATACAGTACATTTCCTATTTTGCTCTTACCATCAAAGGAAATAGTTCCCCTACCTCTGATTCTGCCAGCATAATTGTCACCAAACTTTACCATTCCTCCTTCATATCTTTCCAAATCTAAGAACTTATTCTTGTCACCAGTCATATGGTGAGAACATCCACTGTCAATAACCCAATCATCCTTTTCTTCCACTTGAGCAGCCAAGGCTTTTTCAACAACTTTGTGATTGACAGATTCAGAGAATATTGAATCTTCTTCCTTGATGGCTATAAACACCCACTCATTTCCAGATTTGCTTCCTAGTTCTGATTCATCATCTGTTACTCCTTCATTGTCATCTTCTTCATGAACATAATAGCAATTCTTTTGAAACCTTTGTCTGTGAGTATTAGATCTTGCAGATCTCTCCGGACATCTTGAGGCAAAATGACCAATCTTATTGCAGTTGAAGCACTTAAAGGGTAGTTTTCCTTCATACTTACCGGATCCTCTTGGCAGTCTCTTTGCAATGAGGGCTTCAAGTTGAGCTGTTTCTGCTTCTTCTTCTTCCATGTCTCTTCTTGCTTGATCATACCATGACATTTTCCTTGATGAGTTTTCACCCGGATCAAATCTCTGTTTGCCTTTCACATAGGCACTGGTTTTGAAAGCAGATTCAGTCTTGGGAGGATCATCTCCAAACTCGGTCATTTCAAATGCAGCTAGTTTGCCAGCCAGTTGTTCTCTTGTGACAGTTGTGTGGGCTCTGAATTCATCAATGGCAGCAACTTTGATTTTGTAGGCAGCAGGAAGGGATCTTAGGATTTTGCAGACAATCTCATTTTCATCTAAAGTTCCACCAGCATTTCTGATTCCACATACCAGCTCATTTACTCTTGGCATAAAGGTAGTGATGTTTTCATCATCTCTCATTTTCAATCTTTCAAATTTCCCTTTCAGACTTTGCAACCTTGCACTTTTGACAAACTCATCTCCTTCATACAGAAGTTCCAGTTTAGTTAGGATCTCATATGCAGTTGGTAGGTCAATGACATTCGAGAGATCTGAGTCATTTAATGCGCTTAGAAGAGCTTCCTTGGTCCGCAGATTGTTTTCAGCTTCTGTGATTTCATTCAGAGTTGTCGGACCACCTTGTGGAGGTACATATGGTTTTGAAATCATAGCCAAGTATGCTTTTCCCATACATTCCAAGTGACACTTCATGCGACCTTTCCAGAGAGTGAAGTTGGTTCCATCAAACTTTGGACTATCCTTCTTATATGACGACATCCTGGATCTCCTCAAGCGGTTAAGCTCCTATCAGAGGAACTTAGCTCTGATACCAATTGTTGGATCTAGGGCATACAACTGAGAGGGGGGGGGGTGAATCAGTTGTATAAAACTTCTTCTTCTTTCAAACACTTGATTCTTTGTTGTTAGTTAGCAGCATATCAAATAATCATCCATGGAAGCATAATACATAAACACAAGAGCAGATAAGCATCAACACATTGAACACCAAGATTTTGACGTGGAAAACCCGGTTAAGGGAAAAACCACGGGGTGATTAACCCAAGAATTATTCTCTGTTAGAAGAATAAAAAAAATGAATGGCACATGCCAATAAGGGCTCACTGCCCGAGCACACTGCTCACAAAGAGGCCCACTGCCTACAAGGAGACACACTGTCTACAGAGTGATAAAAATCACAGTCTTGAACTGGAGAATGACATCTCTACCATGTCCGGATCAGTTCCAATTAAGCCCAAAAATCTCTACTCTGCCTTTCACACGTTTCTTCGCTATGCCACACTCATCCACACCACACTTTGAAATGAACTCACAAACCGTTATTTATACAAGACATCGACTTAGGAACAAACATCTAAGTCGGCAAACAACCATAGGAGTATCCGCAGGATGAATAACACATCCGGTCGGCCATCACAAGAACATTCTCAGGATGAACAACTCATCCGGTCGGCTAAACAGAGCAAGAACTTCATCCGGAAGAATAACTTCAATTCCGGGCTCTACCATCAATGCGGACCAACAACACAACCTAAACATGATCCAAGAATCTTCACAAGCCTATCTGAATGTCCGGATACATCCGCACTTCCTCTACTTACTGGGATCTCTTGTCTTCCTCATCCGGAACTTCAAGAACATAGTCTGTTGCCACTGTCATAATGCAAGAGGTACTTCCGGACCTCCAAATCATACACAAATCAGGATGACACATCACAAGGACATCCCAAACACTCTGTCCAATCCGCAGATTAGGATAATACAATTCCGGACCTCACCGGACCTTTTTGTGATCCTCTGTCACCTCTGGATACTTGCCGGAACCGGTTCTATACCGACAGCCACAACTCCTTCAGATCTTCATGCGGACCTCTGAAATCTTAACTGAAGCATCTCAAGACTCATATCTACTAACCCTTTAATCCGCATCCTCCGGTTCTCATCCTATACAGTACATTTGCCTTCTTCTCATCACTGTTCTTCACTGTTCCTGACTGAGGCTAATTTTCTCAATATCCTCAGCACACAGCTCATCAAATCCTTCTTGTCAATGCAATATGAGTATGTTGACATCAATGACAACACTGGCTCACCTCATACTTGCAACAAAAATAACATTGGGTTTGTAGGTTAAAGAGGTCTCCCTATGGTTTTAAACAGTCTCCTAGAATGTGGTATCAAAAGTTTGATTCATTTGTATTAAAATTGGGTTTTGTTAGGAGCAAGGAGGATCATTGTATTTGCATTCATTGTATTGGTGATTCTATACTGATCATTGCTTTGTATGTTAATGACATGTTATTTTTCAGCAATACTAAGGGTATGATTAGTGAGCTGAAAGCTCAACTTTCAGGTGCACTTGATATGAAGGATCTTGGAGCTACGAGGTATATTCTGGGGATGGAGATAAGGAGGGACAGAGGTAACAGAAAGCTTTGGTTGTCACAGAGTAAGTATGTGAATACTATTTTGTAGAGATTTAGTTTGCAGGACTATAACCTAGTTAGAGTTCCTTTACCCATTGGTACTAAGCTTTCATTAGATATGTGTCCAAAGAATGAGGATGATTTTGAGGATATGTCTAATGTACCATATACTAGTGTTGTAGGGAATTTGATGTATGTAATGTTTTGCACCAGACCATATATTGCCCAAGCAGTGGGAGTTTTGAGTAGATTTATGTCTAACCCTGGTACATAACATTAGAATTATGTGAAGAGGGTGTTTAAATATCTTTCAGGTACTCTAATCATTATTATTCTAGTACTGATAGTGCTAATAAATCTTTGGGCATATAGGGATTTGTTAATTCAGATTGGGCAAGTGACTTGGATAGTCGAAGGTCGACTAGTGGATATGTGTTTACTCTGTTTGGAGGAGCAGTGAGTTGGATGAGTAAGAGGCAGCCCACAGTTGCTTTGTCCACCACAGAAGCAGTGTATAAGGCTACTACTCATGTCTATAAGGAGGCAGTTTGGTTGAGGAGATTGTGTACAGGTATTGGATTTGATTGTAGGATCATTCAGATTGGTTGTGATAGCTAGAGTGCTATCTGTTTGGCCAAGACTCCTATGTATCATACCCATACTAAGCACATTGATATTCAATATCACTTTGTTCGAGAGTTGGTTGCAAATGAATAGATTCAGTTGAAGAAGATAGACACTTAGGAGAATGTTGCAGATTCATTTACCAAACCTGTGAGCATAGAGAAGTTTGTGTGGTGCAGAGAGGCCATGGGCCTTATTTCTAGTACCTGATTATTTCATTTGATTTCCTATGGATTGATTTATAATGTATTATGTCAAGTGGAAGAATGTTGGAATAAGGTACCATTAACCTTGTAAATTCCAATATTGTATTTATTCCAATTATTATTTGTAATTTGTAATTACCCATAAGGTCCAATGAGGTAGTTTCACCAGCAGTGGTAACTCCAAAGTCACCAGAGGTAATTAATAAGTGACATTTATGGTTGGCAATTGTAAAACTCATGAGTAAATGAGTATAGGCACCACCTTGGGAGAATCTACTATTTTTAGCATATATGACACACGTTATAATGTTTGGTAGGTGCATGTAAACAATCTATGACATCTGCAAGTTGTCATAAGATTATATGACACTATGGCGCATATGACGGATATTCATTAGTTATAAGTTACTATGTTTAGCCCCAGGCGCCCATGTTGGGAAGATACACTTTGATGGTATGTATGACAGTTATGACACATCACAAGATGCTGTAAGATGTTATTCTTGACCTTGGACGCTCAAATTTGCATGGGCATCTTTTGACAAGTGGTGGTTGCATGTATAATGACATTTAATGTTTGCATGTGGGGGTGACAAAGGTCATTAGTCCTTGGCATTTAATCATGTTTTTATGTGTCAAGTCTAGGGTTGTGTCCTTGGCTATCTACAATTAGGGGTCCCATAGTTACCAGTCTTATTTAACTAATTTTGCTAACCTTATTTGCTCTAGAAATTAATACTGTTGATTTATCTTCTATGAAAGTAAATTCTGAAAGTACTGGAAACAAAGATGAAATGGTAAATTGCTAATATTGACCTACTCTAATCCACACAACTGAAACATTCATTTATCTATGTGAAAACAATAATTATTTTCCTAAGTAGAATCTGAAACAAGACAATGAACAAACAAATACTAGCCTCCTATCTTGAATGGCGGGAGTGGGCCCTTGCTCCTCACCCTCAGGACTGAAGACTAAAGCAATAAATCAGTACAAGAATAAATTATCATAATATCTCTTCAGTCTAATTTCATCAGTATGTTTTGTATTAAAAAAATATAACCAATCTGGAAAAACTGAGATTACAACAATTTAATGATAATCATGTCTATCCTGCTTCTACCTTATATATCTATATATCAAATCAAGTGATGAGATATCACTCTACTATAACTATTAGTTTATCTATGAGATAGCATCAATCTCTTATTCTATCAACTGTTTAACTGTAGAGTAAAATCATGCAACTAAAATAGATTTTTGTGGTACACCAATCCCACTAAATCTAGAGTCTTAGTTTAAATAACAACTAGGTAATGATGCCCTGAAAATATAGGTATTTAATAAGTCTTTTGGGAACTCATGCAAAATCAATAAAAGAGGAATTAAACCTCTAGCAGTCAACTAGAGTCTTCACCTGATCATTCAGGTGTTGGCTGAGTAATCCCTGGAGCACTCCAATTGCCCCTGGAAGTGTTGACTGATAGCGGCGCCTGAGACTCTACACTATCTTAAGGAGGGCTCTGAAGACATGTGCTTTTGTCTGGAGCTCTAGAGATGCACTTATGACTTATGTCCAGCTCTGAAGAGATCCACCCTTGGTCCTCCTATTTTGAAATATCTCCAATCATATTAGAAAAACATTGGAGTCTGGTGTAGTATCCCTCATGTTAGCTCTAGAGATTGTTAAGACCATCTCCGGAGATGTTCAGGATTGCCTTTTTCCCATACAACTGCACCTGTAGACGCAAAAAGAGAATTTTCTGCATATTTCCATTAATTTGCTACACATTAGTCCTTCAATGAAATATCATGAATTTTGGTAATTCATCTTTCATTAATGTAACTAGAACAAACCTTATCAGTCTGCTATGGTGCAATTACCAAGACAATAGAATAAGGATGGAAAAGAGAGGTAAAAAGGGTATATTATTATGGATGCTACCTAGCACTCATCATCCCCCCCAAACTTGAAGGTTAGCAGGTCCTCCTGCTCTTCATAACCTGGACTTATTTAGGTAGGATATTCTCTCAGTCAAATTGAAATCATTTGTATATGTGGACCAAGTAGTGTTGTTTGTATTGTCATTCCCCCTGAACTTCTCAACTTGCTTCAACCATTCTTGAAATCTGGCATCTTCCATCTGTTCCACCCATATAGGCAGTGGCTCAATAATGAGAGGAGGTGTGAAACAACCACCTATCCAATCTTGTTTGTATTGGTCCATCAATTTGGACACTACTCTGGCTTTCCTCATAAACAACCTTAGGTTGGTAGGGGACATTATTTCTCTCATCTTTTGTTCTATAGTTAAAGTATTCCATCTTCTCTTTGCCACTGGAAGCACTTGATTGGATAAATTGTTCATGAGGAAACCAAAATCAATAGCACATTCCTACAGATGTTTTTGATATAGAGGCAAAATCTTTGTCCTACCTTCTGGGGAGTCAATGTTCACCTAAAATTAATCTCAAAAGCCTTGGGATTTGGACATTCCCTCCTGAGGAAGAAGCTTGTTTCTGCATCCTTCTTTGTGTAAGTTTCCATCCTTTCGTTCCAAATTTGATGATTTCTCATTAGTGACATGAATGCCCTGAGTTGACATTCCCCCACAAAGTAGTTGATAAGGAAAGTATGATAGTTGATGCAAAAACCATGCAGTTACAGCTCACATAGGAAATCCTTATCCTCATTAGGACCTTTCATGTATGCCTCCATGAACCCTGTCTCGGTTTGTATGTCCTTAGTTAAATTAGACAAAATCAATGATATCTTCCTCTGGAGGATTCATTCTTGCAAAAATAGAGCATAACTACCACTGGGAGGTCTGCAAGATATGATTTCAGCTGAAATGGTGGCTACTCGGATGACCTTTTCCTATAAGGTCTGTACTTTCTGTGTTATGGTAGTCACCGCTCTTTGTAATTGCAGCATTGGCTTGGATTCCTTATATTCCTGACATCTTCTTGCCCAATAAAACAGGGCCTTAGGAATATCTATTGGAACCGCCCCTAGGTATGGTTCTATTTGAATCCCCTATTCCATGGTTGTAGCTGGGTTGGTCAACTCATGAATGTGTTATTCCTGATCATCTATCTTGTTATTGGCCCATGTCAATTGTTTGTCTTGACTTTGTGTCTTTTCAATGAATGTTGCAATTAATGTGAGACTATTGTCTCTATTTTTCACAATATCAAAAATATTTTGTCCTGAATGATCTAGTTGAGGAGACCCAGTTGGGATATGATAGAGTTGACGGGACCCAGATGGGATATGACAGACTTGAGGAGACCCAGATGGGTTTTGATAGAACTGAGGAGACCCAAATAGGAGATGACAAAGTTAAGGAAACCTAGATGAGATTTGCAAAAGAGGTAGAGTCATAGATGGGATTTGACAAAACTAAGGAGACCCAGATGGGATTTGACAGAGTGGTGGAGACTCAGGATGATGAGGTAAAGTTTGTGACTTAACAGTCTTCATCCCAAAAAAATTCTCACCCTTCTCCAGGGAAACTCACTTTGGATTTTCTCAAAGGAGGGCTATTTCCTCCTCCAAAGAGGCATTCTAATCATTCTATAGCTTCTCCAGGCGTAGCTACTGCTTCATTGAGTGACCATGAAGAGTGGACATCTCAAAAGAAAAAGAGTTGCAAACCAAAAAAGACTGCTAATGTTGGTTTAGATCCTTTGAAGGGTAGACCTTCATTGAGAGAAACCAAACAAAGAGAAGCAGCTAGGGAGATTGCCAGTGGAAAGTAGAAGACACTAGAGAATCACTCCAGAAAGTTTTTAAATGAAAATCCTTTCATGGAATATGAGGGGACTTAATAACCCCTCAAAACAATTTGAGGTCAAAAACTATATTTTTTTTATCACAAAGTGGATATCCTTTTACTTCAGGACGTTAAAATGTCTGAAGAAGGTTTCAAACTGATTGTTGATAGGATTTGGCCTAATGCTTCCTTCTGCAGAAGCCCTGCTATTGGTGCCTCTGGGGGAAAAGTGACTATGTGGAATGCTTCAAGATTTCATGGTAAACTTTCTTTCTTCAACAAAAATTGCTTGGTGATTGAATTCTCTTTGCCTTCCTTTTGATGGACTTTGGTTAATGTTTATGCCCCTAACACTAAGGTCTTAAGGAAAAATCTTTGGGAGGATTTATCTAATCAACTCTCTTCTTATCCTGATTCGTATTGGATGCTGGCAGGTGATTTTAATACCCCTCTTTATCCTTTTGAAAAGTCAGGGGGAATTTTGGACTACTCTGATAGTATGTTGGACTTTGCTAATTTGATTAATACTTTTAGGCTTATTGATATTGATTTGATGAACCAAAATTTTACTTGGACAAATAGGAGGAAAGGGGACCAAATGATTCAAGTGAAGCTTGACCGATTTCTTATTTCTAATAATTGGCCAAACATTGCCTCCCTTAAATTGGCTGCTCTACCTAGGACTATTTCTGATCACAATCCTCTCATTCTAGAATGGGCTAATCAAAAGAGAAGAGGTCCTTTTCCTTTTAGATTTGAGGCTATGTGTATTAAACATCATGATTTTAGGAATCTTCTTTCTAGATGGTGGCAACTTCAGGTTTTGGGCACTCCTATGTTCAGACTTTTTAAAAAGTTGATGCATGTCAAGAGAGAAGTTTATGGTTGGAACAAAAAAAGTTTTGGAAACATTTTTTCTCAGAAAAAGATCTTATCTAATAAGCTGGTAGATATTCAATAAAGATTGCTCAAGGAGATACTTCTGATATTTCTTTCCAATTAGAAAATGACTTAATTAGAGATTGGAAGAATTTAATGAATAGAGAAGAGCTATTCTGGAAGCAAAAATCTAGAGTTCAATGGCTTAAAGAAGGTGACCGTAATACTGCTTTCTTTCATTTTTCTGGTTTAAAGCATAGAAAATCTAACTATATTTCTATAATAAGATTGGAGGATGGTAGTATGATTACTAATGATGAGGAGATTGGAGATCATGTTGTCAGCTTCTTTCACAATTTGCTATCTGAACAAGGACCGAGTGCTGATAACTCACAGGTTGTGAATGAGCTTTTGAATAATATCCTTTCTCTGATTTCTGAGGAAGATAATGCTGATATTTTAAAGCCTATTTCTGAGTAAGAGGTTCATACAGTGGTCTTTTCTATGGGCCCTTTCAAATCTCCGGAGTTGGATGGCTTTCCCCCCATTTTCTTCTAAGAATTTTGGGACATTATAGGATATGATGTCACTGTTGTTGTCAAAGATTTTTTTAGAACTGGTAAACTTCTGAAACAACTCAACAATACCTTTATTGCCCTTGTTCCTAAGAAGCCCAACATAGAGATGCTCATTGACTTCAGGCCTATTAGCCTTTGTAATTCTATTTACAAAATTTGTACCAAGCTTCTGGTGGTCAAAATCTAACCTCTTCTGGATAAAAATATATCTCCCTCACAAAAGGGTTTTCTTCTAGGGAGATAGATCTTAGATGCTGTGATTACTACTCATGAAACTATTCATTCAATGGATAAGAGTTGCATCCCAGGTATGGTTTTCAAACTTGATATTTCTAAAGCTTATGATAGGGTGTCATTGCAATTTTTATTTAAAATCATTCAAAAGCTTGGGTTCAATGATAAGGTTTCTCTTCTCATTAAGGAAGCTGTTACTACTGCTAAATGCTCAGTCCTTGTTAATGGAGTTCCAAGGGGTTTCTTTTCTCCTTCTATGGGAATAAGACAGGGAGATCCCTTGTCCCACTATCTTTTTATTATGATAGCTAAAGCTCTTGGTAAATCTGTTCACAACAAGATCAACTCTAAAGATTTAACTGGGATTAAACCTGCTTCTTCTCTATTTCCTATGCCTATCAAACAGTTTGTTGATGATACCATTTTTTTGGCATCTCCTCTATTTTAGAAGCCTCTAGATGGAAATCTTTACTGAATGATTATGATATGGCTTCTGGTTAGCATATTAATTTTCAAAAAAGTAATGTTTTCTTTTTCAATACCCCAGGGGATCTCCAAAGAAAAATTATTAATATCCTTGGTTGTGCAGCTGCTGGCCTTCCTTCAGTCTATCTTGGTCTCCCTTTGACTACTAAAGAAGTTTCTCTAGGTTTTTGGCATAATATTCTTGAGAGAACTCAAAAGAAATTATTGGGATGGAAAGGAAAATTTTTAAGCAGTGCGGAAAAATTGCATCTTCTAAGGGCCTCTCTTTAGGGTATACCTACCTACTTTTTATCCTTATTTAAAATACCCAGATATTTGGCTGATAAACTGGAGCAAATTCAGAGAACTTTCTTGTGGACTGGAACTAAAGAAAAAAAGAGAATTTCCTTCTTTAAATGGGATAAAGTCTGCCTTCCTAAGTCTCATGGTGGGCTTAACATTAGAACCATTCAAAATATGAATAAGACTCTATTGTCCAAGATTATTTGGAACTTCTTAAATAGGGATAGTGACTTGGGACTTATTATAAAGGCTAAATACTTAAGGGACACTGACAGATATTCTTTCCTTAATCAGGAGGGCCTTCCTCAAGGATCTATTATTTAGAATAAAATTATAAAATCCAGAAGTCTTGTCAACAAGGGGATCAAATGGAAACTTGGTGATGGATCTCTTATAAATTTTTGGGAAGATCCTTGGTTGGGTAATGGTCCTCTTTCTAAATAGATGGGCAATGAAGCTATTAGTGTTCTTGCTAAACAATTTTTTAGCAACAAAGTTAGTCATTACATTCATCAAGATCAAGGTGTTAGAAGTTGGAAAAATCTACTGGAGTGTTGTACCAATAATTTGAATCTCCTTCACAGGGCTAATAAAATACATAAAATTCTTCTTAATACGAGGATTCCTCTTTTCTCTAGAAATTATCAACTTTTTTGGTTTGCTGACAAAAAAAGGTTTTTTTCAGTCAAATTTGCTTACCATTTGCTGATCGAGGAGGAACTTAAGGATGATGTCTGGAGGAAGGTCTGGAATTGTAAACTCCTTCCAAAGGTTAACTTTTTCTAGTGGACTATTGTTCATAATAAGATTTTGACTCAGGACAATCTTCAATGAAGGGGTATGCCACTGGTTAATAGATGTGTTATGTGCTTGAAAGAAGAATTTGTCTCTCATCTTATCCTGCATTGTGAATTTGCAACTGAGATATGGAGTAAAGTCTTTTTGAATTTTGGCTTACAATGAGTCTGCAATAAGGAAATAAAAGATCTCATTCTTAATTGGATCCCTCCTCTATCCCATCCTTGGTTAGTTGAATTATGGACTCAAACTCTTCCTTTTGTTGCTTGGTTCCTTTGGAAAGAAAGAAATAATAGAATTTTTAGAGAAACTTTTAGAAATTCTTCACAGGTTTTCTATTCTTTTTCTAAGGCTCTCCTGGAAAATGTTTCTAATTCTAGCATCAAAATTGCTGACAAACCTCTTACTCAGCATGAAGTCCTTGTGGCTTCCAACTGGGGGATTGTGAATCAAATTCCATCTTTTGATGATTCTAAACGCATTAAAAGATTAAACACTATTTGGATTCCCCTTGACCCAGGTTGGTTCAAATTGAATTTTGATGGAGTTACTAAGTCAAATGGCAAGGCTAGTGGTGGAGGAGTTATAAGGAATGATAGAGGAGCTCTAATTGCTGCTTATGCTAGAGGAATTAGTAACCAGACTAATAACTTTGCTGAAGCCTCTACTCTTTTATGGGGTCTCAAGTTGGCTATATCTCTTGGTATCTGCTAGCTTCATGTTCAAGGTGATTCAAAAATTATTATTGAGGCTATGTCTAAATCTTTAGAATGTGGATGGCAACTTAAGGATATAGTGCTTGATATTCAAACTCTTTCACAAGCTATTCCTATCATTTCCTTCTCTCATATTTATAGAGAGGGCAACACTGTTGCTGACGGCCTAGCAAATTTTGGTTAGCAATTTCAAAACTGGCATTGTTGGCCCCAACTCCATAATATCCCACGTCAGATTGGGGATAGCATTCAAAAAGAACAAGTTACTATATGATGATTACTCATCATTTCACTTGGCTTATCTACGTGGCCAGTTCTTTAATTCAGGGCATGTTGATTAGACACTCTATTAATGATGAGAGTGAGATTAGACAGCTTTGCATGCATGTGGAAGATAGCCAATTAATATGGAAAGATTATGAAAGGACCTCGGGTTATCATCATAATGATTGCCCTAATTTTGATCGTGTCCTCTTTATTGCCTTTTATACTCATTGCGCTGTGATTAAAGTCTCTCGATTTTCTCACAGTATTGATAGAAGTTTTCTAGAAAACAACTCTACCTATTCCTTCTCCAGACTCATTGAATTTCACTAGTTTTTCATCATGGGTGGCGACAGGATTAGAATGAACCCAGGAACTGCAGAGAATTTAAAGAGAATGCCTTGGTCTAGCATTACTATAAAGAAGGAGGAGTCACCCCATTCCTTGAATGTTTGAATGGACATGATGAAAACCTGTCTATTCAATTTGCTTAGTCTTGGGATAATTGCAAGGTGCAAATTGGGAATGTCAGTTTCATGGTTTCAGAGAATGAAATTGCTATGGCTATGGGTCTTTCTCCAAAGGGTACGAAGATACAGAAAAAGTCGAGGGTTTCGGATGCTCAGAATCAAAAACTATTTCTTGGTAAAGGTGAGGAGTTGGTGCCTTACCAGGGTGGTTTTGAGAGAGCCTGTCTTCCTGAACCGTGGGCTAACATGTTCTATATGGTGATGAAGTATTTCACCCTTGAGGGTCATTTTACCAGGTTTTATCACTATCATCTCCCTTGTTAAATCATTTTAGAAGGAATGCCACTATTAGTTTTCCTTTTTACTTTCTTTCTTCTCTTGAGCACTCTGTACAACATGTTAAGAAGACTCTGCTAAAGAAGCCTTATGAGAAGCCTATTCCCTTACATCAAGGGCTCATTCATAGATTATACCAGTTTCACTTAGCTCTGTCTCCTCCTTCTTCTCTTCAGCCCTTTGGTCAGGATATGCCTACTGCCTCTGTGAAAACTGGTCTTGCTACTCCTAAGTGGCTTCTTGAAGGTGATCCTTGTTTTGGGACTTCCAAGTCTATAGCCAAGAATGTTCAAAACCCTCCTTCCATATTCAAATTGAAATCTAAAAGATGTCTCTCAGATGTTGACATGGAGTCTAACCTTTTGAAAGAAGATATTGGGGTTTCTGGGACCCAGAATGAGCAGAATCAGGGTAGGGAGGGACCCTCACAAAATTTCAAAAAAGTTAAACGGGAGGGTAAATTTACTGTTGTTAGGCAGTCTGGTCATATTGCTAGCAAACGGGCTCCCAAGCTAAAGCTGATTGACTATTCTAAAAGTAATTTTGAAACCTCTACCCATGAGGAGGAAGATCCCAAGAGTGATGTTTAGGAGATTGCTATTGAAGATTCTGGTAGTGAAGAAGAAATTGATGGGTAGGACATTCCTGTGGAGGCCTTTGATACTGAAGATAATATAAGGGTTCATAATTCTATCCCCATTGGTGACTGTGTGGATGTGGGAGATATTACTACTCATGTGGAGGTGACTGCTACTGTTGATGACACTGGGAAAGATGCCCACTGGTGTTCCTCTTGATCTTGATCTGTTTCAAGAGGATGGTAATAATGCTCAAGATGGTAGGGAGAAAGATAATATTGAGGAAGTAAATGATGCTGATGATCTGCCTCTGCTGAAGGAGCGGGTGGAGTTCTTGGAAAAAAAAGTCTTTTGTCTTGGCAATTTCATTACTAGCATGATATGCAAGACTGTTATGGCTAATCTCTCTCTGCTGCGGGAACATGAGGTTCTTATTCATGGTGCTGATAATGACAGGGTTAAAGAATTTGACAAAATGTTGGAGTTTATTTCTAAGGGAGAGGAGGACATCCCTTCCTAGTCTTTCTATGCTTTCTGTTAGCTATCTTTTTACTGTTAGTATCTTTTTGTTGTATATCGGCTGTATGTAAGCTATCGGTGGTGGTTCTGGCTCTTTTTGGTTTTTGAGCCTTTTTTGCCCTTTTTGGGTTCTTCTTTGTAATGGATCGGCCCCTGGTTTGCTACCTTATAATATCAAAAACATTTAGCACTTATGATGAACCATATAGTAGTGATGATTTTGACATGTTAGATGAAGCTCTTAATGACTTCATCTCAATTGAATCTTTCTCTACAGTTCCTAAAACATCTTTCTTCAAGAAGTTGATAAACATGAATTATATTTTTAGTTCCCAACAAGAACCTATGAAACCAAAAATCATTGTTCATCTTGGTCACAAATACAACAATAGCCTAAACAAGTAATCATTGTTCGAGGTACTCAAAACCCAATCTGATCTTCTGATTACTTCTCCAACATTGCGAGATCAATTACTTCAAATGTGTTGCAACCACCCAATTATCATGCAGTTGCTCACATATACAACACTAGAGTTAACAAGAAAAGTAAATAATCTTCTTTTATTTCCACTTCACTTCTACTTTCTAAACCTCTTCTTCCTTCAGCTCCCCACATTCCCTAAAACACTAGAAGAGAGTATAATCTAGTAGAGCATCTCCATGCTACTCCTATAAAGATCTCTCTTTAGGAGTTGGTTCAAACGTCACCTACATACCATGGGATGCTCCAAGAGGCTTTACAGAAGGTCATCGTTCTACCTTCCATCAAGCTAATTGATGTAGCATCTTTGCTAGATTGTATGCATATGACCACTTCAGACATTGTCTTTCAAAAACATGAGTTACCTTCTATAAAGGTTCAGTAGAAAAATGAACCTCTTTTAATCATTGTGGTCATCAACCATTATGGAGTAAAACATACACTTATTGACAATGGATCAGGTCTCAACATTTGTGGGATAGACTTGTTACATAAGCTTGATATAGATACATCTTATATTTCACTTGAAACTCTCTCCATCCATGGCTTTATAAATGTTGGCAGGTAGACTCTCAGTACAATCATGTTACTGATTGCATTAGGCCCTGTAGTTCTACCTACCATTGTACATGTCATTGTTGACACTCTTTCCTACAATATTCTTCTTAGTAGATCATGGATTGATGCCATGGTTGCAGTTCTATCTACCCTACATGGTTTGATGAAGTTTATTCATAACAACAAAGTGTATATAGTCAAGGCTAATCCAAATCCAAAATCTTGCTAACATGTGGATTCTAGGAATCAACCTACTATAGCTAAAACACTACAAAACGTAATCCCATCTTCAACAAGATTTGATTTGCAATCCTTCATTGTTGGTAATAGTGCTGATAAGGAAAGTGATTCATCTTCAAATGCATATCTAGGTGATGATTCAAGTTCGTTGGACTCTACTCCTTCCATTGTTGGAGAGTATAAAGTCCCAAAGTCTAAACATGATATTCCAAAAGTGGCTTCCACTTCTTCACAACCTATTTCTTCTAAGAAACTAGAACCTTATTTTCCTCTTTCTTCAACTGATACATGTGACTATACATATAACATCAACTACACCACTAATGGTGATCTGACACCTTTCATAGAAATGGAATCATGTTATGGCCATGGTTTTCACATTTTATCTTGAATTGGGCATAAAGGTAATGGATGTGGCTAAAATAAGAAAGGTATCAAAGTCCCTTTAGAAGCTAATCCAAACAATTACTCTGAAGGACTAGGATACCATCCTTCTCATCCCTCTCGCACCTCTCGTCACCTCTCTTTAAATGTTAACATGATAACTTCTTTTCTACTTTATTCCTCTCTTCCCTTGGTTTATCTTGAGATGATTGAAGTGAGTTCTAGTTCTAAAACTATTTCCCTTGACTCTTTCTCAATGGATGAGGCTTTAGCCAAATTCTTGGGTGTTTATGACTCTGTGCCCAAATATCATCATGAACAAGGTTTCCCTATTATTTAAATGCTCACACATACTTTGGAGAAACCTTTGAACCATTGGATGACATCTAAGCATCTCATGACACACCTCAAGGATCCACTCATCCACCTGATATCCCAGACCATAGCACTCTTTTGGTTGGAGATACTATTGATGTCTTGATGGATCAAGCCAATAAATAAAAAGTTATTTAGATAGGAAAGTGTTTAGATCTTGAAAAATAGCAAGATCACTCATCTCTTTTACATGAATTTCCCTAAATATTTGCCTAGTCATATGAGGACATGTCTGGTATTGACTCAAAGATTGTGATGCATAATATAGTGTTATATCTTGATGCCTAGCTGGTCAAGTAAAAGATCTGAAAGTTGAATCCCAAGGTAGCATTAATGGTCAAAGCTGACATAGAGAATATTTTACAAGCTAGATTTATCCACCCAATTGACTATTCACCTTGGATGTCAAATATCGTTGTTGTCACTAAACCTAACAATTGCATTCAAATTTGCATTCACTTTCATGATCTCAATAAGGCATCCTTGAAGGATGATTTCCCCCTTCCAAATGTTGACATGAAAGTAGATTCTATTGTTGGTCATGCCTTACTTTCTTTCATGGATGGCTTTTTTGGTTACAACTAGATCATCATAAACCCACAAGACCAATACAAAACCACTTTTACATCACTTTGGGCTAATTTGTGTTGGGTTTTCATACATTTTGGTTAAAGAATGCTAGTGCAACTTACCAATGGGCTATGACCCTCATCTTTCATGATTTCACTCACAACATCTTAGAGAATTATGTTGATGATATTTTGGCCAAATCAATTTTGGACCAAGATCACGTCAAGATCCTCTATCACATTTTTGAACATATTCATCTCTACAACATGCACCTGAACCCACATAAATGTGTCTTTGGTGTTGACAGTGGAAAATTGCTAGGGTTTATTTTATCACATTATGGTATTGAGGTTGATACGAAGAAAATTGAAACTATTGCGAATATGCCACCTCCACAAAACATTTCTCATCTTCACAGTTTATAGGGAAATCTTCAAGCTATCCACTAGTTCATTTCATAATGGCAAATTGGACTCTCCCCTTCACCCATCTTCTTAGAAAGAACATTCACTTTGACTGGAACGAGGATTGCCAAAAATCCTTTAAAGATCTCAAAGACTATTTGGCTAACTCTTCTATTTTAACACCAGTAGTTTTTGGACGTCCCTTTCTTCTCTACATTTTTACATCTTCTCACGCTCTAGCAGCTTTATTGGCTCAACATGATAATGAAGGAAAAGAACGTGTTACATATTATATAAGTCAAAATTTACTGGATTATGATATTCAATATTCTTGAATAGAGAAGTAGTGTCTTGCTCTCGAATTTGTGATGCATAAGATAAGACACTATCTTCTTTATGTTGAAATGCATGTCATCATTAAATTCAATCCTTTAAAGTATTTTTTATCAAAAATAGATCTCTTAGGGCATCTAGCTAAATGGGTGATGTTTCTAATAGAAGTCAACCTCAAATTTGTCTCCCAAAAGGAAATAAAAGGTAAAGCATTAGTTGACCACTTAGCTGATGCTCCCTCTCCTCTATTCCCCATCAAGAGTCTTTCCCTGATGATAATATCCTTTCTCTAGATGTTGATCATCCATGGGATTTATTCTTTGATAGATTCAAGTGTCGAACTGGATACATAGCTGGTGTCATACTAGTACCCCCTTATGGCAAGTCGATTCCCCTTTCTTTCTATCTAAATTTTCTTTGTACAAACATCACTAAGTATGAACCCCTAATTGCAGGATTATGTGCCACATTGTTGCTTAATATCTATGTTCTTCACATATTTGGTGATTTGTAGTTGATCATAAATCAAGTTACTGGATCTTATCAAGCGAAGCATGATAAGTTATCTTAGTATAGTGACTCAGCTTTATCACTGTTGAATCATTTCTCTTCTTTCACTATTGATACAATTCCAAGAAAGGATAATTGACATGTGGATGAAATGGTGAGTGCTACCTCCCTTATACCCCTCAAAGATTCTCTTATCGATTATCAATTCATAATTCATACTCTTTCTTCACTGGATATAACTGATATCCCTTTTGATGTTTCTTTCTATTACAAAATCGATTTAGAAGACTGGTACTCCCATATATTCAATTATTTGAATGATAGTACCTCTCCAAATGCCTCACCAAAGAATTCTTGAGCTTTTATTCATATGCTTGATGCAAGATATATCATCCTTTCTAACATTCTCTGTCATCAAGGTTACAACGACCTCCTTCCCTATTGTTTAAATAAAATAGAGATCCAAATTATGCTCGAAGAGGCCCATTCAGGTGCATGTGGGGGGGCATTTTGGTAGAAGATATTTGGTTTAAAAGTTGCTTCACATGGGTTACTATTGGAAAATCATAGAACAAGATTCTTTTTCTCTCATTAAAAAGTGCTCTCAGTGCCAATAGTATAACAATCTGATCTAAGCTCCTCCCAAGAACTTTGTGCCCAGGTATCCCCTTGGCCATTTTCCATGTCGGGTTCAAATCTCATTGGAAAAAATTCTCCTCCTTCTTCTTAAGGTTAGACTTTTATCATCATAGCTACATATTACTTTACAAATTTGGTCAAAGTCATTCTACTTTGATCCACGACTACTGAAGTAATATGTCACTTCCTCCTCGATAACATTATTTCTCAATTCAAGATTACTTCTACTTTGGTTTCTAATAATGGTTTCTCATTTAAGAACAAAGAAGTGAAGATGTTCCTAGATAAATTTCACATTCAACATCGCTTCTCTACACCATATTATCCAAAGTCAAATGGCTAAGCAAAAGCTTCTAATAAAATCATTGAATAAATTCTTTGAAATACTATCAACAAACATGGTAAAGATTGGCATACTCAACTCTCCTATGCATAATGGGCCTATCACACAAGTATTTCTATGGCTAGAGGTACTACCCCGTATAATCTCATGTATGGTGATGATGAAATCATGCCTTTGGAGTTGGAAATTCCTTCACCACTGATTTCCCTTGATGGCCTTGTTAATGATAACATTTATAAGGAACAAAGACTTCAACAGCTTGAGATGCTTGATGAATGACACATCCACACTCTTGAACATCTCCAAGCTTATCAAAAGAACCTCACACGCATCTACAACGAACATGTCATTCATCACTCATTTGAAGTGGGCGACCTGGTCCTCTATGAAAATCAATGCAATGTCAACATTCCTCTAGGTGCGAAAGGAAAATTTATTCTAAACTAGTAAAGACCCTACATCATCACTGAAGTATATAGATTAGGTGCTATCGACTCTCTACAATAGACGGTAAGCCTCTCAAAGACCCTATCAATGCTATGTACTTACGTAGATTCTATTCCTAGCTTGATTTGTTTTCATATCTTTGCTTTCAATTAAATCATGTTCCTTTCTGCATGGTATGCTAGTTTTCCCTTTAAAGCACATGAAGTTGGATAGTTTAGTATTTTAATGTTTTTTTTCCCTTATTACATTTTTGTTTCTGCATTCTCGAGCTATATCTAGTTGTCTTGAATTGTCAAGTAATTTTCCTAGTTAGTGAAAATTGCTTTCTTTCTCACCATGTTGTTCTAGTAAGTTGTAGGTGCAATTAATTAGTCTTTCCATTCTTTGATCAAATCTTGTATAATATTTAATTGGATAATGTTGTCCTTTTAAGAATCACAAGTAAACAACTCTACCATGATTAATTAGATCATTGTTGCATTTGATTAAATGTTATTATTATATTGTTTAATTAGATCACAATTATATTTAATTAAGCATTGTCCTTAAATCATTGTTGTATTTAGTTAAACAATTTAACCAAGATTGTTTAATTAG
This sequence comes from Cunninghamia lanceolata, assembly GCA_027924645.1. NCBI lineage: Eukaryota > Viridiplantae > Streptophyta > Pinopsida > Cupressales > Cupressaceae > Cunninghamia > Cunninghamia lanceolata. The sequence continues at coordinate 3,911,906 of BSBN01001032.1, read as the reverse complement.
ATCACAATTTTATTGTCATAAACCATTCATCACATGTATTAACTAGATCATTGTGGTATTTACGAAACATTCTTATTAGGGTGTTTACTTAAATCATGATTGTATTTAATTAAGCATGTATCTCACATCACATCATTTAATTAGATGTTTGTAGCATTTAATTAAACAATTTAACCAAGTTGTCTAAATTAAATCAAGAAAGTATTTATTTAAATCATCCATAACACATCATAATATGAACACATAACACAAAAATATCGACCAAAATCACAAAATCTCATATATATATCAAATGTCTCAAGACATGATATACAAAATCACCACTATCACAAAATGTGGTATATAAAAAAGGAGTAAATATACAAAGTCTCAATCACTCTCTAAGGTCATGACTAGTAGATCCCTCAGGTCCTCGTGTTGGGTGAGTGATAGATGGCTCTCACTGTGAGGCCATAGACTAAGAATGGGTCCTAGATCTACTCCGTGTCTATAGGTCCCTAATGGTGCCTCTCAACTTCACCACCTCCAACCTCATATCCACCTCATGCTATTGTAGTTGGGCCAACTCAACTCACAACCTCACAGTCTTTGCAATCAATGTTTGTATGCGAGGTCTCGTAGTAGTAGATGTTGACATTGGTTGGTCTCCCTATGAGTCCACTATAAGGATATCTAACTGTACCTACAGAGTGTCGTGCTCTTTCTCAGCACTCGTTGCTCTCAATACAACCCAATCTCTCTTAGTTGTGAACTAACCTAGCTACACAAGGCTCTCATTGTATACATCTTGAAGCTATGTAATGAGCTCAAAGATTTCCACGTCATCCAATAGTCTATAGTGGCATGTAACTGGCTCACACTAGTTGCTGAGGTTGCACGGTGGGTACCATCTCTAACAAGACTTGACCTATGAAGTCAAACCAAACTCATGTGCCAACTACAAAAAGAAAACAAAGATCATTTCAAATCTCTCCTCATGTACCATTTATCAAATCAAAATCAATCGAGCATCTAGTATTCTACTAAAATTACAAAAACATAAATCAAAGTCTTGCCTAGATCTCCATCCTACCACTCAAGATCACTAGGAGCTGTCGATATCATCACTGGGGTAGATGGGGACATTGTAGTAGCTGCACCACTCCTCTCCCCTCTCTTGTGCTAGCTCAATATGCTGCTCGTAGTAGGACCCAGTCATAACACTCGAGGTCGAGCCCCAAGCTTCCCCTCCACAGTGCCACCACCCTCCTCCCTACGGCGATGCCTCCCTACTGCTACTGGGGTTGGATCCTCCTCACTCCCCTCCTCCTCTCCCTCCTCTACTCCACTAGCTCCCTCTCCCAACCAATTTTGCTCAGCCCATGGTCTCCAATCTCTGACATGATGGTCTTCTAGATAGATGGGGGTAGGTCTAGATGCAGCCCACAATGTTGTGTATGTTGTGGCCACCCCCATGTCATCCACTAGAGTCATAGGAGTTGCATCCTAGAAATCATCATATGAATCACTAAGGGAAACATCTACCACAATCGGTCGTACTCTATCACTAGGCTTCACCGTGTTGCGAAGTGAGTGCACGTATGTTAGCATAGTGGTGGAAACTCCCTACACCTTCTCAAACTACATTGTGACCTGATCATAGTATAATGGCATGACAATGTGATTAAGGTGACTAACAAACAATTGATCCCTATGGATCTGTGCAAACTATTGTCGTTGCTTGATCCATACCCCCATGGCTCTATATGGTCTCCACACTGTGACTACACTTAGTAACCTATCAAAGGTCACCTACTAGTACAATAGGTCTCCAAACTACCATGGCCTCATCAAGGCATAGGCATGTACTCATGGGTTAGTCCAGAAAATAGTTGTTAGGACCTCGCAGATCACATGCATGTAATATGCTTTGAATGCCTACATCTGAAGGAGTGTGCAAGTCATCAAGTTGTGTGTCTTATGGTACACATACCGGCCCAAATCATCATATAGGTGAATGAGCATGCCCTATCCCCACACAAACACTATCCTATGATCCTCCATCACTTTAATGGTATGGACGAGGCCCTCATGAAGGTGAGAGCCTCGTCCATCCTTTGCAACACATAAGGTGATGGTCATGATCATGATGCGATAGATCAGTAGTGTGACCACAATGCCCTTCTCTAATCAGTTGATGTAGATGTGTCCTGAGTCATCCATAGGCATGGTCCAATCAAGGTAGTAGGTCTATCCCTTCTGGATGTAGGCCACTAGCATCTACTTGATGATCAATACAGTGTGACCCCACACTAGTATCTAAAGGATCCAATACACATTCTCTAAGGTCACTATCATCTCTCCTATCGGTAGATGGAAGGTAGAGGTTGTAACATTGTAAAATGTGTACACTAGCATTTTGCACCTAGTTTAGCTCCTAAGTTGGACCTATTTTGTTACCTTTGTTAATTGAGACCTATTTTAACACCTCTTTGAGCTCTAAATGATGAATATCCCAATATTGACAAATAAACCTGACATAATCAACTTAGAATTGGATTAAGGCCTCATTAAAAGACACTTTGTGAAGCTTGTGGGCTAAAGGTCCAGGACGCCCAAGTGCCTTGGTCCCACTTGCGATTTTTAGCCCCACTTTATGGTGCCAGCTTAGGACACTCCTCTAGTTAGTATTTGTCGGCCTAAAGTTGTTTTATTTGCCGAAGGTGAGCGAGAAATCATATTTAAGTGTGTGTTGTATTTCATTTTACACCTAACTAGATGAATGTGAAATTGCTCTCATGTGATGTTCTATGCTCAAGGATTCTTCATGTTTAGATTATCTTCTACTTATGAATGCTATTTAAGTTGTTTGCAAGCTTTAAAAGAAGTTTGAAGCCCTCTTCATCACTCTCCTTTGTTGGTGCTAAGTCTTCATCAACTAAGGTTGGGTATCTTGTGGTTATTATCATCATTTATCATCATTATATATCATATTGTTGCAGATCTAGCTTCTACCTTGCTAGGGCATGAACTCTTGGATCTTATCAATTGCTGTTGTGGAGGTGGGAACACCAACACAGGGTTTGATTGAGGTAAACCCTTAAAACACCACAACCTTTTGCCTCTTTTTGTGTGTGCAAGTGAGAAGAATAGGTTTCATAGGCTAGTTTCTGGGAAGAAGGCAGTGCAGATGGATAAAGGTCTGATCATACCTAAAGTTTTTCCTAACCCTAAAAAGGGACCAGGGCACTCAAGCACCCCTGTCCTAGACATTTTTGTGAAAATTTCCAGGTTCTAAATTTCTCTGCCACCTCTGTTGTACTTATTGATTTCTGTGGTTCATTTCCAATAGTTAGTATTAGCCTGTTATTCATCATTTTGTGCTTAAATCTTAGTCTTGGGTTGCTTGTTTGGATTTGGTTGAACTTGGTTAGTCCTTCTATATAAAACAAAATATTGATTTATTATCATTGATGTCAAAATTAGATGTTAGTTGGAAAAAATGGCCAAAGAAGAACTCTTTGAGTTTTGCCCTTAGTTGGCAAAAATGGCCAAATCCGAACCTCTTTGTGTTTTGCCTTAGTCGACAAAAATGGCCAAGGTAGAAAGTCTTTTTCAATAAAGACTTAGAAGAAAAGCTAAGGACTTAGAAGGAAAAAATATGTTATCAGCAAAGTTCTCTTTTTGAGAACTAGTTCAAAAGTTCAAAAGTTCACCAATTCGCCGACTAGGTGACATATAGCAGAAATGAAGAAAAACTTAGTATTTTTGTTTAAGTTTCTCTTTGTCAGTAAAGTTCTCTTTTTGAGAACTAGTTCTTAAGTTGTAAGATTCGTTGATTCACCAACAACAAAGGGAGTGTGGAAGGAAGAGTTGAAAAGTGTTCAAGTGACTTAGTCAAAAAAATGACTTAGGGAAGTTTTTATTTTTAGAACTAGTTTAGGAGTTCAGCATTTTGCTGATTCACTGATAGGGCGACAAGTGTCTCTCAAAGTTAAAGGTTCATGGTTTGACTAGTTCACCGATAGAGAGAAAGTGTTAAAGAAAAAGACTTAGTTGGGAGAATGACTTAGTTGGGGAAGTTCTTATTTCTTGAACTAGTTTGGGTGTTCAGATATTCTCTGATTTTTCGACTAGGCGATAAAGAGCTCAATGAGCAAAGTTCATGGTTTGAAGGATTTGCCGATAGAAGGGAAAAAGCAAGAGATAAACAAAGTTTGCGGTTTAGGAAATTTATGGATAGAAAGTAAAAATTTATAGAGAAGGAAAGTTTGTAGAAAGAGCATTTTGTCGATAAAGCAGACATACACCAAAATTTGAAGAAAGAGATTTTCACCGATAAGGTGGAAATTGAATGAGGTTAGAAAAAAGAAGAAATCACCGATCTAAAAGGCTGTGTCAAAAGTTCAAAAAAATAAACTTTTGCCGATAGAAGCAATAAAAGCCAATGTTTGAGAAATGGTAAAAGGGCCATTAGAAAAGGAAATCAATAATGTGTTTAAATGGCTAGATCAGTTAAGTTTTCATTGGGTAGCTCTGTTGTGTTTGTTGATGCTTCTTATTTTTCCCAACACATTACTTTTTTTGCAACTACCATGTCTCAGAGGTTTTTCTGTTGGTGATTCAGTTTCTTCTCTGCATAGAGTTGTTATGGACTCGTTATGTAGTTTCTTCTCAGCAAAGTATTGTTCAGAATTTGTTGTGCAGTTTCTTCTTAGCAAAGTACTGTTAAGATTTTGTTGGAGCAGTTTCTTCTCATCAAAAGTTTGTTAAGGATTAGTTGAGAAATTTCTTCTCACAGTAGAGTTTGTTGAAATCTGTTAGTAGTTTCTTCTCACGCAAATGTTAAATAGTGCATGTTGTGCTACCTAAAGAAGGGGTTAATGTTCTCTGTGCAGATGCTATGTGAAATTGTTAATGAGAATAGGGGAGGTAATAACGCTTTGAGCATGTATTATAGAAGAGTGTGTTGTGTATGAAGAGTAGTCTATGTATGATTTGAAGAGGTGCATCTTAGGTTAGAATAAGAACCAAATGTCTACATATTTGAATTTGTAAAGATTCAGAGGTTGGTGCCTCTGATGGACTAAGTTGGTGCTCATATCAGGGGATTGTAGTCTCCTTAGAATTGGTTTTCTTAAATCAGGGATTTGAAGATTCCTTAGAGTTGGTGCTCTTAAATATTGTAATCGATGGTTTCATTTGTGAGGCTAGATTAGGATGGTAGTTCCTAGCAACATTTTCTCACCATGGTTTTTTCCACACTGGGTTTTCCATGTATATTTGGTGTTCATGGGTGCATGTTTTATTAGTGTTGTTTTTACTACATTGAATGTTAATTTGTTTTGAATACTAAAGGGTTGAAGTTTTATGTTTTATTGACCTATTGATTCACCCGCCCTCTCAGTAGATTGTGTGTGTTCTAACACAAAAGGGAAGAACCCTTGTAGTCTAGCTATCCTCCTTGGGTAGAAGCCATGCTTAGTTTGTGCCCCTAATGTTTTTTATAAGAGGAGTGGACTAGTTTAACTCTTTAGGCTTGTGATCTCTTTTCTACATTACATTTTGGTGAACCCATCCTTTATTGCACCTTTTTCTTTTAGATTTGAGTTTTTCATCACTCTAGATCTAATTGGGAGTGTGCTCTTTGGTTACTTTGCATTCATACATAGTTAAATTTTGCATAATCTCAACCGAGGGTTTGTTAAAGTCTTACATTGATAGAATATCATGCTAGTTTTGATCCTAGGGATTTTGTGATTTGAAAGTTGTTTAGATCTTGTTACATTGATTAGAGCATTCACATTTGTTGTACCTTTTGTTGGTTGTTTTTCAAAAGCATTTTACATTGTTACATTTGAAAATTGAAAAAGAAAAAAATTGCATTCTAGATTTGAAAATTGCATAGTTGTCATTTGGTTGCATTATGTTTGAATTTTGCATTAGCATTGTTGTATTTATTTGAATTGAATTTGATTAAGGATATACTATTGCTTGACTTAAAAGAAAACTCAAATCTTTCTTTTTCTACATCATCAGTTTCTTCTATTTGGGCATTTTATGTGTTATTAAAGCTTGCAGTCACTTTATGAGCTTTGTGACCTAGTGTCTCGATTCTAATACATTTGTGAGAAGAATTATTTGAATTATGGGTTCTAATGTTGATGCATCCAAATCTAAAATTCTTAATCAAGTCACAAAACCTCTTACTACACTTATCCCTGAAACATCAACTGCTCAAGAATCCATCGATATTGATGACCTTATTGCTCATGTTCCTGAGGCCTAAATTTAAAAGTTAGACATGGAATTGGCCAAATTTCAACAATTTGTGAGCCAGGAACATATAGCCGAGGAGATCATCCCTACCATTAAGCATCTTAGAGGGTTGTTTCTTGAGGGACAAGAGGGAGTAGAAGTCTTGCATGGCCTATCTCACATAGTGCATAAAATCATTATGTTGGCAACTAGTTGTGTTGAACTCATGATGAATGTGACTTCTCCTAATCAAATAGGGACTCAAGTGTCAACATCCATACATCCCTATGCCTACTTATTCATCTACTATTCTTACCACTACTACACAACTGAGTAATGCTACTACCACATGTGTTGGGTTATCTAATGGGAATCATGTTCGCCAGTATGGTTATGTTCCTTATAATTACACAAACTCCACACCTAATGTCACTCCACCTACATCTCAACCACCTATTACATTTCAAAAGGCTACTTATACACAATCACCTAGTCCTTCTTTTCAATCCCTACATGATTCCTCTTCTGACCCTGTCATAAACCAATTGTTGAAGAACATGACCTCCATGCAACAACAATTAGCTAACATGAGTAATAGCCCACCTAAAACTAGTATCACAATACATTACCTTTGTAGCCCTTTGTCCTAATCTATCCTAAGAACTCCTATGCTTGAGAAGTTTGAGACTCCTTGCTTTGAGCAATATAATGGGAAAGGAGACCCTAACAAACATGTGGTAGCTTTTACTACTATGTGTAGTGATTTCTATTTTGAGGATGCGATCTTGGCAAAACTTTTTCCTAGGTCACTCAAGGACATAGACTTGGATTGGTTTTGCGCACTTCCTCCTAATTCTATAACTACATTTTCAGAATTAGTCACTAAGTTCCTTGAGCACTTTCAAGAAAACATTGGACCTCAAGTCTCTTTAATGAACTTAGTTCATTGTAAACAAGGAACGAAAGAGAAAATAATAGATTTCATGGGCCGTTATCAAGCCCTCTTCTCACAAATCCAATATTCTATTCTGGATGTTGATGTACAAAGAATCTTCATATGAAACCTACAACCTCACATCCATGATAAGATTTTGTTGATGCGATACGATTCATTCACTCATCTTTACATGACTCTTTATGATTATCAACTTCCAGTTAGTCAGTATGAGCATAATCCCTCATCAGCTCCAGTAGGTCAATCTGAAGCCTCTAATAATCATTCTTTTAAAACACATAACAAAAATTTTATCAAGATAAAAAAATTCAGCAGGTAACATTAGAAGACATGGCAGTAGCGTCATCTCTTGCTTCTGCCCCTTATAAATTGAATCTGAAAACAAGAATTTTTTACACCTTTATTCGAATCTCTTCATTCTATCATGCCACAACTTTTACAAAACAATCTCATCAGGCTTCCACCTATTAGACCTCTCGATCCAAGAAGGATGTAATCATCCTCATTTGATGTGAAGGCTTTTTGTCAATTCCACTGCTTTGTTAGCCATGACACTAAAAGATGCATGCGTCTTAAACATGAAGTTCAAGACCTCATTGATACCAATGTCATCCAGATTGTCAGTGTTAATGATAAAGGGAATAAATCAATGGCAGCTCCTAATCAAAATCTTCAAATATATATTGATCCTTTACCTCATCATGAATCTAATGTTATATCTCATGATGAGGGTTATGATGGAGATGTTTGCATGGTCGATGCTCGCCCTCATGTAAAGAGAGAGTAAATGTGGAACCTGCTATATCTTTTACTCCACATGATGCCACTATCGAAGCTCTTCATGGGCCTCTTTATTATACCATTTGAATCAATGATAAACCTATTTGGGGTGCTATCATAGATCCTATATGCATGGTGAATTTAGTAACTGAAGAATTTCTCTACATGCATGGTTTGAATCGAGACACATATTGATGAAGGGGGTAAATCATAAAACACACAACAATAGAAATAGAACACAAAAAAATAGAATATTTCTTTATTGATCTGGACAACTCATTACATTACAGAAGCTCAATTACAGTCAGAGGAATCAATCCTCCGTAGGCTGCAACACACTACAGCTACACATCACTAGGCTTTAGAATCTTCTACCTTCTATAACTCTAAATAAGCTAGGGTTTCTATTTTCCCACCTATTCTTGACTCCACACTTGCCCCCTTAACTCTACTACTGCCCAGGGTTCCCAAAAATGGTTATTAATAGCCTTTTTAGCGGCCAACAACCTAATTTCAAAATTTGCATCTCCCTCCAAAAATAGGTCAACTTCCGGGAGCCATAACTTTTGATCTGGGGGTCCAATTGACGAACCGTTTTATGCATCAAAAAGCTCACAGAGTGCACTACGCGTTAAGAATCAACTTTGCTAGTTTTGGCCATTTTTGGGCCCGTACAGGGCCATTTAGTGTCTCAAACCTAAGTTTGAATAATTTTTAGGTGTTTTTTGAGAAACGAAAACTTTAATATCTTTCAGCTCGCAAATGCTCTTTACGTGATTCCTTCGCCAAAGGTCTTATATTTCTATTATGTAACTTCCTATAAATTTTCACTTCAATCCATGCCCAAATGCAAACTTTCTAAAAATAGCAGGTTACTATTTTTAGCAGTTTGGAAAAACTGAAAGTTCTACATCATTATTCAAGCGATTATGGAACCAGAACCATAAATTTTGAAAAGAAATGGAAAGAACATCAATAATTTTGAAACACATCTTTTTTTGGGTGATGCAAGATTGCCCTTACACCATTGGATGCTCCTGCATCAGACACCCAGGGTAATTTGAGAAGTGACCCTGTCATGTCTCAAGTGTTTGTGTGAGGAAAACTCAAACAGTCAACCTCTGCCTTAGACAACCAAGAAGAGTCTTCAATAGGTCTTCCTTTCCATTTCACCAGATATTCTTCATATTGCCTATTCTAAGTACTTCTTCCCACACGGCTATCTAAGATCTCTTCTATATCCTTCGTTGAAGTAGATGCTGGAATACTCCACTGTTCTTCTGTTGTTCCATCCTCTGTGCCACCCTCATGATATTATGTTAAATCAGCAATGTTGAACACAGGGGAAGCATTAATCCTGCTTGGCAGCTCTACCTCATATGCATTTCCTGAATCATGCTTCTTCAAGATTCTGCACGATCCAAATTTCTTCATTTTCAACTTATTATATGTTCCAATTAGGAACCTTTCTTTTCTCAAGTGAACCATGACTTCATCTCCTACCTGGAACTCCTTATACCTCCTCTTCTAATCTGCCTTAGCCTTGTACTGAATATTCATCATATTAATGTGCTTTCTCACCTCTTCATGCAAATTCTTCAAATGTTCTGCAAAGTTTTCAGCCTCGGCACTTGTCTTTTCTCCTTTGTCCAGATTTCTTAACTCTGAAGCATTTCTTGGACTATTCCCATATACAATCTGGAATGGTGATTTACCAATACTCCTATTGATAGAATTGTTGTAAGCAAATTCTACCTGTGGTAAAATCAAATCCCATTCCTTGGGCTTATCTCCTACTAAGCATCGTAGCATGTTACCCAAACTCCTATTCACCACTTCCGTCTATCCATCAGTCTGTGGATGGTGTGTAGAACTGAACTTCAAATCTATTTTCAACTTCTTCCACAATGTCCTCCAGAAATAACCAACAAACTTTGTATCTCGATCTGAAACTATGCTCTTTGGTAGACCATGTAATGTTACCACCTCCCTAAAAAATAACTCTGCAATATGAACAACATCATTAGTCTTCTTGCAAGGAATAAAATGTGCCATCTTCAAGAATCTGTCCACTACCACAAAAATGGAATCATTTCCTCTCTGTGTCCTTGGTAAATCAAGAACAAAATCCATACTAATATCATCCCATGGCTTCTCTGGTACAGGTAGTGGCTGATATAGACCTGTATTTTGACTTGCTCCTTTCGCATCTGACATACTCTACAACTCTGCACAAATTTCCTCACATCCTGTTGCAACTGTGGCCAATAATAATTTTCACCAACAATAGCAATGGTCTTATCTAAACCAAAGTGTCTAGCTAATCCTCCACTATGCTTCTCCTTAATCAAGTTCTCTCTCATGGAACTCCTTGGAATGCACAACTGGATTCCTCTAAACAACATGCCATCTTGGATTATGAAATCCAACCATTTTGTCCTGTCCAAAGTAACAGGTTCCAAACAAGCTTTCCAAGCCTCTGCAAAATCCAGATCTTCAGGATACAAACTTTTGAGCTCATCGAACCCAACAACCTCTATCTTCATTTCTGTCAACAAATTTTGCCTTCTACTCAAGGCATCTGCAACTCTGTTGGACTTCCCACTCCTGTGCTTCAAAACAAAAGTATAGCTCTACAAAAACTTAACCAATTTTAAGTGCCTTTGGTTCAACTTTCCTTGACTATTAAGATACTACAAAGCCTGATGATTAGTATATAAAACAAACTCCTTTGGTAACAAATAATGTCTCCATTTCTTCAAAGCCTGAACTATTGCATAAAACTCCTGATCATAAATAGAATACTTTTTCTTGGCATCATTAAGTTTCTCACTAAAATAGGCAATGGGCTTACCTTCTTGACTCAAAACAGCTCCTATACCACTACCACTAGCATCACAATCTACCTAAAATACCTTATTGAAATATGGAAGTGCCAAAACAAGTTGTTCTACAACTTTTTGCTTCAATGTATCAAAGCTCTTGTCTTCTCCTTTAGTCCATCTAAACTCTTTTCTATCCCCTCTCATTGTCTTAGTTAGGGGTGCACAAATGCTACTAAAATTCCTGATAAACTTTCTATAAAAACTTGCCAAACCATGAAAAGATCTTACCTCTGTGGCACTCCTCAGTGTAGGCCATTCAATGATAGCCCTCACCTTCTCTGGGTCCATCTTAAGACCTTCCTCTGAGACAACAAATCCCAGGTATACCAACTCCTTTGTAAAACTACATTTATTTAGATTAATCAACAACTTCTCCTCCCTTATCTTCTCTAAAACTCTTCTGATATGCATCAGATGCTCATCCCAAGTCTTACTAAAAATCAAAATATCATCTAAATAGACAATAACAAAACTTTCCAAAAATTCTTTCAGTACCTCGTTCATGAGCCACATGAATGTGCTCAGTGCATTGGTTAGCCCAAATGGCATGACTAACCACTCATACAAACCCTCCTTGGTCTTGAAGGCTGCCTTCCATTCATCTCCTTCTCTAATTCAGATCTGGTGATACCCACTCTTCAAATCAATCTTCATAAGTACTTGGTGTTAGATTTCGGGCAGACAACTAAGAGGGGGGTGAATCAGTTGTCCAAAACTTTCTTCCAATTAAACACTTAAATCCACTTTGTAATTCAGCAGCATAATAAAAAATCAATCATGGAAACACAATGCATTAAATCAAGAGCAGAAACACATCAACACACAAGACACCAAGATTTTGACATGGAAAACCTGGTTAAGGGAAAAACCATGGGGTGATTAACCCAAGATTGTATTCTTTGTTAGAAGAATAGAAAGAACAAAATGGTACATGCCAATTAGGGCTCACTGCCCAAGCACATTGCTCACAAGAGGTTCACTGCCTACAAGAGATACACTATCTATAGAATGATAAGTATCACATACTTGAACTAGAGAATAGCATCTTCACCATGCTTGAGTTAGTTCCATTTAAGATCAATACTTCTGCTCTGCCTTTCACTCTACTCTTCTCTACCTCCCTCATCACCACACAACCACACTCTTGAAATGACTTTGCAACTCCTTATTTATACAAGACATCGACTTAGGAATAACCATCCAAGTCGGCATACATTACAGAGCAAGTATATAAATGCAACATGACTAATTATAGAAAGACTTCATGTGGAGCAACACACTATCGGCCACACAGATCTGAGACTTCAATCTTCTTATAGGAATACGCCAATCTTCATAGAACATCATCAAGATCATCTACAAGATGTATAACTCATCTGATTGGCCTGACTTGGGAAGAACACCATCAACCAGAAGTAATTCTTCAATTATGAGCTTAATCTTCAATGCAAACCACCAACACGAACTAGACACAATCCAAAGACCTCCACAAGCTTTCTTGAATCACCAAGAACATCCACACTACTTCTGCTTACTGAAAACATTCTCTCCTTCATCTAGAACCTCAAGAACATAGTCTGTCATCGTTGTCTTATTAGAAAAGATGATTGTGGACCACCAGATCATGAACCAATTGATTTGTCAGTTCCCATTAACTTCCTAAACACTTCACCAAATCTGCAGAACAAGATATTGAATTTATGGAGCTCACCGGACCTATCTGTGTCACTCTGTCACCTCTGAACATCTGCCAGAACCAGTTTTACTTAGGTGGCCATAACTTCTTCAGATCTTCATGCAAACCTCAGAAATCTTTACTGAATCATCTTAAGACACATATCTACAAACCCTTTGAAGCACATCCTCTGATCTTCATCTTAGCTGAGATCCTTACCTCACTATCTTCACTGTTCTTCTCTATTTCTGATTAGAACTAATTTTTTCAATATCCTCAGCACACAGTTCATCCAATCCTTATCATTAATGCAACAGGAGTATGTTGACATCAATGACAACACCGGTTAGGCCCATACTTGCAACAATCTCCCCCTTTGTCATTGATGGCAACATATGATGTGAAAAACTATTTTATCCATCAAAACAAGAACTTCTCCTTACTATCACAACTCCCCCTATTAGTAACAACCATTCACATGTCTTCTCTTTCTTTCCTACTCCCCCTTTGATCAGCAATCACTTGTTTTTCACATGTCTTGTCTCCCCCTTTGACATCAATGGCAAAGGGTACATACTTGTATCACTTCAGAATCATACTAGCTGCTCCCCCTGAGTGGAAGCTTCCCAAACATCAATCCAAATCACAAGATATGACTGTGAGATCCACCAAACTGATGTACATCAGTGCCTTAATTCAGAACCAGAGGGGTAATAACCCCTAACTTCTCCCTGAGATACTCAAAAGAGTCCTTAGGTAGAGGTTTAGTAAAGATATCTACAATCTGATCTTTGGAAGGCACAAACTCCAATCTGACTTCATTCTTGTTTACTTTCTCTCTCAAAAAGTGAAACCTTATGGATATATGTTTAGTCTTTGAATGCAATACTAGATTCTTAGATATATTTATTGCACTTGAATTATCACAGAAGATTGTGATAGGTTCCTCATACTCCAGTCTAATGTCTCTTAACATTTGCTTCATCCACAAAACTTGAGTGCAACTACCTACTACTACAATATATTCTGCTTCAGCTATGGACAGAGATATTGCCTCTTGTTTCTTGCTTAGCCAAGAAACAATCTCTTCCCTAAAAAGAATACTCCACCACTGGTACTCTTCCGGTCATCCACATCTCCTGCCCAATCCGCATTTGTATATGCATGAAGAGAAAAATCATGATCTCTGGGATACCACAATCCATACTCAACTGTCCCTTTTAGATATCTAAAAATCCTCTTGATTGCCATGACATGAGATTCTCTAGGATTAGCTTGGAATTTGGCAACAAGACCAACAACATTCATAATGTCAGGTCTAGTTTGAGTGAGATACAATAGTCCTCCAATCATTGACCTGTACTTTTTCTGATCAGTCTTAGGAGAGTCATCATCTTTGCTCAATTTACATCCAGTTGCCATGGGAGTATTCATTGGTTTTGAGTCTTCCATTCCAAATTTCTTCAATAATTCTTTCACATATTTGGTCTGAGAAATGAAGATTCCTTTCTTTTTTTGAGTGATTTGCAGACACAAGAAGAAATTCATTTCCCCAAACATGGACATCTCAAATTCACTTTTTATTTGATTTGCAAAGGTTTTGCACATACTATCTCTTCCTCCAAAAATGATATCATCAACAAACACTTTAACTATCAAGATATTTTCATGATCAATTTTGAAATACAAATTACTATCAGTAGTACCTTTGTTGAAACCAATTTTCAAAAGATACTTATCCAATCTTTCATACTAGGCTCTTGGGGCTTGCTTCAATCCATACAGTGCTTTCTTCAACTTGCAGACCATATTACCATGATCAGACAATTGAAATCCATCCGGTTGCTCAATGTATACTTCTTCTTCCAAGTCACCATTCAGGAAGGCAGATTTGACATCCATCTGATATACTTTGAAATCCTTGAAGGCAGCAAAAGCAAGAAATAATTTGACTACTTCAATTCTTGCCACCGGAGCAAAAGTTTCTTCAAAATCAACTCCTTCTACTTGGGAGTAACCCTTGCAGACCAATCTGGCTTTATTTCTGACTACTTCACCATCTTCATTCAGCTTGTTCTGGAAGACCCATTTGGTTCCAATCACATTCTTGTTTTTAGGTCTGGGAACAAGATCCCAAGTGTGATTTTTCTCAATTTGCATCAGCTCTTCCTCCATTGCTTTAGTCCAGTTTTCATCATTGCAAGCTTCATTCACTGTCTTAGGTTCAATCTTTAAAATCAGACAATACTCTTCTAAATCTTGAGTAATCCTTCTTCTAGTTTGCATACCATTGCTTTTATCACCTATGATCTGATCTTCAAAGTGATTCAGTCTTACATACCTCAGAACTTTGGAAGTTTCTTGCACTCCTGATTCTTGAACAGGTTCATTCAAACTTATCTCCTCTTCCTGATTTACCAGATCGGTCTAGATCTGAATCTCAGAAAGAGCTTGGACTCCTTGGATCAAAACATCATTCTGATCATCTTCATCACATTCATAAACCCTTGAGGGTTTTTCAATCCCTTCATCAACCTTCACATTTGTACTTTCTATAATCTTCCTCAATCTCTTGTTATAACATCGGTATGCATTGCTTTGAGTAGAATAACCCAAGAATATTCCTTCATCACTTCTAGCATCAAATTTTCCTAGATCTTCATCTCTTTTAATGTAACATTTGCTACCAAAGACTCTAAAATACATCACAGTGGGAGTGATGCCAAACCAAAGTTCATAAGGAGTCTTACCGGTATTGCTTCTGATTTGTACTCGATTGAGAGTATAGACTGTAGTGCTTATAGCTTCTCTCCAATAGATTTGAGGAACATTTGCTTCCATCATCATGGTTCTAGATGCTTCCTGGATGGTCTAGTTTTTTCTCTCCACTACTCCATTCTGCTATGGAGTCCTAGGAGCAGACAACTGTCTTTTTATTCCTTGTTTCTCACAAAATTCTATGAATTCACCGGATGTGAATTCTCTGCCTCTATCAGACCTCAAACATTTTAATTTTAATCTAGTTTCATTCTCTACCATAGCTTTGAATATTTTGAATTTCTCAAGAGCTTCTGATTTCTCTTTCAGAAAAGTAACCCACATCATCCAGGAATGGTCATCAATCAATAACATGAAGTATATATCACCTTGCACACTTCTGATTCTTGTCGGACCACATAGGTCAGTATGAACTAAGTCCAATAATCCGGTAGAGGACTGTTCCTTACTTTTGAATGTGACTCTGCTCTACTTACCCAACTGACATTCTTTGCACAAGCTATTAGTAGGTTTCACAAGTCTTGGAAGATTTCTTACAGCCTGAGTGTTTCTTATCTTGATGATATTATCAAAATTCACATGACACATTCTCCTATGCCACAACCAACTCTAATCAATTTGAACAAATAAGCAACTTTTACCAGTACCAACCAAGTGGAAGATATTACCTTCAGTTTGAGTACTAGATGCAATCTTTGTTCTGGAACTTTCAAAGATCTTGCATTTTCCATTCTTAAATTAGAGATCATAGCCTTTGTCCACCAACTGTCCAACACTGAGAAGATTGTGCTTCAGACCTTCAACATATAGTACATTACCAGTTTTGTTCTTTCCATCAAAAGAAATAGTTCCTCTTCCTCTGATTCTGCCAGCAGAATTATCACCAAACTTTAGCACTCCTCCTTCATACCTTTCCAAATCTATGAACTTATTTTTGTCACCTGTCATATGGTGAGAGCATCCACTGTCAATGACCCAATCAACCTTTTCTTCAACTTGGGCAGCCAAAGCTCTTTCCACAATTTTATGATTGACAGATTCAAAGGGCATTGGATCTTCTTCCTTGATGGCAATAAACACCCAGTCACTTTTGGATTTGTTTCTTGTCTCTGATTCATCATCTTCATGAACATAGTAACAATTCTTTTAGAACCTTGATTTGTTAGGATTTGGCCTTGAAAATCTTTCTGGACACCTTGAGGCAAAATGACCAATCTTATTGTAGTTAAAACACTTAAAAGGTAATTTTCCCTCATACTTACCAGATCCTCTTGGTAGTCTTTTTGCAATAAGGGCTTCAAGTTGAGCAGCTTCTGCTTCATCTTCTTCCAGGTCTTTTCTAGCTTTTTCATACCATGATAATTTCCTTGAAGAGTTTTATCCCGAATCAGACTTTTGTTTTCCTTTAACAGAGGCACTAGCTTTGAATGTAGATTCAGTCTTGGGGGGCATCTCCAAACTTAGTCAACTCAAATGCAGCCAATTTACCAACCAATTGATCTCTTATGATACCTGAAATAGATCTAAATTCCTCAATAGCAGCAACCTTGTACTTGTAAGAATCGGGAAGGGATTTGAGAACTTTTCCAACGATCTCATCTTCATCCAAGACTCCACCAGTACATTTAATGCCATAAACAAGCTCATTTACTCTTGGCATAAATGTAGTGATATTTTCATCTTCTCTTATCTTTAGATTTTCAAATTTTCCTTTCAGACTCTGTAGCTTGGTACATTTAATATACTTGTCTCCTTCATGCAGAAGTTCCAGTTTTTCCCAAATCTCAAAAGAAGTTTGTAGGTCAACAACATTTGTCAACTCTGAATCAGACAAGGCACTTAGAAGAGCTTCTTTAGTCTACAGATTGTTTTCAGCATCTATGATTTCATCTACAGATTTTAGACCATTCTATGGAGGAGTATACTTCTTTGAAGCCATGGTCCAACACTGCATTCCCATACATTGCAAGTGACATTGCATGTGACTTTTCCAAAGAGTAAAATTGGTTCCATCAAACTTTAGACTATCCTTCTTGTAGGATGACATCCTGGATCTCCTCAAGCAGTTAATCTCTTTTAGAGGAACTTAGCTCTGATACCAATTGTTAGATTTCAGGTAGACAACTAAGAGGGGGGGTGAATCAGTTGTCCAAAACTTTCTTCCAATTAAACACTTAAATCCACTTTGTAATTTAGCAACATAATAATAAATCAATCATGGAAACACAATGCATTAAATCAAGAGCAGAAACACATCAATACACAAGACACCAAGATTTTGACGTGGAAAACCCAGTTAAGTGAAAAACCACGGGGTGATTAACACAAGAGTGTATTCTCTGGTAGAAGAATAGAAAGAACAAAATGGCACATGCCAATTAGGGCTCACTGCCCGAGCACACTGCTCACAAGAGGCTCACTGCCTACAAGAGACACACTGTCTACAGAATGATAAGTATCACATACTTGAACTGGAGAATAGCATCTTCACCATGCTTGAGTTAGTTCCATTTAAGCTCAATACTTTTGCTTTGCTCTTCTCTACCACCCTCTC
This sequence comes from Cunninghamia lanceolata, assembly GCA_027924645.1. Taxonomy (NCBI): domain Eukaryota; kingdom Viridiplantae; phylum Streptophyta; class Pinopsida; order Cupressales; family Cupressaceae; genus Cunninghamia; species Cunninghamia lanceolata. The sequence continues at coordinate 3,894,042 of BSBN01001032.1, read as the reverse complement.
ATCGCCACACAACCACACTCTTGAAATGACTTTGTAACTCCTTATTTATACAAGACATCAATGTAGGAATAACCATCCAAGTCGGCATATTACAGAGCAAGTATATAAATGCCACATGACTAATTACAGAAAGACTTCACGCGGAGCAACACACTATCGACCACATAGATCTTAGACTTCAATCTTCTTATAGGAATACGCCAATCTTCACAGAACATCATCAAGATCATCCGCAAGATGTATAACTCATCCGATTGGCCTGACTTGGGAAGAACACCATCAACCGGAAGTAATTCTTCAATTATGAGCTCAATCTTCAATGCAGACCACCAACACAAACTAGACACAATCCAAAGACCTCCACAAGCTTTCTTGAATCACCAAGAACATCAACACTACTTCTGCTTACTGAAAATATTCTCTCCTTCATCTGGAACCTCAAGAACACAGTCTATCATCACTGTCATATTAGAAAAGATGCTTGCGGACCTCGAGACCATGAACCAATTGAGTTTTTAGTTCCCATTAACTTCCTAAACACTTCACCAAATCCACATAACAAGATATTGAATTTTCGGAGCTCACCGGACCTATCTGTGTCACTTTGTCACCTCTGAACATCTGTCAGAACCAGTTTTACTTGGGTGGCCATAACTTCTTTAGATCTTCATGCAGACCTCTAAAATCTTTACTGAATCATCTTAAGACACATATCTACAAACCTTTTGAAGCACATCCTCTGATCTTCATCTTAGTTGGGACCTTTACCTCACTGTCTTTGCTGTTCTTCTCTGTTTCTGATTAGAACTAATTTTCTCAATATCGTCAGTACACAGCTCATCCAATCCTTATCATTAATGCAATAGGAGTATGTTGACATCAATAACAACACCAGTTAGGCCCATACTTGCAACACTTGGCTCCACTCAAACAATCCATTATGTCATCCATTCTGGGCAATGGAAATCTGTACTTGATCATGATCTTATTGATGGCTCAAGAGTCTGTACACATTCTCCACTCTCCATCTTTCTTTGGTGCTAGTATTGTAGGTACCACATATGGACTTAGGTTCTCTCTTATCAATCCCTTCCTCTACAACTCCTGAACTTGTCTGTTCAACTCTTCACTCTCAGTTGGAGTCATTCTATGGGCTACTTTATTTGGCAAACTGGCTCCTAGTATCAAATCCATTTGATGACTTATCTTCCTCACTGGTGGTAAACCTTCTGGTACATTATCAGAGATAATATCCTAAAATTCTTCCAACATATCAAAAAATTCTACTGGTACATCTTCACATTTCTTATGACTAATCTTAGGAATCAATGCAAAGCAATGATGTTCATGCTTCATTCCCTCCAAAAATTTTCTACCATCTACCAAGCAAATTCTGGTAGTACTACATACCTCTTCTTCCACCTCTTTCAAGGGCTTCAATTTATGACGAACTCCATCTTTTGTTAGGGAATATGTGTTTGCATGGCCATCATGGACAAAACTCCTATCATACTGCCACAGCCTCCCCAACAACATATGACATACGTCCATTGGTGTGATATCACACAACACCTCATCATGGTAGTCCCCAATCTTGAACTTTACTAAACACTACTCATTGACCAAAGCTCTATGGTCCTTCTACAACCATGCAATCCGATATGGATGCAGATGCTTTCTTCTTGTCAACCATCTCCTCTGAAACAAGATTATCAATGCTCCTACTATCAATAATAATATCACAACACTTCCCTTCACATTTGCACCTTGTGTGGAATAAACTCTTCCTCTGATTAGGTTCTTTTTCCTCATTCAACAAAGTTCTTCTGACAACTAGGGTTTCTCCCCTTTCAGCATCTTCAGAATGCTCAGACTGTGCATCTTCATCTACATGTACAACTCGTGCATTACCTTCAAGTCTTCTATTTGTCCTTCCTTGATGTTGTGGACATTCATATGCTTGATGCCCTTCTTCTCCACATTGGAAATAGGTTCCTCTAAAACCTCCTCTTCCAGGTCCTTGCCCAGGTCTACCTCTTCCTCTTCCTCTTTGCTCACCATTGTTCTGGTCATGAGGGCGTTGGCATTGTCCCCTCTCTGATTTCTACTGGTGCTAGCTCCTTCACTTTTCTTTTGATCTTCACTACGGCCTCCATAGGGTCTTCCACCAGTCCTTCTGCCTTGACCTCTTCCCCTTTGCTTGCTATCAAATCTTTTATTCAACTTCTCTTCCACCTTTAGGGAAAACTGTATGCATCTTCTATGGTGGTCATTCTGACTAGGGTCAGTTCCTCTTGAATACTCATCCTCAACCCATTAATGTAACGGGCTACCTTCTCCTTGTTGGGCTCTGCATGACCAGTTCTGATAGTAATCTTATAAAATTCTTCTGTATACTCCTTAATAGACTTGTTGCCTTGCTTCAATCCTTGCAGCTTCTTCAACAACTCCATCTCATAGTCCACAGGAATGAACTACTTCTTTAGTTTCTCCACCATCTGATCCCATTTGGTGATCTTTCCTTTTACTCTTCTATTCCTTTCTAACTAGACCTCCTACCACCAAATATTTGCATGGCCCTTCAACTTTATTTTTGCAAACTTGACCCGATTTGGGTTCTCCATGTCTTCATACTCGAAATACTCCTCCATGTCATTGATCCAATCAATGAACTGTTCTGGATTCAAATCTCCAGAGTATGTAGAAACTTTGATCCTAGGCCTCTTTCTAATCTTAGAAATGGCTCTCAACAACCTAACTTCTATAGGATCTCCTGCAGCTTCTTGTTCTTCCTCAGATATCTCTTCTTCAGCTTCATCCTTGCTTTCTTCTCTTGTTCTCAGATCAAACCCTCTTCGGAGCTCCTCTTGCAATGCATCGATTTGCCTTTGCAGGACTCTAAAACCCCCTTCCATCAAAGTATTCCTCCAAATACAGTTTCTTCATGGAGGCATCTTGATCTCCGTAGCAAACCCACAACCTCAGGTTCTAGTACAAATTGCCTCACAGTTAGCGATCTGTCTACACACTCAGGAACCCTTGCTCTGATACCACTTGATGAAGGGGGTAAATCGTAAAACACACAACAACAGAAATAGAACACAGAAAAATAGAATATTTCTTTATTGATCTGGGAAACTCATTACATTATAGAAGCTTAATTACAATCAGAGGAATCAATCCTCTGTAGGCTGCAACACACTACAACTACACATCACCAGGTGCTGGAATCTTCTGCCTTCTGTAACTCTAAATCAGCTAGGGTTTCTATTTTCCTGCCTATTCTTGACTCCACACTTGCCCCCTTAACTCTACTACTGCCCAGGGTTCCCAAAAATGGTTATTAATAGCCTTTTTGACAACCAACAAACCTAATTTCAAAATTTGCATCTCCCTCCAAAAATAGGTCAACTTCTAGGAGCCATAACTTTTGATCCGGGTGTCCGATTGACGAACTGATTTATGCGTTAGAAAGCTCATGGAGTGCTCTATGCACTAAAATGACTTTGCTAGTTTTGGCCATTTTCAGGCCTGTATGAGGCCATTTAGTGCCTCAAAGCTGAGTTTGAATAATTTTCAAGCATTTTTTAGGAAACAGAAACTTTAATATCTTTCAGTTCGCAAATGATCTTTGCGTGATTCCTTTGCTAAAGGTCTTATATTTCTATTATGTAACTTCCTATAAATTTTCACTTCAATCCATGCCCAAATGCAAACTTTCTAAAAATAGCAGGTTACTATTTTTAGCAGTTTGGAAAAATTAAAAGTCCTACATCATTATTCAAGTGATTATGGAACTAGAACCACAAATTTTGAAAAGAAATGGAAAGAACATCAACAATTTTGAAACACATCTTTTTTTGGGTGATGCAAGATTGCCCTTACACCACTGGATGCTCCTACATCACATATGATGTATCGGAGGTGGCTATTAGAGAACAGGATGGGTATATTCATCCAACCCTTGGTGATTTAACTCTTGAAGATAAAGTTGGACCAAAAGTCTTGGAGATTCATTTTATCATCATTCCTACATCAGATCTATTTCATGTGAAGTCGGGATACCCATGGCTCTGCTCTATGAAAGCGATCCCCTCTATGCTTCATAAGTGTTTGAAGTTTCCATTTGAGGGATGGGTGGATGCTATATATCATATACAGTATCGCCCCATTGCTCGAAATGGACTCCTTTTACTCGACTACTTATGGCCAAAACTAGTAGGAGTCACTTGAGAGAGAGATGATTTATTCTTTTTATCATATCAAAAATTTAAAGCAAAGAAAATTGTGGAGTTATCACTTAGAAATATTCCTTTTGGAGATGTTCCTGAACCTCCTCAATCTTCTAAGGCTCTGGCAGTAATTCCTCCTGTCCCATAGGTAGTGAATGAAGCTAAGCCTGAATGGAAGGTTCTTCCATGTCCCCGAGCATCTGGTAGATATGCTGAGGTCCCCCCTCCACCATTCCTTCAAGAAAATGAGGCAACCTTTGTGCACAAACTAGATCTCCTCACAACTGCAATATAACTTTTGTTCCACCTGCCTCTAAGGAGACCAGTGGTGATCAATCGAGTTTTATTTCCTGAGGTTTCTCAACTGCTTGAGGATGCTTTTGTACTTCCGCCTACCTTGCAAGTTGAGAAGGAAGAGCATCCTGCATTGAGGAACCCTCCCCCATGGTCTCCTAGCCTTCAATGGTTCCTCTTATTTCTTCTAATGTTCCTGAAATAAAGGAAGAAAAGGAACCCACATTGGAAGATGCTATGGTTCCCCTTAAGAACATCATGAACAAAGATAAGAGAAATAAGATTGCATGAGAAAGAAGGAAACATCATCATGCTATAGCTCACCTTGCCATAGGAGAGGAGGATATCCCTACTCACAAGCATTTATCATTGACAGGTGCCAAAGAGATAGCTACTACTCTTGTGTCTCCTGTAGAAAAAGAAGAAGCTTCAAAATCTACTATGGAGCCTATTGTACTACATTCCAATAGTGATTCTGAAGATAATACAAGTATGGCTCTTGTTCCTTAGACCTCTTGTGCTATAATTCCTCTTGCATCTTGTCCTACTTTTCAAATAGATGAGGAACTAGATTGGGAGGAGGATGACTTGCTTTAGGTGGACTTGCATGTAAGGTATCTTTTTTTTTCTGTTATGTGTGTATGTGATTGTGTTTCCCCCATGATGTGCTACTTGGCTTGTGTTTTATATGTTGTTATTGTTGTGTTTTTAAGATCTCTTTGGATGACCCTTGACACCCTTGTAGGTGCAAGGATACAAAGGGACCGAAATACGTTGTGACATTCTCTCTATTTGTATCATCATTCTTCTATATGTCATAATTTGATTTTTTGTTCAGTCCTTTGGAGACAATGTAAGGCATAGGATGTTTCAACATTCTCCCTTGTTGACCCAAGGGATTTTTACTTTGATTTCATGTGTTACTTCTTCCTTTGCCTCCATAGTTCTACTAGCTGGTAGATGATGACAATTCCATATATGTACATATATCTATGGTGTTGAGAATTCTCCTGTTATACAACCATTCCTATACTGATGACAGTTAGTAGATCCCTTTGTGTTATTACTTTGTATAACTTGTTGTTTCTTTTATATTTTAAATTTATGTGGTACCTTGTTGCTATGCTTAGGATCATACCATGACTACACAAGGAAATTGTGTATCATGCTTGTAGCATCGTCTTGGTTTTGTCTTATGTTGGGGCAACCCCTTGGTGCGATGTAGTTCTTTGGAAACACATATATTATGGGCATGTGCTTCTAGAAAGCTCCCATGCCTATCCTATGATTTGTTGTACCTTAAAGCAATTGCTCCGTGATAGGAGTTAGCAATCACTTTAAGGTGGGGGTATGCATCGTGCTATGCTCTATTTTGGTTGCATATTTGCTTATTGGCAAGGAACTCACCTAGTGATTCGACGGTCCTCACTAGCCTGTGACGCTTCCTCTTGGGTCCATGAACCACCTAGTGCAATGAAGTTGGCTAGCTTGTGTGTTTCATGTGACTTAGTGTGGTCACCTAGTAAATGGAGGTCCTTACTAGTGTGTGATCCACATTGGCACTTCTCTCCACATGACCCCTAGCGATAGAGCAAGCTAGCATCAAAGTCATGTGTCTTGTGTTTTTGTTCTATGTGTATTCTTATGTTTATGTTTTATGTTTTAACTTATGTCTTCATCATGGTTTCCATGTGTTCTCTATGTGAATGCTTTGTGTCTTATGTGTATGATTTGTGTCTTATGTGTATTCTTTGTGCTTTGCATGTATTACCTTCATATATTATGTATTCCACGTGTATTCTTATATATTCTTTTAGTACTCCACATATGTGTGAATTAATTTTGCAGTATCTTATGTGTTTTCTCTTCGCTTATGTGTTTGCAACCTTAGGATCCTAAGTCTGTGGGCTACTTGTAGTTCACAACTTGGCAGAATCCTTTGGTCTTCTATGTCTTGGGTATTTTGTCCATCCCTTTACTATGATTTCAAATGTAAGTTCATACCCACACTAAAGTGGGGGCTAAATGTAATGTCATAAAATGTGCACACTAGCATTTTACACCTAGTTTAGCTCCTAGGTTGGACCTACTTTGTTGCCTTTGTTAATTGAGACCTATTTTAACACCTCTTTGAGATCTAAACAATAAATATCCTGATCCCAACAAATAAACCCGATATAATCAACTTAGGATTGGACTAAGCCCCCATTAAAAGACACTTTGTGAAGTTTGTGGGATAAAGGTCTAGGGCACCCGAGCACCCTGGCCCATTTGGGATTTTTAGCCCAACTTTGTGGTGTGGGCTTAGGACACTCCTCTAGTTAATATTTATTAACCTAAATTTGTTTTATTTGCTGAAGGTGAGCAGGAATGCATATTTAAGTGTGTTGTATTTCATCTTACACCGAACCAAATGAATGTGAAATTTCTCTCATGTGATGTTATATGCTCAAGGATTCTTCATGTTTGGATTGTCTTCTACTTGTGAATTCTATTGAAGTTGTTTGCAAGATTTGAAGTAAGTTTGAAGCCCTCTTCATCACTCTCCTTTGTCGATGCTAAGTCTTCATCAACTAATGTTGGGTATCTTGTGGTTATTATCATCATTTATCATCATTATCTATCATATTGTTGCAGATTTGGCCTCTACATTGCTAGGGCATGCACTATTGGATCTTATCAATCACTTTTGTGGGGGTGGGAACACCAACACAGGGTTTGACTGAGGCAAACCCTTAAAATGGCACAACCTTTTCCCTCTTTTTGTGTGTACAGGTGAGAAGAACAGGTTTCGAAGGCTAGTTTTAGGGAAGAAGGTAATGTAGACAGGTATAGGTTTGATCATACCCGAAGTTCTACCTAACCCTAAAAAGAGACCAGGGTGCCTGAGCACCCCTATCCTACACATATCTACTAAACTTTCCAAGTTCTCAATTACTCTGCCACCTCTGTTGTACTTACTGATTTCTGTGGTTCATTTCCATTAGTTAGTATTAGCTTGTTATTCATCATTTTGTGGTTAGATCTTAGTCTTGGCTTGCTTGTTTGGATTTGGTTGAACTTGGTTAGTCCTTCTATATACAACAAAAGGGAAAAACCCTTGTAGGAGTTTGTGCCCCTAATGTTTTGTAGAAGAGGGATGGACTAGTTTAACTCTTTAGACTTGTGATCACTTTTCTACATTACAGAGGTGTCAGCATCCCAACATTGCATCAAGGTCATCAGCATAGTGTCATGGAATCTCATCACGGGCATCATATAGGCCCCCAAAGTCCAACATCTCGAAGGTGCCCACCCTCTATAGGTGTCAACGTGCTCACATGGCTACACAATAATGTGTAAAAGTGTATGTTAGTGTGCTCCCACATTGATGGGGGAGTCTGCGATTCCCACAAACAAATCTCATCAATTTCCCATCATTGAAAATCAAACTCAAACTTCAAAAATGTCAAAAAAATTCTAAGTGCTTAAGGACACTAGTGCCCTGGACACTAGCACGTCTTTCGAACCCCATCACCCATGTTGGAAACTGGTGCATCCCTTGGACCCTAGCGGCCATTCTAGATGCTAGCATGCATATTAGATGCTAGCACACTAGAAGGACACTAAAGGCATGGGCATGCTCTTTGGCATGAAAAATGAGGCACTAAATGACATCAAAATAAAAATTTGAACATACCTCACAGATCATGACACCCTGTGATATTCTCTCCCTTAGTGCATCCAGCCTATTTTCTCGATAAGCTCATCTGCATGGCATGTTTTCTCTCTGGGGTGGTAGGAATCCTCACAATTATACAAAATTAGAAATTACAAATGAATAGTAAATATAGAAATATTTCTTACTATTTATAGTAATTTTTCAAAATTTTCACCATTTTCCTGTAGCACTCTTCATGGAAATCTTCATAACTTGGGCCTGTAAACTTTGATTTTAATGCAATTCATTGCATTGGAATCTTGATTCCGCCCCCTATTTTATCATACACCTTTTGAACTAATATCATTTTACAAAATGACCCTACCGAAGGCATTTTCACCACTTTTTCAAAAAGGTGAAGTGGTAGATTTTTACCCTGTTTCTCCATTCAAATTAGTAAGTAGAAACAAGGGGGACACATATATACCCTCATTTTCCCCTCTAGATCACTTTTTCCTATCATTCCCCTTAGAATTTTTTTGACTAACGTACCTTTTTCACCTTGCAGGATGATTTTGCTTTTTGATAAGTGGGTGTGTAAGGTGTGGTCCCTAACACTGTGGTGTTGCAAGTTCCTAAGCTAGAGGCTCTATTCCTTCACCTGATGACATGTCACATCCTCTACAGTATCTTTTTAGGTATACTTTTCTTGCTTATTTACTTTTAGTACTACATTTATGTACTTTAGAATGCATATGCACATAGTGTCATACACCTGCTTAACTGGACAAACCTGTGTCTTAGGAAATCTATGCTCCTTGCTGAGGATAGAAAGATCTGGCATCAGATCAAAGCAGTCAAGGCTGAGAAAGCACACCTCAGTGCTCAAGAGAATTTCCATTCTCTAATCTCCACTCTTGAACGCTTGGAAAAGTGTCTCACAGATCAGTGGATGAACTCTGTTAACAAAGATCTTCAGGAACTCAAAGCCCAGTATACTGAGTTCAAAAGTCAAGCTGAAACCTGGTGGGTTGCTCAGCAACGATCTTTAGAACAATAGAGAGAACTTCTGCAGAAGGTCAGAAGTGAAGTAAAATTAGATTGTGATGTGCTTGGTTCTCAATTGAATACTACAAATATTCATGTGAAGCATAATAGTCAGAGACTTGTTGAAATCTCTGAAGAAGTTCATTCAGTTGCACAATCACAACTGCTTATGAGTGATTCCATCAAATCGGAATGCTCTGTTATCATTGTTGTCTAACCATAACTAGCCAATAAGTGTTATACTATTCACTGTATTGCTCCTTATATTGCTCATACAAACTAGTATCCTGTTGTAAGTCCTCGTGGTGTAAGTCCCATTTAAGCTTGTTGCGTCAGGGCAGATTTGAGGCAGTAATTTGTATTTCGAGCACAAATTTGAGCATAGGTTCGAGCGCAGAATGGATAGAGCAAGCACTTCCGGTTTGACTATGGAAAGCAGCGACCATACCGCAGATCGCAACACAGAAGTTAAGTTTACCAATTTCTTTGTTGATAATGAAAGTTCATTTAGTACTCCTGAGTCAAGTAGTAATGTTTTAGATGAAGTTTCTGCTAGTAATCAGTTTCCTAATAAGGAATTTTGTGTGCCTAAAATTAAATCTTCTGATATCTATAAAGATGTACCTAGTGGTGTTATAGATATGTTTAATAAGAATAAAGGTTTGAAAAATTGGTTTGGTTATAAAACTTTGCAATGTTGTCATGTCGCCACCCTGCAACATTTTGTTACAGGTGGAAGTAAGGGCAAGTTAAATATTTTCTCAGATGCCCTTGTAGCAAAGTTTCAGAAAGAAGCCTTAGCCAGTCCTGATAATCCACAGTTCATGCATCTGTCCTATGTCAGAATAGGCATCTGTGGCCATTATAGAAAAGGCTTACCTATCATCATAATGATGATGCTAAAAGATGCCCGATTTTACAAGTTGTCTCATTCCCTTCTTGGTGCTGGTTGTGATTCCATGTCCAAAGGTCCAATCTATGTCGATTGCCTGTTAGACTTCCCTGTTAGTCTAAAAGATGGAAACGTCAAAGATGTTCTTGAATATAATTTCAAGACAATGAATCTCTTCATGAAAAAGAAGTCTATCGACCATTCCCTGACATTTCTAGTTCACTATCGACTGTATAATAAGGTCATACCCTTAATGATTAATCCCAGAAAAGCCCAAGGGTTAGAAGGTCTTTCTACCATCTGGACATCTTCCAGTGACAACACACAATTGACTACTCCCAAAATAGTCAAGCAGAAGCAAAAAATGAGAAACAACCACAATTGAGAGGCATCTCAATTGAAGAAATAGATGATTAGGCAGTAATCAGATTCTCATCTGGCAACTAGTCTACCTTGCGCACTGGACCTTCCATGAGAATAGAGAGAGTTTTCAACTACAACCAACTTGGTCCATCTGTGAGCTCCTTACCCCACTCCCAGAGCGTTATATTACAACCCTCTAAGGGTTTTGAAAGTTTGTTTACAATTCCCACTATTGCAAAGCCTAGTAGTTCAACAGCTTCAGCCATTCCTGCTAATTCATCCTGCACCCATAAAAAGTTTTCTGAATTAGATAATGGGTTGTATAGATGTGAAGATTGCTCTTTTGACTTTCCTCCTAAATCTGGCATTTCTGAATGTTTTCAGCTCAACAAGCCACTATGCCTGAACAGGATATTTTTGAGTCCCATGAAAAGGCTATAGCCACTCCTGCTGGCCCTTATCTAGTTCCCGATACTATTCCACCCTTTATGGATTTCATTCTATTTGATACAACCGGAACCTATAAAGCTGATTTCTGGCCTCTGCATTTATTTCCTGTTGCTAAATCTTCCCAAGGTCCCAGTTAGAGCAAACTGCTTAACTGGACAAACCTGTGTCTTAGGAAATCCATGCTCCTTGCTAAGGATAGAAAGATCTGGCATCAGATCGAAGCAGTCAAGGTTGAGAAAGCACACCTCAGTGCTCAAGAGAATTTCCATTCTCTAATCTCCACTCTTGAACGCTTGGAAAAGCGTCTCACAGATCAATGGATGAACTCTGTTAACAAAGATCTTCAGGAACTCAAAGCCCAGTATACTGAGTTCAAAAGTCAAGCTGAAACCTAGTGGGTTGCTCAGCAACGATCTTTAGAACAACAGAGAGAACTTTTGCAAAAGGTCAGAAGTGAAGTAAAATTAGATTGTGATGTGCTTGGTTCTCAATTGAATACTACAAATATTCATGTGAAGCATAATAGTCAGAGACTTGTTGAAATCTCTGAAGAAGTTCATTCAATTGCACAATCACAACTCCTTATGAGCAATTCCATCAAATCGGAATGCTCTGATATAAAGTCTGCACTCCAAGAAGAGTCTAGGACTATTCAGTCTGTGACTCATACAGTCTGACAGCAGCAGACTATAAGAACAAAGAATTTCCCTTCTAATGCAAAGGGATATTTATAGGCTCAGTATGAAGGACCTAAGTTAAAGACTAAAGTTAGGCAGCCTATAATTGAAAAGGTTTATGATCCCTCTACAGGGAATCTCAGAGAAACCACTCCAGAGGAACAAGCCAAAGGAAAGTTCCAAATGGCTCGTGGTTCTAGTTCTAATCCTAATGGATCAAACCTTGTTGATCCTTTTAAAAATATTCAAACTCTGAAAGCTGATACACCACCCCTTGTCAATTTTGATCATTTTGAAGATATTGAGAATACAAGAGGTATAGATGCAATGCAAGCCTGGATAACAAATTATATATCCACTAATGCTGATGCTGATGAAAAGCAGGTGATCAAGCAGGCTCTGAATGCCATGACCGGCATTGCACGACATGTTTGGGATCGACTAGATGACACCTACAGAGAATGTTTGTTAGATAGAGGTACAGATCAAGTCTGTGCTTAGTTGACTCATCTGTTTATTGGAAAAACAGACACAAGAGAAAATTTGGCCTACAACAAGTTTATCAAAGGTAAATGTAAGGATCTCAAATATTTCAAGCAATATTGTGATATTCAATATGAGAATTTCTATTTGTCAGGCCGTGAGCAGAATCATGAATTCATGTTCACAACTTTTCTGAAAAGCTTTGGTACTGTGATAGGAGAATTCTATCACAAGAAAGTTCTTGAGAATTTGGTAGTAGATAATAGAAATGAAAGAACTAACCTATCCACAGTTAGTTCAATTCTTAACATAGATTAATGAGGAAATCTGTGAAGAAAGAAAAGCAAAGAAAGAAATAAAAAAGGTACAACCTTTACTTTCTTCATCTGTATGTTACCAGATCATGCCCTCTAATCAATTCCCAGAAAAGGGAAAATCTTCTTGTTACAATTGTGACAATTCTAACAAGTCTTACAAGAAAAAGAAGAAATTCAAACAAAAGTATCCCAAGAAAAAAGGATACTTCAGGAAAAGAGATAAGAAAAGAAAGGGTTCCAAGAAATGGAAACCTACCTGCTATATTTGCAAGGGAGATCATTTTGCTAATAAGTGCCCGGATTGAAATAAGAAAAAGGGAAAAGGTAAAGTACGTGCAGCTAGAGAAGCAGGTGTTGAGAATGATGAATTTGAATTCATCGATGCTTATCCATCAGACTCAGAGGATATTATCCTCTCTAGCACAGCATCTGAAGAATTTGAGTCTAAAGACTATGAATCAGCTCAAGAACAAGTTCAAGCTCAGGTCAATCTAATGACCAAAGAAGTTCAATCCTCTGATGAGGATTCGGAAGTCTCCTTCTATTGCAGAATGCTCAGAAGGGACACCCATGCTGAATTGGACAAGGTTATTGAAGATATTGTCCAACTTGAATCTCGACTCCATACCATGGATATGGGACAAGAAACATGGAGAAAGATGACTGCCCAGTTGGATCAGCTTAAGTCAAGAAAGTATTTCTTACTCCAGCCATCCAGTGAAAGTGGGTTTTCCAGACCTAAGCTTCCAGTCAAAAGAACCCCAGTTCTCCAACCATCAATCTCTCCCATAGAGAGTTAGTATGGTTACAGGCCTTCACCTTGGTTTCCCAGACCTCCAGCTCAATGGACACAAACACCTGGTCCTTCTCCTGGAAGTATGGCAAGGCGCATTTGGAGATGAAATTGCAAGGCCTTTTTGGAAAAGGTTGTTACTCAAGCTCAGGCAGAAATTTCAAAAATTGATGATGAGGAAAATTTCTACCTCACTGAAGAAATGGAAAAGGCTCCTGAACTTGATAAGTTTGTTAGCCAGTTTAATTCAGCTGGATCTATACAGTTGCCTGCTCAAGCCTCTTTTACAGAAGAACAACTGTATTGTGAAGAAAAGCCTTACAGCCCTCTCATTCACGATGCTGTAGAAGAACAAGGTGAGCCTAGAGTCACCTTTGAAGAAGGCTCCAATAGACGACAGATGAAAGCCTACAAGCGAACTGCTAAACCAACCACTTCATGCCCTAGTGTTATCCTAACCATTCACTTCCTAGGTATAATGGCATACCCTCTAGCATTCCTAATTGATACTGGAGCAGATTTAAATATTGCAAGATACAATGCTTTCCCAAAAGATGCTTGGATGGAAGGCACTATAGGTATTACTTTTGGAAATTCTGAAAAGGAAGATAGTTCCTCCTTCTACATTGCTCCAATTCAAATTGGGTTTGATGGTTTTATGGATAATCTAATATTTGTTCAGTATGAAGTTGAAGGTTATGATGGTGTTATTGGAAGCAAAGCAATTCAACAATGGGAACCTTTCACCATTGATTCTGATTTCATCATAATTCAAAATACATACTAGCTTCCCAGGCTTTACCAAGATCTAGCTTATTCCACAAAGCTAGAAAAAGAAAAGAAAAAGAAACCAGTCAATTCAGTTTGGCTAGCCAACCAAATTGAAGCAGGTCAAGAATCTCTTGCCGAGATCAAAGCTGCTTTTGCTGACACAGTCATGACAAAAGATTTAAAAAAGCAGAAAAGGAACCTATATTGTGATCTCCCACTCAAGCGAGATCCTCAAGGTAATGAACTCGTGCCTAAGGCTAAAGCTAATTATTTTCTATTGAGTTCATCTGAAGTTTTAACTTGCAGAACAGAAGTTGCAGAGCTTGAAAGGCTCAAACTTATTCAAACTTTTGAATCTCGATTTTCTTGCCATGCAATGTATGTACCAAAGGTAGATGAAAATGGTAAAGAACTACCTAAAAAATGGCTAGTAGTCAACTATAAGCTGTTAAATGAATGTCTTGTTGACAATAGACATCCCCTGCCTAGTAAAGATCATATCTGGCAAATTATCCAAGGTAGCCATGTCTATCCTAAATTTGATTTAACAAAAGGGTTTTGGCAAATTGGTCTTAAAAGTGCTGATTTCTATAAGACAGCCTTTTCTGTTCCCCAAGGTCTGTATGAATGGACTGTCCTTCCATTCGGCATTAAAACTACTCCTTCCATTTTCCAGCAAAAAATGGATGTTATATTTCGCCCTTATGCCAAATTTATCCAACCCTACATTGATGACATTCTTGTCTTCAGCCAAGATATGCCTCACCATCTTGCCCATCTTCATCAATTCCTCTCTATTTGTCAACACCATGGTCTTGCTGTCAATCCCACAAAATCTTTCTTTGCTCAATTCTAGATTGTGTTTATTGGCATCAAGCTTCTTCCGGGGGGGAGGATGGAGGCCCAAACACACATCCTGCGTAAAATTACCCTTCTGCCAATGACCAATGTCAAAGAACTTCAAAGGTTTTTGGGCCTTGTGAATTATATTGCAGGATTCTATTATAAGCTCACTGAAGACAGGCTTGAGTTAAACAAGCTTCTAGGAAAGAAGCCACCACCATGGACAACAAAGCATGATGCATTAATTGAGCACATCAAGCAAAAGTGTTCCTAGCTACCACCATTAAAGCTACCTGGAAAGGGCTTTAAGGTTGTGGAAACAGATGCAAGTGAAGGTGCCTGGGCAGGTGTTCTTCGTGAATAGAAAATAATCTCTTTCAATCCCAAAGACAAAGGTGAGATTGTTCGCTACATCTTTGGTAGTTTCAAGAACAGTGAAGTTGACTACCACAGTACGCATAAAGAAATCCTTGCTGTTGTCAATACCTTCCAAGCTTTTCAAATGTTCATTGCAGACAAGAGATTTCTCCTAAAAAGTGATTTGCAAAATTTGCGTGGATTATTTTGAAAAGAGTCCAAAAACAAGGTTGTAAGAGGCCGCCTGCTTCGATGGGTGCAACTCCTTAGTACATATGAATTTGATTTTGTTCATCTTCTAGGAGTTGAAAATATTTTTGTAGATTTTATGTCAAGAGAAGGACATGAAGAGAACCTGCAAGAAGAGGGAGTTGTTTGCCAAGCAAGTGGGGTAGTTTGAATCATCCAAATCAGAGAACAGCGTTGGTATGAAGAAAGCCATCGAGAATGGAGCACAAACCCTTTCCAACGAAGAGATTTGCATAATTATCAAATGGCTAATGATTTTCTCTTTGACCGTTTCCGAATGCTTGTTGCCAAACAACAACTAACCTCTCTAGGATTATGGACAGATTAGCCATTCTTCCAGTTTTCATCTGAAGCTGAACCCATTGATCCTGATATAGGGCATGTGCTTCAAAACTGGTGTGGAGATTTTTTTCTCCCAGTCAACTTTCTTAATCCACCTGTAGCACGACTAGAACAATGGTTAAATGCGGAAGACGACAAGACTCTCATCCGCAATCTGTTTCAAGGACCATATCCACCTGCAGAAGATCTACAGTTTGATGGAACCACAGCTTACACAGGATGTATTTTTAAACTTCTCTTTAATTCACCTGAAGATAATCCAATTAGAAGGCATCTGTGTCAAGTCTATGGCCTTGCAGGTTCTTCCTCTATTTTTGAGCATTGGACGGTAGGCAACAGGTTGAGATATTTTCATACTCACCAAACCCCTATCTGGATACATACAAAAACCTATCGAATGAATGGTGCTACACCTCAAGCTATGTCCCGAGGGTTATATGGCCCTTATAAGTTGAAGACAATGAGTATTCTGTGGAAAGAACAAGAAGGAAGTCAACCACCTAGATGTATTCCACATTCCTCCACACAAACCTGTGCCAATTGTGTCAACTGTTCTAATGATGACCCCAGAATACCAACTTATGGTGCCAGTGGCACTTACCGCTCACCAGATTGCACTCATCCTGATGGAGAATTTTGTGAAGGCTGCATCTTCAACCAGCCAGGTCACCACAACTCTAGCTCCTCCAATAGTACTCGGTCCTAGGCTAATGAATGGGCTTGTCATCCATCAAGAGCATCTATCTTCTCGATGAAAATGATAGATGTGGGCCACACCACGGTAAAAGGGGACAACTTACATGCCTTATCATAAGCACGAGTTATTCCTCTCGTGATCAAAAGGAATCTTGTAAAGTTTTGTCGGTCGGTCTGCCTTATCTTTGTTCACGGATTAATTGGTCCCACCAGAGGAATCCTTATCCTCATCCGGGTAATTCTTCAGGTAAGGTTTGCAACATGTCCACTTTCTATGGATGGATTTCAAAAGAATTGTGAAAGATAAGGTTAAAGCTTTGCCCACACTCCCTATATAAGGCAAGAGGGACGCCTTCTCTTCTCAATGATTTCTGGCGAAGTGAAATCCTAGAGAGTCTAGAGTCTCAAGTTTTGAGTCAGTAGTCAAAAGAGTTTTGAGTCTGTAGTCAAAAGAGTACCATTATCTCTGGTTTGCTCTTAAAGTCAAGTTTTGAGTCTGTAGTCAAAAGAGTACCATTATCTCTGTTTTGCTCTTAAAGTCTTCTTCTATAGTGAAGCTCTTTATGTTGTAAGAAGAGTTTAAAAACCAAGAGTGCTATTATCTCTAGCTTGCTCTGTATGTTTTAAGCTCCTCTTTCCACATAGATGTCTAAGTCTATGCCAGCGCGCATTGTAAGATGATGAATGTAATGTTCCTGAGTGTACGTCATAATATTATACATAAGATTTATCTACAAGTCAGATATTCTATTCCGCACTTCATTTGTCATTTACAGCTGTGTTACAAAGTCACCCACAATTTCACATTATATTTGGCACTTTCTTTAGTGTCCATGCCCTAGTATGTTTTCAGGATCATTTCCAACCTTGGCCTTACTCTCAACCCATGAGAGATGCCTTGAGCTGCTTTAACCCTTTATGCTAATCATATCCAAAAATTGTAAAAGTGCCTAAATTTTGCCTTTGTCCCTAGGGAAATAGACCTCTTAAGAACTACATTTACTAGGACTCTAGTACTTAGCATGGATGTTTGTGCCATGCACTAGTATCCCAATAGACTCTGTCAGTCCTGCGATCATTTTTAGAAGTTGTCTTTTCACTTACATGATTTCTTGAGATTTTCTAAGTCCTTATCCATGCCCAAATGGCTCTCCTTGATTTCTCACCCTTGCTTTCTCTATTTAAGAAAGTAGATTTGTCATTGCAAAAGGATCGAGCTCTTTTCATAGTGAAGTCTTGTCAAAATTGATATTGATTTGCTTTCATGACAAAACTCTGCTAATATTTTAGAACCAACAATATATTGATTTTTCTTACCAAGCTCTTACTACATTTATTTCATCGAAGTGTGGCAAACTCTGAAGGATTCTGACTGGATTAACTTCCTACTAAGTAGCTTTCATCTCATGGTGTAATGTCAGAAAATGTCCCCTTGGGGGCTTTTCCCTCATAAGGTTTAGCTCCTAGGTCTTTTGCATACATTTAGGGAATCTTACTTCATAATTTGGCATCCTGATGGAATGAGCCCTAGGTAACATGACAAATTGGACCTAGGAGGACCCCTTGAGCTTAACCCTACCCAAAATAGGGGGGAGGACTTGGGCATCCGCACCCTAGTCCTGCCTTATTTTGGGGCAATCCCAATTTTTGGGTGTCATCTTGTGATTGTTATTTGGGTCCTATGCCAACACGGTAAGTTTGAATTTACAAAATCTTGGCGGGAGTGTTTGTAGTTGCATATAAAAGTATGTTTAGGCATTCATTTAGAAACTAGATGGTAATTGTGATGTTTATGCATTCTCAAGGTGATTCTAGGCTTTCATTGTGTGGCAAGAGTAGATTTGTGTGGTTTATGTGTTTGTGTTTGCAGATTTGAGCATCCATTTCATCATGGAATGAAGAGCATATTCCTCCCATGAGATCTTCACTACAAGGTGACATTATATTGTTTTTTCATCATTATTTCATTTGGTTTTTACCTCTGCCAACCTAAGCATGCACTCTCTATCTGACAACGGTGTTTGGGGACTTTAGTGTCCTCTGGGGCTTGACTGAGGCAAGCCTCTAAACACCACAACCCCCTCCCAAAGTTTTGATGGTTGCAAGTTATAGGTTGAGGAGCTGGACAAAGTGAAGTTGCAAGAAGAAATCTTGGAGTGTTGGGATTACAAAATAGGAAGAAAATCTACCCCTTGGGCATGCATGCCTGCTCATTAGTCCTCCAAGTTTCGTGATGAGAAAATCTCTAGAACAATAGGAAAGAGTTGCAGACTGAGTTCTCAAATCCGAACAAAAATATAGGCCTTGGACTTGGGTGCCCACTCCTATGTCCTCAATTTTCTGCCCCAAAACCCCAAAAATAGGTACTTTGTGATTTGTCATTTTACTTCCCTCTGCAAGAGCTTTTTCTGTAATTCATCGGTTTATTGTCGTATTTGCAAAATTAGAGTTTTAATGGTCAATTGAGAATAGGAGAAGTAAAATTCATAATTAAACACCCTAATCCAATCTTCCCTACATCTCACAGTGACCTAGGGTATGACAGTTCATTGCCACTCGACCCTAGATCCTTGAATGTTAAGGGTGAAAGGAGGATTCAAACATCTAACAACACTAAACTAAACAAATCCAAATTTTACCCTAAACATTTTGGTGAACTAGTGTTTTTGGACTTAATTTCAACTTTTTGAGTGTTTATCTTCATATTTGGATTGATTTTATTCATTCATATAGTTATTCATCTTATTGCATTAAGAAAATTTTGGAAAAATTCAAAAAATTGCATTGTTAGGCTTACTAATTTGCATCAATTCTTTCTAAATTTCCCTAATTCATGATTTTTACATCATATCTGATATAAAATACAGAAAAATACAAAAATTTAGAAATTTTCATTGGATTTTCATCATTTAATTGTTAGGGTTTTGTAGAAATTTTGACAATTTTCATATAACCTAGTAATTCCAAAATCTAGGGTTAGTAGGAAAAATCTTCTTTCATATTTTTCTACTGATTTTAGAGGCTCATTCAAATTAGAGTTTGGCTGTAGTCTTTCATTTTAGTGTAAATTTGCATTTAGATTTTAAATATTTGCATTTTTGCATAGAAAATTTCAACAAAAAACTAGCAATTTTCATGCATTTTCATTAAATTTGCACTTGCATTTTGCATATTAAAGCTTGGAATTCATTTTAAGATCTAAGTACACTTCATTTTCATAATAAATTAGACTTCAAAACATTCATATAGCATTTTGTGTCAAGATCTCAAACCTAGGGCTTGAAAAACATCAATTTTCACTAAAGTTGGCCTTATCGACTCTTTAAATTTGCACCATATGTGTGTTGTGAAGGGTATTTTTGAATTAATTCACTAATTTAAGGGTAATAATTTTCTTCCCCTCCTAAAAAGATTCACAACACCTTTTTATTTCCCTCTTGTATTGAAATTTTGGTGAAAAACTACACATATTTTGCTATTTTTGCCCTAGGGTTTGGCCTAGTTTGCACTCCAAGTGTGTTGTGGTAAATTGTATGGATTGAGGTGACTGATATAATTTTTTTTATTTTCTTCACCTCCTAAAATTCATTACAACACCCCTTTTCCTAGGTCTTGGAAGTGAAAAACCGTGAAAAATAACCTATTTTTGCTATATTTTCACTAGGGTTTGACCTTAAGTGGCACTAAAAGCGTGTTGTGACAGATATATTATCATTAAGTGGCTTTTATTACTGATATTCTTCACTATCCATCATCATTTTCCTCACAACACCCTTTGTCATGCTCTTTTGAATCAAGATTTGGTGACAAGATTGAATATTTTGACATATTTTCACTATATTTTGACTTGTCATCATCTTAGATTTGCATCAAGAGTGTGTTGTGAAGGATCTTATTGATGTTTTGGACTGATATCAGACATATAATTTTCTACCCTTGATCAAAATCCTTACAACACCCTTTGTTTCATTCATTTGCATTGAAAAAGTACAAAAAACCAAGCATTTACAACATATCCTGCGTCTAAAATTTGTGCATATTGCTACATGAGTCTAATAACTTGATGCCCTAAGAGAAATATTCCTTTAATAAGAATCATAAGACACATGGGATCTAGTTCTCTTGAAGAAGTTGGCACATTGAACACCTTCTTCACAAAAGGAGAGACTCAAATATTACAAGGTATTACACCCATTACAAGTACAATGGAAGAGCAAGCTTTTCATGACATTAATGATACTATTGAGGCAACAAGTTATGTATCTAATGAGTAAATAGAAAATTTGGATAAAGAGATAGCTAAATTTCAATCATTTATGGAAAATGAGAGAATCGCTGAAGAAGTTGTCCCTATAATTCATAACATTAGAGAATTGATAAAAGAGGGACAAGATGGTGTAAATGCAATTCATGGTCTAGCACATATTATACAAACTAACATTATGCTAGTGACCAAATGTGCACAAGTGATAAATAACACTTTATCACCATCTCATACTCAAGTATCAGTACCTATACTGACTACGGGAATATCTACCTTTACATCAACGATCTTAACAACTAATGCGAACACTTGTAGTAATGCTACTACTGGTATTGGTGTATCTAATGGAACTAATTACAAAGCTGTGCAATTTAATTAGCAGAATTTGGTTTCTAAGGGGACCTCCTCAATGCATAATTTTTCTCAACCACCTATCTATTCCACTCATTTCCAGCCACCTATTTCCTACTCACAACCATCTTCCACCTACCATTATGTCCAACCACCATTGACATATTCTCAGCCTCCGCCTATTATATCTCAAGCTCATTCACCTCCTCACTTTGGTTCCAACTCTTCGCGACAAACTGCATCTCCTAATGAAGCCATCCTAAACCAACTTTTCCAAGCCATGACTGCTTTACAACAAAAGGTAACAAACTTGACAAATTCTTCGCAGCCTAGACTACCAACATATCATGCCCGTAATCCCCTTTCCTATTCAATCTTGAGAACTCCTATGCCTGAGAGGTTTGAAACTCCCTGCTTTGAAAAATATGGTGGAAAAGGTGATCCTAATATTCATGTGGCAGCATTGACAACTATGTGTAGTGATTTCTATTTTGAAGAGGATTTGTTGGCAAAACTTTTCCCACTATCTCTCAAAGATACTACTTTAGAATGGTTTTTCTCTTTGCCTCCAAATTCAATACACTCCTTTTTGCAGTTGATTGATCAGTTTTTACAATATTTTCAAGAAAATATCAGACCCGAAGTCACTCTTATTGACTTGGTTCAATGCAAACAAGGTCCAAAAGAGAAGTTGACTGAATTCATTAGTCGGTATCAAGGGATTTATGCATAGATTCAATATCAAATGAAATATGATGATGTTCAGAAGATATTTATTACAAATCTACAACCCAATATTCATGATAAGATCCTCTTGATGAAGTATAACTCCTTTCAACATTTATGCACCGCCCTTCATGATTATCAACTTTCGTCTAGTCAATATGAAAACCAAAACTCATCGGCTCAAGTTGGTCAATCCATGGGTGGATCATCACAAAACAAATTTAAGATGAATAATAATAATAGGAGCTTCATCAAGGTTAATGGACTGAATATGAACAACTTTTTGAATGTTTTAGCTATCAATAATCTGAAGAAAGCATCATACCAACCAAGAAAGTTTACTCTGATATCTGAGTCTTATCACTCCATCATGAACCAAGTTGTGAGTAATAACATCTTGAAGCTTCCCCCGATCAAGCATGTTGATCCTAGTAAACAAGGACCTTACTTTGATGCTAATGCCTTTTGACATTATCATCAAATGCAAGGACATGACACTAAATGATGTATGCATCTTAAACATGAGATACAAGACCTTATTGATTCAAATGTTGTCCAGGTATCGGGTGTGAATGATAATGAAAACAAGTCGATTGCTCTGCCAAATCAAAACTTACAAGTCTTCACTAATCCTTTTTCTAAGCATACTAAAAACAATATGGTGGAACAAGGTTTAGTAGAAATAGATGACGATGATTACTTGGACTACGATAGCATTGTGGGAATGATTGAAGTGGATAAGAAACAAGTGGACAACCCACCTCATCCACGAAGAAATGGAATTTATGCCGAGGTTCCTCCTCCATTATCCTTATACGGATCAGGAGATAATCAAAATGCATAAAAAACATAAGAACAACAACTGATTCAGACGAGCAACATGGTATAGGATAATTCCCGTTACCGTGCTAGAAAGATTCAACAACGAAAACTTGATAAAATTTGGAAAAGAGTTAGATGACTATCAGCAGTTAGAGAAAATAGTGGTTCTCCTCCTCATAAGCAACAAAAAGTTATATTTACACAAGGTGTTACAAAACAAACATCATATAATACTAAACAAGACTTTCATAAGAACCACTCAACTTTTGCATTAAACATGATCGATTACCTCTCCAAGAGGTTCGTGAGCTCCAAGATCTAATATGAAGACCCTACAGGTAAGTATCTCTAACCCTTTATCTCTCTTGTGATGTTCTTCCCCCATGATGTGTTATGTGTTGTTTAGGCCTCCTGGGATGACCCCTGATTCTCTTGTAAGGTCTAAGATACCAGGAGACCACCTCTGTTGTGACCTTCTTCTATTTATGTCATCATTCTTCTATATTGCCTCTCTCTCTAATTTCATCATTGTGTGTTGTGTCTTACAAACATAGCATTGTGGTTGGTGACCTGGGGGCACCCTCCTACATGACTATCCCTAAGACACTTCTCTCTCCTCTCTTATTTATTGTTTCCCTTCCTCTAGTGTTTCTATCTAGCAAGCGGATGATGAAAAACATTTATACTGATGCAAACCTAGTGTCCCTTTTGAGAGCAATCAAAAAATGGACTTAGTTCCTAATATGACAATGGGGTTGTATATTTTATCTGATACTTGGCTAGTGGAAGCACTCGTGCTTTTCGCGTAGTGAATTTAATGATGTTTTTATCTCATTTACAAACCTTAACAATACTAATGCTCTATGCACCTTTGTTTGTCTTTGAATCTAGCCTTGGCGATACTCGATTCAGAGAGCTTCGTGATATAGCCCCACGGTTATCCTTGAACTCTGAATTTGTAGTATAACCTTGGCTCTTTATGTAGTTAATCATATGCATTGATGTTGTTGTTTATCATGATTTTGTAGACACTAAAATGTTTCTTGTAGGGATGTGTTTGTGGGAACATTAGGTGATCATAAAATACATGTCACCTCCGGGGGGCATGGGCTTTACAAGAGATTGTGTTCCCTTGTGTGTTTTCTTCCTACCTTAATGTGCTTGATATCGATACCTAATATCAACCACCTTAAGGTGGGGGCATATATAAGGTAAGTTGTTTGTTGTAGATGTTAGCAATGTTCTTGTCCTCAGGGGTAGACTAGTGCGATGAGTGCTTCCTACATCCTGAGTTTGTTTGCAATCAATCAATCTATCTTGAAATCTATTACATATACCTCCTTTTCTGTTGATAACTGAGAGGGGGGGGGTGAATCAGTTATCCTAATTATTTCCCTTATTAAACTTTCCTTTTAATTGAAGCAGCATAAAATCAAACACAAAACATAAACCATGAAATAAGAAACACATGACACAGTATTTTTGACGTGGAAACCCTGTTAAGGGAGAAAACCACGGGGTGATTAACCCAAGAATTATTCTCTGTTAGAAGAATAGGAAATTACAAAAATGGCACTTGCCAATAAGGGCTCACTGCCCGAGCACACTGCTCACAAGAGGCTCACTGCCTACAAGAAGACACACTGTCTTACAAAGTGATTAGAATCACAGTCTTGAACTGATTGGAAGCATCTGCATATGCTGGAGTTCAGTTCCGGTTAGGTTCAGTATACTGATCTGCTGCACTTCATCTTTCCTCTGTTCTTTAGTCTGCTGTCCTTTCACATACGGGATCTTTCTTGTTACTTCTGCTCTACTCTGGACTTGTTCGCATATCCTCACATACATTCACACCTTTTACCACTAAATCCATCCTCTATATATATCCGCACAAGTACTTTCATCATCTTTCTAGTCGGCATCCGGAACAGTCTAGTTTCTTACAAACTTAGTTCTGTCGGCTGAATCCTTGCTCACCAAGCAATGCGGATCAAGCATATACTTGTAGATATCATCAATTATGTCGGCCAAACATGATTCATGCCTCCGCAACCTTTATCATCATCTGTAACACATCCGGAAAGTAGTTTGATACTCAGTCAGTCAGTTCTTCCTCTGTTTTCACTGTCTCTCAGGAATCCGGTACTCAACTATTCATATCTTTTTCCTTGTCCATCTCCGGAGGCTAAATCCTTGGAATATACTACTCAAGATAGTCCTCTTGACTTCCCCAGATCCGCACTGCACCAAGACACTTCCTCTGAGAGATCCGGACCAATCTGTCGGACCTTGCCACATGCTCTGTTCTTGTTCACCGGACCACCACAATCTTCAATCTGACTTCCGGTAGAGACATATCATGACTTGCGGATATGTGGGATGACCTTTGTTGCCATCAATGACAACAATCATGAATCCATATAGTGTCTCTTGCCAACAATCTCCCCCTTTGGCATTGATGGCAACACTTAGTGAAAAATGACTAAGTGTTTACACTATGCTCCCCCTTTGCTGATGCTCTGTCTTTATATACAATTTCCGGAACTCCCCCTGAGTTGGATTCCTCATTTTTCACTGCTCCTCACTCCCCCTTTGACATCAATGGCAAAGGGTAGGGTCCGCATACCAAAATTTTCAAAAATTTTCTATATATAGCCGCATATTTACATACTCACATATACTGCAGAATGTCTGCAAAGGATGTCTGCAGTTGAACCATTTCAGTAGCCCAACTAAGCTTCATTCTGTCCAGGATTGAAATGTGACCACTCAGCAAAAATGCAAAAGCTTCTGCCCGCCTGAGATCTGTCGGATCTTTTGTATGGGCGGTGGTCTGGGCATCACTGATGGCCTCATGCATCGTTTCCAACTTAGGGACTATAATCCTTCTAAGTTCTCCCATCCGGTTGGTAATGTTCTTCCTCTCCTTCTCAAGATTCTTTATTTCATTCAAGACTGCAATAGTCTGACATTCTTGATTTATTATAGAGGAAGAGAGAGGATCAAAACTTTGAGATAAGCTTTGAAGCTTGTCCTGCTCTTCTTTTATTTTCTTGTCAATTGCTGTTGTTGCCTTTGACCAAGATATACAAAATTTGTAGATGTCACCGCCATCCTTAAGAGCATTTTCTAAGCTCTTTATTCCAATGCTTACAATCTTCCTATCCTTAGAGATTAATTCTAATATTTCAGAAAATCTCTTATCCAAAAATTCCTTCCGGACCTTGTCTTCAGCTGATTTTTCTAGAGAATTAAAATGTGTATCAATACTGCTGACTAAGGTTTTTAGATTACCGGAAGTGGAGGCAGTCGGATCTATTTGGATTGATGGCATGATCTTTACAAGTACTCCGGAAGCAGCCTCCATCAACTCACAGTCCTCCATATGAGACTTTAGAAGCTTTTCATTTGCCTTGGCATTTGCAAATGAAGCTATCTTCATTGTTTGTACCGGAGAGAGAGAGTCAAAATCAAATGGACCTTTTAGAAGCTCCGGTTCATCAATCTCTAGAGTTTCTTTGCTCAGAAATTGTTGAACAGTTTGTGCAGTGTCTCTTGCCGGAGACAGATGTTTCTTTTCTTCTGCAGTCTTAGAACTGTCAACCTCTTTGTCTGTCACCACTGCTTCCTTCTCCTGCAATTGCTCTTCTTCTTTGGATCCGGAGACTGTAGGGGAAACCGGAGGAGAGATGCTTGCTTGTTCATGGGTCACTTCTTCTGGAGCAGAGGGTCCCAAGTCCTCACTTGTCTGTTCAGGGCTCACTTCTTCCGGAACAGAAGATTCCAAGTCAGCAGCTGTTTCTGCACCTAAGTCCTCTACAACAGGAAGATTGAACCTTTTGAAGGCCTTCCGGAGGATCTCTTCTGTCTCTTGTGCCACTTTGTCAGTCTCACCAAGCATGAGCTGATTCATCCTGGCTTTACTTCTGAACTCATCTCTGCAGTCCTTGAAGATCATGTTCATTGTCTTGGGATCAATTTGAGGATATAGCTGAATAGCTATCTGCTCCCGGATCTCAAGATCTTTGGCATGCGCATTATTCTTTCTTACTTCCATTTCCTTCTCTAGGCTTTTAGGAATGAGAGATATGATCTCAATGAAAGCCTTATTGTATGTGTTCAGATATTTAACTGTGGCTTCCTGCAGAGTCTTTTGGTCTGCCTCACTGAAGTCATCATAGGATTCAGTCATTGGTTGAAGGTTTCCATCCACCGTGACCGACTTGATTATGCTCTCTAGTGACAGAGTGGGCTTTTCAATAGTTACCTCTGCCATTTCCTCCTTGTCTTGGCCTGTGGAGGGCTTACCGGATCCTTTCTTTTTCTGTTTCTTTACTTCTCTTACTCCTTCATCTGATTCTGTCTCCTCTTCATCCTTTTGGCTTTCATAAGCCCTTGATGCTTTTGTCTTGGATCTTTTACCGGATGCCTGGACTTCCGGTTTTGAGCTTTTGGTTGTGGAAGGTGCAGATCTCTTTGATGATCTGGTCCGGGTGGGGGTTTCAACCGGAGCACTTTCTTTGCTTTTCTCTTCTTCCTCAGCCTTTCTCCTCTTTTCCCGGCTGGCATCAAGTGCCTCTTTTGAGATGCCTAGGCCTTGAGCAATGTGCTCTACTTCTTTTCTCACTTTTCTTTTAATCTCAGGTTCCCTGAGTTCTACATGTAATTTCACGCTCAGCTCCTCAAAGGTTCCAAACCTTTCTGCCTTAGGATCTTTGGGCTGACTTAGCATGTGTTGAACATGCAGCTCTACTATCTGTTCATCAACTTCATACCCCATGGGCATGATCCAGACAGTCCTTGGCTCCACTGCCTCCATTAGGCACTGATCAGTGTCAACCATAAAACATACTGAGTCCTTGTATTTCTCAATGAGTGACTGGGGAATTCTCTCTCTTGCTTGCATCATGCTCTGAAAGTTTTTGAAGTATCCCCATAGAGCTGTATTTCTCGCTTTTGCATC
The DNA here is from genome assembly GCA_027924645.1 of Cunninghamia lanceolata. NCBI lineage: Eukaryota > Viridiplantae > Streptophyta > Pinopsida > Cupressales > Cupressaceae > Cunninghamia > Cunninghamia lanceolata. The sequence goes on along the minus strand of BSBN01001032.1, from coordinate 3,866,470 downwards.
CCCAAGTCCATGCAAATAGTCTCTTATCTGGACTGCAACAGGTTTGTCATTCTGCCATACCCATCCACTTGTTCCGGGTAGCTCATTCATGAAGTAAAAGAAGAGACATACAATGAGAGTACCATACTTAAAGGAGTTCTTCTTGTCTTTCTTGATTTTCTGTACATTTTCCATCAATTGGCTTAGTAGTAGTTCACAAAGATCATAATCTGCATTCTTTCTTAGCATTTCATATGCTGTGTATATTGCAGTTCCGGATACAGAATTCTCCCTGCTGGAGTGATAGATCTTGTATCCTATTATCATTGATGCATATTTGATATCCGGATCCGAAATATCTTCAATGGTCATTGCTCTCTTATCATATTTTGATCCGGTGGCCTCAGTTACAACGTTGTTCTTGACAGATTTGAGGATAGGTACCCCCCCGGAAGAGTATAGACCAGTTACTGCTCTAATTGCTTCTTTTGTGATCTTGCAGGGTCTATCTAGCCAAAGGAAGTTGTCATGCATCCTGCTCAGTACATACCGGACCCATTCATCTTCTTCAAAGCTAGGGAAATGAATGAATTGCTCAAATTGTTTCTTCTGGATACCCTTATACTCTGGTTTGAGCTCAAAAGCATTGTCTATCAGTTGCTTGTGATAGAGGTCTCTTAATTTGAATTCCCCAAATTCCTCAATGTTTGCGTGTATGTAAACCCTAATATCTTCAGTATGTAAGACTCCGTGGGGAACACTAGAGAAGGCTCCTAGTGGATCTACCTCCAACGATTTGTAGGGATGTTTCTTGAATGAGGGGCGAGGTCTATCAGAGATCTTAACTATGTTTGGAGTAGCCATTCTTCAAAGATTTGCAGTGAGGCAATGAAAAACGAAGAATACCTTATGCGCCTTCGGTTTGCACGGAGTGGTTGGATTGATTTCTTTATGCAATAGCTTCGGCAGGAGATCCTTGGTGTGCTTGATGAACCTTGTTGCAGAGCTCCACTATTCGCTTCTTCTCAAGTGTAGAATGAGCAGATAACTTTTGAGAAATCCCTTATATTGCTCCGCAAACCCTAATATCTGTCTGCAATAAATGCTTCACCTGCATTATTCCGGTTTACCATGTCTGGACAGCTTGGAGTATCCCGGATTAGTCCTGATCACTGAATATCATCCGGATCTTTAAATCATGAATAAATCTAGGTAACATATTACAAGAACATCCCAAACACTCTGTCCAATCCGCAAGACAAGATCGTGCACTTCCGGATCTCTCCGGACCTTTTTGTAATCCTTTATCATACCGGAGCACCTCCCTGAACAGGTCTAACTTAATCGAACACAGCTTCTTCATAACTCCATGCGGACCTCTGAAAACTTGACTGAAGCATCTCAGGACTTATATCTACAAACCCTTTAATCCGCATCTTGTGCCACATCCGGCACAACTTGTTTGGCTGGGGGAACAGAATCTTCTTTGAGTCTCCCCCTGAGCCTGAGCTCACTTTTTAATTTCCGGAAGAAATATCAGCACCAGAATCTGGTGCGGATCCAACCTCTACATTCTCTGAGCTTTTCTTCACCCAAATCTTGCTCATCTGATTCCTAACTTCATCCGCATTCATCTTTTGTTTACCCTTGTCTTGATTCTGATTATACACCGGACCTCTTTTGTCCTGATTCTTGTTTCTGCAGACTTTAGCATTATGACCGGACCTATTGCAGATTTGACAAATAACATTTCTTTGCATATTTAACTGATATCCCCTTGATCTGCATTGATTAGCCATATGACCTACTCTATTGCATGTAAAGCATCTACCTTTGAATGATTTGTTTACTTGCATAATTCTGCATTCATGGGATTTGTGTCCATACCTTTTGCAGTTGAAGCACTGTCCGGAGAAGGATGAATTAATCTGATTCATTCTCATTCTGCACTGATTAGCTTTGTGACCAAAATGGTTGCAGCTGTGGCAGTATCCATTGAAGGATGGATATTTTTGAGCATTTGGCTGTCTTACCGGAGGTCTTCTAGGCCTGCTCCTTGGATTTTCTGATCCAAGATTCTTCTGACCGGATCCGGAGCTTTCTCCTTTCTCATATCCCAAGCCATACTTGTCATCTGTCCTCTTTTGACTTCCAAGAAGAACTTCAAGTTGAGCAGAACTTATCTTGAATTTCTCTTTATATTCATTTGCTGTTTGAAGGTCTCTTTTGAGAGAGGCAATTTGATCCTCAAGTTTTCCTTCATTATCTTTGGAATCTTCAAGATCAGATTCAAGGTGTCTGATAATCCTGTCCATCTGGTGGCACTCTTCTGATTTTTCTTTAAGAGATTGTCTTAGATTGTCTTCAGCCTTTCTTTTTTCTTCAATCTCTTGAGTAAACTTTATAGTTCCTGATTCCATTTCATGTCTTAACATAATGACTTCTTTTGATAACTTTTCACATAACTTGGTTTGCTCAGTCAATTCCTCACTTGTATTGCTTTCTTCACTTTGTCTTGCCAACTGTTGAAGCAGCTCCTTTCTCTTTTTCATAGAGAGACTTAATTTGTCTTTTAATTCTCTCATGAATTCATCAGCCTGTTTGAGTCTTTCCTTTAATTCACTGACTTCAGAATTTGACTGTTCAAGATCCTCAAGGGCAGTCTTGAGTTGCTCCCTTAAACCATATGCATCCATTTGAAATCCCAGATCTTCCTCAAGCTGTTAGGCTCTATTAGGAGGAACTTGGCTCTGATACCAATTGTTGATAACTGAGAGGGGGGGGGTGAATCAGTTATCCTAATTATTTCCCTTATTAAACTTTCCTTTTAATTGAAGCAGCATAAAATCAAACACAAAACATAAACCATGAAATAAGAAACACATGACACAGTATTTTTGACGTGGAAACCCTGTTAAGGGAGAAAACCACGGGGTGATTAACCCAAGAATTATTCTCTGTTAGAAGAATAGGAAATTACAAAAATGGCACTTGCCAATAAGGGCTCACTGCCCGAGCACACTGCTCACAAGAGGCTCACTGCCTACAAGAAGACACACTGTCTTACAAAGTGATTAGAATCACAGTCTTGAACTGATTGGAAGCATCTGCATATGCTGGAGTTCAGTTCCGGTTAGGTTCAGTATACTGATCTGCTGCACTTCATCTTTCCTCTGTTCTTTAGTCTGCTGTCCTTTCACATACGGGATCTTTCTTGTTACTTCTGCTCTACTCTGGACTTGTTCGCATATCCTCACATACATTCACACCTTTTACCACTAAATCCATCCTCTATATATATCCGCACAAGTACTTTCATCATCTTTCTAGTCGGCATCCGGAACAGTCTAGTTTCTTACAAACTTAGTTCTGTCGGCTGAATCCTTGCTCACCAAGCAATGCGGATCAAGCATATACTTGTAGATATCATCAATTATGTCGGCCAAACATGATTCATGCCTCCGCAACCTTTATCATCATCTGTAACACATCCGGAAAGTAGTTTGATACTCAGTCAGTCAGTTCTTCCTCTGTTTTCACTGTCTCTCAGGAATCCGGTACTCAACTATTCATATCTTTTTCCTTGTCCATCTCCGGAGGCTAAATCCTTGGAATATACTACTCAAGATAGTCCTCTTGACTTCCCCAGATCCGCACTGCACCAAGACACTTCCTCTGAGAGATCCGGACCAATCTGTCGGACCTTGCCACATGCTCTGTTCTTGTTCACCGGACCACCACAATCTTCAATCTGACTTCCGGTAGAGACATATCATGACTTGCGGATATGTGGGATGACCTTTGTTGCCATCAATGACCTTTGTTGTAGATGTTAGCAATGTTCTTGTCCTCAGGGGTAGACTAGTGCGATGAGTGCTTCCTACATCCTGAGTTTGTTTGCAATCAATCAATCTATCTTGAAATCTATTACATATACCTCCTTTTCACCATAAGGTGTCTTTGTGATGTGGATCCGGTCGTATACTTTGAGCTCATACCTCCTTTTCACCGTAAGACATCTCCTTAATGTGGGTGGGGTTGTATGCCATGCTTCCTCTTCACTGTAAGGTGTCTCCGTGACGTGGGTGGGGTTGCATTTTCAAAAGTACTCTGAGGAGGTGGGGAGCAGTTCTGTGACTTACTCAACCCTTAAGCATGTCTTTGGTGATTGTTTTGGCGAAGGCCAATTATCAGTGTGTGCCTGTAATGTGCCTGAGATGGTGTTGGACCTAGAAATAGGTACACTCCATCACTTGTTTGCTGTGTTTTCTCCATGTCTTCAAGTGTGTGTGTTTGGTGTACTTTCTCTGCTTGGCATGTTTGTTGCCCCATATGTAGTCTAAATACTAGCTCGATGAGTGCTTCCTACATTTTGGGAGGTTTTGCATGTCTTGCATGTGTGTTGTCCCATTTATGCAGTCTAAAGACCAGCACGATGAGTGCTTCCTGCATTATGGGAGGTTTGTTTACTTTCCATTACTTGCATCTGCATTTCATATATATGGGAAAAATAAAAGAAAAAAAATCATGCATTTCTTCTATGCATTAATGTGTCTTCTATTGCATTTACTATCTTCTCCGTGTTCTGCATGACTGTAACTATCTTCTCCATGTTTTGCATGCTTGTTACTGTCTTCTATGTGATTTGAGCATCCATTTCATCATGGAATGAAGAGCATATTCCTCCCATGAGATATTCACTACAAGGTGACATTATATTGTGTTTTCATCATTATTTCATTTGGTTTTTGCATCTACCTCCCTAGGCATGCACTCTCTATCTGACAATGGTGTTTGAAGACTTAAGTGTCCTTTGGGGCTTGACTGAGGCAAGCCTCTAAACACCACAACCAAGTTGAGGAGCTGGACAAAGTGAAGTTATAGGAAGACATCTTGGAGTGTCAAGATTACAGAATAGGAAGAAAATCTACCCCTTGGACTTGGGTGCCCATTCATTAGTCTTCCAAGTTCTGTGACAGGAAAATCTCTAGAATAGCAGGAAAGAGTTACAGACTAAGTTCTTAAAATAGGTACTTTGTGATTTGTCATTTTAGTTCCCTCTGCAAGAGCTTTTTTTGTAATTCATCCGTTTACTATCATATTTCCAAAATTAGGGTTTTAATAGTTAATTAAGCATAGGAGAAGTAAAATTGATAATTAAACACCCTAATCCAAGTTTCCCTACATTTGTAAGTGACCAAGGACTTGTTAGTGCTCTTCCACTCAATCCAAAGGTCCTTGAATGTGTTAGGTGAAAGGTGGATTTAAACACTAAACTAAAGCAATCCAATTTTCCCCTAAACACGTGGTATGAGGTGACAAAGTTCTAATTGATTCTCACTTTCATTCTTCAATTGTTGCGATCCATTTGGTATAATGCTTATCTTTGTGGGTTGTATTTATGCTACCTATTTATCTCTTGCATGTAGAGATCATTTTATAAGTCCACTCTAAGGCATTGAGTAGGATTTATTTTATATTATTGTTATTATTGTCACTACTCACCACAATTCTAGACACACTTAGAATTCAAAGCATACACTATTTTATCTATTTATCAATCTAGTTTTTGTTGAGGTGGAAACACCAAAATGAGGTTTGACTAAGGCAAGACCCCATACAGTGCAACCCTTTTGTCTGTCTCCGTGTTTACAATTTTTATCAAGAAGTCCAACAACTCTAGGAATGATTGAAAGGACTGGCATGGAGATCAAGAATTAGAATTTGAACTATACCTATGTCATACAGACTACAACACAACATGTAGATGTCTATGCCATGTGTTGTCGTCCTAGAAAGTGGATTCCATCTTCTGCTACCAGATTCTCTATTATTGTAGTTTTTCATTTCTATACCTCATTTCTTGAAATATTCTATATATCTCTGTATTTTTCCATTTCTAGTTAGTTTTACCTTGTCACTCAATTGCAATAAAGAGACATAGCCTAGACAATTTCTCCCTTCTTGATTGGATAAAGGTGAAATATACAACTTCATTGGCTAGTGTCCTAATTTTCAATAGAGAATTTTTTTCATTATGAGTAGATTAGGTAGAAGCAATTTTTCTATTAAAAATTTTGGTGAACCAAATGTAATTCTCTTAGCACATTCTAAAAACATATTGTCATATTTAGTTTGGAAATAAGAAAGTGTTTCATTATGTCAGACTTCTTTCTCCAAACCTTTAGGACTTATGAAGAACTGTATAGCAATGATGATTTTGACATGTTAGATGAAACTCTTGAAGACTTCATCTTAGTTGAATCTTCAACTATGAATCCTAAAACATTTTTCTTCAAGAAGCTGATAAACATGATTTATATTTCTAGTTCTCAACAAGAACCTATGAAACCAAAAATTGTTGTTCATCTTTGGTCTCAAACACAACAACAGTCTAAACCAATAATCATTCTTTAAGGTGCTCAAAACTGATGCAGAGGCATCCACACTATAACCTTACAATACAGCATGGATGTCTGCAGCCCCATCATCATCATCATCATCATCACCATCATCATCATATTTTGCTTAACACTGTCAGCATCATCATATTTCCCCTGCCGACCGATATCCTCCTGATGACAAGCCCTCGCCCTTTCGCCTGCCAACAGCATCACCTGATTCGATAATCGACAGCATCATCATGTTCGACCAGTGCGAACATCCTCCTGACGTCCACTGTTCACTTCAGCGACAACTTCCGTCTTCACCATCTTCAGCATCATGATATTCAACATCATGATAATCAACAGGATAAAGAACATCCAGTTCCTCCCATTTATCCTGATGATGACCAACCTTCACTTCTCGCACCGTCCCTTTGATGCTGACGTCACCCGATATCCTGATGACGATGACGTCACCCGCAGCTCCTCAATATCCTGCTGCTCCGAAATATGCTGATGACGTATATCCTGATGATGATGACGTCATATCCTGCTGTTGGCCAAACTTAGCTTTTTCGGCCCGTGATCAACCCGATCTTCCTTAAGCCGATACGCTCCTCCTCGGCTCCTCCTGATGATGATCACCCCGACGCACTTGCACTTCATGCAATCGAAAGCATCATGCTCATCTCCACTTATCCGGATGACGATGCCCAACGTGACTGCAGGATATTTGCAGAAATATCCTGATGATGCCGTTTTGACGACTTTTCAACCTTAGCGGATTTTCACTGTTCTGATCTGCCGAACCTCCTGGGATGACTCGATCCGCTTCCAGGGTGATCTTCCACACTTTATCAGCTCGACCTAGCACATGCCCATGCTAGGGTCTTCAACACCTTTCAACCGCGATCCTGCACACCTGCATGCGAACAAACAAAATAACACCTACCCTACTGTACATAACCATTCCACCGATCAGACGAATCAACCGGTGGAATGGATCAGTGAATCCATACAACCACCAAAACCGCAGATCGATTACACAAAGGAGATCAAACAGAAGATGAAAACAGGATCTTTATTGATTTCAAATATGCAATACAATATACTGTTTCTCACACAGCACACTCGAACTCCTCTGCTCAATGCAATACTATACTACCGATCGATGATCTACAGTCAACCGATCCTCATGCTTAAATAGATTTTCCTGCGAGTACTACTGACCCGACTCCAAGCGGCTGGGAACTCTCCAGGCGGCTGGGAGATCCAACCGATCATACATCATGACAACTGTCCTAACAAACTTCCTAAAAATAGTAAAAGCATGGTCAGCATGATCTTATCATGATCAGCATGACCTTATTACATGCATTTGGTCTTAACAGACCTTCTTGGAAACATAAACAAGACCTAAAACAACTAACTACCTCATGAAGGCCAGCTGTCAGGTAGGTGCTCCTGCACCATACTCCCCAACAGAAAGGAACTCATGTCCCATGAGTTTAGTATGTGGAAGTCCTCCACCTTTACACTTTGCCTTAGCAATATGCTGATCTGTTCCAGCTTTGTCCTCTGCTGGCTCTTGGCTGCTCCAAGTCTTCTGAACTGTAACTTGCTTTCTGGCAAGTAAATCCTCATGCCTGTCAATATAGGCCTTTCTCAGGTTGTCTTTGTGTTTGTCAGGTTGTCTGACCAGAACCTCTGTCTGAACTGCCTCTTAAACTTCTGCAATGTTCCACTCTATCTTCCTTTCAATCTTTATAGGACAAGCAATAGTCCCAATTATGACAACATCCTTGTCATTCCTCTCAACTGATTGCTGTGTGCAAACCTGTTTCTGCACCTGCTGCTGACCTCTGTCAGTCAAAACTAAAACTTTCTTCAACCTGTTGTCCTGAACAACTCCTGTCCCTGCAGTATCCTTATCTGCCTTTATGTCTGCTCCTATAGGCATCTGCATATACTCCTTCTTTCCCATTAAAATGATTTGGGCTGCCTTCTGTACTGCAGCATTTGCCTGCAATGGCATCAACTGCATAGTCTTCCCATCTTTCTTGATGGTGTAGGTATTAGAATACCCATCATACAGTACCCTTCTGTCAAATTGCCATGGTCTACCCAACAGTAGGTGACAACATTCCATGGGCAAAATATCACACAAAATTCTATCCTGATATGCTCCAATCTGAAAATCCACATATGCATGTTCAGAGACAAAAAGTGATTGACTATCACTTACCCAAGATGCCTTGTAAGGGTGTGGATGTGGAATCCTTTCCAAATTCAATTTATCCACCATTTCCTGAGATACCATGTTGTCTGTTGAACCAGTATCAATGACAACCTTACATTTTTTACCTTTGCTCTTGCAGATGGTCTTGAAAAGAGCTCTTCTTTGTGGGGATTCTTTGTCATGTACCTTCATGGTAGTCACTGTTCTTCTCATCAGCAGAGACTCTCCACTCTCTGGATATGCATAATTATCAGGCTCCTTATCCTTGTGATAAGTGTTTGAACTCTGCACACTTTGCTCTACTGTCTCTTCTTGTACAAGTTGTACTCTCTTGTCATTTGTTCTATCATGTCTGGATGATGAACCTTTGTTTTCTGGACATTTAAAGGATGGATGACCAAACTCACCACAGGTGTAACATTTTCCTGAAAATGTAGTAGAACCTCTACCACCTCCAAATCTACCTCTATTACCTTTCCATCCACCTCTGAAATCAGACTGTCCCTATCCTTTACCAGTGTCTTCTTGACCCTCATTGGTTTGCTTTTGTGTAGGGGCTGCTCCTCTTCCCCTCATATTGTTTCCTCTTCCTCTCATGGACTTATCATGTCCTCTATTCATCTTTTCTTCAATCCTGATTGCCATTTGATAACAATCTTCCACATTCTTAGGGTTAGCTAAAACTAACTCATCCTGTATGTTAAATCTCAAACCAGCCAAGTACCTAGCCACCTTCTCTACCTCATTCTCATGATGACCAGATCTCATACTTAACTTATAAAACTCCTCAGTATAGGCCTTCACATCCCTTTCCTTCTGCTTTAAAAATTGCAGCTTCTTAAACATCTGAATTTCATAATCCCTTGGCAAGAATTTACCCTTGATCCTTGCTACCATCTTATCCCATGAAGTGATCTTTGACTTCCCTTGTTTCCTTCTCTCAGATTGTACATAATCCCACCATACCAAAGCATGACCTCCTAACTTGGTCTTTGCAATCTTTACCTTCTGATCCTCAGCAACATCTTCACATGCAAAGTGATTATCAAGTGCAGCAATCCAATCTAACAACTCATCCTCATTCAAACTTCCAGTATACTTGGAAACATCAACCTTTACCTTAGGTTTATCACTCTGCACTGCCTTTAACAATTTTGCCAATCTCTGGTCTTCAGCATCCAGATCTTCAACTACCTCTTCATACTCTTCAACAGTATCTTCATCTTCTTCAGACTCACTGTCTGCCACTTCCCTCTTTTTGTTCTTTTCCAGGGCTGTAAGCCTGGCTTGAAGTGCTTCAGCAAGCTCCTTCATCTTCCTCATCTCTCTAGCATGTTTTTCCTTCATTTCCTGCAATTCCCTTGCAGTACCACTACCTTTTGGAGGCATTTTGTCAACCTCTTAATCAACACACAACACACAATCAACTCTACCTCTGCCCTTTCGGTGACAGAATCAACACACAACAGCCCAGATGTTTTGCTGAGCTCTGATACCACTATGATGCAGAGGCATCCACACTATAACCTTACAATACAGCATGGATGTCTGCAGCCCATCATCATCATCATCATCATCACCATCATCATCATATTTTGCTTAACACTGTCAGCATCATCATATTTCCCCTGCCGACCGATATCCTCCTGATGACAAGCCCTCGCCCTTTCGCCTGCCAACAGCATCACCTGATTCGATAATCGACAGCATCATCATGTTCGACCAGCGCGAACATCCTCCTGACGTCCACTGTTCACTTCAGCGACAACTTCTGTCTTTACCATCTTCAGCATCATGATATTCAACATCATGATAATCAACAGGATAAAGAACATCCGGTTCCTCCCATTTATCCTGATGATGACCAACCTTCACTTCTCGCATCGTCCCTTTGATGCTGACATCACCCGATATCCTGATGACGTATATCCTGATGACGATGACATCACCCGCAGCTCCTCAATATCCTGCTGCTCTGAAATATGCTGATGACATATATCCTGATGATGATGACGTCATATCCTGCTGTTGGCCAAACTTAGCTTTTTCGGCCCGTGATCAACCCGATCTTCTTCCTTAAGCCGATACGCTCCTCCTCGGCTCCTCCTGATGATGATCACCCCGACGCACTTGCACTTCATGCAATCGAAAGCATCATGCTCATCTCCACTTATCCGGATGACGATGCCCAACGCGACTGCAGGGTATTTGCAGAAATATCCTGATGATGCCGTTTTGACGACTTTTCAACCTTAGCAGATTTTCACTGTTCTGATCCGCCGAACCTCCTGGGATGACTCGATCCGCTTCCAGGGTGATCTTCCACACTTTATCAGCTCGACCTAGCACATGCCCATGCTAGGGTCTTCAACACCTTTCAACCACGATCCTGCACACCTGCATGCGAACAAACAAACTAACACCTACCCTACTGTACATAACCATTCCACCGATCAGACGAATCAACCGGTGGAATGGATCAGTGAATCCATACAACCACCAAAACCGCAGATCGATTACACAAAGGAGATCAAATAGAAGATGAAAACAGGATCTTTATTGATTTCAAAGATGCAATACAATATACTGTTTCTCACACAGCACACTCGAACTCCTCTGCTCAATGCAATACTATACTACCGATCGATGATCTACAGTCAACCGATCCTCATGCTTAAATAGATTTTCCTGCGAGTACTACTGACCTGACTCCAAGTGGCTGGGAACTCTCCAGGCGGCTGGGAGATCCAACCGATCATACATCATGACAACTGTCCTAACAAACTTCCTAAAAATAGTAAAAGCATGGTCAGCATGATCTTATCATGATCATCATGACCTTATTACATGCATTTGGTCTTAACAGACCTTCTTGGAAACATAAACAAGACCTAAAACAACTAACTACCTCATGAAGGCCAGCTGTCAGGTAGGTGCTCCTGCACCAAAAACCCACTTCAACCTCTTGATTACTTCACCAACATTGTGAGATCAATTACTTCAAATGTGTCATAGCCACCTCATTATCATGTAGTTGCTCACACATACAACACTAAACTTAACAAGAAAAGTAAACAATCTTATTTTGTTTCCACTTCACTTTTGGTTTCTAAACCTCTTCTTCCTTCAACTCCCCACATTCCCTAGAACACTAGAAGAGAGTACGATCTAGTAGAGAAGCTCTATGCTACTCCTGCCAAGATCTCTCTAGGAGTTGGTTCAAATGTTGTCTGCATACCATAGGATGCTCCAAGAGGCTTTACAAAAGGTTGTCATTCCACCTTCCATTAAGCCGAATGATGTAGCACCTTGGTTAGATTGTATACATACGACCACTTCAGACATTGTCTTTCAAAAATATGAGTTATCTTCGATATAGGTTTAGCAACAAGATGATAATCCTTTAATCATTGTGGTCATCAATAATTTTGGAGTAAAATGTACACTTATCGACAATAGATTGTTGTAAGTATGTGCTAATTGGTGTTGTCATTGATGTCAACATGTTTGTGTCATCATTAGTGCCGACTGTGCTCTTGCTTTGTTACTTGATTGTGATGAGTTAGTTTCTTTGTATTGTGTTGTATAAGTGTTGAAGATGATAAGAATATGTTTGTGATGCTGAGTTTCCAAGTGCTTTTGAGAAAAATTTCTCTTCAAGAGGAAACAATGTGTTACAGAGTATTCTGGCTTGCAAGATACTGTCAGAGTCTTCTATACTGAAGAATAGAGGATGAGATTTGGATATGTTTTAGAGAAGTGTTTGAAGGTGCTAAATCTAGGATTTGGTGGTCCAAATCACTGTGCAATAGAAGTTGTGTTTACCAGTTTGAAGACTATATTTGATAGAGTTTTTGAGTTGTGCAAAGGTGTCTGGGAGAAAGCATTTTTCTCTGCATTTCTCTGTAGAGTGGTTTTAGGTGATGCAGTTCTAGACATATGTTTATAAGGTCCTTAGCCATCTTCATTCCAAAGGATTTGTGATTTGGTGCTCCGAAAAGCAAGTTATTGAGTAGCATAACTTAGCAGTGTTATTGTAAGTTGTCTTCAAGTGAGATTTGTTGTCTTCAAGTGAAACTTGTTACAGCTAGATTTGTTGGCTCCCAGGTGATTTTATGTTGTTTGTGGATATCTCTAGATTGTATTGAATGCTTTTCCTTGATTCACAAGATATGATTGAGTTCTTGGAAGCGTGTGCCTAAGTATTCTTGGTGTTTGCACTAGTTTGGTTGACTTGGATGCTAATACTCTTTGCAGTTTCATGGATTGTAGAAGCATGTTGAAGTGTGTGAAGATGTATCTAGGTCCAAGATAATTCATGAAGTGTTCTTCTCTCATTCATTTTCTCCACAAGTTTGTTTAGGTCCAAACTTATTTTGAATTATGTATGTTTTCTGACGTTGGAGAATGTTCCAAAGGTTATAGATTGTATTGGCAACCTTGATGTATGTTCCAAGGTTGATGATTGGTATAAATAAATGTAATAAATTTGTGTGTCATGAATGTGGTGTGAAGATGTGAAGATGAGAGTGTTTGTGTTGTAAGGTAGCAAAGGTGATATGTATTGTGCACTTCATTTGAACTAAACTCAGGCATGTCGTCATATCAGTTCATGTTAGTGAGCCACCCATTGGAAGTGAGCCACCATTTGGCAATGAGCCTTTTTGTAGTCAGTATTATTTTGGGTAGTGAGCCCTTTGGAAGTGAGCCTCTTTTGTTATTCAGTATTGTTACTACATTATATTGTGAGCTAACACTCATCGTGTTCTTTCCCTTTTAGGGTTTTCCAAGTAAAAATCTGGTGTTCATGTGTGTATGGTGTTGATGTGTTTAAGTTTTGATTCTACATTTCATGTTTAATCTTCATAACAGATTAAGGGGTTAAAGTAAGTGAATGTGAATATGATTTTGTTCAAGAGAAGTTAAAGTTTTTTATACAACTTATTCACCCCCCCTCATAGTTGTTTTGTACCTTCAACATGGATCAAGTCTCAACATTTGTGGGATAGACCTATTACATACGCTCAATATAGATACATATTATATTTCACTTGACACTCTCTCCATCCATGGCCTTGACAATGTTGGCAGGCAGTCTCTTGACACAATCACGTTACCAATTGCATTGGGCCCTGTAGTTCTTCCTACTATTATACATGTCATTCCTGACGCTCTTTCCTACAATCTTGTTCTCAGTAGACCATGGATTCACACCATCGGCATGGTTCCTTTTACCCTGCATGGTTTGATAAAGTTTGTTCATAATAACAAAGTGTATATAGTCAAGCTTGATCCGAATCTAGAATCTTGACATGTAGATTCTAGGAATCAACCTACTATATCTAAAACACTACACAACTTAATTCCATCTTCAACAAGATTTGATTTGTAATCCTTTGTTGTTGATAATAGTGTTGATAAGGAAAGTGATTCAACTTCAAATACATATCTAAGTGACAAATGGGGTTCATTGAACTTTACTCCTTCCTTTGTCGGAGAGTATAAGTCTTGCAATCTAAACCTAATATTCCAAAAGTGGATTCCACTTCTTCTTCACAACCTATTTCTTCTAAGAAACTAGAACCTTCCGTTCCTCCTACTTCAACAAATACATGTGAACATTGACTACACCACTAATGGTGATCTGACGCCTTTCATAGAAATGGAATGACATTATGGCTGTGGTTTTCACATTTTATCTCAAATTGGGTACAGAGGTAATGGATGTGGTTGAAAGGAGCAAAGCATCAAAGTCCCTTTGGAAGCTAATCCAAATAATTACTCCAAAGGCCTAGGATACTATCCTTCTCAGCCCTCTCACACCTCTCGTCACTCCTCTTTAAATGTTAACATGATAAATTCTTCTCTACTTTCTTCCCCTCTTCCCTTGGTTTATCCTGAGATGATCGAAGTGAGTTCTAGTTATAACACTATTTCCCTTAACTCTTTATCAATAGATGAGGCTTTAGCCAAATTCTTGGGTGTCTATGACCACATACTCAAATATCATCATGATTGAGGCTTCCCCTACTATTTAAATGTGCACACATACTTTGAAGAAACCTCTGGTTTATCATATGACATCCAAGCATCTCACAACACACCTTAAGGATCCACTCATCCACCTTATATCCCAGACTGCAACACTCTCTTGGTTGGAGATATTGTAGATGTCTTGATGGATCAAGCCAATACAGAAAAATTTATTTAGATAGGAAAGTGTTTAGATCTTGAATAACAACAAGATCACTCCTCTCTTTTACATAAATTTCTTGAAATATTCACTTGGTCATATGAGGACATGCCTGTATTGGCTCACAAATTATGATGCACAATATCATTTTATATCCAAATTCCCAGTTGGTCAAGCAAAATATATGAAAGATGAATCCCAATGTAGCATTAATGGTCAAAGATGACATAGAGAAGATTTTACAAGCTGGCTTTATCTGCCTAATTAACTATTCACCTTGGATGTCGAATATCATTGTTGTTGCTAAACCCAACAATTGTATTTGAATTTGCATTGACTTTCATTATCTCAATAAGGCATCCTTGAAGGATGATTTCCCCCTTCCAAATATTGACATGATAGTAGATTCTACTACTAGCCATGTCTTACATTTTTCATGGATGGCTTCTCTAGTTACAACCAAATCATCATAAACCCCCAAGATCAATACAAAACCATTTTTACGTCACTTTGGGGTAATTTATGTTGGGTTTTCATGCATTTTAGTTTATAGAATGCTGGTGTGACTTACCAATGGGCTATGACCCTCACCTTTCATGATTTCATTCGCAACATCTTGGAGGGCTATGTTGATGACATTTTGGCCAAATGGATTTTGTGCCAAAATCATGTCAAAATCCTTCACCACATTTTCAAACATATTCATCTCTATAACATGTGCCTAAACCCCCACAAATCTATCTTTGATGTCGACATTGGCAAATTGTTGTGGTTTATTGTATCGCATCATGGTATTGAGGTTGATACAAAGAAGATTGATGCTATTGTGAATATGCCACCTTTAAGAAACATTTCTCATCTTCATAGTTTATAGGGAAAGCTTCAAGCTATCCACTGGTTCATTTCACAATTAGTGGATCGGACTCTCCCCTTCACCCATCTTCTTAAAAATAATGTTCGTTTTGATTGGAACAAGGATTACCAAAAATCCTTTCAAGATCTCAAAGACTATTTGGCTAACCGTCTTATTTTAACACTAGTAGTTTCTAAATGACCCTTTCTTCTCTACACTTCAACCTTTTCTCATGCTCTAGAAGCTTTATTGGCTCAACATGATAATGAAGGCAAAGAATGTGTTGTATATTATATCAACCAAACTTTGTTGGATTATGAGAATGAATATTCTTCAATAGAGAATGTAATGTCCCAAATGGGGATATTTTCGCCTATGTTGGATTTACGGGCTTTCCAAATGAATCTTTCTTGGAATTTCTGATTGTTCTCACTTGAAATTCTGTCCTAAGTTTTGTACTTTAGATTTCTACCCAAAACCCTAATTCTGATTTAAATTTTCTACACTTTGACTTAGATTTATGCTCTAACCCTAGGTCTTAAAATTGATTTTATTTTTTGAATAAGAGCACTTATGAACAACTAATAAAGCATGTGCCAAACATTCACAATTTATGCCAAACAAGTAGAAAGTTTCTATCTAGGAATACAATTACAACAACAATCATTCAAGAGCAAGGCATATGACAAGAAGATCTAATTTCTAGGTATGCAAGTCTGTTATTTCAAATCTGAATATATAAAATTGAAAATTGCAATGAGTTCTAGGGTTCAACATGCCCAAACATCATTGGATTTTTGCCAAAACAATTTCAATCAAAGTTAAATGTTTTACATACCAAAATATGACAAAATTCTACTCCATGAATCAATTCGCCCTTCATAAGGAGTGGCACTCAAAATTGGGCTTATCCCAATGCAAGAAATCACTGTCAATGAGGTAAATTGGATCCTCTAATGATAGCGCTCAAGTCTACTGTAGATGTTGCTCCAACGAATGTGAAATATGCTCCCATGAGGTTGCTTAAATGCCTCTCCAAGGTGCTCAGGTCTGTTGTTATAAACTTCTAATTCAAGACCCCAAGCGATGGTCAATGATGCTCCAACCAACCCTCAAAGGATGGTGCTTCAAATTGTTTAAATGATATGTAAGGAAGATCACCATTTTAGCCACCAAGGATGGATTCGCCCTTCTTGAATCAGGTCTGAGTTGCTATTGTTCTACCAATTAGGATTTGCTAATCCTCAAGCCAAATACTCCACAAAACACTTCACTAACCTTCTCAAATAGTAGCACTCCAAGCTAGGGTTAAAACCCTAATGAAATCCATACCAAACTTCCAAATCTTCTACTCAAATCTGATACAAAAATTTGAATATGCAATCTTCCCAAAAAAACTTCACAAATCTTCAATGAAGTGCAAGTAGAACTCCATTATGAAGCCTTCCCAATATGAACTAGGTTTTTGTTTAATTCACCAAGTATTCTTGAGGGTTTTTTGTCCTTGGAATATGTTTCTCTAAAGTACAGTCTAAAGAAAATGAAATGATAAGTTGAATGATGATGAAATGATCACAAAATACCTTCTATTTATACATGTTTTCTTGCCCTTCTCAAATCTGGCTGACATAGGGTAATTTTCCTTTTTTTTTGTTATTTCTTTCAAGGAAGGCCGACCTCCCTTAGACACTTGGCACCCAAACTCTCCTAGGCTAACCTAGGTACTTAACTTTCCTCTTAGGCCAACCACCATCTCTAATGCAGGAGCATCCAGAAGTCATTCAGTGAATTAGGATAGTTAATGTTGAGTTGCAAAGTGCTAGGAGGAGACATAGGAGATTACCACATTTTATTGTAGTTTCATATTAGAGTTTGTGAAATAGGATTTAGTTTCTAATACATGGCATCTATATCTTATTCAAAACTTGGGTCATTTGGATTTGTCTGCTAAGAGATATCGCTATCAGAAGATTACCTGTTTTCACAGAGTAGAGCAATCAGTGTTTGGTTGAAGCCGAATGGGTTTGAGGAGACATTTTGTGACTTGTGGAGCCTAATGGAACATCATTCAAGGTAATATGGGACCATATTGACCTTAATGGAGAACTGTATCAAGTTTCATTCATTTGCGGAGCAATACCATATGTTTTAGGCTGACCTATTTGTTTCTACACATTTCATACTCTCTATTACAATTGGGCTGACAAGATAATGTTTTGAAGGCTTGTAGAGGATATAAATGAAGAAAAGAAGATTGTTTCAAGACAACAAAGAGGTGTGTGAAGAAAGTATGCAAAAAGACGTGTAATCTGGAAGATACTAAGGTATTATAAGTCCAGAGGATAGCAGAGTAGCAACAAAAATAGAGAAGAGAGTAGAAGAAGATATAGAGCAGAGGATTGAGAAGGAGACAAAAGAAGACATGGAGGAATGTTGTTGTATGAGTCTTTTGCAAACCTAGGCTATGGCCTAGCACATGAAAATCTGTAGAAGCAAATGTAATAAGGTTTGAGATTATAATATAATCAGAAGTGATCTTTGAAGGTTGGACTTTTCCCTTTGAGGGTTTTCCTAGGATAAATCTTGTGTCATGTGTTTATCTCTTATCATCCTATTGTTATCTGTATGTTTCTATTTCATCTTTGTTACGATCATGGTATTGGTTGTTTAAGGCTGCAATGCTAGACAGTCCTTCATTGGGCCCTCCTACCTTGACTGCATCAAGTGGTATCAAAGCTTGTTGCGAATCTATTGGCTTGGTTGTGAATCTGTTGAGTTGGTTGCAAACCTATTGGGATGGTTGAGAATCTATTGGGAAGATATAAAATGTTGGAAGAAAGTGTGAAACCCTAAGTATAATAGGAATCACTGTAGAATAAAGATCAAGGCAAGGAAGATTTGGGTAAGTTTTCACATTGAGTTATTTGTATGATTTGTTTCAATGGGGAAGATTGGAAAAAGGATGAAGAAAGAAAATGAAAACCTAATATGCAAGAAGGATATTCTAGAAGAGGAATTGTGTGAAATCAAAAGATATAACTCAAAGTTGATGGAAAGAATAAGAGAACTAGGAGAAGACAAATATAATGCTCTTGAAGAAGAATTAGAAAATGTAAAAAGGAAGAATGAAGAATTAGAAGAAGAGATGAAGTTGTTTGAGTTTATCAAAAGAAGTTTTGTAGAATTGGAAGAACGATTCAAGTTGTTTAGGAAGGTGGAAAAGAGGAATAGAGATCTGGAGGAAAATTTGGAAGAGTTGAAAAAGGAAAATAGTTTACAAGAGAATGAAATATCTAGATTAAAAGAACAAGTTAATTAGTTAGAACAGTCACTTGTAGCATGTAGGGAAGAGAATGAAATTCTAAGATCTAATCCTAAACTTTGTGATGTTTCTTGTGATACAAATGATTTGTGTGATGTTGCAGAAGTTTCTTTAGAAGGTAATGTTGAAGATGACAATGTAACTAAACCTATAGTTGTTGGTGATGGTGTTGACAATGTTGGTTACAAAACCATAAAAAGAATGGGATATTAAGGAAAAGGATTGGGAAAGTTTCAGCAAGGAATTATAGAGCCTATTGAACCAATAATGAGATCAAGAAATGAAGGCCTTGGATATATTAGAAGTAAAGAGAATAAGGATGTTGTCACAAGTTCAAACAAATCTACTGAGGGAAGAAAAGGTATGCATTGTTCTTATTGTAATAGATATGGACAAGGAAATGAAATGTGCTAGGATCTATACCCTTGTAAAATCTACAGATTAAAGAATCATTCTGAAAAGCTGTGTTGGAATAAAATGCAGAGGAGAAAGCCTATGACAGGTTGTATACAAAAGGATTATGGATGGATTGATGGACCAGAATGGAAAAATGTTACTTGTATGTTCAAAGGGTTGTATAGGCTGAAGTATTCATGTGTTGGAGAGAAAAGATAATATGGATCAAGATGTAGAGAGAGAAGATCATATGCAGAGCAAAACAAGGATAGTAATTCATACCACAAAGGGAGAGATGATAGAAGATTCTACTGCAGCAATAGAGGAGGTCATAATTATTACCACGATGAAGGATACTAGAGGAATGAAAGGGGATTTGAAAGGAGAGGAACCTATTTTCAAGTTAGGAAGCAAAAAACATCGAGTGTTGAATGTCACCAAGAACCTATTACCGGAGAGGCTAGTGATGGGGAAGCAGTAAATAATGCAGAGGTAGTTTATCTAGAGGAAGAAGAACCTACTGAAGCATCAAGTTCAATAGAGAAATTGGAAGAGGGTGAGACATTAATCTTAAGGAGAATTTTGTTGTAGACTAATCATCTAAGGAACCAGCGCAAGAGAAAGTTTGTGTAAACATGTGCAGAGAAGTTCATATTGCAGAGAGAGAAGGAATGACAAGAAATTCTATTGAAAGAGAAAGTTTGTGTACCAGAGTAAAAGCATTATGGGTGCAGAAATAGAGAAAAGTATGAGGAAAGTGTAGGCAGAGAAGAAATTAAAAGATTTTGATGTGTGTGGAAGAAACTGTATCTAGAACCAAATTAGAAAGTGTTGCAGAAAGAATTCAAGAATGTGATTGTTTTGGAGGATGCTGAGGTTATTTGACTCTTGATTGACTGAAGTTGGTATTGATTTGAGGTAGCCTACAAGTGTTTGACAATAGAGCATTGAACTAAGAGACAGTTGCAACATTGTAGCCAAACTGCCAAACCTAGACCACCATAAAATGAAAGAATTTAAGGCAGCTTGCGATAGAGACTTGCTCAGACCGTTGATCATTGAGGCAGTGCAAAGGCTTGCAAGTAGAGTGTTGAATTTAGATCACTGGAAGTGAGAAGAACCTAAGGCAATCTATAGAGAAGACCTATATAGACTGCCAACCATGAGGTAGTGTAGTGATTTGTGAACATATCACCGAACTTGAGGCAGTTTGCATGGATGGCTTGAATAGACCACCAACCTTAAGGTAGTTGCAAGTACCTGTGAACAAACCGCTGAACATATCTTAAGAGACAGCATTGATTTTGACAGAATACAGTTCAAAGTGAAGAGGGTCACTTTTCAATTAACCCTGAGAGTCTAATGCAGGAGCATCTAGAAGTCATTCATTGAATTGGGACAGTTAATGTTGAGTTGCAGAGTGCCAGAAGAAGACATTGGAGATTACCACATTTTACCATAGTTTCATATCAGATCTTGCAGAGTAGGATTTAGTTGCTAAGACATGACATCTACATCATATTCAAAACTTAGGTCATTTGGATTTGTCTGCTGAGAGATATCGCTATCAGAAGATTACCTATTTTCACATAGTAGAGCAGTCAGTTGAAGTTGAAATTGAATGAGTTTGCAGAGAAATTTTGTGACTTACGAAGCCTAATGGAACATTATCCAAGGTAATATGGGACCAAATCAACCTTCATGAAGAACTGCATCAAGTTTCATTCATTTACAGAGCAATATCATATGTTTTAGGCTGACCTATTTGTCTCTACATGTTTCATACTATCTGTTACAATTAGGCCAACAAGATAATGTTTTGAAGGCTTGCAGAGGATATAAATTAAGAATAAAAGATTGTTTCAAGATAGGAGAGAGGTGTGTGAAGAAAGTATGCAAAAAGATGTGTAATCTAGAGGATATTGAGGTGTTATAAGTCCAGAAGATAGTAGAGTAGAAGCAGAAGATAGAGTAGGAAGTAGAAGAAGATACAAAGCAGAGGATTGAGAAGGACAAGAAAGAAGACATGGAGGAATGTTGTTGTATGAGTCTTTTGTAAACCTGGGTTGCGTCCTAGCACATGAAAAGTAGTGAGAAGTTATGTTTGAAGGTTGGGTTTTTCCCTTTGAGGGTTTTCCCAGGATAAATCTTGTGTCATGTGTTTATGTCTTATCATCCTATTGTTATCTGTATGTTTCCATTGCATCTTTGTTATGATCATGGTATTGGTTGTTTAAGTCTGCAAGGCTAGACAATCCTTCATTGGACCCTCCTACCTTGACTGCATCAATATCTTAAATGACAATGTTTTATCATTCCATTTATCTTCTCCTCAACTCGTCCACCCTAACCGCCCATTAGGAAATATTTGAATTGGTATCTCTTTTCCTCATTGGTTGATCCTTTCAACATGAAACTTGTACCTCATTGTTCAATTACCACTTTATCATCTCTGAGGTGAACATCAAGCATAGGAAAAGACATCAAATTCACCTTCTCTAAAATTATCCTTCAAAGGACCACTTTCCACACTCCTACCAAACCCAAGATGGTTTTCTCCATGTATAAAAAAATATTTTATTCAAAATAAATGTATCAAAGGCATCATAAAAATATGACAAGTCATCTCCAACACTCAAAATGCCCTCCAAAAATCATGAAGTGTGGAAAATTTCCACTTAGGTCTTCTCTCGTGATCACTCCAAAAAAAGAAGACATTACAGTCCTCTCTTCCTAAGATTGCTTGTCCTCAAGCAATAGAAAGCATGCATCTTGTGAGATAGTGTCAACTGACATGTATCTCCACCCATCCAATTGTGTTGTGATAAAACAAAACCTCAACCTGTGGTTGTGTCTCCCAAGAAGAATATGAGGAATGCTATGTGAAGTGAGCTCCGGTGGCAAAAGCCATACCCACTCAAACCTGACTTGGCCCCGTCCTCCAAAGAATGCAATGCTCTCAACCATAAGTTTTCAAATCTCCATGTCTCTAAAGACTCTATCCTCCATGAGTACTAGGTCCAACAAGAACCAAACACTATACCAACCTAAAGCCCTGAAGAATGCTAGGCCAACAAGTGATGAAGAGTGTGAACCTTGAAACACCACCACAAGTCATCAAGCTTCCGCTACTCCACTCTATCAAAATCATCATCCATACTCCATGATTTGTGAAGCAACTCATCTAGATCCCCATGAAAAGGTGTGTCAAGCATGCCACCACCTAGATCCCAGATCATTATATCATCACATCTAGAAAACATGAATAGATGGAAGCATCTCGAAATGAAAGCAACACCAAACAACTCTCCAACTCCTATAGATCTCTCATGGATGTGTATAGTACCCATCATAGGTGCAAGAAAATGTATAACAACTCCTCCTAGGTTGCTGATGTAGAATAGAACAGTAACCTCATGACTAAAAATGCAACCTATGTGGATGCAAATAACACCACAAAGGTCATAGGATGATAGAGTATCAACCCTATGCCACTCTCCAATGATGAGGAGGTGATCTAACTCTCCTCCAAACTCCTAAACAACTATTGTACTCCAAGACTTATGTAGGAAATCCACGTGCCATGAAGTAGAGAAGCCATCTCCTATCAAAGTATAGAGTTGAACTCCATGAACTAGTGCTGGAACACCAAGACCATCATGCTCACATCCATACCCTTCACCATAGTCCAGATGAAACACAAACATTAGTAACCCAAAATCAAACATCCTCATGACAATACCACCATACCTTATCGTATAGCTCTGTTGCAACTTCATTTCTCCAAGTGTATGCCTCTCAAGGGAAAGAGCCTCTAGGGTATGTGTCATAGAATTCCAAGATAGGGAAGCCTACAATCATATTCAAGAATCATCAACATGATAGGATTATATCTCAACACAACTCAACTCCTCAAGTGCTCCATGAATGATCAAATACCAAACCAAATCTACCTCACCCATAGCTCCCTCTACATGTGTGGTCATAACACTAGTGGCTGATCCACAAAGTGTATGCTCCATAATGCTATCCAAGTGTATGATATGAACCTTCAAATGGCTCTCCAAAAGAAGTGACACCATTTCCCCATGAAGCAAGCCAAGTCAACAAACAAAGAATTTTGAATCATAGCTCCCATCATACAAAGTTGATTTCTCCACTTGCTTGGCCACCATACAATATTCATCCTTCATATGCCACATGTTTTGAATCTTCTTAGCCTCTTTCATGCCATGGCATATCAAATCAAACATCTTGTGTCTTGGACAACCCATAAAATCTTCATGTTTGACTCCCAATGGAGTTCCAACAATAGGAAAAGTCTTCTTACTATCATCCTCATGAGTAGGAGATGCCAATTCAAGATTATGTAAAATCCAAATACTATTGTTCTAAATCAGAAAATTAGAACTTTTGTCATACCTTTCCATAGTGTCTTCATCCATTTCAAACATCTCTTCTTTCATAGTTGCATGCTCTCCATGAAGTGCCAATCCCACATGAGCCTCCCAATGAAAATTACATGCCTCAAGGCTAATCCTCTTGGCTGTCATAACATGATAATGTGAAGATAGGGGACTACTATCATACATCAGTAAATCAATCCTTACCTTTTTCCTTTGGTTGATGTCCTTGTAGACCTTAACCTCTTTTTCTTTCATGAGTGGATGTTCATCAATTAGGGCAGGTCCATGGGATATCTTCAATGGAAAATCAAGTGCGTCATGTGCCACAACTCCTATCCTCTAGCTGCAAGCTAAATCTTCATGTGTATATGACTCCTCTATCTTCATGACTACATCATAGGATCCTTCCTCCATGTCTCCACTCTTCCATCCTCATGTTTCATTATTTCTCATCAGATGTGGCTTCCATAGAAGCCTAAACTTCTATTGTGTATGATGAAGAGCGTACCATGCTCAACTCCCAACAAATCATCTCCACATGATCCTCCTTTCTTCTTAAAGCATCAAAGTAGATCTCACCAACCTTGGGGAGATGATCTCTATATGCAAGCAAGTGTAGGTATTTGGACTTCACTACCATCAAGGCCTCATTGATTTCATGCAAGTCAGCAAGAGATAGACCTTCTTCAAAACCTTCATGCTTTCCTAGAGCCTTCCAACACAAACCTACCATCATCTTATGAACATGATCAAAATGGGTTAGAGCTGCCACAACCATACCTTCATTTACCCTTAGTTGACCTTCCAAAGGTTGTGACTTATGAGACCCAACATCTCCATGTAAAATTTCTGATTGGTCTTCATAATCATGCACCTCCAAATTAGCTTCCTTCATAGCCTCTTCTTCATTCCATCCATGTGTAAAAACTAGGTCATCATCATGCTTCATCAAAGGGTCACCATTAAAGTAGTGGGTAGAATCTTCTACATCATGATCTTCCTCAATGGTTGACCTAGAAAGTGAATGTACATCTATGACCTCCTTAACCACCAAAGGATCCAAATCAACCTTAGCAACATCTCTTTGTTCACTATATAACAAGATTAATGAATTGTCCTCATGGGCATGGACAACATCTTCTTCAAGATCTCCCAATGTACAATTGGAATCTTTGCCAATATGATGTAAGGAAAGTGAGAGAATGCTAGGGCCACCCCCAAAATTCATACCTTCATGTGGCTGATCCATCTTAATAATCTTTATAGCGGCATCTTCTTCATCCTTGTAGCTATCATGAAGTCCCATGTACTCTTCCCTTGTAGCCTCAATAGGTGACTCTTCTTCCTTTTTATCTTCATAGGGTTGAGGTGAACTCTTGGCTTCATCCTCTCTAGGGCTTGGAGTCCAATCTTCAATGCATTTTGACTAATTATCACATTCCTCGTGATCACTTGTAGGCTACAATTCACAAACAAGTGATTCTTCATCCTTCTCTAATCTTTATCCCAAAGTGACTTCTGATTTTCTTCCTCTTTCCTCAAATTTCTGATGTAGGCATATAGATCTTCTTTCCCTAGATTTCCATCTGCATGAACATTCAAGAAAAATTCAAAAGGAGTTGCTAACCTAAAATCAATTGATGAATCATTGTACTCTTCAATTATTTGTGTGGCCTCTTGTTCATACAACAATCTATCAAGCTCCTTCTTTAATTCAACTTGGCTTTGTCTAATAGATTAAAATTATTCCATCTCTTTGTCTTCTATGAAAAGACCTTTGTAACCTTTCAATCTTCCATGCATGATCAAACCCTCCAAGTTGGCAAGATCATAGCTCTGATACCACTATAATATCCCAAATGGGGATATTTTCACCTATTTTGGATGTACAGGCTTTCCAAATGAATCTTACTTGGAATTTCTAATTTTTCTCACTTGAAATTCTACCCTAATTTATGTACTTTAGATTTCTATCCAAAACCTTAATTCTGATTTAAATTTTTTGCACTTTGACTCAGATCTAGGTCTAAAAATTGATTTTATTTTCTAAATAAGAGAACTTATGAATAACCAATAAAGCATGTGCCAAACATCCACAATTTATGCCAATCAAGTAGATAGTTTCTATCTATGAATGCAATTACAACAATCGTTCAAGAGCAAGCCATATGACAAGAAGATTTGATTTCCAAGTATGCAAGTCTATTGTTTCAAATTTGAATATATAAAATTGAAAATTACACCGAGTGCTAGGGTTCAACATGCCCAAACATCATTAGATTGTCGCCAAAACAATTCCAATCAAAGTTAAATGTTTTACATACAAAAATATGACAAAATGTTGCTCCACGAATCAATTCACCCTTCACAAGGAGTGGTGCTCAAACTCAGCCTTATCCCAATGCAAGAAATCACTCTCAATGATATGAATTGGATCCTCCAATGATATCACTCAAGTCTATTGTAGATGTTACTCCAAAGAATGTGAAATATGCTCCAATGAGGTTGCATAAATGTTGCTCCAAGGTGCTCAGGTCTGTTATTATAAACTTCAGATTCAAGACCCCAAGGGATGGTCAATGATACTCCAACCAACCCTCAAAGGATGGCACTTAAAACTGCTCAAATGATATGCAAGGAAGATCACAGTTTTAGTAACCAAGGATGGATTCACCCTTCGTGAATATGGTATGAGTTGCTACTATTGTTCTAGTTAGGGTTTACTACTCCTTAAGACAAATACTCCACAAAACACTTTGCCAACCTTCTCAGATAGTAGTTCTCCTTGATAGGGTTAAAACCCTAATGAAATCCACACCAAACTTCCAAATCTACTGCTCAAATTTGATACAAAAATATGAATATGCAATCTGCCCAAAAAAACTTTTCAAATCTTCAATGAAGTGCAAGTAGACCTCCATTATGAATCCTTCCCAAGATGAACTAGGTTTTCATCTAATTCACCAAGTATTCTCAAGGGTTTTCGTCCTTGGAATATGCTTCTCTAAAGTGCAGTCCAAAGAAAATGAAATGATAAGTTGAATGATGATGAAATGATCACAAAATACCTTCTATTTATACATGTTTTCTTGCACTTCTCAAATAAGGCTGACCTAGGGTATTTTTCCTTATTTTTTTGTTATTTCCTGCAAGGAAGGCCGACCTAGGTACTTAACTTTCCTCTTAGGTTGACCACCATCTCTCAAATGGCAATGTTTTATCATTCCATTTGTCTTCTTCTCCTCAAGTCATCCATCCTAAGCACCCATTAGGAAATATTTGAATTGGTATCTCTTTTCCTCATTGGTCAATCCTTTCAACATGAAACTTCTACCTAATTGGTCAATTACCACTTTATCAGCTCTGAGGTGAACATCAAGCATAGGAAAAGACATCAAATTAACCTTCTCTAAAATTATCCTTCAAAGGACCACTTTCCACATTCCTACCAAACCCAAGATGGTTCGCTCCATGTATAACAAATTATTTTATTAAAAAAAAATGTATCAAAGGCATCAAAAAAATATGACAAGTCATCTCCAACACTTGAAATGCCCTCCAAAAATCATGAAGTGTAGAAAATTGCCACTTAGGTCTTCTCTCGTGATCACTTCAAAAAAAGGGGACATTATAGAGAAGCAGTGTCTTGCTCTTGTATTTGTGATGCATAAGCTAAGATATTATCTTCTTCATGCTGAAATGCATGTCATCATTAAATTTGATCCCTTAAAGCATTTATTCTATAAAAAGATCTCTTAGGGCATCTAGCTAAATGGGTGATGTTGCTAATGAAATTTGACCTCAAATTTGTCTCTCAAAAGGTAATAAAAGGTCAAGCATTAGCTGACCACTTAGATGATGCTACCTCTCCCTTCTCTATTTACCATCAAGAATCTTTCCTTGATGTTAATATCCTTTCTTTGGATGTTGATCAGCTGTGGAATTTATTCTTTGACAGATCTAGGTGTTGAACTAGCTCTGGCACTAGTGTCTTACTAGTACCCCCTTTTGGCAAGTTGATTCCCCTTTCTTTTCATCTAAATTTTCTCTATACAAACATCACTAAGTAATAGGCTTGTGTGCCGCGTTGTCACTCAATATCTATGTTCTTCACATATTTGGAGATTCACAGTTGATCATAAAGCAAGTTATCGTATCTTATCAAGTGAAGCATGATAAGTTATCTTAGTATCGTGACTTGGCTTTATCATTGTTGAATAATTTCTCTTCTTTCACTATTGATACAATTCCAAGATAGGATAATCGACATGTGGATGCAATGGCGACCACTGCCTCCCTTGTACCCCTCAAAGATTCTTCTGTCAATTATCAATTCATCATTCATACTCTTTCTTCACTAGTTATAATAGATAGTCCTTTTGATGTTTCTTTCTGTTACAACATAGAATCAAAAAAGTGGTACTCCCATATATTCAATTATTTATGTGATAGTACCTTTCCAAATGCCTCATCCAAGAATTCTCAAGCTTGTATTCGTAAGCTCGCTGCAATAAATATCATCCTTTCTAGCGTTCTCTATTGTCAAGGTTACAATGGCCTCCATCTCCATTGTTTAAATAAAGCAAAGATCCCCATTGCCTTCGAAGATGCCCATTCAAGTGTCTATGAGGGGCATTTTGGTGGAAGATCTTTGGTTCAAAATTTGTTTCGCATGGGTTACTATTGGTAAAGAATGGAGCAAGATTCCTTTGCTCTCATTAAAATGTTCCCTCAATGCTAATGACATATCAATCTGATCTGAGCTCCTGCTCAAGAACTTTGTGCCCAAGTATCCCCTTGGCCATTTTCCATGTGGGGTTTAGATGTCATTGGAAAAATTTCTCCTCCTTCTCAAGGTCACACTTTTATCATTATAGCTACAGATTACTTTACGAAATGGGTCGAAGTCATTCAACTTCATTCCATGACTACTGAAGTAATATGTCGCTTCCTCCTCGATAACATTATTTCTTGATTCAATCTTCCTTCAACTTTGGTTCATCATTTAAGAACAAAGAAGTGAAGAAATTCCTAAGGAAATTCACATTCATCACTTCTCTACGCCATATTATCAACAGTCAAATGGCCAAGCAAAAGCTTCTAATAAAACCATTGAACAAATTCTCTGAAAGACTATAAAAAAATGGTAAAGATTGGCATACTCAGCTCTCCTATGCATTATGGGTGTATCACATGAGTATTCGTATGGCTACAAGTATTACCATGTACAATCTCATGTATGGTACCAATGTAATCATGTCATGCCTTTGGAGTTGGAAATTCCTTCGCTATAGATTCCCCTCAATGGCCTCATCGATGATAACATTTACAAGGAACAAAGACTTAAACAACTTGCAATGTTTGATGAATGGTGCATCCATGCTCTTAAACATCTCCAAGGTTATCAAAAGAAATTCACACACAACTACAATGACCACATCATCCATCGCTTGTTCGAAGTGGGTGACCTGGTCCTCTATAAAAATCAACGCAATGTCAATAGTCCTCTAGGTGCGAAAGGAAAATTTAGTCTCAACTGGTTAGGAACCTACACCATCACTGAAGTATATGGATCAGGTGCATATTGACTCTCTACAACAGATGATAAGCCTCTAAAAGACCCTATCAATGCCATACACTTACATGGATTCTATGCCTAGCTTGATTTCTATTCATATCTTTACTTTCAATTAAATCATGTTCCTTTCTACATGGTATGCTAGTTTTCTTTTTAAAACACATGGTGTTGGATAGTTTAGTATTTTAATGCTTTGCTTTCCCTTATTACATTTTTGTTGCTTCATTCTCAACACATATCTAGTTGTCTTGAATTGTAAAGTAATTTTCCTAGTTAGTAAAAATTGCTTTTTTCTTACCATGTTGTTCTAGTTAGTTGTGGATGCAATTAATTAGTCTTTCCATTATTTGATCAGATCCCATATAATATTTAATTGGATAATGTTTTCCTTTTAAGCATCACAATTAAACAACTCTACCATGATTAATTAGATAATTATCGCATTTGATTAAATGATATTATTATATTGTTTAATTAGATCACAATTGTATTTAATTAAGCATTGTCCTTAAATCATTGTTGTATTTAGTTAAAAAATTTAACCAAGATAGTTTAATTAGATCATAATTTTATTGTCATAAACCATTCATCACATTTATTAATTAGATCATTGTTGTATTTACGAAACAATCTTATTAGGTTGTTTATTTAAACCATGATTGTATTTAATTAAGCATACATATCAGATCACATCATTTAATTAGATCTTTGTAGCATTTAATTAAATAATTTAACCAAGTTGTTTAAATTAAATCACAAAAGTATTTAATTAAATCATCCATAACACATCATAATATTAACACATAATGCAAAGATATCAACCAAAATCACAAAAAGATCATCTATACATCAAATGTCTTGACACATGATATACAAAATCACCACTATCACAAAATATGGTATATCAAAAAGTACATATAAAAAGTCTCAATCACTCTCCAAGGCTATGACTACAGGATCCCTCAAGTCCTGGTGCCAACTAAGTGATAGATAGCTCCCATTGCGAGGCTACAAACTGAGAATGGGTCTTGGATCTGTTATGTGTTTGTAGGCCAGTTGTTTAATTATATCACAATTGTATTTAATTAAGCATTGTCCTTAAATCATTGTTGTATTTACTTAAAAAATTTAACCAAGATAGTTTAATTAGATCATAATTTGATTGTCATAAACCATTCATCACATCATTTAATTAGATCTTTGTAGCATTTAATTAACTAATTTAACCAAGTTGTTTAAATTAAACCACAAAAGTATTTAAGTAAATCATCCATAACACATCATAATAATAACACATAATGCAAACATATCAACCAAAATCACAAAAAGATCATATATACATCAAATGTCTTGACACATGATATACAAAATCACCACTATCACAAAATATGGTATATCAAAAAGTACATATAAAAAGTCTCAATAACTCTCCAAGGCTATGACTACTAGATCCCTCAAGTCCTAGTGCCAACTGAGTGATAGATGGCTCCCATTGCGAGGCTACAGACCGAGAATGGGTCTTGGATCTGCTATGTGTTTGTAGTCCAATTGTTTAATTAGATCACAATTGTATTTAATTAAGCATTGTCCTTAAATCATTATTGTATTTAGTTAAAAAATTTAACCAAGATAGTTTAATTAGATCATAATTTGATTGTCATAAACCATTCATCACATGTATTAATTAGATCATTGTTGTATTACGAAACAATCTTATTAGGTTGTTTATTTAAACCATGATTTTATGTAATTAAGCATACATATCAGATCACATCATTTAATTAGATCTTTGTAGCATTTAATTAAATAATTTAACCAAGTTGTTTAAACTAAATCACAAAATACTTATTTAATTAAATCATCCATAACACATCATAATATTAACACATAATGTAAAGATATCGACCAAAATCACAAAAAGATCATTTATACATCAAATGTCTCGACACATGATATACAAAATCACCACTATAACAAAATATGGTATATCAAAAGTACATATAAAAAGTCTCAATCACTCTCCAAGGTTGTGACTACTAGATCCCTCAAGTCCTGGTGCCAGCTGAGTGACAGATGGCTCCCATTGCGAGGCTACAGACTGAGAATGGGTCTTCGATCTGATATGTGTTTGTAGGCAAATTGTTTAATTAGATCACAATTGTATTTAATTAAGCATTGTCCTTAAATCATTGTTGTATTTAGTTAAAAAATTTAACCAAGATAGTTTAATTAGATCATAATTTGATTGTCATAAACCATTCATCACATGTAGTAATTAGATCATTGTTGTATTTACGAAACAATCTTGTTAGGTTGTTTATTTAAACCATGATTGTATTTAATTAAGCATACATATCAGATCACATCATTTAATTAGATCTTTGTAGCATTTAATTAAATAATTTAACCAAGTTGTTTAAATTAAATCACAAAAGTATTTAATTAAATCATCCATAACACATCATAATATTAACACATAATACAAAGATATCAACCAAAATCACAAAAAGATCATATATACATCGACACATGATATACAAAATCACCACTATCACAAAATATGGTATATCAAAAAGCACATATTATAAGTCTCAATTACTCTCCAAGGCTGTGACTACTGGATCCCTCAACTCCTATTGCCAGCTAAGTGACAGATGGCTCCCATTGTGAGGCTACATACCAAGAATGGGTCTTGGATCTACTATGTGTTTGTAGGTCTCTAATGGTGCCTCTCAACTCCACTACCTCCAACCTCAGATCCACCAAACATTGTTCTAGCCAGGAAACCTTAACTCCCAGTCTCACGTTCTCTGCAATCAATGTTTATATCCAAGGGTCTGCAATAGTAGATGTTGATGCTGGTTCATCTCTATGTGATTCCTCTGTGAAGAGATCTAATTGTACTTGCAAAGTGTCACGCTCCTGCTTAGCACCTGCTGCTCTCGATATAGCTTGATCTCTCTTATTTGTGACTTGCCCCAACTGCACTAGGCTCTCCTCGTATATATTCTGAAGTTGTGCAACGAGATCGAAGATGTCTACATGTCATCCAATAATCTATAATGGCCTGTAATTGGCATGCACTAGCTATTGAGGTTGCACAGTGGGTACCATCTCTACCAAGACTCGACCTATGAAGTCAAGCGACACCTATGTACCAACTACAAAAAGAAAATAACTTGGTCATGTCAATTCTCTCATCATATACCATGTATCAAATCAAAATCAATTGAACATCTAGTGTTCTACTAAAATCACAAAAACATAAATCAAAGTCTCACCTGGATCTCCATCCTGCCACTCAGGATCACTAGGAGCTTCCATTGTCATCACTAGGATAGATGGGGATATTGTAGTGGTTTCACCACTCATCTCCCCTCTCCCATGTTGGCTCAGCACACTACTCACAGTAGGACACAGTCGTAATACTCAAGGTCAAGCCCTAGGTGTCCCCTCTGCAGTTCCACCACCATCCTCATTGCGTTGGTGCGTCCCTACTACTACTAGGGCTAGCTCCTCCTCACTCCTCTCCTCATCTCCCCTTCTACCTCCTCTCTCTCTCCTCTGCTCCACCAACTCCTTCTCCCAACTAATCCTACTCAACCCATGGTCTCAGGTCTCTAACAGGATGTTCTACTGGATAGATGGGGGCAGGTCCAGATGCAACCCACCATACTATGTATGCTGGGGTCACCCCACATCATCTGCTAGAGTCACAAGTGCTACATCTTGGGACTCATTGTTTGAATTTCTCAAGGTAATATCTAACACCGTTGATCACAGTCTATCACCAAGCCTCACCGCACTGTGGTGTGAGCACACGTATGTCAGCATGGTGGTAGGAACTCCCTGCACCTACCTAAACTGCCTCATGACCTAATAGTAGTAGAACAGAATGATAATGTGATTGAGGTGACCAACAAATAGTTGATCCCTCTACATATGTACAAGCTATCGTCGCTATCTGATCCATACCCCTATAGCTCTGTATGGTCTCCATAATATGACTACACTCAGTATTCTATCAAAGGTTGCCCACTAGTGTAGCAGATCTCCAAACTACCACAACCTCTTTAAGGCATAGGCATGTGCTCGTGGGTCAATCCAGAAAATAGTTGTCAGGACCCTGTCGACCATGTGCATGTAATATGCTCGAATGCCAACACCTGAAGGAGTGTTCAAGTCATCAGGCTCTATGCCTTTTAGTACACATACCAACCCAAATCATGATACAGGTGGGCAAGCATGCTCTGTCCCCACATGAGCACTATCCTATTATCCTCCATCGCTCTAATGGTATGGACGAGGCCCTCATGAAGGTGAGAGCCTCACCCATCTTGTGCAATGCATAAGGTGATGGTCACGATCATGATGTGACAAATCAATGGTGTGACCATTATACCTTGCTCTAACCAATTGATGTAGATGTGCCTCGAGTCATTCGTAGGCATGGTCTGATCGAGGTAGTAGGTCTGTCTTTCCTAGATGTAAGCTTCTGGCATCTACTTGATGATCAATACAATGCAAGCCCACACTGGTAGCTAAAGGATCTAGTACACATCCTCCAAGGTCACTATCATCTCTCCTGTTGGCAAATGGAAGGTAGAGGTGTTAGCATCCCAACACTCCATCAAGGCCATCAGCATAGTGTCATAGAATCTCATCACGGACATTGTATAGACCCCCTAGAGTCCAACATCTCAAAGATGCCTGACCTCTATAGGTGTCAGTGCTCTCACACAGCTATGCAACAATGTGAACAAGTGTCTGCCAACATGCTCTCGCATTGATGGAGGAGTCTGCAATTCCCACAAACAAATCTCATCAGTTTCCCATTATTGAAAATCAAACTCAAAATTCAAAAATGTCAAATATTTTCTAATTACTTAAGGATACTAGTGCACTAGCATTCCCTTGGACCCTAGCACCCATTCCAGATGCTAGCATTCCTATTGGACACTAGCACACCGAAAGGATGCTAGCGCATGGGCATGCCCTTTGACACAAAAAATGAGGCACTAAATGACTTCAAAATAAAAATTTGAACATACCTCATGGATCATGATGCCATGAGCTACTCTCTCCCTTGGTGTGTCTAGCCTAGGTGCTCAGTAGGCTCATCTACATGGCATGTTTTCTC
The DNA here is from genome assembly GCA_027924645.1 of Cunninghamia lanceolata. Classification (NCBI taxonomy): domain Eukaryota; kingdom Viridiplantae; phylum Streptophyta; class Pinopsida; order Cupressales; family Cupressaceae; genus Cunninghamia; species Cunninghamia lanceolata. Next base: position 3,831,978 of record BSBN01001032.1, on the reverse strand, counting down.
TCTAGGTTGCTTGAAATCCTCACAATTATACAAAATTGGAAATTATAAATGAATAGTAAAAATAGAAATATTTCTTACAAAATTGGAAATTATAAATAGAATGTTTGCTCTCTGGTGAACTCTAAAGGATTCCAATTGGAACTACTGCCTACTAAGTGGATTTCATCTCCTGCTGTGAGGTGACAAAGTTCTGATTGATTCTTGCTTTTGTTCTTCGATCACTGCAATCCATTTGGTATAATGCTTATCTTTGTGGGTTGACTTATGTTACCTATTATCTCTTGCATGTAGAGATCACTATACAAGTCCACTCTAAGGCACTAAGTAGGATTTATTTTATAGCATTTTTATTATTGTCACTACTCACCACAATTCTAGACACACTTAGAATTCAGAGTACATACTATTTTATCCATTTATCAATCTAGCTATTATTTAGATAGAAACACCAAAATAGGGTTTGACTAAGGCAAGCCCCTATACATCCCAACCCTTTTTCCTCATCTCTGTGTTTGCAGGTTTTATCAAGAAGTCTGACAAACCCCAAGAACAACTGAAAGAACTAGCATGGAGATCAAGATTTGGAATCCAAACTAGACCTACACCATACAAACTATAGTGTGGTGCACAAACGTCTATGCCACGCACTGTCATCCTATGTAGTGGACTCCATCTTCTAGTGCCAAGTTCTCTATTATTGTAGTTTTTCATCTTTGTATCTCGTTTCTTGAAATATTCTATATATCTCTATATTTTTCCATTTCTAGTTAGTTTAGTTATTTACCTCATCACTCGATTGCAACAAAGGGACATAGCTTGGACAATTTCTCCCTTCTTGATTGGATAGAGGTGAAATATACATCTTCATCAACTAGTGTCCTAATGTTCAATAAAAAATTGTTTTGATTATGATTAGATTAGTTAGAAGCAATTTTTCTATTAAACATTAACTTTCTAACCATGTAATTTTTTCTAAAATCTGATAACATTAAGGTTTCCCATCTTCAATTTCTTTTTCTAATGTGTTCTTTTTTTTGCAAAAGACATATGTCTAGTATTCCTGGTGTCATTTCTTACATGTTCGTTAAAATCTAAAAAAAAATACATTTTTAGATTTTACTCTATTATATACACATTGAAAAAAAGTATTTTTGAACAATTTTCAAAAAATTAGGGGGCAACACACTCAATTTTTCATTTTTCAGGATGTGTCTACTTTGAAAATTCATAAAATATCATATATTCATTAAAAAATTAATAGAAAAATTAGACAAACTGCATGATTTTAGCTAATTTTCCACTGAAGCGATTTGTGAAATACTTTAAAAAAGTCAAGATTTTAGGGGGAGCACACCAAAAGCTATGTTATATTTTTCTGACAAAAATAGGAGCACTTTGTGTGCTCCCATTATTTGAACCTCTTAATCTCCATTATTTTTAGAAAAAAATAGTAGTTTAGAAACTAGATACTGAGCACTACAAATCTTGTGCTTATCACATTTTCTAATTTTAAGCATGGCTATCTTCAATTTCTCATCCAAGATTAGTTTTTACTAATTTTTGAAAAAAAGTGGCCACTTTTGACCCCCTTTTCATCTCCCATTTCCATGTGGATACCCATATGTGGGATATTAAGTAAGAAGACAATGGATAGGGAGGCTACATTGAAAACATCAAAATTGGGAGTTATATAGCATCTTCCCAATTTGGTGTTGATTATGGCACAAATATTAGATGGCCTTATGGAGCACCTAGGATTGAGATTTTAGTCAATTTGACCATTATGATAGATTATATGATATCTATGATGTATAAGAATGGTGTAAGGGGTGTAAGACAAGTTACATACTATTCTGAGATGCTTAACTATGACAATTGGGGCATTAGACTTTTGCCATGGATCATGGCTTTAACTCATAGTTTTGGATACCACTTTATGGTTTCTTGTTTTTAGCATTTCTACATAGTGGAGGCATGAGATATGAGATTGTAAGATTATTTTATAGGCACTCTTATATTATTAGTTTATTGTCAGAGGGATAAGTGATTGTATTGATGTATATTCTTTTGAGAATAATACAAACTTGGGTCTCTTTGGTGGTGAATATTTTTCACACAAGGGTTTCTCCATGTCAATTAGTGTTATGGTTTACATTTGTTCTATTTGCTTCTTAATTGGTTCATTTCTTTTATTAGCTTAATCACTTGCTTTATGGGATTAAATCTCTAATGTCATAATATTTTCATTGTGTTGTTTACCCTATTAATGAACATTAAAGACATTCATATCACCTTAAGCTAGAGGAAAATAGATCCCTATGGAGGAACAACAAGGATCTCATTTTTAGTAGGTTTTGAATGCAAGTTAGTTTGAAACTCTTCAAATTGGTCACAAATCTTAGTGACATTTCCAAGGTGAAAATTCAGAACCATGTCACCATTTTATAAAGGAAATAACCAACACAAATGCAAGTTTTTAACTTAAAGCACCTTAAAGTGACATATATGTTTTAACTTTTAAAATGATATAGACTAATGAAATATGGAATTTTTAATGTATTTTATGTTTGTAGCATTTTTATAAAATAGTTGAATATATAATTTTTTATCAAATTGACATTATAAATAAATTTCTAAATAAAATTTTAGAACATGAGGATGACAAAACTCCACTTTTGTTAGGAAAGGTGTCTCAACCTTGTAATTACAAAAAGTGTGATTTTTCAGTTCTAAAATTGATTAAACTCAATTTATGTGCTATAGAGTTGGTTTTTATCCAAAATAAAAATTCTAAGTTGTCTAGCACCACTTGAAGGGGTGCCCGGTGGATAGATATCTTTGAGCTCTACAATTTTTTAAAAAATAGGCCCAATCAGCCTCCTAGATCAAAAGTTATGGCCTCTAGAAGTAGGGCCTCTTGTATTGGAAAATGTAAAAACATGTCAAGCACATAGAAATGAGTTGGAAGGGGGAGTTACATATTTTGATGTGTGTTATGACACATCATAAGCCATCTTTGATTGGAGATAATGGAACCCTAAGGATTTAGGTGCCACTTTTGGTTGGTTTTGGCTCATGGTTTTCTAATTACTGTTTGATGGTTTCATGTATTGTATCTCATATATATTAGGTACTTGATATGGAGGTTGAGTGTAATATTCATATAGATGTTGTTAAGTTGCCTTGAAATCTCTGGTTGGTGATACTCCTATGAAAGCTTTCTCTTCTAGCATCATAAATTGTGCCTGCTCACAATTTCACACTTTATTTGGTACTCGCTTTAGTGTCCTCTCCCCTAGTGTGCTTTCCAAATGCTGCTTTGATCCTTTCTATTTATCTTATCCAAAAAATATAAAAGTGCCGAACTTTTAAGGACTGAAGTTGCATGGACAAAAGCATTAGGCATGGACATCTACACAGTGTGCTGACGTCTTGAAAGCATTTTTTTATTCGTCAGCCATTTTTAGAAAGTGTATTTTTACTTGCATGGCATTCTGATCTTTTCTTGATGTCTATCCGTGCCCAAACAGATCTTTTACTAGACTTTTGCTTCTCACTTCTTCTATAAAACCCTATCAATTTGCCATTTGAAAGGATAGATCTCACACACTAGTGAAGCTCTGCCAAAATTATTGCTCACACTCATTTTAATTGTGATATTCTTATTCTATGCTCATTGTTTATTATAGATTGTTGAAAGTATTTAGTTGATGTGATTTACTTTAGTTCTTTGCACTATTCAAAAGGTTCTCATTCAAGATCACTATCCTTCTCAACAAAGCTTCATTTATTCTTTGATGCGATAGCCTTCCAATGAGATCCTCGTAACTTCTTTTCTTACCTTTTGTCAATCCATTTAGATTAGCATCTATCTTTGTGGTTGAATATCATTTCCTTACTTATCAATATCGCATTGTTATTTTATCACTACTCAATACAATTTTAGATGCACTTAGAATTAAGAGTACACACTATTTTATTAATATATCAATCTCTGGCTATCGTTGAGGTGGAAACGCAAAAATAGGGTTTGACTAAGGCAAACTCCTATATAACCCAACCCTTCCTCTCTATTTGTGATTGCAAGTTATGCAAGTAAAGATTTTGAGCGCATGAGTATTTGCATGTTCCTTTCCCCTTTCTTGTTGTTTCTTGGATTTCTATAGACACCCAAAATTGTCCACTTGTCATAACGTTGCATCACTTAGGCATCTTGTAGCTTTTTTGCGCTAGGCACCCTTCTTCATCACCTAACCTAGCATTTTCATCCAATTAAATTAAATAAATATAACATTTGTTTATTTCATCATATCCCTCACATTATTAAATAAATAAGTTTTATTTTATTTAATCCACTTTCTTCTTAAGTTAAATAAAATGAATATTTTTTATTTTATTTAATTTATCACTCCTCACATTTCCTCATAATTTAAATAATATTAAATTATTTAAATTATTAAGTCCACCTTCCATCTTTGTCTCTCGAGATGACTCTAATTACCTCTTGAGTTATCTCTTCCACCTTCTAATTTCTTCTCCACTCATTTCACTCACCTTCTATTTATCTCTTGAGTGAACTCACCCACTTTCCATTTCCTTTTCCAAGTTGTACAAAGCAACTTTCCATTTCGCCATCACTTGCAAATTGGAAGTTTTATCCTTCCATTTTCTCAAAAAATATATAAATTGACCAATTTCCAAGCCATTTGGCATGGATGAATTTTCTAAGCACCGTCACTCTGTCGAATTGTTCCCTCATCCATAAATCTTCCATCATCAATCTATCTTCCTCTCATCCATCAAATCTCATATCATGGTTATGCTATGAACGTGAAGCAATCAACAAAATAAAACAAGAAATCGTTCAACTCAGGTGATGTTGTTTTGATTCACATGTCTTCATTTCGTCTTTGGGGTTTTGATTTCTTGAGTTTTGGGTTTTTATCTGATCTTTCTTGTTGATCTAAACATTTTTAACCCATTATAGAATGGCACGCCTGGTGGGACTGAATCACTAAGTTTTTGTAGGTTTTTGCTTTAAAAATTTGCATGTTTTCTAACCATCATATTGTAAGTTTTGCATTTTTTATCAAAGATGACCTCCTAGGCTCAAACCAACCTCACCATTGCATCCAAGGGACTATTTCCATGAAAAATGAGTATAAATTTGCCTAGTTTTCATGAAACAATGTGCATTTGGCGAAGAAAATAGCATTCGGTCTATAGAAAACCGCCTTTGGATAGCAGCTAGTCGCATTTGGTAAGAAGCTAGTCACATTTGGTAAGTAATCACTCGCATTTGGTTGGCATCTAGTTGCCTTTGGTTAGCAGCCAGTCACCTTTGGTTTTCGGGCATCTGAGCGCATGAGGTTAGGGTTTGAACGCCTTTGATCAACAGAAAGTTGTATATGCACAACTAGTAGTTACTTATGGTAAGATTTTAGTCACCTTTGGTCATTAGAAAATCACATTTAGTCTTTTCTCTACGCATCTAGTTTCTATTGCATAAAATAAGGTTTTTTTGAAATCTAATGGCTTCTTGGTGTAGCTTGTTGCTCTCGTTTGTTGAAGACTAGTGGTTGAAAACATGTTAATCTTGTTTGCAGGTCCGAGCGGTCAAAGAACAATCATTTATCACTAAAAATAGGCACATTTGGTTTTGGGCATTAAAATTAACTTTGTCTTCATTGTGCCTATTTTTCATTTTCTTCAGCTTGCTTGTCTAGTCTGATTGTAACTTGATTTGGCAATGAAAGTATCCTCTCCCCCTGCCTAACCAACAGATCTAGGGTGCACAAGAAATCATTGTCAACTCTAGAGGGCCTGCCTTCCCATTGTGATAAGGGGTACAACCCAAGCAGAAATAGGTCAAAGCCAAACCATTCCAATCCACTATATAAATAATGTGTTTGTGACGAAAGTTACAAACAACAGGTGTTGTTCCACTATACCAACAGCCAACCTCCCCCAAAACCCTCCAAGGCACAACCGTTGAAGGCTAGGAGACTCCATAACGAAGAGTAGCGTTGCCGTACGTATAGCCACCCGAACAAAAACACTAACTAAAAAACCATGTCTTAGTGGCCAAAAACCCTCTATTTGTTGGCGCAGAAGGTCAGACCTTTGAAGCCACCCTGATTCATGTGGTTCTTAGTAGAGATAGCAGGGACAATCCTAAGGTTAGGTGGGGGGACAAGCCTTGGGAAACCTGGATCTTGGTATGCATGAGAAGTGAGTGCCATGGAGGGGAGCCAGTACTACCAAGATCTTGAAGCTATCCACTTTGAATAGGCATGGCTAGGGGATCCAACAAATACTATCCTTGCCTAGCCTAGGGTGTACACATTGATTAGTGTGCTTGGTGTGCATGCACGTGTAAGTGAGATCTTGTGTTTGATATTGCCACCTCATCCTCAGTCTTACTTGTCATAACACATTTCCCAATCATTACACTTCATCAAATCCTTCCAAATCAGATCATCCTTGTCATCTTATCATCCTAGTCATCTAATCAAACACATCCCAATCAACCCAAGTCATCTATCCACACCATTCTACACCATCCCATCCAGTTTGACCATATCATATCATTGGACTTCTTGAGCCCTACATCAGCTATCCAACATCGATCCTGTCAACCAACATTGTCCTTTGGCTTTGGTCCTTATCTAGCATTTGATCATATCAGCATTATCAACCAATCTTGTCTACCCTTGAGTTCATGAGTCTATCTCTTAGGAGATAATATTATCCAATCAACCAACTAATCAAACCAATCCAATTAATCAACCAAGCCAATCCAATCAATCAATCAAGAAAACCACTCAATCCAAGAGTCTCAACTTTGTCGCATAAGTCCAACCCACATCATCCTACACCATGCCAACCTCAGAGGACATAGTGCAAGAGATCGTTCACATCCTTCACCAAGCACCAAAACCCCTAAGCCAACAAATGATTCAGAGGGTCCATCACATAGTTCAACAACTTCAACTTCAAGAAGGCCAGTCACCTCACATGCAACATCTTATAGCACAGGCCCAACACCTCCTAGACACATGTCAAACCCAACAAATATATCATCATTCGTTATCCAATCACCACCAACCAATTCTATTTAATTCATATGTGGCATCCCCTTCCATTTCATACCAATCTGATCCGTCCACATATCATAACAATTCCACATCACTTTATCTTATTCCTTATCAACCTAATCCATCCGCATTTCAAATCACTTCCACATCACCTTATCCTATAGTTTCCCATAACAATGTCACATCACCTTATCTCACATCTTCCCACAACAATGCCACATCATCATACCCTACTTCTTCCAACATCTACCATTATCCACAACAACCCATATCCCAAGATCTTTCACCTACACATCCTACCATTTCATCTCTTCATCAAACACATTCACAATACTATCAGTGGCCCCCACAACATGAACATGCAAATCTGAGTGGCTCTTTGTATATAAATCAAGCATCCCTAAGCTCACCTTTGTAGCAAGACTTAATGACCTTTGGCAAGGGAGATACCAATCTAGTCACTACATCCTTTGAACATCCCCCATCGCCATCTAATCACATTCCAACACATGAGTCAACTAGTCCTCTCCCAACACCTTTATGTCAACCTTCTAATCCATCAAACCCTCCACTAAAGGATCCCTTAGAGATGACCCTACAACAATTGGTCCAAGAAAATTTGATTGAGCTGCCACCAATGACATCCTTTAAAGAAATCCACTTTAAACCCCATTGGTATAAAGATGATGAATATTGTGCATACCATAGGTGTAAGGGCCATCTCATATCCACTTGTACACAATTTAAAAGATTGCTCAAGAACCTAGAAAATTGTGGTAAGATTGGTTAGATAAAAGTAATCCATCTAATCCCCTTATCCCTCCATCTGATCCAAATCCTACTCCTAAGCCTATCACGCCATCTACCATTATCGTTCATCCCCTATATTGTCCATTTACCCATACCCTAGCAAAGGATGTGGTCCATTGGTTGTTAGCATGGAATAGACCATCCCCATGTCAAACACTCATTCATGAGCCTATCAACGAGCCTTCTAATGACATGTCTAGCCCTATAAGCCCATCATGTGATCTACAAGCCATCAATCCTAATCAAGAGCCTAACACTATGAGTCCAAGTCATGAACCCTCATGCCTTTACATCAATGACTCAAGAACATGTCGAGCCTATTCAAGAGCCTATCAAGCCTATCCAAGAGTCATCTCCTTCCATCCAAGCAACCCAAGAGGTATATCAAGAACATGATCCTAAGCATGTGGAAACATCAACCTCTTGTCTAAATCAAGATGATACCTATGAAGAAGCTATCTATGAGTACCTTGGTCTTATCCATAATCCTATACCCATCCCTGAGCAAGACATCCAAATTGCTCCTATCCATCCTCCATCTAACCCTAATGAGACAACTTCCATTTCTCATGATGAGACATGTGCCTCCCACATAAGCATAGAAGATCAAACTATCACCTTGGATCATAATGAACATAAGCAAGATCCTAATGATCCACCATCACCTACTATCGACCCTATCGCAACTCCACCATCATGTCCTATTAGTCTATCCACTTTTATCCATGAGTGTTCCTCCTTAGAACACCGCCAGCCATTATCTTCCATCTCACCTTCTTCATCCAATAAGGAGCTTGTGTCTAGTGTTCCACCTACACCTAGTCCCATAGTCAATCGCATCCTTCAAAATATGAACTATCAAGGTAAAGGCTTAGGCCTTCTTGAACAAGGTATTTTGGAGCCAATCCATGTCAAAGTCCCTCAGCGCTCATTTGGCCTTGGATACGCATCTCAAGGTCAACAATCTAATGATGTTGGTACTTCCTCCATTCCTCCTAAGTCCACCACTTCCTACCATAAATCGCATCTTATAAATGTCAAAAGCATGTGACCATACACCTTCCACTATCCAATTTACCTCTGCTTCTTCCAACTCCTAACATCCCTCCATCGAATCTACCTCTGTTACTTCCAACACCTTATACATCCATCCATAAGCCCTCTAAAAATCCCAATCATGGCCAACAAATGCACACATTGTCTAAACATGAAGCTTCCTCTCCTTTCACTCACCCCGTGGGATTCAAAAATAAAAATTTGGATGCCTCTACAAATAAAGCTAAAAATCATACAAATTCTAATGGCTTTGGGTACAAAAGCCAAGAATCAAAGAAACATCCATCTCAAAAGATGCATACACCCACACACCTCCAAGCAAAAATGAAAAAGGTGTGGGTCCCCAAGCAACAAGCAATTACTGCAAAAGATGCACAAAAGCCGCATATATCCCAACCCATACCTTCAAAAGAAAAGGTCAAAACTAAAATGGTTTGGATCCCTAAGCAACAAGCCATCAAGTTAAATGAGGTATCCACCTGTCGTGAATCCCAACCATCTCCTTCCATCCATTCCATCCAAAAGTAGCAAAATCCTCCATCCCACATGAAAGCAAAAATCATAAAAATGCCAAGTCCATGTGGGTCCGTAAATGCCTAAATCGACCATCTCCTAAGAAAACATCACCATTGCTTCCTACACCACCATCCACCCAAAAGATTCAATGTTTATCATGGTGTGTGCAATCGTTGGTCATGATTCCCTTCCATCCCACAACAATTCTGCATACCTCCATCTCCCCATCATTTGTCCACTATCCTACATATCTTCCTTATCACTTCCCTATGGTCCATGCTTTTGCATAAGCCTTCCATCCATCATTGCGTAAATCTTCTATCCATCCTCATCCACTATCCTTCCATCCACTATCGGACTTTTCATAATCCACATCATGATCCACTATCACACCTCCCATAATCTGCTCTCTACCTAATCCATCTTTCATGTCATCCCCTACCAACATCTGATGAGTACACTTGACATGGTCCATGCGATGACGTCCTTCTAATGGGACTATCACCTTTCATGGAACTAGACACTTGAGTCCCTTTCGTCCATATCCACCTTCTCCCATAAAAAAAGTCAAAAATAAAATTTTTAAAAAAGAATCAAAAAAGTCAAAAAAAATGAAAAAAAAAGTAAAGATAAATCCCTTCGTCTAATGGCGAAAACCTGGAAAATAGGCACCCTAGATAAGTACCATGATGAACGCCTGGCAAATAGGCATCATGTGTAAAATTGATCTTCTATGTCACCTATACTTGGGGGCACCTTGTCTCATCCTCCTATTGTTTTCCCACCTATCATTTTTCATCCTATCATATCCTATTATTTCCTATCTTACCGTCCTTATCCACCCACATACACATACCTACCCCATTGTAGTCTATTCATCCTCCCTTCCTCCTATTGATCTTGATAAAGATTGGGGCAAAATGTTAAAATGTGCTTTGGTTATCTCTTGATATACCTCATCCCTTCCAATCCATCCTATCACCCCATCACCCCATTTTCATAAGTCTGATCCTAGCATGAGTCCTATCATCCTGAGCGTTATCATGTAAAACCCTAAGCATATTATCCAGAATGGGGCATGTTATTTCCTATGTGACATAGTCTTTGAGATCACATCCTAGCTCTCTTATGCATACATCTGATGTCTCCTATCCTCTTATCCAACCATTTATCACGAGTCTTCCATTCCATCCCTTATCGTCCATCCTTTCATCCATCCAATCCTATCTTTCATCCTTGCACCTAGACTTGGTCCTCCCTCGTCACTAGTATCTAGCACAAAGGCTACCAAAGTTGTAAATCCATTGACATTCAAAACATCCAAAAACACAAAAAAATCATAAAAAGTCCTGAAAAAATCCAAAAAAAATCATTAAAAACTGTCCTGAAAAAATCTAAAAAATCATAAACTGTCCTAAAAAAATCCAAAAAAATCATAAACAACCCTGAAAAAAATCCAAAAAAAAATCATAAAAATCCCTGAAAAAATTCAAAAAAATTATAAAATGACCTAAAAAAAATACATAAAAATTAAATATTCCCAAAATACAAAAAAATCATTCAATTACCAAATCCAAGTCAATCCATCAAATCATCAAATCATTTCTTCTAACCAAATCATCAAATCATCAAATCAATTCTTCTAACCAAATCATCAAATCAATCATCAAACTCCAATCAAATCAATTCACTTCCCTGAATCATCAAATGCCAAACTTCTAATCAAATCAATAATCAAATCATCAATCAAATCATTAACCCAATCATTAGTCCAATCATCAAATCAAGCTAATCTCTCAAACAATCAAAATCACATCAACATCATATATCAATCAATTCAATCCAATCAATCATCATCACCATCAATAAAACACCAGTCAGAACTACATATCATCTCTATCATTAAGTGCCTTGATCCCATGGACACGGGTATGTAGGTAGTCTGGAGTATGAAGGAAGTGCCTAGATTCAAGCACAAGATGATATTCCTCCTTCTTCTCTCATCATCTTCTTCTATCTTCTATCTTTATCAATTCGTCAATCTTTCAAAACAATTCTTCTTCAATTCTTCAATCAATTCTTTAATCGATTCTTCAATCACTTCTTCTTCCAATCATCCAAGCAATTCCATCCATCCAATAAACTCAAATGCAAGTCATCCTTTATCCATACCAATCAAATCAATCAAGCTTGTCAAATTATCCAACTGCATCCTTGGTCTTGATCCTGGCCTTGTTGTAAACCCAATCAATTGTCAATCAATCAATTATTGTCATCCTTGTGTTGATCAAGGGATACATCTTTCCCAGCCATGACAACACTATCCTCATCATCGTCATCAACAATCAATCATTCGCTTACAGCTTGACAGGGGCAATACTTGGTTTGTTTTTGAATCATTTGTGCATGCTTGCTTGCTTGCTTGTGTGTGTTATCATTTTTTATCTTGCATTTGCATCAGTATCTTCCCAGCTAATATTCATATCTTGTATCTAGACAAGGTTGTATTACGCTGGGGCATGAGACATATCGTCACCTTGGTCCTTATACCCTGGTGCATAATGTCTCGTGCTATATCAAACATATGATTGCTCACTTTCATTGCAGCATAACGTATCCTTTTATCTCTTTCCTCCATTTCCTTATCTTTCTTCCCTGACCAATCCATTTCATTTTGAGAGCCTACCCGTGTTCTTCTAACCTGCCTATCCTCTCGAGGGGGCATCATCATCCTATCATCCCATCCTCATCCTATCTTTCCATAAGCCTATCCTTTTCCTCTATCCATATCCTAGCTTCTTTGAAATGATGTTGCTCGGCATAAATCTCATCATCTCGAACATCATCTCAAAGAGGGGCAAAATGTAGACACCCAAAATTGTCCACTTGTCATAACGTTGCATCACTTAGGCATCTTGTAGCATTTTTTCCCTAGGCACCCTTCTTCATCACCAACCTAGCATTTTGATCCAATTAAACTAAATAAATATAACATTTATTTAATTCATCCTATCCCTCACATTATTAAATAAATAAATTTTATTTATTTATTTAATCCACTTTCTTCTTAAGTTAAATAAAATGAATATTTTTATTTTATTTTATTTATCACTCCTCACATTTCCTCATAATTTAAATAATATGAAATTATTTATATTATTAAGTCCACCTTCCATCTTTGTCTCTCGAGATGACTCTAATTACCTCTTGAGTTATCTCTTCCACCTTCCAATTTCTGCTCCACTCATTTCACTCACCTTCTATTTATCTCTTGAGTGAACTCACCCACTTTCTATTTCCTTTTCCAAGTTGCACAAAGCAACTTTCCATTTCACCATCACTTGCAAATTGGAAGTTTTATCCTTCCATTTTCTCAAAAAATCTATAAATTGACCAATTTCCAAGCCATTTGGCATGGATGAATTTTCTAAGCACCGTCACTCTACCGAATTGTTCCCTCATCAATCAATCTTCCATCATCAATCTATCTTCCTCTCATCAATCAAATCTCATATCATGGTTATGCTACGAGCATGAAGCAATCAACAAAATAAAACAAGAAATCATTCAACTTAGGTGATGTTTTTATTCGCATGTCTTCATTTCGTCTTTGGGGTTTTAATTTCTTGAGTTTTGGGTTTTTATCTGATCTTTCATGTTGATCTAAACATTTTTAACTCATTATAATTTCATTCCCATAATATCATTTCTATCTATTTCTCTCATTTATCTATTTCTGTGTAATAATCATTATGTTTGTTGTCAACATAAAACTCTCGAAATCCATACGAAATAGTACAGATCTAGTATTTTGGTTTTCTATGTCATACAGACTACAACATGGCACATAGACATCCATGCCATGAGTTGTCATTCTAAATAGTGAGTTTGTCTACCTGGTTCTAGGTTCCTCATGATCTATTATTTCTATTTTCACATTTATTTCTTGTGAATTAATTTATCAATCTTTATATTTTTGCTTTTTTGTCTTGTCTTTGTTAGTTTTAGTCAATAGTATTTAATTATTTCATTTCCAATTGCAACAAAGGGATGTTGAACACATAGAAGTAATGAGAGGGGGGGTAAATCAATACTTAATTAAATTCTTTCCTTCCAAAAACATTCAAGCAAATGTAATCATTTAAACCATGAGAAATAGATGATCACACAAGTACACAACCATAACACCAGATTTACGTGGAAAACCCTAGAAGGGAAAAACCACGATGAGCAAGCTTCTTGGATCTACAGTCCAAATCTAGCCTCACAAATAAAAATAGTTTTACAATAAATTTTATGGGCTACAACCTAAAGGAAGATAAAACTCCCTAATACATAATTTTATGGGCTTCAACCCAAAGGAAACTACAACTCCCTCAAGTACTACAACACTTACAACAAAATGAGGCTACAACCTCTGTAACAAGATACTTGTCTGATTTAGAAGATTCAACACAAACTGCTTCAACCTCAAGCATGTGCTGACCTTTCCAAAACTCTGCACTATTATCTTCTTGCCATTTACCTCTGCACAATCATTGTATCAAGCTCCACAGTATCAAAAATCCTTCAACTAACTCTGCTCTGTCATCACAACTTCCTCAACTATCTCTGAAGCAACATCACTTCTGCATTACCTTGTCTTGAAATGATCCTTTCCACATTTTATCATCAAACTGCTTCTATAGTTATTTTGTTCACACACTATTATTGCTAACACACAACTCACTCAACTATCTTATTTCAATAATCTTGATCTTACATTTATATCCTCTACAAGTCTTCAAAAAATTTCTCCTTTGTCGGCCAAGATGAAACGTGTAACATGAAATGTGCAATGGCCTAGCTGGTCAGCTCCCAAATCATCTCTGGTAATGTAGGAATCAAATTGCATTATGCGGTTCAAACTAAGTGATAACCAGGACCTATTTTACCTTAGTACACATCTCCATTGGTCCAACAAACACGTATCCTTCTATACATTAGCTTCAGACCTAAAGCGGTACCGGAGAAACAAAAATAACATCATGTGGATCATGCATTAAGAATTATATGAATTGAAAACATTCCTATACACTCCTTTTACCAATTCATGTTATTTCATGCTGGCACAAATAGTCAAACACTGAAGCTGGTATCCCTAACATAGTATGAATACACTGTCTTGATATGGAACATTGAAAATCAGGAAAACAAAGACACTTGAAGCTTGAATAGAGCATACATATTGATTATTTGAGCTTATCTTTCAATCAGGAAAGCCAAATACCAAGGTGCAGTGAAATGCGGTTGCTTTTACTTTCTCCCTTTGATAGTCTTAACCAACAACATGACATGTCCTTACTAAACAGACTCCGGAGAAGCCTCTATGGTATGTTTTATCATTTGAAACTTGAATCATGCATGCATCTTACCTATATCTAGCTATCCTCCAAGACATAATGTCATATCTTCAAGTTTAGAGAAGTACAGAGCATTCTTCTGTCCCTTTGTGATTGCAACAACCCTGTTTCACCAGTGCCTTCACTCTACCAACCCTAAAACACTTTGTGGTAGGTTTCATGATCTCAAATTTGAACCAAACATACTTTAGAGTGATTTCTAGCTATCTTTAAATCTGCAAACACATATCTTCATTTGCAGAGTTATGTTGTACATTCTCCTAAGCCTATGACACCCTTCATGACTAGAAATTCACTTAGACAAACTTTCTTCAAACTTTTGCATATTTCTTCATCAAGCACTAGACAACATGAATTCATATTATCAAAAGACAACATATGCAACCAACACAACATATCAAACACTTTCACAACTTACCCTTATCCATGAACTTTAGAAGATAAGGTACAACTGTGTACAGTTGATATTGATCCCCTATAGCTCATCTGATCTGCTCTTCTAACATCACATGCAATAGTATGACTTCCACATCACAACTTTGTTGACATCAATGACAACATATGCAACAAGGGATATAGCCCAAATATTCTTTCTCTTCCATATTGGATAGCAGCAAGATATAAATCTTTGGCTAGTATCCTAATGTACGATGGGAAATTGTTCTGATTAGCTATAGTTTAGTTTGAGTTAATTTTCCCATATCACATTTTGGTGAAACTGACATGTCTAAAACGCTTGAAAACTATAAAACAAAACATTGTTTCTCTTCTTAGAAAAAAACTCCTCTTTGTCAATTTCTCAAAAATAATTCTCTTTCTTCCAATCTTCAAATTTTAGAGTACTTGTACATGGGGAGCTCCTACTAGTTTATGAGCTTCACAACCCAGTGCTCCAACTCAAAATTTACAATTCGTAGAAGTTTAATATTACCTATGGCTTCCCATGCTCATAGTAGCTCCAACTCCATGCAACTAGAAATTAACATCTTTAATTTCTCGATGGGAAGATCTAGAGTACAACCACCTATCTTCTATCTCTACCACCCCTGCAATCCCTAGAACACAATCTTTTAGAGAGCCTCTCAATATAGAAATGCTCACAGCTCAGGTGCCCCAAGTCCAAATCTAGACATTAGACAATCACTTGGCTAAATTTTGGGATTTTTTAGGTATGGAGCACCTAAATGGCGAGGTTGTCCCTCTCATAGAGAACCTTTGAAATTTGTTAACCAGTGATCCACACGACATGGATCTTCTATGTAGTCTAACTCAAATTGTGAGTATCAATATTATATCACTAGGTAGCTATGCAGAAATCATCAATGAGTCACATTCAAACACATCACAAGCTCAATTATCAGGGCCTATACCAACTTCTTTTATATCCATGTTCACTTCTTCCCAAATTTCTACAAGCATTGCTCAATCAGTGAATGCCAATAGAAATTTTATCAGAATGGGTGGGAACCCTATAAATCAATATGGGTTTATTCCCCCTACTTCTTCATTATCATTTACTTTTCCTAGAGCTAACCCCAAAGTTTCCCAACCACCCAACAACACTATTCCACTTGTTACACGAGTTTAATCCACTCATACAGTAGATCCTGTTATCACCCAACTCCTTCAAAATGCAAACTCCTTGGAACAACAAATAGCCACTATATCCAAAAATGCATCCCAGCCAACAATCCTATCATACTACACTAGAATTCCTTTGTCCTTAGCCATTCTCACTTCTCCCCTTCACCCAAACTTAGAGGCTCTGTGCTTTGAAAAGTACATTGGTAAAGGAGACCCACAGAACCATGTATCGACATTTATAGCCTTGTGCAGTGATTTCATCTTCCAAGATTATCTACTAGCAAAACTTTTCCCATGGTCTCTTAAATACACTGCATTGGATTGGTTCTACTCTCTTTTTGATCACTCCATCAATTCTTTTCAAAAACTTGTCAACTAGTTTCTCCAACACTTCCACGTGAGCATTAGATTGTAGGCCACACTCACTGATCTCATCCACTGTCGACAGAGAGCACAAAAGAAAGTCATTGATTTCATTGGCCGCTATGAGGCTCTCTTTTCACAAATCCCTTATGCACTCCCAGATTCTAATGTGCATCAGGTTTTCATTGGAAACTTACAACCTCAAATATGAGATAAGATTTTGTTGATGCATTATCCTTCATTTACGCATCTCTGCATGGACTCCATGACTACCTCACAGAATCCTACTAGCCAATCTGATGCCCCTTCTTCATTCCAAAATTATAATAGAAACAAAAATTACATTAAAATAAATTCTTCTAATAATGTTCAAAAAGTAGCGGCCATTGCACCAACCCAAAGTGTTATGGCCCTCTCCTCACAAAGTAAACCAAGGACTTGATAGTTCACCCCAGTTTCTAAATCCGTCTACACTATAATATAGAATCTTTTAAACAATAACCTCATCCATCTACTACCAATCTTTCCTGTCAACACCACCAAACCCGTATCACCTTCTTAAGACCTTAAGGCCTTTTGTCAGTTCCATAGAGTGAATGGACATGACACCGAGTGATGCATGTGTCTTAAACACAATGTGCAAGACCTCATCGACCAAAATGTCATCCAAGTCTCTGGAGTGAATGATAGAGGGAATAAATATGTTGCTCCACCTAATTAAAACCTCTAGATTTACACAAACTCGTTGCCACATCACTCCACAAATCTAGAACTTTCTTCTAATACTATGCTTACTACTATGTCTACTGATGAGCCTGCCACCTCCTTAGCCAAGATGATTTCCATGGTGAGTGATCACCCTGACCCTACTCGAGTGTGTTATATTCTTGAACCAATTATCTCTTTCACACCCATCGATGCACCCATGCATGTCTACAATGGACCTCTATACATCACTGCCCTAGTCAATGAAAAGCCCACCAAGGGCGTACTAATTAACCTTATGTGCATGGTGAATATAAACATAGAGGAATTTCTATACATACATGAACTCTATCAAGACAAGTACAAGAAATCATAAGTCCAGATACAAATGCATGATGGGTCCTCTCACTATACCTTAGGTTCACTCACCCTTCCTATCTGGTGGGACCAAAACCCTTGGACATTCTCTTCTCCATAATTCCCACCTTAGACCAATTTCATGTGAAGTTGGGCCATCTATGGCTCTCTACCATGAGAGAGATCTCCTCTATAATCCATAAGTGTCTAAAATTTCCTCATGATAGTCAAGTGCACACTATTTATCATAGTGGATTTAAACCTATTGCATTAAGAGGAAACTTCTCCTTGGATTACTTCTGGCTAATAGCGGCTAAGCCATTATGACCACGCAATGATTTCTTGTTTCTATCATACCAAAAATTCAAAGTGAACCACATAGCTTAGTTATCTATTTGTGTCTCCTCTTCGACCCAACTAGATGCTACCCTTGAGGTCCCTCAATCTCTGATGGTTTCCTCTATCCCTCCTCCTGCCCCACAAGCAAAAGAAGGGAAGTCAACCTGAATCGAGTGACCTTCCCCATCCTTGAGAATCTATAATTTATGCAGAGGTCCCACCTCCACCATCTTACCCAAGACCTAGAGGCACATGACCCACACAATCTAGACCTTCCCAGCCTTCAACGACTTCTCCTATTCCTCCTACCTCTTTGGGGACTCAAGAAAAATAGCCCATGGTGTAGGACCCTTCCCCTTTGGTCCCTCAATCTTCAGTGGTGGCCTCTATTCCTTTAGCCCCTCCAATTGCTCGAGGAAGGTAGCCCACATTAAGAAACCCTCCCCTAGTAGTACCTAGTCTTCGATGGATCCTTTTATTTTTTCTCCCACTCATAGAGCGATAGAAGAAAAGGACCCCATGTTGGGAGACTCCTGAGTTGCTCCTATGGATGCTTTAGGCTGCACTTGACATAAAAAACTTGTGAGAGATCACAAGCATCACCAATGTGTTACAACTCATGAGCATGTGGTAGGAGATGAACCCCTTTCTATGCACCCTCCTCTCATGCGGCCAACCCCAGACTTGGCTCCACCTTCTTAGCCTTCTGCTTCCTCTCTTCCACATCATTCTCTTCCATCACCCACTCCCATCTCTCCACCAATTCAACATAACAAAAGCAACCCTGACCTAGTTCAAGTAGTCTTTGCTCCATTTACAGAGAACCCCATCCTTCTATCCATCCTAGACATGCCACCCTTGATTCACCCTTGGACTTGCTTAACATCAACATCATCTCTAGTACTACTCTATCAGAGCTAGTTCCATTCTAGTGTACCTTACATCAGGTGTTCTCTGATGTCCTACATACCGCCACCATTGACACTGACATTCCATACCTGCTACCAAATCATAAACATGAGCATTATCCCACCCCACCCTGCTACAAGCCAAAACACATGCCTCGCTTGCTGAAAGGAAGCAAGGTAAGTAGAAACAGCTTCCTACACCAATCTAATGAGGGATAGTAGTGCAATTTTTTTTTAGATCTTTACAGTTACAGTTATGTTTCACATTAATAGAGAGATTAACACACATTCACAAACAAGTATAAATGTAATGACACAAGATATACATGGGGAAAACCCTTTCAAGTGAAAAACTCCACTCCAAAACCTACATAATGTATTATCAAATCTGAAGGAGATTACAACACACTTGCAATGCAAGTTCTTCTAGGAGTTGTCACAATGTCAAATCTAGAGTAATTCTGGAAGCATAACGATACCTACAAATGAGCCATACAACTCCAACTTCAAGCGCCTATATATATAGAAAAGTAGTATGAATGGAGGTAGCTTCTAGAGAAAGTCACATGAGGAATCTTGTCCAAATCCATATGGCCCAATTTCCAAAGCCATAAAACATGCATATGACACTTGTAAGAGATTCTCTTTCATCCCTTACAACCTCCAACTTGGGCACCCCAAATTTACCCAATTAATGTATGACAAATGCTCTTACAATCTCATAAAATCTGTCATATATGAAAACTCTTACAGCTATAAGAGAATCTATCATAACTGACTGTTAATAGCAGATTCTCTTACAACCTATCATAATCAAACTTGGGAGCCTACTTCCTCCATGCAAGATGCTTTCTAACACTTGTCTTCACTTGTCATAGGATCTTCTATTTTTGGCTCTTACATATCATAGACTCTATCATAAGAATCTGTCATAACTCTTATGCGTCATAAACCTCTTTGGTGCAGGAGCACCTAAGGGAACATCCTGGAACAAGAAGACACCAATGACCAAGAGAGGAGTCCATGGAGCAAGTCAAGCCAATTGGAACATCCTAAAACCAATTATGGCATGTTATAATGGGAAAAATGATGTAAGGGTCAAATGTCCTGAGGGTCCTGGTAAGGACCCTAGGACCAAAAATGATGTAAGTTGGGCCAATAGTGCCTCTAGAGTCAAATATAGGTGTCTAAGATTAGGAATAAGGTATAATGATCCTAAGAAGATCAAACATGATGAATTGATAGGGTAGAAGTTCATTAAAACAAAGTTTAAAAATTCAAATTTTTGAAATATGCATTTAGGCTGGAAAGTTAGTTTTGAGTAGTTTTTGATGTTGAACCAACTCCAACCGATGGGAATTAGTTGTGAAAGTTGGGGTAGAGGTTATGTAAACTTGTCCAAGGCATTTGTTGGGACGGTGGAGTCATTTGGAGGCCTGGGTTGTAGGGCTGACTGCAAATAACAGTAAAGTTTATCTTTTGCTTGCATTTCCTCCTCAATTCTGTTGATCTTTTGATTGTTGGGTCTTTGGTAAATGTCTTAAGTCCTCACTTAACAATAGTAGATCATATTTTATGCTCTGAGAAGAGTTTGAAGGTGGTTTCAATTCTGTTCTTCTGACTGCTACCAAGAACAGCAGACTACCCTGTGTGTTTTGAGAGGTGACAATGCAATTTTGGACCTTTGCATGAATGTAAGATCCTGATTCTCATGGAATAGGTCCTAGATGACATGTATAATATGACTTCTAACTTGAACAAGGTAGGAGGAGTGCAGATTGGTTGGTGATCACCATTAGGATGCAAGTTTGCATGTGGAAAGAACATGGGAATGATGGCATAGGTGTAGCAGCAGAAGATCTATCATAACAAGGTAATATTTTTATGATCGATGTTGTCTAATATGGTCAATAGGATGGTGTTAGACCTTTGAATGAGGTCTGGAAATGATTGGAAGTGCGAGATCTACTAAACCCTAGGTTTTAGGTCCTAGAGATGGGGGTTTGGTGTTTAAACCTTTGAATGAGTATATCATTGCCTGAAACCTTGAAAATCATCTGTTTTAGATCCTTCCCTAAGACTGTTTGAGGGTTTGGAGTGTGGATCTCAAGTTTGTTATAGGGTTCCTTTGGAAAATGGGTGAATTAGGCCTTGTAGGAAGACTGCAGGGTGTCAGAACAGTCAGTTTGGTCTAAAACAACAATACATGAGTCTAGGATATGATATAGAACTCTGTAAAGGGTATTTGGAATAGTCATTTTTTTTAGAAATGCTTTGGGAAATATTGAAGAAAAGTGTAGATTTCTCGCTGAACATGGCTACTAGGATTGGGCCTAGTTAAGAGGAGTTGTCAATGAACCAGTTAAAATGGTGTGTGACACCTTTTGAATCTTGTTGATTGGGGTATGTTGAGACCCTAGAAGGTGTAAGATTGCATCTTAGAAGTTGGAACCCAATTTGAGCCCTTTGGTGGAGTTTAGGGCAAGAAGAAGACTAGTGAGTCTTATTGGATGAAGCCCACAATTGACTTAAATCTTTTGATCTTGCTAAATTGCCTCTAGAGACCTGACACCTCTACATCATAGTGGTATTAGAGCAGCAAGTAGGTCCTTGAGGGAGTAGTAGGATCTTGTGAAAGAGTTAAGGGTTGGTGACAGTTGTGAAGATGCCCCTAAAAATTAGATGGCTAGGGAGGATAATGAATTGAGAGAAGCCTTAGAGGCTAGAGAAAAAGAGTTGAGGGAGAGAAGAGAACGGGATGCTGAAATAGAAAGAGAGTTAAGACAAGTGAGAAGAGAGAATGCATCAATCTTGGCAAGGTTGGAAGCATTGGAGAAGAATCCTAGAAGGGATGAACAAGATGATCAAGAAGGAGATGATGAGGGACATGAGAAGGCAGATGAGAACCCTCTTGAGGATGAGTTGGATCCTAAAGAAAGGAGATTTTTGAGATTGCTTAAGGCAGTTCAAGGTAGTGGAACAAAGGCAAACATAGAGTTGCCTATCTATCAGGGGAAGATGGATAGTGAAGAGGTATTAGGGTGGATAGATGGCCTTGAAAATTTCTTTGAGTATGAGGAAATAAGTGATGAGAAGAAGGTTAAATTTACAAAGATAAAGTTGAGAGGGACAACACTTACATGGTGGAGTAGTGTACAAATAGAAAGAGTGGCTAGAGGTGGAACAAAAATCACTTCTTGGGGTCGGATGAAGGATATGATGAAGAATCAATTTCTTCCATCTGATTATTCTATTCAAACAAAGAGGATGAGACAAAATTTAAAGCAAAAAGACATGGATGTTATGTCCTATACTGAGCAATTTCATAAGCTTAGTATTAGAGGAGGATTGGAAGATGAAGAAGAGAAAGTGACAAGATACCTTAATGGGCTTAAGTACAACTTACAAGATGAAATTGGTTTGACCATACCAAAATCACTTAGAGAATGTTTTCAGTTGGCCATAAGGGCTGAAGAGAGGGTGAAGAGGAAGAAAGAAAGACAAGGAGGTAGTGGTAGAGGATCTAGAGGTAGGGGTAGACCTACTAATGAAGGACAGAGCAGCAATGAGAAAGGAAAAGAGTTTTCTGCAGATCAGAGAGGTGGAGGTAGGTTTGGATTAGGTAGAGGAGTATTCACAGGCAGATGTTATCATTGCAATGAAGTGGGACACACATCTTTCAAATGTCCTAAGAGGGATGCTGTCGATAAGAGCAAGGAGAGAAGAGTTCACTTGGCACAAGAAGAGGAAAAGAAAGGAGACCAAGAACCAGTAGTAGCCTATCCAGAAACAGATGGAGAATTTTTCATGGTGGAAAAAGGTAAAGTGCAGCAAGCACCACAGGTATCCATTTTTAAAACTAATTATTTAAGCCATGGAAAAATGTGTAAATTGATCATAGATTTAGGTTCACAAGATAATTTAGTTTCCTGGGATATGGTACACAAATTGGGATTGAAGACATTTGATCATCCTAGTCCTTACCAAGCTACTTGGGTAAATCAAGAACATCAAGTAAGGGTTAGTCAGAGGGCATATGTTGATTTTTCAATTGGTCTGTATCATGATTTTGTTTTGTGTGAAGTTATTTCAATGACATGTGGGAATATGATTTTGGGTAGACCATGGCAACATTTAAGAAGGACAGTTAATGATGGCTATACTAATAACTATTTGGTGCACAAAGATGGTAAAAAGTTTAAACTAATACCTTTACCTTGTGGAGACAAGAAGGAACATGCTACTATCTGTTTTGGAGAAAAATTGTAGTTGAATGTGTAGGTTAAGGATGATTGGGAACAGTAGGAATAGTTGCAGTAGAGGGAGGTGGATGATAGTCCTAAAGAACAATAGGTTTGGGACTTAAGTTGCATCAAGTTTGGGGACATTGATTGCCCTATAGGGAGGCAGGAAAAGGAAGGCACACAATAGGAAAAAATAGATCAAAACCCTAAGATGGGAAGAGCAGAAGCATTACAACAGCAGGGTCCTAGGCAAGGACATCAAAATATGTTTTGTGATACTAACACTTTTGGTAAGAGTCATGTAGGTTGGAGAAGGAGGAGGATAACCCTTGGAGAGTTTATGTTCCCTGTTCAAAATCAGAGGAACCCTTCAAAAAGATTGTAGGAGGTTTGGAGCAGATCACATAACTCTTGGGACAAGAGTTTTCTTCATGCTGGGGAGTATGGTGTAGGAGCACCTAAGGGAACATCCTGGAACAAGAAGACACCAATGACCAAGAGAGGAGTCCATGGAGCAAGTCAAGCCAATTGGAACATCCTAAAACCAATTATGGCATGTTATAATGGGAAAAATGATGTAAGGGTCAAATGTCCTGAGGGTCCTGGTAAGGACCCTAGGACCAAAAATGATGTAAGTTGGGCCAATAGTGCCTCTAGAGTCAAATATAGGTGTCTAAGATTAGGAATAAGGAATAATGATCCTAAGAAGATCAAACATGATGAATTGATAGGGTAGAAGTTCATTAAAACAAAGTTTAAAAATTCAAATTTTTGAAATATGCATTTAGGCGGGAAAGTTAGTTTTGAGTAGTTTTTGATGTTGAACCAACTCCAACCGATGGGAATTAGTTGTGAAAGTTGGGGCAGAGGTTATGTAAACTTGTCCAAGGCATTTGTTGGGACGGTGGAGTCATTTGGAGGCCTGGGTTGTAGGTCTAACTGCAAATAACAATAAAGTTTATCTTTTGCTTGCATTTCCTCCTTAATTCTGTTGATCTTTTGATTGTTGGGTCTTTGGTAAATGTCTTAAGTCCTCACTTAACAATAGTAGATCATATTTTATGCTCTGAGAAGAGTTTGAAGGTGGTTTCAATTCTGTTCTTCTAACTGCTACCAAGAACAGCAGACTACCCTGTGTGTTTTGAGAGGTGACAATGCAATTTTGGACCTTTGCATGAATGTAAGATCCTGATTCTCATGGAATAGGTCCTAGATGACATGTATAATATGACTTCTAACTTGAACAAGGTAGGAGGAGTGCAGATTGGTTGGTGATCACCATTAGGATGCAAGTTTGCATGTGGAAAGAACATGGGAATGATGGCACAGGTGTAGCAGCAGCAGATCTATCTTAACAAGGTAATGTTTTTATGATTGATGTTGTCTAATATGGTCAAGAGGATGGTGTTAGACCTTTGAATGAGGTCTAGAAGTGATTGGAATGGAAGATCTAGTAAACCCTAGGTTTTGGGTCCTAGAGATGGGGGTTTGGTGTTTAAACCTTTGAATGAGTATATCACTGCCTGAAGCCTTGAAAATCCTCTATTTTAGATCCTTCCCTAAGACTATTTGAGGGTTTGGAGTGTGGAGCTCAAGTTTGTTATAAGGTTCCTTTGGAAAATGGGCGAATTAGGCCTTGTAGGAAGACTGCAGGGTGTCAAAACAGCCAGTTTGGTCTAAAACAACAATACATGAGTTTGGGATATGATATAGAACTCTGTAAAGGGTATTTGGAATAGTCATTTTTTTAGAAGTGCTTTGGGAAATATTGGAGAAAAGTGCAGATTTCTCGTTGAACATGGCTACTAGGATTAGGCCTAGTTAAGAGGAGTTGTCAATGAACCAATTAAAATGGTGTTTGAGACCTTTTGAATCTTGTTGATTGGGGTATGTTGAGACCCTAGAAGGTGTAATGTTGCATCTTAGAAGTTGGAACCCAATTTGAGCCCTTTGGTGGAGTTTAGGGCAAGAAGAAGACTAGTGAGTCTTATTGGTTGAAGCCCACAATTGACTTAAATCTTTTGATCTTGCTAAATTGCCTCTAGAGACCTGACACCTCTGCATCACTCTTACAACACCCAAAAGATGTTGACACATGGAAAAATCATTCTACCATAAAGTGGGACACCTATCTCGTCATAAGAGGACAAAAATACATCTAGTCACCTTCCATGTAGGATGACACATCATAGTGCCAACTCCAACAAAGTGACAAAATAAGATTTGTATACAAATTACAATAATAGGCAAAAAATAAATACAATTAAATAATAAATGCTAGGAACTTGCAAAGGTTGAGACATCTTAATTCCTAACATTCTCCCACTTGTCGAACACCCTTCAAGAGCTAATATAATGATAGGATTTAACTGCTAGGGGCCAAGAGACCCATAGACCCCGAACACCATCTGAACTTCTCTGTGCTCACAAGCTTCATCAAGGAATCTGCAACATTCACCAAAGTATCAACCTTCTCCAAATTCACCTTCCCATCCTCTACAATATCACGTACAAAGTGGTACTACACATCAATGTGCTTGGTCCTCACATGGAAAGTAGGATTCTTTGCCAAACATATGGCACTCTGGCTGTCACAAGAAATGGTAATCTTTCATGCATCAAACCCAATGTCAAAACACAAACTCTTAAGCCAAATGGCTTCCTTACAAGCATGAGTAGCTACCATGTACTCTGCTTCAATCATGGACAAAGTGATCACAGGTTGATGCTTACTCATCCAACTAATAGCACCACTGAACATAGTGAATACATAAGCACTGGTGGATCTCCTGTTGTCAATGTCACCTACCCAATCTGAATCCACAAATCCATGAATACTTATAGAATGCTAAGAACTAGTAGAATAACCATGATAACACAAGGCATACTTAGAAGTACCCCATAGATATCTGAAAACTCTCTTTACTGCATCTCAATGTATCTATCTAAGATTAACCATGAATCAGCTAAGGACTCCCACTACTTGGGCAATGTCCAGTCTTATACAGACCATTGCATACATCAAGATGAAATAGAATTCCAATCCAAACACCCTTATCCAACATCATAGCTCCTCTCGTCATCTTAAATCCTCCATTCGAGAAAACAACCTGCACACCCACATCATTCAGTTTACTTATAGATAACAGGTTTCGTACCAACCTAGGGATATATAGTATACCATTGATCCCCTTCACTCAACCATCAGGGAATCTGATCGAGACTCTTCCATGGCAAACTATTTTTAGGTGAGAGTCATCACCCAGGTACACCTTCCCACCATCGAACTCTTCATACTTCGAAAACTAGTTTCTGTGGGATGTCATATGAAACAATGCACCAAAATCAATTAACCACACATCCTTAGATGCATGTGTTGCCAAGGTAGCGACAAACGCTTCTCCATCATCTTGAGAGGACTTGTCGAAGTCAAAACCATGGTTTTTCTTCTTCTTTTTCTCCTCCTTGCAATCCTTACAAAAATGACTAGGTTTTCCGTAGTTCAACCATAAGGCCTTGGACTTTCCAGGAGACTTTAATCTCCCACAAGATTTGGATCTTCCTTTGTCTTCTTTCTTCTTGTCCTTCTTCTTTCCTTTTTCCTTGGACCTACCATGAACTGCAAGAGCCTCCTTAGCCATTTTGGAAGACTTTCTCTACATTTCTTCAAAAAATAATGAAGAAACCAGTTCATCTATCTTGAAGGTGGTAGTGGTACTCCCAATGGCCATCACAAGGTGTTCTCACAACTTTGATAAAGAACACAGCAATGTCCTACAACGATCCTCCTCCTCCATCTTCACACCAACATAGGTCAATTTAGCAACAAGCATATTAAAAGAATTGAGATGATCTACCACAAGTCCTCCATCTTCCATCCTCAAAGAGTACAACTTCTTTCTCAAGAATAGCTTGTTTACCAAGGACTTAGCCTGATAAACATCACCAAGCTTCTTCCATAATTCTTTTGCAGTTTTCTCCCTATGGATGTTCAAGAGCACAAAATAAGCCAAACAGAGCCTTATGAGACCCTTGGCCTTCTGATCCATCTGATCCCAATCTTCTTGTTTCATGCTCTGGGTTTGGTGTCAGATATCATGATCCATATATCTCTATCCATCAGTATATCTTCCATCTTGAGTTTCCACAACTCAAAGTTGCCTCCATTGATTTTTTTGATCTTGAATCTCCCAGATGTGCTTGCCATCTTATCACTACAACAAGATCACAAAATACTCTACAAGAATCCCACTCAATCAAAGATTAGTACAAAAAACCCTCTACCTATTAGCTAGGACCAAAAATGGCTAGGCTCTGATACCAACTAAAAGGAAGCAAGGTAAGAAGAAACAACTTCCTACACCAATCTAATGAGGGATAGTAGTGCAAATTTTTCTTAGATCTTTATAGTTACAATTATGTTTCACATTAATAGAGAGATTAACACACATTCACAAACAAGTATAAATGCAATGACACAAGATATATGTAGAGAAAACCCTTTCAAGTGAAAAACCCCACACTCCAAAACTTGCACAATGTATTATCAAATCTGAAGGAGATTACAACATACTTGCAATGCAAGTTCTTCCAGGAGTTGTCACAATGTCAAATCTAAAGTAATTTTGGCAATATAATGATACCTACAAATGAACCATACAACTCCAACTCTAAGCACCTATATATATAGAGTAGTACAAATGGAGGTAGCTTCTAGAGCAAGTCACACAAGGAATCTCGTCCAAATCCATATGGCCCAATTTCTAAAGTTGTAAAAGATGTGTATGACACTTGTAAGAGATTCTCTTTCATCCCTTACAACCCCCAACTTGGGCACCCCAAATTTACTCAATTAAGGTAGGCATATGCTCTTACAATGTCATAAAATCTGCCATATATGATGACTCTTACAACTGTAAGAGAATCTGTCATAACTTACTATTAATAGCAGATTCTCTTATAACCTGTCATAGTCAAACTTGGGCACCTACTTCCTCTATGCAAGATGCTTTCTAACACGTGTCTTCACTTGTCAATGGATCTTCTATTTCTGGCTCTTACATGTAATATATTCTGTTATAGGAATCTATCATAACTCTTACGCGTTATAAACCTCTTACAACACCCAAAAATGTCGACACATGGAAAAGTCTTCTACCACAAAGTGGGACACCTATCTCCTCATAAGAGAACAAAAATACATCTAGTCACCTTCCATGTAGGATGACACATCATCCTGTCAACTCCCACAAAGTGACAAAACACAATTTACATACAAATTACAATAATAGGCAAAAAATAAATACAATTAAATAATAAATGCTAGGAACTTGCAAAGGTTGAGACACCTTAATTCCCAACACTCACTACCATTGAGTCCTTCTGCATCATCCATTCCATTTGTGGAGACCTTTGCTTCACCAGTGGTCACCAATGCTCGCACTCCCTTTGTTAGCATTGGCCAACCTCCTATTGTCATCTATTCTAATAGTGAAACAGATTAATCTTCCCCAAAAGATGTATTTGAGTCCTTGGAAGCGATACAATCTTTGTCCTTGATCTTCACAAGATCGATGGACCTCACCTTT
Source organism: Cunninghamia lanceolata (assembly GCA_027924645.1). NCBI lineage: Eukaryota > Viridiplantae > Streptophyta > Pinopsida > Cupressales > Cupressaceae > Cunninghamia > Cunninghamia lanceolata. Next base: position 3,803,009 of record BSBN01001032.1, on the reverse strand, counting down.
GGTGAGTTGCACCAGGATCCTCCCTTAGCTGTTGATCCTTTGCATGATGAACCAGGTGCAGTACCAAGTATTGCTCTCAACGTTGTCTCTCTAGTGGCATGTCCTCCATCCCTATATGATGAACAAGATTGGGAGTAAGATGACCTGCTAGACCCTGATCCTTGAGCACAGTACCTTCATTTCATTTGTTATTGTTCATAGTCTTCCTCTATGTTTTGTAATCCCTTTACTTGTTATATCGTATGTATGTTTGTTTTTTAGCTCTCACTGGAAGACCCTTGATGCCATTGTAGGCACATGGATACAGGGGGAATGAAAATGTTATGACATTCCTCTATACATTTCTGCATTCTTCTTTATGTCATACTTGAATTTCCACATTTTGGGGACGATGCAAAGTGTCAGATGACTTAGCATCCTTCCATGTTGACCCAAGATTTTTATTTTTTCTTCATGTGACATTCTTCCTTTGTATTCATAGTTCTACATGCCTAGGGGATGATGATGATTCAAAATTATATTTCCTTGATTATTCCCCTATGGTATTTATTATTGACTTTAAATCATGTAGATCCCTCTGGGTCTTATTGTGATGTTGTTTGTTCTTATGTGACACCTTGTTGCATTGCTTGATGTCATGCCATGCTTACACAAGCCATTGTGTATCATGTCTGCAGCATTGCCTTAGTTTTCTTACTTGGGGGCAACCCTTTCACGATGTATCTCTTTGGAACATATCCTTTAGGCATATGCTTCTTGAAATATCTCGTGCCTTTTTCCCTCTTTTTACCTTAAAATTTATTGCTCCTCTATGATGTAAATAATTATTTTAAGGTGGGGGCATATATTTGCTATCTATCACACTTGATCACACACCACACTGATGGTATGCTCTGTGCAGCACTTTTTGTAGCATTCATGGTCCTAAGAAGATGCACTTGCTTAGACTAACCACCTTTATCAGAATTACCTAGCCATGCTAACCATGTCATCTTTGATACTACTTGATATGTAGCTCACTTAGCAAAGCAATGCTAGTTTGTGATGCTTCATTTTCTACCCTATCAACACTTCTAATAAGCCACCTAGAAAACAACAGAATTTTCTAGCCCTAGTGACTTATGGTGGTTTTTCAATATGGTTCCTAGAAAACAATAGAATTTTATAGCCCTAGAACCATACCCTTCATTTTAATTTAAGGTATGTTTGTATATGTTTACTTGTTCATTAGATCATCAATGTGTATTAGAGTATATTATTTTCTAATAACAAGGGTTTCGACAAGTCATACTTGGTCAAATCCTCCTTTTCATCATCTTTGTATATTTATACATGTGCCTTTAACATTTATTTCATGTGCAGATTTTTTAGCGTAACATTGTGATTTTATAAAATCATAAGCTAGGGGCTTCATATCTCTCACTTAGAAACATTTTGTATCCTCTACAGTACCCTTGGGTAAAAGGTCTTTTCTTATGTTATTTTTCTTTATTTCTTTAGCTTGCATATGCATGTAATGTCATACACCTACTAAAGTGGGGGCTAAATGTAGTGTCGTAAATTGTGCCCACTCACAATTTCATGCTTTATTTAGCACTCACTTTAGTGTGCTCTCCCCTAGTGTGCTTTCCAAATGCTTCTTTAACCCTTTCTGCTTATCCAAAAACTATAAAAGTGCCTTAACCTTGGTAATTCCCCAAGTCATCTAAACCTTTTAAGAATTGAATTTCCATGGACAAAAGTGCTAGGCGCGAACGTCTTCATGGTGCACTGACATCCTGAAAGTAACTTTATATTCGTCAACCATTTCTAGAAGGTGATTTTTTACTTGCATGGAATTCTGAGCTTTTCTTGATGCCTATATGCATCCAAACTTCTCCTTTCCTATACTTTTCCTTCTCACTTCTTCTATAAAACCCTATTGATTTTCCATTTTAAAGGATCGATCTCACACGCTAGTGAAGCTCTGCCAAAATTATTGCTCACTCTCATTTTACTTGTTCTATTGTTATTCTATGCTCATTGTTTATTGTAGATTGTTGAAATTATTCAATTGATGTGATTTACTTTGGTTCTTTGCACTCTTTGAAAGGTTCTCATTTGAGATCACTATCCTTCTAAAAAAAGCTCCATTTGATCTCTAATGCGATAGTCTTCTAGTGAGATCCTCGTAACTTCTTTTCTTACCTTTTGTTAATCCATTTAGATTAGTATCTATCTTTGTGGTTGAATATCATTTCCTTACTTATCAATATTGTATTATTATTTTTCCACTGCTCAATACAATTCTAGACACACTTAGAATTAAGAGCACACACTGTTTTATCAATATATCAATCTTTGGCTATCATTGAGGTGGAAACACCAAAATAGGGTTTGATTGAGGAAAACCCCTATACAACCCCACCTTTCCTCTCTATTTGTGATTGTAGGTTGTGCAAGTAAATATTTTGAGTGCATGAGTGTTTGCATCTTCTTTTCCCCTTTCTTGTTGTTTCTCTTATTTCATTCCCATAGTATCATTTCTATCTATTTCTCTCATCTATAAATTTCTATGTAATAATCATTGTGTTTGTTGTCAACAAGAAACTCTCAAAATATGTACAAAACATTACAAATCTAGGATTTTGGTTTTCTACACTATACAGACTACAGTGTGATGTGTATACATCCACTCCATGCACTGTCATCCTAGACAATGAGGATGTCCACCTAGTGCTAGGTTCCTCGTGATCTACTATTTCTATTTTTGCATTTATTTCTGTGAATTACTTTATCAATCTCTATATTTTTCTTGTCTTTGTTAGTTTTAGTAAATAGTATTTAATCATTTCATTTCCAGTTGCAACAAAGGGATATAACCTAGATATTCTTGCTCTTCTAGATCAAATAACAGCAAGATATAAATCTTCATTGGCTAGTAGCCTAATGTGCAACGGGAAATTGTTCTGATTAGATATAGTTTAGTTAGAGTTAATTTTCCCATATCACATCTCTACAAGTATATTGTAATCTTGTTGAGATTTCTGAATAACATATTTGGCTTCTTTTAGAGTGTGGGGTTTTTCTCTTGAAAGGGTTTTCCCCACATAAATCACTATGTTGTGGTATGATTTCTATTTATATTTATTTTTGTATAACTTTTGTAATTGTTGTAAAGATCTAAAAACATTTGCATAACCCTCCTCTCAAGATTAGGGTAGGAAGTTGTTTTGCTTCCTTAGCTTCCTTACAAGTGTATTAGAGCTTAAGCACCTTTGGTTTCAATTGTGGGTTGTTGGGTTTTTTGAACTAATCTCGTTTTGAGTGGGAGCTTGTGTAGAAGATACTTTGTGATCTTATTGCAAGAATTTTTAGATGGCAAGCACATGAAGGAGAATAGAGGTAGAGAAATTTTATAGTAACAATTTTGAGACGTCGAAGCTAAAGATGGAAGATCTATTAATTGATCTAGATCTGTGGGATGTTGTTGATGAGCATGTTTCAAGGCCTACAAATTCTACTTTAGCTACTCAATATGATTGTATGGACCATAAATTCAAGGGTTTAATTAGATTATATCTAGAAAACTATATTTTAATCAATATCCATGAAGAGTCCTCTATAAATAAACTATGGAAAAACTTGGTGAGATGTATAAAGCCAAATCTTTAGTGAAAAATATTTTCTTGAGGAAGAATTTGTATTCCTTGGGAATGGAAGAGGGTGGACAAATTCTAGACCACTTGGAAGCATTCAATATGTTGGTGGCTCAACTGGCATCAGTTGGTGTAAAAATGGATGAGGAGGAGAGATGTCAGATCATGCTTTGTTTTTTTCCTGATACATAGGATTCTCTTGTTATGGCTAGTGAGAGTACTTTTGTTGTCTTGAAAGTTGAATATGTTGTGGGTTCTTTTCTTTTTAAATAGATGAGGAGGAAGGTATACATCAGTGCTAAAGAGGCCTTGAATGTTCATGGAAGATCTAAAGAAAAAGGCAAGAAGAGTGAGAAGCGTGAAAAATCCAAGTCCAAGGGGTGATCTAAATCTTCTAAAAACTTTAAAATTATTTGCTGGAATTGCAGTAAGATTGGACATTTGTGTACGAAGTGTGTAGAGTTAAAACTCTACATTTTGTTGCATCAATTCATAGTGGAAAAATACCTGTATGTTATTGATGAAGGGGGTAAATCATAAAACACACAATAACAGAAATTGCACATAGAAAATAGAATGATATTTTATTAATATGGGCAAAACATTACATTACAGAAGCTCAAATACAATCAGAGGATGAATCCCCTATAGGCTGCAACACATTACAGCTCCCTCCTCTCAAGACTCTAGAATCTTTAGCCTTTTGTAACCCCAAATCAACTAGGGTTTCTATTTTCCTACTTTTCTTGACTCTACATCTTCCCCCTTAACTCTACTACCCCAAGGGTTCCCAAAAATGGTCATATATAGCCCTTTTTGGTGGCCACCAGCTTAATTTCAAAATTTGCATCTCCCCCCAAAAACAGGTCAACTTCGCAGGGCCATAACTTTCGATCCAACTGTTGGATTTTCAATTATAATACATTTTCGGAAAGCTCTCAAAAAGATGGTCATGCAAAAGTAGTGCCTATAAGTAGACTGCTTGGGTTTCCCGCCAAATTTTGGGCCCATCCAAAGCCTCTATGTGCCTCAAATTTGACTTTGAATATTTCAATAGGATTTTTGGAATTTGAAATTTAAATATCTCACAAATGACAAATGATATTGAAGTGTTTTCTTCACCATTACCTTCAATTCACCATTCTGGAGGTTTGTGTAAGATTTTGTATCCAACCGTGCACAAATGCAAACTTACTAAATTTAGTAACCTACCAAATTTAGCCCTTATTGAAAAGAAATAACATTTTTTTTGGTTTATGCAAGATTGCTCTTAAACCCTAGATGCTCCTACATCAGACACTCGAGGTAATTTGAAAAGTGACCCTATCACTTCTCATGAGTTAGAGGGAAACCAAAACAGTTAACCTCAGTCTCAGATAACCATGATGAATCTTCGACACGCCTTCCTTTCCATTTCACCAAGTATTCTGTATACTGCCTATTTCTTGTACTCTTACCCACATGGCTATCCAGAATGCCCTCTATCTCCTCCTTCTCTGAAGTAGGTGTTGGAATGTCCCACTGTGTTCCTTTATCAAGTCCATCATCATGATACTCTGTCAAATCTAAAATGTTGAACACTAACGAAATATTGATGTCATCAGGCAACTCTACCTCAAATGCATTTCTAGAATCATGCTTCTTCAGGATTCTACATGGTCCAAATTTCCTTATCTTCAACTTATTATATGTACCAACTAGAAATCTTTCTTTTCTTAAGTAAATCATGACTTCATCACCCTTTTGAAACTCCTTATGTCTCTTCTTCTAGTCTGCTTTAACCTTATACTGAGTATTCATCTTATGGATATGCTTTCTTACCTCTTCATGCAAATTCTTCATGTGCTCAGCAAAATTTTTAGCTTTGGCACTACTCTTCTCCCCCTTATCCATCCTCCTCAATTCGGAAGCAGTTCTCGGGCTACTCCCATACACAACCTAGAATGGAGATTTACCTGTTCTCCTATTGACAGAATTATTGTAAGCAAATTTTGCCTGTGGTAAAATCAAATCCCATCCCTTGGGCTTATCTCCTACTAAGTAGTGTAGAAGGTTACCCAAACTCCTATTCACCACTTCTATCTATCCATCAGTCTATGGATGGTGTGCAGAACTGAACTTCAAATCTATCTTCAACTTCTTCCACAATGTCCTCTAGAAATAACCAACAAACTTGGTATCTCCATCTGAAACTATGCTCTTTGGTAGACCGTGTAATCTCACCACCTCTCTAAAAAATAATTCATCAATATGAATAGCATCATTAGTCTTCTTGCAAGGAATGAAATGTGCCATCTTCGAGAATCTATCCACCGCCACAAAAATGGAATCATGTCCTCTCTGTGTCCTTGGTAAACCAAGAACAAAATCCATACTGATATCATCCCATAGCTTCTGTGGTATAGGTAATGGCTGATATGGCCCTATATTCTGAATTATTCATTTTGCCATCTGACACACTCTACACAAATTTCCTCACATCCTGCTGCAACTGTGGCCAATAATAATTTTCACCAACAATTGCAATAGTTTTATCTCGACCAAAGTGTCCAGCCAATCCTCCACTATGCTTCTCCTTAATCAAGTTCTCTCTCATGGAACTCCTTGGAATGCACAACTGGCTTCCTCTAAACAACATGCCATTTTGGATTATGAAATCCAACCATTTTTTCCTATCCAAAGTAACAAGTTTCGAACATGCTTTCCAAGCCTCTGCAAAATCTAGATCTTCATGATATAAACTTTTGAGCTCATCGAACCCAACAACCTCTATCTTCATTTCTGACTCAAAATAGCTCCTATAGCACTGCCACTAGCATCACAATCTACCTGAAATACCTTATTGAAATCTAGACGTGCCAAAACAAGTTGCTCTGTAACTTTCTGCTTCAATGTATCAAAGCTTTTATCTACTCCTTTAGTCCATCTAAACTCTTTTCTATCCCCTCTCATTGTCTCAGTTAGGGGTGCACAAATGCTACTAAAATTCTTGATAAATTTTCTATAAAAACTTGCCAAACCATGAAAAGATCGTACCTTCGTTGCACTCCTTGGCATAGGCCATTCAATGATAGCCCTTACTTTTTCTGGGTCCATCTTAAGACCTTCATCAAAGACAACAAATCCCGGGTATACCAACTCCTTCCTTACAAAATTACATTTCTTTAGATTGATCAACAACTTCTCCTCCCTCAGCTTCTCCAAAACTCTTTTGATATGCATCATATGCTCATCCCAAGTCTTACTAAAAATCAAAATATCATATAAATAAACAATAACAAAACTTGCCAAAAATTCTTTCAATACCTCGTTCATGAGCCGCATAAATGTGCTCGGTGCATTGGGTAGCCCAAAGGGCATGACTAACCACTCATACAAACCTTCCTTTGTCTTGAAGGTTGTCTTACATTCATCTCCTTCCTTGATATAGATCTGGTGATACCCACTCTTCAGGTCAATTGTTGTGAAGTACTTGGCTCCACTCAAATAGTCCATTATGTCATCCATTCTTGGCAATGGAAACTTGTACCTGATCGTGATCTTATTTATGGCTCAAGAATCTATACACATTCTCCACTCTCCATCTTTCTTTGGTGCTAGTACTATAGGTACCGCACATGGACTCAGGCTCTCCCTTATCAGTCCCTTCCTTAACAACTCATGGACTTGTCTGTTCAACTCTTCATTCTCTGTTGGAGTCATTCTGTGGGCTGCCTTATTTGGCAAACTAGATCCTAGTATCAAATCCATTTGATGACTTATCTTCCTCATTGGTGGTAAACTATCTGGTACATTATCAGAGACAATATCTTGAAATTCTTCCAACATTTCTGAGACTTCTGGTAGTACATCTTCACATTTCTCTTGACTAATCTTAGGAATCAATGCAAAGCAATGACACTCATGCTTCATACCCTCCAAAAAATTTCTACCATCTACCAAGCAAATTCTGGCAGTACTACATACCTTTTCTTCCACTTCCTTCAAGGGCTTCAATTTATGATGATCTCCATCCTTTGTTAAGGAATATGTGTTTGTACGGCCATCATGGACAGAGCTCCTATCATACTACCATGGCCTCCCCAATAGCATATGACATGTGTCCACTGGTATGATACCACACAGCACCTTATCATGGTAGTCTCCAATCTTGAACTTCACTAAACACTGCTCATTGACCAAAGCTTTGTGGTCTTTCTGCAACCATGCAATCTAATATGGATGTGGATGTTTTCTTCTTGTCAACTTCAACTTGTCAACCATCTCCTCTGAAACAAAATTGTCAGTGCTTCCACTGTCAATAATAATATCACAACACTTACCTTCACATTTACACCTTGTGTGGAATAAACTCTTCCTCTGATTGGCTTCTTTCTCTTCATTCAATAAAGTTCTTCTAACAACTAGGGTTTCTCCCCTTTCAGCATCTTTAGAACGCTTAGACTATACATCTTCATCTACATGTGCAACTCGTGAATTACCTTCAGGTCTTCCATTTGTCCTTCCTTGATGTTGTGGACACTCGTATGCTCGATGCCCTTCTTCTCCACATTGGAAACAGGTTCCTCTAAAACCTCCTCTTCTAGGCCCTTGCCTAGGTCTACCTCTTCCTCTTCCTCTTTGCTCACCATTATTCTGGTCACAAGGGTGGCAGGTATTATCTCCTCTCTGATTTCGACTGGTTCTAGCTTCTTCACTTTTCTTTGGATCTTCATTTCAGCCTCCATAGGGTCTTCCACCAGTCCTTCTACCTTGACCTCTTTCCATTTGCTTGCTTTCAAATCTCTTATTCAGCTTCTCTTCCACCTTCAGGGAAAATTGGTACGCATCTTCTATGGTGGTCATTCTGACCAGGCTCAACTCTTCTTGAATACTTGGCCTCAACCCATTAATGTAATGGGCTACCTTCTCCTTGTTGGCCTCTCCATGGCCTGTCCTGATAGTGATCTTATAAAAATCTTTTGTATACTCCTTAACAGACTCGTTACCTTGCTTCAATCTTTGTAGCTTCTTCAGCAACTCCATCTCATAGTCTATAGGAATGAACTGCTTCTTTAATTTCTCCACCATCCAATCCCATCTGGCAATCTTTGCTTTTCCTCTTCTATTTCTCTCTAACTGGACCTTCCACCAAATATTGGCATGGCCCTTCAACTTTGTCTTTGCAAACTTGACCTGTTCTGGGTCTTCCACATCTTCATACTCGAAATACTCCTCCTTATCATTGATCCAATCAATAAGTTGTTCCAGATTCAAATCTCCAGAATAGGTAGAAACTTCGATCCTAGGCCTCTTTTTGATCTTTGAAATGGCCCTCAACAACCTAACTTCTACAAGATCTCCCGTAGCTTCTTGTTCTTCCTCAGATAGCTCTTCTTCAGCTTCATCTTTGCTTTCCTCTCTCCTTCTCAGCTCGAACCGTCTTCGTAACTCCTCTTGCAATGCATTGATTTGTCTTTGTAGGGCTCTATAAGCCTCTTCCATCAAAGCATTCCTCCCACCATAGTTTCTTCATGGAGGCATCTTGATCTCTGCAGCAAACCCACAACCTCAGGTCTTGGTGCAAACTGCCTCACAGTCAGCGATCTATCTACACACTCAGGAAACCTGGCTCTGATACCACTTGATGATGGGGGTAAATAATAAAACACACAATAACAGAAATTTCACATAGAAAATAGAATGATATTTTATTAATATGGGCAAAACATTACATTACAGAAGCTCAAATACAATCAGAGGATGAATCCCCTACAGGCTGCAACACATTACAGCTCCCTCCTCTCAAGACTCTGGAATCTTTAGCCTTCTGTAACCCTAAATCAACTACGGTTTCTATTTTCCTACCATTTTTTGACTCTACACCTTCCCCCTTAACTCTACTACCCCAAGGGTTCCCAAAAATGGTCATATAGAGCCCTTTTTGGCGGCCACCAGCTTAATTTCAAAATTTGCATCTCCCCCCAAAAATAGGTCAACTTCGCAGGGCCATAACTTTCGATCTGACTGTTGGATTTTCAATTATAATACCTTTTCAGAAAGCTCTCAAAAAGATAGTTGTGCAAAAGCAATACTTAAAGGTAGATTGCTTGGGTTTCCCATCAAATTTCAGGCCCATCTGGAGCCTCTAATTGCCTCAAATTTGACTTTGAATATTTCAATAGGATTTTTGGAGTTTGAAATTTTAATATCTCACAAAAGACAAATGATATTGAAGTGATTTCTTCACCATTAGCTTCAATTCACCATTCTGGAGGTCTGTGTAAGATTTTGTATCCAACCGTGCACAAATGCAAACTTACTAAAAATAGTAACCCTACTAAATTTAGTCCTTATTGAAAAGAAACAACATTTTTTTTGGGTTGATGCAAGATTGCTCTTACACCTTGGATGCACCTGCATTAGTTATCAGCCTGGTAATCTATTTTGTATTGCAAGTCATAGCCTACGCGGAATCGCAAGCTAGTGTCACATGGTGGGATTTTGAAGAAATAAAGGTTCGTGAAAGCTGCACGAATGTGCCATGTGGCTTGGTAATTGAAAGAAGTTAGCATAGTGTCTAGTTGCAGTGGAAAGCACCAAATGTCTTCTTCCAAGTTTGCAGGCATTAAGAAGCACAGAGCATGCCATGTGTTTGTGTCACATTCTTTTCCCTTTTTGGTTTCATAAGTTTCTAAGTTGTGCGGAGTGCGCCATGTGTTGCAATGGTGGGAAGAGGAAAACTTTTGATTAAGCAGCTCGAATGTGAGCGGGATATGCTATGTGTATCTATTACAAATGAAGCAGAGCTTGCCACGTGTCACTCTTTTTACAGTATATTAAAGTATCGAAGTAAAATATGGTGGGCCCAAGATATTAAGGGTTGTTTTGCAAGTGCAGCAGAAAGTGCCAAGTGTCGCAATAGTAGGCATTTGAAGGAAAGAAGCAAAGCAGCTTAGAAGAAGTGTCATCCTACTGCGTGTCCCAGTTTTGAAGCTAGCAAGTGTTGCCACGCATCTTGAGAATCAATTAAAGCAAAGAGAAGCCGAAGGCACCAAGTGTCAATATGGTGCACATTCGAAGAAATATGAGAGAGGCTGACCTGATGAGCGCTAATGCACCATGTAGCAACTTTTGAGCCATTTGGAAGCCTGTGGGAGAGGCCATCTATCTTAAAGGTATTGGTAGTTACAGAGCCATATATTTAGCACCAGTTAACCAATCAGAATGCGAAGATATGCATAAGCAGATTCAGAAAGATTTCCTGTGCGTGACCAGCTCCAGTTCAGTTTTGCAGGTAGTTGAGAATCCTAACAGCCATCAGTGTCTCAAGCCCCATATTTTTCCTATAAATAGGGGAATTTTGTAACTGATAGATATATGTGGAGATACCGAAATAGAAGAATATATATGAGAAGAGATTTGTGGTGTGATTGGAATATATCATTTTGCCTCTGTAGTTGTTTCAAAGAAAAGCATTGTAGATCTATGCATCTTCTGTGCCTTATGTATTCTGCTAAATCTATTAATGAAAAACCCGTGTTCTATGCTATTTGGTGATATTTTTCTATCTTTATTGCAAATTCTCTGAGTTTAGCCTCTAAGTTTAAATCTGTTCATAACCTATTTATATTAACCATGCTTATTGCTCTTTAATATAGTAGAAATCATAAAGATTTAGTCACTATGTTGAATGTTGAATCAAATATAAGTCTAGCATATCGCCTTAGAAGTTATTTCATATTGTATATGTAATCTTGTTTCTCTTTCCCTTTTCCCAAAACCCCATTGGAAAATGAAGAGCCAGCTTCTATAAAATCTGGAGGTTGTTCTGAGAGTCATCCCACATTCTTAGAATCTCTCATGTTGGTACTAGAACTCATGAAATTTTATACATCAACAGTTTTTGGCACGCCCGATGGGACCTTTTCTAGATTCTTGATCAGAATCATATGAGCCAGAGATCATGAAGGAGTCAAAGTTGTGGACCAACCACCAAAGCCCAATCAACTGCTAATCCATGAATCTTGTTGCCAACTTTATCAGCCACTCCAAGAAGAAGGGTAAATCAATCATCTAGAGTACCAGGAATAGCTATGGTAGCACATGCTCCTCCTACTCTACCACGGAACTTTGCAAATTGGAACAACAACAGCCCCCTCGTTCTCCCAACGCCACCAGATACTTGGGATTCAATTCCTACCAATGCTATGAAATCATTACCCAAGTTTATAGGAGAAGAGTCCAAGACTCCAGGAGAGCACCTCCAAGATGTGTCAGATATGTGTGTTGTGCATGTCATCACAGAACAAAACATTGCTATTAGATTGTTGGTATCTTCTTTCAAGGGGAAAGCTCCTGATTGGTACAAGTCCTTGGCTTCAAATTCAATATCTACTTGGGATCAGCTCGGAGATGCTTTCTTTGCAAGATTCAATGAGAAGGGTGATAGATCATCTATGTTACAACAACTGATCACCATAAAGAGAACACCCCAAGAAGCCATAACAGATTTCAACACTAGGTTTCAAAAGACTTGGGATAGAATCCCTGCCATAGCTATGCCATCAACAGGCATGGCAATTATATTTTATCTTAAGGCTTTTAATTCTGATATCTCGGTGATGATTTAGTCCTTAGGAGGACAAACCCTACCAACAGCATATGAATTAGTTGTAAGAGTTGAAAATAGCCTAATAGATGCTGGGAAATTACCTCCAAGGCCTCCCATGCCTATGTTCCTAGAGATTTCTATTCCGCTACCACAAGAAGCTCCTAATTCTCCACCAATCCCTATGTCTATGCACACTTTTCCAACACCTCAACAACCCACTACATCAACACCTTTCGCTCCTCCATCTAAAATGGATGATGTCAAGAATATTCTTAGAACCTTTTTAAATGAAATTATTACTCTCAAGAGATAGCAGACTGCTTATCCAAAACCTCCTTACCAGGGATTCCAATGTAATAGGTGTCCATACCAGCCAAACCAATACCAAGAGGCACAGAGACTAAAAAATCCTCAACCTTCAAACTAGCTAGTTCCAGTACCCACACCATTACAAGTTGTCCCAACTAATCTAGGCAGAGAAATGGTTCCCAGACAAAATAACATAGCAAAAGAGTCCAATGTTTGGTGTTTCCCTTGCAAAAATGTACATATGCCCAGAGATTGTCCTAGAGACAACTTGCAACAGAGGGTAGTAGAGCAAAAAAGAATGGAGGGTCAAGCTATTGCGTCTACTACTCCTCTGTATTAGTCACCTAGTGTTTAGAATGCAGTATTGGTGGCCCAAATGCAAGGAATGTGCATTGAACAAGAAGAAGAAATTGCCCCAAAGCATGCCCTATTTTTCATGGATTGAAGAAGAAGATCCAATGTTTGTAAATGAGGCATCTACCTCCAAGAAGCCCTTGGTATAGTCTGACTATTTCACTAGGTCAAAGAGAAGAATGGTTGAATAGCCTGAAGCCATCAATAATGAAGTAGCTAGAGTTCCTTCATTCCAAGCTCAATATACCCCCACTTCAAGACAAGAGGTACCTATGGTAGCTCAAAATCAAGGAGTCTCCAACCAGGTGGTGGAAAGAGAAAGATATCCCTACTATCCTAAGACACAGACGTTGGGACCTATAAACATGGTAGAACAGTTGAAGAAAACCCCTGGAAATGTGTCGATATGGGATATGCTGGCTATTCCTGAACAAAAGTCACTGTTACAAGGAGCATTGCAGTCTTAGACGAATCCCAAAGTTGTTAACCCAAAAGAAAGAGGCATAGACAAGGGAAGGGCTCAAAACGAAGATGCTCCACCTCAGCAGATAGTCACTCTAATAAATGCCATGCTAGAGGTAAGTAAGTCTAAGCCAAACCCATTTTATTTAACCCTAATAGTGGGCAAGAAACTGTTACATAACTCCATGATAGACTTGGGGGCTAGTACCATGGTCATGCCTAAACAAGTAGTTGATGCTTTAAAAATAGAGTACCAACCACTAGCTAAAGGAGTTATGCAGTTAGATGGGAAGTCTACCCAAACCATATGAATCATCAAACAACTCCCATTACAACTGTATACTTGTACAAATATAATTGTCTTGCAAGATGTTGTGATCATTGACATTCCCCCTGTCTTTAGACTATGCCTATCTAGAGATTTCACTGCTAAAATAGGAGGGTATAGGTCACTAGATTGGTCACACTTGATCTTAAGAACTAAATATGGGACAAAGATGAAGGTGTTGTCAGAACCCTTATCTAAAGAACATATCACTGAGGAATCATCACCAAGGTTTGAAGTGTCTTATGTTATGATGAATAGAGAGGACAAAACTTTTATTGAAGATATAGGGGAATGGACTGAATATGATCAAAATGAAGAAGAGAACAATTAGCTGATGTCTATGATGTAGAGTGACCCTTATGGCAACTATGATTCTACTGGTTTAGGAACTTATGTAATCTTTGAGGAAGATCAAGAAATACCAAACATAATGAGTCAAGAGATAGCTGAAAAGGAAGATTCTAATAAAGACTCTGAGATCTAGACCTTAAACTTCGATGGAGCTAGGAGCAAGAATGGTGTAGGAGCAAGTATCTGTCTCACCTCTCCAAAGGGAGAAATAATTCTCAGGGCCATACACTTCCAGTTTGCTTGTACAAATAATGATGTTGAATATGAATCTTTGGTACATGGTCTTATGTTAGCTAAGAAGAAAGGAATAAAGAATCTAAGAGTCAGAGCTGATTCGGAGCTAGTTGTAAGACAAATCAGAGAGAAGGTTGTGGCAAAAAAATGTGAGAATGAGGTCATATCGCCACAGGATTTGGGACTTGATTGATGGCTTTTATGCTTTTAATATAGAAGTTGTACCTAGAGCTCAAAATAGTAAAACAGACATGACACAAATTGGCTCTCAGTTTGACCCAATAAGTGATCTGCTTATCAATAATGAGGTAGTGAAGGTCATTATCAGACCAGCAATCCCTGACAATGTTGAAATCTAGAAAGTTTTTGACAACGACCTTCAAGTACTTTTGTTTTTACAGCAGTCTAGAGAATTTGCTGACCAGTTGTAGCCTAAGATTGAGGAAGCATATGGTGACCAGATCATTCAATTGAAATCTAATAAGGTTTTGAGGGGGTTAATAATGTTAGAGAACCTCTTTGACCCAGATGATGCAAGCCTAGATGAGAGGAAGTTAACAGAAAGTAAAGAAGATTATTCTAAAATTTAGGTCAACGAAGGAAAGAAGTTGAAATTAGGTAATGCTACCACTTAGGAGGAAAAGGATAAGTTAATTTCTTTATGAAACCAATATGATACGGTGATCGTATGGACCTATGATGACCTCCACGGTTATAATAGGGACATTATCCAACATGCTATAGAGCTTGCTGAAGGATCAAAACCCGTTCGCCAGAAACAGAGACCAGTAAATCCTAGAATTGAACCTTTAATGATGGATGAGTTACAAAAGCTTCTTGAGTCTAAGATTATTTTTCCAATCAAGCATTCAACCTAGGTATCTAATTTAGTGCCAATGAGGAAGAAAAATGGAGATATTAGGCTCTGTGTGGATTTCAGAGACTTAAATAAAGCTTCATTAAAAGATCATTATCCTCTTCCATCCATGGAACAAATCTTACAAACAGTAGTTGGATCAGAAAGATTTTCTCTACTTGATGGTTTTTTAGGATATAATCAAATTTAGCTGGCAGACGAAGACCAACACAAAACAACGTTCACAACCAAATGGGGAACTTTTGCATATTCCAAGATGCCCTTTGGTCTCTCAAATGTGGGTGCCACTTTTCAACACGCTATGGATATAGCATTTAAAGGGATCATAAATAAGAGCATTCTGATTTATTTGGATGATCTTACTATATTTACAAAAAATGCCAAAGATCATTTTGAGCATTTAGAGTCTATCTTTCAGAGGTGTCAAGATTTTGGGATTTATTTAAATCCTAAGAAGTGCATTTTTGGTGTACCTCAAGGGAAACTTCTAGGGCATATTATTTCAAAATATGGAATCTCTATTGACCCAGAGAGAGTCAAGGCCATACCGGACTTCCTTACAAGTCAATAAAAAGGCAGTTCAGTCTTTCCTGGGGAAGATTAATTTTGTTACTAGATTCATATCTAATTTTACAGGGCTAGTCAGGCCTATTACTCTGATGTTGAAGAAGGAATTAGCCTCTAAATGGACAACTGAAGGGAGGCATGCTTTTGAAGAAATTAAGAAGGCTATCTCCACTGCCCTAGTATTGTGGAATCCTTATTTTTCTAGACACTTCATAATGTATGTGTATGGAGGTGAGCATAGTATTGCAACTGTCCTAACTCAGAAAGATGACAAAGAAGAAGGAGAACATCCAGTTGCATTCTCCTTTAGGACATTAAGAGAGTATGAATCTAGGTACAATTTTGTTGAAAAGAAAGCTTATGCCATAGTTAAAGCACTTAAGAAATTCAAACACTTGGTAACAGGAAACAAAATTTTGATATTAGTAGCTCATTCAAGTGTTAGATAATACATTATGGAGGGAGAGATTATAGAAAAAAGAGCTAACTGGATAACCAAGATCTTTGAATATGATGTAGAAGTAAGGCATACCAAATTAGTTAGAGGAAGAGGACTCTTCCAATATATTGTCCAAGACACAGAGGCATCAATATCGAAAGAAACATAGGATGAAACTGTGTTAAAACTGCAAGAGCCTGACCAAGACTCTTGGATTAATGACATGATATAGTTCATGAGGACTGGTATCTTCCCTAGTATGCTCTCCCCTGATAAAAGAAGGTACTATAGACAACAGGGAAGTTATTTTGTGTTGATTGATCACATTCTATTTAAAAGAAATTTTGATGGGATCCTACTAAGGTGTGTTGAAAAGGATGAATCTCAAAAGAAACTACATGAATTCCATCATGGAGCCTCAAGAGGACACTTCTCAGCAAAAACTACTGCCATCAAGATTACACAGGCTGGTTACTACTGGCCCACATTGTTTGCAAATTGTCATCAAATGGTTAAGAAGTGTCAGGCTTGTCAATTCTATGTTGGAAAGAGAAGGAATGTAGCTTTACCTCTAAGTCCCATTTAATTGTAGATGAACCTTTTGCACAATGGGGTTTAGATTTCATAGGAATGATCAATCCAGTCTCAAGTATGAGGTACAAATGGATACTCACTGCAACTGATTATTTTACAAGATGGAGCGAGGCGGTCCCACTTAAGGAAGCCACTGAGAAGGTAATTCTAGATTTTATGGAAAGAATAACTACAAGATTTGGCTCACCTCGCACTATTATATCTGATAATGCTAAGGCATTTTTGGGTACCAAACTGTTAGAATTTTCTTTAAAAATGATATATATTTGAAGACTTCATCCAACTATTATGCGCAAGGTAATGGTTTGATAGAATTTACAAGTAAGAATCCAATTAGACTCATCAAAAGAATAGGATCTGATCATCAGAAAGATTGGCATAAGTATCTCAATTCAACACTATGGGTAGATAGGACTATGCCGAAGCAAGTGACTAAGATGTCTCCTTATGAACTGGTTTATGGCAAGTGTGTAGTTATGCCACTGAATATAGAAATCGCTACTTTACAATTGATTAAGCAATTGGAGATAGAAGAAAATGTCTCAATGCATGTGAGGCTTGCTGAACTACTAGAAGTACAAGAGAAAAGAGAGTTGGCACATGAATCCTTGATGAACCATCAGCATACTGTAAAGAGCTGGTTTGATCGAAAGACTTCCAAACCAAAATTTGAAGTCAAGTCTTTGGTTTTGAAATGGGATGAAAGAGCTTCTAATCTAGGGCGACACAACAAGTTTGATTCACTATGGACTGGCCCTTTTAAGATTCACACCCACAAGCAATAGTGCATTTGAGTTGGAAAATATGGAAGGAGAGCCTAAAGAGATTCCCGTCAATGGGATCTTCTTGAAACACTTCACATAAATTCAATTTCTGCCCCTGTATTATAGTTAATTAGGTTTCTTTTAAGTTTCATTCCTTCCCTATTTTGTTTTTCCCACTTTCTTTTGAATAAGTGTTTTTGAGAACACGTGTTCGCAGCGCTTTGGCCTCTATACCCAGTAGTTGTACACTCCTCAAAGTTGTTAGGCAGTACTCATACTTCAAGGAAGATAACCAATCATTTTGAAAGATCACCGCCTTTAATGATGAGTTGGCGTATAATCTTCTACAGATTTGGAATGATGCACTAATAGTCACTTTGGCACATATATTAGTGTCATTAATTAGAAATGATGGGTCATTTAATACATTATTAATGCCACTAAAGAGTAAAGTAGGTAAGTTGCCATTCTTGTTTCGAAATCTCTCAAATTTCATCTGCTTGCGTCAAGAAGTTTCAACATCTATTGGAAGTTCTAGCTGTGAATTGAGTCCAGTTGCAGTTTCTAGAGCCCTTGAAAAGAGATACAGAAATGGAAGAGGGGCAGTCACCACAAGAGGGTCTATTTGATTTACCAGAGAATCAGAAGAATAGTAAGTCCTATGCATCTACAAAGGCACATCCAAGAATCAATTACCCAAGGACCAGAGCCTAGGAGAAAGGGAGAAGTGCCAACCCTACACAGATAGATGATTATGCAGACGACATCTTTGACACCCAGATGACCAAAAATCTAAAGAATTTGAGAGAAGGGACACATATAATATGTCTCTGGTGAGCGGAGAAGGGAGAATCTGAAACTTTTAGCATGAGGATTTGGACCTTCTAGTTGGCTCAGTTCTTGGTCCCTACCATTCACCCATATCCTGAATTGGTCCAGATGTGTGCAAATCTCTTCAAACCACAGACCTCAACAATTTAGAATAGAAGTTTCATGCTCTAGACAAGCCCTAAGGCAATTTGGGACATGTTGGGCCTATATCATGATCGGAATGCTACTTTCGCCACCATACCCAAGTTGCAAAATATATGGAGCAGTGTCAACAATAAACTCAGGTTTCTAAATACTAAGATGCACCTAGATAACAACAATACCAAATTGTCTGCACTACCCACGACATGAGGCTGGTTCAACATTGATGTGCAGGATGCCCTCTCCATGCTAGCTTTCATTTTTGGTTAGGATGTGACAAGGGTCGTTGTACCTTATCATTTAATCATATTTCTTTTGTCAAATCTAGGGTTGTGTCCTTGGCTATCTACAATTAGGAATTTTATAGTTTCCAGTCTTATCTAACTAACTCTAATGACTTCTACTGATTTAAAGGAACTGATCTATCTACTATGAAATGAGTTCCAAGAATATTGAAAACAGAACTAAATAGTAAATTACTTAAAGCAAATCTATAAACTGAAACATGCATCTATCTATGAAAATAGTAAATATCTTTTAAAGCAAAATCTAAAATAACAAAATAATAGTACTAGCCTTCTGCCTTGGTGGTGAGAGTGGGCCCTTGCTCCACACCCTTAGGGCTGAAGACTAAAGTAAAGAATCAGCACAAGAGAATGATATCACAACTCAATTCAGTCTAATTCCATCAGCTTTGTATTTTGCAAAATATTTATATCAAAATGAGATTACATAAATCAGAAGAAATAATAGTTGTCCTTTTCTACTTCTTCTATAAGTATATATAAAATTAGTTATGAGATATCACTTATCTTATCTACCAGTTCTTCTATGAGATGACATCCATCTCTTTATTATACTAGCTGTCTAAGTACAGAAAATAACCATGCAATAAAAATAGATTGAGTGGAACAGAAGTCCACTCTAAATCTAAGTTTCAGTCTTAATACATTTGGTCAGTGAGGCCCTTAAAATATAGATATTAAATCAGTTTTATCAGTAACTCGTGCAAAAACTAAAAAGAGATAAAAACTCCCAGCAGTTAACTATAGATTGCCCTTAATCACTCAAGTGATGATTTGAGTAATATCAGGGGTATCATGATCACCACTGAAAGTGTCTGACCGATAGCTGTGCTGGAAATATGCTCTGCTCTAAAGAGGCGCCGGAGATGTATGTCTTTGTCTACTGCTCTAGAGATATACTATCTGCAGTTCCAAAGATATAACTGTGGCCTTCTTGCTCAGCTCCGGAGATGCTCCAAACTTCAGTCCAGCTCCAAAGATGCTTTTCCTCTTTACTCCAAAACTTTTGATGTCATGGTATTCTGATATTGTCTCCGGAGATCATTAGGACTACCTCTGGAGATGCACAAAATTTTCAACCTGAACATCTGCACCTGTTGATTCAAAAAGAGAAGTTTTTCTGCATATTTCCACCAATTCCATGCACATTAGTCCTTTAAACAGAAATCATGATCTTAAGTAATTCATCTCCTATTAATCATTATTTAAAACAATCTTGCTAGCCTATTCGGGTGCAATCATAAAGAAGATGGAATCAGAAAGGAGAAAAAGAGAGGTAAAAAGATGTATTTCATGGGTGCTACCTAGCACTCATTAGGATGAAGATGCAAATGTGTATGACTGGCAATTGGCAGCTGTAGACACCCAAATTTGTCCCAACTTTGTCCATGTCCTACAACACCTTGTCAAAAACATTATCTTAGACATCATGTAACATTTTGTCCTAAATCCCACTCTTAATCCCATTTATCCATTAGCCAATTAATTAAATAAATTTTATTTATTTAATTAAATCCCATCCTCATCCTACTTAGCCAATTAATTAAATAAATTTTATTTATTTAATTAATTTCACATGCATAATCCCACTTTCCAATTAATTTCCACATCATATCTTACCCCATCCTATTCATCTACCCAATTAATTAAATAAATTTTATTTATTTAATTAATTTCCAACTATATCCCAACTAATTCAAATATTTTATTTGAATTAAGTCCTCACCTTTTACCACATTCCAACACTTGTCCAGTCAATCATGTGTTGTAGTACAACTTTTATCTTTCACATGCACAACTAATGGGACCTAATTTTAGTATTTATCTACACAAGCACACCTAAGCCTTATCTTCCCTTGCCACATGTCACATGACTACAATTTCTTAATGTGCAAGGAAACCTAACTTAATCCTATCCATCCATTTCATCTAAAGCCCTAATTGATCCTAGCCATCCATTTGAATTAAGCCTTTCCTATAAATCAACCCCCTCATAAGCCATTAGCATGCATTGATCCTCAAATATCCACATGCTGTCGAAATATCATTAGAGCCTTTGCATCTTTCATCTATCATTCATTCTAGCATCTTCATCTTAATGTTATGCTGCAAAAGTGAGCACCTAACATTCCTCCAACAATAATCCTTCAAAATCTTGCATGCTCATGCGAGGTGGAGAAGAGCAATGGAGATAAATCAAGCATAGCGTGGAGATCGGTTTGCATTTACATTTGTTATTTTGATTTTCATGTTGTCTTGTGCTTCATTGTGCATTGCTAGGGTTTTTATCATTGCTGTTTATTCATTTGTTTTTATCATTGTTGTTTATTCATTTGCCCTGATTTGCAATTTTATCCTAACTACAGCAGCCATTTTCAGACTCAAAATAGTAGACAAGTCTGCTGAGTACAGATTTGACTTCTTGGAACATATCTCAAGGGCCATCAATGAGAAGCTATCCAATTTCCCTGAGGTGCAAACTTTTTGGTACTCAACCTATCTTTTCCATTTAATCTTGTATCAAAATTATCAACTCTTCCAGCAGCATATGCATCTAGATATGTATGACCCTGAAGTAAGTAGCAAAAAAACCATTATAGTGTCAGTATGGACTCACATCCTTTCAGAAACTTTAGACCCTTATGAATTTGCTAAGTGTTTTGTGGCTCCTATTTTTGAACAATTGGAATCTAAATTTGTTGTGAATAGAATGACAAATAGCTTGAAAGGCTTCTTAGTTAATTCCAAAGTTCCTTGTGATTATTTCTTTGTTGCCCATTTTACAATTATTAGGCTTCATGGTTTTGCTAGTGAGCCTTTTTTGCTCCCAAAAGTTTTAACTCCTAGAGTTGTAGCCTTGGAAGTGGGCCGCCAGCTATCAATTATTGATAATAATTTTGGCAACAAGAAGAGGAAGAAGAAGTTCTATAATATTCCTTGGAGTAAGGAGTTTAAGATAAAGAAAAGGGAAACTAAAAATCTCCTGCTAAGAAAACTGGTAGCCTATGGTTTTGTGATAGTTCAGGATAAATGGAACTATGATCTAGATAGTTTCTTGGCATCCTGGATAGTGAGTAACAAGGTCTCCACTGGTTTCATTCATGAGAATCAGCCCTTCTGGGAGCAGAGGAGGTCACCACAATAAGATACTCCAGAGTTCTATGTAGAGCTCAAAGATCTACCTGACGAAGGCCCCAACCCATGGGAAACTTTCTACACTCGCCAGCAAGAGTATTATCCTAATAGGCTCATGACAAATGGTTTGAGGCTGACTCTCAAGAATAAGGACTGGAGCAATGAAAAGATAGCAGCCTATTGGAAGTATAGGCAAGAAATTGCTGAGTTCATCCACACTTTTGGGGAAGTTCCAATAGATGAGCAATAGGAGAGGCTATGGGATGATTATCATATGACTCATGTATCGAGCCCAAACACAAGCAATCTTCCTAGCCACTCAGAAGAGTTGGAAGAGGTAGAAGAGATAGAGGAAACAAAGAAAGCAACAAAACAAGCTCCTAGGGCTCCTTGGCCTCAAGCTCTCAGTGTTATCAAGAAGAAAAAAGTCGTACAACTATCGTCTCATGGGACCCATATAGCTTTGGCATTAGGGGGTCTTGGAGTGGCAATTTCTCAACATTCATGTCAATAGAAGAGGCACCGGAGGAAGAAGACCCTAAAGACACGGTTGGAAGGCCCCTGAAAAAGAAGGCGCAAGCTAGTGTCACACGAGAAAACTGAGAGTGATGTCTTGGTGGCCCCGCAGCAACAAGTTCTCACAACTACAGCGGTGGTCCAGGTAAGTATTCCTCCTCCTATTTCTCCTTCTTCATCTTCTTCTTTAATGGGGGTGGCAACCCAATTTACCTACTCTTCCACACCTCCTGCCACCTCTGTTGTGCCTTTACAATCTTTTGTTCCTACTGCTAGTTCGTCGACCTTAGCATCATCACAGACCATTTCATTTCCTTTGTTTTCCCCATCCATGCCTAGGAGGGCTTTTCCTCAGATAGACCCTAGCCAACAAATTACAACCATCCAATATGGCCTACCACAGGGTTACTTCTTCATTGGAGGACACATTGCCTCCCCACCTACCTTTCAAACATAGGCAAACGTTGCTAGGAAAGCGAAGAAAGCTAGAAGAGAGAAGAAAAAGATGAAAGACAGCAAAAGCCCTACTACTTCTCACATGAAGTCCCTCTTTGATCCCATCCATCAATCCCTGACTATCACTCTTTTGACCCACAATGTAGTCATGCCTATTGAGTAGATGAAGCCAAAGGATTATACCATGAATGCAGTAGCTATGGACTTATCCCACTTTAGGCCCCAAGATAGAGTTGAGTTAATGAATGAGACTTCCGTAGCAGTCACAACTAATTATCTCAAAGTAATAAAGAAACTGCAAAAGCTAGAAACAAATTTGGCAAAGACAAAAGCCACAATTGATGGCCTTTCTGTAGAGATTAAGGCCAAAAACCAAGAAATTGACACTCTAAACAAAGATTTGTAGTCTATTGTGTCTTTAGAAGTGTACCAGGTGGCACAAACTCAAGCTGCAAATATTCAAATTGAACTGATGCAAGCAAAGGCCATCACAAACACATTGAAGTAGGAAAAGGCCCTTGTTGAGAAGAAATACCAAGATAAGATGCAAGAGGTGTCTTAGTTGCAACAAAGCCTACTGAAGGAGCAAAATAAAATCAATGCCTATCAAGCTCAATTCATGGCTGAGCAAGAGAAGACTAAGCAATTGACCATTGAGCTAAGTCAGAGGCCTCAGAATGCTAGAGTGTTAGAAATGGTCAAGGAGCTATATGTATCAACATGGCAGAGAATCTACGATGAGGTTACACAATTTAAGCCTGCCCTCAGTTTTCTTCTCAAGGCTTAGTGGTTGTGTGAAAGAGTAGAATCTTTAGTTGAAGCTACTTTATCCATTGTTTCTTTGAGAGTCTTAGACTCTCGACTTTTGTTACAAAATTTCTATGATGCAACTGATGAAGCTTTGCTAGCAGTGGGGGTGAGTGACAGAATGACTGCAGATAAAAAAGTGGATGAAGTTCTTAGTTGTATGAGGTCGTAGTGAAATGCAAGACACTTCTAGATATTCTAAAGGAAGGAGTCAAGGGAATGAAAGGGTGCATTGAGAAGCTAGTACAGATGGGACTCCCATCTCCTTTCCCAAATGATAACATAGTCTTAATGACTGACCAGATCAAGGCACTCATGTTGTTGAAGCAAAATTACCAAACTATTTTTCAAAGTCTGAGTGACTAGTCAAGTGGGCGGGAGGTGGAATTAGTTCTCATTCTCATGAACCAGCTTGAGTTTCAGTTACATTCAGTGGTGCAAATTCTTTAGTCCTTCTCTCATAAGGACATTATCAATTTGGATCTTGCTTTCTAGGATTTACAGAAGAGGCATGGCTTATGAGACTCAGAGTGGTCTGGGTATCAAGCTGTCTTGTAGAAGTTGTAATGCTTTGGGTTGTGGCAATGCAATTTTGAATTTTTGATCTTTTGTATACTTTCTAGGTTCTTTCTATGTAGGCACAGAGTCCTGTGTGAGTCACCAAGAACTATAGAGTTAAAACACTACATTTTGTTGCATCAATTCACAGTGGCAAAATACCTATATGTTATTAGCTTGAGAATCTGTTTTGTATTACAAGTCATAACCCACGTGGAATTGCAAGCTAGTGTCACACGGTGACATTTTGAAGAAAGGAAGGTTTGTGAAAGTTGTGCAAATGTGCCACATGGCATGGTAATCGAAAGAAGCTAGCACAATGTCTAGTTGTAGTGGAAAGCGCTAAATGTCTTCTTCCAAGTTTGCAAGCTTCGAGAATCACAGAACATGCCACGTGCTTGTGTCACATTCTTTTCCCTTTTTGGTTTCATAAGTTTCTAAGCTATCAGAGTGTGTCACGTGTTGCAATGGTGGGAAGAGGAAAACTTTTGATTAAGCAGCTCAAATGCGAGCGGGATATGCCGCATGTCTTTGTTGCAAATGAAGCAGAGCTTGCCACGTGTCACTCTTTTTGTGGTATATTAAAGTATCGAAGTAAAATATGGTGGGCCCAAGATATTAAGGGTTGTTTTGCAAGTGCAGCAGAAAGTGCCAAGTGTTGTGATGGTGGGTATTTGAAGGAAAGAAGCAAAGTAGCTTAGAAGAAGCGCCAGCTTGCCACGTGTCCCAGTTTTGAAGCTAGTGGGTGTTGCCACGCGTCTTGAGCATCAGTTAAAAATTAAAGAGAAACCGAAGGCGCCAAGTGTCAATATGGCACACATTTGAAGAAATATGAGAGAGGCCAACCCAATGAGCGCTAATGCTCCACGTAGCAAATTTTGAGCCATTTGGAAACCCGCAGAAGAAGCCATCTGTCTTAACAGTACTGGTAGTTACAGAGCCATATATTTAGCACCAGTTAACCAATCAAAACATGAAGATATGTATAAGCAGATTTGGAAAGATTCCCTACACGTGACCAGCTCCAATTTAGTTTTACAGGTGGTTGAGAATCCTAACAACCATCAGTGTCTCAAGCCCCATCTTTTTGCTATAAATAGGGGAATTCTGTAACTGCTAGATATATGTGGAGATACCGAAATAGAAGAATATATATGAGAAGAGATTTGTGGTGTGACTAGAATATATCATTTTACCTCTCCAGTTGTTTCAAAGAAAAGCATCATAGATCTGTGCATGTTATGTGCCTTATGTATTCTGTTGCATCTATTAATGAAAAACCTATGTTCTATCCTATTTGGTGATATTTTTCTATCTTTATTGCAAATTCTTTGAGTTTAGCCTTTGAGTTTAAATCTGTTCATAACTTGTTTATATTAACCATGCTTATTGCTCTTTAATATAGCAAAAATCACAAAGATTTAGTCACTGTGCTAATTGTTGAATCAAATATAAGTCTGGCGTATCGCCTTAGAAGTTATTTCATATATATATATGTAATCTTGTTTCTCTTTCCCTTTTCCCAAAACCCCATTAGAAAAAGAAGAGACAACTTCTATAAAATCTGGAGGTCGTTCTGAGAGTCATCCCACATTCTCAGAATCTCCCATGTTGGTGCTCAAACTCACGCAATTTTATACATCAAGAGAGTGCAAAGAAGAAAAGAAGAAGAAAAAGAAGAAATTTGATTTTGATTCTAAGTCCAAGAGGGAAGATGGTGATGTGTTCATTATAGCTTTGGCTACTTATGTAGGTAATGATGCATGGTTAATTGACTCATGTGCATCTTTCTATATGACCCCTAATAGAGATTACATCCTTGTGAAAGGTTGGTCTCAGGTTGAGGGTCTTGATTATGGTGAGATATTTTATCCTATTACAAAAATGACATCCATTAGATTCTTTCTTTCTATTGTTGTTGGGTATGATCTAGAGGTTGATAAAATAGATGTGAAAATGGAATCCCCTCATGGTGATTTGGAGAAGGATATTTATATGACACAACCAAAGCTCTATGTAGTGAAAGATAAAAGTAATTTGGTTTGTAAATTGAAGAAATATTTGCATGGCCTCAATCAAAATCTTAGGATGTGTTACTAGAAACTTTATGCATATGTGTTGAGTTTGGTATTTGAGCATTCTAAATTCTAAGGTCACTATGTTTATTATAAATCTAATGGTGATTGTTTCCTATTTATTTCATTATATGTTGATGATATGTTATTTATTGGTAAAGGGAAAAGAATGCTTTTAGAACTAAAGTATCAACTTGTAGCTAAATTTGAAATTAAAGAGCTTAGTGAAGATAAACACAATCTTGTGATGGAAATCAAAAGAGATAGAGTGAACTAAAAACTATGGCTTGGTACGAGAAAGTATGTCAATTCAATTTTACAGAGGTTTAACATGAAGGATTTTAGACCATTGTGTCTTCCTTTTATAGTTGGAATGAAGTTATCTATTTTATAATGTCCATCCCTATCAAAGATGGAAGACATGAGTAGAGTGATTTACCAGAGTGTACTTAGAAGTTTGATGTATGTTATGGTCTGTACTAGACCAAACATTACCCAAGAAATGGGAGTTCTTTCTAGATATATGTCTAATCCTAGTACAATTTATTGAGATGCAGTTAAAAGAGTCTTCAGATATTTTTGGGCTACCTCAAAGTATTCCTTGTGTTATCATGGTAATTTGATAGGAGACAAGCATTCCCTCGATATTGATGGTTATTTGGATTCAGAGTGGGCAGATGATGTTCACAGTAGAAGATCCACCAGTGCTTATGTGTTTACTTTATTTTGTGGGGCAATTAGTTGGATGAGTAAGTGGAAAGCTATGGTTGCTTTATCCACTACTAAAGTTGACTATATGGAAGCTACTCACACTTGTAAAGAAGCCATTTGGCTTAAGAGATTATGTTTAGACATTGGAATAAAACATGGTGCAATGATAACTTATTGTGATAGTCAGAGTGTGATCTGCCTAGCTAAGAACTTGACATTTCATGCCATGACCAAGAACATTGATGTACATTATAATTTTTTCAAAGATATAATTGAGGATTGTAGGGTGAAGCTAGTTAAGGTAGAGACTTTGATGAATTTTGTAGATTCATTAACTAAGCATGTTAGCACAGAGAAGATAAAATGGTGTTCGAAGTCTATGGGCCTCTCGGCCCCTAACAATTAAATCATAGTATTGAAACTCCCTTTGCTCTTGCAAGGTTTTTGACAAGTGAGAGAATGTTAGGAAAGGTGTCTCAACCTTGCAATTACAAAATGTGTGATTCTTTTGTTATAAAATTGAATAAACTTAATTTCTTGGCTATAGAGTTGGTTTTAGCCAAAATAAAAAATTCCAAGTTGTTCAACACCACTTATGGGGTTCCCAATGCGTAGATCTCTTCAAGCTCTACATTTTAAAAAACATGAGCCCAATTGGCCTCCCAGATCAAAAGTTATGGCCTCTAAAAGTTGGGCTTCCCAAATTGGAAAATGTAAAACTGTGTTGGACACAAAAAATAACTATAAGGGGGAGTTCCATGTGTTGATGCATGTTATGACACATTATAAGGCATCTTTAATTGGAGATAATGGATCCCTACAGATTTGGGTGCCACTTTTGGGTGGTTTTGGCTCATGTTTTCTAATTACCCTTTTACAGTTTCATGTACTGTATCTCCTATATATTAGGTGCTTGAGATGGAGGTTGAGTGTAAGAGTATTATAGATGTTAAGTTACCTCCAGATCTCTGGTTGTTTATAATCATGTGAAAGCTTTCTCTATGAGTATATTGTAACCTTATTTAGATTTCTGAACCATACATTAGGTTACTTTTGGAGTGTGGGGTTCTTCTCCCAAAGGGGTTTTCCCCACTAAATCACTATGTTGTGGTATGATTTCTATTCATGTTTATTTCTATATAATTAGTATTGGAGCTTGATCACCTTAGGTTTTACTTGTGGGTTGTTGGGTTTTTTGAATTAATCCATTTTTGAGTGGGAGCTTATGAAGAAGATACTTTCTGATCTTGTTACAAGAATTTTTGGATGGCAAGCACATTGGGGAGAATAGAGGTAGAGTAATTTTTTGGTAACAATTTTGAGATGTGGAAGCTATATATGGAAGATCTATCAATTGATTGAGATCTATGGGATGTTGTTGATGAGCATGTTTCAAAGCCTACAAATCCTACTTTCGTTTCTCAATATGATGTTATGGATTGTAAATCCAAGGGTCTAATTAGATTATACTTGGCAGACTCTATTTTAATCAATGTCCATGAAGAGTCCTCTACAAAGAAATTATGGAAGAAACTTGGTGATATATATCAAGCCAAATCTTTAGTAAACAAGGTTTTCTTGAGGAAGAAGTTATATTATTTGATAATGGAAGAGGGTAGATGAATTGCACACCACCTAGAAGTATTAATATATTGTGGCTCAATTGGCATCAATTGGTGTAAAAATGGATGAGGAGGTGAGATGTTAGATCTCGCTTTGTTCTTTGCCTGATTCATGGGATTCTCTTGTTATGGCTATTGGGAGTATTTTTGTTGTCTAAAAGTTAAAGATGTTGTGGGTTCCTTTATTTATGAAGAGATGAGGAGGAAGGTATCCATAAGTGCCAAAGAGGTTCTGAATGTTCATGGAAGATCTAAAGAAAAAGGCAAGAAGAGTGGCAAGCGTGAATTATCTTTCTATCTAGGAAAGCCATAGATATATCATAGTTAGTCATTGGGACAATCTCATATCTTGTTGGGGGAACAACATCATGTGCTTCCACATTCTAAGATTCTCTCTAAAAAATGTTTGAAGCCACCTAAGATTTATCATAGTCCAAATTAGAATGGGCATTAGTGTTGTGAAACCTGCACTTATTAGACATGGTTGCTTCTGCCAATAGAACTCTCCCTAATGAATGAGTCTTGGTTTGATTTTGACTATCCAATGGAGATGGAACTCCACCATTGTTTGGTTTTTGTTCCAAGTTCTATTTGGTCTCTAAAAGTTCTAATTTTTACTTCTCTATAAATATATATTATGATTCCTCAAATGAGTCACTTTAGTAGTCAACTTCTTGACTTGTTCAGCTAATTCTTTAATATCATCCTTCTCCTCTTGATCTTTTGTAAATTTTGTATTTGAAGATGAAATGAAAAGGTTTGGATAGGTGGGGGCACTTCTAAAATTGTTGCACCGAGGTGCAAAACCATTGCTTGAGTAGCTGTCTAGGGTTAGTTGCAACTTGGCCAAGTATTGAAACTGGGTTCTGAATAGGGGTATGATTTGCCAATGTATTGTTTATTTTGTATATCTCATTTAGCATCCCTGGGATCCCTAAGGAAACAAGAGGTCTAACTCTTGATTGGACCATATCCATATTGACCTTTACAACTTTAGCGTAAGCACCAATTAAGGATGCTACATCAGGATTTTCCCTTCTAACAAATATGGAAGTAAGATTGCCTAAGACTGAGTAGTAAATTTATAGGGTTATGTCCTCAGCAATACCATATGGGGGTCTGAGTCAAGTATATGCCTTTTGAAATCTATCATTGAAATAACTAATAAGATTTTTTTCTTACCTCTTGATGTCTGAAAATTATCTGTATAAGACAACTAGCTCAATAGGGATTCTAAATCTATTAAGAAAAACCTTTTTAAGGTGGTCCCATGAGGTAGTTCACCCTACAGGTAAATTGATGAACCAATAATATTCTTCCTCTCCCAATGAATATTGGAACAAATTTCATCCCACATCTTCATCCCTTATCTTTAACGTGCCACAAGTATCTAAGAAAATTTTGATGTGTTCTTCTATAGTCCTATTAGGATCATTAACTTAGAACTTAGAGCATATCTTATCTGCATTCTTTGGCATGAATGATAATATAGAAAGTGGATAGGAGAAGGATTTTGACCAAACCAATCCATGGGTTGAGGATTTCCTTGCATGAATGTACATCTCCTAGGTATGGAATGAGTACGCCTAGGCCTAAGATGACCTTTATCCTTCCTAGTTTTTTTGTGTTGATCTAGTTGAAATAATACATCATTAATTGAACTAGATCAAGTGATAATTCCTCTTGATTCCATTTTTGATGCCCTCCTTGCACCAATATGTTGATGTATGTTTTAGTACACAACAACTTAGATAAAATATTGAGTACTTTATCTCTCCTAAAAGGAATCAAATCCCAATGAATCAGAAAATGAATACCCCAAAGTCTTTACCAATTGGGTATTGACCTTACAAGATAACTTAGTTGTTTGATGTTCTTTATTATTTACACACATGAAAGGGACTTGCACAAATGTTCACTAGAATCTATATGTAGGGTTAAATATGAAAATGATGAAATCTAAATACACTCACAAACCCTAGGTAGTTTCCTAGATCTATGATCTGAATATGGCTTTAGTACTAGAAACAATTTGTTTTCATTTGATTTGCAATATTTTGATTTTGGATCCTAAATCTAACCTATCCTAATCATTTTGGATTAGAAAGGTCAAAACGTGGGTGAGAAAGGAAAAGGTTTCTAGAAACGTAAACTATGAAATGAAGCACAAGTAGAAAAATCCCAAACAAACCAATCTCTACTTAACTAGGTAATCCAAAATGCCACAAAGATGGTGCAATCTTCAAAGGTAATGAAATAATTTTTAGATCATGAAACAATTTCACCAAACACCCAATTCTGGTGAAGCCAAATGAAGCATTTCACAATTGAACGTAAAAATGAAATATGTTCAAACTAACTACCAAAAAGCAACTTACTATCAATAAATTGCCAATAGTATGAACATGAGATCCATCAAATACTCATAATTTATTCATTTATAAATTATAGAAAATTCCAATTAAATGATAAGGAACCATGAAGCAAACTCTTAATCAATGACAAAAGCTCAACAAATATCAACAATCTCCAATAATGAATTAGCAGGAAACCATGAAGCAAGCTGTTTGTATTGATTTCAAAAGTTCAATAGTTATCAATAATCCCAGATCCTTTTACAAACAAGAGTGATTTCCTTTTATGGAGGAGGCAAGAGCACTTAGTATACAATGAATAGCTAGGATTCATCCATCACCACTGGTTTAGATTCATTTACATTTAATAGTTGGGTCCAAACTCATCTTGGACATCCATCTATAACTAAAATCCAATGGTCATAAATTTTATTTTTCCTTTTAACTTTTGCATAAAATAAAAAATAACCTTTTCTTAGACAATTCAACCCCTTTTGGCAATATTTCTTTTTTCTAAAGATACAATTTACATCATCCTAGGCCAAGTCAACCATAATAGCAAGTATCCAAAAAAGATAAATGTGGCACAAAACTCAAGGAAGTAGCATCCAATTTTGAAAAATAGGTTCACTCAAGTAGGTGGTGTGAACAATTTTATTATCCATCTCTATTAATCTAATATGTCATCTTCCACAACGATTTGATCCTTCACATGTTCCCTTCTTCTATAATCCATCAAAGAATTGAGTGTAGGATTGAGAGCATCTAGATTTGGCTCATACATTCTTTGTTTGAAATCTTCTAGATCAACATGTCCAAAATTTGTATCTAAAACTTAATCTCATGTGGAACTAATTTTGAAAGTTGGGGTAACCATTTGAACTTGTACCTCATTGTTTTTGCATGGGACATTACCCTACAAGAGAAAGAACATAATAAACTCCTTTGGAAATTCCAAGAAACAATCATTTCTACATATTTTCAACTTTTACAGACTTTACCTATAGAACATGATGTTAAATTTATGAAAGGCAACATTCATAGTTAATAACATTCCTTTTAGTTCATATTATAATCCAAATTGGCTTGATGCATTTGTTAAAACTACTTTGCAAAATAATAATTAAATTATAGCAGTTCTAGTTAGAAAGCAAACGTAGGGAAACATACAAGACATAAGGTTTTATCCGCTATGGCCAGTTACTAGGTAGAATTCCACATTTTCACCTTATTTTGGAACTATAAAAACCTTGCGGAGACTCAAGACTAGACTAAATGTTTTGTTTCAAGCACAAGATGTCTTCTCCTCCACCAAAATCCCATAAATATTTCCATCAGGAATTTGGGTTACAAATAGGATGCGATAAATTTTGATGGTCTTGGATGTGGAGAAACTCAAGTGTACTGGGAGGTTCTAAAACTATTTTTGGAAAATTCACTAGATCCAGGACAATGTGCATTTATAAACTGAGTTCCCATCCCATATCGGATCTTTACAAAATGAAGGTAGTGAATTAAGCACATTTGGATTTGTGAGAAAATATAGGAAGACTAGATAGAAACTTTAAACTTCACTTCCCCAAGACATCTCCACAATCCTAGACATGTTCATTTTGTAGAAAATATATCTATTCTTGGATATAACCATTTAAAGCGTAATTTCCAATTTGACCTTAAATCTCTACAATCTTGGTTTTAACGTGCATCGATTGAGTTTTGAAAAATTGTGAAAACTGGCTTACTTCTAGATACTAACAATAATGATGTAAAAACTTATGTCTGGTTTAAAATCTCTACAAAATGAGACTTGCTTAAAAGCACTTGTGGAGGAGAATTAGGATGAATCAAATGAACAAATTTTACAAGCTTATGTTTAAATTCCTAAGATTTATCATTTTAATCATTTGTAGGAGTCTATTTTAAGGCAAGATTTTATGCATATAAACTAGGGTATTTATTTAATTTTGAGATTTAACCCATTTACCTTAAATTGATGATCATTTTCCTTTTAATCAATGACTCATTGAAATAAACTAGGGTTCATTATTTAAAACAAAGTCATTTTTACCCTAATTTAATTTAACGATCAGGATTTGAACTAATGAAGGCACTACCTTGATTCAAAGGTCTGTATTCATATTTCATCTCTTCAAAAGTTATCACTTCAAGCATTTAAATTCAAAGTTGTAGTAAAATGAAAAAGGTGACTATAACGTACTTTTTCTAGAGTTCTATGATTGAAATCAATTTTTGTGAATCCAAAACCTTGCCTGCAAATATTCACTTCTTAGTTTCTAATGTTGTTGTAGGAAGTCTCTGATGGCACTATTTTAGGTAGGTGAGAAAAGTCAATGTTCAATGTATAGCTTAAAAGGTTGCCTTGATCTCTAGGAGTCAAATGCACAGAGTGTTTGAAGGTTCTAAATGTAAAATGTTCAAAATAAACATTAAAATTGGATTTATACCTCCAAAATCCTTAAATTTGAACATCATAAATGTAAGCCATGGAGGTAGGTGAAGGTTGACACAATGTTGAAGTCACTATCTCCTTGGAAGAATGAAAACTAGAATTGGACGGGACATGGGAAATAGAGGATGTTTTGAAAGTGAGTGGGATTCCACAAAAGCAACTCAGACTCAAAAAACACTCTTTTTGTGGGAGAATGATAGGAAAGTGGATTTGGTAGGGTAAAGATATTGATCTAGATCTAGCAGGAAACCCCACAATATGTAGTAGCCATGTAGAACTATACAAAAAGAGGTTTAAAAGATTTCAAAAGATTCTTGCAGAAAAATTCAAGTAGTTAGGATATAAATCAAGGAGAAAAATACATCTTGCAATACCATAGAAACCCACAAAATGATGAATGAACCATTATAACCTCGTGGAGGAAATGTAATGTGCAACAACACATAAATTTTGCATCTAATATCAAGACAAAAGTTTGTAACCTTGTAGAAAGGCTAGAAAATAAAATTTAACCAAAGTAGAACATTCAAGACTATTTGCACATGACTTAAACCTTTCAAGGATCAATCAATTAGCCATTTACATGCTAAACATTTACTTCTTTTCGGCAATGGTATATGAAATTGTAAAAGAAGATAAAACTAAAGCAAAAGAGAGGGGGTCCATATTTTGTCAAAACAAAATGGGGCATGTGTGCAAGGCACAATAGGTTTGACCTACAATCATTTTCAAGTTTTGGTTATAGCCATACCTTCTCAAATGTCTATGTCCCTTCATGTCATTGGTTCTAGGTTGTAGTCTTATACATACTTCCTTGGTGTGTTTTGTCTTGTGTATGTATCTTCTTTGTGTTTGTGTTTCCCTCTTATTTCTCCTCATTTTGGTTTTCCCTTTTGGTTTACCTCCTAGAGATAGCCATACTCTCATTGTGCCTACAAGAGACACACATTCCCAATTAGAGCCAATGTTGGGACCTAACTTGGAAATGCAAAAATTATCAAGGCTTTTCCCCCTTTGTGCATTTACCCTATTTTTAACCCACCATTTATGACCAATATAAGAAATTTTAAGTGGGTCTTCCCTTGGTCAAGTTTTTCCTTAGTGTTGCTCCAAGCCATCCCTCATATCCCTGTTGTGTGTTGAAGTTGTAAAAAATTTGAGAAAGTTTCAAGTTTGGGAAGTTTTGTCGTTTTCTAATGTTATACAAATTTGTTGACTTCTAGTGGACTACTAGACATTTACTCTTCACCTCCCGCTTGGTCCTCAATTCCTTTGTTGCATGAAATTTCTATGAAACTCTATCAAGTCCTTCATTTCTTCAATTTCCCTAGTTTCTCCAACTTTGCAAATTCTCAACAAGGTACTAGGCTTCCACCTTTCAGCTCCAACATCCAATCCTCACTTCCTTTCCTACATAAATGTCCCAAAAACCTTATTGAGCCCTTTGTCTTTTCATTCCACCTATTTCCTCCATTTTGTAGAATCTTGATGGACTATTGGACTTCATAATTCCAGTTCCCATATCCAACCCTCCCATCCCCTTCCTTTTTTCCATAACCTTCATTCATTCATCTTTCTCCCGCTTTCCTTCAATTCACCTTCCTTTCTATTTTCTTTAAATTCCCTTACCTACTAGATGTTTCCACCATCAGTCCTCACTAGCTTCTCTGTATTCCTTGTCATGTCCCCTTTTCAATAATATTACTTTATACTTTTAGTAAATCCACCTATCTAGAAATAGTAAGTTGAGACTCCAGGACAACTTTGGGGAAAATAATAATTATTTAATATTTTATTTGTTCTGGAGCAATTTCAAATATTAGGAGAAAATATATATTAAATAAATTATATTTGATGCTCATGATAACTCCTTGGGTGTTGGATTTGGAGGGAATCTTGAGTGGTTGAAGAATAAAAGATTTGCATATCTTGTGAGTTGGCAAATCAGGTAGGTGGGAGTTATGAGTTTTATTATGGCATCGGAGGTTACATGCACTTCATGCAAGAGAATATTTCCCTTTGGGTCATGAGTTTTCTATTTGGCACTTTAATTGCATGTTGGTGCCTTGAAAAATGCATTTTGAGTTGTCAAAAGATGCCTTTTAAGTGGTAGAATATGAAAGGCTAATTTTAGAGATGTTATAATACATTTTATGACTTTTGTAAGTGCCAAAATTTGGGGAAAAATATTTGGACGTGAATCTAAAGATGGTGGAAGTTTCCAAATGTTCAAGGAGCCTATAAGTATTGTTTATTTTGCATGTAGAGGGACTATTGTCATTTTCACTATTTTCTTGCAGAGCAGATGTGTAGCTTTAGTGGACAAGGAAACCATTGAAGATGGAGATTGTGGCCGGTGGATATGAGTTCCCAAAAATATGAGGGTGGTGTTCTTGGGTTGTTACAGTAATCTCACTTCAGAGGTTGCATTGGAGCAAACAAGATTCAGCAGAGTAGAGTTACTGTGTGTTTACAAGGGGTTTGTAGTGCATTTGTAGTGTGATTTTGGTATTGTTTGTAGTGTTGTTAGTAATTTCTGTTGTGTAGGGGTTTGTATGATATATGTGCTGCTGTACATCATCACCTACAATGCCATATTCCAGCCATACTAAGTTTATGTGTCATTCTGAGGGTTTGGAGACATTGTAATAACAAATACATTGTGTATTTTAGCATTGAGTGTAATGGGTTGTAGCTGAAATTGCAGATTAGTTGTAGGAGTTTGCTATTGGGATAATTTTGTGTATCAGACCCGTACCTATGTGTTTACATCATAAATTTATAATAAAATGGTTGGGAGTGTTGTTGTGATAATTTGGAATGTTTATTGTGCAAACTAGTTACTAGTTTTGAGTGTTGTGATGCATAAATGTGTTGTTAATGCAAAAGTCATTTTCAGATTTGGATTTAATAATAAAAATCAGATTTGGGGACATCACATTCCTCCTGACTCCTTTTGTAAGAAACCTTTAAACTTATAAACTTCCTCCACTTGGTCCCTCCACTTCCCACATTCATTTCTCACCTCCTTCACATTTTACAGAATTCTGATAGACTTCAAGATATTTTCCCTTCACATTGCATCTTATCTTGATGTCTAGTTCTACAAGTTTTCCCCACATTTCTGCCATCCTTTCATTTGTTCCTATCTTATTTTCTCATATTTTCCACTCATTCATTTCCTTCCATTTGTGGAACTTCCCAAGGTTGTAGGATTTCTTCCTAGACATTTCCACTTCTAATTCCTCTTTCCTTTCCTACATTCCTCAAAATCCCTTTTGTGGGATATTGTCAGACTCCTAGACCTCTTCCATTCAATGCATCCACTTCCTACCTCCAGTTCTATAGGCTTTTCCTACACCTTCATATCTTATGTCCCCTCATATTTGTAGACTTTCCTTGGACTTGAAGATATCTTCCCTTTGCCTCATATCTTGTCCTAACGTCTAGTTCTACAACCAAACCTTGAATTTCCCTACATCATCAAATCATTCATTTTCTTTCTTTGTAGAAATTTAATGGACTTCTAAATTTCCTTCACACATTTCCCTTACTTCCAAATGTTTAGATGTTTAGTTCTTCTTGCATTCCTGCATTCACTCCAATGTCTAATTCTCAGGTCCCATCCCACATCAGAATCCTACAATTTCTTTAAACTTCTCTAGTACACTCCAAAATGCTTCAATAACTTCTTGGGTCACCATTAATGACCAGATTTGACCCCTACAACTACTCAAATGCATTTTTCCTACCCAAACAACATTATTCATCTCAAGGGCATGACTCCATTTATAGATTTCAATGGTGGACAATAAAGGTGCATAGGATCGCCATGAATGCGGTGGTTGAGCTTTAGCTACCAATTATCTTCATGCAAGCTCCAAACCATTTGTTTTGAGAAGGAAACATCTTAAGAAATAGATTTCATGGGATTTCACTTAGTTTTCATTTAATGCTTCAACATCCAAAAGTAAATTTGAGTTTCCATAGGTGACCAAGGATGGACAAAATCAAAATTCTATATATACATGTTGAAAAGATGTAAAAAGAGTTGGTCATCGAGCCAATTTTTAACTACAAGTGTCAAGCTAGTTATAGGGCATCAAACATTGCATGTCTAGTTTGTAAGAGGATGGAATCCATTTTATAAATCATAGGAAGAGTTTTGAATGAACACAATTCATGTAATGG
Source organism: Cunninghamia lanceolata (assembly GCA_027924645.1). Taxonomy (NCBI): domain Eukaryota; kingdom Viridiplantae; phylum Streptophyta; class Pinopsida; order Cupressales; family Cupressaceae; genus Cunninghamia; species Cunninghamia lanceolata. The sequence continues at coordinate 3,765,327 of BSBN01001032.1, read as the reverse complement.
TATGTCTCCATGGAAATTTGTAACGATTCAAGGGGATGCTCAAACCTAGTTGTTCATCCTCTCTTGCCACAATTGCTAGTATGAATGTAACAAGGGTTTGATGAATGTGTGACATCTTCTAATGCATTGCAAATATTTTGTGATGGTCTCTCCTTTGTTTCCTATGATATTGCAATTTTGAGATGGATTATTAAATATGTCCATTTGCATGAAGTGTTGTTTTTTATTTGCATATATATGCATATCTGGTTCTAATTATTCTTTACAAGTGTATCTCCATCTTCCTTGAAATTCATGACTCTATTTCCCAATGGAATAAGCACTCATCTAATTGGTGAGATCTCAAACACTTTCATTTCAATTATCCTTTATCCTTAGTATATTAGGGTTTATATGGTTTCATGATTCATTATTGCAAACTAGGGAACATCATAAGCGACCTCAAATAGTTAAATTGTTACAGAATCATGCCATGCGTGCCTACACCTTGCAATCATGTATGAAATGTTAAGTGGATTGACTTGTGGGGATATCATGTTCTTATTATCTATAGGTGCATATGCAAGGTTGTAGTTTTAGATTAATTAGAGGTTCTAAAAGTAGCTAGTTAGGCTTTGACCTAGTGACAAATATAGGGGTCAAACCTACATTGGGTATACTTGCCATTGTTTCATTCATGATTCATCTTAATTAGTTTAATACCCTATTAAGGATACCTCTAGGAACACCTCCTAGGTCTAGTTGAGACCAAAGTGAAGGAGAGCATGCCCACTCTCAGCAATTGGCCTCTAATCACTCATATTCTATTGATGAACTATTGGTTCACCCTTCAAGATGGAAATTTCCTAGCTTTGAAGTGGATTTATTCCTCTAGGAGTGTGAGCATTGATTTCAGGAGCCAACACGACCTTTAAGATTTTTATTTCCTTAAAATACTTGCTTTTGGATACGTACTTGAGATTATCTAATTTTTGAAGAAAGGTTCTATAAGGTTGTCACTAGATATGATTTGTTTCAAAGAGTAGCTCTTGTTGCGGGATCTTTTTTCTTTGAAGTAGATTATGAATGACCATGTCATTGTTTGTATTTACAATGCAATCAAAATAGGCTTTCAAAATGACTGTGTGCTCATCTTCCAAACTACCATGAGTTCTCACAAAAGTTAAATTAGAAATTATTTTGCAAGAAACGTGTCAAGGGTTTTCAATGTCATTTATTTCTTTCTTAGTCATACTCTACATCCTTCTCCTCAATGCCCTCTTGTAATGGAACATGTGCCTCCTTAGCATCTGGATGTTGCTGGTGCAAGTTCCTTTACCAGTGCTTAAAATAGTGAATGTCATTTATTTTTGGGAGTTTTCAGATATTGGGTTGTTCATTGTAATATATTATATGTTTTTGATACCTTATTTATACTCTAGCTAGGAGTTATTTTGTCGTAATGTGATGATACTATGTATTTTTGGTATTTCTAAAACTTTTTAATATAACTATGGGTGTTTGCACCTTTTATTAAGAAAAGCAAATACATTAAGCCCATTTTAGCATAAAATTAGTGTTCAATGATGTAAGCACAATTACTATAAGAAATGAAGACATGCACAAATATTCACACTAATTGATTATATTGACTCTATTTTCAAAGGAAAATTGGGTTGGAAATTATAAAAAATAAATACAAATTTCATATTTTGGAGAAATTGTCCGTAACTCAGTTTATTAATCAAATTTAGCAATTTGCCAAATATCTTGGTTGTTTATGTTTGACATTGGTTGGGAACCATCTTCCTCTTCTTCATATTGAATTTCAATTGGCTCATCTGAAACCCTTTTTGAAATACCTGGCTAGTCCCCTTCTGACTGAGATAAAATATTTGTCACACCTCTTCTTTCACAAGTGAACTTCCAAATTGCAATAGCTTTGTCAAATATAAATGTTTGAACATTGCATCCAGTCATATAAAGCCTCAAATAATTCTCCACCTTTTCTTCAAGTTTGTTTTGTAACTTTGACTTTAAAAATGATAAGGCACTAAAAACTCTTTCATTCTCGACTAAACGTAGAATCATTGTTTGGCACAAATCTGCAAGTTTGAAATATAATATCATAGAATTTCACTCTTGAAGCTTAATATTTTCCATAACTTGGTTATTGAACCATCTTTGAAAGGATGGTCAAGGAATTAAAACTATTCAATCATTGTTGATGTGAACCAAGTAGATTATTCTTCTAACTTTGTCTTATCTATTATTCCTTCTATCTATACTCTATTTTTTCTACTATTCTACAAAAATGATTTTCCAAGTATCTCCCCTTGCTCTAAAAATCCCATAGTGAACTAAAAAAATACATGCTAATGGCATGCCAATATTAAGGATAAACTATAGCCATTACTTTTAGAAGTTCATCTTGAGGAAAGTGCTCTCAGATCTCATAAGATAGACTTCTCACAATTTCTTGTAATGTATCCTTTGCAAAAAACACAAGATCTTTAAAATCCTCCCTTCTAACATTTTTTATCTGACCTTAGACCTTTGTCCAACTTTACTAAAGTAGTGTAATTCTATCATATATCCATGCACTGATGTGCATAAATCACCTGCATCATTGTACTCTATAAAGTTATCCAAGTGTTCAATGTTTAGCATTACTTGTCAGCTTACAAACTTTAGACCCATAGATGCTTCAACTACATGATATATAGATTGTCTAGAGTAAGACATGCCATTTTCCATAACTTTGAGTACTTTGCAATGTATATTATTCTATCTTATGCCTTTTTGACAAAACATTCATTTCTTCCAACAAGGGAAGAATCCCATATAGAGTCAATAGTGTCTTGGCATCAATGAATAGTGCCAATGTATTTGCCTAATTTGAGCAATTTTGATAGAACAGGCCCAACAATGATCGGTACTCTTGGAACAATTTGTTTGTTGGTCCATGTAATGATATCCACGTACTATTCACATCCTTAAGTAGCTTTTTATCTAGAGTAAGTCCTTCAACAAATCTTTGGTACTCTTAAAATTCTTTATGGAATTCTACAAAAATATATACATCTTGCATATAAGATCTTCAACTTTCAAAATAGATTGAAACTAGCTCACAATTTTAAAATTTATATTCATTATGTGGGCCATGTAGTGAATGCCAATCATGTATGGTGAACATGATGTTTGCAAATTAATAATAAGTCAATTTAGATGATCCTACATGACTGATGCCCCATCTGCACCAATGCAAACCAACTTCCTTGCAATTGCCAAATCATCCAAGCCTCCAATATCCATCAAACTATTTTTGATGATTTCCATAATGTTAGAGAAGATATAATTTTCTTTCATTTTATGAACTGTGAGTAGATGAGAATGGTGAATATGATTATCTACAATATAAATGTGCATGCACACCCAAGAAGTATTGTCAATGGCCATCACCTCATCTAAAGATAAGGTAAATAAAGTTTCCTAATTCAATTTATCTTGTATATACTACTTCTCCACCATAGCCAAACACTAAACCCATTGACAACCACTATTGACAAACCAATGGGAGAGTGGAAAGTTGGGCACTCCAATAAATTGCATTAATTTTTTCCTATTTTCTAAAAAAATTATCAACTGTTGACTTCTATTTAATATATGGAATATAATTCTAATATATACATTTTTGAACAAATGACATTCGTCCATCACCTTAGAGTAAATATCGAACCTCCAAGAGTGGCTAGTCATGCCTAGGATTGCATATATTCTTCATAATTAGCTACATTCTGAACATGAGCACATTCATCTTTCATTTTCTAGCACATAACTAACTTCAACTCTCCATTTAAATTTACTTTTTCTTAAAATTTATCTACATGCTTCTCAATAGTGTCTAATTTCAATTCCAACATCTTGTCTTTCTTTAATTTCTAGTCACAAATCTTACAACGACATGATTTTAGCATGTCGTCTCCATCTTTATTCTCTATAGGTTCTATGAATGGATACTTAGTAACCCATTCAAGCTGAAAATTTCTTGACATGTCCCACTAACATGCTTTACATTTCTTCAATGAGATTTGAAACTTAGATTCACACCACTAGTAGCATGGACATTTTCTCCCTATATGAACTCATTTTTCATGCTTTCACTACCAAATTGAACCACATCATATTCATACCTACCTCCATATTTTCATTTGATGCTTCCTCATTCTCAAGCTCATTCCAATATAATTCATCAATGTCAAGGGCATTTTCTTGGTTATTTATTCTTGATGGACCATCACCCGCTATAGAATCTTGTTGTTTTTTATTAAAATAGGACTTTATGGTGGCCTTCCTGCTCTTTGATGTGGCTCCTCTTAGTCTTTGATTTTCCACATTTGAGGATGACATCTTTTTATAGTGTTAGAAAAGTGTTCAAGTAGTGTTCTCAAAGTTATAAATTCAAAATATTTAAGTTATGCATATGTGAATCACTAATCAATGAAATGAAGAAAATTAAGATAGTTACAGTGAAAGAGAAAAAGATGACACATGTATGAGATAATATAGAAAATCAAAGAGATCATGAAAGATAAACAACATTTTAATATTTTAATTGTTATGTGGGGATTCAAATTAATAATTGAATCATTTAGATTAAAATAAAACTACTGCAGGCACTGCCAATCATCATTTGAGGATGACATTTGCTCCCTATATGAACTAATTTTTCATGTTTTCACTACCAAATTGAACCACATCATATTCATACCTACCTCCTTAATATTTTCATTTGATGCTTCCTCATTCTCAAGCTCATTCCAGTATAATTCATCAATGTCAAGGGCATTTTTTTGGTTATTTATTCTTGATGAACCATCACTCGCTATAGAATCTCATTGTTTTTTATTAAAATAGGACTTTATGGTGGCCTTCCTTCTCTTTGATGTGGCTCAGGACTCTTAGTCTTTAATTTTCCACATTTTAGGATGACATCTTCTTTTGATAGTGTTAGAAAAGTGTTCAAGTAGTGTTCTCAAAGTTATAAATTTAAAATATTTAAGTTATGCATATGTGAATCACTAATCAATGAAATGAAGAAAATTAAGATAGTTACAATGAAAGAGAAAAAGATAGCACATGTATGAGATAATATAGAAAATCAAGGAGGTCATGAAAGATAAAAAAAATATTTTAATATTTTAATTGTTATGTGGGGATTCAAATTAATAATTTAATCATTTAGATTAAAATAAAACTACTGCAAGCACTACCAATTATCATTTGAGGATGACATTTTCTCCCTATATGAACTTATTTTTCATGCTTTCACTACCAAATTGAACCACATTATATTCATACCTACCTCCTTAATATTTTCATTTGATGCTTCCTCATTCTCAAGCTTGTTCTAGTATAATTCATCAATATCAAGGGCATTTTCTTGATTATTTATTCTTGATGGACCATCACCCGCTATAGAATCTTGTTGTTTTTTATTAAAATAGGACTTTATGGTGGCCTTCCTTCTCTTTGATGGGGCTCCTCTTAGTCTTTGATTTTCCACATTTGAGGATGACATCTTCTTTTGATAGTGTTAGACAAGTGTCCAAGTAGTGTTCTCAAAGTTATAAATTCAAAATATTTAAGTTATGCATATGTGAATCACTAATCAATGAAATGAAGAAAATTAAGATAGTTACAGTGAAAGAGAAAAATATGACACGTGTATGAGAAAATATAGAAAATCAAGGAGGTGATGAAAGATAAAACAATATTTTAATATTTTAATTGATATGGGATTAAAATTAATAATTTAATCATTTAGATTAAAATAAAACTACTAGAGACACTGCCAATTGTCATGTCACCATTTTTGGCCAATAGTGTGGCCTCCTAGTCTAACCATTTTTGTTTTATGCTTGGAGCCCCGCAATCCATTGATGCAGTTTGATCGCACAATGCAGAATAAATAAAAATATGTGGCTTTATTTTAATACTATAGGCTCTTAATAAAATTATGTACAGATTGGATAAATAAATCATTTCAAGTGGTCCCCAAGAACACATTCAATTGTGGGAATATCACAAATAATTAAAATTTATGGGAATAGTAATAAAAAATAATATAATAAAGAACATATGCTGACATAAAATAATAATGTAAGAAACACTCATTGCCTATACTTGTAGCTACGACATATACACCTCTAGAAAAATCTAAAATATATCTTCACTTGACTTTAACTATGTAGATATTAAAATGCATAGGGAACTAATTTACATTCGTGGACCATTAAATTACTAATTAATAATTAAATATAATCATTTAGTTAATATAAAATTAATGTGGGGCCTAGTTCAACTAACACACCACTTTTTTATGGTGAATGGTATTGCCTCTTGCCTTGGCCATCTTTATTTTATCCTTGGAGCCCTATGAGTCTTTGATACAGTTTGATCCCATAGTGTGAAATAAATAAAACATGTGGCTTTGGTTTAATACTACGAGCTCCTAATAAAATTATGCATGACCAGGATAAATAAATCATTTCAAGTGGGATCGAAATCATTTTTAATTATGGGAGTACACGGTCTTTGTTCCCGAATAATTTAGCAAAATAGTAATTAAAATAAACCTATAGCTACAACCCATACACCTATAGCTATGACCTATAGACCTATTACTGTGAGACTCAACAATTGACACATCACCTTTTCTATCTAATGGTGTTGTCTCTCACTCAAATAATCTTCATTTCCACCTTTAAGCCCTATCAAGCATTGATATAATTTGATCCGACTACCTAGGATAAATAAAACATGTGCCTTTAGTACTACGTGCTCTTAATAAATTTATACAAGCGGACCCTAGTAGTGCATTGAAGTCTATGGACCTATACAATGGACATATTAAATAAAATGATTGTGTCCCCCAACTAACACATAAGGTTTTCTAACCAATGGCGATGCATCCTTATCTTTGCATCTTCATTTTCTTCTTGGAGCCTCATGAGTTAGTTATTTAGTTTGATCTGACCATGCAAGCTAACTAAAATATGTGTCTTTCGTGGTCTACATAAAGGAGGCAATGGAAATCAAGGCAAAATCATTGACATAAATTTATATGGAATTAAATACATTGGGGATATTACTCACCCAGTAGTCTACAACTATTAATATAGTCTACATAAAAAGGAAATAGAGAACTACTATTATAGAGATTAATCATACAATATACAATATAGAAATACTATAAAGAAGAAATTTTTAAATCAATATCAACACATGGCAAATGTGTAGGTCCACATGAGAACTATTATTACAGAGATTAATCATATAATATTCAATATAAAATGTGATGCAAATTAAAAATTATGTCCTTGTTGCTCACTAGGAGTGGAAGATTGAAGTAGAGTTGTAACCTCTATCTATTCCCCAACTTTTGAGAGTGTGCCCTCATGTCTCACAGTTGGAAGCTCATAGCGGATTGATCAAATGTCACTCTAGAGGACTAGAAATTGTAAATTCATAATGTATAAAATGGGTGAAATCAAAATGAAATGACTAAAGAGTGAATGGAGTATTTTTTTTCTAAATACAAATCCATAATACATAGTCATGAGATTTCACATGGGTGATTAAACACATTAACCCTAAGAGACCTATAATTCTAAGGCAGTGGGTCATGTTTTCTCTAAACCACCTATAATTCAATGGCTATACTAAATGTTTTCCCAAATATACCTACCATTGCATGGAAATATTGCATGTTTTCTCTAAATTCACTGTAATTTTATTGGTGATTGTACCATTGTTTACTCTTAATTGATTATAATTACACTAGTCATTTCTCCCCTTTTCCCCTAATTGCCTATAATTCTATTGGTGATCATGCCTCTTTTCCCCTAATTGCCTATAATTTAATTACTAATTGCCCCACCATATACGCAAAATTAATGTAAAAAGGTAGGCGATTGAAACCTAAATTTGAAAAATAAAAATTCACATGATAGATGATTGGACCCAAATTAAAAGTTGCATCTAAAATATCTTAGCAATTGAGATCAAACTACAATGAATAGTATGGAAATATAATGCTATTATAAGATATTAAAATATCAATTTATGGGAAATTTGAAGCTACGTGCCCAAAAATATAATCAAATTTGGGTGAAAGAATATGCTACCAAAATAGGTAATGTTTACCATTTTCAACCCTTGAAAGTCAAAAATTTGTCAATTGATGACAAATCGCCACTAAAATTTTCCCTCGATCTAACTGTGACATATAATCTCTTCCTCTAAATAACCATGAAGGAAACTTGTCTTCGCATCCATCTACTCAACCTTAAGATCATACACTATAGCAATATATAATATAAATCGAATAGATGTCAACTTAGAAACTAGGGAGAAAACCTCACCATAATCAATTCCCTAAACCTAGGAATAACCCTTTGTAATAAATCTTTCCTTGTACTTCTCAACACTTCCATATGAACTAATTTTCTTCTTGAACACCCATTTGCATCCAATGGACTTGCATCCCTTAGGTAAAGGTACTAGATTCCATGTATAATTTTTCTTTAATGTAGCCATCTCTTAATCCATTGTCACTTTCTAAGAATCTAAATCATTCATACCTACAGGCTCCTTTACAGTCCTAGGCTAATCAGTGTTAGTGATCAAAGCAAAAATACATCTCCAATTAGAAGGAGTATACTTATCTGGCTATTGTTTTTGCTGAGTGGACCTCCTCAAAGGTTGAGGTGGAGGACCTATCTCTTATTTTGAACTTTGAACTATCTAAGATATCCTATTGTTTAGGTTCTTCATGGGATTCTAGTTCAACTTCTTATTCTTTGGGGTAGTTTAACCACATCTTTCTTTTATTTCTTTTCTAGGTACAATACAGCGGAAGATAGCTTAACTTCTCCAAAGATAACACTTCTACTATACAAAACTCTCTTGTCCATAGGATCCCAAAGATTGTACCCTTTCACACCAATACCATGACTAATGAAGATACACTTAATAGTTTTTTTCTCCAACTTTGACCTCTTCTCTCTAGGCACATGTGTGGATGCCTCACAACAAAAGATTCTAAGATGTCTCAATGAGGGATTTTTTCTTGTTTACACCTCCATAGGCATATTCTTAACAAGATCTAATGTAGGAGACAAATTAACTAGGTAACAAGTCATAGAAACCACTTCTACTCAAAACTTTTATTCCAAGTTGGCCCTACTAAGCATACTCCTAGCCCTCTCCATCAATGTCATATTCATTCTTTCTACAACTCCATTCTGTTGAGGGGTGTATGGAGTTATCTTATGCCTTTCTATTCCATGATGTTTACAAAACCTATCAAATTTTATGGAACAAAACTCATTTCCATTATCAGTCCTTAAAATATTAATCTTTTTACTAGTCTAATTTTCAACAAGAGCCTTACTCTTTAAACTCACTAAAAACTTTAGATTTACTCCTAAGGAAATATGCCCATGTCCTTATATTTAATAGAAAAATTGCTCCTAACTAATCTACTCATAATAAAAAACAATTCTCTATTAAACATTAGGATACTAGCCAACAAAGATATGTATTTCGCCACTATCAAATCTGGAAGAGTGAGAATGTCTAGGATATATCCCTTTGTTGCTATTGAAATGGAAAATAGGTAACTAAACTAACTAAAATGGAAAATATAGAGATTGATAGAATATTTTAGAAAATGGAATGCAAAAACAGAAAGATACAATAATGAGGAACCTAATACCAGAGGATGAAGCCCACTATCCAAGATGACAGTGTATCGCGGGGATGTCTGCATGTCATGCTATAGTCTATATGGCATAGATACAATATGGATTTTAGTCCTTGATCTTCATGTCAGTCTTTTCAATCATTCCTTGAATTGTTGGGCTTCTTGATGAAACCTGCAAATACACAGACAGAGGAGAAGGGTTGGGTTGCATAGGAGTTTGCCTTAGCTAAACCCTATTTTAGTGTTTCCACATCAATGACAGCTAGATTGATTGATTGATAAAATAGTGTGTGCTCTGAATTCTAAGTACATCTAGAATTGTGACGAGCAGTGACAAAATAACAATGGTATAAAATAAATCCTACCCAGTGACCTAGAGTAGATTTGTACAGTGATCTCTACATGTAAGAGACAAATAGCAAATGTAAATCAACCCATCAAAATATGTGATATACCAAAATGGATTGCAATAATCAAGGTACAAAAACCAAAATTAATTAGAACATTACCACCTCACAATGAGGAGGTGAAAGTTGCTCAGTAGGTAGTGGTTCCAATCAGAATCCTTTGGAATTTGCCACACTTCGATGGAAAGAATGTAGTAAGAGTTTGATAAAATGAATTAGAGTAATGCTTGTTCTTAATCTTGGCAGAGCTTTGCTATGAAAGTAAATTGATCTCAATTTCAGAAGAGCTTCGCTACAAAAAAGAATCGATCCTTTGCAATAGAAAATCTACTTGTGATGTAGGAGCATCCAGTGGTGTAAGTGCAATCTTGCAACACCCCAAAAGAAGTTAATTCAAAATCATTGTAGTTGTTTTCATTTCTTTCCATAATTAGTGTTTCTGGTTCCATAATCTCCTGAATAATGATGTAGGACTTTCAGTTTTCTCTAAACTGCTAAAAATAGCAAACTGCCAATTTTGGAAAGTGTAACTACCATTTTAGGAAAGTTTGCATTTGGGCATGGATTGAAGTGAAAACTTACAGAAAGATTCATAACTGAAATATAATACCTTTGGCAAAGGAATTAGACAAAGATCATTTGTGAGCTGAAAGATATTACAGTTTTTGTTTTCTGAAAAGCCCCTAAAATTTTTTGAAATGAGATATGAGGCACTAAAACATCCCATAACATCCTTAAAAGTTGACATAAATCTATTTACAAATTTCCAACATGATAGTTCACATCATGAGATTTCCGGCGCTTAAAACGGTTCGTCAATCAGACACACGGATCAAAAGTTATTCTTCCCAGAAGTTGACCTACTTTTGGAGGGAGTTGCAAATTTCAAAATTTAGCTAGAGGCCGCCAAAAAGTGCTATTTATGACTATTTTGGGAACCCTGGGTAGGAGTAGAGTTAAGGGGGAAAGTGTAGAGTCAAGAATAGGAGGGAAAATAGAAACCCTAGCTGATTTGGGGTTACAGAAGGTAGATGATTCTAGAGTCTTGTGAGAGGAACCTATAATGTGTTGCAACCTATGGAGGGTTGATTCCTCTTATTGTATTTGAGCTTCTATAATGTAATGAGTTGTCCAAATCAATAAAAGAAAGTTCTATTTTCTGTGCGCAATTTATGTTGTTGTCTGTTTTATGATTTACCCCCTTCATTAAGTGGTATAAGAGCAAGGGTTCCTGAGTGTGTAGACAGATCGCCGACCATGAGGCAGTTTGCGCCAGGACCTAAGGTTGTGGGTTTGCTGTAGAGATCAAGATGCCTCCATGAAGAAATCGTATTGGGAGGAGTGCTTTGATGGAAGAGGGTTTTAGAGCCCTGCAAAGGAAAATTGATGCATTTCAAGAGGAGGTACGAAGAGGGTTTGAGCTGAGAACAAGAGAATAATGTGAAGATGAAGCTAAAGAAGAGCTATGTGAGGAAGAACCAGAAGCTGCAGGAGATCTTGCAAAAGTTAGGTTGTTTAGGGCCATTTCGAAGATTGAAAAGAGAACCAGGATCGAAGTTTCTACATATTCTAGAGATTTGAATCCGAAACAACTTATTGATTGGATCAATGACATGGAGGAGTATTTCAAGTATGAAGATGTGGATGACCCAGATCGGATCAAGTTTGCAAAAATAAAGTTGAAGGGCCATGCTAGTATTTGGTGGAAGGAGGTCCACTTAGAGAGGAACAGAAGAGGAAAAGGAAAGATCACTAGATGGGATCAGATGGTGGAGAAACTAAAGAAGCAGTTCATTCCTATGGACTATTAGATGGAGTTGCTGAAGAAACTGCAAGGACTGAAGCAAGGTAACAAGTCTGTTAAGGAGTATACAGAAGAGTTTTATAAGATTACTGTTAGGATAGGCCATGCAAAGGCCAACAAGGAGAAGGTAGCCTATTACATTAATGGGTTGAGACCAAGTATTCAAGAGGAGTTAAGCCTGGTCAGAATGACCACCATAGAAGATGCATACCAATTTTCCCTAAAGTTGGAAGAGAAGTTGAATAAAAAATTTGATAGCAAGCAAAGGGGAAGAGGTCAAGGTGGAAGGACTAGTGGAAGAACCTATGGAGGTCGTAACAAAGATGAAAAGAAAGGTGAAGAAGCTTGCACTAGTAGAAATTAGAGAGGAGATAATACCTACCACCCTCATGACTAGAATAATGGTGAGCAAAAAGGAAGAGGAAGAGGTAGACCTAGGCAAGGACCTGGAAGAGGAGGTTTCAGAGGAACCTATTTCCAATGTGGAGAAGAAGGGCATCGAGCATATGAGTGTCCACAACATCAAGGAAGGACAAATAGACGACCTGAAGGTAATGCACAAGTTGCACATATAGATGAAGATGCACATTCTGAGCATTCTGAAGATGCTGAAAGGGGAGAAACCCTAGTTGTCAGAAGAACCTTGTTGAATGAGGAGAAAGAACCAAATTAGAGGAAGAGTTTATTCTGCACAAGGTGCAAATGTGAAGGTAAGTGTTGTGATATTATTATTGATAGTGGAAGCACTGACAATCTTGTTTTAGAAGAGATGGTTGATAAGTTGAAGTTGACAAGAAGAAAGCATCCACACCCATATCAAATTGCATGGTTGCAGAAGGACCATAGAGCTTTGGTCAATGAGCAGTGTTTAGTGAAGTTCAAGATTAGGGACTACCATGATGAGGTGTTGTGTGATATCATACTGATGGATGCATGCCATATGTTGTTGGGGAGGTCATGGCAGTATGATAGGAGCGCTGTCCATGATGGCTATGCAAACACATATTCCCTAACAAACGATGGAGTTCGTCATAAGTTGAAGCCCTTGAAGGAGGTGAAAGAAAAGGTATGTAGTACTGCCAGAATTTGCTTGGTAGATGGTAGAAAATTTTTGGAGGGTATGAAGCATGAGTGTCATTGCTTTGCATTGATTCCTAAGATTAATCAAGAGAAATGTGAAGATGTACCAGCAAAAGTCTTAGATATGTTGGAATAATTTTAGGATATTATCTCTGATAATGTACTAGAAGGTTTACCACCGATGAGGAAGTTAAGTCACCGAATGGATTTGATATTAGGAGCTAGTTTGCCGAATAAGGCAGCCCACAGAATGACTCCTGCAACGAGTGAAGAGCTGAATAGACAAGTTTAAGAGATGTTAAGGAAGGGACTGATAAGGGAGAGCCTAAGTCCATGTGCGGTACCTGCAGTACTAGTACCAAAGAAAGATGGAGAATGGAGAATGTGTACAAATTCCTGAGCCATCAATAAGATCACGATCAAGTACAGGTTTCTATTGCCAAGAATGGATGACATAATGGATTGTTTGAGTGGAGCCAAGTACTTCATGAAAATTGATCTAAAGAGTCGTATCACCAGATCCATATCAGGGAAGGAGACGAATGGAAGACAACCTTCAAGACAAAGGAGGGTTTGTATGAGTGGTTAGTCATGCCATCTGGGCTAACCAATGCACCGAGCACATTCAAGTGGCTCATGAATGAGGTACTGAAAGAATTTTTAGGAAGTTTTGTTATTGTTTATTTGGATGATAGTTTGATTTTCAGTAAGACTTGGGATGAGCATCTAATGCATATCAGAAGAGTTTTAGAGAAGCTAAGGAAGGAGAAGTTGCTGATTAATCTTAAGAAATGTAGTTTTGCAAAGAAGGAGTTGGTATACCTGGGATTTGTTGTCTCAGAAGAAGGTCTTAAGATGGACCCAGAAAAAGTAAGGGCCTTCATTGAATGGCCTATGCCAAGGAATGCTACAAAGGTACAATCTTTTCATGGTTTGGTAAGTTTTTACAGAAAGTTGATCAGAAATTTTAGTAGCATTTGTGCACCCCTAACTGAGACAATGAGAGGGGATAGAAAAGAGTTTAGATGGACTAAAGGAGCAGACAAAAGTTTTGACACATTGAAGTAGAAAGTTACAGAGCAACCTGTTCTGGCACTTCTAGATTTCAATAAGGTATTTTAGGTAGATTGTGATGCTAGTGGTAGTGCTATAGGAGCTATTTTGAGCCAAGAAGGTAAGCCCATTACCTATTTTAGTGAGAATCTTAATGATGCCAAGAAAAAGTAATAGGTTTATGATCACGAGTTTTATGCAATAGTTCAGGCTTTGAAGAAATGGAGACATTATTTGTTGCCAAAAGAGTTTGTTTTATAAACTGATCATCCGGCTTTGCAGTATCTTAATAGTCAAGGAAAGTTGAACCAGAGGCACTTAAAATGGGCTAAGTTTTTGTAAAGTTATACTTTTGTTTTGAAGAAAAAGAGTGGGAAGTCCAATAGAGTTGCAGATGCGTTGAGCAGAAGGCAAAATTTATTGACAGAAATGAAGATAGAGCTCATTGGGTTTGATGAGCTCAAAAGTTTGTATCCTGAAGATCCAGATTTTGCAGAGGCTTGGAAAGCTTGTTTGGAACCTGTTACTTTAGATAGGACAAAATGGTTGGATTTCATAATCCAAGATGGCATGTTGTTTAAAGGAAGCCAGTTGTGCATTCTAAGGAGTTCCATGAGAGAGAACCTGATTAAGGAGAAGCATAGTGGGGTATTGGCTGCACACTTTGGTCGAGATAAGACCATTTCTATTGTTGGAGAAAATTATTATTGGCCATAGTTATAGTAGGATGTGAGGAAATTTGTGCAGAGTTGTAGAGTGTGTCAGATGGCAAAAGGAACAAGTCAGAATACAGGGTTGTATCAGCCATTACCTATACCAGAGAAGCCATGGGATAATATTAGTATGGATTTTGTTCTTGGATTACCAAGGACACAGAGAGGACATGATTCCATTTTTGTGGTGGTGGATAGATTCTTGAAGATGGCACATTTCATTCCTTGCAAGAAGACTAATGATGTTCATATCACCAAATTATTTTTCAGAGAGGTGGTGAGACTACATGGTCTACCAAAGAGCATAGTTTTAGATCGAGATACCAAATTTGTTGGTTATTTTTGGAGGACATTGTGGAAGAAGTTGAAGACAAATTTGAAGTTCAATTCTACACACCATCCATAGACTGATGGACAGACAGAAGTGGTGAATAGGATTTTGGATAACCTGCTACGATGCTTAGTAGGAGATAAGTCCAAGGGATGGGATTTGATTTTACCACAGGCAAAATTTGCTTACAACAATTATGTCAATAGGAGTACTGGTAAATCACCATTCCAGATTATATATGGCAATAGCCCAAGAAATGCTTCTAAGTTAAGGAAGCTAGACAAAGGAGAAAAGATAAGTGCTAAAGCTAAAGACTTTACAGAACATCTGAAGAATTTGCATGAAGAGGTGAGAAAGAACATTAATAAGATGAATATTCAGTACAAGGCTAAGGTAGATCAGAAGAGGACATATAAGGAGTTCCAGGTAGGAGATGAAGTCATGGTTCACTTGAGAAAAGAAAGGTTCCCAATTGGAACATACAATAAGTTAAAAATGAAGAAATTTGGACCGTACATAATCCTGAAGAAGCATGATTCAAGAAATGCATATGAGGTAGAGCTACCGAGTGGGATCAATATCTCCCCTGTGTTCAACATTGCTGATTTAATAGAATATCATGAAGGTGGCACATAGGATGGACCAACAGAAGAACAGTGGAGTATTCCAGCATCTACTTCAACGGAGGAGATAGAAGAGATCTTGGATAGCCATGTGGGAAGAAGCACTCAAAACAAGCAATATGAAGAATAACTGGTGAAATGGAAAGGAAAGCATGTTGAAGATTCTTCTTGGCTATCTAAGGTAGAGGTTGACCATTTGGGTTTTCCTCAAACAAACACCTGAGACGTGATAGGGTCACTTCTCAAATTACCCTGGGTGTTTGATGTAGGAGTATCCAGTGGTGTAAGGGCAATCTTGCATCACCCAAAAAGAAGTTAATTGAAAATCATTGTAGTTATTTTCATTTCTTTCCATAATTAGTGTTTTTGGTTCCATAATCTCCTGAATAATGATGTAGGACTTTCAATTTTCTCCAAATTGCTAAAAATAGCAAACTGCTATTTTTGGAAAGTGTAACTGCCATTTTAGGAAAGTTTGCATTTGGGCACAGATTAAAGAAAAAACTTACAGAAAGCTTCATAACTGAAATATAAGACCTTTGGCAAAGGAATCAGACAAAGATCATTTGTGAGCTAAAAGATATTAAAGTTTTTGTTTTCTGAAAAGCCCCTAAAAATTTATGAAATGAGATATGAGGCACTAAAACATCCCATAACATCCTAAAAAGCTGACATAAATCTATTTACAAATTTTTAGAGTGATAGTTCACATCACAAGCTTTCCGGCGCTTAAAATGGTTCGTCAATCGGACACATAGATCAAAAGTTATGCTTCCCGGAAGTTGACCTACTTTTGGAGGGAGTTGCAAATTTTGAAATTTAGCTGGAGACGGCCAAAAAGTGCTTTTTATGACTATTTTGGGAACCCTGGGTAGTAGTAGAGTTAAGGGGGAAATTGTAGAGTCAAGAATAGGCGGGAAAATAGAAACCCTAGCTGATTTGGCGTTACAGAAGGAAGATGATTCCAATCTTGTGAGAGGAAGCTGTAATGTGTTGCAGCCTGTGGAGGGTTGATTCCTCTGATTGTATTTGAGCTTCTGTAATGTAATGAGTTGTCCAAATCAATAAAAGAAAGTTCTATTTTCTGTGTGTAATTTATGTTGTTGTCTATTTTATGATTTACCCCCTTCATCAACTTGCTTAACTAGAGAAGGCAAAGGTGAAAAATCAAGGAAAGGAGTCATTTGGATGTGGATAAACATCAATAAAATCTCAATGAATCACGCAAGTGAAAAGAAAACTTCTAAAAATGATCACAAGAATGATAGAGGCTTCGTGGGCTGCTAGAGTTTTAGCAATTTTAGTTCTTGAAAGGACTAATCAACTTGGGACAAGGCCAAGATTTTGGCACTTTTATGGTTTTTGATCATGATAAGGAGAAAGGGTCAAAGTAGCACAAAGGAAAATCTCATGGATCAAGGGTAAGGCAAGGATGGAAATGATCCTAAAACACACTAAGGGTATGGACACTAAAGTGAGTACCAAACATAGCGTGAAATTGTGAGAGAGTACAATTTACGACATTACATTTAGCCCCCACTTTAGCGGGCATATGACACTACTTACATATGCATGCTAAAGTATAGAAAAGAAAGTACTGAGAGTAAATATGGTTGAAAAACAAAACCCAAAAGGATACTGTAGAGGATGCAAAGTGTCACCAAGCAAAAGAATGGAGCCATTAGCTTAGGAACCTATAGCATCACAATGTTAGGGACCATATCCTGCAAAACCACTTGTCACAAAACAAAATCATCCTGTAGGGTAAAAATATGCATTAGTCAAAAAAATTCTAAGGGGAATGAGCTGAGAAAAATGATCTAGAGAAAAAAATGAGGGTAGATATGTGCACCCCTATTTCTGCTTGCTAATTTGAATGTAGAAACAGGGTAGAAATCGACCCCTTCAATTTTTTGAAAAATTGGTGAAAATACTTTCGGTAGGGTCATTTTGTAAAATAACACTGGAGTGAAATACATATGATGAAATGGACGACAGAACTAGGATTCTAATACAATGAACAACACAAAAATTAGAGTTTACAAGCCCAAGTTATGAAAGTTTTCATGGAGAGTGCTTCAGAAAAAGAGTGAAAATTTGAAAATTTACTATAAATAGTAAGAAAGATTTTTATTTTTACTATTCATTTGTAAATTCAAATTTGGTAAACTTGGAGCATTTCAAGAACCTTGGAGAGAAACCATGCTATGTAGACAAGCTTACCAAGCACCCAGGTTGGATGCATTGAGGCAGCTCGTGGAGCAAGGCTTGACGCTTCGCGAGGTGAGTCAAAAAATTTATTACAAATTCATTAACTACCTTGTTTTGCATGCCAAAGGACTCACCAGGGTGCTAGCATCCTTCCAACGCACTAGCATCCATAGGATGCGCCAGTGTCCAAAATGGGTGCTGGGGTCCGAAAAGGCGTTTGCATCTGGGCACTAAAGTCCTTAAAAGTTAGCAAAATTTTGGAATTTTTGAATTCTAGATTTTATTTTTGATGATGTGGTACTGACGATATCTTGATGTGATTATAGTATCCCCAACGATGCGAGAGCATGCTGGCGAGCACATGTACACATTGTTGCGTAGCCGTGTGAGCGCATTGACAACTGCAAAGGTTGGTCTCCATTAAGACGTCGGGATCTAGTGGGTCTATACTATGCTAGCTATGAGATTCCATGATAGCATGCTAATGGAACTCATGGAGAAATGAAAAAATAACACCTCTACCTTTCGTCTACCAATGGGAGAGATGACAGTGACACTATAGGACGTGTACCAGATCCATCCTTTATTAGTGTGAGATCGCACTATCACAATCATCGAGCAGTGATTAGCATCATATGTCTTGTTGGTTCCCAAAATAACTATAACCCAAAACCCTAAAACATTTCAAAAATCACCTAGGCTAGGCGTGTCGTCAAGGCGATTGAAAAAGGTTCATCAATAGGTCAAGGGCAATTTTGGCCAACTGACAGGAGTGGGTAGGCTCCTCTACACTTCGAGCTCATCTTAAACTCTAGAGGGATATTCTTTAATAGATATTGAGTTCAAACCAATGAACAACTAAAAATAATTGAACAACCAAACCCAAATCATTGTCCTGGCCCCAAAGGTTGTCACTGAACCAAAAAAAAGTGGTTGCCTCAAAACCCCTATATAGCTGATACAACTGTGTGAATGTACATGCACAAGAAAGATGTTTTTTCCCCTAAACCACTAGTAGATGTTTGTTTGATTTAAAAGGTATGTGATTGGTCTAATGGAGCCAAGGCTGGTGCTTATCCAATTGGGCTACAGAGTCTCAAATGACAGAAAAGAAAACAAATGGAAGGGAAACGAGGAAAAGTTGATCTAAGCACATGCTATATCAGATTGTAGGTTTTGTGCTTCAAACATACTTAATAATCTAGAACATAACTGCATGCATTCAAATCTATAGAAGAGATAACAATTACTAGGCTTGTAATATATTTAAAATGTTGTCACATTTTCAAATTTTCAATACAAACTTATCAATAAATGTGATAAGAGGAAAGACCCTAAATATATACAAACTACCATGGAGACATTCTCATCACAATCCCTACTACACATGTCTTTCACTTGCTTCACCTCCCCATTACTTCTCTATAACCGAACATGGCATAATTTGGATCCCTAGAAGCATTATTGGACATGCACAACCTCTAGCCACCAACAATGAACAAACCAACCCCTTCAAATGTCATTGAAACATGCATATATAGCACTCTGCTCTTTTGTGAAGCCCTAGGCACTGAAAACCTAGTCAACAAGAAACCCATGTTGCATTAAAAATTGGCCCATGGCCTTGTCAGACAATCTGTCAGATTGGAAGAAATGCCCATTCCATGACAACTCTAAAAATAGCAGAAGAAGACTGCCCACACTCTTTGGGTACCCAGAGTAATAATGAGGGATGGCTTGAGTCCATTCGCTAACACCTACAACATCAATTTCATCTAGTTTGTCCTCCAAGTGTACCTATGAATTGAAGAATTTCACTGTGCTACCCACCTGCAACTAACCTTGGCCTGCCAAACATTAATTTATGAGCACCATTCCACCTGCAATATCTTGCAATCATGGTGCATTTTCAGGTAGATAGGCGCTTGAAGAATAGTCCGCCAAAATACTGTGTAAATCCCTTTAAAACCTTTCTAAAATATTTTAAACTAAGTTTAAAATATTGTAAACTATCACATGTACTTTATGCTTTACAAAACATTTGATCTTCCTTTGATTTTACCTTCTGATCTCCATGTTTATCAGTGAATTTGGGCTATCAAAAACTATCCACTTCATCTTCTTCTTCATTTCTTGCTCCTCAGTTGTCTTTTTTGTCTTTTCCTTCCTTTGTCAGTAAAATCTCACATTAGCAAACCAACGGTCGGAAAACCAAATGGTTAACAAATTGCCCATTTTACTGAGAAAACCACTCCATTCATTCTTCTTTTCCCTTTATCAACAAAATATCAACTTGGCGATCTATCCACTTTACTGCCTTGTCTTCTCTATTAGCCCCTTTTTTGCCTTATCGGTAAATCTTTAATTTGGTGAACTTCCATTTCTTCTATCTTTTTCTACCTTTTTGACCTTTTCCTTCTTCTTTGCTTCTTTTGCCGCTTGGTTGCCTTATCAGTGAATCGGAAAAACCACAAACTCATGAACTTGGTCAGCGAAATCAATAATTCATGAACTAGCCGATTTGCCGATAAAGGCCACTAACTTCACTTTTTTCTCTATCTTTCCTTTTTCTCTGCCCTTTGCCTTTTCTTCCTTTTGAAAATCCTCCACCTCCTTGTCACCTTATCAAAAAATCAGAGAAAACACAAATGCCCAAACTTAGTCAGTGAAACCAGTGATCTGCGACTTTGCTAATTTGCTGACAAAAGCTTCCTTAGAATCTTTGCTGAAGAAGACACTAACTCTCTTTAAAACTTCCCTTCTCTACCTCTTTGTTGGTAAACCACAAAATCAGTGAAATCACGAACCAATGAACCTAGTCTCCAAGTTCGTCAATTCACAATTTTATTGATTTGTTGACAAAGGCCTTAAATGAGACAATTTTTCTAAGGGAAGTAAACACATTGACTTGGGGGGCCTTTATACTTAGAATTTTGGAAGAAAAACCCCTATAAACTATCTCAGATTGGATCTAAATATGGGGTTTTCACTACAAAGACAAAAGTGGGAATTTTCAATGAATTTTTGGGGCAAAATATGCATGTTTAAGAGCTAGTATTTTAGGTGCTAACATGTCTAAGAGGGACATACTTACTGCTTGGACTGGACCATGCCTACGGATGACTCAGGGCACATCCACATCATCTGACTAGAGCAAGGCATGATGGTCACACCACTTATCCATCTCATCATGATCGCTACCATTGGCCTATGCATTACAAAGAATGGGCAAGGCACTCACCTTCATAGTGACCTCATCCACACTATCAAGGTGATGGAGGAGGAGAGGATGATATTCATGTGGGGACAGAGCATGCTTGCTGACTTGTATCATTATCTAGGGCACTATGTACACTATGAGGGACAAAGCTTGATGACCTGCACACTCCTTTAGGTGTGGGCTTTCGAGCACATTACATGCATGCGGCCCATGGGGTTCCTGATAGATGTCATCTAGTTGGTACCATGAGCACATGCCTACACCTTGAGGAGGCCATGGTAGTTTGGAGATCAATTACATTGGAGAGTGACCTTTAATAGACTACAGTGTGCAGACGTGATCGAGAGACCTTATAGAGATATGAGATTTTGGATGGTGTAGCAATGACAACCAGCATGGATGCAAAGGGATTGAGTCTTTGTTAATTGCCTCAATCACATTATAATGCCTTTCTACTATGCTCAGGTGGTGAGCTAGTTCAGGCAGGTGTAGGGGTACCTATAGGTGTGTCCACCTACGTACGCTCACACTGCAGTGCAGTGAGGCCCAGTGACGTGTCATGGCTGACTGTAGTAGATGTCACCTTGAGTGACTCTGATGATGAGTGACTCTGATGATGAGGTCTAGGATATAGCATTCGTATTTGTAGCTAATGATGTGGGGGCTACCCAGCATACATAGCATGGTGGGTTGCACCTTGACTAGATCCCATTTACCCCACATACCACCCAATAGGAGATCCGAGACCATGGGCTGACCAGGGTCTACAAGAGGCTACTTTAGGTGATGACAAGCCATCAAAGGAGGAGGAGGGAGATAGTGATGAGGAGGAGAGAGGAGGAGTCAGCGCCAATAGTAACAGGGAGGCATCAACGTAGGGTGGAGGGCAATGGCACTACAGAGGAGAGGCCTAAGGCCCGACCTCGAGTGTCATGACCACTTCCATTTGTGAGTACCATGCCAAGTCAATATGAGGGAGGGGAGTCAAGAGGTATAGGAACTACAGTGCCCCCACTTGTCCTAGTGATGATAGTGGTAGTCCCCACTAATCCTGATTGGTAGGATGGAGACCTTGGTGAGATTTGATTTATGCTTTGTGACTTGAGTAGAAAACTAGATGCTTGCTTTACTTTGATTTGATACATGATATAAGATGAGATGTCTGACATGATTCTTGTTTGATTTTATAGTTGGCACATGGGCATGGCTTGACTTCATAGGTCAAGTCCTTGTGGAGATAGTACCTAGTGTACAACTCGGATAGCCGGTGCAAGCCAGCTACAGGCCACAACTGACTACTGAGTGATACATTGATATCTTTGATCCTGTTGTGTAGATTTGAGATACTTATGAGGAGGGTTTGGTATAGCTAGGGTAGGTCACATCTGAGAGAGATTAGGCCATAGCAAGAGTAGATGGCATTGAGTAGGTGCGTGATGCTCCACAGAGGTAGCTAGATCTTGTTGTAGCGGACTCACAGGGAGCCCAGCCAATCCAGCACCTTCTATTGATCACCCCTGAGTGTAGGCATAGATGACAGAGACTAATAGGTTGAGAGCTAAGGTGGCTCAGCTACATCAGCTTAGGGTGGATCTCTGGGTGAAGGCAGTGAAGCTTAGAGGCATTGTTAGGGGACTACAAACATGAAGTGAGTCTAGGACTCACTCACAATCTATGGCCTCACAGTGAGAGCCCTCCACCACCAAGGCTAGATGGATCTGGTTGTCATGGCCCCAGGGCATGATTAAGGTATCTGTACTATTTTTTATACACCACATTTTGTCATAGTGGTGATTATGTATATCATATCAAAACGTTTATGTATATACAAGATTTTTGTGATTTTGATCGATATCATTGTGTTATGTGTTATGTGTTATGTGTGATTTAATTTAATGCTATTGTGATTTAATTTAAACAAATTGGTTAAATTATTTAATTAAATGCTACAAATATCTAATTAAATAATATGATTTGACATGCATGTGCTTAATTAAATACGATTGTGATTTAAGTAAACAACCTAATAAAATTGTTTAATAAATACAACAATGATCTAATTAATACATGTGATGATGAGATAGAAATATTTAGTGACATGCACATTGTGATCTAATTAAACAACTTGGTTAAATTGTTTAATTAAATGCAATGATTTATTGATATATGGAAATTTTTATATAAATACAATTATGAACTAACTAAACAATGTAATAATATTTGTTTAATCAAATACGACAATGATCTAATTAAACATGGTAAAATAGCTTGTTGGATATCACTAATGACATTAGAAACTATAATTAAAATGATACAAGGTTATTCAATTAAATGCTATACAAGATTTAATTAAACAATGGAGATAGACTAATTAATTGCATCTACAACTAACTAGAACAATCATGGTAAAAAAAGGAAAGCAATTTTCACTAACAAGGAAAACTACTTGACAATTCAAGACAACTAGATTTGTGTCAAGAATGAAGCAACAAAGCATAAACAAAGAAGAGCAAATTATTAAATACTAAACTATCCAACATGATGTGTTTTAAAAAGAAAGCATTAGCATACCACATAGAAAAG
Source organism: Cunninghamia lanceolata (assembly GCA_027924645.1). NCBI lineage: Eukaryota > Viridiplantae > Streptophyta > Pinopsida > Cupressales > Cupressaceae > Cunninghamia > Cunninghamia lanceolata. The sequence continues at coordinate 3,741,554 of BSBN01001032.1, read as the reverse complement.
AATATGATTACATGAAAGCAAAGACATGATACTTAAGCAAGTTAAGCATAGAATCTACGTAAGTGCATAGCATTAATAGGTTCTTTGAGAGGTTTACTGTCTATTGTAGAGAGTCTATATGCACTTGATCCATATACTTCAATGATGATGTAGCATCCTAACCAATTCGGGCTGAATTTTTCTTTTGTACCTGGAGGAGCATTGACATTATCTTGATTTTCATAGAGGACTAAGTCTCCAACTTCAAACAAGTGGAGGATGATGTGCTCATTGTAGTTGTGTGTGAGATTATTTTGATAGGCTTGGAGATGTTCAAGAGTGTGGATGTGTTGTTCATCGAGCATCTCAAGTTGTTGAAGTCTTTGTTCCTTGTAATTGTTATCATCGATGAAGCCATGGAGGCAAATCTACAGTGAAGGAATTTCAAACTCCAAAGGCATGCTTGCATTGGCACCATACACAAGATTGTACAGGGTAGTACTCGTAGCCATTGAATACTCATGTGATAGGCCCATAATGCATAAGAGAGTTGGGTATGCCAATCTTTACCATGTTTGTTGACATTTTTTTGAAGAATTTGTTCGATAGTCTTATTGGAAGCTTCTTCTTGTCCATTTGACTATGGATAATATGGTGTAGAGAAGTGATGTTGAATGTGAAATTTCTCTAAGAACCTATTCACTTATTTTTCTTAAATGAGGAACCATTATCAAAAACCAAAGTGGAAGGAAGCCTGAATTGAGAAATGATGTTATCAAGAAGGAAGTGACATATTACTTCAGTAGTCATGGATCAAAGTGGAACAACTTCAACCCATTTTGTAAAGTAATATGTAGCTATGCTGATAAAGGTGTGACCTTGAGAAGAAAGAGGAGATTTTTTTCCAATAAGATCTAAACCCCACACAAAAAATGGCCAAGGGGACACCTCGGCACAAATTTCTTGGGTAGGAGCTCAGATCAAATTGTTATGTTGTTGGTATTGAGTGTACTTTTTAACAAAAGTGTAGGAATCTTATTCCATGCTTTGCCAATAGTAACCCATGTGAAGCAACTTTTGAACTAACGATCTTCCACCAAAATGCCCCCGATAGACACCTAAATGGGCCTCTTCAAGAGAAATGGAATCTCTACTTTATTTAAACAATAGAGGAGGAGGTCATTGTAACCTTAATGGTAGAGCACATTAGAAAGAATGATATATCTCAGAATGAGCTTACGAATACGAGCTCGAGTATTTTTGGATGAAGCATTCAAAAATGTACTATCACTTAAATAATTGAATATATGGGAGTACCATTCTTCCTAATCTATACATTGTAATAGAAAGAAGCATCTGAAGAGTTGTTAGTTATAGATAGTAAAGAAAGAGTGTGAATGATGAATTGATAATCAGTAGGAGAATCTTCAAGGGGTACAAGGGAGGAAGCACTCGCCATTGCATCCACAAGTTGATTATCCTTTCTTGGAATTGTATCAATAGTGAAATAAAATAAAGTATTTAGGAGTGATAAAGTCATGATTCTGAGATAACTTATCATGCTTCGCTTGATAAGATCCGATGACTTACTTTATGATCAACTGTGAATCACCAAATATGAGAAGAACATAGACGTTAAGCAACAACATGGCATGCAAGCCAGCAATAAGGGCTTTGTACTCAGTGATGTTGTTTGTGCAAAGAAAATTTAGATAGAATGAAAGGGGAATAATCTTGCTAGAAGGAGGTACTAGTATGACACCAGCACTAGAGCCGGTTTGACATCTAGATCCGTCAAAGAATAAATCCCACAGCTAATCATTATCCAAAGAAAGGATGCTATCATCAAGGAAAGATTCTTGATGTGGAATAGAGAAAGGAGAAGGGGCATTAGCTAAGTGATTGGCTAACACTTGATATTTTATTGCCTTTTGGGAGACAAACTTAAGGTTAAATTCCATCAACAGCATAACCCATTTAGCTAGATGCCCTGAGAGATCAGATTTTGAGAACAAATGCTTTAAAGGATCAAATTTGATGATGACATGTGTTTCAGCATGAAGAAGATAGTGTCTCATCTTATGCATCACAAATATGAGAGTGAGACATTGCTTCTCTATTATAGAATATCAAATCTCACAATCCAACAAAGTTTGGCTAATATAGTATACATCAGGTTCCTTAGATTCATTATCATGTTGAGTCAATAAAGCAGCTAGAGCATGAGAAGATGCAAAAGTATAGAGGAGAAAAGGACATCCATAAATAGCTAGTGTTAAGACCAGAGGATTAGCCAAATAGCCTTTAAGATCCTTGAAATCTTTTTGACAATCCTCATTCTAGTCAAAATAAACATTGTTTTTAAGAAGATGAGTGAAAGGGAGAGTCCGATCCACTAGTTGCAAAATTAACCAGTGAATAGCCTAAATCTCTCCCTATAGGCTACAAAGATGAGAAATATTTCTTAGAGGTGGCATATTCACAATAGCATTGATCTTCTTCGTATCCACTTCAATACCACAATGTGAGACAATAAACTCCAACAATTTGCCACTATCAACATTGAAGACACATTTGCGAGGGTTCAAGTGCATGTTGTAGAGATGATTATGTTTGAAAATACGTCAGAGGATTTTGACATGATCTTGACGCAAAATTGATTCGGCCGAAATATCATCGACATAGTACTCTAATATGTTGTGAACAAATTCATGAAAGATAAGGGTCATAGCCCATTGGTAGTTGCACCAACATTTTTTAAACCAAATTCCATGACCACCCAACATAAATTACCCCAAGGTGATGTGAAAGTAGTTTTGTATTGATCTTGGGGATTTATAATGATTTGGTTGTAACCAAAGAAGCCATGCATAAAAGAGAGTAAGGCATGGCCAAAAGTAGATTCAACTATCAGATCGATGTTTGGAAGAGAAAAATCATCTTTTAAGGAAGCCTTGTTGAGATCACAAAAGTCAATGCATATTTGAATACAGTTGTTAGGTTTAGCGATAGCAACAATATTCAAAATCCAAGGTGAATAGTCGATTGGGTAGATAAAGCCAGCTTGTAAAAGCTTCTCTATCTCATCTTTGACCATTAGTGAAACCTTGGGATTCATCTTTCTGATCTTTTGTTTCACTGGCTGCCCAGGCATTAGGATATAACATGATATTATGTGTCACAATCTAAGGATCAATATCGGGCATGTCCTCATATGACCAGGAAATTTTTTTAGGAAATGCTTGTGAGAGAGAATAATGTTCTTGTTGTTCTTTAGGATCTAAACACTTTCCTATTTGAATGACTTTTTCTAAGTTAGCCTGATCCATTGAGACACCAATAGTATCTCCAATCAGGAGAGTGTTGCGGTCTAGAATATCAAGTAGATGAGTGGATTTTTGTGGTGTATCATGAGATGCTAAGATGTCATCCAATAAATCAAAGGTTTTTCCAAAGTATGCCTGAGCATTTAAATAGTAGGGGAAACCTTGATCATGATGAAATTTAGGCATGTGGTCATATACACCCAAGAATTCAACTAAAGTCTCATATGTTTAGAAAGAGTCAAGAGAGATTGTGTTAGAACTGGAACTTTTGTCAGTCATCTCAAGATAGACCAAAGAAAGTGAAGAAGAAATTGAAGACATAGTTATCATATTAACATTTAGAGAGGGGTAACAAGAGGTTCAAGAGGGCTGAGAAGGAAGGTATCACATGCCTTTGGAATAATTGTGTGGATTAGCTTCCAAAGGGACTTTGATACCTTGCTTTTGTTGGCCACATCCATTATCTTTGTACCTGATTCAAGATAGAATATGAAATCCATGACTATAATGTGATTCCATTTATGTGAAAGTCGACAGATCACCATTAGTGGCATAGTCAATGTTCTACATATAGTCACAAGAATCTATTGAAGCAGAAGAAGTGGGGATAGAAGATTTTTATTTCTTAGAATGAATATGTTGTGAAGATGAAGTGGAAGCCACTTTTGGATTATCAGGTTTAGATTGTGGGACTTTATACTCTCCAACAAAGGAGGGTGTAAAGTCCAATGAACCCCAATCTTCACCTAGATATGTATTTGAAGATGAATAACTCTCTTTATCAACACTGTTATCAACATTGGAGGATTTTAAACCTTTCGTAGAAGATGGGATTAAATTCTGAAGTGTTTTGGAGACACTAGGTTAATGCTCAGAATCCACATGTTGACAATACTTTGGATTTGGATCAGCCCTAACTATATAGCTTTGTTGTTGTGAACAAACTTTATGGAACCATGAAGGGTAGACAGAACCGCACCCATAGCATGAATCCATGATCTACTAAGAAGAAGGTTGTAAGAAAGAGAAGCTGGCATGACATGCACTATGGTAGGCAAAATGATAGGACCCAATGCAATTGGTAACATGATCATGCCCAAAGTTTTCCTGCCGACATTGTCAAAGCTACGGATGGAGAGAGTATCAAGTGAAATATAAGATGTATCAATATCAAGTTTGTGTAACAAGTCTACCCCACAAATGTTGAGACCTAATCCATATCGATAAGGGTACATTTTACTCCACAATTATTAATGACAACAATGATTAAAAGATGGCCATCTTTCTATTGAACCTCTATGGAAGGTAACTCATGTGGTTGAAAAATAATATTTGAAGCAGTCATATGCATCCCATCCAACCAGGCCGCTACATCATTCGGCCTAATAGAAGGTGGGACCACAACCTTCTATAAAGCCTCTTGGAGCATCCCGTGGTATGCAAGCAAAGTTTGAACTAATTCCCAGAGAGAGATCTTGGCAGGAGTAGCATGGAGTTTCTCTACTAGATCATACTCTCTTCTAGTGTTTTGAGAAATACAAGGAACTGCAGGAAGAACAGGTGCAAAAACTAGAAGGGAAGTAGGAATAGACAAGTTTGTTTATTTTTCTTATTGATTCTAGTGTTATATGTTTGAGGGACCACATGATAATGAGGTGGTTGCAGCACATTTGAAGTGATTGCTTTCATAATATTGGTGAAGTAATTTGAAGATTGAGGTGGGTTTTGAGCACCTAGAACAATGATTACTGGTTTACATGGTTGTTGTGTTTTAGAATGAAGATGAACAACAATTTTTGGTTTCATAGGTTCTTGTTGGGAACTAGAAATGTAAATCATGTTTATCATCTTTTTAGAGAAATATTTTTTTTGAACTACAGAGGAAGATTTGAAAGAGATGAAGTTGTCAAGAGCTTCATCTAGCATGTCAAAATCATCACTACTAAATGGTTCATCATAAGCACTGAAGGCTTGGAGAAAGAGGTACAACGTATTCAAATACTTGGTTATTCCAAACTAAAAATGACAAGCAATTTATAGAATTTTATAGAAGAAACACATCAGGTTCACCAAAATATTTAATAGAAAAATTGCTCCTAACTAATCTACTCATAATCAGAAACAATTCTCTATTGAACATTAGGGTTGGGTTGTATAGGATTTTTCCTTAGTCAAACCCCATTTCAATGATTCCACCTCAATGACAGCCAGATTGATTGATTGATAAAATAGTGTGTGCTCTGAATTCTAAGTGCATCTAGAATTGTGACGAGCATTGACAAAATAAAAATGATATAAAAATAAATCCTACTCAGTGACTTAGAGTAGATTTGCACAATGATATCTACATGCAAGAGACAAATAGGAAATGTAAATCAACCCACAAAAATATGTGATATACCAAAATGGATTGCAATAATCAAGGTACAAATATAAGAATTAATTAGAACTTTATCACCTCATAGCAAAGAGGTGAAAGCCACTCAATAGGCAATGGTTCTAATTGGAATCCTTTGGAATTCACCACACTTTGATGGAAAGAATGTAATAAGAGTTTGATAAAATGAATTATAGTAATGCTTCTTCTCAATCTTGGAAAAGCTTTTCTATGAAAGTAAATCGATCTCAATTTTGGCAGAGCTTCACTACAAAAAAGAATCAATCCTTTGCAATGGAAAATCTACTTGCTTAAATAGAGAAGAAAAAGGCAGAAAATCAATGAAAGGAGTCGTTTGGACATGGATAAGCATCAAGAAAATCTCAGCGAATCATGCAAGTGAAAAGATAACTAAAAATGATCGCAAGATTGACAAAGGCTTTGAGACATCTACGCGTGGCACATACGTCCATGCTAAGTGCTAGAGTCTTGGCAATTTTAGTTCTTGAAAGGTTTAATCAACTTGGGACAAGTCTAGGATTTTGGCACTTTTATGGTATTTGATCATGATAAGAAGAAAGGGTCAAAGCAGTGCAAAGGAACATCTTGTTGGTCGAGGTTAAGGCCAAGGCTAGAAATGAACCTAAAACGTGTTAAGGGTATGGACACTAAAGCAAGTACCAAACATAGCATGAAATTGTGAGCGAGCACAATTTATGATGTTACACATTCTACTATAGAGATCAATGAAAGATACATAATAAATAGATTTTAAAATTGAAGGAACATTAACCTGACCAAAAACATTAGAATGTATCAAGTCCACTACTCTAGAAGATTTATGAGAACTAGAATAAAACTGAATATGGTTTTCTTTTCCACAAATGCAATGTTCACAAATATTGAACTCAAGGTTACAATCATTCAACACATCAATATGGTTTTTTTCATGGTCCATAGACCCTTCTCACCTAAGTGATCAAATCTCTAGTTCCAAAACATTTTTCTTTATGGGTAGTTTTATCTCCAAAGCATGAGCACCCTGAAGTACCTAGAAAGCATGACCACTAAAAGTGGATGCAACACTCTTCTTTGTTGCCAGTTCTAATGGTGAAGGTGAAGATTCTATAGATCTCTTCACTATAGTAGAAAAATAATTATTACATTGAACTATGTGTGCATCCAACTAAAATATAGTGCCAATACAAACACCCTTAACAAGCATCATAGCTCCTTTAACCATCTTGCACCCTCCACTCAAGAAAATAACCTACACACCCACATCATTCAATTTACATATAGAATGTAGGTTCCATGCCAAACCAAGGATATGTGAAACACCATTGATTCCCTTCACTCATCCATTAGGGAATCATATCACAACTCTTCCTCAACTAACAATCTTTAGTTAAGAATCATCTCCAAGGTACGCCTTTCCCACCATCAAATTATTCATATTGTGTAAACCAACCTTGATGTGAGTTCATGTGAAAATATGAACCAAATTAAATCAACCAAACACCTTCTAATGCATGTGTAGCCAAGGACACAACAAAGGCATCACCATCATCCTGGGAGGATTTATTAGACTCATCATCATAATCATTATTTTTCTTCTTCTCCTCCTCCTTACAATCTTTACAAAAATAGCTAGGTTTTCTATAGTTGCAACATTTAGCCTTGGACTTACTATGAGATTTGGATCTCCCATGAGATTTAGATGTTGACTTAAAATCTTACTTCTTGTCTTTATTCTTTCCTTTTTCTTTTGATATTCCATGAACATCTAGGGCCTTCATGGCCAATTCAAAAATATTTCTTTGTGTCTCTTTGAAAGCAATGATGCGATAACCTCATCCATTTTCAACTTAGGGGTATTGATTCCAATGGCCATACCAAGGTGGTCCCATGAGTCTAGAAAAGAACACAAAAAATTCATGCAATGATCCTCCTCCATTTTTATTTACACAGAGTGTTGAACACCTGGAATACTGAGAGGGGGGGGTGAATCAGTATTCTTTTAAACCATTCAAACATTGAACATCCAATCCTTTTAGCATAATTGCTTGTAGTAAATGAAATGAAACATAAAACATGTAACAACCACACATAACACATGTACACCAGGATTATTACGTGGAAAACCTAAAATGGGAAAAACCACAGTGAGAATTAGCTCACAATATATTATGATAAAGAAACTGGTTAAGTTTGATACAATTAGTGGAGTCACTATCCAAGAATGCTCACTACAGGTGGCTCACTACCAAAGGACTCACTATCTTGAAAGAAAGAGATAGAAGAAGAGTTGTGGCTCACTGGCAGAACTGTTACACTTGCATCTAACTAATACATGAAATACAATTCCAATGAAGCTCAATTTACATAATTAAAACCCTTCAAACTGATCACACTACTCTACATTTACTGAATCAGCATTCACAAGCCCTTGTCGCATCACACAATCATACACATGAATTTTCACTCTCTAATGATATTCGTGCACATACCTATCTCTATTCATATTTCATATATCCAAAACATCAAAAAGATCTATCATATATATCCTCTACAAGCACAACATCAATTAGGTCAGCCTAATTGAGTGTAACATGCGAAATATCAAAATGAAACCTGTTGGCCTCAAACCTTTACACACACACTTCACACCAAGATTTAAACTTTGAAACAAATTGAGATAGGTTAGCATGGACCTAAAATATCTCCCACTTAACTCTGTAAAGCTTATTTACCTTCCACATAACTTCACACTTAATAGGTCGGCTCCGCTGAAGACCTTACAAAAAACCTTTCAATAGTAGACCCATAAACTGACCCATATGTCTCCAATAAACATGAAAACTAGAAATCACACTCTATTTACATCTATAATCATTCCCTTAAAACTGCAAGGTCAAAAACTAATCCGTAGAGGAATGCAGACTCTCTTACACACCTGCTCTGGACTGGAAGAAACTGTATTTTGTCAAGCCAAACTTTTGTCACCCATAACTTTCACACCATATGTCAAAAAATGACAAAATTCAAGATTTAGAAGCATCTGACAACCAAAAAACATATACTAGAACCACAGAGCAAAAGCTTGAATAGTGGACCAATGTGGACCAAATTACCGGATGCTTTGTAACGCAGAAATAGTAGAGTTGATACTTAGCCAAGTTTCATAACAAGTTCCTTATCGGATCAAAGCTTCTTGCAAATTAGTCTTCTTACAGATGATCAAACCCTCTTGCAAAATTATCATTTATCAAAAATGATCTGTACCTTATCAAAATGCAATGTTGAAGAATGTTAACATCAATGACAACACTGCAATGTATGACTGTATGCTCATGTTGCCAACAGCAGCATCAATGACATCTCCTCATTCTTCCAACAATCTCCCCCTTTTTAATTGATGGAAACATGCCAAAAAAAAATATGTTCTTTAATTTTCTCTTCCTTATCCTTTATAGCTTCATCTTTCTTTGCATCTTCTACCTCTGAGGTTTTTACAATGTTGTCTGGAGGAGAAATGATTGTAACTTCTTTTGTCCCTTGCTCACTGGTGACCTTATCAACATTATCTATAGGAGCAGAAGCCTCAGTTACCAGAGGAGAAGTGGATGCACCTTCCTTTTCAACATCCTTATCGGTGGTAATTTCTTCTTCAATGTTCTCCTCTATTTCCTTATAAGTCTGAGAAATTTCTTCTAACACCGGAGAAATATTATCCTATGTTTTTGCATTGTCATGCTCATGTTTAGCATCAATGTTCAAAACCTCTTCTTCTATGACAACTTTAGCAATAGAATTATTAGAGAGCATCCCATACTTCTAAGCAATGTCAGAAATCTTCTCAATAGTTTCTTTCTACAACTTCTCAAAATCATTCTTGTCTTTGCTCATCAGAGTTGTTACTCTCTACTTTACTTGTAATTCAGTTGAGTAAAGTTGAGATAATATAGCTTTGTTCTCCTTAGTCAAAGAGGTACCAACCTTTTGTAATGCATATTCTTTTATTTTTCCTTCCTCTTGACTAGCTCCATGTCTCCTCTTCATCAAAACATCCCAAAGTTCCAGAGGGATCTGATCTTCTATGTTTTTCATATCAACTTCTAAAATAATTATATACTTAACAATAGCCTCAACTATGGTGGCCTTATCCACCTCATTAGCTTTACTGTACAAAGTAGTAGTTTCTTCTAGTGTATCATACTATACAATACTATTTAATAATGATTCTAACTTCATAGGTGCATTTGGTCTTACCAGTTCTGATTTGCTTTGTTCTTTGTCTTCATCCAGAGACCATTCTTTGCTTGCCTCTATCTTCTTCTTCGGTGCCACTTTCTTGGTGGCCTCTTTCTTCTTTTCTCTCATATGAATAATATTTTTTTCTTTTTCTTTCTCTAAATCTTCTTCACTATTAGACTCAACAATCTTAGTTTTTCTTTTCTTGGCACTAACTTCACCTTGTGAAGTAACATTTGTCCCTTTTCAGACTAGTTTTGGTTATGCCTCCTCTTCTTCTTCCTCTTCTTCAATAATTATGCTTACATCCATCTCTCTAACTACCTTTGTCTTTATTCTTTTCTTTCTAGGAGAAGTAGGAGGAGTTACTATGGTTGTTTTCTTCTTTTCTTCCTTAGCAATTTATACAATTGGTGGAGTTTTCTCCCTTACCGGAGGACCATTAGTAGCTTTTCTCTTCTCACCGACAACTGGCATAGTACTGGATGACTTCTGGAGAGTAGGAGCAAAAGCAGTTCTACTTGATCTTCTTATGCACATTGAGTTCTCCATAACACTAGATTCACCTTTAGCTTTTTCGCTGACTTGGTGTACTTGCTCCTTTGATATGCCTATACTTCCTGCATATTCATCAACCATTTTTTGTACCTTCTTCTTTATCTAGGGCTTGCACTACTCCATATGCACTTCTATAGATTTCTCTTCATAGGTACCAAACCTTGCTTTGGTGGTGTCCTTAGGGCTCTTCAACAACATATCAGCTAAACCATCAATTTCTTGCTCATATACTTCATATCCCATAGTAGGGATCCACACAGTCCTTGGCTCAACTGCTTCCATCATACATTCATCAGTAGAAACCAGAAAGGTAATTTCATTTTGATATTTTTCAACCATTTTCCTTGGTATTCTCTCTCTTCCATGCATCCTTTTCTAAAACACTGCAAAGAATGCAGTAAAGGCATTATCTTGGGCTTTGGAATCACCAAGACTTCTTATGAAGTCTGCAATCTGATGCACCACAGGGCTTCCCTTTGTCCATCTCACATTTTTAGTTCTAGGAAGCTCTTGCAGAAAATATAAGAGTATGCAAATTGTAGACACCTAAAAATGGCTTCACCACTTAACCGAGCTCTGATATCACCAATATCACCAATTTCCCTTCCAATTGATTAATTAATTTTTTATTTAATTAATTATTCATCCCAACACCTGGTCATTCATCATTTCCCCCTTTCAAATTGAATTAATTTAATTAATTCAATAATTCGCCCTTTACTAACATTAGCCCAATTAATTAAATAAATGTACAAATATTTATTTGATTAATCCACCCCTTCCATTAAACCTAATTAATTGAATAAACCATATTTATTTAATTAATTCAACCTACTAATCAACCTATCCCTACCCTAGTTGATTGAAGACCTATTATTTAATTAGCTAGTCTAACCAACATGACCCTAGACCTGGGATTAATTAAATTAAACATTATTTAATGAATCCTAACCCCTAATTAACACATCCACTAATTTACTACAGCCATATTAATTAGGCTAATCACCTCAATTAAAATGGTCAAACCTTGTTTAACACTCCTCACCACATCCCACAAATAAAAAATTGATATTTATGCCACATAAAACATTTTTTTATACACACTTGTCATAAACCTCATTAAATACCTCTTACACCCCTTACACATATCATAACTCATTAATTGGATCTCTTCCCAAAAATTCATTTCTAATCCTCCTCTCTTCCCCATGTGAATTTTTAATTCATATCTATCCATCTCACCCAACCTCATTAAATTCACTTCTCTTCCCAAGATGAATTAAAAATTCATCTTTATTCTCATCCCTCCATTTTTATGATTGAATCTAAGCCCTCCACCTCACATTTATCCTCATCCATTGATCTCCCAAATGAATCTCAACCCTTGGATCAAATCCCCCTCCAAAAGCCTATAAATACACCTTCATCCAAGCCATTTGATCATCCACAATTTGAGTATTGTTATCATGCCAAAATCTCTCCATTCTCTATCATTATGAGCTAGGATTCTAGTGATTTGCATATCATTTTTTGAGAGTATTTCACATAGGAATCATGGGTAAAGAAAGATCCTAAGGGTGCAAGGCTCTCCACCTTAGCTAGGAGTTTGGATTTCATATTGAAGGTATAATTAGTGATTTTATGCATTCTATTTGGTGTTTTATCTTCATTTTGATTTCCTTAACCTCATTTGGCACAGCCGGTGGGACCCACAAGGTCCAAGCTAACATTTTGTGTGAGTTTTTGGTGTTTGATGGGATGTTTTGTAGGTGTGGCGCTAAGTACCCTCTGTTTGGCACCATTCCTGAATCCTGTGGCGCCATTTCAGACTGTTCTGGCACCTTTTCCGCACGACACCGTGACTAACACTTGTTTCATAGTTTATATTTTTAGTGACTTTTTGAACATTTTAAAAGTCTTTTAAGATAACTTGCTCTTTATTTTCACAGAAAAGACACGGGAAGAAAGGGAGATAATGCTAAAATTTTTAACATAACTTTTGTGTTTTTTACCTCACTCATTTGATTTGGCTAACACTTTTCGGGTGTTTTGATCTAACTTTGGGGTGTTTAAAAGAGATAAGAAGCCTTTTTACAATATTTTGAATCAATATTTACACTTAACCAACTTTTTTGAAGCACTGCACCATTTTAGCACTATCTGTGCCCAAATTGACGCTATCAGGTCCAACAGACAAGGTAAATGGAAGCTAAAGCACATTGTGGCACCATTTATCACTCTTGTAGTGCCTTCATGTTCTGTGGCGCCATTTTTCCCTTTTGTGGTGCCATTTGTCTATAATAATTAGCAATAGTTATCTATTGGTCTTTGTGACACCATTTCTAAATTCTGTAGCACCTTTGTTATTGTAGCGCCATTTATGTATTCTGTAGTGCCATACTCTGTAACAGTTAGAAAATATTTGTTTCTCTATCTGCAATGCCATTGTTGATTTCTGTGGCATCATTTTTATTTTCTATGGCACCTTTGTACTTTGTTTTGGCACTATTTTTCTTTCTTGACATTAGAATCTATGTAGGGTGTTGACTGTGTTCTGCAGGTCAAAAATGTTTGTCCAAGACATTAAAATCAGACTCCTAACATCATTTGCAAGATTTTACTAGCTTAGAAACACTTCATTTTGGTGCACTAAAAAGAACCTTGCTTGTTTAGCTTAGAAAAACACTTACATTTGGTGCATTAAAATTAACCTTGTTTGCAAACAATCATAGGCACATTTCATTTGGGTCTTAAAAAGAACATAGCTTTTGTGTGACGTGTCTTGTGCACTTGCACATTTGTGTTACCCAAAGGATAGAATTAAAGTATCCCCTCCCCTCGCCTTCAAAAGGATCTTGGGTGAAGAGAATGGTTCTACTCTCTTTTTCTTTTTAGGAGGGGCCTGCCCTTGAGACACATCTGCAAGGAGAACTCATTGGTGACCTCAAGTGGTACTTTCATTTAGTTTGCTATATAAAATAGGATAAGGTGAAAGCCAAGTCCAAATTGGTATAAGCGCTTACCATACAGTGCTAGCTCAAAAGGAAGTCATACCTTGTGTATATGAAACTCCTAGTAGAGCTAGTTAAAACCTTAAGTGGTTTACTGGATTCTCATAATGTGTCGATCCCCTGAATGTTCCCTCACTATGAACCTTTGTTTTAGTAGCCAAAAACCTTCTATTTGTTGGCACAGGAGGTTGAACCTCTGAATCCATCCCATATTCTCACAATTCAAAGTAGAGATAGCAAATTCTTTGAGATCTTCAGGTCTTTAGGAATTCATAGTTTTGCGTGTCTGAGAAGTGTGTGCCATGTAAGGGGGAGCTAGTGCCACCAAACTTCTAAGTTATCTACTCTAAGTAAGTGTGGATGGAGTAATCCAAGTGGGAATCCAACAAATATTGTCCTTTTCTCACCTTAGGTTGTACAAGTGCTTGATAAATTTTCACATTTTTCACAATAAAACCTTTGGCCATTGTGTTCTCTTGTTTGAAGTGTTTGTATTTCTTGCCAAGAAACTATCATAAAGACATTTGACACTTCCCAAAGAATCCATCATTTGACTTTCCAAAAAATCCAAAAGTTGACATCAAAATCCACCAAAACCATAACCCATGTTTGACCATCACTCATAACCATTTGACCCAAAATTGTCATCCATATTTCCATTTGGACCTTAGAGGATAATCACTTTCATTAGTGGACCCTTCATTATCAATCAAATCAATAAGCCCAACCATCAATTCCTCTTTCAATCTCCATACATAATCCCACATAACCTTACATTTTAATTTTCATCTTTGGACCCCCACTTTATTTCATTCCACATCCCCACACTTATCTCAATGCTTTCCAAAATTTCAAAATCCAAACATCCAACCAAAAAAATCAAAAACATCCAAACACCCAAAAATCAACATCTCAATCAAATCATCAATCACATTCCAAATCAACCTTTTCAACAAGAATTAAATCTAGATCTTGTCATCCTTTGTTATCCCATTTTGCTTGTTGGTCATTAGTCTACCTTAAAGTGAAATAATCATCCTGTTTTTGCCTAAAGTCATTAGTCTACTCTAGGTAAGAACAAACATCCATCATTATCAAATCCTAAGATTTAGATCCATTTAAGCTCACTTTTGATTTGAAATAATCCTCCCAACATCATTAAAATTTCATCCAAAATCCAACACTACATCAACATCCAAATCATCTAAGGTTCCCTTGGTTGATTATTGCCCAAAATCATTTGCCCTGCTATCCTTAATCACATCCTCCAAATCTTCCCAAAATCAATTTTGCCTACATCCCATATCCCTCACCCTCTCTTAATCATTTTGGTCCAAACTTTTGAAAATCAATTCACCCACTTCCTTTAAGGTCTTAATCTTTAAAGGTAGTCCCCGTCCATCCTCACTTCCTTTTGACATTTTACCTTCCTTAGGTTACCACTTTTTGGGGTTCATTCCCTAAAAGGTTAAAACCTATACCCGCATCACACTATTAGGTTTAGATTTTGAGGACATTGTTCTCTTAAGCCTAAATCTTTGATCCCATCAAATCCCAAAATTCCATCATCAAGTAACTTTGGGTCCAATAAATCAAATTAATTCTCTAAGGTCTCGACCTTCATCCACCCCCAATCGAATCCACATCATTGCATGCCCATAACAAGATCACAATCCAAGAAGAATCAAGAAATGGCCCATCTTAGAAACAACTTTGGCATAGGGATGCCACCAACTGACCAAAATAATCTTCCCTTCATCCAACAAGTGCCATCCTATGATGCTACCGCTATGCTAAATCCTTTCCCCATCCCATCACAAGCACAACTATCTAACACAATTCAAGTGGATCAAGATATCTTAGACTTTACACAAGATGCCAATTCTATGAATATGCTTGATAAAGTCCTAAGATCGGATCCTAATAGATATCTTGAGTTCCTTCTCCAAAATGGTGCTATGATACCCAATGCCACTACATCTTCAGAACCATCCATGTCACACACCAACCCTAACACGTCTCAAGTCTTGAACATAACTACATCCACAATTTCCACAAACTCTAACATCACCACATCCACAAATCCCACAAATACATCCACTACACCCAATGTCTCAGCCACAACCACTTCCACCACCAATAACCCCATTGTTACCTCTACCATCACATCAAACGTAACAACACCTATCCCACAAATCACTCTCAATATTCCCAACAACCCTGTGCACGCAAGTGCTTCCACAAGTGTGCCTCTGCTTAACACCAACACCATAGCTTTCATGAACCAACTATTCTCCAGATAACCTCACAACACTTCCAATGTTCCTGTCAATAATCCATCATCCAATTACACATATGTAAGTCCATCTATTTCCCAAACACCCATTACCTCCTCCACCCAAACATCACAACCAAACCCTAATCAAAATCAAATACCACCCCACATTCTACAACTTCACGCTTATCAACAATACCTCACTCAACTAAACCAAAATCAAAACCTTGTCCCACAAAACCAAAACCTCATCTCACAAAACCAAATTTCACCTCACCTCCAACAACTCATCCAAAACCAACAAACGTACATTCCACAACCACCCCCAACACCAAATTTAACAATCATCGTCCAAACACTAATCGAAAAGGTGGATGATATGCAACATGGAAACAAATGAAAGCAATATTCTTTCAAGGATATTTTCCCTTACCCATTTGATAGGACATTGTATATGCCTCCCTTTCCCAAAAATTTTGAAACAACCAAATTTGACAAGTACAAAGGAAAGGGAGACCCTAGGGAGCACCTTAGGGAATTTTATATCATTTGCCTCGAAGTCTCATATGGTGACACCTATCTAATGACACTTTTCCCTAGAAGCCTTGGTGGTCAAGCCACCAAATGGTTTTCTCACCTTCCTCCAAGTATCAAAACATTCCATGAGCTCACAGAGAAGTTTGTAAACCATTTCTCCTATAATTTCAAACATGAAATATCAATGACTGATCTTTACAATACCAAACAAAAGAATAGAGAATCCTTCGCTACCTTTTTGCAAAGATGGAGAAGCTTGGCAAGCAAGCTTCCTTGGCCTATCCCCGAAAAATAACTAGTCACCATGTTTGTGGCTAACCTTAGTCAAGAAATCAGTTTCCATTTGCAAATAAAATATGCATCGACCTTTGAAGAGGTTATTGACAAGGGAACTACCATTGAAAGAGCCCTCATTTCCAAGGTATCAATAAAACTTTATACCTACGACAACAAAAACAACAACAACAACAAAAAAGTTAACAACACCCCGAACACAAATAACAACACACAATCAAACGAAAAACCTCGCTTTTGGGGAAAGAATAAAAACACTCTCAATGTAAAGGCTGTTCAACATGTACAAAATCAAACACCACCAAGCACATCTACTACAAACAATGTCAATGTCCCCAAAGGACCACCCAAACAAAACAATAATCCCAATAGGAAATTCACACCTTTGGGGGAACCTATTGAAGATGTCTTGAATAAACTTGTAAAGGCAGACATGACCACCCTACCCCCTATTAGACCTTACAGTGAGGATCAATTCAAGCCTGCTTGGTTTGATGAAAACCTCTATTGTGAGTATCATAGTGTGAAGGGACATAAAATGTCAAACTGTGTGAAGCTAAAGTATAATATTCAAGATCTTATCGATAGGGGTGACATAACCCTTGATGAACCACCAAAACAATCACCGAATGCCAATCTAGGAGCTTACAAGGATCCTCTACTTGACCACAACAAAGGAAAAGCATCCTCGTCCAACCAAGCTTACCATGTTGTACCACCTCCCACTTCTTTTGACTCCATCGTGGGTCAAATAGAGGAATCTTCCAATCACATCAACACCATCACCATTCAAGCAAAAGCACCCAATTGTGCTGTCACTACTTGCCACAGCTGTGTATCCATCTATGGGGCACCCACCAATGATCAACCATCCACATCCACATCTACCAACCCACCATCCACCCACAAATACAACCTCCTAG
This sequence comes from Cunninghamia lanceolata, assembly GCA_027924645.1. Lineage (NCBI taxonomy): Eukaryota > Viridiplantae > Streptophyta > Pinopsida > Cupressales > Cupressaceae > Cunninghamia > Cunninghamia lanceolata. The sequence continues at coordinate 3,724,020 of BSBN01001032.1, read as the reverse complement.
ATCATCTAGGCAAAACCCCCACACAAATCTCCATCCTTGAGTTGCTTCGCACGTCTCCCCTTCACAAAAAAAATCCTCGACAAAGCCTTGATGGAGACCCAAGTCCCCACCAACCTAAATGTGGATCAATTCCAAGCCATGGTGGGTCATATCACTTCACCTCACAATCTCACATTCTCTGAAAAGGATCTTCTCACCTCCGACGACCCACACAATGATGCATTGCATATTGAAGTCTGCATCCAAAAGCACATCATAAAAAGAGTCTTAATAGATGGTGGCTCCGGCCTAAACCTGTGCACTCTAAAATTGTTAAAACATTTGGGATACTCTAATATGGTTGTGGACACTAGTGAATGTATAACCATTAAGAGGTATGATGATACCGAGAGACTGTCCAAAGGCACCATCAAACTCCCTATCCAAGTGGGGTAGAAAATCTTGGAGACCAAGTGTCAAATGCTTGATCTTGACCATCCCTACAACCTTCTCCTCAGCCGACCATGGATCCATGCCATGCAATACTTCCCATCCACATTTCACCAATTCTTGAAATTCCCCCATAACGACATAGAAGTTACTATCTATGCCGATCCCTGTCCTTTCCAATATTGTAGCTTCTTGGAAGGACACGACCTCACCTTCTGCCCATACAACAATATCATTAAGAAACTAGCCTCCCAAACCAATCCTACATCATCCACCTCATATGTTGACCCTTCCAACATCACCACTACATCCCAAACATCTCCACTACCCAAAGTCAAGATCAAAGTAAGCGACATGGGGTGTGCCGAATATGATTTGCATGGTACCTTTTGTGTAGGATCATTGCCCACTCCTAAGACATTTGGTGCTCCTAGGGAAGAAGAAGTCTCCATGGTAGTCATCAAATGCAAACCATACCCACCTTTGAGAAGAAACACCTCCTTGATTAGGATGTTCTCGAAGACATATCCTCATGGTTATACAAAGATGAAGAAGTAGAACAAGAAGCCCCTATCATCCCGGCTGAAATCTATGGCAAGGGTCTTGAGATTGTTAAGTATATGGGCTATAAGGGACAAGGTATTATAGGCCTTCATGAGCAAGGGATTGTGGAGCTGATTCAAGCAACAAGAAACCTACTTCTTCATGGATTAGGGTATGGGAAACAAGAATCTATCCTTGCTAATGGTGAATGTATCTTAGGTGAAGTTGCTAAGGTCTCCCCTACGGTCGATACGTCAATGAAGCATACCATCAAGACTCCTTTAGAGATTTCACCAAATTCTTTGAAACCTCCATATACACCATCTATACTTTAACCACCACTCCATCTGACTCCCATGACCTACCTCTTGTTTACCCCCAGCTTATAGATTGGGACCAACAAGGACCTCTTGTCTTTGATGTGGTAGAGAATGATGAGGCAATAGCAGAAATGATGGGGGTCATAGATCACTTCCCATGTGGAGACCATAGAGCCAAATATATCATGGAAATAGACACATCCGCCTACTTCAGAGAAACCACCCATGCTCTTAGTCACAAAAATATAAAAATAAAAACAACATCCCTTAGTGAAAACCACTTCTTGGCACTTTCAGGTGAAGAAAAAATCAAAATAAAGGACGTATCACCTAGTGAAAACCTCCATGAGGCACTAGGAGATGACAGCATGGGCCTCCCCGAAGTAGATGAGGTCTATCCAGATAGATCACCTATCCTAGTGGAACCATCGTGGGAAATGAACCTTGGAACAAAAGAAGCACTGAAAATCACATTCAGAGTAGAGTCTCTTACAACAACAGAACAGGAGAACTTCCTATCCTTATTTAAGAAAAGAAGCCATAATTTCACATGGACCTATGCCGATATGTTGAGACTGGATCCCACTTTAGTTGTTCATCACCTTACAGTACGGCCTAATGCGAAACTAGTGAAACATAAGCTAAGAAAGATGAATCCTCAAATTGCACTCCTGGTCAAAGCAGAGCTTAAAAACTCCTAGATGTGGGGTTTATCCAACCAATAGATTACCCCAAGTGGGTATCTAATATTGTACTCGTAGCCAAATTCACTGGAGGCATCCAGTGCTGCACAGATTTCAGAGATCTTAACAAGGCTTGCCCTAAAGATGACTTTCTGCTACCCAACATTGACATCATAGTGGATCTCATGGTAGGTCATGAGATGTTGTCTCTGATGGATGGTTTCTTGAGATACAATCAAATCAGGATCGTAGAGGAAGACCAACATAAAACATCCTTCATATGCCCATGGGGGATATATTGCTGGGTTGTGATGTCTTTCAGCTTAAAAATGCAGGTGCAGCATACCAACAGGCAATGACAGTCATCTTCCATGACCTCTTCTACCACATAATGGAAGACTATGTAGATGATATGCTGGGAAAATCTAAAACTAGAGAGGAGCACTTAAACATGTTAGCCAAGATCTTTAACAAGTTGGAACAATACAATGTGCGACTAAATCCAAAGAAATGTGTCTTCAGGGTCACTTCTGGGAAACTCCTAGGATACATAGTGTCAAGAAGAGGAATCAAAGTAGATCCTACCAAAGTCAAAGCTATAATGGAGATGCCTCCCCCAAGGACACTTAAGTAGCTGCAAAGTCTACAAGGAAAGCTTCAATCCATCTGACGGTTCATAGCACAGCTTGCTGATAAATGCTAGTCGTTTTGACATCTCCTCCACAAGAACACAGCCTTTGTGTGGGACAATCAGTGTTAGGAATCTTTTGAACAATTGAAGAAGTACCTCGCTAACCCACCTGTCCTTATTCCACCAAAACAAGGAGAACCCCTCCTCTTGTATATTTCAACAATGGAAACAGCTATAGGGGCCTTGTTGGCGCAACATGATGGATAAGGAAAAGAAAGAGCCATATATTATATCAGTCGTACCTTGGTGTCCTATGAGATAAATTATACTCCAATTGAATGAGCATGCCTAGTTGTTGTCTTCACCTCACAAAAGCTGAGACACTACATGCTTAATCACAAGACCAAGCTCATTGCCAAGATCGATCTGCTGAAATATCTACTAACTATAGCCGCCCTTACAAGAAGAATGGCTAAGTGGGTAATGATCCTAAGTGAGTTTGATATTAAATACATAGAGAGGAAATCCATTAAAGGATAGGTCATCGCTGATCAGTTAGCTAAGGCACCAATCCCAACAGGACAACCCACACTTGCAAAGTTTCCTGATGAGTCTATATTGACAATAACACCAATAGCAGAACCATGGAAAATGTACTTTGATGGATCTTATACACATCAAGGCTTGGGGGTAGGCATTTTGTTTGTTACTCCTCAAGGAGACACCATTCCCAAATCATACAAGATCACATTTCTTGTACAAATAATGTAGCAGAATATGAGGCTCTCATTACAGGACTTTACATGGTGATTTAGTGGAAGATCGAGAAGCTGATGGTCTATGGAGATTCCCAATTGGTCATCTAACAAGTAAACAATGAATACAAGACTAAGGATGATAAGCTCTTGCCCTATAAATGAATGGTGGATGATTTCAAAGATTATTTTCATGACATCCATTTTGAACATATCCCAAGGTTGAATAACAAAGTGGCAGATGCCATGGCCACGATAGGATCCTTGGTGGACATGAAGAAAGATAGCAAGAAATGTGAGTTCCTGATCAAAGAACTCCCTATACCGGCTTATGATGTTCCACAATTAGAACTGGTGTGTGATATTGTTGGTCCCCTATCTCCCTGGTATCAAGAGACGTACATGTACCTTCATGACAATATCATACCACTCAACCTATCATCCTCACAACAAAAAAGCTTCATCCACCGAGCCTCCTGCTTCACCCTTATAGGAGACACACTTTACAAAAGGAGTCTTGATGGTACACTTTTATGATGCCTCAACTCTAGGGAGGTCGAAGTGGCCTTACAAGAGGTACATGAAGGCATTTGTGGGGTACACTCAAGTGGACCTACCCTAGCTAAGAAGATCTTAAGAATTGGATACTACTGGCCGACCATGGAGTGAGATGCTTATAGTTTCGTGAAGAAATGCTTGTCATGTCAGCAACATGGGGACCTCATCCATGCACCATCACAAGAGCTACAGCCAATAACAACTTCATGGCCTTTTTCACAATGGGGACTCGACCTTGTAGGTAAGATTCATCCCCCATCATCCAACGGTCATAAGTTTATTATCACTGCCACCGAATACTTCACCAAGTGGGTTGAGGCAATTCTGCGCACTTTTACCACATGTATCCAAATAGCCAAATTCATTCTCCACTACATCATATGCTGTTATGGCATCCCCCATTCCATTAGCATAGATAATAGGAAACTGTTTAAGAACCAAGAAGTCTGCACTTTGTGTGAGAAATTCCAGATCCAACACCACTTCTCCACACCGTATTACCCTCAAGGTAACAGTCAAGCTGAAGCTTCTAACAAAACCATTCTACACATTCTAAAGAAGATGGTTAATGAAGCTGGCTATGACTGGCACCTCCAACTCAATCCCGCCCTATGGGCCTACTGCACAAGCATCTACACACCTATAGGAGCCACCCCATATTCCCTAGTATTTGGTTCCAAAGCCATCTTACCTATTGACGTCGAGCTCCCATCACTAAGGGTTTCATTACAAAATATAATCACTGATGAAGAGTATCAAGTTACAAGACTGCATGAGTTAGAATTGCTGGATGCACTCAACCATTTGCAGGCATACCAAAGTCACCTACGAAAAAGCTATAACAAAAAGATCAAGAACTGCAAGTTTGAAGTAGGTGACCTTGTCCTCATGGAAAATTAAAAGAATTTGTAGGAACGCACTAAGAAAGGAAAATTTGAGCCTAATTGGTTGGGACCTCATGTTATCACAACCAGCTATGGATCAGGGGCATATCAACTTGCAACACCTAAGGGGCAGCCTCTAGATGAACCCATGAATATTCTACAATTGAAGAGGTTCTACGCATAACTCATCAAGTATCCCAAAGCAAAAACACAAAAAAATCAAAAAATAGAAAAAATTCAAAAAATTGAAAAATCAAGAAAACCTGAGTGCAATAAAGTCGTCCAATGGTGAAAATCACTTCGGTGACACCTTGGATAAGTACCATGGTGAAAACTTGTTTCAGTTGCCATGTGTAGTGGCCTGTTCCACCATCTAATAAGTCCTCTCTCCATCACGACACTCCACATTGCACACATCCCATGGCTCAGAATTCTAAAACATTAAATCCTCTCACCCACCCCACATCATCCCACCCAAAGCTAATCCATGGAACGAGGATCCTTGTAGGCTTCTTTTGTATAGCCAAAATCCAAAAATCACAAAAACAATAGAAAATCCAAAAAAATCTAAAAACATTAGAAAAATAGAAAAGTACAAAAATACTCACATCATCATCTCGCACATCAAATCCCACATCATCAAGTCTTTCTAGAACTACATATTCATCTCACCCACATCTTGAAAGTGCCTTGATCCCGTGGACACAAGGTATGTAGGTAGTCTAGAATACGAAGGAAGTATCCAGTACTCAGGTATGAAAGATGCACCCATTCAACCCATTTGGATGGTCCTTATTTTCTGAGCTTGCTAGATTCAACAAACAATACACACGCTAAGCATACACCAAAAACATCACATCTCATAAAAAATTTATCAATCAACATACCAACTCTAATAATCACACATGGCTTGCCTATCCCTTTTGCCCACCTTTCAAAGTTTATCCAAACAAAACCCAATCGATTCGCATCCTAGGATATATCGTTCCTACAATGGATAGAATCCATCATCCTATCAACACTTATCTTGGCAAGAGAATACAATGGCTATTTGTGCTTTTTAGGTTGGTCTTTTTTTATTCTTGATTTTTTATATTCTTGTCTCATTCTAGGTCATTTCCAAAGCTACCTTGATCTCCTTATATCATGGTAAGTGGTGGGCAACACCTGGAATAGACATGGCCATTGTTTCTGTATGTTGTGCTTGTGGGTTGATTTCATTACTCTAAGAATAGTATTCATATCTTGAAGATAGGGTTGATTCTAGCATACTACTTCCCATTTGCATATCAGGTATTCATACCTTCTATGTACTATGAGAACTTATGTTATGAGTCCCCTTCCCTTAGCTAGGCAAGGTTATACTACCTTGGGCAGGCATGAAATCAACCTATTGTTTGTGAGTCCAATCCATGCAATTGTGGGATAAATATCCTCACCAAGGTCCTCTCATACCTTCATGAAAAGTATCCTACTTTGCTATAATAAATCTGAAAATGCTCTCAATAGTCTAATGCAAGAACTAAACCTAGTTCAGATCATCTTTCACCACCCATCTAACCATATTATCTAGGCTTAGAATTTTAATCCCCCCCTATCCATCCATTCTAACCCCCCCCTAACTAACATCCCCCACTCTCACTTACCCCTTAACCCATTCAACCAACCTAACACATCTAAACCAAAACCCCCCTCTAAATGACATGGTGTCCAATAACCTAGCATTCCCTAAACCATTCTCACAATTCCCTAACCCCATCACCCAGGGTTTAGAAAAAATAACATAACATGTATCATGAGTTGTCCTTGCATTTAATCATTTGCATTATCAGAACAATTTAATCACCATTATAACATATAACCATTGCATCTTCATTATGAATTTTCTATCCACAATATATGTTTATTAATTTGAGCATATATTACCATTCTAGTTCATTTTGCATCCATAATAAATGTTTATTAATCTAAGCATTTATTCTCATTTCACATCCATTTTAATCCACATCATAATCCATAATCATAACATGCATCACCATTATCACATCATGACACATAAACAACATAAGGAAAACATAAATCATCACATCACAATACATGATCCATCACCATCATAAACATAACATACATACCATCATGATCCATAACACGACAATAAAAACATCCATCAATATCCATCTAGTCCATAGCATAAATATCACACCATTACATAGTGCATAATAATAAAACCATAAATACCACCTGCATAGATCATGATATCATAAAAAGATATCCATCCATAGGCCAAAAGAATCATAACAGATATCATAAACATTAGAAAATCCTTACAATCATTAATATTTGAATTACACCACTATGTGGACGACATGAGGCATCCATCCTGACAAGTACCATCAATGTAATCATCACTCATTTCATCACATAATGCATCCTGACAAGTACGATCAATGTAATCATCAATCATTGCATCACATAACACAACATAAATAAAATCATCCATCACATCATCATAACATATATCATAAATCCGCATCATCATCAATACATTCATCACATGAACATATAACACATAAGCCATCATCATAACATATATCATAAATCCACATCATCATCAATACATCCATCACATGAGCATATAATACATAAACCATCAAAACATACATCATAAATGCATCCATAATATAAACCATCATATACAAGAAATAAACATCATCAACATGAATCATCATATAATCATCATATGTCATCATCATACATCACTGCAAAATAATGTGCATCACTCAAAATCATACAAGTCATGATACAAAACTGCCTCTAAGGGCTCAAAATGCATCAATGCACATCAACCCTGGGTTGATGATCCCTTGCCTGACTTTGTGGGTGACCCTAGCTGTGGCTGCTACTATTGCTACTGTCTGAGTGGCTGCTATGGCTGCTGGGGTACTACTGGTGGAGGTGCCATGGGCTGCTGAACTGACTGTACAAACCTCCTGGATCTATAAGACCCAGACATCCTGGATCTGCTACACTGACTATAACTAGGTATGCATTGACCCTCTTGCACTATAGAGCAATATGCTCCATAGTAGTACTTAGCCCACCTACTCTGATCTAGGAGTAGGATATGTGCCTGCTGTAGCTGTCCCTGTAACTACGTGATCTGAGCCTGCATCTGTGTAAACATAGGACCCATAGCAGTACCTGTCACCATCCCCTACAAACTCACCACCTGTGCCTCTGCCTGTTGGGCCCTAGCCTTTGCAGTCTGTCGCAGGACCTACTCTAAATCTCTCTGCCCTATCAGCGCGGCCACCTGAACCTATGCCTATGCCAACTGTGCCTATAGCATGCTAATCTAACTAGCTGACCATCTGCTCCGTCTAGCAATGTAGCTGCCCCACGAAGATGCACAAGCTCCTATTGCTATCTCCGCATAGTATCCTCCAGGCTAGCCAACTGGCCTCGGAGTGTCTCCACCTCCTCATCATCATCTGCGTGGGTGCAACTATGTGATGTGTGTCCTCTCGGTACTACCTCTAACCCCACCCTCGAGCTACCCACCTCTGATCTACCAATCCTAGGAAAGGTCATAGAAGCCTCTGGAATGTCCTAGTGATATATCCTCTCTCTCACCTGTAGATCATCTGTCTAATGCACTATGGTGGCCCTCAATCCCCACTATTGTAGGGGTTCCTACGGGGGTGGCATCAATCCCCTGTCCCCTCCCTATGCCCGTTGAGCAGGTGGTCTTTGCCTAGGACCCTACTGCCGAGGTGCTCGCTGCCACTGCACCTGCCCTATTTGTACCGGCTGTACAAGTATCTGCTACTGGTGTTTTGGAGCCTGCTATCTGGGCCTCACTATCTACTAGCCTCCATGCCCCTGCTGTGTAGGAGCCTGTGCCTGAGGTACCTATTGTAGTACCTGCTACTATACCTATTGTTGTATCTGTGATAGTGGAACCAACCGTCATCCACCTCTCCCTCTGCCTCATCCTCTCGTAGCCTCTACCTGCTCATATGTTGTCACTGGTAGCACCTCAATAGGATCATTGTCATCCACCTCCATCTCCTCAACCACTATCTTTTCCTCTACTATGTCTCCCTCCTCCTCCACCTCCATGGTCATGTCAGGATCCTTGGTTGGATCTGTCATATGGGTCAGCCGCCATGTCAACCACCACTGATCATATGCGGGTGTAGTCCCCACGTCTGCTGTCGTGCTCCTCTAATCCCACTGTTGGGGCTGTAATGCTACAAAATCAGCTATCACCACCTGCGGTGCTATGGCTGGTGGCCATCTCACATATCGAGGTGTCTGCACAAATACTACCATCCCCTGAGGAATATCCTGCCGCAAGCCAAACTGACGCATAACTTGGGAAGGAAGATACATGTTGATGGTGTGATCACCCTGACCCATCAAATAATGTGGCTGGAATGTGTAAGGCATATGAACATCATCATATGGCCATGGCTCTACTCCAAAATACGGCTTCCATGTAACCCGAATCAGATCATCAAGCACCCGCTACCAGTAATGCAACTGACCAACATGAGAGTACTCGATAGGCTGCCAGTATAAAAATACAAAGGCCTCAAACTGTCATCAATAATATCCACCCTGCAGCCTCGTGATCGCAATATGCTCGAACGCCCACACATGCAACAGTGTGACTCCAACAGATAACGTTGAATTGTAGTGATACACTATGGTGTGCATCTCATGACATAATTGTCCCAACATGCATGGCCCACATGCATAGACTATCTCATCTCAAACCATCCCCTCTATCATCTTCCCCCACCCCACTGGAAAGCCTCGAGCCCACCGATCTGGCATCACCACACCTCCAATCAATGTGCAAAGAAACAAGGTGAAATGATCTGCACCCGTTGCCAAAGTCTAATCATAGTTTATCTCTCGTCTGTCCTATGATAACTCTGGCTGCCCTGGGGCAAATGCTCTACCTAAGGCTACCTGTCCCCTCCTCATATGGTATACCACTCATGCTCTATGAATCGGTAGCTTGAGGATGTGATAAACATCCTCAAGAGTGATGGTAATCTCCCTTATCGGCAATAGAAAGGAACATGTCTCAGGTTGAAACCATTCCACAATGGCTGTCATCAACGCCCTATGTGCTCGTAAGACAGGCATATCTGATACTGTCAACAATCCCAATCTCACCAATTGAGCTCATGTGGCTCTATCAAATCCATCTAATAACTGCATCATGACAGGGACGTCGCTCCCATGATCCGATGATCAATCCTAGAATCACTTGCACCACCAAAATGTTAGTTCCAAAACTTACATTTTTTCCAAAATCCCCCTTTTAGCACTGATTTTCTTCATTATGGAGCCAAAATTTAATTTGGCACTAATCTTCTCTACCATTGCACAAATCCTTAGGATAGCGCTACCATTCTCCTAGCTGGTGCCATTCTAGAGAATGGTACTGCTCCCTCTCAAGAGGGCACCATTCTAGAGAATGATGTCATTTTCCACCAATTTCGCACCACTATGCTATGGCCCAAAATATTACTATGATTTGGGTGCCATTCTAACGAATGGCACCACAATGCCAAATGGTGCTCATCGGCATGATGGCACCACATTCTAGGAAGGTGCCGATCAGCACGATGGCACCATGAAATCCCCATTTCGCACCAATGTGTATCCCAAACCCTAGGGTGCAATATAGCACCATTCTGTTACATTGCGCCAAAGCTTTTAGCTTTGGCACCAAATCTCCCTAGATTCCTCTATGCGGATGGCGCCATTGCAGACAATGGTGCCACTCTGAGCCCATTTAGCGCCAATCGGTCTCCTGATGGCACCAAACCCTAAAACCCAATTCCTAAAAGCAATAAATGCAATAAACAAAAAGATGACAAAGCTAGGATGGTCAGCCTACCTAGTCGCCAGCCTCTGTCGATCTCCTGTAGGAACAAACTCGCTCAGAAAAGTGATCAAAGTGTGGGAAAAGTGGGTTTGGGTTCACCATCCTCTTCTTCTTCTTTGTCCAAGTGGGTCAACGAGTGCAAATGTGACACTTTAGGGCCCACTTTTTCTATTTTATAGAAAGCCATGTCATCCTCCAACACACTTTCTCCTCCCTAGGGTGCAGATCATAACCTTTTTCACCTGTTTTTCTTCCTATCAACATGTTTCTTCATCCTCTATCCATTTTTTCAACTTCATTTCTTCCTTTCAAGAGCTCAACCGAAAAAAAAAATATTTTTTCACCCGACCTCTCAAGGGGGCATCCCTCACCCATTTCATTCCTTCCTAGCAGCTGGGATATTTTTCTTTGACTTGACGCCATTTACCTGCTAGATCACAACGCCACATCAAAGAGGGGCAAATGTAGACACCTAAAAATGGTTTCACCACTTAACCGAGCTCCGATATCACCAATATCACCAATTTCCCTTCCAATTGATTAATTAAATTTTTATTTAATTAATTATTCATCCCAACACCTGGTCATTCATCATTTCCCCCTTTCAAATTGAATTAATTTAATCACTCCCCCTTTACTAACATTAGCCCAATTAATTAAATAAATGTGGAAATATTTATTTGATTAATCCACCCCTTCCATTAAACCTGATTAATTGAATAAACCATGTTTATTTAATTAATTCAACCTACTAATCAGCCTATCCCTACTCTAGTTGATTAAATACCTATTATTTAATTAGCTAGTCTAACCAACATGACCTTAGACCTGGGATTAATTAAATTAAACATTATTTAATAACCCCTAATTAACCCATCCACTAATTTACTACAACCATATTAATTAGGCTAATCACCCCAATTAAAATGGTCAAACCTTGTTTAACACTCCTCGCCACATCCAACAAATAAAAAATTGATATTTATACCACATAAAACATTTTTTTATACACACTTGTCATAAACCTAATTAAATACCTCTTACACCCCTTACACATGTCATAACTCATTAATTGGATCTCTTCCCAAAATGAACTTTTAATTCACTTCTAATCCTCCTCTCTTCCCCATGTGAATTTTTAATTCACATCTAATCCATCTCACCCAACCTCATTAAATTCACTTCTCTTCCCAAGATGAATTAAAAATTCATCTTTATTCTCATCCCTCCATTTTTTATGATTGAATCTAAGCCCTCCACCTCACATTCATCCTCATCCATTGATCTCCCAAATGAATCTCAACCCTTGGATCAAATCCCCCTCCAAAAGCCTATAAATACACCTTCATCCAAGCCATTTGATCATCCACAATTTGAGTATTGTTATCATGCCAAAATCTCTCCATTCTCTATCATTGTGAGCTAGGATTCTAGTGATTTGCATATCATTTTTTGAGAGTATTTCACATAGGAATCATGGGTAAAGAAAGATCCTAAGGGTGCAAGGCTCTCCACCTTAGCTAGGAGTTTGGATTTTATATTAAAGGTATAATTAGTGATTTTATGCATTCTATTTGGTGTTTTATCTTCATTTTGATTTCCTTAACCTCACAAATGATAAGAGTTCCAAACTTGAATGGATACTTCTTTTCTTTAGTTGCTTCAAATTTTCTAGTAGTTGTTGTCTCAACAACTCACATAGATCATAGTCAGTACCTTTCTCAACCATCTTATAAGCCACATTAATGGCGGTCGCAGAAACTGAGTTTTCCCTATTAGTAAAGTAAATCTTGTAACCTATCACCATTGCAGCATATTTCACAGCTAGATTTCAAATAGGATTAATAGTGAGGGCTCTCTTGTCAAAGGTTGCACCAGTTAGCTCCATTACAACCTCATTCTTGATGGATTTTTACACTAGAACAGGTCCGGTGGTGCAAGGACCTATCACCTCTCTGATCACTTCCTTAGTGATCATCCCTGGCATGTCCAACCATACAAACTTGTCATGGAATTGGCTTAGAGCTATCCTAACCCATCTATCATCAAAATAGAAATTTGGAAACCACTACCATACATCAAGTTTCTTCACAACTAGGTTGTGGTATTCAGGTTTCAGGGCAAAATCATCTCTTATAAGTTCTTTCACCCAAATATCACCTAAATTCTTGTGATCAAACTCTTCTATTTTTCCATGAATATAAATTCTAATATCTTCAGTCGGTAGAACCCCGTGAGGAATAGATGAAAAGGCTCTTAATAGGTCATCCTCAATTGATTTGGTGGGGAATTTCTTAAACTTGGGTTGTGGTTTCTTTGTTACCTCTATAACCCTTGGAGTAGCCATTTTTAAATGCTATCAAACACTTCAAAACAAAGATCTCTGTGAAATTAGGGCTAACTAGAGATAGAAAAATACATTTTCTTCACTTTGCTGAACTAGGGTTTAGATGCACTAAACTTTGAATTGCCTTGATCTCTTCTTCCGCTACTCAGCTTTCTTCGAATGCTTTTGTGAATGAATTTGCTAAGTAAAATCCCTTTTAAAACCCTTTTGGATCTAACCTAAATCACATTAAATACTTCAAATAATAAAGTTGTCAAACCTTTCTCTATATACACAGTCACTTTCAAATGCTCCACAAAATTCCGCATTAGGAGTTTTTCTACCGTAGTTTTCTTCAATAGTTCAAACATGTTGACTAACACCATATATCCTTGTGTTGAAGCATCAGCACCTTTTCTTTGGCAGGGAATGAAAGATTTTCATTAAAGCTCCCCCTAAGCCAAAGCTCTCAACTTAGTTTCCGGAGGAAACTTCTACACTAGATGTAACTTCATATACATCCTTAACCTCTGTTTCTTCCTTCTATCTCTAGATCTTTTCCATTTCCTTCTTTGTTTCTGTAGGATCAATCTCTTGCACTGGTTCATTCCTCTCAACCAGTTTATCCTTCTTCATGTTTTTACTTCTACAAAACTTAGAAATGTGTCCAGGCCTATTACAATTGTAGCATATAACATTCTTCTAACCAGTATTCCTTTCATTTAATCTAGATTTGCATTGATTAACTTTATGCCCAAATCCATTGCATGTATAACAGTAGCCTTTGAAAGATTGAACCATTCTACCACTATTATAGCCATTCATCATTTGACTTCTGCATTCACTAGCTCTATGACCAAATCTCTTGCATGTAAAACATTGACCAAAGAAATATGGAACATTCTGATTGATTCTTCTTCTACATTCTATTGCCTTGTGTCCAAATTTATTGCAAGAATGACAAAAACAATTGAAAGATGGGTACCTTTGTGCATTTGGTTATCTGATTGGTGGTCTTCTAGCTTTATTTCTTTGATTCCAGAGATGTTTTCCATTGTTCTTCTTATTTTTAGCATTTGATGTCTGACCTAATTTTGAACTTTCACCCTTTTCAAATCATAAACCCTCTTTATCATTAGGACCTTTCTAATTTGCAATCATTTCATCAAGATTTGCAGTACTCATCTTGAATTTGTCTTCATGACTCCTTATTTTCTCCAGATCAGATTTTAGATTCACAACCTCTTGTTCAAGCCTTGTACATTCTTCAGATTTGCTTTTCACAACTGCATTAAGATATTCCTCAATTCTTTTGTTTTCTTCAAATTGTACTTTTAGACCAATGATGGTTTCATTTACTTGCCCCAATTATTCACTGACCTCCCTATGCTTTTCTCTAAACTTCTTGATTTGCTCTTTCAATTTCCTGATGTATTCATTTACTTCCTTGATATTTTCGTTCAGATCTCTATTTTCATTTTCAATTCTTTCAAGATCTTTAAGGGCAACATTGAGTTCTCCTATCTTGTCAATCATACCATCTTCTTCAATGAAATGAATAGCAAGAATCTCTTCCAGAGGAATAGGTAATCTTCTAGTAGCCATGTGTTCAATCTCCAAGATCTTCCTTGAGCGATTAGGCTTATTCCAAAGGACTTGGCTCTGATACCAATTGTTGAACACCCAGAATACTGAGGGAGGGGGGTGAATTAGTATTCTTTTAAACCATTCAAACATTGAACATCCATTCCTTTTAGCATAATTACTTGTAGTAAATGAAATGAAACATAAAACATGTAACAACCACACATAGTACATGTACACTAGGATTTTTACGTGGAAAACACAAAACGGGAAAAACCACAGTGAGGATTAGCTCACAATATATTATGATAAAGCAGCTAGTTAAAGTTAATACAATTAGTGGACTCACTGTCCAAGAATGCTCATTGTAGGTGGCTCATTGCCAAAGGACTCACTATCTTGAAAGAAAGAGATAGAAGAGGAGTTGTGGCTCATTGCTAGAACTATTACAATTGCATCTAACTAATGCATGAAATATAGTTCCAATGAAGCTCAATTTACATAATCAAAACCCTTCAAACTGATCACACTACTTTGCTCTACATTTGCTCAATCAACATTCACAATCCCTTGTCGCATCACACAATCATACACACAAATTTGCACTCTCTAATGATATTCGCACACACACCTATCTCTATTCATATTTCATATATCCAAAACATCGAAAAGATCTATCATATATATCCGCTACAAGCACAACATCAATTAGGTTAGCCTAATTGAGTGTAACAGGAAATATCAAATGTAACTTGTCAGCCTCAAACCTTTACACACACACTTTGTGCCAAGATTTAACCTTTGAAACAAACCCACTTAACTTCACAAAGATTATTTACCTTCTGCATAACTTCACACTTAATAGGTTGGCTCCACTGAAGATCTAATACAATAAACCTTTCAACAGTAGACCCATAAACTGACCCATATGTCTCCAATCAACATGAAAACTAGAAATCACACTCTATTTAGATCTGTAATCATTCCCTTAAAACCAAAATGTCAAAAACCAATCTGCAGGGGAATGTGGACTCTCTTACACACCTGCTCTAGACTGGAAGAAACTGTATTCTATCAAGCCGAACTTCTGTCACCCATAACTTTCACACCGTATGTCAAAAATGGACAAAATTCTGGATTTAGAAGCATCTGCCAACCAAAAAAATATACTAGAACCATAAAGCAAAATCTTCAATAGCGGACCAATGCGGACCAAATTATCGAATGCTCTGTAATGCAAAAATACCAGAGTTGATACTTAGCCAAATTTCATAACAGGTTTCTTACCAGATCAAACCTTCTTGCAAATTAGTCTTCTTACAGATGATCAAACCCTCTTGCAAAATTATCATTTATCAAAAATGATCTGCACCTTATCAAAATGTAATGTTGAAGAATGTTGACATTAATGACAACACTACAATGTATGACTATATGCTCATGTTGCCAACAGTAGCATCAATGACATCTCCTCATTCTTCCAACATGGAGTTTAGCTAGGAAACTATCATATTGAAGGCATTTATATAATTGGAAACTAATCCACCATCCTTGATTCTAAGGGTGTATAGATTCTTTCTCAGAAAGATTTTGTTAACTAGAGATTTAGCTTGATACAAATCTATTAATTTCTTCCAGAGATTCATTGTGGTCATTTCCTTTTGAACATTAATTAACACTGAATCTACCAAATAGAGTCTAAGAAGACCTTTTAACTTTATATCCATCAAGTTTGAGTCTTCTTATTTTTATCTTGTTGCTTCATATTAGATATTGCAGCCCATAGATCTCTATCTATAAGCATATCTTCTATTTTGAGTTTCCACAACTCAAAAATAGTGCTAATAAACTTTTCCATTTCTATTCTAGTTGTGCTTTCCATCTCATCCTACAATAAGATCAAAACCTATTGAACACCCATAATACTGGGGGGTGAATCAGTATTATTTTAAACCATTCACACATTAAGCATTTAATTCATTTACCAAATTTAATGACAATAAAGTAGATTAAGCATAAAACATATAACCACAATCCACAACACATGAATACCAGGATTTTTACATGGAAAACCTAAAAAGGGAAAAACCATGGTGAGAATTAGCTCACAATATATTATAACCGGTTAATTACAGAAGTGCTCACTACAAGTGGATTCATTGTCCAAGTGGACTCACTGCCCACTAAGAAAGAAAGAGAGAAAAGAAGAGTGGATCACTTCTAAATTGAATTGTTACAATTGTATCTACATATGCATGGAATATAGTTTCAATGAAGCACAACATACAAAATTTCTCTAAGTACAAAAAGCTTTCCTCTGTCTTTGATCTTCTGCTCTACAAACAGACTTAACTTCTCATACTCTAACCAAATTCACACATACACCTGATCTCATTCATGCACTGTTCGTATACATTTGCATTCATATATTTTTCATATTCACAACATCCAAAAATATCTCATATATATATCTGTAACATGTACAAACACCAATTAGGTCAGTCTTATTGAGTATAACGGTCAAAACATCAAGTAGTAGCTTGTCGGCCTCAAATATTTATGTACACGCTTCGTGCCAAGATCCAAACTTAGAAACAACTTGAAATACGTCAGTATGGACCTAAAACATCTCTCAATAAGATCCACAAAGTATAATTACCTTCCGTACACCTTTCCACACATTAGGTCAGCTTCACTGAAGACCTAATACAAAAACTTTTAACAAAAGATTCACAAACTGACTTAACCAACTCTAAATCTCATAAAAACTGGAAATCATACTATTTTTGCATCTATTAAAATTCCTTTAGAACCGCAACTACAAACACTAATCTGTAGAGGAATGCAGACTCTCCCACATATCTACACTGAACTAGAAAAACTTGTAAATTGTCCAGCCAATCTTCTGTCACTTATATCTTTCAACCCTTTTATCATAAATAGACAAAATTCTAGATTTAGGTGGTTCTGACATCCAATGATAACATGTTAGAACCGCAAAGCAAAATCTTCAATAGTAAACAATTGCGGACCAAAATACCAGAGGCTCTGAAGCTTAGAATCACAGAGTTTAACACTTAGACAAATTTTTATCAAGAGTCTTTACCAGATCAAACCTTCTTGTAAAAGTGTCTTCTTTAGAGGATCAAAATCATATTGAAAAGAAGAGGATCAAACCCTCTTGCAAAATTATCATTCAAACTACAACTGTTACCTTAGGTTGTCACTTTCCAGATCACTGACTCTGTCTTGGGATATCATTGACTTTAACCTTTATTTCTCTTTTCCAAACCACTACATCTTTTCTATTTGACATTACCAACCTTGTTGCACCTTGTTGCCATTAGTTCTTGTTTCTCACTCTTTGTTGCCATCATCCTTGTTTCCATCAATGACAACACTTCTTATCAAAATGCTTATCACCAAAATGCTTATGTTACCCACTCTACACAAGCTCCCACTCAAATGAAGATTAGTACAAAAACCTCTACCCAAAACCTAGGATCTGAGGTGATCAAGCTCTAATACCAGTTGAAAGAAAGTAAGGTATGCTTCCTACACTAATCATTAGAGGAGACTGTTGAGTAAATTTTCAATCTTTACAATTATAGAAAGTAGAAACACATACGTATATAAAATAAATAATATACCATAACACAAGGTGTAGATAGAGAAACCCCTTTTGAGAGAAAAAAACCCACACTTCAAAACAACCCAATGTATTATTCAATAAAAAACATGTTGGCCATAAGTGTTGTCATTGATGTCAACATAGTATACATTAATGTCAACATATCAGATGGAAATGTATAGACAGACTTGTACAAGGAAGGAACTAGTATAGTCAAGGCAAACCAGTCTGGGAGAAAAGTAAATAAGCCTAAGCATGGATCCATTTTGGGTTTCAATATGATGCAAAGGCAAGCACTCATATCCTAGCATGACTTCTGCATATACAAATACTCATCTCATCAATTGGGAGTACTGCACTCAATGGTAAGAAGTTGAAAAGTGTCTAAGGCATTCACAATGCACATTCCAAGGCAGAGTCAACTTGAACTAGTCTGCATCTCTCTGCAAAGAAAGTTTGGCCATGCGGTTCTAATGATAGCTTATGACATGGATTGACATGACATCCAAGGTTTTAGCCTCTCACTCACTCAACATGAAAAGTTACAAGAGTTTATACATCGGCCATCACCCTGACAGAATATAACAATATCAAGGAGACAATGGAATGCTCTGCATTCCTCTAGAAGAGATATATTTGTCATGCAGCTCTAAGGAATGACTAAGATTAGTATGTTACATGTTTTAATAAATTTTAAAGTGTTCTAGTGGTCCGCAAAGGTAGTACTCAAATGACAGAGGTATCACACTGTCTTCCAAAGCTGCAAACACTTAAGTCATTTCTGAATTCATCCAAAAACTCCATAAGAAGGTGTGAGGATCCAATGACTTGCGTAATTTGATATCTTTGATCATTTTCAAAAGGTTTCAGGCCTTATACTTTAATAAAACATCATATTTTGGGCTGAGAAGAATTAGATAAGGTTCAGAAGACTCTCTTCTCTATAGAGCAATACATTTCTTGTCTTGCGGATGCATAACTTGGCATGATACTTCTCTAGAAAGGTGCATGAACATTTTTGAGCAGGTGTATGACTGAATACTTGGTCTGCATTGAAGTTTTAGCTTCTCGCCGACAGTTGAAAGATGAACAATTGACAGCACGTCAAATAGTATTAGCTAATTGGCTAAGTTTCTAATGCATGCGGAGGCTCCTAATTAGTTTCTCTAAGTTTGAAAGGTATGGAATGATGTGTTCTAACTTGGTTTGTAAGGCCCTAAGGTCTACAACAAGTTTGTTATCAATTTGCATGTGTTATGGCTGACTTGTGACTTTCTACACATTACATTTAATATT
Source organism: Cunninghamia lanceolata (assembly GCA_027924645.1). Taxonomy (NCBI): domain Eukaryota; kingdom Viridiplantae; phylum Streptophyta; class Pinopsida; order Cupressales; family Cupressaceae; genus Cunninghamia; species Cunninghamia lanceolata. Next base: position 3,704,472 of record BSBN01001032.1, on the reverse strand, counting down.
GTTTTGGATGCCGACCTAATCAAAGTTCAAGGTGTTGCGGAGGATATATATAGAGGATATAATTCTTTTGAAAAGAAATTAAGGTGAATATGAAGATAGAAGAGCAGATATGAAATGTGAAAAATTAGTTTGAAGACATAAATTGAGTAGAAACAACAGACTGTACCATCAACATACAACAGATGTATTTCCACTAGTAGTCCTTGTATTTATACTATCATTGTAATAGTAGTGAGTTGAACTTTTATGGATTAGTAGCTTCCTTGGGTCATAACCCTAAATCAAAGTTGTAAATCAGGGAGTAGTAGCTTCCTTGGGTAGAAGCCCTAAATCAAAGTTGTAATACTTTTGTAGTGAGATTATTATATTGTGAGTTAATCCTCACCATGGTCTTTCCCTGCTTTAGGGTTTTCCACATAAAAATACTAGTGTTATGTGTTAACTCTTGATTTGCATGTTTTCTTTCATGTTTTCTTTCATGTTTTCAAAGCTATTCAGTTTTATCAGTAAATGTTTGGCTAAAGTTTTTAAGTGTGTTGATTAACCTCCCTCTCAGTACCCCATTGTGTTCAACACAACATTGTTACAATACACTTGCAAAGCAAGTCTTTATAGGAGTATCACCAACATTCAAATTTGGAGTGATTTCAGTAGCATTTCAGTACCTACATTAACTCATACAAACTACAAATCCAAGCACCATTAAATAGTTGAAGTACAAAATGGAAACCACAAATGGTTGGGGAAAGCCATTAGCTAGTATAAGAGAGATATGGCACCCAAATTTAAATCCCATTTTCCAATGCTCCCCTTTGGTCTTGGTCATCCTGGATATTTTTAGCATATTCTCTTACAACATGTTATATGTCATAAATGTCATATTTGACCACCTATACTTGGGTGCCCTAGTTTGTCTTTATTCCCAATGCATAAAGGTGCTCCATGACAAGTGTCCACACTTTTTAAAATATTGGTCAAGATTATAATGTAACCTCCCTCTTACATTCTCTTACATATCATAAGAATTTTCATAAGTAACTCCCACAATAATGATCTTACATCTCCACAAGATGCCAACATGTAGCCAAACAATGCTACCTCAAAGTGGGACACCTACCTCCTCATGTGAGAAAAAAATCCACTAAATATGAAATCCATGTCACCTCCAAATGGGATGCAAACTCTCCCACAAGAAGACAAAATACACAAAAAATGAAATAGTGAATGCATACAAAAAGTATTAAAATGCACATTAGGAATGCAAGGTTGTGACACCTTTTCCCAAAACTTATTCTTTTATCTTCACTTGGTAATATCCTAAGAATCCATTGGTAAATGAGTATACTTCTCTACCAACAACATTTTTCATTACTTCTATTGTAAATGGGGTTGTATATGAGTCATGAATGCATTATTAAGTTCCTAGAAGTCTATGCATATTCTTATCTCTCCAATCTTTTATTCTATACCACCATGATACTAATCCATTCTATATTTTCTTTTGGTTTAATAATTCCTCTGGCAAACATTCTATCTATTTTGTTTTTCACCCTTACTTTTATATTTGGGTTTAACTGGTAAGGTCTCTACTTTTATGGTTTAGTGTCATCTTTAAGTTGCATCCTCATCACTCTAGCTTCTTCTTTTATACCTTTTAAATCTATAAAATTTCTAGGAAATAGATCTTCATTTTCCTTAAGTATCTCTGCTATTTTTAGTACTTCTTCACCCCAATAGTCTGCAATTTCAGTTATTTTAGTTCTCCTTTCGCTATATTTTCTTCTTTTATCTTTAGAGGTTGGTAAACGTATTAACCACTACCTCTTTCTTATCCTCACCTATCTACATATCCAAATTCTTAGGATCTTATTCTCCTTCTAAGGGATCTTTTCCTCCTTTCTTGATTGAGTAACATGTTTTATGTGATAATGTAGTCATTTATGGTATCCATTCAATCATTTTCTGATTATTTTCCTCCTTTTGAGGTACCACCCATGCCTTTTTCTTAAATTTTTTTCTTACCTATTTTGTTGATAAGTTTATTATTTCTCTAGTTTATCTCAATACATTATTTATATTTTGATTTGGGTCCCAAAATTTGAAAATCTTACAAAAATCAATTTTGATCATGTCCTAATATCTAGTTTGAGCTCTTATCTCTTGATGTATGTATTATGCTCTTGCGATAGAGGATAAGGTCTGATAAAATAGTTGTATTCTTAGCCTCTCATTAGTTTCTCCTAGTCTATCCATGACTTATTTGCAACTATTGATGTGATATTATGGATCTTCAATTCCATCATACTTTATTATCTTTTCAGTATCCCCTTCTTCTCTCAAGCATTTATTATTAATTAGAATTATTAAGGCTTTCTAAGTCAATATGTTTGGTTTGTGAGTATTCCACCACCTTATGGTGCTTAATATTAGTATCTCATCTAAGGTGGGTGAGTGTGAGATCATGATGGTCAAATAGTGGCAATGTCAAGAAATCTTGCTAGATGATAAAGTGCTAACATTTAGACATATTTAGATTTGGATGGAAAAAGTGTTAATATTTCTAGCTCAACTATGGATTCCCTCAAACAATTCCTTGGGATTACCTTAGATTTAGGCAAGTGGGAGTCCTAAAACTTGCCAAAAAAACTTATAAAACCATTCATTTAGTGTTATTCTAAAATTTTCCATGAATTCATCCTTGAAATTGATAGACTTTTCTGTAATTAAAATTGTATACGCCTAAAAATGACACGACTCAGTCTAAATAAATATTCTTAATATTTATTTAACTTCTATTTCCTCTATCAATAAATAAATAAAAAATTTATTTATTTGATTCATATTCCTCTAAATTAATTAAATATCAAAATATTTAATTATCTCTACTAAAGTCAAAATTAAATAAAATCCTTTATTTAATTAAATTCTTCCAAACAATTAAATAATTCTTAATTATTTAATTAAAGTCAATTATTCTTCCAAATTTAAATAAATCAATCAAATTTATTTAAATGCTCTCAATCTCCAAAAAATAAAATAAAATCAAATATTTTATTTATTCTTCCAAATCATGCAAAACAATTAAATAAATTTATTTATTTAATTAGCTTTCTTATCTTCTAATTCTTCAAATATCTTCCAAATCTTCTAAAAATAAGTCTTCTTCTTCATGCACACAAAATTAAATAATTTATTATTTAATTTCTCTCAAAACATGCAAAAGCAAATCACAAGTTGAGTTATCTATTCAATCAAGCTTGTTTTATCAATATCTCTTAAATTAGAAAAAAACTTTCTAATTTATGAAAAGCATGTCTTATCTTTAGAAAAGAAAGTAGTTAACTCAAATAAAATAGCTTTTGTGTGAGACTTGTCTTCTTCTTATTCACGCACATTCCTCAACTATTCTATACCGTTGATCTTCTCATTCTTTCTATACCGTTGATCTTCTTTTTCCCAAGTCTATAAATTGAACCCTATTCTTCCATTTCATTCATCCAAGCTTTAAGTAAACTTACTCTGTAGGAATTATAGCACGCCTTTGGCGCCGATTCCTTCATTGCTTGCAATCAAACTTGTTACTACACACTACTATCATTGTTGTGAAGCTCGTCTTCATGGCGATACTATCATAGTCGTTCCCATTTGAACATCTTGGAATCATAGCAAGGAAGTGCACCTTCTAAGGGCCATATTCATAGACAAGATCATTTGTGATAGGCGATCAATGGAAGATGAGAATTAAAGGAGGTTTGCTTTGTATTGTTCATTGTTTGATTGAATCTCTTTTGTTCATTATTTCATTGAGTTTTGGGTATCATTGATATTTATATATTGATTATTCATTTAGATCCAATTTCCCCTTAACATTTTTGGCACCCATCGTGGGGCATAGCCCTAATTTTTAACCCAAAAACTAAGTTTTTGTGTTTTAGAAAGTCGTACACAGGAGGAAACCATGCATCTGACACATCCTAACATGTATCTGTTATCTGTTCCGGTGCATACATTCTTTCAGCACATACAGACTCTGTTTTGCGCATCTATCCTCTGATACAGTACATCTGTCATTTTAGAGAATATATACTATTTTCCTGTGCTTTTGACTTCTATCTTAGCGCATATGTACTGCAGTGCTTCTGAGCTCTGTTTTTGCACATTCAATCTCTGAAGCGGTGCATCTGATCTAGGTAGTGATTTTTAGGGTTTCCTTGAAGTTTTTGCTAACGCTAATGTCTTTTTGCAGGAACACTCTTGATCTGTTTGCAGGTTAGGTACTGGTTTAGAATCGTATAGTTACACTTGTTAACTCACACTTTGATTTCTAACGGGAAAGTAAAATGGATGCTCATGCAAATCTCACATAGTCTTAACTAGGAAGGTGGTAATTGAATCATTGCTATCTTGCATATCATTGAATCATTACTATATTGCTATCCTTCAAAGTTAACAACTCATTGCTATCTTGGTAAAATTGAACCATTGCTATCTTATTGTCACTTCAAAGTTAACAACTCATTGATATCTGGATAAAACTAAACCATTGCTATCTTGTTATCACTTCAAAGTTAACAAACTTATGTGCTTGCCCAAGTAGATAGCTCATCTAGTTTTTTCTCATTTTAACTAGGGGAAAAGAACTACTGTCTTCTGTGTTTTGGGAATGATACAAGGCCTATGCTCTCCCCTATCTTGGGTGACCAAAATGCTAGACATATCATTTTCACATGTGTTTTTCCTTTAGAGGGGCCTGCTCTTGGATACCATTCATCCAAGTAGCGACGACCCTAAGTGGTAATAGGCTAGACACCAAGCCCTACCAATCCACTATAAATAAATTATATTTGGAGCCAAAGCTTCAAACAATGAGTGAAGTTGTGTTATACCGACAGCCAACCTCCCCCAAAACCCTCCAAGGCATAACCCTTGCAGGCTAGGAGACTCCATAATGGAGAGTAGTGTTGTCACATGTATAACCACTCGAACGGTTGCCTTTATTAAACACCTTTTTCTTAGTGGCCAAAAACCCCTATAATCCAGTGTAGGGAAGGGTGATTATCACCTCCCAAAGATGCTTCACTAGAGATAGTGAGAATTCAGTTTTATACTATCCTTTGAAAACCTAGGATTGTACTTGCTTTCTTTTAGTCTGAAAAGAGTCAAAAAATCACAAAAAAATAAAAAACCATAAAAACATTCTTTGTGTTTGCTGTGTCTTCTTGCCATAATTTCAAAAAATTAGATCAAAGAGACCATCTTGCAACAAAAAGTACCAAAAACATTAGAAAAAATTGCAAAAATACTGAAAAACCAGAGCGACGTATTTATCCTTTTTTGCTGCACATTTGTACCGACTTGCTGCACATCTGTACTGACTTACTGCACTTTTACCACCTGTTACTGTGCATTTAAAATTTACCAGTATTGGCATATATACTGACTTTTCACACATTTACTAGTATATGTTGCGCATCTGTTTCGGTGCATGTATGACAGTGAATACTTCCACAGTCTTTGAGAGAAAAATTTTACCATTTTTGGGTACCCATTTCAACCTAGTTCCAAAGTTTTGAGATCAAATCTTACCTTGCAGTCACTTTTCCGTCCATTTCGCATCAAAGTCTCTCTTTCATTGGTCATCTCATTCACATTCTATCAGGTCTCCCTAGTCCAAAGTCAAAGTATCCCATATCAGGTTAGCATAGGCCCCTTTTTCAGATCATTTTTTGGATTCAAGTAACCCTAGTAAGTCATAGAACTTCGCTAGTGGTCTTGGTGTACGACTAGTCCCTACATGGTAAGACAGGTATCGAGTACCCTTACTAGTGGCTATCATCTTATATCGGCCATCTTACTTGGAATCATTGATTGAGAGAGTCCCTTGTCCAAATCTTGTCATAAGTATCCTATTCTCAGTAGTCTCCATCAGCATCTTGCCAAAATCTCTAGTTTCATCCCACCGCATCCCACATCACCTTGCATGGTTCTTACTCGATCTCAATACCAAAAGCAACTTGAAATGGCCAGTTCATCTAATCATATCATCACCCCTCATGATAGTGATGAGGAAATCTCCCATGAGGATTATCAAGGACACCTCCAAGATCATAAATTCCAACGCTTGCTAGAGAAAGTGCTCCATGAGGACCCTCACAAGTCTTTTAATTATCTTGCAAATCTTGGACTTAAGCTCCCCACTGATTTTGATCTAAGCAAACTCAAAGAGACCATAGAGGATAATCATGAACACCACACCAGTGAGGACAAAGGAAAGAAAGTCATGGACCCAAACACACCTATGGAAGAAATGAGGAAACAAATCGAGGGTCTAACGCAACAAATGATGGATCTCAAGACGGGTACAAACACTAAAACATACTCCTTGGAAGATATTGCACCGTACCCCTTTGATAAGAGTTTGAACATGATACCATTCCCCTTTCGATTCGAAGTTCCTAAGTTTGACAAATACAAAGGAAAAGGGGACCCTAGAGATCACATTAGGGAATTCAACACCGCATGCATGGAAGTAGCTCACAATGAGACTTTTTTAATGAGACTATTTCCTAGATCTCTAGGTAGTCAAGCCATGGAGTGGTTCTCACGGCTTCCACTAGGCATCAAGACTTTTGATGAGTTAGTCAACAAATTCATCACGTACTTCTCATACAATATTGAACACAAAGTCTCCATGCTTGACCTATGCAATACCAAGCAAAAGAGTGGCGAATCATTCAACTCCTTCCTACAAAGGTGGAGACAACTAGCAATCAAATGCTCATATGATGTACCTAAGAAGTAATTAATGGAGATGTTTGTCCACAACCTCAACTCCGATCTAAGCTACCAAATACAATTTCAATGCCCTACCTCATTTTTGAAGGTCATTGAAATGGGATTGTTCATTGAGAAAGCTATGATTGCCAAAGGACAAATCAAGTTATACAAGGACACACCTACCTCCAACTACACGACCAACAAATCAAAGTTTTGGACTAAGAATAAAAATGTCGTCAATGATGGAGTAGTTGATGCCAAAGTGGTGGCTCCCAAACAACAACTAATATTCACTCTCAAAGGAGAGGCAAGCAATGCTACACCCAACAAAACATTCTCTTGGGAGCCAAGACCATGTTTTAACTCAAATCCAAGGTGAAATTTCACACCACTAGGTGAGTCCCAAGAATCTGCATTAAGGAAGCTATTGGCCAACAATGAAATCACTCTACCGCCAACAAGCAATTATGAACCTCAAATAAAACCTCACTATTAGAAAGAAACCAACTTTTGTGAGTATCATAGAGGAAGAGGACATACGACCAACAATTGTATCCATCTCAAACATGTTATTTAAGACATACTTGATCAAAATCAAGGAGGCGCTCAACAACATACTTCTAATGAGATGCATGTGGCTTACAAAGATCTACTTCTCAATCACGACAAGTCGTACAACAACAACAACAACAACAACAACGGCAACCACAACAACAACCGTAATAGGAAAAATCACAATAATGGAAATAGTAATGCCAATTACGCAAGTGTTCCATTCAATTATACCATCAATTGCATATCAGAGCATGTCCCACAAATCAAGGTGGTTATATCTAACCAACAATCAGGAACCAACAAAACTAATTGCAGCATCATCACCTGCAGCGGTAAGGTCACATTAAATACCCTCCCTCCAAGGTCATCACCTTCTCAGTCCAATTCCCATCAGTATAGTGTCATAGACCAGATATGGAAAACTCCTGCCCACATTTCTATCTTAGAGTTGTTGCATCTATCTCCTTACCACAAGGAGATTCTCGATAAAGCCTTGGTGGAAACAACTGTACCCACTAACTTGGCCCAAGAGAAGTGTCAAGCCATGGTAGGTAATCTAACCTCCTCTAGTACCATATCATTTACCGAACAAGATGATCTCTTAGTGTCTCAGCCTCATAACACCCCCTTACATATCGTCGCCTTCATCCATAAGCACCGCATCAAGAGGATTCTCATTGATGGGGGCGTCAGTTTAAATATTTTCATGCTCAAGCTAGTCCTTACATCAGGGTTCTCTAAAAATGCAGTTGATCCAAGGAAGAAAATTAATATCAAAGCCTATGATGAAGAGGAGAGAACTACCAAGAGAATAGTGGTATTACCCATATAAGTGGGACCAATGATAAAAGACATTGTGTGCCAAGTCCTAAATAGGGAGCTAGCCTATAATTTTCTCCTAGGTAGGCCATGGATTCATGCCATGAAAGTTGTTCCTTCTACCTATCACCAATGCATAAAATTCCCTCATAACGGCAAGTAAGTCACCATCCAAGGTGATCCCGACCCCTTTCAGCATTGCAACTCTGTCCTCTCAAACCCGATTACATCATACCCAATAATAGAGCATCTACATCCCCTACCCCACAGCATGATTCTACCTCTGATGCTTCCTCATCCAAGCCCAAAGAGTAGAAAATTACCATCAAAGAAATGAGAGTAGGGGAATACTCCATCGAGAACAACCTCAACTTGGCCAAAATGCCTTTATCTCCTAGATCCTTTGGGTGACCCAAGCATTTTCCAAAGCCATCTACTCCTCCTGCACCTCCCACAGCTCCCTTTGTAAAATGGGGGACCCTATTAGATGAAACAGAGGAAAGAGATATCTTACAATGGCTCTACATAGAAGAAGAAGAGAATACACAACAAGAACCACCTAAGCTTCCAACGGAAATCTACAAATGAGGTGAGTCTATCCTACACATAATGGGTTATGAAGGACAAGGCCCCATTGGCCTAAGAAAAGAAGGAATTATAGATTCCATTCAACCCTCTTCATCCTCATTGGCTAGAACTACAAAAGGTCTAGGATATAAGGATAAGGGCAAAGCTAAAGCAAATTCTTGTCTTGTGCAAATGATCCACACCCTTCAAGAGGACAGTGACACAGATTCCAATGAGTATGAGTGAGATGAGCTGACAAAGCATTCCAATGACGACAAAGAGGTTGACACTGTTCAAACTTATAGCCCATACTGTGAGGGACAAACGCTACCACATAGACTATTAGAGTGTGATTTGCTTATCCCTGAGAACATGACTTTCAAGGAAGGTTCGAGTTCTATCGTAATAAACAATTTGGAGGAAAGTACCATCCTGAACACTCTCCCTACCAATACTCCTTGCATATCCATTCAAACTATCAACGAATCAGATCTATCCTTTGACTCCCTCTCCCTTGTGCATCCTGAGCTTATTGACTGGGATCTACAAGGAACCCTGCAACTAGATATGTTCCAAAATGATGATGCCTATATTGACTACATGGAACTTAGGAACTACCTACCTACAGGAGATCATAAAGCTGGCTTCGCCATTGAACTTAATACCATGGCTTATTTCAGAGAGGGTGCCAAGCCTTCCAGTCATAAAAATATCAAAATACAAACTGGATCTGATGGTGAAAACCACTCCACGGCAGTGTCAAATCCCAAAATAATAAAAGGAAAGGACACATCCGATGGTGAAAACCCAACTGTGGCACTTGACGATGGAAGGCTTGACACTCTCCCCGATGACATGCACCAAGAGAAGTCTCAGATTGTTGTGGAACCTACAGAACCTACTAACATTGGAACAGAGGAACAACCTAAGATCATTCACTTTGCTAAGTCTCTAACCCCACCAAAAAAGACTAAGTTTGTACCATTCTTCAAGAAAAAGCAACTCAATTTTGCTTGGTCATACGCAGATATGTTGGGGTTAGATCCAGACTTGATTCTACATCATCGTCCACTAGATCTATTAGTGAGACTAGTGAAACATAAGCTTAGAAAGATGCATCCACACATTGCACTGCTATTAAAAGAGGAACTCAAGAAACTACTGGATGTAGGGTTCATTAGAGCTATAGACTATTCAGAATGGGTCTCCAACATAGTGCCAGTATCCAAACCTGATGGCTGAGTCAGACTATGTAATGATTTCAAAGATCTAAACAAAGCTTGTCGCAAGGATGATTTTTTGTTGCCAAATATAGATATCCTAGTCGACTTAATGGCAGGACATACCATGTTATCTCTCATGGATGGCTTCTCAAGATACAATTAGATCAGGATAGCACTAGAAGACCAACATAAGATAGCTTTTACTTGTCCATGGAGCACTTTCTGCTAGAATGTCATGCCATTTGGGCTAAAGAACTCAGGAGCCACATATCAATGTGCTATGACCACTATATTCCATGATATGATGCACGTCACCATGGAAGACTATGTAGATGATATCCTTGCAAAGTCACTCACAAGAGAATCACACTTGGATGTGTTAGAGAAAGTCTTTCAGAGACTAGAACAATTCAAAGTCAGGTTGAACCCAAAGAAGTGTGTGTTTGGAGTCACCTCAGGCAAGCTCTTAGGTTTCATTGTATTGGCAAATGGAATAGAGGTGGACCCTACCAAAGTCAAGGCTATTATGGACATGCCACCACCCAAGAATCTTACTCAATTAAGATCTCTACAGGACAAGGTATAAGCAATCCATAGGTTCATATCACAACTAGCAGACAAGTGTCAACCCTTCAGTCATCTCCTACATAAGAACATCCCATTTAGGTGGGATGAGAAATGCGAAGAGGTATTTGACAAACTGAAAGAGTATCTTATGAATCCACCTATTCTCATGCCTCCTATCCAAGGGAAGCCATTGTTACTATACATATGTGCTACACCAATAGCTCTTGGGGCCCTTTTAGCACAACAAGATTATGAAGGTAAAGAAAGAGCCGTCTACTACATTAGTCACACATTGGTGGGCTATGAGTTGCAATACTCTCAGATAGAAAGATCATGCCTTGCGGTAGTTTTTGCTTCCCAAAAACTCCAACATTATATGCTAGCACATCTAGTCAAACTTATTGCAAAAATAGACCCACTGAAGTACCTACTAAGCAAAGCAACTCTCACAGGTCACCTAGCCAAATGGGTAATGCTCCTAAGTGAATATGACATTGAGTATGTAGATAAAAAGGCTATCAAGGGGCAAGTCATTACTGATTAGTTAGCAGATGCACCACTACAGGACACCACACCAATGCAATTTGAGTTTCCAAATGAATCCTTATTCAATATATCAACACATTCTTGGAAACTCTACTTTGATGGGTCCTACATAAACCATGGATCGCGGGCAGGGATCTTGTTTGTAACTCCTCATGGTGACACCATACCGAAGTCTTATCATCTATTGTTCCCATGCACAAACAACATAGCAGAATATGAAGCCTTGGTCATTGGCCTCAAAATGGCAACAGAGTGGAAAATCAAAGAGCTACACATCTATGGTAATTCTCAACTAGTGATCAATCAGGTCAATGATGATTACCAAACCAAAGATGAGAAGCTTGTCCCATACAAAAAGATGCTCAAGGAATTTAAGGAATACTTTGTGATCATCTCTTTTGAGTAGATACCTTGCATTGAAAACAAAGCAGCAGATACCATGGAAACCATTGTCTCTCTCCTCAAAATCCCAGAGAATGAGTCACGATACGAGTTCTTAGTGGAATCAATTCAGCAACTGGCTTATGATCTTCCTGAAACCCATTCCATATGCCTATTAGTTGGATCTGATTCACCTTGGTACGGTAAGGTTTACACTTACATCAAGGACAACACCCTCCCACCTGACTTATCTTCAAACCAACGATGAACCTTTATACACCAAACCTCTTGTTATACCATTATTGCTGACACCCTATACCAACGTGGTCTAGATGGTACTTTACTCCATTGTTTAGAATGAGAAGAATCCCAAACCTCCTTACAAGACTTACATGAAGGGATCTACAGAACACACTCTAGTGGTCCTTCCTTAGCTAAGAAACTCATGCGTTTGGGTTCTTATTGGTCGAACATGGAAATAAATTCATATCAATTTGTGAAGAAGTACAAGCAGTGCCAGATACACGGGAACCTAATACATACACCAACTCAAGAGTTGAGACCTTTAACGACACCTTGGCCCTTTTGTCAATGGGGACTTGACCTTGTAGGCAAAATCCACCTGCCCTCATCAAACAACCACAAATTCATAATAACTGCCACTTAGTACTTCACCAAGTGGATTGAAGTCATCCCCCTCACCACCGTCACAGGTAAACAAATTTCCTCATTCATCCTTAATTACCTCATCTGTAGATATAGAATTCCCTCATCCATTATCATGGATAACGAAAGACCCTTCAAAAACTAGGATGTCCAAGAACTTTGTGACCAATTCAAAATCTAACACCATTTCTCCACACCCTATTACCTCCAAGGCAATGACCAAGCAGAAGCATCCAACAAGACCATCTTGAAACTCCTCACGAAGACAGTCAATGATGCTGGTCGTGATTGGTACATCCAAGTCAATCCTGCTCTGTGGGCCTATCAAACCAGTATACACACTCCCACAGGTTCTACCCCTTACACCCTTGTCTATGGCTCAGAAGCTATCCTGTCCATCAAGGTCTAGTTAGCATCTCTCAGGGTGTCATTAAAAGGTCTTATAACAGATGAAGAATACAGAGTTTCCAGATTGCAAGAACTAGAGTTGCTAGAGGAAAAGAGATAGAAAGCCTTTGACCATCTCAAAGCATACCAGCAAATAATGTCACGAAGCTACAACCACAAAGTTCGCCCAAGAGTCTTTAAAGTTGGAGATCTAGTACTTAAAGAGAACCCCCACAATCAACAGGATCAGGGAAAGAAAGGCAAATTTGAACCCAAATGGCTTGGGCCTTATGTGATCATGGCTGCCTATGGATCAGGGGCATATCAGTTAGTAACATCAAAGGGTGAGCTGTTCGATGACCCAATCAACATCATGCATCTTCGTCAGTTCTATACCTAAGAGAACCCCAATGTAAGGGAGGCATAAAATACAAAAAAAATCAAAAAATCAAAAAAATAAAAAAAATTGAAAAAATTAGAAAAATATAAAAAAAATCATCCTTTGGTGAAAACCTGGCAAACAGGCGCCTTGGATAGGTATCATGATGAAAACCTGGCAAATAGGTGTCATGCATACTTTCTATCTTTCGTGCAAATAAAAGCAAGTGGTGAAAACCTGGTAAATAGGATAAATCGCTTCCTTCATCTTTGGGAAACCAATCACCTTGTGTCCATTCTTCCTTCACTTGTGTCCCATTCGATCCATATCTGTGCCATAATAAAAACCTAACGATAACCTATCATGGCTTGATACTCTATCTCTTTTGTCACATTGTCAACCAAGGTCTTATCCAGTATCCTACCTACAGTGTCAGCCTAGCATAGAGTCTGTCGTCAGTGACCACATGGTCCAAATCCATGAACTACATTGCCTCTACATCATCACGTAGGCAAGGCCATTATTCAAATGCGCCCCCAAGGCTCCCACTGTCCCACCCGTCATGTGTCTAGTCCTTCTATCTACCTAAGTTCGCACCACTTTTTACCACCTAGATCTTAGGTCCATTAGGGTTCACCCCAAACTACGTTGCCTCTGCATTGTCACGTAGGCAAGGCCATTTAGCAATGAGCCCCCGAGGCACTAGGTCAGTCCCTTAGGGTCCGTCTCACCAATAAAGATTGTGGAATCTTTCACCAGGCAAGCAAGTGCAAGTAAAACCTATTTTTTAAGAAAAATGTTGACACAAAACATCAACCTATCCAGCGCAAAGAAAACATGAACCTAACGCACTCAAACTGATTCTATCTAAATAATGGCAAGAATAACACATCTAAATGCAAGAATATTTTGTGTTTGATCAGGGTAACTTATGGAGTCTTGATTTTTGTTATATGTCTTCCTATGCTACTCGAGGGTGCCAAAAGATAGAGATGCTATGATGGGAGCATGATTATTTTCTTTGTGTATGTTTGTGGGTTAAACTTTAGTAATGTGAAGCCTTGTCTAAAGACATGATCGAAAAAAGATCATCGAGGACATCAAAGGTCTAACATGAATGGGGGCAATCCTTGTCTGTTGATACACAAGAAATACTCAAGTCATCTCGGTTCAATTATACCTTGATGCTTGTATTAACTTGCTAAAGCAAAATCCATGTAAGAAGTACTCAGGTCATCTCGATTCAATTATACCTAGATGCTTGTACTAAATTACAACATTCAGAAAAGTACCAAACAAAAAAAAAAATCGATGAAATAAGCACTTCAAAATACTTGCACCATCAAGATGTCAAAAGAAAAACATCCATCATACATCCATTATACATCCATACATCTGTATCCCATGCAATAAAGGATCCAAACAATGCAGAGTATCAATACAAATTGGAGCTTGTGAGTCTTTCTATCAAGTCATTCTTTCAATCAATCTTCTATCTACCATTATGACATTTCTGTGTCGATAGGGTACATTTGGACATCACAAAAACATAGCATATAGTTGCATACCATATCACATGAGATAGTCATTTACATGATTAAATCAGTTGCATACATAATAAAGTGCATTAGGTCATCCATATACATTTTTGCAAACCATCACATAGTGTCAACAAAAAAAATTAAAAACATAGATAAGTGCATCACATAAACTGCATAATCATATAGATACCATTTGCATTTACACATTAGGGGCATATCAAGTAAAAACATCTAAGTCTGCATTAGGTCACATAACATCATAAACATTTAAAACTGCATTAGATAAACATCACATAGCATCATATAAAAGTCTGCATTAGATAAACATCATATAGACATAGTCAAAGTTTGCATCACATGAGTACCATCATACAATAGAAATGCATCCATAGCATAGAATGAACAACTGCATATATAGAGTGTCAATAGATGCATCATCATATAAATATCATAAACATGTCCAAATGTACAATATCAAAAGGTCCATCTCTGAGTCAATGTCATATACAGTGTATACATCTCAAAGATAATGATACATGTCACAAAATACAAAAGTGGTACATATACGTGTCTGACTATCTGAGCCATCAAAATGTGTACATAGAAGCCAAAATTTGTGCAAGTGTCTGCTAACCCTGCTGCTATGAACCGCTGCTCCCAACAGTGTCCTCTGTGTGCCCTCCTCTACTGGCCCCAGATTGCTGCAGGCCCATCACAGAGGCTCCCGAGCATGACTGTAACATCCAATTTAGTTTCCACCTTAAAAATCTAAGTTTGACCATAAGGTAATTTTTTTGAAAAGGTTAAAAGCAGAAAATGATAAATAATTTTTCTTTTTTTAAAAACAAAGATCATTCATTGCCTAAACAAGAATCATGCAATAATAAGATATACAAAGGGTCTATCCATCTCCAACATTTAACAATACGATGATTAAATTCATTAAAACATTTTCAAATTAGAAACTTACCAAAGTCACTACATCTCGATTGTCGACCATCCAAATTCAAGTCTTGGCAAGCCTTTGGAGTATACAAGAG
Organism: Cunninghamia lanceolata; assembly: GCA_027924645.1. NCBI lineage: Eukaryota > Viridiplantae > Streptophyta > Pinopsida > Cupressales > Cupressaceae > Cunninghamia > Cunninghamia lanceolata. Next base: position 3,689,024 of record BSBN01001032.1, on the reverse strand, counting down.
AAAGTATCTTTGAGGAGGTTAACCTCCAACCAGAGACCGTCGGTCTCCCACACACCTTCCTACCTGGAAGTGGCCCTACCCTACTCGAAGAGGATAGACTTAGGATAACCAATGGTGTTAGCCATCTGAGTACTAGTGTTGTGACCTACATAACTTGTTATCATGCAATCCCCTAGATACCCTCTAGACAAGCATGACCCCTCCACAAGCTACGCCATCTAGTCACGGTGAACAATCAATGCACTAGAGGCAGGTGCACTACCTTGGCCAAAGGATTTGAATATGATTAACGTTGAGTCAATGCAAATAGTAAGTTCACCCACCCCAAGTCGACTTGAATTAATCGCAATCCTACAGTTACATTTGTATATGTATAATATAATAACCATGATAATCTCTTGGTTTTTCAACTAATCATGCTTTAATGCATGGCAGTTAGGTTTACTTCTCACTTTTGGGCTCTTGGAGTCATTTCTGTTCATGTGTTAGAGGAATGGGAATCTAACTTATCAGTTAATCAGTTAATGCTATTAGTTTATCGGTTGAACTTTAAGTTGGTCCTCTGCTTAAAATTATCCTGTCTAGAGAGGACACTAAACTAGTAAAATAAGCTCAAGATTGGTTTATCAATTAACCAGTTATTGAGTTCCAATAAATCATAGACCCAGTGTTAAAGTTTAAGTACTCCTACAAGTCTTCTTTGACCTACTGAATCCTCGATATAGCATAATCTTTATATCATTCCAATCATTTAACAATCCTAATTCGTTGCTTCTTTTTGGGAGAAGAAAGCACGAAAGCTTTAATTTAACACTTAACTATTGATCCATTGAGTCTTCTCTAGGACTTCATTACTTAACATGTCAAATGTTTTAAACCAAATAACGTTTCTAAAACCCTCTTTCAGTGACACCTCAGTATGAATGATATTAAAGCAGAATGAATTATATTCACTATTAAAGATGGTCTAAAACAGGTTATCTTTCTCAACATGAAAGGAATAACTCTATTTCACTAAGCTATTATAGACTCTTAGCTTATGGTAGACCAAGTAGTTACACAACATACGACATATATTTCTCACCATTGTTTCCCATTTTGTCGATGGGTTACACATTCTTTAAGTCTTTCATATAACTAGTTACTATTTGATAAAACAAGACCAAACATATAGTCGGCAAGCTAACTAGTGATGTTCTAACATCGACCGACAATAGACAACTGTAGCTGAGGATACCTTTCTTGCTGACAGTCAACCAAGACTCAAATTGTAATGTGCTCTCCATTTAACCAATTTATTTCTTATGGTAAATGGACACATCTACACAGGTCTAGTCGTCCAATGTATGACGCTCTCGGGAAACAAGTAAATCATTACTAAGAAGTCTAGGACTACATGGTGTTCCATTACTCAAGGAAATGACATTTTTTACATTTATTTAAAGTGTAAAACACAAGTCTTTTAAAGCATAACCAGACCACACAATACATCATTAGAAAAGACACTAAATTCTTTCTTATTACACGATGGTGCCGTTCTTATTATGGCATTCCAATTTAATCATGACAGAGTAGTAAGAGAGAAAAGATGGAAACCTGAGGGAAAGCTTTCGGTGACTATTAAACCCGGTCCAAAGCTTGTTCACTCCGCACTCGTACACATGCTCTTTCCTCTCTACCTCTTATCAGCTCCTCCTCATTGTCTTCTAAAACCATCTTCCTCTACTCTTCAAGACAGTCCAAATGAAACTAACTTCTCCCTAACTAATTCGCATGGCTATCTACTTGGTAACTACCAAGATCGGCTATCTATCTATCCTCCTTCCCATGACCACTAACACAAAATTAGTTTTATCCTCCACTATCCTCACATCTTATTCGCAAGGTGGAGCTATCTGTTGGTGAGGTGGTAGTTTTCTGTTTTGGACATAATGCCACACTATCTCTAATAGATTCTTGAGCTTAGATCGATTGCATGATATGGGGTGATTGTTGAGCTGACGATCAATCATTTAAGTTTAAAGCTCGAGAATGAATAAAATGTTATGGGACAAAAGACATCATAAATAACGACTTGAGTAAAACCCTTCAAGCTATTGCCCGTTTACTGGCATCATTAAAGAATATAAGAATTGTTCTTTAATGACTATTTAAATATATAAATATGATTTTATATATTACCATTACAATATGACCAATGGTATTACACTTGACGGTCTCATAGGTTTAAAACATTATTTAAACCTTTTATTTTACGACTATATCCCACAATAGAAATAATTCTACATCCTTCGAAATCCGTAATTAAATGTTTACATCATACGCTCATAGAGCTTTATGACGATGATGATGATTGGAGCACAAACACAATACGAAGTTTGGGATCGACTTTACGCACTACTATCAACTTTTACGCCGATCCACTAAACAAGACACAACATACAACTCATTCTCAAGTGTATACATATATATATGTATGTCGTCCCTTTTTGGTGACATGATTCAGAGTATTACGACACAGATGTTGATTACCCATACTCATCATGACAACTACGTAAGGAAGAGTAACCTACTCTTAAAATCCTTGACATTCTCATCCAAAATTGACTTAACCAAAATCAATACTTATCTCAAGGCAACTAGGTTTATCTACCTGATGTTCGTTCTCAGTGGCAAACACCCATTGGTATTCCAGAGTCTATTCTCTCTTTCTTGAAGATACCTTCTCTTCTTCTTGCTTCTCAGTGAACATGTTCCATCTATTCCTGCCATTAACAATCTCACATACAATTTGTGGTCAGAGTACCAATGTTTTGATCAAAACACATTTACATCAAATCATTTCATTTTCATATCGAAAAGACATTTTTAATTCATAACATCAAATTGATCATGCTCAAGTAAAAATCCATGATTTCATAAAATTAATCTTTTCTAATCATAACATCATTTTCTATGATGTTAAACATATTCACATGACTGCACTATTTAAGAAAAAGTAAATAGTAATACTAAATCCAAAAAGGGGATGTAACATATCCTTCCCCTATAGAATCATCGTCCCCGATGATTGAGTTTATCAAGCAAAATTTTAACATAAAAACAAGCTTTTATAGTTTAACATTAATGTTTTTGAAAAGATATGGAAATCTTTGGTGGATGTCATTATAGTCTTCCCAAGTGGCGCTATCCTCGCCATATTGGTCCCATTGAATTTTGCATTGTAAGACCTCTCGATTACACAACCAAAGTTTACGCATTTCGAGTATCTTGAGTGGCTCGATCACAACCACTACTGGCTCTTGTATCTATAAGGAATTCCATTTAAGAATGTGGTCATTACCTACAAAATATTTCTTTAGGTAAGAAACATGAAAAACATTATGCATTTTAGACAAGGCTGGAGGTAGAGCAATTTTGTAGGCCACTAGATTGATAATCTCAAGGACTTCAAAAGGTTTGACATAGCGGGGAGCCAACTTTGATGATTTACCAAACTTGATTGATCTTTTATGGGGTTTCACTCGCAAAAGAACTTTCTCTCCAATAGAAAATTGTCTAGACACCCGTTTGCGATCTGCATAACATTTTTTCCTATCGTTGGCTTCCGCCAACCTTTTCCTAATCATTTTCACTTTTTCTTCCATATCTGTTAGCATTTCTGGTCCAATGCTTATCCTATCTTCTAGCTTGTCCCAGCTTATAGGAGTTCTACATTTTCTTCCATATAATGCTTCAAACAGTGCCATCTTAATGGCAAAATGATAGGAATTATTATAGGCAAATTCAACAAGAGGTAAATATTCCTCCCATCTGTATTGTTGGTCCATGTAATACTTTCTTAGTAGATCCTCTAGGACTTGGTTAACCTTTTCTATTTGTCCATCAATTTTAGGATGATAAGCGGTGCTCAAATTGAGTTTAGTCCCTAGTGCTGAAAATAATGTTTGCCAAAATTGGGATGTTATTCAAGCATCTCTATCGAATATAATCTTTTCAGGTACCCCAAGCAATCTAAATACTTCTTGAACAAACTTACGGGCCAAAACATGAGCTCCATCTGTCAAATTTCCAGGAATGAAATGTGCTACTTTGGTTAGTTTATCTACTACAACCAAAATTGCATCATGTCTATTCTTGGACATTGGTAACCCTTGAACAAAATCCATACTAACAACCTACCATTTCCATTCTGGAATATCATGTGGGTATAACAATCTAGCAGGATGTTGATGTTCTGCCCTTACACTTTGACATTCCAAGCAACTTGCCACAAACCTTGCAGCGTCGCTTTTCATCCCTTTCCATAAGTATAGCAGTTTGACATCAGCTAAAAGTTTTGTTACTCCTGGGTGTCCAGAATAAGGTGTACAATGGACTTCCTTCCATACAAGGTTTCTTAGTTCTACAGAATTAGGAACGTAGATTCTTCCCTTAAATCATATTAATTCGTCTGACTCAAAATGGAATCCATCATATCTTGAATCTTTGGGGTTTATTTGCAGCGCTTGCTTCACCTGTTCATAGTATTCATCTCCAGGTAATCTTTACAAGACTAGGTCTTTAAAATTAGCATGAATGGAGACTATAGAAGCTATGTGTCTTCTTCTGCTTAAAGCATCAACTACTCAGTTTTCTTTACCTTTATGTAATTAATCTCAAAATCATAATCTGATATTAGTTCTAACCACCTCCTTTGTCTTGCATTGAGATGAGGTTGTGTAAGTATGTATCGAAGACTTTGATGATCTGTTTTTAGTATAAAAGTCTTTCCCAATAAATAGTGTCACCACCTCTGAAGAGCGTGAATCACTACCGCTAGTTCTAAATCATGAGGAGCGTAATTCTGCTCATAGTTTTTCAACTTTCTTGATTCATAGGCTATTACACGCCCATTTTGCATAAGTACACCTCCTAAACCTTCTCCATAGGCATCAGTAATAACCTCAAATTGCCCTTCAGGATCAAGGACTTTCAGAATTGGTGTTGTTGTTAACTTTTCTTTTAATAAATTGAATGCCTTTTGACATTCACTTGTCCATACAAATCACTTTCCTTTTCTCTGCAAAGAAGTGATTGGGCTAGCAATACTTGAAAAATTTAGAACAAATTTCTGTAATACCCAACCAATCCCATAAAAATTCATACTTTCGAAACATTGGAAGGTACAGGCCATTCCATAATAGCCTTTATTTTAGCTGGGTCAACTGATATCCCTTCTGCTGATATAGTGTGCCCCAAATACTGTACTTCTTTCTAAAAGAAAGTGCATTTCGAGAGTTTCGCATACAACTTGTGTTCTCTTAAACATTGCAAAACAATTTGAAGATGTTGTCTATGCTCCTCCTCATTTTTGGAATATATCAGAATATCATCTAAGAAAACTAGGACAAACTTATCAAGGTAGTCTCTAAAAACACTATTCATGAGATTCATGAAAGCGGCTAGTGCATTAGTCAACCCAAATGGTAACACAGTAAACTCATAATGACCATATCTTGTTCTAAATGCAGTCTTGTGAATATCTTCATCTTTTAACCTCAACTGATGGTATCCAGATCTCAAATCTATCTTAGAAAATACTACCGCACCATGCATTTGGTCAAATAAATCATCAATACATGGCAGTGGATACTTATTCTTTATCATTGCCTTATTTAGCATCTGATAATCTATGCACAATCTAAGGGTTCCGTCTTTCTTCTTGACTAAAATAACCGGAGCTCCCCATGGTGATACACTTGGCCTAATTAGACCTTCGATCAATAGCTCCTGCAGTTGAGCCTTCAAATCCATAAGTTTAGTAGTGGTCATTCTATACGGAGCTTTAGATACTAGCTCAGATCTTGGTTTAATATCTATGGCAAAGTCAAAGGTTCTTTTTGGAGGCAAACTAGGCAGCTCCTCAGGAAATACATCTCTGAAATTGTGAAGATAAGGGTATTTTTCCTTAAAATTTTGTTTCTCCAAAACTTCCTCTACTAGGTCCATTTTGACTGCAAAGAGTTGACATCCCTTACGCCTAGCCCGTTTTAATTGTTTTGAAGAAATAGACCTGATCTTTATTTCCCTTTGAATACCCTGAAAATTATCTTTGTTTCCTTTATCATCCAAACATTCAATTATTTTATAAAAATAATCTACTTTGGCCCTATGTCTCCACAACCAATTCATTCCTAAAATGATGTCATAGGACCTTAAAGGTGCCACATATAAATTTACCTCGGTGGAAAAGTTTGAAATATCAATCTTAGCTTCGAACAAACATTGCTCTACCTGAGCCTTTGAGTGATTTGCATATTCAACTGTCCATGGTTTTGACATATAACCAGCTCTTCTAGGAAATTTACTTAAGACTCTAGATGACACAAAATTTTATGTTGCACCAGTATCAATCATAATAGAAACAGGGACTCCAAATAAAGTACATGTCATCTCAATGGGAGTAATCTGATATTCAGCTTGTTGATTGTCAAGGGCAGCGTGAATCCTTTGCTAAAATGCTTCCTACTGAGAAGGGAGTACCGTGTTCCTATGCTTCCCATTCTACTTTTTATTAGGACAACAGTTGGCATAATGATCTCCACCACATGAAAAGCAACCTCCAATTGGTCCTCTCTTCTCAGATGATCTACTCATAGCATCATCGTTCCTCTCAAAATTGTCATTTTTCTTAAAGTCTTCATTTCTTCACTCATTACCAAATCCCCCTTTATTTTTTTGATTTCCTTTATCGTACCTCATGTTTCCATATCCTTTATCATTCTTCTTTTTATATGTCTGTTCATTGGAGTTCTTATCAAATCTCTTATGCTTCTTTTCACGATAAGCAGAAATGGATTTGATCTTCTGTTCCTGCTTAATTGCTTTCTCATATACCTAGTCCATTGTGTTTGGACCATGCACCTCTACCTCCCCACCAATCTGAGGATTGAGCCCCATAATAAATTTCCTTATCCAAAATCTTTCATCCTTTTGATACTGAGGAACATACTTCAACAATCTAGTGAATTTTTCTGTATATTCAACCACAGACAAATCACCTTGCCAGAGATTTTGGAAATCTGTTAGCTTTTGATCAAAGTAAAGCTGTGGTAACCACCTTTTTCAAAAGAGTTCCACAAATTCATTCCATGTCACCTTCAAGGGGCTTAAATCTAGCTCCATCTTTTTGTTCATCCACCAAGTGGATGCTTCTCCAGATAGCTGATATGCTCCCCAAACTGCCTTTGTAATCTTAAATAATTTCTGATTTCAAAGTACTTCTCCATTTCAGTTAGCCAAGCTTCTGTTGCATCTCCAATTTTATTTCCATCAAATTTGGGAGGAATAATCTTTTTCATATCCTTAGATAATTCCAGTGCAATTTTATCTTTTGTCTCCCTCTGAGATTCACTATCCTCTTGATTCTCACTTGACGTGCCATGCTCTCATTGCCTACTTTTACTCGCATTATTAGAATACTCATTTTCACCCTCGGTATTCCCAGTTCCATTCACTTTCTTTTCCAATGTGCCCAACCTTTCCTTAGTTTCGGCAAGCATATTAAGAATTCTGTCCAATTTATCGGTGGAGTTGGCCTGAGAGTTGTGACCTTCCCGATCTTCTCTCTCATTAAACTCTGATTAATCCATGTTTATTTGTTTTCTCACCTATTTTTAACAAGTACTAATCAGTTCTTTGATTTATCATTTAGAATATTATCAAATCACAACATTTTCCCATAACCATAGTTATTCTCAAGCAAAATTGTCTTTATTATATTTTGCACAACAGTATGTACATTCTTTAAGGATAGACACATTTCATGTTTCACTCAGTATTTACAAGAGGGGTGTAACCTTCAGATTCATTGTCTGACACATATTCACAGTGTGTATAACCCTCAGATTCGCTATCGGATGATAGCACAATGATTTCAGCTCTAGGTGGTATACGGGAATCCCTGGTGATCATTGGTACACTAATAGGGCAGAAATTGACCATAATTCAAGCTACCATCCTAGATGTCTCTTGGAGTTCTCTTTTCATTCATTTGAGTCATGTCAGGGCATTGACAAAGGTTTCCGTATCATCTAGCCAAATGTCATTTTCATCATTCGTTTTCTCAATAGTCTTAAGCATCGCAAGATATCTCTACTTAGCTTGCAGGTAACGTTCCTTACCAACGAAGGACTTCCTTGCAGTTTTCTTGAGACGTACCATCCTCGTACAGTAAATCAAATCATTAGCTACCCACATTATGTTGATTCTTAGTCAGCTTAGCGGATTCATCATCCCTAGTGCTGAACCTAGTTAGCTCTGATACCATATGTAACATCCAATTTAGTTTCCACCTTAAAAATCTAAGTTCAACCATAAGGTAATTTTTTTTTTGAAAAGGTTAAAAGTAGAAAATGATAAATAATTTTTCTTTTTTTAAAAACAAAGAAGATCATTCATTGACTAAACAAGAATCATGCAATAATAAGATATACAAAGGGTTTATCCATCTCCAACATTTAACAATACAATGATTAAAGTCATTAAAACATTTTCAAATTAGAAATTTACCAAAGTCACTGCATCTTGATTGTCGACCATCCAAATTCAAGACTCGGCAAGCCTCTGGAGTATAGAAGAGAAAGTATCTTCGAGGAGCTTAACCTCCAACCACAGACCATAGGTCTCCCACACACCTTCCTACCTGGAAGTGGCCCTACCCTACTCAAAGAGGATAGAATTAGGATAACCAATGGTATTAGCCATCTGAGTATTGGTGTTGTGACCTATGTAACTTGTTATCATGCAATCCCCTAGATACCCTCTAGACAAGCATGACCCCTCCACAAGCTACGCCATCTAGTCATGGTGAACTATCAATGCACTAGAGGCAGGTGCACTACATTGGCCAAAGGATTTGAATATGATTAGCGTTGTGTCAATGCAAATAGTAAGTTCACCCACCCCAACTCGACTTGAATTAATCGTAATCCTACAGTTACATATGTATATGTATAATATAATAACCATGATAATCTCTTGGTTTTTCAACTCATCATGCTTTAACACATTGCAGTTAGGTTTACTTCTCACTTTTGGGCTCTTAGATTCATTTCCATTCATGTGTTAGAGGAATGGGATTCTAACTTACCGGTTAATCAATTAATGCTATTAGTTTATCGGTTGAACTTTAAGTTGGTCCTCTGCTTAAAATTATCCTATCTAGAGAGGACACTAAACTTGTAAAATAAGCTCAAGAGTGGTTTATCAATTAACTAGTTATCAAGTTCTAGTAAATTGTAGACCTAGTGTTAAAGTTTAAGTACTCCTACAAGTCTTCTTCAACCTACCGAATCCTTGATATAGCATAATTTTTATATCATTCCAATCATTTAACAATCCTAATTGTTTCTTTTTGGGTGAAGAAAGCACGAGAGCTTTAATTTAACACTTAACTATTGATCCATTGAGTCTACTCTAGGACTTCATTAATTAACATGTTGAATGTTTTAAACCAAATAACGTTTCTAAAACCCTCTTTCAGTGACACCTCAGTATGAATGATATTAAAGCAGAATGAATTATATTTGTTGGCATTTCAATTCGCACCTCTAGTATGCAATTTGAAAATGGATAGCTATGCACAGATAAACTACTCTCCTATTGGAAGGGGGAGTTCCCTTTCTTGCTGATGTTCGCTGAAAAGATAACTTGAATGAAACTTCGCCTATCTTCTTTTTGATTCTCAGCTGCAGAGCACAAGGTTATAAAACTCTAAACGCTGCAGAAGAGGTTTTTCCTTTTTAATAAAACTTCTACTACAACTAGCATAGACTAATGACGCTTTCAACCTCCTGAGTAAATTCAGAGCAAAGGAAGTTGAAAGTGAGCGGGGAATGATTGTTAACACAAAAACTCAAGTAGTTTTCCTCCAGATTTACACCACAAGACTAAGAGTACTTTAATGATGAAAGCTGAAAATGAAAGCCACAGAAGCTACACATCTGACGACGAAAACTTGATGAATCGATATAGAATATCAGAGCAAAGTAGGCATGAGATTTCTATTCAATATCAGAAAGTTTAATACAACTCCAAGACAACAAGACTGCAGTAAAAGGTAGGAATACAGTAAGCGATCAAACACTGGAGAACACTGAACACAAAGTGAACAAACACCTGAAATAACAATGTTTGCAGGCTAGAATAGGCACAGCAAATTTGTTATCACAAAAGTCATTCCTTACAATGAACACAGATTGAACAGACACTGGGAATAACAATGTTTGCAGGCTAGAATAGGCACAACAAATTTGCTATCACAACTACCATTACCAACAATGGGCAAGGATGCCCTTATTTATACTAAAATCAAAGGAGTAGGGAACCCTAAAATCTCCTTGATTAACCCTAACTTGCCAACTCGCAAGCTTTATTACTATTCTAAGACAAAGATACAATAAACAAATGCTTTAAAGCAATCTGCTTTAAAGAAAAAAGATTCCAACTATCACAAGGTGCTTTCTTTCTAAATATAGAATGGATGAGCTTAGGATGAAAGCACATGCTTTAAAACAAAAAGCATATGTTTTAAAGCTGCTTTATTTTGGAATGCACCATCATCAACATTCTAGCTTTTTGGTGATGTCATCCATCGATATTCTAGGGAACAATATCTTCTAAAAAGCGAGTGACCACATCTCTGCTAGGAACACTGATACTCTCTAGAACAATAGTCTAATTCTCTAACATTTCTTCACCATTGGCAACCATCTGAAGAAATTCGTGAACTTCACCTGCAGCCTTGTCAAATTTCACTAACATTGCGGCAAGACGACTCATCTTGCCGGCATTGATATCATCATTAAAGTTGTTGTGGACGAGAGTCTGGAACTCTGCTTGCACTTCCCTGAGGTCATACAGGGTACCATCTTCTTTCTCATATGAACACAGGATCTGAGAGACAAAGGATCTGATGAACTTGAGGATGCCGATTACCTTTTCTTTCCATTCTGTCAACTCTGAAATCATACTGTCATAAGTTTTTACTGTGAAAAGATATTGTGCTTTCCAAGTAGAAACTGTCTTCTTATCTTCAGCTGAATCAACAGTATCAAGTGATATCTTCAAGTCAGAGATAATGATCTTAAACACCGATCTATTTTCTGCCATGATCTGCTGCGACCCCTATATGCCTTGGCGTAAATCATGAGCATTGTACTTCAACTGATAAAGCTCTGCAAGTACAACTCTCCCTTTGGTCACAAATTCTTCTACCCAACTGTCCATGTGCCTCCCATAGAGGACCAACTTATTGAAATGCCGCTGATCAGCTGGTGATCCAAGACTCGGTGGAAGAAGCAAATCAACCTATGAAGTGCCATGGAAAAGGTTGGAAATATATTGCCGCAACTGTCGAACTTCAGCTTTGAGAGCTGCCTTGTCTTCTCCATCTCTCAACACCCTTTCCTTCAAGCTATCTACTGCAACCTCAAAGAGATTGACATCTATATGGTGAGTACTTCTGCCAAGGTTAGCTTTGACAACTATGAAGTCATCAACCTCGACATCATTAGCACTTCTATTTTCTAGAGGTGTTGCAGTCTCAAGAATGATTTCTCCATCCGCATTCTTTTCAATGCGAATCTGCTTCTTTAGTTGCTTGTCTGGTGTGTCTTGATAGACGCTTTTTAGTTCTGTTAAGTCCAGCTGATATGAGGGCTTTCTTCTCTTCCTTCCCAGAATGTTTTCAAGCCAGGATGAGCCATCCTCTCTTGGAAACTCGGTTCTCACCTCATCAGCTCCTGATGAATCAATGCTTGCATCAAAGTTGCAAACTGATGAATCTGACTTTGAATCTATGTGAATAGGAGAAGGGATCGGTGAAGAAGTGGAGATACATGATCTAAAGGTAACACTTCAACATGCAGCGTTGTTTCAACAGGAGCTTCTGGTTCAACTGGTGGATGTTCCTGTTGGACATGAGCTAGAGACTCATCTTTCTTCCTCTTTAACTCTACCATTTTTGTTCCCTCTGGGAGAACACTCATAGCCTTAACACTTTGTTTTGGCTTGGAAGTGGAAGGTTCTGATGGTTGCACAACTGGTGGCTCTGCTACTGGAATATCATCCTTCCGCTTAGTCTTCAAGAATATCAAACTATTTTTAACCACTCGACTTGTTCTCTCCTCAATGGAAGTACTCTCTTTTACTGACCAATTAACTGGCGGCAATGGTTGTTGCTCAATTTGGTCCCTGAAATACGTGGGAAGTAGAACTTCACCACTCTCTGTCAAACCCTCTATGTCTTCTAATAGGATATCAGACATTTGCTGAAGAGTGAACCTGATGTAACTACATCTTCGCACTACATACTCATTAACACAATTGGCCCAGAAGTCTTCAACTGCAAACTTGTGTGTACAATTCTGACCAAGATGTGATGCATAAACACCATGGGGATCATATGAAGATCTCCTGTCGAAAAACTTAAGACCATATCTGGATGATTCATTACTGATTGCCTTGGCATCTGCTCCAGATCTACATCTGTAAATACTCATCCCAAGTGGAAAATTGAAGGCAGTCTTGCATCTGCTACGCAAAATTGTATGCACTTGATAAGCTTGCCTCAAAAATTCCATAAATGCTATTTCGTCTGTAGGATATCGCGGCAACATGGCTGGCTCTCCTGAGAAGCCATATACTCTGATGTAGGAAAAAGTAGGAAATTGGATAAACCAATCAGCCCATTCTGCCATTGCTATTCTAGCCTCTACAGAAAATTGTATATGCAACTCCTTGTCCATGTCTCACACTGCATGCATCAAGAATGCATCATTCACCCGCCTGTAATGTCGTTCAGCTTGAGAGATCTCTAACTATGGGAAATGATGATACACATGCTGAGTACCCAGAGTTCCAACAACATTCAAACCTCTGAATTGACCCTGAAAAGCCATCAAATACACAAGGTATGATATCATATGGAATTCATGAGCCCTTTGAAAATCAATTATTTGTTTGTGGAGACAATCATTGATTAGTGCTGACCAATCATAGAATTTGGTTCCGTCAACAATCTGGGACATGATGTAAAACATCCAAGGCTGAAATTTGTTTGCATCTACTTGACCCGTGATACGACTTAGCAGAGTAATCATTATTGCATGCTCCTCCTTGAATTCTCCACATCTAATGTTCTTTGGCATAATATTCTACTTTTCTTTCTACCACCTCTGACCAATCTTTTTTTTGTATTTTTCCTTATCATTATTCCAAACCCTCTTGCATTCTTCAAGTGAAACAGTTAAGTTCTCTCTCCAAATAGGTATTGTAAAGCACTTTTCAATGTCATTTGGCCTCAAGCTACAGAGCACACGTCCATCACCTGACTGAATTTCTCTTGTGACCGAGTTGTAATGCGTCACACAAGCAATCACAAACTCGATACTTTACACGGTGATAGGAAAGGATGCCGCTGCAAGCAAACCAGAGTGTCCAAGATTCCTGATGGCATTATTTCCTGCATCCTCCAAGGAGTGTAAATTAATTATTGGAAGTACTTTATGCAAGTCTGTTTCACAAGTTTTCAGGTAATCATGAACCAATGTTGTTTTGTGCCTGAATTGTGTTGGAGAGTACTGCATATTGGAAGATTTGAAAATCAACTGTGAACACGCCTATGTTGGAAAAAGTATTGAACAGATGGCTGAAAATTGTTTGCTGATTTTTAGAAAAAGCAGAGTGTGAGCTAAAAAAGCTGGCACATGGGTTTTGTAGATAATTCCGTTTCTAAGCAACCCAGATTGTCAGATTTTGAAAAAGCGGATATTTTCTCAAAAAAGAAGGAAAAAAGTAGTTTCCCAAAAAAAAGCACAACTCCTAATCTTCAAGAGAATGATAATCTGGATGGACCCATCTCGACAAAAACTAAAAAAGCTCTGGTTGGATTTCTGAAAAATAATCTCCTTGAAACAAAGACCCTAAAAAAGCAAGCCTCTCTTCTTCCTCAACCCGAATCTATGAAGAAAACTGAAAAAGCACCTGGTTTGGGTCTTTGAATCTTCGTTGAAAGAAAAATAAAATCTTTCCTCTGGATGCAACCTGCAAAAGATAATGAAATAAAGAAGCCCAAATCTTGTCTTTATAAATCTTTGGTCAAAAAAGCAGCTTTACTTGTGTGAGAAGAAAATTTCATCCTCATCCAAGAAGAAAGCATCTTTTAAAACATAAATCCAAGTGGATGTCTTCAAATAGGAAGAATCCCTATTTTGTAGGAGCCTATGGCTTCATGTGCAAGATGACAAAAAAAATATCTTCTTTGATGATGTCATCGAATGCGCGAGTTGGAAAAAGTATTAACAAAATTTCTTCATTTTCGACACTTCAACACTCGTTTTTACTCAAATATGGCCTGTCTCTAACTTTGACAAGGTGGAAAAATGTCATCATGAACTGAAAAAGCTAACTGATCCTGACATTTTGAAGATTGATCAGCTGAGATTCCATCCCTTGTCTCCGTTCGATGATCTGACATCGTTTGACCAAGTTTGACCTCCCTGAAACTGCCAACGGGCGAAGATTGGTAACAAGGCATGTCAGAAAACACTGAAAACACAAAAATATTCTAAAACTACTCAAGATGGGCGCCCCAAGCCTCCTGGGGTGCCCAGTTTCCCAACACTTAGCCATTTTTTTAGTTTTTTCAACTTTTTCAATTTCTTGGTTTGCGTGCACGTTCCGGAGGCACAGGACCCCTGTTTGGCTGTCGATTTCTAACAACTGGGATGAAAATGAGTCTGATGATCTGGCAAATATGCAAGCCTGATGAAAATTGAGCTGATTGTACCTTCTGTTTGCCTCAAAAAATGTGCCAAACTGATCAACACTGAACTAGAGCGGGCTGACGGAAGGAGATTTGCATTTTTCAAGAAAAACATGAAAAATAAACTGAAAAATTTTCTAGACTTGTTTCAAAATGCCTTGATGAAGCAAAAGATTTGGTTGGGTACAACAATATTCACTATTAAAGATGGTCTAAAACAGGTTATCTTTCTCAGCATAAAAGGAATAACTCTATTTCACTAAGCTATTATAGACTCTTAACTTATGGTAGACCTAGTAGTTACACAACATATGACATATTTCTCACCATTTTTTCCCATTTTGTCGACGGGTTACACATTCTTTAAGTCTTTCATATAACTATTTACTATTTGATAATACAAGACCAAACATAGAGTTGGCAAGCTAACCAGTGATGTTCTAACATCGACCAATAATAGACAACTGTAGCTAAGGATACCTTTCTTGTTGACAGTCGACCAAGACTCAAACTATAATGTGCTCTCCATTTAACCAATTTATTTCTTATGGTAAGTGGACATAGCTACATAGGTCTAGTCGTCTGATGTATGATGCTCTCAAGAAACAAGTAAATCATTACTGATAAGTCTAGGACTACGTGGTGTTCCATTGCTCAAGGAAATAGCATTGTTTACATTTATTTGAAGTGTAAAACACAAGTCTTTTAAAGCGTAACCAGACCACACAATACATCATCAGAAAAGACACTAAATTCCTTCTTATTACATGATGGTGTCATTCTTATTATGGCGTTCCAGTTTAATCATGACAGAGTAGTAAGAGAGAAGAGATGGAAACCTGAGGGAAAGCTTTCGGCGACTGTTAAACCTAGTCCAAAGCTTCTTCACTCCGTACTCATACACATGCTCTTTCCTCTCTGCCTCCTATCAGCTCCTCCTCACTGTCTTCTAAAACCGTCTTCCTCTACTCTTCAAGACAGTCCAAATGAAACTAACTTCTCCCTAACTAATTCACATGGCTATCTACTTGGTAACTACCAAGCTTGGCTATCCATCTATCCTCCTTCCTATGACCACTAACACAAAATTAGTTTTATCTTCCACTATCCTCACAACTTATTCACAAGGTGGAGCTATCAGTTGGTGAGGTGGCAGTTTTCTATTTTGGACATAATGCCACACTATCTCTAATAGATTCTTGAGCTTAAATCAATTGCACGACATGGGGTGATTGCTGAGCTGATGATCAATCATTTAAGTTTAAATCTCGAGAATGAATAAAATGTTATGGGACAAAAGACATCATAAATAATGACTTGAGTAAAGCCCTTAGAGCTATTGCCCATTTACTAGTACCTTTAAAGAATATAAGAATTGTTCCTTAATGACTATTTAAATATATAAATATGATTTTATATATTACCATTACAATATGACCAATGGTATTACACTTGACGGTCTCATAGGTTTAAAATATTATTTAAACCTTTTTATTATACGACGATATCCCACAACAGAAATAATTCTACATCCTTCAAAATTCCATAATTAAATGTTTACGTCATATGCTCGTAGAGCTTTATGATGATGACGACGATTGGAGCACAAACATAATACAAAGTTTGGGATCGACTTTATGCACTACTATCAACTTTTACGCCGATCCACTAAACAATATATATATATCTATCGTCCATATTTGGCGACATGATTTAGAGTATTACAACATTGATGTCAATTACCCATACTCATCACAACAACTACGTAAGGAAGAGTGACCTACTCTTATAATCCTTGACATTCTCATCCAAAATTGACTTAACCAAAATCAATACTTATCTCAAGGCAACTAGGTTTATCTACCTGATGTTCTTTCTCAGTGGCAAACACCCATTGGTATTCTAGAGTCTATTCTCTCTTTCTCGAAGATACCTTCTCTTCTTCTTGCTTCTCAGTGAACATGTTCCATCTATTCCTTCCATTAACAATCTCACAAACAATTGGTGGTCAGAGTACCAATGTTTTGATCAAAACACATTTACATCAAATCATTTCATTTTCATATCAAAAAGACATTTTTAATTCATAACATCAGATTGATCATGCTCAAGTAAAAATCCATGATTTCATAAAATTAATATTTTCTAATCATAACATCATTATCTATGATGTTAAACATATTCACATGACTGCACTATTTAAGAAAAAGTAAATAGTACTACTGAATCTAAAAAGGGGATGTAACAACGACTCACCTACTCTTTATGAGGCCATGGACTGGCTCCTATAGCTCAAAGCCCTCTAATCAACTAGAATAGCACCATGGTATAATCCCCAATAGTACTACATCTGAGCCTGCACTCTGGCAAGCTAACCCTATACCTGCGCTAACTACCCCTGCACCTGTGCCAACTGTGCTTAAGCCTGGGCAAGTTGTGCCTGTGCCTGCTGTACCTACCCAACCAGAAAGGTGTTGGTGCCATCTATCCCAAGGGCTGCCACTGCTATGTCTCTCTCTACTCAGATAGCTCATATCCTCGCCTCTACCATATCTCGCTCTCTAGTGATCCTTGAGATAACACCTGCATCTGTCTCACGCCAAGCCTCGGTCATCCTAAACTATGCCCGTAGCTACCAAACCTATCCTCTCAGCATGGCAATGGCTCTCTCCTAGACATCTGGTTGTGCTAGATCTTGGTAGGCCTGTGCCTATCCCTGCCCTACGGCTGAAGTACCTGTTGCAGTGGTGACATCTGTCCCTACTATGTAACCTATGACTGCACTACCTGCTGAGCATGGGAGGATCCCTCCCTAACTCTCCTCCTCTACCTAAGTCTGCCTCTATCTGCCCCATCTCCCCCATCTCCTCCCCCATCTCCTCCACCATCTCCTCCATCTCCACCATCTCCTCCATCTCTTTGTCCTCCTCTCCTCCTCCTCCTCCTCCTGCCAACCTTGCCCTCATCATCTAAATCTACCTTGTCTATGCGAGGAACTAGCTCTCTAGGCCCAGAGTATCTTGGAAATGGATGCTCTACAAACCACTCCTCGTAGTCATGTGTCAGCCTTGCATCTGCAATCTCTCTCCTCATGGGCTAGGCAATGTAAGGTAGCTGCCGAAACTCTACTAGGGCCTCCTCATAGGATGCTACTGGGCCCCATCTAAACCTCTCTACATGAGTCCGTGCAAACAGAGCCTACCCCTGTAGCATGCCCTGTCTCCTCCCAAACTCCCTCCAAACCCTGCTGACAATCTGTCTCTCCAGGATGAACCACGTCTGACCTATAAGCCACCAAGTCTAATAGTAGTATGGCAGCTCGTCCACCTCATCATCCCATGGCTCACAGTCTAGATATGGTCACCAGACGACCACATCTACCCCATCCAGTGCATGCCTCCAGTACTCTAGCTTCCCCAGCCTATGCTGGGAAATCACTCCTACATATCCATAGTTATAGGGATCTCCCCTCTATCTCTGAAAAATACATATCGGTCTGGTAATGGAGATATGCTCCCACAACCAAAACTATAATAGTGAGACACCTACTGATAAACTAGCACCCCTATGGTATACCACCTAATGCATATCGTGGTATAGGTGTGCCAAAACATAGACACCCCAAGCATAGTGGGTGCCCTCTATGAGCATCCTCTCCATAATCCGTCCCCATCCAATCGGGAACCCATGTGATCTCCTATCGGGGCATACAACACCTCTGATCAATCCTACAACTATCCTAGGGAAATAGTCATAGTAATCATGTATATCCTGCTAGGAGATAACTTGACAGTCCAGCTCAGGGTTGTCAAATACCCTCTTGTACTCTGCGAGTCCTACATCCTACTGTGGCTCATACTCCATGAGCTCTCCCTGAATCAGTAAGAGAAGTATCCTATATACATCCTCCAGAGTCACCGTCATCTTGACAGTCAGGAAGTGAAAGGTCCCATCCTCGTTGTGAAACCTCTCCACTGCTACAGTCAGTAAGCCGCGGTTCGCTTGAACGTCAGGCATAAAGCACACGTAATCCAATCCCATCGCACCGAGCACCTCTTGATCTATCTCTGTCAGCATGTGGCGCTACAACATCAGCAATGGAAACTGTTCCCTTGACATCAATGTATCTCATATGTCCTCATGCAAGCACACAAAGCAAGGCATCAACCTAAAGCTACAAGTACCATGCTCAAAATATCTATAGAATCATATCAACTAACTTAACATATCAAATTGATCAAAGAAACACATTACATCTCTTGACTAGATTCCTGCAATCTCAGAGATAGCTTATCGATTGATGCATCAAACAGGATGCCAATCAAGTCAATTTTGTTAAGTAAACTGACTATCTATATCATATGCGTAAGCACAGAAGGTACATGTGCCATTCCTCAGTAAATGCGCCACTTCTATCGTATGCACTGTAACATTTCATAAATGCACCGTCCCATACCATATATGTGCCATCCAATTGCATGCGCTGACTCATACTGTACATGTGCCACAGATTGACATATGCGCAGTTCTGCATGTCAGATGCGCCGAATTGCAATCTAGCGCATTTGTTTAGCCTAATCTAACCTAGCATTTAATGCACTCAAAATTGACCCTAGGTGAAGTTTTTTGAGATACATACAGGGGGTCCTACCTCTGCTAGCTAGTCGAATCATCAAACTCACTCAAAGCGGTGCTCCTCGCGTGGAATATCCATCCTAGTGCTGACTGCTCTATGCTTTGTATTCTCCTAAGCTCTGTACTCTCCTAAGCTCTCAAAGACAATCCAACAAAAGCCAAGTATGCAAATGACTCGTCTTGTGGACCCAGCTTCTATATATAGCATGCAAACCCTAAACTGGCTATGTGGTGACTATGACTACTTCCCGTACCCATTTCTTCCTATTTTCTTCCTGTTTCTCAGAAACGCATCATGTTTTCTTCAAACCCTAACCTAGTTTTCCCTTTATCTTCGTGAGATTGTTTGTCTCATGACTTTTGCCTTCTTCCCATCCAATCTCCCAAGGGGGCATCCTACCGTTGTTAAACCTATACCAGGGGCAAACTGGGGCATGTATCGTTATCAGACAATCATTTTCTTTGAAGCAACACCGTAAATTGCATTTCATCAAAGAGGGGCAAAATGTATACGCCTAAAAATGACACTACTTGGTCTAAATAATTATTCTTAATATTTATTTAAGTTCTATTTTCTATCAATAAATAAATAAACAAATTTATTTATTTGATTCATATTCCTCTAAATTAATTAAATGCCAAAATATTTAATTATCTCTTCTAAAGTCAAAATTAAATAAAATCTTTTATTTAATTAAATTCTTCCAAACAATTAAATAATTCTTAATTATTTAATTAAAGTCAATTATTCTTCCAAATTTAAATAAATAAATCAATGCTCTCAATCTCCAAAAAATAAAATCAAATCAAATATTTTATTTATTCTTCCAAATCATGCACAACAATTAAATAAATTTATTTATTTAATTAGCTTTCTTATCTTCTAATTCTTCAAATATCTTCCAAATCTTCTAAAAATAAGTCTTCTTCTTCATGCACACAAAATTAAAGAATTTATTATTTAATTTCTCTTAAAACATGCAAAAAAAATCACAAGTTGAGTTATCTATTCAATCAACCTTGTTTTTATCAATATCTCTTAAATTAGAAAAAAACTTTCTAATTTATGAAAAGCATGTCTTATCTTTAGAAAAGAAAGTAGTTAACTCAAATAAAACAACTTTTGTGTGACACTTGTCTTCTTCTTATTTGCGCACATTCCTCAACTGTTCTATACCATTGATCTTCTCATTCTTTCTATACCGTTGATCTTCTTTTTCCCAAGTCTATAAATTGAACCCTATTCTTCCATTTCATTCATCCAAGCTTTAAGTAAACTTACTCTGCAGGAATTACAGCGCGCCTTTGGCACCAATTCCTTCATTGATTGTGATCAAACTTGTTATTACACACTACTATCATTGTTGTGAAGCTCATCTTCATGGCGATACTATCATAGCCATTCCCATTTGAACATCTTGGAATCATAGCAAGGAAGTGCACCTTCTGAGGGCCATATTCATAGACAAGATCATTTGTGATAGGCGATCAATGGAAGCTGCGAATTAAAAGAGGTTTGCTTTGTATTGTTCATTATTTGATTGAATCTCTTTTGTTCATTATTTCATTGAATTTGGGGTATCATTGATATTTATATATTGATTATTCATATAGATCCAATTTCCCCTTAACAAAAATTAATAGAACAAAAAAGGGTTTGTAAAGGAAAATATCAAAATTCTAAAAATACAATATATGCCTCATTATCATTTCAATAGGTAATTATTATTGATTTCCTACATACATTATGCCTAATTTCCTGATTGATATACATATGGAAAAACATTCATAATTTTCAAACTATTTATATTTTTAAATCCCAAAGTTGTGTCACATTATAGGCTTTATTGGCTATAGGTTTAGAAAAGAAGTTTTGAGTTTCATATATTTTTTACCAAGTTAGATTGGTCGAAAAATATTTTTTAAATATTTTTAAAAAGTTGCAGTAAAAAATTCATAAATAATTATTCATTTATTGAATTTTTTAAAAAAATATGCATCACATCTGCTCATGTGTCCTTTTCTTAAATCCAAAGTTTGTAGGAAAAATATTTTCTTTTGCTCATACTTAGGTTGGCCAAAATGACACCTATTTTTTACATTTTTTTGAAAATTTCAGTAGTGCCTCATTGGAATATCCAACATTCACAAAATTAATTTCATTTTTTTTAAAATTAGTATCCCATAAACTACATTCAATTTCCTACAACTTTTATGAGTACCTTATTTTCACATTATGTAGATAACTCATTCAATTTTTGACGTGAAGTTACTTAAGTCTATTTTTAGCATTTTCATTGCCACTTAAGGGTATTGTTTGGCCCACCATGATCCTACACTCACCCAAGATTTCATTCTAAAATCTTTGTTCACAAATGTTTTCTCCATGATTTGGAGGTATTTCAACAAATCTCCCACTCCTAAGTAATGTGGTAATTTTATGTGTGAAATTCCTTTGTAGGTGGCATGATCTCTTGATCTATGGAGGGGTTGTTTCCTTTGTTGTATTTATTTGTATGCTTTTAGAAACTTTTCTGGCCATAAAAACTTTCCTTACTCCAAGTATCTTTCTTTTATGCTTTTTTGGTTCATCCCACTCCCAAGCTTCTATCACATCTCTTATGTCAGTTGAGGAGTCACCACTTTCTATAGATATTCACCTTCTAAGTTAGGTTCTCCATCAAATTGTTTTCTATGTATTATTCCAATTGTATATAATATATTTTCTTTTCATCTATAGTATGTACTTCCTCTATATACATTCCTTTCATACCTTCATTGAAAGGCATATGTATTGCTTTTCCATTTCCTTACAAAATGAGCTCTTCTCTCTCTGCATTGAATATCTCATTATTTTACAAACCATTCTATATCCAATATAATATTAAATATATCCTAAGTCCCTTGATACATGTCTATGACTTCAAAATCCACTTTTTATTTTTATTCCCTTGAAATCTACTTGCACATCTCTCCATGTTTCTATAGGGCATTTGGGACTTCCATCAACTAGAACAAAATCATTAAGTGTTTCATGAAATTTTGGTTCACCAAATGCTTCCCATACTTCCTTTGGCATAATACTTATGTCAACTCCCAAGTCTAGTAAATCCTTCCTGACTAGTCTTCCATTTAATTCTACATCTAGTGGGATTGGTCGTTTCTTCCATTTTTTATGCATTTTCTCCAAAGTCCTGACTTGAGGTCTTCTTTATTCTAAGCTCCTTTTATTCTAGTGTTTTAAGAATTGTTTGATTTTTTCTAATAAATTATCTTCTTCTATTAGATAATTCTTTTAAGTTTTATGATTCTTTCTCTAAGAAGTAGCCTTTCCTATTTTCTTCTTGTTTTTTGCATTTTTTCAATCAATTCTTTAATTTCATAACTATTAGATCATGTTGTCATTTAAGTAGATATTTTTCTTCTTCATAACTCTTCTCAAACTCTTCTAGAATCTATTTATTTTTTCTTGTATCTATCCCTCCTCAAGTGATTACCACAACTCTATTTTTCTTTTTCTTGAACTCCTTAATGTTTTTTCTTCTGAGTGATTATTTTTTCTTTATATTCTTTTTACAATCTTTCCCCTTCTAGGAATAAAAGTTCTCCTATATTATATTTGTTTCCATATTTCTTACATTGTCTAACATTTTTTCCTTCATATTTTGGCATTCTCATGAGTACTTTGATGCCTCGAGATGCATTTAGGCCTACTAATTCCTCACTCTTCATTCTAGGTGCCAATCCATTTCTATAAAATTGAGTATCTTTAAGACAACTAAAAGCATTGTGGGAATTGTCACCTCAAGCCACAAACTATTTTTCTTCTTTTATACTCCTACACTTGTTGGCATAGTGTCCTTGTTTACCACAATAGTAGCATGTTGGCCTTTGGCCTCTTCCTCTTCCTCAACCACCTCTATTATAGTTGTGGTAGCTTCCCCTACCACCTCCTTGTGAATAGGCATTACTATAACTTGTGGAAGGATTTATATCTTGGATTTGTGGTACCACATAGTTTCTATTGTTAAGTTGTCTTTCATTTCTCCTCCATTGTAGTTCATAATGACCATGTGTTGGATATCCATTCAATGCTCCTATGACCAATCCTTGTGTTCTGACCATGCTTCTATTAATGGACTCTTCTCTAGTCATTATATGAATCATTGGTTCATATCCATATTTTTCATCAAGTAATATAACGTAGTTATTTATCTAATGTTTATCTCATTGTTTGCATATTATATACTATATGTTAACTATCCTTTTAGGTGTCTTCTCAAGTTATACTTTTAATGTGGTGGCCCTTTTGATGTCTACTACCAATGGACACTCATTCCTTAAGTGTCCCTCTCAACTATAGTGGGTACACCAAATATTGGTCCTCCTAGATAGGGGAGAAGTCACACTCTCCTCACCTTTCAACAAAATTAGCTATTTTACTTTTAACTTTTCCAATTCCAGCTTCAATTTTTCAATTTCATCTTTTCTTGACAAGTCATTCTCTTTTTTCCATGATTGGGATTCCACTCTGGAATCTAATTCTACCACTTCATTGTATGTAGCAAACATTTTTCTATCTACCACAACCCTAATATAGGGTTTAATCCTAATATAAACCACTCAATTCTTATTTTTTTTGTTAATGTTCTTCCAATTTTTTTACCACACTTTTGAAACATTGGTTGTACTCTTTTACTAATTCATTTTTTATTGCATCATCTCTTTCATTTCTCTTCCACTTTCTATTGGAGCATTAGGAGCTAGTAAAAATTTGTCAAAAAAAATTTTCACTTAATTCTTCCCATTTTTATCATACTTAGGGTACTCTTTAATATACCACCTTAAGGCTTCATCCCTAAGGGTTTACATAAATTCATATAACTTAGTTTGGTCACCATTAATGCAAATTATACTCTAATGAGATTCCAAGATAAACAAGTGTTTGCTAGCATCTTTGGTGTCTTTTCCAAATACAAAGAGCTTAGTCCTATTTACAACTATATTTGTAGGACTTGGAGGTATTTCTGATTAGATTTTTTTTAATTTAGGACTTATCCTTCCTCTTGATTTATCTTCTACTCTTGGCTCTTCTTTTCTCTTCCCTTCA
The DNA here is from genome assembly GCA_027924645.1 of Cunninghamia lanceolata. Lineage (NCBI taxonomy): Eukaryota > Viridiplantae > Streptophyta > Pinopsida > Cupressales > Cupressaceae > Cunninghamia > Cunninghamia lanceolata. The sequence goes on along the minus strand of BSBN01001032.1, from coordinate 3,664,470 downwards.
AGTTTCTTCTCTGATTCCACTCTTTTGATGCTTTACATATCTCCTTTCTCTACCTTTATCTCTAGGTAACTTAATATCAAAGAACTCACTACTTAATATCTCTTTAAAATCTCTTACACAACTACTTCCTTTTGCTCCCTCTAGCCTAAGCAAGGATTCACTACTTAGACTTTTCTTGTCTTATTCAACATGGGGGGTGACTCTTGGTCTAAGGAGTTCATCTTCTCATAGTGTCTCTTCATAAGTAGGGAATGTATATTTTGGTAACTCTTTATTTGTTAATCGATTATGTTTATTAACACCTGACTTATCTTCTTCCTCATTATTGGGTTGGTTTTCTCCCAACATTTCTAAGGTTTCCATGGAAAATTCAAAAAATTTATTGATATTTCTTATCATCTCCTTATCTCTTTCATCATCTTTAATATATATTAATTTCTTAACTTCTTCCCTTCTTTGTATCCCATCATACCTACTTTATTTGATATTCCAATGGTATTTATAAAGGTTTAGTGTGCTTTGTCTAGAGATCGGGATTACCAAAACCTTAGACCCATCATTTATTATGACCCTAGTTTGGAACCAATTAAAATCCTCATTGGTGATTGCCCTTGGGTTCTACCTTGTATAAGTTGAGCACCACTACTTCTAAGCCTCTCCTTTTCCATTACATCTTCAGTATCATTCATCCAAGGTTGTAGGTCATTCATACGTTTCAATGCCTTATATTCTTTTAACTATTTCATTATTTTGGTACAATTTTCTTTTGTAGTTATAATTAGGGTTATAGACCACTCTAGTTCTTAAATATTAGTGAGTGCCATGTCCATCAAGATCATTCACTTACCTATGTTCTAAGGGTTTCTTCAATTGTAGTCCTCCTAGCATGCTCTACAAATTCCTCTCACACCTTCTCTATCCTCTTCTGATACCTTTCCTCTCTTTACTAGGTTTGTTTATCCCTTCTTTCTTGTTCTCTCTTTTTGTCATCCATGATCCTCTTCTCGATTTCTTCCAATCCCATCTCAATTTCATCAACAAGTTCTCTCACTTTCTTGCTATCACCCTTTTCCATAAAAATTTTAATTGATCTTTTATCTAATCTATTTTTATCTATCCCAAACATCAAATTGAATTTATCTTGGTGATCATGTCCTTTTGAATCTCCCCCATTTCCATTGTCACCCCTAGGTGCCTAACCCCTCACCAAGGATTAGTACCTAGTATGTGTTATTACACATCTCAATTACTACAATAATTACCCTAAATACTCATTTCCCTAGTAGTATTCTTTACCACAAATTTCTCTCCTTATTTTTGTAGTTTTCTTCCTATGAACCAACAAACTGGGGTCCGACAATGGAACCAAATGTTGATATATGTGGACACCAAAAAATAACATAAACTGTTATTTTGCCCTTGTCGATCTTACTTCTGCGAATTTCATCTAATTATTTCTTATTCTTCTAAAATTAATTAAATAATATTAATTATTTAATTAAATCTAATTGTTCATTTAAATTCAATTATTTCTCCTCTTTCTAAAATTAATGAAATAATAATAATTATTTAATTAATCAAACTATTTCTTCCAAATAAATAATTTAATTTAATTTAATTATTCTATCTATCTATCTATCTCTCAATAATTAAATAAATAATATTTAATTATTCTCTCTATTATTTTCTCTTTCATAATTAAATAATACAAAAATTATTTAATTATCTAAGTCATCTCTCAAATTAAATAAATTATTCAAATTTATTTAATTTATCTCACGTTGCTTTTTATAAAAAAAAAATCTTTTATTTCCTCCAAATCCTTTTAAAAAATCTTTTCTTTTATTTCCTCCAAATCTTTTTAAAATCTTTTTTTATTTCCTACAAATCTTTTTTAAATCTTTTTTAATTCTCCCCAAAATCTTATCTTATTTATTTCCTCACAATTTTGAATGATAAATTTAAAAAAAATTATTATTATTCAAAATCCTAAATATGTGGTTTTTTATCTCACTCAAATCTCCACCTCCAAAAAAGCAACTTTGAGTTAGCAAATCAATTCCCTTGATTTTCTTAGTCATCTCATCTCAATCCCTTAAATTATGCATGCAACTCCTCAATTTTTCTTTTGGCTTGTTATCTCGTCGATTTTGAATGGTTGATCATAATTTCAGTCCTTTTCAATCTTAGCCATTCATTACTTTCCAAGAAAACTATATAAGAATGTGTATCCTTTGCTATTTTAGATCACTTCTCAATTGTAGCCTCATGTTGTAGTTTTTATTCTCAAAATTCTATCATTATCAAAAGCACTCGATCCTCGAAGCATTCAAAGCAATCTTGTTATGCGATTCTAAGAGCCATCATCACAAAGATTGTGAGAAGAACAGCAAATCTATTTAGTGTTGATTTGTTAATAGTTTTGTTTTGCATTCATAGTTCAATCTTGCTTTGTTGACGTACATTAGATTTGTAGTCATATTTCATTGTTATAGATGTTTTATTAATCTCGCTACTTTTATTAATGTCTTTCTATGTGCAAGAAACACTTTTGCCTCGATTCACTCTACATCAAAAAAATGAATCTATTTACGGGAAACAAAGGACAAAATACAAGATGCACTCAATCTAAACTCTTTCTCTCTCTAGTTTAATAGGTTGTTTGTATAACATTTCATCTTGGGTTTTAAAATGAACAAGTGTTTGGTGCACGATCTGTTGGCCATCAAAGATCAGTGTATATGCTCTCCTCTTGTGTGCCTCGCATGATCCTAAGGATCAAAAACACTATCTTACACCTTCCTCTACACATTTCCTTCATATTTTCTTTTAGGTTTTAAAATGAACCATTGTTTGTTGTGTTTGATAAAAGTAAACTTCACAATCTTAAACAGTTAAAATGAACTTGTTTTGGTAAATAATCGTGTCTTTGACCTCCTCTTGCATGGCCACACAATTTTGACGATAAAAAATGGTGTTTATTTTACCCTTTGTAACCTATTAGGAGGGTCTGCCTAGAGAAGTGATCACTCTAGGGATGACCTTAACTCCTATTTTTTGGTGGAGTATAAATAGAGGGAGGTGAATTGAAAGACACCTCTCTTGGATCTGGCATATTATCATTATAACTAAGCCCCCAAGAACTTTATACCTTGGGGAAGTGATAGAGGACTGTGGGTTACCCTCTCCTCTCGGTTATTGTGAGGATATCATTATTCATCTATAGATTTGGGCCTCAATGTACCCTCGAGGTATATAGAGGACACTTTCATTAGTGCACCTATTCTATCCTAGCTAAGCCATCCAACCTATCTCCCCTTTTATCTCTCTAGGACTGTTGTTGTTTCTTTCATGTTTGCAAGATAAATATCAAAATTAGATCTATATCAAGTGTTTGTAATTGTCTGCTATTGATTGTTTAGTTTTCGCATCTGTATTTCATTTCAAACATAGAAGTCAAAAAACAAAGTTCTTAGTCAAAAACCTAAACTAGTTTCAATCAAAACCTATTCAAAAACCTTTTTCAACTCTTTGTTCTGGGGTGGGTTAATTTATTAGTTTTTATCAGTTTGTGACATAATTCCTTTGCCAAAAATATCCTAAACCCTAATTACCCTTAACCAATTCAAACATTCCCTAATCCACTTTAATCAGCCTTAAAAGCAAAACAATTAGCTATAGAAATTTAGGGATCTGCATAGGACACATTCTAAAAAGTGATAGATTGTTGCCCTTATCTTTATCATATATCCAATTGGTAACTATCAAAATCAACCTGAACCTATCAACTTATCTATATCAGGAACTTATGAAAGAGCACTAGATCTCTCCATCATATCATATCATATTTGTAGCATATCAATTTGCTTGGACTCATAAGTCTAGTACAAGTGAACGTTATCATATCTTGAGCAAGTTATCATATCAGAATCATATTTGTAGCATATTAGTTTGCTTGGACTCATAAGTCTAGTACAAGTGAACATTATCATATCTTGAGAAAAATATCTTTACCATTATCACATCTTATATAAATGGAGATATAGCATATCTTTGACTTCCTTGGTTTAGATTAAGCCTAATGGTCTCAAATTTGATTTTTGAAACATATCCAAAGTTGATATCATTTAACAATAGTATATGGTTAATACAAGAGCACGTTCTAAACTAGAATAAATGGATCCTACAAGAATATCCATCAATGTCTCGGGAACCCCTTATGTTTCAAATACAAACACTAATCCTGAAGAATATGGTATGCCATCTGTGCCATCACCTTTGGAACAAGGTCTAGTGGAAGACCTAGATGAAATGCCTACTTCTAAGGAAATAGAAGACTTTGTAGCTGATCCAAGGAGCTCTAAACTCATTGACATATTAATCGCTAGACACCCTAATTACTGTATGAGAAGGTTGCTAAAACAAGGGGCTAGAATTCCCTCTCAAGAAGAAATAAGACCCCTTGGGGATAAGGATCCCGTCATTAGCCAAATGTACACCACCATTGACCTCTTAACCCCTACCATTTCTAGAAGTGCCCCAAGAATGGAATCTATGCCTATGCCTCAACCTTCAAATTCCATGTTTATCCCAAGTTCACCTACCATTCCCAATTTGTCTATGCCTATATCCCAACCTTTAAATCCCATGTTTACCCCAAACACACCCAGCATTCAAGGCTTGTCCATGCCTCAACAAACTCATGTTTCTACCTCAAACATCCTTCAAACACACTATGGTACTCAAAATCCTTTTTTCAATACCTCTACCCATATCCCTCAAACTCAAGTTCAAACCTCATCCTTCATTCCCCAAGGGCCAAAGTTAATGTCTAATAATAAACTTTTCAATCAAAATTCAAATTCTAATCTAAATCCCCAAATTGATGAAGTAATGATAATAAAGCAACAATTTCAAGAGTTGCAAAAACAAATGTTGGACCTTCAAATGGGAAGTACCAAGAAGAGTTATACTTTAGAGGACATTTGTCCTTACCCATTTAATAGATCCCTTATTATGATTCTATTCCCTAAGAACTTTGAGACCCCCAAATTTGATAAATATAAGGGTAAAGGTGATCCTAGAGAACATGTGAGATAATTCTATTTAGCTTGCATGGAAGTATCCTATAATGAAACTTATCTCATGCGCCTATTTCCTAGAAGTCTAGGGGGTCAAGCAATAAAATGGTTTTCTCACTTACCTCAAGGGATCAAGATTTTTCAAGAATTGGCTAAGAAATTTATCCAACATTTCTCCTACAACATTGAACATGAAATCTCAATGACTGATTTGTACAATACCAAGAAAAAGAATGGTGAATCTTTTGCTTCGTTTTTACAAAGGTGGAGGAATTTGGCAAGTAAAATTCCATGGTCAATTCTAGAAAAACAATCAGTCAACATCTTTACTCAAAATCTAAACCAAGAAATGAGCTTCCATGTTCAAGTTCAAGGTCCTAATACCTTCTCTAAACTAATAGAGAGGGGTATGACTATTGAAAGAGCATTGATAGTGAAAGGTATTGTCAAAATCTATAAGGAAGATAAAGGAAAATCCTTTAATAATAATAATAATAATAATAATAATGATCAATCTAAATTGCGGATTAAAAATAGGAATGTTATCCATGATGGAGTGGTTGATGTAAGGGCTATTCAAACGGACCCATCTTCATCACATACAGCATTGTCAACCAACCCTCAAGGTAATGAACATCCTTATAGATCACTCTTTCCTTTGAAAAGGAATTTCACACCCCTAGGGGAACCTATTGAGGTGGCCTTACAGAAGTTGGTCAAATCTAAATTAATTGATTTACCTGAACCTCAAAATGTTGAACCCCAAGTAAAATTGCCTTGGTACAATGACAATGAATTTTGTGACTTTGATAGGACCAAGGGTCACAAAACATCTAGTTGTATGAGGCTTAAACACATAATCCAAGACCTCATTGATCATGGTGATGTAACGGTTGAAAATAACTCTCATACCACCAATGCGAATTTAAAATTTTTTAATGATCCTATGCCTAACCATGGAAAAGGACATGCTCATAACCAAGATAATTCTTCTAGAGATGCCAACTACACCAAAGTAGGCCATAATTATGCAATAGCCAATCTAAGACAAGCAAACAACCATGTCTCTACATTAACCTTAAAAAATCTAGCAATTGGTTGTCATGCTACTACCTGAAGAAGTAAGGTCGCTATTCAAGGACCTTCTACTTCATCTAGACCTTCATCCAATTATAACCTTGACGATCATTTGAACAAAACCCCAACTCAAATCTCTATCCTTGAATTTCTAAAAATATCCCCAACCCATCATGCAATCCTTGATAAAATTATCCAAGAGTCAAGTGTGTCTTCCAACATAGATGCCAATGAGTTTCAAGAGATGGTCAGTCATATTGCCTCTACACATCACCTTGTGTTTTCTAAAGATGATCTTCCACCTCTTAGCCCCAAACATATCGAGGCTTTGTACTTGGAAGTTCTTATTCATCAGTATACATTCAAAAGAGTCATGATTGATGGGGGAGCTGGTTTAAACATTTGTATTTTAAGTTTGATCAAGAAGTTGGGGTATTCCAATGGAGTAATAGATCCCTCAAAGAAAATAACCATTGAGGGTTATGATGATGCTGAGAGAGAATCAAATGGAACTATTGAATTGCCTATTCAAGTGGGTCCTATGTTAATAACATCTGTGTGTCAAGTTTTGGACCTTGATCTATCCTATAACATCCTTCTTGGTCACCCATGGATCCATGCCATGCAAGCTGTCCCATCAACTTTCCACCAATGCATAAAATTCCCCCCATGATGGCAAGGAAATTACTATTAATGGAGATCCTCAACCCTTTCAATATTGTCAAAACTTAGCTAAAAAATACCAAGAAAATCATCATATTCCTATTAACCATGAAGCATCTCCATCATCATCTTATGTAGACCCATCCACATTAGCCTCATCATCATCTACTCCTTCCAATATCAATCCATCAAAACCTGAGATCAAGGTCTAAATCTTTGACAATGGCTGTGGAGAATATAAAATGCAACATTCCTTTTGTGTAAGTCAACTTATTCTCACACCTAAGTCTTATGATAAACCTAAGGAGGGTCTATTGAAGGTCATTACCAAGCATTGGTTCCCCAAGTTTCACTATTAGGGTAAGTTGGAGAAAGAAAACATTGAAGAAGATGTATCATCATGGCTTTATAAAGAAAAAGAAGAAATCAAAGCTCCTAAGTTGAACCTTGAGAACTATCCAAAAGGTCTTCATATCATAAAGAATATGGGTTATAAAGGAGAAGGTGGTCTTGGTCATCAAAGCCAAGGTATCATTGCACATATCTTTCAAGTTCCTAGAGGTAATCATGGAGGGTTAGGGTATGGATCTCCTATGAATGTGACCCTAAAATCCACATACACTGCTGATGAATTTCTTGAACCTCCCCTTTTGTCTAAAAACATTAATGTTGACATTCAAGAAGACTCTTCCTTTGATCTAAAGAACATTTTCCAAGACATGTTCATTTGCACCATAACACCCAGGCCATCCACTTCTCAATCCCATTGTGTTGGCCTCATATACCCTCAACTTGTTGATTGGGACCAACAAGGACCACCTTCTTTGGACTTTTTTCAAACTGATGAAGCCATTGCAGAATTTATGGGTCTTAGGGATGGAATTCCCTTAGGTGATCATGAAGCAGGTTTTTCCATGGAATTAGATGCAAAGGCTTATTTCGAGGAAGATGCTAAAAGTATAATTTATAATATGGAATCCCATGACAAAGATCTAAAAAGATATCCTATCTTAGTGGAAGAAGCTCAAGCAATTAATTTAGGTACCCAAGAGGATCCTAAAGTTACCAAGCCCAATGGGGGCATCAGAGTTTGTACAAATTTTAGAGACTTAACAACTGGCCATGAAATGCTCTCTTTAATAGATGGATATTCTAGTTACAACCAAAATAGCTCATGGAGATCAACATAAGATTGTCTTTACATGTCCATGGGGAGCTTATTATTGGAATGTCCCATATCAAAGAAATTATATGCTTAAACCTTTAGAACATAAACGGTTGATGTGCAACATTCCACCTTGAGTCTTGTACCTTTGGCATCTATGTTTCATCAATCCTTTGGTGTATCATTGTCTCTTTAATAGTATTACATTATTAGGAGCATGTCCTTAGTATATGGTTACGCATATAGATCCTTGAAACAAATCTAAAAAAAATTCTAAAAGCCAATATCTTAACTTTCAAACCCAAACAAACTAATAAGCAAGAAGCCTTGACCTTTAAAAAGATCCATGTAAAATAAGTTAATCTCCTAACTTTGTCTAAAATCTAAAATCTTTCAAAATCCAAATCTAATATCCAAATCATGATGCCTTGATGGGATAGATCTTTCCTATATCAAACTATCATCTTTTCAAAATCTTGAGCTTAATAAATTGGCAAAAGGACATTGTGGTATTTTAACTTATTTTATTTTGTGACTTTTTGGGGCCATTTGTGTCTTCTTTCTCTTTAGTATGTTGTGTGTATCTTATATTTATCTATCTTTTGTCTCTTATGGGTAGTTTAGCATAGAGGTGTCTTGTTTAGTGTATCAGTTGGTATCTTTTTCTCATGTGTGTTTTGTGATTGAAATGTGGCTGAAGAATGTTGCTTGTGTGCATCAAATCATTTTGTCATTATTTATTATCATTTTCCCATTTTATATAATTTATCTTATCTCATATCTTATGTCTTTTCGTCTTTTATCTTTTCTCATTTTTTCTTTGGTATCTTTTATCTTATAATCTTATACTTTAGACATTTTTGATCTTATCTTGTCTTATCTCTTTATCTTTCATTATTTATGTCACATTTTGAGGAAGCTTGAAGATCTTTACACCATGATGTGCATGAAGGAGAGTGAGGAATGGGGCATGAGTGCATGTATGTGTGTATATGTAACTGCTCTATGATGAAAAATAAAGCACAACCAAAAGTATCCTAGATGGATCTATTCTATTCTATGAAGGAAATACAATGAGTGCAAAATCATAACCATATCACATTTCCATTTTATCCTAATCTTCATTTCTTTTATATTCTTTTCCTTGAAATTGATTTATCTTATTTTCAAAAGTTTGCCTTCTATCCTCTAAGTCAACCTTCTGAGGGGGCATCATCACCGGGGTATTCTTCCAGCTTTTTCTTCTGTGTTTTTTGATACAATGTCACATGGGCATGATATTATATCAAAGAGGGGCTAAGTAGAAAACTGCCAAGATCGTGGAGTAGACAAACAAGCATGAGATTGCAAATGAAATTGACCAATTGTATTCACAAATGAAGAATATATAAATAGGCAAGTGTAGGTACTTGATTCTCCACCAAACGAGGATAGGACTCCTCTCCATGAAGTGCTAGCGAGTAACCACCCACAAAGATAGCGCGAGGTGTTGATGCAAGTTGACACCTCTACAAAACGACTAACCACTTTGACAAGTTCAAAGTACATGTGGAGAAAATGCCTAACTATGGTTAATGTTAGTGTAAACACCTAGGATTAAAGGTTTATACACCAATACCCCCACTTAAGTATAGCTTAGGTGAGTTTATGAAAAATGAGTCCCTGCCATGAAGCTTGATAAGGTACTCATGTACAATGCAAATCTATCAGAAATGAAGAAAGATAGAAAACCCATTGGGAAAAAACTATCCTCCCAAAGAGAGAAAAAGAAAGGAAAGGCTTAGACAGCCCCCCCAAAAGATGATGTTGATGATGTTGATTCCGATGTAGATATGAGGAACTCCTGATGTTAGGAATTGCATGCAGAAGATATCAATTAAATGCAAATAAAGATTAAACAAAGGAATGAAAAATATACAAAAATAATAACAGTGAGAGACAATTTTTAATGTGGTTCACCCAAACTCAGGCTACATCCACCAATAGAGAGTCCAATATTATTATCCAGCAAATCAAACTGATTACAACCAGCAATCCTTGCAACTCAATACCGCTGCAAATGCTACAATACAATATCAACGGAAACCCTAACCCTTATCCATTTTTATCAAGACTTATGTCAGTTACAAAATAGGGTTTTTTTTATGTCGACCAATAGAAAAATAACTCCCAATGCCTGGACCCCGCAAGGGGCACTACCCCTTGACCCCATCTTGGAGGCGCTACCCCCAAACCCCTGTTAAATAATTTGGCAGGAAACCACGCTGATAAAAGTGGAAAAAATTTAATCTCTGAGTCTGATTAGGCTCCATATAACAACAATCTCCCACTTGGAGACTAATCAGACTCCACAACATATCATCTCCCACTTGGAGGCTGATCATAACATTGCTGACCCTATAGCTCTTACTAGAAATAAGCACCCTGGACCCTACTATTCTGATTTTACTATTTTTAGTCTTGAAGACCAACTGAAGCTGAAGAGGAGCTCAGCTTCTCCCTTGTCACTGCCTTTGTAAACATATCCGTTGAATTTTCATCTATATGTATCTTTTCTAGCCATAACTATCCATCATCCAACACCGACCAAATGAAGTGATACCTTAGCTGTATGTGTTTGGTCTCTGAATGCAAGGCAAAATTCTTTGCAAGATGTATGGCACTCTGACTATCTATATACAAATAATTGTTAGCCTGTTGTTTGCCCAATTCTTCCATGAAAGATTGCAGCCATATCATCTCCTTTCTTGCCTCTGTTGGAGCTACACACTCTACCTCTATGGTGGATAAAGCAACCACCTTTTACAACCTGGAGATCCAACTCACTGTTGCCGCACCTATAGTAAAGACATAACCTATAGTACTCTACCTGGTATCAATATCCCTTGCCAAATCTGAGTCCACATAGCCTGTTAAATCAGTATTAGAGCCCCCAAAACATAAATGTTTATTGGATGTACCTCTCAAATATTTGAGAATCCATTTTACTGCATTCCAAAGCTCCAATCTAGGATTGCTCATATACTTGCTTACGACTCCTACAACATGTACAATATCTGGTCTCGTACATACCATGGCATACATTAAACTTCCTACAACTAAAGCATATAGTACCTTGGACATTTTTTCTTTCTCCTCTTGTGTCTTAGGACACATATCCTTAGTCAATTTTAAATGACTAGGCAAAGGTGTGCTGACAGCTTTTGCATTCTCCATATGGAATCTCTGCAACACCTTTTCAACATAATTAGCCTGAGATAGAGTCAATTTTCTATTCTTCCTATCTCTGCAAATTTTCATACCAAGGATTTGTTTTGCTACCCGCAAATCCTTCATAGCAAATGATTGTGCTAACTGCTATTTTAACTCTCTTATGTGATCCATGTTAGACCCTGCTACAAGCATGTCATCAACATATAAACATAAAATAATGTAGCTATCATTATCCAACCTCTTAAAATAAACACAATGGTTAGAATTACACTGGTTGTAGCCTTGCTCAGCCATAAAACTATCAAATTTCAAATATCATTGCCGAGGTGCTTGTTTCAAGCCATATAAACTCTTCTTCAATCTACACACCAATTTCTCCTTACCTTTGACCTCAAATCCCTGTGGTTGTTCCATATACATCTCCTCCTCCAAATCACCATGGAGAAAGGTAGTTTTCACATCTAGCTATTCCAAATGCAAATCTCAGCAAGCACAATACTTAAAACAGTATGAATAGAAGTCATCTTAACAATCAGAGAAAAAATCTCATCAAAATCAATACCTTTTTCACTCATATGCCAAAGTCTGTTATGCCACAGTGTTGTCTTAGAACCTGCAGCAACTGGTTCAGTCTCTCCTTGTGAAACCATAGCAACTGTTCCTAAACCTATTTGGTTTTTCTCTGCAACAACTAAAGTAGAAGGAATAGTATGACCTGTACAAAGATATAAGGTGCCTACTTTCACACCTTTTTCTACTATTAAGGCACCTCTTGAAACCTTCCAATTTTTATGACTAAAAGTAACTATGCAACCTTCATCAGCTAGTTGCCCTGCTAAAATTAAATTCCTACTCAGCCTTGGAACATGCCTTACCTCTTGTAGTAGCCAATGATTCCCATTCTGCAACTTAATCTTGATTCTTCCCTTTCCAACAATCTGACAAGGTTCATTATCTCCCAAATAAACCAGTCCAAAATCCCCTTGGACATAATCAAGAAAATAACTTCTATGGGGCGTAGCATGAAATGAGGCCCCCCTAAATCTAAAACCCATGAATCATCAGCATTATCTAGGGAAAGAATCAAAGCATCATCTTCAGATTTATTATTTACCACATTTTCCTCCTTATTGCCTTCTTGTTTGGCTCCTTCTTTACTCTTCTGAGACTAGCAATCTTTCTTCAGATGACTTGGTTTCCCACAGTACCGGCAATCCTTCTATCCTCTAGATTGGGACCTCTTGTCCTTTGATTTTCCTCATGACTTCCCATGACCTCCAGAACCTTTTACTATCTCCTTTGATCTGCCCTTGCTTTCTGCATTCAAAACACTACATGATGTGGACCCTCCTGATCTTTTATGTTGCATTTCCTTGCTAAGGATAACACTAATAACATCATCAAATTTCAAAGTATTTAAACCAGAGACAAAGTTACTTACAGCCATTACAAAGCTATTCCAGCTTTCTGGCAAAGAACATAAAACCAAGAGAGCCTTCACCTCTTCATCAAATTTCACTTTTACAGAAGTTAACTGACTGATAATCATATTAAACTCATTTAAATGATCTATCACAGATCCACCTTCAATCATTTTCAGAGTAAACAAATGCTTCATGAGAAATACCTTATTTGAGGTTGAGGGTTTTTCATACAATTTAGCCAAAGCTTTCATCAGTTCATCTGTGGTCTTCGCCTCTATTATATTGAATGCCACAGATGGTGCCAGGCACAACCTAATGGTTCCCAGTGCCTTTCTGTCCAGAATATTCCAATCCTCATCAGTTATTGTTGCTGGTGTATTGGCTATTACTTCTAACGGCCTCCATAAATCCTTCTGATAGAGATAATCATCCACTTGCATCTTCCATAACTGATAGTTCTGCCCATTGAATTTATCTACCTTCAATTTACCCTCGTCCGCCATTGCTCCCACTTAACTATGAGACTCCCACTCAACCGTGAGACCTTCCTGCAGACAATACTCGAACGCAACCTGGCTCTGATACCACTTGTTAGGAATTACATGCAGAAGATATCAATTAAATGCAAATAAAGATTAAACAAAGGAATGAAAAATACACAGAAATAATAAGAGCGAGAGACAATTTTTTACGTGGTTCACCCAAACTCAGGCTACATCCACCAACAAAGAGTCCAATATTATTATCCAACAAATCAAACTGATTACAACCAGCAATCCTTGCAACTCAATACCGCTACAAATGCTACAACACAATATCAACAAAAACCCTAACCCTTAGCCATTTTTATCAAGACTTATGTCAGTTAAAAAATAGGTTTTTTAATGTCAGCCAATAGAAAAATAACTCCCAATGCCTTTATAAAATAATAAAAGTCATTTGAGGTTTCGGGGGCACTGCCCCTCAACCCTGCCCTGTATCGCGACAGGGAGTGCGCCAAGGGCATTGCCCCTAGACCCCGCAAGGGGCGCTGCCCCTTGACCCTGTCTTAGAGGTGCTGCCCCAAAACCCTTGTTAAATAATTTGGGGGGAAACCGTGCTGATAAAAGTGGGGAAAATTTAACCTTTGAGTTTGATTAGGCTCCATATAACAACACCTGAAGCATGTCGAAGTTGAAAACTCTACCCTTCTCTTAATTCCAAGAGAATTTAGCAAACTAATTGAAGTTGATAGTGTTCAAGAGATGAAGACTAGGATGTAGGTCCAATAAATATAATATAAACTGAAAACAAGGATGTGCATTGAGTACACATACAAATGAGATGAGAATCTATGCGATTCAAGTTGTGATTGTTACAACTCCCCATTACACTTTATAGATCAGTGTGAGTATAATTTCCCAATTCCCTTTACACTTTCAATTACATGACACTACATGAGTGTATTTACAAATAAAGATGCTATAAGAGTTCAATCAACCTACTATATAGAACCAACTAAGTTGAGCTATGAATTAACACTAGGCTCTGAAGTCACATCCTCTTCTCCTAATGTAAAGTGTGAAAAAATGAAGTTGCAGTCGAAGTGACAAACCTTCGCCACTGCTCCAAGTTTTTTACTTTCTGATTCTTTGATTAGGGCTATTATGGTCATGAACTCAACTATTTTGTCAGAACAGGTGAGTTGATATATAGAAAGATGATTTCTTAAAAGTTCAGGAATGAAAAATACATTATGTACAAATCTATTTCCTAACTTTACAGTTCCCTTACCACAAACATTGTAGTAGATACCATCCATCAGAATTTTTAAAGTATTGCATGGTTTGATTCTCACAAACACCTCTTAGAAATGTGACATGTGATCCATTGCAACAGAACTAAGAATCTATTTGTTGACTTCTTTATTAGAAGGAGGCATGGAATTCTTTTTTCTTTTTACCCTCAAGTTGTGAAGTTTAAACTCCTTTTTGAACTCAATTTTTAAGGTGGCACTTTATAAGTTTGAGTTCTTGATTACTCTTACTTAATACCCCCCTTGAAGTGGCACTTTATAAAATTAGTGCATTTACATCATTTACACCTTTTGATGATTTGATTCCCCCCCCCTCCTTATATGTTTTTTCCAAAATTAGGCACTTTTATAGAAGGAGTGTATAAGCTCACCCTAAAATAGCTTAAATAGGCACTTTATAATTTTAGTGCAATTTTAGGCTAGTTAGATCAGTGATGAAAAACCATGCACTTTTACAAAAGTAATCACTCGATTTTGATTTGATTTGCAAAAGTTATAGGCCTTTCAATTTTTTGCATTTACAAAAAATCCTTCCACAGCAAGAAAAATTCCAAATTTTTGGAAAAAAAATTGCATGCAAATTTGTTTGGGAGAAATAAAAATGAAATGAGAAAGAAAATAAGCCCCCTTGGGCTATGCACAACCAAGGGCTAAAACCCCATGTGACCAAGGGCTTAACTTTAAAAAATTGCACCCCCTAGTTTCTTACATCAACAAAAATGACACTTTTTCAAATGAATAGTGCCCACCTTCCCATCACAGTTTTGAATGCAGTGGCCAAATGCGCCACATGGATTGCCGATCGAACAGGGAGAAGAGCCTGAATTCATGGGAAGAGTGAGCGATTTCCATGCCATCTGGAAGATGGTTTGGTGATGCCTCTCTGTGGCGTCAATGCTCCATCCTTGTAGGCCTGATGATGGGTATTTCAGAGCCGTCGAAGCATGTTGGTCTGCAACCTATGCCTGTAAGCACAAAAATCATGCACTACCTCCATGAGGACCCCTATGATGATTCAAATCCTTGTCACATACATGTAAGTGTGAAAATAAATCCTTTGAGCAGCAGGCCTCTTGATGGTGTGTCCTCTTTTCTTGTCTTGTGTTGTTTCTTCCTTGTCGATTTCTCTCCTTCCCCATTTGCGACGCTTTTCGACAATTGTTACGACACTTGTCGACTTGCATTTTCTAGCTTTTGACCTTGATCCTAAGCCTTGCAAGAGTCTTATAGGTGATTTTTCACCTCTCCCCTTTGTTTTTCCTCTTGTGCACCTCATAGAAGCCTTCTAGAAGTCCCCCGATCCATCTCCCATTGACAGTTTTCATTTTCGACCAACCAATCCAAATCTTCCCCTATTATTTCTAAATCTCCCCTAGAGATCCTATAGACGCAAGTGGAGATTTGGATTTTTCCACATGACTGACCTGTTTCTTGATGCAGAACTCATCCTTTTCTTCTCTTCTACCATCTCCCAACCTATTTTTCTGCATCTGACCCTATCCAGCTTAGATCTCCCCTGGGCAACCTAGGGTCACCCCCCAGGTGACCCATGGTCACCCAGGGACAACCCTATTGGCAAAAGGGGTGACCCTGCCATTTTTGGACCCAGGGAAAAACTCAACTTTCTCTCTCATTTTCGCTTGTTTTTCTTTCTGTTTGCATGATTTTTGATCCTTGATATAGAGTTAACTATTTCATACACCCACACATGCATAATTAGCTCTATTTGATCTCAAATTAACTCTCTAATCAATCTCATGCATTCCCTCAACTCCATTTCCTCTTCACTGATAAGCTATCATTGCTTCATCACTCTCTAATCAGTTGAGTTCACTGGGTAATCAACCTTGTTAACTCCCCAATCTATTATTTTTAACTCATCAATCAAATGAGTTAACTCTTCAATCAATCCCTTCTTCTAAACCTATACATACCCCCCTCCCCAAAGCACAAAGGGAGGCAAATTCATTGTTCACACAGCTCTTGCCAATTTTGCTCTCCAACTTAGCATTCAAATGCTCTTACAGGACGAAGGTGCCTTTTACTTTTATTGTTCAACCAAGAAATGCTACGCTGCTTCAATCTATGCCATTATGCTCAATCTAAGATCTCACTGAGCTCATACAATCTCCATCAAAACTTCTTTCTGCTTCTTTGAGTCATTTTGTTGTTGTTAACCTTTTTCCCCCTGTCCAGAGCCAAACAGTTAACATGGTATTTTCCTTGAAAATCCCTTTGAAAAGGTCCCTATAAAGCAAAGTGCCAAATTTCCCATAAGCCTTGCCTAAAAAACCTTACCATTGGAAAGAGCTAGAAACAATAGGTAGGTTTGCTTTTTACAGCACCCTGAAATTCGACCAAACGAAGGAGTTATTCATGGTCAAATTTTCAGTCAACATACAGTTCAAACGGGCATTTGGCGGGCTTGCAAAATTTCATCGGCCTTTAAAAATGATCGCCATGGAACATGCCACGTGTCAGCGGTGGAGAATAGCCCCTCAAAGTTTCAATATTGCCGTGGAAGACACCATGTGTCGGCTTCCGCCAGAGTTTCATCGCAGTTTCTAAAAGTTTCTGAGGGAGTGCGCGGAAGGCACCACGTGGAGGCACCCGAGAGACACAGAAAAAGTAACTAAAGGCACGTGGATGCTGCCAAGTGGCAACATCCACCAAAGTTTCTGATAGACCTGAAATGTTTCTCAAAGGTAGCACGGACGGTGACAAGTGGTAGCCTCCGCTTATGTTTCAAAAAAGTTTCTAAGTCGCAACGGAAGATGCAACGTGTCCCTTGTGGTTGCTGTGGAAGCTAACATGTGTCAGCTTCCACATGAGTTTCTATTTGTTTCGGTGCTAAGCTAAGAGAAGAGGTGGGCCCCTATAATTTTTCTAAAAAGTGAAGCGGAACTCGCCACGTGTCAGCTTCCGCATGAATCTTAAGTGGGTCTTAAAAGGTTTCTATCCTGTTTCTCTCTATGCGGAAGGCACCAAGTGGTGGGTTCTACCAAAGTTTCAAAGGGCCCCTTTATATGTTCTAAGGATGCCGCAGAGCTTGCCACGTGTCAACTTCCACGTCAGTTTCCGATAGGGGCTTCTCAAGGGTCAACATACAGCCCAGACCTGCCGGCATTGTTCAATAGTTTCATAATGATTCTTCGGGTCCACAACTTATAGGTTTCGCATATACAGGGGCAGAATGAGACAAGTCCAGGGCCAATATACACACAAATGCAGAAGCGATAGATATAGGCGGTTGACCAAAACTTTGACCGCCTATATCTCCTTCGTCTTAGCGAATTTTCACATGCTGAAAGAGGCAAAGTTATATGTTTTCATCCCCTCTTTCATTTGGCAGGCTTTTCAAGAGGTTTTGTCACTTTTCAACAAATGGAGATTTGTTGGGGCACTCATTACAGCAAACATAGCAAGCAGCTCACATTAATGGCAAAATATCCCGCCACAGCTTCATTTCCAGTCTGTTCTCCGCCGCCTAATTGTCGAGAACTGTCAGAAGCAGCTGTTAGCATTCAATGCTAGGTTATCCTCCATCATTTCTAAGGATCAGATCGATGACGCGGCTATTTGCATTGAAGACCCAAAATATCGCCCACCTGCCCTTGTTCTAGATCTTTTGCGCCATTACTCTTGGCAGGTGGACGTCCCTTCAAGAAGATATTTCTGATTACAGCTCCCTGAGTGGATTTTGTAACTAACCTAGGTTAGTATTTTGTAGTGCTATATAAGCTGAGGCTTATGATGTAAAAAGGGTTGGAAATTTTTTGAAAACATTCTATTCTCCCTATTTCTAAACAAAACTTTTCATGCTGTAACCTTGCCTTTCTTTAGATATATGAAAGCTATCATGCCTTTTGCTGATTTTTCTATCTCTGTGTGAATCTGCATATGGTTGTCTGTGAATATTTTTTGTTCCTCTCAATCATCTTGTTCCTTACCTCTGTTAGAATCATCTATTCTGTGTATATCTGCTTGATGTATCTGATTATATTGTGCATACTTCATTCTTTGCAAAGGTTCTTTAGAACTGTCTGGTGCATCACCCTTTCATGTTTTCAAGTATTGTTGCTTTATCTTTCATTTTTAGCACATCTCTTCTCCTTTTCACCCCAAAATACAGTAGTCTTAGGTGATAACTAGACAAGGAAGCTAGCCTTCTCCGGAGGTTTGATCTCATTTAGCAAAGTCCCACACTTAGAGATCAATCCCATTGTGTCATTGGAATGCTTGGAATCCCATTCAAGCAGGGTGCAATTTCATGTGACAACAGTTTCTGGCACACCCGGTGGGACCATACAAACTCTTATTACTAGTTTTGATGTGCAACCGGTGATTTTCTAACCTATAAGAGGTTAAAAATTGCATATCTGGCGACTCATACTGAGGAAGATCAGGCAAACCAGTTCTGCTGATATACTTTTATGAAAAGGATACAAACTAGGAGTTCAAGTTCCAGCTCCTTTGATTATCTACAGCTTTCTCCACCTAGGAGGCAGAGTAGAACTGTAGTAAGAACTCCCTATTCTAAAAGGACATTGTCCACTCCACCAAATTTCAAACCAATTGCCTCTGTAGTCCTTGTAGCAACTCAAGCAAACCCACCTCCAGCTGCTCAGATGGCAAGAAATCAGCCATTTGTGGCTTTTGATGGGGGAAGCCCTTTGAACTTAGTAGTACATGATGCCTTACCTATGGCAGCCTTGAAGAGCTTGCCCTATTTCACAGGGGAGACCCAAACTACACCTATTGAACACATAAGAGATGTGGCTTCTCTATGTGGAGTACATCATGTAACACAAGAAAATGTGGCCATCAGATTACTAGCTGCCTCATTCAAAGGAAAGGCATTACAATGGTTCAGAAGTCTACCAGTACAAACTATAGGGACCTAGGATGAACTAGGAGACAAGCTGAATAAGAAGTTCCAAGATAAATCAGATAATCTGTCATTGGTGGAACAGATGACCACTGTAAAGAGAGCTCCTCAGGAACCAATGATGGACTTCAATTTCAGATTTTAGAAGACATGGGACAGAATCCCTGCCACATTAAGACCTCCAGCTGAGTATGCATTCTTATATTTCTTGAAAGCTTTAAATAGTGATATTTCAGTGATGATACAATCACTAGGAGGTGTAAGCCTACCTGATGCCTATGAAATAGCCATTAGAGTAGAGAACAGTCTAATTTAGGTTGGAAAAATAGCACCTAGGCCCCCTATGCCCATTTTTCCTAAGATCCAGGCTTCTATGCCTTTACCCACCCCATATTTTGTCCCTACACCTACTATTGCAGCATTACCAAGTACCTCTACTTCTGAGCCTGCTGCCTCCAGTTCATCTCAAGAGCTAAAAGAGATAAAAAGTAGCCAACAAAAAATAGAAAATCTTCTGCAGACTTTTGGGAATGATCTAGTAAACATTAAGAAGCAACAGTCTCAGGGTAGGCAGCCTTATCAACAACAATATTAGGGGTAGAACCAAGCATGTCAGGGGTAGGGTCAACCTTACCAGGCCAATAGGCCATCTTATCAGAACAACTACCAAGGTGCCAGGCAAAATATGAACCAAAAACATTTTCAGCCTTACAATCTAGCACCTGTTAATACAGCAAGGGACCGTGTCCCTGTCTAAAATAACATTGCAACTGATTATGACTGGTGTGTCCCATGCCATATGCCATACAATCAGGCAGCTTGTTCAAGTGGAGTCCTAAATCAGGCTTTGATGGCACAAAATGTGGTAGCTACACAGCCATACACACAAAATGATGGAGCTGCACAACAACAAGAGCAACCTCAGAATGATTCTACTTTCATGAATTGGCAGGAAGGAGATTTCTGTGGGGTAAACAGTGATAGTAGCCCAGTCGCTGCCAATACAAGGGGTAAGAAGAGGGGTTATGAGGTTGAGCCAGCAGCAAGCAAAGGTAGAGAACATACTGATGTTTCCACATCCCATATTCCTCGCATCCTACAGAGAAGTACACTAGCAACAGCAAGGGAGATGCCTCATTTGCAGGCTGATGCTGCTACTACAAAGTCAAGTCAGAAGATAGGTGCCTCTCCATCTTTCAATATTATTGAAAACATGAAAAAGATGAGTGTAACCATGTCTATGTGGGATTCTTTAGAGATCTCTGGCCAAAAGAAGATGTTGCAATCTGCCTTGTCTGATTTAAAGGTATCCAAGGATACCACTGTTGACCCAGATAGGACTGTCCTTGCTAATTTATCCCAAGATGACATCAAGTAGCCTAACCAAGGTGCCAAGCCTCTTCCCTTTTATGTATCACTGATAATTGGAGACAAACTAGTGCATAATTGCATGGTAGATAGTGGAGCAAGCAGTTCTATCATGCCTAAGCAGATTGCAGATCAGTTAGGGCTTAAGTACTAGCCACTTGAGAAAGGTGTGCTCCAGTTGGATGGAACATCTATTAATACTGTGGGAATCATAAGAGACCTAGGTCTCATCCTACATGCCTGCGCCAATGTCTCTATTTCACAGGAGGTGTTCATAATAGATTTGCCTCCTCATTTTGCCATGTGCTTATCAAGGGAATTTACAGCCAAAATTGGAGGATATCTATCTTCTGACTGGTCCCACATGTTTTTTAGGACCAGATATGGCACCAAAGTAACTTTGAAATCTGAGTTACTTTCAGACTATCACATAGAACCTTACACATCCAGTGTTGTTAATGCAAATTGCATTATCTCTGATGACCCTGAATTAGTTGCTGCTCAGGAACTACAAGATAAGAGCATACCAGAGGTACTCTTAAAGGAGTGGACCTCTGAAAATGTGGTAGAAGATCCTGAGGGACATATCCAAGAAGCTGGCATGGGAGTGTACATATTGCATGAGCATGAAACAGCAATACCAAGTCTTCTGAAGAAAGCTGAACAACAGATAGAGCAACATGATGAGGTATGGAAAATGTATTTTGATGGCTCTAGGGGCAGAAATGGATCTGGTAGTGGTGCAATACTTGTGTCACCACAAGCTGAAAATTATTATGCTGCTTTTCATTTTGTCTTTTCTTGTACTAACAACACTGCTGAGTATGAAGGGTTGATCTAAGGTTTAGAGTGGGCAAGAAGGAGGAAGATTGGCTGTCTACATGTCTTTGGAGATAGTGAGCTCATTGTGAATCAGGTGAGGGGATTGCACCTTACAAAAAGTGATGCCCTGAAGTGCTACAAACACAGGGTATGGAATTTGATTGAAGAGTTTGACGCTTTCAATCTGATCTCCATTCCAAGGAGTCAGAACCATCATGCTGATAGATTAGATTCAATTGGGGCTCATTTTGACATCCCCAGTGACATTCAAAGGGAGAAGGCTCAGCCTCATGTAAAAATAATTTCTAGGCCCTCTATCCCTGATAATAATTCACTGGCAAGTTTTTGATAGTGATGAACAGACCCTGAGGTTCCTATTAGAGGAAGATGAGTTTTCCATAATAAATCAGGATAAACTCAAATAGCAATATGACAATGATCAAATCATTCAGCTGAGAACAAATAAGCTGCCCAAGGGATTGGTCACCTTGGAATCCATTTTTGGCACTGATGACCAAAAGAAGAAGACAAAAACTAGTATGTAAGTAAAGGAGGAGCATTATGAAGAGTTAGAAGTTTTCAAGGGTAGACTCCTTAAAATTGGTAAAATCTGCTTAGCTAAAGACAGAAGAGCTTTCATTGCTCTTTGTAAAGAATTTGAAGAGGTGTTTGCTTGGGACTATGCAGACTTAAAGGGATTTGATCCTCATATTGCCCAACACACCATAGAGTTAGAGCTAGGTATAAAACCTGTGAGGTAGAAGCAAAGACCTCTGAATCCAAAGCTAGAACCCCTAATGATCAAAGAACTAACCAAGCTGATTAAGGGGAAGATCATCTTTCCAATCAAGCACACTTCTTGGGTTTCTAACCTTGTGCCTGTGAGGAAGAAAAATGGGGAGATCAAGTTGTGTGTTGACTTTAGAGACCTCAACAGAGCCTCCCTAAAAGACCACTACCCATTGCCTTCAATGGAGCAAATTCTACATGTGGTGGCTAGTTCAGAAGGGTTTTCTTTGCTCGATGGTTTTTCTGGTTATAATCAGGTGCTAGTCAAGGAAGAAGACCAATTCAAGACTGCTTTCACAACCAAGTGGGGTACTATGGCCTACAAGAGGATGCCTTTTGGTCTCTCAAATGTTGGCTCTACTTTTCAAAGAGCCATGGACATGGCCTTTAAGGGTCTGATGTATAAGCTAGTGCTGGTATACCTAGATGATATAACAGTTTTCTCTAAAAATGCATTTGAGCATTTATCGCACCTAAGGCTAGTCTTTGAAAGATGCAGAGAGTTTGGGATATCCCTCAATCCAAAGAAATGCATTTTTGTTGTACATGAGGGCAAGTTGTTGGGGCATATTGTGTCAAAGGAGGGTATTACCATTGATAAAGAGAGAATACAGGCCATTTTGCAGTTGCCCTTACCTAGTCATAAGAAGGGACTACAGCGCTTCATTGGCAGAATTAACTTTCTAAGAAGGTTCATACCTGATATTGCAAATTTCTTAAAACCCTTGACATCTATGTTGAAAAAGAACATAACTTTCAGTTAGACGTCAGAGGCCAGACTTAGCTTCCAGTCCATAAAGGAGGCATTACCAACTGCACCAACCCTGATCAATCCTGATTTCTCTAAGGATTTTATCCTATATGCTTATGGCGGCCTGGCTACCATTTCTGCTATTTTGGTGCAGTAGCAGAGCGAGGGTTTTGAACAACCAATCGCCTTCTTCAGCCAAGGGTTGGAGGAGTATGAGCAGAAGTATAGCTTCGTTAAAAAGCATGTCCTGGCAGTAGTCAGGAGCCTAAAAAAGTTTAGGCATCTTGTTTCAAATAACAAGATACACCTGATGGTGGCTCATCCTAGTGTGAAGGAGTTCCTGCTGAGTAAAGATGTTAATGAGAAAAGGGCTGGTTAGATCACCAAGGTCATGGAATATGATGTGGAGATCAAGATAACCAAGCTGGTCAGAGGCAGAGGACTTAGTGAGCAGCGTGTCACTAGTTCTAAGGATGAGGTAGAAGAAGAAGAAGAGGTGCTCCTGATCATAGAGGAGGAGCATCAAGATGATACAGCAGCAGTAGGTACTAGTTGGGTTAATGATATGACCCAATTCTTGTAAATTGGTAGATGTCCTACAGGCTTAGATAAAGCTAAAAGGAGATACTTTAGGTTATGATCCATTCCATATATTTTAATAGAAGGCACCCTTTTCAGAAAAGACTTTAATGGTGTATTGCTTAGATGCATTGATACTAATCAAACTGATAGGGTGCTATATGAATTCCATGATGGAACAGCAGGAGGACATTTTGCCCCAAGAACTACTGCTTGGAAAGTAATGAGAGCTTGCTATTATTGGCCTAGCTTATTTAAGGATGCCCATGCATGGG
Source organism: Cunninghamia lanceolata (assembly GCA_027924645.1). Lineage (NCBI taxonomy): Eukaryota > Viridiplantae > Streptophyta > Pinopsida > Cupressales > Cupressaceae > Cunninghamia > Cunninghamia lanceolata. Next base: position 3,640,580 of record BSBN01001032.1, on the reverse strand, counting down.
CTAGAAAGTGTATTAAGTGTACCCTTTTTGTAGGAAAAGAGAGGCTGTCAGCTTTGCCTCTACACCCAATCCAGGTAGAGTAGCCCTTTATGAGATGGGGCATTGATTTTATTGGACCTATCAACCCACCATCAAGTGCAGGCCACAGGTGGATACTCACAGCCACAGACTACTTCACAAGATGGACTGAAGCAGTGGCATTGAAAGAATCTAATGAGAGTGTTGTTTTAAACTTTTATTGTGATTTGGTCTTCAGATTTGGAGTGCCTGAATCAATCATCTCCGATAATGCTCTAGCTTTTGTTGGCCTAAGAATAACTGACTGGGTTGTCAAGAATGGGATTTATTTGAATACCTCATCAAAGTATTACCCATAGGGTAATGGTTTGGCTGAATCCACAAACAAAAATCTCATCGGGATTATTAAGAGGGCAATGGAGAATAATCAGAGGACCTGGCACACTAATTTGAAGTTTGCTCTGTGGGCTGATAGGATAACTCCTAAGAGGTCTATTGGGAACTCCCCTTATCTACTAGTGTATGGAAAAGAGGCAAGGTTGCCTATGTCTATGGAGGTGCCAGCATTAGACATTATGCATCACCTAGAAATGCTTGAAGCAGAAAGCCCCATGGTTGTAAGGTGTGCTCAGCTTATGGAGCTGGAGGAGAGCAAAGATAAAGCTATGGCAGCCATGGAACATCATTAGCTACAAACAAAGAGAAATTTTGACAAGAAGGCCACCCCCAGACATTTTAGAGTGGGTGATATGGTGCTCAAATGGGATGAGCTGAGGAGTAGACTAGGAAAGTATTCCAAATTTGATAGCAAGTGGAGTGGCCCCTTTCTCATCACTGAATGCAAGGAGCACAGTGCATTTCAGTTGTCCAATATGAATGGAGAAAAGCTGCATATCCCAGTTAATGGGATACATTTGAAAAGATGTTTTGAGGTATGAGCAACCTGTAAATTAGTAGGTTAGACTTCTTATTTTCAATAAGTGTTGTTGCATAGTAGTTTAGATTCTTTTACTTCCCTAAGTGCTTCTGCACAGGCTTCTTTGTCGTTAGAAGAGAGCAGGTCTTCCCCCCTTTTTGTGTTTTGAGAGGCAGGTCTTAGTTTCCCAGCATATTTTAAACTTGACTCCATGCCCAATGGATACTTGAGGCCACTGATCTCATCTTTAGCAAGCAAACATCCCCTAGAGGTCACCAAAGATGTTAGCCTTTTTCCCCCTATCTAGAGCCAAACAATTAACATGGTATTTTCCTTGAAAATCCCTTTGAAAAGGTCCCTATAAAGCAAAGTGCCAAATTTCCCATAAGCCTTGCCTAAAAAAAACCTTACCATTGGAAAGAGCTAGAAAAAATAGGCAGGTTTGCTTTTTATAGCACCCTGAAATTCGACCAAACGAAGGAGTTATTCATGGTCAAAGTTTCAGTCAACATACAGTTCAAACAGGCATTTGGCAAGCTTGCAAAATTTCATCGGCCTTTAAAAATGATCACCGCGGAACATGCCACGTGTCAGTGGCGAAGAATAGCCCCTCAAAGTTTCAATATTGCTACGAAAGACACCACATGTCGGCTTCCGCCAGAGTTTCATCGCAGTTTCTAAAAGTTTCTAAGGGAGTGCGTGGAAGGCACCATGTGGAGGAATTCTCGAGAGACATAGAAAAGTAACTAAAGGCTCACAGATGCTGCCAAGTGGCAACATCCACCAAAGTTTTTGATAGACCTGAAATGTTTCTCAAAGGTAGCGTGGACGGTGACAAGTGGCAGCCTCCGCTTATGTTTCAAAAAAGTTTCTAAGTCGCAGCGGAAGATGCAACGTGTCCCTTGTGGTTGCTGTGAAAGTTGACACGTGTCAGCTTCTGCATGAGTTTCTATTTGTTTCGATGATAAGCTAAGAGAAGAGGTGGGCCCCTGTAATGTTTCTAAAAAGTGAAGTGGAACTCGCCACATGTCAGCTTTCGCATGAATCTTAAGTGGGTCTTAAAAGGTTTCTATCTTGTTTCTCTCTGCGCAAAAAGTGCCAAGTGGCAGGTTCTGCCGAAGTTTCAAAGGGCCTCTTTATATGTTCTAAGGATGCTGCGGAGCTTGCCATGTGTCAGCTTCCACATCAGTTTCTGGTAGGGGCTTCTCAAGGGTCAACATACAGCCCGAACCCGCCGGCATTGTTCAATAGTTTCATAATAATTCTTCGGGTCTGCAACTTATAGGTTTTGCATATATAGGGGCAAAATGAGACAAGTCTAGGGCCAATATACACACAAATGCAGAAGCGATAGATACAGGCAGTTGACCAAAACTTTGACCACCTGTATCTCCTCCGTCTTAGCGAATTTTCACATGCTGAAAGAGGCAAAGTTGTATGTTTTCATCCCCTCTTTCATTTGGCAGGCTTTTCAGAAGGTTTTGTCACTTTTCAATAGATGGAGATTTTTTGGGGCACTCATTACAGCAAACATAGCAAGCAGCTCGCATTAATGGCAAAATATCTCACCACCGCTTCATTTCCAGTCTGTTCTCTGCCACCTAATTGTTGAGAACTGTCAGAAGCAGCTGTTAGCATTCAATGCTAGGTTATCCTCCATCATTTCTGAGGATCAAATCGATGACGCGGCTGTTTGCATTGAAGACCCAAAATATCGCCCACCTGCCCCTGTTCTAGATCTTTTGCGCCATTACTCTTGGCAGGTGGACGTCCCTTCAGGAAGATATTTCTAATTACAACTCTCTGAGTGGATTTTGTAACCGACCTAGGTTAGTATTTTGTAGTGCTATATAAGCTGAGGCTTATGATGTAAAAAGGGTTGGAAATTTTTTGAAAACATTATGTTCTCCCTATTTCCAAATAGAACTTTTCATGTTGTAACCTTGCCTTTCTTTAGATATATGAAAGCTATCATGCCTTTTGCTGATTTTTCTATCTCTGTGTGAATCTGCATATGGTTGTCTGTGAATATTTCTTGTTCCTCTCAATCATCTTGTTCCTTACCTCTATTAGAATCATCTATTCTGTGTATATCTGCTTGCTGTATCTGATTATATTGTGCATACTTCATTCTTTGCAAAGGTTCTTTAGAACTGTCTGGTGCATCACCCTTTCATGTTTTCAAGTATTGTTGCTTTATCTTTCATTTTTAGCACATCTCTTCCCCTTTTCACCCCAAAATACAGTAGTCTTAGGTGATAACTAGACAAGGAAGCCGGCCTTCTCTGGAGGTTTGATCTCATTTAGCAAAGTCCCACACTTAGAGATCAATCCCATTGTGTCATTGGAATGCTTGGAATCCCGTTCAAGCAGGGTGCAATTTCATGTGACAACAGTTGTCAAGAGGATCACTTGCTGCCACAGAAGGATTCGAGGTTGCCTACACAAGGATTACCGAGGGTAGCGGAGTCAACAAATCTTTGTTTCTCTTAGATTCCTTAATTTTTTTCATTACTTTCATAGTAATTAGATAATCATATTTGCTCTTGGGAATAGTAACACATTGCTTTTTCCTTGATAGATTAGATCTTGCATGCTAGATTAATCGCTTTCATATTTCTAGATCTATATTATTAGAAGAAGCATTTTTCCCTTTTCTTAGATTAAATTGCATTCAAAACATCGAAAACACAAAAAAAACATAGGTTAACATTGCATTGGAAAAGTCATATAGGATTGCACACATATTTCCTTTTCATAGATTAGAAGCATTTCTATTTCCAAAATACTCTGAAAAACACCAAAAAGACATTTTGCATATCATTTAGTTTGCATGTGTATAGAAACATTAGAATAGGCAAAATTGCAAACCCTCGATTCCATCACAGGGTAATCATGGTTCAAACGATTCCAAACAAACCCTTGATTTCATCACAAGGTACAAGCAAAGTCAAAACACAAACCCTAGGTCAACAAAACCCTAGGTTAAACCCTAGATCTGGTCAAGGTTAGTAATCACATGATTTCATCTCTTATGATTCACAAATGTGCTTAGGAGAGAGAGGAGAGTGGGTGAGGTCTATCCGTGATGAGATCAAGGAGATCCATCCACGACCACAGCAACAGACATTTTTCTTACCACAAGGAGACCCATTTGTCCTCTTGTTGTTAGAAGAAACTTGACAATGACAGATATAACAAGACCTTTTACAACGCATACAAAGAAAAGAGGACATCAATGAGAACAATCATTTACCCACACAAAGGTGGAATCTTAGAAATCCAAACAAAAGGAGAGAAACTAGTGACCCTTCGGGTCATAGGGTTATCTCAACTACTACAACAATCAAACGAAACATAAAACAAAATGCACAACAACAAAGGCCACATAACTTACTAACCCCTCTCCGTGAAGTCCAGCTCTCCAATGAGCCAGACCCCCACCGTGTCTTGCCTCCTCTTGACTGGCGAATTCCATGTGAGTGAGGGTTACATGGCAGATCACCCCATGGTAAGGAGGGAAGGGTCTGTGTACGTGCCGAAATCTGACCCGATAACCCTCAGGCAACCGGAGTCACGATTTTGAGCATACATATTTTGGTGAACCCGACGTGAAGAGCAGAGCCTCTTGGTTATACTGTTTGCATTCCCATTTCAAACATCTCAAAACAAGTTTAACAAAAACTTCACAACATTTTCACACCATTCTTCATAGCTGCTTTCACCGCTTCAACTTCTATCGCTTACGCCATCGTCTATTCCATTTATTTTGTGGTGTCTATGGCACCCCCAAATATGATGGAACCTGACTTAAACCAAGGGAACATTCCCTCAAGGGAACCATAAACTCCCTCATCTGATAGGTATGTGCTACCACATCCTAACGTTCTAATCACCAACTATTATGATTACGAGGATTTTGACTATGAGCAAGATCAAAGGGAATCTAGGTGCTCTCTATCGTTTAGCAACCCAGCTTGGGAGAACAATCTAGCCATACCAAATGCACCACATAAAGCAAGAAGGGTGAGGTTAAAAATACATCAACTAGAGCAACCTTCCACAAGTACATCGAATACTCACCTTGATGAAGAGGTTAGAAGGTTGGAAAGGTGTCTACAAGAAACCAAAGATGCTCAAGAGGCATTGAGGATTGCCTTAGAAGAAAAACAAAAAGAAAATGTTGCACGTGAGGAAGCTCATCACTATGAAAATATTCAAAGAGAACATCCTAGAAATGAAGAAAGCCCTAGAGTTGCAACTCCTGTAGATTTAATCGCAACTCTAGTACAAAGAATCAGAATCTTGGAAGTAAAGAAAGTTGCTCCAGAAAGAAGACTCAAATCTCACAAATAGGACCAGGGGGCATCTCAAAATCCCGCTACCTCAATTACTATTTGCGACATGCTAGTAATGACACATGTCTGAATGGGAACCTTTCTATTCAGAACAATCCAATGAATCCAATAATGGGTTATCAAAACCCACCTGCAAGGTTATTATTAACAACCCCACAATCTTAGAGTCCCTTCTTAGGAACGTATCTTGAATATTTGAAAGAGCCTCTAGACCAAAACATAAGAAATGTGCAACTACCTCAGCCATTATCAGATCTCCCAAAATTCAAAGGAGAAGGAGATCCAAATTCACACATTAAAGCTTACACTACAGCCATAAGAGAACTCCTCCCTTGGGATGGGGTTGCAGCAAAAAATTTCCTAAAAATGCTTGAAGGCATCACCTTGGATTGGTATTATCATCTCCCAGAAGCTTCAATCCATTCATTCAGACAACTCATCAGAGAGTTTGTCATGGCATTCGACATGAACAAACTCGTGAAAATAGGGATCAGAGAATTCCTTACAATGAAACAAGAACTGAATGAATCCCTAGCACATTTTGTCACCCGATGGAGGAAAGTCCTCTATTCTTCAACTAGTACTCTGAACATGGATCATCGAGAACTATGCAACCTCTTCTTACATGCCAATAACAAAGAAATGAGAGAAGATGTCCAAAAATTGCCATATAAGTCCTACGAGGAAGCATTGGAAAGTGCTTTAAGAATTGATCAAGCTACCATCGATAATGGCAAGAAAACTTATGATGCTTGTGGAAAACTTAGAACATTCAAAGGAGTAGAAAAGACTACAGTTAATGTGCCTCAAGAAAAAGATGTCAACATCATAAAATACAATCCAAAAAATGACAAATGGCGACAAAAAGGGAATCAAGGAGCAAATCGACCTTCATATGACCCTAATACTTATTGTTGGTTCCATGGGACAAAGGGTCATAAAACAAAGACTTGTTATGGTTACAATAAAGCCATCTCCAAACTTACGCTGGATCAACAAAAGAACTTTCTTAAATTTCTCCAATCCCAGAGAAAGGAGAAAGAACCTCAAATCAAGAAAGGAAAGACTAACCAAAACCATACCAATAACATAGAACTAGACCAACAAGTGTTCATGATCCATGAAGAGGAACAAACAAACCAAATAGAGAACATCTTCTCACAAGTGATAAATTTGTTGAGAGCATCTCCCTCACATCGCAAGACATTCCTAGAAGTATTGGAAGTAGGATGTTCCTCACAGGAGGAATCACCTCCTCTCACATTTGATGTTTCCAAACTAACCCAAAGAGAAGGAAGTGAGAAAAGAGATTCACCCCTATGCATACAAATTCAAGTTGAAGAAGTCACTATAAAAAGAGTGGTGGTGGATGAAGGATTGGCAGTCAATCTTTTGCCAATGTCCTTCCTACGGAGGATGGGATACAGTAAAACAGGGATCAAACAACAAACTACCACCTTAAGAATTTACAACAGTCATGACATCCAAACAGTCAAAAAAATCAGCCTACCTCTTAATCTGATGGGGAAGACTATCTCTATCGACTTCTATGTCATTAACCAAGAAACCAATTACAACATGATCCTTAGAAGACCTTGGATTCACGCCATGAAAGCCATTTCCTCTACGTTATTCCAAGAAATACATTTCCATCATTTGGGAAAGGTAATCATAGTCAAGGCAGACCCTGATCCTTTCAGTGTTTACAGAAAGGAATAGGAAGAAAAAGACAAGCAATTGAAAACGCAAGAGAAATAGAAATAGGAAACTCAGGATGTTCAAATGAGTGCAAGCACTCACAACATATCCTACCAAAGAATTGACATCTTAGGGAATTCCCCTTTGATCTACATACCACTAAATCCCATGCACCGTTTGGCTTAGCAGTCATTCCATGTGTCAATGAATGGGATATCAAAAACCTATTGGTTGGAACAATCAAGATCATTGAAGAAGGAGATGAAAAAGAAGAAAAATGAACTTCCACTTATGAATTTGGAGAGGCATCTCATTCACAGAACCATGAAAGTTTATGGACCCTACATTTTGACGGAGCTAGTTGCAAAACGGGGGTAGGAACAAGGATAATCTTAACATCCCCTGAAGGAAAAATCCTCCCCTTTGCCTTTAGACTAGATTTTTTTTGCACCAACAACATCGCTGAGTATGAAGACCTATCTCTAGGAATCATGCTAGCCATGAGAATGGGAGTTAGAAAAATCTCTACCTTTGGAGATTCTCAATTGATAATCAACCAAGTTATTGACAATTACGAAATAAAATATGAATGATTGCGACCTTATAAAGAGATCATCAGGATATTAGTTCAATTCTTCAATTTCTTCTCCATCAAAGCCATACCCAGAGAAGAAAATCAGGTAGCAGACTCAATGGCTACATCGGCCGCATTGTTCTCGTTGCATGCTCAATTACAAAACTTAGAATACATTGTTTCGATACGCGGAGAGCCATTGTTGGATAACAAAAAATTACCATATATACTAAATTATGCCATGGGTCAAGAAGAACAACCGACCTGAGACTACGCTGAGAATGATGAAGCCATCTTGGAATATCTACACACATATGATGGGCTTCCAAGAGTCCACCATAAAAAAGGATACCTACTCCTCCCTCATCCTGAGGACTATTTTGGAAATGAAAAATAAATTCTTCAGATTGAGGTGAACTCAGATTTACCGCTTGCTCCTCAGAAGTTTGAAGAAGGACACCCTTCCCTAACAGGAGATACGATCAACATCAATGTTGGTACACCTGAAAAACCTAGGATGTTAAAACTAGGAGGAGAACTAAATGACAAAGAATTGGAAGAATACATAGAGTTCCTCATTGAATACTCTGACATATTCACATGGGCATATTCAGATATGCTAGGGTTAGATCCAAAGGTTGTGGTGCACAATCTAGTAATGAAACTAGATGCCAAACTCGTGAAACAGAAACCAAGGCCCATAAAACCGCAAGTAGTTGAAATGATGAAAGAAGAACTCAAAAAGTTATTGAATGTTGGATTCATCAAACTAGTTGATTATTCCAATTGGGTGTCAAACATTGTCCCAGTCCTGAAAAAGAATGGAAAAATTCAGATATGTCTCGATTTTAGAGACATCAAACAGGCTTGTCCAAAAGATGACTTCCCATTACCATCCATCGATCAAATTGTCGATTCAATAGCAGGTTATGAAGTTCTCTCTCTGATGGATGGATTTTTAGGATATAACCATATCAAGATCGTAGAAGTTGACCACAACAAGACAACATTCACTACCCCCTGAGGAATTTTTTGTTATATAGTCATGCCCTTCGGGTTGAAAAACACTGGGGCAACATACCAATGGGCAATGACACATATCTTCCACAATTATATACACAAGATAGTTGAAACTTACGTTGATGACCTGCTGCCTAAATTAGAACAAAGATCAAAACATGTGGAGGATCTATGAAAAATATTCAATAGGCTTCGAGAATACAAAGGTTAAACCCTGAAAAATGTGTTTTTAGAGTCACGACAGGAAAGTTGTTGGGACTCATCATCTCTCGAAGAGGTATAGATGTCAACCTAGCCAAGGTCAAAGTAGTCCTAAATGTAACCCCACCAACAAACGAGAGAGTAGTAAGAGCTTTCTTAGGATAGTTGGGCGCAATCAGACAATTCATACCAAATATGACGTTCAAAATCCATCCGATCAACCAATTACTGAAGAAACAAGTCGGCATAACTTAGACGATGGACCGTCAAAATGCATTTGAGCAAGTAAAGAAATTTCTGCTGACCCCACCCATGTTGATACCACCAAAGCATGACAAACCCTTCATCCTATACTTCAAAGCCACTAATATCTCCGTAGCATGCATGCTAGCTCAAGAGGATGAGGGTGGAAGAGAAAGAGCCATCTATTTCATAAGTCGAACCTTATTGGAATATGAAAAGAATTACACTCAAGCTGAAAAAGAGTACCTAGCCATAGTCTTTGCAACCTGAAGGCTACAACACTACATGCTAAATCAAGAGACTAAAGTCATGATACGATCCGAGTAATTGAGGACCTTTCTGAGTCAACCTATGCTCTCAAGAAGAGCCAGCCAGTTCATAACCTTGTTAAGCGAATTCGAGCTAACTTATGTCAACCAAAAGGTAGTTAAAGGACAAATAATAACGGACTGGTCAGCAGATAATCCGGTTCCCCAAGAAGAACCTGTGAACGAAGATTTCATTGATGAAGAGATTTACATGGTAGATCTTGAGAAATATGTTGCCTCGTATTTTTACTGAGACATTGTAAACTATCTTGCGAACAAGACTTACCTGGAAAACATGACCCCATTGGGAAATAGATGATTACGCATCCTCACTGCAAGATATGTTTTGATAGATGATGTGCTCTATTGAAGGGCTCTAGATGGAATATTGCTTCGATGTGTTGACAAGGAAGAAGCACATACGATATTAAAAGAATGTCACAGTGGAATCTATGGTGGACACTTTGGTGGTCACACCATGACAAGAAAGATACACAGAATGGGATACTTCTGGCCTTGTTTACAAGGAGATGCAATTAAATTTGTTAAAAGGTGCCCAAAATGCCAAGTTTACATGCATGTTCACCATACACCAACAAGAATTTGCAATCAATTGTCACACCTTGGCCCTTCTCCACATGGGGATTAGATCTGGTGGGGAAGATATCTCCCCCATCAATAGATGGACACATGTTTATCATTACTGCGATAGAATATTTCACAAAATGGGTGGAGGCCATGCCTCTTACCACAATGTCAGGTGCTGTAATCACAAAATTCATATTGAACCAAATCATTTGTCGATTCAGAATCCCTCAAGTGATAGTGATAGATAATGCCTCATCCTTCAAAAATCTGCAAGTGAGGGAGCTATGTGAGAGATTCCACATCAATCACAACTCTCCCTCAGTCTATTATCCTTAAGGAAATGGACAAGAAGAGACTACCAATAAGACTTTGAAGTCCATATTGGTCAATATTGTAAAAGATTCTAAGAGAGACTAGCATTTACAACTATATCCGGCTCTATGGGCTTACAGAACAAGTGTTAGGACTCCAATTGGAACCACCCCCTACACCCTTACTTTTGGGTTGGAAGAAGTGCTACCATTAGAAGTAGAATTGCATAGTCTAAGGGTGTCATTACAAGTATTATTGGACAATGAGGAATACAGGGTAGTCAGGTTGGCCGAATTAGAAATGATAGATGAAACACACCTAAGAGCCGTTCAAAGACATGACTCTTATTTAGAAAGAATGAAAAAATAGTACAACAAGAAGGTCATCCCAAGGCCCTTTCAATTAGGAGACCTAGTGCTCAGGATAGACAATCTAATCGATAAAAGAGCAAGTGAAGGACAAAAAAGAGCCTTTTTGGAAGACTAGAAAGGTCCTTACATAGTTAAAGAAGATATCAGAAATGGCGCTTATCTCTTGTGCACAATGGAGGGAGAGGAATTTGAAGAAACAGTCAATGCCTTTCACGTCAAGAAATATTATGTCTAAAAGACCAAAAAAATCATGAAACATAAAAATACAAAAAAATTATAAAAATCAAAAATGTCAAAAATAATTTGTTTCTTGCATTACAATTTGTGACTTGCTCTTGTACTATTTTCCCTTTAGTAAGGAGTCTAATGTTGTCCAGACATACGTTATCCTTTTAGGACCTGGAGATCCCCATCTTTCACCATCGCCATTATCCCCCTTTATTCCAGCAATTCTAATCGAAACCTAGCTCTTAGGTTTACACTGGTCCTAGTCTTAATGAGTCAAGATGTTAGGTCTAAGCAAAGTTAGTATTCAAACTTACAGTGTTCAAAGGAAGCTTGCAAGTAGACCTTCCCAATTCTTCCCTAGTAGTAGAGAAGTCCAACCAGATTACAAAACCTTTAGGTGGCACTCAGTCCCTTATCTGTTTTGGCCAAAAACGTCAGGAAGATCAAAACTTTGAAGGAAGCAATCCAAGATTCAAGTGAATAAAAAATGAGTGATCAAAATAAGAGTGTCAAAAGTGAGAATTGAGAGATCAAAGCATTGCATATCAAAAGTTCCAAAAAGCATTCATTTCTTGAAAAGTCAAAATCCAAAAAAATGAGAAAAATCAAGTGAGGAAAATACAAAAAAATAAGTGAAAAGCAAAAAAAAGAGAGATACAAAAAAAGAGTGAAAGAGAGAAGATTGTTGAATGTCCGTACTCTTGGGTGGAAATTAGTCTAAGCTCGAAGCCTCAAGGGTGACATTCTAACATAGAAAGAAAGGTACAAAACACACACACACACTAGCTGAGCAAAACCAAAGAGTCTAATAGTCTCTAGGATCATCTTCTATCTAGGGACCCTTGTTCTTTCCTATTTGTCCTTTACCTTGGGTCTACTTTGCTTGCCATCTATGATCTAAGTCTAGCGAACACTTATAGTATTTGCTACTTGTCTGAAGTTGAAAGCTTATCAAGTTGTCTTATCTAGATAAGGATCAGTGTTTAGCCTTTAGCGAAGTCTAGAAATCAAAAACACTCCATATTCATTTCCACTCCCCACTTGAGTTTCACTAAATCCTATCTCACAACTCTAAATAGATCTCTCATATTGGGCCAACTCGCAATCCCCTAAATCGAAAAATCATATTTAAGAGCAGTCACCGTGTTTGTTCCATATTGCATTCATGTCAAAATCAAGACAAAGAGTCTCAAAGCAATAAAGTCAAATGTCATATCTCATGACATTTAGTAAGTGCTATAGTTTCATTTACAGCATTTCTTGTGTTCTTGCATTATCATATCGTAAGCTGCATATCATATATATATCCCACAAAACTACAAAAACATATCATCATTGTCACACTTGCATTTGTTAAAAGAGTTGAAAAGGTCAAACATAATCAAAAAGATCCTAAAAACTTCCAAACATGCACAAGAGATGAGTACAGTTTGACAAGAGAAAAACCATAGAAAAAGATAAACTTTCGTAGATACATCTAAAGTTTACATGTACAATGGTATCAAAGAGCTAAGACAAAATGCTCTCAAGAGAAGTAGAGGCTCCCCATGCAAGGGGGCACAAATTTCAAGAAAAGAAAGTCAAGGATGGTTCCCTCCAATAGAACCCTCGGGGGGCTTCGGCTCCTCTGTCTATGAGTACCACTTGTCGCTCCATGAGATCTATGAGAATGATGTGTTCTACTGCGAGCATGTGACTGTGAAGGCCCCGCCATACTAGTATCAGAATGCCCAAAATTAAGGCAATTCATCTCTTGAAGTACTTTGTTCTCACCCTGAAGCGTGTCGACCTAGGTCTTTAACTCTGTAATCATCTGACACCCATGGTAGACAGGAGTAAAAATGTCAGTGTATCGTCCCATGGTAGGGGGCACACCAGGATCATCTAAAAGATGATAATGGGTCATCCTAGTAAAGGGAAAGATCATTCCAACATTAACCTCACAAACCAAGTCCCTTCACTCTTTGACATTGCCTGAAATGCCAAATCAAGACAAGACCAAGTTAGTGCCACATGAAAAGAGAAAGGACAAAGTTAAGCGAAAACAAATAGACAAAACTCATGTGGATCTCCAGGATGCCAGTCAGGGTCAAGTTGATGCCTCACTTCATCTGAATGAGGAGGTCGAGGAACAATAGAAGGACCCTCGGGGATGTCAGGAACCTCATCTGGAACACCAATGTCATCAAAATCCTCATCCTCGAGAGGGGCCTCATCTGACAAATCTTCACTATCAGGAACATAGTCCTCATCAGTGGACTCTGAGTCAACTGTCACAACCAGAGATCAGGAAGGAGTCCCTCTCCCTCCCCTTCGTCCTCCTCTAGAAACCCTAGTGAAAAAGATGCCTGGAGTCAATGGTATCCAAACATGGTTCCTTAGTCCAATCTCCCCCATCTCCTGAACGGTCCTGTAACAAGTAGACACTGGGGGCAAGTCCTTAAGGACATCCTTGCCAAATTATTGCAAAACACAGTCCACCTAATGAGCCTCAACCTGCTCATTACGGTCTGTGATCTCTAAAACCTCACGGTAGTGCACTTTCATCTCGTGATCACGGGCCCAAGCCCCCTCCATGTCGTGATAAGGGTCAGAAATCATGTCATCATCAATAAGGGTAGCAATAGTGGGAAGAGTGTTGGCAAGAGACACATTGGAGCTTCATGATTGTTGTCATTGATGGAAACAAAGTTCATCCCACACATCCGTAGGACATAGTGTACCTCTACCGGAAGTCAGATTGAAGAGTGTTGTGGTCTGGTAAGCAAGAACAGAGTGTTGTGGCAAGGTCCAATAGTTAGGTCTGGATCTCTAAGAGGAAGTATCTTTGGAAAGTACAGACTTGGGGAAGTCAAGAGGAATACCTTGACTGGTAGATTCCAGGATTTGAGCCTCCGGTGATAAAAGAGTAAAGAGATATAAGCATTCAAGTATTGGGGTCCTGTTTGGGAGAGAAGACAGAGGAAGAACTGACCGGCAGAGCATCAGACACTATTCTAGATGAGATGTTGATGGTGATCAAGATTATTAAGGTATCATTCAAGATTGGCCGACTTGTTAGATGACTTCTATAAGTCTCTCTTTGATCCGCATCACTTGGTAAGCAAGGATCCAGCCAATAGACTAGAGTTTGGAAAAAATTGACTATTCCAAATGCTAACTAGAAAGAGGATGAAATCCTTTGTACGGATATATATACCAAATGGATTTCGATGAGAAGGTGTGAGTGGTGTTGTTGTGTATGCGAAGAAAAGCATAAGTATAGAGGGAAAGCAGTAAGGAAGGTCCGGTATGTGAAAGGACAGCAGCATAAAAGAAGAGAAAGGATGAAGTGCAGTAGATCAGTATACTGAGCCTAACCGGAACTAAACTCCAGCATGTGTGGATGCTTCTCATCAGTTCAAGGATCTTGTTATTCTTCTTACAACTTGTAGACAGTGAGTCTCTTGTAGGCAGTGAGCCTCTTGTGAGTAGTATGCTCGGGCAGTGAGCCCTAATTGGCAAGTGCCATTTTGTATTTCTATTCTTCTAATAGATAATACAATCTTGGGTTAATCACCCCGTGGTTTTTTTCCTTAACAGGGTTTCCACGTCAAAATATTGTGTCATGTGTATTTCCATTTCATGGTTATGTTTGCTTATTTGAATTAATGTTGCATTAATTATTAAGAAAGTTTAGAAAGCAGAAATAATTAAGATAACTGATTCACCCCCCTCTCAGTTATCAACAATTGGTATCAGAGCCAAGTTCCTCCAAATAGAGCCTAACAGCTTGAGGAAGATCTGGGAATTAAAATGGATGTGTATGGTATGAGGGAGCAACTTCAGTCTGCCCTAGATGATCTTGAACAATCTAATTATGAAGTCAATGAATTGAAGGAAAGACTCAAACAAGCTGATGATTTCATAAATGAACTAAAAGGGAAACCAAGTCTCTATATGAAAAAGAGAAAGGAGCTACTTCAGCAATTAGCAAGTTAAAGTGAAGCAAATGATACAAATGGAGATCTGAAGGAGAAAACCAAGTTATGTGAAAAGTTATCAAAAGAGATCATTATGGTAAGACATGAAATGGAATCAGGAGTTATGAAATTTACCCAAGAAATTGAAGAGAAAAGAAAAACTGAAGATGATCTAAGACAATCTCTCAAGGAGAAATAAAAAGACTGCCACAAGATGGATAGAATAATCAGACATCTTGAATCTGATCTTGAAGATGCTAAAGATAATGAAGAAAAACTTGAGGATCAAATTGTCTCTCTTAAAAGGGATCTTCAAACAGCAAATGAATACAAAGAAAAATTCAAGATAAGTTCTGCTCAACTTGAAGTTCTTCTTGAAAGCCAAAAGAGGGTAGATGACAAGTGTGGCTTGGGATATGAGAAAGGTGAAAGCTCTGGATCCGGTCAAAAGAAGTTTGGATTAGAAAATCCAAGGAATAGGATTAGAAGACCTCTAGTAAGGCAACCTAATGCTCAAAGATATCCATCCTTCAATGGATACTGCCACAACTGCAATAACTTTGGTCACAAAGCTAATTAGTGCAGAAAGAGAATGAATTAGACTAATACATCCTTCTCCAAACAGTGTTTTAACTATAAAAGGTATGGTCACAAATCTCATGAACGCAGAAATATGCAAATGAACAATTCATTCAATGGTAGATGCTTTGCATGCAATAGAATGGGTCATATGGCTAATCAATGTAGATCAAAAGGACATCAATCAAATATACAAAGAAATGTTGTTTTCCACAATTGCAATAGATCCGATCATATTGCCAAATTCTGTAGAAGCAAGAATCAGGACAAAAGAGGTCCGGTACATCATAATCAGAATCAAGACAAGGGAAAAAGAAAAGTGAATGCAGATGAAGTTCAAAGTGAGATGAACAAGATTTGGGTGAAGAGAAATACAGAAAATATAGGAGATGGATCCGCACCAGAATCTGGTGCTGATATTCCTTCTAAAAATTAAAAAGTGAGCTCTGACTCAGGGGGAGACACAAAAAAAAACATTTTCCCCTAGCCAATTAATTGGTGCCGGAACTAGCACAAGGAGAGTTGCGGATTAAAGGGTTCATAAGAGAAACATCTAAGTAAACTGTGGTTAAGATATGAAAGATCCGCAAGATGTTTAGAACAAGATTGATCCAGTTCATCAAGTCATCCGAATAAGGAAAACAAGGCAAACCGGAATGACTTAAGTTGAGCATTTATTGCAACTTGGTATTAGGGTTTGCGGAGCAATATAAGGGTTTTTCTTATTAAGCATTTGTTCATTTTGCATTCAAGAAGAAGCGAAAAGGAGCTCTGCAACAAATTTCCTCAAGCCCATCAAAGATCATCAGCAGAAATCGATTCATCCAGCAATCGATTCGGATCACTTTGTAAAATCTAGAAGCGTAAAAGGTATTTTCTGTTCTCAAATATCTCCCATTCCCAAAAGCCTAGAGAAGGAATTAGAGATAAGAAAGAATAATGCTAGGGCAAAGGATCTTGAGATCCAAGAACAGATAGCCATTCAGCTCTTTCCTTCAATCACTCCGAAGCAAATGAATATGATCTTCAAAGATTGCAAGGATGAGTTCTAGAGCAAAACCAGAATGAATCAACTTATGCTCAGTGAAACTAACAAAATAGGAAAAGAGACAGAAGAGATTCTCTTAAATGCTTACAAAAGATTCAACATTCCCATTGTAGAAGACTTAGGTGATGATCCCTCAACTACAGATGAATCTACTGAGACAGTGGCAGAAGAGGTAAAGGAGACAGGTGAAGAAAAAGGTAAGGACTTAGATTCCTCTGCTCCATAAGAGGAGGCCCATGATCAAGCAAACATCTCTCCTCCGGTTTCCACTGCTGACTCCGGATCTAAAGAAGAGGAAAGAGTAGAAGAAAAAGAAGCAGAGAAAAAGGAAAAACAAGATAACAGTAATAAGGGTGCAAAAGGAGAGAAAATTCCAAAAACCACAGATGATAGTGGTAAGGTTGAAAAAGGGGACAAAACCCTGTCACTAGCAAGAGACATAGCAAAAGTAGTTGAGAAATTCTTAACCAAGGAGATGATAGAATTTGATGAACCGGAACTTCTTCAAGGACCGTTCAATTTTGACTCCCTCTCCTTGGTTCAAACCATGAAGCTAGCATCTTTTACTTTAGCAAAGGCAAAAGAAAAACTTCTGAAGTCTCACATGGAAGACTGCAAGCTCATAGAAACTGCATCTGATGTATTGGAGAAGATCATGCCATCTTTTCAGAAAGATCCCTCAGCCTCTTCATCTGGTAATCTCAAATCTTTAGTAAATAGTGTTAGTACACATTTTGAATCTCTAGAGAAATCAGCTAAGGAGAAGGTCTAGAAAGAATTTTTGGATAAGAGATTCTCAGAGTTACAAGGCTTAATAACAAATGATAGGAGAGTTATGGATATTGGAATAAAGAGCTTGGAAAATGCTCTTAAAGATGGAGGAGATATCTACAAATTATGTTTCTCCTGGCCTAAAGTGACCAAGGATATAGAGAAGAAAGTAAAAGAGCAAGAGGATAAACTGACAAGTTTATCTCAAAGTTTTGATCCTCTCTCCACTTCTATAGTAAATCAAGAATGTCAAACTATTGCAGTCATAGCTGAAATAAAGAAGCTTGAGAAGGAGAAGAAAAATAGAACAATTAGGTTAAGTGAACTCAGAGGGATCATTATCCCTAAGTTAGAGGCCATGAATGAGGCTCTAACTGATGCTCAGACCATAGCCCGGACCAGTGATCCGACAGATCTCAAGAGGGTAGAAGCTTTTTCATTCCTGTTGAGTGGTCACATCTCAATTTTGGACAGGATGAAGCAGAGTTGGGCGATAGAAGTTATACAGTTGAAAACAACTTTTGCAGACATACTACAGTATATGTAAGTATAACCTGTTTATATACTTATGCAGCTAAGTATAGTTGAATTTTTGGAGTTTTGGTATGCGGACCCTACCCTTTTCCATTGATGTCAAAAGGGGAGTGAGGAACAGTGAAAAATGTGGAATCTAGCTAAGGGGGAGCTCTGGAAAAGTGTACATTAGAAGAGAGCATCAGCCAAGGGGGAGTATAGTATAGCACTTAGTCATTTTTCACTAAGTGTTGCCATCAATGGCAAAGGAGGAGATTGTTGGCAAGAGACACATTGGAGCTTCATGATTGTTGTCATTGATGGCAACAAAGTTCATCCCACACATCTGCAAGACATAGTGTGCCTCTACCGGAAGTCAGATTGAAGAGTGTTGTGGTTCGGTAAGCAAGAATAGAGTGTTGTGGCAAGGTCTGACAGTTAGGTCCAGATCTCTAAGAGGAAGTATCTTTGGAAAGTGCAGACTTGGGGAAGTCAAGAGGAATACCTTGACTGGTAGATTCTAGGATTTGAGCCTCTGGTGATAAAAGAGTAAAGAGATATAAGCATTCAAGTATTGGGGTCCTATTTGGCAGAGCAGACAGAGGAAGAACTGACCAGCAGAGCATCAGACACTATTCCAGATGAGATGTTGATGGTGATCAAGATTATTAAGGTATCATTCAAGATTGGCCGACTTGTTAGATGACTTCTATAAGTATCCCTTTGATCCGCATCACTTGGTAAGCAAGGATCCAGCCAACAAACGAGAGTTTGGAAAAAATTGACTATTCCAGATGCCGACTAGAAAGAGGATAAAATCCTTTGTATGGATATATATACCAAATGGATTTCAATGAGAAGGTGTGAGTGGTGTTGTTGTGTATGCGAAGAAAAGTAGAAGTATAGAGGGAAAGCAGTAAGGAAGGTCCGGTATGTGAAAGGACAGCAGCATAAAAGAAGAGAAAGGATGAAGTGCAGTAGATTAGTAGACTGAGCCTAACCAGAACTAAACTCTAGCATGTGTGGATGCTTCTCATCAGTTCAAGGATCTTGTTATTCTTCTTACAACTTGTAGACAATGAGTCTCTTCTAGGCAGTGAGTCTCTTGTGAGCAATATGCTCGGGCAGTGAGCCCTAATTGGCAAGTGCCATTTTGTATTTCTATTCTTCTAATAGAGAATACAATCTTGGGTTAATCACCCCGTGGTTTTTTCCCTTAACAGGGTTTCCACGTCAAAATATTGTGTCATGTGTATTTCCATTTCATGGTTATGTTTGCTTATTTGAATTAATGATGCATTAATTATTAAGAAAGTTCAGAAAGAAGAAATAATTAAGATAACTGATTCACCCCCCCTCTTAGCTATCAACAAAGAGTAGCATCAAAATGACCAATATGTGCCCATCTCGCTGCTCTCAGTAGTCACCTGTCTGGAAGAGGAAGGAGCTTCTGATAAGGCCTCATATGCTCAAAAATCCATGTCATAATCAGAGAAGAGTGGCTAAAAGCTAGAACCCCTCACTGAGAAATTTGGTAAAAATCTCTGTAGAGCATCTCCAAGATGTCAGGTCCCCATGCATAAACTATGCCTTCCTCTAATCCTTGAATAATGGGTGCCCAACACCATCTCAGATGAGCTGAGGCCTTGTCTCCTGATAGCCTCGAAGTAATCAAACCAATCAGAAACCTCCTCAGAAGTGGGATGCAGAGTCGTGGCACAGATGTAAGCTAAACTCCTGTCTAGTCCCCAGGGTGATTAACCCCCATGAATGCAGCCCAAGAAGCCTTGTCCTAAAAGGACTCGCTAACAGGAAGAAATAGAGGTTGTCCCCTCACAGGAACCCCAAGTATGTAGTATACATCATATAGAGTGATAGTCCACTCTCCTGAAATCTGCAGGAACTTGAATGTGTTCCTGTATGCATCCCAGTAAGTCAAGATATCACAGCATATACGGGATACAGGATGGATCACGGGAACATGGCAAACTCTGGCAAGACCTGCCCTCTTCAATATGGCATGATCCTCTATACTTAATGAAACAAGCATCCCTGAGAGCCACCCTTGCTCTCGGCAGGCATTCCATCGAATACGCATCTCCTACAAAATCAAAAGAGAATTTCAGATTAGATCTCGTAAACTCGCAAAAAGCCCTAAAAATCGTAAAACTGTAGAAAACCTTACACAAAAAATTGTATAAACCTTCAAAATTGCAATAAACAGGCAGATTTAGTAACCAAATTATGTCAGATCAGAGTAAAAAAAGTGTTAAACAACTTCAAATGAAATCAAAAATCAATCCAACAGGGTCGCCCCTAGGTGACCCAGGCATTTTTCAGGATCTCCCCGGTCGACCCTGTTGTCAAACAGGATCTCCCTTGGGTGACCCTGTTGTCAAACAGGATCTCCCCGAGCGACCCTACCTGACAAAAGGGGTGACCCTAGGAGCGAGCCCCTCGAGTAAAAATCACTCTAAAAACCTCATTTCTTGGCCGATTTCAGAAAATGAAAGACCAATCTCACTCTAAACGATGAGACGAACACAATGCAACAGGGAAAATCACCAAGAATAGACAATTTTAAGAGATTTTTCACAAAATACAACCTAGGGTTTGGAGAAGAGTTTTTCATTGATTGCATACCTGATTCTCCGCGGTTGAAGAAGAGGTGGCCATCTCAACGACCTCCTCGATGATACCTCTTTATCGACTACTCACACAAACGATTCCGTCGCTATTTCACACCGATCTCAAAATCTAGCTCTCTTTGTTTGTCATTAGTTTAGTTTCATTTATGTATTTTAGATTAGTTCTTTGCTTTTATGAATTTGTTTCATGCATTGTTTTGCATGCTTTTATACCTACAGGTCTGAACCGACAAAAGCAAGCAACTAGTCAAACTCAAACGATCCATGGTAAGTTTGTCATTTCAGTTTTCATTATTCATTTTGATACATTTAAATGTCAGACTAATACTAGTTATTGTAGGTACAAATTGTAGGAAAAATCGACAACAGGTAAGGCCTAGTTTGGGAATGGTACCTACCTTTCATGTAGACTACCGTCCCTAAGGGGGCAAATATGTAAGCAAAAAAATCACGCACTGCCTCCATGAGGACCCCTATGATGATTCAAATCCTTGTCACATACATGTAAGCGTGAAAATAAATCCTTTGAGCAGCAGGCCTCTTGATGACGTGTCCTCTTTTCTTGTCTTGTGTTGTTTCTTCCTTGTCGATTTCTCTCCCTCCCTGTTTGCGACGCTTTTCGATACTTGTTGCGACACTTGTCGACTTGCATTTTCTAGCTTTCAACCTTGATCCTAAGCCTTGCGAGAGTCTTGTAGGTGAGTTTTCACCTCTCCCCTTTGTTTTTCCTCTTGTGCACCTGATAGAAGCCTTCTAGAGGTCCCCCAATCCATCTCCCACTGACAATTTTCATTTTCAACCAAACCAATCCAAATCTCCCCCTTTTATTTATAGATCTCCCCTGGAGATCCTATAGATGCAAGTGGAGATTTGGATTCTTCCACATGACTGACCTGTTTCTTGATGCAGAACTCATCCTTTTCTTCTCTTCTACCATCTCCCAGCCTATTTTTCTGCATCTGACCTTGTCCAACCTGGATCTCCCCCGGGTGACCCATGGTCGCCCAAGGTCAACCCTACTAGAAAAAGGGGTGACCCTATCATTTTTGCAGCCGCAAAAAAACTTGAGTTTCTCTCTCGTTTTCGCCTATTTTTTTTTTTGTTTGCATGATTTTTGATCCTTGATATAGAGTTAACTATTTCATGCACCCACACATACATAATTAACTCTATTTGATCTCAAATTAACTCTCTAATCAATCTCATGCATTCCCTCACCTCCATTTCCTCTTCAGTGATAAGCTATCATTGCTTCATCACTCTCTAATCATTTGAGTTCACTGGGTAATCAACCTTGTTAACTCCCCAATCTATTCTTGTTAACTCATCAATCAAATGAGTTAACTCTTCAATCAATCCCTTCTTCTAAACCTATAAATACCCCCCTCCCCCAAGCACAAAGGGAGGCAAATTCATTGTGCATACAGCTCTTGCCAATTTTGCTCTCCAACTTAGCATTCAAATGCTCTTACAGGATGAAGGTGCCTTTTGCTTTTATTGTTCAACCAAGCAATGCTACGCTGCTTCAATCTATGCCATTGTGCTTAATCCAAGCTCTCACTGAGCTCATACAAGCTTCATCAAAACTTCTTTCTACTTCTTTGAGTCATTTTGTTGTTAAGAGGATCACCTGCTACCATAGAAGGATTCGAGGTTGCCTACACAAGGATTACTGAGGGTAGTGGAGTCAACAAATCTTCATTTCTCTCAGGTTCCTTAATTGTTTTCATTGCTTTCATAGTAATTAGATAATCATATTTTCTCTTGGGAATAGTAAAACATTTCATTTTCCTTGATAGGTTAGATCTTGTATACTAGATTAATCGCTTTCATATTTCTAGATCTATATTGTTAGAAGAAGCATTTTTCCCTTTTCTTAGATTAAATTGCATTCAAACATCGAAAACTTAAAAAAAACATAGGTTAACATTGCATTGGAAAAGTCACATAGGATTGCACACATATTTGCTTTTCATAGATTAGAAGCATTTCTATTTCCAAAATACTCTAAAAAACACCAAAAATATGTTTTGCATATCATTTAGTTTGCATGCATATAGAAACATTAGAATAGACAAAATTGCAAACCCTCAATTCCATCACAAGGTAATCACGGTTCAAATGAATCCAAACAAACCCTTGATTTCATCACAAGGTACAAGCAAAGTCAAAACACAAACCCTAGGTCAACAAAACCCTAGCTTAAAACCCTAGATCTGGTTAAGGTTAGTAATCACACGACTTCCTCTCTTCTGATTCATGAATGTGCTTAGGAGTGAGAGGAGAGTGGGTGAGGGCTATCCATGATGAGATCGAGGAGATCCATCCACGACCACAGCAACAGACGTTTGTCTTACCACAAGGAGACCCATTTGTCCTCTTGTTGTTAGAAGAAACTAGACAATGACAAATACAACAAGACCTCTTACAGCGCATACAAAGATAAGAGGACATCAATGAGAACAATTGTTTACCCACACAGAGGTGGAATCTTAGAAATGCAAACATAAGGAGAGAAACTAGTGACCCTTCGGGTCATAGGGTTATCTCAACTACAACAACAATCAAATGAAACATACAACAAAACACACAACAACAAAGGCCATAGAACTTGTCGACCCCTCTCCGCGAAGTCTAGCTCTCCAACGAGTTAGACCTCCGCCATGTCTCGCCTCCTCTCGACTGGCTAATTCCACATGAGCGAGGGTGATGTGGCGGATCACCCCGTGGCAAGGAGGGAAGGGTCCGTGTGCATGCTGAAATATGACCCAACAACACTTGGGCAACCAGAGTCACAATTTTGAGTGTACAGTGTCAAGCCCTTTGTATGGGCGTTGCAGATAGAAACATGCCCGTGATGAATGCACACAAGACGTGCCTAACAGAGCCATCCTTAATGTGCCCTGAGCTCCTCCACAAAGGCAGATAATGCCTATGTATGTCACCTATATCGAGCCCTATAAAGGGCATTTAGATGCCGGCGAAGTAGGCCATTGAATGGCCTCTTTGTGGCGTCTAAAAACAATGCCCTATGTGGGCGATTTGAACTCTACAACAAACACAGCAAGAGCACAATTAAAGATTAACAAAACCAAACAAAAATGAAATCTCAAAGTGAGAAAAATGGTATGTGAAGGGGTGAATTGCACAGTAGAGCACAAACTACTTGAAGCTAACCACGAAAGCTCTAACACCATGTAGAAAACTGCCAAGATTATGGAGTAGACAAACAAGCACAAGAATGCAAATGAAATTGACCAATTGTATTCACAAATGAAGAAGATATAAATAAGCGAGTGTGGGTACCCGATTCTCCACCAAACAAGGATAGGACTCCTCTCCATGAAGTGGTGACGAATAACCATCCACAAAGAGAGCGTGAGGTGTCGATTCAAGTCAACACCTCTACAAAATGACTAACCACTTTGACAAGTTCAAAGTACATGTGGAGAAAATGCCTAACTATGGTTAAAGCTAGTGTAAACACCTAAGATTAAAGGTTTATACACCAACAATGTCACATAGGCATGACATTATATCAAAGAGGGGCAAAATGTAGACACCCAAAACTAATGTTCATAAACTGTTATTTTGCGCTTGTCGGTCTTACTTCTATGAATTTCATCTAATTATTTCTTATTCTTCTAAAATTAATAAAATAATATTAGTTATTTAATTAAATCTAATTGTTCATCTAAATTCAATTGTTTCTTCTTTTCTAAAATTAATTAAATAATATTAATTATTTAATTAATCAAACTATTTCTTCCAAATAAATAATTTAATTTAATTTAATTATTTTATCTATCTATCTCTCAATAATTAAATAAATAATATTTAATTATTCTCTCTATTATTTTCTCTTTCATAATTAGATAATACAAAAATTATTTAATTATCTAATTCATCTAAATAAATTAATCAAATTTATTTAATTTATCTCACGTTGCTTTTTATAAAAAAATCTTTTCTTTTATTTCCTCCAAATCCTTTTAAAAAAAAATTCTTTTATTTCCTCCAAATCTTTTTTAAATCTTTTTTTATTCTCTCCCAAATCTTATCTTATTTATTTCCTCACAATTTCGAATGATAAATAATAAAAATTACTTATTATTCAAAATCCTAAATATGTGGTTTTTTATCTCATTCAAATCTCCACCTCCAAAACAGTAACTTTGAGTTAGCAAATCAATTCATTTGATTTTTTGAGTCATCTCATCTCAATTCCTTGATTTATCTATGCAACTCCTTGATTTTTCTCTTGGCTTGTCGATTTTGAACCATTGATCGTAATTTCAGTCCTTTTCAATCTTAGCCATTCATTATTTTCCAAGAAAACTATATAAGAATGTGTATCCCTTTCTATTTCAGATCACTTCTCAATTATAGCCTCATGCTGTCACTTTTATTCTCGAAATTCTATCATTATCAAAAGCACTTGATCCTCGAAGCATTCAAAGCAATCTTGTTATGCGATTCTGAGCTCTGACATCATCACAAAGATCATGAGAAGAACAACAAAACTATTTAGTGTTGATTTGTTAATAGTTTTTTTTTGCATTCGTAGTTTAAACTGACTTTGTTGACGTGCATTAGATTTGTAGTCATATTTCATTGTTATAGATGTTTTATTAATCTCATTACTTTTCTAGTCGTACAATATGCTTGGGTGATACTATGATTTGTATTACATTCATTTGCATATATTTGCTTCTTCTTTTTTCTTCTTTCACACTCTCCTTTCCTTGCAATATAGTTAGCTACTAATCTAGTTTCTATAGATGTAGAGACATGTCCCTCTATATATCTTTATGTCTCATCATCCCTCAGAAAATACCACACACCATCAGATGTTGCCACAATGTCCTTCTTGAGTCTTGTCGTGATTGTAGCTTGTTCTAGTTTTCTTTTGATTCCTTGTTTGCCAACACAAGGAATTTTGAAAAGTATCAGCACAAATCTCAAAGGTCTCAAATTCATAGCAATGACTTCTTGGCGGCAAAATTTGGATCCTTTGGTTAACTAAAGGAGGGTTGTTAATAGATCTCAAGGTAATTGGGAGGTACTAGAGGTTAATGTAAACTTTCCTAATAAAAACTGGGCTAAACTAAAGCTAAAACTCAAAATAAACTAAATCACATGTATGAATAGAAGTGATGCATTTACCACTACAGGATATCTAAACACCACTTTGAAAATAAAATGTTTGTTGTACCAAATGGGAGTTCACTAGGGTGGACACTTAATTCATTGTAGTGAACTAGTCATTTTAGGGAAAAAGGTTTTTCCACATAATGGAAGCACAAACTCTTGGTGGATGAAAAACGACAACTAAGAATGACATGTGGAAAGTCCTAAGAGGTCGACATGATACTTAACCTTGGAGATATCAGTTGAAGTTCACACTTTTTATATTTCAAATAAGATTGAGTCATTTGTCAATATATAATTATATTAAACTATTCTATCAAAATGGGCTCAAAATTAAATGGGATTTGACATGGGTATGCAAATTTCACCATTACAAATCCAACAAATAGAATGATAAAGGGAAGAAAAGAGTAATAGAAAAATATAAGAGACTATTTTACTAACCATGAACTCTTATTTGAAAATGCTAAGAGTTGCAGAAGGGATTTTTATATAGAGAAAAAAACAAAGGATAAATTGATCCTTTAAATTTTAAGTATTATGTACTAATTAAGAGTTTTCCATTGAACAATTTACTCATGTTTAGAATCCCTTAAACCTAACTATCTCTTTGAAGGACTAGAAAAGAAATGAAACATTTGGCTTAAAAGAAATCTGGCTCATTATCTCTGAAAAGGTTCCTCGGGTCATTGTCATCCCACATGTTGCTCTGGTTTGAAAAGAAAAAAAAAGAGTCCATAAATCTGTCTAAAGATGAAATGAAATGCATTAGAATCTGTTGCCCTCATTATAGGTCTCTGTAAAATTCCAGGCCCGCTTTCTATATGGTTGGCAGTCGGTTCCTTAATCAATAAAGCACAAAAAGAGGTTGGTGGCTGAATCAGGTGGGACAGAAACTGCAAAAGCTACAAGTGGAATCTGGGGAGAATGGCGGTGCCAAGTGGGACCTCCTTGTCTCTTCCATCTAATGATAAGATAGCCAGGAATTTACTATCATTGGTCCACATTCAACTTCAAGCCTCATGTTTGCATGCCCACCATATTTCAGGAAATTGACAGTAGGTGGAGCATATTTGAGAATTTTGGCAGTATATTACAGTCTAAGATCTAGATTGCCTGTAAACAGTTGAATCATATATATTTAAAGACCAAAAAGTCTCAAGTCTTGCTCAATACATTAGCTGGATATCATAAGAGATGGAAGATTATGAGATATTTCATGTCCAATCCAAAACAAGACTCTAACTTTAATAGAAATTACAGTACAATACAATTCCATAACTTGATTCTTTTAAAAAAGTTGAGTTTCTGAATTCAACTAAAACAGTTTAGAGGACCCACAGAAGAAGTTAAGGTCCCCATCTGAGAGGTGGCAATTCTTTGGTCCCCAGTGCATAACCCACCGCCATAAGGATAAGACCTTGACACACACCATTGTTTTATTAAACTCTCTTCTCAAATGAAAAGTCTGGAATACGAGAACGTAGTACATTACTTTACTCCACTACATTTTGCAAGGCAAGAGAATAGAGAAAGCAAGGAGTGTGAGATATGGGAAATCGAGTGCGTCAGAAAATGTCTCCATTGATTTTGACGACCGTGGAGCGAATGTCGAAGTTTGTCTGCTGCATGGAAACATTAGCTGTCAAATTGTAAGTTTCGGCAATGGGGATTGGGATTTGGGAGGAAGGTAGTCTCTTCTCCATGCGAGAATGGGAATATCTGTGCTTGGCTTGTGCCATTTCTGGAAGTTGACGGCCTGTGGCCTGTAAACCAGTGTCAGATTTGTAAATATGAGGTTTTGGAAAAAATTTATTTATTTGTATGGAGATCATCTATAAGATCGCTTTTGTTACTTTATAAGGGAGCATGAGTCTTAGGCTGAACCTTTTCTGTTAAGAGCCAAGGACTAAGGGGTATCCATTCCACCAAATTCGTTTGGAGCACGATCACGACCTCATCCCTTATGGTGTTTCAGCAAGATTTGATCCCTGATGGGCTCATTCGGAACCTTTACTTCATAGACCAAGTTTTGATAAATAGTGGCTTTATTATTTTTATATATTAAAAAGATAAAATTACACTATTACCTTTACTTCACAGACCAAGTTTTGATGAATAGTGGCTTTATTAATTTTATATATTAAAATGATAAAATTACACTATTCACAATAAGGTGTCCCCTGTTTAAAAAGTTTGGACTTCGTTACTTGCATCTTTCAACTGAAACGACTTTACTGACTGGTCTGCATATGCCTACATTTTTATATAGTAAAATGATAAAATTACACTATTCACAATAAGGTGTCCCGTCTTTAAAAAGTTTTGACTTCGTTACTTGCATCTTTCAACTGAAACGACTTTACTAACTGGTCTGCATATGCCTGCATAAATGTAATTGACTCTGGTTTGATGTATTTCCACTGTTGTCAAATTTACAACTCACCCGTGGATAAGTTCTTCCAATTTGCATTAGTATTTTGGAAGACTAATCACTCAATATAAACAAAAAATTTAGATTTTACAATATATTTTAATTATTATTAATTGTTAATTAAGTAAGAAGTATCCTATAATGAAATTTACAAATTTAGGTTATAATTGTGGAGTGATTAAGTTAGATAAATATTTAATGTAAATGAGATGATTTAAATGAAAAAAAAATGTGGAAAGTATAAAGTAAGAAGTGCCTTATAATGAAATTTAAAAAGTTAGGTTATAATTGTGTGGTGATTAAGTTAGATAAATATTTAATATATATGAGAGGTTTTAAATGAAAAAAGAAAAATCTCAAAAGTGAGTTTAGGATTTTTAATTTAATAATATAAAATATAAAGTGTAATGTAGTTATTATTAATTGAAATTGGGTTTTATAGTGAAAATATGTAAATTGTAGAGAATAAAAGTGTATATTTTGTCGATAGAGGTATTGGGTTCAAAGTCAAGGATGGTGGGGATGAAGAGGGTGGTGTGGATGGTGGGGATGAAGAGGACTGCGTGGATGGTGATCCCATGGCCCCTCCAATATAATATTTTTGGTGGTGTTGATGCCTGCTTAATAGAATATAACTTTTTTGCTATATATAGTGTTTCAGATGGTGGATGGAAGTTTTTTGGCATAGTTTGGAGGTTCTCAATGCAATCTTGTTCTAGGGAGGTGGCTCGATGCCAGTTTTTTTTAATGTTTAGCTTAAAATGTATATAGATTTGCAATGTAACTGCAAAAAGGGATTTGCAGTATTTTGGAAATATTATGATAACTATAAAAAGGCCTTCATATGGAGCAGCCATAATGGAAATTTAACAAGTTTTTTATTATCTTCTCTTTATGGGTATGGCTCCTCGAAGCCACTTTCAATGATAAAAAAAGTGTATATTTTGTAATTTTTTTATTTTTATTTTTATGTTATTTTATATGGATATTGTAAATGTATAGTTTTAATACTTAATTTATTTTTTGACTCATTTGTTAACTGTAATATTAAACTTATCTTTTGATATGCTAAATCTATCACTATAAAATATGACTGGTTCAATTATATA
The DNA here is from genome assembly GCA_027924645.1 of Cunninghamia lanceolata. Taxonomy (NCBI): domain Eukaryota; kingdom Viridiplantae; phylum Streptophyta; class Pinopsida; order Cupressales; family Cupressaceae; genus Cunninghamia; species Cunninghamia lanceolata. The sequence continues at coordinate 3,611,530 of BSBN01001032.1, read as the reverse complement.
AAGTTGTCTCCTTGAATCAAGTTGCCTTATGGTCTAGTTCTCTTCTTTCAAATTCAAAATCTCCTACTTCTTAGGCCAATTTTCTAGAAATATAGTTGTTCATCATCAACTTGCACACCTAAGGTATGGAGTTGTGTTTCTAGAAATTGTATTTAAGGACCTCATCCAAAGTCATTTTAATCATTGATTGTTAGGGGAAAAAACATTCACATTTACTCTCAATCACAATCACATCAATTCTAGTCTCAATCTCAAATCAATCTCAATTGCATCAACATTATTTGTTTGGCATGATTTTAAACTTGTTACATCAACCATGAGACTTAACAACTATCAATAGATTCAAGGGTCTTCCACATATCTATAGGAGCCCCCCAAAGGTGTTTTTTAACATCACTCATTTCTCAGACACAAGTATTGGTGTAAGCAAATAGGTTCTACAAATCCTAAAAATAAAAATCAACAATAAACATAACAACATGGTAGCAATGTGTTTTAGGACTAGACATAAAAGCAACATAGTCCCAAACATCATAACTTCCAACATAATTCTTGTAGAGTTAGAAATTGTTTCCTTTATGATTTCTACTCTATGTATTGCAACAATTTTAGTGTGTTCCCTTATCATGTTTTAAGTTGCATTTAGTTAATCCTTCAAATTTATTATCATCAACAAGACATTGCTAAAATTTACCTTCTGCTTAACTTAAATATTTTCTAGACTTTAATTTTAATTTCCTATACTTTTTTAACCTTATTGCTCTTAAGACATGTAATCAATTTCAAATTCATCCTTGTGTTTGTAGTAGCATGGAGTAGATATTTAAATAATCCATACGAGCACCAAAACCCATCCCTTATCTTTGATATGGGCAAAACCCAATTTCTGTGACTTTTTTGAATTTTTTCAATGATCTATTCAAACACTTTTATAAAGATATTCTCTAAATCAAATCCAAAGGGAAGTCATTTTATATGTTGTTTCTTCTAGCTTCTTCTCATGAATATCCTCTATGATATCTTCTTCCATAAATATCCTCTATGATATCTTCTTCCATTTTTTTCTCTACAAACTCTATAATATTTTTGTAGTCCATTTTTTTTCCTCTTTATAGACTACGATATCCTATTTTTTCCATCTACCCTTTGGCATTAATTGAAAACTTCCATTTCCTTAGATCATCCACACACAAGCACTACACACTATAGAAGCCTCTAGTTTCTAGATTACAATATTTTATTCCTAGCACAAAGCACTCTAGGAATAAATAAACACTCCAAACTTTCCAACTACCTATACAGTTCAAAAATCAATCAGGGGCTTGACTAAGGTATGCTCACAAGTAGTCCCAACAAATTTTTATGTCTCAAATACATGGATTTAATCAAATTTACTCAACATATAAGCACTAGGTTCTAGATCTACAAACACAACAAAAACATGTAGACCTTCACACAACATCTAAAATATGAGGGTTGTATAATGTAAGGATGTAACCCCAACTAGATGGACTCTACCAAGTTTGGGGA